>CM060928.1:471298663-476098663 GCA_030765085.1 Allium cepa | reverse complement strand
TACTTATTTTATATTTTTAGTTTTTTAGTTATTTTGTTATATAGAGCTTCAAGATGCCCTTTGAATGCCATTTAGAATTTCAAACTCATTTTAAACAATGCCGTTAGGTGATTACAAGGTTTACCCGCGTTTCGAACACAATGGAACATGTTTTCGGAGGCTAATTTGAACGTATGAGCAAGTTATGGATTTAAACGATCGATTTTAAATTAAATCGATTAAAATAATTCTAAGCGTTTCGAGATGCCAAGGTCACTTAACAACTCCGATTGCCACGAAAATTGAAATCCGATAATAACTAACTATTACGGATCCAATGGAACTAGTTTCGTTGAATTCTGAGACTGTCTCTTAGAAGGCTATTTTTAAATATCGATTTAAACGGCATAATATTAAAACTGAACAAATTACCTTTAAATTAAATTTCAATCATTCTATTATCTTCAGTATCCTCATTATAAATTTTATAAGCCTTCAAATTATTTTTAACTGGCTTAGAATCTCAGATTCAACAATTACCCAATTTCAATTATAAAATTCAATATTTATACCATGTAATTCAATGATTTAATTACCAAGTAAATATTGATACTGGAATTTTAAGTTAAAATTAACTTTTAAATATTTAAAATCGATTAATTGTTCCAATTTACTTTGTTAAAATTTCTGGGTCGTCACATTCCTCCCCCCCTAAAAGAATTTCGTCCCCGAAATTACTAGTTAGGAAGAATGGTCCAATACCCGTTTACTTTTCCCCAAAACCCCCACAATTCAACACCCTACCAACTATCTTTTATTAAAGACCCACTATCAGTTGGTACTAACTTTCCAAACTCTTCCACAGTTTCTCAACAATACTTTTTTCCTCAAATATTTAAATTTTAATTTAAAACCAAATTTTGAAATTATCAAAACTTTCTCAAAATTTTTCTAACTCCCTAAATTTCCGAGAAATTTTGCCAGCGTCTTCTTTGCGCGGCTGGCTCGGTACAACTACAAAAGGCCTCTACGGGCTCCCAAATTCCAAAAAGAAAACAAAAGCCAAGTGGCTGCATCAAAAATCCAATCCAATTTCATACAGAAATTAAAATACATACCTTTTAGTCAGGCAATTTGAATTTATCTTTTGGAACCAAATCCAATTTCTTTTCTCTTTAATACCTGCATATCTCACTTAGCAACAACATCCAATCGTAACCTTATAAATCATTTTATACATCTCTTTGCATAAGTTTCATACCCAGTTCTATTCAAATTAGTTTTCGCCGTTTCATTTGAATTCAATTTATTTTCGATTTCTAATATTGAGTTATATCTTTCTTTTAAACTGATTCATATTAGTTTCATTTACTAGTTTACTTTAACTTCCAATTTAAAATTGTTTTGTCGTTAACCAAAATTTCCAAAAATATTCTAACTCCCAAAATTTCAAAAAAAATTTGGCAGAGTCTCCTTTGTACGGAGGAGTTTTTGCAATTTGACAATAGATATAAATATGTATACATCGACCCACAAGGTCGGAAAAAGCAAAAACAGTTCATATTTCCTATTTTTATTGCGTAGGCGTACCTTATTTAGCAATTTAAGCAAGCAGCTTATAAATTTTAGCAATTAGCATACCCCAAATCTAGCCAAACGGCTTCCCTGTACCTGTACTTACTCAATTTAAATATGTAAGTGTCATACATAGAAAACCTATTAGCATTACACTTACTTTTAATAGCTAACCCAAGAATTACATAAACAACAAGTATTACGAAAGCAATAAGCACCAAACACTTACTAGAAACGATTTATATGGTTTTTAAAGCTAATTTAAATGCTTCCATCCAATTCATACGCTATTTCATTTAATTTCTAATGGTTTACAACGTAATTGTTTACATTCATTTCATTTTTAAGCAAAACAAACTCATAGTCATATCAATTGATTCAAAAATCAATTATATTTGCTTCCACTACTTCATAGAATTTAATTAAATCTCGTTTATGTTAAATGACAATCATTTCTACGCAATTAGATAATATCCATGTGAATAAATAATTACTTAGGTTTTATAACCAACTAAAATTGATCCCAACTTAATTTTATTTCATTCAATTCCATTCTAACTTATTCACACCCATTCATTTAGTTCGCCACATTCCATTCTTGTATACTAGTCATTCCCAAATTACTTCAATCCAAGCTTTTATTAATGGGCTTTCATTCTTATTCGAAGCCAAGCTTCCATGCATTTTAAACTTAAGTTAATTACTTTAATTTATTCCAACATCAACTTAAGTGTACTTCTATTTGATTTTCACCTAATCAAGTTCCATTTGATTTAGTTAGCCCATCCATTTTAAATTTTAAATTTAAATTCACCTTCTCAATTTATCAGAATAATATCCAAGCACAAACACAACTCGTTTATTCTTCAAATTAATATACCAACAAATTTAAGTTCAGTCTGATAATCCAATTCCAATCACAACTTTGGTTCAGTTTTTATTCAACCAAACTTCATCCATTTATTATTTAACTCAATTAACCCATTTTAATTTTTTTTTAATTCAATTACTTAATTCGTTATTGAATTTATTTTATCAATATAAGGCCATTCTCAATTAGTTCTGCTTACCTGGGTTTTGTTTGCATCTCTAACCATTTCTATTATAATCACTTCTCTTATATCCAATCCACTTGCAAATCTCATTAAATATTATTCAAATCACCCTTGAATTTTATTTATAATTCAAACCATCACATTTCTTTTCCAATCCAGCCCTATTTAATTTTTACAACATCTCTTCTAATTTATTTCATTAGCAAATCCGAGTCGAATTCAATTTATAAATTCGAGTTCAACTCCTAACTCCATTATTAACTTACAAATCCATTTATTTAACAGGGTTAAATTTTATTAACATACTCTATCACATAATTATTTAGTTAATTTGCTTACTTCCAATTTTTAATTCAACATTGGATTTTTAATTACAAAGAATCACTTCATTAAAATTTCCCGAGTTTCAATTTTATTTTACAATTTCAGTTTGAACTTCCATTGATTTTCCAAAATTTCATCTCCTTTATTTTAAAATTTTAGAAATGCCTATAAAATCTCATAATAATATTAAAATAGCTTTAATAAAATATTTCTTATAACTCGATGTCTCAACTAATCCATCCTTGTTCTCACAGAAATTCAATCATACGTTGATCAGGCGTAGGACTGAAAATCTATAAGTACTTGGTAAACCCGTTTTCAACACCCAGTGAAAATATTTGGAAAATAATTTTATTGAAAATACAGAAAACAATTTTTGAAAATAGAGGAAATATCTTTGGTGAGAATGCTCTGGAAATCATCACACCCATTCCATGGTCACAGTTACATACCAGGGTTACGTTGCAGTCGCAACAAAAGTCCATGTAACTGCAGGCTCTCCACGGCACTCTCGATTACGCCATGGAACCCACACACAACAGATCACAGCTACATCCAGGGTTACGTTGCCGTCGCAGCAAAAGTCCATGTAACTGCAGGCTCTCCGCGGCCTCTTGATTACGCTGTCGAAATGAAACTTCTGCACTTCTACATAGGTCGCAGTCTACCGAGATAAACTCAACCGCAGACTGTTGGCTCTCAGCGGCACACACGACTTTCGCAATGTTACCATAGGTCGCAGTTACATCCTGAGTTACGTTGCAGTCACAACAAAAGTCCATGTAACTGTTGGCTCTCCGCGGCACACACGACTTACGCTATGGTAAACTCAACTCAAAATCCTCAGGAACTAGTTTTGTCCGGACTCCTCACAGGATCAACTTTAGAACCCCCTTGGGGCTCAAGGCAGCACCGCCCGGTGGCACTCCTGAGAAGTCCATTTCAAGGGAGCGCCTTTTTCCCCAGAGTCATCATCAAAACATTTTATACTATACATATATAGTATCTTCAAATCATACACCTAGCATGATATTATACAAAGTTCCTTTACACAAAATCGATTATCCCAAAATCGATAATTCTCCAAATAGGCTTTCCAAAACTAAATATTGATTATTTTTTTTTCCAAAAAATCAAAAGCCTTTCTCAAAATTCTCATAAGATCCTTTATATATATTCAGATATATATATATATATATATATATATATATAAATTTTTAAAACTTTGGATCCTTACCTTCTTGTATAAAACACCTTTCATACTCCAAACACTCTTAGAAACCATAGAAATATCCAATTTCCATCTTTATTCATTTCATATTTCTCAAAATATTCTTTCAGTTCAAAAGAACCATTTCACATTCCCTATTCACCTTTACATTAATCCCCATTTGGATTATTACTTCAATCCTTATCTCAGTTGGGTATTTTAATCAATAACAGTTTGAACTCCGACCAGTTTAGAAAAATAGCTTGAAAAGTTTAAAAATAGGTAAGTAGTTGAAAAATAATTATTAGTTTGCAAAATAGCTATAAAATGGTTAACTAATAGAAAAATAGTTGGAAAATAGTTAAATAGTTTCAGAAACTTTAGATAATTGCAAAATAGTTGTAAAATAGAAATTAACTCGTAACTTAGTTGAAAATTAGTAATTAGTTTATAATGCAGCTGTAAAATAGTTAAATAGTTCCAAAAGTAGTGGCAAAAACCAGTATAAAAATAGTTTGGGTTTAAAAAGAAAGTTGTATGGTAAGTAGATAAGAAAAAAGATTTAAAACTACTTATATTAAAACAATTTACATTGAAAATGGTCTAGAGTCAAAACTGTTCACTTCCCCAACAATTCAATTTAAATTTTCCCTCCATTTAAATTAACCCAATCCCAATTTAATTTACTCCAATTTCCACTGGACTTGATTCATTCCCTATTCAAATTGAATTGATTCTCAATTTCCTTCCAACTTCAAATCAAATTCCATTTGATCTTTAAACTTGTACAACTTTAAGTATAATTTCAATTTTACATCTTCTATTTATAAATAATTTCACTCACATTTTGCTTTTAACTCAGAATTATACATTTTATCTAGCCAATATATTTTTATTATTCCATAAACATTTAATCAAGATTCCAGAGTTTAAACAAATGTCCAAATTACAATATCACCTTAGAATTCAACTATATCCAAAATTCTTTGGCAAATTCAATTATCCCTTTGAATTTCAAAATTAAACCCAATTTACAAACAATTCCAATTTAAAACAATTTGGTAGCAATTTCTCTTCTAGAAACTCGAAAATGAACATCGATGATGCTGCAGTCATCACCGACTTTATTTTCCAGTGACCAAAAGAGTTCAATGCTTTTATCTCTCTAAAAAAAACACTTCCAAATATTTTTGATTTCAAATCTCTCAAATTTCAAACACAAAAAATATTTTTGAAATAATACTATTCTTTCTTTAAAACCCTTGGAAACCACTTTCAAACCAAAAGGAATTTTAATTTTTCCCAAAATTCCAAACTCTCAATCCATCAAATTCATATTTAAACATTACTCTGGAATTTTCATCTTACTCTATTTCAAATATTCTCTGGAATTCTATTTCAAATTATAATCTCATTTATTTATGAAGTTTATTTCAATTAATAAATTGCATTTACAATCTATATTTCAAATTCCTTTTTGGTTTTAAACCAATTCCACTTAAATTAAAATTCCAAAATTATTCCAATTACTTTGGACTAATATCCATTCAATTGAACCCACTTCAATTTCAATCATTCCAATTCAATCCAATTCAAATCTCCCATTTAAATATTTTTGAACTTATACATCTTCCATCCCAAATCCAATTAATTCAAATCGAATTCAATTTGAATTAGTTCAATTCCAACTTCAAATTTAAACCATCTCGAATTATATAATTCGAGCTATATTCACAAAGATTGGTTTAACCTTTTTAAACCAAATTTAACTTTGTTCATTTAAAGTTTCAAACAATTCTAATTTCTGAGTTCTAATTCTAGAATTTCATTTTTAATTGATTTAATTTTAATTTGGTTGTATTATATTCCTTCTTCACTTAGTCCCAATTCAAGATTTCAATTTGATTGTATTATATTACTTCTTAATTTAATTCCAATAATTTAACAACCAATCTCCTTAATATTTATTAGAATGAAATATTGCTTTATATATCAAAATATACTTTTATATAAAACCATTTAAAATCTTTATAAGCAAATAACAAGTACGTGCTCATATATATATATACTCAACTCATTCTAGAGTTCTACGAACTCTATATAATGAGTAATCCCCACCAGAGCCAAGGTTCTCGCTTAACCTTCAGCTCTGATACCAAATGTAACGACCCGAAATTTCCTAACCCGAAAATTCCAGATAGCTATGAAAAAGAAGAAAGAGATAGAAGAAGAAGAAGAACAGAAGCATCAACAACTCTCATACGCAGCGGATAAAATATAATAATAAATAACAGTTTACAAAAGAATTCTACATCTATCGATTACATTTAAGATACATCAGAGTTTCATATATATATAGTCACAGAATATGTACAATTATCATGTCTTAGATTAAATTTTTTTATATATACAGCGGAAATATTCTATCTCCAATGCCACCCAGCTCGCCTCCTGAGCTCCAGAACGAACCTACCTGAAAATCTGTAATACTCGGTCTGACCCGAGCATTACATCAAAGTAACACTCGGGTCAGGCTGGAAACCAGCGTGAGTAAACTCAACCAACATGGAGTACCAAAGCAATCAACTTATATAACCCGGGGTAACTTATATCAATTAACCAATTCACAATTTGCTATAGACAAAGCTCATTTCATATATAAATTTCTAAGTATCAAACTTTGAAAAAAATTAATCCAATTTACTTAAATCAATTCTCTACATCCTATTGATTTTACAAATCAATTTATAAAAATTCGAAGGGGTTTCGGGTATTTTCCGATACCCGACCCCGGTCTCTTCGAAATTCATGTTATCCTATCTCAAGTTATTCAATTAAACTTCACAACATTCATATCAGAGATACCAACACATTCAAAACATCCAATACCAATAAATCATCCATCACATTCAAATCAATTCAATTTACTCAATTGAATTTCAAATCTCAATTACCTATATCCCTTCATTCAACGTTAATTAAATTCCAAGTTAATTAAATTTTCAACCCATCCTCATTCATCTTAATTAATCACCCTGGATTAATTTTCTTCCAATTCCATTCAAGTAATCATCTTTAATTAGCTTCACGATTTTAATTATTCCTAACCAAAATCAATAAGTAATCTTTAATTACCTCATTAATTAACTATATTAATTTCATTAATCCTTAATTACTTAGGTTCGTTAATTTCACATAAGTCACTTATTACAGGTCAATTCATCTTAATTAATCAATCTTTAATTCAACCATAATATAAATCACTCTCGATCCATCAAATAAATCAATTAATTTCTAACCATTTTAATCTTGTTTACTTAACAATAATTAACTACAATCCATTAATTTATCATTCTCATATTAACCATCTTTCATTTATCACTTAGTGCAATTGTTAAAAAGGATAGTAAATTATCCTTAAATAATTCTCTGGTGAATTACCCTTCGATTATGTTTACCAAGCAATTATCTTCCTTATCACTTTCACTAGGAAATTTAAATCCAAATTACATCCTTCCATAAACCGTCCATTAATTTATCACATCCAACAGTTATCACTAATTACTTCACCAAGTAGTTATACTTCCATTAAGTAATTTTTTTTTTTTTACCAACCAAAAATTTCATGATTGATTATCCATAATTAATTAATAAAATTTATTACCTTTAATTAATCATATTAATAAACCATTTAATAACCCTTGACCAATATTCTTTCGTTTGACATATTCTTTAACCAACCCTTCAATTACTTCTCGAGTTACTTAACTTTAATTAATCATTTAATTACAAACTAATTAGTCAATTAATTCCTAATTTTCGAAGTATTTAATTTCTAAACTTTAACTAAATTTATTTAAAATTTCTCGATTAACTAATTCATAATCATCGATTGTCAATTCAACTTATTTAATTAACAATCCTAATCACAAATTATTTTGGCCCTATATTAAAAATCTTAATCCAAATTATTAATTTAGTAACCTAATAACCTAATTGAATAATTAAACCATGTCATTAATTCATAAATTTATTTATTTAACGTTTAACTTACTTTAACAAATTTTTAATTCATCCACTGAATTCATTTCCTTATATCATTTCAAATTTAAAATTCATGATGAATACAATCTCTTCAACAATAAAGTCAACATTTAGAGTCACCTCTAAAATTTAAGACCAACTTCGATATGCATATACTTATATAGGTCGAGAATTACTCACCTCCACATGCTGTTGCCGCCGCACCCTTTCAAGATGTGACTGAAACCCTAGCAACACTCCTCTCCTCGAAATTGCGCCGCCGCCTCTGTGAGTTCACCTGTCAGCCCCCCCATCTTCTTGCCGTCACGAGCGAACAACCCAACGTTGGCGATCCCCAAACCCTAGCTCATTTCTCAGACGAGCCGCCGTTTCCCCCTCGCGACCTTCGCCACCCATCGCGACCCTTACGCGTGAGCTACATCTGTCGCGCGTCGTCCCTAACTTCAATCACGACTCCCTCCAGTCGCGATGCTCCTCCACACGACCCTCGAACTCGCTCGAGCTCGACATGACAGCGAAACCCCCCCTCTCGATCTCGAATCTTACTCAATTTTAAAAAAAATGAAGGCTTCGGCCCCTAAATTTTTATATATGCTGAATTGAATTCGTTCAGGAGGTTTTTTTTTTATTTCCTCTTGCTTTCGGTTCGACATGATTGCCCTCTTTCCCTTTTTTTTTTTTTAAGTATGAATTGCTGTTGAAAGTTATAGAAGGGACGGGTAAGTTATAGGGTTGGAGATGGATTGTTGAGCACGAGTACTTATTTTATATTTTTAGTTTTTTAGTTATTTTGTTATATAGAGCTTCAAGATGCCCTTTGAATGCCATTTAGAATTTCAAACTCCTTTTAAACAATGCCGTTAGGTGATTACAAGGTTTACCCGCGTTCCGAACACAATGGAACATGTTTTCGGAGGCTAATTTGAACGTATGAGCAAGTTATGGATTTAAACGATCGATTTTAAATTAAATCGATTAAAATAATTCTAAGCGTTTCGAGATGCCAAGGTCACTTAACAACTTCGATTGCCACGAAAATTGAAATCCGATAATAACTAACTATTACGGATCCAATGGAACTAGTTTCGTTGAATTCTGAGACTGTCTCTTAGAAGGCTATTTTTAAATATCGATTTAAACGGCATAATATTAAAACTGAACAAATTACCTTTAAATTAAATTTCAATCATTCTATTATCTTCAGTATCCTCATTATAAATTTTATAAGCCTTCAAATTATTTTTAACTGGCTTAGAATCTCAGATTCAACAATTACCCAATTTCAATTATAAAATTCAATATTTATACCATGTAATTCAATGATTTAATTACCAAGTAAATATTGATACTGGAATTTTAAGTTAAAATTAACTTTTAAATATTTAAAATCGATTAATTGTTCCAATTTACTTTGTTAAAATTTCTGGGTCGTCACAGCGGTTTGTGATAAGTTTAAGACATAGAAATCCATTTAGGGATTTTTGTTCTGTTTGAGTGATGAAGACTCATGTAAAGGATGTCGACGGTAACATTGACATCAGAAATGACTAAAAATAGAGTAGGCCCATAGCTTTGGGTTTGGCTAACCCAAGATAGGATATATCAACTCCATATCTAGAATATGCTTATCATTTTGGGATCACATGTTAGGGTGTTGATAATCTATGTTTACCTAAAGATATATTTTATATAGAGATATACGTCGTTCGGAGGTAGTTTCTAACCATTGTGCAAGAGATTGGATTCGACATCGACCGAAGAGATCTCTATGGAAAAACCAAATATGCGAACAAACCTTAGAAATTTTGATTGTACCTTAAGTATGTTATGGTAGGATGAATGTAAGTATAACTACTATTTGATAGTATTCATATTCTACAATCTAGACATTATCTATCATATCACTATACTAGACTTAATAAACGGTTGGTTTCTTCCGAGGGGGAAACTATTAGGGAATCCATACAGTCTCAATAGTTACTATTATATGTACTCATGTATCTCAAGTATTATCATACCAGACTTATGTCTGACGCTTGGTTTTTGTTTTCCTAAATTCCTCGCGTACTCTTTCGGGTAGGCTAAGTATGCAGGTTAGAACTTGGATGCTTCAGAGTTCAAAAGATGAGCTGGAGGCTTTCGTTATCTATCAACTTCTATTTATGTTATTCCGTATTAGCTTGTATATATCAGCATTGTGAGGACAGACACTTATAACTGCTTAGGCTGATGATAGTACCTAAGTTTGTAACTCTAAATTCTTGTATTTAGAGTAACCTTTTGCACTGTTCTTTGATATTGTATATTATCATTTCGCTATGAGATTCTAATTTTGTATTTTTCCTATATTATTCTATTCATTTTATTTTATCCTAACTTGTTATCTTTTCGGCATTCGGGTGTTTAACACACGAGTGCCATGAATATATTAGTGTCGACAATCGAGGGTCGAAAAGTCAGGTCGTTAGATTTGGTATTAGAGCTCAAGGTTAAGCGAACACCATAGCTTTGGTTGGGTATGGCTCATTAAAGATAGGGTAAGTGAGACCCTATACCGAGTTAAGTGTATACGAAAGCGTGTTTGTATTTTCTATAAATCTATACATTATTTTAGCTTTCCTTAAGGCTTCATTTGAAATAACTCTATCCTTTCATATCCTATATATATTCAGTTATGTTTAGGTTGTACATCATGAGTACTAGATGTGCCAATATTTGAGGAGGTAGAGGTGGTCGAGGTAGTACCATCTAAAATGTAAGGATCGAGCATCAAGGAATGATGCTCCAATTGAGGAATCATGGGTGCATATTGTAGAGGAGGTCACGCAGGTCAGGCCTTAAGGAATATTTCTTTGCTCTGCCGTGATTATGAGAAGCTAGGAGGTTAAAGATTTGGTGGTACAGAGACAATCATAGAAGTCCAGACTTGGTTCAAATTATGTGACCGACTATTTGAGGATATGGAGTTAGATGATGCGATGAAGCGTTGGTTGGCATCAAAGGCATCCGACGGACGCAGCCATTCATTGGTGAAGTTCTATCACTACTAATGTCCAAGAGAAAGACATTCTTAGGCCCAATTTAAGGAGGAATTCGAGATGAAGCTTGTCTCGAAAGCCGAGAAGACTTTATTTTTAGGAGGTTCCTCGACTTGAAGCAGGGGACCATAATAGTGGCAGAATATGATAACGGTTCACTGCCTTATCCCAGTTCGGGTCTGGTTTGGTGGATATGCCATTGAAGAGGAATGAAATGTTCATTGTAGGGATGCATCCAGAATTGGTATCATTGGTTCAGGCACCTGTTGCTAATGTACCTAAGCTAGAACCATAGGCGGTAAAGGTATAGTTTGCATCAAGGGCCTGCTGCAATTTCCATCAGCCAGGCCATTTTGCCAGAGAGTGTCTGTTGTTCCAAAAGGGAGAAAACTCTCGAGCTTTTGCACTAGCTTCAGCACCTTCCCTTTCTACGGTTGCAAAGGGGTGCTAAGTTCTGGAAGGTATTCTATCTATTTTTGGCATTCCTATTCACGTTATATTTAACACTGGTGCTTCTCTTAGTTTCATTTCTCATACTCTGATTGATAGATTAAAACTCGATCCAATTATGGCTGTAGATTCTACTTGTTTTTCGAACCATGTTGGGGGCTCGGCCAATCTTAGCATGGTTTGGTCAGGAGTTTTGATTTCTTTCTTTGACCAACTCTTCTCTGTCGATATGTATGTTTTGGTCTTTATAGGTTTTGATGTTCTTCTCGAGATTGATTGCTTGTTGTAGAATAATGTTGTCCTAGATTATGTCGAGCAACGTGTCATTAATGAAGAAGGGGAGGAAGGTGATGGTAGTATCTTATGAAGGGCCTAGCTCACTTATGACTAGTTTTCTTTAGTCTTTGGATGTGGCAAAGGAGGAGTTGGGTTCGATCGCAGTTTTTTAGGAGTTTGAGGATGTCTTTGAAGAAGTGTCGGGTTTATCACCTCACATGAGATATAATTTCACATTGATTTGGTTAAATATGCAAAACCTATCGTATTGCCTATTTGTAAACTTACCCCAAAAGGAGAGGTTAGAGCTGACAAATCAGGTAAGTGATTTGTTGCAGAAGGGCTTGATCCACCAAGTCATTCAAATTGGGGAGCGTTCGTCGCCTTTGTTACAAAGGCGAACGATTCGCTAAGACTGTGTGTAGATTATCGCGAGCTCATCGAACATACTATTAGGAATAAGTATCCTTTGCCTAGGATAGATGAGTTGTTTGATCGGATTCATGGAACTCGATTTTTTTTCTCAGCTTGATCTTGCTACAAGGTTCTATCATTTGAGGGTGGTAGAAGAGAGTGTATCCTTGACCATTTTTAGATCCGACCAATTTTATGAATGGTTAGTTATGCCGTTCAGCCTAACAATGCTCCAGTATATTTCATGGACTTAATGAATCAAATTTTTCGAGATGTGTTGAATAAGTTTGCATTTGTTTTTATCAATGATATTCTAGTCTACTCTAAGACCGAGGAGGAACATTCATGCCATCTAAGGGTTGTTCTAGAAATACTAAGAGAGCATGTGTTGAAGACTAAGTTCTAGAAGTGTCATTTTTTACATTCAGTAGTTAGATTCTTAGGTTATGTTGTTTCGACGGAAGGTATTTTAGTTGATCCCGCTACGGTTATGACTATTTCGGACAGGAAGAGGCTAGAAAGCGTAAGTGATATTAGGATCTTTCTATGTCTAGCCGGTTATTATAGAAGATTCATACAGGATTTCTCGAAGATTACCTCTCGCTTAACGAACTTACAAAGAAAGATGCCAAAATTTGTATGGACTGATAAATGCGAGTAAGAATTTGTAGAGTTAAAGGAAAAATTGACTAGTGCTCTTGTTCTTACTGTGCCAGATAGAGGTGAGGGTTTGACTTTTTACATCGATGCGTGTGGAACAAGTTTAGGTGCTATGTTAATGCAGCATGGGAGGGTTATCGCTTATGCGAGTCGTAGCTCAAACCGCATGAAGCGAGGTATGCAACTCATGAGTTGGAGTTATTAGCAGTAGTATTTGTAATAAGATGTGGAAACATCATTTGCTAGGTGTATGGTTTGAGTTATATATGGACCATAAATCTTTGAAGTATCTTTTTATGCAAAAGACTTAAACATGAGGCAACAAAGGTGGTTGGAGTTTCATGTGGCCTATGATGTGGATATAGTATATACACCAAGGAAAGTGAATTTTTTAGCATATGCCATAAGTAGGAAGAATGATGTTATAGCTAGCATTGAGGTTTGTCCAACCTTTATCAGCTGTATAGAAGAGAATTAGCTTAAAAATACTCTTATTACTCAAATAGCCAATGCGGTAAGCGTGAATGAGGCACCAGAGAGGTGGCTAGGATTTGAAGTAGATAGTCTTGGTTTAGTGAGGATGAATGGAAGGCTGTGTGTACCTAAGTTTGATGGGATTAGTCAGGATGTTCTAAAGGAGAGTCATCTTTTACGGTTAACGATACATCCAAGACTCACTACGATATATCAAGATATGAGACATACTTTCTAGTGGAAAGGTATGAAAAGAGATGCATCTATCTTCGTGAAAAGGTGTGCTAACTACTAGCAAGTAAAAGGTAGTCACCAAAAGGCAGTTGGACTTCTTCAGCCACTTGAGATTCCTAAGTGGAAATGAGAGCAGATTTTCATGGACTCCGTCGACGGATTACCTAGGGCGAGAAGAGGTAACAAGGGTATGTGCATTATCGTGTATCTATTGGCCAAGAGCACACACTTCTTACCTATTAACACTACGAGAACAGCTTCTAGTTTGGCTAAGTTATATTTTAAGAAAATTGCTAGATTGCACGGTGTTCCTTGTGATATCGCGAGTGATAGAGATTCAATATTCACAAGCCTATTCTGGAAGGGTTTGCATGCGGCCTTAGGGACTGAGCTTAGTTTGAGTATCACTTACCATCCGTAGACTGATGGGCAAATAGAAAGGATGAACCGAGTGTTGGAAGACTTGCAAACCTCCACTCGAAGCATTGTATGAAAGGCTTTGCAAATCTCCATCGTGTTAGGTAGTACTTGGAGACCATCTTGTGCTTGGGCCGAACATGATTCGAGAGTAGTCGGATAAGGTCACAGAGATTTGGAAGCGAATCAAGGAAGCACAAAATTGATAGAGGAGCTATGCAAATGAGAGCATCAGAGACGTAGAGTTCATAGTTGGAGACTTTGTGTTTGTAATGGTTTCTTCAATGAGAAGTATAGTCCGGTTTGAAAGAGCTAGGAAGTTGGCTCCTCTAGATATATGACCATTCCCCATTTTGGAGAGGATTGGTACACTTGCGTATAGAGTCGAGTTACCGATTAGGCTATCAAGTGTGCATAATGTATTTCATGTGTCACACTTGTGTAAGTTTATACATGATCCATCGATGATAGTGGATGAATGCCAGCAGAAGGACTTGGAGATTGAGCCAAATTTGATTGTATTGAGACAGCCTGTTCGTATTATTGATAGAGATACGAAGCGATTGGGGACTAAGGCTGTGAAGTTAGTCAAGGTACAACGAAGTGAGGATGCTCGGTATTGTACATGTAAAACATAGGATATTTTGAGGGAGTCCTATCTGGATTTGTTCTTAGACTAGAGATTCCTTATCTTAGTATCGTTCATCTTTTGTAGTGTACTCACTGCTTGAGGTAGAGTCACTTAGGATGCATTTGGATTGTAGTTATTTTGTATATAGTTTCAGTAGTATGCTATATATATATATACTTTGTTCCTCTATTTTCTTTGTTTATCATTCTTATTGGAATTTCGAGGATGAAATGTTATAAATAGGGAAGAATGTAACAACCTTGAAATTTGAACATTTCATCATCGAATATCAAAACGTTCTGAATATAATTAAGCGTTATAAATATGATTTTATAACCTTGTTAAATATCATTTAATTAATAAACAACAATAAGAAACATGTTTTTGAAATTCGTTTACAAAAATATATTCTTCGAAGAAAAATCGATCATGTAATCGAAAATCGGTTTATCGGTAAACACCTTTTCGATCGATATAAGTTGTTCGAACTATTATGCACATGACAATAATCAAATGAACACATTAGCAACTAATTAACACACATACCTCTTCATAAAGCTTGGAATGTTCTAGAATCTTCTATTAGGATAAGAAGTATTATCATAAGAGGGGTAAAATGGTAATTATCATAAAGGAGAAATGATGGGAGGTGACTCTTCCATGGCATAAAGGGGGTGAAGGCAAGCTTAAGCAACACCAAATGGAGCGAGGGACATACCCTTAGTTATCATTCACAAATTCACAAAGCTTTGAGTTGAAAAAATTCCATGTCTTCTCCTTCCTCTTCATAATTTCCTAAAGTAAAATATTTGCAAATCAAATCCAAATCACTTCAAACTTGGAGTGAAGCCCTACCACCATAAAAAAAACTTCTACCTAGTTAGAATTTGAAAAAGCAAAGCCATCCCCCTCCACCACTTGAAGGACGTGAGCAAACTAGGAGGTTTGGAGGCAAGGCAAGGAAAAGGAAAGCAAAAGAGAAAGAGGCAAAGGTGTTGCTAGGTTGAGGTTGGACTTAGGCGCTTGGATCTTGGTTGGTTGTTAGGTCAAAGGTGAGCTAACTCACTATTTTGATTGAAAAATATCACATATATATGGTGATGTTTGATTGTATTAATGTTGTTGAATTAATATGGACATGTATGAAAACATTTATTTTGATTCTTGCTTTGAAAAGCAAGTGACATATGTATGGACTTAAAACGAACTTGAATAGACTTTTATGACATATTGCAAGGTCTTGAAACAAAGCACATGGGTTGTAGTTGAACATAGGTTTGAATATGACTCAAATTCGGAAGTGCATTTATATCGATAGTTGCTATAGATGCAGTTCAAAATTTTCTTGTTTATGGCGGTTCCTATGAAATTTTATAGAGAGATCCTTCAGAGTTCCTCACCATATTTATGATTTTATATATGTATGTTTGTTGTTGAAAAGCTTGGGTGGTAAAAATTTAAGTAACATCTCGAAAACGGCCAAAACTGCACTTGTGTAAAACATGTTCTTTTAAACAAATTAAGAATTAATTGTGAATTTTAAACAAACATGTTCTTTTAAATAAATTTAAGTAACATCTCGAAAACGGCCAAAACCGCACTTGTGAATTTTTAAAGAAGAGGTTTTTGTAATAAAACATATTCGTTTCCAAGCTTTAAAGATTTTACAAACTTTTTGTTTTTAAATAATATTTGGATAAATGTTTTAAAACCTATTACAAGCATTTTCAAGTATTTAGGGCATTTCACCAGAAGGACAAACTTTGCAGTCAAAATAGTTTCTAGGACACACATACACAGAAATTAATTTCAAGGCCAAAGTCAGCAGAATAATCATTTTGAAGGACAAAGTCAGCAGTCAAATTCCTTTGAGGACATAATTTCATAGGTTTTTAGGCCTTAGAAACTAATTATTTTGCATTTTGTCCTTAAAAATAATTATTTTAGTTGTGTGTCCTAGAAACTAATTGCACTTGCTAAAGAGGCCCTTGTAGCTAATTTCCACTTTAAAAAGTATATACAAATGTTTTTGAATGGGGTTAAGTATTGCTTGGTGGCTAATGGTTAATTTTTTGATTACTTGTTTGAAAAGTAATTAACTATGTTTAACACTAAAAGTCGACGAAGTAAGTTTTATCTATTAGTGGAGTTGAAATTGATTTTCTGTAGGGATGGAGCAATAGAGCTCTAACCTAATCTTTTCCCTCTTGGTCAAGAAATAGTAAGTTGGAAGATATCGAAAACGTGTTAATCGTGTTGATTTCTTCTTGTTTATGGAAATCATTAATACTATATCTAACACTAAAAGTTGATCAGGTAGACTTATCTATTTGTGAGATTCAAGAACGAAGTGTCTAGGCAAGGCTTGATGCAACCATTTCTCAAACTTACATGGCTTTACTCTTGGGTGAAAATTTTTTAAGTTGGAATATCGGAAATGAGTTAACCGTAGGAATCTTGATTTGTATAAGCAATTATTTTGACTAGATAATCGATTAGCTGATTATCGAACTTGACCTAATATTGACTTAAGAAGTTATCGAAAGGCTTCATGATTTCATACCAATAAGAACCTCGAAGAGGAGTACTGGTATGAAATGTCTCTAGCTTTTGTTTATTTTTGAAAGAACCGTAATTGAGTTAATCGAAAATTCATCGATTGGTTTTGAAGAGTCCATGGATTGGTAAGTGTTTTACTTACCAATACCACTTCGAAACTAGTATACATATTCTATGTTTTGGAAGCAGTTGAGAAAGGAAATCTATGTGAAGATTTGAGATCTATTTTAGGTGCTCAAATCCACGTAGTGATTCGTGATGTATTCGTGATATGGAAATCCATTTAGGGATTCATGTTCTGTTCGAGTGATGAAAACTTGTATGAAGGATATCGAACGTAACCTCGATATTGGAAATGACTAAAAATAGAGCAGGCCTTATAGCCTGGGATTTGGCTAACCCACAACAGGATATACCAACTCCATATCTAGAGTATGCTTATCGTTTGTTGTTAGCGGGAGGTTACGATATTTAGGATCATGTGTTAGGGCGTGGGCCGGCTATGTTTACCTAAAGGTATATTTTATCTAGGGATATACGTTGCCCAGAGTTAATTTTTAACCCTTGTATAGGAGATTGGATTCGGCGTCGACCGAAGAGATCACCATGGAAAAACCCAATATGTGAACGAACCACAACGATTTTGATTATACCCTAAATATGTTGTGGTGTGATGAATGTAAGCACCACAACTATTTGATATGATTTATATTCTACACTCTAGACATTATCTATAATATCCCCCATTCTAAGGCTCAAAACTGACTGCAATAAATGTTGCAGTCATCCATAGTTATTATCTCTTGATAATAAAATGCGGCCATGTTAATCTATCAATAATTAGAAGCACATGAATATGAATTTTTTTAACATAGTTTAATAACAAATTTTCGCATCTTATTTCATAAATGATATTTCATATTCATTACATTATCCCAATCGTAAACCCACGTTCAGAGAAATAAATTATTACAAAATACTCCAAGTGTGACATATGAAGATGTCCCCTTGGTTGATCAGAGTTGAATTCTAGGTAATATCATAATTTTTCCCTTATATACTTTCAAACAAAATCAAACACACAATAGATCAAATAAGAACTCCTAATTAACTAGAATACCTCTTGTACATCTCCAGAAGCCTATTTGCTTAATGGAAACCTGAAACCCCTTACTCTTGATCTACTCAAATGAGCACTCGAGAGTTTAAGGGGAAAGACAAAAACTTTAGGTCAGATAAAAAGTCTAGTGTGAATAATAACCTACCATCTCAAACAAAATAGATATTTAGTGAGAACACACTGCTAAGCGGAACTAGTTTTACCCTCACTAGTATCTTAACCAATACATTAACCATATATTGTGCTACTGCATCCACAATGGTTAAAACATAATAATATATGACGATATGCAAGAATCCAATATATCCTGGATTACCCATCCCAATTTATCTGACTATCTGTCGAAATTATACTTTTTCTAGGGTCACTATGAACCTATTAGTTTTCATAAGCTGACCAATAGCCTGTCTTAATTCTTAAGAACAATTTGTCCAACTTCATATTTTTCATGGGATCATTAAGAACCTATTGGTTTCTACTGATAACCTTATAATTATAGTTTTCGTGGGCTTACTATGAACTTGTTGAATCCTCCAATAAAATCTCCCAAATCAAAGTTTTCATGAGATCACAATGAACCAATTAATTTCTATCAATAACATCATCCAGAAATTGTTTTCATAGGATCACTAGAAACCTATTGGACACTTCCAATAAGATTTCTCATAACATAGTTTTTATTGGATGACTATGAATCCATTGGACCCTTCTAATAACCTGTCTAAGTAAAAAAATCTTTTGATCAATTCTGGGCATCCTATACTTCTGCTCTCCTGGATGTAATTCTACTCACTCGAGAATTAATTCTTTTTATACTCACTACTAGGTCGACCTAGCTGGTTATTCTACCCCTTACTACCCCAAAATGTATTTTTAGGTCATAAATGATGTGAGTATGGTAATAACAACCTGCATAATAACTGATCAAATAAACACAAGATGTGACGACCACCTTTTTTGGATGGTTTAAATCAACGATAAACCACACACATCTAACTCAAACCATTCAAAAGGGTACATTATCAATGGGGTAAAAAAGGAAATAAAAGAAAGGAAGGGAAAATAAAATACAAAATCTCACAGCGGAATGAAAAATATAATAATCAAATAAACAATTCATGAAGCTATTTTACAATATACATTTGACTACACAATTCTTACAACAAAATCAAAGTACAATCACAAACATACCAAATAATGATGCAGCGGAAAATTACTAATAATATAATATACCAAACTCCGTCTTCGTCCTCCAGAAATAATGCCTTTAAACACTGAAAAAATCAGGCTGACCCGAGCGTAATAAAAGACAAAACACTCGAGTCAGAACTAAAACTTATTATGTAAGTTAAATCAACAACAAGTAAATATGAGTATAATAACATCAGAGACGTTTAAGGGACTTCACATCTCCTATCCAGTGTATAACATGAGTGCAATAACTTAAGAGATGTTACGGGATTTTCCATCTTCCAAGGATCCGTTAAACTATCTATATATAGTAAGATGCGATATATATGTAGTGTCTAATCAGTAAAGTAAATATTTTTCTTAGCGTTAAGACTTTACATTAACCCCCCTAATTACATTTTTAAGCAGGTAGTCTATGCATGTCCTGTAACACAACCAGCAATGTTGGTAGCCAGTGAGTCTCCTATAGGTACCATACTAAAACAAAATCGTAGTGGGTGCAAATAAGGATAAATAGTATGACAAGGCAAGTGAGGCAATGCTAAAGGTAGGATACTACCAGTTCGGGTCGTATGGCTGGTGGTAACGCACCGTAGCTACATCCGCCCACCTTGTCCAACACCCCTAAAATCAAATCAAATCAAGGTGCACCAATCAAGACAACATCAATATAGTAATACGAAGAGGTGCGTCCACTAGGGGTAGCAAGCCTACTTAGCCCTGACAAGCATTCCTGTTTTAGTCATATCAAATTGGCACAAGTGCTAGGTCATCCATCATCTTTCTCTTTCTTCAAATCCAACAAAAGTTCATCAAATCTAACGACTTCATTCTGGATCATCCACCATGTATACATTTGTTAAAGTGGTTTCAATATTGATAGAGAGTATGCCAATAAGAGGCGTCGGTCTCTTTAACAACTAAACGTCATTTTTCACACTGGTTGGTTCCTATACATTTCGAAACCGATTCATATTTGATATCAAAATATCATATTCAATTCAAGATATCCTTCATTCCATTATCTTCATATTTACTCAAAATATGTCATTTTCACTTGAAAATATCATATCAAATTCCAACTTAGGTTATATCCTCATTTAACCACATTTGCACTAAAGTCAACGACTTAAATATAACATCTCAACTTTGCACAATTTGAAATTTTAGTAAATAGTTTAAATAGTCATTAATAGTTTAAAATATTTTAAATAATTTAAAGGATTAAAACAGCTTATAAAATGGTTCGAGTATTGAAAATAGTTTATATAGTAAAATAGTTTGGGAAAATCTAACTAATTTGGATACTAAAAAGATAGATTTTAATGATTTATATTAAAATAATTTATTTTGGGAATAATATCAAATCAAACTGTTTTTTCCATTTCAACAAATCTAGACCCATGTACGATTTCAAATCAACAAACTCAATTTCCAATCTCCAATTCAACTGACTCAATTTCAATTTAGTTTCAAATCAACTTGATGTCGATTCTAATTTGAATTAACTTTAATGAAACATCCATTTTTAACTTCAAATTCGATTCAACAATTCAATTCAATGATTTAAAATTCCAATTCAATCCTTATTTTAAACCATTTCAATTTATCAATTTCATGTCAATTTCAATTTACTGATTTAAATTGCTTAAATTAAATTAAACCTCATCATTCAATTTTAAGATCCTAACCTTCAAAATAATTCAATTTTCCGAATTAAAGTCAAATATATATATATATATATATATATATATATATATATATATATATATATATAAAATAACTTCACATTTCAATTCAATTCTTTACAAACAATTTCGTTTTAACCAATTTCAGTTTCCACATTTCAAAGCTTGAATAAGAATAATTCACTTCATATAAATCCACAATTTATTACCTTTTAAAAACAATATCATTTAACCAAAATCCATAAATCAAGATTTTAAAACCATTGAATTTAACCAATCCGATGTCCGTATTTAATTTTCTACCCTATGTCCAAGTGATCAGTTATTTCACTTTTAATTATAGGGATGGACATATATCATTTCAATCCAAATCAAAGTGTCACAGGTATATATCATTTCAACCTATTCCTTAATTTGTTCGAAATAATTCAAATAATAGTTTATATGCTTTCAATTGATATAAAAGTTGATTTTATATATATATATATATATATATATGTATGTATGTATGTATATGTATACTCAAATCATCCAAAATGTCAACACACATCCATCACAATCAATATCCAAATCAGCCAATAAATCACAACAATTAACTAGTTATCAATATCGAGTACCTAACTAGCAATTAAATTCAGTATTAATTTAAATGTTAATTTAATTCAATAAAAATTCGATTTTAGCTAAAATGTCAACTTAAAATATCAAATAGCAACCAGTAACATTCTTATCACTTCCTAAATTTAATTCGACTAACATAAGAAATTTAGTATTACGTGAGTGGGTTAAATCATTCACCTTTGATTTAAGGCCCAATTAAAATCTAATAAAAGCCCAAAATATCAACAGTCTTCAAATTCAATCAAACCAGTTTCGTGTTGTCCAGAATTCTAATACGGTCCCAATGGAAGAAACCGCGTCCAATTCCGAGTTCGTATGCAAAAGTTATTGAAGTTAGAAGTTGTGAAATTCAAATTTAAATTAATAAATAAAAGAGGGCAAAATCGAAATAACTTTACCATCGTCCAAACCGTAACTGTACAACACGCATGCGATCATACGAACTGCCACCATTCCTTCTCCTGCCGCTGCGTTTAGGAGCGCTTCCACCCAGATCAGCCACCACCTCTGTGTTGCCCTCCTCCGACCGCACGTGCACGCCACGCACGCGACCTCCAGGTCGACGAAAACACAGCCTCCCCCATGCCAAAGGATCGTCGATTCCGGCAAACTGATGCACTACTGAGAAGAACGGTGACCATAGATGAACTCTGCATCGTCCCTCTACCTGATGCAACTCCGCGATCGTTGAATGGTCGATGATCCACCGTTGATCGTGAAACCCTAACAACGGACGGTCGAGACTTCTTCGTTGATTACTGGACAAACCGAAACTCGATTGCAAAAATGAAATACAGATGCAGATTACGTTCGTCGAAAGCTTCACGATGATATATTATATGATAGGGTTTGAGGAGTTTGGATTTTCGATTTGATTTGGAATTAGAGTTTTGAAATGTCTGCCATTGAGAAGGAGCAGGTAACAAAACAGATAGATAGAATTTGCACGTACAGAAAATAGAATAAAATTTTGCTAGGGTTTATAACAGCCTATATATAGACTGAAATGGATAAGAATGTATGGAACAGATCGAATTGGGTCAACTCGATAACAAGGACCTAAAAAGCCTGTTTCGTTGCCGAAATGAAAGTAGGTCATCCACTATATCAAAATATAGGTTTTCAATATTTTAAAACTCAATGATGTTGAATATGCGCTTATATGATTTTTGTTTGATGATAATAAACATATATACATTCGTTTAAATGTATTTGATAATATACTATTTTTTTTTCACAGATTAAATAAATATTTGCAGAATAAAATAAATAACACGAAATTTGAATTCAAACGAATATTTTATTCAAACAAATATTTATTACATCTTTGAATAGTACAATTTCAAGCTCTCACTATAACTATACAACTTTGATTACAATTACATCACATTTCACATTTACAATTCACCTCACTACATATCACTCACACTCGTATTTATCTTCAACTTCATTCCAGTTTGAATCCAGCATCTGAGAAATCTGCAAAAATATTCACTAACGCAGTAAAATTGAAAAAGAAATATTTTTGCAAAATAAAATAAAATATGATTTTTGAAAATAATATTTGCCTCAGTTATTTGGGTTGTTCGTCATAATTTAAATTTGAATTCATCATACACGAACAACTTGTGACATACACAGTGTATTACTGTATATGCCACAAGGCCGTGCACGCCGATATATACACTTGATAATGCTACAGGGACAGGTGAGCACAAGGTCAAACCCAAATATATGGACAGGTTCAACTCAGGTGCAATAAATTCAAAAATAGGACACGAGCACAAAGTCAAATCCGAGTTTTGAAACTGGATTCAACACAAGTGAATCGAGTTCAAGTCAGACCATTCAAATAAACTCAGTGACAATGAAAATGAATCAAAGCATAGTTTAAACCAGAGGCAAATGAACAGTGCACCGAACAACTCACAAATATGGAACCAGATCAAAATGCCACAATAAAGACAGTAAAATGTACAATGCAAAGAATGACACAGTGTACATGAAGCATGCAAGCTCGGGCACAAGAAATGAAACACTGCAACCCAGTGCATCAACCAAAGTTAAGGCGACATGAAGTCAGCAAACTGCAACAAACACATATATGGTCTAAGTGAATCAAGTAAATGCACAGAAGCCACTTCAGCTACATTGAGGCTCAATGGTGAAGCAGATTCAAGTGAACATGTAGCACAAGAACCAGAAACTACTGAAGCTACTTCTAAGAGAGAAGCCAAAGCAAATGAACCAACTGCAAGTGCAAATGACCAGAAAACAATGCAACAGTATCAAGTACAGTATGCACAAGCGAAGAAACAAATGACAGTAAGCAATGAAGCAACAAGGTCAGAGAACCAAGCAACAATGTGCACAGGTGAATCAAGTGAATCATAATGAAGCAGTGCAACATCTTCCATCAACACACTCAAGTGACTCAACAATGCAACAAGGTGATATGCAAACTACATGCAGGCCAGAAGCAAAAACTCAAGTGCAACAGTGAAGTTCAGCTATGCAAATGAAACACTGTTGCAAACAACATAACAGTATGCAAGCTCGGGCACAAGAACATGACAGCAAACAGAAGTGCACAGCAACAGCAAGGCAATGCACAAATGCAATTGAATGCAACGAAGACCAACAGCCCCAACAGAAGTATCAAATGAATCAAATACCACCAAATAGACCGTGGAATAGCAGGTGATATGCAAACTACAACTAGACCAAGTGTAACATCAATGCGAACAACAAAGTGATCGAACAAACAAGATCAGGGCAGTGGACAGTACAAGCCAGAAACAATGCAAGTAGATCAAACGAAGAGTGCAGGTGAACAAATGTACAAATGAACTGCAAATATCCAAGTACAGCATGAACAAGTCAATTACTACATGACGCAGCAACACTTGCAACAGTGAAGTCGAAATCATGTAAAGGACACAGCTGTATACAAGTACAAGCCACAAATTCAAAGCTGTGCCGTGGATAGCAAGAAAATACATGCATATGAACAAGTCAACATCAAAGCCGTGGGACGCAAGAAATGAAATTATACGCATATGAAAAAGTCAGAATCGATCTCAATCATTCAAGCATCATCAAGTGGCCGAGATAAAGAATTTGACAAATTCAAATCAACATATACGAACGTAATTCTAGGAAATCAAATCCTATATAATACCCAAAATCATCATCGGCAAGTGCATCGAGTTCAAGAATCAACCAGCAAAGCAAAAGGAGGAAAATACATACCGAAGCAATCGAACTCGATCAAGGAGGAGAAGCCGCAAACAAATTGAAGCAAATCAGAAACAGTAATTGCAATCAACCAACAAAGGCAGCAACTTAAAACCCTAATTTAAGAGCACGGCATCAAGAACGAAAGCCCCAATTTTGCAAAAGGAACGGTCGCCATTATACTCAAGCAAAGAAAAAGAACCGGGCCGATAAAATAAAAGGGAGACATATTTTTAATTAGTGGGCCGTTTTATTTTTGGGCTTAGTTGTTTTTTAATTAGGGTTATTTGCTTTTTATGTTTGTGTTTCTTTTAATTTTAAAATTCTCTTTTAAACCATTGTAATTTTCTAGTCGTGTGACTAGGGGACAAACTACGGTGTGTAGTTTGGGAATTTGCAACTCGGTGGTTGAGTTGTGGTCAGGGTTTTGAGCGTAGAGTTAGATTAGTCAATAGCGGGTATAGCGAGTTTTTGTGTGTAAGCGAGGGACTATCTAATTTCTAGTAGAAACCTTGGGGGCAGCACGTAGGCAGGGTTTTGCCGAAGCTGGTTAAATTCTGTGTTGTTCTGTTCTGTTATTTATATTCTGCTATATCTGTGCTGCTATTCTGTGATCTGTGTTAATATTAATTAGCTTCTGCAATTAAGTTTTTATAATTTACACTATCACCCTATTCACCCCCCCTCTAGGGTGAAATCGATCCTACAAGTGGTATCAGAGCTAGGAATAGAAGTCAACATTTGTTTTTAAAAATTCTATTTTTTTGAAAAAATCAGTTTTTGTTTAGAAATTTGAATTTTTAAAATGGCTTCTTTTAATAATGCTTTTGCAGAAGGGCAATCCATAGTTAGACCACCAATGTTCAATGGTGAATATGCTTACTGGAAAAATAGAATGCAAATTTTTCTGAAAACCATTGACGCTTGGAATATTGTTGAGACAGGTTATAGTATACCAACTATAACTGTAGATAATCAGGAAATAGAGAAACCCAAGGAACAATGGACAGAACTAGAAAATAAATTACAGAATACTAATTCCAAAGCTATGAATTCTATTATCTGTTCATTGGATCAATTTGAATTTAATCGTGTCTCACATTGTCTAACTGCACAGGAAATATGGCACATACTAGAAGTGACTCACGAAGGAACATCTCAAGTCAAAGAATCTCGCCTTGCAATGCTAAGCAGCGAATACGAGAACTTCAAAATGGCGAAGGAAGAAAATGTCAAAGAGATGTACGGACGACTCTCCAATATCGTATACAAATCAAAAGCTCTCGGAAAAACATACACCGAATTAGAAATAGTCCGGAAAATCCTCAGAGTCCTTCCACGAAGCTTTGAAGCAAAAGTAACTGCCATACAAGAATCGAAAGATTTAAAACAACTTAAAGTTGAGGAACTCATCGGAAATCTCATCACTTATGAGCTAGAAATGAAATTCAAAGAAGAGCGTGAAGGAGGTGACACTCAAAAGAAATCAATAGCTCTCAAAGGAACAACCGAAAGTGATGATGATAACGATGAAGATGATGGAGCAGCAGAATTGGAGCTGTTAATAAGTAAATTCAAAAAATGGAATCAAAAACATGGAAATTCAGCTCGAAATCAAAAAGCAAAAAGCAGAATAGCCAAAGCACTAGACTACTCAGAAGAACAAAAGTTTATTTGTTATAATTGCAACAAACCTGGCCATATCAAGCCCGATTGTCCACAAATTAAATCCAGCCATGGAAAGAAACAGAAAAAGAAAAGTTTTGTAGCCACTTGGGATGAAATAGACGAGAATGATCAAAGCACTGGCAGTGAAAGCGAAAAGGCAGAATTGTGTCTTCAAGGTAATACAACTGACAGTGACGATGATGAGCCAAGTGAGGTATCAAAACTTACCCATTTTGAGTTGCTTATATATTTTCATGAAGTAAACGGTTGTTTTGAACGACTTAGGGAAAAATACGCCAAACTTGAATCTCAAAAAGATACTTTGATAGAATGTAATAAACAACTTGATCAATTAGTTAAAACCTATCAAAGTAGGATCCCTAAGTGTGATAAATGTCCAACATTTGAAAAGGAAATTAAAAAATCAGAAATCAATATAAAAACACTTGAAAATGAAATTCTGATTTTAAAGGAGAATGAAAATACTAGGAGAGAGAATTCTATTAAAAAGTGCACACAGTTGTTAAACGAAAATGAATCTCTCAAATCACAAGTCCAATAATTGTCAACAACTTTAGATAAATTTTCAAAAAGTGAAAAATCGTTGAATATGCTATTAGGAAAGCAAACTGTTAATTCGGTTAGACAAGGACTTGGATATAATAGTTCGAAAATTGTTGAAAGCAATATTAGTCAAGCTAAATCCATGTGCACGATTTGTAGAAAATTTGGACACGATCACAATAATTGTTGGTATAGACCCAAACATGTGAAAACTATACCGATTTGGGTTCCAAAAGGCACAAATATAAAATCTCTCAAAGTTAAACAAATTTGGGTGCCAAAGGGAAAAATTATAAATAGTTTTGGGTCTACACATAATTATTTTTCAAAATTTTCTGCCACTAACAACCATGGACCTATAAAAACAAATAGGTCACATAAATCCTTTTCCGTGTAGGTGTGGTGGCAGGCTAAGGAACAACAATAGTGTTCTCTGGATTTTGGCTGTTCCAGAAACGCAACGGGCGACAAAGCTAAGTTCCTTAGCCTAGTATAAAGGTGACAGAATCACAACGGACAACAACGAAAAATATCGTAAAGGTAAAACAGGTATGGTATGTTTCAAACGATATATTAAATGTGATAATCTGCACCGTATTTTGAATTAAATCAGCCAATATTGAGATTGATGAAAAGATGATGATTTTGATTCTGACTTATTCAACATAGTTGGCCAATTATATTCTTATGCCAAAAACACTATAAAAATCTTTAGATTCTTTGAATTACTTCATATATATATCAGTTTGAATTAAAAATAGTGTTTTGTTGGATATTACAATTGGTTATAATATGGCTAACTCTTTATTCACGGTTTTTCTGATTATTTACACGGTTTCATTTCAAATTCAAAAGAATGTCATTTAAATTGTTGTTAAAATTGAATTTGAAATTTTTGATGCACACTTCATGTTTTGGTCTGAAAAATTCAATTGATGATAATTTTTGAGTGAAAGAGAAATTCAGATGCAGATTACACTGGTAATCTAGTTGATAGAAAAATTACCAGTGAAACGTGATTTTTGAGACACTTAGTAACTGCATTGTTTTTTCAAAGAAAATATCTGCATATTTTTCATTTCAAATAATTTTCAAATAGCAGAAAATTTTCTTTTAAAAAAAAACCCCTGGAGAAAATCATTTTTGACCATATTTTCAGATTATTCATTTTTTGAAAAATTAATTTCATAATTATTTTTGAATTTGATTTTAAATGACTATTATGACTAATCTGACTCCCAAATGATTATCGAAAAGAAAAATAGTGATTGAAAAAGTGATGAGTGTTGATATTGATTATATATTATAACTCGAGAAAGTATAATTAGAAAATTTCTTTAGAAATGTAAACAAGAGTAATAAAACTTTTTGTTGGTAAAAATTCCATGACCATCTCTATACCTATCATATTTCTATCAACCATTACTCATCAAAATTCTATATAGGTTGTCGATATGTGGTACTTTAAACAGGAATCGTTCGTTTTTCATTTTCACATTTTTTAAAAATAAAAAAAATTAATTAATAATAATAATAAATAAATACCAAAGTATTCACTCTCATTTAAAAGTCCTCACGGTTATGCATGGGTGAATTACTTGGAATTTGTTATGTGCTTCCATGCTCATTTAAAAGTCCTCGCGGTTATGCATGTATGGAACGCATATCAAAAGTTGATTTGTAAAATAAATAAGTTGATTCTAATCCCATTTAAAAGTCCTCACGGTTATGCGTGGTTAGAAGATACTTGAATTCATTTTTTTTTAAAATAAAATTGGAATACTACTAATCTCATTTAAAAGTCCTAACGGTTATGCATGGTTAGTAGATATTCAAATTCCTGATATAAATATACCACAAATAGACACAACTGTATGGTTTTATATGATGACATCATTTCCATCATTCTAAAAGTGGAATATGCGCCTAACAAAATATTTATGATTTTTGTTTGACTTTTTATTGAAATTTAATATTTATATTCAATTGAGTTTTAATGTTGGATTGATATCGATTACTTTATCTCTATTTTCTCTAACACTATTATTCTTTTGCTGATAACAAAAGGGGGAGAGAAAAGTTAAGATTTTGTCAAATAAAATCAAGCAAAGGTCAAATAATTTTCTATTTGCATTTAGAATCATTTGCATATTTTTATTTGTATGCATATATGTAGGGGGAGCATCATGTAGAGAGGAAGCATTTAAATAGGGGGAGCAATTAGAGCATATCAATGATCAAATACATTTAACATATTCAAAATCTTAAATATATGTTTGTTATCATCAAAAGGGGGAGATTGTTGAATATGCGCTTATATGATTTTTGTTTGATGATAATAAACATATATACATTCGTTTAAATGTATTTGATAATATACTATTTTTTTTTCACAGATTAAATAAATATTTGCAGAATAAAATAAATAACATGAAATTTGAATTCAAACGAATATTTTATTCAAACAAATATTTATTACATCTTTGAATAGTACAATTTCAAGCTCTCACTATAACTATACAACTTTGATTACAATTACATCACATTTCACATTTACAATTCACCTCACTACATATCACTCACACTCGTATTTATCTTCAACTTCATTCCAGTTTGAATCCAGCATCTGAGAAATCTGCAAAAATATTCACTAACGCAGTAAAATTGAAAAAGAAATATTTTTGCAAAATAAAATAAAATATGATTTTTGAAAATAATATTTGCCTCAGTTATTTGGGTTGTTCGTCATAATTTAAATTTGAATTCATCATACACGAACAACTTGTGACATACACAGTGTATTACTGTATATGCCACAAGGCCGTGCACGCCGATATATACACTTGATAATGCTACAGGGACAGGTGAGCACAAGGTCAAACCCAAATATATGGACAGGTTCAACTCAGGTGCAATAAATTCAAAAATAGGACACGAGCACAAGGTCAAATCCGAGTTTTGAAACTGGATTCAACACAAGTGAATCGAGTTCAAGTCAGACCATCAAATAAACTCAGTGACAATGAAAATGAATCAAAGCATAGTTTAAACCAGAGGCAAATGAACAGTGCACCGAACAACTCACAAATATGGAACCAGATCAAAATGCCACAATAAAGACAGTAAAATGTACAATGCAAAGAATGACACAGCGTACGTGAAGCATGCAAGCTCGGGCACAAGAAATGAAACACTGCAACCCAGTGCATCAACCAAAGTTAAGGCGACATGAAGTCAGCAAACTGCAACAAACACATATATGGTCTAAGTGAATCAAGTAAATGCACAGAAGCCACTTCAGCTACATTGAGGCTCAATGGTGAAGCAGATTCAAGTGAACAGGTAGCACAAGAACCAGAAACTACTGAAGCTACTTCTAAGAGAGAAGCCAAAGCAAATGAACCAACTGCAAGTGCAAATGACCAGAAAACAATGCAACAGTATCAAGTACAGTATGCACAAGCGAAGAAACAAATGACAGTAAGCAATGAAGCAACAAGGTCAGAGAACCAAGCAACAATGTGCACAGGTGAATCAAGTGAATCATAATGAAGCAGTGCAACATCTTCCATCAACACACTCAAGTGACTCAACAATGCAACAAGGTGATATGCAAACTACATGCAGGCCAGAAGCAAAAACTCAAGTGCAACAGTGAAGTTCAGCTATGCAAATGAAACACTGTTGCAAACAACATAACAGTATGCAAGCTCGAGCACAAGAACATGACAGCAAACAGAAGTGCACAGCAACAGCAAGGCAATGCACAAATGCAATTGAATGCAACGAAGACCAACAGCCCCAACAGAAGTATCAAATGAATCAAATACCACCAAATAGACCGTGGAATAGCAGGTGATATGCAAACTACAACTAGACCAAGTGCAGCATCAATGCGAACAACAAAGTGATCGAACAAACAAGATCAGGGCAGTGGACAGTACAAGCCAGAAACAATGCAAGTAGATCAAACGAAGAGTGCAGGTGAACAAATGTACAAATGAACTGCAAATATCCAAGTACAGCATGAACAAGTCAATTACTACATGACGCAGCAACACTTGCAACAGTGAAGTCGAAATCATGTAAAGGACACAGCCGTATACAAGTACAAGCCACAAATTCAAAGCTGTGCTGTGGATAGCAAGAAAATACATGCATATGAACAAGTCAACATCAAAGCCGTGGGACGCAAGAAATGAAATTATACGCATATGAAAAAGTCAGAATCGATCTCAATCATTCAAGCATCATCAAGTGGCCGAGATAAAGAATTTGACAAATTCAAATCAACATATACGAACGTAATTCTAGGAAATCAAATCCTATATAATACCCAAAATCATCATCGGCAAGTGCATCGAGTTCAAGAATCAACCAGCAAAGCAAAAGGAGGAAAATACATACCGAAGCAATCGAACTTGATCAAGGAGGAGAAGCCGCAAACAAATTGAAGCAAATCAGAAACAGTAATTGCAATCAACCAACAAAGGCAGCAACTTAAAACCCTAATTTAAGAGCACGGCATCAAGAACGAAAGCCCCAATTTTGCAAAAGGAACGGTCGCCATTATACTCAAGCAAAGAAAAAGAACCGGGCCGATAAAATAAAAGGGAGACATATTTTTAATTAGTGGGCCGTTTTATTTTTGGGCTTAGTTGTTTTTTAATTAGGGTTATTTGCTTTTTATGTTTGTGTTTCTTTTAGTTTTAAAATTCTCTTTTAAACCGTTGTAATTTTCTAGTCGTGTGACTAGGGGACAAACTACGGTGTGTAGTTTGGGAATTTGCAACTCGGTGGTTGAGTTGTGGTCAGGGTTTTGAGCGTAGAGTTAGATTAGTCAATAGCGGGTATAGCGAGTTTACGTGTGTAAGCGAGGGACTATCTAATTTCTAGTAGAAACCTTGGGGGCAGCACGTAGGCAGGGTTTTGCCGAAGCTGGGTAAATTCTGTGTTGTTCTGTTCTGTTATTTATATTCTGCTATATCTGTGCTGCTATTCTGTGATCTGTGTTAATATTAATTAGCTTCTGCAATTAAGTTTTTATAATTTACACTATCACCCTATTCACCCCCCCTCTAGGGTGAAATCGATCCTACAAATGAAACTAGTTTCAAACCCTAATTCCATTGCATGCAGAATTTAGCTATTAAAAATCAAATTATATTCATTTAATTGATTTCTACGCGTTTCGAGCTCGCACGATCAAACGGTAAGTCCAATCGTTACGAAACTTGATATCCTATAATAATTCACTATTACAGATCCGATGAAACTGATTTCGTTGAAATCCAAGATAGTGTCCAAAAAGACTAATTTTCACGTTAATTAAATGAACTATTATTTAAAAATCAATTTAATCACTTTTAAATTCAAATTCTAAAAATTAACCATTTTATTATTCTTGATTAAATAGGAATTCAGTAATCTCTTAAATACAATTTTCCATGTTAATTCAAATATTTAAATATTACACTAATTTCAACATTCAATTACAACCGAAATAAAACCTAGTTTGTTATAATTTAAATTCCAACATATTCTTTTAATTTGATTTACATTCTTATTATTAAATCAATAATTCCCTTATGAAATTTATTAACATAAGCTTCCACTTTATTGTACTCATTTTCTACTGTTAACGTCTTTACTATTTTAATTGCAATATTTCAATTACATTAATTTTATTGATTTCTAAATTAATTTCAAACGGATTAAATAATAAGGTGACAAATAAAACAATTGTTATACATTAGTAATTCAGCACATTTCTAACCTTATTGTTTACAAACAAAAGCTAATAAATTTACATACTTGATGATTTATTTCACATTCTCTATTAAAACCTATTTCAATTAATAACATATGATTTCTCAATTTAGCACCCCTTTAATTTTATTACTTATTAACTTCCATTATTACCATTAATTGGAATTACATGAAAACGGTTGTCAGTTACATTCAATCAACATTATCAAATTATATTCTAATAATTTTTTCCACTAATAAATCATAAATTTTAATTTCTCATAATATTAAATTTCAAAATCATATTTAATTCAATATTTTTAATTATCAAAAATATGGGTCCTTACACAAGAACATATAACATCCATCATTCAATTATGTTAAGTAAATAATCTTTCGTGTCTCATAGTTACTTAATCTTAAGTAATATTCCCTTTGGAAATTTTAGTTCAAAACTTGGGCTTTTCCATCACTAAATTCCTTAAGAACATTTTCAGATGAAATGATTAATCCCCTTAATCCATATTTAATACAAGGAAATATATAGCCTTTTATATTACCAAAGTCTTATGCCACTTATACATCACTTTACGTATTGCCATGTTTGTATTTGAAAAAAAAATACGGTTGCCATTTTAAATAGGTCAATTTAGATCAGTGTCGACGATAATATAGTGTCAACTATGAAGCTTAAGGTTCATCGCCATTATTAAAACCTTAAAACAAGCGACGTCAATACCTTCAGTCGACCTCTATCCAAGTCGAAGACCAAAACTTAGATCCTTTCAAGTATTATAATCCTTATCGAAAATGATGGTGTCGGCTTTCATAAACTATAGGCTATCCACCTATTAGAACAAAGCTTTAACTTTTATAACTTATATGGCTATCTACCGAAGATATAGGATCTTCAACCATTTTAAAACGTAGATCACTTCGCCCCTTTAAAACTGTTTTAATAAAAGCAAGCCTCTTCGGCATTCAAAAGATGAAGTGCGACGTCGTGACCAAGAGGCACCGTATTAAAACATAAGGTCACTGGCCTTAATGCACATCGACCCTAAGACCATCGACGACGTTATAAAACTTTTATACTTATGTTACTTCGGCTATTATGCCGCTTCATTTATAGAATCATAGTCAATAAAAGTGGCATCACTGCCCTTAGTCTTGAAAATAATCAAAGTGATCAGGTGTAGCATAATTGAAAACAGTGATGAAGACATGTGACGTCATTGATGTTGACATTAAGCTTTTAAAACGCTTAGATGAATCACGAAGACACCATGCCGTCAATCATCTATTACCGTCGTTATCCACTTCGATGCTGAAGGAATCACTCCATAGATACTTAGGTAGTTATCATGTGTTTCCTCCTTCATCGACGTCGACATTCATGGAAGCGTCATTCCTTTGGACTCAAAGAGAACATGCGCGGCATGACACCATTGTAATTAATATGAAAACTGAATTATTCCTATTAAAAGTAATTTTTTCACCAAATCTTTTTTCTTTGTCAAAATCCTATTGGATAATAAAATTTCTTCACCCAAACCTTAACAGAAATCTACCATACTCAGAATTTCAAGTCCCAAAACCTACTTTAAAACAATTAATTAATATCCTTAATTGATTATCCATTTAAATGCTTACCTAACATGATAATTTCATAATTAATTGAAATCAATTGGGAAAAATCCCAAAAATACATAAAAATTCGAGAATATCATTCTCTTTATCATATAAAAATTTTGAAACCAAAATCCACATTTAACTATTTTTATTAACCCAATTTTTACCTTAGAAAATTAATAAAATATTCAACTTGATTTGAAAAATTATGAAATTCTCATCTCCAAAATACCATTTTACACATCATATCAAAAATTAGAATCATTTGGAGACTATTAATTAAGATTTTTCTCTTAAACCTATCATCTAATTTACTAGAATCCATTTTGTTCATCATTATCAAACCATGACAACATCAAGCATGACATATCAGCCAATCATCAATCCATTCGGTTTCAAATATGAACCAAAATTTAACAATCAAATTGTAACAAAAATGAGATGGATTTGATTATTATTCATCTTGATTTTGATAACAGGTTGAAATTTGATGACTGCTTTAGTTTTTCGAACTTTGCTCTTGAATCTCCTTTAGATTTTTCCTGATTCCCCCCTTAGTAATGGCCGGCCTCCTTATATTCTTTTGATTGGTTATGTTTTGCGAAAGTAAAAATGATAGGGGAAAATGAGGGTTTTAAGGTATGAAAGGTTTTCTATTTCAAAGTTACCCCTATCGTATATCTATCATTCTTAAGTCACAAAACAATCTTATTAATCAATTAGTTAGTTAATCATGGCTCGACCATGTTGATTATCGAACCTCAATTCCTTATCACACTACATATCTCATTATTCTATTTAATTTGTCTAGTGAAATCTCCTGAATAATGTTAATTAAATTAGGGGTGTTACATTATCTATCATATCGCTATATTAAACTTAACCATTAGTTTCTTTTGAGGAGAAAACTGTTACAGAAATCCATATGGTCACATGTGTTCATGTATCTCGAGTTTTCTCATACCACACTTATGTCTGACACTTGATTTTTGTTTTCCTACACTACTCGCGTACTCTTTCGAGTAGGTTGAGTATGACATGTTTTAACTTGGACACTTCAGAGTTCAGAAGATGAGCTGGAGGCTTTTCTTATATATCTATTTCTATTTCTATTGTTTCGTATTAACTTTGTATATATCAGCGTTGTGAGGACAGACGGTTATAATGGTCTATGCTGATGATAGTATTTGGATTTCGTAACTCTGAAATTCCTGTATTCAGATTAACCCTTTGTATTGTTCTTTTGATATTATATATTATCGTTCCACTATGAGATTCTGATGTTTTGTTCTTCCTTTCTAATTTTATTCGTTTTATTTTACCTTAACTTTCCATTTTTCTGGCACTTGATGTTCAACACACGAATATTGTGGATGTATTAGTGTAGTATACGAGAGTCGAAAAGTTGGATCGTCACAATATCTAACCATCGAAGTTGGACAATTCGACAATAAGATGTGTAGCAACTAAAAAAAATGACTATGTGTGTGTATTCAATGACACCCGTCTTTTGCAATACCTCTATAAACCTATGATTTCCACCAAATTGTTTTGTTTAAATATTGGTTTTTTCAAAATCTTTTTCCCACATCATGCTGTTATTTAAATAAAAACTTAAGGTGGATAATAGAAGTGTTATAAAAGATGGATGTTACTGAACATTCTATACGCACACACGCACACACTATAATTCAACGCTAATGTACTGAAAACCTACTTACTTAATTCCAATCGACTATTACACATCAAATCTTACCCTAAATAACTTTTTCCCAACAAAAGCAAGATGAAAAGGAAATTAACGCCGCCTCCCTTACGTTTGTCTCCCACGTCGCCGGTCGCCACTAGCTTCTTCTGCAACATTGGAGTTCTTTGATCTCACCATTGCCGATTCGCTCTATTTGATCTGCTAGGGTTTTGAATTTCTTCAGTTCAAGTTTAATTGTAAAAGTTATTTGGATTTGGTTGCAGGGTTTTACCGTTGAGGAGAATAAACAGGGGTCAAACAGGAATCATGCTCTAATAAATCAATATACTTACAAATATAAAATGAAACTCTGTTAGCAATGAATATACTTATAAATATACTAGTAAATCCATTTATAAAGTGCCCATCTTTGGATCTTCTTACATTCGTTTGTTTGACTTGCAGCTTAAATAAAAGGCGAATAAATGAAATAAACACCAACGACAGGATGAAAATAAAAAAATACTATAGTAGACAAAGTTACAATACGATACAGGAAAGTTTTGAACGAAATTCAGTTATTTTACCGACTGCTAAATTTCCAGGTATAAATATCAAACCGAATCAACACTGTTCAGAATGAAGCTACTACTGTCAACCAAACCAATATACTACCACAGTGATACAATACACCTGAAACACGATATTATCGTGGGTCTATTAAAAAAACATGGAAAAATGTAACAACAAAGCTTGGATATCTGAAAACACACACACACTCAAAACATAAATAGATAAATGGAGAGAAACGAAAAGAAAAGAGAGGAATAAAACCGGCGTTCCAAAGGAAGATATACTTTGCTTCCACTCAAAGATCCCTTACAAAGATCATAGCCAAAGAGGAAAAAAAACAAAAAAACAAAAAACTAACCCTATGCAATAAAATTTTGATTTAATACTACAAAGATATCATTACAAAGATCAAAGTATGCAGTGAAGTCTACAGATTATAAACACATTAAAAAGAGGCCGAGCAGGTTGGCCGAAGCTGATATTTTCTTGGCTCAGGCTGTGGTGCATACAGTATTCTATCCAATTCCTGCGCAGAAGTAAAAACAGGTTTTAAGTTCAAATCATACAGTGAATTTTACCTTGGTCAAGTCAGTTAATTAGCCTCTAACCATTCATACAGCAAGCAAAAGAATAAAGCACACTGATAAAAATAAGCGTCTAAAGCTATTAGATAGAAGTAACAGCCATGAAAAGAAGCACATTGATATGTCTGCTTATCGTAAGTCCAAGTACAGAACAAGTTATGTACAATTTACCTGCCTAGGACCTGCCTAGTGTAGCACCATTCTATTAAAATGTTCTTAAACTACCGATTCATTGTTCTAATTGAGATTTGAGATTCATTTACTAACTACAAGGTTCTGGCTTATATAATTGATTTGGCAGCTGGCACTGGTACTGTGGTACATAATGAAATTAGTGATGAATACATGGAAAGGAACTGTTTTCAACAGTACAGTTGATGGCATTAGCAGCTAGAATTGAATATGTTAATGCTACGACTTAATTACTTATTAAATAAATACACTATGATTATTTTTATATAATGAAAATGAAAAATGTTCAAGGTTGTGTGTGTAAGCACAGATCAACTACAGCAAAAGGAAAAGGAGAGGAAACATACCAGCTGTTTCTTCAACCTTGCATTCTCTTCTTCTAGGAAAGAGACCTTATTTTCGAGTTCATTTGTATAGGCCTGGGCATTCACCAACGAAAGTAAAGATCAGTTTCGCAGTTTCGCGAGTCAAATAACGGCTGATTAGCATAAAACTATCCAGAGCCATACATTAGGTACATTGAACAAATTATTCTATTTGGACTAATGCATGACTCAGACAATGTGAGCATGGATGCACGTAAAGATGCAATAGTATGAAAAATAATTTAAAGGATATAAATTATAGACATAACATTGACAAGGTTGAAGCGACGAACGCCAGTGAATTCAATAGTCAATTTAATTTATTAAGAGTAGGAGTAGATATACAAGGTTGAATGATCGTTGGTAGTGAAATGAGAGACTAACTATGTGTACTAGTGCACTTACTGATCCCCGAGATATAATGGTTCGGTGTGGAAACTATATCCTAAGGATCTCACCAAGTTTCTTGAGTAGCTTTTGACAAATGTGAAAATGAATGAACCTATGGAAAGCCATGACAAAAATTGATCTTTCTCGAAACCATGTAATAGTCTCTGGATCAAGAAAAAAAGACAATGAAGTTGAGTGTGCCGGAAGGTACATGAATCAAATTCCAATATTGTAATGGTCTAAACTGGGCCCACTCTTCTAAACAAATACTTCATCTTTTGTGAATATTCGAAACTTCAAAAGAAGCTTCAGGTTTTCTTGATTGCCAGATAACTTAATTATGCTTTCAGGATAAAATGGTTTTAAAATTGCCAATAATTTAACATCTATACCCACAGAATACCAATTCAATCCTTTTATTTGATCCAACAATTTCCATGACATGAAGTATAGTATGAAAGGTAAAACAGCAATACACAATATCATATATACACTATTCAAATATTTGTGACTTAGCTTAGTGCACCTCCATAAGAATGCAGTTATAAGTAACACAAAGCGAGCGAGTAACACCACATTTTTGCCTCCTAGACTCAAATATACCATACGCTACTGTTCCAATATTTTCCATGAAATTGACTAAAACCACAACTCATGGTTTTGGACACTAGTTTTATAGTTGGTAAAGTTGTCCAAACTTCATAACTAAGATATGGTTATCAAGGCCAGGGCTACTAAAGTATAGACAAGCACATGAATTAGATAATACCACAGTCCTGCCAAGTTAAACTCAAAACTCACATTCACCAATTACAACAAAGTTCAAAATCTTAAGTCATATTAAATTTGCCCCCATTTAAGTTCATTGGGTTTACATTTCTTCTACAAGGTTCAAATTCAGTCGATGAATGATTATGTGCAATGGAATGCCAACAATAGCTAACCTGTTTTCTAGCTCTAGAACGGGCAGCAGACTCTCTATTCTTGATCATTCTCTTCTGCCTCCTATCTACACTTCTATCTCCCAAATCACTTAAAGCCCCTCTTTTTCTTCCTGCTGTGTGTGCATCAGACATTGCCCCAACCATAGGCGACATCATACTCATTTGCCCTTCTTGATACATTGATCCAAAATTCATTTGTGGCGGAACAGCTTGATAAGGATTCAACCAATGTTGTTGCCCATATTGAGCTCCTTCTCCAATCATTTCATTTACGTTCACGTTCAGATTAACACCTGTATCCTCATCTACCACTCCTGCCTTTGCCAAGAAATCTTCTAAAGTCATCTGACCAAAAGTTCTATCTTCACCTTCTTTATTGATAGCATTACCTTGTTGGATTTCTCTCCACACTTCATCAACCGTCTTATCTCTCAAAGACCTTGGCATTGTAATGCTTCCTTGACGTTGTAGTCCAGAACTAGAAGCATTGTATTGATTGGTAGGGCCGTCGACTTCTTGATTCGTATCCAAGCCCTTGATTAGTTCTTCTAAGTTCATACTATGCAATGGCTCGCCCAAGTGATTTTCAACTTCATTGAGTGTTAGGCTGAATAAAGAGTTTTGTCTAACTAAATTATTGTTTTGGGACCTTTGTCCACTTCCACCACCTTGAGTCGCCATTGTCTGAATCCCCATTCAACGATTATTACACTGGCTTTTTCTTGATATTCTAAAGACCCAAGAGAAGGAGAACCATGTAATATGCTATAACTCTCTGTGTACCCTGGCTGCACTGTTGCTTTATAAACTGAATAAGGCTTACATGAATTTATAGCAATCCAAGCCCCAATCTACAAAATACGAAATGAAGCAATGAGCGCTGAGAAGTGAGAACTATCATAGCAACTTCTTCAGGTAACTCTGATAGTATTTTCCTTTTGTTTTACCATATATATCATAAATAAAACAAAAGTAACAAATACAATCAAGCCCGTATAGGTCCATATTACCTTGATCATTTCATCCAAAACAATCAACTTTTTTTTTTCCTTCACAGATGTTAAATAAGAAAAAAAATAAAAAATCAGTGAAGTTCAGTAATAGTAACTAAACCAGAGAAATAACCCGACTATAGATAATCCAAATATAATATCGATTTAAAATCATTCAGATACCGTAATCAAGTTAGTACAGAACAATACAAAAAATCAATCCAAATAAGAAAGAAAAAATCTCAGAAAAACGATCCAAATCACATTCGAACCAATTGATCTTTTAATTACTAAAAAAATCAGCGAAAAACTGTAAAACCACATCAAATAAAATCATAGAAAGCATTTAGAAAAAACAAAAGTGCACAAATGCAAACATTCCCAAACAAAATGAGCCAAAATGCGATCTTTTATTCGAAGGTTTCGGTAATTATTACTATTTGGTCATTCAATAATAAAATTGCTGCAACAGTAAAGGAGAAGCAAGGAAAAAGAGTACCTGCAGTTTGACGCCCAAATCTTTATGAGCAGAGAACAAAAATGGAAAGAAATTAAATCAAGCAGTTGTGTGTAAAAATAGGCAGAAAATGATTTTACAAAAGGAAATATTAGTTGCTATTAATTGCTGGATGGTCCACTGAAAGTGGACTTTAGTGCATGAAATGGGCTAGTTTTACACACTATATCTTTTGATGTGATTGGAAAAATGACCGTTTAGAGGCCCAACACGAGAAAATAGGTATAACAATGTGCTCGTAGGGGGGAGAAAGCGCTGATTGATAAATTTTTGGACGCTACTACAATTGCTGAAAGTATGTAAAGCAGGTATTTTAGTACTGGAAGACTTCAAAGTGGGGTCCACTAATCCATGTGGGACAAATGGCACAGCATTAGCGATTTGGCATTTTTATTAGTTTTATTGGCATATGTCTCTGATTCAAGGACAAAACTCGAGTGTTTTTCAGTTTGAGATTAAAATTGTACCCTCTTCTTATTATATTATTTTTTCAGACACGCATCAGTTTTGTTACATGATTATCGATTAAGCTATCGTTGCAATGTTTTATTTAATGAAGTCGGATATACTCGGAACTAATTTTTTCTCTTTGTTTTGAATGTTGCGACACTAATTGAGGTGATAAAATGTCAAACCATCGTGAAATACTTGGACTTACGTGGTGTAATGCCAGAAGATCTAGCTTCTTGATTAATTATCAATAACTCATTCAATGAGCAATGTTATCCCGTCTTTTGACAAAGTCGTGACACCAAGAAACTGACTGGAAATCAAAAACAGTTCATCCCAAAAAAAGGTATGTACGGGTTCGCTATGAATGTTGGTAAATTTTATCCAAGTTCGGATCGAGCTACAATTGATATGACATGACGAACAAAGCTATGAAAGCCAACGTTCCAAATTTCAAGTTAATCCGAGTTCATATGCTCAAGATATGATCGGTGCAAGCCAAAAAAATAGACTCGTTTGTATCCATCGGTTAAACCATTTCGCATCGGTTTTGTTCGAATCCATCAAACAATGGCTTCCTTCGCATCCATCGGAGTTGACCCACTTCGTATCCATAGTCGTGCAACCATCCTATTAGTATCCATCAGGTAAGTGTTGGTTCGTATTCATCATGATCGCTTCACTTCGTATCCATCAATAGGCGATGTTTAGCATCGATATCGTCCATATGTACTTCGTATCGGTTTACTTATCAACTCAATTCGTATCGATCGGCCAACGATCGATACGAAGAATGTGTAGAATGATCGATACGAAACGACGTCCAGGTCATCGATACGAAATGCCTTGGATCGTATCGATACAAATCAGTTACAAAGCATCAATACGAAGTAGAGTGCAACAGATCGATACGAAGTGGAATACACAAAATCGATACGAAGTGAGATACAGCCGAGCGATGCAAATAAGCTCAACTAGATCGATACGAACAAGATACACCCCTATGAAAGACTCAGTCACTCGGCATGAAAAGAGGATCGATCCAAGAAGTTAGCGACACGTCAACTTGCAAGCACGTGCCCAAAAGCGATACGAACAGATCGATGTGAAGGGAATCGATGCGAATTCAGTAGCCTTCAATAAATCCAAACTTGCATCGATCATGACTCAAAAACTACTAGTCCAAATGCCACCAATTTTTCAGAGGGGCTTGCATACATCCTCAAAAATGTTCATGATCGATCTCGACTCGATTGTACGAAATATTGATCGATACAAAGTTCATTCGTATCAATCACGGATCGAATGCAAACATCATGGGATCGATCTTGTGGGCCTCCCCATGTGAGAGAAGAGGTCTTCCGACATCTGAGCGAGATATTTGCAGCCTACGTCTATAAATAGCAGTCCAGGACCTACAGAAAAGGGAATTTTGGCTCTTCTACGTCCAGACTCTGCCGAAATCATCACTATACTCGAGTTACACTGTTGTAATTCATTGTAACCAGCAAACAAAAGTTAATAAAGTCAATCATTCCATAGTGGACGTAGGCCATACGTCGAACCACTTTAAATCTCTGTGTTTCTTTGTAGTTTTTCTGATTATGGTTTGGAGTGTTTGTTAGATAATCCTCTTTCTCCATTTATTTTCTTCATTTTATCTCTTCAAATACTTCCAAAGAGTGTTGTGTCCAATTTCGGTACAAACACTTTGGTGCTTTCACCGAGAAAACTCAGTTTTTCTCATGCTCATTGGATCCACTATCGATAGCGGATTGCATAATTCTAAGAAGAAGATCTAGATTTCAAGCTTAAAGTTCTTCCATCTTATTTAGATTTTCATCAAGTCTAGGAAAGAGCTTCGCCACCCACAATGGTTAACACTGGGGCTACTTTAACTACTGCTGATCCAGAAGGACAGGATAGACAGAATCACATACAACTACCTCCTGCCAATCAAAATGCTTTCGGACCATCAGATCCGTAGGGCCATGTCACCAGGGAAGAGTTTCAGCTGCTTATGCAAGAACTGACTTAGAGCCGCCAATAGCTCACTCAACAACTCTACGCTAATGCGGAACTGACCAACCAACTGAACCGTTAAAGACGAAGGAGATCCAAGAGGGATCATGCTTCCTATTCATCTACTGAGAGTTCAGCCTCTTCAGATTACCATCGTTGATCCAAACTTCCATGGCTGGATGGAAGTTATACTCAAGCCACTGGACATCAGCATACATTGAATATTGGGTAACCGAGGGTTGACCCGTCAACCAGCTATCAGACTGGACCATCCTCTTAGGGAGGTACTGTTCCTTACCATGTTGCAGACAACCGCACTGCCACTGCTACTACTGAGTTGGGAGCTGATGCTCGAAATTAGACAGATTGAACTGTCACCAACATGAATATACTCCCGAACCTTATGTTCTAGATAATTTAGAAACAAGAAGGCGAGACATAGACCGTCGACCACGACCGGCTCATCCTGCATTGTGGAACCCGATCACACCTTGACTCAACAGGCCTAGAATGTACAAATGTCGGACATCCCGACGATGATCCATCAGATGATTCGAGAGAGCTAAGGCCTCGCCATGATGACTGGGGAATCTCCCGAAGTCATACTTCTTTTACTGATGAGATACTCTATGCTGAACCACCTCGGCGATATAGAATGTCGACTTTACCTATTTATGAAGGGAACTCTAATCCTAATCAACATATCTTAAAGTATGAATGGTTAATGAATGTTGCACGAGCTGATGATGCAGTTAAGTGCCGAAGTTTCCCGATCTCATTGGATCTCATTGGGGGGCATAGCGACTATGTGGTTCACCAATTTACCACCTTGATCTATCTCGTGTTTTGATCAGTTGGCGACAAAGGTTGTTGAGCAGTTCCGCATGCATGTAATGAGGCCGAAGGATGTTAATACTTTATCTAGTGTAACTCAAGCTCCTGGAGAGACATTCCGACGTTATTTGGAGAGATTTCATGCTGCATGCGTTGAGATTAGCAATCCTAATGATAATTTTATTCTGATGGCATTGACCAAGGGGATTGATACCGATTCTGAGTTCGGCAACTGGTTGGCTGGAAAAACCCTATGCGTCATTAGACCATTTTGTTGAATATACGCTTTGCGCTTATATGATTTTTGTTTGATGATAATAAACATATATACATTCATTTAAATGTATTTGGTAATGTACTATATTGTTTTTCATAGATTAAATAAATATTTGCTGAATAAAATAAATAACACAGATTTTGAATTCAAACGAATATTTACTCAAACAAATATATATTACAATTTTGAACAGTACAATTTCAAGCTCTCACTATAACTATACAAATTCAATTTACATTCAGAACCTCACTACATATCACTCACACTCATATTTCTATCTTCAACTGCATTCCAGTTTGAATCCAGCATCTGAGCAATCTGCAAAAATATTCACTAACGCAGTAAAATTGAAAAAGAAATATTTTTTGCAATATAAAATAAAATGTGAATTTTGAAAATAATATTTGCCTCGGTTATTTGGGTTGTTCGTCATCATTTAAATTTGAATTCATCATACACGAACAACTTGTGACATACACAGTGTATCACTGTATATGCCACAAGGCCGTGCACATCGATATACACTTGATAATGCTACAGGGACAGGTGAGCACAGGTCAAACCCAAATGAAAAGCCGGGTTCAACTCACGTGCAATATGTTCAAAATCACGACTCGAGCACAAGGTCAAACCTGAGTTTTTGAAAAACTGGATTCAACACAGGGCATGTCACAAGTCAAAAACAGTGCAACAAAACTCAATGAAAGTTCAAGTCAGATCAAACATAATGGACTGCATGCAACAGAACAATGAAGTTGTACAAGTATAGTCAAGTCAAATGGAACTCAACAAAGCAGCTCAAGTAACAAAACTCGAGTGCGGCAATGAAACCACAAGTTACACAATCAAGTGATCAACACAGCAACATGGACTGCACAAATTCAAGACAGCACCAAAGACTCAGCAGTGGCACAAGACCACCAAGCAAAACCAGTGACAATATAGATGAAGTGAACAACAGAGCTAATGAATGTAACAGCGGGAGTTAAAGCAACATCAAGATGAAACGGATCAAGTGACATGATGAAGCAGTGCCATGCTACAGATTATAAAATGAAAATCAAAATGCATATATAGATGAGTGCAGACGTACACATACATGAATGCATGTATACAAATGGTCAGACACTTCAATGATCAAACAGGGGACGAATAACCAAGTGCATCACTGACCATACACCAAAGATAACAAACAGTGGCATATGTATATTGATGCAACTCCAAGCCAAAAGCAAGTGATATATGCAATATACCTATAACTAGTTAAGTGACACAAGTGAAGAGACCAAGTGCACGACTAAACTAACAAATGCAACAGACTCAACTAAACCAACATGGCCAAGACTACAAGCAACTGCATAGCAACTACAGTACAGGGAACAACAACAATGAATACTGCAACAACCAAAGCTAAAGTGTGCAACTTGACTGTCAAGACTCAGTAAACAACAAGCAATGTTCAAGTGGAGACCAAGGAAGAAGGCCAGAGACGAAGACTACAAGATGAACAACGATCATGCTACAGAAATGTATGTATGCAGCGGAAATAATAACAATGATTCACAGTGAAGTCGAAGAATAACAATGCAGACGCAAAAATAAACAATGCAGTGATAAATTCATGTGATTATGCAGTATTGACAAAGTCAAAAAATCAACACCGTAATGACCATGATAGTAATTCAAAATCGTGTCAACCAAGCAAGCATCGAATATACGATTGTGAACAAGTCAGTGAAATCTCAAGCATCAATACCAGATCGAACGGCCAAAGACAAATTCAAATGAACATATACGAACGCAAAAATAGGATTTCGAATCCTATATAAGCCCAATCATCATCGGCAATTTATTCATCGAGTTCGAGTAAGCTAAAATTGTAAAAGAAAAAAGGGAAATTACATACCGAAGCATCAGCCGAACTCGATCAAGGAGGAGAAGCCGCAAACAATTAAATTGAAGCAAGCAAATCGAAGCATAAACCATCAAGCGGCGATTCCTCTCGAAGCCCTAATTTCAGAACTAAGAGGAACGAACAAAGAGGAACGGCCGCTATTATTCTCACAAGCCAAAAGAAAAGGGACGGGACAAAGAATAAAATAAGGAACGGGTTAAAGAATAAAGAGTGGGCTGGCCTTGTTTTCTAAAGGCTTTATTTTATTTTTAATTAGGGTTATTTGTTTTTGTTTAACTGTTTAATTTTTTGTTTTACGAATCAAAACTTTGTAAATCACCACCTAGGGTTTAGGTAGTGTCAGATTGTCTAGTTAGAATTAGTTCAGTGAGCAGGGTGTGCGAGTTTGCAAAGCTCTATAGGCGGGAGCAGAGTTTGCGAGTAAGCAAAGCTCTATCGGCGGGAGTAGAGTTTGCGAGTAAACGAAACTCTATAGGCGGGAGCAGGGTGTGCGAGTCTAGTAGAGTGTTTGTGAGCGGGAGCAAATGTTTGCGAGTCTAGTAGAGTGTTTGTGAGCGGGAGCAAAAGGTTTGCGAGTCTAGTAGAGTGTTTGTAAGCGTGATACTGTTTAATTCTAATAGAAATCTAGGAATGCAGCAGTAGGCAGGGGTTGCCGAAGCTGGGTAAATTTTTGTATGTGATTTACTTTTCAGCATATTTATTTCTGCAGTTTGTTTCTGTGTTTAAATAGAGAAAATTTGCTATAACCCTATTCACCCCCCTCTAGGGTTAATCTAGATCCTACAAGTGGTATCAGAGCTCGGTATTTTTCATTAACTCTAGAGTCATGAATCCACCAGATAATACTTTTGTTGAGGGTCGTTCCAATATTATTCCTTCTATTTTCAATGGAACAAATTTTTTGAACTGGAAATCAAAAATGGAATTTTATTTAAAATCTGTTAATATTAATGTTGGGATATTATTGAAAATGGGTGTGATATAACAAATAAGGAAATTATCTCGGTTAATGCTCTTGCTATGCATATATTATATTCTCATATTAATCGTGATAATTTTTATTTTGTCTCTCATTGTGAAAATGCACAGAAAATCTAGAAAACTCTGGATGCAATATATGGTGCAAAAGTCAACAGCAATGAGAAGTCCTCCACAACCGACTCAGTTAAAGAAATATGCTTAACAGGATTGGTAATTAGCAGTTGTGATGAGGATGATGATGATGGAGCAGCTGAGCTGGCTTTAATAATAAAGAAATTCAAAAGTTGGAACAACAAATACGGAAATCCAGCTCTAAATCAACAATTGAAAAGCAAAATAATTAAAGCATTAGACAACTCTGAAGAACACGGGATCATCTGCAACAAACCCGGTGATATCAAGCCCAGTTATCCCCGATTTCAACTCAACAAAGAAAAGAATTCAAAAAGGAAATTTGCAGCCACGTGGAATAAAAGCGATAGCAGTGAAAGTGAGAAAGCAGATATATGCCTTCATGGAATATAACCGATAGCGACGATGACGAGCCAAGCGAGGTATCAAAACTTACTCATTCTGAATTACTTATTTATTTCCACGAAGTGAATGGCTGTTTTGAACAACTTAGGGAAAAATACGCTAAACTTGAATCACAAAAAGACACTTTGATAGAATTAAATGAACAACTTGACCAATTAGTTAAAACCTATCAAAGTAGGATCCCTAAGTGTGATAAGTGTCCAACATTTGAAGAAGAAATTAAAAAATTAGAAATTAAAATGAAATCACTTGAAAATGAAATTCTGATTTTAAAAGATAATGAAAATACTAGAAGAGAGAATTCTATTAAAAAGTGCACATAATTGTTAAACGAAAATGAATCTCTCAAAATACAAGTCCAACAATTGTCAACGACTTTAGATAAATTTTCAAAAAGCGAAAAATCGTTGAATATGCTATTAGGAAAGCAAACTGTTAACACGGTTAGAAAATGACTTGGATATAATCAATCTAAAATTGTTGAAAGCAATATTAATCAAGTTAATCCTATTTTCACAATTTGTAGAAAATATGGACACAATCACAATAATTGTTGGTATAGACCCAAACATGTGAAAACTATACCGATTTGGGTTCCGAAAGGCACAAACATAAAATCTCTCAAAGTTAAACAAATTTGGGTGCCAAAGGGAGCAATTATAAATAACTTTGGGTCTCCACAAAATTATTTTTATTCTGCCACTAACAACCATGGACCTGTAAAAACAAATAGGTCACATAAATCTTTTCTCGTGTAGGTGTGGTGGTAGGCTAAGGAATAACAACAGTGTTCTCTGGATTTTGGCTATTCCAGAAACACAACGGGCGACAAAGCAAAGTTCCTTAGCCTAGTACAAAGGTGACAGAATCACAATGGGCAATCATGTAAAATTATCGTAAAATAAAACAGGTAAATTTGTTTTTGAACGATATATTAAATGTGATAATCTGCACCGTAATCTTAATTAAATCAGCCAGTAATGTGATGATGAAATGAATGATGTCTTTAATTCTGACTTATTCTTAATTGATATGATTTCTTTTGACTTGTTCTTATTTATGACCTTGATTTGTGCTTAAATGATGACCAATCAGATTTTCAACTTTGAACTAATCCATATAAATTTGTTCGGTCAAATGATGGTTACTCATGCTACACGTAGATATATTTGTTTTGACATTTTGGTCACTGCTTGTAAATTTGCACAATTTCAAATTTCATGAGAAAGCTGTTAAAAAGGATTTTAAGAAATTGTTGAAACTTCAAGAAATTGTTTTTGAAATAATTATGATGTTGATTGACTATTGATTACTCATGAATATAACTGTTTCTGAAATTGACAATATGATATTTGTTTGATTGTTAACACGGTCTCAATTCAAATCCAAGAGAATTTCATTTAAAAATTGTTGAAAACAATTATGAGATAATTTGTTGAAATTTCACAATCTGGTCTTTGACATCCAACGAGTGAATATTGAGTGAAATTTAAATTCAGATGCAGATTACACTGGTAATATAGTTGATAGAAAAATTACTAGTGGAACGTGATTAATTTTTGAACATTCATTTGCTGCATCGTTTTTCAAAGAAAATATCTGCATATTTTTCACTTGAAATAATTTTCAAATAGCAGAATTTTTTTTTCATATAACCCCTTCGAGAAAATCATTTTTGACCATATTTTTAGATTAGTCATTCTTATTTGATTTTAAATAAATTTTTTTGACTAATCTAACTCCCTAATGATTATCGAAAAGATCAATAGTGATTGAAAAAGTGATGCGTGTCGATATTTGCCATACATTACTCAAGACAATATATTTAGAAAAATTGCTTTAGAATTTCATAACAAGAGTTATAAAAACATTTTGTTGGGTAAAAATTCCATGATCATTTCTATTTCTATCATCTTTCTATCGACCATCACTCATCAAAATCATATATAGCATGTAAATTTGTGGTAGTTTACAAAGGAAATTATTGGTTCTTCAATTTATTATTATAAAGGAAATTATCCGTGCTTAAATTTATTATATTCTTCAATAAAAATAAATATCCAAAGTATTAAAAGTCCTCACGGTTATGCATGGGTGAATTACTTGGATTTTTGATTATGTGCTTCCATGCTCATTTAAAAGTCCTTACGGTTATGCATGTATGAAACACATATCAAAATTAATTGATTAAATAGACAAGTTGATTCTAATCCCATTTAAAAGTCCTCACGGTCATGCGTGGTTAGAAGATACTTGATTTCATTTTTTAAATAAAAATTGTGAATACTACTAATCTCATTTAAAAGTCCTAACGGTTATGCATGGTTAGTAGATATTCAAATTTCCTGAAATAAATATACTACAAATAGACAGAACTGTATGTTTTATTGATGATTTTATCCCCATCACTTCTGAAAGTGGAATATGCGTCTGACAAGGGTAATTATGATTTTTGTTTGAGTTTTATTGAAATTTGATATTTATATTCAATTGAGTTAAATGTTTGATTCATGTTTGTCACTTCATCTCTATTTTTATAACACTGTTATTCTTTTGCTGATAACAAAAGGGGGAGAGAAAAGTTAAGATTTTGTCAAATAGAATCAAGCAAAGGTCAAATAATTTTCCATTTGCATCTAGGCTCACTTGCATATTTTTATTTGTATGCATATATGTAGGGGGAGTATTGTGTAGAGAGGGAGCATCTAAATAGGGGGAGCAAATTGAAAGATCAAATACATTTAATACATTCAAAATCTTAAATATATGTTTGTTATCATCAAAAGGGGGAGATTGTTGAATATACGCTTTGCGCTTATATGATTTTTGTTTGATGATAATAAACATATATACATTCATTTAAATATATTTGGTAATGTACTATTTTGCTTTTCATAGATTAAATAAATATTTGCTGAATAAAATAAATAACACAGATTTTGAATTCAAACGAATATTTACTCAAACAAATATATATTACAATTTTGAACAGTACAATTTCAAGCTCTCACTATAACTATACAAATTCAATTTACATTCAGAACCTCACTACATATCACTCACACTCATATTTCTATCTTCAACTGCATTCCAGTTTGAATCCAGCATCTGAGCAATCTGCAAAAATATTCACTAACGCAGTAAAATTGAAAAAGAAATATTTTTTGCAATATAAAATAAAATGTGAATTTTGAAAATAATATTTGCCTCAGTTATTTGGGTTGTTCGTCATCATTTAAATTTGAATTCATCATACACGAACAACTTGTGACATACACAGTGTATCACTGTATATGCCACATGGCCATGCACATCGATATACACTTGATAATGCTACAGGGACAGGTGAGCACAGGTCAAACCCAAATGAAAAGTCGGGTTCAACTCACGTGCAATATGTTCAAAATCACGACTCGAGCACAAGGTCAAACCCGAGTTTTTGAAAAACTGGATTCAACACAGGGCAGGTCACAAGTCAAAAACAGTGCAACAAAACTCAATGAAAGTTCAAGTCAGATCAAACATAATGGACTGCATGCAACAGAACAATGAAGTTGTACAAGTACAGTCAAGTCAAATGGAACTCAACAAAGCAGCTCAAGTAACAAAACTCGAGTGCAGCAATGAAACCACAAGTTACACAATCAAGTGATCAACACAGCAACATGGACTGCACAAATTCAAGACAACACCAAAGACTCAGCAGTGGCACAAGACCACCAAGCAAAACCAGTGACAATATAGATGAAGTGAACAACAGAGCTAATGAATGTAACAGCGGGAGTTAAAGCAACATCAAGATGAAACGGATCAAGTGACATGATGAAGCAGTGCCATGCTACAGATTATAAAATGAAAATCAAAATGCATATATAGATGAGTGCAGACGTACACATACATGAATGTATGTATACAAATGGTCAGACACTTCAATGATCAAACAGGGGATGAATAACCAAGTGCATCACTGACCATACACCAAAGATAACAAACAGTGGCATATGTATATTGATGCAACTCCAAGCCAAAAGCAAGTGATATATGCAATGTACCCAGAACTAGTTAAGTGACACAAGTGAAGAGACCAAGTGCACGACTAAACTAACAAATGCAACAGACTCAACTAAACCAACATGGCCAAGACTACAAGCAACTGCATAGCAACTACAGTACAGGGAACAACAACAATGAATACTGCAACAACCAAAGCTAAAGTGTGCAACTTGACTGTCAAGACTCAGTAAACAACAAGCAATGTTCAAGTGGAGACCAAGGAAGAAGGCCAGAGACGAAGACTACAAGATGAACAACGATCATGCTACAGAAATGTATGTATGCAGCAGAAATAATAACAATGATTCATAGTGAAGTCGAAGAATAACAATGCAGACGCAAAAATAAACAATGCAGTGATAAATTCATGTGATTATGCAGTATTGACAAAGTCAAAAAATCAACACCGTAATGACCACGATAGTAATTCAAAAACGTGTCAACCAAGCAAGCATCGAATATACGATTGTGAACAAGTCAGTGAAATCTCAAGCATCAATACCAGATCGAACGGCCAAAGACAAATTCAAATGAACATATACGAAAGCAAAAATAGGATTTCGAATCCTATATAAGCCCAATCATCATCGGCAATTTATTCATCGAGTTTGAGTAAGCCAAAATTGTAAAAGAAAAAAGGGAAATTACATACCGAAGCATCAGCCGAACTCGATCAAGGAGGAGAAGTCGCAAACAATTAAATTGAAGCAAGCAAATCGAAGCATCAACCATCAAGCGGCGATTCCTCTCGAAGCACTAATTTCAGAACTAAGAGGAACGAACAAAGAGGAACGACCGCCATTATTCTCACAAGCCAAAAGAAAAGGGACGTGACAAAGAAGAAAATAAGGAACGGGTTAAAGAATAAAGAGTGGGCCGGCCTTGTTTTCTAAAGGCTTTAGTTTATTTTTAATTAGGGTTATTTGTTTTTGTTTAACTGTTTAATTTTTTGTTTTACGAATCAAAACTTTGTAAATCACCACCTAGGGTTTAGGTAGTGTCAGATTGTCTAGTTAGAATTAGTTCAGTGAGCAGGGTGTGCGAGTTTGCAAAGCTCTATAGGCGGGAGCAGAGTTTGCGAGTAAGCAAAGCTCTATAGGCGGGAGCAGAGTTTGCGAGTAAACGAAACTCTATAGGCGGGAGCATGGTGTGCGAGTCTAGTAGAGTGTTTGTGAGCGGGAGCAAATGTTTGTGAGTCTAGTAGAGTGTTTGTGAGCGGGAGCAAAAGGTTTGCGAGTCTAGTAGAGTGTTTGTAAGCGTGATACTGTTTAATTCTAATAGAAATCTGGGAATGCAGCAGTAGGCAGGGGTTGCCGAAGCTGGGTAAATTTTTGTGTGTGATTTACTTTTCAGCATATTTATTTCTGCAGTTTGTTTCTGTGTTTAAATAGAGAAAATTTGCTATAACCCTATTCACCCCCCTCTAGGGTTAATCTAGATCCTACACATTTCTATTCCAAGGCAGCCCAATTCTTGAGAAGGGAGGATGCGAAATAGTCTAGGAAAAAGGATGACACATGGCCTAGTATGGAAGGGATTTAGAGCAATGTTGTTGTTAAACAAACCGGGGAGAGTTCCGAAAAAGTGCAATTGAACATACATAATAAACAAAGTCAACAGAAAGGCAGTGAAAATCAAAACAGGAAACGGCATCAGAATCATGGTCCACAATGTATAGGTCCTATGTTTGATAATTATACTCCTTTGAATACGTCGCTGGAGAATGTGTATCTACAGACCTGCAATTCTATTCAGTATAAGAAACCTGCTCTGAAACAGTCATCGAAGAAACAGATCCAAACGGGGAAGTTTTGTAGATTCCACGAAAGCTACGGCCACAACACGAATGAGTGCCACCATTTGCAGGATATCATTGAGAAGCTGATACGTAAGAGAAAATTGGAGCAGTTTGTGCAGGCGCTGCAGTCTGGAGGTACAGGCCCATCAAATCAGAACCGTCTACCGAATCAGGCAAGACTGGAGGAACCCGCTCGTACTGGTGGGAGGTTGGTGATATATACTATTAGTGGTGGTCCTCATCTAGCAGACCAAAGCTGGAAGGAAATGGAGTCGTATGCCAGTTCTGTTAGGCATGCGAGCTTTGAGTGTTGTAGTGGTTTGGAAGATGGGGCTCCGGCCAAGCAACAGAAGACGATGACTAACGACATCGTCTTTTGAGACAGAGACGTCGACAGGGTTAAAGCCCCAACCATCATCCACTTGTCATATCAGCTCAAATATGTCCTGCTAGGGTTAAAGCCCCAACCATCGATCCACTTGTCATATCAACTCAAGTATGTCTTGCTCGGTAGCAGACAATGGAAGTTCAATGAATATATTGTTTAAGCGAGCCTATGACCAGATGAAAATGGAAACTAAAGAGTTGATGCCTTGTCAGTCTCGCATTCATGGCTTCAACGGGAGTGCAACTATACCCACTGGAGTGGTGGAACTGCCAGTGGAGTTGGGAAATGGAGAACGCCGGAGTGTCTGGATGCTACAATTTGTTGTGTTGGATATAGAATCGCCATACAATGCTTTCTTGGACCGACTGGCCCTAGCTGAATTCAGGGCTGCAATTGCCCCTTGGTGTTTAACCCTAAAATTACCTACCGATAACGGAGTCATTCAGGGAGACCAAGCTGCTGGGCGAGCCCGTTATGTTGCTAAGCTGCGAGAGGCGCAACGAAAGGAAAAGGGAAAGGGCGTAGAGGAATCTTTCTGCATTCGCTTTGTTGAGAATTGACAATTGGCACTTGGGCCTAGGCCCAGGCACCACAACCCATTCTTATGGGATCTTGACCTAAGAGATGCCGAAAGTGAAGACAAAAGTAAAGATAGTCAAGCTTCTCTAGCCGAGCTGACGATCGATGTCCCAATCGATGATAACGATGATTCTAAAATGAAAAAGATTGGATCTCAGTTAATCCAACAAATGCAAGAGGAATTGGTTGAATTTCTCTAGACAAACCTTGACGTGTTTGCCTGGACACATTCTAACATGTGTGGAATCTCCTTGAACATCGTGAGCCACACATTGAACATTGACCCGCAGCACGTCCCGGTCAAACAAAAAAGGCATCGTATGAATCCAGAGAGATCTGCCGCCCTTAAGGAAGAGGTAGATAAGCTTAAATCGAACAGATTTATTCGAGATGCTTTGCACCCAGAATAGGTGTCCAATCCTGTACTTGTCCAGAAGCCAAACGGAAAATGGAGAACATGTGTTGACTACTCAGACTTGAATAAAGCTTGCCCCATAGACAGTTTTCCACTTTTTCGAATTGATCAACTTGTAGATTCAATGGATGGACATGAACTCTTATCCTTCATGGACGCATATTCTAGCTACAACTAGATACCCATGCAGTTACCTAACCAGGAGCATACTAGCTTCGTAACCGATCTGGGACTTTACTGCTACAAAGTCATGCCTTTTGGACTCAAGAACGCCGGGGCAACTTACCAACGATTAGTTAATTGAATGGTCGCTATATTAGATCGGAAAAACCATGGAGTTATATGTGGATGACATGCAGTGAAGTTGCGATTCTCCACTGATCATATCAGAGACCTGGAGTCAATGTTTAACATCTTCCGAGAATTTAGGATGAAGCTCAACCCGTTGAAATGTCACTTTGGGGTCGCATTAGGAAAATTCCTTGGGTTTATTGTCAACGCCCGAGGAATCGAACAAAATCCTGAAAAGATCTAGGAAATCATAAATCTTGAGACTCTAAGAACGATAAAGCAAGTCCATAGCCTCAACGGGAAAGTAGCAGCACCGAGAAGGTTCATCAAAATCCACTGACAAATGCATTCCCTTCTTCGATCTGATCAGAAAAGGGAAACAGAACTTTAAATGGACTACGAAATGTGTGGGCGCATTCCAAGCGCTAATTCAACACCTCTCCACACTGCTTATTCTATCAAAGCCTACTGATCACGAGAAATTGTACATTTACTTAGCGGTGTCAGAAAATGCAATTAGTGCTTCCCTAATTCAGGAGGAAGACCGGGTATAACACCCGGTCTATTACATTAGCAAACGACTGTCTGAAGCTAAGAGAAACTATCCGAAGCTAGAGAAGTTAGCTTATTGTTTTATTATTGCCTCAAGGAAGCTCCATCCATATTTTCAAGCTTATCCTATTACTGTTTACACCGACCAACCATTATGACTGGTCCTTATGTGACCTGAGACGTTTGGTAGGTTACTCAAGTGGAATACAGAGTTAAGTCGATTTGACATTACTTACACTCCAAGGCGAACCATTCAAGGACAAGTCCTAGCAAATTTCATAGCTGAATTTACTATCCTAGAGGACTTGCCCAAAACCAGTGAATCTCCTAAGTATATATGGAAGCTACATACTGATGGTGCATCAAATGACCACTGCTCAAGTGCTGGAGTTGTGCTTGAAACTCCCGTGGGTCGATCTTTCTGCTACGCTTTAAAGTTTGATTTTCGTGCGACCAACAACGAAGCTGAATATGAGGCCCTGCTTGCCGAATTGAGACTTGCTAGAGATTTAAAAATCATTGCTATGGAAATTTATTGTGATTCGCAATTGGTCATGTGTCAAGTTAGGGCGAATACCAGGCCAAGGACTGAAGACTGGCTGCTTACCTTACTCAGGTTCAAGAAATATTAAATCAGTTCGATTATTATGCCATCTACTGCATACCCCGAGAGCGCAATCAGAAAGCCGATTCGTTAGCAAAGTTAACTAGTACAGATGAAGCACAACAAATGGGACTCATCCCCGTGGAAACATTATCTTCCCCGAGCATCGATCAAATGGAGACATATTGGGTATTTGAGGTTGTTCCCAATAAGGAGTCTTGGATGACTCCTTCAGAAATTATCTCGAGCATGGGATCGTACCAGAGCGTAGGAATGAAAAGAGGTAAATTATTCAAAAAGTTTCATGGTTCACCATTCAGAATGGAGTCATGTATAGAAGAGAATACTTTGTTCCTTTACTCTGGTGTATCGCTCACGATGAAATCAAACGAGTATTGCATGATGTGCATGAAGGAGAATGTGGCGATCACATCGGAGGACAAGCTCTTGCCAAGAAAGTGCTTCGATATGGATACTATTGGCTGACTGTAAATCGTGATGCATCGGACTATGCCAGAAAATGTGACAGATGTCAGAAGCACGCTCGAATTCCTAGAGCCCCACCTACCGAGATAACTCAAATGATCAGTCCATGGTCGTTCATAGTATGGGGCATTGACATTATTGGTTCTCTACCTCTGGCTAAAGGTGGTGCGAAGTACGACATTGTCGTAGTTGATTACTTCACCAAGTGGGCGGAAGCTGAACCCCTTGCTACAATTACAACGAAGAAAGTGATCAACTTTGTAGTACGCAACATTATCAGTCGATTTGGCCTTCTACATACCATCATTACCGATAAAAGAACTCTGTTCGACAGTGTTAAATTTAAGAATTTCTTTTAGCTATTTCACATTCAGAAGAAATTCTCCGCGGTTGCATACCCTCAAGCGAATGGACAGGTTGAAGCCGTTAATAAAGTTATAAAGTCTATTCTAAAGAAACGACTGGAAAGGCCAGGGACAAGTGAGTCAATGAACTTCCTATGACACTATGGGCTTACCGAACTAGGGGTGGGCATTTAACCGACCGAATAGACTTAATCGAACTGCTTTAACCAAAAAAATCGATTAACCGAACATTCGGTTAACCGACCGATGTTAACCGATCAAAATCAATTCGGCTAACGGTTAACCACGGTTATATATCGGTTAACCGTTAACCGAAAGAATTTTTTAAATTATTGGAAAAATCCAAAACTATTCGCAACTTGGCCCAACAATTTTTAGGTAACCCTAATCAAGACTTCAACCTCTATTCACTATCTGCATACTTTTAGGTAACCCTAATCAAAACTATGTGCAGTGTCTTCTAATGGTTGATGAAACATGCCATAAACAAGATGCAGCATTGATTATGGCGGTATCAGTAATAATAGCCATTGATTTACTACCAGTGGAGTGGTATCGTAGTATGATGGCTTTGATGGCAATGGAATGCGACATCAGTGTACTGCAGCCTTAATAACGGGTGGTATCGATGATGAGCGATATTGATATAGTGTGGTACTGTTGAGTTATGTCATCCATTTTATCTCAATAGTTGAATGAAGGATAGTATACGACACGACATTGGTTCCATCCAACATTACTTAGTGAGATAAAAGACTTGACATTAATTATCCTACTTTATAGATGGTATGCGACATCGTTGACATTCAATGTCTTTGGCTTTATAAGCGACGTTGTTTATGACCTTTATTGATGGGATGCGACATTATATGCCTCCGATAGTATTCCATCTTCATACTTTCGACATTTTTTCACCTTTATTCCTTCAACATTAACTATTGATGCACTATTATATCTACGTCGCATATCTTCGAAGGCAATTATTAGAGTAACATAGATGATATTCAACAAAATGACGATGAAGATGATGCAAAATGCCCAAGCAGGTGCTCTAGTTGTAGTTAATAGTGGTTCTTCATTGTAAGTGCTTAGAGCTAATTTTTCCAAGCTGAATAAGAATTTCACTATTCTTGAGGGTAAACCATTCCTTAGAACACAGTCAGCTGTTGAAATGCAAGATTGGTTGGATACCTTTAAACGCATCTTCGACGATATGGAGTTGGAGGATGCAGTGAAGATAAATTTTGCCTTTAGGCAACTTCAGGGAAGTACAATGAATTGGTGGAATGCCTTTAGAGCCACTACCCCTAAGAATAGTTTACTTGGGATTAATTTAAGGAAAGATTTAAGGAGAAGTTCATAACGACAGCTTAAAAGTCGGTGTTATTTAGAAGGTTTGTTGATTTGAAACAAGGCAACCTGTCCGTTTCAGAATATCTTGCTGAGTTTGACATGTTGTTGATTTATGGGATGTCATTCATTGACACTCGTTTAAAGAATAATGAGAAGTTCGTAATTTGATTGAACGATCATTTGGGAGAAAGATAATATGCCACATTTGTGAAAGCTTTGAGAAGGTAGTCGAGAAAGTTTTGAGCTACAAATTATGTACCTAAAGTTGAAAACGCCGTGAAGGAGTCTAAGCTACAAGGGATGAAGGTGGAAAAAGGAAATGGAACAACAAGGAAAAGAAGCAAGCTCAAAACAAAGACGACCAAAACAAATGAAAATTCAACCCTACTTGCTTTAACTGTAGGGCGGATGGTCAACTGAGCAAGAACTCTAAGAATGCAGAGAAGATGTGCTACAACTATAATAAGCTTGGGCATATTAAGTGGGATTCTCCAAAGCAGCTGAAGGAGAAGAATGTTGTGAAGACATATGCTCTCAATGATATTTCGACTTCGCTGAGGGCTCCATTAGTGAAGGAGAAGGGAAAGGTGTTGTTATCCAAGGTATGCTTTCTATTTTTGATGTACCTATTCGTGTTTTATTTTAATACTAAGCTCCGTATTATTTTATATCTTGTGACCTGGTTGATGGATTAAAGTTCGAAACCAACCAAATAGATAGACATTTGATTGTGTCAAGCCCTGTGAGAGGTTCAACTAGTTTGTCTATGATTTATCGAGACATGGTCTTATCGAGTCATGGATGGATGCTCGTTTTGTAGTTTTTTGTAATTGTATTGTACTTGGTTTTGTTGAGTTTGGGATTATATTGGGATAAACTAGATGAAGAAGTAAGGGTTTGTAGTGGATGTCCAGAGGTTGTTGGTGACAGTTGGGACAAATGATGAGCGTAGACTTAAGTTGGACTACCTTTTGAATGATGTAGTGATGGTTAGCTTTCTATATGTGCTTGATATCCTTCATAATGAGGTCATCAGTACCTACAGCAAAAGAGTATCAAAACATATTTGAGGAAGTGATTGGAATACTACCACATCGAGAGGTAGAATTCCATATTAATTTACTGAAGTATGCTAGGCCATTATTATGCCATTGAGGCATATGTCATCCATAGAGCAGAAGGAACTAAAGGTGCAAGTGAATGCCTTTTATGGAGAGGGTTCGTTCGAAGGATTTCTTTGTTTAGGGAGCACCTGTAGTATTCATCACTAAAGAGGATGGCTATTTGATATTTTGTGTAGATTACCATGAGCTGAATAACGTGACAAGGGAGGAAAAGTATACAATCTCATATATTTATGACTTGTTCGATCATCTCCATGGTGCAAAGATGTTTTATTGGTTGGATTTGGCTATGGTGCTCCATCAACTAAGAGTAGTAAAGGAGAATATGCTGATTTATGAGTGTTTAGTTATGCCATTCGGGCATCCAACGCAACAACATAGTTTGTTGATCCGATCAGCCTTATTTTCAGAGATCAACTAAATAAGTTCATACTTGCATTTATTGATGATATTCTTATTTACCCATGGATAGAAGAGGGCATGGAACACTTAAGGGTCGTATTAGTGATGTTGAGAAGGTATCAATTGATGATGGAGTTTTTGAAGTGAACTTCTGAAGGAGGATAGTTCGATTTTTAGGTCATGTTGTTTGGGATAGGGCATCATACTGAACCCCACCAATTTGATAAAGAAGAATCAGACATTTACTTTAGATGTAAGGTGTAAGCATGCATTCATTAGTCTAAAAGGGAGGTTTACGTGCTAGTTGTCCCGAATGGAAAACGATACCACTGTATCTAATTAATGGATTGCCAAGAACAAGAGAAGGGTATGATCACATTTGGGCAATAGTCGCTAAATTGATGAAATGTGTCTGATTCATACCAATAAAGTGTTATAGGACGGCATCAAAATTGGCTGTGTTTTATGTAAAATGGACTGTATGATTTTGTGGTGTATTAAAATGCATTATAAGTGATCAAGACCCAATATTCATGAGCGAATTTTGGGAGAACTCGCAGGGGGCATTAGGATGACTACAAAGAAGATTGAGATCAATTGACTGTGAATGAAAACTACATAAGCCAGATAGAAGAGCGATACTAATAGGAGACATCGAGGTTTAGAGTTTTCTATTCATGATATGGTATCAATCAAGATTTCTCTAGATTGATTCGGCAATAAGAGGAAGTTGACACCGTGATTTGTAGGTCCTTTTCTGATATTAAAGAGGATAGGGAACCTAGCAAATAGAGTCGACTTATGTTAGAAGATGGCAGATGTGCACAACATATTCCATGCTTATCCTCTTGAAATGTTTGTGCATGACTTAGATGTTATTATAATACCAAACCAACTTAGTGACGTTATAGTTGAACTTGAACCATTAAGGCCTTGGAAGCTGATTCGTATAGTCAAGAGGAATACAAAGCAAATTAAGAGGAAGGCATTGTATTTGATAAAGATTTAGTAGGGGTGAAAGCGAAGACGATAGTACTTGGGAAACTAAGGAGAGCATGATGACCACTTATCCAAAGCTCTTTACTTAATGAGATTCCACTTTAATCATTGACTTTCACATTTAATAGGCAATTTTTTTAGGTTGTACCTTGCATGCTAGGGTCACAACCTACTTCTAAATGAAAGATATGATGGTTTCTCATTTGTAGACCGATCATAATAAATGTTTGGACTTACGGTTTAGGAGATATGGCTGTATGAAGCTTTGACAACTTTTAGGTTGATTAATGTGTGACCAACTTGGCTAGTGATTAGGCTTGCCAATTAATTTTGGGACTAAGATTAGTGCAACCTGCATAGCATCCACAAATCACTATAAATACATCTTTGAACAACTCCAAACCTTTCTTAGCCTCCATTGACCTTTTTCTAACTAAATTCCCTCGTTCTTTCGATATTAATAATCAAAATTAATTAATTAAAAGGGGATTAGGAAAGAGATCAATAAAGGACTTTTGTATTTTAAATTTTGTGCCTTGGGAAGTGTATAGTTGCTGCCTAAATTTAGGTCTATCCTTGTTTTGGTGAATCTATACTTACTTAGTGGTTTTTGCTGAATCTATGCCCTAAGCGAGTGATTTTAATCACTTATTTTACTATGATTGTGGAATATGTATTAAATGTATTTTTAAGATGTTTTCAAACATAAAAATATTATTTTTAATTGGATATTTTCTTTAATTTGTCGATCCACCTCGATTTACATGTTTTTTATTGTTCGGTGACAAAATATCGTTTTATCATCCCTAGGCATATTATATATGTGCCTATAGGTATCGACTTATTTTAAATTCATTTTTGAAGTTAAAGATATATTTTATCACTTTTTTGAAAACAAAACTGGATAAAACGGATTTAAATTGATTTAAATATGATTTTTGATGTATGATTGTTCATACGAATGTTAGGTTAGACTATGAATATGTTTTGAGATAAGTTGCTATAATTTGATGTATATTTACATGTTTGAATGATGTTGTTGTGTGTTTATATGTTATGTTTTCATGGTTGAATGTTATTTGTATAATTGAATGGTTTTAAATGGTCAACGGAGAAAACTAGGGTTGGTAATTAATTCTATAGATGGGGTGTGTTAGCGCCAAAATTGGTCACTAACACCTAAATGTAAATGAAAGAACGAACTAATGGTCACAGATAACAGATAGAATATATGTAGAGAGTAACAATATGAAGAACAGTCGAAATCAAAATGAAAGCAGTAAAGAACACAGATTTTATAGTGGTTCAACTAACTCCGGCCTACGTCCACTCCAGAAGTTTTCTTTTTATTGATGTTCGAATCAATTACAGTTACAAACTGATAGAGTAACCTTTAGCCTTAGAAAATAGAAAGTTAGAGAGCGGAGAGAAGAAGATCCCCTATCTGGAGACCCACATACTGTATTTATATGCAAAACCAGGTTGTTTGGCTTCTTGAGTAGTTTGGGCCCACCAAGGCCATAGCCGAACCCTACTTCATTATGCCGATCGACCCTGAGCAGTTGGTATGCCGATCGAGGGGAGGTGTGCCGACCGAGGGGAGGTGTGCCGATCGAGGGGAGGTGTGTCGAACGGAGCTTATCTTCCAGACCGAGCCGTACAATCCCCCATTTCTTGACCAAATGACATATCCAAGTGAACTTCATTCTTTTAAACCGATTCCATCCTATTCCAGCCTCGATAATCGTGAAGCTGGTTGGGTTGAATCCGCCTGTTCATGGCCTTGACTAAAGGCGGGCTAACACTTTGCCCTCCAAAACATGCCTTGCTATTGGAAGGTTTATTTTGTAGCTCAATAAGCTAGATGTTCGTATCTTGTTAATGACCTGCAAAGAAATTGATAGTCTTATCTGACCGCGAATGATGATCGTTCGCGATCGTATGTCATTTGGGGTAGTATGTGGCCGTTCGAGGTCGGGTGCCGTTCGCGTCGAATGGTGATCGTTCGCGATCGGGTGCCATTCGAGGCGATTTGTGATCATTCGCGATCGGGTGCCGTTCGAGGCGAGTTGGAACCGTTTGCGGTCGGGTGCTGTTCGAGGTGATTTGTGATCATTCGCGATCAGGTGTCGTTCGAGGCGATTTGTGCGACCGAGTTCTGATCGTGGCGAGTTAGGACCGTTCACAGTCGGGTGCCGTTCGTGGCGATTTGTGATCGTTCGCGATCGGGTGCCGTTCGAGGCGAGTTGGGACCGTTCGCAGTCGGGTGCCGTTCGAGGCGATTTGTGATCGTTCGTGATTGGGTGCCGTTCGAGGCGAGTTGTGTGTGCCCGAGGGGGGGACTTGGTATTGTTAATGCCAAATTACATGTCCGAGTGAATTTATGACTTGTTTGTTATGGCGGTTTATCGCCATCTTAGAGCACGCCTGAGGACCATTCGCAATCCCTTACATGAGTAAATGGTTTAGACGTTATGGAATCACAGAGACATACTTTTGTCCGAAATAAGTCTTTCAATTGAAAAGTCAATCAAAATCAAGTCCAAACATGAGAAATGGAAAATAAAAGCAAAACAGGGACGCCGAAGTGCAAACACCTACATTGATGCGATTTATAGTCGTATCAGAGCACGCTTGAGGATCGTACGCGGTCCTGTACATGTGTAAATGACTTAATCGCATTGGTGTGGAGTTTGCTACTTATTCGTCATTATTTCAATAAGTTGATAATAAGCCGACGTCTTAATCCTGAGCCGTCCCCAGTAGGTGCAGGTGGTGGTCGTTCTTGTTCCACCGTCATGGCGCTCCTTCTCACATATTGGGATAGCAGACCATTCCGGATATGCCCCTCAACTTCATCCTTCAAGTGCCTACAACCATTTGTTCTATGACCGTTCAGTTCATGGAACAAACAATACTTTTCCGATCTTCTTTCATTGCTGGTCGGATCCCTTCTCATTGGCCTTCGATAGGGAATCCGCCCGGTAGTGTTTTTGTAAATTCGTTCCAAAGTTTTGTTCAGCTCTGAGTAAGAGGTGAACCTCGGTTCCTTTCGTGGTCGCATTGGTCCATCGTCGTTATCCCTGGCCTTCCTTTTCCTTTTCATCAGTTCCTGAATCTTTTTTAGAACGATTTTCACCCTTGACTGCATAAACATCATTTCCTTCTCCTTCCTCTCTCTCAACATTTGTATCGTAGAAATCCTTCGGCTTCATGATAAAACACCCTAGATCCATAGGTGGATCCCTTGTCAGTGAATTTTTGAACTCTGCTCCATTAGCTATGCCAGATACAGCTGCCATTAAGACCATGGATGGATCTGGTCAATCCACTGATTCTGTCGCTGCATTGAATCGCATCAGAAAGCTTCTTAAAGATTTCCCGGTCCTCTGCTTTAGTGCTGCCAAACTCATCACATTCTTAGGTCTCGAAATGTGAACTCTGAACTGCCTCATAAACTTCCCCGTCAACTCGGTCCACGTCCCAATGGAACCGCTCTCCAATTGTCTAAACCATAGTGCTGCTATGTCTGTCAGATAAAATGGGAAGCATCGGACCATGACTTCCTCTGATGCCTCCAGCACTTCCATATGCCTCATATACTTTGTCAGATGAACCGTAGGATCCGTCCTCCCATTGTTCATCTCCAATGATGGTAGCTTAAAATCCAATGAGTTCCTAGCTCGCCTGATAGTATGAGTAAAGGGACTCCTATTCACATCCTCCAAGTCTTTGTTTACCAATCCACCTCTCATAGCTCATCTAACCATCGCCGCCAGTCTACCGTTGTCGCCAAGCTGTAATCCTTGTCCATTGCCTCCGGTCTGCCTCCAGAGTTCATGAGGAAATTCAGGCACATACTCCTCTTCTCGTACTCCTGCCCTCCTGTTGGTGTTGGGTTGCACAGCATCATCGGTATCCCTCTATAGGTAGGTCCATCATTTCCTGGTGGTGTGCCTCCGAGTCTAGGTCCATGTAGATTGTTAGCCGTTTGCTAATTGGGGCTACCCCTATTGAGCCATTCCCTCTGCTTACTGGTTTAGCGCTTCTGATCTAGCTCCACGGATCTGAGCTCCTTCATTTCTTGCTTGTGCAAATTGTCTGAGAGGAGCCTGCATCATCTCCTCTTGACTTTTCAACATCGCTTCCATCTCATCTCTAGTGATGTAGATGGATGCTTGACCTGCTCCAGCTCCAGAGGAAGCCTCTTGACTTCCCTCCTGATTACTCCTTTCTGTCACTTGCTTCCTTGCTGATGGTCTAGCCATTGTTTCCTAAAATCCAAGTTCCTAGCTCCAAAATTCCCGAGTGCTTGCGTTCTCAGTGAAAGCACCAAAATGTTAGCTCCAAAATTGGCCACTAACACCCAAATGTAAATGAAAGCACCAACTAACAGTCACAGATAACAGATAGAATATATGTAGAGAGTAATAATATGAAGAATGGTCAAAATTAAAATGAAAGCAGTAAAGAACACAGATTTTATAGTGGTTTGGCTAACTCCGGCCTACGTCCACTCCAGAAGTTTTCTTTTTATTGATGTTCGAATCAATTACAGTTACAAACTGATAGAGTAACCTTTGGCCTTAAGAAATAGAAAGTTAGAGAGCGGAGAGAAGAAGATCCCCCATTTGGAGACCCACATGCTGTATTTGTAGGCAAAACCAGGTTGTTGGGCCTCCTGAGTAGTTTGGGCCCACCAAGGCCATAGTCGAACCCTACTTCATTATGACGACCGACCCTGAGCAGTTGGTATGCCAATCGAGGGGAGGTGTGCCGATCGAGGGGAGGTATGCCGACCGAGGGGAGGTGTGCCGACCGAGGGGAGGTGTGACGACCGAGGGAAGGTGTGCCGACCGAGGGAAGATGTGCCGATCGATGGGAGGTATGCCGATCGAGGGGAGGTGTGTCGAATGGAGCTTATCTTTCAGACCGAGCTATGCAACCCCCCATTTCTTAACCAAATGACATATCCAAGTGAACTTCATTCTTTTAAACCTAATCCATCCTATTCCAGCCTCGATATTCGTGAATTTGGTTGGGTTGAATTTGCTTGTTCATAGCCTTGACTAAAGGCGGGTTAACAGGGTGTCCATGTATGTGTAGTGAAGTACTCTTCGATTTGATACATAAAGGATGGGAGATCCACAAACATATGATTTAACTTTGATGGATTGCTATAGAGTGTTTGTGGTCTTATCAATGCACTGGTGTAGCACTCGAATAAAGATGGTAAATGCAACTGTCGAACTGGTGTGAAAATGGAAGTGTCAGAATGGTACAAGAAGTAGTTTTAGGATGTGGTGTTTGGCATGGGATGTTAGGTAGAAAATTACGGGCCAGGGAGGGCTTCAATCGGTGTTGGCTTTGGGTCGGTGGAAGGAAGACCGAACAAGAAAAGTTGTTCGGTGGATGCTTCAGTCCAAGGGTGATGTTGCACGGAGTTAGCTTCAGTCCGGTCTTAGGCACGGTACTTCCTTTGGTCTATTGTAAGGTGCAGTCGACGGTATAGGTGTGGAAAAATAATTAATTTTTGTATAGTGGGCTTCGGTTCGACGTTCTATTTTCTTTTTTCCAATACCAAAGGAGCTTGGGTCTAGCACCGGGTAGAGTTTGAAGTTGGGGTTTTAACATGGTTAGTTTGAGATTTTTGTAACTTCGCTTTAGGGTAGAGTATCGATGACTTTGGCATTCTTGGAGGCTATGAATTGGATGTTAAGAATTCAACGACTGGACGAAATGAACTTGTTAGAATGAATTCTTCAATTAGAAAGTGCTCATAACATCTGGGAGAATGTCTAAATAGGCATGTTTGATATGGAGTGTAACTTGTGGAGTAGAACATAAAAGGTTTCTACTGGGATTGTCCGAGGGTACAAGTTTGTTAAGAAGTGGGCTTGTAGAATATAACATACGGGGTTTTCTACTATAGGGATGTATGCCAAAAGGATCACAGATAACTCAAAATTTTAATGTAAGCTCAAGAAGAAGGTGCTGATTGGGATGCTCACTATAGATTTATACGATGTGATCTGTTTACCCCTAAACATATAAGTAGAGGTCTAGTTTCCTAGCCTTATGGAATGGCATGGATTCGAGCATCGATAGGACAGCAATGAAGTAGACATTGATCAATACATGAGATCATATGAGTTATCTTATATCAAACGACATTTGAGTTGAAAGATGGGAGATTGTTTGATGGTTACTATGTTTGGTATGTTTAATATGGATGCCACATGATGTAGGCAAGTAGCACATAGCATAGCTAGGCACCCTATACTGTACTTTAAGTGGTATTACACATATACGATAGTATATCGATGTTCTGTGCTAAGTTGTTGGATGTAGTGATAGGATACATATGATTCTCCATACCTTATGTGTCGATTTACCATATCTATTTTTGTAGTATTTTGAAATTATAAATCGGTTATAAAAGATTGTTGTTTGACTTAAGGTTTTTTTGCTTTTCTTCTTATTATCTCAGATAGTCTTTAATGACTAGATTAGAGACAATGTGTGGAGATGTATGGAGGATGAGCTGGTGGCTAACGTTTTCATTTAATATATTTTGGAGTTATAATTGTTATTATATTATGCAGTTCTGTGGAGTTATTATCAGTGCTTACTTATTACAGACAGCTTCTATTAAGAGTTTATTTGATTCGAAGTATAAACTATGTTCCTACTTTTTTTTGTATAACTATGGTGGACTGATGTACTCTGATTGATCTTGGTTTATTTTTTTATACTGTCGTCTCACTTCTTTTATATCTATGTTGATTACTATATTTTATCCTATGTGCCATGAGATATATGACAGCTTCTATTTTGGATCGTTTTATTTTACCCTCGACTAACACTCTACATTGATTGGATGCCATTGTAGCGCACTATTTATGGTGTTTGGGTATCATAGGTGTAGGTTGGTCATCATAGGTCTTTAGCCTTATAATAGGAAGCCCTCGGGATAGAGTCATAAAGCTAGAAGCTCACCTCGCCCGAGTGGAGAAAGAAAAATCCGAATCTAAAGACAATATCGACAAAACCATCTTTTACTTATATGTCAGTGTCATTAGACCGGGCAACGTTAGATGGTTAGGAGATGGCTATCTCAAGATACTGGCTAAAGTCTACGAAGAAATTCTAAGCTAAAGGAGGGAAGAAATAGAAGCAGAGGTCGATGAAGAAGCAATCAAGGCCCTGCTTTTTTATGAGTTTGGCTTGAAGGCCCTAGTCGAGGGCCAGAAGTGCAGGCCACTAAAGGTGCTTCTTAAGAGAGTTACGCTACATGGCTTGCTCCATGTATAGTTCTAAAGACTTGGTTAAGACATAACTCTGATCATCAAGGATCCCCGTATGGAGATAATCACTTCTATAGTGGCCTGCCCCTCACTGCTACTGACTCAACATATGTGGGGTATAAATGTAACATCCCCAACTTTAAGACTTGAAGATAGAACACAATGATACTGCAATCATCATCGAAATCATTTTCCAATGACAAAGTGAGTTCAGTATTATTTTGCACAACATAAGTAAATTGTGCAACTAAATAGCTTTTTTATTTCATTAATTTGAATTACAAAATTTACTACATCATTTTAACCCAACTCGTTGCTCACGTAAGGGTAAATGTAAATAAGACATATAGAGTAGTGTTGTAACAACCATCCCCGAAATAGGCCTAAATTCGGACACAATAAATACCCATTAGAACTTAGAACCATTCCAAGACTGGCTGTTGGTTGATGAAAACAATACATACTATACAAGGCTGTCTATCTATATTTTCAGAATCTCACGGCAGAATGGATAAAATATATTATCAGAAATAAGTACTCATTTCACAAAAGAAAACTATTTTAGAAATATACAAGTTATCACCAAATCTCACAACATGTCTACATATATGGTATAATATTCGAAATAACATAACTTTATTAATTGGGTACATTAGAAATATTTAAGAAGCATAAATAGATAGATAGCTGGCACATGTATTTGTCTCCTCCTTAGACACTAAATCGACATTATCTCCTCTAACTTGTGTGCTGTATTGAGGAGTGGGTCAGAATAACAAATGTCCAGTGAATAAAAATCTCAAGCTTTACCATAATTGTATTTGGGCAGCATCTACATATTTAAATTGTACATTATTAATCACTTAACAATAAGCCCAAAGGCATTTCCAGTCCAATTCCAAAATTAACGCAACTACCATTAATGATGTAAGAAAAAAATATTCATATCATTAAATACCTTTTTTTGGAATTAAGCAGATTCTGACCATTTAATGCATATAAATGGGCATGTCCCTATCATTTAATACCTAACCCATTTCCAAATTCTAACACAACTTGCATTTACGATGCAAGATAAGGTACCCAAATAACTTAATACCTTTTTATTTGGAATTAAGCAGACTTTGACAATTTAATACCTATAAAATAGGCAGGTCCCCATCATTTAATACCTAACCCAAGGTAGGTTCCCCCATGTTTCTCCCTAAATGACATCGTAAGGGATCCCATTAGGTCACTTAATACTTCTCCTAAAGGAAAGAGGCGGACCCAACAATAGTCACTTTATACCTCTAAACTTATAGCAAACTACTGTAAAGATTCCTCCTACCGTATCTATAGCATGTTTATAACCCATAACCAAACTATGACATCTTAGATTAACTGATTATTCGTAGGCATTGGTAGCTGGATTGACTGGACAGACTTATAGTAAAAATTTGGACTAACCTCACGTCCACCGAGGTTAATTATTATAAAAAATGTCCCACATCAGTCCCCAAAGTTACACTGCTATTAGCCAGATTTAATTAGGCAGGCTTCTGTGTACTTTCGACTGACCTTGCATCCCTATAACTAGTCATACATCATATATATACCAATTGCATATATAAGCTATCCTACACAATTAATAATTAAGCCATATAAGGTAACCCCTTATTACGCCTTTAATTATGGATTAGTTACCATAATTATCGTAAACTACCTTCCTAAGAAATTAATGCTATTTTATACACTATTAATTCTAATTAATACGTTGTATACGCTATAATTGTTAGGTTACCAACTTTAATAATCAATACGTTAATATTATCTATGCATGAGATTCGAATAAAATATCACTAATCACAGGCAAAGAAACAACAAATTAATTTAAATGTCAAACTTGTACAAGTCCCAAACTCCAAACAAAAAATAGCCAATATTCTTAGCCGACAACTAACTTGTATACAAAAAAATATAATACCAAACTCATCTCTTATTAACATAGTAGAATTTATCTCTTCCATTTCAAGGAAAATAAGTCTGATAATTTCGATCTTTCGTATTTTATTCAACTTTTACACAGAGCACCTTGATGCGAAAAAGGGTCTATACATGTTTAATTTACAGAAATAGGCAATGCAAACTACAACATAATAAAATTCATACATTGCATGCCATTTCTAACTTTATTTACTTTTAGAACCCTTTTACTACTACAAGAAAAATCAAAAGAAATAAAGCGGAATATATTATAGTTTATCTAAATTCCAATTATAGATCTAATCTTACTATTTTAATACAAATAATTGAAATCCCAACATATTCAAAACTTGACATTTATTTATGGAATTTTTTGAGGTTTTGGATCTTTTGTTTTCGTTTACCAAGATTTTCCTAGGCATACATCAAATCAAAATAAATACTATTTAATTACAAAAACGTGAAAAACTTGATATTTCCACTAACAAGGAATTATTTGCTTCCTAACTGGATTTGATTCCACCACATCAGATTCCCTTTTAGATCTTCCTCTTCTGGAATAAAAAAAAAGTGAATTATATATAGAAATTAGATTTAGAATAAGAGAATAGAGAGAATGGAATTAGAAATCGAAAGTATTGAACATCTAAACCTTTTGCCTGAAAATCCTAACCGATTCTGGAATCTAAAGATGAAGAAGATGAGATCCAATTTATACCGCTTCCAACTCTTTTTTAGATCTTCCCCTTTTGAATATACAACTAATGGATTGTATATAGATTAGATTAAAAATCAAAAATTAGAGAGGAGAAGGATTGGGGAATTTAGCTAAATTAAAGATTACAATTCCTTACTTGAAATCTTACTATTTCTGAAAACCTAAGGGGAAAGAATTTAATAGAGCTTCGCTATTGCTTTTAGAATTTTATGAAGAAAAGTGGGAGTCTAGGGGTCTATTTGAAGAGGGGAGGAGGAGCCAAAATTGTCAGATTAAAATAATTAAATCCAATATATTCAATTTCACAAAACCCTAGCCACCTTAGACACTCAACGGTTGACTGCTGGACCCAAGCGATCGACTGCTGTTTATAAGCGGTCGACCAGTCCCCTTTATTTTTTATCGTATTTTTTGTTTTGTTAACTTATTAATTAATACATTAATTACTTAACTAATCTTCTTAATTACATGTTAATGTTCCACACACTTGACCCCCTTAAGTTCTCTGACAAATTTTAAAATTAGAATTCAAACTTTTCAATTCAAATTCAAATATTTAAATTTTAATGTTGGAAACTTCAAATGTCTATAAATTCTCCGTTCGAACTTCGATTTCAATGTACTACATATGGAAATTAATAAGAAAACTGCCATGGACGCAATGGTGCAGCTCCCGTGGACAAATTCCGACATTTGTAATGTTTTCATTTTTAACCTTATTTTAATTATTTAATTTCTTATTAAATTTTATGGGGTATTACATTCTCCTTCAATTAAAAGGATTTCTCCCCTTTAATAACCAAGGGAAGTGTAACACACACTCAATAACTATGTTGTACAACCAAACTATTTATAGTAATCTACATAACCATCTATATATTAAAACTGATTATGTATGCAACATATTATAGGTGAGCTTAATCCTAAAATGAATGCAAGGTCATGACATATAGGCATGTGTGCAAGCATCCTAAATATACAGAAAAAATTTATATGGGTGTAAAAATAACAGTAAAAAGTGTGGCACCATCTCCTACCATCCAATCTAGCAGCCACGATGCAACCAGATACCCATATTTTGGAGAGAGAAATTTATTAGAGAAAAGCTTGGGATGAGAAATCCTCATCTTCTCTTCGGTTTTCCATGTGTTTTCACTGGGTTATCTCCCCTAACTACTCGAACCAACCCAAATTTCTTTGCTACGAAGCCTCTTAAATCGTATTCCACTATGCGTGTGGTAAAGGGAGGAGCGGGTTGGGGGGTGGCATTACCAGTTGGAGTCCGATTAACTAATCAAGCTATACTATAGAGGTAGTGTCTTGCAGTCATTTCTTTAATTGTGGAACATGAAAAACATTATGGCCTTTGGCTAACTAGTTCGGAAGCTCCACTAAATAAGTAAGTTTTCCCATCCTCCCTAAAATCGATAAATGCCAATGAATCTTAGGGCCAACTTCCCAAATCTACCAAATCTCATAACCTTTGGACAAATACCATGTCCCCAAGTATAAACTCTAATTCCTTTCTTTACCAATTGGCATAGAATTCCTAATGGCCCTGTGCGGTCATCATTTGCTTCTTAAACACATCTACCATCTCTAAGGTCCTCTAAAATCCATGATGCAATTTCCCAATAAATCTTTTAAAAATCAAACTCGTCCCTAAAGCTGACTGTGAACTCCTCCAAATTCTCTAGTGAACACAGGGTCCCTATCGCAAGAATGTCAACTGGAACTCCATGCATTCGCATCACTTCCTTCACATAAATCTGCGCTAGAGATGCTGCAATCCTATTACTTCTAATGGAAATAAAATTGGCCAATGTACTATAACTTAAATAGCATCATTGCCCTTCAGATTCCTAGGCAATCCATTTATAAAGTCCATCGATATATGCTACTATTTCCAAATCAGAACCTCCAATGGCAATAACAACCCTTCGGATTTTCCTTGCTCAATTTTCATCCTTTGGCACATCAAATATTTAGAAATAAATTCAGTGACCTTCACCTTAACCAATTAGAAAATTCTCTTCATATCTCGATACATCTTATATCATTCGAGGTGAATGGTGACACTCTACAAGCTTTGGATTTGAAGCATTCTAACCTAATTTCCTTACTAACTTCCAACCTTATCTTTGTTTCATCCCTAGTTAAATGTACTTATGAAATTTCTTTATTTACGACGATCCTCAATATGTATATATTTATTTAGCGCCATCCATAAAATCAACACAGTGATAAAACAGAAACATGTCTTATACCATATCTAACACTTTTCCTCTAGGAGACAACTAGCGATTACAACCCAAAAACTTTGTAATTTTTTTTACTAGAAGCTGCCATTAATCATTAACTTATGTCAATGGTGTTGGGGTCCTAACACTCCTTTCCAATTTAAGATGTGCATTCCTAGAATGTCAGTCCACCATTTCCCACCTTTCTTAATTCATTTTCTTTGTTTTAATGAATATCCATTACACATAATAATCGATCATTAATGTCAAAATTGACAATCTCTAATCAATCCTTATTTAATCCCTTTTAATCCATTTACAAGTTCCAAAATTCATCAATTATGAATACTCAATTCTTCATAAATACCATATTTGATTCCTTGACCAGTCCCCAATTTAATTCCTTTTTATTCTTGTTAATTACGAATTTATTGCCCATTAAATCTGTAATTAATGTCTATAAAGGCTAGTCCTATAAATACTACACAGTTTATAATCAATGCGAATACCATTGTAGGTTACGCTATTTATATGTTTTCGATTTCTAATTATTAATTTCTAAACTATAGCATTCATTTTTAAATTTTATTTTATCAAAGTTGTCCTTCCAAAAATGACTAGTATCCCATAAATTAACCACAAGTGAGATTTTTGTTTTGTTTGAGACTACAAGGGATTACTTCTTTTCTTTTATCGAAATAGACTGTGTAAACTACGGAAAAGAGTATCCATATCTTACACATGTCTTTTCCTTTTCGTGTACTCTTTGTTAATTCGAACACTGCACTTTTATCATTTAAGGAACTAGATAATTTATGAAAATTACACGGAACCTGTTCCTAATAAATCAAAATATTGAAATTCACATTCTAAGGGTAACCTAATTTGTAAACTAATTATAGTTCTAGAATACCTTTACAACATTACCAACATTCTACAAACAAATGCCTGGGACTGACTTTAAATTTCTAGATTAGGTTGTACCTACTATTCTTATTTTATTCATATCATGAAACCTTTAACATTTCTTTCCTAGATAGTGATCCCTATCTGCTCCATAAAATATAAACTTAGAAATTCACTTTACACTAATATGTGACATTTGAAATTCAACCATGCAAAAGAATTTCCACATCCCAAAAGAAAACCTTTAAGCATACTTTCTAAAACAATTTCTAACTTGTAAAAACAGTTTTGGGAATTGAATTCCTAAAAGCATCTATCATATTATATTTTATTCCATATATCTATTCCATTTTTATTAAACATTTGAACAAAAGCTTCCAAAACTAACTTTTCACAATTTTAAAAAAGTTTATCACTTTATTCTTAACCCCAAGGTTCTAAAATTTCTTAGTAAGATAATTTTCCTCTCAAATATTTTTACCTCAAAGACTTACTTCTTTAAAAGTAGAGTCTTTGACTCAAACATTCAAAAACTCAATTGTTTAATCAAACCATCAAAAATTCAAAAAGGAACGCTCAATCCCAAAAAGGAGCAAAATAGTTTCCTCTTTCAAAAATTTCTACATTGAAGATTTTTTCCTATAAAAGTTGGTCTTTTAGTTCGAAACATTCAAATAAATCTTCTACCACTTTAAACAATGAAAATTGGAGTAGACAAAGATAACCTCCATAGACAAACATAACTTCTTATTATTTTCCTATCATATTTTCATTACTTTTCTCCTACATTATCTCTAACTAGATTATTAACCCTATTTTATAGGTTTCTAATGTTACTCCTATCCAAATCTTCCGATATTACCTCTTTTATGTTTCTCCTATTTAAATGGCTTCTACATCATTTTAATCAAGTTCCATTTCCATTAAAAAAAGAACTTTATGAAATAGGAAAAATTATCAAGTCCCACTTATGCTTTATTTTACATTTATTTTAAAAAGAAAAATCCATTTATCAAAAATGTTTGAACCGAAAACTTTTTGGCCTAACCAAAATTTTGAACTAAGGGTTTCAAATATGAAAAACCCTTTTTACCTTAAACTTTGTACTAACAAACTTTCGCCTTAACAAAATTTCTAATTTATGAATTTCCAAATTTTCCATTTTTTCTTTCAAAACAACAAATTCTCAATAAACTTATTCAAAACATTTTAAGGAAGTTTCCAAGAATCATTTTTATCAGATTCTTTCACATACAGTTGGATTCTTTAGAAATTAACTTTAATTGTCCCTTCTATTGAATTTTCTTCCTCCTTTGTCCTTACTTCTGGATGTTTATAATTATACAGCTTAAATATTAAATTAGTATCCAACATGTTTATTTGCTAGTTCTATAACTATCAATTGTCCTTAATAAATGATAATTATTCTAACCGGACAATTTCTAAGGACATTTATTTATTCATTCTACTTGTTCTATTAAACTTATTTACTTTCCATAATTACCTTAATATTCTGTTTAATTACTTCATTTATATCCTTATTAAATACCTGTAACTCCATATTTATTTCATACTTATTTCCCTATTAATTTTAGAGTTACAATCTCTACCATTTACCTTCCTTACGATATAACCTCTACCACACATTCCTTACTCTATTTATTTTTCCAACCCATGGTCGCTTCGCTCTTCCTTTCGGATTATGGTTGCGAAGTCGAAATTTATAGAATAAGTTAAAATTAAGTATACACACACAAATATATATATATATATATATATATATATATATTTGTATATAGTAGGGTTCTTGAAAATACTTTCAAAAATAACAAATACACCACTCATACGTTTACCTATCCCCATTGATCGGGTAACCTAAGCTCTGATACAAAACGTAATAACCCGTCCCGAAACAGATCTAAATCTCGACCCAAAAAAGCCCACTGGAACTTAAAACCATTCGAAGACTATCTGTATGTTGATGAAATTTAAACAATATACGATACATAGATCCATATTTACAGATCTCTAATAGAATGGATAAAATATAATACTAGAAACAAGTTCACATTTCACAAAAGAAAACTATTTTGTAAATATACATATTAACATAAAATCTCACAACATGTCTACCTAAAATCTCCACAGTACAATATTTCAAAATAACATAATTTTTGAACTAGGTACGTTAGAAATATTTAAAATTAATAACTGCCATAAGTCTTCATCTCCTCCTTCGCCCCTAAATCAACATTAACTCCTCTAACTTGTGTTTTGTAACGAGGAGTGGGCCAGAGCAACAAATATCCGGTGAACGAAAATCTTATGCTTTACCATAATTTTATTTGGGCAATATCATTTAGATAAGAACTATGTCTTACATATTTAAACTGTACCATACTAATAACATTAACTATAAGCCCAAAGGCCTTTCCACTCTAATTCCAAAACTAACGCAACTACCATTAATGATGCAAGAAAAAGCATCCAAACCATAAAATACCTCTTTATTGGGTATTAGGCATACTCTTCCCATTTAATACTTGTAAAATAGGGATGTCCCCGTCATTTAATACCTAACCCATTTCAAATTCTAGCACAACTATCGTTTACGATGCAAGAGAAGGTACCGGAACCACTTAATACCTTTTTATTTGAAATTAGGCAAACTCTGACCATTTAATACCTATAGTGTAGGCATGTCCCTGTCATTTAATACCTAACCCCAAGGCTGGTTACTTCATGGTTCTCCCTAACTGATATCGTAAGGAATTCCATCAAGTCACTTAAAACTTCTCCTAAAGGAAAGAGGCGGACCATACAATATTCACTTAATAACTCTAAACTTGAAGCGGATCCCTCTAAAGATACCTCCTACCATATCTATAACGACCCGTAATTTCGCTACTTTGAAAATAAGAGATTTCGTTCGTTTTAAATTTAAAAAAGAGTTTAAATCTTAACATAAAAATGTTATATATAATTAAGAAATCAATTATTTTTATAGTTAATAAATTAGAAAGTATAAATTTGGATTTTAGAACAAATCGACAAAAGTTAAGTTTTGTTAATAATAAATTAAGGCTTAAATAAATGGATTTAAATATTTATTTAAAAAGATAAATCTTATTTAAAACATATAATAAAGATAATAAAAGTATGTTAAAAGATTTAAAAGTTTGTTAATAATCGTTTTACAAAAATAACCAAAATTTGTCGCATTTTGCTTGTTTTATATACACTGTAAAACTAGAGATTTTGACATTAATTAAAGATAATTTTAAAATATAAAGAGACATATTTTAATTTATTTAAAGAAGCAAAAAGTCCATTTTAAAGTTTGGTTTATCCCAATATATAGCTTAATAAAAAGGTCAAATTTTGACTGTAAAATTTGTTGACAAAAACACCGGTTTTAACCAAAACAAGTTGTCGACAAGTTGTTGCAACTTGATACATTTTCTAACTTATAAATACAAGTTTACAAACTATTTAAACACTTTACATTTAGCACTAAAAGACAAAAGGAGTTTACTTTTGAAAAGTTTAAATAAATGTATAAAGAGTGAAAAGACATGATTTGACATAAAAACAACATCATTACTAAATCATCTTTTCTCATTAATGCACATCCTTTCTCATCTTGGAAAGGAAAGAAAGTAAGTTGAAAATTCAAAAAGTAGAAGAGTATTTTAGTCACTTTGGCCAAGGTTAAAAATGTAATTTACATAGAAAATTTTTGCTATAAATACCACTACACTTTCACTCATTTTCTTCACACCTCTCATTCTTCTTCTTCTTCATTTTTGAGCTTTCTTTTGCTCATTAATGGCTTCTCCTCTTTAAGAGAGGTAGGAGGGTTAAAAATAGTGGAGTGCTTAAGTATTATTCCACTTGTTACTCTCTAACCTCTTCTTAATTCACTTCTTCCTCTCTTCTTAAAAAGGGCCTTAGGCCGTGAGTTTGGGAGTTCATAAGGGGAGGACGTGAGCAAAGCAAGTAGAGATGGAGATTGTCGAGCACTTGGAAGCATGGTTATGATAAGGTTTAGAAAGGTTTAATGAAGCGTTGAATTAAATGAATGTTGGTAGGAAGTTAAACGTTTTGGTTAAAGGTGAGAAATTCTCGTTTCTTTTGAATGTATTTTTTAGTTATGTTAAAACAATCACATTTACACCTTTATGACATATGAATGTTTATACCAAATTGATTGTTAATATAGATAATTTGATAGTTAGTAAATTAAGTGAATTGTGATAATATATCCCGTTATGATATTAATAGTGAATGTTGAATTTGAAATCATATGTATGTGATTGGTTAAATGGATGTTATGTTAGTGATAAATATGAGTATTGGATATGTTCATTTTGATTAAGTAATCCTTCATTAATAACACCATATTTTAGTGATATGAGATATTTTCAAAAAATAAGTCTCTTTTCGTTTAGAAGTGAAATTAAAGTTAAAATGAAAGAGAATTTGAAATTTGAAGTAAAACGGATTTGAAAAGGGTAGTTAATTAGGAATTGAAATTGAGATGAATAGTGAAATTGAAATTGAAATGGATTTTGAAAAAGTAAAGTTTAGTTTGAGATTGAATTGAAGTTTAAATTGAAATTAGATTTGAAATCTAAGTTTTAAATGTGTCTAATTCAAGATTAGAATTGAAATTGAATTAAAATTGGAATTTAAAATTTAATATTAAAATAATGGAAATATAATAATATTATAATATGGTAATAGTGAAAATATATATTAAATAATTTAAAAAGTGAAAATGTTGATTTAAAATGATTCGTAATGATTTTATAGGTGTTGAAATCCAATTTGAATAGATTATTTCAAATATTGAAAAATAAGTTAAAACTAGACGCGTCGCGCAACGGTAGTTCGCGATTTCGCGCCGAAAAGTTCAAATGAGTGTATAGAGTGGAATATGGCTCGGAATTCTTCGAGATAAGAAAATTCCGGACTACTATACCCATATCTTCTAAACGAAGAAAGACAATCAAAGTTTCGATAAGTAGATTTTGAAATAAGTCCAAATCAATTTTCCAGAAAAATAGCGCTAGTGCAATTAAGTGACCGTAGTAGAAATTTTGTTTAAATGGATGTTTTTAATGATGGAAAAATATGGAACAAATTTGATAAATCTATTTAAAAGATTTAAAAGATATTTGGATTCGAAAATATGAATTATCGAATGTTTAAAAGTTGTTTAATTCAAATAAGCTTATTTAGCACTTTCCGCAGCAGTTTTCTGCTGTGAATTCTATAACTTTTGAAATATGAGTTTAAATGTAATGACGTTTCCCAGAATCAATTGTGAATTTAAAAAAAAAGGATAATTAAGCGTTTTGAAAGATAATTTGGAATATTCATAAGCAATTCCAAAATAAGTTGAAAAATCTGAGTATGCGGAAACGACTAGTACATTTGTCCCGCCTGTGAGATCTGGGAAGATAAAACAAGGTATTTAACTAAGGTTAGGGATGGAGCAACCAGTGCCCTGAACATACCTGGCCTATGATTTCTTTTCTTAGGCGAGGGGTGGAACAGATCGAAGGGAAAGCCCAAACGCTCTTAAATAAAAAGATTGTATTAAGTTTTGAATTAAATAAGATTTGTATTATCCAAAAGTTAAGCAATCTTCGAAAATGAATGATTTCTATGATCCTATTTACTTCAAAATGTTTGTTAAGATTGATTTAGGGTTTATCGTAAACGATGTCTTAGATAACATTGTTTTTGACCTGCCTAAAAGTTAAAGAATTTGATCAAGAATCGAGTAAGGAAATTTGAGATATTTTCCAAAGAAAAAGAATGAATTTCTTAGAAATTATCCTAAGTCAAAAGAAAGAGATTTTGAAATCATTCAAAAAGAATTAAAGTGAAAAGAGACTTAATAAATCCTGCATACTCATATTCACTTTCTATCGATATTGGATTTCGAAGGAACCAGGGTCGGATTTGGGTAAATCCCATTCGAAAACTACTTCGAACCAATCCATACGTTCGAACATGAAGACATGTTGAAGAAGATGATTATTGAAGACCGTGGATCTTTATAGCGTGAGGACTGCTTGTTGATTGGTCTGAGTAGATCCCGAGTTATACATAGCAGTGGTCTCCTCATTGCGGAGATTTTTCGGATTGCAAGGACTACTCGCTACTACTGGTAGTAGGAGAGTGCCTTTGGTTTGTCCTGTTCCTGGACAACTTGTATGGACGTTTGTCTGACATTGCATTTCTAAAGATTACGTACATTGGTTTTTACAAACGTACATCAGTGGTGGCGGAGAAGGCAACTTCTCTTAGCTTAACACCCTCCTTGAGACGTACGAGCTCAAGGATTGTATTTTTGTGAAAGGCAATTAGTAGTTAAAAGGAAATGGCAATGTGGCATTCAAATATGTGATATATTCTTTGTGAAAAGGTAATCGTAGCCTCAAGCCTCATTAAACCGGAAATGACCGAAATAGGATTAGATGCGGTAAGGCTAAGTGGGTCATTCCCAATTAGGGTATGATCATCCCCTTTTTGATATATTTCTTCCTGCTATGACGTTCAGGATGTTGATTTATGTGGTGTATTGAAAGAGAGCTCTCGAATAAAGGTCGATAACGACCGGGGGATGACATATTTGGTACTATCTAGTTACAGAGGTAGGCCGGTCTTGTGTTGGTAGAGAGCAGATGTTCTGTGCCTTGGGACATCCATCTAGAGGTGTACCCCTTCAGAAGGTAGATCCTACTTCTGGTCATTTGTATGGAAATTCATTCTCCAATAAAAACCTACGGACTTGATTGTAAACCTATTGTGCTGGAATTTAATCAATGCAATAATTTCGGCTAAGATTAATAAGTTTATGTACAAATGTTTCCAAAGAATGTCATTAGAAATAATATCAAACGTTTTGATATAAAAGTGTTTTAGTTATCATAAGGAAAAAACCCATCCGTGTTTATGTGTGGGCGTGGTCTTATGAGATACTCTTTGTTTTCAAAGGATTTTATTCAAAGGCTGATATATGACACTGACATTAATTATTGAGTTTTTCTCACGCTGGTTTATCAAGCCTGGTCCAGGTATTTTCAATACTCAGGTCAGATCCGAGTAGTTTCAGGATAGTCGAAGATGGTTGGAGTTTACAGAGGAAAGATGGAGATAATCATCGACGTATGAGCATATTCTATTATCCGCTGTACTTAGTGTATTTTGTTTGATGTTTGCCAGCATTTGTAAGGGCGGGTTTTATAACTGTCCAAGCTAAATTTAGGTTAGACTCTGATATATGTATTTAAAAGTTTTCCATTGTAAAAATATTTGTTCAATATTATATGTTATCCCATTCGAGTGAGATTCTGTTCTGTCTATTTTTCTTTATTACCCTTAAAGATCCGTTTTTTGTGCAATTTGAGTTGGACATATGCGGTTTATTGTCAATTCAAAGAGTATGAAAAAAGGGACTTTACATTTGGTTTCAGAGATGAAGGTTAAGCGAGAACCTTGGCTCTGTTATGGGTAAAGTCTCATCAGAGATATGATTAGTAATATCCTAGGATGAGTAACTCATTAGAGATAGAGTTAGTAACACGCTAGAATGAGTTATGAGAGTATTATACATATGAGAGCGTATTTGTTAATTTTATAAAAATGGTTTTGTTTTTAAAAAGAAATTGGTAAATGAAGTAATTTTACCTTGGGTCTATATTATAAATATCAAAGGGGATATCATTATTTTTGGGTTAGAAATTAAGGATTGATTGTAATTTTTCTTGGCAAAACTAAAATATGAATATCTTGTGACTAGAATTGCACAATTTGACTATAAGATATTCCATATAGAATCAATTAATTGAAAGCTAGAATTTAGAATTTTGATCATATACCCCTAGACCTTTGGTTATTAAGAAATAATAATTATCAAGTGATTATCATAATGGATGAGTTTAAAAGCTAAGTACAAATATCTTGTGAAGTAAAATTCACAATTTGACTGTAAGATATTTGATGATAATATTGAAGCTACAAGCTGTAACTAGAGAAAGTAAACAGAGAATGCACATTGAGAAAAAATTCTTATCAACAAGATAGGAAAAAAATTAAAACCAAAATTGAGACTTTTTATAAATATAATATAAAAGGATAATTTCTATAACTTATAAAGAGATAAGTTAATTTGAAATTTAGAAATAAGAGGTATATGAAATATCATCCTAATATAAAAATTTGAATTAGTGATACATTTAGGGAAACATTTGTAATTCAAAATGAACAAGAATAAAAGTGGATATTTTTGAATAATATGGTTAGTAGGGTGATTGTTGGACGAAAAAGGTTAATAACAAATACCATGAGAATTAAGTTTCACAAATTTGACTATAAGGTATTTGATGGATTGAAGATTAAGAAATTTGATTTAGAAAATGGATGGGTAAATAAGTTAAATAGTCAATCATAGAATCGGTGAGAAAAAGGTGTACACTTTGTAAAGTTGCCTTATTAATATATGGATTGGATAAATAATATTAGCTAAATGAAAATCTTAGGTAAAGAAAACTTAGGGTTGAGTTTTATAACTTATTAATTTGAGATAATAATAGCGTTTCATATTAGTTAAACACCTTAGTTGAAGTAATAACAATTTAAAGTTTGGGGATATGTATATATACTCTTAGGAAGTAAAGATATATTATACAAGTTTAAGTCATACTTGTATGCTTAAGTAATAATATATTTAGAAGAAAGCAATGGTTGTGAAATAAACTTGGAGTAACAGAAGTTTTGAATAAATGTATTAGGTAAAGTTGCATGTGAATAAGTACATAAGTTAAACGTAGATCATTTTGGCACATAAATTTTGGTCTAAGATTTGAGTATAGAACTTTGAGGTGTTTACACCAATCCGAAAAAGGATTTACCACTCGATTCTTGACAGCGAGCATTGATGGGAGTTTATGATTATGTACACGAGTTTTCTATCATAGTTGAGCGCTATACAAGGAAAGAAAGGGTTTGTGATCAAGCAGTCTAATCAAAGTACGCACTAGGAAATCGAGGGATCGATGCTAGTTCGAAAGAAAAGTTGTGGATTCGAATAATAGATCGAATCAAATATCACATATAGTATGATGTGTTGGGTCTGTCTACTTAGTAGTTGGATAGTTATCTCAAATAGTAGGCACTATGATATAGTGGTTGTACTGATGTTGTGATATGTACAAATAGACGTCAGGTAAAGTACATGCTCAGGTCAGATAATGAGTTATGTGGTGACATTCGTTTATCTTGATATGGTATCAGTGTGGTTGTTTTGGATGTATAGACTTGTTGGGTTGTTGTATATATTATCTTAAGTGTGCAGTATGCACTAGGATGAGTAGGATAGAAGTTTGAGTTAATGTATGTATATATAACCGTAAGTACGTGATAGATACTCAGGTTAATGTGGGGAATCTTTATATGTATGTTTAGCATCTGTAACGACCCGCTATTTTGGACTATTTGCATCCGCACATGTCGGACTTGAATAATTCAAAATACCGAATTGTTAATTTAAATTTGGCAAAACTCAGATATACAGTAAATAAATAATCACAGAATCACAGACACAGAGTAATAATATGCAGCGGAAGTAAAATGAATAGTAGTTCATGAAGCTACTATGTAAATATATAAGATACATCAGAGTTTACAACAGAAGAGAAATACGATACATCAAGTACAAATCAGAATACATCACTGGAATCATCGAATACTGAAAGCAGAATAGATGGCTGGATCTTCAAGCAAAGCTCCAACTCCAAAGGCGAGTCTCAAAAGCTGAACCACTCAATCTGACCCGAGCGTAAAGAAAATACAAAACACTCGAGTCAGGATTAATATTCTCATATCAATAAATCCAACTCAAGTGAAATAGCAATCGAAATACAAGTAACTCAAAGGATGTTGGAATCACCATCCTCTAAGGATCCGTTAAACTATCTACTATGTAGTAGTGTACGCTAAATAGATAATGTCTATCAGTAATATAAAGTATCAAAATAGTGTTAAGGCTTTACCATTATCCCCCTTAACACATTTATATAAATGTCATAGTCTATACAGCACTGTAAACTCCACCGTAAACTGGTGGGATATCAGGGAGTACTCCATAGGTCTAACACAAAACAAATTCGTAGTGGTCGCGTATATAGGGATACAAGTATGACAAGGCACATGAGGCAATACCCAAGGTAGTGAAACTACCGTTCGCCTGATCCGGACTGCTGAGAACGCATCGCCGCAGCGATCGCAACACCGCGAAACAACACTCCTGAAAAGTATGAGGGTGCACCAATCAATCACAAGTAATGAGTAGTAGTTACGAAGAAGTGTGTTCGCTCGAGGTGGCTAACCCCATTTGGCCCGGCACGGCTCCTGATTTTAGTCATTTCCAATTTGACACAAGTGTCAAGGCTATCCATTATCGTTCTCTTTCTTCGGTCATCACGTACATCATTCCAACCTCTTCATTCTGGATCATCGCTCCGCGTATAGTTATTAAAGTGGTTTTCGGTTTAGACAGAGAGTATGTCCATATCCGATTCCGGTTTATTTAATAACTTTCGTAATTATTACACCGATTGGTCGTTTAATATATTTCAAACCAAATCAAATTCAATTTCAAATTCAGTTCGTAAATCAACATTTCGTTTGTCTTTCTAAATCAATTTCCAAAATTTACGTTTCAAAACTTCAAAATTACCATTTCAAAATCTTATAATTCGATTTCAACTTTTATTTAAACAATTCATATATTGATTCAAGTTCGTATATAAGTTTCATTCCGAAATCATTTAAATGATTAAATTCAACATTCAAACTAATTTAAATTCATTTATCGACTTCATTCATTAAGTTACTTTATTATTCAAACAATTTTACTTAATTCCCAATTCATTAAGTCAATTACTTAAGTTCATCTTCATTTTATCAAAACTTCAAATTAACTAAATTAGATTTGTCAAATCAATTCTCAAAATTACAAGTCTTACATTAATTTCAATAAATCACATTTTATTTCTTGTTAAAGAAATTCAATTTCGTTCATTTACTTACTTAGTTACAAATCCCAAACTCAATTAACAAAACTAACTTTCAATTTCACTTATTTACTTATTTAAATATTTTCCAAACTTCATAAATAAAGCAACTCCATTTCATTTGTTAACGAAGATCAAATTCACTTAAACGAAAGTTCGATTTTCTCTTATCAAAGAATTCATTTTTTATTCAGTTATCAAATAATTAAATCTCATTCAATTATTAAATAATTTCAATCTTAATTATTAATAATTTCAAAACATAATAATTACAAACTTGATTATAAATTCAAACTTAATTATTAATTCATTTTCACTTAATTATGAATCCAAACTTAATTATCAATCATTTCAACTTAATTATAAATTCAACTTAATAATTTCAAACTTAATTATAATTTCAAACTCAATTATTAAATGATTTCAAACTTAATAATTTCAAAAGTCAATTATTACTAATTCCAAATTATTTATTAATAATTCCAAATTTAATTATTAAATAATCAAATTTCAAAGAACGTTCTTTCATCAATTACTACGTTAATATTTGTTTCAGATTTCAATCTTAACATTTCCTTTCAAAAATTCAAATTCCGACTTCATTTCAAGACTTATTCTTTGTTCGAATAAAATCATTATTTTACTTTTAATCAAATTATTGACCAATCGGATTTATTTAATTCTCTATCCTAAGACAAGTTCATTTGGGTATTTATCATTTCAACCCGATTCCAATTCAATTCAAAAATTAAAGCATAACAAAGGGAACTTGCAGTGTGATAACTGGGATGGTGTCAAAGTGAATAAACAAGCAATAACAACAATTAATAAAAATCAAATAATCCCGAAATAATCGTATTAATTCACATTGTTGTTTGTGTGAATTAAAATAATTATTTCTAGAATCTGCACTATCATTTCATGTAGATTAAAGATTATTCATTACCGTTTTTCCACTTGTCGTTCAATTTCAATTTCAAATCTAATACTACAACAAATTATTCCAATATACGTTCAAAGGTTCAAAGTGTAATTTATCAAATTTTACGTGTCAATTAACTTAACAATTAAAAGGGGTCATATTATTCAAGTTAACTAATTAAATTCAACACATATGTCGATTCACATTTTTAAACTATCCTACGTCAAATTCAATTGCATAATATTTATCACTTTATACATTACAGTTTAACATCCAATATAAACAACAAAAAATCAATCAATTATCAACCAAACTGGATTATCATCGCATAAATAATTTACAGATAATGGTGTCAGATGTCATAGGTGAACAGATACAGGTGATAGCAGATATAACAGTGTAATTAACTAACTGCAGCATATTTCAATTGTCGTTTCAATTGAAATCAAATTTAATAAATAAAAGAATATTAATCGTGAGTGATTGCTCACCTGTTAAGGCTAGGGGGCGAGAATAGACAACGAAGTTGAGTTACGAATTGCAAGCACGACTCCCGAAATAAACTAGATTGGCACGAATCGACGAGCAAAGCTGTTAAATAGGAATTGCCGAAATCAAATCAAAACATTCAACATAGCAATAATTACAAAACATGTCCTGCGTCAAAGTTTAACAATATAATTCTATGTGCTACCGAGATCAAAATGGTCTGAAATTTGGCATGAATAAAGATCAAAACTTGTATTTCAAACTGCAAAAAAATCACTTGATTTGAACAAGAGACGAGAAAAGTTACGATGTCACGAACATAGACTCAGGCCATGTTGCGACTGTCAAATGTTCAGGTCTGAAAACCTCTCTGGGTCTGACTTTCAGGTAAGAAACAGAGGACTGAACCACCTCGTATGAAGCTAAAATTTTATATACAGAAAGTAGAAAACTTTATCTTTTAAACAAAAAGTGAATCACTGTATTCCGACGTAAGACGGAAGAGATACGATGCGTCAAACATGAACACAGGTCGTGTTTGCACCAGTGTAAAATAATTCCAAGTACAAAAGAACAACTGCCTAGGTCAAACTTCTAGATCCTCGACCACTAATCAAACGATGTCGGATTTTGCTGAAATTTGACATGCATAAACTAGGTAATTTCGACTCTTTTATAAAAATAGAATCAACCATATCCGATGAAACATGAGTGAGATATGATATCGTGAACATGAAGTCTAACTGCTGTTCAAAAAAAAAAAAAAAACAAATATCGCCATGGTGTGAAAGCAACATAAATGAGTCTACAAAACCAACATGTAGTCTACATGCACGCAAACCAAAATGTATAACATATGCAGACCACACACAACTTATAATATATATTAAACAACATATTTACAACTTTGTACTTAGTAAATATACAGCACTTCTCTAAATATAACTAATATATAAGTCAAATTATATTATTACTATAATATATAAACTACCATTTTGCATAAAAAAAATTTCTAAACAAATACATGCAGCCATAAATACCATACGCATAGAACAAATGTATATTCATGCTTCACAATAAAATATGTCGACTCCCTAAACATGCTATGCAAACTATAATTAAAACCGAATATATGAAATTTCATTGTGCCCAATTTTACACGCAACAGGGTATAAATGCAAATCAGATTGCAACTAAATATATATATGCAGATAAATACATGTACGCGTATCAATATATGTACATACTACTTTATATTTCAATAACATTGTACATATTATATAACATGCATGCAAATGACTTACTGTACCTATTATAAAGTATCAGTTTAGACTCAACAGTTAAAACTATATATATTTATAGGTAATACTCTTTTAACATATACATACTTTATGTAAACGTACAACTTACATAACTTTATATTTATATATTAAACTCATATAATAGAAGCATATGCCTTAAACATATTGTATTCAGGATCCAACAACTGATATATACACATCATTTGAAACTATTATAGCTTTATAACTGAAATAAATATGTAGTTTTATAATATATATACTCACACACATGCATAAAGCATCAGAGGGATTCGCGGCCAAAGGAGGCGAAATGGAGGCGAAACGATTGGGCCGGCGGAGGTCGGGTGGTGGACGTGGGCGAATGGGTAGTCGGTGTTGCATGCTCGGGTGAAGCAAGGTCAGTTCGGGCGAGTGGAAGGAGAAGAGCTTCTCGGCGAGCCGAGCATGGTGAGGCAGTGTGCGCCTGGACGTGCTTGACTGAGCTAGCTGAGGTGGCTCACGTCTCGAAGTACTCAAAGTCGGTTGAGGTAGGCCGTATGGTGGGAGGAGGAGTTAGGTGGTGAAGGCTTTGATGAGACGTGGGCATGCAGAGGCAAAATTGTGCAAAGGAATGGAGTTTGAGATCTGCAGAGAGAAGAGAAGCATGAAGGGGTAGGGGAAAATGAGAATGAGGGGAGAGTAGTGGAAAATTTTGCGCAGGCCTAAACGTACAGATGCATGCAACCAAAGAATATCACTTTTCTCTTTTTCCTCAAAATTATTGGAAAAAGATCATTCATGTTTGTGAATTCCATAGATATTAAGTGCAGATAGTAGTTAGTTGGAAAGCTAGGTAGATGAAAAGACAGAGGGAAACGAAAGGATTTCGAAATAGTTACAAATACGGTTCAATGTTTTTACAACATTCACCGTCCATCGGATGTCGAAACACATATACGAATTTACTGCGGAGATCAGAACTAAGAGACTATAAAAACGGTATACAGATACCAGTGGTATGATTGAATTATAAAAACTCGAAATTTCTACTAGCGGAAAATGCATAAAAACCACAGAAAAATAAGATCGATGGAGCCAAAGACGTCCAAATTTGGAAAAACGACAAACTGACATCTTGCTCAGAAGATGGTTTAGAATTTTTCTATGTAAAAATATTTTGGTTTTGAAAATGTTTTATTTTCATCGTTTTTTAACCGATTTAATTGAAGTAAATTTACGCGCGAAGTAAACTTTCATATTTTCGGACGAAAATTTACTGGTTGCTATGTTTAACTGGACACATTCCAAATAACAAATTTATATTTCAAAATTTTATCGTTTAAACATTTCACAAAATTTCAATAAAATACGTTACTAAAACCGTTAAATTTTACGGTTCGTTACAGCATCATTTGTTTTAGTGTTGTTATGACATCGACCTTCTTCTTTTCTATAATCACTAGAAATAAGTCAAATTATTTAAGGATATGAGTATGAGATTGATTTTTTTTCTAACTTTCATTTCGAGGACGAAATGTTTTTAAGTAGGGGAGAATGTAACGACTCGTAATTTCGCTACTTCGAAAATAAGAGATTTCGTTCATTTTAAATTTTAAAAGGAGTTTAAATCTTAAAATAAAAATGTTATATAAAATTAAGAAATCAATTTTTCTTATAGTTAATAAATTAGAAAGTATAAATTTGGATTTCAGAACAAATCGACAAAAGTTAAGTTTTATTAATAATAAATTAAGGCTTAAATAAATGGATCTAAATATTTATTTAAAAAGATAAATCTTATTTAAAACATGTAATAAAGATAATAAAAGTATGTTAAAAGATTTAAAGTTTGTCAATACTCGTTTTACCAAAATAACCAAAATTTGTCACAATTTCGCAATTTTATATACACTGTAAAACTAGAGATTTTGATATTAATTAAAGATAATTTTAAAATATAAAGAGACATATTTTAATTTATTTAAAGAAGCAAAAATTTCATTTTAAAGTTTGGTTTATCCCAATATATAACTTAATAAAAACGTCAAATTTTGACTGTAAAATTTGTCGACAAAAACACCGGTTTTAACCAAAACAAGTTGTCGACAAGTTGTTGCAACTTGATACATTTTCTAACTTATAAATACAAGTTTACAAACTATTTAAACACTTTACATTTAGCACTAAAAGACAAAAGGATTTTACTTTTGAAAAGTTTAAATAAATGTATAAAGAGTGAAAAGACATGATTTGACATAAAAACAACATCTTTACTAAACCATCTTTTCTCATTAATGCACATCCTTTCTTATCTTGAAAAGAAAAGAAAGCAAGTTGAAAATTCAAAAAGTAGAAGGGTATTTTAGTCATTTTGGCTAAGGTTAAAAATGTAATTTACATAGGAAATTTTTGCTATAAATACCACTACACTTTCACTCATTTTCTTCACACCTCTCATTCTTCTTCTTCTTCATTTTTGAGCTTTCTTTTGCTCATTAATGGCTTCTCCCCTTTAAGAGAGGTCGAAGGGTTAAAAATAGTGGAGTGCTTAAGCACTATTACACTTGTTACTCTCTAACCTCTTCTTAATTCACTTCTTCTTCTCTTCTTAAAAAGGGCCTTAGACCGTGAGTTTGGGAGTTGATAAGGGAAGGACGTGAGTAAAGCAAGTAGAGATGGAGATGGTCGAGCACTTGGAAGCATGGTTATGATAAGGTTTAGAAAGGTTTAGTGAAGCGTTGAATTAAATGAATGTTGGTAGGAAGTTAAACGTTTTGGTTAAATGTGAGAAATTCTTATTGCTTTTGAATATATATTTTAGTTATGTTAAAACAATCACATTTACACCCTTATGACATATGGATGTTTATACCAAATTGATTGTTAATATGGATAATTTGATAGTTAGTAAATTAAGTGAATTGTGATAATATATCCCGTTATGATATTAATAGTGAATGTTGGATTTGAAATCATATGTATGTGATTGGTTGAATGGGTGTTATATTAGTGATAAATATGAATATTGGATATGTTCATTTTGATTAAGTAATCCTTTTGTTAATAAGACAATATTTTTGTGATATGAGATATTTTGAAAAAATAAGTCTCTTTTCATTTAGAAGTGAAATTAAAGTTAAAATGAAAGAGAATTTGAAATTTGAAGTAAAACGGATTTGAAAAGGGTAGTTAATTAGGAATTGAAATTGAGATGAATAGTGAAATTGAAATGGATTTTGAAAAAGTAAAGTTTAGTTTGAGATTAAATTGAAGTTTAAATTTAAATTAGATTTAAAATCTATGTTTTAAATGTGTTTAATTCAAGATTAGAATTGAAATTGAATTAAATTGAAATTTAAAATTTAATATTAAAATAATGGGAATATAATAATATTATAATATGGTAATATTGAAAATATATATTAAATACTTTGAAAAGTGAAAATATTGATTTAAAATGATTTGTAATGATTTTATAAGTGTTGAAATCCAATTTGAATATATTATTTCAAATATTGAAAAATAAGTTAAAACCAGACGCGTCGCGCAACGGTAGTTCGCGATTTCGCGTCGAAAAGTTCAAATGAGTGTATAGAGTGGAATATGGCTTGGAATTCTTCGAGATAAGAAAATTCCGAACTGCTATGCCCATATATTCTAAAAGAAGAAAGATAATCAGAGTTTTGATAAGTAGATTTTGAAATAAGTCCAAATCTATTTTCCAGAAAAATCGCACTAGTATAGCTAAGTGACCGTAACATTTTTTTGTTTAAATGGATGTTTTTAATTATGGAAAAATATGAAATAAATTTGATAAATCTATTTAAATGATTTAAAATAGATTTGGATTGGAAAATACAAATTATCGAATGTTAAAAGCTGTTTAATTCAAATAAGCTTATTTAGCACTTTCCGCCGCAGTTTTCTGCTGTGAATTCTATAACTTTTGGAATATGAATTTAAATGTAATGACGTTTCTCAGAATCAATTGTGAATATTTTAAAAAGGATAATTAAGCATTTTTAAAGATAATTTGGAATATTTATAAGCAATTCCAAAATAAGTTGAAAAATCTGAGTATGCGGAAACGACTAGAACATTTGTCCCGATTGTGTGATCTGAGAAGATAAAACAAGGTGTTTAACTAAGGTTAGGGATGGAGCAACCAGTGCACTGAACTTACCGGGCCTATGTTTTCTTTTCTTAGGCGAGGGGTGGAACAGATCGAAGGGAAAGCCCGAATGCTCTTAAATAAAAAGATTGTATTAAGTTTTGAATTAAAATAAGATTTGTATTGTCCAAAAGTTAAGCAATCTCCAAAAATGAATGATTTCTATGATCCTATTTACTTCAAAATGTTTTTTAAGATTGATTTAGGGTTTATCGTAAATGATGTCTTAAATAAGATTGTTTTTGACCTGCCTAAAAGTTAAAGAATTTGATCAAGAATTGAGTAAGAAAATTTGAGATATTTTCCAAAGAAAAAGAATGAATTTCTTAGAAATTATCCTAAGTCAAAAGAAAGAGATTTTGAAATCATCTAAAAAGAATTAAAGTGAAAAGAGACTTAATAAATCCTATATACTCATATTCACTTTCTATCGATATTGGATTTCGAAGAAACCGAGGACGGATTTGGGTAAATCCCATTCGAAAACCACTTCGAACCAATCTATATGTTCGAACGTGAATACATGTTGAAAATGATGATTATTGAAGACCGTGGATCTTTGTAGCGTGAGGACTGCTTGTTGACTTGCTTTAGGTAGCTCCCGAGTTATATATAGCAGCGCTCTCCTCGTTGTGAAGATTTTTTGGATTACAAGGACTACTCGCTACTACTGGTAGTAGGAGAGTGCCTTCGGTTTGTTCTTTTCCTGGACAATTTGTATGGACGTTTGTCTAACATTGCATTTCTAAAGATTACGTACATTGGTTTTTACAAATGTACATCAGTGATGACGGAGAAGGCAACTTCTCTTAGCTTAACACCCTCCTTGAGACGTACAAGATCAAGGGTTGTATTTTTGTAGAAGGAAATTAGTAGTTAAAGGGAAATGGCAATGTGGCATTCAAAGATGTGATATGTTCTTTGTGAAAAGGTAATCGTAGCCTCAAGCCTCATCAAATCGAAAATGACCGAAACAGGATTAGATGCGGCAAAGCTAAGTGGGTCATTTCCAATTAGGGTATGATCATCCCCTTCTAGATATATTTCTTCCCGCTATGACGTTCGAGATGTTAACTTATGTGGTGTATGGAAAGAGAGCTGTCGAATAAAGGCGATAACGACCGGGGGATGACATATTCGGTACTATCTAGTTATAGAGGTAGGCCGGTCTTGTGTTGGTAGAGGGCAGATGTTCTGTGCCTCAGGACATCCATCTAGAGGTGTACCCCTTCGGAAGGTAGATCCTGCGTCTGGTCATTTGTATGGAAATCCATTCTCCAATAAGAACATACAGACTTGATTGTAAACCTATTATGCTGGAATTTAATCAATGTAACAATTTCGGCTAAGATTAATAAGTTGATTTGCAAATGTTTTCAAAGAATGTCATTAGAAATAATATCAAACATTTTGATATAAAAGTGTTTTAGTTACCATAAGGTAAAATCTCGTCTGTGTTTATGTGTGGGCGTGGTCTTATGAAATACTCGTTATTTTCAAAGGATTTTATTCAAAGGCTGATATATGACGCTGTCATTAATTATTGAGTTTTTCTCATGCTGGTTTATCAAGCCTGTTCCGGGTATTTCAATACTCGGGTCAGATCCGAGTAGTTTCAGGATAGTTGAAAACGGTTGGACTTTCTAGAGGAGAGCTGGAGATATTCATCGACGTATGAGCATATTCTATTATCCGCTGTACTTAGTGTATTTTGTTTGATGTTTGTCAGCATGTGTAAGGGCAGGTTTTATAACTGTCCAAGCTGAATTTAGGTTAGACTTTGATATATGTATTTAAAAAGTTTTCCGCTTTAAAAATATTTGTTCAATATTATATGTTTTCCCATTCGAGTGAGATTCTGTTCTGTCTAGTTTTCTTTATTACCCTTAAAGATCCATCTTTTCGTGCAATTTGAGTTGGACATGTGCGGTTTATTGTCAATTCAAAGAGTATGAAAAATGGGACTTTACAATATCAATGGAGTGTTTATGACCCATAACCCAAACCATGACATCACAGTTTAATCCAACTATTCGTAGGCACTGGTAGGCAGATTGACTAGGCAGACTTACCCTATAGAATTCGGATTAACCTCGCATCCACCAGCGTTATTTATTATAGAAAATTTCCCACATCACTCCCTAAAGTTACACTTCTAGTAGCCATATTTAACTAGACAAGCTTCTATGTATCTTAGACTGACATAGCATCCCTATAACTTAGTCATACTTCATATACATACCAATTGTATATATACACTATCCTACATAATTAATAATTAAGGCCATATAAATTAATCCCTTGTTACTCCTTTAATTATGGATTAATTCTCACAATTGTCATTAACTACTTCCCTTAGAAATTAATGCTATTTACTACACTATTAATTCTAATCAATACATTCTATACGCTATAATCATTACGTTATTAACTTTAATAATCAATATGTTAATACATACACACACACATGCAAAGAAATTGCTAATTAATTCAAATGTCAAACTCACATAGGTCCCAAACTCCAAACAAAAATTTAGCTAATATCCATAGCCAACAACTGACTTGTATACAAAAAGGAATAACACTAGACTCATCTCATATTAACATGGTAGAATTTAGCTCTTCTATTTTAGGGAAGACAAGTCTTATAATTTAGATCTTTCATATTCTATTTAACTTTTACACAAAGCACCTTGAAGCAAAAAAAGAGTCCACACATATTTAATTTATAGAAATAGGTAGTGCAAACTACAATGTAATAAAAGTCATACTTTGCACACCGTTTCTAACTTTATTTTCTTTTAGAACCCTTTTACTACAGTAGGTGAAATCAAAAGGAATAAAGTGGAATAGATTATAATTTATCTTAATCTCAATTGCAGATCCGATCTTACTATGTTAGTACAAACAATTGAAATTCCAACATATTCAAAGACTGACATTTAGGAATTTTTTGAAGTTTTTAGATGTTTTTTTTTCGTTTACCAAGATTTCCCAAGGCATATGTCAAATCCAAATAAATACTATTCAGTTACAAACACGTGAAAAACTTGATATTTCCACTCACGGAGAATTGTTTGCTTCCTAACTAGGTATGATTTAATCACACCTAATTCCTTTTAAATCTCCCTCTTTTGGAATATACAATAAAGTGGATTGTATGTATAAATTAGATTTGGAATCAAAAACTAAAGAGAAACAGAATCAGAAATTAAAAGAATTGAACATTTAAACCTCTTACTTGAAAATCCTAATTCATTCTGAAATCTAAAGATGAAGAAGAAAAATATGATGGGATCTGATTTATTGTACTTCTAACTCTCTATTTGATCTTCCCCTTTTTGAATAAACAACAAATGGATTTTATACAAATTGGATTAAAAATCAAAAACTAGAGAGGAGAAGGATCGGGGAATTTAATTAAATTAGAGATTAGAATTCCTTACCTGAAATATTACCATTTCTGAAAACCTAGGGGGAAAGAATTTTACAAAGCTTCGCTGTTGCTTTCAGGGTTTTATGAAGAGTGGCCGGTCTAGTATAGAGGCACGAATGAGCCAAAACCATTGGATTAAAATAATTAAATTTGGTACATTCAATATCATAAAATCCTAGCCACTATAGACTCTCACCGATCGACCGTTGGACCCAAATGGTCGATTGTTGGTTTTAGGTGGTCTCCCGATCCCCTCTAATTTTTACTCTATGTTTTTGTTTTGTTAACTTATTAATTAAAACATTAACTTCTCAGTTAATCATCTTACTTATGGTTAACGTTCCATACACTTAAACTCTCAAATTCTATAACAAATTTTAAGGTTAAAAATTCAAAATTTTAAATTCAAATTCAAATATTTTAAATTTATATTTAAAAACTTTAAATGTCCTCAACTTCACAATTTGAACTCCGATTTCAACATATTATATATAAAAATTAATCATAAAACCTCCGCAGACACAATGGTGCAACTCCTTAGTTAAATTCTAAGATTTACAAAATTTCCAATTTAACCATATTTTAATTATTTTATTTCTTATTATATTTTACGAGGTGTTACAAGTGTTCTGTCTGACATATGAAATTGCCAACACAACACATTACCGGTTATAAATCCTGGTTTAAATAGCGGAATTTCAAAATAACTTTTATTATAAACAGCAAGCCTCCAGCTTCATTTTCACAATCTTTATTTGTCCTTCAAACGATACCTGCCTAATCCATAAACTGTGCCTACTCGAATGAGTATTTGTGAGTTTATGGGTAATGATAAAAACCCAGGTCGGACATAAAAACTTGGTATAAGTAAAGCCTTAACCTTGGTAATCCATAGAGAGACCATGCCACTAAAGTGGAATGGGTTTCCTCCCCACTTCATCATTCATCAAGATATATCGTATATGTAAGTTGTTTACATAAAAACAACCATGAGTATATTAAATCAAGAAGTGTTCCTTGCACTTACCATCTAGTTACAAACCATGTCACACATCGACTCTAATCAATTATACCCTATACTTATCAATCCCTTATGAAGCATGTCATCAATCATTCATCATCCAATAAAACATCCCCTAATCTCTTGTTTCAGGCTTTCATTATTAAATTGTCATTAACTTATTTAGTGATCACCTTCCTACATCTATTTTCACTAATTCATCTTTTCTCGAGTAATGTAACTTGATGAAATGACCACTTAATTTACTAGTGGAAGCCACCCTAACTAGAGCCACTCTAACTCTCCTAAGAGATGGAATGTAAACAGCCCGAATACATTCTAGTAAGCGTGCTTACTAACCATCAATAGCTTTTCTTAGTCCCTAAATCGCTATCATTCGGATTGCCATTTTATCCATTTAAGTTAAAACACCACCCCGATATTTTGGCACCTTTTCGTGGCACCCTGCCTTAACACCCCTTTAGACTTTATAAATGGTTTGGGATTGGACTTTATCATGGCAACCTGCTATATACCATTGGACTTTGCATTAATAGTCAAGACACTCTGCCATCTAATAAATCCATGGGCCGGTATGTCTTTACGATCATAGTTCAATCCATTTCATTCATTCACTTATTGTGTACCCGACAGTTCCTTTATATAAAACGTTTCATCTTTCATTTAAATGATCCCTATCATTTATTAGCTTTTCTAAGCTTTCTTCCATTTCAAAATATGTTAACACCATATTAACTTATAAAAACATTTCCTTTAGTTCATCACTATGAAATAGTTCAATAAAACTTGGAAACCATCTTACAAAGTGCCCAAATCATTTTCTCATTTTACTTAGAATATATAGCTTCCCGTGCTTTCATGAGTTATGATTAACGTCGCGAATTAGCTTCCCATAGCTTTCGAAAGTTTTAGCTTAGTTATCATGAAAGGACTGTCCCATAGCTATCGTGGGTTAATTATCATATCCACCATATAGTTTTATTATTTAGTTATAATGAGTAACTTCTTAAAAGCATTTTCAGGTAGATAGCTTTCTAAGCTAACTCATATAAAACCCTAAAGAGCGGCCGTGGGTAATCTCCCTCATAGCCATTGTGGGTTAACTCATCTATAGTCATTGCGTGTCATATAGTTATAGCATGTTTTGCCTCTAAAGCCTTCGCTTGCTATTTTGACCAAAGCCATCACGTGCTAACTCTTGCAAAGCCATCACATGCTAACTCCATTCAAGCTCTTGAATATTATCTTATTCAAAGCCGTCGTGCATTATTTCCATTGATAGCCATTGTGCCTTGATCCTCATAAAGCTGTCATAGGTTATTGCCCTCGAAACCTTGCATGCAACTAAAGATCCTTATGTCATTGTATAATATCCCCTACTTATTTTTCGTGAGAAAGGCATGTATATAAATTTCACGTTTTAAATGGCACACTAGTAATTATATTGAAAATTGATTAATTTCATTACTAAATAATCACTTTACACCAAATCCCATTTGGTATCAAATTATCATCCGTCATCTTCTTATTGATCGGTATTCTTTGCAGAATTTATTAACTACCTAATAAATTAATTAATTAATAAATTTTCCTAATTAATTAATTCTTTCCTTTACCAAATAATTCGTATAAAATCATCAATTAATAGAAAAATCACAAAACTTCACTAAAAATCAATTTTATCATATTTTACCATTTCCCAAAATTTCAGGTTAAAATAATTAATTATATTATTTAATAATTAATTTACCAGAAATTTACCATTTTATTAGTTTAGAAAATTCCCAAAAATTGAACTAAATTCCAAAATTTCTGAAATTTAAAACCCATCTTTAATTCATCATCATAAACATCATATTTTGATTTAGAACCATTTAGATTAGATTAATTTAAGGTTTACCATAAAACATGAACAAATTTACTTCATTTAAAATTCTAAGCACAACTAGATAATATTTAGAGGCATTTCACTAGAAGGACAAACTTTGCAATTCAATTAGTTTCTAGGACACACATCCACCGAAATTAATTTCAAAGCCAAAGTCAGCAGAATAATTACTTTTAAGGACAAAGTCAGCAGTTTAATTACTTTCAAGGACATAATTTCATAGGTTTTTAGGCCTTAGATACTAATTATTTTGCATTTTGCCCTTAAAAGTAATTATTTCAGTTGTGTGTCCTAGAAACTAATTGCACTTGCTAAAGATTCCCTTGTGGCTAATTTCCACTAATATTTAACTGTTCAAACATGTTTAATATCATTAAAACATTCATATGAAAATCAAATCCAAACCCAATAAGTTTGGATAGGTTTTAGTGAAAGGTTTTTACTCACCTTGGCTTAAGAAAACTTATTTTAATCTTCCCCTTTCCTTAAATTTGAAAGCTTTAATCTTGTAGTTTTGAGATCTTCTTCCTTGAAAATAATGGCCGGCCTGTGTTCTTGAGTTTAATGGTTTTATTTTGTGAAATGAATGGATGAAAATGGAATGAATGAGGAGTTAGGGCTAAAGTAAGTGGGTAAGTGCTTTTGGCTTGGGGTAACATCTTATTATAGCCTAGTCACACTATTACTTTTCCCTTAACTCAAACCTTTGCATCCAAAAATTTAATTTTTTTTCATTGACAAGGCCATATTTAATTGCTCTAATTAATCTTCGTTCGTTCAGTTAACTTTACAAAGTATCCCACACTTAATTAATCAAATCTCCCTGAGGCAATTCTTGCAAATAAATTATCTTCTTTATATCTTTAACAGTATCTTCTTGTTATTTATTTAGTTTAACTCTTTATGTTATGTACCCTCCAAATATGGGTTGTTACAGTCCGCTCTCATTATAAAAATTTCATCCTTGAAAATTCGATAAGGAAAATAATATTTACACAAACACCTTGAAAGTGCATTGTCATCATGACATAAGTACACAAGTACAAAAGATTACACCGATACCCTACTAATGCAAACCGACAACCATCAATCAAAATGTATCAGTGCAACTACTAAAAAACAATCATATCATATGTGAATGTACTAGTAACCTATTAGTCCATTCAATAAACGAACAAAGCACCCCGTTCTATACATGAATGTCTAAAATAATGCGGGATAGATATTCCTAATCCTTTCCTATACCTCTTAGGTACAGTCTTCTTTGTTGTCACTCTGCTAGACGCCCTTAACTCCTTCACATCATGACCTACTATCCCTTTCGGCTGTCTCACATATGTCAAATCCGACTCGATAGATAAATCCTCTAACGCCATTGGTTCCACTACCGAACTTGTGTTGTGCCTATGCAGTTAAAGCCCTATTAAAGACCAGTAATATCCCCTCTAGACCGCATATTGCTCTCCGACAGCTATGATGTCATAATTTGGCATTATTAAATAGTAGATCTGCTTTGAGCCTTGCTATTTTCCACTATATTGGCATTAAAGCTTTCTAGCAATCACTTTAGCAATATTAATATACAAAGTTTGATTTGATAAGTTCTTTTTTAAACCAAATCAACAAAGCTAGGGTATAGACCAAATTTTGAGGTACAAGTACTTAATATAAGTCAGGAATCTATTGTAGTCACCAAATCTAGTCTGCATAAATTATGGTATTATTAGGTTTTGTTATATAAGATTAAATAATATTTCTTTTTCTAACACAGATAATGTGAGAATGAGAATGTATTAACTTTATATATTTGGTTTTATAACAAATGAAGCTTTCGCACCTTGACTATTTTCTGCTACATCCTTACTATAACCTTTTTGCACCTCCATCGTTGCAGAACTGCTAAACGCTTTAACTGCATAAGGTCATGCACACATTTCCTCAAATATGACATGAAAGACTTCTGCACACACGCCAAACTACTTGGTAACTCGACAAAATAAGCAAGTTTACCCGTCCGCTTAATCACCGGAAATGGTCCTACATCTTTAGGTACCAACTTCCCCGCCTTCCCAAAGCACATAACTCTTCGCCTCGGAGAAACCTTCATGAACACTTGTTCTTTTATCGTGAACTCAAACTCTTTCCTTCGCTTGTCGACATTACTCTTCTGCTTAGATTTCCCTACTATCATTCTAGCACGAATGAATTCTACCTTTTCAATTAAATCTCTTAACAAATAAGGTCCTAACACGAGTCCATCTCCATGTCTAGCTATCACAGCCTGCACCTCCAAACACACTAATCAACATCTAGGGTAACTATTGGAATTCCATCGGTGCTAGGAAGTACGGGTTATCGTGCTTTTAAAAATTGCATGGACTAAGAATTTAAGGATAAAACCTAAGGCATTCTACAATTTCAGATCTCTCATCGGAAGGAATAAAATTATTGGCACCAAAAATAAACATTCAAGAAAAAAATCTCCAAAATACTTAAATCAAATACACTTTTCCCAAAATACAATATAAGTTTGATTGACATTTAAAACAACAAATAACTATATGAGGAACAATGAAAAATACTGGAAATCTAAAGCTTAGCTCCTTTCTCCACATATTATGCCAAATTAACCATTGTTCTGTCATCGTATGGTGGGGGAAAATGAATGGAGTGGTTAGAGAAAAGTCCAGCGAATGAGTTACATCATTAATTTATGGTGATCACATGCAATTGACTTTAATGATACTTTATGTAGCTTAGGATGTCCTAAAAGTGTCCATGAATTACTAGTTTATAGGGGTTTAGTTCAATACACACCTACATTAATGACTTGTGTAGGCTTATACTTAGACACGAACTGCTAATCGAACCTCAGGACAACTAATGATCGGCTAATAGCTATTAGAACTATTCTGCATAGGTTTCCTTACAAGCATACACCATGGGACAACATTCCCACAACTACGATTACGCGTAACTAATCCAGCATAGGATTCTCTATGATTTCCACCAATGATATACATTTCCCATAACTACGACTCCATGTAACTAGTCCAACATAGGTTACCCTATATTTCCATTATGGGACTACGTTCCAACAACATACGTATTAAGAGGGTGCCCACAATGTCAACTGGTTATAGTGTCTCATCGTTGCTGCATCGTTGCCCATCTCTTAATGGTAATGTAATGCATCTTATTGTACTGTGCCGGGATCCATCAACAACACAACATCATGTCGAGTCACCGTGAATACCAAGAAACTCCCATTGGTGTTGGCAGGACACTCTATCAGGCATTATCATCAGTGTTGTGCATCCATATAGAACCTCCTGTGAGTGCAATTTGCAATAAATTTTCTCTAGCCGAATATCGAACCTTGCTTGATAAATTGCATTTACTAAATCCCACAATGTCCTAGTGTCACCACATAGGGAACTAGCTTCCCTAGTTATACTAACATCCATATACAAAATATGCTACTATTTTAATTTCTAACTTGGACCTTAGGTATGAGTTTCATACTGCACTAAAAATGCAAACTTGTGGACCACCTGCTCCTGGAGTAGTCAACCGCTTGCCATCGACCGACTCTAGTGAGCAGTCGACCAATCGTCACTGTTTATTATTTTTAATTGTCATTCGTTTTCATTTGTTACTGATTATTGATCCCAAATTACATTACAGTAAACAATAACCTCAATTTCAGTTAACCAACTTATGAATCTGTAAATTATAATTATCAAAATTCCATAAATTTCAATTTGAATTAATCAGTTTAATTTAGGTTTAGTATCAACATTTAGAGGTTATTTTCATATATATCAATTTCTTAATATAAAAGCTAACATTAGTTAGACCAAGATTCTAAAGAGGAACCATATTTATATAAATACTATTAAATTTCCAATTCAATTAAACAATGTTTTTAATTCAATTTCTAACAACCTAGATCAAATATGGTATACTAAAATTAATTATACGTAAATCATCTAATTATCAACGAAACCACTCGCCTCAAACCCAAGCTATCCCTTCCAAATTACATCTAAATCTCCTCCATTCACTAGATCTTCACTTGATACAATCTTCTTCAATCTCTTTATTTTTAATTTTATTTATTTGAAAGAATTTTATGCTTTGAGGGGGAAGTGGTTTGAGTTTTCGGAGGAGAAGAGTTTGGATGCAACGATTATAATTTGTGAGTTAGGGTTTATACTAATATGGTATTTATAGGGGTGAAAGCTAATATTGACCATTCAAAAATATATGATTTAATCTCCATCGCTCAAAAATTTTACTATCAAATCTAGGCCGTTGGCCTAACCAAACCCTAGCTGCAATTTGTCGACCAATCGATTCCTACAATTAGGGGCAATCGACCACTAGTGGATGACCTGTCCCAATCTAACTATAGATTGGTGGAGCTTTCTTTTTTAAAATATTTTTCCCTTACTATCTTATCTAGTTTTTTTTATTTTGAAATTTAATATGTTTATAACTTATTAACAATAGCTTCGATTTCAAAACATTATATATGAAAATCATCCAAAAAATCGCTACGAGCACAATGGTGCAAATTTCATAGCCAGATTTGGGCATATGAAAAAAAATCCATTTAATCCTTATTATATTTTCTTTAATATATTTTATTTAAATTTTCCACTTAAATTTTCGGGATGTCACATTCTCCCTGCTTAAAAAGGATTTCATCCCCAAAAATTCCAAGGAAGGAGAAATGTAACCCATGCATACAATATTCAATAACTACATCCATATACTCATTCATCATCTACTGAAAATCATTGTCCTTAATTAAATAGTAATGCTATATGTACATTCAGGTATGGAATTCATATGAACCCGTACAATGCACAAATTAGACGGTCTCCTAATCTAGTCGACCTCCTGAAAAGTAAGTACTTATGCCATGTATCCAAATGTATGCAGCATCTTACGTAAATATATGCTGGCCAGTTTACATGTATGTGCAACCATTCAATCCTTATGCAATAATCGTATGTATATAACTCAATGAAATGATACAAGTGATGGGGTGTGAGTGTATGCTAACTAAAGAATACATTTGCCTACATGTACAAAGAACAAACGATTACATCCATTAGCATCAATCACTCAAAACATGTCCTATTGACATGTTTAAAACCAATCCTAGCATCCAATTGTCCCTTCCTTTGGGGTATACTAAGCTAGAATCTAGACACATAAATAGTTTACACTTATGTAACTAAAATGGTAATGTACCAGAAAAGAGTTCTCTTTGAGTAGCTTTGGTCTTCTCCTTAGGCTCCCACGTACTCTCTACTGGGTTGTTGCCTTACTAGACTCTAACCGGTTTAATTGTTTTATTACGGAGTCACTTTTTCCCATGCCCAGTAATATAGGTAGGTGCATAGAAAACAAATGACACACTTATCCATTTTGACTTCTCTTAATTGACATGACTCGACCACGATAGTTGCATCTTATAAACACTTTCATAGGTGCGACATATGAAAACATTATGAACTCCCACTAACTCTCTAGGAAGCTCCGCTCCATAGGCTAACTTCCCTACTCTATCCAAAATCAGAAAAGTTCCTACAACTCTCGACGCTAAATTTTTCAAACTACATACCCCATAACGTATTTAAACGGCAGGATGCTCACATAGACCATGTTATCACCGTAGATTTCCACTCCGAGTGTCTCATGTAAGTATATGATTTCTCCCTCCTTCTATGGAAAGCATTTAGTAAAGAGTCAAGATGAAAAAATAGGATTCTCCCTTCCACTTTCCTAGGTACCCTTTAGTGGATCATTCTTTCAACCGCATTTATCATCTTTACTACTGGCATGTAACTTCATTCAACATGTAAGTGCATAAGCAACTCTTTGCAATCCTTGCTACCAACTCAAATAAAATGATGTCGACTTGCATCGTACTAGATAAATTGAACACAAGTATGCTTTAATAGGACTGTAGTCCTATGCAATCCTCAGTGCACATATACACTGCGTTAAATCATCCAGTAGTATACTTGATCACTTCATCTTCTAGATGTTATGTTAAGATAACCCAAAAGTGGATGGTGTCCCCTCCCCTAGTATTTCCTACTTAGCTCTTTTACTATTTCTTCATTTCACCTAAGGATATCCAAACCCGATGAGTTATTAAATTGTTGAAAATAGCATAGCTTCTTATCTACTTCGATTCAACGTAAGCCATCTCATTTCGCTTATAATTGGTTACCTCCCTTCTTTAACAATAGTGGTACCTAGTTATCACGTTTATAGTCTGTAGGGATTTATCCTAAGTTCTACAAGTAAGAAAATACTCAAATATTCTATTAGAGTAAACTTGGTCTATTTTCTTATTCAAACCCAACAATAGAAATCCTAAATCTAAATGATGTCCTATGTTAAAACTGAAATTGTAACTTAAATTTATTTTAGCATTGCCAGCAATTACGAAAGTGATACTTCGTTCACGTGCAACAGTTATGCAACACAAACTATGCATATAGGTCTGTCTTTCATGAACTTCTTTATATAAATAGCCTTCGTCCAATCCAAGGGATGATTGAAAAGAATTCTACTATCCTTTCCTCCGAATCTTACTGAAAATTTCTAAGTCTTATTTTCTACTAAAATCGCCTTCTCATTCTCAATGTGTGCAAATAGAATATATTTTTCTTAATGGAAACTCTAGTACTTGAATTAACAGTTCCTTGCACAAACTTGACTCCAACTCCCTGTTGAATATGTTTTGTATTTTGAACTTTCAAAATTTACCATTCCCTAATGCCACCCCACCAATGGGACCTTTATCCCAAACTTAACTTCTCAGCATTTATTCTAACATTTTTATGGTTAAGACAACTCAATATGGAATGGTGCCTTACCATTTTAATCCAATAGACATAATGAACAACACTTAATTAACACCATACCCAAAAAATTGTCTAGGAACATCTAAAATGGACAATGTCCTAAGCTATTAAACATCCTATGAAACTCCTGTCACCTCATCCGCAACAAAATACTTTTAGTTGCGACGACAACTCAAGTACCAATTACTCTATAAATACCGCCATATGATGTATACCATAATACGACTACCTACTTGCTTGGTTACCTATAATTCACCGAGTCAAAACAAAATATGCTTGATACCTATAACTTACTAAGCCAAAAACAACACGTGTGGAGTAATGTTATCTGAAATGTCGGATCAACACCACCCACCTATAAGTAATCCAAATCATCTTCTCCTTTCGGCAATATTTAAACATCTAATACTTTAGGGATTTATAATGTATAAACAACTTAAATCACGTTCAAGACTTGAGAGCACAAAAATAGCCATAATCTCAAGATCATGGGTTAGATAATTCTTCTCATGTACTTTTAGTTGTTGACTAGCATGACAAACAACTCTACCCACATGTATCAAAGCAACGCCCCATCATGTACCATAAGCATTGGTATGCACAACAACCAACTTCAAACTATCAGGAAGTATTAAAATAGGTGTACTAGTCAAAAATTCTTTAGCTAGCTAGAAGCTTGCTCATATTCCATGTTCCATAAAAAATAATTCTTCTTATAGCTGCCAATCAAATATGGAAAACTTCTTATATCCGTAGTATTCTTTAGTACAATAAAACATTTTAGCTTACTCTTTCTTTATTTTGAAATATGTTTTACCTATATCACACTTTTCAAACTTTCTTACGCAAAGATTTTACAATACAAACCCTACTTAGGTAAAAACATACAATGGTGTTCGCCCTTAAATATTATAGGAAGTTAGGTCTAGTACTCTAACCTTCCAATTCAAATGTTGATTGAAAAGGTCACTAACTCTTCATACTATTTCTCTTCTCTAGTCTTAAATATATAAATGTTTCTAAACTCCATAATAATTTTTTCCTTATAGGCTATGTAATCCTATTTGTTTAACTTTAAGTTAATTATTCCCTTTTTTACAAAGATCATGTCATTTTTCTATAATTTTAAATTATCAAAAATGGTTTAGCTTAACTTCGCAAAATGTACATAAAAACATGTCATTTTAAAAAAAAATCTTTATAAATGATAAATTCTCGCTGAAATGTATTTTTAAGAAAATGTGATGTTTTAAGTTACTATTATGATTATTTAAAATATGATAGTCACATTTATGAAAGGCATTCTTAAGTGTCAATCATTTCTTGTTTATAAAAGAGGTTCGAAAAGCTGGGTCTCACATACTTCTCGATTTTTTTTCAGAATTTTTATTTTTAAAAGCAAAGTATGTCTCAAAGACAAGTGCAACAATGTGCCTATGAAAAGAAGCTTCAAAGAAATTATGGAAAATTGCGTTTTGTCAGATTCTTTTAATTTTAACTTTTAAATAAATTTCACAAATTTTGTCTAATTATTTTATAGAAAATCATAAACTGATTTTTTTTAAATACAAAAAGCTATTAATTTAAATTTAAGAAAACAATTTCATTGGTTCGTTACTTAAATTAGAGTAGATAAAAGCAACCTAGTTTACACAAGGGTAATATACTATACAAAGCTTTAAGTGCATAAGGTTACTGTCCTTCCTTCCAAAGATGGTTAACTCAAGCTTATCTTCCAGTACAGTGTCCAACTCTAATATATAAACATTCTAACTATACACTTATATAAAAAGGAGTCTTTTCAACTACTGCTAGTATAATAATAGGATTTCCAATTTAACTGGGGAGATGTTCTCTAAGTTTGTGAAAATTTTCTTTCATGTTCCCTTTTCCGCCTGATCACATCCCACTTTAATTATAAAGGTTTCATGGTGCTAATATTCTTTACTCACACTTATATCCATAATTTACTTACTAATGCTAGTTGGCATAAGAAACCTCTTCAAGCGTTTCTTTATGGGTAAATAATAATAATCGTAAAGGGTTTATTTTCATCACAACTGTTATAATCTTAGCATTTACTCAAACCAATAATTGTTCGCTTATATAAGGGATAAGCCAACAACTACCTTACGAGTCATAATGTGTAGGGTGTTGAATATTAATGTACATATTAGAAAATTACTAATATGCTCCCTCAATTGGATTAGGCATAGTTTATCCCCTCGCTTGCAAATACCGATGGAACCATATAGGGATGTTCGTGCCTAGAATCTTAACTGCCTTACTGTGCTATTCCCTTCAAAATAACTCATTCTTAATATCCATGATTAGGAATTATTTCTGACATTCCCAAAGATAGCACTAGTAAAAATAAGTGATAGCATTTTTTTGTTATACTTATATAGAATATTTTTGGAAAACTTTTATTTATATATATATATATATATATATATATATACCTGTCAAAAGCCCATTTTGAAAACCATTTTGGAAAAATACTTTCTTCAAGAACTTTTCAAGTACATTCACTTAATACACACCTAACCCCTATGGAAGCTTAAAACCTATGCTCCGAGACCATTTGTGACAACCCGCACCTCTCGACACACCGATCCAAAGTCTAGGGTGTCTTTTAGACTCGTGTTGGTGCCTAAAAGTATGAGCTATCGTGTTTTTAACATTATAGGGACTAAGAATATAAGGATAAAACCTAAGGCATTCTACACTTTTAGATCTCACAATGGAAGGAATAAAAATATAAGTACTGAAATTAGACATATAAGAAAAATAATCTCCAAAATACTTAATTCAAATTCAGTGTTTTCAAAGTACAATATAAGTTTAATGGATATTTAATTCAACAAATAACTATATGAGGAATAACGAAAAACAGTGGAACTCTAATGCCTAGCTCCTTTCTCCACGTATTATGCCAAATCAATTGGTGTTTTGTCATCCTATGACAAGGGAAAATTAACAAGTGGGTCAGAAAAAAGTTTGGTGAATGAGTTACATTATTAATTATATGAAGACTACATGCAATCGACTTTAGTGATACTCTATGTGGCCTAGGATGTCTACAAGTGTCTATGAATTACTTGTTTTCTTTATTTAAGCGGTTTAGTTCAATACAGGCTTCCACTAACGACTTGTGCATGCTCATACTTAAGGTCAAACAATTAATCGAACCTCGAGACAACTAATGTTAGGCTAATAGCTACTAGAATTATTCCATATAGTTTTCCCTACAAATTTCCACCATGGGAATACATTTCCCACAAGTATGACTACATAACCAACTAATCCAACATAGGTTCTACAACTTCCACCATAAGACTACATTTCCTACAACTACGACTACACGTAACTAGTCCAACATACATTTCCTTACAATTTCCAACTTAGAACTACATTTCCCAAAACTACGACTACATGTAAGCAATCCTATATAGGTTTCCCTATAATTTCCATCATAGGGCTGTGTTTCCCATAACATCGACTATATGTATAATATTAACGCATTGAGAGGGAGCCCGCAATGCCGACTCATCGAAGTGTCTCTTCGTCGCTCCATCCATGACCACCTCTCAATGCTGAGACGTAATGCCTCTTATTGCACTGCATTGGGGTCCATCAACAACACAACTTCACGCCGCATCACTGTGGATACCAAATAACTCTTGTTGGTTCCGGGCTGCATACTCCAATAGTGTTGTGCATCCACCGCAGAATCTCCTGTGAGTGCAATTTACAATAGAATTACCCTAGTCGAATATCGATCCTTATTAGATAAATAACGTTTTCCTAGTCCCACTTCATCCTAGTGTTGCCACATAGGGAACTAGCTTCCTTACTTATACTAACATCTATACATAATATATATACACTACAATTTTTATTCTAACTTGGGCCTTGGCCAAGGTTTATACCACGCTAAGAAAATTCTAACCGGTCGACCACTTACTTCCTGGAGTGGTCAACCACTTGCTGTCAACTGGCTCTAGTGAGCGGTCGACCATTTTTTAATGCTTCTAATTACAGTTATTGTTCGTTTTCATTTGTTAATGATTATCGATCCCAAATTTTGTTACAGTAAAGTTGTCGCTTGAATTTTTGTTAACCAACTTGTGAATCTACAAATGATCAAAATTTCATACAATTTCAATTGGAAGTAATCAGTTTAACCTAGGTTTAGCATCAAGCTTAGCATGTTGTATTCAAATCTATCAATTTCTTAATTTATAAGTTAAAATTAATCATACCAAGATTAGAAAAGGGAAATCATATTCATAAAATACTATCGAATTTATAATTAAATTAAACAATGCTTTTAATCAATTTCTAACAACCTTGATCAAATAGGGTATAAAAAAATGAATTGTACGTAAGTCATCAAATTAACAATGAACCCACATTCCTCAAACCAAAGGTATCCCCTTCGATTTACACCTGGAGTCACCTCCATTTGCTATATCTTTATATGGTTTAATATTTTTCAATCCATCTATTTTTATTTATTTAAAATAAGTTTGTGCTTTGTGAAGAAAGAGATTTGCGTTATTAGTAGAGCAAAGTTTGGATGTAATGATTATGATTTATGAATTAGGGTTTACATTAGCATGGTATTTATAGCGGCGCAAGCAGATATTGACCGTTCAAAAACATTCGAGCTAACTTTATCACTCAAAAATTATACCATCAAATCCAGGAAGTTAATCTAACCAAACCCAAGCTGCAATTCATTGACCGATCAAATGATATAGTTGCGGGCAGTCGACTGCTAATGGTCGACCGATCCTAATCTACCTTTGTAGCTTTCTATTTTTTTAAAATATATGTTTCCTCATTTTCTTACTTAATTATTTTCGATTCCAAAGTTTAAAACATTTATAACTTCTTCATACTAGCTCCGTTCTCAGAACTTTATTACCTGAAAATCGTGTAGAAAATCGCTACAAATGCGACAATACAATTTTCGTAGCTAGATTCAGACGTTTGCAAAAATTCCATTTTTGCCCTTATTATATTTAAATTTAGTTCTTTTATTTAAATTTTCCACCTAAATTTTCGAGATGTTACACCAACCAACAAACTGGCGACTACCTAGTCTACCATATAGCACCTCGAATGGGGCCATTCCAATACTCGATTGGTAACTATTACTATATGCAAAATCAACCAGATACAAATGGTTTTCCAAAAATCCTCTGAAATTTAAGATGCATGCTCCTAGCAAATCCTCCAGTACACGATTACCCTCATAGTTTGACAATTACTCTATGGGTGGCAAGTCGTGCCCAAGTGCAACCCATACCCAATGCCCTCTACAAACTTCTCCAATACTCACTAGTAAACAATGTGTATCTATCGCTAACAATACTACTTGGTATTCGACGTAGTGTCACTGCATTCTTCACATATAGCTTTGCTACGCTAGCTGTTATTCTCATCGACTTCACTGGGATAAAGTGGGCAACCCACTCTTAGTTAATCTATCAATCATCACCAAAATTCTATAATTTTCCATCCTCGACCAGGGAAACCCAACAACAAAATCCACAGACATTGAATTCCACTTCCAAGTTGATACTTCCAAAGGTTGAAGTAAACCACTTAGCTTCTGATACTCAGCTTTTATTTGTAGATAAGTGAAGCTCTTCTTAACACATTCTCCTACATCACTCTTCATCCCTTCTCAAAAGAAGACTTTCTTCATATCACAATATGGTTTCTTGCCTCTTGGATGAGTAATAAACTTCGATCTATGACTTTCCTCCAAGGCTTGATCTTTGATGTCTAGAACATACAGTTTCCCTTTCTTTCTAAGCCATCCCTTCTAGTCAATCTCAAATCCTTTTAGATATTCAACCTATACCCTCATCTCCAATCGCCTAATTCTTTTGGCAATTAGTGAGTCCTATTTCTACTTTGCCACAATCCTATTGTTTGTACCAAAATTGGGCACAACACTCTTCGGTTGTAATTAAAAGATTGGGACGAAAAAATCAAATAGAAAAGGAGCTTAATCTAACAATCACACCAATAAAATCAAACAAAAATAGAAAGAGACAAGAATTTATAGTGGTTTAGCGTTGTATCCTACGTCCACTTTGAATAGTTTTGCTGTTTATTAATGATTGACAACTGATTACAATAGTACAAATCACTAACACTCAAGTTACAATGGAGTTACAATAGAGTGAAGACAAAGAAGCATCCAAAAGTCCTTTTTCTGTACGTGTAGAGGTACTATTTATAGGAATAGATCTGGAAATATCTCCGTCAAAGCTCGGAATACCTCTTCTCACTCATGAGTGGGCCTACTAGATCGATCTGGGGTCATTTGGTATCGTTCAGGATTGATCCAAGTGCATTTTGTATCAATCAAGATTGGCTCCATTTGAGTTGTGATCGTTCAATGTGGGTCTTCAAGTGATATGCAAGATTTTGTGAAAATTTGGAGGCATTTGGACATGTAGTTTTGAGTTATGATCGATCCAAGGTTGGATTTGCAGTTTGGCTGGTGGTTGCATATCGATCCATGTGTATCGATCATTTTTGCATCGATGACGTGGACTGAGCATTTTGTGGAGATCCATATTTCAAGCCTGAAGACTGTTTCCTTTTGTTTGCCTACCTCCTTCATATCGATCCTGTGCACTGCTCTTCATATCGATACTATATCCTTGTCTTCGTATCGATGATTGGCCCTAATCTTCGTATCGATCTAAGATTGCTCCCTTCATATCGATGTTGGCATGAGGTTTCTATCGATGCCTGGATGTTGGTTTCATATCGATGCTTAGTTGATCAATACGAAATGGGTATTGGTAGGATCAATGCGAAATGGGTATTGGTTGAGCAGATAAACTCTGATCGATGCTATTTCTTGATGAATACAAAGGGGATGAATTGTGGAGTTGATGGATACGAAGGTAACAGATACGAAGCAAAGATGCTTCTCATGAAACTTGATCGATCCGTAACTTGAGCATACGAACTACGATTGACTAGAAATATGGAATGTTTCCCCTCATAGCTTTGTTTGTCATACCATGTTAATTGTATCCTGATCCGGACTCTGACCAAATTTTCCTATATCCATAGTGGACCTATAGATAACCAATCTTTGAGACGGATTGTCTTTAATATCTAGTCAAGTCCTTGGTGCCACGGCCTTACCAAAAGGCAGAATAACATTTGCCCCCCAAAGTACGTCTTGTGTGAGCATGACATGCTTTGAAAAGTTGCATTCTTTACTATGAAAAGTCATGTTCGATTCGTTGAACATTCATTGTCTTTTTGTCATGAGATGTAACCTCTGATTAATTTCTAGTAATATAAAAGTTGAATTGTAGAATGCCAATGGTCATGTAGTGTTTTGTTGCAACTGAATGTCGAGTGTTTGCAATTCGTTGTTCACTTTTCTAGTTATCACCAGGTAAGCATTCAATTCCCCTTAACTTTGAAAATCGAATGTTAGTTTGTCATGCATGCACATAAGTTAACCTGACTCCTATTCGCGTTTGCACGTTAGTAGGTCGTTGTCAAGTTCTTTTTTTCTTATTTGGATCGAGTTTCATATCGATCCTCTCCTGGATCGATGTGAAATTCGAGTTGTAACAACGATGGATGGTTGTTTTAATCCACTCCTCTACATCGATTCTCTCCTGGATCGATCTGGGATGTAGGAACATATACTTCGTATTAATGGCTATCGGGATGAAACAGATAGGTCTAGGGATGCTTCATATCGATGTATATGAAGCTTTAGGTCTTTGAATGGATGGATTCCAAATTTTTCATTTCATATCAATGGAGTTGAATGGTCCAGACATAATTTTGCAGTGATTTTCATATTGATGGTTACAAATTAGTAGGCTTCGGATCGATCAACATTGATGGATACGAAGTGATGATAAACACGAAACGTCGATGGATACGAACTAGTAAGTCTTGGACTGCCTTGTGTTGATGGATACAAAGTTATGCCTTCGAATCGATGGATACGAACGTTCTAGATACACTTATACAGTGCCTTCATATTGATACTATTTTAACCGCTTCTATCGGTTTTTGCAACTAGGATATGAAACGTCTTCCCTTGGGAACGAAGTCATATAAAAGGATTTTGGACTTAGAAAATTGCAAAGTGTTCATCCCTAAACCATTAGCTTTTGATCTTTAAACCAATTCGCTTAAACTTAGGTAATTAATCAGCTCATAACCCTTTTTATAATGACAAGATTCGAGTCTCAATGTCATTTCATCCAAGGCTAAGACCAACTCCGACATCGTTGGTGTCAGAGCATGGATGGAGTGAGGTTAAGGAAATACTTCAATGGCATCCTGGAAACTTGCGGAAGAAGGAGAGCAGCCAGTTGAGTTACCGACTCCAAGTTTTTTCTTGGACTCGCATCGATACTAGACACAGATCGATCAAAACGTTTGTGAAATAGCTTGTAGATCGATTGGAACACTTTGTGTCAATGTGATCATATGGATACGAAGCTCACTCATCATGGATTGATGCGAAGTAGCTGTTGGGGTGATTGATACGAAGTACATGATCGGTATGAACAATATCGATACGAAGAAATTATCGATCAGCACCTTCGATCGATACAAATTAGACTTGAGGGGAACGATCCAATTCAATCCATGATGGATATGAATTAGTTGCCATTTGCATACTCGAATATTTGACCCCGATGAGCTCTAACCTTACGTAACTGGACTTGACCATTAAACTACATATTTGACTATCCTTTAAAGCTCATCGATGGAACTGTAATTTGACAAACTTAACGAACTTTAACCTAGATCGTTCACAAAAGTCAGAATGGCATGGTGGAGACGGTCAGCGATGACGATCACTCTGGTTGAATCTTGAAGTCTTGTCCTTTTTCCATCTTTCGAACTTGCAAAAATTTAAAGTTTTGTGCGGCACTTCACTACACAACATGATTCTACACTTTACACCGGGGGGTACATAGGTTTCTTGCCATCTAACAATGGTTTTTACTGAGTTCAATAACTATTGATCTTGGAAGCTTAGGACAGGAAGAAGTTCAGAGTTCTCCACTTCCCACTATAGAAATACCAGAAATCGCGGTTGATGTATTAAGCCCTACCCTGGATGAACTGTCGGGTGCAGCTTTAGGTTTGAATCCGGAGGACTCAGTTTGTTCCAAAATCTCCGAAGATATGCTAAAAGAATCTGTCTTAGGCATGGATTATTTCTAGAAGATGTTCTACTACCAGGGCCGAAAGACAGGGCGCATATCCCCCCGAAAGGTTTTACTGCTTGCAACAGATTTATGTGCGTCATCGGAACATTGCCCCCGTTCAATCAATTTATCCAGGATGTGATGTTCTTTTTATGGAGTTCCCCTTCTCTATTGCATCTGAACGGATGCGCTCTTCTCAACAGCTTGTATATTATATTCATGAAGCATCTTTTCTGACCCCTGATCATCAAGGAAATTAAATACTTGTTCAATGTCAGGAATTGTAGGGATTATCCTTCATTTACCTTCCTTGAAGCAGTTAGGAACTTCCACGTAGTGACAGGTGCTTAAAGAAAATTGAGTTACTTCAAAACTAAATGGTTCTTCATTAGATGTCCACTAGGATTTGCTAGAGGTGGCTAGTTAGACATAAGTGCTCCAAATTCTTCGGCAATTAACTGGATAATATAAGTTGATGCCGAGTCTAATACTGCATTTCTTTTACAGCTTCGATTCCAAGGCCCAATGGAGCGCAATTCAAGGAGATAGTGAGAATTCTCCAATCGGCACATGCTAAACTTAGAGAGATCGATAAAGTCCTTAGCGATGATAATTTGATCACTGTGGGGCTCATAGAGAGAGGCCAAAGCATTGGATTAACAGGAGTTTCCAAAGTGGCTCCGGTTGGGCAAGGAGGAAGGAGAGCTCCTGAAGTCATAATCACTGAACGGGGCAATGATGAGATTATGCTAGCTAGGGATGTGCCCGCTGTTGTGCCTTCACACGACCTTCAATCACCAGAATCAAAAAGAAAAGGCAAGGCTGTCGCCCACAAATCCAAGAGGCGTAAAACCGTTGTAGTATCTCTACCTACTGTGGCTGTATAAGTCCAGAGACTTCCTTTCTGCAAATGGAAAGTTCTTTGAGAGGGTTAGCTAACGTCTCTATTCCAGATGACATAGCTACATTCCAAGATCTTGGATTAGAGGGACTATCTTCCTCGCCGTGAACTGGCTTAACATCTTTAGACATAGGGGAGCCAACTCTTACGAGCTAGGCTACCAAAATCGATCGGGTGGGGGTTTGCACATGCATACACACACTTCACGGCACCACATGACTTCTAATCCCATGCTTCTCAATCTCTAGAGACAACTAATTCTGCTTTTATTTTTATTTTGCAGACACGATGGTGAGGTAGGGGTCTATGCTCAGCAATCTTTGCCCCAAACGCCATTCTTCCAGCTTTTACTCTGAATCTCATAGGTGCGAAAGTGAAAGGGACTGTGATCACGGCCACCACTCTAGCCAAGAGCGTGAACATTATGAAAGGGAAAAAGAAAGGTATCAAGGTAGACACCGCTCCCAGTCTCGATCGCCGCCACCTAAAGGTTCCTTAAAACCATCGGATTCTGGCAGGCAATTTTCTAAAACCGCACACCACGTAGCACCTCCTTATACTTCGAAATTCGACGATCAATGTCGTAGAAATAAAACGAAAACTCCTGCCGTTACAGAGCTAGCTGCTATCAAGCCCAAAGGGGTGGGAGCCATTTGAATTGCTAAGTTAAAGAAAGATTTTCTGACTATCTATTTCGATGGCTTCCACTTCCCTCCAAACTTGAAAAGAATCCCCAATGATGCAGAAAAACTGGTACCGGATCACGTGCATGACGTTTATAGCCAGTACCGAGAGTGGGTTAAAACTGTCGAAAAGGCTTCGGCGGTAGCTTTTGAGCAAGCTAAAATAATTGAGAAAATGGATGCCGACCTTGCTCAGAAAGACAGAATAATATAAGTGCTTAACATTAAAGCTGAATCTTCAAGGAAATCGGAGATAGAGGCCGATAATAGAGCCGATGAGGGTAGACAAGCCATGAAAAACATGCAAAAAACTCACATGGACCTAGTGTAGGAGATTGATCACCATAACACTATGATCACTAGGGAAAGGGATGAGGCATGTAAATAAGTCAAGGAGCTAAAGGCAAAGCCAGTCGAGCCCATTAAGGAAAATGATGAGGCCAACAAAGCCATCCAAGAAGCATGTGAACAAGCGATGGCAGTTAAGGATGAGAGGGATGCAGTGAATTTAAAGGCTTACGAAGCCGATGCCTGGATTGAGAACAAAATTAAAGCAGTGGCGGCCATGATGGAGAATGAATTTGAAGATCTCCTGGTCATGTACAATGCCAACGTCTTAAGAAACCGCAATTTAAACTGGCTCGGTGAAGATTGCCCCTTTCAATTATACAAGTTCTAGAGTCGCTTGGTAGATGACGAAAAGGTGATCCACGATGCAATGACCATTGATGAGTTCAAACTGGAAGCTCAAATTCTTATTAGTGATGAACCAAAGGTCCTCCATGATACAATCGTCGCTCTTGAAAAAGAAAAGTTGGCTGCCAAGTATCCTGACGCTGGAGAAGGATCTGGAGTTGAGCATCATGAAGTAGTTTTCGAAGCGCTCCCAATCACTCAATTTAATCCTACTTCTTCTTTCGATCCTCCAGTTGTCCCGGGATATGATAAGTCGCACCTTTCTCTAATACATGAACGTGGATTAGAAGGCATATTAGCTCAACACAGGAGTCAACTCGGAGAAGGTATTTTGAATACTTCTTTAATTCATCCTAATGTAAGAGCACTGTCAGAAGATGTTATTGATATTTTCTCCTATCTTTAGTCAGCTCTAGATTCTACATCAATCGATCCTCCTGCAACTCAAGAAATGCAACACGAGCAGGAGGCAATAATGATAGAGGCTCTAACTACAACGGTCGCTACATTAGCTGGAGAGATGCACAAAAGTAGCTGTTTGCTTGATGAACAATTGATGGAAGCACTCTTCAGCCATCAAAGTGATCCAAGTATCGAAGTGCTGTTTAATATAGATCAAGATGTGGTCATCACAGGATCCTCGGGTCCGACCAACAGCATTACGATGAGCATATGTGCAGACTGGGTGGAGCAGATTATAGTGGAGATAAAATCCAAAATCAAGCAAGCTGAGCAGGCTCGTAGCACTGGTGGTGGCATGGCAGGCCCAAGTCCGGTCCGGTCCATATACTTGTTATTTCTTCGAGTGGCACCATCATTAATACCGATGTGTCTCATTCTTCTAGCATTGAGGGTGCCACCATTCCCCCAGCTCCACCCATAGAGGATATTTCGGTCCCAGCGAGTTTCAAGGAGGAGACTGCTTCAATACCCGTGGTCGTAGATAAGCCAGTTGGAGTAGGCCAAGGAGGCAAAGGCTTAAAGAGATGTCTGAGCGGTAGTTCGAGCGGGTCTATGCCGAAGAAAAGCAAGAAGGACAGAAAACTAAAGGCGTAGACTTGCACTTTTGCTTCCTCTCTTTTCGGTAGACAGTTAGAATAGGCTTTTCTTCCATTTTTATAGGACATGTATAGACGCGGGTTTGTCCCCTGCTTATAGGAATTCATCGAACAGATTTCTGTACTCATCTTTTTCAAAGAATAGTGGAAATAATATTTTTTTTTTTCTTCAGCATAACCCTATGTTCATTTGTTTAAGTATTTCGGCACTCACGTTTGCATTTAATGTACTTGTGAGGCTTTAGTTTTTCATTCTAACTTGAGTCCGGTCATTGAGTCCTAAAGTTATGGCTTCGGGTCATAATCAAACATCGAGTCGAGTCCCAACATTGCGCTGTCTCGGTCAGCGGCTGGTACTTGAGTTATGCCCCCAGTCCTGGGAAGAACCGAAGTAGCCAATCGACAGCCATTCTCCATCTTTACTAACTTTAATTTAACTTAGTCGGAACAAAGTTAAAGTGAAATGAGTTTGAGTGGTCGGATCATACTCTCTTATTTGTTGGTATTCACATCCACACTCTGGGGATTGAACCTGTATGCCAACGGCTGGTCACGCCTGCATGCTTGGAATCATATCCACATTCCGAGGATATAAATTAATTTACGGGTGGTCGGTCACACCCGTTCGAGTATTTGGAATCATATTCGTGCTCCAGGGACATGAGTTAATCTACGGGTGGTTAGTCACACCCGTTCGATGTTTAGAATTATATCCACACTTTGGGGACATAAGTTGTTTTACGGGTGGTCGGTCACACCCATTTGATGTTTATACTCCAGTCTGCACTCTCGGGACAAGAGTTAGGTGATGGGTGGTCAGTCACTCCCATTTGGTGTTTATACTCTAGTCCGCGATCTTGGGACCAGAGTTAGTTGATGGGCGGTCAGTCACACCCTGTGTAGTTAATGCCTCGCTATTATCCCGCTATAACCCTGCTATGTCTCATAGCAGATTTCTACCTCTATGATTTTTCCATATAGCCCTAAATATAGCCTTTCCGCTTTAAGTTCCGCTATTTCTTCTATATCCCGTTATTCCTACTATATTCCACTATTTCCACTATATCTTCTTTAAAAGAAATGAATTGAAAATGACATTATACATTATAAAAATATGAAATTAATTTATTTAGTAGAATTCTGAATATATATTAAGAAACGAAAATACTCTACGATTATACTAATTTCGATTATGTTATATAAGAGTTTTATGTTTATTTACATTATATTCGCACACGTTTTTAATTAAAATTATTTATGTATTAATTAAAGTTCAATTGAATGTTATTATTTAATTTAATCACCATTTATATATTTGTAAAAACATAAAGTACAATTTTATATGATCTTTTAGAGTTATCAGCTATATCTCGCTATATCTTCGCTGTATCCCCGCTATGACCTTTTGCACCTCCGCCGCATTGATTCTACTGAGCTCTTTAACTACACAAGTCACATGCATTTAATGTTTATACTCTAGTTCGCACTCTAGGAATCTGGAGTTAGTCGGTAGATGGTCAGTCATATCTATTAAAGTATTAGGATTTCGTTCGTGCTTTGGGAATAAGGAGTTGATCAAGATTGTGGATGGTCGAATCACATCCACCTTGATTTGGCAAGCGAAGTCGTAGATGGATGGATCCATCCTCTTCGAGGTTGGATTTCGGAATTTGTGCTACAGCTCGCTCTCTGGGGGCTGGAGTTCGTTAGAGGATTGTCATGTTTCAATCGTTCTTGACTTTATTATTGCTTGCTCCTGAGCTTGGGGTTTCACTTAGCGAGTGATCGGTCGGATCACGATCACTCCCTCTTTGAATGATCTTACCATATGATGGGACTTTGCTCTTCGTACATCGTGACGGTTGCACGATGCATTTCAAGAATTGCCACTCTATCTTGACGAGTCTTCATTTTATTGCTGAAATAAGAAAGTATGGAAAAGTCAGTTGCCTCACTAAAAGTTTAAATTAAAAAATGCATAAACAAATTTCATAGGAAAAGCAGACTAAATGAATAAAAGCCAGTTATGTGTAACAGCGATGGAGACTCTCGCTGTTCCATGCCCTTGCTAAAGTGAAATCATCAATATTTGATAGTTTGACTGTGCTGTCTCCAGGTCTCCGTTCAATGACATACAGTCCTTCCCATGTCGGTTTCATGTGTGAAGGGACTAGATAAATTCTCTTAAGCATGAGATCGCCAACTTTAAAGGTTCTGGGTCGGACCTTAGCATTGTATAATCGGGCGACTCGACCGTGGTTTGCAGCTGCCCCCAAATCAGCCTCTTCACGCTTCTCATCCAGTAAATCCAGTGATTCTACAAGTAGGATAGCATTTGTCTTTGAATCGTAGTAAGTCACAAGGTGAGAAGGAACTTCTAGTAAAACTGGAATAACGGCTTTGGAGCCATAGGAATGTGCAAATAGGGTATTGTTGGTCACAGACTTGTGGGTAGTTCGATTTACCCATAGGCCTATGGGAAGTTCACCGACCCACTTGCCTCTAGCCTTCTCCAGTCGTTTCTTCAGAATGGACTCGATAACTTTGTTGATAGCTTCGACTTTTCCATTTGCTTGAGGGTGAGCTACTGTTGAGAACTTCTTCTGGATGCGGTAGCATTGACAGAAATCTTTGAACTCGACACTATCGAATTGGTTCCCGTTATTAGTTACAATGGTGTGTGGGAGACCAAAGCGACATATGATGTTGCACACAACAAAGTTGATTACTTTCTTCGTCATGATAGTGGCAATGGGCTGAACTTACGCCCATTTATTAAAATAGTCAACTGCAACGATGGTGTACTTCGCACCACCTTGGCTAAAGGTAGAGACCATATAATATCAATACCCTATGTGGCGGACGGCCATAGACCGACCATCTGAGTAATTTTGGTAGGCGGGGCTTTTGGAATTCTGGCATGTTTCTAGCACCTATCACATTTCTTAGCGTAATCTAATGTGTCTCGATTCACGGTTAGGCAGTAATATCCATATCTGAGTATCTTTTTGGCAAGGGCTTGCCTCCTAGTGTGATCACCATACTCTCCCTCATGCACATCGTGTAACACTCGTTTGATCTCGCTGTGGGTGATACACCAGAGTAAAGGAATAGAGTATCCCCTCCTGTACATGACTCCATTCTGGATAATAAACCATGAAGCTTTTCGGATAACCTGTCTTTTCTCTCTTCTGCGCTCGAGTAAAGTTCCATGCTCAAGATAGTTTCTGAATAGAGTCATCCACGAAACCTTCTCGTGCACCTAGTCTGTCTCTATTTTATCGATACTTGGAGCAGTAAGTATCTCGACGGGGACGATTCCCATCTGTTGTGCTTCACCAGTGCTTGCCAGTTTCACTAAAGAATCGGCTTTTTGATTGTGCTCTCGAGGTATACAATGAATAGCATAATAGTCGAACCGATTCAACACTTCTTGGACCCGAGAAAGGTAAGTAGCCAATCTCCAGCCTCTAGCTTGATACTGTCCTCTAACCTGGCATATAACCAATTGCAAATCATAGTAAATCTCTATTGCAACAATTTCCAAGTCTCCAGCAAGTAAAGCTTCATACTCGACTTCGTTATTAGCTGCATGGAAGTCAAACTTCAAAGCATAGCATATGGATCGACCTTCCAGGATTTCGAGTACCACTCCAGTGCTTAAGAAATGGTCGTTCGACGCAGCGTCATTGTATAGGTTCCAGGTATGCTTACGAGATTCACTGGTTTTAGGCAATTCCTTCGGTATGGTGAATTCAGCTATGAAATCTGCTTGAACCTACCCTTGAATAGCTCGCCTCAGTGTATAAGTGATGTCAAATTGACTCAGCTCGATGTTCCATCTAAGTAATCTACCAGACATCTTAGGTTATGTCAAGGTCTGTCGTAATGGCTGTTAGTATAGATAGTGATCGGATGAGCCTAGAAATATGGATGGAGTTTCCTCGAGGCTATGACGAGATAATAAGCCAGCTTTTCCACCTTCGAGTAGTTTCTTTCTGCTTCTGTCAATCTCTTGCTGATATAATAGACTAGTCGTTGGATCTGATCCTCTTCTTAAATTAAAGCAGCACTAATTACATTTGCCGAAACTTCCAGATTGACATAAAATCTCTCGTGATCAATTGACTTCGACAAATAAGAGGTGTTACCAGATGCTGAACTAGTGCCCGGAATGTGCCTTCGCACTCCTCTATCCACTCGAAATTTCGTTTACCTTTTCTGATTAGGTCAAAGAAGGGAATGAACTTGTCTATAGATCTGGAAATAAATATACTTAAGGTTGCCACCTTCTCGTTGAGGCATTGCATCTGCTTTATGGTTCTGGGAGTTTTGAGATTCCGAATCGCTCAAATTTTTTCAGGAATGGCTTCAAATTCTCTGGCATTGATGATAAATCCAAGAAATTTTCCTGATGCGATTCCAAAATGACACTTCAATGGATTGAGCTTTATTCTGTACTGTCGGAGTTTGTTAAACATTGTTTCCAAATCATTGATGTGGTTGATGGATAGTCGAGACTTAATGAGCATATTGTCCATGTACACCCCCGTAGTCTTTCCTATCTAGTTGTCAGACATTTGGTTTATGAGCCTCTGATATGTTGCTCCAGCATTTTTAAGTCCAAATGGCATCACTTTATAGCAATAGAGTCCCAAATCAGTGACGGAGCTAGTATGTTCCTGGTCAGGTAGATGCATCGGTATTTGATTGTAGCAGGAATACGTGTCCATAAAAGATAAGAGCTCGTGTCCGACTGTTGAATCCACTAGTTCATCAATTTTAGGAAGAGGGAAACTGTTTTTAGGGCAGGCTTTATTCAAATCCGAGTAGTCCACACATGTTCGCCATTTCCCGTTTGACTTTTTGACAAGCACTGGATTAGATACCCACTTCGAGAATAAAGCATCACGCATTAACCCATTCGATTTGAGTTTATTTACTTCTTCCTTCAGGGCAATAGATCTCTCTGGATCCATACCGCGTCGTTTTTGTTTGACCGGAATATGCCATGGGTCGATATTTAATGCATGGCTCGCGATGTCCAACGAGATCCCACACATGCTGAACGAATCTAAGCAAACACATCAAGGTATGCCCGGAGAAAATCAACCAATTTTTGTCTCATCTGGGGGCTGAGTTGAGATCCGACCTTCACTGTCTTGGAATCATCATTGTTGTGGATTGGAACATCGATCGTCAACTCTGCCGAGGAAGCCTGGTAATCTTTTACTTCGTCCTCATCACTATTGTATCAGGGATCAAGGTCTTTAAGGAACTAGTTTTGGCGTGTAACAGCCCGCACCTCACCTCATGCAGATATTACTCCCAACTTTGTCTTCTCCGCCTCATGGGCCAAGAAAAGGTGTGGGGTTTTTTTCCTCAAAAGGCCTCGACGTTGTTATGAGGTGAAGGCTTCGGTATATAAGCACCCACTTCATAGTGTTTTTCCGTGATGTGGGACTATTATTCCTATTTTAAAGGGGTGTTACAATCTTCCCCTTTAGAGCCCAACACCCTCATTAGCTCATGAATACAACACCACCCAGGCGTCATGGCTGTAACACGTACAAACCACAATTCCGACTGGGTATGGCTCTGATACCGATGTAACAACCCACCCCTCACTTAATGCAGATATTATGGCTGAGGCCCAGGCATTAGCTGTCAGTTTTTGAAAAAACGGATGCAGAGAGATTCCTCTACGCCCTTCCCTTTCTCCTTCCACTGCACATCCCGCAGCTCCGCAACATAACAGGCACTTCCAGCTGCCTGATCACCATGTACTCCTCCAACCCCATTATTAGTGGGGAACTTCAGAGTTAAAAACCATGAGACAATCGCTGCTTTGAATTCCATAAGGGTTGGTCGGCCCAAGAAAGCATTGTAGGAGGAATGTATGTCTAACACCACAAACTACAACATCTTGACTCTCCGACGATCTCCAATACCCAATTCAATGAGTTACTCTACCATGCCGGCTGGTATTGTTGCACTTCTGTTAAAACCATGTATGCATGACTGACATGGTTTCAGATCTTTCGCCTTCATTCTCATTTGACCATAAGCGTGCCTGAAAAGTATATTGATAGAATTCCCACTGTCGACTAAGATCCTTTTCATCCAAGCAAATCTACCTGAGCTGAAATAGCCAACATAGCAATAGCGGAGGCCTCGACTCTATCGGCATTTCGGTTCCTGAAAATGATGTCGTCTATCATCGTCCTCTGTTGTTTTGCCGGGGTCCCATCATTAACATTACCACAACATTCAAAGTCCACATGTCTAATCGAACTGGCATATGACTCCATTTCCTTCCAGCTTCGATCAACTGGATGAGGACCACCACTCACAGTGTTTATTACCAAACTCTCCCCAGTATGCATGGGTTCTTCGGGCCTACCTGGGCCTTAACCTTGATTTGAATTAGATGGGCCCACACCTCCATCCTGTAGAGCCCGAACAAACCGCTCTAACTTCCTTTCTCTATTCTACTATTCGATGATGTCTTGTAAATGACGACACTCATTGGTATTATGGCTATAAGAATTGTGGAATCTACAGAATTTTCAAATTTGAATTTGTTTCTCAGATAATGGTTTCGGAGCTGGCTTCTTTTACTGTTCGATATTACAAATCTGAAGGTAAACATTTTCCAGCGATGTGTTTAGGGAAGTATATTGGTCGAACAAGGGAGCTCCGTGTCTCGGTCTACAATTTGGGTCTCTCTTCTTTCCCTGACCTCCGTTACCCTTCAGTTGGCCTTTCTTATTCTGAATATTCAATTGCACATTGCCGAAGTTCACATCGGTGTGTTTCATAGCAACATTACTTTGAATGCCTTCAACACTGGGACCTACTACGTCCTGCTTCTTAGATAGTCTAGCATCTTCTCTCCTCAAGAACTAGGCCGCCTTAGCATAGAAACCATCCAAAAAAGTGGGGTGGTTTCCCTGCCAACCAATCACCAAACTCAGAATCGGGATCGATCCCTTTGGTCAATGCCACTAGAATAGAATTATCATTGGAGTTGGTGATCACTGCATAAGCAACATGGAACCTTTCCAGATAACGTCTAAGAGTCTCTCCTGGAGATTGAGTAACACTGGAAAAGATGTTGACATCCTTTTGCCTCATAGCATGCATACGAAATTGTTTGACAAACTTGGTAGCTAAGTGATCAAAGCATGAGATGGATCTGGGTGGTAGACGAGTGAACCACATAGTTACGATGCCCCTTATGAAAATAGGAAAAATTCTACAATTTACCGCATCGTCGGCTTGAGCGGTGCTCACGAGCCATTCACTTCAAGATATGTTGGTTAAGATCTGAATTTGCATCGTACACCTGCAGGGTCGGCATCCTGAACTGATGGGGTGGCTCTGCATAAAGAATGTTATCGATGAATGGAGTATGACTTCTGAAGATTCCCCAATCATCATTTGTAAGGCCTTGACTTTATTTGATCATCTGACATATGATTGTTGGAATGTGAGGCATTTGGATGTTCGGGGCCAAGCCATGGTAAGGTTCCATGTTGCGGGGATTGTATGGTTGGCCATGAGCTAGATCGGGTGGGTTCTGGATCTCGGCTTCCAGATCTATAGCGGCAGTAGCTGCATGGTCATGAATGGTATGATAAGGAAGTGCCCCTTCTCTGGAGGAGGGTCTAGCTTGGTGCATTGTAAAAGGACCAATCCTAGCATGTCTGAGATTCATGGCATGCTGATACCCGGGACTTTTGCATAGTTTCCATCCAACCGATGGTGTGTAGATTTGTGATTGAAGTCAGATGAAGCCGAACTTTCGGTTGAGGAATGAGAGGCACGATCCCTTCTAGATCTCCTTCGCCTTTCTTCTTCAGCTGGTTTGCGAGCTCTGTGTTGGTAGAGATCTGTTGAGTAAGCTCTTGACGGCTCTAAGTAATCTCTTGCATGAGGGTTTAGAACTCCTCTCTAGTCACAGGACCTTGTGGATCTGTAGCTCCAGTTGATGTTTAGCCTGCTGTGGTTTGCTGCATGGGATTTTTCTTATCCCTTCCCTCTGGATCTACAGCACTTGAAACGGTTTTGGTAGTACACACCGTGATGAATATAGCTCTTTCCTAGATCTGGAGTAATGTAAATAGAATGGAAGGAACTACTGGAAGCCATATCTGGATTTCCTCCTTAGATTTTAGCTATCCAACAACGGTAGTAGATCCACTGAATTAGAGAAAAATGGAGTTCTCTCAATGAAAGCGCCAAAGTATTTGTACCAAAATTGGACACAACACACTTCGGATGTAATTGAAGAGATTAGAATGAAGAAATTAAATGGAAAACAAGGCTAATCTAACAATTATACCAATAAAATCAAACAGAAATAGAAAGTGACAAAAATTTATAGTGGTTCGGCGTTGTAGTCTACGTCCACTTTGAATAGTTTTGCTATTTATTTATAATTGACAACTGATTACAACAGTACAAATCGCTAACACTCAGTTTACAATGGAGCCGCAGCAGAGTAACGGCATAGAAGAATCCAAAAGTTCTTTTTCTATAGGCATAGGGATGCTATTTATAGGAGTAGATCTGGAAATATATCCCTTAAAGCTCGAAATACCTCTTCTCGCTCGTAGGTGGGTCCACCAGATTGATCTGGGTCATTTGGGATCGATCAAGATCGATCCAAGTGCATTTCATATCGATCAAGATTGGATCCATTTGAGCTACGATCGATCATGGTGGGTCTTTAGGTGATATGCAAGCTTCTGTGAAAAATTGAAGGCATTTGGACTTTTAATTTTTGAATTATGATCGATCCATGGTTGGTTTTGCAGTTTTGTTGTTTATTGCATATCGATCCTTGCGTATCGATCATTTTCGCATCGATGACGTGGAATGAGCACTTTGTGGAGATCCATATTTCACGCCTGTAGACTGTTTCCTTTGGTCTGACTACCTCCTTCATATCGATCCTGTGCACTGCTCTTCATATCGATACTATATCCTTGTCTTTGTATCAATGATTGGCCCTAATCTTCATATCGATCATAGGTTGCTCCATTCGTATCGATGTTGACGTGACGTTTCTATCGATGCCTAGATGTTGTTTTCATATCGATGCTTGGTTGATCGATATGAAATGGGTATTAGTAGATTCGATACGAAATAGGCGGTGGTTGAGAAGATAAACTCTAATCAATGCTATTGCTTGATGGATGTGAAGGGGATGGATTGTGAATTTGATGGATACGAAGGTAACATATATGAAGGTGATGGATATGAAGCAAACATGCCTCTCATAAAATTTGATCGATCCATAACTTGAGCATACGAACTCCGATTGACCTGAAATTTGGAATGTTGTCCCTCATAGATTTGGTTTTCATACCCTGTTAATTGTAGCTCAATCCAGACTCGGACCAAATTTGCTTGTATCCATAGTGGACCTGTAGGGAACATATCTTCGGGACAGATTGTCTTTAATCTCTAGTCAAGTCCTTGGTGTCACGGCCTTTCCAAAAGGCTGGATAACACCTATTCACAAGTGTTGGACGTGCCTCCAAACTAGCTAACATACCCGAAGCTTTCCTCGATTCATTGTTTTGCCTGTAATGCACTTTGCAAGAGGCTAACGACACCAACATCTTCCGTTCTTCAATCATATCTAGTACTCCACTCTGATGCTTACTCTCAATGCATCAGTAACCTTATTTCTTTTTCATAGCTTATATTCTATCTCGAAATCATATGTCACTGAGAACTCCATCCATCTCTGCTGTCTCATATTAAAATCCTTCTGAGAGAATGGATACTTGATGGACTTGTGATCTACACAAAACTTGAATTGTTCTCCCAATAAGTAATGTCTCTAAATCTCCAACTCGAACACTACCTCTGCCAGCTCTAAGTCATGAGTTAGATATCTAACTTCATGCGATCTTAACTATGTTGTTGCATAAGCTATCACTCATCCTTTTTGCATCAGCATCACCACTAGTCCAGTTTCACATGCATCGGTGTACACTACCAAATCCTAGTTCCCTTAAGGCACAATCAACTGAGGAGCGTTTATCAATAATTTCTTCAACTCCTAAAATAATCCTTCAAACTTATCAGTCCATACGAACTTCTTAATCTTTTCAGTCAGCATAGTTAAGGATACTGCTATATGCGAGAAATCCTTAATGAATTTATGCTAATAGCTAGCCCATCCCAAGAAAATTCTCATCACCATAACCATCTTCGGTCTCTTTTGACCATTTATAGTTTCTATCTTAAGTGCCACTGCTAATCCATTCTCTAAAACAACATATCCAAGAAACTTCACCTTCCATTTTCTCAATGGCACTTTGAAAACTTCACCTTTAACTTATGTTGTCACAATGTCTCTAACACCAATCTCAAATGGATATCATGGTCTCTTTCATCCATAGAGCGTGCCATAAAATCATCAATGAATACTGCGACGGCCCCCTACACCTCCATTACTTAATATACATGTATAACGCGCTGAGGAGGTACCCAGCCAATGCAGATGGTAGCTAAGGGTGAAAAGTAAATAAAATCCAAAAACAGAGCCTATAGAACATCTCATAACACATAGAAAAAATATAATATAATATAATAACATAGATGTAAATAGGTGAGAAAGTGATATAATCAAATGAACCATAGATAAGAACAACGGAGTGCAATAGGTTTGTAGATTATAAAAACTGAAATAATAGAGTTTATACATCCTAATATCCATAATAAAGCCTAAATTATCTCTCAAAACACAAGTATGGACTTAGCGCTATAGCACTGCACAACAAAATATAAGCAATAGTAGGCTCCAAAGTATAGATATATGAAAGCATAGCCTCCTGCTTATACTCCATACAACTCCATGCAATATCCAGACGTGGTATCCCTAATTTACTCATTTAAGAGTACCCGAGATAATAAGAAGCGAAACATAAAACCTCAGGCTAGACAACAGTCTAGTGTGAGCGATACAATATGTCAAAAAGCTATAAAACCATATATAGTAAATATAGGCCTGGGGTATGAAGAATCATACCTGACCTATCCCTGCATCCAAAGAGTTGGCACATAAACATAGTATATGTTAAACTACAATCACAAGAGGAAAACATAAAGAGTATTAGGGGTATCACACAACATATCAAGCTAAAAAAAACATAGCATACATCATGCAACCTTACATCTCTCACCCAAGTGCTTTGGATGTACAATTACTCTTTAAGATGCTCAACTCATTGCCTATGTAGATGGAAAAGGATGAGACACATGCAGACATCCAAAATATGGGTACATACAGACTAGCTAGGGTATACAAAGGATACCCTGTCCCAGCAATGAGCATGACAACCAAAAATTCATCCATTAATCCCTTAGCACATGCATCAATAGTAGAACTCCTCACAAATGCTCAACTCATGCCCACATAGATGGCTAAAGATTGGACACACATAGACCTCTAAACATATGGGTACATGTAGACTACCTTGGTTACATATTGAGTACCCTGTGTTACTCACGAGCATCACAACCTCATGTTCTAATCTTTGAGCTATCACACAAAACTCGTCCTTTCGATCTACCACAAGATGCCATAGTCACCCACCACACTGAGTCGTCGAAGTTGTCGCACTTCATTGGTTGTCATCCTAAAATCACCTAAAGCCATCCAGAGGTCCTCTACTCCAACCTCGATTCTAGTCCCAAGACCACAAAGCAACCCTAAACCTTACCCCAAATCCAACACCTCTAAATGCCTTACTTTACGTTCTATTTGGCATCCCTCTGCTCGGCCTGAAATCATGCTCCTTCCAAATTGAAGCAACAAAGAACATCATTTTCTATTCGGCTTCCCTCAACACTAAACAAACAAATACCAGACATGATTCCTATTTGGTCCCTCATTAGACAAACCAAGCTCCAACCATTTTCCAGTCCTTCCACTCCTAACCAATTCACATCCGAACTAGTATTTCCCCCTTTTTGAAGCCAAACACCAAATCACCCTATGCCGGTCCAATCTTCTCCGAACCGAAACCTATAGCTTCTTCAGCATATCAACAACACGCTGATTCCACCTCTACACTTCACACTTCAATTCTCATGCATCGCTTATGTAAAAATATAACTCCAAACGCTCTAGAACCTATCTATCGAAGTCCAATTCCACAATTCCTACCTCTAGTTCGCATCGACGAGTGTTCCAACTATACAAACACACAAACAAATATCATTCATGTATCAAACTACATTCAAACATGTAAATCATGCAATCAATCATAGAAATCATCATACAATGTGTATACAACATGGCCTAACATCTATCAAGGCAATCATATATCCAAATAAAATGTCTAGACCATAAAAAATTCATTTATTCATGTTTTTACTATAGGTTGGTTTTTTAACCAGTATTAAAAGTTAATTTTAACTTTAAAAATAGACAAATATGTTAAAACCTATAGATATATATATTAAGATGTGAGATGATAATTCACTTACCAAACACCCTTAAAATGGTGATTTGCAAATTCGAGGAAAATCCAAAAGTCAACAGCTAAGTTCTGATTTTCCCCTCGAGGAAATATAGATTAGAAGATCTCTAGTGAATCCATTTGCTAACCTATGATTTAATTTTGATTTGGAGGAGAAAAGAGAGGTTTTTTGAAGAAAGAGTGAAAATTGAGGTTGGTGGAAATATTTTTAAGAAGTGGAAAAGTTGATTTTGGGATGATAGCCCAACCAATTTGTAGCCATCAATCCTAAAAGCACCGAACTAAGTCTTCCATCAAGTCGACCTGAGCCACCCACTGAACCGATCTCCATGTTCGGTCCCTGAACTCCTCTACTAGACCAATTTCACTGGCCAAAACTGGACCAAGGTGGCACCCTTTCGAACAGAAGCATGCCTTGCATCGATCTGAGCCACCCACCGAACCAATTTATTACTGCGTCACCTAGTCCAAATTTCATGTAGGAGAAATTCTAAAGATAGAAAATGTCACCAGAAGGCATTTGCCAAAGTTGTAGAGTCACACGATCTCATATTAATTTAAAAATTATATTTACGATCCTCTGATATGTAAAATATGGGTGGTTACACTTTTCGTCTTGTGCCTTTCTCATATGAATTTTCCCACTCATATGAATTTTCCACAGTTGTTACAGTTTTTCTTTCTGCTGTGTATTTTTTGTAAAGGCAGATTTACTAGCCTTTCTATATACTTTGATCAACCAAGAGGGCATCTTCATATATCACTCTTGGCGTATTTGTAATAATTATATTTTGCTTAACGTGGTCAACGTAATTTGGGATTGTGTAGTAAACATGAAATGTTTTGATTTGAATGTGGAAATATGTTTTTCAATTGTTAAATTTTTTACATTTTTCTAAGATCTGTGTATCAATGTATCTAACACCGCCTTATTTGATCATCGAAGATTAATAACTATGGATGACTACAGCATTCGTAGCTGTTAGTTTTGGGCCTCCAAGTAGGGGGATGTTACAAGTTGGTATCGGAGCATAGGTTTACGAAACTTTAAAAGAAAAAGTTGAACCTAATTTTTTTTTCAATCATAACCCAATGAATTTAAAAATAAGATTGGGGTTAGATTAATGCTATAGTAACGTACTTTTATTTGATATATAGGTATATATCTAAATACATATTCCCCTCTCTCTTCGACCATTCTTGTGTATCTTACTAAGGCTTGTATGCAGATATACGAGAAAGAGGGTATGGAGGCAGGAAACGGAAGAGGAAATCTGGGTGAAGGAAACAACACAACCGATGGAAATGCTCGACCTAATACTCGAAGAAACCAAGGTCGATAGGCTAATGCTAACCAAAATGTTGAGGCCGATGTAGGTGCTGGAAATATGCCAGTAGATGCGGGGATGGTGTATCAGTTGTTGGCTAATCTTTTGCAAGCAGTAGCTACTGGGAATGTTGGCGGAGCTAACTTGTAGTTCCAGTTGGATACAATTAAGCTAAGCTAAGTAGAGACTATGTCAGTCTAGGAGGAAAGCCGTTTGCTGGAACAGAAGATGTTGCTGAAATAGAGAATTGGCCGTTGAACTGTGAGAGGATCTTCAAAGACTTAGGCTTAAGTGATGGAGAAAAGAGAAGGTAAGCCTCTAGAAAGTTACAAAAGCTAGCTCTTCATTGATGGAATAGTGTGGCGGCCGGAGTGCCGGAGGAAGAGTTGACTTGGGCTGACTTAAGGAGGAGGTTTGAGCAAAGGTTCTTATCTGAAGTGGCCAAATCGGCATTGATGAGGAAGTTATGGATCTTGTCCAAGGGTAGATGTCTGTGATCGATTATGTTGCTAAGTTTGATGAGCTATCTTGATATGGTTATGCTTTGATTGACACTGATGTCAGATGGAATGATAGATTCATTAAAGGTTTGAGTCTAGAGCTAGGCAGAATGGCTATGATTCGTATTAGAGAGCCTTATCATGACATGGTGGAGATGACCATTTTCCATGAGGAGATGCTTGCTGTTTTAGCTAGGGAGAAGCCTGATGAGTCCCAGGGTTTTCAAGGAAGCGAAAGGAAATTCTTTAAGAAGAAAGGAGCCCAGAAAGGAGAGGCCGCTAAGAAGGCAAAAGCTGATTTGGTGTGTTATAAGTGTGATAAGATGGGCCATTATGCCTACGAGTGCAGAACTGGTAAATTAAAGAAAACTGCGGAGAAGAAGAATGTGAAATGCTTCAACTATGACTAAGTTAGGCATTATAAGAACCAGTGTCCAAAGCCAGTGAGGGCGGACATAGGGAAGGTGTTTGCTATTAGACCGTCGTCTTCTTCAAAACCCACTGTAGCAGAGAAAGGAAAAACTATGATGGAAGGTACGCTTTTGATTAAGAATATTACCAGTTAGGGTGCTTTTTCATACCGGTGCATCACATTCATTTATATCTCAGTATTTGGTTAATAGGTTAGGTATAGAACCCACATACCTTGTTACTTTGTTAAGGGTTGCGAATCAAATAGGAGGGTATGCAATTCTAGGGATGAGATGTGACCAGTTAGAACTTGAATTGTTAGTCATAAGTTTGCATGCAGCTTGTATGTTTTTGATTTCGTAGATTTCAAGATCATCTTAGGTATGGGTTGGTTGGATAAGTATGAGGCTAGGATATTTTGCCAGGATGGGGAAATATCATTGAGACACCCAAATAGTCATAACCGAATCATTTTGTCGGTGGAGAACTCCAGTAAGAGCGTTTGTGCTTTGTTGAGTACCATGGAGGTTAGAGAAGAACTTAGTCTGGTTCGTGTGACTAGAGAGTTTGTAGAAATCTTTGAACCGGTTATTCGATTACCACCGAAATGAGCTGTTGAGTTTCGAATAGACCTTATACCGGGAGCTGAACTTGTTAGTAGACCATCTAGCTGGATGGCACTGACATAGATAAAGGAATTGAAGGTGCAGTTAGTGGATCCTAAGGAAAGAAATTTTATTTTACCAAACAGTTCGCCTTGGGGAACAGCTGCGGTGTTTGTGAAGAAACCAGATGGATCGTTAAGGATATGCACCGACTATCGTAAGTTAAACGAGAGGACGATTAAAAATAGGTACCCTCTACCAAGGATTGATGATCAATTTGATCAGCTGAGCGGAGCCACAGTATTTTTCCAATGGGATTTGGTGATGGGGTTCCATCAGTTGAGAGTGGCAGAGGATAGCATTCCTTTGACTACATTTCGAACTAGGTATGGTTCGTATAAGTGGTTAGTAATGTCATTCGGATTGACAAATGCGCCTGCTTTCTTTGTTGATTTAATGAATCGGGTTTTCAGAGAGCACTTGAATAGGTTTGTGTTGGTGTTCATAGATGACCTTTTGGTTTACTCTAATCATGAGAGAGAGCATGAAATTCATCTTAGAGTAGTGTTGGAGATGCTGAGGCAGAATCGGCCGAAGGCAATGTTTCCCAAGTGTAATTTCTGGAAGAGAGAAGTTAAGTTCTTGGTCATGTGGTTTCTGAGAAAGGACTGTCAGTTGATCCAATTAAGATTGAGGTGGTCAATAATTGAAAGAGACCAGAGATGGTAACCGATATAAGGAGTTTTCTCGGACTTGCCAGCTATTATTGGAGATTCATCAAGGATTTCTCGTGGATAGCAGCACATTTGACTAAGCTTACCAGGAAGGAAGTGAAGTATGTTTGGTCCGACAAATTTGAGGAAGCATTCCTTAAGTTAAAGCATTTGTTTGCCAATGCACCAGTATTAGTAGTTCAAAATGGTAAGCAAGGGTTGATAGTATACACTGATGCATCAGGGACTGTATTGCGAGCATTATTGATGCAAAAGGGCAAAGTTATCGCTTATGCATCTAGGTAGCTTAGACCGCATGAAATTAGATATCCTACTCATGACTTGGAGATAGCTGTGGTGATTTTTGCCTTAAAGATTTGGAGGCATTATCTGTTGGGAGAGAGATTTGAGTTGTATACCGATCACAAGTCATTAAAGTATTTATTCTCTTAGAACGAGTTGAATATGAGACAATAGAGATGGCTGGAGTTTTTGGCTACTTATGATTTCAGTATAGAGTATACTCCTGGAAAAATAAATAAGGTAGCAGATGCTCTCAGTAGACAATATCAGAATGTGGTGTTAGAAATGTTGGCAGAATAGAAGGATATAGAAGCTTTAGCCAGTTGTGGGGAGCTGTTGAGATCTACTGCTAGTTCTATTCAAGGTACTGCCATGTTGTCTAGTTTAGAAGTGCGACCAGTGCTGATTGAAAAGATAGCTTCTAAGTAGAGAGAAGAACTATTTTTATCTGAGTGGATTAGAAAGCTTGAGGTAGGATTAGAGATTGATGAAGTAAAGGATTTTAATCTTGACAGAAGAGGATGGTTGAGAAAGAAGGGATGGTTATGTGTTCCAGGTATAGAGAACTTAAGGAGAGAAGTTCTAGAAGAGTGCCATCAATCAAGTTTACGATTCATCCTGGAGGAACCAAGATGTACCAAGACATGAAAAAGAGGTTTTAATGGAAAGACATGAAGAGGGATGTTGGCTTGTGGGTTAGGCAGTGTATTAACTATCAACAAGTGAAAACTGAACATCAGAAGCCAAGTGAAATACTTCGGCCTTTAGATATTCCAGTTTGAAAGTAGGATTCGATATCGATGGATTTTATGTATAGGTTGCCAAGAAAAAATAGAGAAAACGAAAGCGTATGGGTTATAGTGGACAGGTTGACCAAGAGTGCCCATTTCATTCCAGTAAAGTCAACCAGAATGACACCTATTGTAGCAAAGTTGTTCATGAAAAACATAGTTAGCCTTCATGAGATTCTTAGTAGCGTAGTCAACGACAAAGATGCATTGTTCACTAGCGAATTTTGAAGAAGTCTGCAAGAGGTATTTGGTACCAAGCTCAAGACGAATACAGCTTATCACCCACAGATGGATAGACAGACAAAGAGAGTCAACAAGGTATTCGAAGATTTGTTGATGGCTTATATATTGGGATTTGGTGGATCTTGGGAAGATCAATTACATCTGATTGAGTTTTCCTCTCACTAATACGAAAAATGCATATTGCTTCGCCTCATTTGCATCAGTTGAAGTAAAAAACTGATGCAAATAGATCTATTTGCATCAGTTCTATCTTAATAACCGATGCAATTGGTACGTAAAAAGCAATAGGTAATAAAAAAAATCAAATTTGCATCAGTTGTCACCAAAAACCGATGCAATTGGTACGTGCAAATAGTTTTAGTCGCATCGGTTTTAAATTCAACCGATGCAACTGCATTAATTTGCATTCATTTTTCATTGGTTTGCTACTCCATCTTTCATTTTTCTTCCCCTTAACTTTTCATTTCCTGCCTAGCTTTCATTTATCCCTCCACTTCCACCGTAACCCGTTAAGAAGAAAACAAAAGCAACTTTATTAACAGTTCCTCCCAAATCGAAATCCTCAAAAAAAATTTGACGTTCAAACCAAATCAATTTTTTTTAATTCGACTGTGAATTAGGTGGCGATTTAGGTTGAGTGGAGGTGGTAGCGATGTGCTTTGAGGTTGTTGTGGAGTTCGGTTGAAGGATATTGTTCGATTGAGGGTTGCTCTGAAGGTCAACGAGGTGGAATTGTAGGGATGTAACAATAAATAATTCATCTTTGACAGCATGGCTTAATCCGTTCTTTATTTCACAAAGCAGGCTTAAAAAATCAATTGTCAATATCGTCAAGTTAGAAGCAAAATTTCCACTTTAAGACCTTGAGCGACGTCTCTTTATGAAGAAAGGATGCCATAGAGCTTCATGAGCAGTCAACCGCTTTGATGGTTCATACTCGAGTAAGCCTTCTAACGTAGATATTTTTATGAATTAATTTAAAAACAGTTGGACATAGATATTTTTTATTTTAAATTTGTAATTGGTTATTTGAAGGAACACAATGGTAGAATAAAGGCTCTTTTAATGGTCAATCCACCCCCAATACAACATCTTGATTCATTTGAAGGAACACAAAACAACGTTCTTTTGGTTCTGGAACTTGGTCCTTCCCTTGCTCTTCTAAATTTTGTGCAATATTGTCAATAAAGTTAGTCTCATTAACAAATTCTTCTTATGCATGGTAGAATTCCTCATATTCAGATTGAGTAGGCTGATCAGCATTGTCCTCTTCCTCGGATGAGCTATGTATCTGTAATTTATTATTAGTAGTAAAACTTTCCTGTATTTTTGTTTAACTTTGTCATTCTTATATTTCTCTTCATTGTTTTGTAGTTTTCTGGTACTTGAATTCCCTATTTCATTAGATCTTTCTGGGTTACTCTTCTTTGACACACTTTGTTTGCCTACTTGTTGCCATTGTGCAGTAGAGGTTGTAGTATGTGGCTCTAGGCTATTTCCATTTACCTCTTTTGAGTTTACTAGGTTGGAAGCTGTAGAGGAATTTGATTGGGAGGGGGGTTGTTATTTTTGTTGACTATCGGGGAATAATTAGTATTATTTGATTGTGATTTCAAACCTTGTTGCGTATGTTGCCTATTTGGTCCGTTCTTACTGTATTTCACAGTTTAGTGACTAAAACATTGACGATGCTCACATATATAAGGTTTAAACTCATAGTCAATTTTGATAGTGCAGTTATCTCCCTTATTAGTCTTCATATTAACAGTTTTGGGTAATTTATTTTAATATTAACACTTACTAGAATCCTAGAACAATTTGTTCGTTTCCTTGATGCAGTTATGGTGTCTGTTCAAGTAAGCATTCTAATTATGTTTGCAATCCTATTCAGTGCTTCCTGATCCCAATGTTCTAGTTTGAGATTGTAAAGTTTGATCTATATAGGCATTTCCACCAGTGCATGTCCCCTGTCTTAACTCTGATATACTCAATCACCTTCTTTTATAGTCAATCACCTTCTTTTATGCATTTGCACTAACATTACCTGCCCATGCTTTTTATTCATAAGCACAATATCTATACTAACATGTACATGTGCATATATAAGAAAAAGACAAAGTAGCATTTTGACTTGATTTCATCATTTGTATTCTACCATGCTTCATAGTTGATAGTAGACCATGTGAAAATCAGAATTGAGAGGAACACAATGCAATGCATGAATACTGCTATAGGCAGTCAATCAGAATTAGATGATAAATACTATTTCATTATTTAATTAGTATTATACTGCTATAGGCATGAATGCTTTTCATATCTATAAATTATTGTACTGTTTATCAAGTTAGTGTTTTATCGCTTACCACCAAATTTCCTTATCTCAGAGCTCAATTATCTGTCAGTTAATTATCCCTTATCTCAAATTGAATTGCTTCGCTTCGACAGTGTTCGGTGAGAAATAAAGTCAGTGTGCATGTTACCTCATAGTTGTTCTGTAAGTTTTTATTATTAATCTGTTTTAGTATATTATACTTCTTCTAGAATATTTGAGTTCAGAACATGATTGTTTGACAGTGGCAAGTGAAGGATAATTGTTTGTGACGAGTGGATGAACTTTGCACTATGCAAATGTGTGTTGACAGTGGCTACTATGCTATGGTTGTTGGATGGAGGATCAACGGATGTAGGTAAGATTGTAGTTTATTGATGAGGGACTAGAAATGCTATGATGTGGGATGGAGATGGTTTATTGGTGAAGTGCACAGGGAATAGTAGCAGGCAGTGGGGAGGTTTCAATGATATGCATGCAGTGGAAGGTCAGTTTGTATGTGGATACAAGGCAATTTGCAATGGTATAGGTCTTGATGGTCAGGAAGGAATTGGTCAGGTAGTAGAATGTTGGATATGGTAAGTGGTATAGTGGTGAAATGTTGTGAAATTTGTGTATGATCAATGCACTGCTATGAGGAAGAGTGCAGAAATGGACAGGCAGTAAATGATTGTTTTGTATGTTTTTATTATAGAACGTTTTCATGCATTTTTTTCCAAGTTTTTCTCCCTTTTTATCCTCTTTGAGTATTATATGAAAATTTATGGTACTTTTAGTATGATATATGTTATCCAAGACTCATAATACAACTATATACTACCACCTAACTATTTAGAATAATAATAATAATTGGCAAATAAGAGAAAGTGTCATGTACATTAACAAGGTTAATAAGTTTGTTAGATGTGAAAAGATTGATCAAACACATTGATAATTGATTTGTGTGTAACTGTGAAGTGTTATCTTATTATGGTATCAAAAATTGTGCTAGTCTAAATTTGAGGAAATACTGAAACTCATTAACTATGTTACAGATCAATTAACTATGTTGCATCCCCACTGCTTGCTACCTTTACTTTGTTTCCTTAGTTTGTACTTCCCTTTCTATGCACAATTGACCTTATTTGCATATACCTAAGTGCAAATCTTTCTTTATAAATAGTGCTATTTTGTTATCTTGATTTCCTTTGGCACGTTCTTCAGTTTTCCTAATACTTTGACATTGTTATGTATTTGATTGCCCTGTCACTGGAGAATCTTGCGATTACTCAAATAATTAGCAAGTCCCAGACATGTATTGTGTGGTTGGCTACCTTTTGCTTATGTATGAATTCATTTTCGTTTTATTTCATGCGTCACTAGACCTACTGCATGAAACAAGGTCATGCACACTTTATATTTTTATCCAGTGCTTTGAGTTTTTGTCAAACATTATCAGTTGCTACCTGTAGCCTTGAAATTGGTTACGTTCCTCATCTTATTGCCTTGAGTTGGTTACGTATTCATATTTTTCTGTTGATTTATTTTACTGCGTTTCCTATGCTATTTGATTTGTTGGTCGTGCCTCCTTTTCTTAATGATTTTATATGTCTCTTTTAATACCTCGCCGCTTCTTTTTGCCTCGTTGTATATGCTATGGAATGAGGAGATTGTGGAAGGGGGTTGGCTCTATTGCTTGTTGTGAGTGGTGAATGAAGTTTGTGGAAACTTGGTGATGGTCAGTAGTTGCGTGTAGTTGCGATAGGAGGTGATGGTGGCACAGAGGGGAAGTAGGATTGAGGATGTATGATGACTGCACTGATGTAGTCTAATGGAACAAAGGTGATGATTTGAGTATGTAGGCTGATGTATGTGGTGGAGTTTCTGATGTTGAAATGGCCGTGTGGTTTGAGAAAATGATGGTAGGGTCGCTGATTGTGAATATGCAGGGTTTGGTGATTGCTTTGGGTTTGTGGTTGACGACAGATATGTTATAAGTGGTTGAATGGATGGTCAGTGTTGGGTTTCTTGCTGGGTGGTGGAGTTGTATGTGCTGTGGCCAATGACAGTTTTTATTTCGGTGGGGATGTTGAGTTGTAGTGTGGTCTTGTTTATGGTGCAATCAGAAGTTTGGTTCAGGTAGGAGTAAGAGTGTGGTATGGATGTTGGAGAGTTTGTATAGTGAAGTTTGAACCGTGTAGTGAAGGATGGTTAGAGGTTGGTGGGTAGACTTCAGGTTGGTGCAGAACTTTAGGTTGTTTGAAGTAGTGTGCAACTGGTGAAGGTGGTTGTTGGAAGGCAGCAGAAGGTGGTTGGCCTGTGACTGAGTAAGTTGTAATGTTGATGGTAGAGAGGACAGTGCACAGTGTAGTGTTGTTTTTTTTTATAGAAATCGAGAATGTACAGTGATGAAAGTGCCAATGAATTGAAATGTAATTGAAAATCTGTAACGAATTGAAGATGAATGCAATGTTCTCTTTTTTGTGTATGTTTTTTTCTTCATATATATATAAAGATTATCAATAATATATATAGTCTATTTGAGTACTGTAATAATGGTTTCTGAGGGATTAGTTTGCATCGGTTGTTATAAAAAACCAATGCAATAGAGGGATCAGTTTGCATCGGTTTTCAACAACCTATGCAACAAGTTCCTTTGTTGCATCGGTTTTCATTACAACCGATGCAACATGGGGGCTGTGTTCAAGCAACCAACCATGATATTTTGCATCGGTTGTTAGTAACAACCGATGCAAAAAGGACCTTTTTGCATCGGTTTCAGAATTGATGCAAAAGTGTTAAGCCTGTTGCATCGGATGCATATGCATCGGTTGTTGAACTGATGCAAAAAGGGGGTAAACAACTGATGCAAATGGCCTGTTTTGTAGTAGTGTATAGTAATAGTTATCAGACTAGTATAGGAATGGAGCCTTTTGAAGCTTTGTATGGAAGACCATGGCGATCTCCATCATGTTGGTTAGAGAGCGGTGGTAGATTGGGTTTAGGTCCAGATTTGATAAGAGATGTGTCGGAAAAATTGAGTTAATCCAAGGACGGATGAAGGAGGCTCAATCCAGGCAGAAGAGTTATACATATAAAAGGCATGAGGACTTAGAGTTCTCAGTAAAAGATAAGCTTTTCATTAAAGTATCACCAATGAAGGTTGTGGTACGATTTGGAAAGTCGGGAAAGTTGACCCCAAGGTATGTTGGTCCATTTCAGATCATAGAAATGATTGGAAAGGTGGCATGCAGAGTAGATTTGACGAGCAGTATGACAGGTGTTCATGATGTATTCTATGTGTCTCATCTTCGTAAGCATGTGCATGAATCAGAAGCTACTATTCCATAAAAATAGTTGGAGGACTTCATAGTAGAGCCTGATTTGACTTTAGTTAGACAACTAGTTCAGGTTGTGGCGAGAGGATGAGTAAAAATTGAGGACCAAGATAGTCAAGTTGGTAAAGGTATAATGGAGCGACAACGAGAAAGACTGTGCTGGGGAGACGGAGGATAGGATTCTAGAGGCTTATCCTGATCTATTTTGATGGTATGTCTATAGTAGATTTACATAGATTGGTTGCTATGAGATGTTGCAGATGATTGCTATGTTTGCAAGTTAATCCTTACTGAATTTCAAGGATGAAACTCTTTAAGGAGTGGAGCTTGTAACACCCCTAATTTTAGTTACATTATTCATAAGATTTAATTAGATTAAATTAAGTAGAATAATGTAGATAAGGAGATTGAGGTTGATTAATAAACTAGGTGGCCATGCTTATTAAAACTAATGAACTTAAATGGTTAGGAAATCAAACATTAGGGCATTAGGGTAAATGGCCACCTACATTTCCCACCCTTACACTATCTTTCTTAGTCCTACACATTCATTTCACCAAAAAAATATATTCATAACCATGAGAAGCAAGGCCGACCATTAGAAGAGAAGAGAAAATCAACTAAAAACTAGGATTCAAGTTAAAAGGAATCAATCTCAATCACACTTCAATTTCCTTATTCAATCTAAGGTGAATAATAGTGTCTACATTCTACTTTGATTTTATACATTATACGGTTTTGGATTTAAGGATAATTTGTTTTTATGATATGTTGAATGATGATATGCTTGTTTATGATTTATATGCACGGTTTAGGGAAAAATTGAGGTGAAATGATTTTTAAATGCCATGGGAAAATTTTATGCTATTGAAAACATGATTTTGAAGATGGGTTTCAGTTTTCATAATTTTCCAAGTTTATATGGATTTTAAACGAATTCCTTAGTGAAGAAAATGATTTACTGAGTTATAAATTAATTACGGCTAAAATAATGATTATTTGGATTTGAAATTTTTATATATTGGAAAACATATTAGAATCAATTTTCTGGGATTTTTCCAAATTTTTCCTAAGTGTTTTGATGAATATATAAAATTATTTAAATTACGGGACTGAAATGTTTTATATATTTAATTAAGGAGAAGGGGTATTTTATAAAATAAAATTATTGATTATTTTTGAAAATTAGTGGCAGCATTTTCTGAAAAGAAATTATTAACCAACGAGAATTTGACAAACAAAGGTAGGTTAGTTGAAAAGTTAACCTTTTTAAGTTAAAAACAAAGAAATCATACTTTTTGCATGTTTTAGCCTTTTACGGCAGAAAACCTTCCAACCAAGACCTTTCGACTAAGTCGAAGGTAACTTTCAACAAGGTTACACCAATGTATATGTTTGCGCCAAAATTGGTCACAAACCCCGATGAATGTGAAAGCACCAGTGTTGGAATATAAATCAACGATATCCAAACACAAATCACAGATCTAAGTAGCAAAATGGTAAATGTAAACAGGAACACACGATTTATAGTGGTTCGGCTATCTCCGGCCTACGTCCACTTCAAAGGTTTTTCCTTTTATTGATGTTCTTCGCTGATTACAATCGATTACAGCGGGTTACAATGAATTATAGCTCTGGAATTCGAGTACAACGGCGGTTGTTGAGTGTCAAGTAGAGCCTTGGTGGAGACTTGGAGCTTCAGAGTCTTGATCTTGCCAAAGAGAATCCGGTCCCCTTTCTGAATGACCTGGGAGTCTATTTATAGGCGTAGGCTGCTGGTATCTCGCTGGAAACTCGGGAGACCACTTCTGGCACGTGAGGGGGCCCACACGTACGGTCTCAGGAAGTTTGGGCCCACTTTGGCATCGGTTCGAACTCCATTCGAACCGATCGAGAATTCATCCAATCGAGGTGAAATTTGGCGTGGACATTCTTCAACATGTATGCAAGCATCTGTGAAAGTTTCATTGCATTTGGATCAGTGGGTTAGGAGATATGTTGGGTTCGAAATTGAGTTCACGAGATAGCTGTTTGTTTCGAACCCATTGCGTTCGAACCGATAGGTTCGAAACCATCATAGCACGCGACTTCGTGGTGACGTGGAGCGCAGACTTCGAATCGATCCGGACTTCACTCCGTGTTGACCGCTTCGACTCCATATATCTCGGCGCATTCGAACCGATGGAAGACACGTCATCGTGATTGGTTGACTCAGTGGGTTCGAATGGAGCTACACAGGATGGGTTCGAAGATGGATGGGTTCGAAGCAGGGCTCTGTGATGGGTTCGAAGTGGAGTCGAGGCCGAGGGTTTCGGGTGTGGCGTGGCAGTGCTTATTGGTTCGAAAGCAGGTGGTTTCGAACTAGATGGGTTCGAAATGATGGGTTCGAACACCATCGATTCGAACTGGGGCATAGGCTTATGGATTCGAGGCACGGCCTTATTTCTTGGTTTCGAGCTTGGTCAAGGGGGATGGGTTCGAACATAGGAAAGGTAATGGGTTCGAACCTGACAATGCCCATTCCTCTTAACTTGAATCCACCATAACTTGAGCATACCACCTCGGATTGACTTGAAATTTGAAATGCAGACTTCTATGATCTTTCTTGTCGTGTCTTATCAATTGTGGCCCGTTCCGGACTCGGACAAAATTCATCGATATCCATGGTTATCCTGCAATGCATGGTTGATATTCATGAATAGTAATCATTGATTTTCAGTAAATTTTGGATATTTCAACTTTGCCAAAAGTTGGGATAACATTTTGCCCCCCAAAACATGCCTTTTTGTAAAAGGTATGTTTTGAATGGTCTTATATCAAGTGTGATAAATCCATGTTTCATTCATAGCTGTGGCATTATCAATCAAGTTTGTGGCTGTTCGAAGCCAAATCAATGTTCGTTCTTCCCGTAGGAGTTGAGAATGAAGTTTCATGGTCTCTCCGGACCACTACTGGCTGCTCTGAACCCTTACTAAGTCCATTCTAGACTTAGTGATTGAATAGAAAGATCCTATTGCTCTCTGGCGTTGCCTTCTATCCCTTGCACTCCGGTCCCGGTTAGGTTAGCGATATCATGGTCGTTCGGGACCGATCATAGCCTCTCCGGGCTCTTGCTGGATCCCATCCTGTCACTCTCCGGTGAAGGGGAAACAGCGCTTAAGTGAGTTGATCCTGTCGCTCTCCGGCGAAGCAACCCACTTCTTGCACTCCGGTTCAGTGTATCTGAACATTAAGCGATGTCTTGGTCGTTCGAGACCGATCATAGCCTCTCCGGGCTCTTGCTGGATCCCATCCTGTCACTCTCCGGTGAAGGGGAAATAGCGCTCAAGTGAGTTGATCCTGTCGCTCTCCGGCGAAGCAACTCACTTCTTGCACTCCGGACCCCGTCTCTCCGGGTAGGGTCATAAAGCGATCATGTTTATATGTAATGTTCATCCTTTGACTCTCCGGTCAAAAGATTTATTGCAAGAAGTTCTAATTTATTTATTAAAATTCAAATTCTAGATGTTCAATCTCAAACATCAGAAAAAACAAAGGATTGCCTCTCCGGGCGTGGCGGTTTATCTCCATCTCAGAGCATGCCTAGGGATCTCTCCGGTTCCCGTACATGTGTAAGTGGAGTAACCGTTTATTCTGAAAATAAATCTAAATAAAGCTGTTTGACCAACGTCCAAACCCTGGACTTGGCCTTTGCCATCTTTAATCAGTCGATGACGAGTCGTGATCCCGATCCAGGATCGTTCCTGCAAGGTGGAGGCGGTAGTTGTTCAGGTCTCGTTGCCGTTGTCCGTTCTCTGACATACTGTGGCAATCTACCACCTCTGGCATGCTCTTCCACCTCATCCTTCAGGTGACGGCATTCATCCGTGGTGTGCCCATCCAGTTCATGGAATAGGCAATACTTTCCAGTCCTGCGCTCCCGCTCGGTGGGATCCCTTATAGGTGGCTTTCGATAGGGGATTTGCCCCCGAGTTTCAGTGTAGATTCTTTCTAGGCTTGTATTCAGATCTGTGTACTGCCTGAATCTTGGTTCTCGGGATTTCTTCCGTTTATCAGGACCATCGTGTCTGTCATCCTGTTTCCTCTTTCCCTTGTCCGCTCCGGACTGCTCTCCGGAGGTTCCTATGCTTTTTGTGGCATTTATTTCACGACTCTCGACTCGTGATTCTTCTAACCGAATGAACTTTTCAGCTTTATGAAAGAACTCTCCAAGATCTTGCGGTGGATCCTTAGTTAGAGAATCTTTAAACTTGGTGCCTTCCGCGACTCCTGCCACCGCCGCCATCAAAATCATTGATGGATCCGGGCGATCCACAGAAGTCACTGTCACGTTGAATCTGAGTAGAAAATCTTTTATGGACTCTCCGGTCCTCTGCTTGATTGTTGCTAAAGTCATCACACTCTTGGGTCGCGTCACGTGGACCCTGAACTGTCTCATGAAGCAATCAACGAGCTCGCTCCATGTTCCTATCGATCCAGTCTCCAGTTGTCTGAACCATAGTGCAGCTAAATCTGATAAATATAGAGGGAAGCATCGTGTCATCACTTCCTCGGATGCCCCCAGTACTTCCATGTGCCTGATATACCTTGTGATGTGCATGGTCGGGTCTGACCTTCCGTCATAGGGATCTAGCGCTGGTAATTTGAACTTTGGAGGGTTCCTTGCGTTTCGGATGTTTGGAGTGAATGGACTCCGACTAACTTCTTCTAGCCCTCCGCTAGGCAATCCTCCTCTCATGATTCGTCGCATTAGGCCTATCATTCTCTCATCTCCGTCTAGGGGTTGCCCCCTTGTCAAGTTTCTGTCCTGCCCCCCGAGCCTTGAAGGGAATTCTGGTACGTATTCTTCGGGTGGCTCGTTAACATATGCATTGGCTCCAGCTTGTTGAGCTCCGTCTGTTGGTCTCCCAGTATCGGACCCAGAGGGTCTGCCCCCAAGGCCTTGTTGACCACCTTCAGCTCCTGTGTTCTGGTCTTGAACCTGACCTTCATTTGCTTCTGCAATCCTGATTCCTTGTCCCGTACTCGTAGCTGTTGTAGTTGGTCCAAGGTTTTGCATGTTTGCTATCCTCATTTGCTCGAGGAAATTTTGCAGCATCTCCTGTTGACTCTTCATTATGCTTTCGCGCAATGAATTAGCCATGGCCTCCATCTCGCCCCTGGTGATGTAGACGGAAGCTTGTCCTTCTCCTGATCCTGAGGATGCCTCTTGGCTTCCTCCCTGTTGGCTCCTATCAATTCTTTGTCTCGTTTGTCGAGTCATTGTTTTCGGATTGGAGTTTCTTCAAACTTTTGAATATGAATTCCGAATCTAATGTGGCGGGTGCTAGTTCTTCTCAGTGAAAGCACCAAAGTGTTTGCGCCAAAATTGGTCACAAACCCCGATGAATGTGAAAGCACCAGTGTTGGAATATAAATCAACGATATCCAAACACAAATCACAGATCTAAGTAGCAAAATGGTAAATGTAAACAGGAACACACGATTTATAGTGGTTCGGCTATCTCCGGCCTACGTCCACTTCAAAGGTTTTTCCTTTTATTGATGTTCTTCGCTGATTACAATCGATTACAGCGGGTTACAATGAATTATAGTTCTGGAATTCGAGTACAACGGCGGTTGTTGAGTGTCAAGTAGAGCCTTGGTGGAGACTTGGAGCTTCAGAGTCTTGATCTTGCCAAAGAGAATCCGGTCCCCTTTCTGAATGACCTGGGAGTCTATTTATAGGCGTAGGCTGCTGGTATCTCGCTGGAAACTCGGGAGACCACTTCTGGCACGTGAGGGGGCCCACACGTACGGTCTCAGGAAGTTTGGGCCCACTTTGGCATCGGTTCGAACTCCATTCGAACCGATCGAGAATTCATCCAATCGAGGTGAAATTTGGCGTGGACATTCTTCAACATGTATGCAAGCATCTGTGAAAGTTTCATTGCATTTGGATCAGTGGGTTAGGAGATATGTTGGGTTCGAAATTGAGTTCACGAGATAGCTGTTTGTTTCGAACCCATTGCGTTCGAACCGATAGGTTCGAAACCATCATAGCACGCGACTTCGTGGTGACGTGGAGCGCAGACTTCGAATCGATCCGGACTTCACTCCGTGTTGACCGCTTCGACTCCATATATCTCGGCGCATTCGAACCGATGGAAGACACGTCATCGTGATTGGTTGACTCAGTGGGTTCGAATGGAGCTACACAGGATGGGTTCGAAGATGGATGGGTTCGAAGCAGGGCTCTGTGATGGGTTCGAAGTGGAGTCGAGGCCGAGGGTTTCGGGTGTGGCGTGGCAGTGCTTATTGGTTCGAAAGCAGGTGGTTTCGAACTAGATGGGTTCGAAATGATGGGTTCGAACACCATCGATTCGAACTGGGGCATAGGCTTATGGATTCGAGGCGCGGCCTCATTTCTTGGTTTCGAGCTTGGTCAAGGGGGATGGGTTCGAACATAGGAAAGGTAATGGGTTCGAACCTGACAATGCCCATTCCTCTTAACTTGAATCCACCATAACTTGAGCATACCACCTCGGATTGACTTGAAATTTGAAATGCAGACTTCTATGATCTTTCTTGTCGTGTCTTATCAATTGTGGCCCGTTCCGGACTCGGACAAAATTCATCGATATCCATGGTTATCCTGCAATGCATGGTTGATATTCATGAATAGTAATCATTGATTTTCAGTAAATTTTGGATATCTCAACTTTGCCAAAAGTTGGGATAACAGTATATGGTATCAAGTTACTTGGTACATAATGAATTGGATAATGTAGAAGGGTTTATGGTCGAAAGGTTGACGGCCAAAGAGGTTGGGGTATATTTGTTTTATAAACTAAAGCTTTCACCCGCTTTGCTTTCAAATTAGAGCTTTCGACTTGGTTGCTTTCGACCTGGTAAAATGTTTAAAAGTAAGATTTTAAACCTTTCGACGAGGTCAAAAGGTTATTGTTGCTTTACCACTAATTTTTTTGAAACCTTTCGACACAGTTGAAAGGTTACTGCTGCTTATCATTGTTCTATTTTGAACCTCCCGACACAGTTGAAAGGCAATAACCCCTTTATCCAACCTTTCGAAATTGTTGCTTTCGAGAAAGATGAAAGGTTTACTTGTTTTAAAACTATCCACTTCTCACATTGCTTTCGAAAGGTATCAAAGCCTTTGACTTAGATGATTTTCCTTTGTTTTATATTTGAAATGTAACCTAAGATTTCAAAGGAGTTGCTTTAAAAGGCGGAGGTCTATTGTTTGAAATGATAGTTTTAAAGCTTTTAAAGCAGACCTTCTAACAAGGTCGAATGGTTGCTTCCATTGTAGTCTAAAGGTTTTAAAAAGAGGACCTTCCGCACATTTTAACTTGAACTCGGTAAATTTTTTAAAGGTTTATATTTAAAGAGTTGAATGCTTTTGAAAGGTTTGAATTGTTGAATGGTTATAATGGTTTTGAAAGGTTCGTTTCGAAAGGTTGTTTTGAAGACCTTTCGAAGAAGTCAAAAGGTTTGGCTTTAAAGATTTGAAAAACACATACTCTAATTTTTAAAGGAGAACCCACGGTTTATGTAAAGGAGTTTTGTAAGGGTTTTTATTGTGTAATTGTGAAGAAGTGTTGCCTTGACAAAAATATAATCCAAAGGTGTAAACAATGTTTTATGAGATATATTTCAAGGATCTTAAACCCATAGGAGTGATATTGTTAATTAAAGTTTTACTTCTTCCAATATGAGTATATTCACATGATAACCCGTAACTGTATTTTAGGGAAAAAGGGGTAGAAAAACTAGTAGGTTAACTCAAATAGTGAATATAAATTACTTAAACTCCTAATGAGCAGAATTGCATCCATGGAGTAAGGATGACCAAAAATATATAGGATGCCTAACTTTGTAGTTAATGGTGCATACCAAGAGGTTCATAGTAAACCCATGAAAAATATGATGAGGTAGTTATTGGTGCATACCAAAAGGTTCACAGTAAACCCATGAAAACTATGATAAGGTTATTATTGGTGGGTACTAGAAGGTTTATAGTTAACCGATGAAAACTATGCTTAAGAACAGTTTGTAGGGGCTAATTGGTTTGTAGTGAATCCATGAAAACCATATCCGGATTAAGGATTGACATTAGTTAATAGGTTCCTAGTAAACTCATGAAAACTAGGATAAGAATGTGGTTAATGGAAGTATCAGTAGATTCCTTGTCAACCCATGAAAACTAGGATGTGCAGTGAGTTACTGGATAAGTCCACAGGTTCCTAGTCAACCCATGAAAACTAGGATAAGGTGATTAGTTATTGGAATGACCAATAGGTTCAGGGGGACCCATGAATTATTTAAGTTAACTGGCAGGAGACTATAGGTTCTTAGTGATCACATGAAAACTATGAATAGGATAGTGTGTCTATTAGTTCTGACAAGGTTATTAGAAAACCCATGAAAACTAAAAAGGTTAATAGTGACCCAAGAAACTATAATATTGACAGGTTGTCAGAATAAAGTAGGAATGGGAAAGTCTTATTTATTTTCAAGTATGCATATAATCATAATGTTTTGAAATGTATGTTTTAACCATTATGGATCAGGAGCATAGAATTTGGTTTTATATAGGTTTTAGGATACTACTGATGGGAAAAGCCCTTCCGCTAAGCAGCGTGGTCTCATTAGATATCCAAAGGGATGGAGATATTAGATTATTACTCATACCAGGCTTTATGTCTGACTCGAATTTTTTGTTTTCCCCTTAAACTCTTAGGTACTCAATTTATTTTGAGTACCTTGAGATTTAAGGTTCTTAGGTTTTCTTCTCCAACGAATAAAGCTTCCAAAGGTGTAGAGGAGGCAGATAGTTATTTAGAGTTTTTCTTTCCGCTGTGTATTTTTTTTGTAAAGGCAGATTTATTAGCCTTTCTATATACTCTGATCAACCAAGTGGGCATCTTCATATATCGCTCTTGGCGTATTTGTAATAATTATATTTTGCTGAACATGGTCAACGTAATTTGGGATTATGTAATGAACATGAAATGTTTTGATTTGAATGCGGAAATATGTTTTTGAATTGTTTAATTTTTTTACATCTTTCTATAATCTTTGTATCAATGTATCAAACACCGCCGTATTTGGTCGCCGGAGATTAATAACTATGGATGACTATAACATCCGTAGCCATTAGTTTTGGATCTCCAGGTAGGGAGATGCTACATTCGGCTCTAGCTCTAATTCTATATATATCATAACCAATAATACACTCAAGTCTTGTCTTCCCTAAGAACACTACTCCTTAGATTGTACCTTTCTTTAATACCATCCGCACAACTCCAAAGTGTATAGTGTACGTCCTTCCTTCTAAAAGACAAGAATATCATCCATGAATACCAATATAAGCCCACCGGGCTCTCGATACACCACTCCGTCTCCAAAAGTCATTCGCTTATTATATGGATACTTTAGGCATTCCCAACCTGGATATACTCCTACAAAGGATCCTGTTTCTCCTGGGTCTTCACTTTCTTCTCTAGTCCTCGCACTTCGAGCATAACCCCCCTCAATGATATAACACTAGTCCTAGGTCAAGGTGGAACTCAATTCCTTTACATATCAGTAGTCCTATCACCCTTGGATGTTTCCCCCACTATGATGGATCCTCATGCAGGTTCCCGAGAGAACACACCATTCCAACCTTAATTATACCCCCTCAGGTGCATAGTTCAGCTATAGCCTCCGCTCTACTCCTGTCCCAATCGTCGCCTTCAGCTCATCTTCATTTACCGTATATTTCTATCCTTTTGACCACTCCATTACAAATGATATCAAATTCAATGAAGCCAAAAAACTGATAACAGGCAAACAATCATCCATGAATCAATAGTCTAAGTTTCAACGAACAATACCTAAGTTGATTGAACTATCACCAAGTTCGAAGCAACTGTAGGTTCTCCTATTAGGTCAGGACACAAACATAAACTACTCACTAAGTCACTGGATGAAAGGGTCTTACATATTGATGTTAAATAAAACACGTATAGGTATAGCATAAATGTAAGGCATACTTCGGGTAATGATACCATTCCCCCTCTCCTTTGTCCATGGAGTACTCGACGAAGCTGGAATAGCATTCAAAGCGTAAGCTGACACAACCTTCTTATTCTTTAATGGCTCAGGGAAATCCTTCTTTATATGCCTTTCTTGTTGTAGTTAAAACACCCTTTCTTATCTTTTTTGCAATCTGTGCTAAGGTGGCCCTCCTCTCTACAATTGTAGCAAGTAGGCTCTCACTTGCCCTTCTTTTGGCCCTCTCATTCTCGAGGTTGCTTCTTTTCCATGTCGTTGTTGTTCCTCTTTCTCTTTCCACCCCTACTCACCAATAACTTTGGCACTCCCTTAGAAACAACAACCTCAGCTTTTGATTTTGGGTATGGGATCTCGTCCCTCAAAGCTTTCTCCACGACCCTCTCAAAAGATTTATCAACATAGCCGATCATCCTCTCACCCATGTACTCATTTAGGCCAACTATGAACTTCTCATTCTTCTTTAATAGAGTGTCTATAAAGGACAAACCGTACTTCGATAGCATGTCGAATTCTTCCACATACTAAAAAACAGTTCTCTCTCTGTGTTTTAACTTAGAGAACTTCTTAAATAATAACAACTTTGGGGTGGTCGGTACGATCTTCTCCTTGAATATTGCTTGAAACGACCCCCAAGTTAGATGGTCCTTGAGGGTAGCAATCTTCTCAGCATTCCACCATCCCATAGGCTGATCCTGAAGTTTCATAGCGGCCAACTTCCTTGTCGTTGCAACCTCTAATTCTGTATCTTCAAAAATGCGCTCGTATGTATCTAACCAATCTTGCACTTAAATAGCTAATTCCGTTCCAAGAAACGATTTACCTTCTAAGGTAGAATAATCCTTATTTAGCTTAGCAAAATCAGCTCTTAGTACTTTTACGTAATGGAATATAAGTGATTATAAGCTCCAAAGTATAGATCTATGAAAGCGTAGCCTCCCGCTCGTACTCTTTATAGCTCCATGCGGTATCCAAATCCGTTATCCATAATTTACTCCATTAAGAATACCGAGATAATAAGAAGCAAAGCGTAAAACCTCAGGTCAGACAATAATCTGGTATGAGCGATGTATCATCTCAAAATACTATAAACCTATAAAGTATATAGGGGCCTAGGTTATGAAGAATCATACCTGACCTGTCGGTACATCCAAAGAGTTACCACATAAACGCAATATATGTTAAATTATTATCATAAGTGGAAAATATAAGGAGTTTAAGGGTATCACACAACATATCAAGCACACAACAAACATAACCTCCATCATAAAGCCTTGCATCTCTTACTTAAGTGGTTTTGATGTACGATAACTCTTTCAGATGCACAGCCCATCGCCCACATAAATGGAAAACAGTTAGACACACGTCGATGTCCAAAATACGGGTACACGTTAACTACCGTGAGTACACGATGGCTACCTATCCCAAAAATAAGCACCACAACCACAGAGTCATCCATCAATCCCTTAGCAAATGTGCCGATAGTAGAACTTCCTCACAGATTCTCAACTCATGCCCACGTAGATAGCTAAGGACTGGACATATGTAGGTGTCCAAACACATGGGTACACGCAGACTACCCTCGATACAACTAGACTACCCTTTCTTACTTAGAGCATCACAATCTCATGTTATACTCTTTTGAATTATCATGTAGAACTCGTCCTTTCGTTCAGCTACCACATGCCATAGTCACCCCCCACATGAGTCATCAAAGTCGTCACACTTCACTGGTTGCCATCCTAAGGTCATCTAGATCCATCCTAGGGTTCGCCATCCCTACCTCGAGCAAATTCCTATGACGACCAAGCAATGGGAAACCTTATCCCGAAGCTAACAACTTCAAATGCCTTACTCCATGTTTTGTTCGATATCCCTCTGCCTGGCTTGAAACCTTGCTCCCACCAAACAGAAGCAACATCAAACATCATTTTCTATTAGGCTTCCCCCAATATCGAACCAAAGACTACCAGACGAGATTTCTTGTCTGGTCCTTGACTAGCCAAACCAAGTACCTACCGAAAAGGAATTCCTATTTGGTCATTCCGTTGTTGAGCCAACACACATCTGAACTACTCCTTCCCCCTTCCTAAAGCCAACCACCAGAACACGCTTTGCGGACTAAGGTTAACCAAATTGAAATTTGTAGCTTCTTCAACACATCAACAACGCACTTATTCCATTGCTACACTCCGCACTTAGATTCTCATGCATCGTCTATAAAATGATATAACTATAAGCATTCTAAAGCCTATCCGTCGAAGTCCGATTCCACGGTTCCTACCTTTAGTTCGCTCCAATGAGCTTTTCAACCACACAGGCATACAAATAAACACCATATATGTACCAAACAACATTCAAACATGTAAACCATGCAATAAATCATAGCAATCATCAAATAAGGTGTATACGACTTAGGCTAACATCTATCAAGGCAAACACATAACCAACTAACATGTCTAGACCACCAAAAATCCATTTATTCACCTTTTTACTACAGATTGGATTTTTAAACAACATTAAAAATTAATTTTTGACTTTAAAAAATGAAGCCAAAACACGTTAAAATCTATATATAGTAAGGTGAGAGATGATAAATCACTCACTAAACATCCCAAAAGGGGAGATTTGCATGCAAATCGAGGAAAATCCAAAAATCAACAGCCAAGATATGATTTTTCTTCATAAGAAATGTAGATTTGAAGATCTCCTATAAATCCCTATGCCAATATATGATTTATTTTTGATTTGTGTATGAAAAAGTGGGTTTTTGAAAAAATATTTAAAATGGAGAGTTAGGGAAATGTTTTTAAGATGTGAAAAAAATGATTTAGGGATGATGGTTTAGCATATTTATTGCCACCAACCCTCAGAAGCATCGAATCAAGTCTCCCACCGGGCTGACCTGAGCCACCCGCCGAACCAATCTTCATGTCCGACTCTCGGCCATCGGACCACTTTCACTGGCCAGAACAAAACTACGGAGGCACCCCACCAAACTCGAAGCATGCCCAGTGTCCGACCCTCGAAATGAAAGAGTGAGTAGCACCAGTATCAAATAGAATTATAACTGATATATTGGAAATCCAAATCATACCTCTAAGCATACCCTTCCCTTTCTCCTCAGCAGTCAGTCTAGATGAAGGTCCTTCTAAAGCATAAACCTTTTCCTACTTCGCTTCTAGGCAATCCCTCTTCTTATGGCCTGGCTAATTATAGATAAAGTACTTGGCCCTGTCCTTTTTCTCTAACTAGGTACACTGAGTGAAGTAGTGTCCTTTCTGACTGTAGTTAAAACAAGTGATATTAACTACATTTGGCATTTGAGTCCTTCCTCTGAAGTCTTTCCTTGTTTTTGATTCATTCTCCCTTCTAATAGGATTGAATCTTTTCTTCTATCCTCCCTTAGGTCTAACTTTAGCTTTCCTCTCCTCACGAAATAAGCAAGCATACCTCTCACCATTTCCACCACCATATCAAACAGAGCTAATAGGTGATCCAACACCTTATGATTCAACTCTTTCCCCAAATCTTCAATGAACTGCAAATTCTTCTTCAGCGGATTATTGATATGCTACCGTCTATACTTCGACAAAGCTCTAAATTATTGACTGTACTTTACCAAAGCTATCTCTCCTCGCTTCAAGTCAAGGAACTCCCTATTAAAAGCACTTCTATGAAATTCGGGGATAAATTGAGCCTTGAATTGCTCCTTAAATTATTTCTAGGTTATCTCCTCCTCTAGGACCTCGAAGATTAGAGCCTTCCACATGTCCAACGCATCCTCGTGAAGCTGATGAAAGGCCAACCTCTTATTTTGAGCATTGTTGTATCTGAAATTTCCAAACATACATTCACATACTATAAACCGATTCGATACCTCCACAGAAGACTCTTTCCCTGTGAACTCCTTTCCTACACAGCTCTTGAATCATTATTCATCTTAGTTAAGTTTGCATCACTTACTACCTTCCATCTTGGCTCAATAGTTCCTGCTAGTTGTTGCCTTATCATCTCTATCATATACTGGTAGAACTAGACATTCGCATCCTTTCCACCTTCAATCGAGGGATGTGTTTGAGTACCAGCTTTGGTATGGACTTTCGGGTTCTCCTTTTATCCTTGGTAGTTAATTTGCATACTGTCATCTCCTCTACCATCATTCACTCTTGTACATCCTATGGTCAAACATCTATTATGTTGATCCATTCTTGCATTCTACATAAGCAAGGGTTGATAAGAAATGGAAGTAAAGAAAATGAGATAAATCGTAGAGGGGTGGATATACTCTCCTTTGTATCTATATCAGAAATACAAATATGTTATATTGCACACACCCTTAGCCAACATGTTCATTTTATATTTAGAACTTTCAACATAGCACTGTTTTACTTAAGTGTTCCCCCTTACCTCATAGTTAATACCATGTTGCAATATCCCTCACTCCAAGACCTTAAAGTAGACGCTGATGATGCGACATTCATCATCGAAATCATTTTTCAACGAAAAAGTAAGTTCGGTACTATTTTGCATAACATAATTACGGAGGAGCTAATTAGCTTTTTCATCTTATCCATTCAAATTACCTATTCATTACATCATTTTAACCAACATTGTTGCTACATAGGGTTAAATATAAATAAGACATAGAAAGAGTAGTGTGTCGTGTTTGACATATGAAGATGCCAATACAACATGTAACATCTCCCGACTTTGAGGCCTAAAACTAACGGTTACGGATGCTGCAGTCATCTATAGTTATTAATCTTTAATGACCAAATATGGCGGCGCTAGATACATTGATAAACAATCACAAGATTATGGAAAAATTTAAAAATTCAAAAGCATATTTCCACATTCAAATCAAAACATTACATGTTCATTAATAAACCCAAAACGATAACCACGTTCAGCAAAATATAATCATCACACATACGCCAAGAGTGACATATGAAGATGTTCCCTTGGTTGATCAGAGTATATAGTAAGGCTATTAAATCTTCCTTTACATCCGAACACACAGCAAAAAAGAAAACTCTAAATAACTAAGTGCCTCCTGCACGACCGGAAACTTTATTCGTCTAAGAAAACCTGAATACCCTAAACCTCAAACCTGAAACTACTCAAAATCAATTGTGTACCCGAGAATTTAAGGGGAAAAAACTTCGAGTCAGACATAAAGCCTGGTATGAATAATAGTCTATCATCTCAAACTAAGTGGATATCTAGTGAGACCTCGCCGCTTAGTGGAATGATTTTTCCCCTCACTACTATCCCATTTCAAATCTTATATTTTGCGAATCCTTCCTACAACCAAACTGGTTAATCAACTGATTATAAGAATAACATAGAAATATCTATTATGCTAAAACATGAAATAAAATAGACTATCTGTCTCAATTATAATTCTAGGATTACCATTAACCTAATAGTTTTCATGGGCTAACTAATAACCGGTTAAACATTTAAGGACTCCCTGTCCCATTACATAGTTTTCATGGGCTTACTATGAACATATCTATCTAACATTACCAATTTACACATAGTTTTCATGTGCTAACTATGAACCTATCTATTTGACATCTTTATTTACACATAGTTTTCATGGGTTAAGTATGAACATATTAGCTCCAGCCAATATCGTTCAGTTTTCATGGGCTTATTGGAAACCTATCGACCCCTGCCAATATCTTTGCTTTATATTTTTCTCATTCATGAGTTTATTCAATTTATATTCACAATTGGGTTAATCTAACTAGTTCTCCTACCCTTCAAAATATTTGAGCTAACTGCTCCATATAATATCTGAACTAACTACCCTTCAAAATTTTCCTTGAAAACCTTTTCAAAATGATTTAGTCCGTTAAATCATAAATATACATGGAAAATATATCTTTAGGTTTACTCTAAGCTATTTTTGCCATGCTATATATATTTCACTTAAAATAACGTTGATGATGTTCAATAAGGATTAACTATGATTTTTAAAATAAGTTATAGTCCTTTATAACTTAAAACACTTAGGCTATCTACCTAGTCCTTATACTTGAAACCTTTGCTTAGAATCTTTAAACAACCTTTCAAAAGAATTGAAGGTACTCCTTTAAAACATACTTAAAATGACCCTTCGAAAGTACTGATGGTAATTCCTTCATATCCTTTAATAAACCTTTCAAAATCATTGAAGAGGACTACTTAAACACCTTTTAAAACCTTCTTTTGTACCAGCTTAAAAAACATATGATATCCACCTTTAAATACATTAAACCTTAACCTTTCAAAAACATTGAAAAACCATACCTTTCGATACCTTCGAAAGCTAAATCCGATTCATAGGGTAACCTCCTTCGAAAGCTCTTAAAAACATTAGGCTCCTGCCTCATAATACTTTAAATTCTGCCTTTTGAAAATACCATACTTGGTAGAAAAACCAATTATATAACCCCTTCGAAAGTATATCCTTCGATGGTAAAGAAAACCAAGTAAACATATTCGAAAGCAAAGAAAACAACCCCTTTCAAAAATATAAAACTTTGTTTTAGCCATAACTTTTCTAGGGATAAAATTAAGCTCTCTAACCTATTACATTGTGTTCAAATGATGGTTTACCTTTCCGTAGACTAGTCACCATAGAATAATGGGCATACGGTTAAAAAGTTATGCATATTTGAAGTTTTACAAATAAAGCTGGGAAAAAATGCTACAAAAGTGTTTCCGTAGCGTTTTACAACTGCTTACCGGAAGGCAGCTTACTGTAAGGATGAAAGCATGCATTCAAAGGGATTACTATAGCGTTTTATAAATGCGACCAAAAGTATCTTTCACAAGGCCAAGTTTGTTGCGGTAGGGTTTTCCATAGGTTATGCAACTGCTACCGAAAGGTCCAGAAACGTTGTGGAAGGTACAATGAAGAAAGGTTATTTATGCAAAAAGTTTTGATGATGAAAAGTAAATTAAAAATGCTGTAGAAAGCCGTAGAAAGGTTACAAAAGGTATAAAGATGAAAGGTTATCTATGCGGAAGGTTTTAATGACGAAAGCTTCATTAAAAAGGCTGTAGAAAGCTGCAGAAATGCTATGGAAGGTATAATGACGAAAGGTTATCTATGCGCAAGGTTTTAATGATGAAAGGTTCATTAAAAACCCTGTAGAAAACTGCAGAAATCCTGTGGAAGGTTCTAAGGTGGAAGGTTTAGCGGCAGAATCGTAAATAAGAAGAAAAACTGCCACATATGTGCTTTGTCTAATTCCTATTGGTTAAGGACAACTTTATCAATTCTTTGTCAAATTTCTATTGGTTAAGAATAGATCTTTGTAGACAAACTGCTACAAATCAGAATTATTATTTCATAAATTTCTTTGAAAATAATTAATTATATTGATATTTTAATATAATTCTTAAGTCTTTTTAGCCTAGAAAATTCATAATAAATCGAAATCGCATGGGAAAAATCCCAAAAATCTAAAATAACATTTTCTTCGTCATATAAAAATTTCGAGGCAAAATTCATCATTTCATTATTTTTAATAATTAAAACACGAAATAAATGCTTTTTCAGCTTAGGAAATTCATAAAATATTCCAATTAACTCCGAAAATTATGATATTAAAAACCCATCTCCAAAATTATGTCACACAACATATCCAAAAATCAAACTGGTTGGAGGTCGTTTGCTAAGGTTATTTACTCTAAAACCCATCATTTTAATTCCATAAAAATCCCAATAAATCACCATAAATCATTAGTCTATAAAAATAATGATTATCAGATCCAAACATCATCATCACAGTAAAATAAATTCAGTTATTATCTATAACCGAACAAAACAAGTTAAAATGAGATGGTTTACACTCTTATTCACCTTGATTAGTTAATTGGAGAATGAGATAATTTCTTAGCTTTAATTCCTTAGCTTTTAATTGATTTCCTTTTCTTACTTAAGCTTCTTATGGCTGGCTGAAATATAATGAGGAATTATGAATGAGAGGATAAAAGTTTGTTAAGGTGGAGGGAGGGATTTATACTAAGGAATGTAACCTCAAGTCCTAGTTTACCCCTTAGGAAATTCCTCCTTCTTAATTTAGTTAAGTCTTATTTTAGTTCATTCATAAAGACATGGCCATTAGATTTATTAATCTCATCTCCCAAATCAATTACATTATTCTATTTAATTTATCTAATTAAATATCCTGAATAATGTTAAATAAAAATCAGGAGTGTTACAGGCTCCCCTCCTTAGAGAATTTCGTCCTCGAAATTCAGTAAGGACTACAAACAAGCATAACAACTATGCAAATAAAAGCCAGTATTCCCTACGAGCTAATAAGTCTATATAAAACAAATATAGAGCATAAATTCAAATTAGATCAGGATACACATCTCGAATCCCATCCTGTGTCTCTAAAGTACAGTCCTTCTCGTTTTCGCTCCACTGAACTTTCACCAACTTGACCGTCTTGGTCCTCAATCTTATCACATCTCTCGCCACAACCTGAGCCAGTTGTCTAATAAATGTCAAATCAGGCTCTACTACAAAGTCCTCCAACTCTGTTTGAGGAATAGTAGCCTTTGGATCATGCACATACTTGTGAAGATGAGACACATGTAATACATTATGGACACCTTTCATACTGCTAGGTAACTCTACTCTGTAAGCAAGTTTTCCAATCATTTCTAAAATCTGGAATGGTCCAACATATCTCGGGGCCAACTTTACCGACTTTCCAAACCCTACTAAACCCTTCATTGGTGATACTTTAGTGAAAACCCTGTCTCCCGCTAAGAACTCTAGGTCTTTACGCCTCTTATCTGCGTATCTCTTCTGCCTAGATTAAGCTCCTTCATCCTTCCTTGTATTAATTCAATCTTTTCTGATGCGTTTCTAACTAAATACGGACCTAAGACCAATTTGTCTCTAGTCTTTAATCAATATGTCAGTGATTTTCATGGTTTGCTAAACAAAGATCAAAAGGCACCATTATTATACTAGTCTGATAGCTATTATTATAGAAAAACTCAATCAAATGTAGGTGGTCCTCCCAAGATCCACCAAAGTCCAGTACACAAGCACTTAGCAAGTCCTCAAGTACCTTCTTGATTCTCTCTGTCTGCCATCTGTCTATGGGTAATAAGCTGTACTTATTTTGAGCTCGGTACCTAGTACCTCTTGTAGACTCCTCCAAAATTCACCAGTGAATAATGCATCCCTGTCGCTGACTATGCTACCAGGAATCCCATGAAGTCTAACTATGTTCATCATAAACAACTTCGCTAAAATAGGTGTCGTTCCAGTCGACTTTATCGGAATGAAATGAGCATTCTTAGTCATCCTATCTAGAATAACCCATATACTCTTATTTCCTCTCCTTGACCTTGGCAACCCATCCATAAAATCTATGGATATCGAATCCTATTTACAAACTGGAATATCTTGAGGCTGAAGTAACCCACTTGGCTTCTCATGTTCGGCTTTTACTTGTTGATAGTTCACACGCTGCCTAACCCACAAGCCAACATCCCTCTTCATGCCTTCCCAATAGAAGGTCCTCTTCATATCTTGATACATCTTGGTCCCTCTAGGATGAATCGTAAACTTGGATCGATGACATTCCTCAAGAACTTTTCTTCTCAAGTTCTCCACATCTGGAACACATAACCGTCCTTTCATTCTCAACTATCCTCCTTGGTCAAGGCAAAAATCTTTCAAGACATCGATCTTGGTTTCAACCTCAAGCCTTTCGATCCTCTCAGCTAATAATGGATCCTCCTTCTGTTTAAAAGCAATTTTCTTGATCAGTACCGGTCAAACTTCCGAACAAGACAACATTGCAGTACTCTGACTAGAACTAGCAGTCGATGTTAACTTCACACCATAACTGGTCAAAGCTTCCAGATCTTTACACTCCACCAACATAGCCAACAACACATTCTGATGTCTTCTGCTGAGAGCATCTGCTACTTTATTGCCTTTTCTTGGGGTATATTCTATATCAAAATCATAAGCAGCCAAAAATTCCAACCATCTCTGCTGCCTCATATTCAATTCCTTCTGAGAGAATAAATACTTTAATGACTTATGATTAGTATATAATTCAAATCTCTCCCCCAAGAGATAATGCTTCCAAATCTTCAAGGCAAAGATTACCGCTGCCAACTCCAAGTCATGAGCAAGATACCTTACTTCGTGCGGTCTAAGCTGCTTAGATGCGTAAGCAATAACTTTGCCCTTCGACATCAATACTGCTCCCAATCCAGTCCCACATACATCTGTATATACTACCAACCTTTGGCTACCATCTGGAACTACTAAAACTGGAGTGTTGGTGAACAAATGCCTTAACCTAAGGAATGCTCCCTTACATTTGCTGGACCAAACAAACTTCACTTCCTTCCTGGGAAGCTTAGTAAAAGGCGCTTCTATTTGCAAAAAATCCTTAATGTATCTCCGATAATAGCCAGAAAGTCCAAGAAAACTTCTGATCTCGATCATCGTTTTTGGTCTCTTCCAATTGTTCACAGCTTTGTTCTTGTCCGGGTTGACTGAGAATCCCTTCTTTGAAACCACATGACCAAGAAACTTAACCTCTCTCTTCCAAAAATGACACTTGGAAAATTTCACTTTTAGTTGATTCTGTCTCAGCATCTCCAATACCACTCTAAGATGAATCTCGTGCTCTCTTTCATCTTTTGAGTACCCTAAAATGTCATCTATAAATACCAATATAAACCTATCCAAGTGCTCACGGAAAACCCGATTTCATCAAGTCAACGAAGAAAGCAGGTTCATTTGTTAATCCAAACGGCATCACCAGCCATTCATATGATCCATATCTGATTCGAAATGCCATCAATGGGATACTGTCCTCTACCACCCTTAGCTGATGGAAACCTATCACCAAGTCTAATTGGAAAAACACTCTTGGCCCACTCAATTGATCAAATAAGTCATCAATTCTCAGCAAAGGATTATTCTTGATCGTCCTTTCGTTTAGCTTACAATAGTCGATACACATCCTTGACGACCCATCTGGTTTCTTAACAAACACCGTGGTTGCTCCCTAAGGTGAACTGCTAGGTCTAATAAAATTCCTTCCCTCAAGATCCACTAGCTGTACTTTCAATTCCTTCATCTTCGTTGGCGACATTCTGCTAGGTGGTCTACTGGGAGATTTAGCTCCCGGTACAAGGTCTATTCGAACACTACAGCACGTTTTGGTGGTAATCTAGTGACTGGCTACATGAACCTGACTAAGGTCGTCTCCCACCTCCAAGCCACTTAACAAAGCATAAAAACTCTTACTAGAATTCTCCACTGAGAAGATGATTCGGTTATGAATATCTAGGAGCCTCAATGATATTTCCCGGTATCCAATCCGTATCCAAAATGATCCCGAAGTCCACGAAATCAAAAAATACAAACTGAATGCAAACATGTGACCTAACAAATCAAGTTCCAACTGGTCACATCTCATCCCAAGAGAAGCATGTCCTCCTATTGGATTTGTGACTCTTAAGGACATAACAAGGTATGTGGGTTCTATACATGACCTATCAACCAAATACTGTGATATAAATGAGTGTGATGCACAGATATCAAAAAGTACTCTAGCTGGTATGCTCTGAATTAAAAGTGTACCTTCCATCACAGTTTTCCCTTTCTCTATGTCAGTAGGTCTAGAAAAAGATGGCGGTCCAATAGCAAACACCAACCTTTTGTTCGCCCGGACTGGCTCTGAATACTGGCTCTTATAATGCCCAACTTGGTCACAGTTGTAGCATTTCACATTCTTTTTCTCTGCAGGCTTCTTTCTTTTACCAGATCTGCACTCCTCGGCATAATGGCTCTTCTTATCACATTTATAACACACTAAATCATCCTTTATCTTCTTAGCTGCATCCCCGTTTTAGGCTCCCTTCTTCTTAAAGAACTTCCTTTTCTTTCCGTGAAGGCCTTAGAACTCAACCGATTTCTCCCTAATAGACACAGCAAGCATCTCCTCATGGCGAATAGTCATCTCTACCACTACATGACTAGGCTCCCTAATACGAGTCATAGCTATTCCGCCAAGCTCTGTCCTTAATCCTCTAACAAATATTTCATTCCTTCTAACATCGGTGTCAAGCAAAGAATGACCATAATGAGTTAGCTCATCAAACTTAGCAGCAAACTCGTTCACCGACATACCTCCTTGCACAAGATCCATGAACTTCCTTATTAATGTTGACTTGGCAACCTGAGACAAGATGAAGATGTTAACCACGTTCAGCAAAATATAATCATTACACATACGCCAAGAGCAACATATGAAGATGTCCCCTTGGTTTATCAGAGTATATAGTAAGGCAAATAAATCTTCCTTTACATCTAAATACACAACAGAAAAGAAAACTCTAAATAACTAACTTGTAACGACCCGATATTTTCAACCATTCGCATCCGCACACGTCGGACTTGAATTGCTCAAAATACCGAATTGTAACATAAATTTAGCAAATCTCAGAATATACAGCAAATAAATAAATCGTAGAATCACTGACACAGAGTAATATAATGCAGCGGAAGCAAAGAAATAGTAGTTCATGAAGCAACTATATATATACACACACACATCAGAGTTAAACAAGATACAACAGAAGTAACAAGGTATAACAAAAATAACAAGATGATAATCAAGTACAAGCTGAATCAACACTGGAATCAACCGGATACCCGGAATCAACTGGATAACTGAAAGAGAAATAGATAGCTGGATCTTCAAGCAAAGCTCCAACTACGAAGGTGAGTCTCAAATGCTGTATCACTCAGTCTGACTCGAGCGTAAAGCAAAACACAGAACACTCGAGTCAGGACATACATACTTATACAATGTAAACCAACTCAAGTGAACTGTAATAGAGAGGTGCAAGTAACTTAAAAGATGCTTAGGACTGCCTATCCTCTAAGGATTTGTTAAACTATTTACTATGTAGTAGTTTTTCGCTATTATAATAATGTTTATAGTAAAATAAACTTACTTTTAAATAGCGTTAAGGCTTTACATTTTCCATCTTAACATGTAATAGTCACATTAGTCCATCTAGTATCATAGTCCCTCCTGATCGGAAAGCCACCAGAGGATACTCCATGGGCTACGGAAGAAAACCAAACTCGTACAAGGCGCGATAGGGTATGTGACATGGCACAACTAGGCAATGCGAGGGTAGATATACCAATTACACTTCCGGGCCGGTGGTAACGCGTAGCAGCTACTACCGCCCACCTCGAGCCATACCCCCAAATCAAAAATTAAAAGTGGCCACCAAATAAATCTCCGACTTAGAATATAATATCGAAGGAGCGTGTCCGATCAGAGGAGCGACCTCATTAGTCCGTCGATTGCTCCTGTTTTAGCCACTTTATGCCAACTTACGGGAGTTGGGTCCACGTATATACTTTAATAGAACGTCGCCACCTTCATACTTCATTATGGAACCTCCACCGCGTACACGATTGTTGAAGTGGTTTTTGGAGTTGGCAGAGGGTATGAAAACTTCCGATCTCGGTCTCTTTAACAACCCAACGTTATTATGACCTATGGGTATTTATTTCAGAATCATTTTTATCCCAAACAGTTAAAATTTAAATATCATTACTTTCCAAAATAATATCCATTTTCAAAATGGTAATATTTCCAAATCCATATATCTAAAATAATATTCATTTCAAAACTAAATGCTATATTATTTCATTTCAAAACCAAAACAATATATCCTTCAAATAAAATCCTAATTTCTAAATCGCTGAATTATTTTTTCAATTTATTAAACTTTCAATATTCCTTTAAATCATCTTATCCCAAACCACTTTATAAGGTCATATTCTTAAATCTTCAATTTTCAATAAGTTTCAGATTAATATATTTAAAGTCAATCTAAAATTTAATACAATTCCAAAAACCTCATTTCCGAACCATAGTACCTTCAAAGTTATAACAACTCCAAAACCAAACACTTTGGAATTATTATACTCTGAAATCATAACACTTTGAAATATTATCAGTTGGAAATTTTAATACTTAAAAATCATAACACTTTTAAATAATATTCATTCCCCCAAGTTATAGCATTTTTAAGTTCATTCATTCAACTATAAAATTTCCAAAACATTGTAAATTTCCGCCACAACAGCACTTATCACAAGTTACGATAGATGTATAATATTTCAAAAAATTGTCAAATTCAAAAACAGCAGCACTTATAAAGCGCTATGGTAGGTATTTAGTTAATATTTCAAAACAGTTTGCTTTCAGCAACAACAGCACTTGCAAAGTGTTGTAATAGATGCTTAGTTATTTAAAACCGTTCAGTTTAGAAACAACAGCATTTTTAGAGTGCTGTAGTAGTTATTTAGTTAACTTAAAATTCAGAAACAACAGTACTTCTAAAGTGCTGTAATTGATATTTAGTTATTTCAGAACCTAGTTAAGTTTCAGAATTGATAGCACTTAGCAAATGCTACCTTATAACTACAGCATTTCTGAAGTGCTACTAATAAAATTCCAAATTTTATTATAACATTTCAGAAACAATAAAACTTCAACTTTTAGCCATTTAACTTATAAAAATCATATTTTTCGCTTCAAAAATATTCATTTGAATATCATTCAACTTATGATTTAATAAAATAAAATTTTATCAATAAATATCCAATTTAAACTAAGATTCATTTGTTAGGTCAAAAGTACATGCTCCCTTAACTCTACTTTAATAAATAACTTAATACTTTATTTTAAAATACCTACTTCACAAATAAAACTAAATTTTCATTTATTTACTTAACTTAATAATTTTATTTAAAACCCAATTTCCAATTTTCAAGTTATGTCCTAATTTAAGATACATTTTACCATTTTAAAATCATTAACTATTTATTTTACAAAACATAACATTTCTCAAAAGAACATTTTATCAAAGTTAACATAACACTTAAATTTCCTTCTAGATCTGTTCATTTAGACATCGATTAACTATGATTTTCTAGTTAAATAAATTTTATTACAAAATGTCCATTTAAAACTGTATTTCATTTTATCAGTTCAAAATACATTAATTTTCATACAAAATATGTCCATTTCATAAAGTAAAATTCATAACAATTACTAGGTTAGATTTAAAAATCCCATATTTAATTTTAACTTATAAAGATCTTTAATTCAACTTAAAACTAATTTTCAACTTTTTAAAATTTTAACTTATAGAAAAACCAATAAACCTTTATAATTAAGACATTAAATCAAATTTTAAGTTAAAAGCTTCGTATATTTATAAAACTCAAAATTCTTAAAATTCTTTTAAAGGAAATATTATTTAAAAATACTTAATAAAATTTTGAAAATATTATTTAAAAATTTAACCATGGGCCTGTATAATATTTTCTAACTCGGGTCAAGTGATACGGATATGTATCATTTCAATCCGTAATTTAAAAATAAAAATCCGACTTCTATCATTTTGAACCGACAATCCCAAGTAAAATAAATACAATAAAAATCACTCGAACCTATCGGTTTAGCACATATTGATTTTTCCTTATTCTAAAGTAGAATCGGGTATGTATCATTTCAACCCATAGTGATAGGGAACTTGCAGTGTGATAAACATGAAATGAAATAATAGTATAGCATATAATATCATATCAGATGATGTAACAGGTGTATAAACAGCATTTAACATCATATAAACATATCACATGAGGGTAGGAACATAGCATAATAGTTTATACAATTCACTTGTCATCGTTTCACAATGATATAAGTATATAATGTCTTGAGTGGATAACTCACCTTTTTAAAGCTAGAATTGAAATTCAAACATAAATTAAGGCACGACAAAGCACGAAAAGACACGACAAAGCACGATGCAAACTTGAGTGAAGAGAGAGCCAAGATCCTCATTTTGTACATGAATAAATACAACATATATAAGAATATAGTTCTCAACACAAAGATTAGAATTTAAACAATGGAAAAATATGAAACAAAGTGACATAACCTTTTGATAAAACAAAGCAAGATGATCAATCACCAAGCAAGTGGGCTCGGCCATGGCTTCAATGGACTAGACCATCATGTTGTGCTCGGCCTAGATGGTTTCTATGTCATTTAGGCTCGGTTAAAGGAGCAATAATGCACGGCTAAGGTTAGTAATGAAGAGGAGAGGCAAGTTGAAACTCATGGAAAGCAAATGGTCATGAAAATGGCAGGTCAAGCAAGCCTACTGGTTCGGCCTTAACTACATGGCTTGGCCATGGTGTAGATCTGGGTCAAAGAAACCTAAATAGATGACTATGGATTAGACAAAGCAAAGGAGATGGTGCTTCAATTTTTAGCCAAGGCCAATAGGAAAAGTGGTGATGGAATCTAGGAGTTCGCTAGGGTTTCAAGGCCTTTGGTGATGGATTCTCATCTTGTAGTCACGGCTATGCTTTGGGGTGATGGAGGAGGTGGTGACGGTCGACATGGTGATGGTGGAGGTGGTGATGAGGTCAGCTAGGGGATGGTGCAAGGTAGAGACTGCAAATCATGAGGCAAAACAAAGAAAAGAAAAAAAATTAGAAAAAGAAGAAGAGGAAGGAGAAGCCATGGAATTAACTTGCTGTATTTTTTTTTCAGACGCAAATGATAAGTGAGGAGATGAGAAACTATTTTGTACATGATTTTGTCAATAGAGTGGCGATTAGGGTTTCCAAAAGGTTTGAACGGCTAGAGATGTGGGGTTTAGAAAATGAAAGGCTAGCAAATAGGAAGGCTTACTTGATTTCAAAGAAACGGTGCCATGAGATCTTAAATGGATATTTTTCTAGAAATTAAATGAGGAGTTTAAGATGAGAAATAAATCTTGTACGTGATTTGATAGGAGAAAATCATGGCTATGAATGTGGGAAGTAATTGGCTTTGCAAATGGAAAGGCAAGGGAAAAGGAAATGGCAACAAATAAAAACAAGTAACTTAGGTCTTTTAAAATTTATAAGCCATTTATCAAAATAAAATCCACTAAATAAAATAAAAGTTTAAATAAAATAAAAGAGGAAATAAATGGGGAAATTAACATAGAAAAATAGAAAATAAGATACGGAAAATTGCTGCGTGTAAAACACTGTATTTTATCTAATTTAAAAAGTATAAATCAGAATTTAATGAAACAAAAAGCAGAATGGATATCAGAATTATATTCTGCTTCAAAGAAAAGATTACAATTTAAAAATTAAAAATTTAAACAGAAATTCGAAATTTGACTAGAGTTGACCAAAATATAAAATTTTCAGAAAATGTTTATTTCGTTGTATTTGGAAAATAAATTACAAAAAAATTACAAACTTACATTGGAAAATTCCAGAAATTAAATCTTAAATAATTCAAAAATTAAAGTTTTCAAATAAAAATTTAGGTAAAATATTTACCAAATTATGGGTCGTTATACTGTTCCCCACTCAAAACTTTTCGTCCCCGAAAAGGAACGAGGTAGGAGAATAGAAACGACGAGAAAGAAAATAGATTGAAAAACAAAATAAAACAACAAATTTTTTATCCATATAAATTTCAGTTTAAATTAATAATTTTTTTCATCCATTGAATTTCACTTAAGTTAAATCAATCTTAACTATTCTAACTTGATTATCTTATCCAGTTATCTTTAATTAGCAATTTTCTAAAATCATAAATTTGCATAGTCATTTATTATAATCACATTTTATTCAACCAATTTAATTCTTCTTTATTACAAATTATTTTTAAATTTATTCCACTTAATATATCTAATCATATATATATCAAGCATATTTACTCCTACGATAACTATTCCAATTTATTTATAAATTCCTTTAACATCATTTTATATTCTAAATTATTCAGTTAACCTTTTATTCTATTTACCTTTATTAATTATTTATAACTAAAATTTAAGTGCATAACATTTATTATAACCACTCAAATTTTATTTATAAAAATCCTTTTCATATTTTATATTATCGAATTACATATTCAATTTTTGAATAATTTAGGTAAGTTATATTGGAATGCAATTGAGTATTATGCAAATAAAATTTCCCAATTCAATTATCTCAAGCTTAAATATCTATTCATAATTTTGGTTTTATGAAATTATCCATTATTTTAGAATTAAATTTCCAATTAACTTCAAACTATTTTAGAGATAAATTATTATATATACGTAGTATATCAAATAAAATTTGAAATCATATACCAATGTATATATATTATAAATAAAGTCATATTTTTAGAAATCCAAATCAATTTAATTTTCCAAAGCTAGACTGTAGCAAAACTACAGACTGGTGTCTTCACTTTGAAACTCGAAAATGAATGTCGATGATGCTGCAGTCATCGCCGAAATTATTTACCGGCGATAAAGAAAGAGCATTATTTACAAATTAAAAGTTCTTTAAAACAATTTCTACTTAAAAATACTTTAAATAATACACCTTTTAAAATTTAAACACAAAGCTTGAAACTATCGAAAATTAAATTCTTAGTTTCCTGTTTTAATTCACTTAAATTTCCAAATTAATCTATAGCCATGTTTATAGTTCAATTATTTATACAAAGTCAAATATTATTTCTTAACATCTAATTCAATTAACTATCAAATTCAGAAAATTATACTTATATACAAATACAATATGATTATACAAAATTTATTTCATATACCAAATTTGAAAATAATATGGTGTCAGTTTGCTCTGTTCAAGCGTTTTGGAGAACCTATCGATAGCGTTGATCAGACGAATCGATCGAAAATCCAAATCAACATCAACAACTCAAACAACACAGTTTATAAAACATTTTAAATATAGATTTATGAATACACTATACAAGAATAAATTTTCAAAGCAAGGATAGAGATTCAAATTTTATTAACTCAAATCAAAGAAAATTTTGATTTGAGGATAAGTTCGAAACAAAAGACAAGAGGGTTAAAAAACAGATTAGGAAGATGGATAAGGTTATATTAATCACGGGCAACCTTAACCAGGTCAACAACGACTTCAAGAATTAGATTGATGTGGAAATTTCAAGGCAAAGCGACATTTCATGTCAAGAGATAGAATTCGAGATAACCAGAGACACTGTCATCTAAACCAAGGATATATATAAATCTTCAGTAAATCAATGCCTATTGTAAAGGAGTTTCACCCCTTTACAAGTCATTTGAAGATTGGCGAGTCCGCCGATCATTAGAAAGATCGTTCGAAGTGGAGTTATGGGATAGTCCAAAAATCAAAAGAAGATGAACAGTGAGGGACAAGAATGAATTTTTGAACCGAGGGAACGTTACAAAATTCAAAGGAAACAGAGTCAAAGAGAAAAAGATTCAAACTCAAATGAAAGTGATTCTATGAATAAATTTACCATGTATGCTAAGTTTTGCCTAGAGCCAAAGCTTTGATACCAACTGTAACGACCTGATATTTTCAACCACTCGCATCCGCACATGTCGGACTTGAATTGCTCAAAATACCGAATTGTAAAATAAATTTGGCAAATCTCAGAATATATAGCAAATAAATAAATCACGGAATCACAGGTACAAAGTAATATAATACAACGGAAGCGAAGAAATAGCAGTTCATGTAGCTACTGCATACACACGCACACATCAGAGTTAAACAAGGTACAATAGAAGTGACAGGGTACAACAAAAATAACAATATGATAATCAAGTACAAGGTGAATACAACATTGGAATCAACCGGATAACTGGAATCAATTGGATAACTGAAAGAGAAATAGATAGCTGGATCTTCAAGCAAAGCTTCAACTCTGAGGGTGAGTCTCAAATGCTGTATCACTCAATTTGACCCGAGTGTAAAGCAAAACACAAAACACTCGGGTCAGGACATACATACTTATACAATGTAAACCAACTCAAGTGAACTGTAATAGAGAGGTGCAAGTAAATTAAAGGATGCTTGGGACCGCCCATCCTCTAAGGATCCGTTAAACTATTTACTATGTAGTAATGTTTCACTATTATAATAATGTCTATAGTAAAATAAACTTACTTTTGAATAGCGTTAAGGCTTTACATTTTCCACTTTAACACGTTATACTCCCAATAGTCCATCCAGTATCATAGTCCCTCCTGATCGGGAAGCCACCATAGGATACTCCATGGGCTATGGGAGAAAACCAAACTCGTACAAGGCGCGATAGGGTAGGTGACACAGCACAACTAGGCAATGCCAGGGTAGATATACCAATTACACTCCCGGGCTGGTGGTAACGCGTAGCAGCTTCTACCGCCCACCATGAGCCACACCCCCAAATCAAAAATCAAAAGTGGCCACCAAATAAATCTCTAAGTCAGAATATGGCATCGAAGGAGTGTGTTCGATCAGAGGAGCGACCTCATTAGCCCGTCGATTGCTCCTGTTTTAGCTACCTTATGCCAACTCACGGGAGTTGGGTCCATGTATCTACCATAATAAAATGTCGCCACCATCCTACTTCATTCTGAAATCTCCACCACGTACATGTTGTTAAAGTGGTTTTCGGATTTGGCAGAGAGCATGAAAACTTCCGATCCTGGTCTCTTTAACAACCCAATGTAATTATGACCTATGGATATTTATTTCAAAATCATTTCTATTCCAAACCTTTGAAATTTAAATACCATTACTTTCCAAAATAATATCCATTTTCAAAATGGCAAAATTTCCAAATCCATATACATCTAAAATGATATCCTTTTCAAAACTAAATACAATATTATTTCATTTCAAAACCAAATCAATATATCCTTCAAATAAATCCACAATTTCCAAATCCCTGAATATTTTTTTTCAATTTATTAAACTTTAAATATTCCTTTAAATAATCTTAACCCAAACCACTTTATAAGGTCATATTCTTAAATCTTCAATTTTCAATAAGTTTCAGATTAATATATTTAAAGTCAATTTAAAATTTAATACAATTCCAAAAACCTCATTTCCAAATTATGGTACCTTCAAAGCTAAAAATTAATAGCACTTAGCAAATGCTACCTTATAACTACAGCATTTATAAAGTGCTACTAATAAAATTCCAGATTTTATTATAACATTTCAGAAACAATAAACTTCAATTTTTAGCCATTTAACTTATAAAAATCATATTTATCTCTTCAAAAATATTTATTTGGATATCATTTAACTTATGATGTAATAAAATAAATTTTTTATCAATAAATATCCAATTTAACCTAAGGTTCATTTGTTAAGTCAAAAGTACATTCTTCCTTAACTCTACTTTAACAAATAACTTAACACTTTATTTTAAAATACCTACTTCATAAATAAAACTAAAATTTCATTTATTTACTTAACTTAATTATTTTATTTGAAACCCAATTTCCAATTATCAAGTTAAGTCCTAATTTAAGATACATTTTTCCATTTTAAAATCACTAACTATTTATTTTACAAAACATAACATTTCACAAAAGAACATTTTATCATAGATAACATAACACTCAAATTTCCTTCTAGATGTGTTCATTTAGACATCGATTAAATATGATTTTCTAGTTGAATAAATTTTATTGCAAAATGTCCAGTTAAAACTGTATTCCATTTTATCAGTTGAAAATACATTGATTTTTATACAAAACGTGTTCATTTCATAAAGTAAAATTCATTACAATTACTAGGTTAGATTTAAAACTCCCATATTAAGTCAAATTCAATTATTAAGTTACTTATCATCAATAAAGATCTTTAATTCAACCTAAAACCAATTTTTAACTTTATAAAATTTTAGCTTATAGAAAAACCAATACACCTTTATAATTAAGGCATTAAATCAAATTTTAATTTAAAAGCTTCATATATTTATAAAACTCAAAATACTTAAAAATCTTTTAAGGGAAATATTATTTAAAAATACTTAATAAAATTTTAGAAAATTATAACCATGGGCTGTATAATTTTTCTAACCTAGGTCAAGTGATACAGATATGTATCATTTCAATCCGTAATTTAAAAAGAAAAATCTGGGTTCTATCATTTCAATCCCGCAATCCCAAGTAAAATAAATATAATAAAAATCACTCGAGCCTATCATTTCAGCTTATAATGATTTTTCATTATTCTAAAGTAGAATCGGGTATGTATCATTTCAACCCATAGTAATAGGGAACTTGCAGTGCGATAAACAGGAAATGAAATAACAGTATAGCATATAATATCATATTAGATGATACAACATGTATATAAAAAGGATTTAACATCATATAAACATATAACAGGCGGTAGGAACATAGCATAATAATTTATGCAATTCACTTGTCATCATTTCACAATCATATAAGTATATAATGTCTAGAGTGGATAACTAACCTTTTTCAAGATAGAATTGAAATTCAAACATAAATCAAGGCACGTCAAAGCACGATGCAAACTTGTGTGAAGAGAGAGCCAAGATCCACATCTTGTACATAAATAGATACAACATATATAAGAATATAGTTCTCAACACAAAGATTAGAATTTAAACAATGAAAAAATATGAAACAAAGTGACATAACCTTTTGATAAAACAAAGCAAGATGATCAATCACCAAGCAAGTGGGCTCGGCCATGGCTTCAATGGGCTAGGCCATTATGTTGTGCTTGGCCTAGATGGTTTCTATATCATGTAGGCTCGGCTAAAGGAGCAATAATGCACGGCTAAGGTTAGTAATGAAGAGGAGTCGCAAGTTGAAACTCATGGAAGGCAAATGGTCATGAAAATGGAAGGTCAAGCAAGCCTACATGTTCGGCCTTAACTACATGGCTCGGCCATGGTCCAGATCTTGGTCAAGGAAACCTAAATATGTGGCTATGGATTAGGCAAAACAATGGAGATGGTGCTTCAATTTGTGGCCGAGGCTAATAGGAAAAGTGGTGATGGAATCTAGGAGTTCGGCTAGGGTTTCAAGGCCTTTGGTGATGGATTCTCAACTTGTACTCACGACTATGCTTTGGGTGACAGAGGAGGTGGTGATGGACGGAATAGTGATGGTGGAGGCGGTGATGAGGTCAACTAGGGAATGGTGCAAGGTAGAGGCCATGCAAGTCATGAGGCAAAACAAAGAAAAGAAAAAAAAGTAAATAGAAAACAAAGAAGAGGAAGGAGAAGCCATGGAATTAACTTGCTGTATTTTTTTTTACAGACGCAAATGATAATTAAGGAGATGAGAAACTATTTTGTACGTGATTTTTCCAATAGAGTGGCGGCTAGGGTTTCTAAAAGGTTTGAACGGCTAGAGATGTAGGGTTTAGAAAATGAAAGGCTAGCAAATTGGAAGGCTTACTTGATTTCCAAGAAAAGGAGCCATGAGATCTTGAATAGATCTTTTTCTAGAAATGAAATGAGGAGTATAAGATGAGAAATAAATCTTGTTCGTGATTTGATAGGAGAAAATCACTGCTATGAATGTGGGAAGTAGTTGGCTATGCAAATGGAAAGGCAATGGAAAAGGAAAAGGCAACGGATAAAAAGAAGTAACCCAGGTCTTTTCAAATTTCTAAGCCATTTATCATAATAAAATCCACTAAATAAAATAAAAGTTTAAACAAAATAAAAGACGAAATGAATAGGGAAATTAACATAGAAAATAGAAAATAAGATACAGAAAATAACTGCGTGTAAAACACTGTATTTTATCCAATTTAAAAAGTATAAATCAAAATTTAACGAAACAAAAAGTAGAATGGATATCAAAATTATATTCTGCTTCAAAGAAAAAGATTAAAATCTAAAAATTTAAACAGAAATTCAAAATTTGATCAGAGTTGACCAAAATATAAAATTTTTAGAAAATGTTAATTTCATTGTATTTGGAAAATAAATTACAACCAAACTCCAAACTTACATTGGAAAATTCCAGAAATTCAATCTTAAATAATTTAAAAATTAAAGTTTTCAAATAAAAATTTAATTAAAATATCTACAAAATTATGGGTTGTTACACTCTCCCCCACTCAAAACTTTTCGTCCCCGAAAAGGAACGAGGTATGAGAATAGAAATGACCAAAAAGAAAATAGATTAAAAAATAAATAAAACAATAAATTTTTTATCCATATAAATTTCAGTTTAAATTAATACTTTTTTTCATCCATTGAAAAATCAGGGTTCTATCATTTCAAACCCCTACCAGGGTTCTATCATTTCAAACCCCTACCCCAAGTAAAATAAATACAATAAAAATCACTCGAGCCTATCATTTCAGCTCATAATGATTTTTCCTTATTCTAAAGTCTGTTCGGGTATGTATCATTTCAATCCATAGTGATAGGGAACTTGCAGTGTGATAAATAAGAAATATAATAACAGTATAGCATATAATATCATATGAGATGATGCAACAGGTATATAAACAACATTTAACATCATATAAACATATCACATGCGAGTAGGAACATAGCATAATAATTTATACAATTTACTTGTCATCATTTCACAATCGTATAAGTATGTAATGTCTAGAGTGAATAACTCACCTTTTTGAAGCTAGAACCGAAATTCAAACATAAATCTAGACTTTGTAAACAAAAAGGCACGACAAAGCATGATGCAAACTTGAGTGAAGAGAGAGCCAAGATCCACATCTTGTACATAAACAAATACAAGATATATAAGAATATAATTCTCAACACAAAGATTAGAATTTAAACCATGGAAAAAAATGAAACAAAGTGACATAACCTTTTGATAAAACAAAGCAAGATGGTCAATCATCAAGCAAGTGGGCTCGGCCATGGCTTCAATGGGCTAGACCATCATGTTGTGCTCGGCCTAGATGGTTTCAATGTCATGTAGGCCCAACTAAAAGAGCAATAATGCACAGCTAAGGTTAGTAATGATGAGGAGTGGCCAGTTGAAACTCATGGAAGGCAAATGGTCATGAAAATGGAAGGTCAAGCAAGCCTATGGGTTCGGCCTTAACTATATAGCACGGCCAAGGTCTAGATGTAGCGACCCGACTTCCCACTCCCGGAAAATCACATCACTAATTAAGAAAGAAAGGGATAGAAGAAGAAAAGAAAGATAAGAAAGAGAAAACAACACATCAGAATCTCACAGCGGAACGATTTAAATATAATATAGAACATATTCATAGTATCATATACATCAGAGTACACAACTAAACATCTAAATTTAGACAGTTATAACATTTCTGTCTAATACAATACAAGGACATCAACACAGAATACAACACAGCGGAAACTCTAACTATATCTACACGCTGAAGCCTCCTGCTCCAAAGCTTCTCCAGAATTCGTCAAGAGATAACCTGAATCACTTGACTACTCATACAGAATATGAGTACCCAAGAGTTTAATAAAACAGAAAATAAACACTCGGGTCAGACAGGGGTCTGGTGTGAGTAAACGGTTTAAGATTGCTTAACTTTAGAAAATCCTTTGAAAGAAAAGGTATCACGTAAGACTTCCCATACATAAACATGGAAAAGTTTTTACCTTACGCTAACCAAAACATTTGATAGGAAATCCAGTGATATTATAATAGTGTCTAGGGTTTTCAAGTAAATATGAAATAGCCGAAATTGTTACATCTATTAAATTCCAGCTACTAGCCACAAAAGTTGGTAATACAAACAAAACCGTAGGGTCTCGTAGGGAAAATGGGTTTCCATCAATGGCAGGGCTACTGGGGTACCGCCCGTCACAGTACGTGGCCTAGATCACTGTACCGAGGAGTACTCCCACTCCCCTGCAACACAAAGCCGGAACCATTCCTTACTGAACAGTCCCGAACAAGACCACCCCGCAGTTGGCTGCAGACCAACTGCCCACACAGCCGAAATATAAAGGGACTTCTAGATAGGGACGTATCTTGCTCTCCAGTGGGAGCGACCCACGAAGCCTTGCTGCACCTCCCCTGTTTTAGCCATTCCCGGTTGATGAGGCTTGAGGCTGCGATTACCTTTATAGGACCAATTACCATAGAATGCTCATCATCCACATGACGATGTGCTGAAAGCATTCAATCCATACAAGTTCGTTCCATGTTCGAACGAAACCGAAGGCACTATCTCGTTGCACTCAATTTGGAATCACCCTCAGAGTCAACGACCATAGCCCTTGCACTCTATATCTCCATCTCGAATCTATAAGCACTATTCCGTCAAACTCATTACCGAATCACCCACAGAGTTATACTGACGTATAGCCCTTACACCTCGAGTCTTCACTTGCACCACTTGGATTATCGCCCTAACGTTTAATTGGAAACGGTGTGGTTTTCGGATATCCAAATATGGAAACCCGATCCCGGTCTCATCGAAACCAAACGCCATTTTAATGTCCAAGTTATACTTAAGGGATTTAAACAATAGATATTTCATAAAATATCACTTAACATAAATGTGTGTACCTTATTACACAGATTGATAAGCATCTATTACCACGCGCATCTATACATATCACAAAGCAGCATATATAACACAATCAGATGTAGCATATTCACATCATCACTCATCAATCAATGTCATCGAACAACAACCAATATCATTAATTCATCCAATGATATATATCATCCAATTATTAATCATTCATAAACAAGTTTGATTCAAACTTGATCAATTTAATTAATCCTTAAATTTAATACTTGGATTATCTTCAATTCAACTTCTTATTCATTAATTAATTACAAATTAATTAACTAACATCACTTAATTATCCATTTCAATTAATCTTCCTTGATTAATTATTACTTAATAACTTAAGTAATAATTACTTAATTGCCATATTAATTAATCATCCTGATTAATTACTTCCAAATTATACTAAGTAATTACCTCTTAATTACCTTCTAAATTAATCAACCTTGATTAATTATTCTTTAATTATCTTGATAATTATTCCTTAATTACCTTTAATTAATTACACCTGATTAATTACTTTTAATTAATCACATTGATTAATTACTTTTAATTAAATACTACTTGATTAATTACTTTTAATTAATCAGATTTAATTAATTACTTTAATTAATCATCTTTGATTAATTACTTTAATTATATTTAGTAATTAAATCTTAATTACAAATTAATTATACTTAAATTATAAATTAATAATTAATTAATTATTTTCATTAATTAATGATTGCTTCATTAATTATAATCTTAATTAATTACTTAACAAGTAATTAATCATATAATAATTGCTCTTAACCCTTTTATTTATTTATCATTAATCAAATAATTTAAACCTTTAACCAATTATTGATTAATTCTTTAATTAATAACTAAAGTGATTAACTCTTAATCATATTTACTTAATTACTTTTAATAAAGTAATTATCTTATTTAATTACCTTTAGTAATTAACCACTTAATTACTTAATTACTTCCCTAAGTAATTATATTATATTAATTCAAAGTGATTATCTTAATTAATCACAATCAGTTACTTAATTAATTATTTAACTTAACCATTTAAAATTAATTAAATGATTCTTTTTAATTTACCATATTAAAAAGATTCTTAATTAAGAAAACATCACCTTAATTAAATCTTTTATATTAATCAATAACACTTATATAAATCTTAATTGAGTTATCACAATTATTCTCACAATTATTTATCTTTAGATAAATAAAAATTCAAATTTACATAAATAATTTTTTTTATTATAGTTGATTATCAAATTCTTAATCATTATACTTTATTTAAAATAAAATATAACCTTTAGGAATCAATTTATAAATAAACACATTAAATTAAGTTCTGAAATCTTAAAAACCCTTTCCAAATTTATTTATTAAAGTGTAATACAAATTTATCTTAAAATCTACTTATTTTATTTTAAAACTCCCATATTTAAAATATATAAACTTGTTTAAAACATAACTTTGAAACAAATTAATTTTAAAACTTGTTCAATCTTTGTTTTAAAAACTTTATTTCTAAAAACAAATATTCTTGTATTAATCATATCAAACTTCTGTACTAAAGCCTGAATACCTAAATACTCGAGTAAACCCTGCTGAAACCTGTGCCTACCCCAAGAAAGACACACGCTAACTCCGAGTTCCCCCCTTCCAAACCTGCTTCGAGTCAGCACGCCAAAAACCCGATGCCATCTTCGAGTCCTCACCTTCTCCTTCCCGGAACTTTTTGCAGTAACCCATAAACATGCACATGAACGTGCACGGCGCAACTGACCAACGGCGATCACCACTTCGATCATCCCCAGGTCGCACTCGACCACCACATCCTTATGCAACACCCAGAAAAATTATTTTGATTGAAAATCGAAATATAGCCTTCCATCCCAAAACTGTTCAGAAACCCCATCCTCAATTCCAACCACCGCCGACCATCCCCTTCACCGGAGACCATGCCACCACCTCCGTAGCTTCGACTCACTTCCCCGCAACCCCAGAACCATATGCGAACGGCTCCAATAACTTCTCAAAGCCACAAAGCCCAACAGAACAACACTGTCACAAACAGGTTGTTAAACCCTATCCCCTCAAATTACAATCATCACAATCTACTAAAAATTCATGAAACATTTTTCGCATGATCACTTAAGTCCCCTCCACCTTCGAGTTCAACGGCGATGTCCACTTCACCGTGGTTTGTCGTGATTTGGCCGAAAACCCCAAATCAGAAAAATCCTAAATTCACACTAAAAACTATTCTAAAAATCATGATATGATCATTAAAAATCATGATTTCCAATATGTATTCTAGTTATAAGATCAAAACTACAAATTTAATTCATAAAATTTTTGACCCAATTTATATTTTACTGTAAATCTGAAAATGCAGAACCAATTTCCCATTTTTACAACTTGTAATTATTTTTAGAAACAAGTTAATGTGGTAACAAACATCTTTCCTTCACAAACCAAAAGCAAATTCAAATTTAAAATTTATTTATTAAATTATTTGTGACAATGGAAACTGTCAGTATCACACAGTGCTCAAGTTTTTAACTATACAGACAATAAACATACAAGAAGATAACATGCATCAAATTAATTCAAATATTTCAGAAACCATCATGATCTTCATTCATCAATAAAAGTTGGTAATCAAGTTTAAAACTGTTTTTAAAAGGTTTCATTTATTCACCTTATCAAAGAACAGAGCAGAATACAGAACTGCATGTTCCCAGGCTTAGATATTCACTGCATGTTGATTTTATTGCTTGATTATCTCTAATTCCTTGAATAAACTTGCATGATGAAATCAATCTACTTGCAGTTGATTTCTGAGTTGCTTGATAATTTGAAGATGACCTTACATTTGATTTGAATATCCAGATTTTTCTTCTTTCTTCCTTTCATTCAGATTTCTTTACAGATTCCAGTATTTGAACTTTGTTTTGTATATTTTTTTCAGATTTGTATTCATCTTGTTTTTGGGATGAAGATAAAGAAAAATATGTTTTAACTGAAAATAAACTCTTCTCCTTGTTTTACAAATTTAAAATTTTAAATTAAAATATCAAGAGGATTGACATTTGTTCCCTATATGTTCTAATGAACTTACACATATCTCTAATATACATTAAAAAGCTTACAAGTGTTTTGTTGTTTTATTAATGTTTTCTTTTAAATATTATTTTATCTTTAATAATTTAATTTAAGTCTTGCATGTAATATGTATATGTGATTAGGTAATATGAAAATGTGTATTTAATGCTTACTTATTGATTTTATTATGAAATATTTATATGATTGTAAAATGTGCATACTTATCTTTTAAAAATAAGCTTTTAGATAAATATAAAAGTAACTTCATGTTAGTTTATAATTTATTTATGCTTTTAATTAAATTTATTTTAACTCTTAAGATTTTAAAACAAATTTATCTTGTGTTAAAATTAAAATTGAAAGACTATTAAACAAATGAACTTTTAAATTTAAATCTTAAATATCATTTCCAAAAGTATAAATCAAATTAACTTTTCAAATCACAAATTATATATATATATATTAAAGCTTGAAAACACTTATTAAATTCAGGTTAATAGAATTCCTTTTTCAAATATATATACAAAATATATATACATTTCAAATAGAAACATTCTAACATTAAATTTGTTAATTTCCATATTAAATTTTAAAACAAATATCAAATCACAATATATACATTTATATATATCACAATTTGAATATAAAGTTTATTACATTAAAAATTTCTTATATACCAAAATAAATATTTCCAAATCAAATTATTATAAACTTCAAAAGAATTTAATCTTGCCTATTTATATTGTTAAGAAAATATTAATAGATATTAACAAATTGTTATTTTCAGCCTTTAAAATAAATTTAACTTGTCAATTTATAATATAAAATGATCAAATCAATTTAATTATTATCAAAGATTATTAAATTGATATTGCTCAAAATTCCGTGTCGTCACATTCCTTCCCCCTTAAAAGAATTTCGTCCCCGAAATTTAAAAGCAAAGATAATTTAATAACCCAAATAAAGAATTTAAATTTCTATCAGCAATCAAACAATCAATCATAGCAACCAATTCAAACAAATAATTTTATCTATCCAGAAATTTTTTGAATAGAACTTCCTAATATTATCTAGAGTTTCCAGATACCTATAATGGAATACTCGCTCTACAGAATCTTAAGTAACTACACTACTAAAACCACGAACTCCCTCATCTGATTCTACAAACCTGAACAAGAAATCAAACTAAACTTCAAAACCAGCCCAACTGCCAAATCGTTCTTAACTACTGATTCTATCACTCGAAGAATCATACACATATTCCTCAGAGATATGTGAAATACAATGAATTCCAGCTATCCAAACTAGCAATTCAATCATGTAGATCAAAATCTAATCTTTAGGGAATACAGGAAAAATCTCAAAATACTTCCAAAACTAGCTCTCCAGTTTAACCCAATCTCTTATAACCCTCTATCAGATAAAACTTAAAGCAATATCCAAATCTCCTCAATTCTTAACTGCATAACTCTTTAGATGCTCTGAGTCACCTTTAATATTCCTGATCAGACTAACCCTTGCTGATTGCTTCAAGAAACATCAGCACCAACTCAAACCAAACCTCCAAATCCTACTCAACAAAATGGCTCTCCCAAAGATTATTTGCTGAAATCCAATACATAACTCTATTCCACAAGCATTAGTGGACTTCAAACCTATATCTCATATCTGAATAGCCAAACAGTTGTACTTGACAACCTTGCCTTCAAATCCAGAAAATTCCTTCATACTTGAATTTCCTGTAGAAATCCTATAATCCAAGAAAACTGCAACTTCCAGTTGCTCCATACTAGAATAACTCCCAACTCGCTTCCGCTGCACAACTCTGATCCAGAGTAGATAAGAATGCTATCGAAGAACACAAGCACAATCTTTCTCCATACACAGTTCATCCGACTCATAAAAATTTTAGTGACCATTCCACCTGGTCAAAACATCTCAACAGAATCTTAACTTAGAATATGATGATCAATCCAAAGAATCCTGAGCTGCCTCACCAAACTCTTCTCGCTTTAAGAGTCATCCCTCTACATGGTTGAACCATCAATACTACTCCTGGAAATCCAAGTCGATAAGAAATCTCAATCTCCGATTCGGGTCAACTTCTAATTTCCTCAAAAACATCTAGAAAATCTCTGACTACTTCCATAGCTTTCACCTCTACTCGAGATGCCTCAATTCCCAAGCTAAAGAATACTCAAAGATTTCCCAAACTAATCGCAAGTCAATTTTGCGATCCTACTCAGTTCAGATTCCAAAGAAATGTCTCCCCAACTAGCACAACTTTTCCTATTCCAGATAAATCTTTCCAGAATGGCTTACCTACCAGAAAAACAGATAGATCACCTCCAATAAATATCCTGCTCTGCTGAGCCTTCCAAAGAAAAGAATAAGCCTTCACTATCTGCCTGGTCTGCTGATAGTAGAATCCCAAAGATTACTGAATCATCGAAGAAATAGATCCACGCTGCTGCTTCCAAACTTCACTTCAATGCTACTGCTAAGCCAAAAGATCTTTCTTAACCAGAAGCTCTTGAAACACCAAACTAACATCCAATTTTGCCAAAAATCCTTGAGACGAGTCGACATCTTCTCACAAAAAAACTCGGCTCCAACCCAAACACCAACCACTTATCTTCTTAAGAAAACAATTGAGACCATGTCTGAAATGAGGTAACTCATCGACCTTAGTCTCACACTTCAATAAAGATAGGACACCCTTACTTAAGATCCAGAGAATCTCTAAACATTCGAATCTTCATTGCAGTAGGCATCAATGCTCTTCCAACACCATCTAAATATTGCTCCAAAAGAAACATCTTAAGAACCATTTATGGAAACTGCATCTCATCACACAGCTATTCCTTCTTAAAGCTATCAAGATACCACCACTGCTTCTGCTCAGCCGACAACTCAACTCTTGTAAATCCCTGCTCACTCGAGAGCAAATCTGCCTCATACTTCAAGAATATACTTCAATTCTCTAAAAAGACTTCCTCTGGACACAAAGAAATCCTTTCTAAAATCCATAAAACTTATTCGATACGGTATTAGATCTACAATCTTGACAGTTCCACCTCCAACCACAACATATAAACCTCTTCCATTAGTGGTAATCGTGTTCCACACACTTCTACCTTATCTACCTTTATAACCTATGTTGGAAAATCCGAACAGATAACCCAACAGATTAGGTAGTTATATATATATATATATATATATATATATATATATATATATATAAATTACAAGTACGCTCTCTCAAGATAGACACCACTCCAGAGCCTAGGTATTCACTCAACCTAACACTCTGATACCAACTGTAGCGACCCGACTTCCCACTCCTAGAAAATCGCATCACTAATTAAGAAAGAAAGAGATAGAAGAAGAGAAGAAAGAGATAGAAGAAGAGAAGAAAGAGAAGAGAGAGAAAACAACACATCAGAATCTCACAGCGGAACGATTTAAATATAATATAGAACATATTCATAGTATCATATAGATCAGAGTACACAACTAAACATCTAAATTTAGACAGTTATAACATTTCTGTCTAATACAATACAAGGAAATCAACACAGAATACCACACAGCGGAAACTCTAACTATATCTACACGCTGAAGCCTCCTGCTCCAAAGCTCCTCCAGAATTCGTCAAGAGATAACCTGAATCACTTGACTACTCATACAGAATATGAGTACCCAAGAGTTTAATAAAAACAGAAAATAAACACTCGGGTCAGACAGGGGTCTGGTGTGAGTAAACGGTTTAAGATTGCTTAACTTTAGAAAATCCTTTGAAAGAAAAGGTATCACATAAGACTTCCCACACATAAACATGGAAAAGTTTTTACCTTACGCTAACCAAAACATTTGATAGGAAATCCAGTGATATTATAATAGTGTCTAGGGTTTTCAAGTAAATATGAAATAGCCGAAATTGTTACATCTACTAAATTCCAGCTACTAGCCACAAAAGTGGGTAATACAAACAAAACCGTAGGGTCTCGTAGGGAAAATGGGTTTCCATCAATGGCAGAGCTACTGGGGTACCGCCCGTCACAGTACGTGGCCTAGATCACCGTACCGAGGAGTACTCCCACTCCCCTGCAACACAAAGCCGGAACCATTCCTTACTGAACAGTCCCGAAAAAGACCACCCCGCAGTTGGCTGCAGACCAACTGCCCATACAGCCAAACTATAAAGGGACTTCTAGATAGGGATGTATCTTGCTCTCCAGTGGGAGCGACTCACGAAGCCTTGCTGCACCTCCCCTGTTTTAGCCATTCCCGGTTGATAAGGCTTGAGGCTGCGATTACCTTTATAGGACCAATTATCTTAGAATGCTCATCGTCCACCTGACGATGTGCTGAAAGCATTCAATCCATACAAGTTCGTTCCGGGTTCGAACGAAACCGAAGGCACTATCTCGTTGCACTCAATTTGAAATCACCCTCAGAGTCAACGACCATAGCCCTTGCACTCTAAATCTCCATCTCGAATCTATAAGCACTATTCCGTCAAACTCATTACGGAATCACCCACAGAGTTATACTGACGTATAGCCCTTACACCTCGAGTCTTCACTTGCTCCACTTGGATTGTCGCCCTAACGTTTAATTGGAAACGGTGTGGTTTTCAGATATCCAAATATGGAAACCCGATCCCGGTCTCATCGAAACCAAACGCCATTTTAATGTCCAAGTTATACTTAAGGGATTTAAACAATAGATATTTCAGAAAATATCACTTAACATAAATGTGTGTACCTTATTACACAGATAGATAAGCATCTATTACCACACGCATCTATACATATCACAAAGCAGCATATATATCACATTCAGATGTAGCATATTCACATCATCACCCATCAATCAATGTCTTTCAACAACAACCAATATCATTAATTCATCCAATGATATATATCATCCAATCATTAATCATTCATAAACAAGTTCGATTCAAACTTGATCAATTTAATTAATCCTTAAATTTAATACTTGGATTATCTTCAATTCAACTTCTTATTCATTAATTAATTACAAATTAATTAACAAACATCACTTAATTATCCATTTCAATTAATCTTCCTTGATTAATTATCACTTAATTACTTAAGTAATTATTACTTAATTACCATATTAATTAATCATCCTGATTAATTACTTCCAAATTATACTAAGTAATTACCTCTTAATTACCTTCTAAATTAATCAACCTTGATTAATTATTCTTTAATTATCTTGATAATTATTCCTTAATTACCTTTAATTAATTACACCTGATTAATTACTTTTAATTAATCACATTGATTAATTACTTTTAATTAAATACTACTTGATTAATTACTTTTAATTAATCAGATTTAATTAATTACTTTAATTAATCATCTTTGATTAATTACTTTAATTATATTTAGTAATTAAATCTTAATTACAAATTAATTATACTTAAATTATAAATTAATAATTAATTAATTATTTTCATTAATTAATGATTGCTTCATTAATTATAATCTTAATTAATTACTTAACAAGTAATTAATCATATAATAATTGCTCTTAATCCTTTTATTTATTTATCATTAATCAAATAATTTAAACTTTTAACCAATTATTAATTAATTCTTTAATTAATAACTAAAGTGATTAACTCTTAATCATATTTACTTAATTACTTTTAATAAAGTAATTATCTTATTTAATTACCTTTAGTAATTAACCACTTAATTACTCAATTACTTCCCTAAGTAATTATATTATATTAATTCAAAGTGATTATCTTAATTAATCACAATCAGTTACTTAATTAATTATTTAACTTAACCATTTAAAATTAATTAAATGATTCTTTTTAATTTACCATATTAAAAAGATTCTTAATTAAGAAAACATCACCTTAATTAAATCTTTTATATTAATCAATAACACTTATATAAATCTTAATTGAGTTATCACAATTATTCTCACAATTATTTATCTTTAGATAAATAAAAATTCAAATTTACATAAATATTTTTTTTATTATAGTTGATTATGAAATTCTTAATCATTATACTTTATTTAAAATAAAATATAACCTTTAGGAATCAATTTATAAATAAACACATTAAATTAAGTTCTGAAATCATAAAAAACCTTTCCAAATTTATTTATTAAAGTGTAATACAAAGTTATCTTAAAATCAACTTATTTTATTATAAAACTCCCATATTTAAAATATATAAACTTGTTTTAAAACATAACTTTGAAACAAATTAATATTGAAACTTGTTCAATCTTTGTTTTAAAAACTTTATTTCTAAAAACAAATATTCTTTGTATTAATCATATCAAACTTCTATACTAAAGTCTGAATACCTAAATACTCGAGTAAACCCTGTTGAAACCCGTGCCTACCTCGAGAAAGACACACGCTAACTCCGAGTTCCCCTCCCATCCAAACCTGCTTCGAGTCAGCACACCAAAAACCCGATGCCATCTTCGAGTCCTCACCTTCTCCTTCCCGGAACTTTTTGCAGTAACCTATAAACATGCACATGAACGTGCACGGCGCAACTGACCAACGGCGATCACCACTCCGATTATCCCCAGGTCGCACTCGACCACTACATCCTTATGCAACATCCAGAAAAATTATTTTGATTGAAAATCGAAATATAGCCCTCCATCCCAAAACTGTTCAGAAACCCCATCCTCAATTCCAACCACCGCCGACCATCCCCTTCACCGGAGACCATGCCACCACCTCCGTAGCTTTGACTCACTTCCCCGCAACCCCAGAACCATATGCGAACGGCTCCAATAACTTCTCGAAACCACAAAGCCCAACAGAACAACACTGTCACAAATAGGTTGTTAAACCCTATCCCCTCAAATTACAATCATCACAATCTACTAAAAATTCATGAAACATTTTTCCCATGATCACTTAAGTCCCCTCCACCTTCGAGTTCAACGGCGATGTCCACTTCGCCGTGGTTTGCCGTGATTTAGCCGAAAACCCCAAATCAGAAAAATCCTAAATTCACACTAAAAACTATTCTAAAAATCATGATATGCTCATTAAAAATCATGATTTCCAATATGTATTCTAGTTATAAGATCAAAACTACAAATTTAATTCATAAAATTTTTGACCCAATTTATATTTTACTGTAAATCTGAAAATGCAGAACCAATTTCCCATTTTTGCAACTTGTAATTATTTTTAGAAACAAGTTAATGTGGTAACAAACATCTTTCCTTCACAAACCAAAAGCAAATTCAAATTTAAAATTTAGTTATTAAATTATTTGTGACAATGGAAACTGTCAGTATCATACAGTGCTCAAGTTTTTAACTATACATACAATAAACATACAAGAAGATAACATGCATCAAATTAATTCAAATATTTCAGAAACCATCATGATCTTCATTCATCAATAAAAGTTGGTAATCAAGTTTAAAACTGTTTTTAAAAGGTTTCATTTATTCACCTTATCAAAGAACAGAGCAGAATACAGAACTGCATGTTCCCAGGCTTAGATATTCACTGCATGTTGATTTTATTGCTTGATTATCTTTAATTCCTTGAATATACTTGCATGATGAAATCAATCTACTTGCAGTTAATTTCTGAGTTGCTTGATAATTTGAAGATGACCTTACATTTGATTTGAATATCCAGATTTTGCTTCTTTCTTCCTTTCATTCAGATTTCTTTACAGATTCCAGTATTTGAACTTTGTTTTGTATATTTTTTTCAGATTTGTATTCATCTTGTTTTTGGGATGAAGATAAAGAAAAATATGTTTTAACTGAAAATAAACTCTTCTCCTTGTTTTACAAATTTAAAATTTTAAATTAGAATATCAAGAGGATTGACATTTGTTCCCTATATGTTCTAATTAACTTACACATGTCTCTAATATACATTAAAAAGCTTACAAGTGTTTTGTTGTTTTATTAATGTTTTCGTTGAAATATTATTTCATCTTTAATAATTTAATTTAAGTCTTGCATGTAATATGTATATGTGATTAGGTAATATGAAAATGTGTATTTAATGCTTACTTATTGATTTTATTATGAAATATTTATATGATTGTAAAATGTGCATACTTATCTTTTAAAAATAAACTTTTAGATAAATATAAAAGTAACTTCATGTTAGTTTATAATTTATTTATGCTTTTAATTAAATTTATTTTAACTCTTAAGGTTTTAAAACAAATTTATCTTGTGTTAAAATTAAAATTGAAAGACTATTAAACAAATGAACTTTTAAATTTAAATCTTAAATATCATTTCCAAAAGTATAAATCAAATTAACTTTTCAAATCACAAATTATATATATATATATATATATTAAAGCTTGAAAACACTTATTAAATTCAGGTTAATAGAATTCCTTTTTCAAATATATATACAAAATATATATACATTTCAAATAGAAACATTCTAACATTAAATTTGTTAATTTCCATATTAAATTTTAAAACAAATATCAAATCATAATATATACATTTATATATATCACAATTTGAATATAAAGTTTATTACATTAAAAACTTCTTATTTACCAAAATAAATATTTTCAAATCAAATTATTATAAACTTCAAAAGAATTTAATCTTGCCTATTTATATTGTTAAGAAAATATTAATAGATATTAACAAATTTTTATTTTCAGCCTTTAAAATAAATTTAACTTGTCAATTTATAATATAAAATGATCAAATCAATTTAATTATTATCAAAGATTATTAAATTTATATTGCTCAAAATTCCGGGTCGTCACACTAGATCTTGGTCAGGGCAACCTAAATACATGGCTATGGATTAGGCAAAGCAAAGGAGATGGTGCTTCTATTTGTGGCCGAGGCTAATAAGAAAAGTGGTGATCGTATCTAGGAGTTCGGCTAGGGTTTCAAGGCCTTGGGTGAAGGATTCTACTCTTGTAGTCACGGCTATGCTTTGGGGTGATGGAGGAGGTGGTGTTGGTCGGCATGGTGATGGTGGAGGTGGTGATGAGGTCAGCTAGGGGATGATGCAATGTAGAGGCCGAGCAAATCATGAGGCAAAACAAAGAAAAGAAAAAAAGAAAATAGAAAAAGAAAAGGAGGAAGGAGAAGCCATGGAATTAACTTGGTGTATTTTTTTTTCAGATGCAAATGATAAGTGAGGATATGAGAAACTATTTTATACGTGATTTTGCCAATAGAGTGGTAGCTAGGGTTTCCAAAAGCTTTGAACGGCTAGAGATGTAGGGTTGAGAAAAAGAAAGGCTAGAAATAGGAAGGCTTACTTGATTTCCAAGAAAGGATCCATGAGATCTTGAATAGATCTTTTTCTAGAAATGAAATGAGGAGTTTAAGATGAGATTAAATCTGGTACGTGATTTGATAGGAGAAAATCATGGCTATCAATGTGGCAAGTAATTGGCTATGCAAATGGAAAGGAAAGGGAAAAGGAAAAAGCAACAAATAAAAACAAGTAAGTTAGGTCTTTTCAAATTTCTAAGCCATTTATCAAAATAAAATCCACTAAATAAAATAAAAGATTAAAAAAATAAAAAAGAAAATAAATAGGGAAATTAACATAGAAAAATCGAAAATAAGATACAAAAAATAACTGCATGTAAAACACTGTATTTTATCCAATTTGAAAAGTACAAATCTGAATTTAACGAAACAAAAAACAGAACGGACATCAGAATTATACTCTGCTTAGAAGAAAAAGATTAAAATTTAAAAATTTAAACAGAAATTCAAAATTTGACCAGAATTGACTAAAATATAAAATTTCAGAAAATTTTTATTTCATTGTATTTGGAAAATAAATTACAACCATATTCCAAACTTACATTGGAAAATTCCAGAAATTCAATCTTAAATAATTTAAAAATTAAAGTTTTCAAATAAAAATTTAATTAAAATATCTAAAAAAATTATGGGTTGTCACATGACTGCTTCCTGCATGCGTTCGGAAGCTTTATTCGTCCAAGAATACCTAAAAACCCTAAACCTCAAACTACTCAAAATCAATTGAGTACCAAGAGTTTAAAGGGAAAAAAAACTTCGAGTCAAACATAAAACCTGGTATGAATAATAGTCTATTATCTCAAACTAAGTGGATATCTAATGAGACCTCGTCGCTTAGCAAAACATGTTTTTCCCTCACTAGTATCCCTTTTCAAAACATATATTTTGCAACCTGCAACCAAACTGGTTAATCAACTAATTATAAGAATAATATAACAATATCCATTATGCTAAAATAGGAAATAAAATAGACTATCTCTCTCAATTATAGTTTCTAGGATTACTATTAACCTAATAGTTTTCATGGGCTAACTAATAACCGGTCAAACATTTAAGGACTCCCGATCCAATTACATAGTTTTCATGGGCTTGCCGTGAACCTATCTATCTGACATTTCCAATTTACATATAGTTTTCATGGGTAAACTATAAACCTGTCTATCTGACATCTTTATTTACACATAGTTTTCATAGGCTAATTATGAACCTGTTGGCCGTAGCCAATATCATACAGTTTTCATGGGCTCACTGGAAACCTATTGGCCCCTGTCAATATCTTTGCTTTACATTTTTCTCATTCAGGAGTTTACTCAATTTATATTCACTATTGGGTTAAACTAACCGGTTCTCCTACCCTTTAAAATAACTGGGCTAACTGCTCTATATAATATTTGAACTGGCCGCCCTTCAAAATGTTCCTTGAAAACCTTTTCAAAATGATTTAGTCCATCAAATCATAGATATGCAAGAAACATATATCTTTAGCTTTACTCTAAGCTATTTTTGCCATGCTATATGTACTTTACTCAAAATTACATTGATGATGTTTAATGAGGATTAACTATCATTTTTAAAATAAGTTAAAGTCCTTTATAACTTAAAAAACTTAGGCTATATGCCTAGTCCTTATATTCGAAACCTTTGTTTAAAATCTTTAAACAACCTTACGAAAACATTGAAGGTGCTCCTTTAAAACCTTCTTAATACGACACTTTGAAAGTACTAAAGGTAACTCCTTTATATCCTTTAATAAACCTTTCGAAATCATTGAAGTGGACTCCTTCGAAACCTTTTTGAAACCTTCTTTTTTACCAGCTTTAAAATCACATGACATCCACCTTAAAATCCTTTAAAACTTAGCCTTTTGAAAACATTGAAAAACCATAGCTTTCGATACCTTCATAACCTAGCTTTCGACTTCACAGGGTAACCTCTTTCGAAAGCTCTTAAAAACATTAGGCTTCTTCCTTATAATACTTTAAATTCAATCTTTTGAAAATATAATACTTGGTCAAAAGAAACCAATTATACAACCCCTTCGAAAGTTTCTACTTCGGTGGTAAAGGAAACCAAGTAAACATATTCGAAAGCAAAGAAAATAACCCCTTTCGGAAATGCAAAATTTTGTTTTAGCCATAACTTTTATTAGGCGTAAAATTAAGGTCTCTAACTTATTCCTTTGTGTTCAAATGATGATTTACCTTTTCTAGAGTGGCCACAATAGAAAATGGGTTTATGGTTAGAAAGTTACGCCCATGTTTTACGAACAAAGCTGGGAAAAACAGCTACAAAAGGGTTTCGGTAGCGTTTTACAACTACTACCGAAACGTAGCTTCCGACAAGGTTGTAAGGTTGTTGCCAAAGGGTTCTATATCATTTTATAACTGCTAACGAAAGTAGCTTCGACCAAACCGAAAGGTTGTTGCCGAAGGATTTTCCGTTTTACAACTGCTACCTAAAGGTCCAGAAAGGCTGCGGAAGGTATAACGACGAAAGGTTTTCTATGTGCAAGGTTTTATTGACAAAAGGTTCAATAAAAACACTGTAAAAAGCTGCAGAAATGCTGCGGAAGGTATAACGACAAAAGGATATCTATGCGGAAGGTTTTAACTACAAAAGGTTCATGAAAAACGCTGTAGAAAAGCTGCGGAAGTTATAATGAGGAAAGGTTATATATGCGGAAGGTTTTAGTGATGAAAGATTCATTAAAAACGCTATAGAAAATTGTAGAAATGCTGCGAAAGGTTCTAAGGTGGAAGGTTCAGTCGTAGAATCGTAAATAAGTGGAAAACCTTTCACATATATGCTTTGTCTAATTTCGATTGGTTAAGGACAACTTTATCAATTTTTTGTCAAATTTCTATTGGTTAAGGATAGGTCTTTGTAGAAAAAATGCTGCAAATCAGATGTATTATTTCAGAAAATACTTTGAAAACAATTAATTATATTAACTATATTAATATTTTAATAAAATTATTAAGCCTTTTTAGCTTAGAAAATTCATAATAAATCGAATTCATATGGAAAAAATCCCAAAAATCTGAAAAAACATTTTCTTCATCAAATAAAAATTTCAGGGAAAAATTCAGCATTTTATTATTTTTAATAATCAAAACCCGAAATAAATGCCTTTTTCACCTTAGGATATTCATAAAATATTCCTATTAACTCGGAAAATTATGAAATTAAAAATTCATCTTCAAATTATGTTTTATACAACATGTCCAAAAATAAAACTGGTTGAGTGTTGTTTGCTAAGGTATTTACTCTAAAAACCATCATTTTAATTTATAAAAATTCCAGTAAATCACTATAAATCATTAATCTATCAAAACAATGATTATCAGATTCGAACATCATCATCAACACAGCAAAATAAATTTAATTATTATCTATAACCGAACAAATCAAGTTAAAATGAGATGATTTACACTATTATTCACCTTGATTGGTTAACTGGAGAATGAGATAATTTCCTAGTTTTAATTTCTTAGCTTTTAGTTGATTTCCTCTTCTTCCTCGAGCTTCTAATTGCTACTCGAAATAGGGTGAGGTTTTATGAATGAGAGGGTAAAAGTTTATTAAGGTGGAGGGAGGGATTTATACTAAGGAATGTAACCTCAATTCCTAGTTTACCCCTTAGGAAATTACTCCATCTTAATTTAGTTAACTCTTATTTTAGTTCATTCATAAAGACACGGCCATTGGATTTATTAATCTCATCTCCCTAATCAATCACATTATTCTATTTAATTTATCTAATTAAATATCTTGAATAATGTTAAATAAAAATCAAGCATGTTAATGACACATAACTAGTTATAAAACCTGTTTTACACAATAAAATTTCAAAATAACTTTGATTATAAACAGCAAGCCTCCTGCTTCATCCTCAAAATCATTATTTTTCCTTTAAAATATTCCTTTCTAATCCATAAACCCAGCCTACCAGAATGAGTGCCTATTACTTATCAATCCATTATGAAAAATGTTAAACAAGTATTCATCATCCAATAAAACATCACTTAATCTTTTGTTTTAGGCTTTCGTTGTTATGTTATTATTTATTTATTTAGTTATCAGCTAGTTAGGCCTATCTGTCACTAATTCATCTTTTCTCGAGCAACGTCAACTGATGAAATAACCATTCATTGCCACCAATGGGATCCCCCAAACTAAAGCCGCCCTTACTCTCGTAAGTGGTTGAATGTAAGTGCCTTGAATACATTCTAGTAAGCATCCTTACTAAGCATCAATGTCCCCTTTTAGTGTTGAACTACTATTGTTCACGTTGCTGATTTATTCATTTAAGTTAAAACAACACTATGATGTTTTGGTACCCTTCTATAGCACGCTGCCTTAACTCCGCTTTAGAGTTTATAAATAATTTGGGATTGAACTTTATCGTAGCACCCTGCCATATTGGTTAGACTAATAGTCAAGGAAACTTGCCATCCAATAACTCTGTGAGCAGATATATCTTTACAATCATAGTTTAATCCATTTTATTCATTCATTTATAGTGTAACCTATACTTCATTTAGATAAAACATTTTACCTTTTTTTAAATGATACTCTATCATTTATTAGTTTCTCTATGCTTTCTTCCATCTCAAAACAAGTTAACACCATTTTTAACTTATAAAAATCTATCCTTTAGTACATCCCCATGAAATAGTTCAGTAACACTTGGAAACTGCCGGCTAAAGTGCCTTAAGAATTTTCTTATTTTAGTTAGAAAATATATCATCCATGCTTTTGTGAGTAATGATTAGTTGTCACGAATTAGCTATCCTATAGCTTTTGAACGTTTTAGCCTATTAATCGTGGAATCACTATCCCATAGCCATCGTGGGTTAATTATCCTAGGACATCACATAATGATATTATTTAGTTATCTTGATTAATTTTTTAAAAGCATTCGCAGGTAGATAACTTCCCAAGCTAACTCATATTGAATCGGTAAAGAGCAATCATGGGTGATCTATCTTATAATCATCGTAGTTAACTCACCTAGAGTCATCGCATGTTTTTCTATCTGAAAACCGTCGCATGCTCTTTCCACCAAAGCCGTCGCGTGCTAACCCTTCCAAAGCCATCATGAGTTGTTAACTTCATTCAAGCTCTAGTGTGATATCCTATTTAAGGACATCGTGCATCATTTCTATCGATATCTATCGTGTCTTAATCCTCCAAAAGTTATTGTGGGCTATTGTCCTCAAAACCCTCGCATGCAATTAAAGGCCTTAGTGTCATCATGTTATGCTCCTTACTTAATTTTCATGAGAAAGGTATAAATAGGGATTTCGTGTGTTAAATTGCACACTCGTAATTATATTAAAAATTGATTTATTTTTTTAACAAGTAATCAGTTTACGCCAATCCCATTTGGTTTTGAATTATCATTAGTCATCTTCTTATTTTCTAGTTTTCTATTCAGAATTTGTCAACTGTCTATAATTCATTAAATTTTCCTTAATTAATTAATAAATTCCTTCCCTTAGCAAATAATTAATGTAAAATTGAAAAGTAACAAAGAAATCCTAAAAAATCACTAAAAGTCAATTTTATCATATTTTACCTTTTCCAAAAATTTCAGGTGAAAATAATTAGTTTTATTACTTTTAATAGTTACTTTACTTGAAATTTACTTATTTTCATCTTAGAAAATTCCCGAAAATTCCCAAAAATTCCAAAAATTCTGAAATTTAAAAACCTTTAATTCATCATTATAAACATCATATTTCGATTTCAAACCATTTAGCTTCGATTAATTCATGTTTTAGCCTAACTTACTTCATTAAAATTTCTAAGTACAACTAAATGATATTTAATTACTTAAACATGGTTTATATTACCGAAACATTCATATGAGACTCAAATCTAAACATAATATGTTTGGATAGAGTCTAGAGAAAGATTTTTACTCTCCTCTATTTAAGGAAACTTGTTTTAATATTCCCATTTACTTAAATTTGAAAGCTTTAATCTTTTAGTTTTTATATCTTCTTCTTCTTCTTCCTTGGAAATAATATCTGGCCTTGGTTCTTGAGTTTAAGGTTTTTTTATGAAATGAAATAAAAACGGAATGAATGAGGAGTCAGCTGAAGAAAATGAGCTAGTGCTTTTGGTTTGGGCTAATATCCCATTCTAGCCTAGTCACACTGTTACATTTTTGTAACACAAGGCTAACTCAGCCGCTGACTACGACTATAGTGGGTTTTCATCGCCTTTTTTTATCCTTTACAATAGAATGTCTTCTATTATCATTTCCAATTGGAAAATCCATTACTTCAATTAGAAGACGATGTTGAATGGATGTTTTCAATTTTCACTGTAAATTGGGTATCCATGGACCTTCCATAAGACCTATTTTACTAATGGGATTTATTACTACTTTAGCTTCTTTAGCAGCTTGGAAACCTTCCTATCCAAAAATTTAAATTTATTCTCATTAACAAGGCCAACCTTAATTGCTCTAATTACCTTCGGTTCATTTAATTGACTTTATAAAGTGCCCCACACTTAATAACCAAATCTTCCTTAGGAAATTCCTGCAATTAAATTATCTTATCTTTCACTTTAGTAATATCTACTTATTATTTATTTTAGTATATTCCCTATGGTGTCAACCTTTCAAAATATGGGATGTTAGCCTGTTATAATAAACTTAAAGTTTTGCGTTTCATTCCACTACCAACTGCTTCTAGCCTTCCTATTCTTACATCTAATGTGAAGAGAGGTAGGGCGTGGAATCGCCAAAAGAACTTACTTTGACTTTAGGAGGTATATCGTTAACCTCATGTCTTCGAAAATCTTCAAATGTCCTTCGAAGAAGCTACTAATATTTACTTTTCTCTCTGTAATCTCACAGGTTAACTTGTAATAATGACTCTTCTAAAAGTTTCTCAAACTACAGTTTCTTTACTTTATACTACCATAACCACTTCCATTATTGTTTCTACAGCCATTCCCATCCATACTTCCTCTGCTCAGTTTGTCCTCGGTCCTGAAGCCGAAAAGATTGATGCATTAATGGAGGAGGCCCTAGATGAGCAGGATGACTCTTTCAAAGACGATAATGGTGACGATCTTGTTACTACTAAGATCGTAGGTTCTAAAGCTACGATGGTAGCCTAGAAGGCAATCGAATTACAAAGCTTAAGAAGGTACAAGTTAAGTGCGGCTTGTTGGAACCTCCAAAGTTGTTATCCGTTGCTTTTCCCGTTCCCTCATTTCTTGTAAAGTTACCTTCCGCACCCGTCGCTTGTATTTCTTGGCCGTATTAAGAGGCTTACGCTAATGTTAACGATCCTCTCTAATAAACTACCATAGGCTAAGCTTCTTATTCCAAGAAGAGTACTCCATAGAAGAGAAAACAAAGAATGCGTCGCACAAAGCATCTTACCAAAGGAGGGAAGAGAGAATGAAAGTGATCGATCCTAGCTACTTTGCCAAAAATGCTTGTTTTTATATTTTTTTCCTCTTTATTTTTTGATCCATGTACATTGGCGATTGTTGTGTGGGTATGGCCCCAACAATTTGTAATCAAAATTATGTTGTAAATAAAAGTTGATTCTATTTAACTTTGTCTTATTTACTCTAACACATCTTTATTTTCTTTCATATGTACTTATCTGCATAAATAAATATAAAATTATTTCTAATGAAATTACTTATATATCATATCTGCATGTGCCTATGATCTATGAAAATCCCTTATTTAATATACCTCCATAAATATAAATATATTTTTGTAGTTGTTCAGTGTTGTTCATTTCTTAGTTTCATTCATTATGGAACAAACATTTCCTATTTGATTATAAATAAAATTGTGTTCCATTGTTGTAACTAAAATTATATGGTTTGTCCGTTATTCTTACATGAGCATCAATATAACTCTATGATGTACCTACAAAATTCAATTATACAACGACGGCTTTATTGGGGCATTAGAATTTACTATGCCCGTCCGTGGGCACATAAAGTCGAACTCGCCTATCGCTAGGCATTGGTCTAAAGTAAGATGTATAGGGTGAATTATCTGATGTACTCAAGTCTAATTGTATGCCAATTGTCCAATCATAGCTTAAAGAAGTCTATCGATACCAAACTCTATGTACTTAAACATTAATTTTTCAAAGCACAGAATGTCCATTCTACTAATGATCCGATGGCATAAAATTCAGACTTCAAAAATATGGTTTCGTTGATTCAGTAAGCTAAATTTATTATAAATAATGATATCTATCTCCTTACTAAATCAAATCTAGATGAATGGGGTATCTGTTTATAAAACAAGATTAAGTAAAAGAGAAGTGTATATGCTCGCTATTCCATGCATGTGGTATTGGGATCCAGCTAACTGTTGACAGCTTAAAAGTACCGTCACCATGCTTTTTTTTATAATGTAGGGTCCTTTCCAATTTATTTTAAGTGCCCCCGTACTTGGGAAGACCGATTTCAAAATGAGGTAGCCTATCTCGAAAGTATGATTTCAAACCTAGGCACTGAACTATCTTTCTACTTTTTTTCGTTGAGCAGTTACCCTCATACTAGCCTCTTCTCATTTTTCTTCCACCAGGTCAAGTACCTCAAGCAAGAGTTCCTCGTTCAACTTGAGGTCATAATACATTTGGCTATGAGAAAGGACTCCACCTCAAATCTGAATCACGGCCTCTGTTCCATATGCCAAAGCGAATGGACTATGTCCAATTGCAGACTTTTGGGTTTTTCGATGATCCTATAAATTCAAGGTAAACTCATCAACTCAGTCGCACTTAGCACTCTTCAATCATTTATATATGATGGATTTAATGATTTTATTCACCGCCTCCACGTATCCCTTTTCTTGTGGATGTGCTACCATTGAAAAGCTCTTCTCAATTCGATATCGAGCATTGAAATAAGAAAATTTTGCACTTTCAAATTGAGTTCCACTATCTATTATGGTCTTCTATAGTACTACAAACCTGCATAAAATGTTCTTTATAATAAAGTTGATTAATTTCATTTAGTGATCAGGGTTAGGGGACTCATGTCAGCCCACTTTATAAAGTAGTCCACAACAAAGATTACAAACATCGCTCCTCGGCGGAACATTAGTAGCATTCTGATGATCTCAATTCCCCAAACCGCAAATTGCCATGGGGTGACCATTTCTGTAAGCTTGTTAGACGAGGCTCTTGGAATCTTCGAAAATATTTGGCACTTGTCACATCTCCTCGAGTAGTCAATTGTATTGCGGTTGAAAGATAGTCAGAAATAACTATAATGAAGAATCTACTTTGCCAATGTTTGCCCACAGTATGATTGCAACATCTTCCTTCATGACCATCCTCTAGGATCTTTTTAGCTTCATCCTTGTTGAAACATCTTAGCAAGGGGGCAGAGAATCCTCCTCTATATAGCACTCCTTATCGCGTAACGAATCGAGGTACTTTTCACAAGAGCTTTCATCTTTCGTTTTGACTTTTTGGGAGTGTCCCCTTTGGCAAATAGTCTTTGATCAAAGTCATTCATGACTCCTTTTCCACAGTCTCAATTATGCACACAATATCCATTTCATTAATACTTGAATATTGCAAAATCTCTACTAGCATGATGTACAATAGTTGTATATTAACAAGCTCTATGATTTGGCTAATGAATTCATATTCTCCTCTTTGGGATGTGGTTTATCGTATAGTAATCGTTATCATCTAGTACCTCTCACACCATTGACAAGTAAGAGGCAAGCGTTGCACCCTTAGACCAAACTCTTTCTTTACTTGGAAAACCACCATTTAGGAGTCATTGATGACGTGCAATGTCCGCACTAAAAATTCTTTCACTATTTTGAATGCCACAATCGGTTCTACATGCCCAGCTTCGTCCTTTTTTGTTTGGAACTCAAACTTCAAGGCATAAAAAATCCTCCTAACTTTGGAGGTTATGAGTACCACCCATACCATGGAATCGTGGTCAATGGATGTTGCATCTATGTATAGTTTCTACTAAAAAAGCATGATCAATTCATCATTCGCATTGTCATCTTGGATAGTGAATTTGGTTATGAAATCTACCAATGTATGTCAGTGAGTCACCTTCCTAGAATAAAAAATTATCTCATAATGAATTGTCTTGATGTTCTACTTTAGTAGTTGTCCTAAAGTCTTAGAGCGGTGCAACAGTTTCCTTAGGTTGTTCCATCAATAACCTTATCAGATGAGCCTGAAAGTATGGTTTGAACTTCCTCGATGCTATTAACAAACAATACATCAATTTCCCCATATTTGGATATTGCATTTCCATTACGATGAATTGCTTGTTAGCATAATAGGCCAGCCTATCGATTTTTCGCTCCTTACGCACTAATGCTACACTTAATGCATGAGTCAATCTGCTATATAGTTATAAAGATATTCTCCTTCTAGGTAGATTTAAAGATATTTTCCTTCCAAAGGTTTGGATAAAACCGGTGTTTTCTTCGAATGCTCCAATAGATTCTAAAAAGCAGCTTCATGTTCGCTCGTCCATTGGAACTTTCCTTATCTTTCTGGAGGAATCAAAGAATAATATACATTTATTAGTCGCCTTTTGAGATGAACCAACTCAAAGTGGCGACTTTACCATTCAAGCTCAGCATTTCTCTCCTAGTCTATGGGGAAGTAACCAATTTCAATGCTTTAGTTTGATCTAAATTAGCTTAAATTCCCATTAAGTTTATGACAAAAACCAAAAACTTTCCCAATGCTACTCTAATGGTAGATTTAAGTGGATTCAATCTAATTTCATATTTCCAAAGCACATCAAAAATTTCAGAAGGTTACCTATATGGTCAATTGATTCCTGCAACTTCACTAGCACATCATTCATATAGACCTCCATCGACCCCATGATCCGTTCTTTAAAAATCATATTGACTACACATTGGTATGTAACTCCGGTGTTCTTCAAACCAAACGATGTCATTTGTAGTAATATAGTCCTAAATCCATAGTAAAACTCATACGCACTTGATCGAGGTAGTATATCACAATCTTTATAAAGCCGGAGTATGCATCCATGAAGAATAATAGTTCATATCTAGTTTCGTCAACTAGTTGATATCGATTCACAAAGAAAAGAATTCCTTATGCATGCTTTGTTCGATTCTAATTAGTCAATACACTTCCTCCATTTCCCATTTTCTTTTTTACCACTGGATTCATCCGAGTGTAGCGCATTGCGAATGAAGCTATTCGCCTTGAGCTTATCCACTTCTTTCAATGCAGCAAATTGTTTCGGTTCCATGCTACACCGTCTCTACTTCACTGAAGGGTAGCTAGGATTCACATTCAATGTGCGATATTCACAAAAAATTTACACATATCAGAATGTGTCTAAATAAATACATCCTCATTTGCTCAGCGAGACCTACCATATTTCATCATCGACAAGCTAAGTTTAGATCCAACTTTAAGAACCGTCATAGGATCTCCAATGTTTGTCGAGATCTTAATCATTCGCTCCACCAATTCTACTTTACTTCTTCTAACTCTTTTTATGGGTCCACTGATTTGTAATATTTGATATTAGACCCAACTCGAGGCTTAGGCAGTAATTTCTATGCATTAATAGATTTGATGTGGAGAGGTTTCACAACACCTTTTCCTTTTTCCAGAAATCTCGCTTCCCCAAGCTCAGTGACATTGCATTTTTGACCAGTGCTTTTGCCACCTTAAATTGCCGCTGCCCATTCTTTAAGGGAAACTTCTTCATCTGAATCCAAGGTGAAAGTGTTATAGGAAGAAAATCCATCCACCACAATAAAGTTCTACAACGCGGTGCCTTGTAGTGTTAATCTCCTAGCTGCATAAATAATTTGGTGTAACCGATCAGATCAATGGCTTCTCTGGTAAACCCTTATATATGGGTTTTACTAGGCTAAAGATCCTTTTTGTATAATCCCATCTGAATGAAAGTATTCTTAAAAAAGTATTCATCGAGCTCCCACTGTCAATAACGACTTAGTGCAGTATAATCGGCCTTATCACAGCCGTAATCACCATTGGACCGAGCGTTAGTGCTTCGACCCCATCACCATCTTTGTTACGGAAAACTATATCATCATTAGTCCTCCGCTATTCCCTAGGAGGACCACTTTCTTCTATGGTATAGCACATCTCTTAAAGTTGTATACCTCAAAGAACTTTCATAGTGCTCTATGCCATTCCAACTTTTCTCCATAGGATGCTAACATCCTTAGATGGTATTAATCACAATACCGCTAGCTAGTAGCCAAGTCCCTTCACTGCTGGACCTAACCGCATTACCTTGAGGCTACTGCCTCCAATGCTGATTATTTACTTATCTACCTTCTTATGGGTTCTTAAAATATACTTGTATCTTTTTTTTGCGAATCATGTATTCGAGTAAATCATGGAGATGTTAGCACTCATTCATACTATGCCCACGAGCCTTATGGAATCAACAAAACTTTTTAGATTATTCTCCTCTTCAGCAGCCTCCCATAGGGCAGGATTCTAATAATCTACCTCTTCAGTACCTTTTAAAGAAAGGTAGATATTTTAAATTTAATCATTCAATATTGTGTACATTCCACCGTGAATGAACCTTCAACAGTTCTTGTTATCATGCCTTTTGTCACCAATGTAATTGAAGTTCTTTCACTTATTACCATTTCCATCATTATTATTCCTATTGTTGTGTCCATCCTTCTTGACAGCCGCGTTACTCTGTACGAAGTGCTTGGTTAAGCTTAGCCATTGGCTCTTATACCTTCCTCTAACTACGCCTCTTCTTATAGAAGAAACTAGTTCGCTTGTCTATAAAAGTCTTTCAACAAAGCTGGCTTTCCATCTTAAGCCACTTCCCAAAGTCAGTCTAGCAATGGACTTCGCCTATCAAAGCCTTCAAAAAAATCAGCAGACTTCTCCTACCAAAGTCATCAAAACAATTTCTACTTTTAGATTATTAACCTTGCAATCAGTGCAGTGCTAAACCTTTTCAAAAAAAAAAAAATTAGAGCCTCTCCAGACCTTTGATGTAGATTAGCCAAGGACATCGCATCCTTAGGCTGCATATTATACACTCTTAATTGTTAAATGAATTTCTTGGCTTACTCATCAAAAGATGATATGGACCTAGGCTCAAGCCAATAGAACCTGATCGTGGAATGTCCCTTTAGGAAGAGGGAAAAACATTTATATCTAACCACATCGTCTGCACATGCGCTGTCCGTATGCCTCATGTACTTCATGAGATGCTACATTAGGTCAACCATACCATTACAACTTTTTATCATTAGTATGATGAATTTTTTCAATATATCGAACCTCTAGTTTCATTAGTAAATAGGCTCCGACTAGCTATGGATTCCCATCCATCATCTTATTGTTGCTACTTCTACTGCAACGATCTCTTTATTATTTCCACAACAAATCATTATTGCAACTTTTTCTCTAGAGTAAAGATTGTTATGCGCATCGCTTTGGGTTCATGTATGCTAATGATTATGGTTAGAATGATGATATGTCGTCTTTGGAGAGTGCACATGCTGAGTTGTCTGATGGTGTAGGTGCAGACTACGTTCTCTTTTAGAATTGCCTACTGCATTTTTCCTTATGGCACCAGTTTGGAGCACCAGCACCATCCAACTCATCCTCGGAATCACTTCAATTACCCGCTTAGATTGATCAGTACCGACCCATTTGGTTTGACCAATATTGACCGTTTTTGTTGAAATTGTTGCTCCAGCTTTAGGACTCCATTTCCAACTTATCCCAGTGTCTTCTCTTTGCATCATTTGCATTCCTTCTTGGTGATTCTTATTTGATGATGATGAACTTACCTCATTGGAATCTAAAGAAGAATAATCTTTTTTTCTCTTATTATGTCTCTGAGATGGTTAAGACGGTGGAGCAACTACTTCCTCTTTTCCTCTATTAAGGAAAGTTGACCATCACTCATCTTTTTATTCATCTCTGTCCTCGTGTGTTCTGCCTTGCCTATGTACCAACTCTTATGTGTTTAAAGACTTTGCTTGAGCTGGCTCATTCATCTCTCTCTCATGTTGAGAATCTTCATGCTCTCCTTCAGATATAGTTCAAGATTTAGTTGTATCATTCTGCAGAGCCTTTACTTCAGATCTTAATGGAAATCTTCTTCAAATACAATAGAAATCAAATTTGACCTTAATTTCTCATCCTTAGTGAAATTATAATTGATTTTATTTTTAATAGGATTAACTACAATAATGAAATTATAATTGTTTTCAATTCTAGACAAAATTGATTTCAAATTTGGTAGTAGCTCCACCTAGAGTCCAAAAATAGATTCATTTATAAGTGATATAAGCTACATTTTATATGAGCATTCATGCATAAAATTCACAAGTTCATGTTTGAGTGAGAAAATATCTTAAGATCCGACATTCTATAAAGATGAATATGTTAAAATACGCATATTTCAAGAAGTAAAGTTGGCTCGTTTGATATTCTTACTAGAATAAACTACACAGTCTCGAATCTGACTCAAACCTGGAACACACTACAGCCCCACGTGGCGAAGAGCCGACATCGAGGTGCCAAACCTTCCCGTCGATGTGAACTCTTGGGGAAGATTAGCATGTTATCCCTAGAGTAACTTTTATCTATTGAGCAACGGTCCTTCCACTCGGCACCATGGATCACTAAGGCTGACTTTCATCTAAAGGAATGGATCAGAAGATTTGGAAAACATCAAGAATGGTGAGATGGAGGAATACTTAAAGTTTGGTGAGGTTTTGATCAATGAAATCATTTCAATATTAACATAATTTGATCTAATATAGTGACTATATTCTTCATGACAAACTTTAAAACTTTTATAACAATATTGTTTGGTAGTTGTATGGCCTCTACCTACTCGGTAAAGTAATCAATAGCTACTACAGCAAACTTGGTTTCTCCTATTGAGACTGGAAAAATCCCAACCAAGTCAACTCCCCATATATTAAATGGCCATGGGCTAGTAACAATAGTTAATTTACTCGAGGACAACCATAGAATTCTTGAAAACTTTTGACCCCTGCCACATCTAGGTTAAGGCATCCTTTTCCATATGAGGCTGATAATATCTTTGCCTCGTCACCTTTTCTGCTAATTTTACCCCATTGGAATAATCCCCATGGAACCCTTCATGGGCTTCCCTTAACTGTTTAGCTCCTTTTTCCAAGGTGACGCAACTCAGGTAAGGTATTGAGTACTGTTTCCTATATAATATTCCATCAATTATGATATATAAAAGGGCTTGGTATCTTAATTTTCACAACTCATTTCTTCCTTTAGGTAATATTCCTTCTTCCAAATATTTAATCAAAGGCATTATCAAAGTATTTGTACATTGATCTTCATGGGCATTTGTTCTTACTCTTTTAGAGAATTCTCTATAGCCACCATTCTCTTGGGGATTTTCCTTGTCACATGATGACATTTGGCTTTGAGGTTGAGTTAGAACCAAGACTTCGTTATTTAATTCTTCCTCTTTTGACTCAATACTTGAGTTTAGTTGAAATCCAACAGGAATAATTTTGGCTTTTGGTGCCATAACTTTCCCTACTCTGATATTTGCAAATAGACACCGATGATGCTGCAGTCGTCACCAAAATTATTTTCCAACGACAAAGTGAGTTCAATATTATTTAGCAAAACCTAAGTAAATAAAGAAGCTAAATAGCATTTTCAATTCATCGATTTGAATTGCCAAGTTCATTACATCTTCCTTAACCCAATTCATTCCAAAGCAGGGGTTAATATAATAGAAAATAAGAGTAGTACTATGCCCGACATATGAAGATGCCAAAACAGCACATAGCGAGTTCTAATTCTTGGTTTTTACATAACCAGTTATAATTCTTTGTTTTTGCACAATAGAAATTTTTAAAAAAATTATTCCCTAGATAAGCCTTCTATTTCGTCATCAAAATCTTTATTCATCCTTCTAATAGATGCATGTTTAATCCATAAACTCAGTATACTCGAACAAGTAACTATCAATTTATGGAAAATGAAAAAACATAGATCAGACATAAAACCTGGTAGAAGTTAAATCTTTACCCTAGTTATCCATAGTCAGACCACACCGCTAATGTAAAAAGATTTTTCTCCTCACTTTTTCATCATCAAGACAGATCGTATATGCACACAACATTATATAAAAAGCAACCAAGTGCATATATTCAATCAAGAAGTGTACCCTACTTTTATCATCTAGTTATGAACCATGTCATGTATCAACTCAAGCTATGTATACCCAATACTTATCATCCCATTATGAACCTTGTCATACAATCATTCATCCTCCATTCAGACATCACCTAATCTCTTATTTTAGGCTTTCATTGTTATGTTATCATTAAATTAATTATGATTACCACCATAGGCTTATCTATCACTAATTTATTATTTCTCGAACAATGTCACTTGATGAAATGACCACTCATTCCATTAATGGGAGCCACCCTAACTAGAGCTACCATGACTTTGCTAAGAGGTTAAATGTAAATACCCTGAATACATTCTAGTAAGCATCCTTATTAAGCAACCTTATTAAGCATTAATAGCTCGTTGTAGTCCTTAGCCGTTATCGTTAATGCTAACGTTTATTTATTTTATTTATAACACCACTTCGATGTTTCGGAACCCCATCTTAACTCCCTTTTAGAGATTATAAATCTTCTATGATTGAACCTCATTGTGGCACACTTCATTATACATTGGACTTAACTAATAGTCAAGGCATCCTGCTATTCAATAACTCTATGAGCCGGTATATCTTTTCGATCATGGTTCAACCCATTTCATAAATTTATTTATATTGTATCCTACCCTTTCTTTAGGTAAAACTTCTTTATCTTTCAATTTAAATGATACACTAACATTTACAAGCTTCTTTAAGCCCTAGTACATTTCAAGACTTAGTTAACACAATTTTAACTTATAAAATCCATCCTTTATTTCATCCCTACGAAATTATTCGTTAACACTTAGAAACTATTATAAGTCCCTAATTTTAGTTTAAGATTATTCATGAAAGTTAGTTGGATAGATTAAATAGAATAATGTAGCGGGACGTGAGGATGAGCTTTGATCACTAACAAGGTCGGGCCTTAACTAATTAAGTAATAAGTGTGATTTTAACTCAGAAAAGAAAAGAATAAATAAGAAGGGTAAATTGGGAATAGAGTCTTAGTTAATAACCTAAACCTTTCATCATTCTCATTCATTCTCACATATGAAATAGACTAAGGAAAAAAAGACAATAACAGGGTCGGCCATCAAATAAGGAAGGAATAAGGGAAATCAAGGGATTCAAAAGGGGAAAACTTAGGGAAACTAAACTCCATCAAATCTCAGTCTCATTGTACAATTTAAGGTGAATAATAATAATAAACAATCTCCATTATTTTTTTATTTCAATTCGGTTATGGGTAACTTTCGAATTTATGTTGATTGATTTACCAAGTTATGGATGTGAACCATTGTTTGGATAGAATAATAATTTATGGAATTTTTATGAAATTATTAGATAGGTTTCAAGGGTAAAACTTAAGTTTTTAACCTCCAATCGAATTAATTTTCTAGTATGCTAGGTAAAACATTATTTTGAAGATGGATTTTTAATTTTATAATTTTCAAAGTTAAAAGTATTTTTGAATTTCCTAAGGTGGAAATAGTGCTTATTTTGGCTCTTAATTATTAAAAATAATTAAATAGTTATTTTGGCTCCGAAATTTTTATATATGGAAAAATACGTTGATTCAAATTTATTGTGATTTTTGAAAAATTTTCCCAAGGGATTATGAATTTATTATGCTAGAAAAGCATATAAATTAATATTAATTAAGAGTATTAATTGATTAACTTAGTTAGTGTTTTTGAAAGTATGGAACTGATTTGCAGTAATTTTCTTAAAAGAAATTGCTAAAGTTTGTATTCTACCAATAGAAATTTGATAAGGAATAAAGATTGGTAAAAGAAATTGGTTTAATAGAAAATAAAATAGTTTTTACGATTATTACGATAATGCCATCAATATGTGGCAATGCCATGATGTTCGGCATTATCAACAGCCAATACCACTTTACAGTTGTAAGCTATATTGAAAATAGGCGGCATTGGTATGACGCAATGCATGTGATACTTATGCCATACGTATACGATGCATTAAGCCATCCATCCGCCACTGGTGTTATGGGAATACCGCATCTTGTGTGTATATGATAATGTCATGGGCTATCAATGCCGACTGTTTTCAGCATTCTTAAATTTATGCCGCAAGTTTTGTGATGCAGTGATTTTTATGCCGCAAGTTATCAATTTTGGTATTAATCAATTTTGCGGCAATGATGACGCTAATTTTTCAATGTATATGGCATAATAGCCGAAGTATAATAATGACAACATACTTATAATAATGCCATAAGTAATTGATCTTGGCCCGAGGTATTGATGCTTCCATTTACTATTGTCGGCATTTTTGTTTAATTGTTTTAGCTACTATGTCATGTGGCATTGATGCCATATCTCTTAATTTTAAAGCCGGCGAGGTCAAGTTTATATAAGCTAATGGGGAAGCTTTAAAGGTGAGATAGCCTACATTTTGAAGAAAGTCGTTAACCTTATGATGTCGACAGTTAGCCTTATAATTTATGAAAATTTAAAATTCTGTTTTCTAACTTTAGATAGAGATTCGATATTGTTATTACCGCATGAACGCCACAAGACCTTTATATTGCTATATTAATGGCAGGGAGCCATAAGCATGTGAATTTGACATTAGTCATTGGGTACGCCGATGAGTATTACTTCATAAATTTGAAATTAATCTTTGGGGATAACAATGCATATCGTTTTGAGATGTTATAGGTTTAAGGGTTATACAACCTAATTGGGGATAACAATAAACATAGGTTGAACATTTGGAAGAATAAAGCGATAACCTAATTTTAAATTTGTTTTTTTACATGTTCATAATTGTCATGGGAAAGCTATGGAATATGTGATGGATAGTCCATATGATGTCAAAGATGGATAGTCTCTATATGGTTAATGAAGGGTTCATAGTCATCCTAGGAAAATTATAAGATAGGTAATGGATAGTTCATATTATTTTAGAGAAATGGAACTTGTATGATGGATAGTCTATATTATTTAAATAGTAAAACCATGTGTGATGTATAGTCCATATGGTAGGGGATAGATAATCCATATAATGTTTATATGTGAGATGGGTAGTCCGTATAAATATAAGGTTGATAGTTAGATGAAATTAAGATTGATCGTCAAATAAATTACGATGGGTAATCCATCGTATGTTGCATGACTATAAATATTTATTTATTATGTTCTAACCATTGTGGATGTAGGAGCATAATATATGGTTGATTTGTTTTAGTTAAGATACTATGAGTGGAAAACTCGTCTACTCAGCTATGTGGTCTCACTAGATATCTATTTTGATTCCAGATGGTTGGTTATTATTCACACTAGACTGTTTGCTTGACCCAAATTTTTTATTTTTCCCATTAAAATCTCGGGTACCCATTTGAGTAAGTCAGGAGTAAGGGATTTCAGATTTCTAGTTATACGAATAAGCTTCCGGAGTCATGCAGGAGGCAAAATAGCTATATTAGGAGAATTATTTAATTTGTTGTGTAGTTCATTTTGTTTGAATGAATGTAATGATAAAAGTTATCACTGTTAAGTAGCAGTAGACTCTGATCAATTATGGGCATCTTCATACGTCGCTCTTAGAGTATTTGTAATAAGTATATTTTGTATGAACATGGGATTGAATGAGATTATGTAATGAATACAAAATCTTATTTGTGAAATGAACTGTTGAAATTCGTTAGTTACTTTGTGTTTAAATATCTTCATATCCATGTGCTTCTGACTATTAATGTGATTAACATAGCTGCGTTTTATCATTGAAATTAATACTACGGATGATTACTGCATCCGTAGTGTTTGGTTTAGGTTCTCAAAATTGGGGATGTTACAATTAGGTATCAAAGCATAAGTTTATGTAAAATTTAAAAGATTAAAAGAGTTTTGAAAACATAATTCAAATGAATCAGAGAATAAGATTATGGTATGGGATAACACTATAGCAACGTACTTGTATTTGCTATATATAATTGTGTATTCTCTCCCCTCTCTTAGGTCGTTCTTTTGTATCTTATGAGGCTCAAATGTAGATTATGAGAAAGCAAGATACGAAAACATGAAATGGAAGAGTGAGTCTAGGTGGAGGAAGCATTACAACCAGTGGAAATGTTCAGCCCAATACGAGAAGGAACCAGGGTCAATAGGAAAATGCTAATCAAAATGCAAATTCCAATGTAGGTTCTAGAACCTTACCAGTAGATATGGAGAACATGTATTAGTTCTTTGTCAATATGATGCAAGCTGGAGCTGATGCTGGTTTGGTTGGAGGGAATGGTTCTAATGTAGGAGAAACTAATCCCGAGGTGCCAGTTGGTAATAACTATGCCAAGCTGAACCATGATTACACTAATCTTGCAGGAAAGCCTTTCTTAGAATTGAGGATGCAATTGAAGTGGAGAACTGACTATTGCACTATGGGAGGATTTTTATTAATCTAAGGTTGAATGATGAGTAAAAAAGGAGATTGGCTTCTAGGCAGTTGTAAGAAGCTGCATTGTACTGGTGGAACGGCATGACCGTAGGTGCACCAGAAGAGGAATCGACTTAGGCTGAATTTCATAGGAGATTTGAAGAGAGGTTATTATCTAAAATAGCTAAGTCAACTTGCTTAGGAAATTTGTTGTTTTAGTGCAAGGAGAGATGTCTGTACTAGAGTATGCTACTAAGTTTGATGAGTTGTCCAGATATATATATATATATATATATATATATATATATATATATATATGCCACCATTGATGCCATGATTAAGAGGAATGAGAAATTTATCTGGGATGTGAGGTTGGAAATTATTAAGGCGATCATGCCACAACTTAGGGGTCCATGTAATGTGCTGGTGTAGATGGCAATTAGGAATGAAGAAATGCTTTCAACTTTTGGGAAGAAAAAGTCAATGGAAACCTAAAGTTCTTAGGGTATGAAGAGGAAGTTCTTCAAGGGAAAAGGGGATAATAAGGGTGGAGCTGCCAAGGAAGGGAAGTTGATAATTATCTATTACAAGCGTAATAAGAAGGGGTACTATGCTAATGAGTGTCGATTTGGTAATGGCAAGACTGTTATGGTGAGGAAGAATGTAAAGTGCTTCAACTATGACCAGGTTGGGCATTATAAGAATAAATTTCCAAAAGCGGCCAAGGTGGAAAAAGGAAAGGTCTTTGCTTTGGAACCATCATCTTTAAGGCTGACTATTGCTATAAAAGGAAAGTCTGTGATGGAAGATATGCTTTTGATTCGTAGCATACTAGTTAGAATATAGTTTAATATAGGTGCATCACATTCTTTTATCACTCAGTGTTTGGTACATAAGTAAGAATTAGAACCATCATACCTTGTTACTTCCTTAAGGGTTGTAAATATAATTAGTGGGTATGCAACTCTAGGGATGAGATGTGATCAGATAGAGATTGAGTTGTTAGGTTGTGCTTTTGCCTGCATATTATATGTGTTTTGGGACCTTTTTGGGTATAAATTGGATGAGCATATATGAGTCTAGGATATTTTGCCTGGATAGGGAGATATCATTTAGACACCCTATAGCCATGATCGAATTATATACATCATAGAGAATGCTGCTTTTGATATTTGTGGTTTATTGGGTGCAATGGAAGTAGAAGACAAGGTAACTCGAGTTTTTGTTGTAAGAGAGTACATAGTTGTGTTTGAGCTTGTTATAGAACTACCATAGAAATAAGCAATTGAGTTTCAAATAGATCTTGTACCTAAAGCTAACCCCGTAAGTAGACCGCCTAGTAGAATAATATCTACCCCGATGAAAGAGTTAAAGATGCAGCTGGTGGACCTAGAAGAAAAGAGTTTTATTAGACTAAGTAGTTTGCTATAGGGAGCGACCGCGGTGTTCGTAAAAACGACGGATGGGTCGTTGAGATTGTGTATTGACTATCGTAAGTTGAATAAAAATGATAAAGAATATATATCCTTTTCCAAGACTTGATGATTTATTTGAACTTTGATTGGAGCCAAAGTGCTTTCCTAACTGGATTTGGTGACAGGTTTCCATCAATTGAAGGTGGCGGAGGAAAATATCCCTTTGACATGGTTTCGAACAAGATATGGTTCGTACGAGTGGTTATTCGGACTAATTAATGCACCTTCTTTCGTTGTTGAATTGATGAACCAAATTTTCTAAGTGCATTTGGATGGATTCATGTCGGTGTTCATTGATTATATTTGATATATTATAAGGATGAGATAGATTATGAGATTTATCTTAGAATAGTGCTTGAGACATTGGAGCATCATCAACTAAACACAAAGTTTTCAAAGTGTCATTTCTGGAAAGAGAAGTGAAATTTCTTGATCATGAGAAAGGATGTCTATAATAATTGGAAGAGACCCTTGACGGTGACAAAGATAAGGAGTTTTCTTGGATTGCCTGGCTATTACCGAAGATTCATGAAGGATTTCTCCCAAGTAGCAGCAGCTTTGACTAAACTAACCATAAATGATGTAAAGTTTATTTGGTCAAGAAAATGTGAGGGAGCATTCCTTTAAGTTAAAGCATTTATTGACCAATGCGCCCATGCTAGTAGTGCCATATGATAATAATGATTTAGGGGTGTGTACAGATGCATGTGGAACGGGATTAGGATCTATGTTAATGCAAAAGGGAAAAGTGATTGTCTAGGCTTCTCGACGGCTCAAACTACATAAAGTTTGCTATGACTCGGGATTTGTTGCTGGCAGCTATAATCTTAGCTTTGAAGGTGTGAAGACACTATCTTTTCGGAGAAAGATTCGAGTTGTATATGGATCATAAGTCTTTGCAGTATTTATTCTCTCAAAGGAGTTGAATATGAGATAGCAGAGATGGTTGGAGCTTTTAGCAGCTTATGATTTCGATATTGAAGTATACGTCAAGGAAAGGAAATAAAGTTGCCGATGCACTTAGTAGAAAACATCAAAATGTGGTGTTAGCTACATTGATAGAATGGAAAGATTTTGAGGCGTTGACTATCTGTAATGTAAAGTTAAGATCGACTACTAGTTCTAGTCAGAGGACTGCCACATTGTCATGTTTAGAAGTTCAACAATTATTGATCAAAAGGATTGCTTCTAAGTAGAGAGATTATCCATTGATAGCCAAAAGGATTAGAAAATTGGATACCAGAACTAAGATTGATGATTTAAAGAATTTTAGTCTTGACAAGAATGGATAATTAAGAACACAAGGATAGTTATGTGTTCAAAATGTTGGTGACCTAAGGATGGTAGTTCTTAGAGAATGTCGTCGATCGAAGTTTATTATTCACCATGGAGGAACTAAGATTTATTAGGACATGAAGAATAGTTTCTTTCTCTAAGGTATAAAAAGGGATGTAGGCATATGGGTAAAAAAATGTTTGAATTTCCGACAAGTGAAAGTCAAGCATCAGAAGCCAAGTAGAATTCTTTGTCCATTAGATATTCAAGTTTAGAAATGGGATTTTATATCCATGGATTTTTATTGACGAGCTACTAAGTCGAGTAGGGAAAATTAGAGTATTTGGGTTATAGTGGATAGACTGACCAAGATTATACACTTCATTCCTATTAATTTAATAAGGATGACACTTGTATTGGCTAAGTTGTTTACGAAGAATATTGTTAAACTGCATCGGATTCCTAGCAGTATAGTTAGTGACAGAGATATTTTATTTACTAGTGGCATCTGGAAGAGTCTCCAAGTGTTATTAGGTAACAAACTTAGGATGAGTACCATTTATCATCCATAGATGGATGGCCAAACAGAGAGAGTCAATAAGGTACTTGAAGATTTATTGAGAGCTCGTGTACTGGATTTTGGTGGATCGTGGGAAGATCATTTGCACTTAGTTAAGTTTTTTTATAATAATAGTCATCATACTAGTAGGACTGACGCCTTTTGAAGCATTATATGGAAGGCTGTGCAAATCACCAACATATTTGCTAGAGATCGAAGACAGATTGGTTCTTGGTCTAGACATGGTGAGAGAAGCCACGATGGTGATTGCGTTGATCCAGACAGGAATGAAGAAGGCTCAATCTAGGCAGAAAAGTCACACAGATAAGGGGTGTAAATATTTAGATTTCTCAGTTGGAGACCATGTTTTCATTAAGGTATCACTAATGAAGTGTGTGGTAAGATTTGGAAAGTCAGAGAAACTAGCTACTGGATATGTTGGAACATTCCTTATTATAGGGAGGATTGGGGAATTTGCATACAGAGTAGAGTTACGGAGTAGTTTGACAGGAGTCAATGATGTTTTTCATATTTCTCATCTTAGAAAGTATGTTCATGACCCATGGACTATTATTTTCCCGACTGCTTTGGAAGATTTAGTAGTGGAACCGGATCTGACTTTTGTTTGGCAATCGAATCGTGTTGTAGCGAGAGAGGAGAAGAAGCTAAGGAACAAGACATTTAAGTTGGTTAAAGTCCATTGGGGTGACAATGTGAAAGGATGTAATTGGGAGACAAATGACAGGATTATGGATACTTATCCTGAGTTGTTATGATGGTATGTTCTATACTTTTTATATAAACTTTGTAGCTGGTAGGATATACTAGCGTTGTTTGTTAAAGTTGTTTTCATGTTTGGTGTTCTTACTGTAAAGTCCTTACTGAATTTTGAGGATGAAATTCTTTAAGGAGGGGAGTCTGAAACACCCCTAAATTTAACATTATTCAAGAAATTTAATTGGATAGATTAAATAGAATAATGTAGCGGTACATGGGGATGAGATTTGTTAACTAACAAGGTCGAGCCTTAACTAATTAAGTAATAAGTATCATTTAAACTTAGAAAGGAAAAGAATAATAAGAAGGGTAAATTAGGAATAGAGTCTTAATTTTTATCCTAAACCCTTCCTCCCTCTCATTCATTCTCACATAGGAAATATACCAAAGAAAAAAAATCAAAATCAAGGCCGACCATTAACTAAGGAAGAAAGAATGTGAAATCAAGGGATTCAAAAGGGAAAAACTAAGGGAAACTAAACTTCATCAAATCTCAATCTCATCACCTAATTTAAGGCGAATAATAATAGACCGTCTATATTACTTTGTGTATGAATTCGGTTATGGGTATGATTGATTTGCCAAGTTATGGATGTTTAATCATTGTTTCAACAGAATAATGATTTATGAAATTTTTATGAAATTAATTAGATAGGTTTCAATTGCAAAACAAATGTTATTGATCTCCAATGGACTTGATTTTAATGCATGTTGTGTAAAACATTATTTTGGAGATCATTTTTAATTCATAATTTTGCAAATTAAAACGAGTATTTTATGAATTTCCTAAGGAGGAAATAATGTTTATTTGGGGGTCTAATTATTAAAATACCTTAATAATTTTTTTGGTCCTGATATTTTTTTTATATGGAAGAATACATTGATTCAGATATATTGTGATTTTTGGGGAATTTTTCAAAGAGATTATGAATTTCTATGAATTTATTATGGTAGAAAAGCATATAAATTAATATTAACCAAGAGTATTAATTAATTGAGTAGATTAATATTTTTGGAAGTATGAAACTGATTTTTGGTAATTTTCCAGAAAGAGATTGGTAAATTTGTATTACACCAATTGAAATTTGATAAGGAATAAAGGTTGGTAAAAAGAAATGCTTTTAATAGAGATAAAACAGTTTTTACGATAATTACGACAATTCCACTGATATGCGGCACTACCATGGTGCTCGCCATTAACAATAGCTGATATCACTTTACAGTCGTAAGTGATATTGGAAATAGGTGACACTGACATGAAACAATGCATGTGATACTTATGTCGTAAGTATGCGATGCATCGAATTATGCATCCGTCGATGATGTTACGGGAATACCACATTCGTGGGTATATGATAATGTAATGAGCTATCAATGCCGACAGTGTTCAACATTCCTAAATCTATGCCACAAGTCTTTACCCAGGTTTTGAATGATGCCGTAAGTTTTATGCCGCAAGTTATCAATTTCGGTATTAATCAATTTTACGACAATGTTGCCACTAATCTTTTTATGTATGCAACATTATAGTCGAAGTATAATAATGATGTCCTATGTATATAATTCCGTAAGTAATTAATCTCGGCTTAAGGTATTGTTACAACCTTTACTATTGTCAACATTTTTTGTTTAATTGTTTCAGCAAATATGCCATGCGGCATTAATGCCACATCTCCTTATTTTAATGCCAGTGATGCCTAGTTTTAGGTAAATTAAAGGGGAAGTTTTAAAGATAAGATAGCCAATATTTTGGGAAGGTCGATAACCTTATGATTTATAACAATTTAAAATTTTATTTTCTAGACTTGGACAGAGATTCAACATTGTTATTGTGGCATGAATGAAGTCCTTTCTACTGCTAATATTAATGGTAGGGAGTCATAGATGCAAGGATTTGACATTATTCATTGGGGACGCCAATTGGTATTAGTTTATAATTTCGACATCAATCTTTGGGTATACCAATGCATACTGTTTTGATATGTTATAAGTTTAATGGTTATACAACCTAATTGGTGATACCATAGACATTGATTGAACAATTGGAGAATAAAGTTATAACTTAATTATAAATTGATATATTACGGGTTCAGTCATCCTAGGAAAACTATGGAATGTATGATGGATGGTAAACATGATGCAAGAGATGGATTGTCTTTATATGATTAATGAAGGGTTCATAGTTTTCCAAGGGGAACTTTGAGATGTGTGGTAGATAGTCCACATTATTTTAGATAAATGGAACATATACGATGGATAGTCAACATTATTTAAATAGTAAAACCATGTGTGATGGGTAGTCTATATGGTATGGGATAGATAATCCATATAATTTTTATATATGAGATAGGTAGTCCACATAAATATATGACAGACAGTCATTTAAAGTTAAAACAGATATTCAGATGAAATTAAAATGGATAGTCAAATAATTTGGGATGTGTAAACCATTGTACGTTGCATGACTGCAAATATTTATTTATTACGCTCTAACCATTATGGGTGCTGGAGCATAATATATGGTTTATTCGTTTTGATTGAGATACTAATGAGAGGAAAACCCATTCTACTCTGCTGCGTGGTCTCACTAGATATCCATTCACATTAGACTGTTTGTCTAATCTGAAGTTTTTATTTTTCATCTTAACTCTTGGGTACTCATTTGAGTAGGTCAGGAGTAAAGGATTTCAGGTTTCCAGTTAGAAAAAGAAGCTTCCAGACGTGCAGGAGGCAAACTAGCTACATTAGGAGTTTTATTTAATCCGCTTTATAGTTCATTTTGTTTGAATGGTTGCAATAGCAAAAATAATAACTGCCAAATAGTAGTAGACTCTGATCAACCAAGGAGGCATCTTCATATGTCACTCTTAGAGTATTTTGCAATAATTATATTTTCTACAAACATGGGATCGAATGAGATTGTGTAATGATTATGAATTCTTATTTGTGAAATGAAATGTAGAAATTCGTTATTTAAATTGTGTTTGAAAATCTTCATTTCATGTGCTTTTGAATATTGATGTGATTAACATAGACGCATTTTTTCGATGGAAATTAATACTATTGATGACTAAAGCATCCGAGCGCTTAGTTTCCTTACATTGTAAAGTATTCTCTTTTCACCTAATCCTATTTGGTGTTGAAGTCATATTAGTTACGTTTTCACCTTACAATTTTCTTCTGAGAATTGCTTGTACACTTTTAGTTAATTTATTAATTACCCTTAAATAATTCTTTCCATCATTAGTTAATTCATATGCTATCAAAAGTCAATGGAAAAAAATCCTAAAAATTCATTGAAAATCAAATTTATAATATTTTACCTTGTCCAAAAATTTTGGGGCAAAATAACTACTTTTAGTGTTTTTAATAATTTATTTCCCAAAATTAGCCCCTTTTCTCAACTTAGAAAATTAGTTCAAAATCGAAACCAACTACAAAAATTATAAAGTTCAAAACCCATCTTTATTTCATCAATATAAACAACATACCTTAATTTCAATCATTTAACCATGGTTAATTCATGTTTTACCCTGAAAAAGGAATTAATTTACTTCATTCAAATTTGAAACCATAATCAAAAATGTGTTTAATACTTGCAAGCATGTTAATCATCATCAATACATTCATTTACAATCACAATTCGAACCCAAATAGGTTAGGAAGGTTTTAGGGAAAATTTTAGTCACCGTTGACTGAAAAAACCTTACTAAACCTTTTTTATTCTTTAAAATTGATAACTGTAATCTTTTAGCTTAAAATTTCCTCTTCTCTTTAGAAAAATGATGGCCGGCTTTGACTTAATCATTTAAGGATTTGTTTTTGTGAAATGAAATGATGTGGCATGGCATGAGGTGTTTGGATTAAAGGAAATGGGCTAGTGATTTTGGCTTGTGTTAACATCCCTAGTGGCCTAGTCTCATGGGTGCATCTCCTATAACACCCATCCTCCGTATACAAAACTTAATTTTATTTATTTTTCATTTACAAGTCCAACTTTAGTTACCCTAATTATCCCTGGTCAATTTAATTAATCTTTTAAAGTATCCCACACATAATTGATTTAATATCCCATAAGCAATTCTTGCAATCAAACAATTTTATCCATCTTTTAATAATTAATTATTACTAATCTAATTTAATTTTTCATATTATGGACCCATCAAAAATGGGGCTTTATAGTTGCCTAACATACAAATTTCATCGTCGAATTTTCGATAGGGAAAACAAGGTATGCACCAATACCTTGAAAGTGAAAGGTTACCGTCATAAAAGTACAAACAAGTACAAAAAAAATTATGTTAGTACCATACTAATGTAAACTATCAATCATCAAGAAAAAGGTATTAGTACAACTACCAATACATAGCAAATATGAATATACTAATACCCTACTAGTCCATACAATAGACAAAGAAAGCACCTGCTATATATACATGGATGTCTAGAAAAATTTAAGATAGATATTTCTAATCTTATTGTCTACCTCCTAGGTGTAATCTTCTTTTTCCTCACTCCACTGGATGCGAGAAAGTCTGATAACTTTATTCCTTAACTCCTTTGTATCACGACCTACTATCCCTTGTACCGTCTCAGAAATGTCTAATCAAGCTTTATAGATAAATCCTCTATCGCCCTCGGTTCCACTACCAAACTTGGGTTGTGCGCATATTTCCTCAAACGTGATATATGAAAACATTATGCACACCTACCAAATTGCTAGGTAACCCATCTCTATAGGAGAATTTACTCATCCGCTCGATCACTGGGAATTGGTCTCATATATATCCGAGTGCCAACTTCCATTCCTTCCAAAAGTGCGTGACTCCTTACAACGGAGAAAATTTCATGGATGCATGATTACCTATTGTGAACTCAAGCTCCTTCCTTCACTTGTTAGCATAACTCTTCTGCCTTGATTAAGCTGCCTTCATCCTAGCGTGAACATACTTTGCCTTCTCAGTAACATCTCCGACTAGATCAGGCCCTAACACACGTCTATCTCATTTGTTCACCCAACAAACTAGTGACTTACACAGTCCACCACACATCTCCTCAAATTGGGCCATCTCGATACTCGACTGATAACTATTATCGTAGGAAAACTTTACTTTGTGCAAATGATCTCCTCAAGATCCTTCAATATCCAAGAATCTTGCTCGCAGCAAATCCTCAAGTACACGGTTTACCCTCTCAGTTTGACCATCGGTCTGTAGGTCGTAAGATGTGCTCAAGTTCAACTCCGTACCAAATGCGCTCTCCAAACTCCTTTATAACTCATTGGTAAATAATGGGCCTCTATCGCTAATAATATTAATCGGTATCCCATGTAGTCTCACTATATTCTTCATATACGACTTCACTAAGCTAGCTTCCATCCTTGTAGACTTCATCGGGATAAAGTGGGCACTCTTAGTCAATCTATCGACTATCACCCAAATGTTATATCCTCGAACTCGGCAACCCATCAGCAAAATCCATGAACATGAAATCCCACTTCCATATTGGTACTTTCAAAGGTTGAAGTAAGCCTTTCAACTTCTGATGCTCGACCTTCAATTGCTAATAGGTGAAGCATTTCTTTACACACTATCTTATGTCTATCTTCATCTTTTCTCAAACAAAGACTTTCTTCATGCACGATACATCTTCGTGCCTTCTGGATGAATAGGCAATTTCGATCGATGACTTTCATCCTAGACTTCCTTACAAAGGTCTCCTATATATCTGAAACCCACAATCTTCTTTCTCAATTAGTGGTCCTCCTTATGTCGTTCAGTAATTTTATCTGTAAGTGCTAGATGTAGTGCCAACCTTTGCTAACACCCACGGATCTTTATTGACCCAGTATTATGCCTATAATGCACTCTACTAGAGGAAAATGTCTCTGACGTCTTCCATTCTTCAATTATTGCTAACACTCCATTCTGATGCTTCATACTCAAAGCATCAGCAAGCATGCTCCTTTTTTTCTATATATTCCATCTTGGAATTATATGCCGTCAAGAACTCCAGCCATCTTTGCTGCCTTATTTTCAACTCATTTTGAGAGAATAGATACTTAAGAGACTTATGATTCATATACATCTCAAACCGTTCTCCTAAGAAGTAATGTCTCCAGATCATCAGCACAAACACTAATGCGTCCAACTCCAAATCATGAGCCGAATATCTAACTTCATGCGGTCTCAACTGCCTTGATGCCTCGGCTATCACTTGCCTTCTTTATATTAGATCTGCTTCTAAACTTGTTTCATAAGCATTAGTATACGCTACCAACTCCTAACTCCCTTTAGGCACTATCACACATGGGCGTACGTTATAACCTCTTGAACTCCTGGAACGATCCTTTGCACTTATCAGTCCACATGGACTTCTCGTTCTTCATGGTTAACCAAGTCAATGGTGTTGCTATATGTGAGAAATCCTTAATAAATATGTCGTAATAGCTATCTTAACCCAATATATCATCAGTGATTACCAACACTAATCTATCCTACTGATCGTGAAAGATTCAGTTCATAAGATTAGCAAAGAATGCGAGGGTGCTGGTCAGTCCAAAAGTATCACCAACCACTCTATGAACCATACTTGTTTGGAACGTGGTCCATGGAATACTATCTTCTGATATTATTAGTTAATGGAACCCTGTTGCAAAGTCTAGCCATAAGAACACTCAAGCTCCATTTAACCAATCAAAAAAGTCATCTAGGCAAAGGGTAACGATTCTTTACCCTTAAGTCATTCAACATTCGATAATCAATACACATTCATAAAGATCCGTCCGACTTTTTCATGAATACCATGGATACTCCCCATGGTGAACTATTCGGCCTAATGAAACCTTTGTCCTTAAGTTTCACTAGCTTCTTCTTCAACTTCTCCATTTCATGGAACGACATTCTGCTAGGTGGTCTACTAACTGGCCGTGCCACTTCCATCAAATCTATCCAAAATTCGATTGCCCTTTTTGGTGGTAATCCCATTACAGGTTCAAAGACATATGAAAATTCTCGGACTACACATACTCTACTAATCTCATCTTCTTGATTTTCCATAGCACGTAGGATCAAGTCCAACTTCTCCTTCACTAAGTCCAACACTATCACAATTCTTTCTTCTCCTCATTGATTTCTTATGGCGATAATCCTATCCACATAATAAATCCTAACGTTATTATGCACTAACCATGCCATACTCAAAATTACCGCGTACCCCAAGAAATTAAACACATATGGGTTGCAAACAAACAGATATCCATACAAGTCAAACTCGAGCTCATTGCACCTTAATTTGAGAGTTGCATACCTACTGATTGTATTAACCACATGTAACACATAATTAAATAGGTGGTGTCTAATTCTAACCTATCAACCAAATATCTTGAAATGAACTAGTATCAAACAAAACTCTAACCAATATACTAGAAATCAAAACCGTATGTCCAAGCACGTCCTTTTCTTTTCTCCAAAGCAATCGGTTCAGACGGAGGTCCTCCCAAAGCATAAACCTTAGCTTCCTAAAATCCCTCTTCTATGGCTTGGTTTATCACAATTGAAACATTTGGCCCTATCCTCGTTCTCTAGTTGGGTACATTTAGTGGAGCAGTGCCCATTCCAGCCACGGTTAACGAAAATGACATCAGCAATATTCGGCTTTTAAGTCCTTCCTCTAAAAGTCTTTCCTTCCTTCTAACACGGACTGAATCTTTTCTTCTGTCCATCCTTGGGTCTAACATCATCTTTCTTCTCTTTATAAAAGAAGCATCACACCTCCTCTCCATTTCCCCCACCATATAGAACAGATATAATATATGAGCCATCACCTTGTGATTCAGCCCCTTCTTCGGATCTTCAATGAACTTCTCTTGAAATGTTTAGCAGATTATTAATATGCTCCCTTCCATACCTTAACAAATCTTTAAAGCACTGGATGTACTCTACCAAAGTTTTTTCTCCCTACTTCAAGTCAATGAACTCCCTACACAAAGGACTCTTCTGATACTTGGGGATAAACTACTCCTCAAATTGTTCCTTGAACCGCTCCTAGTTTATCTTCTCCTCAAGGACCTTAGAAATTACAACCTCCTAGTCTAATACAACATCCTGGAGCTAACGAGAAGTCAATCTCCTCTTCTGAGCATTATTATATCCTAATACTTCAAAAATATAATCAAATAATTTTGACCAATTTAACATTTCTAAGGCAACACCTTCCCTATTGTGTGGCGACCCAACACTTCATCTTCAAATCTCATAACATCTCGAAATATAATTGAGTGCTATAAATATGATTTTATAACCTTGTTAAATGTCTTTTAACTAATGATACATGATAAGAGACATGTTTTTGAAATATAACCCACTACACCTGCATCTACAGGAAGCCAAAACATGGAATTCTTCCAAGTCCTAGATCAGTATCGATCTATGAATTTGGATCTATATCGACCCTGGGTACTTTAAAGAAAACATATATATATATATATATATATATCTGTGTGCGTGTATGTATGCATGTATATGATATATATATATATATGTATGTTTGTATGTGCATACGAAACTTGTTCAAGAACAAGCACATATGCTTGTGTGTGTGTGTATCCAAAATCCTGAATGACTAGAGACAATAACAATCAAATTCAAAACTAAAAAAATCCGTAGAGTGAATCGGCTTAAAATTATCAGGCCTGGAATGACAGATCATGATAGCATACTCTTGAGTTATACTACTAGATGCTAGAGAAGTGTCATGACAAATGGCCATTGACATACCTCTTTATGGAAAAGATTCATAGGAAGGGTAACTACCATTCAAAGCATAAAGTGGTATCCTTCGCAGCAATCCTAGCTTATCTCGATTCAAAGAATATCACGTTTGAAATGAGCGTACTTTAGAGGGTAAGTGTTATCCAGCCTTTTGATCAAGCAATGTTCGGATAGACTGGACGTGTCGAACTTAGAGTTATCAAGACAAGAAGCCTAGAGAGATAGCCTAAGAATCTTGAAACCAAGCATAAATAGAGCCGTGAGATAAGCCAAACCAACTCAAGATAGGAAAACCAAGAACCTACCAAAGTGGTGGGTCGGTACTAGTCCAATACCTTGGATCGATGTTGATCCAACTTTCATCCACTAATGGGTCCCATCTTCTGCCTACATATTCTACTTAATGCTAAATGCCTACTCTAAGTATTATTTTTTTGATCCAATTAAATTCTCTATCGATCTCCATGAATTCTTGAATCAACAACTCCATTCTTCCACGAATCCATTATTTGGACTCAGAAATAAGCTAATATCGGTGTAACACAATGAAATCACAAAGCTAACTACAAGATGAATCAATGGGAAGAGTTCAAGGCAACATCTAAGGCAATCTAACAGGTTAGTACAAATCCAAGCCTCTGGTTCAGTACCGATCCAAGCAGGCTGCTGAGTTGTCCTCCTATTCTTTTGGGAAAATGCGCTATGGCATTGAAAACGAGGTAGGGATATTTTGGGTGAGATTTTAGGCTCCATACTGTATGAATAGGAGAGTAGGTCTCTTTTTAAGTATCATTTAGCTCTTGCTCTTCTTACTCTAATTTCTTGTGATCTCTGTCGAAGTTTTATTGACCCATAAGAACTTCTACCTCCAAGTCAGAATATATGCAATAAAATCATTAAGTGGACGTAGGCCTTGATTTACTCAATCATTATAAATTGTTGTGTGTTCTTTCTTACTTATATTCATTAAATTTCTTTATTTTTTATTCTCTACTTAACCTTCTAGGTGTTTGTGCCATATTTGGTTGAATTAGGTACCATACTATATCAAATTAATCCTGTGTTCACTTGGGATTTCACTATTTTACATTAATTATAATGCATTCAAATCCTTATCTTAGTTCTATATTTGTTTTGGTATTCAATCTCACCGGATTGTTTATCATTCGAATTAAAGTTCAATCTCTCCTGGTCGTTTAACATTCAAGCTAGGAAAAACTGCTCCAAAAGGGTTTCCATAGTGTTTTACAACTGCTTACCGGAAGGCAGCTTATGGCAAGGCCGAAAGCATGCATTCAAAGGGATTACTATAGCGTTTTATAAATGCAACCAAAAGTATCTTTGACAAGGCCAAGTTTGCTGCGGTAGGGTTTTCCATAGTTATATAACTGCTATCGAAAGGTCCAGAAATGCCGTGGAAGGTACAATGATGAAAGGTTAATTATGCGGAAATTTTTAATGATCAAAAGTAAATTAAAAATGCTGTAGAAAGCTGCAGAGAGGTTAAGAAGGTATAAAGATGAAAGGTTATCTATGCAGAAGGTTTTAATGACGAAAGCTTCATTAAAAAGGCTGTAGAAAGCTGCAGAAATGCTATGGAAGGTATAATGACGAAAGGTTATCTATGCGCAAGGTTTTAATGACGAAAGGTTCATTAAAAACCCTGTAGAAAACTGCAATATCTTGGGGCTGAAGTAACCCATATACTCTTATTTCGTCTCCTTGACCTTGGCAACCCATCTATAAAATCTATGGATATCGAATCCTATTTACAAACTGGAATATTTTGAGGCTGAAGTAACTCACTTGGCTTCTGATGTTCGGCTTTTACTTGTTGATAGTTCACACACTGCCTAACCCACAAGCCAACATCCCTCTTCATGCCTTCCCAATAGAAGGCCCTCTTCATATCTTGATACATCTTGGTCCCTCTAGGATGAATCGTAAACTTGGATCGATGACATTACTCAAGAACTTCTCTTCTCAAGTTCTCCACATCTGGAACACATAACCGTCCTTTCATTCTCAACTATCCTCTTTGGTCAAGGCAAAAATCTTTCAAGACATCGACCTTGGTTTCAACCTCAAGCCTTTTGATCCTCTCAGCTAATAATGGATCCTCCTTCTGTTTAGAAGCAAATTTCTCGATCAGTATCGGTCAAACTTCCAAACAAGACAGCATTGCAGTACTCTGACTAGAACTAGCAGTCGATGTTAACTTCACACCATATTTGGTCAAAGCTTCCAGATCTTTACACTCCACCAACATAGCCAACAACACATTCTGATGTCTTCTGCTGAGAGCATCTGCTACTTTATTGCCTTTTCTTGGGGTATATTCTATATCAAAATCATAAGCAGGCAAAAATTCTAACCATCTCTGCTATCTCATATTCAATTCCTTCTGAGAGAATAAATACTTTAATGACTTATGATTAGTATATAATTCAAATCTCTCCCCCAAGAGATAATGCCTCCAAATCTTCAAGGCAAAGAGTACCACTACGAACTCCAAGTCATGAGCAAGATACGTTACTTCGTGCGGTCTAAGTTGCCTAGATGCGTAAACAATAACTTTGCCCTTCTGCATCAATACTGCTCCCAATCCAGTCCCGCATGCATCTGTATATACTACCAACCCTTAGCTACCATATGGAACTACTAATACTAGAGCGTTGGTGAATAAATGCTTTTACCTAAGGAATGCTCCCTCACATTTGTTGGACCAAACAAACTACACTTCCTTCCTGGGAATCTTAGTAAAAGGCGCTGGTATTTGCGAAAAATCCTTGACGTATCTCCGATAATAGCCAGAAAGTCCAAGAAAACTTTTGATCTCGATCATCGTTTTTGGTCTCTTCCAATTGTTCACAGCTTTGATCTTGTCCGGGTTGACTGAGAATCCCTTCTTTGAAACCACATGACCAAGAAACTTAACCTCTTTCTTCCAAAAATGACACTTGGAACATTTCACTTTTAGTTGATTCTGCCTCAGCATCTCCAACACCACTCTGAGATGAATCTCATGCTCTCTTTCATCTTTTTAGTATACTAAAATGTCATCTATAAATACCAATATAAACCTATCCAAGTGCTCACGAAAAACCCGATTTCATCAAGTCAACGAAGAAAGCAGGTGCATTTGTTAATCCAAACGGCATCACCAACCATTCATATGATCCATATCTGATTCGAAATGCTATCAATGGGATACTATCCTTTACCACCCTTAGCTGATGGAAACCTATCACTAAGTCTAATTGGAAAAACACTCTTGCTCCACTCAATTGATCAAATAAGTCATAAATTCTCGACAAAGGATTATTCTTGATCGTCCTTTCGTTTAGCTTACAGTAGTCGATACACATCCTTGACGACCCATCTCGTTTCTTAACAAACACCATGGTTGCTCCCTAAGGTGAACTGCTAGGTCTAATAAAATTCCTTCCCTCAAGGTCCACTAGCTGCACTTTCAATTCCTTCATCTCCGTTGGCGAAATTCTGCTAGGTGGTCTACTGGGAGATTCAGCTCCCGGTACAAGGTCTATTCGAAACACTACAGCACGTTTTGGTGGTAATCTAGTGACTGGCTACATAAACCTGACTAAGGTCGTCTCCCACCTCCAAGCCACTTAACAAAGCATAAAAACTCTTACTGGAATTCTCCACCGAGAAGATGATTCGGTTATGACTATCTAGGTGCCTCAATGATATTTCCCGGTCCTAGAAAAATATCCTAACCTCATACTTACCCAACCAATCCATATCCAAAATGATCCCGAAGTCTACGAAATCAAAAACATACAAACTGCATGCAAACATGTGACCTAACAAATCAAGTTCTAACTGATCACATCTCATCCCAAGAGTAGCATGCCCTCCTATTGGATTTGCAACTCTTAAGGACATATTAAGGTATGTGGGTTCTATACATAACCTATCAACCAAATACTGTGATATAAATGAGTGTGATGCACAGATATCAAAAAGTACTCTAGCTGGTATGCTCTGAATTAAAAGCGTACCTTCCATCACAGTTTTCCCTTTCTCTATGTCAGTAGGTCTAGAAAAAGATGGCGGTCCAATAGCAAACAACTTCCTTTTGTTCGCCCGGACTAGCTCTGAATACTGGCTCTTATAATGCCCAACTTGGTCACAGTTATAGCATTTCACATTCTTCTTCTCTGCAGGCTTCTTTCTTTTACCAGATCTGCACTCGTTGGCATAATGGCTCTTCTTATCACATTTATAACACACTAAATCATCCTTTATCTTCTTAGCTGCATCCCCGTTCCGGGCTCCCTTCTTCTTAAAGAACTTCCTTTTCTTTCCGTGAAGGCCTTAGAACTCAACTGATTTCTCCCTAACAGACACAGCAAGCATCTCCTCATGGCGAATAGCCATCTCTACCACTACATGACTAGGATCCCTAATATGAGTCATAGCCATTCTGCCAAGCTCTGGCCTTAATCCTTTAATAAATCTTTCATTCCTTCTAACATCAGTGTCAACCATAGAATGACCATATCGAGTTAGCTCATCAAACTTAGCAGCAAACTCGTTCACCGACATCCCTCCTTGCACGAGATCCATGAACTTCCTTATCAATGTTGACTTGGAAACCTCAGACAAGAACCTTTGCTCAAACCTTCTTATAAAATTAGGCCATGCCAGTTCTTCCTCTGGAGCTCCGACTGTCACACTGTTCCACTAATGAAGCGCTAACCCTTGCAACTATCTCGAGGCTAGCCTTCTCTTCTCTCCATCATCCAAGCCAAAATCCATAAAGATCCTTTCACAGTTCAAAATCCAGTTCTCAACCCCAACAACATCTTCAGTACCATAAAAAGGCTTTCCTTCCAAGCTGGTATAATCCCCGCTCAGCTTGGCATAGTTATTGCCAACTGGGGCTATAGGATTGGCTCCTCCAATATTCACAACGTTACCTTCAGCTACCCTTGCAGCAGCTCCAGCTTGCATCAAGTTGACGAAGAACTGATACATCATCCCCATATCTACTAGCAGGGTTCCAGCACCTATATTAGCCACTGCATTTGGATTAGCATTAGCCTGTCGACCTTGGTTCCTCCTGGTATTATGTTGAGCATTACCATTTGTTGAGTGCCTCCTCTACCCAGATTTCCTCTTCCTTTTATTATTTCTATAACTTCTTTCTCCTAAATCTACATACGAGCCTTAGTAAGATATAAAAGAACGGTCTAAGAGAGAGGGAAACACGTACTTATATATACATATATATATATATATATTATATATATATATATATGTAGAAAATACAAGTAAGTTATTATAACGTTAACCCAAACCCCAATCTTGCTTTCTAATTCATTAGGATTATGTTTGAAAATGTGGTTTGTTTTATGTTTTATCATAAGCCTATGCTCTGATACCAACTTGTAACATCCCCCTGCTTTGAGGCCCAAAACTAACGGCTATGGACGCTGCAGTCATCCATAGCTATTAATATTCAGCGACCAAATACGGCGGTGCTCGATACATTGATAAATAGATCACAAGAATATAGAAAAATTTATAAATTCAAAAGCATATTTCCATATTCAAATCAAAACATTACACGTTCATTACGTAATCCTAAAATGTTAACCACGTTCACCAAAATATAATCATTACACATACGCCAAGAGCGACATATGAAGATGTCCCCTTGGTTGTTCAGAGTATATAGTAAGGCAAATAAATCTTCCTTTACATCCAAATACACAACAAAAAAAGAAAACTCTAAATAACTAACTTGTAACGACCCGATATTTTCAACCATTCGCATCCGCACATGCCAGACTTGAATTGCTCAAAATACCGAATTGTAAAATAAATTTGGCAAATCTTAGAATATACAGCAAATAAATAAGTCACAGAATCATAGAAACAGAGTAATATAATGCAGCGGAAGCAAAGAAATAGTAGTTCATGAAGCTACTATATATATACACATCAAAGTTAAACAAGATACAACAGAAGTAACAAGGTACAACAAAATAACATAATGATAATCAAGTACAAGCTGAATACAACACTAGAATCAACCGGATACCCGGAATCAACTGGATAACTGAAAGAGAAATAGATAGCTGGATCTTCAAGCAAAGCACCAACTTCGAAGGTGAGTCTCAAATGCTGTATCACTCAGTTTGACTCGAGCGTAAAGCAAAACACAAAGCACTCGAATCAGGACATACATACTTATACGATGTAAACCAACTCAAGTGAACTGTAATAGAGAGGTGCAAGTAACTTAAAAGATGCTTTGGACTGCCTATCCTCTAAGGATTTGTTAAACTATTTACTATGTAGCAATGTTTTGCTATTATAATGATGTTTATAGTAAAATAAACTTACTTTTAAATAGCGTTAAGGCTTTACATTTTCCACCTTAACACGTAATAGTCCCATTAGTCCATCCAGTATCATAGTCCCTCCTGATCGGAAAGCCACCAGAGGATACTCCATGGGCTACGGAAGAAAACCAAACTCGTACAAGGTGCGATAGGGTAGGTGACATGGCACAACTAGGCAATGCCAGGGTAGTTATACCAATTACACTTCCGGGCCGGTGGTAACGCGTAGTAGCTACTACTGCCCACCTCGAGCCACACCCCCAAATCAAAAATTAAAAGTGGCGACCAAATAAATTTCCGACTCAGAATATAATATCGAAGGAGCGTATCCGATCAGAGGAGCGTCCTCATTAGTCCGTCGATTGCTCCTGTTTTAGCCACTTTATGCCAACTTACGGGAGTTGGGTCCACGTATATACCTTAATAGAACGTCGCCACCATCCTACTTCATTCTGGAATCTCCACCGCGTACACGATTGTTGAAGTGGTTTTCGGAGTTTGCAGAGAGTATGAAAACTTCCGAGGTCGGTCTCTTTAACAACCCAATATTATTATAACCTATGGATATTTATTTCAGAATCATTTTTATTCCAAACAGTTAAAATTTAAATATCATTACTTTCCAATATAATATCCATTTTCAAAATGGTAATATTTCCAAATCCATATATCTAAAATAATATTCATTTCAAAACTAAATACTATATTATTTCATTTCAAAACCAAAACAATATATCCTTTAAATAAAACCCAAATTTCCAAATCACTGAATATTTTTTCAATTTATTAAACCTTCAATATTCCTTTAAATCATCTTAACCCAAACCACTTTATAAGGTCATATTCTTAGATCTTCAATTTTCAATAAGTTTCAGATTAATATATTTAAATTCAATTTAAAATTTAATACAATTCCAAAAACCTCATTTCCAAACCGTAGTACCTTGAAAGTTATAACAACTCCAAAACCAAACACTTTGGAATTATTATACTCTGAAATCATAACACTTTGGAATATTATCAGTTGGAAATTTTAATACTTAAAAATCATAACACTTTTAAATAATATTCATTCCCCAAGTTATATCATTTTTAAGTTCATTCATTCAATTATAAAATTTCCAAAACATTGTAAATTTCCGCTACAACAACACTTATCACAAGTTATGGTAGATGTATAATATTTCAAAACATTGTCAAATTCAAAAACAGCAGCACTTATAAAGCGCTACGGTAGGTATTTAGTTAATATTTCAAAACAGTTTGCTTTCAGCAACAACCGCACTTGCAAAGTGTTGTAATAGATGTTTAGTTATTCAAAACAGTTAAGTTTAGAAACAACATCATTTATAGAGTACTGTAGTAGTTATTTAGTTAACTTTAGAAATAGTTCAAATTCAGAAACAACAGCACTTCTAAAGTGCTGTAATTCGTATTTAGTTATTTCGGAACCTAGTTAAGTTTCAGAATTGATAGCACTTAGCAAATGCTACCTTATAACAACAACATTTCTGAAGTGCTACTAATAAATTCCAAATTTTATTATAACATTTCAGAAACAATAAAAATTTAATTTTTAGCCATTTAACTTATAAAAATCATATTTTTCGCTTCAAAAATATTCATTTGAATATCATTCAACTTATGATTTAGTAAAATAAAATTTTATCAATAAATATCCAATTTAAACTAAGATTCATTTGTTAAGTCAAAAGTACATTCTTCCTTAACTCTACTTTAATTTATTTTGAAATACCTACTTCATAAATAAAACTAAATTTTCATTTATTTACTTAACTTAATAATTTTATTTAAAACCCAATTTCCAATTTTCAAGTTATGTCCTAATTTAAGATACATTTTTCCATTTTAAAATCGTTAACTATTTATTTTACAAAACATAACATTTCACAAAAGAACATTTTATCACAATTAACATAACACTCAAATTGTCAAGTTCTAGTGGTCCAGTGGTTAAGACATAGTGGAGTTGCTACATATGGTTGTAGTGGCAGCGGTTCGAATCCCAGCGGCCACAATAATGAGACATAGTGCACGGCCACTTATAAAACCGGCTAACCGAAGGCCAGGGCAAACATAGTTTCCTTGGCCCCAAAGTTTACGCGGTGCTTCGGAGAGTTTAAAAAATCATGGCCGCAACTGGCGATTTGCGATTGTGGGTTAGCTTTTCTTCCTCGCCGTGATTTTTGTTTTGCGTCTTTTCTTCCATGACATCCTCTCCGCCTCGTCCCTCTCCTCCCCTCCTTTCCGCTCCATCGTCGACACGGTCTGGTCGCCCTTTCAAATCCAAGTCCTCTGCCTTTCCACTAATTCTTTCCCACTCCGATTTTCCACCGCTCTCATCTGTTTGTTCTGGAGTCGAGGCTTCTGATTCTGTTCGTGCTGTGTTGCCTCTCCCTGGTTCAAATGCGTTTTTGCCTTTAAACAGAGACAGTGTCATGGGTAAGTCAGATGTGTTAAATGAGAATTCTGGTCATGTATCGTCTGCTATTAGCAACAGTAATGGTGTAGGTGGAATGTGTGGGAGTGTTGAGGGGTTGGGAGGTGCTGCTGACGCTGCCCAATGCACGTCTCCTGATCGACAATATGCTAAAGTGGATTGTGGAGCGAAAAATACTGATGTCAGTTTGATTGTTAATGAGGTTGCTCTCCAGCCTGTTTTCCACGAGAAACCGACGTTGGTTGAGTGTGAAACAGCAGTGAACGACGGTACTATCGACCATGTCCATGGGTGTTATACTGATAGTCTTCCAAGTTGTGGACAAGGCACATCAGCTGTTTGCGGTTTTTCCCCAACGAATTCTGCTTCTAAAGGCACAGCTATTTGCTCTAAAGATTCTATGCCCACTGCTGCTACTGCCCCCGGTATTGTGCATAGCAGTGTAACTGATGGTTCGAAGCCCTCCTCAAAATCATGGTCTTCTCTTTTCTCGTCCTTGCCCCGAAATGCGGGTGCCTACACCCCTATTGATTTTGATTTGGTTGAGGTAAATGGAGTGATGATTCCTCCCCTTAGTGTTATGCAAGCCGGTGAAGAATTTTGGTCAGATTATTTGGTTGGTTTTTTTTCTGGAGCCGCATCACCATCTTTCTTTTGCGTCTGCGGTGCTTCGGAGAGCTTGGAAGCTTCGTGGAAATTTGCATGTGAAGCTGATTGATACGATGTACTACTTAAAGTTTTCCTCTTCTGAGGATCGCCGGCTTTTTTTGGAGGCGGAGCCATCGTTTGTTGATGGAAGGCCTTTTATTGTTACCCCATGGTCTCCTACAGTGGCGTGTGCTCGTGAGAAAGTTTTCTCTATCCCTGTTTGGGTATATTTTTCCCAGATTCCTTCTGTTTTACAGCCTCTCATTGGTTTGAATTGGTTAGCTTGTAATGTTGGTAAGCTGAAATGTTTTGACACCAATACTGTGGCGCGTGAAAAGTTGATGTTTGCGAAGGCTCTAATTGAGATTTCCCCTATTAAGCCACTTCCTTCTTCTATTTCTGTACAGCTTGCTGGTGGACATGTTGTGGAAGTTCGGGTTCGCTATGGTTGGGTCCCGGATATTTGTATCGCTTGTCACTCTTTTGGACACCTTACTTTAGACTGCCATCATTCTGTAGCCTCTGCGGCAGCTCCGAAGTCTCCTTTGCCGCGCCCCTGTCGTAGGATCTGGGTCCCCAAGGCTCCTCCTTCTGAGTCTATGTTGCCTGATCAGAATATTCCTTCTATACCTCTTGTTTCGCCTGTTTCACCTACTGGTTCTGAGGTTCCTAGTGTTGCTCCTGACATCCCTTTAGTTGCTTCAGCCCCGTCCTCGCTGCTGCCTCCTGTAGCTTGGGATGAGGCTGAAGGGTGTTGGATTGATCCCATTTCCGATATGAGGTATAACCCGGTTAATGAATCTTTCTTCCGGTTTGTTTCTGACGATCATCTTGACCTTCGGTGCCTTCGCTACACACGATCTGCTGAATCTCTTGTTCTTGATTTGGACGGTATTGATGCGGTAGCGAATTCTGTCATGCTTGCTGATCCGTCCTGGGATTGATCTTTTATCTACTGTTCTGACGATGTGGTTTTCGACCCTTGTATTGCTCTTCGGTTTCGCCCCGATGCTGGACTTTCTGGGTCTGACCCACTGTGCATTACTTCGGTGTCTGGAGATGTTGGTGATTCTCCTAACGCGGTGGAGGAATAGTTTGTTTGCTGTTTCTTTAGTTATCGTGACAAAGCAGTCACGTACCTATGCTGTATTTTCTTTCTTCATTTTAGTAGATAAGGTGCTTTTACCTTGCTCCTGTACTTAAACTTTTATTACGTTCGTAATAAAAAGCGGACGGTCCACTATAAAACCGGCTGGCCTTGCCAAAAAAAAAAAAAAAAAAAAACATAACACTCAAATTTCCTTCTAGATCTGTTCATTTAAACATCGATTAACTATGATTTTTTAGTTAACTATATTTTATTACAATATGTCCATTTAAAACTGTATTCCAGTTTATCAATTCAAAATACATTAATTTTTATACAAAACATGTCCATTTCATAAAGTAAAATGCATGACAATTACTACGTTAGATTTAAAACTCCCATATTTAATTTTAACTTATAAAGATCTTTAATTCAACTTAAAACTAATTTTCAACTTTATAAAATTTTAACTTATGAAAACCAGTACACCATTATAATTAAGGCATTAAATCAAATTTTAAGTTAAAAGCTTCGTATATTTATAAAACTCAAAATACTTAAAAATCTTTTAAAGGAAATATTATTTAAAAATACTTAATAAAATTTTAAAAAATATTATTTAAAAATATAACCATGGGCCTGTATAATATTTTCTAACCTGGGTCAAGTGATACGGATATGTATCATTTCAATCCATAATTTAAAAAGAAAAATCCGACTTCTATCATTTCAAACCCGCAATCCCAAGTAAAATAAATACAATAAAAATCACTCGAGCCTATCATTTTAGCTCATAATGATTTTTCCTTATTCTAAGGTCGAATCTGGTATGTATCATTTCAACCCATAGTGATAGGAAACTTGCAGTGTGATAAACAGGAAATGAAATAACAGTATAGCATATAATATCATATCAGATCATGTAACAGGTAGATAAACGACATTTAACATCATATAAACATATCAGATACGGGTAGGAACATAGCATAATAATTTATACAATTCACTTGTCATCGTTTCACAATCATATAAGTATATAATGTCTAGATTGGATAAGTCACCTTTTTAAAGCTAGAATTGAAATTCAAACAAATCAAGGCACGACAAAGCACGAAAAGGCACAACGAAGCACGATGCAAACTTGAGTGAAGAGAGAGCCAAGATCCACATCTTGTATATAAACAAATACGACATATATAAGAATATAGTTCTCAACAGAAAGATTAGAATTTAAACAATGAAAAAATATGAAACAAAGTGACATAACCTTTTGATAAAACAAAGCAAGATGATCAATCACCAAGCAAGTGCGCTCGGCCATGGCTTCAATGGGCTAGACCATCATGTTGTGCTCAGCCTAGATGGTTTCTATGTCATGTTGGCTCGGCTAAAGGAGCAATAATGCACGGCTAAGGTTAGTAATGAAGAGGAGCGGCAAGTTGAAACTCATGGAAAGCAAATGGTCATGAAAATGGAAGGTCAAGCAAGCCTATGGGTTCGGCCTTAGCTACATGGCTTGGCCATGGTCAAGATCTTGGTCAAGGCAACCTATATACATGGCTATGGATTACGCAAAGCAAAGGAGATGGTGCTTCAATTTGTGGCCAAGGCTAATAGGAAAAGTGGTGATGGAATCTAGGAGTTCGGCTAGGGTTTCAAGGCCTTTGGTGATGGATTCTCATTTTGTAGTCACGGCTATGCTTTGAGGTGATGGAGGAGGTGGTGATGGTCGGCATGGTGATGGTGGAGGTGGTGATGAGGTCAGCTAGGGGATGGTGCAAGGTAGAGGCTAAGCAAATCATGAGGAAAAACAAAGAAAAGAAAAGAAAAAAGAAATTAGAAAAAGAAGAAGAGGAAGGAGAAGCCATGGAATTAACTTGCTGTATTTTTTTCAGATGCAAATGATAAGTGAGGAGATGAGAAACTATTTTGTACGTGATTTTTCCAATAGAGTGGCGGTTAGGGTTTCCAAAAGGTTTGAATGGCTAGAGATGTGGGGTTTAGAAAATGAAAGGCTAGCAAATAGGAAGGCTAACTTGATTTCCAAGAAAAGGTGCCATGGACCTTGAATAGATCTTTTTCTAAAAATGAAATGAGGAGTTTAAGACAAGAAATAAATCTTGTATGTGATTTGATAGGAGAAAATCATGGTTATGAATGTGGGAAGTAAATGGCTTTGCAAATGGAAAGGCAAGGGAAAAGGAAAAGGTAACAAATAAAAACAAGTAACTTAGGTCTTTTCAAATTTATAAGCCATTTATCAAAATAAAATCCACTAAATAAAATAAAGTTTAAACAAAATAAAAGAGGAAATAAATGGGGAATTAATACAGAAAATAGAAAATAAGATACAGAAAATAACTACGTGTAAAACACTGTATTTTATCTAATTTAAAATGTATAAATCAAAATTTAACGAAACAAAAAGCAGAACGGATATCAGAATTATATTCTGCTTTAAAGAAAAGATTACAATTTAAAAATTAAAAATTTAAACAGAAATTCAAAATTTGACTAGAGTTGACCAAAATATAAAATTTTCAGAAAATGTTTATTTCGTTGTATTTGGAAAATAAATTACAACCAAATTCCAAACTTACATTGGAAAATTCCAAAAATTCAATCTTAAATAATTCAAAAGTTAAAGTTTTCAAATAAAAATTTAAGTAAAATATCAACAAAATTATAGGTTGTTACACTGTCCCCCACTCAAAACATTTCGTCCCCGAAAAGTAACGAGGTAGAAGAATAGAAACGATGAGAAAGAAAATAGATTGAAAAAAAAATAAAGCAATAAATTTTTTATGCATATAAATTTCAGTTTAAATTAATAATTTTTTTCATCCATTGAATTTCACTTAAGGTAAATCAATCTTAACTATTCTAACTTGATTACCTTATCCAGTTATCTTTAATTAGCAATTTTCTAAAATCAAAAATTTGCATAGTCATTTATTATAATCATATTTTATTCAACCAATTTAATTCTTCTTTATTAAAAATTATTTTTAAATTTATTCCACTTAATATATCTAATCATATATATCAAGCATATTTACGCCTGCGAAAACAATTCCAATTTATTTATAAATTCCTTTAACATCATTTTATATTCCAAATTATTCAGTTAACCTTTTATTCTATTTACGTTTATTAATCATTTATAACTAAAATTTAAGTGTATAACATCTATTATAACCACTCAAATTTTATTTGTAAAAATCCTTTTTATATTGTATATTATCGAATTACATATTCAACTTTTGAATAATTTAGGTAAGTTATATTGGAATGCAATTGAGCATTATGCAAATAAAATTTCCCAATTCAATTATCTCAAGCTTAAATATCTATTCATAATTTTGGTTTCATTTTATAATTGAAATTATCCATTAAAATTTTAGAATTAAATTTCCAATTAACATCAAACTATTTTAGAGATAAATTATTATATATACGTAATATATCAAATAGAACTTGAAATCATATACCAATGTACATATATTATAAATCAAGTTATATTTTTAGAAATCCAAATCAATTTAATTTTCCAAAGCTAGACTGTAGCAAAACTACAGACTGGTCTCTTCACTTTGAAACTCGAAAATGAATGTCGATGATGCTGCAGTCATCACCGGAATTATTTTCCAGCGACAAAGAAAGAGCACTGATTTACAAATTAAAAGTTCTTTAAAACAATTTTTACTTAAAAATACTTTAAATAATACACCTTTTAAAATTTAAACACAAAGCTTGAAACTATCGAAAATTAAATTCTTAGTTTCCTGTTTTAATTCACTTAAATTTCCAAATTAATCTATAGCCATTTTTATAGTTCAATTATTTATACAAAGTCAAATATTATTTCTTAAAATCCAATTCAATTAACTATCAAATTCAGAGAATTATACTAATATACAAATACAATATGATTATACAAAATTTATTTCATATACCAAATTTGAAAACAATATGGTGTCAGTTTGTTCTGTTCAAGCATTTTGGAGATCCTATCGATAGCGTTGATCAGACGAATCGATCGGAAATCCAAATCCACATCAACATCTCAAACAACACAGTTTATAAAACATTTTAAATATAGATTTATAAATACACTATACAAGAATAGATTTTCAAAGCAAGGATAGAGATTCAAATTTGATTAACTCAAATCAAAGAAAATTTTGATTTGAGGATAAGTTCGAAACAAAAGACAAGAGGGTTAAAAACAGATTAAAAAGATGGATAAGATTATATTAATCGCGGGCAACCTTAACCAGGTCAACAACGACTTCAAGAGTTAGATTGATGTGGAAATTCCAAGAAAAATCGACATTCGATGTCAAGAGATGGAATTCGGGATAACCAGAGATACTGTCATCTAAACCGAGGATATATAAATCTTCGGTGAATCAATGCCTATTGTAAAGGAGTTTCACCCCTCTACAAGTCATTTGAAGATTGGCAAGTCCGCCAATCATTAGAAAGATCATTCGAAGTGGAGTTATGGGATACTCCAAAAATCAAAAGAAGATGAACAGTGAGGGACAAGAATGAATTTTTGAACCGAGGGAACGTTCCAAAATTCAAAGGAAACAGAGTCAAAGAGAAATAGATTCAAGCTCGAATGAAAGTGATTCTGTAAATAAATTTACCATATAGGCTAAGTTTTGCCTAGAGCCAAAGCTCCGATACCAACTGTAACGACTTGAAAGTTTCAACCGCTCATGTCGGACTTGAATTGCTCAAAATACTGAATTGTAAAAAAAATTTGGCAAATCTCAGAATATACAACAAATAAATAAATCACAGAATCGCAAACACAAAGTAATATAATACAGCGGAAGTGAAGAAATAGTAGTTCATGTAGCTACTGTATACACACACACGACAGAATTAAACAAGGTACAACAGAAGTGACAAGGCACAACAAAAATAACAAGATGATAATCAAGTACAAGGTGAATACAACATTGGAATCAACCAGATAACCGGAATCAATTGGATAACTGAAAGAGAAATAGATAGCTGGATCTTCAAGCAAAGCTTCAACTTTGAGGGTGAGTCTCAAATGCTGTATCACTCAGTCTGACCCGAGCGTAAAGCAAAACACAAGACACTCAGGTCAGGATATACATACTTATACAATGTAAACCAACTCAAGTGAACTGTAATAGAGAGGTGCAAGTAACTTAAAGGATCCTTGGGAACGCCCATCCTATAAGGATCCGTTAAACTATTTACTATGTAGGAATGTTTCGCTATTATAATAATGTCTATAGTAAAATAAACTTACTTTTAAATAGCATTAAGGCTTTACATTTTCCACTTTAACACGTAATACTCCCAATAGTCCATCCAGTATCATAGTCCCTCATGATCAGGAAGCCACTATAGGATACTCCATAGGCTATGGGAGAAAACCAAACTCGTACAAGGCGCGATATGGTAGGTGAACTACACAACTAGGAAATGCTAGGGTAGATATACCAATTACACTTCCGGGCTGGTGGTAACGCGTAGCAGCTTCCACCGCCCACCTTGAGCTACACCCCCAAATCAAAAATCAAAAGTGGACACCAAATAAATCTCTAAGTCAGAATATAGTATCGAAGGAGTGTGTCCGATCAGAGGAGCGACCTCATTAGCCCATCGATTGCTCCTATTTTAACTACCTTATGCCAACTCACGGGAGTTGGGTCCATGTTGTAGGATCGATTTCACCCTAAAGGGGGGGGGTGAATAGGGTGATAGTGTAAATTATAAAAATTAATCGCGGAAGCTTATCAATTAATTTCAATTCAGATCACAGAATAGCAGCACAGATATCGCAGAATATAAATAACAGAATAAAACAGAACAACACAGAATTTACCCAGCTTCGGCAAAACCCTGCCTACGTGCTGCCCCCAAGGTTTCTACTAGAAATTAGATAGTCCCTCGCTTACACACGTAAACTCGCTATACCCGCTATTGACTAATCTAACTCTACGCTCAAAACCCTGACCACAACTCAACCACCGAGTTGCGAATTCCCAAACTACACACCGTAGTTTGTCCCCTAGTCACACGACTAGAAAATTAAAAACGGTTTAAAAAGAAAATACAAAACAAAACAAAATAAAATAAAATAGCCCTATTTCAAAAATAAAACCCTTATTATAATTTTAAAAACCCCAAACTAAATTAAGGCCGACCCAATTATTCTTTCTCTATATTTTTATCGCCCCCGTTCCTTTGTTTGTGATGGCGGCTCTTATTTCTTCGTTCGTTCTTCTACACAAACGAATTAGGGCTTGCGTCTTCGTTCTTTGATCTGAAAATTATGAGAGGCGGCTTTGTTTCGATGCTCTTTAATTTTGGCTATTGCTTGATCTTCGTTGCCCTGGAATTCATGGCTCCGCTTTCTCATGGTACTGTGATTTAAGGTTTATGGATTTGGGGCTTTGATCCCTTGAATGCTCTGATTTGCGAATTAGGGTTGAGATGATTATCGGCTTGGCTTGGCTTCGCTTTGGTGAGTTCGGTTTCGCTTCAGGTAAATTTTTTAGCTCTGTTCCTCTTCGATTTTCGTATTCGAACTCACCCCTTTATGCCGATGATGATCTGGGGATTTTATAGGATTCGTTACCCTTTAATTTCGTTCGTCTGATTGTTTCAAAATTATTGCTTTGGCCGTTTGATATTTGTTGAACGATGATGATTTATTTGACTTTGTCAATTTCGTATTATCGTTGCTTGGTTGACACGGTTTCGAATTGATATCGTGGTCATCACGATTTTGACTTTGATTAGAAATACGGCATTGATTTCCTTGATTTCCCGTGACTCTCTCTTTGACTTTGGCATGTTCGAACTTGATTACCACTTGACGTTGAACTCGGTCGATCATGTTTACTCCAGCCATTTGATTTGAACTTGTAAATTCTTGACTTTGTTTTTTAAAAAAAACTGTTATATGACTTTGCTGTGTAGTCTGCACATATTGATTCCATTCATGTTGATTGTTTGCTTCATGTACCCTTGGTGCTTGTATTTGTATTTGGTCGACACTTGCATCATTATCTGTTGTGACATCCATGTGCATCTGTTGTGTCTTTGGTGATGCTTCACCTGTTATGTCTGTAACTTGTAGCTGGACTTGTGCACCTTGTTTCATATTTAAGACTTGAGTCTTTGTGGTCTGGTTGCATATTCATTTGTACTGATTCATCAGTTCATATTGAACTATTTCCTGTCATGTTCACTTGCACACTCGAGTTTGTAATCTCTGATTCATGTTGGCTGTAGTGTTGTATTTGTTCTCCTGCATGTAGTCAGTTGTAACTGTGTTGGACTTTACTCTGGTTAGCATTTGCACATTTGAATTTGTAATCTCTGATTCATGTTGTGTTGGAACTGGATTAGTGCAGTTTTCACTCTAGTTTGTAACTGCAGCCATGTTTCATTTTGAGTTGCAGTGTTGGTCTGACTTGCTTGAGTTTCACTGCCATAAGTCGTGCATGTGTGTTTATTTGTGTCCACTGATGCTTCGAGTCTGCAACTTGATTGATGCTGTACATATTTCTGTTATGCAGTAATTGAGTTTCACTTGCATTGCCGAGTTATTCTGATGCATCCTTCATGTATTCCCTTGATAATCATGTGCCACTGCATCACACTGTTGCAAGTGTTTCTGTTGAGCATGATTTGTCATCTTTGGTATTTCATGTTGGCCATGTTCTTCACTGTTTATATTGTTTGCATTGTTGTTTGTCTCTATGCTTGATGTCTACATGCATGTGGTATTGCTACAGTTTGGTCTCATATTCATTCTTTGATCATGTTGTCTATTTGGTCGAGTTCATTTGAGTCAGTGGAGTTGTTTCATTGTATATATCACTGGTTCATTCCATTGTTTCATGCATGTGACATTGGTGCATTGTCGTGAGTACTTTGTAGTTGCTTCTGTGCCTTCGGTCATGTTGCCTTGTGTTGAATCCAGTTTCAAAACTCGGATTTGACCTTGTGCTTGTGTCGTGATTTTCAATGTTATTGCACGTGAGTTGAACCCGGTTTTTCATTTGGGTTTGACCTGTGCTCGCCTGTTCCTGTAAATCAATCAAGTGTATATATCGGCGTGCACGGCCTTATGGCATATACAGTAATACACTGTGTATGTCACAAGTTGTTCGTGTATGATGAATTCAAATTTAAATGATGATGAACAACCCAAATAACTGAGGCAAATCATATTTTCAAAATCCATCTTTTATTTTATATTGCAAAAATATCTCTTTTTCAATTTTACTGCGTTAGTGAATATTTTTGCAGATTTCTCAGATGCTGGATTCAAACTGGAATGAAGTTGAAGATAAATACGAGTGTGAGTGATATGTAGTGAGGTGATGATATGTAAAATAGCGATGTAATTGAATTTATATCAAAGTTGTATAGTGAATAGTGAGAGCTTGAATTTGTACACTATTCAAAATTGTAATAAATATTTGTTTGAATAAAATATTCGTTTGAATTCAAATTCCGTGTTATTTATTTTATTCGGCAAATATTTATTTAATCTGTGAAAAATAAAATATTATATTATCAAATACATTTAAACGAATGTATATATGTTTATTATCATCAAACAAAAATCATATAAGCGCATATTCAACACATGTATCTACCATAATAAAATGTCGCCACCATCCTACTTCATTCCGGAATCTCCACCACGTGCACAGTTGTTAAAGTGGTGTTCGGAGTTGGCAGAGAGTATGACAACTTCCGATCCTGGTTTCTTTAACAACCCAACGTTATTATGACCTATGGATATTTATTTCAAAATCATTTCTATTCCAAACCGTTGAAATTTAAATACCATTACTTTCCAAAATAATATTCATTTTCAAAATGGCAATATTTCCAAATCCATATACATCTAAAATGATATCCTTTTCAAAATTAAATACAATATTATTTCATTTCAAAACCAAATCAATATATCCTTTAAATAAAACCACAATTTCCAAATCCCTGAATATTTTTTTTTCAATTTATTAAACTTTAAATATTCCTTTAAATCATCTTAACCCAAACCACTTTATAAGGTCATATTCTTAAATATTCAATTTTCAATAAGTTTCATATTAATATATTTAATGTCAATTTAAAATTTAATACAATTCCAAAAACCTCATTTCCGAATTATGGTGCCTTCAAAGTTATAACACCTCTCCAAAACCAAACACTTTGGAATCATTATACTCTGAAATCATAACACTTTGAAATATTATCATTTGGAAATTTTAATACTTGAAAAATCATAACACTTCTAAATAATATTCATTTCCCCAAGTTATAGCATTTTTAAGTTCATTCATTCAATTATAAAATTTCCAAAACATTGTAAATTTCAGCTACAACAGTGCTTATCACATGTTACGGTAGATGTAGTAATATTTCAAAACATTGTCAAATTCAAAAACAGAAGCACTTATAAAGCGCTATGGAAGGTATTTAGTTAATATTTCAAAACAGTTTACTTTCAACAACAACAACACTTACAAAATGCTGTAATAGGTGTTTAGTTATTCAAAACAGTTCAGTTTAGAAACAACGACATTTATAGAGTGTTGTAGTAGTTATTTATTTAATTTTATAAATATTTCAAATTTGAAAACAATAGCACTTCTAAAGTGCTGTAATTGGTAATTAGTTATTTCACAACCTAGTTAAGTCTCAGAATTGATAGCACTTAGCAAATGCTACCTTATAACTACAGCATTTCTGAAGTGCTACTAATAAAATTCCAGATTTTATTATAACATTTCAGAAACAATAAAAATTCAATTTTTAGCCGTTTAACTTGTAAAAATCATATTTTTCGCTTCAAAAATATTCATTTGGATATCATTTAACTTATGATGTAATAAAATAAAATTTTTACCAATAAATATCCAATTTAAACTAAGGTTCATTTGTTAAGTCAAAAGTACATTCTTCCTTAACTCTACTTTAACAAATAACTTAACACTTTATTTTAAAATACCTACTTCATAAATGAAACTAAATTTTCACTTATTTACTTAACTTAATAATTTTATTTAAAACCCAATTTCCAATTATCAAGTTAAGTCCTAATTTAAGATACATTTTTCCATTTTAAAATCACTAACTATTTATTATACAAAACATAACATTTCACAAAAGAAAATTTTATCATAATTAATATAACACTCAAATTTCCTTCTAGATCTGTTCATTTAGACATCGATTAACTATGATTTTCTAGTTGAATAAATTTTATTGCAAAATGTCCAATTAAAACCGTATTCCATTTTATCAGTTGAAAATACATTAATTTTTATACAAAACATGTCCATTTCATAAAGTAAAATTCATTACAATTACTAGGTTAGATTTAAAACTCCCATATTAAGTCAAATTCAATTATTAAGTTATTTATCATCAATAAAGATCTTTAATTAAACTTAAAACCAATTTTTAACTATATAAAATTTTAACTTATAGAAAAACCAATACACCTTTATAATTAAGGCATTAAATCAAATTTTAATTCAAAAGCTTCATATATTTATAAAATTCAAAATACGTAAAAAATCTTTTACGGGAAATATTATTTAGAAATACTTAATAAAATTTTAGAAAAATATTATTTAAAAATATAACCATGGGCCTGTATAATATTTTCTAACCTAGATCAAGTGACACGGATATGTATCATTTCAATCCGTAATTTAAAAAGAAAAATCCGGGTTCTATCATTTCAAACCCGCAATCCCAAGTAAAATAAATACAATAAAAATCACTCAAGCCTATCATTGCAGCTCATAATGATTTTTCCTTGTTCTAAAGTCGAATCGGGTATGTATCATTTCAACCCACAGTAATAAGGAACTTGCAGTGTGATAAACAGGAAATGAAATAACAGTATAGCATATAATATCATATCAGATGATGTAACAGGTATATAAAAAGAATTTAACATCATATAAACATATCGCAGGAGGTAGGACCATAGCATAATAATTTATACAATTCACTTGTCATCATTTCACAATCATATAAGTATATAATGTCTAGAGTGGATAACTCATCTTTTTAAAGATAGAATTGAAATTCAAACATAAATCAAGGAATGACAAAGCAATAAAAGGCACGACAAAGCACGATGCAAACTTGAGTGAAGAGAGAGCCAAGATCCACAGCTTGTACATAAACAGATACAACATATATAAGAATATAGTTCTCAACACAAAGATTAGAATTTAAACAATGAAAAAATATGAAACGAAAGTGACATAACCTTTTGATAAAACAAAGCAAGATGATCAATCACCAAGCCAGTGAGCTCGGCCATGGCTTCAATGGGCTAGACCATCATGTTGTGTTCGGCCTAGATGGTTTCTATGTCATGTAGGCTCGGCTAAAGGAGCAATAATGCAGGGCTAAGGTTATTAATGAAGAGGAGTGGCAAGTTGAAACTCATGGAAGGCAAATGGTCATGAAAATGGAAGGTCAAGCAAGCCTGCGTGTTCGGCCTTAACTACATGGCTCGGCCATGGTAAAGATCTTGGTTAAGGCAACTTAAATACATGGCTTTGGATTAGGCAAAGCAAAGGAGACGGTGCTTCAATTTGTGGCCGAGGCTAATAGGAAAAGTGGTGATGGAATCTAGGAGTTCAGCTAGGGTTTCAAGGCCTTTGGTGAAGGATTCTCATCTTGTAGTCACGGCTATGCTTTGGGGTGACAGAGGTGGTGGTGATGGTGGAGGTGGTGATGAGGTCAACTAGGGGATGGTGCAAGGTAGAGGCCATGCAAGTCATGAGGCAAAACAAAGAAAAGAAAAGAAAAGCAAATAGAAAAAGAAGAAGAGGAAGGAGAAGCCATGGAATTAACTTGATGTATTTATTTTCAGATGCAAATGATAATTAAGGAGATGAGAAACTATTTTGTACGTGATTTTACCAATAGAGTGGCGGCTAGGGTTTCCAAAAGGTTTGAACGACTAGAGATGTAGGGTTTAGCAAATGAAAGGCTAGCAAATAGGAAGGCTTACTTGATTTCCAAGAAAAGGAGCCATGAGATCTTGAATAGATCTTTTTCTAGAAATGAAATGAGGAGTTTAAGATGAGAAATAAATCTTGTTCGTGCTTTGATAGGAGAAAATCACGGCTATGAATGTGGGAAGTAATTGGCTATGCAAATGGAAAGGCAATGGAAAAGGAAAACACAAAAAATAAAAAGAAGTAACCTAGGTCTTTTCAAATTTCTAAGCCATTTATCATAATAAAATCCACTACATAAAATAAAAGTTTAAACAAAATAAAGGAGGAAATAAATTGGGAAATTAACATAGAAAATAGAAAATAAGATATAGAAAATAACTGCGTGTAAAACACTGTATTTTATCCAATTTAAAAAGTATAAATCAAAATTCAACGAAACAAAATGCAGAATGGATATAAAAATTATATTCTGCTTCAAAAAAAAGATTAAAATTTAAAAATTTAAACAGAAATTCAAAATTTGACCAGAGTTGACCAAAATATAAAATTTTTAGAAAATGTTTATTTCACTGTATTTGGAAAAAAAATTACAACCAAACTCCAAACTTACATTGGAAAATTCTAGAAATTCAATCTTAAGTAATTTAAAAATTAAAGTTTTCAAATAAAAATTTAATTAAAATATCTACAAAATTATGGGTTGTTGCACTCTCCCCCACTCAAAACTTTTCGTCCCCGAAAAGGAACGAGGTATGAGAATAGAAACGACCAGAAAGAAAATAGATTAAAAAAAATAAAACAATAATTTTTTTATCCATATAAATTTCAGTTTAAATTAATAATTTTTTTCATCCATTGAAAAATCAGGGTTCTATCATTTCAAACCCGCAACCCTAAGTTAAATAAATACAATAAAAATCACTCGAGCCTATCATTTCAGCTTATAATGGATTTTCCTTATTCTAAAGTCTGTTCGGGTATGTATCATTTCAACCAATAGTGATAGGAAACTTGCAGTGCGATAAACAGGAAATAAAATAACACTATAGCATATAATATCGTATGAGATGATGTAACATGTATATAAACAACATTTAACAACATATAAACATATCACATGCGAGTAGGAACATAGCATAATAATTTATACAATTCACTTGTCATCATTTCACAATCCTATAAGTATCTAATGTCTAGAGTGAATAACTCGCCTTTTTAAAGCTAGAACTGAAATTCAAACATAAATCTAGACTCCGTAAACAAAAAGGCACGATAAAGCATAATGCAAACTTGAGTGAAGAGGGAGCCAAGATCCACATCTTGTACATAAACAAATACATCATATATAAGAATATAATTATCAACACAAATATTAGAATTTAAACAATGGAAAAATATGAAACAGTGACATAACCTTTTGATAAAACAAAGCAAGATAGTCAATCACCAAGCAAGTGGGCTCGGCCATGGCTTCAATGGGCTAGACCATCCTGTTGTGCTCGGCCTAGATGGTTTCAATGTCATGTAGGCTTAGCTAAAGGAGCAATAATGCACAGCTAAGGTTAGTAATGAAGAGGAGTGGCCAGTTGAAACTCATGGAAGGCAAATGGTCATGAAAATGGAAGGTCAAGCAAGCTTATGGGTTTGGCCTTAACTATATGGCTCGACCATGGTCTAGATCTTGGTCAAGGCAACCTAAATACATGGCTATGGATTAGGCAAAGCAAAGGAGATGGTGCTTCAATTTGTGGCCGAGGCTAATAGGAAAAGTGGTGATCGAATCTAGGAGTTCAGTAGGGTTTCAAGGCCTTGGGTGATGGATTCTCATCTTATAGTCACGGCTATGCTTTGGGGTGATGAAGGAGGTGGTGTTGGTCGGCATGGTGATGGTGGAGGTGGTGATGAGGTCAGCTAGGGGATGATGCAATGTAGAGGCTGAGCAAATCATGAGGCAAAACAAAGAAAAGAAAAAAAGAAAAAAGAAAAAGAAGAAGAGGAAGGAGAAGCCATGGAATTAACTTGCTGTATTTTTTTTAGATGCAAATGATAGGTGAGGAGATGAGAAACTATTTTGTACATGATTTTGCCAATAGAGTGGTAGCTAGGGTTTCCAAAGGTTTGAACGGCTAGAGATGTAGGGTTTAGAAAATAGAAGGCTAGAAATAGGAAGGCTTACTTGATTTCCAAGAAAAGGAGCCATGAGATCTTGAATAGATCTTTTTCTAGAAATGAAATGAGGAGTTTAAGATGAGAAATAAATCTTGTACATGATTTGATAGGAGAAAATCATGGCTATCAATGTCGGAAGTAATTGGCTATGCAAATGGAAAGGCAAGGGAAAAGGAAAAAGCAACAAATAAAAACAAGTAACTTAGGTCTTTTCAAATTTCTAAGCCATTTATCAAAATAAAATCCACTAAATAAAATAAAAGTTTAAAAAAAATAAAAAAGGAAATAAATAGGGAAATTAACATAGAAAAATAAAAATAAGATACAGAAAATAACTGCATGTAAAACACTGTATTTTATCCAATTTAAAAAGTATAAATCTGAATTTAACGAAAAAAAAACAGAACGGATATTAGAATTATATTTTGCTTCGAAGAAAAGGATAAAAATTTAAAATTTCAAATTTAAAAATTTAAATAGAAATTCAATATTTGACCAGGTCTGACTAAAATATAAAATTTTTAGAAAATGTTAATTTCATTGTATTTGGAAAATAAATTACAACCAAATTCCAAACTTACATTGGAAAATTCCAGAAACTCAATCTTAAATAATTTGAAAATTAAAGTTTTCAAATAAAAATTTGATTAAAATATCTAAAAAAATTATGGGTTGTCACATAACTGCTTCCTGCATGCGTTCGAAAGCTTTATTCGTCCAACAATACCTAAAAACCCTAAACCTCAAACTACTCAAAATTAATTGAGTACCAAGAGTTTAAAGGGAAAAAACTTCGAGTCAAACATAAAGCCTGGTATGAATAATAGTCTATTATCTCAAACAAGGCGGATATCTAATGAGACCTCGTCGCTTAGCAAAACATGTTTTCCCCTCACTAGTATCCCTTTTCAAAACATATATTTTGCAACTGCAACCAAACTGGTTAATCAACTGATTATAAGAATAATATAACAATATCCATTATGCTAAAATAGGAAATAAAATAGACTATCTCTCTCAATTATAGTTTCTAGGATTACAATTAACCTAATAGTTTTCATGGGCTAACTAATTACCGGTTAAACATTTAAGGACTCCCTGTCCGATTACATAGTTTTCATGGGCTTACTATGATCCTATCTATTTAACATTTCCAATTTACATATTGTTTTCATGGGTAAACTATGAACCTGTCTATCTGACATCTTTATTTACACATAGTTTTCATGGGCTAATTATGAACCTATTAGCCGAAGCCAATATCATTCAGTTTCCACGGGCTTACTGGAAACCTATCGGCCCCTATTAATATCTTTGCTTTACATTTTTCTCATTCAGGAGTTTACTCGATTTATATTCACTATTAGGTTAAACTAACCGGTTCTCCTACCCTTTAAAATAACCGGGCTAACTGCTCTACATAATATTTGAACTGCCCGCCCTTCAAAATGTTCATTGAAAACCTTTTCAAAATGATTTAGTCCATCAAATCAAAGATATGTAAGAAAAATATATCTTTAGCTTTACTCTAAGCTATTTTTGCCATGCTATATGTACTTTACTCAAAATAACATTGATGATGTTTAATGAGGATTAACTATCATTTTTAAAATAAGTTAAAGTCCTTTATAACTTAAAACACTTAGGCTATATGCCTAGTCCTTATATTCGAAACCTTTGTTTAAAATCTTTAAACAACCTTACGAAAACATTGAAGGTGCTCCTTTAAAACCTTTTTAATACGACTCTTTGAAAGTACTGAAGGTAACTCCTTTATATCCTTTAATGAACCTTTCAAAATCATTGAAGTGGACTCCTTCGAAACCTTTTTGAAACCTTCTTTTTTACCAGCTTTAAAATCATCTGACATCCACCTTAAAATCCTTTAAAACTTAGCCTTTTGAAAACATTGAAAAACCATAGCTTTCGATAACTTCAAAACCTGGCTTTCGACTACACAGGGTAACCTCTTTCGAAAGCTCTTAAAAACATTAGGCTTCTTCCTTATAATACTTTAAATTCAATCTTTTGAAAATATAATACTTGGTCAAAAGAAACCAATTATATAACCCCTTCGAAAGTATCTCCTTCGGTGGTAAAGAAAACCAAGTAAACATATTCGAAAGCAAAGAAAATAACCCCTTTTGGAAATATAAAATTTTGTTTTAGCCATAACTTTTTTTAGGCGTAAAATTAAGGTCACTAACCTATTCCATTGTGTTGGAATGATGATTTACCTTTTCTAGAGAGGCCATAATAGAAAATGGGGTTACGGTTAGAAAGTTATGCCCAAGTTTTACAAACAAAGCTGGGAAAAACAGCTACAAAAGGGTTTCCATAGCGTTTTACAACTACTACCGAAACGTAGCTTTCGACAAGGTTGTAAGGTTGTTGCCGAAGGGTTCATTATCGTTTTATAACTGCTACTGAAAGTAGCTTCGGCAAAACCGAAAGGTTGTTGCCGAAGGATTTTCTGTTTTACAACTGCTACCGAAAGGTCTAGAAAGGCTGCGGAAGTTATAACGACAAAAGGTTTTCTATGCGCAAGGTTTTATGGACAAAAGGTTCAATAAAAACACTACAAAAAGCCACAGAAATGCTGCGGAAGGTATAACGACAAAAGAATATCTATGCGGAAGGTTTTAACTACAAAAGGTTCATGAAAAACGCTGTAGAAAAGCTGCGGAAGTTATAATGACGAAAGGTTATATATGCGAAAGGTTTTAGTGATGAAAGATTCATTAAAAATGCTGTAGAAAATTGTAGAAATGCTGCTAAAGGTTCTATGGTGGAAGGTTCAGTTTTAGAATCGTAAATAAGTGGAAAACCTTTCACATATATGCTTTGTCTAATTCCTATTGGTTAGGGACAACTTTTATCAATTTTTTGTCAAATTTCTATTGGTTAAGGATAGGTCTTTGTATAAAAAATGCTGCAAATCAGATGTATTATTTCAAAAATTACTTTGAAAATAATTAATTATATTAATATTTTAATATAATTATTAAGCCTTTTTAGCTTAGAAAATTCATAACAAATCGAATTCATATGGCAAAAATCCCAAAAATTAACCAAAAATCTAAAAAACATTTTCTTCATTATATAAAAATTTCAGGGAAAAATTCAGCATTTTATTATTTTTAATAATCAAAACCCGAAATAAATGCCTTTTTCACCTTAGGATATTTACAAAATATTCCTATTAACTCGGAAAATTATGAAATTAAAAATTCATCTCCAAATTATGTTTTACACAACATATCCAAAAATAAATCTGGTTGAATGTTATTTGCTAAGGTAATTTACTCTAAAAATCATCATTTTAATTTTATAAAAATTCCAATAAATCACCATAAATCGTTAATCTATCAAAACAATGATTATCAGATTCGAACATCATCATCAACACAACAAAATAAATTTAGTTATTATCTATAACCGAACAAAACAAGTTAAAATGAGATGATTTACTCTATTATTCACCTTGAATAGTTAATTGGAGAATGAGATAATTTCCTAACTTTAATTTCTTAGCTTTTAGTTGATTTCCTCTTCTTCCTCGAGCTTTTAATGGCTGCCCGAAATATAGCGAGGTTTTATGAATGAGAGTGCAAAAGTTTATTAAGGTGGAGGGAGGGATTTATACTAAGGAATGTAACCTCAATTCCTAGTTTACCCCTTAGGAAATTCCTCCATCTTAATTTTGTTAACTCTTATTTTAGTTCATTCATAAAGACATGGCCATTGGATTTATCAATCTCATCACCCTAATCAATCACATCATTCTATTTAATTTATCTAATTAAAAATCTTGAATAATGTTAAATAAAAATCAGGCATGTTAACAACACATAACTAGTTATGAATCCTGTTTTACACAATAAAATTTCAAAATAACTTTTATTATAAACAGCAAGCCTCCTTCTTCATCCTCAAAATCATTATTTTTCCTTTAAAATATTCCTTTCTAATCCATAAACCCAGCCTACTAGAATGAGTGCCTATTACTTATCAATCCATTATGTACAATGTTAAACAAGTTTTCATCATCCAATCAAACATCACTTAATCTTTTGTTTTAGGCTTTCGTTGTTATGTTATGATTAATTTATTTAGTGATCAACTAGTTAGGGCTATCTGCCACTAATTCATCTTTTCTCGAGCAACGTCAACTGATGAAATAACCATTCATTGCCACCAATAGGTGCCCCCAAACTAAAGCCGCCCTTACTCTCATAAGAGGTTGAATGTAAGTGCCTTGAATACATTCTAGTAAGCATCCTTACTAAGCGTCAATGTCCCCTTTTAGTGTTGAACTACTATTGTTCACGTTGCTGATTTATTCATTTAAGTTAAAAACAACACTATGATGTTTTGGTACACTTCTATAGCACGCTGCCTTAACTCCGCTTTAGAGTTTATAATTAATTCGGGATTGAACTTTATCGTAGCACCCTGCCATATTGGTTAGACTAATAGTCAAGGCAACTTGCCATCCAATAACTCCGTGAGCAGATATATCTTTACAATCATAGTTTAATCCACTTTATTCATTCATTTATAGTGTAACCTATACTTCATTTAGATAAAACATTTTACCTTTTTTAAATGATACTCTATCATTTATTAGTTTCTCTAAGCTTTCTTCCATCTCAAAACAAGTTAACACCATTTTTAACTTATAAAAGTCTTTCCTTTAGTACATACCCATGATATAGTTCAGTAACACTTGGAAACTGCCTGCTAAAGTGCCTTAAGAATTTTCTTATTTTAGTTAGAAAATATATCATCCATGCTTTTGTGAGTAATGATTAGTTGTCACGAATTAGCTATCCTATAGCTTTTGAACGTTTTAGCCTAACAATCATGGAATGACTATCCCATAGCCATCGTGGGTTAATTATCCTAGGACATTACATAATGATATTATTTAGTCATCATTATTAATTTTCTAAAAGCATTCGCAGGTAGATAACTTCCCATGCTAACTCATATTGAATAGGTAAAGAGCAAACATGGGTGATCTATCTTATAATCATCGTAGTTAACTCACCTAGAGTCATCGCATGTTTTTCCATGGTAAAACCATCCCATGCTCTTTCCACCAAAGCCATCGCGTGCTAACTCTAAGTTGTTAACTTCATTCAAGCTCTAGTGTGCTATCCTACTTAAGGCCATCGTGCATCATTTCTATCGATATCCATCGTGTCTTAATCCTCCAAAAGTTATTGTGGGCTATTGTCCTCAAAACCCTCGCATGCAATTAAGGGCCTTAGTGTCATCATGTTATGTTCCTTACTTAATTTTCATGAGAAAGGTGTAAATAGGGATTTCGTGTGTTAAATTGCACACTCGTAATTATATTAAAAATTGACTTATTTTTTAACAAGTAATCTCTTTATGCCAATCCCATTTGGTTTTGAATTATCATTAGTCATCTTCTTATTTTCTATATTTCTATTCAGAATTTGTTAACTATCTATAATTAATTAAATTTTCCTTAATTAATTAATAAATTCCTTCCTTCACCAAATAACTAATGTAAAATTGAAAAGTAACAGAGAAATCCTAAAAAATCACTAAAAGTCAATTTTATCATATTTTACCTTTTCCAAAAATTTCAGGTGAAAATAATTAGTTTTATTACCTTTGATAGTCACTTTACTTGAAATTTACTTATTTTCATCTTAAAAAATTCCCGAAAATTCGAGTTAAATTCCAAAAATTCTGAAATTTAAAAACCTTTAATTCATCATTATAAACATCATATTTCGATTTCAAACCATTTAGTTTCGATTAATTCATGTTTTAGCCTAACTTACTTCATTTAAATTTCTAAGTACAACTAAATGATATTTAATTACTTAAACATGGTTTATATTACCGAAACATTCATATGAGACTCAAATGTTACATTTTTGTAACACAAGGCTAACTCAGGCACTGACTACGACTATAGTGGGTTTTCATTGCCTTTTTTGATCCTTTACAATAGAATGTCTTCTATTATGATTTCCAATTAGAAAATCCATTAGATCAATTAGAAGACGCTGTTGAATGGATGTTTTCAATTTTCATTGTAAATTGGGTATCCATGGACCTTCCATAAGACTTATTTTACTAATGGGATTTATTACTACTTTAGCTTCTTTAGCAGCTTAGAAACCTTCCCATCCAAAAATTTAAATTTATTCTCATTAACAAGGCCAACCTTAATTGCTCTAATTATCGTTGGTTCATTTAATTGACTTTGTAAAGTGTCCCACACTTAATAATCGAATCTTCCTTAGGCAATTATTGCAATTAAATTATCTTATCTTTCACTTTAGTAATATCTACTTATTATTTATTTTATTTTATTCCCTATAGTGTCAACCCTTCAAAATATGTGATGTTAGCCTGTTATAATAAACTTAAAGTTTTGCATTTCATTCCACTACCAACTGCTTCTAGCCTTCCTATTCTTACATCTAATGTGAAGAGAGGTACGTCATGGAATCCCCAAAAGAACTTACTTTGACTTTAGGAGGTATATCATTAACTTCATTGGTCTTCGAAAATCTTCAAATGTCCTTCGAAGAAGCTACTAATCTTTACTTTTCTCTCTGTAATCTCATAGGTTAACTTGTAATAATGACTCTTCTAAAAGTTTCTCAAACTATAATTCCTTTACTTTATACTACCATAACCACTTCCATTGTTGTTTCTACAGCCTTTCCCATCCATACTTCCTCCGCTTAGTTTGTCCTCGGTCCCGAAGCCGAAAAGATTGATGCATTAATGGAGGAGGCCCTAGATGAGCAGGATGACTCTGTCAAAGACGATAATGGTGACGATCTTGTTACTACTAAGATCGTAGGTTCTAAAGCTATGATGGTAGCCTAGAAGGCAATCGTATTACAAAGCTTAAGAAGGTACAAGTTAAGTCCGGTTTGTTGGAACCTCCAAAGTTGTTATCCGTTGCTTTTCCCGTTCCCTCATTTCTTGTAAAGTTACCTTCCGCACCCGTCGCCTGCATTTCTTGGCCGTATTAAGAGGCTTACGCTAATGTTAACAATCCTCTCTAATAAATTACCATAGGCTAAGCTTCTTATTCCAAGAAGAGTATTCCATAGAAGAGCAAACAAAGAACGCGTCGCGCAAAGCATCTTACCAAAGGAGGGAAGAGAGAATGAAAGTGATCGATCCTAGCTACTTTGCAATAATGTTTGTTTTTATATTTTTTTTCCTCTTTATTTTTTGATCCATGTACATAGGCGATTTTTGTGTGGGTATGGCCCCATCAATTTGTAATCAAAATTATGTTACAAATAAAAGTTGATTCTATTTAACTTTGTCTTATTTACTCTAACACATCTTTATTTTCTTTCATATGTACTTATCTGCATAAATAAATATAAAATTATTTCTAATGAAATTACTTATATATCATATCTACATGTGCTTATGATCTGTGAAAATCCCTTATTTAATATACCTCCATACATATAAATATATTTTTGTAGTTGTTCAGTGTTGTTCATTTCATAGTTTCATTCATTATGGAGCAAACATTTCCTATTTGATTATAAATAAAATTGTGTTCCATTGTTGCAACTAAAATTATATGGTTTGTCCCTTATGCTTACAGGAGCACCAATATAACTCTATGATGTACCTACAAAATTCAATTATACATCGACGGCTTTATTGAGGCATTAGCATTAACTATGTCGTCCGTGGGTACATAAAGTTGAACTCGCCTATCGCTAGGCATTGGTCAAACGTAAGATGTATAGGGTGAATTATCTGATGTACTCAAGTCTAATTGTATGCCAATTGTCCAATCATAGATTAAAGAAGTCTATCGATACCTAACTCTATGTACTTAAACATTAATTTTTCAAAGCACAGAATGTCCATTCTACTAATGATCCGATGGCACAAAATTCAGACTTCAAGAATATGGTTTCGTTGATTCAGTAAGCCAAACTTATTTATAAATAATGATATCTATCTCCTTACTAAATGAAATCTAGATGAACGGGGTATCTGTTTATAAAACAAGATTAAGTAAAAGAGAAGTGTATGTGCTCGCTATTCCATGCATGTGGTATTGGGATCCAGCTAACTGTTGACAGCTTAAAAGTACCGTCTCCATGCTTTTGTTTTATCATGTAGGGTCCTTTCCAATTTATCTCAAGTGCCCCCATACTTGAGAAGACCGATTTCAAAATGAGGTAGTCTATCTCGAAAGTATGATTTCAAACCTAGGCATTGAACTATCTTTCTACTTTTTTTCGTTGAGCAGTTACCCTCATACTAGCCTCTTCTCATTTTTCTTCCACCAAGTCAAGTACCTCAAGCAAGAGTTCCTCGTTCAACTTGAGGTCTAATCTGTTTGGCTATGAGAGAGGACTTCCACATCAAATCTGAATCATGGCCTCTGTTCCATAGGCCAAAGCGAATGGACTATGTCCAATTGCAGACTTTTGGATTTTTCGATGATCCTATAAATTCCAGGTAAACTCATCAACTCAGTTGCGCTTAGCACTCTTCAATCATTTATTTATGATGGATTTAATGATTTTTTTCACCGCCTCCACGTATCCATTTTCTTGTGGATGTGCTACCGTTGAAAATCTCTTCTCAATTCGATATCGAGCATAGAAATAAGAAAATTTTGCACTTTCAAATTGAGTTCCACTATCTATTATGGTCTTCTATAGTACTACAAACCTGCATAAAATGTTCTTTATAATAAAGTTGATTAATTTCATTTAGTGATCAGGGTGAGGGGACTCATGTCAGCCCACTTTATAAAGTAGTCACAAACAAAGATTACAAACATCGCTCCTCAGCGGAACATTAGTAGCATTCTGATGATCTCAATTCCCCAAACCGCAAATTGCCATGGGGTGACCATTTCTGTAAGCTTGTTAGACGAGGCTCTTGGAATCTTCAAAAATATTTGGCACTTGTCACATCTCCTCGAGTAGTCAATTGTATTGCGGTTGATAGATAGTCGGAAATAACTATAATGAAGAATCTACTTTGCCAATGTTTGCCCCCAGTATGATTGCAACATCTTCCTTCATGAACATCCTCTAGGATCTTTTTAGCTTCATCCTTGTTGAAATATCTTAGCAAGGGGGCAGAGAATCCTCCTCTATATAGCACTCCTTATTGCGTAACGAATCGAGGTACTTTTCACAAGAGCTTTCGTCTTTCGTTTTGACTTTTTGGGAGTGTCCCCTTTGGCAAATAGTCTTTGATCAAAGTCATTCATGGCTCCTTTTCCACAGTCTCAATTGTGCACCCAATATCCATTTCATTAATACTTGAATATTGCAAAATCTCTACTAGCATGATTTACAATAGTTGTATATTAACAAGCTCTCTAATTTGGCTAATGAATCAACATTCATATTCTCCTCTTTGGGATGTGGTTTATCGTATAGTAATCGTTATCATCTAGTACCTCTCACACCATTGACAAGTAAGAGGCAAGCGTTGCACCCTTAGACCAAACTCTTTCTTTACTTGGAAAACCACCATTTAAGAGTCATTGGTTACGTGCAATGCCACCCACGTAATTGAAGTTCTTTCGCTCATTACCATTTCCATCATTATTATTCCTATTGTTGTCTCCATCCTTCTTGACGGCCACGTTACTTTGTAGGAAGTGCCTGGTTAAGCTTAGCCATTGGCTTTCATACCTTCCTCTAATTGCGCCTCTTCTTATAGAAGAAACTAGTTTGCTTGTCAATAAAATTCTTTCAACAAAGTTGGCTTTCCTTCTTAAGCCACTTCCCAAATTCTGTCTGGCAATGGACTTCGCCTATCAAAGCCATCAAAAAATCAACAGACTTCTCCTACCAAAGTCATCAAAACAATTTCCACTTTTAGATTATTAACCTTACAATAAGTGCAGTGCTAAATCTTATCAAAAAAATTTAGAGCCTCTCTAGACCTTTGATGTAGATTAGCCAAGAACATCGCATCCTTAGGCTGCATATTATACACTCTTAACTATTAAATGAATTTCTTGGCTTACTCATCAAAAGATGATATGGACCTAGGCTCAAGCCAACAGAACCAGATCGTGGAATGTCCCTTTAGGAAGAGGGAAAAACATTTACATCTAACCACATCGTCTACACATGCACTGTCCGTATGCCTCATGTACTTCATGAGATGCTGCATTAGGTCAGCCATACCATTACAACTTTTTATCATTAGTATGATGAACTTTTTCAAATATATCGAACCTCTAGTTTCATTAGTAAATAGGCTCCGACTAGCTATGGATTCCCATCCATCATCTTATTGTTGCTACTTCTACTGCAACGATCTCTTTATTATTTCCTACAAAAAATCATTATTGCAACATTTTGTCTTGAGTAAAGATTGTCATGCGCATCGCTTTGTGTTCATGTATGCTAACGATTATGGTCAGAATGATGATATGTCGTCCTTGGAGAGTGCACATACTCAGTTGTCTGATGGTGTAGGTGCAGACTACGTTCTCTTTTAGAATTACCTACTGCATTTTTCCTTATGGCACCAGTCTAGAGCACCAGCACCATCCAACTCATCCTCGGAATCACTTCAATTCACCCGCTCAGATTGATCAGTGCCGACCCGTTTGGGTTGACCAATATTGATAGTTTTTGTTGAAATTGTTGCTAGAGCTTTAGTACTCCATTTCCAACTTATCCCAGTGTCTTCTCTTTGCATCATTTGCATTCCTTCTTGGTGATTCTTATTTGATGATGATAAACTTTCCTCATTGGAATCTAAATAAGAATAATCTTTTTTTCTCTTATTATGTCTCTGAGATGGTTAAGACGGTGGAGCAACTACTTCCTCTTTTCCTCTATTAAGGAAAGTTGACCATCACTCATCTCTCTCTCATGTTGAGAATCTTCATGCTCTCCTTCAGATATAGTTCAAGATTTAGTTGTATCATTCTTCAGAGCCTTTACTTCAGATCTTAATGGAAATCTTCTTCAAATACAATAGAAATCAAATTTGACCTTAATTTCTCATCCTTAGTGAAATTATAATTGATTTTATTTCTAATAAGATTAACTACAATAATGAAATTATAATTGATTTCAATTCTAGACAAAATTGATTTCAAATTTGGCAGTAGCTCCACCTAGAGTCCAAAAATAGATTCATTTATAAGTGATATAAGCTACATTATATTTGAGCATTCAGGCATGAAATTCACTAGATCATGTTTGACTGAGAAAATATCTTAAGATCCGACATTCTATCAAGATGAATATGTTAAAATACGCATATTTCGAGAAGTAAAGTTGGCTCGTTTGATACTGTTACTGGAAAAAATTACACAGTCTCGAATCTGACTCAAACCTGGAACATGCTACAGCCCCACGAGGCGAAGAGCCGGCATCGAGGTGCCAAACCTTCCCATCGATGTGAACTCTTGGGGAAGATTAGCATGTTATCCCTAGAGTAACTTTTATCCATTGAGCGACGGTCCTTCCACTCGGCACCATCGGATCACTAAGGCTGACTTTCATCTAAAGGAATGGATCAGTAGACTTGGAAAACATCAAGAATGGTGAGATGGAGGAATACTTAAAGTTTGGTGAGGTTTTGAGCAATGAAATCATTTCAATATTAACATAATTTTATCTAATATAGTGACTATATTCTTCATGAAAAACTTTAAAACTTTTATAACAATACTATTTGGTAGTTGTATGGCCTCTACCTACTCGGTAGAGTAATCATTAGCTACTACAACAAACTTGGTTTCTCCTATTGAGACTGTAAAAATCCCAATCAAGTCAACTCCCCATATATCAAATGGCCATGGGCTAGTAACAATAGTTAATTCACTCGAGGACAACCATAGAATTCTTGAAAACTTTTGACCCCTGCCACATCTAGGTTAGGGCATCCTTTTCCATATGAGGCCGATAATATCTTTGCCTCATCACCTTTTCTGCTAATTTTACCCCATTGGAAAAATCCCCATGGAACCCTTCATGGGCCTCCCTTAACTGTTTAGCTCCTTTTTCCAAGGTGACGCAACTCAGGTAAGGTGTTGAGTACTGTTTCCTATATAATATTCCATTAATTACGACATATAAGAGGGCTTAGTATCTTAATTTTCACAACTCGTTTCTTCCTTTAGGTAATATTCCTTCCTCCAAATATTTGATCAAAGGCATTATCAAAGTGTTTGTATATTGATTTTCATGGGCATTTGTTCTTACACTTTTAGAGAATTCTCTATAGCCACCATTCTCTTGGGGATTTTCCTTGTCGCATGATGACATTTGTCTTTGAGATTGAGTTAGAACTAAGACTTTGATATTTTGACTCAATACTTGGTTTTGTTGAAATCCAATAGGAATAATTTTGGCTTTTGGTGCCATAACTTCCCCACTCTGATATTTGCAAATGGACACCGATGATGCTACAGTCATCACCAAAATTATTTTCCAAAGACAAAGCGAGTTCAATATTATTTAGCAAAACCTAAGTAAATAAAGAAGCTAAATAGCATTTTCAATACATTGATTTGAATTGCCTAGTTCATTATCTTCCTTAACCCAATTCATTCCAAAGCAGGGGTAAATACAATAGAAAATAAGAGTAGTACTGTGTCTGACATATGAAGAAGCCAACACAGCACATAACCAGTTCTAATTCTTGGTTTTTACATAACTAGTTATAATTTTTTGTTTTTGCAAAATGGAAATTTTAAAAGATTTTTATTCCCTAGATAAGCCTTCTATTTCGTCATGAAAATCTTTATTCGTCCTTCTAATAGATGCATGTTTAATCCATAAACTCGGTATACTCGAATGAGTGCCTATCAATTTATGGAAAATGAAAAAACATAGGTCAGACATAAAACCCGGTAGAAATTAAATCTTTACCCTAGTTATCCATAGTCAGACCACACCGCTAATGCAAAAAGGTTTTTCTGCTCACTTTATCATCATCAAGACAGATCGTATATGTAAACAACATTTTATAAAAAGCAACCAAGTGCATATATTCAATCAAGAAGTGTACCCTACTTATATCAACTCAAGCTAAGTATACCCTATACTTATCATCCCATTATGAACCTTGTCATACAATCATTCATCCTCCATTCAGACATCACCTAATCTCTTATTTTAGGCTTTCATCGTTATGTTATCATTAAATTAATTATGATTACCACCATAGGCTTATCTATCACTAATTTATTATTTCTCGAACAATGTTACTTGATGAAATGACCACTCATTCCACCAATGGGAGCCACCCTAACTAGAGCTACCATGACTTTGCTATGAGATTAAATGTAAATACCTTGAATACATTCGAGTAAGCATCCTTATTAAGCAACCTTATTAAGCATAAATAGCTCGTTGTAGTCCTTAACCGTTATCGTTCATGCTACCGTTTATTTATTTTATTTATAACACCACTCCGATCTTTCGTAACCCCATCTTAACTCCCTTTTAGAGATTATAAATCTTCTAGGGTTGAACCTCATCGTGGAACACTTCATTATACATTGGACTTAACTAATAGTCAAGGCACCTTGCTATTTAATAACTTTATGAGCTGGTATATCTTTTCGATCATGGTTCAACCCATTTCATAAATTGACTTATACTGTATCCTACCCTTTCTTCTAGTAAAACTTATTTATCTTTCAATTTAAATGATACACTAACATTTACAAGCTTCTTTGAGCCTTAGTACATTTCAAGACTTAGCTAACACAATTTTAACTTATAAAATCCATCCTTTATTTCATCCCTATGAAATTATTCGTTAACACTTAGAAACTATTATAAGTCCCTAATTTTAGTTTAAGATTATTCGTGAAAGTTAGTTGGATAGATTAAATAGAATAATGTAGTGGGACACGAGGATGAGCTTTGATCACTAACAAGGTCGGGCCTTAACTAATTAAGTAATAAGAGTGATTTTAACTCAGAAAAGAAAAGAATAAATAAGGAGGGTAAATTGGGAATAGAGTCTTAGTTAATAACCTAAACCTTTCATCCTTCTCATTCATTCTCACATATGAAATATACTAAGTAAAAAAAGACAATAACAGGGTCGGCCATCAAATACGGAAGGAATAAGGGAAATCAAGGGATTCGAAAGGGGAAAACTTAGGGAAACTAAACTCCATCAAATCTCGGTCTCATTGTACAATTTAAGGTGAATAATAATAAACAATCTCCATTATTATTTTATTTCAATTCGGTTATGAGTAACTTTCGAATTTATCTTGATTGATTTACCAAGTTATGGATATGAACCATTGTTTGGATAGAATAATAATTTATGGAATTTTTATGAAATTATTAGATAGGTTTCAAGGGTAAAACTTAAGTTTTTATCCTCCAATCGAATTAATTTTCTAGTATGCTAGGTAAAACATTATTTTGAAGATAGATTTTTAATTTCATAATTTTTCAAGTTAAAAGTATTTTTGAATTTCCTAAGGTGGAAATAGTGCTTATTCTGGCTCTTAATTATTAAAAATGATTAAATAGTTATTTTGGCTCCGAAATTTTTATATATGGAAAAATATGTTGATTCAAATTTATTGTGATTTTTGAAAAAATTTGCCAAGGGATTGTGAATTTATTATGCTAGAAAAGCATATAAATTAATACTAATTAAGAGTATTAATTAATTAACTTAGTTAGTGTTTTTGAAAGTATGGAACTGATTTGCAGTAATTTTCTTAAAGAAATTGCTAAAGTTTGTATTCTGCCAATAGAAATTTGATAAGGAATAAAGATTGGTAAAAGAAATTGGTTTAATAGAAAATAAAATAGTTTTTACGATTATTACGATAATGCCATCAATATGCGGCAATGCCATGACGTTCGGCATTAACAACAACCAATACCACTTTACAGTTGTAAGCTATATTGAAAGTAGGCAGCATTGGTATGACGCAATGCATGTGATACTTATGCCATAAGTATACGATGCATTAAGCCATGCATCCGCTACTGGTGTTATGGGAATACCGCATCTTGTGTGCATATGATAATGTCATGGGCTATCAATGCCGACGGTTTTCAGCATTCTTAAATTTATGGCGCAAGTTTTGCGATGCCGTGATTTTTATGCCGCAAGTTATCAATTTTGGTATTATTCAATTTTGCGGCAATGATGACGCAAAATTTTCAATGTATGTGGCATAATAGCCGAAGTATAATAATGACAACGTACTTATAATAATGCCGTAAGTAATTGATCTTGCCACAAGGTATTAATGCTGCCGTTTACTATTGTCGGCATTTTTGTTTGATTGTTTTAGCTACTACGTCATGTGGCATTGATGCCGTATCTCTTAATTTTAAAGCCGGTGAGGTCAAGTTTTATATAAGCTAATGGGGAAGCTTTAAAGGTGAGATAGCCTACATTTTGAAGAAAGTCGACAACCTTATGATGTCGGCAGTTAGCCTTATAATTTATGAAAATTTAAAATTCTGTTTTCTAACTTTAGATAGAGATTCGATATTGTTATTACCGCATGAACGCCACAAGACCTTTATATTGCTATATTAATGGCAGGGAGCCATAAGCATGTGAATTTGACATTAGTCATTGGGTACGCCGATGAGTATTACTTCATAAATTTGAAATTAATCTTTGGGGATAACAATGCATATCATTTTGAGATGTTATAGGTTTAAGGGTTATACAACCTAATTGGGGATAACAATAAGCATAGGTTGAACATTTGGGAGAATAAAGCGATAACCTAATTTTAAATTTGTTTTTTACATGTTCATAATTGTCATAGGAAAACTGTGGAATATGTGATGGATAGTCCATATGATGTCAAAGATGGATAGTCTCTATATGGTTAATGAAGGGTTCATAGTCATCCTAGGAAAATTATGAGATAGGTAATGGATAGTACATATTATTTTAGAGAAATGGAGCTTGTATGATGGATAGTCTATATTATTTAAATAGTAAAACCATGTGTGATGTCTAGTCCATATGGTAGGGGATAGATAATCCATATAATGTTTATATGTGAGATGGGTAGTCCGTATAAATATAAGGTAGATATTTAGATGAAATTAAGATTGATCGTCAAATAAATTACGATAGGTAATCCATCGTATGTTGCATGACTATAAATATTTATTTATTACGTTCTAACCATTGTGGATGTAGGAGCATAATATATGGTTGATTTGTTTTAGTTAAGATACTATGAGTGGAAAACTCGTCTACTCAGCTATGTGGTCTCACTAGATATCTATTTTGATTCCAAATGGTTGGTTATTTTTTACACTAGACCGTTTGCTTGACCCAAATTTTTATTTTTCCCATTAAAATCTCGGATACCCATTTGAGTAGGTCAGGAGTAAGGGATTTCAGATTTCTAGTTATACGAATAAGCTTCCGGAGTCATGCAGGAGGCAAAATAGCTATATTAGGAGATTTATTTAATTTGTTGTGTAGTTCATTTTGTTTGAATGAATGTAATGATAAAAGTTATAACTGTTAAGTAGTAGTAGACTCTGATCAATTATGGGCATCTTCATATGTCGCTCTTAGAGTATTTGTAATAAGTATATTTTGTATGAACATGGGATCAAATGAGATTATGTAATGAATATGAAATTTTATTTGTGAAATAAACTGTTGAAATTCATTAGTTACTTTGTGTTTAATTATCTTCATATCCATGTGCTTCTGACTATTAATGTGATTAACATAGCTGCATTTTATCATTGAAAATTAATACTATGGATGATTACTACATCCGTAGTGTTTGGTTTAGGGTCTCAAAATTGGGGATGTTACAAGTAGGTATCAAAGCATAGGTTTATGTAAAATTTAAAAGATTAAAAGAGTTTTGAAAACATAATTCAAATGAATCACTGAATAAGATTAGGGTATGGGATAACGCTATGGTAACGTACTTGTATTTGCTATATATAATTGTGTATTCTCTCCCCTCTCTTAGGTCGTTCTTTTTTATCCTATGAAGGCTCAAATGTAGACTACGAGAAAGCAAGATACGAAAACATGAAATGGAAGAGTGAGTCTAGGTGGAGGAAGCATTACAACCAGTGGAAATGTTCAGCCCAATACCAGAAGGAACCAGGGTCAATAGGAAAATGCTAATCAAAATGAAAATGCCAATGTAGGTTCTAGAACCTTACCAGTAGATATGTAGAACATGTATTAGTTCTTTATCAATATGATGCAAGTAGGAGCTGATGCTGGTTTGGTTAGAGGGAATGGTTCTATGTAGGAGAAACTAATCCCGTGGTGCCATTTGGCAATAACTATGCCAAGCTGAACCGTGATTATACTAATCTTGCAGGAAAGCCTTTCTTAGAACTGAGGATGCTATTGAAGTGGAGAACTGACAATTGCACTATGAGAGGATTTTTATTAATCTAAGGTTGAATGATGAGTAAAAAAGGAGATTGGCTTCTAGGCAGTTGCATGAAGCTGCATTGTACTGGTGGAACGGGATGACCGTAGGTGCACCAGAAGAGGAATCGACTTAGGCTGAATTTCATAGGAGATTTGAAGAGAGGTTATTATCTGAAATAGCCAAGTCAACTTACTTAGGAAATTTGTTGGTTTAGTGCAAGGAGAGATGTCCATACTAGAGTATGCTACTAAGTTTGATGAGTTGTCCAGATATGGATATGCCACCATTGATACCATGATTAAGAGGAATGAGAAATTTATTTGGGATGTGAGGTTGGAGATTGTTAAGGCGATCATGCCACAACTTAGGGGTCCATGTAATGTGCTGGTGTAGATGGAAAATAGGAATGAAGAAATGCTTTCAACTTTTGGGAAGAAAAAGTCAATGGAAACCAAAAGTTCTTAGGGTATGAAGAGGAAGTTCTTCAAGGGAAAAGGGGATAAGAAGGGTGGAGCTGCCAAGGAAGGGAAGTTGATAATTATCTATTACAAGTGTAATAAGAAGGGATACTATGCTAATGAGTGTCGATTTAGTAATGGAAAGACTATTATGGTGAGGAAGAATGTAAAATGCTTCAACTATGACCAGGTTGGCATTATAAGAATAAATTTCCAAAAGCGGTCAAGGTGGAAAAGGGAAAGGTCATGACTTTGGAACCATCATCTTTAAGGCTGACTATTGCTATAAAAGGAAAGTCTATGATGGAAGATATGCTTTTGATTCATAGCATACTAGTTAGAATATAGTTTAATATAGGTGCATCACATTTTTTATCTCTTAGTGTTTAGTACATAAGTAAGAATTAGAACCATCATACCTTGTTACTTCCTTAAGGGTTGTAAATCTAATTAGTGGATATGCAACTCTAGGGATGAGATGTGATCAGATAGAGATTGAGTTGTTAGGTCGTGCTTTTGCCTGCAGATTATATGTGTTTTGGGATCTTTTTGGGTATAAATTGGATGAGCATATATGAGTCTAGGATATTTTGCCTGGATAGGAAGATATCATTCAGGCAACCTATAGCCATGATCGAATTATATACATCGTAGATAATGCTGGTTTTGATGTTTGTGGTTTATTGGGTGCAATGGAAGTTGAAGACAAGGTAACTCGAGTTTTTGTTGTAAGAGAGTACATAGTTGTGTTTGAGCTTGTTATAGGACTACCATAGAAATGAGCAATTGAGTTTCAGATCTTGTACCTGAAGCTGACCCCGTAAGTAGACCGCCTAGTAGAATGACATCTACCCCGATGAAAGAGTTAAAGATGCAGCTGGTGGACCCAGAAGAAAAGAGTTCTATTATACTAAGTAGTTTGCTATAGGGAGCGACCATGGTGTTCGTAAAGACGACAAATGGGTTGTTGAGATTGTGTATTGGCTATCGCAAGTTGAATGAAAAACGATAAAGAATATATATCCTTTTCCAAGACTTAATGATTTATTTGACCTTTGATTGGAGCCAAAGTGCTTTCTTAACCGGATTTGGTGACAGGGTTCCATCAATTGAAGGGGGCGGAGGAAAATATTCCTTTGACATGGTTTCGAACAAGATATGGTTCGTACGAGTGGTTATTCGGACTAATTAATGCGCCTTCTTTCGTTGTTGAATTGATGAAACGAATTTTCTAAGTGCATTTGGATGGATTCATGTCGGTGTTCATTGATTATATTTGGTATATTCTAGGGATGAGAGAGATTATGAGATTTATCTTAGAATAGTGCTTGAGACATTGGGTCATCATCAACTAAACACAAAGTTTTCGAAGTGTCATTTCTGGAAAAAAGAAGTGAAATTTATTGATCATGAGAAAGGTTATCTATAATAATTGGAAGAGACCCTCGACGGTGACAGAGATAAGGAGCTTTCTTGGATTACCTGGCTATTACCGAAGATTCATGAAGGATTTCTCTCAAGTAGCAGCAGCTTTGACTAAACTAACCATAAATGATGTAAAGTTTATTTGGTCAAGAAAATGTGAGGAAGCATTCCTTTAAGTTAAAGCATTTATTGACCAATGTTCCCATGCTAGTAGTGCCAGATGATAATAATGATTTAGGGGTGTGTACAAATGCATGTGGAACGGGATTAGGATCTATGTTAATGCAAAAGGAAAAAGTGATTGTCTAGGCTTCTCGACGGCTCAAACTACAAAAAGTTTGCTACGAATCAGGATTTGTAGTCGGCAGCTATAATCTTAGCTTTGAAGGTGTGAAGTCGCTATCTTTTCGGAGAAAGATTTGACTTGTATATGGATCATAAGTCTTTGCAGTATTTATTCTCTCAAAGCAGTTGAATATGAGATAGCAGAGATGGCTGGAGCTTTTAGCAGCTTATGATTTCGATATTGAAGTATACGTCAAAAGGAAATAAAGTTGCCGACGCACTTAGTAGAAAACATCAAAATGTGGTGTTAGCTACATTGATAGAATGGAAAGATTTTGAGGCATTGACTATCTGTAGTGTAAAGTTAAGATCGACTACTAGTTCTAGTCAGAGGAATGCCACATTGTCATGTTTAGAAGTTCAACCACTATTGATCAAAAGGCTTGCTTCTAAGTAGAGAGATTATCCATTGCTAGCCAAAAGAATTAGAAAATTAGATACCAGAACTAAGATTGATGATTTAAAGAATTTTAGTCTTGACCAGAATGGATAATTAAGAACACAAGGATAGTTATGTGTTCAAAATGTTGGTGACCTAAGGATGGTAGTTCTCAGAGAATGTCGTCGATCGAGGTTTATTAGGATATGAAGAAAAATTTCTTTTTTCGAAGGTATAAAATGGGATGTAGGCATATGGGTAAAAAATGTTTGAATTTTCGACAAGTGAAAGTCAAGCATCAGAAGCCAAGCAGAATGCTTTGGCCATTAGATATACAAGTTTAGAAATGGGATTTTATATCCATGGATTTTCATTGACGGGCTACCAAGGTCGAGTAGAGGAAATGAGAGTATTTGGGTTATAGTGGATAGACTGACCAAGTGTATACACTTCATTCCTGTTAATTAATTAAGGATTACACTTGTATTGGCTAAGTTGTTTACGAAGAATATTGTTAAACTGCATAGGATTCCTAGCAGTATAGTTAGTGACCGAGATATTTTATTTACTAGTGGATTCTGGAAGAGTCTCTAAGTGTTATTAGGTAACAAACTTAGGATGAGTACCATTTATCACCCATAGACGGATGGCCAAACAGAGAGAGTCAATAAGGTACTTGAAGATTTATTGAGAGATCGTGTACTGCATTTTGGTGGATTATGGGAAGATCATTTTCATTTAGTTAAATTTTTCTATAATAATAGTCATCATACTAGTAGGACTGAAGCCTTTTGAAGCATTATATGGAAGGCTGTGCAAATCACCAACATATTTGCTAGAGATCGAAGACAGATTCGTTCTTGGTCTAGACATGGTAAGAGAAGACATGATGGTGATTGAGTTAATCCAGACAGGAATGAAGAAGGCTCAGTTTAGGCAGAAAAGTCACACAGATAAGGGGTGTAAAGATTTAGATTTCTCAGTTGAAGACCATGTTTTTATTAAGGTATCACTAATGATGGGTGTGGTAAGATTTGGAAAGTCAGAGAAACTAGCAACTAGATATGTTGGAACATTCCTTATTATAGGGAGGATTGGGGAATTTGCATACAGATTAGAGTTACAGAATAGTTTGACAGGAGTCAATGATGTTTTTCGTATTTCTCATCTTAGAAAGTATGTGCATGATCCAGCGACTATTATTGTTCCGACTGCTTTGGAAGATTTAGTAGTGGAACCGAATCTGACTTTTGTTTGGCAATCGAATCATGTTGTAGTGAGAGAGGAGAAGAAGCTAAGGAACAAGACATTTAAGTTGGTTAAAGTCCATTGGGATGACAATGTGAACGGATGTAATTGGGAGACAAATGACAGGATTATGGATACTTATCCTGAGTTGTTATGATGGTATGCTCTATACTTTTTATATAAACTTTGTAGCTGGTAGGATATACTGGCGTTGTTTGTTACAGTTGTTTTCATGTTTGGTGTGCTTACTGTAAAGTCCTTACTGAATTTTGAGGATGAAATTCTTTAAGGAGGGGAGCCTGAAACACCCCTAAATTTAACATTATTCAAGAAATTTAATTGGATAGATTAAATAATAATGTAGCGGTACATGGGGATGAGATTTGTTAACTAACAAGGTCGAGCCTTAACTAATTAAGTAATAAGTATCATTTAAACTTAGAAAGGAAAAGAATAATAAGAAGGGTAAATTAGGAATAGAGTCTTAATTTGTATCCTAAACCCTTCCTCACTCTCATTCATTCTCACATAGGAAATATACCAAAGAAAAAAAATCCAAATCAAGGCCGACCATTAACTAAGGAAGAAAGAATGTGAAATGAAGGGATTCAAAAGGGAAAAAGCTAAGGGAAACTAAACTTCATCAAATCTCAATCTCATCACCCAATTTAAGGCGAATAATAATAGACCGTCTATATTACTTTGTGTTTGAATTTGGTTATGGGTATGATTGGTTTGCCAAGTTATGGGTGTTTAATCATTGTTTCAACAGAATAATGATTTATGAAATTTTTATGAAATTAATTAGATAGGTTTCAATTGCAAACCAATGTTATTGATCTACAATGGACTTGATTTTAATGCATGCTGTGTAAAACATTATTTTGGAGATCATTTTTTAATTCATAATTTTCCAAATTAAAACGAGTATTTTATGAATTTCCTAAGGAGGAAATAATGTTTATTTTGGATTTTAATTATTAAAATACCTAAATAAATTTTTTGGTCCAGAGAGTTTTTTATATGGAAGAATACATTGATTTAGATATATTGTGATTTTTGGGGAATTTTTCAAAGAGATTATGAATTTCTATGAATTTATTATGGTAGAAAAGCATATAAATTAATATTACCCAAGAGTATTAATTAATTGAGTAGATTAATATTTTTGGAAGTATGAAACTGATTTGTGGTAGTTTTCCAAAAAGAGATTGGTAAATTTGTATTACACCAATTGAAATTTGATAAGGAATAAAGGTTGGTAAAAAGAAATTCTTTTAATAGAGATAAAACAGTTTTTACGATAATTACGACAAATCCACTGATATGCGGCACTACCATGGTGCTCGCCATTAACAATAGCTGATATCACTTTACAGTCGTAAGTGATATTGGAAATAAGTGACACTGACATGAAGTAATGCATGTGATACTTATGTCGTAAGTATGCGATGCATCGAATTATGCATCTGTCGTTGATGTTACGGGAATACCACATTCGTGGGTATATGATAATGTCACGAGCTATCAATGTTGACAATTTTCAACATTCCTAAATCTATGCCACAAGTCTTTACCCAGGTTTTGAATGATGCCGTAAGTTTTATGCCGCAAGTTATCAATTTCGGTATTAATCAATTTTACGACAATGATGCCACTGATCTTTTTATGTATGCAACATAATAGTCGAAGTATAATAATGATATCCTATGTATATAATTCCGTAAGTAATTAGTCTCGGCTTAAGGTATTGTTGCAACCTTTACTATTGTCAACAATTTTTGTTTAATTGTTTCAGCAAATATGCCATGCGACATTAATGCCACATCTCCTTATTTTAATGCCAGTGATGCCTAGTTTTAGGTAATTAAAGGGGAAGTTTTAAAGATAAGATAGCCTATATTTTGGGAAGGTCGATAACCTTATGATATCGACAATTAGCCTTATGATTTATAACAATTTAAAATTTTATTTTCTAGACTTGGACAGAGATCCAACATTGTTACTGTGGCATGAATGAAGTCCTTTCTACTGCTAATATTAATGGTGGGGAGTCATAGATGCAAGGATTTGACATTATTCATTGGGGATGCCAATTGGTATTAGTTTATAATTTCGACATCAATCTTTGGGTATACCGATGCATATTATTTTGATATGTTATAAGTTTAATGGTTATACAACCTAATTGGTGATAGCATAGACATTGATTGGACAATTAGAGAATAAAGTTATAACTTAATTATAAATTGATATATTATGGGTTCAGTCATCCTAGGAAAACTATGGAATGTATGATAGATAGTAAACATGCTTCAAGAGATGGATTGTCTCTATATGATTAATGAAGGGTTCATAGTTTTCCAAGGATAACTTCGAGATGTGTGATAGATAGTCCACATTATTTTAGATAAATGGAACATATACGATGTATAGTCGACATTATTTAAATAGTAAAAACATGTGTGATGGGAAGTCTATATGGTATGGGATAGATAATCCATATAAGTTTTATATATGAGATAGGTAGTCCACATAAATATATGACAGACAGTCATTTGAAGTTAAACAGATATTCAGATGAAATTAAGATGGATAGTCAAATAACTTGGGATGTGTAAACCATTGTACGTTGCATGACTGCAAACATTTATTTATTATGCTCTAACCATTGTGGGTGCTAGAGCATAATATATGGTTGATGCGTTTTGATTGAGATTCTAATGAGAGGAAAACCCATTCTACTCTGCTGCGTGGTTTCACTAGATATCCATTCACATTTGACTGTTTGTCTAATCTGAAGTTTTTATTTTCCATCTTAATTCTTGGGTACTCATTTGAGTAGGTCAGGAGTAAAGGATTTCAGGTTTCCAGTTAGAAAAAGAAGCTTCCAGACTTGCTGGAGGCAAACTAGCTATATTAGGAGTTTTTAATCCGCTTTATAGTTCATTTTGTTTGAATGGATGCAATAACCAAATTTAACTGCCAAATAGTAGTAGACTCTGATCAACCAAGGAGGCATCTTCATATGTCACTCTTGGAGTATTTTGTAATAATTATATTTTCTACAAACATGGGATTGAATGAGATTGTGTAATGATTATGAATTCTTATTTGTGAAATGTAGAAATTCGTTATTAAAATTGTGTTTGAAAATCTTCATTTCATGTGCTTTTGAATATTGATGTAATTAACATAGACGCATTTTGTCGATGGAAATTAATACTATGGATGACTAAAGCATCCGAGCGCTTAGTTTCAGGTCTCAAAATGGAGGATATTTACAACCGTTTTCCGAAATTCCCTAAGCATTTTTTTACTTGGACAAATATAGCTTCCTAAGCTATCAAGATTTGACATTAGTTTTCGCATGCTAGCTATCCCATAGCCTTCAAATACTTGGCCTAGCTTTTATGTGTTAGCTATCTTATAGCCTTTACTAGTTGATTTTTCCCAAGCTATCGCATGGTGATATTATTTAATCAATCATCTATCAACTTCTCAAATGCTTTCGCTAGTTGAAAGCTTCTAAGCCATCGCATATTAAACTTTATGTAGCTATCGTGGGATAACCTTCCTAAAGAAATTGCATGTTAACTCTTCCGGAGCTATTTCCTACTGATTCGTTAAGTGTCATCCCATGTTAAGTCCATCTTATGTCATTGCATATTGATTCATAATAGCCTTCGTTGGTTCATAGCTTCGTTAAGTCTTCACATATCCAACTTCCATAGCCATCGTGTGCTAACTCCTTTATAGCCCTTGTGTGTTAACTTCGATAAAGTCATCACGTGTTAACTTTCCTATAGCCATCATGGGTCAAGTACATAAAGTGCTATCGTGAGTAGATAGTTCCCTTAAGCTATCACATACTAATATTTTTCAAGGGTTAAGATCGAAGAGCCAGCACATTATGATTTCCCTAAAGCCATAGTGTGTTGATAGTCTTCCCCATGCCTACGCATGTTATAACTACACCCATCACCATGGTTGATTTTATAGTTTTCGGAAGTATAAAGTGGTAATTCAGTAATTAAATTGAAAATTGTTTCCTTACGTTGTAAAGTATTCTCTTTTCACCTAATCCTATTTGGTGTTGAAGTCATATTAGTTACGTTTTCACCTTACAATTTTCTTCTGGAATTGCCTGTACACTTTTAATTAATTAATTAATTACTCTTAAATAATTCTTTCCATCATTAGTTAATTCATATAATATCAAAAGTCAATGGAAAAAAATCCTAAAAATTCATTGGAAATCAAATTTATAACATTTTGCCTTGTCCTAAAATTTTAGGGCAAAATAACTATTTTTAGTGTTTTTAATAATTTATTTCCAAAAAATAGCCCCTTTTCTCAACTGAGAAAATTAGTTTAAAATCGAAACTAACTGCAAAAATTATGAAGTTCAAAACTCATCTTTATTTCATCCATATAAACAACATACCTTAATTTCAATCATTTAACCATGGTTAATTCATGTTTTACCCTAAAAAAGGAATTAATTTACTACATTCAAATTTGAAACCATAATCAAAAATTGGTTTAATACTTGCAAGCATGTTAATCATCATCAATACATTCATTTACAATCACAATTCGAACCCAAATAGGTTAGGAAGGTTTTAGGGAAAATTTTACTCACCGTTGATTGAAAAAGACCTTACTAAATCTTTTTTATTCTTTAAAATTGATAGTTGGAATCTTTTAGCTTAAAATTTCGTCTTCTCTTTAGAAAAATGATGGCCGGCTTTGACTTAAGCATTTAAGGATTTGTTTTTGTGAAATGAAATGATGTGGCATGGCATGAGGTGTTTGGATCAAAGGAAATGGGCTAGTGATTTTTGCTTGGGTTAACATCCCAAGTGGCCTAGTCTCACGGGTGCATCTCCTATAACACCCATCCTCCTTAGACAAAACATAATTTTATTTTATTTTCATTTACAAGGCCAACTTTAGTTACCCTAATTATCCCTGGTCTATTTAACTAATCTTTTAAAGTGTCCCACACTTAATTGATTGAATATCCCTTAAGCAATTCTTGCAATCAAATAATTTTATCCATCTTTTAATAATTAGTTATTACTAATATAATTTAATTTTTCATATTATGGACCCTTCAAAATATGGGGCTCTATAGTCACCTAACCATACAAATTTCATCCTTGAATTTTCGATAAGGAAAACAAGATATGCACTAATACCTTGAAAGTGAAAGGTTATCGTCATAAAAGTACAAACAAGTACAAAAAATTATGTTAGTACCCTACTAATGTAAACTATCAATCATCAAGAAAAAGGTATTAGTACAACTACCAATACATAGCCAATATGAATATACTAATACCCTACTAGGCCATACAATAGACAAAGAAAGCACCTGCTATATATACATGGATGTCTAGAAAAAATTATGATAGATATTTCTAATCTTATTGTCTACCTCCTAGGTGTAATATTCTTTTTCATCACTCCACTGGATGCGAGGAAGTCTGATAACTTTATTCCTTAACTCCTTTATATCACGACCTACTATCCCTTGTACCGTCTCAAAAATGTCAAATCAAGCTTTATAGATAAATCCTTTATCGCCCTCGGTTCCACTACCAAACTTGGGTTGTGCGCATATTTCCTCAAACGTGATGTATGAAAACATTATGCACACCTACCAAATTGCTAGGTAACCCGTCTCTATAGGAGAGTTTACTCATCCGCTCGATCATTGGAAATGGTCTTATATATATATATATATATATCTGAGTGCAAACTTCCATTCCTTCCAAAAGTGCGTGACTCCTTACAACAGAGAAAATTTCATGGATGCATGATTACCTATTGTGAACTTAAGCTCCTTCCTTCACTTGTTAGCATAACTCTTCTGCCTTGATTAAGCTGCCTTCATCCTAGCGTGAACATACTTTACCTTCTCAGTAACATCTCCGACTAGATCAAGCCCTAACATACGTCTATCTCATTTGTTCACCCAACAAACTAGTGGCTTACACAGTCCACCACACATCTCCTCAAATTGGGCCATCTCGATACTCGACTGGTAACTATTATCATAGGAAACCTTTACTTTGTGCAAATGATCTCCCCAAGATCCTTCAATATCCAAGACACTTGCTCTCAGCAAATCCTCAAGTACACGGTTTACCCTCTTAGTTTGACCATCAGTTTGTAGGTTGTAAGACATGCTCAAGTTCAACTCCGTACCGAATGCACTCTCCAAACTCCTTTATAACTCATTGGTAAATAATGGGCCTCTATCGCTAATAATAATTCTCGGTATCCCATGTAGTCTCACTATATCTTCATATACGACTTCACTAAGCTAGCTGCTATCCTTGTAGACTTCATCGGGATAAAAATGGGCACTCTTAGTCAATCTATCGACTATCACCCAAATGTTATATCCTCGAACTCGGCAACCCATCAGCAAAATCCATAAACATGAAATCCCACTTCCATGTTGGTACTTTCAAAGGTTGAAGTAAACCTTTCAACTTCTGATGCTCGACCTTCAATTGCTAATAGGTGAAGCACTTCTTTACACACTATCTTATGTCTATCTTCATCTTTCCTCAAACAAAGACTTTCTTCATGCACGATACATCTTCGTGCCTTCTGGATGAATAGACAATTTCGATCGATGACTTTCATCCTAGACTTCCTTCCAAAGGTCTCCTATATATCTGAAACCCACAATCTTCTTTCTTAATTAGTGGTCCTCCTTATGTCGTTCAATAATTTTATCTGTAAGTGCTAGATGTAGTGCCAACCTTTGTTAACACCCACAGATCTTTACTTGACCCAGTATTATGCCTATAATGTACTCTACTAGAGGAAAATGTCTCTGATGTCTTTCGTTCTTCAATTATTGCTAACACTCCATTCTGATGCTTCATACTCAAAGCATCAGCAAGCATGCTCCTTTTTTTGCTATATATTCCATCTTGGAATCATACGCCGCCAAGAACTCCAGCCATCTTTGTTGCCTTATTTTCAACTTATTTTGAGAGAACAAATACTTAAGAGACTTATGATTCATATACATCTTAAACCGTTCTCCTAAGAAGTAATGTCTCCAGATCATCAGCACAAACACTAATGCGTCCAACTCCAAATCATGAGCCGAATATCTAACTTCATGCGGTCTCAACTGCCTTGATACCTCGGCTATCACTTTCCTTCTTTATATCAGAACTGCTTCTAAACTTGTTTCACAAGGATTTGTACATGCTACCAACTCCTAATTCCCTTTAGGCACTATCGCACAGGGGCATACGTTATAACCTCTTCAACTCGTGGAACGATCCTTTGCACTTATCAGTCCACGTGGACTTCTCGTTCTTCATGGTTAACCAAGTCAAAGGTGTTGCTATATGTGAGAAATCCTTAATAAATATGTCGTAATAGCTAGCTTAACCTAGATATCATCAATGATGACCAACACTAATCTATCCTACTGATCGCGAAAGATTCAGTTCATAAGATTAGCAAAGAATGCAAGGGTGTTGGTCAGTCCAAAGGTATCACCAACCACTCATATGAACCATACTTGCTTGGAACGTGGTCAATGGAATACTATCTTTGATATTATTAGTTGATGGAACCCTATTGCAAACTCTAGCCATAAAAACACTCAAGCTCCATTTAACCAATCAAAAAAGTCGTCTAGGCAAAGGGTAACGATTATTTACCCTCAACTCATTTAGCATCCGATAATCAATACACATTCACAAATATTGTTCCGACTTTTTCATGAATACCATGGATGCTCCCCATAGTATACTATTCGGCCTAATGAAACCTTTATCCTTAAGTTTCACTAGCTTCTTCTTCAACTCCTCCATTTCATGGGGCAACATTCTGCTAGGTGGTCAACTAACTGGCCATGCCACTAGCATCAAATCTCTCCAAAATTCGATTGCCCTTTTTGGTGGTAATCCCATTATAGGTTCAAAGACATATGAAAATTCTCGAACTACACATACTCTACTAATTTCATCATCTTGATTTTCCATAGCACGTAGCATCAAGTCAAACTTCTCCTTTACTAAGTCCAACACTATCACAATTCTTTCTTCTCCTCATAGATTTCATTTGGCGATAATCCTACCTACATAATAAATCCTAACATCATTACGCACTAACCATTCCATACCCAAAATTACCATTTACCCCAAGAAATTAAACACATATGGGTTGCAAACAAACAGATATCCATACAAGTCAAACTTGAGCTCATTGCACCTTAATTCGAGAGTTGCATACCCACCGATTGTAATAACCACATGTAACATGTAATTAAGTAGGTGGTGTCTAATTCTAACCTATCAACCAAATATCTTGAAATGAAAGAATGAGTAGAACTAGTATCAAACAAAACTTTAACCAATATACTAGAAATCAAAACCGTATGTCCAAGCTCATCCTTTTCTTTCCTCCAAAGCAATCAGTTCAGACGGAGGTCCTTCCAAAGCATAAACCTTAGCTTCCTAAAATCCCTCTTCTATGGCTTGGTTTATCACAAATAAAACATTTGGCCCAATCCTCGTTCTCCAGTTGGGTATATTTAGTGGAGCAGTGCCCATTGCAGCCATGATTAAAGAAAATGACATCAGCAATATTCGGCTTTCAAGTCCTTCCTCTAAAAGTCTTTCCTTCCTTCTGACTCTTTCTGCCCTTCTAGCACGGACTGAATCTTTTCTTCTATCCATCCTTGGTCTAACATCATCTTTCTTCTCTTTATAAAACAAGCAATCACACCTCCTCTCCATTTCCACCACCATATAGAATAGATATAATATATGAGCCATCACCTTGTGATTCAGCCCCTTCTTCGGATCTTCAATGAACTTCTCTTGAAATGTTTAGCAGATAATTGATATGCTCCCTTCCATACCTTGACAAAGCTTTAAAGCACTGGATGTACTCTACCAAAATCATTTTTCCCTACTTCAAGTCAAGGAACTCCCTACACAAAGCACTCTTCTGATACTTGGGGATAAACTACGCCTCAAATTGTTCCTTGAACTGCTTCTAGTTTATCATCCTCTCAAGGACCTTAGAAATTACAACCTCCTAGTCTACTACAACATCCTGGAGCTAACGAGAAGTCAATCTCCTCTTCCGAGCATTATTATATCCTAATATTCAAAAATATGCTCACATAATTTTGACCAATTTAACATTTCTTAGGCAAACACCTTCCCTATTGTGTGGCGACCCAACACTTCATCTTCAAATCTCATAACATCTTGAAATATAATTGAGTGCTATAAATATGATTTTATAACCTTGTTAAATGTCTTTTAATTAATGATACATGATAAGAGACATGTTTTAGAAATATAGCCCACTACACCTGCATCTACAGGAAGCCAAAACATGGAATTCTTCCAAGTCCTGGATCAGTACCGATCCATGAATTTGGATCCATATCGACCTTGGGTACTTTAAAGAAAACATATATGTGTGTATATATATATCTATGTGCATGTATGTATGTATATGATATATATATATATATATATATGTATGTATATCTATGTATGTTTGTATGTGCATGCGAAACTTGTTCAAGAACAAGCACATATGCTTGCGTGTGTGTATCCAAAATCCTGAATGATTAGAGACAACAACAATCAAATTCAAAACTAAAAAAATCCGTAGAGCGAATCGGCTTAAAATTATCCGGCCTGGAATGACAGATCATGATAGCACACTCCTGATTTATACTACTAGATGCTAGAGAAGTGTCATGACAAATGGCCATTGACATACCTCTTTATGGAAAAGATTCATAGGAAGGGCAACTACCATTCAAAGCATAAAGTGGTATCCTTCGCAGCAATCCTAGCTTGTCTTGATTCAAAGAATATCACGTTTGAAATGAGCGTACTTTGGAGGGTAAGTGTTATCCAGCCTTTTGATCAAGAAATCTTCGGATAGACTGGACGTGTCGAACTTAGAGTTATCAAGACAAGAAGCCTAGAGAGATAACCCAAGAATCTTGAAACCAAGCACAAATAGAGCCGTGATATAAATGCCAAACCAACTCAAGATAGGAAAACCAAGAACCTACCAAAGTGGTGGGTCGACACTAGTCTAATACCTTGGAATGATGTTGATCCAATTTTCATCCACTAATGGGTCCCATCTTCTGCCTACATATTCTACTTAATGCTAAATGCCTACTCTAAGTATTATTTTGTTGATCCAATTAAATTCTCTATCGATCTCCATGAATTCTTGAATCAGCAACTCCATTCTTCCACGAATCCATTATTTGGACTCAGAAATAAGCTAATATTGGTGTAACAACAATGAAATCACAAAGCTAACTACAAGATGAATCAATGGGAAGAGTTCAAGGCGACATCTAAGGCAATCTAACAGGTTGGTACCAATCCAAGCCTCTGGTTCAGTACCGATCCAAGCAGGCTGCTGAGTTGTCCTACTATTCTTTTGGGAAAATGGGCTATGGCATTGAAAACGAGGTAGAGATCTTTTAGGTGAGATTTTAGGCTCCCTACTGTATAAATAGGAGAGTAGGGCTCTTTTTAAGTATCATTTAGCTCTTTCTCTTCTTACTCTAATTTCTTGTAATCTCTGTCGAAGTTTTATTGACCCATAAGAACTTCTTCCTCCAAGTCAGAATATATGCAATAAAATCATTAAGTGGACGTAGACCTTGATTTACTGAACCATTATAAATTGTAGTGTGTTCTTTCTTACTTATATTCATTAAATTTCTTTATTTTTTATTCTCTACTTAACCTTCTGGTTGTTTGTTCCATATTAGGTTGAATTAGGTACCATACTATATCAAATTAGTCGTGTGTTCACTTGGGATTTAACTATTTTACATTAATTATAATGCATTCAAATCCTTATCTAAGTTCTATATTTGTTTTGGTATTCAATCTCACCGGATTGTTTATCATCCGAATTAGAGTTCAATCTCTCCAGGTCGTTTAATATCCAATCTAAGGTTCGATCTCTCTGCATCATTTAACATCCAATCTTGGGTTCAATCTCTTCGAATCCTTACTGGGTCCATTCTGCTTACTCACTGGCAAGGGGACTGATTGCCCAAGAACATCCATCCACTCACTCTCTGGTGAGGGACAAACTTTTGATCTACCTGAATCCTTGCTGAGCTTAATCCGCTCGTTCTCCGATGAAGGGACTCAATGACATGCAAGTCCATCTACCAACTTTCCTATAATGTAACTTACTTGCTGCGGTCACTGCCTCGCCTCTCTGGATGGGACTACGATGATCAATATCGGGCATCATGTTCAACTAGAATTCAAAAATCAAATATTCAAATCAAATACTCAAAAATCGAATATTCAAATCAAATTTTGTTTTCCATCTAGCTCGTGGAATCGACAAAACATTCTAAACCAGCTCTCCAAATCCGTAGGTTTTCTCCCAGTTGGCCTCTGATAGGGGACCTACACCTAATATCTAGGTATATCCTCTACAAGGTTGTACTAGGTCAGTGTAGGAAGAGAATTTTGATTCTTTCTTCAACCGTTTCAGTCCTTTAAAGTCATTATTAACTTTTTGCTTCCCTTTATCTTTTCCTTATCCTACTCCAGACAATACTCCATCATCCATAGCATTATGAGCCTCGGAATCACCTTGACGTAGATATCTCTGAGTTTCAGGGTAAAATTCCACGAGATCCATTGATGAATACCTTCCTAATGCAATTTTGAAGTCGGCCTTGCTTGCGACTCCAGAAAATGTCGCAATTAGGATTACCAATGGATCTAGCTTATCTACTATGGCGGTTGTCGCATTAAATATCATCAAATAGCTTCTCAAGGTCTCTTTGGCACATTACTTTATGCTTGATAGCATCATCACATTCTCTATTCTAGAGATAAGAACCCCGAAGTTTCTTTAGAATTTATTTACTAACTCGGTCCATATGCTTACGGACCCATTCTCCAGTTGTCTGAATCACATTTTTGCCAAATCTTTTAGACAAAATGAGAAGCATTGCCTCGTCACCTCCTTAAAAGCACCCAATACCTCCATATGTCGGATTTATCTCATAGATGGATTGTTGATCCGCCTACCCATCGTACATTTCCAGTATGGGGAGCTTGAAATCAGAATGATTCCTCACATTATTGATGTTAGGGGTAAATACATTCTTTTTTGCATCCTCCAAGCTCTAGTATCTGGTCCATCACTCACTATTCTTCTGACCAACTCAGCTATTCGATTGTTGCCGTCAAATGAAGTTCTTCAATTAATAGCTGCATTATACCTCTTGCGTCTATGGTGGAACTCCACCTCATACTCCCCTGGCTACGTACTTATATCCTGATTTACACCTTTGGTTTCAATCTGCGTCCCATTCTAATGGGGAATTTCTAGCACATACTCCTTCGGCCGCTGTGTATTTTACTTATGACTTGCATTTTTGGTACCGTTCTCAGCATTCCAGCTTGCCCTAATCCCAAACCAGCACTATCCGAAAGTATATTCCTCTCAGTACTGAGAAGATTGAGGTCAGTACTGAGTGGTTCTAGTCATGGGGCCATCGCTTTAATTTTCTCTGCTTCAACTGCTGGTGCTCCGACATTAATTCTTGGTCTTTAGCTATGAATTCCAACAGTTCCAGCTATTCCTTGCTATCCTAACCTTTGAAAGAATCCATTATGCATCAACTATTGTTGAGCCATTATTCCATCTTGCATTTCTTTTATCATTCTCTCCATCTCCTCTTTGGTTATGCGGATGGAATGATTGGAATTTTAGGACACCTCATGGCGGCTCCGTACTTTGGTTGACTCCTTCAAATCCTAGACTGGTGTTAGGCCTCTTCATCTTCTCTATACTTCAAATCCAAGCTTTAAGATGTGAAATGTAACTCCTTTTAAATAAAAACACCAAAATGTTGATGCCCAAAATGGCACAACGCCCAAAAACCTGCTGAAAATTATAGATATAGAAGAAAATAACAAGAAGTAATGAACACACAAGAATGTTTATAGTGGTTAACATTCTCTAGCCTACGTCAAATTTATATTTTTACTGATTATGGGTTTGAGAGAGATTTATAGTCATAAATACATGAAACTGATAGGTTCTTAAGCCTATAACTACCAATAATGTCTGCCTTGGTGACTTTTGTGAAGAGAAATAAAGGCGACAAAGAAGATGTTCCAAAAGTAAGAGAAGACCCTTCTTTAGTTGAAATAGGGTTGATATTGATAAATAAACCAGATTTGCAAATCCATAGGCTCATATTTTATACGGTCCATATGAAATGCCACATGTTAAGGAAAGAGCACACCAGCCATACCCCAAGAAAAACATTTCAGCATCGAGAGGTTCCTTTTAGAACCAAGTGTTTTAGTTGGGTGAGAACCCTTCTTTCTTCCTTGCTTCATCCTCAGCTCTCTCGCTACATGATATTCTAAGCTCTTTTCTACCTAGTTCTAATCACCTCTATTGGTTTCCTTGATACTGATTGTCTTATCCTGCTTTCTTCTCATCAATCCCTAGAATTTCTCTTCTACACTCTAGAGAAAGTACTTTACGAGGATTACTAGATTTCGTGCATCAAGTATGAGGAGTTTAGGGGTTGATAAGTGTATGAAATAGATCTCAGTACCGAGAGGTCGTCTTGGTACCGGGAGGTCCACTTAGCCTCATTTTGCTTGAAACTTGTTGAATGTAATTTTCATCCCCTTTTGAGTGTTTTCTAAGTTTTTGGTTTGTTTGGTCCACATATCGACCTCCTACTTCCAACTGAAATTAGCTTGGCTAAAAATGCATTTAACCCTTACCTTTCCAAAGCATGCCTGGTGAATGCAAGGTGTCCTTTACTCAAGAACAAGTTTCAACAATAGTTGACTTCTGACGGTGAAGCTTTCCAGCTATCCATCCATCCAAGTTGTGGTAAATTATCTGATTCGTTCGAAATCTCCTACAAATCAAAGGTCATTCCAGACCTTTCATCGCTTGGGATTCCAACCTTTGCTTTAATGTCAACCATAAATCATGACCAGCCTGTCCTAATCCGAAGGTACCATACTGTATGTCAAATAATCCTGTGTTCCCACGGGAGTTAACTATTTTACTCCGATTGTAAGGCAGTCAATTCCTTACCTTAGGTCAATATTTGTTCCAGTGTTCGATCTCACCGGATCTCTTATCATTCAAACAAGATTCGATATCTTTGGACCGTTTAGCATCCAATATAGTGTTTGATCTCTCTCGATCTTTTAACATCCAATCTAGGGTTCAATCTCTTTGGAGATTTAACATCCAATTTAGGGTTCGATTTCTGTGAATCGTTGTTGTGTCCATTCCGCTTGCTCTTCGGCAAGGTGACTCAATCTCCAAGAAAGTCCATCCACTCACTCTCTTGTAAGGGGACTTACTTTTGATCTCTTCGGATCCTTGCTGAGGCCATCCACCACTCTTCAATGAAGGGACCCAATGGCAAGCAACTCCATCAATTTACTCTTAAGTAAGGGGACTTACTTTCAACGGTCACTACATCGCTAGTCCACATGGAACTACCATGATAAATATCAGTTATCACATTCAAGTGGTTTTCAAAAATCAAATATTCAAATCAAAGCAAGAAAGCAAACATTCTAAGTTTTCACCTCGGACATATGACTCAGAGCGTGCTTAGAGACCAATCGAGGCCTCCTACATGTGTAAGCGATTTGAGGTTATTATTATCTTAAAATGGAAAGCAGAACATGATAAATGAACCTGGTCCTTATCAATCCTTATCATGGGATTACCATCCCTAGCCTAGATTCCCGATCATGTCTTAATGCATTTGTTGCATATGGTGGCTGCTTCGGTTGCACAATCACTTTTCGGTTCCTTACGTATTGTTGCAACTAATTGCTCCAAACCAATTCTTCAATCAAATCACGAGGTGTCTACACTCACTCATTTTTTATCCGTCTAGCTCGTGAAACATGCAAAACTTTCCAGATCTTCTCTCCTAATACATGGGTTCCTTCCCAGCTTGCCTTCGATAGGGATCTGACCATTGTGTCTAGGTGTATCCTCTTCCAGGTTTCTGTTAGGTTAAAATAAGAAAAGAACTTTGATTCCTTACTCAACCGTTTCAGTCCTTCAAATTCGTTGTCGGCTTTTCTTTTCCCCTTATCTTTTCCATATTTTTGTATGGATGGTACACCATCATCCAAAAATTAATAGCAGCATTATCAGCTTCAGCATCGTCTTGACCTTGATATCTCTTTGCTTTATGGTAAAAATTCCACGAGATAAATCGATGGATCCCTTTCCAATGCAATTTCTAAGTCGGTCTTGCTTGCAATTGCAGATACCGCAGTCATTAAGATTAACGATGGATTCGGCTTATCAACTATGGCGGCTGCCGCATTAAATCTCATTAGATAGCTTCATCAGGTATCTCTGGCCCTTTGCTTTAAGCTTGATAGCATCATCACATTCTTTGGTTTAGAGATATGTACCCTAAACTGTCTCAAGTACTTATTCACTAACTCGATCCATGTGCTTATGGACCCATCCTCTAGTTGTCTTAACTACATTGCAGCTAAATCTTTCAATTATAATGGGAAGCACTACCCCATCACCTCCTTAGAAGCACCCAACATTTCTATATGTAGGATATATATCATTAGATGAAATGTTGCATCCGTTTGCCTATCATACATTTCCAAAGTCGAAAGCTTGAAATCTGAAGGATTCCTTGCATTTCGGATGTTAAGGGTAAATAAATTATTGTTTGTGTCCTCCAAGCTCAAGTCTGGTGGTCCACCCCTCACTATTCTTTTGACCAACTAAGCTATTTGGTTATTGCTGTCCAATGACGGTCTTCAATCAACAGCCACATTCTTTCCCCCGCTCTTATTGTGGAACTTCAGCACATACTCCTTTGGCTATGTGTTTGCATCCTAATTCACACCTCTGGCTTCAATTTTCATCCTATTCCTATGGCGAATCTATGACAAATACTCCTTCGGTCACTGCAATTGCATTCTAACTTGCACTTCTAGCTCCATCATCATCCATTCTCGGCATCCCAGCCTGCCTTAAGCCTGAACCAGCATTCCCTCCAAGTAGATTCCTCTTGGTACTGAGAGGATTGAGTTTGGTATCGAGTGGTTCTGGTCATGGGGCCATCGTTTTAGTTTACTCTGCTCCATCTCTTAGTACGCCTTCATAAGATGCTGGTCTTTGGTTCTCAATTTCCATTGCTCCAACTATTCCTTGTTGTCCTAACCTTTAGAAAAATCCAACTAGCATCTTCTGTTGTCGAGCCATTATTCCATCTTGCATTTCTTTCATCATTCTCTCCATTTCCTCTTTAGTCACGTAATTGGAATGATTATATTTTGAGGATACCTCCTGGCTACTCATATGCTTTAGTTAACCCCCTCCAATCCTAGATATGGTGTTATGCCTCTTCATCTTCCCCGTACTTTAGATCCAAGCTTTATGTTGTGAAATCCACCTCATTCTAAATGAAAGACCTAAAATGTTGATGCCAAAAATGGCACGGCACCCAAAAAACTTGTTGAAATATATAGATCTAGCAGAAAATAGCAAGAAAGTAAAGAACACACATGAATTTTTGCAATGGTTCAGAAATCTCTGGCCTACGCCCACTTTATATCTTTATTGATTGTGGGTACGAGAGAGTTTTAGAGACAAACTACAAGAAATTAACAGGTTCTTAATCCTAGAACTGCCAACAATGTCTACCTTGGTGACTACTGTGAATAGAGATAGGGGATGACGAAGAAGAAGTGGCCAAAGTCAGAGAAGACTGTTCATTAGTTGTCATAAGGTTGATATTTATAAATGAACCAGCTGTGCAAATCTTGTATGTGGTCTAGATAATGCCCACGGGTTGAGGAGGAAGCACGTCGACCATAACCCAAAAAAACCCTCTCATCACCAAGAGATTCCTCTTGGCACCAAGTGGTTTCATTGGGTGAGAGCCCTTCTTTTTTTCTTGCTTCGCTCTCCTTTCTATCGCTCCATGATATTCTAAGCTCATTTCCATGCAGTTAATTACCTTTGACGATTTCCCTTATATCGCTTATCGTATCCTACTTTGTTTTCTTTCTTCTCATCAATCCTTGGAATTTCTCTTCTACTCTCTGAAAAAAGTACTTTATGATGATTAATAGAGGTTATGCATCAAGTACGAGGAATTTGTGTGTCGCTGAGTGGAAGAAAAACTCTCTATACCAAGAGGTCCTCTCAGTACCGGGAGGTCCTCTCGGTACCGGGATGTCCACATAGCCCCATTTTGCTTGAAACTTGCTAAATGACATTTTTATCCCCTTTTGAGTGTTTTTCCAAGTTCGTGTGCTGTTTTGTCCTCATCTCGACCTCTTACTTCCAGCTAAAATTGGCTTGGCTAAAAACACGGTTAACACTTGCCTCCAATGTCCGCATTATGAATACAAGGTGTGCTTTGCTCAAGAATAAGTTTCAATAGTAGCTGACTTCTTAGATTAAGTTTTCTAGCTATCAATCCATCCAAGTTGTGGTGATTCATCTAGTTCCTTCCGATTCTCCTGCAAATCAAAGGTTGTTCCAGACCCAATATAGCCATGGACTCCAGCCTTTGCTTTAATGTCAACCATGAATCATGACCAGTTTGGCTTTATCCGGAGGCACCATACTATATATCAAAACAATCACGTGTTCATATGGGATTTGACTATTTTACTTTAATTATAAGGTGTTCAAATCCTTGCCTTAGGTCAATATCTGTTTTAGTGTTCGATCTCACTGGATTGTTTATCGTCCAAACTAAGGTTCTCTCTTTGGACCATTTAACATCATTCTAGGGTTCGATCTCTCGAGATCATTTAACATCTAATCTAAGTTTCGATCTTTATGGACTGTTTAACATCTAATCTAGGATACGATCACTCCATATCCTTATGGAGTCCAATCTGCTTTCTCTCTGGCAAGGGACTCAACATCCAAGCAAGTCCATCCACTCATTTTCTGTTGAGGGGACTTACTTTTGATCTCTCCGGAACGTTGTTGAGCCCAATCTGCTCGCTCTTCAATAAGGGGACTCAACGACAAGCAAGTTCATCCACTTACTCTGTGGTAAGAAGACTTACTTCCTAGGGTCACTAACCCTACTCTCTAGACGGAACTACCATGATGAATACCGGTCATCATGTTAAAGTGGATTTCAAAATTCAAATGTTCAAATCACAAACAGAAGGCAAACATCCTAAGTTTTCACCTCATGCATCCAACCCAAAGCATGCCCAGAGATCAATTGAAGCCTCGCATATGTGTAATTGGTCTGTGGTTATTATTTTCTTAAAATGGAGTGCAAAATACTAGAAACGAACCTGACTCCTATCTATCCCGATCATTAGATTACTATTCCGACCCAAACCATGGTCGTGTCTTGATGCATTTGCTGCAGATGGTGGCTACTTCTGCTTGACCATTGCAGTTCGATTCCTTACGTATTATTGCAACTAGTTTCTTCGAACCAATTATCCTATCAAATCACGAAGGTGTCTGCACTCTTTCGTTTTGTGTCCGTCTAGGTTTTGGAACTGGAAAAACTATCCAAACCTTCTCTCTTAATACGTGGGTTCCCTCTCAACTAGCCTCTGGTAGGGGACATGCCCCTAGTATCCAAGTATATCCACTTATGGGTTTTGGTTAGGTTAGAATAAGCAAAGAACTAGATTCCCTCCTCTACCATTTTAGTCCTTCAAAGTCATTATTAGCTTTTCGCTTTGCCTTATCTTTTTCATATCTTGCTCCGGACTATACTCCATCATCTATAATGTTAATATCAATGTTAAGCATCATATTAACGTAGACGTTTCTCCACTTTATGGTAAAATTCCACAAGAACAATCAAAGGATACGTCTGAAATACAATTTTGAAGTCGGTCTTATTTGCGACTCCAAACACCGTCGCTATTAGGATTATTTACGGATCCAACTTATTAACCAAGGCGGCCGCCATGCTAAATCTCATCAAATAGCTTCTTAAGGTCTCTTTGGCCCACTGCTTTACGCTTGATAGCATCATTATGTTCTTTGGTCCAAAGATTTAAACCCTAAACTGTCTCAAGGACTTATTCACTAACTCGGTGCATGTGCTTATGGACCTGTTCTCCAGTTTTCTAAGCCACATAGCCACTAATTCTTCAAGATATAGTGGAAAGCACCACCCCATCACCTCCTCAAAAGAACCCAACACCTCCATATGTCAGACAATCTCATTAAATGAACTATTTAATCCGTCTTCCCATCCAACATTTCCAATGTTGGAAGCTTGAAATCCGGAGGATTCCTCGCATTTCGGTTGTTAGGGGTACATGGATTCCTATTTACGTCCTTCAAGCTCAAGTCTAGTGGTCCATCCCTCGTTATTCTTCTGACCAACTCACATATTTGGTTTTTGTCGTCCAACGAAGGTCTTCGATTAGTAGCTGGATTCTGCCTCCCGCTCCTAAATGGAACTCCGACACATACTCCTTTAGCTACACGCTTGCATCCTTATTCACACCTTAAGGTTCATTTGATGCCTCATTCCTTTGGGAATTCTCTGGCACATACTCCTTCAATCGCTCTTCATTTACATTCCGACTTGTGTTTCTATCTCCAATGTCATCCGTTCTCAGCATCCCAGCTTGCCCTAAGCCCGAACAAGCATTACATCCAATTAGATTCCTCCTGATACCTAGAGAATTGGGGTCGGTACTGAGTGGTTGTGGTCTATGGGGCATTGTTCCTATTTGCTCTGCTCCAACTCTCGGTGCATCTACAATAGTTACTAATCTTTGGTTTTAATTCCAGCACTCCATCTATTCCTTGCTACCCTAACCTTTAGAAAAATCCATCTAACATCTCTTATTGTCCAGCTATTATTCCATCTTGCATTTCTTTTATCATTCTCTTCATCTTCTCTCTAGTCACATAGATGGAATGATTAGAATTTGAGTACACCTCCCCCTTGTCCCCATGCTCTGGTTGACCCCTCCAATCCTAGATCTGGTGTTAGGCCTCTTCATTTTCTCCAAACTTCAGATCCAAGCTTTAGGCAATGAAATTTAGCTCCTTTTAAATGAAAACACCAACATATTGATGCCAGAAATGGCACAACACCCATAAACCTATTGAAACATATAGATCTAGCAAAAAATAGAAAGAATGTAAAGAGCACAGAAGATTTTTTAAAGTGGTTCGAAAATCTCTAGTCTACGTCCACTTTATTTTTTCCATTTATTATGGGTTTAAGGGAGATTTAGAGTCTTATGTATAAGAAACTTATAGTTTCTTAAGCTTAGAACTACCAATAATGTCTATCTTGGTGACTATAGTGAGGAGAGATGGGGGATAATGATGGGGAAATGCCAAAAGTCAGAGAAGACCCTTCTTTAGTTGCTATAAGGTTGATATTTATAGATGAGCTGAATATTTTAATTTAAAACATATTGTTTGCATATATGAAATATAACAAATTGGATTATACATAGAGTAGGAAAAAATAAAGTGAGTTGAATGAGAAAGAAAGTAGAATATCTTTTGATTCTATGGAGAAAATGAAAGAGTAAACAAATAAAAAAATTTAGGAAAAAAATCATTATTTAAAATTAATTTAATTTATAAAAAACAATAGATAAAATTATGAAAATAAATTATACAAAATAATTCTTACTTAACTGTAGGGAAAAGGAAGAAGTAAATAAACTCTAAGTATTATGTACCTTATGTTCTAAAATATTGTACAATCTAACCTTCCGAGATAATAAATGTAATTTCAATGAAAATTGAAGACCCATGATGATTCAAAGCAAATTGTTCACAAATATGCAATTAAAATAATTGAAATACACATAGAGTAAGAAAAAAAATCTAATGAGTTGAGTGATAATAAGTTTTGGATATCACCAAAGTTTATACTTACAATCATATCTTATGACAATTTCTGATGATTGAATTATGCAAGTGAAATTGTGATATGATTTAAAGATTTCATGGTGTCCTAGATTAAAAAGAGACATGACAAAGAAAGAAACAAAGTGAAAAAAGATTTTATTTTTGATGACAAAAAACCTTTGCTTAGGGTCTGAACTTTATAGAAAAATAAAGTAGAATTCAATAAAACGAGAAAAACTTCAAAAAAAGGGAAGTCATGGGGACAGACTAAGATACCTAAATATATATAAATGAATTAAGGAGAATTACTGATATCAATTCTAAAACTATGAATGGAATACAAAAGGATTAGGAGATGTCTAAATTTAATATATTTGTGTGTGCGTGGTATTTTGAGTTCTTATAGAGTTTAAGACTAAAGAGAAAACAAAATGAAAGATGAAAATAAATATATTCGAAGTGTGTGAAAGATTAAACTTTACTATATATTTTAGAAGTTATGACGCTATTTTGATTCCATATGAAGCTCAACATTATAGTGAAAAATAAATGAAAGTATGGAAGAAAGCAATTAGAGATTTTATTTTAGTTGGGAAAAATGTATATTTTTGCTTAGGGATTGATCTATATAGATATGCTAATGGAATAAAGAGGAAGAATGCAAAATAGACAAAACTAATGTTAAAGTTGAAAATTATTAAACAGCTAAAATTTCAAATTGATTTTTTAAGTTCTTTTAAAACTCAAACACAACATAGAAAATATCCATTGTTTTTTAAGAGGTTCAATTTAAAAAATTTAACTTCCAATACTGTCTATTTTCATTGCCAATTACTAGCAATTAGATTATGCATACTTGGAGAACAAAAGATCCAAAAATAGACCAACAAAGTAAAAAAAGAATTTGGTTTAGTAGAGTTGTGATTGTTCATTGAAAAAGAACTAGTAAATAATTGGAACCACTATAAATTTTTTTAGTTGCATATCTAAAATCATGGTCCGAACCTAATTTATAAAAATTATAAGTACAAATATATTTTATAGATTCTTACTTATTTACAGGGAAAAGGAAGAAGAAAATAAACTCTAACTATATTGTGCCGTATGATTCTAAAATGCGCACGTACTTAACATCCTAAAAAATAAATGCATTGTTAATGGAAAGTGAAGACCTATGATGTTTCAAAGTAAATTAGTTATAGACATGGAATATAAAAAAAGGGTTCTAGATATAGTAATAAAAAAACCTAAGTTTAAATCTTATCATTACATTATGAGGTCCTTTCTAATATTTTGAATTGTGCAACTGAAATAGTGATATGACGTTGAGTAAAATGTTTAAAATTAATAAAAGGGGAAGTCAAGGGGACATGGCTTTACATAGGAATATACTAAACCTTGTTAATTGACAAATTTTAAGGGTGGAAACGTGAAAATATACAAATGAATAAAGGAGAAATAAATTTTAGTTCCAAAATTATAAGAAAAGAGAAAAAGTACTAGAAAAGACAAATTTTAGGGATTGAACTAAGTTGATATATATAATACAATGGATAAAAACGAATACGAAATGGACAAAAATTGTTAAATTTGGAAGAGAAAATAAAACCTATTGTGCAACGAACGGTATTTTTAACTATTTTGAAATTATATAATTTAATATGATTATTGAATAAAAATGGTTAGAAATAAAATTTAATGATTCATTAATGTCATTATTGAATATGAACTTTAATAAAATTTTGAAATAATCAATTTCGATGATTTTGGCAATAATAAATATTGAAATGAAATTCTATATATTGAACGTGTTTATAATCAGTAGTTGGGATTGAATAATGAATGTTGAATTATTGTAAAATGGGAGCACTTGTTTATTATTTGTATTCATTTTAAAATTAAATTTTATTAGTTAAATAACTTATATAAAAATATGTTGATTTATTGGATAATTAAATTATTTAAAATTGAATATTGGAATTATTTAAATAATTGAATCTTTAATTAATGTGAAAGAAATTGTTATCGAAAATAGATTTAAATTTTATTTAAATATGAATGGAGATTGTTAACATTTAAAATTGGATTTAGAAGTGAATAATTAGAAATTAGAAATTTTATATTATAATTAACAAGTAAAAAATAGCCATTTTGGCCATTGTCTTGGATTTCGATGAAACCAGTTCTATTAGATCCGTAATAGTGAATTATTATAGTAATTTAAGTTTCGTAGAGATTGGACTTGTCGTTTGGCCGGCGAGCTTGAAACACGCAAAATTAGTTAAAGGAATTTAATTTAAATAAATTTGATTTTGAAAAGCTATCTTCTGAATATGATCGAATTAGGCCTCGAAACTAGTTACATTGTGTTCGGAATGGAGGTAAAATATTATGAACGCCAGGTGGCACGCTTCATTTGGTGTTTAGAAATTTCGTGAGTTAATTTGGTGGAACTTATATAATAAGTCATTCATTTTATATTCGTTCTAACCCTAGCTTCGGCCGCTCTCTCGAAACGTAATTAATGGCCGAAAATCCACCACCTTCCTCCTTCGATTTCTCTTTAACCGTTCATCAAAATCGGAATCTTCCAAAATCAAAGTTGTAGAGTTCGAAGAGCTCTACACATCCAACGGTGGATTTGTGGCGTAACCTCTCGGATTCGCCAAGATCTGGCTTTGAATGTCGCGCTTGTATTTGGGTTTGGCGCATGGACGGAGGCGGCACGTGAGGTGGCATTCGAGGGGAGGAGAAGCCGGCCATGGCGCATGCAATGGAGGAGGCCAATAATCATTCGGTAGCCATGGTGGCATGCGTGGTCATTCTCAGCCGCATTTTGATGGGATCCTAGCTGCGTGTTCGAATGAGAAGAGACGATGGTTTTTTTATTATTATTTATGTTAATTATTATTTTCAATTATTAAATGCCTATAAATCCATAACTCTTTCATATGAGGTCCGTTTCAAACGAAATGAGTGGCGTTGGAATCATAATGATGAAGGCTACGTCTTGGAGTTGTTTTGACATTAATTTGAAGCTGGAAAAAAATTTCGGTTTTAAATAAAAGGTGAGTGTTTTATAATGCTCACGACATACGAAAATAATTCTTTTGTTAGTTATATTTATATTGTGAAGTGATTTAAATTTAGTAACTGTTATTTGGTAAATTTAACTGACTTTTAAATTGATATGAATTAAAATGATATGAATTTGAATTGGCATTTCAAATTTGAAATAGAAATTAAATTGCTAGTTAAATTCTCGATTTTTGTTAACTAGTAAATTATTATGATACTTTGACTGATTTGGAGTTGATTGTGATGGATGTTATTGACTGATATTTCCGATGATTTGGATGTTTATTTATTTATTTTGATATACCCTGTATAATATTTACAGTATATAAAATTGTAAATCGAATTATTTTGAATAAATTCAAAAATAGGCTGAATTGATATATATCTATGACATTTATTTTGGATCGAAATGATATGTATGCATCCTTGAAATTAAATTGAAATAACTGATCATTTAGCCATAGGATAGAAAATTATATACGAACACCGGATTGGTTAAATTGAATGATTTTAAAAATTTTGGTTTGAAATTATTTAAATGATTTTTATTTAAAGAAGTAAAAAAATCAAATTTATGGAAATCAAATTATTTTTGAACTTGAGCTCGAATTTAAATTTCGTAACAGGAATTGTTTAATTAACCAAAATTGGTTATAACGACCTATGCTTTTGACTATTGTAGGTTATTAAATATAATAAAATTATTGGATAAATATGGGTATAAACAAATACAATGATTTGCTAATATTGATTTATTGGGTAATTTAATTTGTTTGAATTGAATATCAGAGATTATTTGAGTAATTGAATCCAGGAGTTAATGAGAATTAAAATGGCTTCAAAAATTGATTTAAATTTATTTAAATACGAATGAAGATGGTTAACTTTTATAATTGGATTTAAATGTGAAAAATTAAAAATTGAAAATTTTATATTTTAATTAACGAGTAAAAAATAGCCTTTTTGAAAACTATCTCGGATTTCATGGAACTAGTTTTATTGAATCCGTAATAGTGAATTATTGTAAGATTTAAAGTTTCGTAGCGCTTGGACTTTTGGCCGTGCGAGCTTGAAATGCATATAAATCAATTTAAAGGAATTCGATAAAATAAATTGACTTTGAAAAACTATCTTCCACATACGATCGAATTAGGCCTCGAAACTAGTACCATTGCGTTCGGAATAGGGGTAAAACATTATAAACGCCCGACGGCACGTCTTGATCGGAGTTCAGACGATTTTGGACCTAACTATATAATACGCACGCAAATCGAGACAGTTTTACTATTATTTTAATTTCTAAAACCTATCTGTCACTTTCTTTTAGTGGCTGAAATTTTACCAACTTCCCTCCTCAATATCTCTCAATCCATTCAACGAAATTGAAAAATTCCAAAAGCAAAGTTTGTAGATCTCGATGAGCTCTTTAAATCCATACTATTGATGTCCGCTATTATGCCATAGATTCATCAGAATCTGGCTTGGAAGCATGGACATATTTGCTTGGATTCAGAGAAAACGGCGGCGAATGGGGTGGAGAATCTTGGCGCGTTGTGGAGGAGGATGGTGCGACATGGTATCTGGTGTTGATCGACATTTGGTCGTCATTTGCCTCGCACTTTTATGAGGATGAACGACGTGAAGTGGTCTCGGATGTGCTATGCATGAATGGAAGAAATGGTTATGTTCTCTTTTTTTTTATTGATTAATTATTAAAAAATTTAAATGTTCGATCGTTCTAACGTATATAACTTTTGCATGCGAGCTCGAATTCACGCGTAGTTTTCTCCATTGCGATTATATCAGAATTCCGAACATGGTACTTCTTTGGTCGAGTTCCGAGACTTTTCAAATTTGGGCCTTTATTTGGGTTTTTAAATCGTCGATAAACCAAAGGTGAGTGTTTATTAGCTCATAATTGACTGAAATATTTTTATATTAGTTAAATTTATATCGCGAAGTGATTTAAATTTTATTGATTGTTGTTTAATAAGTTTAATTGACATTTAAATTAACATCTGAATTAATTTATAGAAATTGAATTGACTGTTAAATTTAATTAGATTTTAATTACCCTTAAAATACTCGATATTGATAATAATGAAATTGTTGTGAATTTCATTGACTGTTTGGATTATTAGTCGTGATGGATGCTATTTGTTGATATTTGGATGTTTATTTATTTTGATATATCATGTTATCATCCTGCATATTATTTGCAGTATATAAATTGCAAATTGAATTATTTCGAATAAATTAACAAATATGTTGAAATGATATATATATATATATATATATATATTGCAATTATTTTGGATGGAAATGATATATATCCATCCCTAAATTAAATTAGAATAACTAATTCACTTGGCCATAGGTTAGTGAATTATATAGAGACGCCAGATCGGTTAATTAAATGATTTTAAAATTTGTCTTGAAATTATTTAAATGATTTGATTTTAAGAAATAAAAAATAAAATTTATAGAAATCAAATTATTTTGAATTTGACCTCGAAATGTTGAAATTTGAATTTGAAACGAAATTGTTTAAATAATTGAATTTGAGATTTTTAAAGTTATAATCAAAATATGATTTGAATTTCTGAAATCGATTGTTTTAAGATTGGATTTTATTCGAACTTTGAATATTGCTAAGTAAAAGTGATAAAACGATATTTTGAAATTTATCTCGGATTTGAATCAATTAAAAATTTGGATTTTTAAATTGGATATTGAAGAAAAATTGATTTAAGTGTTTTGAATTGATAATTGGAAATAGACTTGGAATTAATATAAATCGAAATGGTTTAAAATTAGGGATTGGAGTTGAAATTAATTCGCAATTGGAATTCCAATTAATTTGAAATTGGAAGTGAAATTAATTTGGAATTGGAATTTAAATTCGACTTGAAATTGGAATTTAATCGAGTATATCAAAATGGAAATTGATTTGGATTGGAAATTTTGGAATTGAACCAGTTTGGCTTGGAAACTATTTTTAGATAAATTATTTTAGTATAAACTATTTCGAATCTAATTTCCTTAAATATTCAAACTATTTTAATTTTCCCAACTATTTTACTATATAAACCATTTTATTTCTCAAACAATTTTCTATTAAACTATTTTAACTATTTAACTATTTTATAACTATTTTCTAAAATCCAGATTAGTTAAAGGGTGGAATGTTTATATTTAAATCTAGGATTTAAATGCTAATTTGGTTAAAGTGAATTATAACCAAAAACTGTAATTTGAATCAAGTTTTGAAGTGAAATCGATATATCGTGTTGAATTGACCTTTTGAGTAAATACGTTCGAAATGGATACGATTTTTGAGTAAATATGATGATTTCGAAATAGATTTTATTTTTGAAGCGAATATGATATTTTGATATCAAATATGAATTGTTTCGAAATGTAAAAGAGAAAACCGGTGTGCAAAATGACGTTTGGTTGTTAAAGAGACTAGAGCCACTTATTGGCATACTCTCTGTCAATATTGGAACCACTTTAACAACTGCGTATGAGGTGGATGATATCTAGAATGTAGTGGTTGAATTGGCAACGCTTACTGGAATGAAGTAAGAAAACGATGATGGATAGCCTTGGCATTCGTGTCATAATTAAAATGGCCAAAATAGGAGCCTATATCTGGCCATTGAGGTAAACTACCTCTAGCGACGTTGACCTTCATATTACTATTGTAATTTTGTATTCGATGGTGCACATTTTGTTCGTTTGGATTGATTGCCACGGCCAACCACAGATAGGTTACGACCAGCCAGAAAGGGTAAACTAGTAGAATCCTACCTTGGGAATTGCCTCACGTTCCTTGTCAGATTTATCCTTATATGAGCCCATTACGACTTTGGTTTAAAATTGTAAAAATTTGTTAAGGTGGATCAATGTAAAGCCTTAACGCTATTTTGATATTTATTTTACTGACAGACAATATCTGTTATAGTGTATACTATTATATATAAATAGTTTAACGGATCCTTAGGAGATGGAAAATCCCTTAACATCTCTTAAGTTATTGCACTCATATTTGTGATATTTATTTGTCTGACATAAGAGTATTTTAGTCCTGACTCGAATGTTTTGTCTTTTCATTCCAATCGGGTCAGTCCTGAGTTTTTTCAGCGTATTGAAGACTATTATCTGAAGGACGAAGACGGAATTTGGTAATACTATTATTATTATTCCTGCATCATGCTATTCTACTGTATTGATTATTTATTCCTGATGTATATATTTAACTCTCATAAATGTGTAGATAAAAAAATCAAATGTATAGTAAATTGTTTCATGAACTGTTTATTTGATATTTATATTTTATTGATTCCGCTGTGAGATTCTGTGTTTGTTTTTCATCTTCTTTTCTTATTTTTCTTATTTAACCACATTGATTATCTACAGATTCTTTAAGTTGGACATGTGTGGATTATTGTCAATCTAAACTTTTCGAAATGTGGGTCGTCACAGTTGGTATCAGAGCAAAGATTTAGCGATAACTTTTGCTTTGTGGGGTTTGACTCATTAGAGATAGGGTAGTTATACCCTAGAATGAGTCTGTTTGAGTGCATCTTTGAGAGGGCGTACTTGTTGGTGTTATAAATTGTTTTATATTGTGTTTACTTGTCCGTTGAGTTGTCTATAAATCCTGATCGATGTGCGGGATGCCGTGTTATCGATATGGGTTTATAAAGATTTAAACGAGGCAAGTCGACATAATATTGTTTTAGATCGGGTAATTGAAATAATCTTTCCTAAGTATATTATATATATATATATAATGATAATTTTAAATGAAATTGTTGTTAGGCGATGATAATATTTAATTATCATTGATTATTGATTGAATTAAAAATAAAATAAATACTTAATGGATTTTATTTTATGAAGCATTGGATAATTGAATTGAAATCAAATTAAAATAAAAATTGTTTGGAATAACAAATTTGTAAATTAACAAAATATTTTCATAATGAAGTAATGAAATTTTATGGTTATGTTTAAAGCAGATAAATAGAACTGGTTTTAAAAATTGAGAATTTTAGAATTTAAAATTCTGTTGCTTTAAAAAAAAATTCAACACCTTAAAAAGTTAATATATAGTATTTTTTTAAAAGAAATAAAGCACTGAACTCATTTGGTCGCTGGAAAATAATGCTGGGGATGACTGCAGCATCGCCACTATTCATTTTCGAGTTTCTGAGTGAAAATTGCTACCAAAAGAAATTTATTTTCGATTAACACAAGTTTGGTTGAAAATATTTATTCTAAGTGTGATTTAATAAATATATGAAAATAGTTTTGAACTTATAATTGAAAATGGTATATAAAGAGTAAGTTATAACTTTTAAATAAAAAATAGTATAGAAAAGAAAAAAGTTTATAACTTATAAATTTGAATAGGAAAATGAAACCAAATTTGAAATGGTTAAAATTTTGATTAAACAAATAAAAGAAAGAAAAATTTGAATATGAAATATGAAATAAAATAATCGGCTTAGCATTGTTAAATTAAATGGAGTTAGTGAAATTAAGTAAATAAAATGAAGTCTAACTCAAGAAGCTTAAATAAAAATGAAAAAAATAAAGTTGGTAAATTAACAAAATGGAATTTTGAATGAATAAATTGTATAACTTTTATATTTGAAAATTTTAACCTAAAAACAAACTTTGAAATATGTAAAATGGAATGATAAGAAATTTAACTTGAATAAAAATTTAATAAATAAGTAAGGGATTAGAATGAAATGAAGTTTAACTTAATAAATTGAATTGGATATTAATTGAAACTTGATAAATTAGTAAGTGGATTAATTCCATTCGATCTATTAAATGAATTAAAAATGATTATGGACTTGAATTTTTAAACAGAAATGTAATTTAAGTGGGTAAGAAATTGAATAAAAATAAATTAATGTAAGAAAAAAATTAGTATGACTAATTAGATTTGATTTAAAATTGATAAAGAAAATTTTAAATTGCAACTGGAGTAGTTTAAATAATTCTTGAATGTTAACTAATATAATATGGAAAAAGTTATTGAATTTTTTTTAAGTTAAAGTGGACTTAAGAGGAGCTGAATGAATTAATTGTGAAAAAAGGTTATTAATATGAACTGAGATATAAGGTAAAAAAAAGTACTTAAGTAAATTAATACTACGAATTTGAATAAATGAAGTAAATCGGTGAGTTAATAATAACTTAAAGTATAAAGTAACAACAATGAACGTGATTGTGTTGTATAAAATATTTTTAATGAATTTAGATTAATTTATATATGATGTTTGTATAAATTGAAAAGAAGGATATACTAGGTGAAATATAATAGATTTAACTTAAGCATAGTTAAGTGAAATAATTTTAAATCAATTGATATGAAATAGGTTAAAAAAATGAAATGAAACAATTGGAATTTCACAAATAAAATTTAAATATGGATGAAACAAGTGTAAAAAATTGGAACAAATCGATTGAATGTAAGTATATTGAAGTGAACTAAATATAACTAGAATGCAATAAATATTCATTAAAAGAAAAGAATGAATTGGAACCAAATCAGTTGAATGTAAATTAATTAAAGGCAAATGAATTGAATATAAATCTATTGTATGATTAACTAAATGATATTAGAATGTGAATCAATTTAAAATATATGGAATGTGGTATGAAATTAATTTACTTGAAGGTAATTAATTATATGAATCACTAAAATGAAATGATGTAAGTGAAAAGAAATAAATGTAACAATAAATGAATGTAAATAAGTGGATGTGAGTTTAATAACATTTAAATGAATGAATTTTTTTGGGAAACAAATGAAAATTGAATATAAGTCAATTCTATGTAAATAAATAAATACGAATAAATGGAAGATTTACCAATTAGGTATTAATAAGAAATGGAATTATATAGACTAAAATGTTGACATTGAATAAAACTTGCATGGATATGGTTGTTTGGATGTTTCTTTTAATACATAGCTATGTTTGCTTATGTGGTTGTCATATAGTTGTTTTATATATTGATTTTCCATATACATATCCTCATCTATTATTGAGTTTTTAGTAGGTACGGAAGGATGTATGCAAGTTATGGAACTTGCTTGTGCATTTTGTTGCTTTTGCTTGCTTAATACGAGCGAACTCGCTCGTATTATTCTTAATAAGGTACGTATCTCGGATTATATACCGTGATTTTATATTTTTTCCCTTTGGGATGCCTCATCATTGAGATGAGATGTATATATGATATATATTGGTATATTTGTGTTATATATTGAATTGTTAAAAATTTTCGATCAAGCCGCGTAAAGGAGAATCTGCCGAAATTTTCCGTAAATCCGAGAGTTAGAATTTTTTTTTTGAAGTTTAATAATTTTTACAACTTGTTTCTATATATATATATATACATACATATATATATATATATAAGTTATTTTTTCCGTAAAACTGATATCGGAGTGGCGTAGTTGAAGCGTAGTAATAGTTTGTAAATAATATTTTAAAGTTTTATAAGTTGATAGTTTGGAAATAAATACATCGAGTGTTAAATTCCGTACTTAGTCCCTTTTCGAGGACGAAAGTTTTGAGTGGGGGAGTATGTAAAAACCCGTGCTTGACTATTGTAAGTTATTAAATATAATAAAATCATTGGATAAATATGGGTATAAACAAATACAATGATTGGTTAATATTGATTTATTGGGTAATCTAATTTGTTTGAATTGAATATCAGAGATTATTTGAATAATTGAATCCGGGAGTTGATGAGCATTAAAATGGCTGCAAAATTGATTTAAATTTATTTAAATACGAATGAAGATGGTTAACATTTAAAATTGGATTTAAATATGAATAATTAAAAATTGGAAATTTTATATTTTAATTAACGAGTAAAAAATAGCCATTTTGGAAACTTCTCAAATTTCGATGAAACTAGTTTTATGGGATCCGTCAGCGATTCGACCTGTCGTTTGGGCATGCGAGCTTTAAACGCATATAAATCAATTTAAAGGAATTCGATAAAATAAATTGACTTTGAAAAACTATCTTCCACACATGATTGAATTAGGCCTCGAAACTAGTTCAATTGCATTCGAAATGGAGGTAAAACATTATAAATGCCTGGCGACACGTTTCGATTGGAAGTCGAACGATTTTGGACCTAATTATATAAATACGCATGCAAATCGAGATGGTTTTACTATTATTTTGATTTCTGAAACCCTATCCGTCACTTTCTTTTGATGGCTGAAAATTCACCAACTTCCCTCCTCAATATCTCTCAGTCCGTTCAACGAAATCGAAAAATTCAAAAAGCAAAGTTGTAGATCCAGATGAGCTCTTCAAATCCATACGGTTGATATATGCTATTACGCCATGGATTCACCAGAATCTGGCTAGGAAGCATGGACGTATTTTCTCGGATTCTGCGCAAACGGCGGCGAATGGGGTGGCGAATCTTGGCGCGTTGGTGGAGGAGGATGGTGCACACGTGGTAGCTGACGTTGATCGATGCCCAGTCGTCATTTGCCTCATGCGTGGATGAGGATAAACGGTGTGAAGTGGGTCTCGAGTGTGCTGTGTGAGAATAGAAGAAATGTTACGTTCTCTTTTTTTATTAATTAATTATTAAAAAATTTAAATGTTCGATCGTTCTAACGTATATCTTTTGCATACGAGCTCGGATTCACATGCGGTTTTCTCCATTGCGATCGTATCAAAATTCCAAACAACTTGGGACTAGTTTGTTCGAGTTCCGAGACTGTTCAAATTTGGGCCTTCATTTGGATTTTAAATCGTCGATAAATCAAAGGTGATTGTTTACACGCTCACAGTTGACTGAAATATTTTTATATTAGTTAAATTTGTATCGTGAAGTGATTTAATTTTATTGATTGTTGTTTGATAAGTTTAATTAACATTTCAATTGACATCTGAATTAATTTATAGAAATTGAATTGACAGTTAAATTTAATTAGATTTTAATTACCCGTAAAATACTCGATATTGATAATAATGAAATTGTTGTGAATTTTGTTGACAGTTTAGATGGTTGGTCGTGATGGATGCTACTGGTTGATATTTGGATGTTTATTTATTTTGATATATCATGTTATCCTCCTGTATATTATTTGCAGTATATAAACTGTAAATTGAATTATTTCGAATAAATTAACAAATATGATAAAATGATATATATATCTATTGCATTTATTTTGGATTGAAATGATATATATATATATATATATATATATATCCCTAAGTTAAATTAGAATAACTAATTCACTTGGCCATATGTTAGAGAATTATATACGGGCACCGGATTGGTTAATTAAATGATTTTTAAAATTTTCTTGAAATTATTTAAATGATTTGATTTTAAGAAATGATAAATCGAATTCACGGAAATCAAATATTTTGAATTTGACCTTGAAATGTTGAAATTTGAATTTGAAACAAAATTGTTTAAATAATCGAATTTGAGATTTTGAAGTTATAATCAAAATATGATTTGAATTTCAGAAATCGATTGTTTTACGATTGAATTTTATTCGAACTTTGAATACTTCTAAGTAAAAGTGATATAATGATATTTTGAAATTTAGCTAGGATTTGAATCATATTTAAAATTTTGGATTTTTAAATTGGATATTGAAGAAAATTTGATTTAAGTTTTTTGAATTGATAATTGGAAACAGACTCGGAATTGATATAAATCGAAATGGTTTGAAATTTGGGATTGGAGTTGAAATTAATTCGCAATTGGAATTTAAATTAATTTGAAATTAGAAGTGAAATTAAATTGGAATTGGAATTTTAATTCGACTTGAAATCGGAATTTAATCGAGTAAATCAAAATTGAAATTGATTTGGATTGGAAATTTCGAAATTGAATCAGTTTGGCTTGGAAACTATTTTTAAATAAATTATTTTAGTATAAACTATTTCAAATCTATTTTCCTTAAATATTCAAACTATTTTAATTTTCCCGACTATTTTACTATATAAACCATTTTATTTCTCAAAGTATTTTCTATTAAACTATTTTAAATCTTGGATTTAAATGCTAATTTGGTTAAAGTGAATTATAATCGAAAACTATAATTTGAATCAACTTTTGAAGTGAAATCAATATATCGTGTTGAATTGACATTTTGAGTAAATATGATGATTTTGAAATGTATATGGTTTTTGAGTAAATATGATGATTTCAGAATAGATTTGAATTTTGAAGCGAATATGATATTTTGATATCAAATACGAATTGTTTTGAAATGTAAAAGAACCAACCAGTGTGTAAAATGACGTTTGGTTGTTAAAGAGACCGGGGCCGCTTATTGGCATACTCTCTGTCAATATTGGAACCACTTTAACAATTGTGTACGCGATGGATGATATCCAAAATGTAGTGGTTGAATTAGCGACGTTTACTGGAATGAAGTAAGAGAACGATTATGGATAGCATTGACATTCGTGACATAACTAAAATGACTAAAACATGAGCATATGTCTGGCCATTGAGGTTAGTTATCTCTAGCGACATTGATTGTGATTTCGTATTCGATGGTGCACATTTCGTTCGTCTGGATTGATTATCGCAGTTGGCCACGAATGGGTTACAACCAGCCAGAAAGGGTAAACTGGTAGAATCCTACCTTGGACATTGCCTCACGTGCCTTGTCATATTTATCCCTATACGAGCCCATTTTGACTTTGGTTTAAAACTATAAGAATATGTTAAGGTGGATCAATGTAAAGCCTTAACGCTATTTTGATAGTTATTTTACTGATAGACATTATCTATTATAGCGTATACTATTATATATAAATGGTTTAACGGATCCTTAGGAGATGGAAAATCCCGTAACTTCTCTTAAGTTATTGCACTCATATTTGTGATATTGATTTGTTTGACATAAGAGTATTTTAGTCCTGACTTGAATGTTTTTTCTTTTCATTCCACTCAGGTCAGTCTTGAATTTTTTCACCGTATTGAAGGCTATTCTCTGAAGGACAGAGTTTTGGCATTACTATTATTATTATCCCTGCATCATGCTATTCTACTGTATTGATTATTTATTCCTGATGTATATATATACTCTGATAAATGCGTATAGATAAAAAAATTAAATGTATAGTAAATTGTATCATGAACTGTTTATTTGATATTTATATTTTATCGATTTCGCTATGAGATTCTGTGTTTTTTTTTCTTCTTCTTTTTTTATTTTCCTTATTTAACCCCATTGATTATCTAAGGATTGTTTAAGTTGGACATGTGTGGATTATTGTTTATTTAAATTTTTCGAAATATGGGCCGTCATATTGATATTCTGAAGTTATAACCAAAATATGATTTGGATTTTGGAAATTGATTCATTTTAGAAGATTGGACTTTTATTCAAACTTTGAATATTGCTAAGAAAAAGTAACTTAAATTGATATTTCACAAGTTGAGCTCGAAATTGAATTATTTTAAAAAATTTGAACATTTAATTGAACATAAAAGTAAAATTTGATTTAAATGGTTTAAATCGATATTTCGAAAATCGAGCTCGAAATTGATATAAATTGAAATGGTTTAAAATTAAAAATTGAGTTGAAATTTAACCATTGATTTAAATAGTTGAATTGAAATCCATTTGGAATTGAAGTTGAAATCGATTTGGAATTAAAGTTGAAATCGATTTGAAATCAAAATTGAAATTGATTTGAATTAAATTAGAATCGTAGTTAATTTGAATTGAATCGATTTAAATGGAAATTGGATGTAATTTGAATTGGAAGATTTGGAATCGAATCAATTTCACTTGTAAACTATTTTCAAATAAATTATTTTAATATAAACTGTTTAAAACCTGTCTTTCTAAATATTCAAATTATTTTGATTTTCCAAACTATTTTATTTTATATAACATTTTAAATACTTAAATCGGTTTATTTCAAACTATTTTAACTATTAAAACTATTTTTAAAAATTTTAATTTTTTTCCAAACTATTTTTAAAAAATTCAAACTGGTCAAGGCTGGAATGTTTATAATTTAAATCATGGATTTAAATACGAATTTGGTTAAAATGAAGTTATAGCCTAAGCTGAAATTCGAAACAATTTTCTAAGTGAAATCGAGATATTGGGACGAAAATGATTTTGAAGTGAAAATAACTTTCAAGTGGAAATTGACATATTTGAGGTAAATATGATATTTCGAAATGAAATTGATTTTGAAGCGAATATGGTATTTTGATATCAAGAATGAATCGTTTCAAAATGTAAAAGTATAAAACGTTGTGTAAAACGACGTTTGGTTGTTAAAGAGACCGAGGCCTCTTATTAACATACTTCTTGTCAATATTGGAACCACTTTGATAACTGTGTACACCAGGGAGACTCCAAAACGAAGTGGTTAGATTTAGCGTCGTTTGCTAGATTTGAAGAAAGAGAACGATGATGGATAGCCTTGACTTTTGAGTCACAATTAAAATGACTAAAATATGAGCTATACCGGGTTTACTGGGGTCGCTCCCCATATCGAATGCTTCGTCAAAACCATATTTTTTACTTTGTGAGTAATTGGTGGCCGCCCTTGATTATTGGAGTGTTGTTTCGAGGTGGAGGTAGCTACGGCTATGCGTTACCTCCAGTCCGAGAGGAAAAACAGTAGAATCCTACACAGGGTATTGCCTTACGTCCCTTGTCATATTTATCCTGATCGAGCCCACTAAGACTTTGGTTTCTGTTCTACCTATGGAGTGCTCCCTGATAGCCTACCAATTATGGTGGAGTTTACAGTACTGTATAGACTACGATGCTTACATAAAAATGTGTTAAGGGGGATAATGGTAATACCTTAACGCTATTTTCAATATTTATTTTGCTGATTAGACATTATATATGCAGCATATTCAACTATATATAAATATTTTGACGGATCCTTAAGAGAAGGTCTTTCCAAAATCCTTAAGAGATGGAAAATCCCATAACATCTCTTGAGTTATTGCACACGCATGTTATACACTGGATAGGAGATGTGAAATCCCGTAAACATCTCTGACACTATTACACTCATGTTATATGCGATATTTATTTGATTCACATAAGGATATTTTAGTCCTAACTCAAGTGTTTTGTTTTTCATTACGCTCGGGTCAGCCCTGAGTATTTCAAGGCATTGAAGATCATTTTCTGGAGGACGAAGATGAAGATTTGGTATATTATTACTATTATTTTTCCTTGCATCATGTTGTTCCGTCGCATTGTTTTATTTGATCTTGTTGTATATATAACTATGATAAATGTTGTATAAATTATAATCAAATGTATAATATAAATAACTTCATGAACTGTTTCTTTGATAATTATATTTTGTCATTCCGCTACGAGATTCTGTGTTTGTTTTCTTCTTCTTTTTCTTATTTAACCCAAATGATTATCTATGTTCTAGATTTTTTAAGTTGGACATGTGTGGATTATTGTCGATTTAAACCTGGTGAAATGCTGGTCGTCACAGTTGGTATCAAAGCTTTGGTTGAGCGATAGCCATAGCTTTGTGGGGTTTGACTTATTAGAGATAGTGTAGTAATACCCTAGAATGAGTTGTTTGAGTGTATGTGTGTGTCTATATATATGAGAGCACGTACTTGTTAGTGTTATAATTTTTTTATTGTGTTTACTTATCAGTTGAGTTGTTTATGAATTCTGGTCGATGCATGAGATGTCGTGTCATCGATAAGGGTTTCTAAACACTTAAACGAGGAAAGTCGACATAATGTTGTTTTAAATTCAGGTATATGAAATAATTTTACCTAAATTATATTTTATATATAAAATTATAACTTTCATAAGCCTATATAATTATTAATGAATGTTAGTTGTTAGGTGATGAAAATATTTGATTATCATCATTATTGGTTGAATTAAATTTAAAGATGAATACTTTGTGAATTCCATTTTATGAAGCCTTCGATAATTAAATTGAACTGAAATCCAATTACAATAAGAATTCTTTAAAATAACAAAGTTGTAAATTAATGAAATGTTTTGGTAATAAGGTAATGAAATTTGTATAAGTAGATTTATAGTATAGTTCATAAATAAAAAGAATTTAAAAGTTGATAATTTTTGAATTTAAAACCTTGTTGCTTTCAAATTTGATTTCACATCCTTCAAAAAATAATATTAGTTGAAAGCGTTTCAACTAGAAATATATTTTAAAAGGATTTTTGAAAGAAGTAAAAGCATTGAACTCGCTTTTATCGCTAAGAAATAATTCTGAAGATGACTACAGCATCGTCAGTATTCATTTTCGAGTTTCTGAGCGAGAATTGTTGTTAAAAGAAATTTATTTTCGGTTAGACCAAGTTTGATGGTGAAGGAAAAAGTATTTCAAGTATGATTTGGTAAATATATGAAATAATTTTGAACTTATAAATTGAAATTATTATAGACAAGAAATAAATTTATAGCTTATGAATTTGAATAGAAAAGTGAAGACCGAATTTAAAAAAATTATTGAACATTAAGTGAATGAAGTTTAACTCAGGAAAGATCAAATAAAAGTGAATAGTATTGGAAGGAATTAAATAAAATAATAAAAATGAAATATTAAGTGAATTAATTTGTATAACTAATGGATTTGAGGAAAATATAAAATAAAGTTAAATAAATTAAGTAATGGATTTCAATAAAATAAAATGTAACTTAATAACGATTAAACAAATTGAATTGGATTTGAATGGAACTAGATGAATTAGTAAAGTGAACAAATTCCACTTAGGTTGAATTATAAAATGAAATGCAATTTGAATTGTGAACGAAACTGAATAAAAATAAACGAGTGTAAGAATTTTTTTTAATATGAGTGATTGAATTGATTTAAATTAGATGTAAATAAATTGAATGCAAATGGAATGAGTTTTAATAAAATTGAATGTTAGCTAATTTAATATGGAATAAGTTAACAAAATGAATTACTAGATGAAATTAACTTACTAAGCGGAATGAAATTGGTTGTGGGAGAAGAAAAATTTATTAATATGAATTTGAATTAGTAGAATAGATTAACGAAGTGAATCAATGAATAAAATAAATTCAAGTTATGAAGCAATAATAAGCATGAGTTGCATTTTATAAAATGTTTATGATAAACTTAAATGGTTATGGAATGGTTTATAAATGATATTGGTATTAAAAAGAATATATTAAGTGCAAATGAAATAAAATCTAACTTAAATGATTTATAAATGGTACATAAATGAGTTTGTACGAAATATTGTTAAAATTAAAGTGAAACAATTGGAATTTCACTAATTTGATTGAATAAATTGAATGTGAATGAAATAGATGTGCATAAATATGAAGCATGCCAATTAAATGTTAATAAATTTTTTGATGTTAATGAGAAATGAAGTGTACAAATTAAATATTGACATCGGAAATATAAGTTTTGATAATTTGGATTAATTAGTTGAATATTAATGATTGTTGAATTATTTCTTTTGTTGAAAATTGTCGTTATGACTGTTTTGATTGCATATGATTGGTTTGTTGTGTATTTATGCTCGTGCTTATGATTTGGATTCAAAATTCATGCTATGTGATTCTATTTAACACATATATGCTTTCTATATCTTCATAAGTGACTAATATTCTAAATTGAGTTGAGATAGGTACATACGAGGACCGTTTGGACGTATACGCAGATTTTATTATGCTTTTGCTTGCGTAATATGAGCGAACTCGCTCGTATTAATAATAATAAGGTATGTATCTCGGATTACATACCGCGCTTTTATATTTTTCCACTATGGGATGCCTTATCATTGAGATGAGATGTTTATTTGATATATATCTGGGATATATATTGTATTGTAAAAATTTTCCGATCGAGTCGTGCAAAGGAGACGCTGTCGAAATTTTCCGTAAATCCGGGTGTTAGAAAAATTTTGAATTTCTAAAAATTTTATACTTGTTTTTGTAATGACCCGCTATTTTGGACTATTCGCATCCGCACATGTCGGACTTGAATAATTCAAAATAGCGGGTTGTTACAGTTGGTATCAGAGCTTTGGTAGCTCTAAGAAAAACTTAGCATATAGGGTAAATGTATTTACATAATCCCTCTCATTCGAGTTTCAATCTCTTACTTTTTACTCAATTCCTTTGAATTTTGGAACGTTCCCTCGGTTCCGAAATTCATTCTTGTCCCTCACTATTCGTATTCTTCTGAAATCCGGAGTATCCCATAACTCCACTTCGAATGATTTTTAAAATGAATCGGCGGTCTCGTCGAACTTCGAATGATTTGTAAATGAGTAAAACTCCTTTACAATAGACATCGATTTACCGGAGATTTGTATCCTCGGTTTACGATGCTATCTATCTTCTGTTATGCCTGAATTCTATTTCTTGAGATCGAATGTTGATTTACCTCGAAATTCAGCATCGATCTTATTTTTGAAGTTACGGTCGACTCGGTTAAGGTTGCCCGTGAACAAAATAAGCTTAGCCATCTCCCGATTCTGTTAATTGAATTATCTTATCTTCTGTTTCGAACTTATTATCGAATCAAAATTCTCATTGATTTGATTTCCATCAAATTGGAACCTCTATACTTGTTTTTAAATCCGTTCTTTTATCGTCGAGCAGGGAAGTGTATTTGTAAATTAATATTTAAAATGGCTTTTATATATATTGTGTTGTTTGAGTTGTTGATGTTGATGTGGATTTTCGATCGATTCGTTTGATCAACGCTATCGATAGAATTTTCAAAACGCTTTAACAGAGCATACTGACACAATATTGTTTTCAAATTTGATAAATGAGATAATTTTGACTGATTATATTATATATAAGTATAAATTTTTCTGAAATTAAAACTGTTAACGAATCTGTTGTCCGAAATAATAATATTTGATTTTCATTTATTGTTTTATAAACCAATGACTATTTCATAACATAAATAAATAAATTTATAAAACTTAGTTATAATTTGATTTCGAATTTGAAGTGAATTTAAATTAGAATTTGAGAATTTAATTTCTGGTGATTTCAAATTTTGGCTTTTAAAGTTTACAATGTATATTATCAAAAATATTTTCAAATAGAAATGGTTCAAAAAGGAAAATTTTAATTGATTTGATTTGAGCTTTTCTCTTTTGTCGCTGGAAAATAATTTCGGTGATGACGGCCACATCATCGATATTATTTTCGAGTTTCGAAGTGGAGAGACTATTATGTAGCTTTGCTACAGTTTGTTTTGAAAAATAAATTGATTTGAATTTCTTATGGTATGATATAATTTGTAGTATATATATTGATATAGGATTTAAATCCGATTCGATATATTATATATATTTATTTATCTCTAAATAAATTTGAAGTTATTCGAAAATTTAATTCTTAAATTTATGATAAAGGATAATTTCAATTATAAAATGAAATCAAAGTTTTGAATAAATATTTAAGCCTGAATAATTAAATTAGAAAATTTTACTTGTATAACACTCAATTGCATTATATATAACTTACCTAAATTTTCAACGGTTAACTATGCAATTGAATATTATACAGTATAAAATGATGTTAAAAGAATTTTTAAATAAATTTGAGTAGTTATAATAAATGTAATTATACTTTATATATATGTGATAAGATATATTAAGTGAAATAAATTGAAAAATAATTTGGAATAAAAAGAATTAAATTTGTCGAATAAAGTATGACTATAATAAATGACAATTCAAATTTAATCTTTGAAATTGTTATTCAAAAAAATTGGACAATATACAATATAAATTGTCTTTATAAAAAAAAATATGAGTATGTATAATAAATGTTATTCACTTAAATTTAAAATTATAAATGTTTATGGAGATAAATAGAATAATAAGTTAATTGAATAATAGATGTGATTAATAAAATAAAAATTTTGTTTTGAAAGTTAATAAATTGAAATTAAAACAATTTAATGAGGTATTAATTGAATTTAAATTAAATTTCGTGTTGAAAGAAACCTTGTGTACCTGACATTAATAAATGAGAAATCAAATCAATTTACTGAAAATCCTGAATTTAAGAAACAAATTGTTGAATATAAATTGATTTAAATTGAAATTTATATGGGTTAAATAAATTGTTTATTATGAAATTCAAGTCTATTTTTTTGGTTGTTTCGATTCTCCTACCTCGTTCCTTTTCGGGGACGAAAAGCTTTGAGTGGGGGAGAGTGTAACAACCCGGATATTTTAACGATTTTATTTAATTTAATTAAGCGTTTTGTGTGGAAAAAAAATATAAACGATAAAATTTTGAAATATAAATTTGATATTTGGAATGCGTCCAGTTAAACATAACAACTGGTAAATTTTCGTCCGAAAATACAGAAGTTTATTTCGCGCGTAGATTTACTTCAATTTAATCAGTTAAAAAGCGATGAAGATAAAACGTTTTCAAAACCAAAATATTTTTACATAGAAAAATTCTAAATCATCTTTTGAGCAAGTTGTCAGTTTGTCGTTTTTTCAAATTCGGAATTCTTTAGCTCCGTCGATCTTATTTTTCTGCGTTTTTCATGCATTTTCCGCTGGTATAAAAATCGAAAATTTTATAATTCAATCATACCACTGATATCCATATACCGTTTCGATCGTCTCGTCGTGCTGATCTTCACGGTATATTGGATTGTCAAATTCGAAATCTGATGCGCGTTGCATTTCGCGAAACGCCTTCCGTATCGGTTCTGAAATTTGAGCCTTTGGTCTTACCGTTTCATTTTCCACTGTGTTAGAACCAATAGCTTCTTGCCATTATGAATTCAAACGGGTGACTCTTGCATTGCCCAATGTTAAAAATAGATTTTGAAAATTGTATCTTCGTTTGTGATGAAGCCTACCAATTCATTTGCACCTGTTCATTTTCATACCTCTTTCCTTGCTGGATATGGAAAAGCAAAAGCAAGTACATAGCTCATTTATTAAAAAGAAAAAGCATGTACATAACACATTTATGTAAAGAGCTCAACATGTTCACTTCCTGGAAGCTATTTGTTCTCCTATCACCTGCATTATTTGTTTCCTATCACATGCATTATCATTTTCACTCATACTCTTCAAAGTAGCCTCCTCCCTTATAAAAAAAAATGACAGCAGCCACCTTTGAATAAAGTCGAACATCCTTAGCGTTCACCCACGCCGTGCCAAGCACCTCCCCATCGGCATGGCATCAGCGACAACCCCACCTCCTTCCGCACCTTCCCTATATATCTTCGCCACCCGAGCCCTCTGACCCGCCACTTCACCCACCCATCACGTCACCACCCATGACCGGCGTCTTCTTCCCTTCTCATTTTTCCTTCCTCCGCACTGACTCCAACACCAAGCTCCACCGACCTCCGCCTCCTTTCCCTTCGCCTACCACCCCGCGCCTGCCCATCTCAGCCTCGTCGCACCCTACACCCCATCGCCTCCCTGACCGGCCGTCTGAACCTCCGCATACGCCACACTGTTGAGGCCAAACAATCAACTCCAAATCACCTCCTAGCCGTGCAACTACGTGTTGTTTGTGGTAAGTAAATACGTATATCAACTTATATATTTTAAGTATGTAAAATTGAGGATGGTTTATAAATTTTGTCTATCTATATATTGTCTGGAGAGATTTTGAATAGGGTATATTAGTATTTTGATTTTTTTTTTGCAAACAAGTATATTTATATAAGGGTGATCTGGATTGAGTTTATATATATTCCGTTAGCACACACACACATATAGAAGTTATTTACATTTTTGAAAGATTTATATATATTAGTTATATATACAACAGAGTGATATGTTAGCCTGCATATTTTGTACCGAAGAACATAATTTGGGTTTGTAATATTATATAAGTGATGTTTACAGTATATTATTTTATAAAAGGAAGTATAAGTATAACCGGTTGTTGTACTGCAAAGATATGTATAATAGTCTAGTTATATATTAGTACATCAGTACTGTGTTTTATATAAAGTTATAGTCATATATGTCCAACTGTTTGCACGGAAATAGTAAGTTGCAAGTCTTTTGTTTTAAAATTTCTACTTTAGCTTACATTTACATTAAGATATGTACCATAGTACAGGTACAAGATTTTATTCAGGTTTAGCGTAATATATATATTTCATATGTATGTTAATTAATGTAAATTTGGATATGTTAGTATATAAACGCATATGCCTGTACATTGTGAAGCTTACGGATATTGCATTTCAATAAGCATTTTTAAAATATATAGTTGCTGCAAAGTATATCTATATTATAATAGATTCAAAAAGTTAAATGTTGTTTATATAGATATGTACTTTTAAAATATTTTATTATATAGTATAACATACATATGTTTCTAAAGTGCATAAGGCTGTCGTGTCTCATATACATGGAGGTATAAATATATATTATATATTATATACATATATGAGTTGCTGTCATTGTCATGGTTGAATATATATGTACTTTTACAAAGAGCAAATTTTATCAAATTTCATTTGTCAAAATATATGTTATATATGACTATTTGTTATTATGTACTTTACTGCGGTACATATATAATAGTATAGAAGTTATGCTTGACAGTTATAAGTTTTGATGTGTATGTTAGTCGCCACCTTATATATGCTTTATAGTATTGTACAAATAGTTATATAAAGTTAGTCATATAAGTTCATTTATACCATCTATCTTCATCAGTCCGGTTCTGATTCGTTATCGATTTCTGTTATTAGCTTCATCCGTCCTTCCAGTTTTCTTCATCGAATCATGTCCATCCAGCGTTGCTTTGAAGTTCGTAGCTTGTTTCCTTGTCAAATCTCTCTAGCCTCGAAAGGTGAGCAATCACTCACGATTAATGTTCTTTTATTTATTAAATTTGATTTCAATTGGAACGACAATTGAAATATGCTGCTGTTATTTGTTGCACTGTTATTTATGTATCAGTTCACCTTTGACATCTGACACCATTATCTGTTATTTATACGATGATAATCCCGTTGATTGATAATTGATTGATTGTTTGCTGTCTATATTGGATGTTAAATTTGTAATGTACAAAGTGATAAATATTATGCAATTGAATTTGACGTAGAATAGTTAAAATTTGAATCGACATATGTGTTGAATTTGATTAGTTAAATTTGTATAATATGACTCCTTAAATGTTTAATTATTTGACACGTAGAAACAGTTAATTAACTTGAACCATTTGAATTTATGTTGTATTAGTTAATGAAGTATGAAATTGAATAATTGATGTAAAGTGTAGAATTGCATAGAATAATTAGTGTAATAATCTTTAATCTATATGAAATGATAGTGTAGATTCTAGAAATAATTATATTAATTCGCACAAACAACAATGTGAATTAATACGATTATTTCGGGATTATTTGAATTAATTATTGGATTGTTATTGATTGTTGTTATTGCTTGTTTATTTACTTTGACACCATCCCAGTTATCACACTGCAAGTTCCCTTTATCATGCTTGATCTTGAATTGAATTTGGAATCGGGTTGAAATGATATATACCCAAATGAATTTGACCTAGGATAGAGAATTAAATAAATCCGATTGGTCAATAATTTGATTTAAAAATAAAATAATGATTTTATTCGAGCAAAGAATAAGTTTTGAAATGAAGTTGGAATTTGAATTTTTATGAAAGGAAAATGTAAAGATTGAAATCTGAAACAAATATTAACGTAATAATTGATGAATGAACATTGTTTGAAATTTAATTATTTAATAATTAAATTTGGAATTATTAATAAAAATTTGGAATTAGTAATAATTGAGTTTTGAAATAATTAAGTTTGAATTCATAATTAAGTGGAAATGATTTAATAATTAAGTTTGAATTTATAATCAAGTTTGTAATTATTATGTTTTGAAATTATAATAATTAAGATTGAAATTATTTAATAATTGAATGAGATTTAATTATTTGATAATTGAATAAAAATGGAATTCTTTGATAAGAGAAATTGAACTTTTGAATAAGTGTACTTGAGCTTCGTTAATAAATGAAATTGTGTTTCTTTATTTATTAAGGTTGAAAAAAATTATTTACGTAAGTTAATAAGTGAAATTGAAACTTCTCGATTATGTGAAATTTAGTTCTTTATTAATTTAGTTTGAAATTTTGTAACGAAGTAAATAAATAAGTGGAAATTGAATTTCTTTAACAAGAAATAAAATGTGATTTATTGAAATGAATGTGATTTATTGGAATTAACGTAAGACTTGTAATTTTAAAGAATTTAATTTGACGAATTTAATTTATTTTAATTTGAAGTTCTGATATAATGAAGTTGAACTTAAGAAATCGATTTAATGAATTGGAAATTTAAATGAAAATTGTTTAAATGATAAATTAGCTTAGCGAATATTGAATGAGGTCGATAAATAAATTTAAATTGCTTTGAATGAAATTAAACAATTTAAATGATTTCGGAATAAAACCTATATATGAACTTAAATCAATATTTGAATTGTTTTAAATAAAAATTGAAATTGAATTGTAAGACTTTGAAATGGTTTTTTGGTAGTTTTAAAACGTAAATTTTGAAAATTGATAGTGAAAGACAAATGAAATGTTGATTATAAATTCTAATTGAAAATGAAATTGATTTGGTTTTGAAATTTACTAAACGACCAATCGGTGTGATAATTAAGAAAGTTATTAAAGAGACCGGAATCGGTTATGGGTATACTCTCTATCTAAACCGAAAACCACTTTAATAATTATACGTGGAGTGATGATCCAGAATGAAGTGGTTGGAATGATGTACGTGATGACTGAAGAAAGAGAACGATAATGGATAGCCTTGACACTTGTGTCAAATTGGAAATGACTAAAATCAGGAGCCGTGCCGGGCCAAATGGGGTTAGCCACCTCAAGCGAGCACACTTCTTCGTAACTACTACTCATTACTTGTGATTGATTGGTGCACCCTCGGAATTTCAGGAGTGTTGTTTCGCGGTGTTGCGATCGCTGCGGCGATGCGTTCTCACCAGTCCGGATCAGGCGAACGGTAGTTTCACTACCTTGGGTATTGCCTCATGTGCCTTGTCATACTTGTATCCCTATATACGCAACCACTACGAATTTGTTTTGTGTTATACCTATGGAGTACTCCCTGATATCCCACCAGTTTACGGTGGAGTTTACAGTGCTGTATAGACTATGATGCTTATTAAAATGTGTTAAGGGGGATAATGGTAACGCCTTAACACTATTTTGATACTTTATATTACTGATAGACATTACCTATTTAGCGTAAACTACTACATAGTAGATAGTTTAACGGATCCTTAGAGTATGGTGATTCCAACATCCTTTGAGTTACTTGTATTTCGATTGCTATTTCACTTGAATTGGATTTATCGATATGAGAATATTAATCCTGACTCGAGTGTTTTGTGTTTTGCTTTACGCTCGGGTCAGACTATGAGTACCAGCTTTCGAGGCTCACCCTTAGAGTTGGAGCTTTGCTTGAAGATCCAGCTATCTATCCAGCTTTCAGATATCCAGTTGATTCCAGTGATGTATTTTGATTCTTGTATTCGACTATTGTATTCGAGACTTCTGTTGTAAATTTTTTTACTCTGATGTGTCTTATATATTTATATAGTAGCTTCATGAACTACTATTTCTTTTACTTCCGCTGCATATTATTACTCTGTGTCTGTGATTCTCTGACTATTTATTTACTGTATATCTCAGTTTTGCCAAATTTAAATTAACAATTCGATATTTTGAATTATTCAAGTCCGACATGTGCGGATGCGAATAGTCCAAAATAGCGGGTCGTTACAGTTTTTATATATAAGTTATATTTTCCATAAAACCGATATCGAAGGGGCATAGCGAGAGCGTGGTATAGGTTTTGTAAATAAGATTTCAGTGTTTTATAAGTTAATTGTTTTGAGTAAAATATATCAAGTGTTAAATTCTATCAGTCCTTCTCGAGGACGAAAAGTTTTGAGTGGGGGAGAATGTAACAACCCGTATTTTTAACTATTTTAAAATTATAAAATTTAATATGATTATCGAATAAAATTGGTTATATAACAACCCTTAAATTTTGATAATTGAAACTTTTAAATTAAATAGGAACTCGGAATTTAATATTGTTAGAAATTAAAATTTATGATTTATAAATGGGGAAAAAAATTAAAATGTAATTTTATAATGTTGATTGAATGAAATTGACCGTTAATGTGATTTCAATCAATTGTAATGGTAAAGCTAATTGGGAATGTAATTGTAGAGCTTAAATTGGAAATAGTTGTGAAGTTTAATAAGTAAGAAAAGAAGATGACTGTATGAATGTAAATTCCAATTAATTAGAAAAATAAATGTAAAAAAGGAATAATATGTAACGACCGCTTTTTTGAACCATTCAAATCGATAATAATCCACACATATCAAACTTGAAGTGCTCAAAACAATAGGTTGTTAATTTATATTTGGCAAAACTCAGCATATAAAGTAAATAAATCAATCATAGAATCACAAACACAGAGTAATATAACAATAAATAGCGGAATGGATAAAAAGTAGTTCATGAAGCTACTATAAAACATCAGAGTCAGAAAAAAAAACCACAGAAAATCTCAAATATAGAGAAGTCCCAATACATAAGCAATGACAAGTCTGAACCGAACAACTGGAGATAACCAAACAAGCTGAATGGATATAAGGCAGATCTTCAAGCTAAGCTCCAAACTCCAAAGGTGAGTCTCAAATGCTGTGACGCTCGGTCTTACCCGAGCATAAAGCAAAACACAAAACACTCGAGTCTTGATTAACATTCTTACACTATTAAATCAACTCAAGTGAAATGTCAGCTAAAATACAAAATAACTTAAAGAATGTTTGAGATTCCCATCTATTAATGATCCGTTAAACTACATACGGAAATAGTACAATATGATACATATATAATATCTATTCTAAAGTAAACTATTAAAATAGCATTAAGGCGTTACCCATGTGCCCTTTAACACATTTTATATAAATTCCGTAGTCTATACAGTACTATAAACTCCACCAAATCGATGGGCTATTAGGAGCACTCCATAGGTATGACACAAAACAAACTCGTAAAAGGCGCAATAAGGAATGTGACAATGCACGTGAGGCAATACCAGGATAGGATTCTACATTTGCGGATCCAGACTAGTGGTAACACATAGCAGCTACTATCGCACACCTTGAGACACACTCCCATAATCAAAGGTGCACCCAATCAAATCACAAAGTAATAGAATGGCATTGAAGAAGCATGCTCGATTGGAGGTGCGACCTCACTTGGCCAGGCGTGGCTCCTGTTTTAGTCACATCAAACTGACTCGCGGGAGTCAGTGCTGCGGTAATACCTCATATAGAATTGTCACCAAACCATCCTACTTCATTCTGGATTCTCCACCACGTACACAGTTGTTAAAGTGGTTTTTGATATTAACAGAGAGTATGACAATATCCGATCTCGCTCTCTGTAACAACCAAACGCTTATTTCATGCCATGGTCAATTTATATTTCAAATAGTTTATATACTTCATATCAAATATCATAAACCTTTCAGAATCATATCACTTTCGAAATCGTATTCACTTTTGAAATCATATACAAAGTAGATTAAACCATCTTATTAAATATTTGCATTTAAATCCATTAAATCTAAATCATAGCGGTTCCCACTTAAACAATTCGAATATCTAAAAGTAGTTTTTATATATCTTAAAATAATTTATATTTAAAATAGGTTAAGATAAAATATTTTTATATTAAAAATAGTTTAAAAGAGTTTATATCCAAAAAATGATTTCAAATTAGAATCGTTTCGTCTAATTCCACAAATCGATTTAAACCAACTTAAGTTCCAAAATTCAATTAAATCAATCTCAGTTCAACAATTACAATTCAATTCAAATTCTCAATAAAACTATTTTAATTTATATCGATATAAATACAGATTTGAAACTGCAAATAAACCATTTCAATTTCAATTTATACTTCAAATTCAAGTCTAATTTCATTAAATTTGAAATATTCACCTAATCGTTTTAATAACCATTTAAATAAAATCCCCGATTATATTTAAATCAAAATTAAATATTCGACGTCAATCTTATTTTAATTTAAAAATATTCATTAAGTCCTCCTTAATCAAATCAAATTATCAAGTTATATAAACACATCTTTAAAATCTCAAAAAAAATCAATAAGTTCAAATCAAACCTTGTTTAAATTCAATTGTAAACAAATTCAATTATAAATCAATTCTTATTAGAATTCAATTCTTAACAAATAAATTTACAAATCATTTCTTATTTAATGTATCTTTCCAACCTCTGCTTACTTAAAGTTAGTACAAAAATCTAATCTAAATAAAACTTAACATATTATGTATATTTATTAGTTAAATTAACTTCTTAATAAATTTTATTATTTAATTATTATTAATTAAATCGTGTTTTATTAAATCTATTTTAAATCTTATTTTGTATATTTTTAAAATAATAAAGTTATAACTAAAATTTTATAATTTGCATTTTAAAACTTAACTTATAATTTTGAAGTTTCCAAAAAATATAATTTTAAAAATATATATTTTAAACATGTACAAAATAAATATTATATTATAATTCGAAATCAACATTTATCAAAACCCATATATTTTCCGTTCAAAGTTTACTCATATTTACATAAACTAATATCTAAGTTAGTATATAAACTTACATACATATTATATCTTAAAATCAATATTCATTATAAAAATCAATATAAACTTAATTTACTATAATATAAATATGAACTCAACTGATCATATATAAACTTATATTTTTACGTAAATAAACAAATAGGTTACATATAACTTGTATAAACTTGTAACTTGCATAAACTTATATTATAAACAACAGATCATTGAGGCCCAGTTATCAAAAAGCAACAAAAAAACAAATAGGTCATATATAAACTAATATTTTATATAAAATAAAAATAAGTTAACTTATTTTTAGAAGAGAGGCTGCATTGGCATCAGGGGTTGTGGCATACAAACCTATATATATAATTTTTTAAAAGAGGAGAGAAACCCTGGCTACTACTCGAGGAAGGACAGAGGTGCAAGTGTAACGGAAGGTCAAGACCAAAAGGGAGGAAGCGAGCGGTTCTGTGGTGGTTGCGGGCCGCTGGGTGGCTTATGTTGGGCTTTGGTTGGCTGTGCAAGGACTTCGGAGGGGACGCACGGGTGATGTAACATCCTGGTATTTTCAACCATCTCCATCCACACATGTAGGACTTAAATCACTCAAAATATCATATTGTTAAGTATATTTGGCAAAACTCAGCATATATAGTATATAAATAAATCACAGAATCACAGACATAGAGTAATATAACAATAAGCAGCGAAAACAAAATGAATAGTAGTTCATGAAGCTACTATATATATAACAGAGTAAAAAAGATACAATAGAAGTCTCGAATACACACACACACACACACACACAACATAATTAAATTTCCAATTTCACTTTAAACATTTTAGATATATATGTGTGTGTGTGTGTATCAAATCAAATCTATAATCATATACCTATATATATTATAAATCAAGTCATATTTAAGAAATTCAAATCCTATTTATTTTCCAAAACAAAAGTGTAGCAAAGCTACAGAATGGTCTCTTCCCTCTGAAACATGAAAATGAATGTCGATGATGCGGCTGTCATCACCGAAATTATTTTCCAGCGACAAAAGAGGAGAGCACTGATTTAAACATTTAAATTTTCTTTGAAAACCATTTATATTTGGAAATACTTTAAATAATATACCTTTAAACTTTAAAACCAAAGTTTAGAATCACCAGAAATTGAATTCTCAAATTCTTAATTTAAACTTATTGAAATTTCAAATTAATTTATAAACTATGTTTTACATTTAATGTGGGTTTACAGAATAATAAATAAAAATAAAATATTACCATTTACAACAGCCAATTTATTTAACTTTTAATTCCAGAAAATTTATACTTATATATATATATATATATATCATACATAACTTATTTCGTTTACTAAAATTTGAAAATAATATTATGTCAGTTTGCTTTGTTCAAGTGTTTTGGAATTCCTATTGATAGCGCTGATTAGACGAACCGATCGAAACCCCAAATCGACATCAACAACTCAAACAATCACAATATATAAAACAATTTAATATTAATTACAAACCTACTCGCTTACTCGATGATATTGAATGGGTTTAAAATAAAGATAGGGATTGAAATTAGAGGGACCTAACTCAAAAGAATTTTAAGCCGAAGATACGCTCGATAGGGAGATAAATAGATTACAAAGAGAGAAAAGAGTGGATTTATATAAATCGCAGGCAACCATAACTGGGTCAAGCGTGAATTCAAGAATAAGATCGTTGCGGAAATTCTAGAGCAAATCGACATTCGATCACCGGAAATAGAATTCGGGTATAAGAGATAACATCATCTAAACCATTGATATAGAAATCTTCGGCGAATCGATGCCTATTGTAAAGGAGTTTCATCCCTTTATGAGTCATTCAGTGGAGCTTTGGCAGACTCTAGAATCAAGAACACGAATTGGACGAGAAAAGAATGTATTTTTAGAACAAGGAATGTTCTAAAATTCAAAGGACACCCAGGAAGGAATTCAAGCTCGAACGAAAGTGATTCTATAATATAATTTACTCTATATATTGATTTTTTCCTAAAACCAAAGCTCTGATACCAACTATAACATCTTGGTATTTTTAACCATTCGCATCCACACATGTCGGACTTGAATTGCTGAAAATATCAGATTGTTAATTATATTTGGCAAAACTCAGCATATATAGTAAAGAAATAAATTACAGAATCATAGACACAGAGTGATATAATAATAAGCATCGGAAATAAAATGAATAGTAGTTCAAGAAGCTACTATATGTATAACAGAGTAAACAAGATATAACAGAAGTCTCGAATACAATAGTCAAATACAAAATTTGAATACATCACTGAAATCAACCAAATGACTGAAAGTTGAATAGATATAGATGGATCTCTAAGCGAAGCTCCAACTCCAAAGGTGAGTCTCAAATGCTGTAACACTCAGTTTGACCCGAACGTAAAGCAAATATACAAAATACTTGAGTCCGGATTAACATTCCTACATCAATAAATCCAACTCAAGTGAAGTAACAACTAAAATACAAGCAACTAAAAGGATGTTTGGGATAACCATCCTCTAAGGATCCGTTAAACTGTGTAATATGTAGTAATATACGCTATTATAATAATGTCTAAAGTAAAGTAAACTACTAAAACAGCGTTAAGGCGTTACATTTTCCCCCTTAACACATTTTATAGTGCCAACAGTCTGTACAGTACCGTAATACCTCCAGATCGGGAGGCTACCAGAGGATACTCCATACGTACGACACAAATCAAACTCGTAGAAGGCACGCTAGGGTAGGTGACATGGCATAACTAGGCAATGACAGGGTAGATATACAAATTATACTTCCAGGCTGGTGGTAACGCATAGCAGCCACTACCGTCCACCTCGAGCCATGCTTCCATATCAAAGGTGCGCACCAAATCAATCACAAAGTGATATAATGGCAATCGAAGAAGTGTGTCCAATCGGAGGAGCAACCTCACTTGGCCTATCAATTGCTCTTGTTTTAGCCACCTTACGTCAACTCACGGGAGTCGGGTCCACGTATATACCTCAATAGAACGTCGCGACCATCCTACTTCCTTCTGGAATCTTCCCCACGTACATTGTTGTTAAAGTGCTTTTCGGCATTGGAAGAGAGTGTGACAATAATCGACCCCGATCTCTTTAACAACCAAACGTTATTATAACACCGCGATCATTTCAAAATAGTTTATAGTTCAAAACCAAGATATCATTTCTGTAACGACCCAGAATTTTGGACAATTTAATTGAAAATATTTAATTAATTTTAAATATTTGAATGATGGTTTGACTTGAATTTCAAATTATCAGAATGAAATTGGCAATTAAATTCTAAAACTTAATCTATTGAAAGATGAATAATAATTTGAATCTTTAGTTTTAAGCTGATTAAAAATATTTCAAAGGCTTGTAAAGTATATATTGACAATGCTGGAGATAATGGAAGCTTCAGAATTGAAATTGAAAGTGATTTGATCAGTTTTGAAATTATATCGTTTGAGTCGATATTTTAAAAAATAGCCTTCCGAAGGAACAGTCTCGAAATTCGACGAAACCAGTTTCATTGGATCCGGAATATAGTATTATTATCGGATTTCAAATTTCGTAGCGTTTGGAGTTGTTGTGTGAGCGTACGACATATAAACGCGTTGAAATTAAATCGAATACAATTAAAATTTGAAATTTGAAATTGGTCAACATCAGCTACTTCCCTTCCCATCACGACACAGTAGCCTTGTTCCTCCAATACTGCTATCTTTCTTAAATCACGCAACTCTCCTTTGTTTCAGCCTGGAATCACGCTTCCCCTTCCTCATAAAATACGCGATTCTTCCCCCCTTTCATTTGCATTCGTTCGAAAACCCTATAACCCGTTCCTCCATTTTCACTTCCATTCGCAAGCCCTAATCGATCGAAAAAATAATAACGGCGGCTTCATTCTCGTTCGTTCCTCTTTTCAAAAAAATTAGGGCTTTTTGGAAGCGTCGACTTTAAGTTGATCGATCCCGTGGACAATTGCAAGTAGCTCCTTATTGCTGCCGCTGCTTCTTTTTGCGTCGAGACGAAGGTGAGTAATTCTATTTACTCACATCTAGTTCATCCCTAAAATGTGCTTCTGCCATTCGATTTTTGTTTTGGCGTTGATGTTTCTCTGATTTTTGTCAAATTTGGCATGATTTGATGATGACTCGTTCATCATGGTGGTTTCTTTTTGACTTCGGTCATTTGTGACTTTGTCACTTCGGTTCATCTCTGTAGCACGCGTGACTTTTAACTGCTGTTGTAGCCTTTGTGCTTGAGTTTGATTTTGTGCATTTTTGACCTGTTCGAATTTCTTGGGCAACCATGGCTTTTATTTGTAATAGTTCGAACATGCCTTGGGTGTTATTTGACCTCTAAGTCACTGAACTTTTGTGATTTAAAACTTCATCATTTTGTTGCTATTTGATGTGCTAGCCTTCACTTGATATGTGCTGACTTCAATTCTGTTGACCATGGCTTCAACTTGATTTACTTGCTACATTGATTGGGCTCACTGTGTTCATAGTGTTGCTCTTTGTACTTGATTTGGACTGCAGTTTGAGTTGTGACTTTATTGACATACGTACTCCACTTGAAGTTTGTTTATTCATGAAGTTTTGATATCATTTGTTGAGACAGTTTGCATGTCTTGTACCACTTGTGTCTGCACTTTGCTAACCTGTCTGGTGCAGTTGCATCCTGGCCTTGCTTGCATTATTCATTGACACTGCTTTATACTTGGTTTTAAAGTTGTCATTGGTGTTGCATTGTTGTATCACTTGATGTACAGTGCATTGTTGCTTATGTACACTCGTGTGGAGTCATTTTGCTCGACTGTTGCATCACTTTGATGATGATGCTTCTCTGTTTGTGTTGCATAGTAGATTGGGTCGTCATTGTAGTGCTTCTGGTCACTGCACATGTACTATTCAAAATGAGATGTTAGTATCATTACATACATTATTTTTATGTTGTTTACTTTGTTATTGAAGTTGTTGAGTTCCTGAATTTGTGCATCCTTGTCTTTGAGAAATTGGGAGAAATTTACCATTCGCTTCGGCACTGTTCCTTGAGTACCCTGTTTAGTCTGATGCCAGGTTACCACTTCTGATCAATTACATTTTTGCCATGCTGTAGTTTGATCTCTGGTAGCACTGTGTTTATTTGTCTGCACTTGTCCAGTGCAGTTCCATTGTGACTTCACTTGATTTGAAACTAGTAAAACATACTGTTGAGTACATGTTGGGTTTGTTGCATTTGAGCTCCTTCATGATATTTTCATGTTGTTGCTAAACTTGTTATGTGCAGTTCACCATTGATGCACTGTTGATGCTGCTTTTTTTCGGCCAGCACATCCATGTGCCTTCTCTGTTTCATTTTGTTCTTTTGGTTTCACTGCATAGCTTTGAGCCTTCTTGCTTATGCTCAGATCATTTCGAGTTTTGTGCTTGCATCTGAGTTTTTGTCGCTGCCTTGCCCTTGTGATATTGTGGTGGCTGCAGTTCTTGTTGCAGTTCTGCCCTTGTATTCTTGTGGTGGCTGCGGTTTAGATTGGGTCATGCATTGCACTTACCACTGTATTCGTTTGTTTTGATTCATTGAACTGTTGTATCACTTATTCATGCATTTATGTGCTGTTGTAACGTTTCGATTTTTCGTTGCCGAAAAACCGAATAGTTATGGGTTTAAGAAAAATTTAGGAAGAGAAAAAAAGAATAGAAAAAGATAGAAAATAGGGAAGAGGGAAAAGAAGATAGAAAAATTTTAAAATAGAAGAAAAATAGAATAGGGAATATAGAGAAAATAGAACGGAACAGAGAATAGAGAACAGAAGAGAAAACAACAGAACAACATCAGAATCTCACAATTCGCAGCGGAACAATATATAATAATAAATGAATAATCTTTAAACAAAGAACTATATCAGTTATTACATTACATCACATTTCATTACATCATATCATCAGTGTGTACAACAACAACAAATAGTGCAGCGGAAAAAAGAAATACTATATAAGTAATATGCCATGCCATCCAGCTTGCCTCCAGCAACTCCAGAATATCCAGAATATCCTGATATACCTAACTCTTGACTGCCCGTGTGGAAATTGGTGGGCACCCAGAGTTTAGGAAGGAAAACAATAAACTCCAAGTCAGTCATGTGACTGGTGTGAGAACTCAAAACAGTTTATTTATCTTTAAAATCAAAATAGAGGAATATTTTTAAATTCAATTCGCAATGCTTTTAAAAATGAGACTACCATAAGGCCTCCCGCACACACACACATGCAAACGCAGAATCGGAGGAGATTTCTCCTTATGATAGTCAAAGATGCTTGATACGCATTTAAAATAATATATGATATTATTACTAGTGTATAGTGTAGGGAAAATTCATTTCGAAAGTAGAATATAAATCTTAGCCAACATACGACCATTATCGTATGCCTACTACAGCTACCATCCAAACAGTGTTGCGACACCATAAGTGAATGATAGGTTCTACAACTAATACCGTACAAGTCACGTATTGTTTCTTTGGATTTCCAACAAATGGTCAGGCCAAGGAACTTCCCATTGCCACATGAGAATGCCTCTGGAAAGACATCCCCGAGAACCAAACCGGAACTCTGCCAACACAAGGCCGGGTTACCCCTAACTGGGTAACTACTGACACGAGCACGCCATTCCTCGATCGTAAACGACCTTTCTCACGGGATCCCGAAAACCAACAACCACAAAGTAATAAATTCGTAGTAACCACATAGGTTAAATATCTGGGCTCCATACCATGATACCACCTCTATCCAGAAGGAAATGTACATACCCTAACGGGTGCTACCCCTCATAACCTTGCCGCATCTTTCCTGTTTTGACCATTTCCGGGGTGTGAGGCTCGACGAAGTCACGTCCACAAAAACATACTTTATACAAAAGCCATGCTTTGGGTCAACAAATGATCAACACAATGATCATCAAGATAGACGATCAAATAAACGATCCTATCACAATAATCAACACAATGATCATTTCAGCAACACTCAGCATGTCACATTACCAAATTGGGAATATATCGCCGATAACTTCAACTATATAACCTCTGAGCTCGTACGTCTCAGAGAAGGGTGTTAAGCTAAAAGAATAAATTCTTCGCCACCAACAGAAATATATTTGAAAGAAATCGGCTTTATATCTCAACTTGTAATGTCAGACACACAATCCATACAAGTCTGTTCCGGGATCGAACAAAACCGAAGGCACTTCTTACGAAGCCCTTGCAATCCGGGTATTCACAATCCCGATCGAATTTCCCATCACTTAAGGAATCTCTATACCAGGAGCTACCCAGTGCAGAGACAATCGATAGGTCATCCTATCGCTTTCGCAAAAACTCGGTCTTCAACACCGATCTTCAAATGCAATTTACAACGACGTATCACATATTCGGAATGGGTTATACGACCCCATGGTCCTTTCCTAGTTAACCCGAATAGTGAGCGCTTATTCAAAAATAAGTGTGGCATTCACATTCAAACAAATCACATCAATTACCCATTCAAAGGGAAATATTGATAGTCGGTTATTGAACTATCACTGGATATGCACACATCACCAGATTCCAAATAATTTTCCAAATTATTTATTTTCCAAAATATCTTTACAAGATATATAATTTCAATACTTCAAAAATAAATCAATATTTATTTTTAAACAAATTCCACTTCCTTTATAAATTCCTTAGTGAATTTATAATTCCAAAATATCAATGAATATTCGATTTCAATTATTCATTTCAATTTATCTTCAAAAAGATAAATTCTCTAAACGTTTCATTTCACATTGGAAAAACATTTCCATACTTATTTATTCATAAGTAATTCACAATTTTTATTTATTTTCAACACTTTGAAAATATTTAATATACTTAAATCGAAATTAAGTATATATTTCATTCTATTAAGGAAATCATTCTCTTAAACATATTTATTTGGGCCAAAAGGAATGTTGCGTAGAACATCGTTACGACGTCCCAAAATCACTAGTATAGGGATTCAAAATTAAAATAGATATATAAATCCCAATACTATACAAAACATTTCCTTTCGGAAATCATTTACTATAACAACAGTGTTATAGTCCACTATTTCCTTCTATTTCTCGAAAACGTCTATTTCAACAATAAATGCTGAAATCTATGGTTTCGAATCTCAACACATTTTAAAACATTGTTCGATCGTTTTAATTCTATTTAAAACATCCAAATCCAAAACAATTTCTTTAACGTGTTATTCACTATTCAAAAACGTGAATATACTTCATTAACAATTTCATCCTTTTATTCATTTTAATTCAAAGGATTATTCATTATTCAAAAATGTGAATATAACTCCATGTATAGGTTTCAACAAATTTTCTTGTCAAAATAAGTCATTTGCGAATTTATAAAACAACGTTTATAAATTCCATTTCTATTTATTTATAAAAACTTCCTTTTTATAAATTCTTTTATTAACATATTCCAGTTTATAACTCAATTATAAACTAAAAGTTCATATTATAAGTCAAATGCTTATAAAACGATTATTTTACAAAGATCGTTCTTTTAAACTTCCCAAATTATAAATCTTATAACTTATAAGATTCATTTATTTAACCAAATCTATTCTTCAATTAACTTCACAAATTTATAACTCTTACTATTTATAAATTTCATTTATAACTTCACCGTTTATAATTCTATAAATTTCATTCTTTAATGAAATTCATTTTCACTTCATTCAAACACTTATAAAAAATCGTTTTATAATGTCAATATTTCAATTTATAAATATCTATTTATAAATCTCTTAATATAAATCAATTTATATTATTCTTTAAAACGACTTTAATTTCCTTTATAATTTCATCCTTTCTCTTGATTTATAAAATAATCAAATTTTATAAATCCTATATTTTAAACTTTTCACAAAAATTCTAAAATCCCGATTAAACTATTTTATAAAATCAATAGCATCATATTCTCAAAAATCAGTTTTTAACTGTATTTCACAAAAATCATAATTTTTATAACATTAAAATTTATAACGTTTATTTATTTAAAATGGATCAATTCCAAAATTATTTTATAAAACGTACACTTTCTAAAATCACTTTAAAATCATTTTAAAATCCCAAAATCTGGGTCCAATGATGCTACACACCAAATAGTCAATCACGGCAACAACGATATTATATATCAATATGAAAATCCACCAAATATCAAAATATCTGAAATCAAATAAATACTGTTGAGGAATCCAGTTGGATCCCTCCAACCTGTTTTCCTGCATCCAAAAACATTAGCACAATACCAATTTCGCTCCAGTACGAAATTATCGCGGTATATGGGATTTTTAAATATTATCCGCTTAATAGACGGCGTAATAGGGTCTCATCCGCTAAACAAAAAATGCGGGAAATCAATAACTCCAATATATACATATGCCAATATATATATATATTGCTATTATATATAATACCAATTTCACTGTTTATGAAATATTCGCGGTATATGTTTTTAATAAATAACATCCGCTTACTAACGGCGTATAATGTCTATTTTAACAATCAATACATAACAATCATCATTCAAACATGCATTCAAATATTTTAAATCTAACTATTTAAAATAAAATCGAAACTGATTCGATTGAGTGAGAAGTTCTCACCTTGATTTTAATTCCGTTTTAGCGATTTATTTCGAATAAAATTAAACGGACGTTTAATTTTACCCAAAATTCTCACTAACTCCAATCGACTCCAAACCAACTCGATCGCGTAGTGCTCGTCCATACGATTCCAACGCAACTGGTTTCGCGCGTTTTCGACCTCGTATGAAAAAGTTATGCATTTTCAAAGTTTACACGAATTTAAATCAACTAATTACAACATAAACAAACTAATTTATAACCTAAATCAAATCATAGCCCTCCATCTCAACCCCAACCACATCAGGCCGCACACACCCCCCCCCCCCTCTTCTCTCTCGTTCTCTTCTCCAGATTGTTGCCGTCACCTTGAACCCATTCGTATAGATTAGGGTTTAATTTTTCGGCCTCCATATCGCACTTGAACTCGATCAAACTCCATAGCATCGAAGCCCTTCACGCCCTCAACGCACGGCCTCCCCCTTATGAAGCTCGGTCCCCAATATGCATGGGAAGTCGTGTCCATACGTGAGTCGAACGCGGCAATTTTAGGGCCTCCACGCTTCACCATATCCCATCTCCACCGTTGGATGTGGAGATCTCACCACCCTCTACAACCTTCGTGTTGAACGTTTGTTGAATTAATTCACGGATGGGAAGATAATTGGAGGAGAAGCTTAGAGATTTCTGGCCATTCATGGGGTGAATGGCGGCTAGGGTTATGAAATTAGGGTTTTTTTTTTTAATTTATGAAGAGGTGGGTGTTATTTATAAAGAAAAATCGAACACTATTCATCCCGGAAATTCCGAACTCCGATTTACGCGCCGTAACTAGTGTGTTTAGGGTTTATCCCGCGTTCCGGACACAATGGAATAGGTTTCGAAAGCTAATTCGGATATCTGTGCGAGTTATGGCTATAAACGCTCAATTTAAATTAAACCGATTTAAGCGATTTTCTAGGCGTTTTAATTTGTACCGGACAAACGGTAAATCCAATTGACACGAAATTTGAAACCTTACAATAATATCACATTACGGATCCGATGAAACTGGTTTCGTCGAAATCCGAGACTTTTTGAAAAATGGCTATTTTGACTCGCCAAATTTAAATTAAAAACAATTCGATGCGTTTCGAGCTGCCACGATCAAACGATAGCTCCGATTGACACGAAATTTGAAATCCGGTAATAACTAACTATTACGGATCCAATGAAACTAGTTTCGTTCAATTCTGAGACTGTTCAAAAATTGGCTATTTTCACTAGTCGATTTAAATATTAAAATATTCAATTTTCACAAATTAACTTTTAATTCGATTTTAAAAGTTCTAAAATATCTTTCTAACTTCAATATGATAAAATAAAATTTTACAAATCATTTTCAATCATATTTAACCCAATTTTCAATTATTTCCATAATTTAACGTATTAAATTATCGATTTAATTATCCAATTAAATCCAATAATTCAAATAAAAATTTATTTGACTTATGAATTCACTTATTAATATTTAAAATTAATTAAATATTCAAATTTTAATTTCTAAAAATTCTAGGTCGTTACAATCTTTCCCCCTTAAAAGAATTTCGTCCTCGAAATTAACAAGTAAGAAAAGTTACAGAATCTATTAACTTTCCCAAAATTCATAGTTAAACTTCTTATAATACTTTACTAAGTTTTCAAATCATACTTAGTTATCTTTTCAAAAACAACTACTATTGTTTAACTTTCAATTCCAAATCAAAATTAAAGTTTTCAACATTTTTCCAAATTTTCTCAAAATTTTCTAACGCCTTAAATTTTCGGAAAAATTCGCCATAGTCTCCTTTGCGCGGCTCGATCCGAAAAAAAAATGACAGTATATATATCACAAATATACATCTCATCAAGTAATGAGGCATCCCGAAGGGAAAAAAGTGTAAAAGTACGGTATGTAATCCGAGATATGTACCTTATATTTTATTAGCAAGCATATACGGCTAATATAGCGCAAAAGCGAGCTCCAAATGCGAAGCAAATGCGATCCGCACCTACTAATCACTCAACAAACAACATGAGAACATGCATATAGATAATAGTATCGATATACAACATATAGCAACATAATAACTATATATGTCAACATAGCAACTGCAATAAAGCAATTATATTCAACCATCAACCAACTATCATCCAACAAATTCATAACCAATAAATATTCATTTATATTCTCATTCATATCCAATGAAATAGGTTTTCAATTTAATAACATTCGATTCATTAACATTGGATTTACTAGCATTCATTTTCAATTAGTTTATATTCACTAATTCATATTCAAGTTGGTTCACTTCCAATTCAAATTCAATTCTATTTAAGTTTCACTTAATTTCCAATTGAATTTCAATTACTTTAGCTTTCAATTTCACTAATTCACTTTCATTAATACTTAATGAATTCATATACAATCAACTAACAATCATATAACAATCAATGTATATATAATTACAACCAAATTCCTTTGCTTATCAATTGGTTTAATTAATTGATTTTCATTCAATCTATTCATTCAATTCAATTCAATTCAATTTCAAAGTTGAATTTCATTTGTATAACTCAAGTTCACATCCACCACTTAACTTTATTAATTTAGTTTGATACTAATATCAACTTAATTCCATATCACTTAAGTTATACTTCCATTTAACTTTAAATTCATTTTTTCTTACAACTCATATTCATAAATGTATTCATATAGTTTCACTTGTTATATATATAAGTTTATTTCACAATTGTAATCACTTTAATTATAATTCAATTCTTATAATTCTTTTGCTTATACAATTATTCTTTAATTTAGATTATTCAAACTTCTAAACAATCAGCTTATATACTTTAATAATTCTGAAAAATTATTCCTTCATATACAAAATATACTCAAGGTAAAATTATTTCATTTACCCAATTTTAAACAATACTGTGTCGAATTGTTCTATTTAAGTGTTTAGAAACCCCTTCGGCATAGTCTTGCGGACCACGCTGACGAAAGTTCATATACCACTCAATAAACCAACCAACACAATATAAAACAATTTTTATATTCACTAACAAATACGCTCTCATAGCTATTATTACACTCAAACTCACTCTAGAGTACTACTGACTCTATCTCTAATGAGTAATACCCAACAGAACCATGGTTGTCGCTTAACCATAAGCTCTGATACCAGATGTAACGTTTCGATTTTTCGTTGCCGAAAAACCGAATAGTTATGGGTTTAAGAAAAATTTAGGAAGAGAAAAAAAGAATAGAAAAAGATAGAAAATAGGGAAGAGGGAAAAGAAGATAGAAAACTTTTAAAATAGAAGAAAAAGAGAATAGGGAATATAGAGAAAATAGAACGGAACAGAGAATAGAGAAAAGAAGAGAAAACAACAGAACAACATCAGAATCTCACAATTCGCAGCGGAACAACATATAATAATAAATGAATAATCTTTAAACAAAGAACTATATCAGTTATTACATTACATCACATTTCATTACATCATATCATCAGTGTGTACAACAACAACAAATAGTGCAGCGGAAAAAAGAAATACTATATAAGTAATATGCCATGCCATCCAGCTTGCCTCCAGCAACTCCAGAATATCCTGATATACCTAACTCTTGACTGCCCGTGTGGAAATTGGTGGGCACCCAGAGTTTAGGAAGGAAAACAATAAACTCCAAGTCAGTCATGTGACTGGTGTGAGAACTCAAAACAGTTTATTTATCTTTAAAATCAAAATAGAGGAATATTTTTAAATTCAATTCGCAATGCTTTTAAAAATGAGACTACCATAAGGCCTCCCGCACACACACACATGCAAACGCAGAATCGGAGGAGATTTCTCCTTATGATAGTCAAAGATGCTTGATACGCATTTAAAATAATATTTGATATTATTACTAGTGTATAGTGTAGGGAAAATTCATTTCGAAAGTAGAATATAAATCTTAGCCAACATACGACCATTATCGTATGCCTACTATAGCTACCATCCAAACAGTGTTGCGACACCATAAGTGAATGATAGGTTCTACAACTAATACCGTACAAGTCACGTATTGTTTCTTTGGATTTCCAACAAATGGTCAGGCCAAGGAACTTCCCATTGCCACATGAGAATGCCTCTGGAAAGACATCCCCGAGAACCAAACCGGAACTCTGCCAACACAAGGCCGGGTTACCCCTAACTGGGTAACTACTGAGACGAGCACGCCATTCTCCGATCGTAAACGACCTTTCTCACGGGATCCCGAAAACCAACAACCACAAAGTAATAAATTCGTAGTAACCACATAGGTTAAATATCTGGGCTCCATACCATGAAACCACCTCTATCTAGAAGGAAATGTACATATCCTAAAGGGTGCTACCCCTCATAACCTTGCCGCATCTTTCCTGTTTTGCCCATTTCCGGGGTGTGAGGCTCGACGAAGTCACGTCCACAAAAACATACTTTATACAAAAGCCATGCTTTGGGTCAACAAATGATCAACACAATGATCATCAAGATAGACGATCAAATAAACGATCCTATCACAATAATCAACACAATGATCATTTCAGCAACACTCAGCATGTCACATTACCAAATTGGGAATATATCGCCGATAACTTCAACTATATAACCTCTGAGCTCGTACGTCTCAGAGAAGGGTGTTAAGCTAAAAGAATAAATTCTTCGCCACCAACAGAAATATATTTGAAAGAAATCGGCTTTATATCTCAACTTGTAATGTCAGACACACAATCCATACAAGTCTGTTCCGGGATCGAACAAAACCGAAGGCACTTCTTACGAAGCCCTTGCAATCCGGGTATTCACAATCCCGATCGAATTTCCCATCACTTAAGGAATCTCTATACCAGGAGCTACCCAGTGCAGAGACAATCGATAGGTCATCCTATCGCTTTCGCAAAAACTCGGTCTTCAACACCGATCTTCAAATGCAATTTACAACGACGTATCACATATTCGGAATGGGTTATACGACCCAATGGTCCTTTCCCGGTTAACCCGAATAGTGAGCGCTTATTCAAAAATAAGTGTGGCATTCACATTCAAACAAATCACATCAATTACCCATTCAAAGGGAAATATTGATAGTCGGTTATTGAACTATCACTGGATATGCACACATCACCAGATTCCAAATAATTTTCCAAATTATTTATTTTCCAAAATATCTTTACAAGATATATAATTTCAATACTTTAAAAATAAATCAATATTTATTTTTAAACAAATTCCACTTCCTTTATAAATTCCTTAGTGAATTTATAATTCCAAAATATCAATGAATATTCTATTTCAATTATTCATTTCAATTTATCTTCAAAAAGATAAATTCTCTAAACGTTTCATTTCACATTGGAAAAACATTTCCATACTTATTTATTCATAAGTAATTCACAATTTTTATTTATTTTCAACACTTAGAAAATATTTAATATACTTAAATCGAAATTAAGTATATATTTCATTCTATTAAGGAAATCATTCTCTTAAACATATTTATTTGGGCCAAAACGAATGTTGCGTAGAACATCGTTACGACGTCCCAAAATCACTAGTATAGGGATTCGAAATTAAAATAGATATATAAATCCCAATACTATACAAAACATTTCCTTTCGGAAATCATTTACTATAACAACAGTGTTATAGTCCACTATTTCCTTCTATTTCTCGAAAACGTCTATTTCAACAATAAATGCTGAAATCTATGGTTTCGAATCTCAACACATTTTAAAACATTGTTCGATCGTTTTAATTCTATTTAAAACATCCAAATCCAAAACAATTTCTTTAACGTGTTATTCACTATTCAAAAACGTGAATATACTTCATTAACAATTTCATCCTTTTATTCATTTTAATTCAAAGGATTATTCATTATTCAAAAATGTGAATATAACTCCATTTATAGGTTTCAACAAATTTTCTTGTCAAAATAAGTCATTTGCGAATTTATAAAACAACGTTTATAAATTTCATTTCTATTTATTTATAAAAACTTCCTTTTTATAAATTCTTTTATTAACATATTCCAGTTTATAACTCAATTATAAACTAAAAGTTCATATTATAAGTCAAATGCTTATAAAACGATTATTTTACAAAGATCGTTCTTTTAAACTTCCCAAATTATAAATCTTATAACTTATAAGATTCATTTATTTAACCAAATCTATTCTTCAATTAACTTCACAAATTTATAATTCTTACTATTTATAAATTTCATTTATAACTTCACCGTTTATAATTCTATAAATTTCATTCTTTAATGAAATTCATTTTCACTTCATTCAAACACTTATAAAAACTCGTTTTATAATGTCAATAATTCAATTTATAAATATCTATTTATAAATCTCTTAATATAAATCAATTTATATTATTCTTTAAAACGACTTTAATTTCCTTTATAATTTCATCCTTTCTCTTGATTTATAAAATAATCAAATTTTATAAATCCTATATTTTAAACTTTTCACAAAAATTCTAAAATCCCGATTAAACTATTTTATAAAATCAATAGCATCATATTCTCAAAAATCAGTTTTTAACTGTATTTCACAAAAATCATAATTTTTATAACATTAAAATTTATAACGTTTATTTATTGAAAATGGATCAATTCCAAAATTATTTTATAAAACGTATACTTTCTAAAATCACTTTAAAATCATTTTAAAATCCCAAAATCTGGGTCCAATGATGCTACACACCAAATAGTCAATCACGACAACAACGATATCATATATCAATATGAAATCCACCAAATATCAAAATATCTGAAATCAAATAAATACTGTTGAGGAATCCAGTTGGATCCCTCCAACCTGTTTTCCTGCATCCAAAAACATTAGCACAATACCAATTTCGCTCCAGTACGAAATTATCGCGGTATATGGGATTTTTAAATATTATCCGCTTAATAGACGGCGTAATAGGGTCTCATCCGCTAAACAAAAAATGCGGGAAATCAATAACTCCAATATATACATATGCCAATATATATATATTGCTATTATATATAATACCAATTTCACTGTTTATGAAATATTCGCGGTATATGTTTTTAATAAATAACATCCGCTTACTAACGGCGTATAATGTCTATTTTAACAATCAATACATAACAATCATCATTCAAACATGCATTCAAATATTTTAAATCTAACTATTTAAAATAAAATCGAAACTGATTCGATTGAGTGAGAAGTTCTCACCTTGATTTTAATTCCGTTTTAGCGATTTATTTCGAATAAAATTAAACGGACGTTTAATTTTACCCAAAATTCTCACTAACTCCAATCGACTCCAAACCAACTCCATCGCGTAGTGCTCGTCCATACGATTCCAACGCAACTGGTTTCGCGCGTTTTCGACCTCGTATGAAAAAGTTATGCATTTTCAAAGTTTACACGAATTTAAATCAACTAATTACAACATAAACAAACTAATTTATAACCTAAATCAAATCATAGCCCTCCATCTCAACCCCAACCACATCAGGCCGCACACACCCCCCCCCCCCCTCTTCTCTCTCGTTCTCTTCTCCAGATTGTTGCCGTCACCTTGAACCCATTCGTATAGATTAGGGTTTAATTTTTCGGCCTCCATATCGCACTTGAACTCGATCAAACTCCATAGCATCGAAGCCCTTCACGCCCTCAACGCACGGCCTCCCCCTTATGAAGCTCGGTCCCCAATATGCATGGGAAGTCGTGTCCATACGTGAGTCGAACGCGGCAATTTTAGGGCCTCCACGCTTCACCATATCCCATCTCCACCGTTGGATGTGGAGATCTCACCACCCTCTACAACCTTCGTGTTGAACGTTTGTTGAATTAATTCACGGATGGGAAGATAATTGGAGGAGAAGCTTAGAGATTTCTGGCCATTCATGGGGTGAACGGCGGCTAGGGTTATGAAATTAGGGTTTTTTTTTTTTTTTTAATTTATGAAGAGGTGGGTGCTATTTATAAAGAAAAATCGAACACTATTCATCCCGGAAATTCCGAACTCCGATTTACGCGCCGTAACCAGCGTTTCTAGGGTTTATCCCGCGTTCCGGACATAATGGAACAGATTTCGAAAGCTAATTCGGACATCTGTGCGAGTTATGGCTATAAACGCTCAATTTAAATTAAACCGATTTAAGCGATTTTCTAAGCGTTTTAATTTGTACCGGACAAACGGTAAATCCAATTGACACGAAATTTGAAGCCTTACAATAATATCACATTACAGATCCGATCAAACTGGTTTCGTTGAAATCCGAGACTTTTTGAAAAATGGCTATTTTGACTCGCCAAATTTAAATTAAAAACAATTCGATGCGTTTCGAGCTGCCACGATCAAACGATAGCTCCGATTGACACAAAATTTGAAATCCGGTAATAACTAACTATTACGGATCCAATGAAACTAGTTTAGTTCAATTCTGAGACTGTTCAAAAATTGGCTATTTTCACTAGTCGATTTAAATATTAAAATATTCAATTTTAACAAATTAACTTTTAATTCGATTTTAAAAGTTCTAAAATATCTTTCTAACTTCAATATGATAAAATAAAATTTTACAAATCATTTTCAATCATATTTAACCCAATTTTCAATTATTTCCATAATTTAACGTATTAAATTATCGATTTAATTATCCAATTAAATCCAATAATTCAAATAAAAATTTATTTGACTTATAAATTCACTTATTAATATTTAAAATTAATTAAATATTCAAATTTTAATTTCTAAAAATTCTGGGTCGTTACAGCTGTGGTGCCATACCTTTAGTGCCCTCATTCTCCTTCTATTTTGTTGTAGTTGTGTTGAGTTATGATATCCGTGACTTGACTTCTGCAGTTTCGACTTGCTGTCAGTATTTGGAGTTGTGGTGACTTTATATACCGTATTGGCGAGGCAGTACACATTGGCATGTACTGCAGCCAATCAGTTTTGATGTTTTTATGTAACATTTCAATTGTTTAAATTGATTTGGTTTGATTTGATTTGATTATTTTGTTATTGTCTAATTATCTATTTGATAATTAGATTCTGAGTTTCTAATTATTTTCTTAATAATTAGATTTTGTTGTTAATTGCAAATTAAGCAATTCTGATGTTTTCTAAATTATCTTCATTGATAATCTTTCCATTTATCTTGTTGATAATTTGATTCTGTTGATTTGTTGTTTAGCACTGTTTGGTGTTATATTTACCGTTATCCGATTTCTTTATTAAAAGGGTCGGATAGACGAGAATTATTGTGACTGTCATCTATTTGGTTATTTGATTATAATTGCCTCTATGCACTAATAACTGAGTTTGAATTAGACTGACCCGTATATTATTTTCTTTTGAATGTGATACTCGGGTTAGACCGAGTATTTTACAGCTTGAAGGTTTTCTGGGCAGCGAAGTTATAGAGAGAGGGGGAAAACGCTCACTTTAGTCCAGGGATTTTGTATTTAAAGAAATATTCCATTGTATAAATTCAATACATTGTATACACTCTGATTTTTGTAAGAAAAAAAAATTATTTTTGTGAAATATTATTATCCTGTGATTTTGTGGCTGATTCTGTTTAAACTCTATAAACTAAATAACAATCCGTCATTTTGAACGTTTCAAGTTGGTTTAATTACCGACTAGGGGCGGTCAAAAGAGCGGGATGTTACAAAGTGGTATCAGAGCTTTGGTTTATACTAAGCTTAGTTTATGATGTTTAATATGAATAGTCACTAGGATCACTTTAAAGAAAGCGTTTTTCAAATCTAAAGAAGTATAAAATTGTTTTTTTTGAAAAATAAAAGGTATTTTGAAAATTCAAATCTTTTCGAAAATCCCCCTCTCTAAATTTAGGTTTACGATGGTTTCTCTACGGTAAGGTCTCCTTAGATTTGAGTCCCGATAATTCGAAAACCATTATCGAATTGCTGAGATTTATGAAAAATAAAATATAAGTTAAGTAAATTAACGAATTGGTTTAAATCAAATATTTTGAATATCTCTCTAAAGTAACAATTGGGAAATAAAATGACATGTCAATTTAGTTATAGCCAAGGGGATCATTGAACTATAACTTAGGAATTTGATTCTGAATTCTTTTGAAAATTGGTTTCAAATGTTTTGAAGAACAATACTAGTAGTATATATAAAAAAAATTCAAGTAATTTTTCAAAATGTTTTCGAAAATAATAAAATTAAATAATTTTTGTTTTTATGTTTCAAGCAAGGTTTGATACGCAAGTATGTATATATATGTATATTTCAAATGTTGAAATAAAATCTGGAGTTGAATCTCAAGTTTGGTTGAATAATAATCCTATATATCAGGATAATGTAAATTTGCAAATTGTCTTGGGGAAATGATTGAATAATCCAACCTTTGCTAATAAGGATTGCAAATTTTAATAGGAAACTTCGAAACATCTTGTTAATTATAATGGCGAAAACCGAAGCACAAAAAGCAGCATGCCGTGAACAAAGAGCAATTGCCCGTAGAGAAGCAGAAGTGGCACATGCAGAAATCGAAAGGAAAATCAATGAAAGGCAAGGACCTGGTCCCTATGATGATGTTATCTGTTATCGATGTCATAAAATGGGACATTATGTAGTTATGTGCCAAGAGAAGAGAAAGAAAAGGAATGTGGATGACCGGTTCGCTCGTCCTGAGATTGTGTGTTTTAAATGTCAGGGAAAAGGGCATTTTCTTAGTCATTGCCCTGAAGTGAAAAGGAAGAAGCGCGCACTCGATTTACCAGTCGACAGATTGACAATCTACTACCATTGTCGCCAGACTGACATATAGCCAGAAACTGCACCGAAAGGCAGCATGGAAAGCAAGCTATAGCCCGATCAGCTAGAGCGAAAAGTGTAAGGATGATAGATAAGGATGGAAACATCTCATATTTTTGCAGGAACTGTAGGAATTGGGGACATGTTGACTTTGAATGTGTTAATCCTCCTTTAATAAAACTTGAAAAAGTGCAAACCAAAGAGGGAAGTTTGGCAAAGATGCGTACTACCAGACAGGAAGTCGATAGTCCACAATAATTCTGAATCTTAAACCAATCAGTATATTTGAAGCAATCAATATATTTTGTAATACTATCTTTTGTAATCCAAAATCTTCCATGCACGTATTATAAAAAGTATTAAGCTATGTATAATTTTTCACGTAAGGAAATATTTTAATAAAATAGCATCTTGGGAAGGAAATCTATTTGTTGACTTAATTGTATGAATCAAACTAGTTTTGATGTAAAGCTTATATTTCAGGTTTAAACTAATGCCTAAAATAGTTAATGTGGAGATATGAATCTAATGGAACCAAGTCGATGAATGGCTAACTAAAGAACTAGTTGATTATTTTTGGAAATAGAAAGCGAATGCAAAGGTTCAAATGGGATTTAGATTTCAAAATTTGAAGTTTGTCAACATGATGATCCATAATAGGTTTAATAGATTCAGTGATGAATTTGAATTTAAACGTGCGGAGAATTAAGTTAAGTGGAAAACTTTATATTGGAAAGTTTGAAGTCGGTTTAAAACTAATATTGTGAAAAGTATGAGGAATTTAAACTATGAATTAAGTCGAAGTTGAAAAGGTTAAATGGGAAATTTGAACAATTAGTTCAACTTGAAATTTTTCAAAAAAGATTGAATCTTGAGTTAAATTGAGTTTAACTTCGACAACAAAAACAATATAAATTGAGCATTGAATTTTGGATGGTCGGTTTGGATTGTATGTCTAACATTGTGAATTGATGACATAGGAATTGATCTCTATTAAATATATATCTGTTTGGTGGCGGAGAATTTATTCTCTTGGCTATATACACGCTTCTCTGAGACGTACGAGCTCAGAGGTTATATATCTGTAGACATCAATTATGTGTTGAGAATTGACAATGTAACGTAAGATTCAAATCGAGTGTGAAGTCAATAATAAATTGAATTATGAATATGAATTGGGTTTGTTATAACCTTAAACTTCCAAATCGATTTAGAGGAAAATTTTAAATTGGTAATGAGGTGGAAAATTCATGAATCCTCTATTTGTTGTGGGTATGGGATATAGAGGTTTTCGGAACTTATATATGAGAATGTAGTAAATTCGAAAACCATCAGTTTGGAAAGTAGTTGTTATGGAAATCCTATGTAAGTTTACATAGGTATGATATGTACGAAATATGAAATGAAGTACTATATATATGACATTATGTTTTCTAAACTGAGGATATGGAAAAGTACCTTCCATTGAAAATTTGTAAAGGTGTTGGAACTCGGTATGTGTGTCCATTTGAAATTCGTAGCTACATAGAATTTCCATAAGTTGGAGTGTCCATTTTAATTGGAATCCCTCGTGATGGGATCATGTTGATGGGAACATGTTGATTGATGATGATGTATACTAGCGTAATTTGAGGGGTGTGATGCTTACAGTTACAAGCGATTCCACTGGGATAGTGGCGCAACCGCCGTGTAAACTGCGATCTAGATGCCATAGCGAAATTCGAGGGGCGAGATGCCTATGGTTACAAGCAATTCCACTGGGATAGTGGCGTAACCGCCGGGTGAACTGCGATCTATGGCAACAACCATGGCGAAATTCAAGAGATGTGAAATCTACAGATTACAAGCGATTCTACTGGGATAGTAGTGTAACAACCCGCATATTTATCGATTTTTATATTTAAATATTTTATTTAAATATTTTATCGTTAATCGGATTTTGGTCCGAAGCTACTTTTTGCAAACGGCCAAATTAGGACTCGAGACCACTTCCATTGAGTTCGAAACGTCGTTTGCAATCTTCTAAGTATAAACATTGATATGTTTGGGGTTAGTGGAATTTCACCACTTTTTCACTCGAGCCTTTGGTTTGGACTTTTAGCCCATTAGGCCCAAGTTCCACCCCCCTTCTTCTTCATTGCTTCATTTCATTTCCTAACACTAAAGCTTCAACAAAAATGGTGAATGGAATGAGAAATTATAACTCCAAAGTCTTTGTTTTATTGCAACTCCAACATTCAACTCCAAATTCAAGAAGAAGACATCGGATTCAAGCTTGTGGTTGCTTCTCCATTTGCCTTCAAGCTTTGTTCTTCATTTTCATTGGGTTTTGGAGCAAAGGTGAGATTTTTATCTCACAATTCTAGTCTATAACCATATTGGACTGTTGGGAATGATTCCCTATCACTATTGCATGCATATTAGCATTTGGTTTGGATTGGATTGGCGAAAAACTCCAATTTTTAGCGTTTTGGTGAATTTTCTGCACTTAGGTCGTTCTGGTCATTTGTGGTGTTCGGAGTTAGGTCGCTCGCGACCTAACCCTTAGGTCGTTCGCGTGTTATCGCGCTAAGTCGCACTGCCTTGAATCTTCACCTCGGATTTAGGTCGTAGGTCGTTGGACTTTAGGTCGTTCGCGTATAGGTCGTTCGGCCTTGCCTGCCTCATTAGGTCGTGGGACCTTAGGTCGTAGGTCGTTAGGCTTAGGTCGTTAAGTCGTTCCCTCTGTTGGAAACGTCTCCTCGGTCTTAGGTCGTTAGACCTTAGGTCACCCCCCCTAGGTCGTTAGACCCTGAGTTGTTCCGCCTTCATTTAGCTCGCGCACTTCTTTAGGTCGCATACTCCTTTAGGTCGCATGACTCCCATCCCTTTAGGTCGTTGGACCTTGTTTTCCTTAGGTCGTTGGACCCTATTTCCTTTAGGTCGTATGACCCACTAGGTCGCTTGGCCCCTTAGGTCGCGACACCTTTAGGTCGTGTTACCTATATACCCCTAGGTCGAAAGACCTTAGGTCGTGCACCTTTAGGTCGCGAACCCTATTAGGTCGCGAACACCTTTAGGTCGTGAACCACTTTAGGTCGCATGACCTCGTCTCCGTTAGGTCGTGAACCTTGTTAGGTCGCTCATCCCTAGCCCGCGAACCTTCTTAGGTCGCGCACCCCCCTTAGGTCGTAACATGTTAGGTCGCTCGGCCTTAAAACGTTAGGTCGCTTGACCTGTTCTATTGTTAGGTCGCTCGACCCTATGTCTTCACTAGGTCGAACCCCGTAAGCGGTGGCGTTGCCCCCGCACCCCCACCTTGGGGGGTTGCCACCCCCCTGGACCCCCCCTCCGTAAGGGATCTTATCTGAAAAACATTGAGCTGATTTCCTTGGATTTTATTCGCATCTCCGTATGCGATCTTTGTGACTGATTGTTTCTACACTTGCTTATGTGTTTTGTCACTTTATAATATAAAGGTTTCAATACTAGTAGTAAATATCAAAACTCTTTTAACAAACAATTTCAACTCTATTTTTAATAACAAAGCTCTTTTCTTAAACCGTTTTCCAATCTATTAGTATATACAAGCCTTTACCTCACTCGGATGAGAAATCTAATTAAACGACTTAGTAAAACAAGTGGTATGAAACGCTTGCGTTCACTTCGTCGGTTAATTCTTGGACTTGTTCGATTGAACCTCTTGTGACAATTTTATTAGTGAAGATTTACAGTTTGTTCGTAAATATTTAAGTTAAGCAAGTGGTTATGGGACATGAAGCTAAACTTCTATATTTACTAGCTTAGTGTAATTGACACTTCTCGTTGATCTTGATGATCGCTTTATGAATTAGACTAGCAATTGCGCGATGTCTCTTTCATTGCAAGGTTAGACTAGACACCACTTGTGTGATTCCATTCACACATACCTTTCTGCTTTTTGGTTAGTCTTGACCTCAATCTGTGTGATTCCATTCACACATGTGGGGTAGCTCCCCATGGTCTTCGGACCGTCATGTGATAGGCCTCTTTCCCTTTTTATGATTTCTGGATTTCTTGTGTTGATTTCTGGAATTTATCTCTTTGACTTGTCATGAGTACAAGTTTAGGGTATGATGCCCTCTTTGGATCTTTGAGAAGATTCTTGTGATATTGATTTATCTCTTATCGGTTGATCTCCTGTTGATCATTAATTGCATACTTATAGTAGTATGTCAGTATGGATATTTTATGTTTATGCCATATCTTTTATTTTATATCATGTCATCTGATATTTATAGCTAGACTGATCCGTTTATTATTTTCTTATAAATAATACTCGGGTCAGGCCGAGATGTTACAGGTGCTACTGCTTGACTCCTCCCCCAGTGATTCACTACTCAGACTTTTGGCTACTTGTTTAGATTAGCAGCTTTTGTTGTTACACTTGAGATATAGACTCATAGTTGTATTCTTTTGTATAGCACGCGTTGCTATTCTTTTGTATTATCGTGGATCTTTTTAGACCACTACTCTGATGTACACTTTTATGTGATATATATTCATATCTCTTTCCGCCTTTGTGATATGGATATCTGTGATTGATTCGCATGTTATGCTTACTTCTATATTTGTTTCCGAAGATCATTTTATAGCCACCGTGTGATAAGAAATTACACGGATGGTCGCTCCTCAACAGCCTTATTCTCCGCGCTAGTTGACAGCACTACACCGTAGTGTTCTTGGCTAGCGTGGGTATAGAGGTGGGGCGTCACAAGTAGCGTAACCGTCGAGTAACTCTGATCCATGGGGGAACGTGCTTTCCATATCCATTTTAAAAAGGATTTTTAAGTATTTCACTGGGAGTTGAAGCAAGTATATTTAGTACTTGGAGATTTTTAGTCCTGGCCTGGCCAGCGTATGCGTAATGTCTGTAAGAACGACGATAGACTTGTTAAACTTCGAGTTAGTAAGTATTTTCAAACTTTAAATAGCAAATCAATAGTCTGAAATTAAAATTACATAATTCTAACCTAATAAACTAAGGAAGAAGATCTTTAAAATGTCTTGAAAGTCCACAACTTTGGAAAAGATGTAGTATGCAAATCTCTAACATGAAGAATTTCAAGTTTAAATATGAGTGGTTATTATAAACCAAAATAGTGAATTGAAAACAAATTTGAATAAAATGAATTGGAATTTGTAATGAATTAGTAATTGGAACTAATTTAAAATAATGTAGTAGTAAAGGAAAGATAATCAATAAAATTCAACATTCGGAAGATAAATTGAAATCAAATAGAACTGAAATTGTGAATTGAATTCAAATGAAATTATGAATTGAATTCAAATGAAAGTTGAAATGTAAAATTGAATGAAAATGAACATATAACTTCAATAGGGAAGTAAAAGTTTATAAGAAGCATATATTGAAAATTTTTGTAATGGAATTGGCAAAATGATTTGAATGTTGGAATTGGATACTACTACTAGCAGGATATACAGGTGTATATTAGGAATTGGAAATTTTTGATTCGAAGATAATAATTAAATTGCTCGACAAAAATGGTACGTATTTCAATTTTAACATGAGATTTGATGATTTTCTTGTCTAGCCGCTTGGCATTTTCTTTTCTTTTTGAAATTGGGGGCCCGATGTGGCATTTTGTAGCCGTACTGAGTTAGCCGCGCAAAGGAGACGCTGGCGAAATTTTTCGAAAATTTAAAGTGTTAGAAAAGTTTTGAGAAAATTTTGAAAGTTTAAAATTTGAATTTAAATTTAAATTTGAATTGAGAAGGAAACAATGTTGTTTGAAACTTATAAGTGAAGTTGGATAGTTAATTGAAATGATAATGGATCTTTAATAAAAAGATTTAGGTTAGTAAGTTGATAAAACTATTTGGATTGTGAAAAATAGTAGACGAGTTAAGGACCATTTTTCCTAACATGTAATTTCGGGACGAAATTCTTTTAAGGGGGGAAGGTTGTAACGACCTTGAATTTGAACAATTTAATCGAAAATATTTAATTAATTTTAAATATTTGAATGATGGTTTGACTTGAATTTCAAATTATCAGAATGAAATTGGCAATTAAATTTTAAAACTTAATCTGTTGAAAGTTGAATAATAATTTGAATCTTTAGTTTTAAGCTGATTAAAAATATTTCAAAGGCTTGTAAAATACATATTGACAATGCTGGAGATAATGGAAGCTTCAGAATTGAAACTGAAAGTGATTTGATCAGTTTTGAAAGTATATCGTTTGAGTCGATAATTTAAAAAATAGCCTTCCAAGGGCACAGTCTCCGAATTCGACGAAACCAGTTCCATTGGATCCGGAATATTGTATTATTATCGGATTTCAAATTTCGTAGCGTTTGGAGTTGTTGTGTGAGTGTACGACATATAAATGCGTTGAAATTAAATCGAATTCAATTAAAATTTAAAATTTGAAAGTGGTCAACATCAGCTACTTCCCTTCCCATCACGACACAGTAGCCTTGTTCCTCCCATACTGTTATCTTCCTTAAATCACGCAACTCTCCTTTGTTTCAGCCTGGAATCACGCTCCCCATTCCTCATAAAATACGCGATTCTTCCCCACCCCCTTTCATTTGCATTTGTTCGAAAACCCTATAACCCGTTCCTCCATTTTCACTTCCATTCGCAAGCCCTAATCGATCGGAAAAAAAAATAGCGGGGGCTTCGTCCTCGTTCGTTCCTCTTTTCAAAAAAATTAGGGCCTTTTGAAAGCGTCGACTTTAAGTTGATCGATCGCTTGGACAATTGCGAGTAGCTCCTTGTTGCTGCCGCTGCTTCTTTTTGCGTCGAGACAAAGGTGAGTAATTCTATTTACTCACATCTAATTCATCTCTAAAATGGTGTTTCTGCCATTCGATTTTTGTTTTGGTGTTGATGTTTCTCTGATTTTTGTCAAATTTGGCATGATTTGATAATGACTCGTTCATCACGCTGGTTTCTTTTTGACTTCGGTCATTTGTGACTTTGTCACTTCGGTTCATCTCTGTAGCACGCGTGACTTTTACCCGCTGTTGTAGCCTTTGTGCTTGAGTTTGATTTTGTGCATTTTTTACCAGTTCGAATTTCTTGGGCAACCATGGCTTTTATTTGTAATAGTTTGAACATGCCTTGGGTATTATTTGACCTCTGAGTCACTGAACTTTTGTGATTTAGAATTTCATCATTTTGTTGCTCTTTGATGTGCTAGCCTTCACCTGATATGTGCTACACTACAGTATATGTAGTTGTTAACTTTGCTTGCATTGCTTTTGATCATGTACATCTGAATTTACTTGGAGATGTTGATTTCTTGCATGACTTCAATTCTGTTGACCATGGCTTCAACTTGATTCACTTGCTGCCTTGATTGGGCTCACTGTGTTCACAGTGTTGCTCTTTGTACTTGATTTGGACTGCAGTTTGAGTTGTGACTTTATTGACATATGTACTACACTTGAAGTTTGTTTATTCATGAAGTTTTTATATCATTTGTTGAGACAGTTTGCATGTTTTGTACCACTTGTGTCTGCACTTTGCTAACCTGTCTTGTGCAGTTACATCTTGGTCTTGCTTGCATTATTCATTGACACTGCTTTATACTTGGTTTTAAAGTTGTCATTGGTGTTGCATTGTTGTATCACTTGATGTACAGTGCATTGTTGCGTATGTACACTCGTGTTGAGTCATTTTGCTCGACTTTTGCATCACTTTGATGATGATGCTTCTCTGTTTGTGTTGCATAGTAGATTGGGTCGTCATTGTAGTGGTTCTGTTCATTGCACATGTACCATTCAAAATGAAATGTTAGTATCATTACATACAGCATTTTTATGTTGTTTACTTTGTTATTGAAGTTGTTGAGTTCCTGAATTTGTGCATCATTGTCTTTGAGAAATTGGGAGAACTTTACCATTCGCTTCGGCACTGTTCCTTGAGTTCCCTGCTTTGTCTGATGCCAGGTTACCACTTCTGATCAATTACATTTTTGCCATGTTGTAGTTTGATCTCTGGTAGCACTGTGTTTATTTGTCTGCACTTGTCTAGCGCAGTTCAATTGTGACTTCACTTGATTTGAAACTGTAAAACATGTTGTTGAGTACATGTTGGGTTTGTTGCATTTGAGCTCCTTTATGATATTTTCATGTTGTTGCTAAACTTGTTATGTGCAGTTCACCATTGATGCACTGTTGAAGCTGCATTTTTTCGGCCTGCACATCCATGTGCCTTCTCTGTTTCATTTTGTTCTTTTGATTTCACTGCATAGCTTTGAACCTTCTGGCTTATGCTCAGATCATTTCTAGTTTTGTGCTTGCATCTGAGTTTTTGTTGCAGCCTTGCCCTTGTGATATTGTGGTGGCTGCAGTTCTTGTTGCAATTCTTCCCTTGTATTCTTGTGGTGGCTGCGGTTTAGATTAGGTCGTGCATTGCACTTACCACTGTATTCATTTGTTTTGATTCACTGAACTGTTGTATCACTTATTCATGCATTTATGTGCTGTGGTGCCATACCTTTGGTGCCCTCACTCTCCTTCTATTTTGTTTTAGTTGTGTTGAGTTATGATATCCGTGACTTGACTTCTGTAGTTTCGACTTGCTGTCAGTATTTGGAGTTGTGGTGACTTTATATACCATATTGGCGAGGCAGTACACGTTAGCGTGTGCTACAGCCAATCAATTTTGATGTTTTTAAGTAACATCTCAATTGTTTAAATTGATTTGGTTTGATTTGATTTGATTATTTTGTTATTGTCTAATTATCTATTTGATAATTAGATTCTGAGTTTCTAATTATTTTCTTAATAATTAGATTTTGTTGTTAATTGCCAATTAAGCAATTCTGATGTTTTCTAAATTATCTTCATTGATAATCTTTTCATTTATCTTGTTGATAATTTAATTCTGATGATTTGTTGTTTAACACTGTTTGGTGTTATATTTATTGTTATCCGATTTCTTTATTAAAAGGGTCGAATAGACGAGAATTATTGTGACTGTCGTCTATTTGATTATTTAATTATTATTGCCTCTATGCACTAATAACCGAGTTTGAATTAGACTGACCCGTGTATTATTTTCTTTTGAATATGATACTTGGATCAGCTTGAGTATTTTACAACTTGAAGGTTTTCCGGGCAGCGAAGTTAGAGAGAGGGGAAAAACGCTCACTTTAGTTCAGGGATTTGTTATTTAAAGAAATATTCTGTTGTATAAATTCAATACATTGTATAAACTCCGATATTTGTAAGAAAAATAATTTATTTTTGCGAAATATTACTATCCTGTGATTCTGTGGCTGATTCTGTTTAAACTCTATAAACTAAATAACAATCCGTCATTTTGAACGTTTCAAGTTGGTTTAATTACCGACTAGGGGCGGTCAAAAGGGCGGGATGTTACAATTTCCATTTCAAAAACCATATCAATACGATATCATTTCCTTTACGATATCGTTTCCTTTTCAAAACCATATCAATATGATATCATTTCCATTTCAAAACCATATCAATATGATATCACTTCCATTTCAAAACCATATCAATATAATATCATTTCCATTTCAATTCCATATCAATATAATATCATTTCCATTTCAAAATCATATCGATATCATATCATTTCCATTTCAAAACCATATCAATATAATATCATTTCCATTTCAAAACCATAGCAATATAATATCATTTCCATTTCAAAACCATATCAATATGATATCATTTTTTTCACTTCAAATATGTCCATTTCCAAAATCATAGTACTTTCAAAGTTATAACACTTTCAAAACCAAAACACTTTTAAATCATTATACTTTGGAAAACCATAACTATTTGAAATCATAACATTTTGGAAATCATAACATTTTGAAACCATAACACTTTGAAAAACCATAACACTTTCCTTTAAACAGTTTAGATATTAATAATAGTATATATATATAGTAAAATAGTTTATAAAATAAAATAGTCTATTTAAAAATAGTTATAAGTTAAAATAGTTTATATTAAAATAATTGGCACACTAAAATAATTTATATTAAAAATAATTTATATTAAAAATGATTTATATTAAAATAGTTCATATTAAAAAAAATTATAAAGTAAAATATAAAATAGTTTTAAACGTAATTTAAAAATAATTTATATAATTTAATAGTTTCCTCAAATTTCACAAATTGATTCAAATCAACTCGAATTCCAAAATTCCAAATAAATTAAACCTCAATTCATACATTTCAATTCAATACAGTTTCTAAATAACCATTTCAAATTTCATCAATTTCAAATACAGACTTGAACCACAAAATAAACTATTTCAATTTCAATATATTTCAACGCTTTAAAGATTTCACATTTTCAAAACTAAATTTGATAATTTCCTTAATATCTCAAATTAACTTCATTATTATTTAGTTTGAAATATTCACTGAAATAAAAATCCAATATCATTTAAATAAAACTACAGATTCCAAATTTAAATAAAACCGAATATACCATTTCAATTTATGTAAATTTGAAATATGCATTTAAGTCACTTTTAAACCAGAAATCAAGTTATAAAAATCATATCCTTTAAAATCTCAAATTCAATAAGTTTCAAATCGATTTAACTAAATAAAATTCTTAATTAAATATCATTTCCAATCAATTTCAAATCTATCTTCCCAACTTTAAGTTATTAAAATTTAATATAATCTCTATATTTGAAAATATAATTTTAAATAAATACTAAAATGTATTGTGTATCAATTAAATCAAAATTTATTAATTTAAATCTTATTATCAAACTTAATTTATAATAAAACTAATCTATACATATTAATCTATAATTTTATAATAAAATAGTAAAATTATAAGCAAATTCATGAAATTTATAATTTCAAAACTAACTTATAGTTTTAAAATTTTCAAAACATATAAAAGTAAAACTAACTTGTTCCTCCTGACCCTCCTCCAACACTGTTGTCATCCAACTCGAATCCATCTTCATTATTTGACTCGTCCCATCCAACTCTTGGTCAACAGAAATGGACTTCCCTTTTTAAGCATAAACCGAAGAATGCGGGGAAGTACATCCCTGTTGATCTGGTCCCGGAGTATGAAAATAGCATGTTGGTGCCTCCGAAGGTTGTTTTAGAAGCTGGTGACTTAATATGGAAGGACTCTCTGGTGGGCTTCTTCTTGGATAAGCCTCTTTCTTATACTGCAGTAGTATACAAACTTAAGTTATTATGGCAACTTAAGGGGTCAGTTAGAGTTAAATCTGATGGAACGGTATTTTTATTCAACTTCTCTTGTGATGATGATAGAGAAAAAATTCTACAGTGTGACCCTGTTATTATTAAAAACAAGCTTTTCATAATAAAACCATATGATGCCACTGTTAGCAATATTAGTGGTTCTGTTCCTTCTGTTCCAGTGTGGGTTCATTTCTATAATCTGCCTTTATATGCATGGTCTCCTCTTGGTATAAATTGGCTGAGTAGTCACCTTGGCAAGCTTTTGTGTATGGATGAGATGACTGAGAAACAGAATAGAATGAGTTATGCGAAATGTTTGATAGAAGTAAAACCGGATAAAGAACTCCCACATGAATTCCTGGTTAAACTGGTTGAAGGAGGGTTTCAAAAAATTTATGTCCAATATCAATGGAGGCCTGATGTTTGTATCAAATGCAAAAAGTTTGGACATGCAACTGATAACTGTGATGCTGTTGTACCTGGTAACTCAAATAATATGAAAGAAAGAAACAAAAATGATAGACCCCCTACAGGAGAAGCAAAAGTGGACAAGGTTCAAGGCAATAGAAATTACAATCCTCCCCTTCATATGCATGATAGAACATGGCAGAAAGTTGTAAGGAAGAAATCAGACAATCTTATTAGGAATAAAGACAAAAGTAATACTGTTGGGGATAAGGGAGATGAGTATTCTGAAGTAGAGGAAAAAAGATCTCAAGTAATTCAAAATGTTGAAGGGAACAAGCAAGATCATGTCAATATTATTATTGAAACTTCAAAAGAACCAGGGGAAATAACTGATGAAGAAGTGGAGGAAATCTGTATTCCAGTAGAGACTGAAGAAGTTAATGAATTAGGGAAAGACAATATTTTGGAACCTGATGTTGATGTAACAGTTGAGGACATATTGTTAACTAATAAATTTGATGCTCTGATGGAGCTTGAAGACACAGATAATGTGGATGCAGTGCTAGAGGAAAATGAAACTAGTATAGAAGTAGAAGAGCAAGATACTAAGGGAAAGGGAAAAAAAAACCAAGCAAGGCAGATTGTATTCCACTATTAGCAGAACAAGGTGGTACCAAAAACAAGCATGTTAAAATAAAACCAAAAAGACAAGCAAATCAACAAGAAATACAGTCAAGACACAATTCTGCTATTAACAATGGTAACAAGCAGAGTGAAAAGGAAAAATTCAAGTTAAATGAAGTAGCTACAACATCTAATGGTATGAAGATCCATATGTCTCAAAATCAGGGTGGCCACCATGCCTTGTCTGCAGCTGATAACATGCACAAGATACCAATGACATGCACAGATGTCTCTTCTCTTCTTACTGATAATCCAACTACTCCCAGTCAATTCCAAATCAATCCTTATTCTGAAATCATCCCTCCTAAGGCTTATAAACCTCCCAAATCTTCAACTATTTCTTCACAACCTGCCCAAGCATTATCCAATAAGTCTCTCATGTCTCCATTAAAAGACGGACCTACCAATAATGATTTGACCCCACTATCAGCAACTATTCCTAATTACTTGGCATCAAAGCATGCAGTAACAAGGAAAATGAAGTTAGAGATGCTTAATACCCCCAAACTCTGATGATGACCACCATTGGGGCATGGAATATTCGAGGGGGTCATAATATAATCAAACTTGATCAATGCAAACAACTTATTGCTTCTAACAACTTATCAATCTTAGCTATTCTTGAAACAAAACTGAATCTTCCTCTTACTCTTAAGGCTGCTGAATACATAAATAAAGAGTGGAAGCTCATTCATAACTTAAATAATTCTCCATATGGGAGAATTATGATCCTCTTTAATCCCCTTCACATCTACCTTACCTCTCTCCTATCCACTGATCAAATGATTCACTGTCATGCTCGTGATATCAATGATAACTCTACCTATTATATTACCTTTGTTTATGCAGCGAACTCTGCTAATGCAAGGAAAACTCTTCATGCAGTCATCCCATCTTTGCGGCAGAATACTCATCCTTGGTTGATTTTTGGTGATTTTAACTGTTGTTTAAATCTCTCTGATAGAGTTGGTGGGAATCCACTGACCCCAAATGAAATTCAACCATTAAATTCTACTCTGATGGATGCTGATCTTATCCCAGTGAATACTGTTGGGATGCAATACACATGGAATAATAAAAGAAGAAATGGTGTTAGAACATTTTCTCGAATTGATCATTCCTTTTCCAATCAAAAAGCCCTTCTTCAATGGCCTCTCCTGTATAATTTCCTTCCCCCTCCTATCCTCTCTGACCATTCCCCACAGATCATTCACTTGAGAGTTATGGACATGAGAAGAAAATCAAATTTTAAATTTTTTAACTCTTGGGTTCTTGAACCTGATTTTGAGCAAATTGTTACTAATGTTTGGAACAAGACTAAAAGGGGTAATAGTATGTTTGTTTTGCAGGAAAAATTAAAGGACTTAAAGGCTGTTTTGAAGCAGTGGGCATACAACAAGTATGGTAAAGGGAATGGTCTGAGTGCCTCTGTTCTGTTGAAGCTTGGTGAAGCTCAGAAAGCTATGATGAATGATGTTAATAACTCTCAACTTTCTGAAGCAGAAGCTGCTCTCTCCAAGCAATACTATGAAGCGTTAACTGTTGAAAAAGAGATGATGCGGCAAAAGTCTAGAATTAAATGGTGGGACAAAGGAGATAGGAACACTGCCTATTTCCATGCATGCCTTAAAAACAATCAGAGCAAAGAGAACTTAATTACTGTTGTTGATAAAGATGAAGTTCATCATTCTACTTCTGATGGAGTGCAACAGGCCTTTGAAAACTACTTCAAATCCCTGCTTGGTAACTCTAATAATTTCAAGCCTGATATTGATTCCATTCCTTCTGAAGTATTACCTCAGCTTGGTCAGAATGATTATAATTATCTATGCTCTGAAGTCACCACTGCTGAGATTCATGATGCTATGTTCTCTTTAAAGACTAACTCTTGTGGTGGTCCTGATGGAATGAATGCATGCTTCTACACTGCTTGCTGGCCCATAGTTGCTGATGATGTTTGTAAAGCCATTTGTCTTTTCTTCAACAAATCCAAACTGTATAGGTCCTATAACTATACTAATATTGCCTTAGTGCCCAAGATCAAGAATGCTTTGCATGTTAAAGACTATCGTCCTATATCCTGTTGTAACACTATTTATAAGTGTATCTCGAAAATTATAGCCTCTAGACTAAGATTAGTCCTTCCCACTATTATTTCTAGCAACCAAGCTGCCTTCCTGCCTGGCAGAAGTATTCTTGATAACATTCTTCTTGCTCATGAATTACTAAAAGGCTACAATAATAAGAATTCTGCCCCTAAAGCTATGATGAAACTTGATATCATGAAGGCCTTTGATATGCTGCAGTGGGATAGCATTGTACGCATAATGGGATTTATGAATTTCCCTCCACATTTTGTTGCATGGGTTTATGAATGTATGTCTACTACAACCTACTCCATCAACATCAATGGTGTGATGAAGGGATTTTTTGGAAGCAAACAGGGTATAAGGCAAGGGGATCCTCTCTCTGCTTATATTTTTATTCTAGTTATGGAGCTACTTACTAGAATGATAAATGATGCCATTCAACTTGAAAAAATTAGGCTTCACCCTAAATGTGCTACTCCTCAGATTTCTACACTAATGTTTGCTGATGATCTTATTTTGTTTTGTGCTCCTGAACTTGACACTGTGCAGGAAATTATGAATACTCTCAATCATTTTTACAACATGACTGGTCTTAAGGTGAATATTCAAAAATCTTCTATATCTGTAGCTGGTGTGAGTGTGCAGCAAATTTCTCAATTAGTCAGTATCTCTGGATTAACTCTAAGCTTGGCCACTGATTCTTACCTTGGTTTGCCTCTATCTTCTTCCAAGATTACTATTACTCAGTGTCTTCCTTTATATCAAAGAATTACTGCTAGAATGAATTTGTGGACCACCAGAAAGCTTAGCCAAGCAGGAAGACTTACACTAATCAAATCTATCATATTTGCAATGCAAGTGTACTGGGCCAGGATGTTTGTTCTTCCCTTCAAGCTTATTAAAATGATCAGAAGTGCAATCATGAAATTCTTTTGGACTGGCAAGACTGTGGGCAGATATCTTGCTCCTGTTAATTTCAATTCTCTCGAGGCACCTTTAAATAAGGGAGGACTTGGTCTTTTCAATCTCAAGCAGTGGAACAAAACTGCCTTTGCCAAACATTTTGACACTTATTTCAATAATACTGCTAGCATTTGGACTACCTGGTCTGAAATTAATGTAATCAAAGGCAAAAACTTATGGAGTATGAACAAACCACAAAACTTAAGCTGGACTTGGCAGTGCATTTTCAAACTAAGGGACACTATCCTCCCTCTGATTCAAATGAATACTGATCCTATCTATAAGACTAGCTTCTGGGAAGACCCTTGGCTAGACAAGGGGTACATATTAAAAAGAAAACTGTCTTACAATGATATAATGCAATCTGGTATTCATCTCTCTGCTAAGGTTATGGATGTTCTTTACAGTTTTCAGGGTGGTGGCAGGAATTCTTCCAATCAACGTTTGCAAAATATTTGGGATAAGATAAAAAACTTTACTCCTATGCAGCCTACCTATGCTAGAATTGTTTGGGGAGAAAAGAATAATGTGTTTAAAGTTGGTGAAGTTTATGAGAGAATACAATGTAACAGTGACATTCTGTGCTGGCCTTGGTGGAAAATTGTATGGAGTAAAGATAGTAGTATGAAACATAATATGATACTTTGGAAGGTTCTGAAGGATGCTCTACTAACTAGGGTTAAATTGGCTAGCAAGGGAATGAGCATTGCTGTGATGTGTCCCTTCTGTGGTATCTACGAAGAGAATGCTAAACACTTATTTTTTAATTGTGACATAGTGCTGAACAGTTGGAATGAAATCATGGCTTGCATTGAAGGTGGTTCTCCTTCTCCTGATAGCAATGTTGAGTGGAACAGAATTCAAAACAAGACAAAGGGTAAGAACCAGTGTAAGCGAATTTTCACTGTGGCTTTAAAAAGTTTCATTTATGCTGTATGGAATGAACGTAATATAAGAATTTTTGATGCTAGCAAGAGTAAGTCTGCTGTGTCATTCAATCTTTGGATTAGGCATGAAGTGAAGAGCTCCTTGGATATGCTGTTTATTCAAGATCCCGGTATTGACATGTACCTGCATTTCTAGTGCTCATTTTTGTCTTAGTATGTGTTTGTGTGTCTCTGACTTTGTGTGTCTATGTATTCCTTGTGTGAGTGTTCCTTAATGTTTCTCTGTATTCTTTGTTTTCCATATTGTACTTTTTGCTTTTGTGAGTAATAAATTGGTCGGGGACCAATTAACCCCGTCGGCCTTGCCAAAAAAAAATAAAATTTATTAAACCATATATTTCTTTCCAAAACCATAGAAATCAATGTCAAAATATATATAAACCAACGATGTCTATATATAATTTTCTATCCTATGGTCAAGTGATATAGGTATTTATCATTTCAATCCGTTATTTAGATATATATATGGGTATATATCATTTCAGCCCTCAATCCCAAATTCAATTGAATTAAAATTGCTTGGCTTTCTCATTTCAACCCATAACGATTTTCTCCTATTCTTTAGATCGTTCGGGTATGTATCATTTCAACCCATAGTGAATTCTGTACTAAAAAGGAACATGTAGAGTGATAACAGATATGATGATAATATAACAGGCATATATCATCAATAAAAATAACAAATAATGGTGTTAGATGTTACAGGTGAACAAATACAGATAATAACATATATATAACAGTGTAAATAACTAACATCAGCATATTTCAATTGCCGTTTCAATTGAAATTAGATTTAATAGATATAAGAACGTTAATCGTGAGTGATTGCTCACCTTTCGAGGCTAGAGATGAATGATAAAGAGATGAGCCACGAATTCCAAAACATCGCTAGATGGACACGATTCGACGGACAAAACTGATAAGTAGGAATAGATGAAATCAAACTAGAACTAGATCGATGAAGATAATTGATATAAATGAACTTAATATAACTATATATAAATATGTATAAAAATCATATGCTAAATTCAAACATATATTATATATATATATATCTATGTATGTATGTATTTCAAAATTATTGTTTAAACAAAACCCAAATATTGAAGTCAAAAATATATATAATAATAAATTTTGAATCAATACATTTAAACTTAACAGTTTAACATATATATTTATATAACTTATGTAATCAACCAACAACCCAAAAGTTTGAAACCGATAAGAATATAAACACTATATATTTTATATGTGAATTTGACAGAATACAAAACTCATATAACTTTCAAAATAATATGTATATATAATACTTACATCTATATATATATCTTACAATTTCAAAATCGATACTCACATCAATATTCCCAAACCCACATGCATCTTTCTATACTATATATATATATATATATATATATATTAAACAGTGTGTACCCAAAATATTATTAGTAGTCTACTAATTATATTGTGCAGCCAATATATAATACATATACTACATATATAAACATATAAATTTCAACTTAACAGACCAAATATATGAACTACTATAATCTAACATATAAATTAGTATATATAAACATTCATTTTATAGCCTTGTACAAACCTTTACGTATTATCCTTTCCATTAACATAAGTATTCAAGATCAAACTTACATTTTACATTTAAAAACAAGTGTGTATATATAAATCAGACATTAAACAAAAGATATGCCCAAACAACTATATATCTAGCTCATATTACAAACCTGATATGTGTGTGTATATATATATATATATATATATATATATATATATATATATATCTCTGTGTGTGTGTAGACAACATTTTCTGGAAGGCAGAGTATATATATTTGTAATTTATCACAAAATCTGTTCAAAACATTAATAAAAACTTAGATAGTAAACATGTGATGTGTGTATATATATATCACTAATCACAACATAAAAGTATGTATATATATGCATATATAAACTAATATATGACATCATACTGTAAACAAACATACATATATATATATATATATATATATATATATATATATATATATATATATATAATAGGTTTATAACGTACTGTAAACAATTTGTAAAACATATATATACTTCTATACAAAATAATATATACTATGAACATATATATAATATATATGTACCTTATACAACAATAGAAATGAAATATGGCTGTTCGACGGCTAGATGCTTGGGATCGGCAAAGGGAAACACGGCCAGGATGAGGAGGAGCTTTGGAAATTGGGTAGGGAGGAGGAAAACATGAAGACGAGGGGGTTTTCCAGTCGAGAGATTGGCTACCAGAAAGTAAGGCCGAGGCTTTCTTGCGAGGCTTCAAGGTGAAGGAAGAAGGATGCAAGCTGTTTGGTCGGTTGGCAGAATGAGGTGCACGGCAGGTGGAAGGCGAGTTCTGTGGGAGGTAGAGGAGTGGTGCTACTAGATGGAGAAGGAAGGAAGGAATGGAGAACATGGAGAAGGCAAGGCCGGTGGTTGGAATCGTGGAGTAGCACTCAAAAGAAAATAGCAAAAAAGAAGTAGCTGTAGTTGATATAAACGAAACAAGATATAGATCAATTGTATTTTATAAACATAAAAGAAAATGAACAGGCCGAAATATAAAAAAGGAACCAGATAAACAATAAATCAGGGAATAAATTTAACGTTGGGAATTGGGGAAGTCAATGCTTGAATTCAAAGCTAATACTAAAAGCTAAAGACTGTTGATTTTCGACCAGTGGAAAATTTGAATGGTCCCAAAGAAGTTTAAAAGCTAAAATTTTAGAATCGATACGATCGACTTTCACGGTTTCCGTTGTGTACCGAAGTTCAAAACATAGGATTTAATATATTACGAAGATCTGCATGACGAGATGATCAAAGCAGTATACAGATATCAGTGGTACGTGTTGAATATGCGATTATATGATTTTTGTTTGATGATAATAAACATTTATATATATATATATTCATTTAAATGTATTTGTTAATGTACTATTTTATTTTCATAGATTATATAAATATTTGATGAATAAAATAAATAACACAGAATTTTAATTCAAACGGATATTTTATTCAAACAAATATTTATTACAATTTTTGTATAGTACAAATTTCAAGATCTCACTATATATATACAAGTTCAATTACAATATAATTTTGATTACATATTTACATTTGACCTCACTACATATCACTCATTCACCTAACTCTTATTTATCTTCAACTTCATTCCACTGTGAATCCAGCATCTGAGCAATCTGCAGAAATATACATTGACACAGTAAAATTGAAAAAGAAATATTTTTGAAGTATATAATAAAATGCGATTTTGAAAAATAATATTTTCCTCAGTTATTTGGATTGTTTGTCATCATTTAATTTTGAATTCATCATAAACGAACAGCTTGTGACATACACAGTGTATCACTGTATATGCCACAAGGCCGTGCAAACCGATATATACACTTGATAAAATTACAGGGATAGGTGAGCACAAGTCAAACCCAAAAACTCCGAGTTCAACTCAAGTGAAATAAAAATAATGTCACAATATCAGCACAAAGTCAAAACCGAGCTTTAAGCTGGATTCAACTCAGATATGATTTCAAAAATCAAGATGAAGTTCAAGTTGAAATGCAGCAACCAAAACAAATGCAACAGTGGATCAAATGATCAATGAGCAAGGCTGCACAGTGATAACTGTATGCAAACCAAGTGCACAAATACTAAACAGAACAATACTTCAACTACAAATGCACAACACACATCAAGTATACATGAAGCCAAGAGTGTGCAGTAACAATATACAAGACTACAAGTACAAAGCATGCACAACGAACTATCCACAATGCATCACTGTAAATTCAAATTCAAATCATCAACAAGCTAAACTGCACATTAAAATGAAACTAGAGCTCAATACATGTGAACTCAGGTGGACAGTACGATCAGGAAACATATATATGAAATGCAACAGTGAAACTGGACTGTGCAAGTATCAGACTCGAGCACAAAGGCTACAACTTCAAATGAACATTACAAGTAACAATACAAACACAGATCAAATGAACATCACAATGAAGAGCAAACACAAATAACAATGGCACTGCTCAACTGTCAATGCATAAGCACATGCACCAGTGATACTTGCGAAGACCACAAGCTAATCCAAACAACAACGAAGTCAACAATGAACCAGATTACAAACTATAGGCACAAAAAATCAAAACCGAGAAGAATGCACAGACTTATATAAAACAGTGAATAAACAATGTCATCGGTAACAAGATCACAGCAGAAAGTAAAATGGGACATGTATATACACAGTGCATAGCATCATCAATGCAAACCAGATTCAAGCTCAAGCAAAATAGAGGCAATACTCAAGTGCTACCAGAATTCATCGGCTACCAAAATCATGGAACAGTATGGTACAGGACGAAAAATATCACCAGCATTTTAAGAAATCAAAATGGCCGAAGTAAACACGATCAAAGTCAATGCCGATGTCACAGAGAAATCAATACCGTGATAGCCAAGGATATTGAACAGCTCAAAATCGAAGCCGTGACAACAAAGAAAAAATATACGATTTTGAAAAGGTCAGAAATCATCACAATCATCAGTACAAAATCGAATGGCCGAAGACGAATTCAAATTGATGTATACAAACAAAAATCAAGGATCTCGAATCCTATATAAATAAGTAACATCATTGGCAAATTGCATGCATCGATTTCAAGCAAGCAAAACCAAAAAAGCAAAAAGAAAATTAAATACCAATTTTGATTCGAACTCGACGCAAATAGAAGCAGCCGTGAGCAACTCAAAGAGATAGTCGATCGACAAAGCAAGGACCTAAATCATCATTCGATCAAGCAACTACTACCGGCAGCTTCTAATTAGAAGCCCTAATTTGCAAGCAAAGGAAAAAGGAACAAGCACCATTTTTTTTCAAGGAAAAAGATACGGCCGATTGGAGATAAAAGAAAAGGGGATAATTTTGTTATCTCTATATTTTTATTTGGGCCGGTTTACATTGGGATTAATAATTTAAAATTAGGGTTCCTTGTTTTTACTTTTGTATTTTTATTTTTAAACTCTTGTAATTTCTAGTCGTATGACTAGGGGACAAACTACGTGGCGTAGTTTGAGAATTCACAACTCAGTGGCTGAGTTATGGCTGGGTTTTGAGCGTAGAGTTAGGTTAGTCAGTAGCGGGTGTCGCGAGTTTACGTGTGTAAGCCTGTGACTACTTAATTTCTAGTAGAAACATTAGAGGCAGCACGTAGGCAAGGTTTTGCCGAAGCTAGGTAAATTCTGTATCATTCTATTTCTGCATTTATTATTCTGCTATTATCTGTGCTGCTATAATTTTGATATATCTATGTTGAAATAATTTTATAAGCTTCCGCAATAATTTTTAATTAGCACATCACCCTGATCACCCTCCTTTAGGGTGAAATCGATCCTACAAGTGGTATCAGAGCTAGGAATAGAAGTCAGATTTTGTTTTTAAAAATTTGATTTTTTTCAAAAATCAATTTTTGTTTTAAAAAGTTGAATTTTTAAAATGGCTTCTTTTAATAATGCTTTTGCTGAGGGTCAATCCATAGTTAGACCACCAATGTCCAGTGGTGAATACGCATACTGGAAAAATAGAATGAAAATTTTTCTGAAACCCATTGACGCTTGGAATATTGTTGAAACAGGTTATAGAGCACCAACTATAATTGTAGATAATCAGAAAATAGATAAACCAAAGGATCAATGGACAGAACTAGAAAATAAATTACAAAATGCTAATGCTAAAGCTATGAATTATATTATCTGTTCATTGGATCAATTTGAATTTAATAGTGTCTCACATTGTCTAACTGCGCAGGAAATATGGCACACACTAGAAGTGACTCACGAAGGAACATCTCAATTCAAAGAATCTCGCCTTGCCATACTAAGCAGCGAACATGAGAACTTCAAGAAAATGTCAAAGAGATGTATGGACGACTTTCCAATATCGTATACAAATCGAAAGCTCTTGGAAAATCATACACGAAGTTGGAGATAGTCCGAAAAATCCTCAGAGTCCTTCCACGAAGATTTGAAGCAAAAGTGACTGCCATTCAAGAATCGAAAGATTTAAAACAAATGAAAGTTGAAGAACACATCGGAAATCTCACCACTCATGAGCTAGAAATGAAATTCAAGGAAGAGCGTGAAGGAGGAGACACTCGAAAGAAATCAATAGCTCTTAAAGGAACAACAGAAAGTGATGGTGATGATGATGATGATGGAGCATAATAATTGGAGCTGATAATAAAGAAATTAAAAAGGTGGAATTACAAATACAGAAATCCAGCTTTAAATCGAAAATTGAAAAGTAGAATAGACAAAGCACTAGACAACTCAGACGAACAGAAGTTCATCTGTCATAAGTGCAACCAACCCGGACACATCAAGCCCAATTGTCCTCAAAATCGACACGACTTTGAAAAGATACAAAAGGAGAAGTTTTGCAGCCTCGTGGAATACAAGTGACGAAGATAATCAAAGTACTAGTAGTGAGAGTGAGAAAGCAGATATGTGCCTACAAGGTAATATAACTGATAGCGACGATGACGAGCCAAGCGATGTATCAAAACTTACTCATGCAGAATTACTTATATATTTCCATGAAGTAAATGGTTGTTTTGAATGACTTAGGGAGAAGTATGCTAAAATTGAATCACAAAGAGATAGTTTGATAGAATTAAATAAACAACTTGACCAATTAGTTAAAACCTATCAAAGTAGGATCCCTAAGTGTGATAAGTGTCCAACATTTGAAGAAGAAATTTAAAAAATCAGAAATTAATATAAAATCGCTTGAAAATGGAATTATGATTTTGAAAGAGAGTGAAAATACTAGGAGAGAGAACTCTATTAAAAAATGCACATAATTATTAAACGAAAATGAATCTCTCAAAACACAAGTCCAACAACTGTCAACGACTTTAGACAAATTTTTAAAAAGTGAAAAATCGTTGAATATGCTATTAGAAAAATAAACTGTCAATACAGCGAGACAAGGATTTGGATATAATCAATCCGAAAATGTTAGAAATGAAATTAATTAAAACAATCCAATGTGCACAATTTGCAGAAAATTTGGACACGATCAAAACAATTGTTGGTATAGATCCAAACATGTGAAAACTATACCAATCTGGGTTCCAAAAGACACAAATACAAAATCTCTCAAAGTTAAAAAAATTTGGGTGCCGAAAGGAACATATATAAATAGTTTTGGGTGTCCACAAAATTATTTTTTAAAATATTTTGCCACTAACAATCATGGACCTATAAAAACAAATGGGTCACAAAAATCTTTTATCGTGTAGGAGTGGTGGCAGGCTAAGGAACAACAACAGTGTTATCTGGATTCTGGCTATTCCAGAAACACAACGGGCGACAAAGCAAACTTCCTTAGCCTAGTATAAAGGTGACAAAATCACAATGGACAACAATGAAAAATATCGTAAAGGTAAAACAGGTAATGGTATATTTATTTGAACGATATATTAAATGTGATAATCTGCACCGTAATCTGAGTTAAATCAGCCAATAATGTGATGATGAAATAATGATGATTTTGATTCTGACTTGTTGGCCAATTATATTCTTATGCCAAGAAAACTATAAAAATCTGTGGAGTCTTTGAATTACTTCATACATATTAGTTGGATAAATAATAGTGTTTTATTGGATGATAATACATTTGGTTATTTTACGACTTACTCTATATTCATGGTTTTTGATTATTTACACGGTCTCAATTCAAATTCAAGAGAATGTCATTTAAAAATCTGTTAAAATTAATTTTGAGATATTTTGTTGCACACATCATAATCTGGTTTATCAAATTCAATTAATGATAATTTTGAGTGAAAGAGGAATTCAGATGTAGATTACACTGGTAATCTAGTTGATAGAAAAATTACTAGTTGAACGTGATTTTTCTTGAGACATTTAGCAACTGCATCGTTTTTCAAAGAAAATATCTGCATATTTTTCATTTCAAATAGCAGAATTTTTTCTCATACAACCCTTCCTAGAAAATCATTTTTGACCATGTTTTCAGATCAGTCATTTTAAACAATTGATTTTATAATTATTTTTTAATTTATTTTAAATGACTATTTTGACTAATATGACTCCCTAATAATTATCGAAAAGATAAACAGTGATTGAAAAAGTGATGGGTGTTGATATTTATCATATATTATGACTCGGGACAGTATAATCAGTAAATTTCTTTATAAATTTAAACAAGAGTTATAAAACTTTTTGTTGGTAAAAATTCCATGACCATCTCTATTTCTATCATATTTCTAATGACCATCACTCATCAAAACTCAATATAGTTTGTCAATATGTGGTACTTTAAACAGGAATCATTCGTTTTTCATTTTATATTTTTTTAAATAAAAATTAAAATAATAAAATAAATTAAAATAAAATCAAAAGTATTCACTCTCATTTAAAAGTCCTCACGGTTATGCATGTATGGAACGCATATCAAAATTGATTTTTTTAATAATAAACAAGTTGATTCTAATCCCGTTTAAAAGTCTTCATGGTTATGCGTGGTTAGAAGATACTTGAATTCATTTTTTAAATAAAATTGGAATACCAGTAATCTCATTTAAAAGTCCTAACGATTATGCATGGTTGGTAGATATTCAAATTCCGGATATAAATATACCATAAATAACACAACTGTCTGGTTTTATATGATGATATCATTCCCATCATTCTAAAAGTGGAATATGCGCCTAACAAAGTATTTATGATTTTTGTTTGATTTTTTATTGAAATTTAATATTTATATTCAATTGAGTTTTAATGTTGGATTAATATCTATTATTTTATCCCCATTTTTCTAACACTGTTACTCTTTTTCTGACAACAAAAGGAGGAGAGAAAAGTTAAGATTTTGTCAAACAAAATCAAGCAAAGGTCAAATATTTTCTATTTGCATCTAGGCTCATTTGCATATTTTTAATGGTATGCATATATGAAGGGGGAGCTTTGTGTAGAGAGGAAGCATTTAAATAGGGGGAGCAATTAGAGTATATCAATGATCAAATACATTTAACATATTCAAAATCTTAAATATATGTTTGTTATCATCAAAAGGGGGAGATTGTTGAATATGCGATTATATGATTTTTGTTTGATGATAATAAACATATATATATATATATATGTATTTATTAATGTACTATTTTATTTTCACAGATTACATAAATATTTGATGAATAAAATAAATAACGCAGAATTTGAATTCAAACGGATATTTTATTCAAACAAATATTTATTACAATTTTTGTATAGTACAAATTTTAAGCTCTCACTATATATATATATATATATATATATATATATATATATATATATACAACTTCAATTACAATACAATTTTGATTACATATTTACATTTGACCTTACTACATATCACTCATTCACTCAACTCGTATTTATCTTCAACTTCATTCCAATGTGAATCCAACATCTGAGCAATCTGCAGAAATATACATTGACACAGTAAAATTGAAAAAGAAATATTTTTGCAGTATATAATAAAATGCGATTTTGAAAATAATATTTCCCTCAGTTATTTGGGTTGTTTGTCATCATTTAATTTTGAATTCATCATACACGAATAGCTTGTGACATACACAGTGTATCACTGTATATGCCACAAGGCCATGCACATCGATATATACAGTTGATAAAATTACAGGGATAGGTGAGCACAGGTCAAACCCAAAAACTCTGGGTTCAATTCAAGTGCAATAAAAATAATGTCACAATATCAGCACAAGGTCAAACCCGAGCTTTAAGCTGGATTCAACTCAGGCGTGATTTCAAAAATCAAGATGAAGTTCAAGTTGAAATGCAGCAACCAAAACAAATGCAACAGTGGATCAAATGATCAATGAGCAAGGCTGCATAGTGCAAACTGTACGCAAACCAAGTGCACCAATACTAAACAGAAGAATACTTCAACTACAAATGCACAGAAAACATCAAGTATACATGAAGGCTATAGTGTGCAGTAACAATATACAAGACTACAAGTACAAAGCATGCACATAGAACTCACCACAATGCATCACTGTAAATTCAACATCAAATCATTAACAAGCTAAACTGCACATGAATATGAAACTAGAGCTCAATACATGTGAACTCAGGTGGACAGTACGATCATAAAACAAATATGAAATGCAACAGTAAAACTGGACTGTGTAAGTATCAGACTCGAGCACAAAGGCTACAACTTAAAATGAACATTACAAGTAACAATACAAACACAGATCAAATGAACATCACAATAAAGAGCAGACACAAATAACAATGGCACTGCCTCAACTGTCAATGCATAAGCGCATGCATCAATGACACCAGCGAAGACCACAAGCTAATCCAAACAACAACGAAGTCATCAATAAACCGGAGTTTACAAACTAAAGGCACAAAAAATCAAAACCGAGAAGAATGCACAGACTCATATAAAACAGTGAATAAACAATGTCACCGGTAAACAAGATCGAAGCAGAAAGTAAAATGGGACATGTATATACACAATGCATAGCATCATCAATGCAAACCAGATTCAAGCTCAAGCAAAATAGAGGCAATACTCAAGTGCTACCAGAATTCATCGGCTACCAAAATCATAGAACAATATGGTATAGTTTGAACAATATCACCCACATTTTAAGAAATCAAAATGGCCGAAGTAAACACGATCAAAGTCAATGCCGAAGTCACAGAGAAATCAATACCGTGATGCCAAGGATATTGAACCGCTCAAAATCAAAGCCGTGATAACAAAGCAAAAATATACGATTTTGAAAAGGTCAGAAATCATCATAATCATCAATACAAAATCGAATGGCCGAAGATGAATTCAAATTGATGTATACAAACGAAAGTCAAGGATCTCGGATCCTATATAAATAAGTAACATCATCAGCAAATTGCATACATCAAGTTCAAGCAAGAAAAACAAGAAAAGCAAAATGAAAATTACATACCAATTTTGATTCGAACTCGACGCAAATAGAAGCAGCCGTGAGCAACTCAAAGAGATAGTCGATCGACAAAGCAAGGACCTAAATCATCATTCGATCAAGCAACTACTGCCGGCAGATTCTAATTAGAAGCCCTAATTTGCAAGCAAAGGAAAAAGGAACAAGCACCATTTTTTTTTCAAGGAAAAAGATATGGCCGATTGGAGATAAAAGAAAAGGGGATAATTTGGTTATCTCTATATTTTTATTTGGGCCGGTTTACATTGGGCTTAATAATTTAAAATCAGGTTCTTTGTTTTTCCTTTTGTATTTTCCTTTTTAAACTCTTGTAATTTCTAGTCCTGTGACTAGAGGACAAACTACGTGGCGTAGTTTGAGAATTCGCAACTCAATGGCTAAGTTATGACAGGGTTTTGAGCATAGAGCTAGGTTAGTCAGTAGCGGGTGTCGCGATTTTACGTGTAAGCGTGTGACTACTTAATTTCTAGTAGAAACCTTAGGGGCAGCACGTAGGCAGGGTTTTGCCGAAGCTAAGTAAATTCTATGTCGTTCTATTTCTGTATTTATTATTCTGCTATTATCCGTGCTGCTATAATTTTAATATATCTTTGTTGAAATAATTTTATAATCTTCCGCAATAATTTTTAATTAACAACATCACCCTATTCACCCCCCTCTAGGGTGAAATCGATCCTACAGTACGATCATCCGATCAAAAGTCGATATCGGTACCGGAATTGTGCTAATCTGCCAGAAATAAAATAAACGGAGCAATAACAGTCCAAACCTAAAGAAATGAAATATGACATCTCACTCAGAAGATGATTTACAAATTTATTGTATAAAAATATTCAGGTTTGGAAGATATTTTGTTACCATGAAATTTAACTGATTTAAATTTAGATAAAATTACACAATAAAATAAACTTTCATATTTTAGTAAAAATTTACCATTTTCTATGTTTAAATAAACGTACACCAAATATTAAAGTTTTATTTCCAAATCAAATATTTAAAATTTCATCAAAATTCGATTAAATACATTATAAGAATTATTAAAATTTACGGGTCGTTATGTGAGGGACGTGAGGCTGGGTGGCTGTCGATGGAGTGGACAGGGTGCTTCGATTCAGGGAAGATAAGGGAAAGCTCGGTAGCGGGTTCTGGTGTAGGTCGAGTGGAGGTTGCTTTCAGAGGTGGACTGTCGTGGCGGGTGTGAGTTGCAGCCGAGGCTTGTGAAATTGAGGATAAGGTGCAAATCAAAGTTTGGTGAGAGGGTTTGGTGACAGAGGGCTAGGAGAATTTGGAGGTTTTTGAGAAGACGTTGGGTGTTGTTACACGGCAGTGGTCAATTCGAACATGGGGAGGTGGAGATGGGTCGATGTGTAGGGGGCAGTTGCAAAAAGAGGGCGTGGCAATTGAGATGGCTGAAAGAGATGGATCATCGGCTGGAGCAAGGAGGAAAGATGAACAAGAAGTGAGTGCATGAGGTTGGTGAAGGGGACAACGGTGTAAAAAGGGGAGGGGATGCTGTCAAACTAGACTCGAAAAGTTGAAAACTCGAGTACCTCTTCGAGAGAAAAAAAGTCAAAAATTAAAGAAAACGATACACAAACACGCTTATATTATAAAAGTTTTCTCAAAGCAATAGAATGGAGCCAAAGCAATTTCCAATGCAGACGTAATATTGTTTCGTTTTCTTGTTTTTTTATTTTAGTAGAGGTATAGAACGAAAACAAAGAAAAGAAGGAGAGGAGAGAAATGCCAGTAGAGTATGAAAGAAAACGTATAATATATTAAAATAGGAACAACCTAAAGTCATGACTATTGAGTTCTGAAAATAATAGTGACTATTAGCTATTGGTTTACACGATGGAAAAGGAAAGACACAACCCAAAAGGTCCAAAACGGATACTGATACGACTATCATTACACCGATCTCGCCGCGTACTCGACGTTGAATTATTAGAATGAATAAACTGCGGAGGGATACGACTATCCTATCAAAACTTGATATTCAGTGCCGAAAATACTGAAAAAACGTCGAAATTAAGATAAACGGAGCAAGAGCAATCCAAATTTGGCAAAACGAAATACTACGTCTCACTAAGAAAATGATTTACATTTTTATTATATAAAACTATTCAGATTTCCTAAATATATAATTTCCATCAATTTAACTTATTTAAATTGAAATTGTAAATTACACAACAGAATTAACTTTCATATTTTCCGATAGAAATCCGCTAGTTGCTATATTAAAATAGATGTATTCCAAATATCAAATTTTCATTGACAAATTTAATGGTTTAATTTGAAGAATTTAATTTAGTTAATTACGTTATTTAAAATCGTTAAAATTTTCGGGTCATTACACTCTCCCTAACACAAAACTTTTCATCCCCAAAAAGGAACGAGATAGGAGAATGGAGCAATAGAAAGAGAGATAGAATCGAAATACATAATACCATGTATAGCAATTGATTCAAAACCATATTGATTTCATTAGTTTTTAAATTGATTTATATTAAACTAATTTGGTTTAAATCCATTTTATTTAATCAATAAATATTCATTGTATTCACATTTGATCGATTTCAATTCAAGGTATTTTCACTCAATAGGTTTGCTTTAATTTATTACAAAATTTCTTTTAAAACAAATTTATTTATTTTAACTCATTCCCTTTTTATTATTCAATTCATTTCACTTGCATTTCTTATAACACAAATTAAATGTATAAACATTCATTATAACCCCTCAAAATTATTTATAAATTTCTTTAACAAAATTTCATTATTGAACATCTTGTTACATATATTTTATATTGTATATTATTCAATTACATGTTCACATTACATTCAAACTTTTCTCGTTAATTTTATTAAAGTTTTCTGAGTGTAGTTGAACACTATACAAATTTACCTTTTATTTACAACATTTTTATTATCCAAATTTTCTCTTGTATAACCTTCAATTACATATTCACATTAACATTTAATTAAATTTTGAATAGTTTAGGTAAATTATATATGTTTTTAAAATGCAATTGAGTATCATACAAATTGATTTTATCCTATTTCAACTGTTTCAAGTTGTTATAATTCCATTTCTCATTTTAGTTACTCCAATTTTTCAAAAAAATTGCTTCATTTCAATTATTGAAAATCATCGCTTAACATAAAATTAAGAGTTAAATTTTCGGTTTCACTTCAAACCATTTTGAAATAAATATATACATATATATTTGCACATCAATCAAAACATACTTAAGAAATTCAAATCAAATCCATTTTTCAAACAAAAGGGTACCAAAGCTACTAAGTGGTCTCTCCACTTTGAGACTAGGAAATGAATGTCGATGATATTGCAGCCATCGTCGAAATTATTTTCCAGCGACAAAAGAGGAGAGTACTGACTTGCTTCTTTAAAAATTCTTTAAAAACAATTTTCATTCGAAAATACTTTCAAATGGTATATTTCAAAACTTTAAGACCCAAACTTTGAAAAGCACCAAAAATTTAATTCTCAAATTCTTTAATTTAGATTCATTTAGACACAAATCAAACTATCAACCATGTTTTAAAATTTCAATTTCTTATAACATACATCAATAGCTAATAATTTAGAAATGCTGACAAAACAATAAATGATAATCTAGTATTATCATTTCTAACAACCAATTCATTTAGCTATCCAATTTCAGAAAATTATACTTGCATATATAAAATATAATCATACAAAAATTATTTCATTTACCAATTAGAAAATAATATTGTGTCAGTTTGCTCTGTTCAAGGATTTCAGAATTCCTATCAATAGCGTTGGCCAGACGAGTCGATCGATACCCAAACTTCAAACTTAACAACTCAAACAACACAATATAAAACATTTTATATCAATTAAAAATACACTACCTCATAGGATGATTCAAGAATGAATTTTTGAACAAGGATAGAGATTCAAATTAAAAGGGACCCTAATCAAAAGAATTCTCACTAAGAAGATAGGCTCAAAAGAAAGATAGGTTAATTAAATTACAAAGGAGGAAAGATGGATAGACTTATATTAATCGTGCGACCTTAACCGGGTCAACCGAGACATAGAAAAGAAGAGAATATCATCAACGAACCTGGACAACTTGTTGAGAACATCGCGCAAAACATGATTCATGAGATCGACAAAGACGGCAGGAGCATTGGTTATTCCAAAGGGCATGACTAAGCATTTATAGAAATTATACATCTAGGAGAAAAGACAACAGTTCGAGCTCCAGGAATAAGACCGAGGTGGAATTCAGATTCCCACTTGGGAGAGGGAGAAGGGACTTCATCAAAACATTAAGATAATCCCTTGCTATCTGGGTGGAGTTGTGATAACCCGGATTTTTTTGACATCTGATAATTGGATAATAAGCTGGTTTTATTCAGCGAAAAGATAAAATTCTAATAAATAAATATATCAAGATGTATTTGAGACTATGATAAATGTTGAAATATAATATCTAGAAATATTATATCTTAGTAAATTAATAGGTATGTGTAAACTTTATAATATTGAAATTTTAAGTATATAAATATACAAGTATATAAGCGTGTGTATATATATGTAAAATAATTTAAAAAAATATAAAAATAAATAATAAATAAGAATAAATACAAAAGTTTTAGTTTATATATATACACATATCTTTTGTGATTAAATAAGATTTATAAAAGATTTAATATTCTTTCTTTTAAAAATACATATGAACTAAGTTATAAATATAGTTGAGTTTAAAGGCATGAGAATATTATAGTCCAGATTTGAATAGAATTTGATAAAAGATTTAATATACATTTGTAAGCATAATATATTTCCTTAGTATAAATATAAACATTTAAAAGAAAAATGATTTATTAATAAATTAAATTAAAGGGTTTAAAACAAAGTTATAAATTCAATTAAAAACAAGGACAAACACATTTATGTAGCAAATGATATTTGCAAAATCATAAATACAGAAAATAAACACTTGTAAGCTTATGTAACAAGTGGCAAAGTTTCTCGTTTGAAATTGTAAAATGAAGGGAAAAATAGCCATGCCATTTTCTCATTTTCAACTGATTTAAAAAAATATATCAAAACCTGTCAACAATATTCAAACAAGAAAATCATCAAACCACAACTTTTTGGAAAAAAAACTGAAACATCTAAGCAGATCAAGGTAAATCCATCTTAGTTTTGGAGCAGGATTTCAAAGTCTTTCAGTTTTACAAGTTTCAAAAGATCAGATCAACTCAGTTTCAAAGATTAAGCAAACCAAAAATCAAATTTTACAGCAGTTTTATTTGGAGGCAAGGCTGCTCTATTCAAGAAGATAAGGTGAGAAAAAAAAACTAAAAAAACTGATACATCTTGATCTAGCATACAATGATTCTTCTAAATATGATTCGAATTATGCTGTGCATGTCGTTTTAAAATGATTTTAAGTATATGTATGAGGGTTAATATTTATATACATGACAGGAACATAAAAGTAAGTCTCTGCCCAAACTGAAAACAGCAATTTTTTTTTCCAAATCTGGATTTTTGCTTTGTGTTTGGAGAACATGCTTGAAGTAATTGTAATGGTTTGAATATATATACATATAAGTATATATATATATATATATATATATATATATGCATATATGGGGGTAGATATGAGTGTGCATGTCTGGAATATGGTCTTTTGCTCTGTTCCAGTTTTACAAGGTTCAAACCTTGTTTGAAAATCAAATTCCTATTCTTTAAATCCTTTATAGACCTTGGTGTTTAAATAAATTGTGATCGAATTGGCAAGATTTTAATGTTAAAAATATTTTTTTAGTAGTAAAATGATAGGGTTGTCTGGAAAATTTTAAAATACAATAAAGTCATATCTTTTTTCAAATTTTAATTGATAAAAATTTGGGCTTTTATTCCTTGATACTGTTTGTTTACACAAATCCTAAATTTTAAGATCAAGATCAAAATTTTTAGTATGATGGATCGTGGAAAATTTCGAATTGATCGAAATTAGCAAATTGGGCAAATTCTGGTGTTTGGTGGCGTTTGAATGATTGGGGTTTTGGTGGAAGGTGGTTTATGGATTGGGAATGATGGCAAAATGGTTGAAGATTTTCTCGGGCATAGTGGAGATGAAACGAGGGTGAACTAGGGTTTACTTCCTGTTGGGTTCGTCGGTATTTGGATTGAACTATCCACTGTGGTAGATGCGGGCTTGATCGCGAGTGAGCTAATAGTCACATGAGCCTTTGACGCAGGTTAGCTCAGAGTATTGTAACCTCCGACGGCCGGAGACATTGGCATTGAGGGATGATTGTTGATCTGGCTTTGGGTTTAGTTGCGGTGACTTGGTTGATTTCTTGTTTGACGTAGCTTCTTACATCTGGGTGGATGGGGGCGATGGTGAGATCATCGCCGACTTGCCTGAGGTCGTAGTACCTACCGGAGCAGCGACGACGCCTTGTACACGTGCACGGTGGTGACATGAGGAAATGGGTTTGGGAAGGATGGTGTTGTCTCGGGGCGTACTCGTATGTTTTATGCCTTGACTCGAAGTAATTAGAGACGAGAGAAAAACTCGTGAGATTCTCAGGATTTTGCTGTTTGAGCTTGGATAAGCATTGATGCCCAGTATTGTGAGTAGATAAGCATGTTTAAGATATAGTTATAAGCAGAACCCAGATTTCTTTTGGCAAGGAAACCATGGTTATGAAGTGGTAATTAAAGGAGATAAAAAGGGTTTTGAAGAATAATTTAATGGCGGTTGAATTACTTAATGAAGTAATTAAATAAATAATAGTTGTTGATGAAAGTAAATCAAAGAATGGTCACTTAATGTAAGGATTAATTGATACTAACTTAAGGTTTATTAATTTACAGATAAGGAATAATTAATCTATAATTAAAGATTGATTAATTCGTTTTGGATTTATAAATTTGTATTGGGAGATATTGATCTATAATTAGGGTTATTAATCAATAGTTAATGGATAATAAATCATTTAATTAAAGGCTAACTTATTGATTTTAAAAGTACGTAAGGATTGATTACTTTGTATTTAAAGAGATTAATTAATAATTAAGGTTAATTATTTAATAATTTAAGATTAATTAATTGATTTATAGGGTAATTAAGAGATAAATTACCAGTTGTAATTAATGAAATGAATGTGATTAGTTAATTTGTTAATAGTCACTTGATGATTGATTTTGTATAACTACTTAAGGGGATGGATAAGTGTAATTACTTAATGAAGTAATTGATGGATAAATTACTGAATGTAATTAATATAAGGAAAAATACTTAATGGGAAGTAAATAAAGGTTAATTACTTAGGAGAAGTAATTGAGGATCAATTATTTGGTGTAATTAATTAGAGGATTAAGGTAATTAATTAAGGAGTTAATTAATTAAGGTATGTAATTACAGAATGGTTATTTACTATGTATGATTGATTAAGGCTGCTTAAAGGAGGTAATTAATTTAGGATCATTAATTGATGTAATTAATTAATGTAACTAATGAAAGTAATTAAAGGTTAATTACCGTAATGGTTGAGAATAATTAATTTGTGTAAATAAATTAAAGAATAATTACTTTTTGTAATTGAAAATAATTAATCAAGGATGATTAATTAAAGAATAATCAATTAAGTTGTTTGTAATTAATTAATGTTAAACTGTATTAATGGGGATTGAAGTAATTAATTTAATTTGTTTGAATTAATTAGAAATGGTAAGACTAATTTATGTTGATTAGGAATGATTGAATAATATTGTATGCCTTAGATTTATTGATATCTTAGGTATGTATTCTGAGATGCTGTGTGATGTGATATGATTGGATTTAAACTGAGATAATGTGGTCATTCATTGATGATGAATTAATGCATATAGGTGACACCCTGTATTTAAAGTTTGAATTGAGTTTCACTTGAATAACTTGAGATAAGATGGATATTGATTTCGAAGAGATCGGAGTCGGGTATTGGTAAATATCCCAAACCACTTCGATTTATAATCATCTATAAATTCCTTATGGATTTAATATGTGAAATCAATAGGCTGGAAATGGAATGATTTAAGAAATTGGACACTTTAAACTATGTAGAGATACATAGATATTGATGTGTGAAGGTGTTGACTATGATAAATTGAGAACTCGTAGTGAAGTACGAGTTACCCCTGGGTTTAATTAAGTTTTATGCTATTGAATAGTATATTTAGATGGGTTTACTCACGCTGGTTTCTAGCCTGACCTGGGTGTTACTTTGATGTAATGCTCGGGTCAGACCGAGTATTACAGATTTTCTGGTAAGGACGTTCTGGAGCTCAGGAGGTGAGCTGGAGAATAGGAACGTATGGAGAGTTTCTGCTGTGATATATTATCTGTAACAGATTGATTTATCTGTCCTGTGTTGTAAATATGTTGTAACTCTGTTATATATTACAGTGTAATTTGACAAGTACAGTTTTCCACTGTATAACTATTATTTAGGTGATATTATATTTTATCCGCTGCGAATGTGAGATTGTGTGTTTCTTTTCTGTTCTTCTTCTTTTATCTCTCTTCTTCTTTTCTCTAACTATCTGGAATTTTCGGGATCAAAAATCTCGGGTCGTTACATTTGGTATCAGAGCAGAAGGTTAAGCGAGAACCTTGGCTCTGTTGGGATTACTCATTAAGGATAGGGTCAATAATACCATAGAATGAGTTGAGTGTGTGTGTGTGTGTGTATGAGGGAGCGTGCTTGTTATTTCCTTATATAAAGATTTTAAATGATTTTATATAAGAATATATTTTGATATATAAGGCAATATTTCCTTGTAACAAATATTAAGGTAATGGGATGCTAAATTATTGAAATTAAATAAGAATTTAAGTGGTAAATTTATGTATCCGAGTAGTAATTGAATAGAATGTACCATTCATATAAGGAACATTAGAAATTAAATTTGGTTTCAAATTGTTAAGGGGAATGATAAATAATATTATTCAGAATAGTTTTGAAAGTAATCTTATGTTGAAATAAGATGTTGTTTGAAACTTTGTTTGAAAATTAAAAACCAAAGATGTTAAAACATAAGGTATATCTTGGTAAGCAAATTGATATAAGAGTAAAAGTTGAATTCTTTTAATAAAGTCTAATTTATAGGTTAGGAAGCCCCTTAGAGTTCAGTCTTTGAGAGAGATGACTAAGGGTGAAGAATGGAAGGTTAGACGCAGAGAGCAAGGAGTAGCTTCACGTAGGGATCGTGAAGAAAATATTCAAGAATATGAGAATCAGGTTAAGGAAAGGGCTGAACCAGGACCTTATGATAATGTCACCTGTTACAGATGTTTTAATAAGGGTCATTACGCAGCCAAGTGCAGTAAAACAAGGGAGGAATTGAAGGGTACATTCCATCGGTTTCGCTCTGAGGTCTTGTGCTTTAAGTGTCATAAGAAAGGACATTTTCTAAGTCATTGCCTTGAAGTGAGGAAGGCGAAGCGTAAACCAGTTGGACCGGTCAATGAGTCGACTATTTGCTATCATTGTAAGAAGTTGGGACACATTGCTAGGAATTGTTCCGAGAGGCAGAAGAGGAGTAAGGCCGTGGAACGTACTATTGGAGGCGTGAAGGTTATCCAGATTGATGACAGGGTAGAAACATTTTGTAGTAAATGTTATAAGTGGGGACACCCTGTTGAGAAGTGTATGTTCGGGCTTTGCCCTTTGGAAGGAAGTCCATAGGAAGGATACTTGTAGGAGTATTAGGGCTCTGTTCTTCCCAACCTCTAGGTAATAGGAAAGCATCTGGATTTATGACTTCTGTAAGACTCTTATTTTGGATAAATGTATGTAATGTAAGAACTACTAGTATGTAGTGAATTAATGTATGGAATCATTTTGGACTTAAGATTTGAATGTCTAAGATAACCTTCAAAAGGTTTGGTTACAAAATTGATATTTGGTGATAAATTAAATTTCAAAGTTTTATTATTATTTTTAAATAGAATTTGGATTCGGAATTCAATGGTTTAAAGATATAAATTGATTTGATTTAAACGATTAAATCAACACTTAAAGGATTTAACTCGAATCTATATAATTCGAGATGGTTTAAATTTGAAATTTGAATTGAATTAGTTCAAATTGAAATTGATTTGAGTTAATTGAAATTGTGATTGAAGATGTATAAGTATTAAATTCCAATGGAATTTGAATTGAATTTGGGGTGAAGTCAAGAATAATTCAACTTGATTTGGAAATGGAGTTTTAAATTGAGATTAATTCAAACTGGAGTTAAAATGAACTGAAATTGGAACTAGTTCAATTGAGATTTATTCGAATTAGTAAAATTTGAGATCAAGGTTGAGTAAAGTTAAATTTGGAAAGAAACAGAGATTAATTCAACTTGAATTGGGGTTGAATCAATTTCAATGGAAATTGAAGTTATTTAAATTGGAATTGGGTCAATTTAAATGGAAGTGGAAATTTAAATTGAATTGATGAGAATGGAGATTGGGAAGTGAGTAGTTTTGACTCTGGACTATTTTTAATATAAACTGTTTTAATACAAACTTATCTTCCAAGCTATTCATTATATATACAACCTTTCTTTTAAAAGCCAAACTATCTTATACTTGTTTTACAAATATTTTTGAAACTGTTAACAATTTCCCAACTTTTTTATAAACTAATTACTGTATTCCAACTATTTTACGAAAAATAATTACTATCTTACTATTATTTTGTTGTTATCCAAAAATTTCTATAATTATTTTAACTATTTTCTAACTATTCTACACCTTTTTTACAAATTAGTAATTACTTTCCAACTACTTATCTTTTTTTTTTTTTCAAGCTATTTATTAAATAATCGGGTCGGAGTTCAAACTGTTACTGGTTAAGTACCCAATCGAGATAAGAATAGAGGCGATAATCCAAATGGATTGAAGCAATTATGAGTAAGTGAATAAAAATCAAAGTGAATGTGAATAGAAATGGAATTGATTTGGCTAATAACCAATAAAGATAAATACGTAGGGTGTATGTATGTTATTCTATTTGCATAGTGATTTGATCTAGATTCGAGCACAGAATTTCGAAATAGTATATCGATCCGAGTTGGGATTTTTCACTCGATTTTCGACGGCGAACCTAGATATGGATTGTTTATTGGTTCTAGATATTCTCTATCATAGTTATGACTATGCAAGGAGAATGACGGTTTCTGATCAAGAAACCAGATCTATGTCCGCACTAGGAAGTCGGGGGGACGATACTGTTCGGAAATGAAATTGTGTGGTCGAGTGAGCGATCAGATGGGTATAGCGTACGGATGATATGTGTACATCATATGGATTCGAATGAAAATGATATTGGAAAGAGTAATCAAATTTGAATATTTGATTTTGAGTAAGCAAAGTTAAATATTATTGTTTTATAAAATGAAACTTCCCTTGTTGAATCTTTTGCCAAGAGAAAAAAGGGTTTTTGAAAATGTTTAAAGTATAAAAGGAGTTTTATACAAGTTTGAAATGATACAAAGTTCTAAAAATTATATATATATATATATATAAAGGATCTTAGGAGGATTTTAGAAAAGGTTTTGGGAACCTTTGGATTTGGAAAGCCTTTTGATTTTTGGGTAAAATCAATATTGAATTTGGAAAGCCTAGTTTGAGAATTATCGATTTTGGAATAATCGATTTTGTGTAAAGGAGCTTTGTATGAGATCATACTAGGTGCATGATTTGAAGACACTATATGTGTATAGTATAAAATGTTTTGATGATGGCTCTGGGGAAAAAGGCGCTCCCTTGAAATGAACTTCTCAGGAGTGCCACCGGGTGGTGCTGCCTTGAGCCCCAAGGAGGGGTTCTAAAGTTGATTATATGTGTATAGTATAAAATGTTTTGATGATGGCTCTGGGGAAATAGGCGCTCCCTTGAAATGAACTTCTCAGGAGTGCCACCGGGTGGTGCTGCCTTGAGCCCCAAGGAGGGGTTCTAAAGTTGATCCTGTGAGTAGTCTGGACAAAACTAGTTCCTAGGGATTATGAGTAGAGTATAACATAGCGAAAGTCGTGTGTGCCGCTGAGAGCCAACGGTCTGCGTTTGATTTTATATCGGTAGACTGCGACCTATGTAGGAGTGGAGAAGTTTCATTTCGACAGCGAAAATCAGAGGCCGCAGAGGGCCTGCAGTTACATGGACTTTTGATGTGATGGCAACGTAACCTGGAATGTAACTGTGATCTGTCGTGGGTTCCATGGCGTAATCGAGAGGCTGCAGAAAGCCTGCAGTTATATGGACTTTTGCTGTGATGGCAACGTAACCCTGGAACGTAACTACGACCATGGATGGGGGTGATGATTTCCAGAGCATTCTCACCAAAGATATATCCTCTATTTTCAAAAATGTTTTCTATATTTACAATAAAATTATTTTCAAAGTATTTTCACTGGATGTTGAAAACGTGTCTACTAAACACTTGTAGATTTTCAGTCTTACGCCTGATCAACGTATGATCGAATTTCTATGAGAACGAGGAAGGACTTATTGAAACATCGAGTTATAAAATGATATTTTCTATAAAAACTATTTTGAAATATTATATAGATTTTTTTTAGTGTTTTAAAATGACCAAAGAATATTTTAACTGGTTTTAAAATATTTAATAAATTCTGGTTTCGTTCTTTTCGAGGACGAAAAGAATCAAAGGTGGGAGGAATGTGATAACTCGGATTTTTTTGACATCTGATAATTGAATAATAAGCTGGTTTTATTCAGTGAAAAGATAAAATTCTAATAAATAAAGATATCAAGATGTATTTGAGACTATTAAATGTTGAAATATAATATCTGGAAATAATATATCTTAGTAAATTAATAAGTATGTGTAAACTTTATAATATTGAAATTTTAAGTATATAAATATACAAGTATATAAGCGTGTGTATATATATGTAAAATAATTTAAAAAAATATAAAAATAAATAATAAATAAGGATAAATACTAAAGTTTTAGTTTATATATATACACATATCTTTTGTGATTAAATAAGATTTATAAAAGATTTAATGTTCTTTCTTTTAAAAATACATATGAACAAAGTTATAAATATAGTTGAGTTTAAAGGCATGAGAATATTATAGTCCAGATTTGAATAGAATTTGATAAAAGATTTAATATACATTTGTAAGCATAATATATTTCCTTAGTATATATATAAACATTTAAAAGAAAAATGATTCATAAATAAATTAAATTAAAGGGTTTAAAACAAAGTTATAAATTCAATTAAAAACAAGGACTTAAACACATTTATTTAGCAAATGACATTTGCAAAATCATAAATATAGAAAATAAACACTTGTAAGCTTATGTAGCAAGTGGCAAAGTTTCTCATTTGAAATTGTAAAATGTAGGGAAAAATAGCCATGCCATTCTCTCATCGTTCAACTGATCTAAAAAATATATCAAAACCTGTCAAAAAAATTCAAACAAGAAAATCATCAAACCACAACTTTTTGGAAAAAAACTGAAACATCTAAGAAGATCAAGGTAAATCCATCTCAGTTTTGGAGCAGGATTTCAAAGTCTTTCAGTTTTACAAGTTTCAAAAGATCAGATCAACTCAGTTTCAAAGATCAAGAAAATCAAAAGTCAAATTTTACTGCAGTTTTATTGGAGGCAAGGCTGCTCTATTCAAGAAGATAAGGTGAGAAAAAAAAAACTAAAAAAAAACTGATACATCTTGATCTAGCATACAAAGATTCTTCTAAGTATGATTCGAATTATGTTGTGCATGTCGTTTTAAAATGATTTTAAGTATATGTATGAGGGTTAATATTTATATACATGACAGGAACATAAAAGTAAGTCTCTACCCAAACTGAAGACAACAATTTTTTTTTCCAAATCTGGATTTTTGCTTTGTGTTTGGAGAGCGTGCTTGAAGTAATTGTAATGGTTTGAATATATACATATAAGTATGTATATATATGTATATAGGGGTAGATATGAGTGTGCATGTCTGGAATATGGTCTTTTGCTCTGTTCCAGTTTTACAAGGTTCAAACCTTGTTTGAAAATCAAATTCCTATTCTTTAAATCCTTTATAGACCTTGGTGTCTAAATAAAATATGATCGAATTGGCAAGATTTTAATGTTAAAAATATTTTTTAAGTAGTAAAATGATAGGGTTGTATGGAAAATTTTAAAATATAGTAAAGTCATAACTTTGTTCAAATTTTAATTGATAAAAATTTAGGCTTTTATTTCTTGATACTGTTTGTTTACACAAATCCTAAATTTTAAGATCAAGGTCAAAATTTTTAGTATGATTGATCGTGGAAAATTTCGAATTGATCGAAATTTGCAAATTGGGAAAATTCTGGTGTTTGGTGGCGTTTGAATGATTGGGGTTTTGGTGGAAGGTGGTTCATGGATTGGGAATGATGGCAAAAATGGTTGAAGATTTTCTCGGGCATGGTGGAGACGAAACGAGGGTGAACTAGGGTTTACTGCCTGTTGGGTTCGTCGGTATTTTTGGATTGAATTCTCTACTGTGGTAGATGCAGACTCAATCGCGAGTGAACTAGTAGTCGCGTGAGCCTTTGACGCAGGTTAGCTCGGAGTATTGTAACCTCCGGCGACCGAAGACATTGGCATTGAGGGACGATTAATGATCTGGCTTTGGGTTTATTTGCGGTGACTTGCTTGATTTCGTGTTTGAGGTAGGTTCTTACATCTGGGAGGATGGGGGCGACGGTAAGATCATCGCCGACTTGCCTAAGGTCGTAGTACCTACCGGAGCAGCGGCGACGCCTTGTACACGTAGACGGTGGTGGCATGAGGAAATGGGTTTGGGAAGGATGGCGTTGTCTCGGGGCGTACTCGTATGTTTTATGCCTTGACTCGAAGTAATTAGAGACGAGAGAAAAACTCGCGAGATTCTCGGGATTTTGCTGTTTAAGCTCGGGTAAGCATTGATGCCCAGTATTGTGAGTAGATTAGCATGTTTAAGATATTTTAGTTATAAGCAGAACCCATATTTCTTTTGGCAAGAAAACCATGGTTATGAAGTGGTAATTAAAGGAGATAAAAAGGGGTTTGAAGAATAATTTAATGGAGGTTGAATTACTTAATGAAGTAATTAAATAAATAATAGTTGTTGACGGAAGTAAATCAAAGAATGATCATTTAATGTAAGGATTAATTGAGATTAATCAATTACGAACTTAAGGTTTATTAATTTACAGATAAAGAATAACTAACCTATAATTAAAGATTGATTAATTCGTTTTGGATTTATAAATTTGTATTGGGAGATATTGATCTATAATTATGGTTATTAACCAATAGTTAATGGATAATAAATCAGTTAATGAAAGGTTAACTTATTGATTTTAAAAGTACGTAAGGATTGATTACTTTGTATTCAAAGAGATTAATTAATAATTAAGGTTAATTAATTAATAATTTAAGATTAATTAATTGATTTATATGTTAATTAAGAGATAAATTACCAGTTGTAATTAATGAAATGAATGTGATTAATTAATTTGTTAATAGTCACTTGATGATTGATTTAGTATAACTACTTAAGGGGACAGATAAGTGTAATTACTTAATGAAGTAATTGATGGATAAATTACTGAATATAATTAATATAAGGAAAATTACTTAATGGGAAGTAACTAAAGGTTAATTACTTAGGAGAAGTAATTAAGGGTCAATTATTTGGTGTAATTAATTAGAGGATTAAGGTAATTAATTATGGAGTTAATTAATTAAAGTAAGTAATTACAAAATGGTTATTTGCCATGTATGATTGATTACGGCTGCTTAAAGGAGGTAACTAATTTAGGATCATTAATTGATGTAATTAATTAATGCAACTAATGAAAGTAATTAAAGGTTAATTACCGTAAATGGTTGAGAATAATTAATTTGTGTAAATAAATTAAAGAATAATTACTTTTTGTAATTGAAAATAATTAATCAAGGATGATTAATTAAAGGATGATCAATTAAGTTGTTTGTAATTAATTAATGTTAAACAGTATTAATGGAGATTGAAGTAATTAATTTAATTTGTTTGAATTAATTAGAAATGGTAAGACTAATTTATCTTGATTAGGAATGATTGAATAATATTGTATGCCTTAGATTTATTGATATCTTAGGTATGTATTCTGAGATGCTGTGTGATGTGATATGATTGGATTTAAACCGAGATAATGTGGTCATTCATTGGTGATGAATTAATGCATATAGGTGACACCCTGTATTTAAAGTTTTAATTGAGTTTCACTTGAATAATTTGAGATAAGATGGATATTGATTTCGAAGAGATCGGAGTCGGGTATTGGTAAATAGCCGAAACCGCTTCGATTTATAATCGTCTATAAATTCCTTATGGATTTAATATGTGAAATCAATAGGCTGGAAATGGAATGATTTAAGAAATTGGACCCTTTAAACTATGTAGAAATACATAGATATTGATGTGTGAAGGTGTTGACTATGATAAACTGAGAACTCGTAGTGAAGTACGAATTACCCCTGGGTTTAAATTAAATTTTATATTGTTGAATAGTATATTAGATGGGTTTACTCACGTTGGTTTCCAGCCTGACCCGGGTGTTACTTTGATGTTATGCTCGGGTCAGACCGAGTATTACAGATTTTCAGGTAAGGACGTTCTAGAGCTCAGGAGGCGAGCTGGAGAACAGGAACGTATGGAGAGTTTCTGCTGTGATATATTATCCGTAACAGATTGATTTATCTGTCCTTTGTTGTAAATATGTTGTAACTCTATTATATATTACAGTGTAATTTGACAAGTACGGTTTTCCTTTGTATAACTATTATTTAGGAGATATTATATTTTACCCGCTGCGAATGTGAGATTGTGTGTTTCTTTTCTGTTCTTCTTCTATCTCTCTTCTTCTTTTCTCTAACTATCTAGAATTTTCGGGATCGAAAATCCTGGGTCGTTACAGGAGTCGAGATCATTCGGCTGAGAATCAAGCAGAAATATATGCTGTCTGCATAATCCTGAGGCATTCGACATTTGATTATAAGAGAATTTCTTGGATTTTCTACTAGATAAATGGTTCGGGCTTTGCAAGGGATAACAACATCTAACTGACGTAGAAATCTTCGGTGAATCGATGTCTGTTGAAAAGGAGTTTCACCCCTTACTATCATACTAAAATTGGTGGGACCGCCGATTGGATTAGTTACACATAAGAATGGAATTGCTAGTCGAGGCTGCAAAATGAGCTTAATCTATTGTAGAGATTGACCGAATAGAGCTATTGGACGCTCCATTATCCAAAGAACTCGAACAGGAAAAATCAAAGAAAGAGAGGTGCACTGGAGAGTACCTCGAGTATCACTGGCAGAAGGAGGAGTGGAAGAGACAAGAATGAATTTTAGAACAAGGATAAAGATCTACTTCAATATAGGAATCCGAATAAACGATAACCCTAACAAAGAATTCCAATTTTGAACGAAGATAATTCGGTAATCAATTTTACTCGTTCTAAAGTATTACTATTCTATTTCTAATGAGTTTTTACTCCATATGCTAAGTTCTGCCTAAACCAGAGCTCTGTTACCACTTATAACGACCCGCTATTTTGAACCATTCAAATCGACAATAATCCAAAAATGTCAGACTTGAAGTGTTCAAAACAACATATTGTTAATTTATTTTTGGCAAAACTTAGCATATATAGTAAATAAATCAATCACAGAATCACAAACATAGAGTATATAACAATAAATAGTGGAATAGAGAAATAGTAGTTCATGAAGCTACTATAAACCATCAGAGTCAGAAATAAAACACAACAAAAAATCTCAAGTACAGGAAAGTCTCAATACATAAGCAATGACAAGTCTGAACCTAACAACTGGAGATAACCGAACAAGTTGAATGGATATAAGACAGATCTTCAAGCAAAGCTCCAACGCCAAAGGTGAGTCTCAAATTCTGTGACGCTTGGTCTGACCCGAGCATAAAGCAAAACACAAAACACTCGAGTCAGGATTAACGTTCTTATATCAGTAAATCAACTCAAGTGAAATGTCAACTGAAATACAAAATAACTTAAAGGATGTTTAGGATTCCTATCCTTTAAGGATTCATTAAACTATGCACATACATAGTACAATATGCTACATAGATAATATCTATAGTAACGTAAACTATTGAAATAGCGTTAATGCGTTACCCATGTCCTCCTTAACACATCTTATATAAATTTCGTACTCTATATAGTACTGTAAACTCCACCAAACCAGTGGGCTATTAGGGAGCACTCCATAGGTACGACATAAACTAAACTCGTAGAAGGCGTGATAAGGCATGTGATAAGGCACGCGAGGCAATGCCAGGGTAGGATTCTACTCTAACGACCGACCTTTTTGGAGTGTTTAAATCAACACATAAGCCAACTCAAACCATTCAAAAGGGCAGATTGTTATAGGGTAAATAAGAAAAACCAGAGAAAGAAAGCAAAAAAGACAAATGCAGAATCTCGCAGCGGAATGACCAAATAAAATAATCAAATAAACAGTTCATAAATCTATTTACAAATAACATTTGATTATACTTTCACAATACAGCGTCAGAGTACATACAATAGTAATAAATAGACATACAACAGTAATAAATAGATAATGCAGCGAACAACATAATGCAGTCAATAATATAATAAATAGTAATAGTACTAAATCTTCGTCTTCATCCTTTAAAAGTAGTCTTCCATAAACTGAAAAGCTCAAACTGACCCGAGCAAATTGAAAATACAAAACACTCGAGTCAAAAATTAAAGATCTTATGTAAGTTAGATCAATAATAAATAAATATGAGTGTAACGATGTTAGAGATGTTTACAGGGTTTGACGTCCCTTATCCAATGTCAACGTGAGTGCAATAACTTAATAGATGTTCGGGATTCCATCTCCTAAAGATTCGTTAAACTATCTACATACATAGTACAATACGCTATTATAATGGTGTCTACAGTACAGTAAAATATTAAAATAGTTTTAAGGCGTTATCCGTATCCCCCTTAACACATTTTATATATTCCCATAGTCTATACAGCACCGTATGCTCCTTCGTAAACTAGAGGTTTACCCAGAGGGCACTCCATAGGTATGGTACAAAACAAACTCGTAGAAGTCACAATAGGGCATGTGAACACGACACTCGAGGCAATGCTAGGGTAAGATTCTACCAGTTGCAGATCCGGACTGGTGGTAACGCATAGCAGCTACTACCGCCCACCTAGGAACACACTCCCATAATCAAAATCAAAGGGTCGCCACCAAATCATCACAAAGTCATAATATGGTATGGAAGAAGCATGCCCGATAGGAAGAATGGCCTCACTTGGCTCGGTGTGGCTCCTATTTTAGATGCATATAAGCTAACTCACAGGTGTCAGGGTCAAGTAAATACCTCATACAGAATCGTTGTCCAAACCATCCTACTTCATTTCTGGAATCCCCACAATATACACAGCTGTTAAAGTGGTTTTTGGTATTGGCAGAGAGTATGACAATATCTGATCCCGGTCACTTTAACAACCAAACACTTATTTCACACCGGATGGTTCATTTACATTCTAAAAGTCAATTCATAATTAATATCAAAGTATCATATTCGATTTCAACCCATAATACTTTCGAAATCTTATTCACAAAATAGGTTAAATCCTTATTTCAAAATCATCATATTTACTCAAACATGTCATTTCACTAGTAATTATTATTTCAAATTCCAACTTAGGTTATAAAATCATTCAACCATATTTTCTTTTAAATCAAGGATTTCAGTATAGACACTTCCACTTAACACAGTCTGGAAATTAGAAAATAGTTTAGATAGTATTAAATAGTGAAGTAGTTTAGTAAAGTTGAAAATAAATTTTAAATAGTTTGAAATACTTTAAAATAATTTAAAGGTGGATTAAATAGTTTAAATGGATTTAAGATTTTGTAAATAGATTTAATTAGTTTAAAATAGGTTAAATTAGGTTAAATAGATTAAAATAGATTAAATATGGTAGAAATAGATCTAAATTAGTTTAATAGTTTGAAAACCTTAAAATCTGGATTTTTAAATAATAAATCTTTAAACAGTTTATATTAGAATAACTAATTTAGAACTATTATCAAAATTAAACCGTTTCTTTCATTTCAACACATCTGGGCCATGTCCAGCTTTCAATTCTATTAACTAAAACTGGTTTTTAAATTCAGATTCTCATGAAGTCATTTAACCAATATCGATTTCAAATCCATGTTTGAATTATCAATTTAAACCATTTCCAATTTAAATAGATTTCAAAGTTATATTCAGACAATTTCAATAACTCAATTTCGATTGATTTCATTTTTGCTTCAAAATTTCAACTTTGAAATTTCCATTTAATTCTTTAAACTATTCAATAAATCAATTTCGAATTAAACATTTAAAGCTTGGACTCGAGAATAATTCATTTTATACAAATCAAATTTTATTTCAAAATATCGTTTAATTGAATTCAAATTTTAAGGTTTTAAAATCGTTTAATTTTAGCAATCCGGTGTCCGTATATAATTCTCTACCCTATGGTCAAGTGATACAGATCTTTATCATTTCAATCCATGATTACTTTATATTTAAGGATATATATCATTTCAACCCACAATCTCCAATTTAATTATAAATCCATGAAATCGCTTGTGTCTATCATTTCAACTCATAACGATTTCCCCTAATCTATTAGATCGTTCGAGTATGTATCGTTTCAACCCATAGGGAACTTGTAGTGTTAAAACAATATAAAAAAACATTCAGTCATCCAAAATCAACAATCAAATATGCATCACAATCATCATTCTGATCAACAAATAAATAACACAATTGACTGATCATCAATAACAATTATTAACAGGCAATTTAAAATTCAATATTAAATTAAATAGCAATTAAATTCAATAAACACAAGATTTAACTAGAATGACAATTTAAATATACCAAACATCAACCAATAAATTTCTAATCACATCATAAATTCTATTTAACTGACATAAGATAGTCTAGTAGTTGTGAGTAGGTTAAAACACTCACTTTTGATTTCAAATCGATTTGAAATCCAAAATATGGCCCAAAATTGAATAGTCTCAAAATTTATCCATACCAGTTTCTAAATGTCTGTAATTTCGATACGATTGCAGCGGAGAAGACCGCATGTGAATCCGAGCTCGTATGCAAAAATTATATAAGTTAGATTGTTTAAAAATTGAATTAAAATTAAATAAAGAAGTACTAAGTTTACCATCCACGTCATCGCCAATTCCACGTGACCCTAAGTCTTTCGTGTGGACACTATTGCATGCACGAACGACCACAATTTGCCTCAACGCTCCCACCATATGTCCTTTCACAAGATCGCATGTGCCAAGACCGACCACAATCGACCGTCGACCTCCGCAAGGCCCTAGGACCACCAGCGGTGTCTCTCCGATCACCCAAGCTCCTTGAAAAAGCAGCCGCTGCCACAAATACATAACCTTAGTTGAATTTTAGGTGATAACTAACCCATCAGATGATAGAATGACCATGTCGTTTGACTTCGCTCATCGATCTCCACAATCCGTATCATCGATTCGATGATCCGTCGAAGCTGATCGCGACACAGGGAACGGCCGAGAGTTAATCACCCAATTTTGGCCACACAGAAATCCAAATCAAAAAATAAACTACAGATTTGACTTGCGCTCATCGAGAGCTTCGAATCAGTACGTAATATGACATAGTTTTGAGGAGTTTGATTTTGAAATTAATTTGGAAATTGAATTGAGGGTTTGTAAATTTGATTTTGTTTCTGCTATTGAGAAGAAGAAGATAGACAGAAGGTGATGTACGTGCATAATAAGAAAACAAAAGATTGCTTGGGTTTGGGAAACAAGACTATTTATATGGACAAGGCCCGATAAGAAAGAATAGCACATATCGAATTGTTACGAACGACAAATAGTGACCCAAAAAGCTCATTCTGCCTCCAAAACGAAAGTGGATCATCTATAATATCAAAATAGATGTTTTTGATATTTTTATACTCAATGGAATAAGTTTCATGTCCCAACTCCGTTGTATGAAGAAGTTATCTTTAAAATCAACTTATTTCAAATTGATTTCAATTAAATTGATTTCTACGCGTTTCAAGCCCGTGCGATGAAATGACAAGTCTAATCGCTACGAAACTTGAAATCCTGCTATTATTTACCATTATGGATCCGATGAAACTGGTTTCGTCAAAATCCGAGACAATGGCCAAAATGGCTATTTTCATGTTAATTAAATAAACTAATATTAAATTGATTAAATCACATTTTAATTTCAAATTTAATAACCAACAATTTTTATCATTTTGGACCACTTTAACATTTACAATAATTTGAAACAAATTTATATCAATCCAGAATTAAATATTACACTAATTACAGTGTTGAGTTCCAACTGTAATTAAAATTCAATTAATTATATTTTAACTACAATAAATTGATTTATTTTGATTTCAGTCTTATATTCAATCAAACATTACTCTATGGATGTAGTTTAAATTTGTTTACGTCTTATTGCATTAATATTCTATAATTATCATCTTTTATATATTAGTTGCAATATTCCAATTATATTGATTTATTGTCGATTTTCACATTAATTATAATTTAAAGTCCAAAAAATTCGTTTATCTTAGCTTCACTCTTTTTATTAAATAAATTATTGCCTCAAGAATATAATTGACATTTCTGTACATTTTGTTACCTTCATTGTTTACAGTTATCGTCTTAACTCCTATTAATGTAAAATTTAATTACATTTAATTGCAATTGATTTCCAACTCAATTCAACATATTAAATAAATTGGTAACAACCTTTTCTTAATTTAATCACATTTATAAATTTGTTATCTACATCCAAAAGTGATAACTACTAACACAACACAAACCTTTATTCAATCACAAATTATTATATATTATGCATTAATCAATACAACATTTAAATTATCAATTACTCTTTTAATCCAATTATCAATCAATACACATATTATTTCATCAATTAACATGACATTTAAATTTATTCCATATTTTAAATTTATATTCAATTATGACATACGATTATTACAATTACTTGAGTTTTTCAAATAGTCATCCGTTACATTAATTTACATTATTAAACTTCATTCTAGTTAGTTTTCCCATTCCTATATCATAAATTTTATTTCTTCCAACATTAAATTACATAATCATATTAAATTCAATATTTTAATTATTGAAAAAATGCGGTTCGTTACATCTATCGTTTGCGGATCCATAGTGGTGGTAACGCATAGCACCTACTACCGCCAACCTCAAGAACACTGCCATAATCAAAGGTGCACCCAATCAAATCATAAAGTAATAGAATGGTATCGAAGAAGTATGCTCGATCGGAGGTGTGACCTCACTTGGCCCAGCGTGGTCCTGTTTTAGTCACATCAAGTTGACTCGAGGGAGTCGGAGCAGAGGTAATACATCTCATAGAATTGTCGTCAAACCATCCTACTTCATTCTGGATTCTCCACGGCGTACACAGTTGTTAAAGTGGTTTTTGGTATTGGCAGAGAGTATGACAATATCCTATCCCGGTCTCTTTAACAAACAAACGCTTATTTCACACCTGGTTATTTTATATTTCAAACAGTTTATACTTCATATCAAAATCTCATAATCCTTTCAAAATCATAACTACAAAATAGTTTAAACCATCTTATTAAATATTTGCATTTGAATCCATTAAATCTAAATCGTAGCAGTTCCCACTTAAACTATTTGAATATTTAAAAGTAGTTTTTATATATATTAAAATAGTTTATATTTAAAATAGATTATAGATAAAATAGTTTAATATTAAAAATAGTTTCAAATTAGAATCGTTTCGTCTAATTCCACAAATCGATTCGAGTCAACTTATGTTCCAAAATTCAGTTTAAATCATTATCCGTTCATCAATTACAATTCAACAAATTCTCAATAAAACCATTTTAATTTATATGATTTCAAATACAAATTTGAAACTATAAACTAAACCATTTTAATTTCAATAGGTTCCAAAGTTTTAAAGATTCAAACATTTACAACAACGCAATTTGATAAATGTCATTTATATTTCAAATTCAACTTTAATTTCATTTTAAATTTGAAATATTCACCTAATCATTTTAATAACCATTTAAATAAAATCACTGATTACAAATTTAAATCAAAATTAAATATTCAATTTCAATTTGATTTAATTTAAAAAATATTCATTAAGTCCTCTTTAACCAAATCAAATTATCAAGTTATACAAACATATCTTCAAAATCTCAAAAAAATCAATAAGTTCAAATCAAACCTTATTCAAATTCAATTCTAAATAAATTCAATTATAAACCAATTCTTATTTAAATTCAATTCTTAACAAATAAATTTACAAGTCGATTCTTGTTTAATGTATCTTTCCAACCTCTACTTACTTAAAGTTAGTACAACAATCTAATTTAAATAAAACTTAACATTATATATATATTTATTAGTTAAATTAAATTATTAGTAAATTAAGTTATTTAATTATTATTAAATTAAATCTTATTTTTATTAACTGTATTTTAAATCTTATTTTATATATTTTTAAAATAATAAAGTTATAAGTTAAATTTTATAATTTACATTTTAAAACTTAACTTACAATTTTAAAGTTTCCAAAACATATAATTTTAAAAATCTAAATTTTACACATATATAAAATAAATATTATATAATATTTTAAATTTAATATTTATCAAAACCTATACATTTTCCTTTAAAACTTCTAGAAATCATTTTAAAATAGACCATCGTGTCCGTATATAGTTTTCTATATGATATGGTCAGGTGATATTGATATTTATCATTTCAATCCGCAATTTAAATTTAATATTTACGGGTTTATATGATTTCAACCCAAAATCCTAAAATTCAAAATTAATGAAAATCGCTTGAGTTTATCATTTCAACCCATAACGATTTTTCCCTCATTTATAAAATCGTTCGGATATGTATCATTTCAACCCATAGGGAATTCTAAACTTACAGGGAACGTGTAGAGTGAGAACTTATATGATAATAATATAACATATCAATAACAGGCACATATTGTAACGGTCCTGACTCGACCTTCGAAAATCGGCACCGAATACGTCACTCGTATTCAAATGCCGCAGATCCAAATGTCGAATCTGGTTCGCCGGAGCTTATAACACATTAAGTATAACAAAACAGCGGAAGAAAACAATGAAATAATATCATTGATATACAACATTTAATACAATATTCAGATACAGTGATGATACAATAGAATGATATAATAGATATCAATATTATCAAAGATACAAGAAATAGCAACGGAAAGATAATGCCTTCAATGCCAAACTCCAAAAACTCCATCTTCAATCCAAAGCAAGCTTGAACCCTCATCATGTTGCATAAAGCTAAGCAAGGTCAGTCGTCGAAAGACTGAAGAAGATCTCCCAATGCTACCAAACCAAGGATTCTGAAAGCTATCGAATCTACACCTACTATGGGATTATCTGAAAACCCCAACTCTAGACTGCCTGTGCGGAAAATTGGGGGCACCTAGAGTTTAGGAAAGGAACAATAAACTCCAGGTCAGTCATGGGACTGGTGTGAGCAAACAAAAACAGTTTTATCTTTTAAAACAAATAACAAAAGCTTTTAAAGTTCAAATCCACGATGCTTTTTGAAAAATGAAACTACCATAAGGCCTCCCGCCACACACACCATGCAAACGTAGAATTGGAGGAGTTTTCTCCTTATGATAGTCAAAAACGCTTGATACGTGAAAACCATTTTGATATTATTATTAGTGCAAAGTGGAAAATATTTCAAAAGTATAATATTAATCGTAGCCAGCATAGACATTTCGAACTACTATAACTACCATCCAAACAGTGGGGCGCCACCATAAGTAGATGGCAGGTTATGCAACTAAAACCGTACAAGGCGCGTATTGGATGGTTGGATTTTCAACAAATGGTCAGGCCAAGGATCTTTCTATTGCCACATGGGAACGCCTCTGGAGTGACGCCATGAGAACCTACTCGGCTCTCTGCTAACACAAGGCCGGTCTACCCCCTTTCCGAGGGTAAAACCTAAGATATGCCACCCTCGGTCTTTTGCGACCTTTATCCGAGGGCCCTCTATACCAACAACATCAAAGTAATAAATATACAGTGCCCACATGAGTAAGTATTTGGGCTTCGTACCAGGATATCACCCTTTTCCAGGAGGAATGGGCATGCCCTAGGGGTGCGACCCTTGAAACCTTGCCGCATCTTTCCTGTTTCAAACATTACCGGGTTGTGAGGCTCGATGAGGTCTCGTCCACAAAGCTACACTTTTTCACAAAGTCATGCTTTGATCAACAAATGATCAGCAGCACTTCGTATGCCACATTACCACATTGGGAATGTATCACTAGTGACCATCAACTACATAATCTCTGAGCTCATACGTCTCAAGGAAGGGTGTTAAGCTAAGATAATGAATCTCCGCCACCAAACAGAAATGTATTTGATTGACACCGGTTTTACATCTCAAAGTGTAACGTCAGACACACATCCATACAAGTCTGTTCCGGGTTCGAACAAAACCGAAGGCACTTTCGAAGAAGCCCTTGCAAATCCGGTATTCACAATCCCGATCGGACATCCCATCACATAGGGAATCTCTATAACGGCGCAACTCAGTGCAGAGACAATCGACGGGTTATCCTTTCGTTTTCAAAAATACTTGGTCTTCAGCACCGGTCTTCAAATGCTATCCATATTGACTTATATGACACAAGGTCCTCTCCCGGCTAAACCAAATAATGAGCGCAATATTTAAAAACATATGGATATAGGATTTCAGTTAAGTCACAACTTATTATCCAAAACCTTTCTTTAAATGGTTAAAAACAAATAACCATTTCAAATCTTTTTAAATAAAAAGATTCATTTCACAAAGTTCACCCACCTTTCACAAAGATGCAATTATAGCTTTCAAAACAATTTCAAATTGGTTTAACTCATCCACTCATTTAAATAAAAGACTCAATTCATAATTCCCAAAACCATTTCCAAAAATTCATAGATTTTCAGAAACAATTTTCATTTCAACTTCTCAACCCAAATTAGGAATCTTTTCTTTAAATGAAAGCTATTATTAATTAAAAAACAAATAGTTTCCGTTTCGGAAAGTCCGATTATATTTGCAGGAGTAAAAGCCTTTTGAGTATAAACTTGGGTTAAATTCAAATTCCCAAAACAATACTTTTTAAAATGGTTTCAAACCCATATAAACACATTTATAACTTGTATAACCCTTTTTAAACCATAATTTCCAAATATAGCATTTAATTTCAAATCTTTTAATTTAAATTCAAGTCAAACTGTTTAAATTTCAAAACTTTATCAAGTTATTTAAAATAACTTTGATCTATTAAAAATCCTTTTCAAAAGCTTTTCACAATTAACCCAAAACCATTTAGATTCAAAATTATTTTTTTTTAAAAACCATTTCATAATATTAAATTCAAATATCTGTGACTTAACCGATTTCCTCGTGAAATCCATATTTGTGTGTGTATAGTGTGGTCCAGGGGTTTAACACAATAGTGCAACATCATTCAATCATCACAGATTCAATCATATCCATATCGATAAGCGGTACAATGCATAACGCTTATCTTCATTCACAAATTCACAGATAAAGTAAATTTATCAATCACAAAGATTCATCATTACGATTCGATGTGGATTTCGGATAACTAACTGGAATCCGACTCCCTGTCGCATTGAAATTCAAATGCCGTTTTACTGGCCCAAAGGGTTTTCACATCCACACAGTAGTATATTCATCACAGATATCACATCTCAGCACAAAGCTACTCATATTACATAGCATCACAATCACATAATAGAGATATCAATCCAATACACAACATTCAACAACAATCAAACATCTTCAATTAAGATGAATAAATCGTGTGGTTGAAATTAATTAAGCACATAATTACTTTCATTAATTATTTTTAATCAATGATTAATTATCATTAACTACAATTGATTAAGTCTTAATCACCTTTATTAATTAATTATTTCTTAATTAATTATCTTAATTAATTTATCCTTAATTATTAATTAATTAACTCTTAATTACTTTTATTTATTAATTACTTCTTAATAAATAAAAAATTAATTACAAATTAATTAACTTTATTTAATTAATCACATTAATTAATTATTCTTTAAACTAATTAACCCTTAATATTTGATTAATCAAACTTTAATCATTAATTATCCATTTTTAATTGATTCCATTAAAGTAATTATTTTTAATTAATCATTCGTTAATTACTTATTCATTAACTTGGATTATAAATTCATTTGCCTTAATTACTTTTATTAAGTAACTAACTTTAAGTAATAAACTTTCTTTAACAAATAAATTTTAACTTAGCCTTGAAAAGTTAATTAACAATTTTAAAACAACCTTTATATTAAATCAACTAGCCTTTAATTGATACGAAAATAGCCAAGAATCGTAAAAAAGAATTTGTTTACAAAAATTCATTAAAACTTAATTAAATTTTTAGAAAAACTTGATAAAAATTTACAACTTGAAAACTGGTTTACACGAAACTCTCAAAACCCGAGCAAATCGTAGGCTTTCCCGAGCAAAACTTCGGGCCACACACAATCTACATTTGCCCGAGAAATCCCTTCAATTTCGCGCGCTATACCCCGAGCCTCCACCCTCTTCTCCAACAACTCAATACGTTGAAAACAAAAAGGTGCATGTATACATGCACAAGCACGTCGACCCTCGCAGATCGACGACGAGGCCACCGGAGCATCACCCACGATCATCAGAGTCGATCCGAGCAACCCAAAACACGAAATCACTGCTGAATCAAAATCGAGCCAAAATTGACTTCCTGGAACTGTAACCCAACCCTGTAATCACCTCGCACGCACTTCTCCGACCACCGGAGCGTCATCACCTCCGGCCACGCCTTCGACAACCTCCAAGCTAGCATCCCCCTGAATATCATTGAACTCGATCAACCAAGGACGTATCGCTGATCAAAATATTCAACCCAATCAAACTAGGGTTACCAACAAATAAAATCATCACCGCTGTCACCATAAAACATTGATCATCTTCCAGCCATTTTTCCCAGCCCCTCCGACCATCCTTACATCTCCAGTCGAAGCCCCGACATCCCCAGAGCCGTTGATCGCCGAATATCCCTCAAAAACCTTTTTCTGGTTAACCCAGAATTCCACATCAATTCTCCAACTAAAAATCATGATTTTTGTTTTAAAAATCATATTTCCTAAGTTAATTCAAGTTGCATGCTTGAATCTACAAAATAAAATGTTTGATTTTATCAATTTTAAAGATCTTTACTGTCTTTCTCAATTTCCCAGTAATATTTAAACTAATTATGGTAAAAATCTTTTTTAAAATCTCAAACATGATTATGCAAACATGTTTCATATGGATTCTAAAGCCTATAAGGGATTGGAGAAGGAGTGTTTAAATTTTTATAGGTGTTGAAACCTGGAACAGAGCATATTCTTAAATATACAGACGTGCACAAGGACATCTCAATATTTATACACAGATTTAACATGCAAGCATTTTTCCAATTCATTTCAGGCATGACTTCCATATAACGGATAAAAAAATCTTATTTTAAATGAAGGTTTACTCACAGGAATTTCAAAATATATGAGGTGAAGTTTGCTCACCTTGCATAGTCAAACAGAGGACAGACTTCTTATTTCTGGTTCCGGGTTTTAAATTCTCTGGTTTTGATTCCTGAAGCTTTTTATTTTCTAGTTTTGCTTCTTGGATCTGGAAGCTTGCAAATTGATTTGTTTGGAATTTATACTGAGATATGCTTTCATCTCCAAGGTTTTGAAAAGGCTGTTATATGATTTCATTTCTAGATTTTCTTTGTTTTGGTTATCATTTCCTCAGATTGAAAATACTAAAGTTAGTTATGTTTTTAATTGCTTCAGATTTTAAATTCTAATTTTACTTATGGGTTTGCTTGAATTTACTCACCTGAGTTGTTTGGCAGAGAAGAATAGAGAATGATTTTGAGATGATTTGTTCGATCTGGATCTGATTGTTGAAGCCATTTGTTTGACCTATTCTACTGATTCGAACCTGAAGCTTGATTTCCAAGTTGAACTTGTAAAGAATTTGCTTTGTTTACTTGTATTGAATTTCCTTCGAATCTGAGTTGCATTCTTTTTCTGGTTTTGATTTCTTGTTTCAGTTTTCAATCAATTTTTTTCTGGTTTGTTTTGTATTGGTTTCTCAAATCCGAGAAAAAATGAAAACGGCCTATTTTATTATCTTTACATATATCCTACATGTTCAATTTTAAAAGAGATGAAGCCACTTGTTCATTTGCATGCCAAAATTCTTACACCTGTTTAATTTCTTATGCATGGTTTACACTTGTTCATCAATATTGTTACTTACTTAACATTTGTCACATATGATAAAAATAGTGTTTAAATCCCTTCCTATAAATTTGTGTTTTAAACCTTATTTTATTTTAATTTATAAAACATGTTCTATCTATTTTACACTTACATATATACATATATATATATATATATATGTTGTATCCTAAATTTTATACTTATATTTCCAATATTTATACATATATATACTTTCAAATGCTCATATATTTTTATACAAACTTAGTCCAAGCAAATTTAAAAAAGAAAGTATATAAATTTTTCTTCTTAAATCTTATTTTATTCAAGTTTATCTCAGTTTTTTTTCGTAATATAATCTCAATATATTCATACATTTTCCAACCATTTATATTTATACAACTTTTAGGAAAATGATTTGAAGTCCAAATTATACATTACTAATAAATATTTATAAGTTAATAAATTCAGTTCTTTTCTTTATTTTCAATACATTTATTAAATTTCAAAAGGTAAATATTTATATTCACTCCTATTTTAAATTTTAAATTCAAGTCGTTGTACAAATCATAACTTTTTAAAGAAATTAATTTCAAAGTTTAGTTGTATTTTAATAATAAACACATATAAAGATTATATATGTATATAAGTCTTTAGAATAAAGGTTTAACTTCAAACAACTTTTAAAATCCATTTCATAAAATTAAATTCAAATATCTTTATATTAATTTCTATTTATATTTCCTTTTATAATTATTTATACATCTTTGAGAAAATAATTCTTATATTGATCTTAAATCCTATCTTCCCAATCACAATGTATATAATTACATACATGTATATATAATAGAAAACAACTCTCTACTAGTTTATAAAATTCTTAAATCCAATTTATTTCTTAGAATATTTATTGTTGAATTTCAAATTCCAGATTCAATTTAAAAATCCATTTATATACATATATATAAATTTTAAAGCTTTTATTAATTCCTATTTTCACAATCTACTTATAAAACCCACATTTTAATTGTTTTTGGAGAAACTCAAATAAATTTTACCAATTAATCTCATAATTTAATTCAAAATTTTATATCAATTACCAAATATTTCAAAGTTTAATTCCAAAGATCAAATAAATTATTAAATTAATTTGGCCTTAAAATCAAGAATGTTACACATATCATCAGTAACAAATTTAAATAAAATATATACAACAGGTTATGGTGTCATATGTCATAGGTAAACAATTGCGGATAATGACATATCATATTTAACAATTAAATACTAATAATTCAAATTTAACAACATATTTCAATTGCCATTTCATGTGAAATCAATTTACTAAATATAAGAATATTAATCGTGAATGATCGCTCACCATCAAGGCTAGAGAATAACAAGAACAATATGCGACAATCCAAGAACACAAATTCGACAAGCAAAGTTGATAGCTTGGAAATAATGAAAATGTATCTAAACTAGCTTGATATAAATTGAAACAAAATATATATTATATTAAATTTTCTAAAAATCAATATTTGATTTAAAACACATATTTAAAATAAAATTGTTATATGTATTTTCAAATCCACATTTAATTTAAACACATACAAAATAAAATACATATATTTCAAATCCTTACTTCTTAAAACACTTTTGAAAATTTAAAAATGAAACCCTTATTACTATATATGATAACCAAACTCACGGATACTCATATTTTTATAAACTAATATCTAAGCTAGTATATAAATTTACATAAACTTATATTTTATATAAACAAACAAAAAGGTTACATATAACTTGTATAAAATTGTAGCTTATATAAACTTATATTATAAACAACAGATCATCAAGGCCCGGTTATCACAAAGCAACAAAAAAATAGATCATATATAAACTAATATTTTATATAAAATAAAATAAAAATTAATTTCGTTTTTTAGAAGAGAGGCTATATGGGCATCAGGGGCTGTTGCATATAAACCTATATATATAAAAAGAGGAGAGAAACCCTGGCTACTTCTCGAGGAAGGACAAAGGTGCAAGTGTAACGGTAGGTAAAGATTGAGAGGGAGGAAACGAGGCAGGTCTTTGTTGGTTGCTGGCCGCTGGGTGGCTGATGTTGGGTTTTATTCGGCTGTGCAAGTGAGGGACATGAGGCTGGGTGGCTATCGATGGAGTGGACAGGGTGCTTCGATTCAGGGAAGATATGGGAAAGCACTGCATCGAGTTTTGGTGTAGGTCGAGTAGAGGTTGCTATCAGTGGTGGACTGTCGTGGCAGGTGTGAGTTGCGGATGAGGCTTATGAAGTTGAGGAGAGGGAGCAAGGCGAAGTTTGGTGAGAGGGTTTGGTGATGGATGGTTAGGCAGATCTGGACGTTTTCGGGAATACGTTGGGTGTTGTTACACGGTAGTGGTCGGGTTCGAACACTGGGAGGCAAAGATGGGTCGATGTGTAGAGGGCAGTTGCAAAAGGAGGGTGTGGCACTTGGGATGGATGATGGAGATGAATCATCGGTTGGAGCAAGGAGGAATGATGGATAGGAGGCGAGTACGTGAGGTTGGTGAAGGGGACAGCGGTGTGAAAAGGGGAGGAAATATGGCAGTTTCATATTTTCTGATAGAAATCTGCCAGTTGCTATGTTAAAATAGATGTATTCCAAATATCAAATTTTCATTGACAAATTTAATGGTTTAATTTCAAGAAAAAACATATTTAGTTACGTTATTTAAAATCGTTAAAATTTCCGCGTTATTACATAATATATGTTTCTTTACTAAATAAAAAATCATATGTTTATTTGTTTGAAATGTTGGTAGCTGAAAATTTATTACAGGAATAAGAAATCATTTATTTAATAAGAAATTAATACATTTTGGTTTGCATCCAATAATTTCGTAAATACGCTAAACTACTATAAAAAGGAATTGAATTGTCTTATTTCTTTTTAACTTAGAAATCAATGAAAATTAATGTGGTTGGAATCTTTTACTTAAAAAGAGGAAGACATTAATTGTAAACATATATTGAAATAAATTTAAATTGGGTGATTTATTTTAAATTAATTCAGTTCATGTTTCATAGTTTAATGCTAGTTTACTACATATATGTTTATACCTAAATATAAACTTATGTTTTAGATCCAATTAGATCATATAAAAATAGATTATTTAGGTTTTAAATCTCATACGATATTAATTAAATGTTAATAGGAGATGATAGAGGGGGTAAAATAGATTTACACTTGACTGTTTCCTTGTCAATTAGACTTGATTAAATTTTAATTGCAACGTAATTTACCTTTCCATCTTCACTCTTCTAATTTACTCTTACATTCATTACCTCCATATGTGGATTATTTTTATACCTTTTATTTATGAATGTAAACTATCAGTGGCGAGAAAGATGTACATAAATATATAATATATATAATATACACCTGTTTATATTTCCTTATTTATGCTATCAAATTTTTGAATGTATGTTAATGCGTTCCTAGTAAAATATTCAATTAAAATATTGACATGTTTGTTTAAAATTACAATCTAATCACAAAGAGAGAGAGAGAGAGAGAGAAATGAAAAGTTCTTAATGTAGTATATTCTTTTGATTTATGATACAAATTTGTATAGAGAATTTATTTTTATTTATTGTGTGTTAGTTAAATCTTTAATGGATTTCAATTTTGGTATGTTTGGGGTTAACAAAATTAATTAAGTGAACAATCGTTTTTGAAATTAGAATTCCAAAAGTTTGTTTACAGTATAAAGTTGGCCATTCATTCCCTTTTTGATTAATAATTGCCGCATTCTTTTCATTATTTCCTCATTGTTTCATCACCCTTTTCCATTTACATTGTCTGAAGCTTTTCCAATTTGAAAACATAAACTACCTTTCACATTTTTAATTCTTTCTTTTACCTCTTTTTAATACTTGCTACTTTTAAAAAGCTGTTTATATTTACTTTATTTCAATGCCTATTTTGTTCATATTTAATTTATTTTTTCGTTCATTTTCCAACTTCATTTCCTGAAACCTCATTTCATTTATTTCTAATTAATAGCAGCCTCGCTTTTCAAATCTCATTGGCCCTAAATCTAACTCTAACCTTATAAATAAGATATGATGCAAATGAAACCCTAGCCTCCATTCTAATCTTCTTCTTTTTTTCTTTTTCTTCTTCAAATCTTCTTATTCTCTCTCTCTTTTTTCCTTCCTCTTCAAATATTCTTCTTCTTCAAATCTTCTTTTATTTCAAACTTTCTTCTTTCTTTTCAAATCTTGATCTTCTCTTTCACTTTTAGTTCTTCTAGTTTTAATACTTTTTTCAAATCTTTTTTTTTTCAAACCTTCTAAAAATATGTACACACACACACACATATATATATATATATAATAAGGAGGACAATTAAAGTAAATCAAACCAAATGAAAAAAATAAAGAACAAAGCTGGCAATCAAGAAGGAGGCTAAGGAAACATGAGAGAAGCTATTGATTATAAGTCTATTATTTTCAAATTCGCATAAAGGTGAGTGATTTAACTCACTCACAAATACTAAACCTTCTTATGTTAGTTGAATTAAATTTTATGATAAGCAATTTATTGATTGCTGTTTGATAGTTTAATTTGACTGAAATTGAATTTAATTTCTACTTAAATTAATATTGAATTTAAATAGTTAGTTAAATACCTGATTATGATAACCAGTTAATTGTTATGATTTATCGGTTGATTTGAATGATGATTATGGTGGATGCTTAATTGTTGACATTATGGATAATATGATGTTATGTTTATTTTGTATGTTGTTATCACACTGCAAGTTCCTTTAGTTATTGTTTGGAAAATCACTATGGGTTGAAATGATACATACCCGAATGATCTTATAGATTATGGAAAAATCATTATGGGTTGAAATGATAAACCAGAGTGATTTTATGGATTTGGAATATTGTGATTCTTGATACGTGTTAAAATGATATATATCCGGAAATTTAAATTTTTGCAGGTTAAAATGATATATATCCATATCACTTGACTATATGGTAGAAAATTATATATGGACACCGCTGGGCGGTATTAAATCATTTTTTAAATGGTAAAGTATGTTTGATTTATAAATTTGATTTATAAATTTAATGTAATGATTTTATTTAAAATTCATATTTGGAAAATAATTTATTTTATATGTTTTAAAGCTTCTACTTATAAGTTAGTATGTGGTTTCAAATGTAAATTTAAGATTTTAACTTATAATTTTATTTAGTTTTAAATATATATTTTAAATAGTTTAAAATTTAATTTGATAAAATATTTAGTATAATTTTAATATATATTTATACATAATTTAATTTATTATAATAAGTATAATTTTAAAGATTTATTTAAAATTTAATATAAAATAATAAATATAGACTTTTATAATAACTTAATAAATAAAAGATTTTGTAAAAGGTTTTAGAATCTTTATAAAAGGTTTTGTAAGGAATTTATTAAAATTTAGTAAGAGATTTTATAAAAGGGTTTTTTAAAAGGGTTTTGTAATAGTTTTATAAAGTAGTTATAAAGGTTTCAAAGGATTTGATGAAGGGGTTTTATCAAAGAACTTGTATAAATGGATTTGGAAATGTTTTAAAGGAATTTGCGTCGAAGTTTATGAAAATGGAAAGAGTTGTAAACTATTTCGAATTCATAAATAGTGTTATAAATGGTTCTAAATCATACAAATAGTTTATAGATTGTTTGAGAGAGATTTATAAATTATTTTCGAATTAATTGAAAGAAATCATCCCCGGTGTTTGTGAATATATTTATACTCCTGGAATAAGTATATTGATATCTTAATATGAAAGTATGGACTGTTTTCTAGATTTATCATATAAATGTTTTATAAAATGACCACGGTGTGAAATTATCGTTTGGTTGTTAAAGAGACCGTGGTCGGATATTGTCATATTCTCTGCCAATACCGAAACCTCTTTAACAACTATGCACGTGGCGAAGAATCCAAAATGAAGTAGGATGGTCTGGCAAACGCTACTGGAATGAAGTAAGAGAACGATGATGGATAGCCCTGACTTTGGGTCATAGTTAAAATGAATAAAGCAAGAGCTATACCAGGCCAAGTGAGGTCGCCCCTCCAATCGGGCACATTTCTTCGATACCATATCTATTACTTCGCGATTGATTGGTGGCCACCCATTGATTTTGATTATGGGAGTGTGCCTTGAGGTGGACGGTAGTAGCGGCAATGCGTTACCACTAGTCCGGGAGTGCAAAATGGTAGAATCCTACCCTAGGCATTCCTTGCGTGCCTTGTCATATTTATCCTGATCGAGCCCATTATGACTTTCGTTTGTATCATATCTATGGAGTGCTCCTTGAGTAAACCACTGGTTTGGTGGAGCTTACAGTATCTATATAGACTACAATATTTATATATAAATGTGCTAAATGGGATATGCGTAATGGCTTGATGCTATTTTAATACTTTACTTTGCCGTAGACATATTATAACAACGCATTGTATTATAAATGTAGATAGTTTAACGGATCGTTAGGAGATGTAATCCTGAACATCCCTTAAGTTATTGCACGCACGTTAGACATTGGATACAAGATGTAAATCCCGCAAACATCACTGAAGCCATTACACTTATATTTACTTATTTTGATTTAACTTAAATAAGATCTTTTAGTTCTTACTCGAGTGTTTTATCCTTTCATTACGCTCGGGTCAGCTTGAGCTTTTCAGTGTTAAAGACATTATTCTGGAGGACGAAGACGGAGTTTAGTAATATATTATTATTTTATCCCATCGGATCATGTTATTCCGCTGCATTATTTATTTATTCCTGCCCTATGTACAACTCTGATTCGTATTGTAAAGTGTAATCAAATGTTCTTTGTCAAACAACTTCATGAGTTGTTTATTTTATTATTATATTTTGTCACTTCGCTGTGAGATTGGTGATTTGTTTTTCCGTCTTTTCTCTTATTTTCTTATTTACTCCATTAACAATCCTCCTTTTGAATAGTTTGAGTTGATATGTGTGGTTTATTGTCGATTTAAACCATCCAAAAAGGTGGGTCATTACAGATTAGAAATAAAATTTAATGATTTGTTAATGTATTTATTGAATATGAACTTTACTAAAATTTTGAAATAATAAATTTCGACGATTTTGGCAATAATAAATATTGAAATGAATTCTATATACTGAACGTGTTTATAATCAATAGTTGGGATTGAATAATGAATATTGGATTACTATAAAATGAGAGTAGTTGTTTATTATTTGAATTTGTTTGAAAATTAAATTTTATAAGTTAAATAATTTATACTGAAATATGGTGGTTTAGTGGATAATTAAATTATCTAAAATTTAATATTGGAATTATTTTAATAGTTGAATCTTGGATTAATGTGAAAGAAAATGATATCAAAAATTAATTTGAATTTTATTTAAATATAAATGAAGATTGTTAGCATTTAAAATTGGATTTAAAGTGAATAACTAGAGATTGAAAATTTTAAATTAACGAGTAAAAAATAGCCATTTTGGCCGTTGTCTCGGATTTTGACGAAATTAGTTTCATCAGATATGTAATAGTGAATTATTATAGGATTTCAAGTTTCATAGCGATCGGAATGATGGTAAAACAGTATGAACGCTAGGCGACACGCTTCGTTTGGAGTTTGAAAATTTTGTGGGCCGATTAGGTCGGAACTTAAGTCGTTCATTTCATTTTCGTTCTAACCCTAGCTTCAGCCGCTTCTTATAAACAAAATTAATGGCTGAAAATTCACCACCTTCCTCCTTTAATTTCTCATTATCCGTTCATCAAAATCAAAATCTTCCAAAAGCGAAGTTGTAGAGCTCAACGAGCTCTACACATCCAACAGTAGGTTTATGGCATAATATCTCGGATTCACCAAGATCTGGCTTTGAATGCCGCATACATTTTTGGGTTTTGCACGTGGACAGAGGCGACGCATGAGGTGGCACTCGTGGTGGAGGAGGAGCCGGCCATGATGCGTACGGTGGAAAAGGCCGATCGTCGTTCTGTGGCCTTGGGTGGCGTGCATGGTCATTCTCAGTCGTGTTTTGATGGATTCCTAGATGTGGGTTCGAACGAGAAGAGACGATGTTTTTTTTATTATTTATGTTAACTATTATTTTTAATTATCAAATGTTTATAAATCCATAACACTTTCATATGAGATTCGTTTCGGACGAAACGAGTGGCACTGGAATCGTATCGACAAAGGCTACATCTTGGAGTTGGTATGAGATATTTTTGAAGCTGGAAAAAATTATGGTTTCAAAAAGAAGGTGATTGTTTTATAATGCTCACGACGTACTAAAATACTTTTTTATGCTAGTTAATTTATATTGTGAAGTGATTTCAATTTATTGATTGCGATTAGTAAATTTAACTGACATTTAAATTGATATGAATTAAATGATAGGAATCTGAATTGACAATTCAAATTTGAAATGGAAATTAAATTGCTAATTATGATTTTGATAACTAGTAAATTATTATGATACTTTGACCGATTTGGATGTTGATTGTGATGGATGCCGTTGATTCATATTACGGATGATTTAGATGTTTATTTATTTATTTTAATATACCCTGTTATCATCCTATATATTATTTAAAGTACATAGAACCGTAAATCGAATTATTTCAAATAAATAAAGAAAGTGGTTGAAATGATAGATACCTATGACATTTATTTTGGATTGAAATGATATATATCCATCCTTGAAATTAAATAGAAATAACTGATCACTTGGCCATAGGATAAAAAATTATATATCGACACTAGATTGGTTGAATTAAATGATTTTAAAATTTTTGATTTGAAATTATTTAAATGATTTTGATTTAAAGAGGAAAAAAATCAAATTTATGGAAATCGATTTATTTACAAACTTGAGCTTGAAATGTTTAAATTTAAATTTGGTACCAGGAATTGTTTAAATAATCAAAGCTGAGATTTTGAAGTTATAATCAAAATATGTTTTGAATTTCAGAAATCGATACGTTTTAAAAGAATGGACTTTTCTTCGAACTTTGAATATTGCTAAGAAAAAGTAATTTAAATCGATATTTCACAAGTTGAGCTCGGAATTCAATTATTTTAAAACGTTTGAACATTTAATTGAACATCGAAGTAAAATTTAATTCAAATGCTTCAAATCGATATTTTGAAAATCGAGCTCAAAAATGATATAAATCGAAATGGTTTAAAATTGAGAATTGAGCTGAAATTTAACCATCGAATCGAATAGTTGAAGTTTAAATTGAAATCGATTTGGAACTGAAATTTAGTTCGAAATCAAAATTGAAATAGATTTGAATTAAATTGGAATCATACTTAATTCAAATTGAAATCGAAATTGAATCATTTTAAATAGAAATTGGAAGTAATTTGAATTGGAAGATTTAGAATTGAATCAGTTTCACATTGAAACTATTTTCAAATAAATTATTTTAAAATAAACTATTTAAAACCTATCTTTTTAAATAATCAAATTATTTTGATTTTCCAAACTATTTTATTTACAAAAAAATTAAATACTCAAATCATTTTATGTCAAACTATTTTAACTATTTTTAAACAATTTGAATTTTTTTCCAAACTATTTCTAAAAATTCAAATTGGTCAAGGCTGGAATGTTTATATTCAAATCATGGATTTAAATGCGAATGAGGTTACAATGAACTTATAATCTAAATTGAAATTCGAAATAATTTTGGAAACAAAATCGAGATATTGGGGCGAAAGTGATTTTGAAGTGAAAATGACTTTCTAGTGTAAGTTCACATATTTGAGGTAAATATGATATTTCAAAATGAAATAGATTTTGAAGCAAATATGATATTTTGATATCAAGTATGAATTATTTCGAAATGTAAAAGTACCAACCGATGTGTAAAACGACGTTTGGTTATTAAAGAGACTGGAGCCTCTTATTGGCATAATCTTTATCAACGTTGGAACCACTTTAACAACTATGTACGCGGAGGAAACTCCAAAATGATGTGGTTGGATTTGGCATCATTTGCTGGATTTGATGGAAGAGAACGATGATGGATAGCCTTAACTTTTGAGTCATACTTAAAATGACTAAAACAAGAGCTATACCAGGCCAAGTGGGGTCGCTCCCCCTTTCGAACACGCTTCTTCGAAACCATATCTTTTACTTTGCGATTGATTGGTGGACACCCTAGATTATTAGAGTGTTGTTTCGAGGTGGGCAGTAGCTGCGGCTATACGTTACCACCAGTCTGGAAGGGCAAAACAGTAGAATCCTACCCTGGGTATTGCCTCGTGTGCCATGTCATATTTATCCTGATCGAGCACACTATGACTTTGGTTTGTGTTGTACCTATGAGTGCTCCCTAATAGCCCACCAGTTATGGTGGAGTTTACAGTACTGTGTAGACTATGATGCTTATATAAAAATGTTTAAGGGGGGTAATGGTAATGCCTTAATGTTATTTTCAATATTTATTTTACCGATTGGACATTATATATGTAGCATATTCTACTATATATATTAACCGATAATTAGGAGATGGAAAATCCCATAACATCTCTTGAGTTAGTGCATGCACGTTATACACTAGATAAGAGATGTGAAATCCCGTAAACATCTCTAACGCTGCACTCATGACATATGCGATATTTATTTGACTTACATAAGAATATTTTAGTCCTGACTCGAGTGTTTTTTTTCATTACGCTCGGGTTAGCCCTGAGTATTTAGCGCATTGAAGATTATTTTCTAGAGGACGAAGACGAAGATTTGGTAGATTATTACAATTATTTTTTCCCTACATCATGTGGTTCCACTGCGTTGTTTTATTTGGTCTTATTGTATATATAACTCTGATAAATGTTGTATGAATTATAATCAGATGTATTATATAGATAGCTTCATGAACTGTTTATTTGATCATTATATTTTGTCATTCCGCTGTGAAATTCTATGTTTGCTTTCTTCTTCTTTTCTTATTTTTCTAAATTAACCCCAATGATTATCTACGTTTCGGATTGTTTAAGTTGAACATGTGTGGATTATTGTTGATTTAAACCTTGTGAAATTTGGGTCGTAACATATTGTTACTCTTGTATTTAATAAAAGTAATTAAATGAGAAATTTTAAAGCTGAATTTAATAAACTATCTAAATTTTAGGTTGATTTCTTTTAACTTCTTTTAAAATCCAAATATAACGTAGGCAACATCCATAGATTTTCAGGACGCTAAATATAAATTATTTTTCTATCAATCTTCTTTATTTTCATTGCTAATCATCAATAATTAGATCAAGGATATTTGTAGAATAAAAATAATATCTTTATTTTAAATTGAGATTATTACTTGAAAAATAACTAATAAATAGTTGAAATCGCTTTCAAAATTTTATTACGCATCAAAAATCTTGATCGTAAAATAATTTATAAATATAATAAATATAAAAGCATTATAAAAACTAATCCTTACTTATTTATAGGTAAAATGCATAAGAAAATAAACTCTAAACATGTTAAATCTTATGATTCTTAAATATTGTACAAATGTATCCACCATGATAGTAAAATAATTTTAGCAAAAAACTAAAGATCTATTATGATTCAAAGCAAATTTTTAATAGCTATAAGATATTAAAAAAATTAATAAAACTATATGTAGCAAAAATCTAGTGAATTCAGGAGGAAAGAGAGTTGAATATAACCAAAGTTTAAACCTTGCCATAATATTGTGATAGTTTGTTATTTAAATTGTTTAAATTGTGTAATTGGATTTATGATTGTGATCTTATGTTAATTAAATTATGCAATTGAATTTATGATATGATTTTGTGTCCTTATAGAGCCCGAGAATAAATAGGAACTAAGATGAAAGAAAACACAAAAAGAAAATAAATATTTTCTTCTTGATGAGAAAAACAAAACTTCTGGTTAGGGTTTGAACTTTGTAGAGAAATAGAATATAATTTAACATAATGAGTAGATTTAATAAGAGGGAAAGTCAAGCGAACATGATGTTACACCCAAATATATTAAAGCTTATTAAATGTGAAAATATACAGATGTATCAATGAGAGTTAAGGATTTTAATTCTAAAATTATGAAAAAAAAGAAGAAATATTAGGAGAGATCCGAAAATACAAGATGAAATAAAAAAATAAAGAGAATAAATATTTTATTTTTGATTAGAAAAAACAAATTTCTGGTTAGGGTTTTAACTTTGTAGAGAAATAAAATAGAATTTAACATAGTGAGTGAATTTAATAAAAGGGTAAGTTAAAGGGACATAGGGTTACACCTGGATATATTAAGTCTTATTTCATGTAAAAATTTAGAAGGGAAAATGTGAAAATACACACATGAATCAAGAAGGATAACGGATTTTAATTCTAACACCATGAGGAAAAAGGGCTAATTCTATATAAACCGATAGAATTGCTGAGTAGCCCCTTGAAATTTTAAAAAGAAATTAAGACAAAATTGCTCTTATGTCATTCACCTATCATTTTACCTCTCATCTTATTTTCCTTCTTTTATTCGTCTTATCTAATAAACCGTAATAATATAATTTTTGGTAATTCTCGAACGTTATGCCTGAATTGATTAATGATGATGACGTAATACAAATCTAATGGAACCAAAAGAGGTAAAATTTGAATTTTACTTTGTTTTGTTTTTTTTCTATTTGAAAATGCATAGATCGTAGAAGAACAACTAAGAGATTTATTGGAAAATTAAGTAGTAGAAATGTGTGATATATACAACCAGGCAGATGGGATGTGTGGATTAAAAAAATTTCTCGTAAGTCTTATGGTTGTTCATGAGGTGAATTTTTTTACGGATTATTTTTTGCTAGGCAAGGGTATAAAGGTAAAATTTTAAAAATAAAATTTGTATACTCAGCAAAAACAGAGGTATTGTAATTTTTTTAGTTTCATATAGGGCAACTCGGTAAATTTACTTATTCAAATAGAATTAATCGAAAAAGACATTAGCAGAGGTTCATCTTTTATGTATATAGTATAAGGTCTACCACGTCAATAAATGAAATTTTAGCGAAAACCAAAAATTTACGATGATTCAAAGCAAATTTTTAATAGCTGTGGAATATAAAAAATTGACTTAAACTATAGTTAGCATAAACTTTGTGAATTTAGGAGGAAAGCGAGTTCACCAAAGTTTGAGCCTTACCATTTATTATGCAATCTTCCATTGATTGAATTGTTTAATTGAATCTATGATATGATTTTGAGTCCTTTTAAAGCCTGAGTTAAATATTAATTTGAATGAAAGAAGAAGAAAAAAGGATTCTAATATTATGAGAAAAAAGAAGAGATATTAGGAGAGATCCACCTTTAATGTGTATATTAAGAACTACTATGATAGTAAAAGAAATTTTAGCAAAAACTAAAAATCTATGATGATTCAAAGCAAAATTTTAATAGCTATAGAATATAAAAAATGAATTAAACTATAGTTTGCAAAAATCTAGTGAATTTAAGAGGAAAGAGAGTTGAATATCGCCATTGTTTAATCCTTACCATCGTATTATGCGGTCTTTTATTGATTAAATTGTCTAATTTAATTAATGATATAATTTTGAGTTTTATGGAGTCCGAGATTAAAGGGGAACTAAAATGAAAGAAGAAAAAAAGAACAATGTTACAATATATGTAAATCATGAAATGGATATGCTTTTATGTTGTTTTGTTTAGTCCCACATCGTGGAATATGTTAAATCCTTAGCTCTAAAGCCTTTATATAAAGGAGGCTATGTAATGTAAATACATGTCTAATTTCAGGAATGAATAATATATCTTCTGCCTCTCCCTCTCTAATGACTTCTACTTTCTTCATTTTATAACACGTTATCAACACAATCTCTAAACAATTTTTTTATAGATTTGAATTGTGATAATATAGAAGACCAGGTCTACTTTGCTTTTCAGATCTAATTATAGATCTCAAGATGGTAAGGAAGTTTTTAGATTTAATTATATTGATCTTATCTTTTTCAGATGTAATTCTATTAATTTTATCTTCTTAGATCTCATTCAATCACAGATCTAATTTTTTGATCTCATTCTATTGGAGATCTTATGTTCTAATTTTTTTAGATCTTTTGTAAAACTTGATATCATGCTCAAATAATATATCTTTGAGATCTATATATTTTAGTCATCAGATCTATTCTTTTTCATGTTTATTCATTCTTTTCTCTTATATATTTATTGAAATCAAGTTTGACTTCTGAGATTACTTATTATTACATATCTTTTAGTTGAAAGCAATTTTATTTATTCCTTTAGAATTTGTAGTTGATAAATATTCAGTTTGAATTGATTCAAAATTTCTAACAAGTGGTATTAGATCCACTCATATTTGATTTCATTATGAATTTTTGATTTTTTTGAGTAAGTTTTGAATCGACTTTATTTATAAGTAATTGAATTCTTTTAATATCTTACTCAAACTACAGATCTATTTGATCTATGTATGAAAGATTTTTTTGTTGTCGATAATTTTGGATTTGATTTGAAGCTAAGTTGTTTTTCCTAGACCAAAAGGTAGCTTCTGATGTATAAAACAAGATATAAATGATCTGTATATAGTTTGTGTAATTAAATAAAATTCTAAAATGTTATTTTATTTTTTGGAAATAATCTTAATTCCCTAAATTTACGAGATAACATTTGAAGATTTACATTATTGTTTTGCTATATTTGGTAAAGAAATGAAGTTAATTTTCTTATAAGGGAAATAATTTGGATCTGAGATGTATAGTTATTTATGATTATGAATGATATGGATAGATTTAAGATGATAATGTTGTTTATTTTAGAAACTTTAATTATTAAGAATAAACTTTCTCTTTAAGATATCCATTTAATTTTATTATTGAGTAATCTCGAACGTAGATCTGAGTTGAAATTATGTTACTTTAACTGTTGTTTGTTCAATTGATTCATATATATTTATAATGAAATCATTTTGTTGTTATAGTAGTTATATCTTAGATCACATAAAGGTTAAATTTATTTATTTTTATCATAAATGTGTTAAATGCATTGGTTATTGTAAATTAAATAATATTTTATGTTTGTGTTTTGGAATAAGAATTGACGCATGATGTACTATTTGATGTATTTATTTTGACAAGTAATGCCTGGCATAATGGAAGAATTAGGTTTAACAACAACTTTAAGTTGTGGTAAGAAATTATTTTAATAGAAGTTGTATAACTCAAAATCCAAGACCTGAAGTCTTGAACTATGAAAACAATTTCTGATAAAGTTTACAAGCTTGAATTCTTATCAGTATCTTTTTTTTAATTTGTCAAAATGTACAAGCTTCTAAAAAGGAAGTTTACTCAAAATTTGAGAACCTGAAGTTCATAACAAATTATTGAACTTGAAGTTCATGAATTAGAAGCTCAAAACTCTATTGAAATTGTGTAAAATAAAAAGGTTGTACTCCTTGAATAAGTTAAAGGAAATTAATAAATCATCCCAAAAGAGATGTTTTAGAGATTTATTTATATTTATATTGCAAAATCCAACATCCCAGCAGAGATGTTATAGGAATTTTATTTTTGTTACATTGCAATTCCTTAAAAGGAAATACTATATTCCCTGAAGGAATAATGTTATAATTTTTTTGAAGTAATAACAATAATTTATCCAAAAAAAATGATATTGTATACCAATTTTACACTCCAGAAGTTGTGGTTTTATCTCTTGCATCTTACTTTCAGCTGGTGAACCTAATTTTGTCACAGTATTTAAAGTTAGATATGCCATTTTAAAAGCAGTTACAACAATAATCTCTAACATGAATATTTTATGCTACTGTAAAAGTAGTAATTATTAATTTATATAAAATAAATATTATATATTGATGTGACATTCCAATAGTGCATATATATATATATATATCTAGAATAAAAAATTCACTCCAGAAGTAGTGATACTAAAATATCTCTAGAAGAGATTTATAAATTGAAAATGATAACATATCTCTAAAAGAGATTTATTTATATATTTGGTAATTTTATTAAACCAGATAAGTGTACGTAAATATGATTATGAAGGATCCTAATTTAGTTTAGATTAGATCCAAAAGGTTTAAGATTATCCCAAGAATACATTGTTCTATGTTCATATGTCTAATTATACCATAAAGCTCATATTCCTAGTTATTATTTCATAAGAAATATTACATGCATAATCATATCTTGAAGAAATATCTTTAAATATTCTCCCGAAGAGGGGTCTATATTTCATATCATAATTTTCATGCAAGCTATGCACAATCCTTGACTATAATTCATCCCTTCTCCACCAATCAATCCATATAAAGGCCTTTCCATATTTTCAAGGGTGTTTTGCATTTTCAAGGAAATTATTTGATGCAATTAATGAGATTGGATCTAGAGCTATAAAAAGGATGTAAATAAGAAATTATAGTTGCTTTTATAGATTATATTTGTTGTCTTTTACTATTTTGCAGTAATGTTTTTATTCTTTCACTATAACTACTATCATATATGAGTTCTTATTTTATGAAATGCATTAATTATATACCCATGAACAATATTTTGATATTTATGCATTTTTATTTCCACCGATAGTTGGTAATATGATAAACATAGCCAAACTTGAATTTAAAACTTTGGACTTATTAGGAGATAACTTTTTGTCATGGATATTGGATGCTGACATTCAACTACAATCTCAATGCTTTGAATATACCATTAAAAATGATAATAATATGTCCTAGTAGGATAAAACAAAGGCTCTTATATTTTTAAGGTGTCATATCTATGGCAATCTTAAAATAAGACATTTAACTAGAAAAAAATCATCTTTACTTATGGAACTCCCTGAAGGAGCGTTATAACCACTAGAGGATGGTCACACTTCCAAACACTAAACAAGAGTGGTTGAACCTAAAGTTTCAACCAGTTGAAAGTTGGTGCTTATATGTTTTTCTTTTCAGAACTAATTGAAATAACATACTGATGAATGTTGTGTTTTATAGGTAGTCCATTTTATTTTATTTTGGAAAATATTAGCATTTATTTAATGCTTACAAATTTTAATAGTTGACTAACTACATTGTCTTTAATTCTTCAGATATGGACCATCAATATTTGAGTGGTAAATATATACCTACTAGATAATGCAACGACTCATATGATTTTGGAAAAAACTAGAAGTTTTTCTCTGAACTATCTGAAAATATTTCAGCTAAAAAATTCAACCATAGCAACTTTGCCATATAATTGAAGGGTCCGGAAGAGCCTATATAGTGTTACCAAATGGTACATATATCTTAATTCACAATACATTATACTCAAGCAAATTTAAAAGAATTTGTTGAGTTTTGAGGATATATAAATGAATGGCTACCATATTGAAATTATAATGAAAATGTCAAAGAATATCTTTGCGTTATCTCTACAAATTGAAAGCTGGAAGCTTATTTTAGAAAAATTTGGTACAATTTCAATTGGATTTTATTTTACGAAATTTGGCATAATTGAATCCCAATTTAAAATGAGCCAAAAGCTCACAAATATCACTTGAATGCATCTTATCAATTGATAAAAGGATTATCCTCCTATTATTAATATTTATGGTGTAATTGTTAGTAGCAATATGATAATGGATCGAAATGAGAATCCAATGATGATTATTATTTAATGTGACAATGTTTGTCAACATTGAGGGGGAGGATGAAGGGATACATGTTCATTTTGATCATCAGTGTCAAATATTTATTAACATGTATAATGATGCAAAATATTAAGTAACTTGAATAAATTATTAATAATATCCCTAGTAGACTTTCTCCAATATAGATTTGAATTCCTGAAGGATCAAAATGTGTAAACCACATCAGAAATATGGTACAAAATTCAGTTTGACATACTTTTGAAGTAATAAAGATGCCAAATAAAAGAGGTGAGTCTTCTCGAAGAAACATTTAAGGGTGCTTTTGAAGAGACTAGTGACATGATTGTCAAATAACCTTAGAAAGTGTTTTAGGTACCTAAACATGATAATCAAAGAGATCTCAATAAATCATGTCTAGAACTGACAATAAATAATTATTGATGATAAATTTATAAATAATAAAGCGCTTATGTTTATGAATAGATTAAGAATCTTGAATTAGGGGAAAACATGATCGACCATCATGGATCCTTTAATAGTAGAAATATGTGGACATGTAGTCTGCAAAGTACCAAAAGAACTTGAAATGCTTAATATACCCCGAAGGTATAAAGGTGGTTTAAATCATATTAAATAATGAAAGTATACAAATTCCTGAAGAATATAAATAACTTACGTTGTTATAAAGAATGCAAAGAACAAGGAGAGTAGATTCCAACCTACTTTTAAGTATTGTTGTAATGAAAATATTGATATAAGTCATGACGAGTAGATTACTTCCTATTTTTAAGTATCATTGTAATGAAACTCTTAATATCCATTAAAGTGTTAGTTGCGATATGCAAATCTTACTAAAATATACAAATTCCTGAAGAATATAAATAACTTCGATGATTATAAACAATGCAAAGAACATGGAATGTAGATTACAACCTTCCTCTAAGTATTACTGTAATGAAATTCTTGATTCACTTCAAGGTGAGTAGATTACTTCCTGCTTTTAAGTATTGTTGTAATGGAACTTTTAATATTCATCAAAGATGTAGTTGCAATATAAAAAACTGATTTGAAGCATAAAAGTGAAAGCACACGATGTGTTTTTCATAAAGGTAGCAAACAAAATGCATAAAATGCAAATCATATTTGAAAGAAACAATCTTGAAAATTTTGATTGTTATTTATGGATCCAGAAGTATCTATAACCAATTTAATTTATCGAAAGATGAATGCGAATTCAGAGGAAACTTTTAAATCAGGGGGAGCATCCATAAGCATTTTATAATGCACTTTTTTTCCTTAACTAAGATTTTTCCCACTAGGTTTTTATTGTTAAGGTTTTAATGAGGCATTATCTTGATCCAGAAGTATCAAGTCTCCAGTAACATTTGAAAATAAGTTACAATGTACTCCTTTTCCTTATTTAAGATTTTTCCCACTGGGTTTTTCTTATTAAGGTTTTAATGAGGCAATATCTTGATCTAGAAGAATCAAACGTTTTTTCAAGAAATAATCTCAAATATGTTAGTGAAATTGTATTTTTATCAATGACTAAGGTTTTTCCCATAGGGTTTTCCTTTGTAAGGTTTTTAATGAAGTATTGTATTGATCCAGAAGTATCAAACTCTATTGGATTCTGTAAATTATTGAAATATGTAATACTATATTGTACTCTTTTTCCTTCACTAAGATTTTTCCCATAGGGTTTTTCTTAGTAAGGTTTTAATGGGGCATTAGTTTGATAGAAGTAACAAACTTCATTTGAAGAAACGAGAAAATAATTAATGTCATTGTACACTATTTTTTTTCCTACACTTAAATTTTTCCCATTGGGTTTTTCTTAGTAAGATTTTAATGAGGCATTAATTTGATCCAGAAGTATCAAACTTCATTTGAAGAAATGAGAAAATAAGTTATGCCATTGTACTCTTTTTTTAACCTCATTAAGATTTTTTCCCTTGGTTTTTTCTTAGTAAGAATTTAATGAGGCATTATTTTGATCCAAAATTATCAAATTCTTAGAAGGAATATCCATTTTAGTATGATATTTATGATTTCACAAGTTGCACTCTTTTCCTCTTTCAAGCTTTTTCCCATTGGGTTTTCTTTATAGAGGTCTTTTATGAGGCAACAGACAATATCTATATCGACTGAATCGATAAATGCAAGCAAGATAATAATGAAGGGGAGTGATCATCGTACATGTTTCGAAACGGAAAATTTCAAGTTATCAGAGTATTCAAGATTTGGAAGATGCATTTTCAAGGAGGAGTGTTATAATATATGTAAATCATGAAATGAATATGCTTTTATGTTATTTTGTTTAGTCTCACATCGTGGAATATGTTACATCCATGGCTTTGAAGCCTTTATATAAAGGAGGCTATGTAATGTAAATACATGTCTAATTTCAGGAATGAATAATATATCTTTTGCCTCTCTCTCCAATGACTTCTACTTTCTTCATTTTATAAAGAACAAATATTTTATTTTTGGTGGGAAAAAAGAACTTCTTGTTAGGTTTTGAACTATGTAGAAAAATAAAATTGAATTCAATATAATAAGTAGATTTATTAAGAGGGAAAGTCAAAGGGACATAGTATTATGCCTGAATATATTTAAACTTGTTAAATTTGAAAACTTAGTGGGTCAAATGTGAAAATATACACATGAATCAAGGAGAATTATGGATTTTAATTTTAAAATAATAAGAAAAAAGAAGAGGTATAAAATGAAAGAAGAATAAAAGAAAATAATTTATTTTTAGTGATGAAAATGAAACTTCTGGTTTGGTCCTGAATTTTGTAGATAAGTAGAATCGAATTAAAAAAAAAGTAAATGTAATAAATCGGAAAGTCATACGGACATGGTGTTACACCTAAATATATTAAAAATTGTTAAACGTGAAAATTTTGAGGGGAAAATGTGAAGATATACACACGAGCCAAGGACAATTAAGGATTTCAATTCTAATATTATGGGAAAAAAAGAAAAGGTATTCATCTTTTATTTGTGTATAAATATGTATGTATGTATATAGTATAAGTTGTCATATGATATTCAATCTGGCCTGCTTTAGGTGCATCAATGTGCACAACGAATTTACATTCGTATCCTTGTCGTAATTATCAAAAAATTCCGCATTTATTATCCTATATATATTCCCATTTTGTCTCTAATTCTCTTTCTTCAATCTTTTATTAGTCTAAGGGTTTTCTCATTTCAGTTTGTAGGGCTTATACAATGATAAAATTTTGATCAAAAAAACCAATTTTGATATCTTTGATCTTAGCGATGCTCTTTCAAGAATGTTATTATTGATAAGAAAAGAGAAACTTTGATGAGGGTTTGAAATCTATGGGGAAATAAAATAGAGTTTAATGTAATGAGTAAATTCAATAAAAGGGAAAGTCAAAGGAACATGGTGTTACACCTGAATATATTAAAGCTTGTTAAATGTGAAAATTTTGAGGGGAAAATGTAAAAATGTACACACGTATCAAGGAGAATTAAGGCTTTTAATTCCAAAATTATGAGAAATAACAAAAGATATTAGGATAAATCCATCTTTTATGTATAGCGTATAGGATACAGTTTAAGGTCTATTGTCACAATAAATGAATTTTTTGCAAAAAGCTAAAGATCTACGATGATTTAAAGAAATTTTTTAAAAGCTATAGAATATAAAAAAAATTGAATTAAAATGTAGTTAGCAAAAATCTTGTGAATTTAGAGGAAAGAGAGCCGAATATCAAATTTAAACCTTACCATCATATTGTGCGATCTTCTATTAATTGAATTGTGCAATTGAATGTGCAATATGTTTTTCAGTCCTTATGGAGCCCGAAATCAAAGAGAAACTAAAATAAAAGAAGAAGAAGACGAGATTCTAAAATTATGAGAAAAAAGATGAAATATTAAGAGAGATTAATCTTTTATGCATATAGTGTAGGATATGCCCTGATAATAAATGATATTTTAGGTAAAATTAAAGATTTACATGATTAAAAGCAAAAATTTAAAAGCTGTTGAATACAAAAAATTGAAATAAAGAATAGTCAGCAAAAATTAGTGAATTTAGGAGGAAAGAGAGTTGAATATCACTGAAGTTTAAGCCTTACCATTGTATTTTGCGATCTTCTATTAATTGAATTGTGGAAATGAATTTATGGTATGATTTTGTGTTTTTGTGGACTCCAAGATTAAAAAGGAACTGAAATGAAAGGAAAAAATGCGAATAAATATCTTATTCTTGATGTGAAAAAAGAAACTTATGGTAAGGGTTTGAACTTTGTAGAAAAATATAATAGAATCAACATAATGTGTAAATTTAATAAAAAGGAAAGTCAAAGGGACATGATGTTGCACCTGAATATACTAAAGCTTGTTAAATGTTAAAATTTAGAGGGCAAATGTGAAAATATACACATGAATCAAGAGGAATTGAGGTTTTAATTCTTAAATTATGAGAAAAAAGAAAAGATATCGAAAGAGATCCATCTTTTTTTGTATATTGTATAAGACATAGTATAAGATATTAGAACGAATTTGATTCAAGAAGCCGTTGATATCCTTGTTTGTAAAATGAGTTTTAATATAATTAAATGAGTTTATAAAAGTTAACTAAGTTTATAATAATAATAATAATAAATTAACGAAGTTTATGAATATTAACTAAATTTACAATAATAATAATAATAATAATAATAATAATAATAATAATAATAATTCTCTATAAAGTATTTGCCGAGTTAACTAAGTGGTATAAAAATTAACTAAGCTCGTATAATAATTATCGTTAAATAATAATGATAATAAATAAGCTATAAGTTTTATGAAAATAAACAAAATTCATGACAATAATAATAATAATAATAAAATTATAAAATATTAACCAATTTAACTAAGTGGATTAATCGTTCTGGATTTAATGAAATGTCATCAAAAGAAAATGGGTGTTGTTTCACAATTTTTTAAGGTGATCCTAACCTTCAACAAGTTACACAGGATTTTTGTTTCCTTTTTTTCCTTTTTTTTTTTAGAATGAAACCTAACTAGTTAGTCTTAAATGAGGAATCGTACACTTGGATTCTTATAACACCTCGTTAGTCTTAGGGATTCCTCTAGATTCCTAAGAGGAATGTTATATTCTACAAATGCTTTCAAAACAGTTAGTCTTAGGGATACCATATTCTACAAATGCTTACATCTAAACTACCAATATACGTATAAAACATGCTCATGCTAACATAAGGAAACACCGTTTTAATAAATTTTATATTACATTTTAAGCAGAACCATTATTTATCATGATAAATGCAATTTGAATTTTGCACCTTTTAAATTTTAATTTTACGATAACCATGTAGCTATTTTTTCTAGCTTAAATGGGCAAATAATCATACAAGAATAATCATATATGAATCTTCTACGATAAAGAGAGAAAAAACTAAAAGGAGGACCATGCTAATTATAATTCAATACTACCTGCAAGGGTGGAGTTCTACTAGTTTGCTCATTGAACTTAATTACTAGTTCCTGTACTCTATCCAAACAAAATATGGATTACTTCACTTTTCATCTTCTTCTTGATTACCTTACAAAGAGCCACTAGACAATAAATGATACATTCTATCTTTTGGCCAATCAATTAACTTATCATCATATTTTACTAATTTTAGTTTACATGGCTTCTACTACATCTAATTACTGTTGTTATTGCCATTAATTGTGAGATAATTTATTGTTTTATTATTGTTATATATAACCAATCTTTAGTGGTGTACAAGCCGGTCGATTAATTTTTAAAAAAAAAGTGTCTGACAACACGGAATTTTAGAATATCTATAATTGATAAAGTAACTAAATTTAATTAGTGGAAATACTGATTTTTATTTGGATTAATAAAATGAAATTCTGATAATAAGAATATATCTGGATATATATATATATATATATATTATATAGATGAATTAAAACTATTACATCTAGATAAATATTCATTCGATAATATTTGTTAAATGATCCTCTTTAATAAATATTTATTTGGAAACTCATCTTTTCAAAACTAAAATAAATTTTTATACATACATATATATATATATATAATCAACTTTGAATAAATCTTTGGAAATCTTATATATATGTAAGATTGGTTCGTAAATGTGTAAGGTAAGCTTTTATGAAAAAAATAAATAAATAAATAAAATAAATACAAAAGAAGCTTGCTGTGTAACCAACGAATAGCCTATATCCTCTACTTGGCCTTCTTCATTTTTGCCTGGATTCCATAAATTTGTTAAGTTAAAAAAAAGGGGAGAGTCAGGCTGCTAATTCATTTTTCACTTGCTCAAAGCCCTAATTTCCAAATCATCAACTTGTGAATCCCAAGTGCGATGCGACGTTTGTGTAGACGACCGAGCTTTGGAGGCCGCGACCTGGCTCATGCAATCGATCATTGCATAGTGGAGCAGCACCACTGTAAGGGTAGTTGGACAGATGTGCATGGCAGTGTGGTGATCGAAGATTTGGTTTTCGCTTCGGTTTCTGCAGCAATGATTGAGGTGAGTAACAGATCTTATTTCTTCTATTTTCCAAATTGCATGTGAGTAAACTGATCTGTTAAAACTCAGAGTTCATATATAATTGATGCATGTGGGATTTGGGTAGAGTAGGTGAGCAAAACCACCCCTTTAAGATTAGATCTGATGAGGTCCCTGTTGATATAAATATATTTGAAGTTATTGTGAGTTATATGATGCCTGCACTGTTTGTTTGCGTAATATATCTATATGATCTTGAAAGTGCATGCCTGTATAACTATATAGGAATAGTTCTGTTTGAAAAAAAAAGAATTCAGGAAAAAAAATTGATTTCTCAAAATCTACAAAGATTTAGGAAATGGTTTTAAATAAAACTTAGTTATATTCACTTAATTAAGATTTTAAAATTTACTGGAAGAATCAAATGTAAAAAATGTCACTGGAAAGAACAGTACAAACTCAAAATATCCCAAATTTTGATCATCCAGTTGTAAAATTGCTTCCACTATGTATATGCCAGAGAAGTGATAGGCAACATAATGTGGATTGATATGGTTTGTGATGTGTAGAAGAGATGATGAGGTTTAGGCAAGGCAGTGGTTAGTTTTTGACTGTTGGTGTACACTGGTTTGACAGTATTTGAATGAAGAGGGATGGTGAAGACAGTGGAAAATGGGATGGTAGGTGATGTTGATGATGGCTGCACTGTTGGTTGTGGTTGTTTGGGTTGGTAGGCTTTGGAAGGCAGTAAAGATTTAAAGGAGGTCAGTGGCAATAGGTGGTATAAGGTAATATGTATGATTGTAGTGGCAATAGGAAGTCAGTGGAGGCTGTGATTGCAGTGACTGTTGATAGTGGGGGCAGGTTATGTTATTAGAGGAGAAGCATGAAGTATGATGGTAAGCAGTGATGATATGTGAAGTATTGGTGGTGGTTGAACTATGGCTATCAGGTGGATGATGTATATGGGAAGTGTTTGATGTGTACGAGGGTAACAGTTGGTGGGGGAAAATGCAGTGGAAGTGTGCTTCAGGTGGAGGTATGGAATTGTTAGTGGGCAGTGTTGATGTGGTGAGGCATTTATGATGTATTGTAGTTGATTTGAATGGTAAGGCAAAGAGGAGATGATAGAGAGATGCTGCAGTGGTTAGAGGAGTGGAAATTGCAGCTGATTTTTATGTTGGCAGCAGGTGATTACAGGAAGTGATTGTTATGCAGGAGTTATGAAGTGGCAATGTCTGTTGAAGGAGTAATTTTGTATGACAGGTTGATTATTGGAAATGAATGTGGGTTGAAGGCAGTGGAGTGGTGGTTAAGGGATGTATGTTGTATGGCAGATGGTAGGAACTTGATAGTAATGTTGTTGTATGGCAGAATGTTGCAAGGATGGTAGGCTGATGGTAAGTGCAAGATGATGTGAAGACTTGTTGCTCTGAATTGTGAAGTTTGGATGGAGTTGTAGTGGTGACAGCAAGTTGGATGTTTGTTGTGATATATAGAGGACGTTTATAGCAATAAACTTGGTGTACAGAGGAGAGAGAGTTTGATGTGCAGTAAATAGTGAATAATGCAAGTTTTGTGCGGTTTGAGATGAAGCAAGTAAGGTGGAGCAGTAAACAGGTGGTGAAACATATATGTGCAGGCTACTAGTAGTGGTCAAGGGGGTGAATGTTCAGAAATGTGGAGGAGATTGTGTGAGGGGACAGCAGCAAGGTGATATGATGTTGTAGGCTGCAATGGTGGATGGTATAGTTGTGTAGTTGCAAATTCAGGTGGAAGAAGAGACGTAAGAAAAGCATGGGGTTTAACTCAAGTTTGTGCGAGGTTGGATGCGGGATTGTTCTGGGTTTTTATTAGATGTTAACTGAGTCAGGATACATTAATTATGATAAACTATTTAAGTGGTAGATTTCGTATTTAATGTTTTGTTAATTTTAGGTTTAGAACTATTTAAGTTGTTAAAAAAAGAGCTAAATTAATTAGATAATTAAATGGTTTAAGTTAAAAGATTAAATGTTTTGAGTATTACTTAAGCTTAAAGCTATTAAGTTATTTTGATTCTTAGGTTATTAGGTAAGGTTATAGAGTTATAATTAAGAAGATGAATTAAGATAGATGATTTATCATTTAAATTCGTTAATAATTAAAGATTTACTTTTAAATAATTAAGAATTAGTTATTGATCAATAAAGTAGAAATTAAAGGGTGATTATTGTTAACAAAAGAATAATTAATTGTTGTGACTAATTATTGATTCAGGGATAATTAATCAATGTAATTAACCAATAAAATCAGTTAAGCAATGGTATAATTACTTGATGGAAGTAATTTATAGGTAAAGTACTTAAGGAAAGTAATTAAGCATTAATTACTTAGTGTAAAGAATTATTATGAATAATACTTAATGAAGTAATTAAAGGAATTAATTACTCAGTATGATTAATTAATTGGATGAGGTTAATTTTGGTTAACTAATTCAGTTTAATTAATTAAAGTTAATCATTTGATGTTGGGTTAGGTATAATTACTTAAGGTAATTAATGAGGTGTAATTTCTTAGTGAATAAATTAGTTGCCAGATGTAATTAAGAAAAAGGAAATTATTTAATGGGAAGTAATTAAAGGATCGTTAATTAATGTAATTTATGAAAGTGATCAATCTTGCTTATAAATGATTGAATGATGATAAGTGCTTTGGATTGGTTGATATCTCTGATAAGGATTGCTTTGTGATATGATATGTTGAATGGTCGGTGATAATGTGATTATCTATCAATTATAAATCGCGGTGTAAAAGTGTTATCCGATAATTAAGGGTGAATTGTATTTAATTGGATAAGTGGGTTAAGATAACATTGGGATCGAAGAGACCGGAGTCGGGTATCAGTAAATACCCGAAGCCACTTCGATTCTTTATAGATTGATATGTGGAATCAATAGGCTAATATGGAACGATTTAGGTAAATTGACCACTTAATCTAGGTTTGGCACTTAGAAATTGATGTGAGAAATAAGTAATGTTTATAACAGCCAGCGAAGATTTAAATTGATACAAGTACCCCGGGTTTATATAAGTTGTATGCTTTTGAATTACTTGTTAGATGGGTTTACTCACGTTGGTTTCCAGCCTGACCCGGGTGTTACTTTGATGTAATGCTCGGGTCAGACCGAGTATTACAGATTTTCCGGTAAGGACGTTCTGCAGCTCAGGAGGCGCGCTGGATGGCAGGGACATATGGGGAGTTTCCACTATGATATTGTATATATATCTGAGACATGTTAAATTGTATCTGTCCAATGTTGTATGAAAATTGTTGTAACTCTGATATGTCGATGTAAATTGATAGATACAGTTTTCTTTGGTAGAACTATTATTATTCATATTATATTTTATCCGCTGCGAATGTGAGATTGTGTGTTTCTTTTCTGTTCTTCTTCTTCCATCTCTTTTTCTTTTCTCTAACTATCTGGAATTTTCGGGATCGAAATTTCCGGGTCGTTACATTTGGTATCAGAGCTGGAGGTTAAGCGAGAACCTTGGCTCTGTTGGGATTACTCATTAAGGATAGGGTAAGTGGTACCCTAGAATGAGTTTTGTGTGTGTGTGTGTGTGTGTGTGTGTGTGTGTGTGTGTGTGTGTGTGTATGAGAGAGCGTACTTGTTATTTTCTTATATAAATGTTTTCAAATGATTTCAAAAGTAAATGAATCTTATATAAGGAATAGATTATCTATTATATTAAGGAAATTGGTTGTATTATTAATTAAATTAAAAGTAATTGTAAGAATTAAGTGGTAATAGAATTACAACCAAATTGAAATAAAATTTAAGACAAGTTTGAAATGGATTCAAACTAAAATTGAAATCTTGAATTGGAGAAGTATTTCAGAATAAGATAAATTAGAATTGGTTTCAAACTGGAAAATAGAATGGATATTGTGTTTAATAATGGGATGATTGTTTTTCAATAAACAATAAAATGTTTTAAGGAAGTAACCGTTTAAAAGAAAATAATTTGTAAATGTGAAAGGATATAAATAAAAGTGGGTTTCAAATTGTGAAGTCCTGAATTCTAAGTTTAAAAATTTGAATTGGTTTCAAAATGTTAAAGGAAATAATAATATTATTCAAACTACTTTAAATATGGTCCTATTTTAGAAATAGAAATGTCTGAAAATTTTAAAGAAATAATAAGTAATATTATTTGAGTAAGAGAGTTTGATGCAAACAAGAGTTGTTTAAAGATTTAAAGGAATTTGTTTTGAATTAAACCAAGGGCGGTTTAAATTTTAAAATTTGGCTTGGTGGGCCAAAAAGTAAAATGTGTATATATATGGACGGATTGAAATAAACTCCAAATATTGAGTTTTAAATTTGGAATGGGAGGTGATATCCAAAGTGATAAGTTTTTAAGTGGGAAGATTATTATTGTGAAGCTTAAGGATTGAATGAGGTTGATTGGATTAAGTAAATCGAATTTAACTTGGGAGAAGTTAAGAAGGTTTGAATGAACAACTAGAATTAGAAATTTTAAGGTGGAATTGGAATTTAACTTGGAAAGTTAAATGGTTAATTTGAATTGGGAGTTTATGTGATCTCAAAATGGGTTTGAGATCTGGAAATTGGAAATTGATGGATGTTTTAAAATAAATTAGATGATATCATCCTATTGTTGTTAAAAATCTATAGGTTGTGAATTGAAATTGTTTAAAACATTAAAGGTAAATTAATTTGAAGGAATTAAATCAACATTTGAAGTATTAACTTGAATTTATATAATTCGTGATAATTTAAATTTGAAATTTGAAATTAGTTCAAACTGAAGTTGATTTGAATTAATTGAAATGGTGATTGAAGATGTATGAGTATAAGATTTAAATGGAAAATTTGAATTGGATTGATTTGAATAATTTGGAATTGTAATTAAAATTGAATAGTTTTAAAATTCAAATGGAATTTGAATTAAATTTGGAAGGAAATCAAGAATAATTCAACTTGATTTGGAAATGGAGTTGAAATGAATTGAAATTGGAACTAGTTCAATTGAAATTTATTTGAATTAGTAGAATTTGAGATCAAGGTTGAATAAAGTTAAATTTTGGAAAGAAACTGAGGTTAATTCAACTTGAATTGGGGTTGAATCAATTTCAATGGAAATTGAAGATTATTTAAAGTGGAGTTGGGTCAATTTAAATGAAAGTGGAAGTTTAGATTGAATTAATGAGATTGGAGATTGGAAAGTGAACAGTTTTGGCTTTAGACTATTTTTAATATAGATTGTTTTAATATAAACCTATTTTTCCAAGATATTCATTATATATATAAAACCTTTCTTTTAAAAGCCAAATTATCTTATGCTTGTTTTACAATTATTTTGAAACTGTTTAACAATTTTTCAACTGGTTTATAAACTAATTACTATATTCCATCTATTTACAAAACTAATTATTATCCTACTATTATTTTGCAATTATCTAAAATTTCTATAATTATTTTAACTATTTTCTAACTATTTTACACCTATCTTACAAACTAGTAATTATTTTCCAACTACTTATCTATTTTTAAATATTTCAAGCTATTTTCTAAATAAACTGGTCGGAGTCCAAACTTTTATTGGTTAAATATTCAATCGAGATAAGAATAGAGGTGATAATCCAAATGGATTAAAGCAGTTGTGAATAATGAATGAAAATCAAAGTGAATGTGAATAGAAATGAAATTAATTTGGCTAATAACCAATAAAGATAAATACGTAGGGTGTACGTATGTTATTCTATTCGCATAGTGATTTGATCCAGATTCGAGCACGGAATTTCGAGATAGTATGTCGATCCGAGTTGGAATTTTTCACTCGATTTTCGACGGCGAACCTGGATATGGATTATTGATTGGTTCTGGATATTCTCTATCATAGTTATGACTATGCAAGGAGAATGACGGTTTATGATCAAGAAACCAGATTTGTGTCCGCACTAGGAAGTCGGATGGACGATACTAGTTCAGAAATGAAATTGTGTGATCGAGTGAGCGATCAGATTGGTATAGCGTACGGATGATATGTGTACATCGTACAGATTTGAATGAAAATGATATTGGAAAGAGAAATCAAATTTGAATATTTGATTCTGGATAAATAAAGTTATATATATCTTTGTTATATAAAATGAAACTCCCCTTGTTGAATCTTTGGCCAGAAGAAAATGGTTTTTGAAAATGTTTGAAGTATAAAAGAAGTTTTATGCAGGTTTGAAATGAAAGTTTTAAAGATTATATATATCTGTATATATATATAAAGGATATTATGAGGATTTTGGAAAAAGGTTTTGGAAACCTTTGGATTTGGAAAGGCTTTTGATTTTTGGGTAAAATCAATATTGAATTTGGAAAGCCTAGTTTGAGAATTATCGATTTTGGGATAATCGATTTTGTGTAAAGGAGCTTTATGTGAGATCATACTAGGTGTATGATTTAAAGATACTATATATGTATAGTATAAAATGTTTTGATGATGGCTCTGGGGAAAAAGGCGCTTCCTTGAAATGAACTTCTCAAGAGTACCACCGGGTGGTGCTGCCTTGAGTCCCAAGGGGGGGTTCTAAAGTTGATCCTGTGAGGAGTCCGGACAAAACTAGTTCCTGGGGATTATGAGTAGAGTATACCATAGCGAAAGTCGAGTGTGCCGCTGAGAGCCAACAGTCTGCGTTTGATTTTATATCGGTAGATGCGACCTATGTAGGAGTGGAGAAGTTTCATTTCGACAGCGAAAATCAGAGGCCGCTGAGAGCCTGCAGTTACATGGACTTTTGCTGTGACGGCAACGTAACCCTGGAATGTAACTGTGATCTATTGTGTGGGTTCCATGGCGTAATCGAGAGGCCGCGGAGAGCCTGCAGTTACATGGACTTTTGCTGCGATGGCAACGTAACCCTGGAATGTAACTGTGACCATGGATGGGGGTGATAATTTCCAGAGCATTCTCATCAAAGATATATCCTCTATTTTCAAAAACCATTTTCTATATTTTCAATAAAAATTATTTTCAAAGTATTTTCGCTGGATGTGGAAACGAGTCGGCCAAGCACTTGTAGATTTTCAGTCATACGCCTGATCAACATATGACCGAGTTTCTGTGAGAACGAAGATGGAATTGTTGAAACATCAAGTTATAAAATGATATTTTCTATAAAAACTATTTTGAAAATATTATATAGATTTTTAAGTGTTTCAAAGAATAATTTTTCTAATAATAAGAATTTTTATAAATTCTGGCTTCGTTCATTTTCGAGGACGAAAAGATTCTAAGGGGGGAGGAATGTGATAACCCGGAATTTCAGAATATCTGTAATTGATAAAATAACTAAATTTAATTAGTGGAAATACTGATTTTTATTTGGATTAATAAAATGAAATTATGATAATTAGAATATATCTGGATATATATATGTATATGTATATATATATATATATATATAGATGAATTTAAACTATTATATCTAGATAAATATTCATTTGATAATATTTGTTAAATGATCCTCTTTTATAAATATTTATTTGGAAAACTCATATTTTCAAAACTAAAATAAAATTTTATACATACATACATACATATATATATATATATATATATATATATAGAATCAACTTTGAATAAATCTTTGGAAATTTTATATATATGTAATATTGGTTTGTAAATGTGTAAGGTAAGCTTTTATGAAAAAAATAAATAAATAAATAAATACAAAAGAAGCTTGCTGTGTAACCAACGAATAGCCTATATCCTCTACTTGGCCTTCTTCATTTTTGCCTGGATTCCATAAATTTGTTAAGTTAAAAAAAAAGGAGAGATTCAGGCTGCTAATTCATTTTTCACTTGCTCAAAGCCCTAATTTCCAAATCATCAACTTGTGAATCCCAAGCACGATGCGACGTTTGTGTAGACGACCGAGCTTTGGAGGCCACGACCTGGCTCATGCAATCGATCATTGCATAGTGGAGCAGCACCACTGTAAGGGTAGTTGGACAGATGTGCATGGCAGTGTGGTGATCGAAGATTTGGTTTTCGCTTCGGTCTCTGCAGCAATGATTGAGGTGAGTAACAGATCTTATTTCTTCTATTTTCCAAATTGCATGTTAGTAAACTGAACTGTTAAAACTCAGAGTTCATATATAATTGATGCATGTGGGATCTGGGTAGAGTAGGTGAGCAAAACCACCCCTTTAAGATTAGATCTGATGAGGTCCCTGTTGATAAAAATATATTTGAAGTTATTGTGAGTTATATGATGCCTGCACTGTTTGTTTGCGTAGTATATCTGTATGATCTTGAAAGTGCATGCCTGTATAACTATATAGGAATAGTTCTGTTTGAGAAAAAAAGAATTCAGGAAAAAAAATTGATTTCTCAAAATCTACAAAGATTTAGGAAATGATTTTAAATAAAACTTAGTTATATTCACTTAATTAAGATTTTAAAATTTACTGGAAGAATCAAATGTAAAAAATGTCACTGGAAAGAACAGTACAAACTCAAAATATCCCAAATTTTGATCATCCAGTTGTAAAATTGCTTCCACTATGTATATGCCAGAGAAGTGATAGGCAACATAATGTGGATTGATATGGTTTGTGATGTGTAGAAGAGATGATGAGGTTTAGGCAAGGCAGTGGTTAGTTTTTGACTGTTGGTGTACACTGGTTTGACAGTATTTGAATGGAGAGGGATGGTGAAGACAGTGGAAAATGGGATGGTAGTTGATGTTGATGATGGCTGCACTGTTGGTTGTGGTTGTTTGGGTTGGTAGGCTGTGATAGGCAGTAAAGATTTAAAGGAGGTCAGTGGCAATAGGTGGTATAAGGCAATATGTATGATTGTAGTGGAAATAGGAAGTCAATGGAGGCTGTGATTGCAGTGACTGTTGATAGTGGGGGCATGTTATGTTATGAGAGGAGAAGCATGAAGTATGATAGGAAGCAGTGATGATATGTGAAGTATTGGTGGTGGTTGAACTATGGTTGTCAGGTGGATGATGTATATGGGAAGTGTTTGATGTGTACGAGGGTAACGGTTGGTGGGGGAAAATGCAGTGGAAGTGTGCTTCAGGTGGAGGTATGGAATTGTGAGTGGGCAGTGTTGATGTGGTGAGGCATTTATGATGTATTGTAGTTGATGTGAATGGTAAGGAAAAGAGGAGACGATAGAGAGATGCTGCAGTGGTTAGAGGAGTGGAAATTGCAGCTGATTTTTATGTTGGCAGCAGGTGATTACAGGAAGTGATTGTTATGCAGGAGTTATGAAGTGGCAATGTCTGTTGAAGGAGTAATTTTGTATGACAGGGTGATTATTTGAAATGAATGTGGGTTGAAGGCAGTGGAGTGGTGGTTCAGGGATGTATGTTGTATGGCAGATGGTAGGAACTTGATAGTAATGTTGTTGTATGGCAGAATGTTGCAAGGATGGTAGGCTGATGGTAAGTGCAAGATGATGTGAAGACTTGTTGCTCTGAATTGTGAAGCTTGGATGGAGTTGTAGTGGTGACAGCAAGTTGGATGTTTGTTGTGATATATAGAGGACGTTTGTAGTAGTAAACTTGGTGTATAGAGGAGAGAGAGTTTGATGTGCAGTAAATAGTGAATAATGCAAGTTATGTGGGGTTTGAGATGAAGCAAGTAAGTTGGAGCAGTAAACAGGTGGGAAACAGTTATGTGCAGGCTACTAGTAGTGGTCAAGGGGGTGAATGTTCAAAAATGTGGAGGAGATTGTGTGAGGGGACAACAACAAGGTGATATGATGTTGTAGGCTGCAATGGTGGCTGGTATGGTTGTGTAGTTGCAAATTCAGGTGGCAGAAGGGACGTAAGAAAAGCATGGGGTTTAACTCAAGTTTGTGCGAGGTAGGACGCGGGATTGTTCTGGGTTTTTATTAGATGTTAACTGAGTCAGGATACATTAATTATGATAAACTATTTAATTGGTAGATTTCGTATTTAATGTTTTGTTAATTTTAGGTTTAGAACTATTTAAGTTGTTAAAAAAAAGAGCTAAATTAATTAGATAATTAAATGGTTTAAGTTAAAAGATTAAATGTTTTGAGTATTACTTAAACTTAAAGCTTTTAAGTTATTTTGATTCTTAGGTTATTAGGTAAGGTTATAGAGTGATAATTAAGAAGATGAATTAAGATAGATGATTTATCATTTAAATTCGTTAATAATTAAAGATTTACTTTTAAATAATTAAGAATTAGTTATTGATCAATAAAATAGAAATTAAAGGGTGATTATTGTTAACAAAAGAATTATTAATTGTTGTGACTAATTATTGATTCAAGGATAATTAATCAATGTAATTAACCAATAAAATCAGTTAAGCAATGGTATAACTACTTGATGGAAGTAATTTAAAGGTAAAGTACTTAAGGAAAGTAATTAAGCATTAATTACTTAGTGTAAAGAATTATTATGAATAAAACTTAACGAAGTAATTAAAGGAATTAATTACTCAATATGATTAATTAATTGGATGAGGTTAATTTTGGTTAATTAATTCTGTTTAATTAATTAAAGTTAATCATTTGATGTTGGGTTAGGTTTAATTACTTAAGGTAATTAATCAGGTGTAATTTCTTAGTGAATAAATTAGTTGCCAGATGTAATTAAATAAAAGGAAATTATTTAATGGGAAGTAATTAGAGGATCGTTAATTAATGTAATTTATGAAAGTGATCAATCTTGCTTATAAATGATTGAATGATGATAAGTGCTTTGGATTGGTTGATATCTCTGATAAGGATTGCTTTATGATATGATATGTTGAATGGTCGGTGATAATGTGATTATCTATCAATTATGAATTGCGGTGTAAAAGTGTTATCTGATAATTAAGGGTGAATTGTATTTAATTGGATAAGTGGGTTAAGATAACATTGGGATCGAAGAGGCCGGAGTCGGGTATCAGTAAATACCCGAAGCCACTTCGATTCTTTATAGATTGATATGTGGAATCAATAGGCTAATATGGAATGATTTAAGTAAATTGGACCACTTAATCTTGGTTTGGCACTTAGAAATTGAGAAATAAGTAATGTTTATAACAGCCTGTGAAGTTTTAAATTGATACAAGTACCCCTGGTTTATATAAGTTGTATGCTTTTGAATTACATGTTAGATGAGTTTACTCACGCTGGTTTCCTGCCTGACCCGGGTGTTACTTTGATGTAATGCTCGGGTCAGACCGAGTATTACAGATTTTCAGGTAAGGACGTTCTGGAGCTCAGGAGGCGAGTTGGATGGCAGGGACGTATGGAGAGTTTCCACTATGATATTGTATATATATCTGAGACATGTTAAATTGTTTATGTCCAGTGTTGTATAAAAATTGTTGTAACTCTGATAGTCGATGTAAATTGATAGATACAGTTTTCTTTGGTATAACTATTATTATTGATATTATATTTTATCCGCTGCGAATGTGAGATTGTGTGTTTCTTTTCTGTTCTTCTTCTTCTATCTTTTTTTCTTTTCTCTAACTATCTGGAATTTTCGGGATCGAAATTTTCGGGTCGTTACAAAGTGTCAGCAGATCAAATTTGCTAAAATATATGTTAGCCTTAGGTATACCTTATTCTTTCATTATCGCACATTATAGTTATACAAATGTGTCAGATAGTTCAATTGTATTTGTCCCAGATAACATGATTTTTACCTAAAGTTCTAAACATGGTACGGTTTATAATTCCAATGTGTTAAGTGTTTAGTTTCCATTGAATAAACAAAGGATAAAGTGAATTATAAATGTTAAACTCAAGTTAGGGACTGATCAGTTTATAAAAGATGTCTCGCAACATGAAAGGAAACAAAATATGAAATATTGATATGTTAATGCTATCAGTTTTTCTTACATCAATTTAAACTGACATTGGTTTGTAACATGTGATAAGTCATAGTAGCTCCTAATAACAACAACAATCATAACAGCAATAATCACAATAAATAAACCAAGTTTATAAAAATTAATTAAGTTTCATAACGATTAACTAAGTTTAAAATGATGGTGATGATAATTATAAATATTAACCAAGTTTGCTAATTTTTATAAAAGTTAACTAAATTTATATAAATAATAATAATAACAATAATAATTAAGTTCATAAAAATTAACTTGCTTAACTAATTTTTATAAAAGTTGTCTAAGTTTATAATAATAGCAATAATTTTATGAAAATTAATTAAGTTTATAAAAATAATTATAAAATAATAAAATATTAACCAAGTTAACTATGTTTTACAAAAATAATTTTTTATATAATTAATTAATTAATCGGTGGATAATCCACTATAAAAACCAGCTTATATTGTAAATAATAATAATAATAAATTAACTCATAATTATAAAACTAATAACATCGACAACAACTATAGTCATAATACTAATAATAACAATAAAAAAACTATGTTTAGAATAATAATAATAATAATAATAATAAATAATAAATAATTATATAGTATTGACCAAGTTAACTAAGTTTCATAAAAATTAACTAAGTTTATAATAATAATAACAAAAAATTAGCTATAAATTTTATACAAATTAACTAAATTTTATAATATTAATATTATTAAGGGTTTTGTTATCATGTACCCTAAGGGAAGATGTTAATAATGATTATTTCAGACTAAAAAAAAAGAACGAAGTTAAATACCTAGATTATCCTTACACAATTAAAAAAGGGTGGAATTCAGGGTGGATTATATGGTAATTTTATAATCTTAACATGTGCCCTGAACGCACATGTTAGCATTTCCCTAATAATGATAATAATGATAAATTACAAAATATTAATCAAGTTAACTAAATTTTATAAAAACTAGTAAATTTATTTATAGTAATAATAATATATTAACCAAGTTTATAAAATTAACTTCATTCATTAAGTCTTATAAAAATTAAATAAGTTAACAAAAATTAACTAAGTTTATAATAACAACAATAAATCAACTAAATTTATGAAAATTAACTAAGTTTATAACAATAATATAATAGTTATAGTAATAATAAATTATTAAAATCCCATATCGATGTCTTAAGGGAGAGAATTGTAGTTATTAATAGAAGTAATAATGTCATAAGTCATGTCCCAGTAAATGATAATGCGTACGACCATTCTGATTCATTGCTTTAATTAGGAAACTAGCTCTTGTTTAGAATTTTTGTTTTTTACCTACAGAATTAATGTTGTTTAAAAGTAATTTCTTAGTTATATTAGTTTAGTCCTATAAATTCATATATATGTGCTTATATGCTTGTTTGAGTTAAATGTAGGCATTTGATGGCACTTTACTCCCTTTTGGTTCTTTTCATACTCATTTTTGCTTTGGAAATTTTAAGCAACTCACTAAAAGATATGTTTTAATGCTTAATAGGAGTGTACTATATGACCTACACACTTTATAAGTTATATAAGTAAACATGTGGACCTTCTAGCCGTATGGATGTTTGTGATTGATAAATTGTGATTCTGGTCATGTTTCGATCATATATATCTATTTCGTATGCTTGGGGTATTTTCATGCTTGCAGGGAAAAGGAGACTGCGGCTAATTTTTTCAATTTAGACACTTACAATATTTTTGATAAGAAAATTTTAGCAAATATTTTTTCCTAGTCAAAATACTTCATTTTCAAATTTTATTCATATTCATATTCATATTCATATATATTATATATATATATATATATAATGTAGATATTTATTTCATTTGCAGATCTGGGAATGAAAGATATGGGATTATTCTTTTTAATGCGAACAAGTAGCTACTTCTTTTTGGTAAAACATTGGCTGCTACTTTTTATTTGTACTTAAAACATATTCAATGGAATATTATGTGGTTAAAACGTTGGGATATTATGTGTATAGGGTTTTGCTGTGTTCAATACAATGTGTTGCATCTGTATGCTAATATTTCTATGATTATTTCATTATTCAAATTGATTTATGTATAGAAATATTCTAAATGCAGAATCTTGATACATACAATTTATAAGGATGCCGTAGATTTTAATATCACAAAAGGTAAACCAAGCACTTAAAAAACGCTAAAAGTGTTATCAAAAGTAAAACTTTTTACAGTGCTTTTTTGTGCTATAAATAGTCAATGTGTGAATTATAACATGTCGGTGTACAACGTTTTTGAACCACTACTGTAGAATTTATAACAATGTTCTTAAAAGTAAAGATAATATATAATATAGTGCTATAAAAAAACAGTAGTGGTTAAGAAGCTCTATTGAAAATAAACTTTTTAAAGTGCTTTTTTGTGCTATCTACTGTTTAATATATATTATAACATGTCGATATACATCATTTTTAAACCGCTATTATAGGCTATTATTATGTTTTTTATATGCTATCGTAGGTTGTTTTTGTTGCGATGTAACTTTCCCTATGGTTCTCATCTATTCTTCTTTTCATTGTTTGGAAGTCCCTTCCTTTCCTGTTAAGAGTTGAGTTAACAAGTTCCTTCCATTTCACAACAAATTTGATGAAGTCATGGTTTAGTTCTTTTTTTTGAAACTGTCCCTCGAGCTTGAAGTTGGATATTCTGTCTAACTTGAGCAAATGGTCATTTCCTAACATGATATGCTATCTAAGCCCTCGTTCTTACTTCCCTTTATTTATTTTATTCACTAAGATGAAAATTGGCTCTTTCCCTATATGAAATGGATTCAAACTCCATCTATGTTGGTAGCATTGGGTGATCCTCTTCTTTTCCTCTAAGTTTGAAGGGCTAAACTCAATAGGTTTAATACTTATTCCTCGCTAAATTGTAGGATGTTTCATGATTGGCTGGGGTGTTCAAGTGAGGTTTTGAAGATCCTTGTTAAGATTCAATTATCAGGATTAAAGTTTGAATGAGACAGATTTGGCTCTATGTTAAAAAATAGGTGAGTTGCTGAGTTCAACTCTCAATGAAAGCACCACTAAATGTTACATAAAAATCTAATACAATCCTATGCGGTTGGAAATTAAAGGAAGGTAAGTTCCAAGGTCCAATATATAAATCAAAGGATGCATATGCAAGTCGTTGGTCCATAAGGATCTAGTGTAAGTTACAAGTTCATATGAAGGAGATTATGCAAATAAAATTTCATTCATGTCCTCAAAAAAAAAAAATCCAATTTCAGTTTGACCTAACAGCCATTGAAAGCCTAATTTCAAGCTTTTTATTATACATACAAAAAATTTAAAATCACAAAGAAGAAGAACTAGGACACAACCCCTTTCTAGTAGGGGGTACATGCCCATTTATAAAAAACTCCAGCTTTTAATTCATGAAACATGTAATTTGAAGAAAGCAACGATCATGATTTGCTGACATGGCATATGCTTAAGATGATGCATGACACTTCCCTTCTTTAGCTCCTTCATGATGACGTGCATAATTAGCCCAGCAGGGGAACACCATGCGGCCAGTTAGAATGTTTATTTTATGGATATACTTCAAAGTGCAATAGCTCTGCATTTTCAAATTTCAATTGCCTAATTTGTAAATACATGATTGAATCAATACGTGATAGCCTTGAAGTATCCCTACTTGATAGCCCACATTAATCGAACTTGCGATAACTTTAGTGCATCATCCTTCAACAGCTAATTAAACCAACATGTGACAACTAAGCCTCATCTTTCGATAACCAACTTAATCAATGTGCAATAGCAAGGAAGCCACATCCTTTGATAACCAAAGTAATCAACATGCGTTAGATTAGGAGCATTATCGTTCGAGAACAAAATTAATCAACATGCGATAGTTGGAAGCTTCATCCTTTGATGGCCAAATTAATCATCATGAAATAGCAAAGAAGCCTTATCCTTCAATATCCAAATTAATCACATGATATAGCAATGAAGAGTCATCTTTCGATGGCCGAATTATCCTACATGCAACTTCCTTGTAATATAACCCATCAATTAATAATTCATTCTAAGATAGCTCCGAAGTATCAACCTTCGATAGCTAGACTAATCAACTTGCAATGGCTTTATCTCTACCAAATTGCGATGACTTGCTTTGGCTTTCAACATACGATGGCTTTATCTTTCACCAAATTGTGATACGTTATTTTGGCCTTCAACATATAATGGACTTATCTTTCAACAATTATGATAGCTAATTTTGGTCTTCAACTTGCAATACTCTTTTATTATCAACTTTGACCTTCAACATGCGATAGCCCTATTATTATCATCCTGTGATAGCTTGCTTTTGGCCTTCAACATGTGATAGCCCTTTTATCATCAACCTACAATAGCTAGCATGTTTTTGGTATAACAAGAGGATTAGGTGCCTTAGGGTGCTTGCCGAGACTAAAGAGTTAAGGGGCTTCGAAGGTTACAAAAGTGGTTGGCTTCGGAAGAATGGAAAAATATGTGTTCCAGATATAGGTGACCTTCGCAAGGAAGTATCGAATGGTTATCATCTTCAGAGTTTGCGATTGACTCTAGTGGTACTAAGATATACTAAGATGTGAAGAGAAGCTTTTATTGAGAAGGAATGATGGGAAATTTTAGAGAATGTAGGAAAAGATGTTTCACATGACAACTTAAGGCCAAACATTAGAAGTCAAGTGGAATTTTATGGCCTTTGAAAGTCTTGTGTGGAAATGAGACTCTATTTTGATGAATTACATAGATGACCTGCCAAGTTCTAAGGCTGGGATAGACATCACATAGGTCATTTTATCCTAGTGAGATCTATAAGAATGGTAACAAAGTTAGCCAAGATTTTCGTGAAGACTATAAGTGCCTACATGGAATCCCAAGTACTATAGTTTGTGATAAAGACTCATTGTTTTCCAGTGAATTATGATGAAGCTTATAGAGTGATTTGGTATTGGAGTCATGTATGAGTGTAAAATACAATCCACGGACAGATAGATAGACCAAGATGCTCATCTGAGTGCAGGAGGATTTTTTGTGAGCTTGTCTGCTAGACATTAAAGGATTTTGAGAAGATCACTTACACTTAAAAGAAATTCTCCCAAACAATAGTTATGAATCCCATATTGGGATGACACCTTTTGAGGCATTATATGGAAGACTGTAATTCATATATATGTTGGTGCCAAACGGGAGATGGGATCATTTTAGGTCTACGTCTTATACGGGATGCCTGAGAAAAGGTTGAGACGATTCGGTAGAGAACGAAGGAAGCTCAATCGAGGAAAAAGAGCTTTGTTGATAAAAGGAGAAAAGATTTAGAGTTAGATTTAGAGGATCACCTGCTTGTTAATGCTTATCCAATGGGAGATAATACGAGGTTCATAAAGGCTAAAAGTTTGCACCAAGGTATGTTGGCCTATTTTCAAATCTTGAGAGGACTGGCAAGGTGGCTTTAATTGGGTTGTCGAGTACATTGTTGGGGTCCACAATCTGTTTCATTTATCACATTTACGAAATTTTTATATGGGACCCAAATTATATTGTAAATCGAGAGCGATGGAGAGCTTTACAATTGAACCAAATATGACTTATGTGAGGAAACAGTTCTTGATAGTAGACCAAGATATGAAGAAGCTATAGAATAAGGTTGTGAAGCTTGTTTGAGTACAGTTGTGACGCCCACCGTAAGCCCCACCTTCATAAATAATATTACAAAGTTATACCATCTACTAGCATGGAGAATAGGGTTGGTTAGGAGCCACCATCCGTGCGAGCATTGATATGTCGATTAATAGGCTACATATTTTTTCACATGGAATCGACATGTGCAATCCAGGATCAAAACAAAATTAGAGTGGCTATAACAAAAATCCAGAACAATATATGATAAACAAAAATAATAGAATCACATATCATAGAATATACACAATGGAATACAAACAGATACGAGTTGATCAGATTGAATTGGTACATAAAAGTCGACTACAAAATTATGGTTATCACAAACCATGGCCTATACATGTACAATATCCCATAGATACAAATATGTACATTTAAATGAGTCTAAACTCGACATAAGACACAACACTACATGAATATACACACATATACAAGATGAAGGCAAGATGAATGATAACTAGATAACTGGAGTGAAATTCTCTCTGAAACTATCAAATTAGTGCACCTGAAATATATCGATCTGACCCAAGCGATATAAAATAATAAATACGTCATTCTGGGCTATAATAAATGAGTTAAGTAAGATAAATAATCGACGTAATGAATAGATCTCAAATATAAACACAAAGCCAAGTATTGGCAACCATCAAAGAATGCTTCGTTAAACTCTAAGAATGTAATCACCAATATCAAAATCCAAGATAACTTCTTAAAGAAAAACCCCCAAAATTATTTTGTGATAACACAAATAAGATGTAATCTAGAAATCATCAATAAAAATCAAGAACTCACATAAAAAGGGGAAAGGCCCCAAAACTCCACGACTGGTAAATAAATTCACCTACACACATGTAAACCGAAGATAGACATAAATGTCTATAGAACTCCAAGATGAGTGTAACCCCATAGTAACTCTAAGATAGGCATGAGTCTATAGAACTCCAAGATAGGTATGAGACCTATGACCCAAGATAGGTGCGAGACCTATAAACCTAAGTTAGGTATAAACCTATAAACATCAAGATAGGAGAAAGCCTATAAACTCTAAGGGCAAGCCAGAAACTAGTTAATAAGTGTCATGCTCTCAAATAGCAACCGAGTAAGTAACAACTTGTGTCCCATACCACATGGGTTTACCTAAATGTTTACAATAAGCCGGTTGACTCCACTCATGTGTGCAAATGGATCAATCGAACAAGTCCGGGAATTTAACTGTTGAAACAAACGTATGCGTTCCATACCACTCATTTTATTAAATATTTAAATCACCTTCTCATTCCATCAATGACATGCAATTTTATCAAAATACTTTGCTTTAAATCCTTCTTGGAAAATATGGTTTTATAAGCTATTATGTATATTGAAAAGTCCTTGTTAAATCCTTATATGGAAATACAATTTTAAACTATTATTCCATTCTTATAAAACAATTATTATTCTAAAGAAATAGATTATATATATATGTGTGTGTGTATATTTATCATAATCCTTTGTATAGAAAAATATACTTGTACTTGAAAATATAGGAAAACAGTTTGAAACTGGAAATTGTCCTATTGAAAACTCAGGTTAAAACATGCAATAAAATTCTGTGTTATAGCATGGAGCCATAGAGCATTTCTATGGAATAACAATAACCCAAGATGATTTCGCAAATTCATAAATCAAAACCCAGAAATAAAAATTAGAAACCACTAAAATAGACACCGAAATCTTGTCTGGAAACAAAGTGATTCAATCTCGGTACACCACACAAATGCAAGGTTCGAATCCAAAATGCTCGAATTCATGAAGGCCACCATCTTTTAGCCATTACCTTAGGTTAAAATCAAAAATAGGAGAGGGTAGAATTACAACCATAGGCAAAATTGAAACCAATAATCGAATTTATGCACACAAAGAGATGGAGGAGGTTACCTTCTTCAGATTTATACTTGAATTAGCCAAAAGCCCTTTGATATAGTATTAATTTGGGGATTTAGAAACTAGGTTTTGGTAATATGGAAGGGTTTGTTTCAAGTTTTTTAGAATTGAGAAACGAGAATGAGAACAAGGTACGTACTTGTTTATTTCTCCTCTCCAAGTCTTTCTACATGGGCCAAGTGGTTGAGTTATTGACCCGATAAGGAAAGCGCTAAAATTACTATAGTTTTTCTCATTTATAATACACTACTTTATGCAAATAATGATTTTACAAATTATAATTTGATTTCTCAAATTTAATCAAACACTAACATACCAAATTAAAACAAATCAAACTTGGAGTCCAAAAACGTAGCCTAATCGCTGCTCGAATACGCCAAAAGAACCCGGTACCAAACCCTCTTCAATTTGGCTTTGATTGATCAGAAAAACCGATCAAAATGTGTCCCATCGGTGCACCAGTGGTGACCTCTGGTGCACTTGTGGTGGCCGGCTGAAACAGACAGCCTTTTATCTATATATATTTCAGATCATATTTTGCTTGTTTCTCGCTCTTTTTTAATCGGATTTTCGATCCGATTTCTTCTAAATTCAGATATTATTCTCTGCATCTTTATACATTCATTTCATCAAAAAGTTTAAATATAAATCATTTCAAAATTAGTGTATAAATTGATTTTTTTAAAATAGTTCCTCGAAAAATAGAAATATAGCCTTCACATATATACACCTGCAAAATACCTTTAAAATTCATTATAAATTCAAAATAAAATCATATTAAGACCTGATATACCAAATTGAAATTTATAAATATTTTTTATATAATCTATAAATATATTTTATATATTTATTCGATATAATTCATTTCAAAGCTTAAAACATTGTCTATTTTCTATTCCTCACTAAATAAATTATTTCTCTTAAAATACGTATCTATTTATCCATAATTAAATTTATAAATTCATATGCATATGCATACTAACAATATAAACCATTTTTATACCATTTTGATTTGATTTTATACCCGAATCATTTTTACACAAAATCGGCTTGATTTTCATATATTATGGAATCACATTTATATAAATTCATATAAATTATATAAAAATGCACAAAAATTATATTTAGGTTTATCAATTTGATATTTCATCTCAAGAATTTATTTATGTAAATTTCTAACCATTTTACTATAAATTTACCAAGTATATTTGTATCACATGGAAAACCCATTTTGTAAGTTTCATATTTATTTAATTCCAAGTTTATTTCAAATTGGAGCAAAACCAAATAACGTTCCCCAATCTCATCTTAAAACTAATTAAGAATAATTAAACCACGCCTTATGTCTAATTCCAAGTAATCTTAACCAAGGTTGTTGAAGGATCCCCCTTTACAAAGATTGCGCCCCTGCAATTTCCTTAAGGAAAAGTCTGTAACAAATTACAAAGAATGTATCTTCTCAAAGAAAATTGAACTATGAACAAGGGATAACTCAAAATAAGAGAATCATCAACAATGGACTCAGGAAATCACAGAGGATGTGTTCACTCGATGAACTCTATAGCTCCACAAGAATAGTCCTTAGGATCATTGGACCATTGGACCATGGACTTAGATGAGCTAAACATCTCTATTTCGACGGTGTTTAACCTTCGAGACTACATACGAATAGAGCTCTATTCATAAGTTAAATTTTATGAGATCTCAAGTGCAATATGAAATTCTATGCCCAAGAGTAAAATCATAATATCTAAAGTGTTTCCAAGGCTGAACACATGAAGCACACCATGAATGCTAAAGAACCGGACTATTAAAAAAACTTGATCAACAATAAGGCCACTACACTCAATGGTTGGGTTGGGTCCCAGATATCAAAGAGCCATTATCCCAAATTGACTGAAATACCAATCATCCAACAAGAAAGAAAAAGGAATAAAGATTTGTTCTCCAATAAAGAAAATTCCAAGATCTTTCTAGAAGATTCACAAATAGAGTCGGGACTTAAGATCAATTTCTTTCCTCGACTTATGCTAATAAGAGAGTGATCGATATGGTTTTCCAAATAAAGACTCGAAAGGAGCCATACCGATATCGGATTAGAAACTATTAACAATGGGAAAATTCAATCAAGATAGACATGATGCTCCTAGCGCTACTAGAGTCAAGAACTCAATCATGATGTTGATTTCTAAGTTTTTTTTTTTTTACATTCAAACAACTAGAACCTCCCTATTTAATTTTTCCATTAGAAACAATTTTGCTTATTATTCATTTGGGTAACGATTGGTTTGAATTCTCAAAATTCCTATAATCTTTAATTTGTTCAAGGGATTAGAATTTATGAATTCCAACCTCAGATAATCGAATAAAGTTTATAACCCAAAAGAGATTCTTGGCTGTAAAATTTTCGAATAAGCTTAAGCTTAGTTTTCACATCTTAATTTACTATAAAGTATTTTCTCTATTCAAAATACTTAACATTCTTAATGTTCCAAGGCACTTGCTTAATTGATCATATTCGACAGTTGTGGATTAATTCTTGGATTTCTCCTCATTTAAATTCCAAATTTCATAATATAAATTTATCTCATCATGAAATTCCTTCCCTAAAGGGTTTTTTGGTAAATTTTCCAAAAATTCATACAAACCCTATTACAAGGTATTTACTTTTTATCAGGGAAATCCTAACTAATTTGTTTTGTTAAATATTTGTTTCGCCTATTGAATTATTTTCCAAAAATTAAGTTCTAGTTTATAAATTTATATTTTTCAAAATTACCTCTATTTTTATAAATCAAGAGTATTTATATCTTTACATACCCTAGTTTATACATATAATAACAAGCTTATAATCATCACCATTAAACATCTTATGGTAGACTCATAGTATGATGTTTCCTAATTAAATGATGATTGCATCAAATAATTCTTAATCAAACTCCTTTTTTAGAGAAAATAATAAATCATTTATTTTGGTCAATTGGTAATCAAATGCCAAAGCTTATCTCTATTTCGAATTGAAATTTTTTATAATTCAAGATTTGATCCTTCTTTATTTTATGTCTTAGAAAACCAATATCTCTTGCAGTGATTCCCAATACGATAAGACTGCGAGATTTAGTTATTCGCTTTAATATCCATATCTAGAGGCCAAAAGCTAAGTGCTACATATGCCGCAGTCATCTATAGTATTGACTTCTAGTGACGAAATATGGTAATGTTAATGGTATTCATAATATCAAAAGCATTTGATATGAAAAAAACCACAAATTTAAAAAAAAAACAACATTTTGCTGATTACATTTCAAAACAACAATTCATATCCGAGTTACAAAATCCCAGAACGTTTCCTAGGCAATGATCAAATATAACTTATAGTAATACACCAAGAGGGACGTATGACATTGCCCCCTTAGTTGACCAAAGAAATATAGTCATATCTAACTTAATACATAACGGAAATAAACAAAATAATCTGTACTCCTAATCAACTATCCGTTAGTCACCTGCTCATCTTCGGAAGCTTTATTCGCCTAAACAACAAAATCTGAAAACTTTAACCCTCGGCCTAGTCAAATCAGTTTTGAGCACTTGAGAGTTTAAGGGGAAACAATAACTTCGAGTCAGACATAAAGCTTGGTGTGAATAATACTGTTCATCTCTGTTATTTTATGTTAAGTGAGACTATGCCGCTTAGCGGAACGAGATTCCCCTCACTAACATCCTTTTAAAATATATCTTTTGTAAATCTTTTCCTGCAACCAAAATTGGTTAAAATCTGTAAAGCATCATTATGTATACATACATATCAAGCAATAAACGAACTATCTGTTCAAACAATTTAGTTTTGTTTCGCTAACTATTAGCCTTTGGCTGACTCGTGCCTACCAGACAACATATCAAAATTTATCTAACATCTTTTAGATGCCCCTCTTCTTCTGGACATTCTATCCTTAACTATCTGTTAAATACTTCTCTCTGGACGGTCTGTCCTTAATTTATCATTTCCCAAGGTTACCCGATCCTAATAGTTTTGCAGGCTCACCAATAACCTATATATGTATATATACAAACATATATTCCTTTCTATGTGTATTTATAATTTTACTCTTCTTGTGACAATGCCCGACACACTGGAATTTTGGACAAAAATAGACGGGGATAATAGCTAATGTATAGGGCACAACCCTATACCGGTCTCATCTGGTATTCAAATATCTAAGTCATTTTACTTATGGATCCCTTCCCATAATTTTCCTTTAATACCTTTTCAAAATGATTTAAACCTTTAAATCAAACTTAAACAAGGAAAATTTATATATTCTTTACTTTACTCAAAATCACCTTCCTATGTTATATATACACTTTACCAAAAACATAGTTGATGAAAACATTTAAATCTTTGAAAGTATCCCTTTCGAATCCATCGAAAGTACACCTTTCGAAACCATTGAAAGTACCTCTTTCTAAATCAAGTAAAACCTTTTCTTCTATCTAGGCCGAGAGGCCAAAACCTTTCTTTCGAAATTATTCTAAAAACCCTTTCGAAACCATTGGAAATCCTTCCTTTCGAAAGCTTTAAACCTTTGACATCTTCCTTTAAAAACCTTTAAACATTACCTTTTGAAAGCTCTGACTCCCCACCTCTATACCCATGCTAGCCAAGAACACTACGGTGTAATGCCGTCAACTAGCGCGGAGAATAAGGCTGTTGAGGAGCAACAATCCGTGTAATGGCTTTGTGCAAGCATCGATATGTCAGATAGAATAACTTGCATTTCATTCCTAGAGGAAACCTGACACACTGATACAAACTCAAAGCAACCACACAGTGGCTATATGTAATCTTCGGAAACAAATATAGGAATAAACATAACACAAATCAGTCACAGATGTTCATATCTCAAAGGCGGAAACAAATATGAATATTACACATAAAAGTGTGTATCAGAGTAGTGGTCAAACAAGATCCATAACTTCACAAAAGAATAGTTACAAGTGCTACACAAAAGAATAAGTATACATCAAGGAGTCTCTATCTCGAATATATACTAACAAAAACTACTAAACTAAAGTAGTTAGCCAAATGTCACATGAAGGACCATGATAGGAAGTCAAGCAGAAGCACCTGAAACATCTCGGTCTGACCCAAGTATTATTTAATAGGAAAATAATAAATGGATCACTCTAGCTATAAATATCAGATGAAATGATATAGAATAAGAGATATAACCATAATGCCATACTGTGATAAGTTTGTAATTGAAAATCAACAAGAGATTAATCAATATCATAAGAATCTTCTCGAAGATAAAAAGAAATTTCGTACTCTTTATTTCATTCACCCAACCATAAATATTGACAATTATATCAATGCCAATTACAATAGTTAATGACATACAGATTCACGGATGCACAAATATTGATAAAACTTACCAATGTAAATCACAAAAATTGGTGAAACACAAACTCTAGAAATCAATCAATAGAAATCTAGAAATCACAAAAAGGGGGAAAGAGGCATGTCACTAGAACGGGAGCATAAAAATTCACCAACACGTGTATCACAAAACGGAAAGCCATTCCATGGTTGCTAACCATTAATTTTGAACCGAAGCTCCACAAAAATGGCCCGAAGACCTTTCAGGCGAAGCTCCACCAAAACGGTCCGAAGACCTTTGAGTCGAAGTTCCACTATAACGGTACCAAGACCATGGGTCGCTACCCCACCAAGCCGAAGCCCCACTAAAAATGGGGTTTAGTCTCCCTCGCAGACAAAGAGACATCGCATATTGCTAGTCTAAATCACAATTTGATCATCATTGATCGATAAGTGTAAATTACACTAAGCTAGTAAATATATGAGTTTAGCTTCATGTCCCATAACCACTGGCTTAACTTAATTATTTACGAACAAATTGTAGACTTCCACTCGAGGTTAAGTGTCAATTAGACCAAGCTAGTAAATAAATGAGTTTAGCTTCATGTCCCATAACCACTAGCTTAACATAAATATTTACGAACAAACTGTAAGTCTCCACTCGAAAATTGTCACAAGAAATTCAATCGAACAAGTCCAAGAATTAACCGACGAAGTAAACGCAAGCGTTTCATACCACTTATTTTACTAAGTCATTTAATTAGATTTCTCATATGAGTGAGGTAAAGGTTTGTATATACTAGTAGATTGGAAAACGGTTTAAGAAACGAGCTTTGTAATAAAATAGTGTTGAAATCGTTTTGATGAAAGAATTTTGATATTTACTACTAGTATTGAAACCTTTATATTTTTAAAAGTGACAAATCACAGAGATGATTGTAGAAACAACCAGTCACTAAAATTCACATTCGAAGACGTGAATAAAAATCCAAAGAAATCGATACCGAATCCATCAAAGTGGAAATACCCAAAAATTCCAAAAATAGAAGTTATCAAAGTCGACAAAGGTGATAACAACTAATCGGAGAAGAAGAATCGATTAAAGATTGGAAAAGTAAAGCAAAATGAGCATAAATAGGCAAAACAGGGAAACAGGAGCTGGTCGGTCGACTGAACTCTCTGAGTCGATCGACCGAAAATAGTCCAGAAAGGTTTCGGCTACAGCTTCGGTCGACCGACTCAGAGAGTTCGGTCGGCTGAACCCCAAATCCTGCATTTTCTACCCTATTTAATAGAAGTGCAAACTCACTCAATTTGCAACCGGTCGGGCACGGACGCTAGGGGATTACGCCCATCGGCTAACCAGTCCTATTGGCTCCTCGATGCATCACCAAAAACATGTTCAAACATCAAAGTTAGGATTTTAAAGATTTGAACCCAAAACACTAAAAATTGGGATATTCACCAATTCAATCCAAACCAAAAGCAAGTGCATATGAACAAGTCTTAGAAATTCATACCCAACAATCAAAGATAGTTATAGACAAAGATGTGAGATAAAAATCTCATCTTTTCACAAAAATAAGGAAGGAGAAGCTTGAAAGCAAAGGAAGAATCAACCACACTTCAACACAACCCAAATGAGCTTGAATCTAAGCTCAAAAGAAGAACATTCCCAAAGTTAGGTTTAGGAATTTCTGAAATTGAAGAGAGAAAGAGATAGAGAAGATGAAGAGGAGGCTTACCATAGCTTCTATTTGATTTTGGAGCAAGAATTCAAGTTTGCAAGAAGAAACTAGGGCTTGGAATTTCTAATTCCTCTTCCCTTCCCCCATTTTTAGTTTTAGCTTGAGTTTGAGGAGTGGGGATGAGTGAATGGAGAGGAGAGGGCTGAGTTAGGGTATTAAGTTAGCTAGTGGGCTGAACCCAAACCCAAAACCCAATAGAAAAAGTAGCAAAATTCGACTAACTCCAAACATATCGAAGTTCATGCTCAAAAAGGTCGCAAACGGCATTTTGAACTCAATGGAAGTGGTATCGAGTCATAATTCGACTGTTTGCAAGAAAATAGCTTTTCGGACTAAAATCCGATGAACGATGCTATATTTAAATAAAATATTTAAATATAAAATCGATAAATATGTGGGTTGTTACAGACTCCCCTCCTTAAAGAAATTGCGTCCTCGCAATACATAAGAAGAAAATAAAGAGTAACAACCATAAAAGCACATCAACACAACAGAAAATTTGAAATAAGAAGTTCACCCTAAAGAGCACAAGAGAGTATGTTGCTTATAAGTCAAATTAGGCGAAACTTCAGTTTCTTCCACAATACCGGGCTCAAGAATAGAATCGGAATCTCGAAGGCATTTCCGTAATTGAGAAACGTGAAACACGTCATGAATAGCAGAAAACCGAGCTGGTAATAAAAGGCGATAAGCCACGGAACCAATGCGTTCGATGATGGAAAATGGACCAGTATGTCTAGGTGCTAACTTTCCCGATCGACTGAAACGTACAACACCCTTCATAGGTGAAACACGAATAAACACAAGATCTCCCAGAGAAAATTCTAATTTCCTTCTCCGGTTATTAGCATAGGATTTTTGTCTACTCCGGGCTTCTTTCATCCTATGAGGAATAAGGTCAATCTTCTCTATGGAATCACGAATAAAATTTGGACCTAAAACCAGCTTCTCACCGGCCTCAAGCCAACAAGAAGGAGATCGACATGGCCTTCCATAGAGTGCCTCGAATGGTGCCATACCAATACTAGATTGGAAGATATTATTGTAGGAAAACTCGACAAAATAAATATGATCTTCCCAACTTCCACCAAAATCAAGAACACATGCACGAAGAAGATCTTCAAAAGTTTGATTCACACGCTCGGTTTATCTATCGGACAGAGGATGATAAGCGATGCTAAAATTAAGCTTCGTTCCCAAAGCTTTTTGAATACTCTTCCAAAATCCACTAGTAAACAATGGATCACGATCATAAACAATAGAAATAGGAACTCCGTGCAATTTTATAATTTCTTTAATAAAGAGTTTGGCCAAGAGAGGAACGGTTCGATTGGACCGAACGGGAATAAAATGGGCAGATTTAGTAAGTCTATCAACTATCACCCATAGGCTATCATGACCCGAACGAGAATGGGGAAGGCCGTCAATAAAGTCCATGGAAATTTGATCCCACTTCCAAATTGGAATGTCCAAAGGATGCAATAACCCACCGGGCCTTTGATGTTCGGCCTTAATGAGTTGGCAAGTCATGCAACACTTAACAAAGTTAGCAATATCAGATTTCATCCCATCCCAACGATAAAGTCGCTTCATATCCGCGTACATTTTACTACTACCGGGATGAATGGTAAATTTAGAACGATGAGAATCTTCTAAAATATCTTTACGAAGATCACAAATATTTGGCATGATAAGTCTACCAAATTTTCGAATACCGCCACGAGAATCAATATCAAAGTCTTTCAAACATTCATTATCAATTTTATCCCTAAAATGCTGGCTAAGAAGAGCCAATTCGGGATCTAGCTTTTGAGCTTCAAGATTGCGGTCTAAAAGAGAAGGATGAGCCTCAAGGCTACATAAAACAAGAGATGAACATAAATTGGATACACAATCTCTAATCTCACAAGTGGATAAAATCTCGAGATCATTCCATTCGGATATCATCATGGAAACAACCGCTTGTTGTTTTCGGCTAAGCGCATTGGCAACACGGTTTCCCTTTCGGGAATAAAAAGAATATCAAGATCATAAGATGCCAGGAACTTGAGTCAACATGAAGTTCCTTATGAGAAAATAAATATTCCAAAGATTTATTATCGAGGTGGAGAACAAATTTCTCCCCCAAAATGATGATGCCAAAGTCTAAAAGCGAAAACAATAGCCGCGAGCATTATATCATGAGTGGCATACCTAGTATCGATCGGCTTTAATGATTTAGAAGCACAAGTGATAGCATGTTCTCTTTTGCAAGAGAACGGCATCTAAACCAATACGATTAGCATTGGTACAAAAGATAAAGTCTTGGTTCCCTTCGACAATCACAAGAATAAGAGTATCAAAAAGAAAGAATTTAATTTTCTCCCGAAAAGCTCAAAATTTTAAAAATTACATTTATCTTTATGTAATAATCTTTCTAGAAAAAATTACATTTCTACAAGTCAATATATCGTGTCTGACTGTCTCATCAAAGCGTTTAGGAAATTCTTATCGATAACGTTGATCAAGCGCATCGACCAGAATTCTTAAAGCACTCAATGGGCAATACAATCACAAAATCATCTTCTATATGATAAACATATTTCTTAAAAACCTTTAAGAATATTCTTCGTTTAAGAGCAAAATCAAATTGTACTTATAAACAAATCTTATGAAAAAGATTTGCAAAATTTTAAATTGTTGTTTTCATCCAAAATCAATGTGTACAAGAATAGAGTCATAGAGATCGTAGAATACTCTATTCATAAAATGGATGAAATAAGCTGGACAACCTGAATGACTAATAAGTCATTCATAAGTATTATAACAAGTGTGGAATGCGGTAAATGGAATGCTAACTCCCGCGACTCGTAACAAATGAAAATCGGTTGCAAGGTCGAGCTAAAAAGACCTTAACACCACTCAAAAGATTGTTTAGGTGATAATCCTAAGTCAAGCCCAAAAATACCGGAAAATTCACAAACTATTTAAATGAGAGAAATAACACTTTCCTCATCGCGTGGGCTTAAAGAATAAAAAAATGATGCCATCAAATTGGAATCGAAATCACAAAGGAAAAATAGAAATCTGCTTAACAGATTGAAATGTCGAAAATTAATAGTCCATTCGGAAAATAGGGTACGTGCTTCATAATGATTAAGCCAATCCTTTCACACAAATCAATTCCGAAGCCTAAGTAACGCATAACATGCAAATCGGCTCAGAAAGAAAAATCACATAAAATAATTTCAACATCAATAAAAAGCAAGCTAAGTGTTGCGGATCCACCAACCGGATTCACAATTCTCAAAGAATTCATCTAGCCCAAAATGTTTTAAAGAAAAAGAACCAACAAGTTCTTTTTATACAAAATAATGAGATGAACTCATATCAATAAGAACTCGAATAGGATAATCACAAAACAAATGGAATCAAGGATTGAATAAGAAATACCTTGACCAAGAGAAGTGTCACAAGGGGCTTGCACAACTTTCAACTTTCCCTCTCTCCTACTTTGAAGTTTGGGACATGTAGACAAGTAATGATCCAGACCTTTGCAATAGCGGCAATAAAGGGGTTTCAGACACTTAATTACATAGTGTTCCTTAGAATTACAATTGTAGCATCCTCCATAATTAGGGATTGGAGTCTTTGCTACCAAAGTAGTTTGCTTCACCTTCTTATTGGGATAAGGGCTTTTGAAACTTAATATGCCTCTTCTTGGAAATCCCACTATCATTACCACTTCCTTTACTAACCTCTTCATGTCGAAGAGTGATATCCACAAGCTGATTGAAAAGAACTTCAAGTTTCAGAGGTAAAACCATTTCGGGGTTCTTACTCAAAGCACAGATAAACCTTTGATTCTTTACAAGATCCAAAAGTTGTTGGGCAGACATAAATACGCCATCCAGAGAAGGACTACTGGATTGACCAGCGCTAGGACTGCCAGAACTAACCATCTCTTCTTCTTTAAGAAAGAAAGAAAGAAGAAGAAAAAGGTTATTCTCAGAATGAATACCAAACAATCATGATTGATAAAATAATGAATCATAAAAGAAAATCAGACAGAACGGGTCCAATGACTCGGATAAATCCTAAGGCACAACTCCTAAGGAAGACTTAGGACAATGATCCTTGCTAGATTATTCCATATTGTTCGAAAGTTTGGCTTTGATACCAAGCTCTAACGCCCCACCTCTATACCCATGCTAGCCAAGAACACTACGGTGTAATGCCGTCAACTAGCATGGAGAATAAGGCTGTTGAGGAGCGACCATCCGTGTAATGGCTTTGTGCGAGCATCGATATGTCAGATAGAATAACCTGCATTTCATTTCTAGAGGAAACCCGACACACCGATACAAACTCAAAGCAACCACACAGTGGCTATATATAATCTTCGGAAACAAATATAGAAACAAACATAACACAAAACAGTCACAGATGTTCATATCTCAAAGGCGGAAACAGATATGAATTTTACACATAAAAGTGTATATCAGAGTAGTGGTCAAACAAGATCCACAACATCACAAAAGAATAGTTACAAGTCCTACACAAAAGAATAAGTATACATCAAGGAGTCTCTATCTCGAATGTATACTAACTAAAACTACTAAACTAAAGTAGTTAGCCAAAAGTCATATGAAGGACCATGATAGGAAGTCAAGTAGAAGCACCTGAAACATCTTGGTCTGACCCGAGTATTATTTAGTAAGAAAATGATGAACGGATCAGTCTAGCTATAAATATCAGATGAGATGATATAGAATAAGAGATATAACCATAATGCCATACTGTGATAAGTATGTAATTGAAAATCGACAAGAGATTAATCAATATCACAAGAATCTTCTCGAAGATAAAAAGAAACGTCGTACTCTTTATTTCATTCACCCAACCATAAATATTGACAATTATATCAATCCCAATTACAAAATTAATGACAGACAAATTCACGGATGCACAAATATTGATAAAACTTACCAATGTAAATCACGAAAATTGATGAAACACAAACTCTAGAAATCAATCAATAGAAATCTAGAAATCACAAAAAGGGGGAAAGAGGCCTGTCACTAGAACGGGAGCATAAAACTCACCAACACATGTATCACAAAACGGAAAGCCATTCCATGGTTGCTAACCATTAATTTTGAACCGAAGCTCCACAAAAATGGCCCGAAGACCTTTCAGGCGAAGCTCCACTAAAACGGTCTGAAGACCTTTGAGTCGAAGTTCCACTATAACGGTACCAAGACCATGGGTCGCTACCCCACCAAGCCGAAGCTCCACTAAAAATGGGGTTTAGTCTCCCTCGCAGACAAAGAGACATCGCATATTGCTAGTCTAAATCACAATTTGATCATCATTGATCGATAAGTGTAAATTACACTAAGCTAGTAAATAAATGAGTTTAGCTTCATGTCCCATAACCACTGGCTTAACTTAATTATTTACGAACAAATTGTAGACTTCCACTCGAGGTTAAGTGTCAATTACGCTAAGCTAGTAAATAAATGAGTTTAGCTTCATATCCCATAACCACTAGCTTAACTTAAATATTTACGAACAAACTGTAAGTCTCCACTCGAAAATTGTCACAAGAAATTCAATCGAACAAGTCCAAGAATTAACCGACGAAGTAAATGCAAGCGTTTCATACCACTTGTTTTACTAAGTCGTTTAATTAGATTTCTCATACGAGTGAGGTAAAGGTTTGTGTATACTAGTAGATTGGAAAACGGTTTAAGAAACGAGCTTTGTAATAAAATAGTGTTGAAATCGTTTTGATGAAAGAATTTTGATACTTACTACTAGTATTGAAACCTTTATATTTTTAAAAGTGACAAATCACAGAAATGATTGTAGAAACAATCAGTCATTAAAATTCACATTCGAAGACGTGAATAAAAATCCAAAGAAATCGATACCGAATCCATCAAAGTGGAAATACCCAAAAATTCCAAAAATAGAAGTTATCAAAGTCGACAAAGGTGATAACAACTAATTGGAGAAGAAGAATCGATTAAAGATTGGAAAAGTAAAGAAAAATGAGCATAAATAGGCAAAACAGGGAAACATGAGCTGGTTGGTCGGCTGAACTCTCTGGGTCGGTCGACCGAAAATAGTCCAGAAAGGTTTCGGCTACAGCTTCGGTCGACCGACTCAGAGAGTTCGGTCAGCTGAACCCCAAATCCTGCGTTTTCTACCCTATTTAATAGAAGTGCAAGCCCACTCAATTTGCAACCGGTCGAGCACGGACGCTAGGGGATTACGCCCATCGGCTACCCGGTCCTATTGGCTCCTCGATGCATCACCAAAAACATGTTCAAACATCAAAGTTAGGATTTTAAAGATTTGAACCCAAAACACTAAAAATTAGGATATTCACCAATTCAATCCAAACCAAAAGCAAGTGCACATGAATAAGTGTTAGGAATTCATACCCAATAATCAAAGATAGTTATAGACAAAGATGTGAGATAAAATCTCACCTTTTCACAAAAATAAGTAAGGAGAAGCTTGAAAGCAAAGGAAGAATCAACCATACTTCACACAACCCAAATGAGCTTGAATATAAGCTCAAAAGAAGAACATTCCCAAAGTTAGGTTTAGCAATTTCTGAAATTGAAGAGAGAAAGAGATAGAGAAGATGAAGAGGAGGCTTACCAATAGCTTCTATTTGATTTTGGAGCAAGAATTCAAGTTTGCAAGAAGAAACTAGGGCTTGGAATTTCTAGTTCCTCTTCCCTTCCCTCATTTTCAGTTCTACCTTGAGTTTGAGGAGTGGGATGAGTAAATGGAGAGGAGAGGGCTGAGTTAGGGTATTAAGTTAGCTAGTGGGCTGAACCCAAACCCAAAACCCAATAGAAAAAGTAGCAAAATTCGACTAACTCCAAACATATCAAAGTTTATAGTCAAAAAGGTCGCAAATGGCATTTTGAACTCAATGGAAGTGGTATCGAGTCATAATTCGACTGTTTGCAAAAAATAGCTTTCCGGACTAAAATCCGACGAACAATGCTATATTTAAATAAAATATTTAAATATACAATCGATAAATATGTGGGTTGTTACAGAAACCCTTGGTAAACCTTTCCTTTTATTCCTTTCGAAACAACTACAAAAACAATACCTTTCGACTCCTTCGAAACCATTCTTTAAAACCTTTCGAAAACATTAAACCTAAGCCTTTCGAAAGCATTTGGGTTCAATTTAAAATATGTGTGACCATTACAAACCATTCAAAGCTTACTCCTTCGAAGCCCATTGAAAAACCTTTCGGCCAAAACCATTTGGATTATGCCTTCAAGTAGAGCAAAATGATCATAGACCTATTAAAGTCGAAAGCACTTCTTTTCAGAAATCATTTAAATCATCTCTTTCAAAACCATTTGGGTTGTACTTCAATTGAGAAAAAGGGTAATTAAAACCATTTGAGTCGAAAGCCTACCTTTCGAAACATTCCTAACTAAAGAAGTGATGGTGTCGAAACCATCCCTTTGAAAGCATTTGAGAAGTGGGCAAATTTTAGAAAACGAAGTACCACTTCGAACCCTTTGTGTCAAAAGGTAAAAAGGCGGCAGCAAAAGGTGTCGACTTAGTCAAAGCATTTATTTAAAATAGTGGTGCAACCCAATCAAAACCATTTCCTTTTGAACCATTTGCCTAGTCGGAACCTAACTAAGTCGAAAGCATCTTAATCGAAAGCAAGCAGATGCATTTTCCTTTATAATCAACGTAATGCTTCAACTCCTTCGGAACCCTCGGTTCCAACCCACTATGTTCCACCTACATCCAATTCGCTACGTACCAGTTGCTAGATACCATGTGCATTGATTTCAACTATGTCAGAGGCGAAGACAAAGAGGCGGAATCTGGTACCGAAAGCATCGAAACAGTGAAAAACCTATTTATTTTTCCCTTTAAACTATTTCTTTTGTACCTAACCTGCTTTTTTGTCTAAATCTGATAGGTTTCCATTTTACTTTTTCAAAAGTGTTGCCAATTTTTAGAAATAACAAATATGGATTATTTACAAAGAGCCCCTTCTCCTTTTATAAAATATAAAACTTTTTAAGTCCCATACCTAAAATAATCTTATATATCCATTAAAACACTTAGGAAAAGTCTAAAAAAATCCCAAAAAATCTCTTTTAATATGTTTTCGGATATTTAAAAACTTCTGACCCAATCCTTTTCTTATTTAACTGTAAATAATTTATAACCCAAAATAACATTTTCTTTACTAGAAAATTAATTTAAATCCACAAAAATTCTGAAAATTCTGAATATTGAAACCCATCTCCAAAATATTATTTCTAGTATATATGGAAATTCGCAAGACATTTAGATGTCGTTTAATAGGGTTTTTACCTTAAAACATACCATAAAATCAATATAAACATGCATAAATCATCAACAAGTGTATATAATCATTCCATTATTCAAAAAAGGGCAAAGCATTGTAAAATATTTTGGATTTTTCATTCAAACCGAAAACAAAACAAATGAGAGATGTATACATTATTCACCATAGCTTTAGGGATTAAGGATATGGGATTTGGATAAATTTGATGTTGATTAAGCCTCCCCTTTCTCTTTCTTTCTCTTGCCCTTGTTAATGGTAGCCAGCCCTAACTTTAAAATTTTGATGAAAATGAACGTGTTGGAGTATACATGGCTAAGGATGTAGATATAGAAATGGCCTCTTTCCTATTTTACCCTTTCTATATTTCATTTTAAACTCTTATCTTAATTCATTGTTTAAATGGCATGACTACACTTAATTAAATCAAATCTCAATCCATTAATCAACACATTATCTTATTTAATTTAGCTAATTAAATATCCTAAATAATGTTAACAAAAATATGGGGTGTTACAAACTCCCCTCCTTAAAGAATTTCATCCTCGAAATTATGATAAGGTACTCAATCCATCAATCAAAGAGGTAAAACATACCATCAAACAAATCAAGATAAGCCTCTTTATTCCTGCTCTCAACGTTCTAAGTACAGTCCTTGTCATCATCACTCTACTGGGCCTTGACTAATATGACTGTCTTGGTTCTAAGCCTCTTCTCATCTCTCACAACAATGCAATCGGGTTTCTCACTATAATCAAGTCCAGTTATACCATTAAGTCTTTAGCACAGTCGGTGCAATAGTAGTCTTCGGGTCTCTAACATACTTTCTGAGATGAGAAACACGGAAAACATCATGGACTCCTGCCAAACTGCTCGGTAACTTGACTCTGTATGTGAGTTTCTCAATTCTTTCATCAATAGGAAAATGTCCAACGAATCTTGATGCCAATTTCCCCGATTTCCCAAGTCTAATCACAACATTCATTGGGGACAGCTTGACGAAAAACCGATCTCCAACCGAGAACTCTAAATCTTTCTGCCTTCTATCTGCATAACTCTTCTTCCTTGACCGAGCCTCCTTCACTCTAGCTCGAACAACCTCAATTTTTTCTGTAGCTTCTCTGACCAAATCTGGACCAAGAACCAATCTATTGTTGATCTCTAACAAACATATGGGAGATTTGCATGGCCTTCCATACAAAGCTTCAAATGGTGCCATCGCAATGCTAGTCTGATAACCGTTGTTATACGAAAACTCGACTAAATGCAGATGATCTTCCCATGATCCCACGAAATCTAATACACAAGCCCTTAACAAATCTTCTCAGATTTTGTTAACTCTTTCAATTTGCCCATCTGTCTATGGATGGTAAGCGGTACTCATCTTGAGATTGTTTCCTAAAACTTCCAGTTGACTCTTTCAGAACTCGCCAGTGAATAAGGAATCTCTGTCACTTACTATGCTACTAGAAATTCCATGAAATCTAATCACATTCTTCATAAACAACTTCGTTAAAATAGGTGTCGTCCTAGTTCACTTAATTGGAATGAAATGTGCACTCTTGGTCAATCTGTCCACTATCACCCATATACATTCATTTCATTTGTTCGACCTTGTCAACCTGTTAACAAAATCCATGGAAATAGAATCCCATTTCCAAACTGGAATATCTAACGGCTAAAGCGATCTATTTGGCTTCTTGTGTTCAGCTTTTTCTTACTGCAAATTCAAGCACTGCTTTGCCCATTTGCCAATATCCCATTTCATACCTTCCTAGAAGAAACTCCTCTTCATACCTGATACATCTTAGTTCCTCCTAGATGAATAGAGAACTTCTAACGATGACATTCCTCTAAGACTTCTTTCCTTATATTTCCCACACTCGGAACACATAATCTTCTTTCTTTCTGAACCATCCATTCTGATCAAGACTGAAACCTTTCAATTGATCGCTCTTGGTTCCATCTCTTAAATTTTTGATCCATTCAGATAATACTGGATCTTCTTCTAGTTTAGAAGCAATCTTTTCGATCATCATTTGTCGAACTTCCAAACAAGATAACAATACAGTTTCTCCGCTATACCCAGCCTCAAGTCTCTACTGCACCCTGCAATCTGCTTACGCTTCCAAATCTTTCAACTTAGCAATCATTGCCCGTACTTCATTCTGATGTTTCCTACTAAGTGCGTATGCTGCCTTGTTAGATTTCCCTGATGTGTACTCAATTCCAAAATAATAAGCAGCGATAAATTCTAACCATCTCTGTTGTCTCATGTTCAGCTCCTTCTGAGAGAATAAACACTTCAACGAACTATGGTCTATATATAACTCAAACCTCTCTCCCAAAAGGTAATTTCTCCATACCTTCAAAAAAATATTGCAGGCAATTCCAAATCATGCGTTAGATATCTGACCTCATGCGATCTAAGCCATTGAGAAGCATATGCAATCACTTTGTCTCTTTGCATCAGCACAGCTCCTAATCCTATTCCATATGCATCTGTATAAACCACCAAATCCCGATTGACTTCAAGAACAATCAAAACTGGTGCATGGGTCAGTAAGTGTTTCAAACTCTGGAATGCTTCCTCGCACTTATCGGTCCATACAAACTTCATATCCTTTCTTATTAGCTTGGTCATCGGTGCTGCTATCCGTGAAAAATCTTTAATGAACCTCCGATAATAACCAACCAATCCAAGGAAACTCTTTATCTCTGTCATTGTCTCGGGTCTCTTCCAACTATTCACTGCTTCAATCTTAGTTGGGTCTACTGGCAACCCTTTCTCTGAGACTGCATGAACCAAAAACTTCACTTCCTTCTACTAGAAATGACATTTCTAAAACTTCTCCTTTAGTTGATGTTGCCTCGGCATTTCAAGCACCACTCTAAGATGAACTTCATGCTCTCTTTCATCCTTAAAGTATATTAAGGTATCATCTGTGAAAACCAATATGAACCTATCCAAGTGCTCTTGGAAAACTCGGTTCATCAGATCCACAAAGAATGTCGGCGCATTAGTCAGCCCGAATGACATAACTAACCATTCATGTGACCCATATTTGGTTCTAAACGCCGTCACAGATATACTATCCTCTACTACTCTAAGCTTATGGAATTCTGTTGCCAAATCTAACCGAGAAACTACCTTGGCTCCACTCAACTGGTCGAACAAATCATCATTTTTGGGTAATGGATATTGATTCTTTATCGTCCTCTCATTCAAATTATGATAATCAATACATAGCCTTAACGATCCGTTCAGCTTCTTGACAAACACTACGGCTGCTCCCCAAGACGAATTACTCGGATGATAAAATTCTTCCTTTCTAAATCTACCAACTACACCTTCAACTCCCTCATCTCCAAAGGGGTCATCCTGCTTGGCGGCCTACTCACTGGTTCTGCTCCTAAAACCAAATCTATCCGAAACTCAATGGCTCATTTCGATGGCAATCCTACTATAGGCACAAAAACATCCGCCAATTCTTTAACCACAAAAACTTGATTCAACTCATCATCCAACTCCATAACACCCAATAAAGAATTCACCTCACTTCTAGAACATTCTACGGTATAAACAATCTAATCACTACAATCACAGTGTCTAGGAGATATTTTCCTATCCTAGCAAAATATCCTAGCATCGTACTCACTTAACCAATCAGTCCTAAGAATAATCCCAAACCCTACAAAATCAAACACATGCGAACTGCAAACAAAAGTATTACCTAACAGGTCAAACTCTAACTAGTCACATCTCAACCCTAGAGTTGCATACCCTCCTATTGGATTCACAACCCGTAAGGAATTAACAAAATATGTGGGTTCTAGGTTAAGCTTATCTATCCAACATCTAGATATAAAAGACTGTGATGCACCAGTATCAATTAGAATGCTAAAAGACATACCATGGATTAGAAGCATACCTCCCATAACCACCTTTCCTTTCTCCTGAGCTGTCGACTTAGAAGCAGCAGGCTCCAATGCTTACACCTTGCCCTTTCCATCCTTAGCGGGCTCCTTACATTGATTCTTATAGTGGCCTATCTGATCGCAGTTGAAGCACATAATGTTATTCTTCCCGATCACTTCCTTAGCCTTCCCAGTACGACACTCATTGGAAAAATGACCCCTCTTGTCTCACTTAAAACATACCACCTCAGACTTCCTCTTTTTGGCTGCTCTACTCTTTTGAGCGTCCTTCTTATGAAAGAACTTTCTCTTCTGATTCTGCCCAACCTGGACTTCTTTCACCTTATTCTTCTCCTAACAAGCAAGCTTCTCTTTATGTCTCAAAGCCATCTCTACAACCATATCATAGGGATCTCTAATATGCGGTAAATTAGCCCTGGCCAACTTTGGATTCTATCCCCTGATAAACTTCTCGTTCCTCTTCATCACTATGTCAACAATGGTATAACCATATCTAGCTAACTCTTCAAACCGGCTAGCATACTCCAGAACAGTCGTCTCTCCGTGCTCTAGCTCAGAAAACTTTCGGATCAAAATAGACTGCGCCATCACTGACATGAACCTCTCTTGGAACCTCCTTTTAAACTCTTCCCATGTCATGGTCTCTTCATCCACTACCATAGTCACACTATTTCACCAAAATAAAGTAGATCCCTGAAGTTTTCTAGAAGCAAGCCACCTCTTCTGCTCATCATTGAGCCCCAAGTCTACAAAGATACTCTTATAGTGCAACAACCAATTATTCAACTCTACAGCATCCTCGGTTGCAGTAAATGGCTTTCCTCCAAGCTTAGTATAATCTCCACTCAACTTAGCATAGTCCTTGATAACTGAGCTCTCGGAACTCCTCCTCCCACTACTCCAGCAACAACACTTACTTGCACCATGTTCATGAATAAATTATACGTAGTTTCCATTCCAACTTGCGGGACTCCAGCACCCACATTCTCTGTTTGTGCTTAAACTTGACCTCTCTTTGCATTAGGTTTGGCATTCCCATTGGTGCCTCCCCCTCCGGGGTTAACTCTTCCTCGTCTACCTTCCATATCTGTATTCAAACCTCATGAGATATAGAAAAATAACCTAACAAAGTTAGGAGATTAGAGATAAAGCAATACTTATATACAGCAAATACAAGTACGTTATTATAGCATTATGCCGCACTCCAATCGTACTCTAATTCTTTAGGATTATGTTTTCAAAAACCATTTTTAGTTAAAAATTTTCATAAACTTATGCTTTGATACCAAGTTTTAACAGCCCGTATTTAGATGCCAAAAGCTAAGCGCCATAGATGCTGCAGTTATCTATAATATTAACTTCTATTGATAAAATATGGTAATGTTAATGGCATTTATAATATCAGAAGTACTTGAATATGAAAAAAACATAGATTTCAAAAATAAAACATTCTGCTGATTACATTTCAAAACAAAAACTCATATCCAAGTTAAAAAATCCCAAAAAGTTTCCTCGGCGGTGATCAAATATAATTTGCAATAATACACCAAAAGCGACATATGACAATGCCCCCTTGGTTGATCAAAGCAATATAGTCATATCTGACTTAATACACAACGGAAATAAAAAAAATAATTTATACTCCTAATTAGCTTTCTGTCAGCCACGTCCTTATGTCCAGAAGTTTTATTTGCTAAAACAACAAAACCTGAAAACCTCAACCCTCAGCCTACTCTTTGAGCACTCGTGAGTTTAAGGGTAAACAAAAATTTCGAGTCAGATATAAAGCCTGCTGCAAATAATATTTTTCATCTCTGATATTTTATGTTAAGTGAGACCACGCCGCCTAGTGGAACGAGCTCCCTCACTAACATCCTCATAAAACATACATTTTGCAAATCTTTTGCTGCAACCAAAACTGGTTAAAATCTTTAAAGCATCATTATGTAAACATACATATCAGGTAATAAATGAACTACCCATTCAAGCACTTTAGTTTTTTAGCTAACTATTAACCTTTGGCTAACTCAGGCCTACCAGATAACATATCAAAATTTATCAACATCTGTAGACGCTTCTCTTCTTCTAGACGTTCTGTCCTTAATTATTTGTTAAGTACTTCTCTTCTGAACGGTTTGTCCTTAACTTATCATCTCCTCGGGTCACCTGATTCTAATGGTTTTGCGGGCTCACCAATAACCTATCTATATACAAACACATATTCATTTCTGTGTGTATTCATAATTTTAGTCTTACTTGTGACAAAGCTCTAAACACTGGAATTTTGGACAAAATTAGCTGTAGCTAATAGCTAATGTATAGGACGCAACCCTATATCAGTCCCATCTGGTATTCTATTATTTGAGTCATTTTACTTAGGGATCCCTTCGCATAATTTTCTTTGAAAACCTTTTCAAAATGATTAAAAAAAATTAAATCAAACTTAAACAAGGAAAATTTATATATTCTTTGCTTTGCTCAAAACCACCTTGCCATGCTACATATACACTTCACCAAAAACTTAGCCGATGAAAACATTTTAATCTTTGAAATTCCACCTTTCGAATCTATTAAAAGTGCCCTTTTCAAAACTTCAAAATCCTTTTTAAACCATTTCAAAATCCTTTTAAAACCATTCTAAAAGTGCCCATTCTAAACTAAGTAGAACGCTTTTTTTATCTAGGCCAAAAGCTTCCTTTTGAAACCATTTCAAAATCCTTTCGAAACCATTGAAAATCCTTCCTTTCGAAAGCTTTAAAAACCTTAGACATCTTTCTTCTAAAACCTTTAAACATTGCCATTCGAAACCATTGGAAAACCTTTCCTTTTAATCCTTTCAAAACAACCAGAAAACCATACTTTCGACTCTTTCGAAACCATTCTTTGAAATATTTCAAAAGCATTAAACCTAAACCTTTCGAAAGCACTTGAGTTCAATATAAATATGTGGAACCATTCGAAACCATTCAACGCTAACTCCATCGAAACCCTTTGAAAAACATTCGGTCGAAACCATTTATATTATGCCTTCAAGTAGAGCAAAAGGTTCATAGACCCATTAAAGTCGTAAGCACTTCTTTTTGAAATCATTTAAATCATTTCTTTCAAAATCATTTGGGTTATATGTTAATTGAGAAAATGGGTCATTAAAACCATTTGAGTCGAAAGCCTATCTTTCGAAAGCATTCCTAAGTAAAATAGTGATGGTGTCGAAACCATCCCTTCGAAAGCCTTTGAGAAGTCACCAAATTTTAGAAAACAAAAGTACCCCTTCGAAACCCTTTGGGTCGAGAGGTAAAAAGGCGGCAGCAAAAGGTGTCGACTTAGTCGAAAGTATTTATTTAAAATAGAGGCGCAACCCAATCGAAACCATTTCTTTTTAAACAATATGACCTAGTTGAAAGCTAACTAAGTCCAAAGCATCTTAGTTGAAAGCAAGTAGATGAAATTTCCTTTATAATCAAAGTAATGCTTCAACCCATTCGGAACCCCATGATTACAACCTACTACCTTCCGCCTACGTCTAATTTACTACATACCAGTTCCCTGATACCATGTGCATTAGTTTCGACTGTATCGAAGGCAAAGGAGAGGCGGAACCTTGTGCCGAAAGCATCGAAACAATGAAAAAACTATTTATTTATCCTTTTAAACTATTTATTTTGTACCTAACCTGTCTTGTTTATCTAAATCTGATTGGTTTCCATTTTACTTTTTCAAAAATGCTGCCAATTTGCAGAAATAACAAATATGAATTATTTGCAAAGAGCACCTTCTCCTTTTATAAATATATAAACATTAAAGTCTCATACCTTAAATAATCTTTTATGTCCATTAAAACACTTAGGAAAATTCTACAAAAATTCTAGAAAATCTCTTTTAACATGTTTTCTTACATATAAAAATTTCAGATCCAACCCTTTTATTATTTAACCATAGATAATTTCTAATCCAAAATAACATTTTCTTTACTAGAAAATTCATATAAAATCCACAAAAATTTTGAAAATTGGAACCCATCTCCAAAATATTATTTCTCGTCTATATAAAAATTCATGAGGCATTTAGACGTCATTTAATATGGTTTTTACCTTATAACATACCAGAAAATCAATATGAACATGCATAAATCATCAACAAGTATATATAAGCATTCCATTATTTAAAAACATAACAAAACATTGCAATATATTTTGGATTTCTCCTTAAAACCGAAAACAAAACAAATGAGAGATGTAAACATTATTAACCTTAGCTTTAGGAATTAAGGATATGAGATTTCAATAAATTTGATGTTGATTATGCTTCCTCTTTCTCTTTCTTTCTCCAGCTCTTGTTAAAGGCGGCCGACCTTGGCTTTTCAAATTTTGAACACATGAAAATGAACGTGTAGGAGCATTGATGGCTAAGGGATATAGATATAGGAATGGCCTCTTTCCTATTTTACCCCTTCGATATTTCATTTTAAATACTTATCTTAATTCATTGTTTAAACAACACGGCTAACCCTTAATTAAATCAAATCTCAATCCCTTAACAACACATTATTTTATTTTGTTTTTCTAATTAAATATTTTAATAATGTTATAAAAAATATGTGATGTTACATTCACCTTTAAACAGAATTCTAATTATCAAGGGATAACTTTTAATTGAATTGTCACCAAGAATCTTATGCAAATAAACATCCAATCAACCCATTATATAGTTACAGATTTGTTGGATAATGTGCCCAACATAACCATTTGTCTGCTTCCGCTGCGCTACTCTAATCATAAAATGATTGACAACAAACTTCACGATTTGCTGGGCAGACAAAGTACTACGTCTCAACTAGACTCGCTAGATTGCCCAATACCAAAACAAGTGACTCAACTGCTAGCCAACTACACTTCCAGAATGGATACGGTTAGATCAAAGATGGCTTAGGAATCACATGATTTGATAATAGGAACAATAAAAAGTGAAAATGAGGGGAAACGTTTCTAGATTCCCAAATGACAATTCTTATTCTAAAGGGAATGATTCCTGCTATCAACCCAAGAACACCTAATGGATGGTCTCTAAGACTCACCTAGGCCAAGATTTGTGTTTGCAATATCATATTTTGTTCGGGACTTTGCTTTGATACCAAGCTATGATGCCCTACCCCAAGACCCTTGTTAAAAAGAATATTACAAGGTTGCACCATTTGCCGGCATAGAGAATAGGGCTGGTTAGAAGCGACCATCCATTAATTTTGCTTTAAGCGAGCATTGATATGACGATTAATATGCCATATATATATTTCTCATGGAGATTCGATATGTGCAATCTAGGCTTAAAACAAAACTACGACGGCTATAATAATAATCCAGAAAACTACATGATAAATACAAATAATATATACACAAAATATATACAGCGAATACAAATAGATACAAACTAATCAAATCGAATAGGAACATAAAGTCAACTACAAAATTATGGTCATTACGAACCACGGCATATACAAGTACTACATCCCACATATACAAGTGTATACATTTAAATGAGTCTAAACTCAATATAAAATACAACATTATATGAATATGTACACGTATACAATATGAAGGTAAGATGAATGATAACTAGATAATTGGGGTGAAATTCTCTCTAGAACTATCAAGTTGGAGCATCTGAAATATCTCGGTCTGACCCGAGTATTATAAAATGACCAATGAGTCAGTCTAGCTATAATGAATTAGTTAAGTAAGATAAATAATAGATGCAATGAAATAGTTCTCAAATATAAACACAAAGCCAAGTATTGGCAACCATAAAAAATGCTTCAATAAACTCCAAGAATGTAATCACCAAATATCAAAACCTAAGATAGCTTCTAAAAGCAAAACCCCCAAAACTCTTTGGAGATAACACAAATAACATATAATTTAGAAATCAGCCGTTGAAATCCAAAAATCCCATAAAAGGGGAAAAGGCACCAAAACTCAAAGATTGATGAATAAATTCATCTGCACGCGTGTAAACCTAAGATATACATAATTTCTATACGACTCCAATATGGGCTCCAAGATAGGCATGAGCCTATAGAAGTCGAAGATAGGTACGAAATCTATAACCCAAGAATGTTGCGAGACATATAAACCTAGGGTAGGTATAAACCTATAAACTTCAAGATAGGCGAAGCATATAAACCCCAAGGATGAGTCAGAAAATCACTATTAAGTGTCATGTACTCTCAAAAAGCAATCGTATAAGTAACAAATGTGTGTCCCATGCCACACGGGCTTACTTAAACCTTTACTATAAGCTAGTAATCTCCACTAATGTGCATAAATGGATTAATCAAACCAATCCGAGAATTTAACTGGTAAAACAAACATGAGCATTCCATACCACTCGTTTTATTAAACCGTTTAAATCACTTTCTCATTCCATTGATAACATGCAATTTTTATAAAAAAAATACTTTTCTTTAAAATCCTTCTTGGAAAATATGGTTTTGTAAGCTATTATGTGTATTGAGAAATCCTTGTTAAATCCTTATATAAAAATATAATTTTAAACTATTATTCCAAATCATTGTAAAACCATTAGTATTCTAAAGAAATAGATTATTATATATGTATATATGTATATTTTTTTGTAAAAATCCTTTGTATAGAAAAATATATTTGAACTTGAAAATATAGGGAAATAGTTTGAAATTGGAAATTGTTCTTTTGAAAACTCAAGTTAAAAACATACAATAAAATTGTGTGTTATAACATGGATCCATGGAGCATTTCTATGGAATAATAATAATCCAAGATGAATTCACAAATTCATAAACCAAAACCCGGAAATAAGAATTAGAACCACTAAAATAGACACCAAAATCATGTTTGGAAACAGAGAAATTCAATCTGAGTAAACCACATAAATACAAGGATCTATGAAGTGAAACTCTATATCATCTCCATATATGAACTGCATAAATTTGAAAATGAGTTGTAATGCATTCCATAAGAAGTTGTAAAAGATTCTGCAAAACACAAGAAACAAGCATCAAAGAACAACCGACGAACGGGTGAGCAAAGGCGGGTTGGAGGGGTGTCTCCTAGAGTTGAAATAGCCTTAGGAGAGCACGCCACTAGGGCACAGGTGGAGCGCATTGGTCCATTAGTTTGACCATAGCCTAGAGCTTTTTCAGCCCCAGGTTGCCCTCTGAACGGTCCCCTATGGCGGTGTTTGATCCCGGTGTTTCGTGTGGATGATTTAAGGTGTTCATACAAGCATTTCATGCAATTTCATGGCATCAAAACATCCATATGATTAGCAAATATGATGGATCACTAGACTAGGGTTTCAACAAATATAAATATGCAACATGAAGCTTGAACATCACAAAAGGTTGAAAGCAATTTAATCACAGATTCAACTAGATTATCAAATAGCAACACGTAATGAATTATAGCCTAGAAGTGTGAGGTTAACTGACCAGTTTAACTCAAATTATACGCAAAATGCCAGATGTTTCCAAGGTCACCATCTTTTAGCCATCACCTTAGGTTAAACTCAAAAATAGGAGAGGATAGGGTTATAAACTTGGACAAAACTGAAATTAATAATCAAATTTAAGCACACAAAGAGATGGAGGAGATTACCTTCTTTAGAATTACCCATCAATTAGCCAAAAGCCATTTGATTTTTAGTTTTAATTTGGGAATTTAGAGCAAATACACCCAACAAACATACATGCAGAGACTTATCTGTACTTATCAGTTTAAAAACAAATTTCAAAAAGCATCTGTTCTTATCAATTTAAATCAAATTATCAGAGCAAATGATAACAAATGACACCCCAAATCATAGCATGCAACCAAGCACCCAATTCAAACAAATCTAAAAACTTGAATAACGATTAATCGTGAGAACTCGAAAACCTATAAGGTTTTGAAAACATGGAGGGGTTTGTTTTTATATTTTTAGAACTGAGAAATGAGAATGAGAACAAGGTACGTACTTCTTTATTTCTCCTATCCAAGTCTTTCTACATGGGCCAAGTGGTTGAGTTCTTGACCTAATAAGGAAAGTGTTACTATTACTATTTTTTTATCATTTAAGATATGCTACTTCATGTAAATATATATTTTACAAATTAGAATTTGATTTCTTAAATTTAATCAAACATAACACATCAAATTAAAACAAATTAACCCTGGAATTCTAGTCCAAAGACGCAGCCTGATCGCTGCCCGACTACCCTAGAAGAACCATAGACCAAACCCCCTTCAATTTGGTTTTGATTGATCAGAAAAATTGATCTACATGTGCCCCACTGATGCACCTGTGGTGACCATCGGTGCACCTATGGTGGTCGGTGGAAATAGACAGCCTATTATTTATATATATTTTAAATTTTGTTTTGCTTGTTTCTCACTCGTTTTTAATCAAATTTTAACTTCGTTTTCTTCTAAATTTAGATATAATTCTCTATTACCTTTCTACTTTCATTTAATCAAAACTTTTAAATAGAAATCATTTCAAAATTGTTGTACAAATCGGTGTTTTTAAACTAGTTTTCAAAAAAATAGAAATATAGCATTTTCACATTTGTACCTTCAAAACATCTTTCAAAATCATTACAAATTCAAATAAAACAATAGTAAGACCTTCTATTTAAATTAAAAATTTATAAACATTTTTTATCCAATTTATAAATATATTTTATATATTTCTTCGATACGATTCATTTCATAGCTTAAAACATTGTCTATTTTTCATTTCTCACTAAATAAATCATATCATTTCGAATATATATATATATATATCTATATATCCATAATTAAATTTATAAATTCACATACACACACACACAAATATATATATATATATATATATATATATATTCATATTAATTATAGAATTCATTTTTATACCATTTTGATGTGATTTATAGCCGAAATCATTTTTACAAAAAACAGGGCTAATTTTTATATATTATTAAATTGCATCTATATAATTTCATATAAATTATATTAAATTGCACAGAATTTTTATTTAAGTCTTTCAATTTGATATTTCATCTCACGAATTTATTCATATAATTTTTATGATTTTACTATAAGTTCGCTAATTATATTTATCTCGCTTGGAAAACCCATTTTATAAATTTTTATTTATTTAACTCCAAATTAATTTCAAATTAGAACAAAATCAAATAAAATTCCAAAATTTTGTCATAAAATTAATTCAGATAAATTAAATTATATTTTATGTTTAATTCTAGATAATCTCGACTAGGGTTGTTACAACAGTGAAGTGAGGATCAAGATGATTGTACTTAAGAAAAGTAGTTAAATCAAGTGGACTTATCTTTAGTTGTTAGTTTAAACTTAGTATGTATACTTGCTATGTTTTGTTATGGACAATATAAATATGCGATAATCTGGGGACTCAAATCCCTTTGACCTAGAAAGAGACATCATGTACCATAAAGACTCGACTTTTCGACCCCGAATGTCGACATTAATACATCTATAGTATTCACATGTTGAGCATATAACTGCTGGAAAGATGAATTGTTAAGGTAAAGTATAAAAAGAAGAAATAGAATAAGAAAGAAGAGAACGCATTATCAGAATCTCAATAGCGGTATGGTAAAATATAATATCAAAAGAACACTACAAAGGGATACTCTTATATAGAAATTTCAAAGTTACAAAACTTAAATATTATCATTAGCCTGGACAGTTATAACTTCCCGTCATTTCAAATGCTGATACAAAAAATATATTAATGTGGCAGAAACAAGAATACTATGGTAAACGAAACATCCATCTCATCTTCTTGAGCTCTAATGAACATCAATGAAAACGTACCTTTATCAGACTACTTGAAAGAATACACGAGGAATTTAGAAAAAAACAAAAACCTAGCTTCAGATATAAGTCTAATATGAAAAACTTAAGAAATATGTAACTAGCATATAATAATACTTTCGGGACTACATGGAATGCCATATTGGTTATCCCCTCAAAGGAACCACCATCTAAGAAGTACATAAGGTGATATAATAGATAATGTCTAGTGCGAGGAATATAAATATATAACACAGCTGGAATGGTTAACATCATTATATTCAACAACATATTAGTGAGTACAATCAAAACCGATAAGGAACATTCATATAATGAATTTTCTATGGAGATATATCTGGAGTAGTTGGATCTAAACTCTATGACAAGGATCGAAAAACATCTTTCGAGTGTCGAATATTTCTAGATAAAATATACTATAAGATAAACACAACGGCCCACACCCTAACATAAACATGAACTACGTGGAACAAAATACCACCAAATCCTATGCACAACATCGATAAGCATACTCTAGATATGGAGATGATAATACCTTATTGCCATACAACAAAATCCCAAATTGGGCATCCTATTCCGTCTTTAGCTATTACCGATATTGAGGTCACGTTCAACATCTTTCACAGGAGTCTTCATCACTCGAATAGATTACGATTTCCTAATTGGATTACCACATGCCGAACAAATCTCGAAACCACACATGGATTCCAAGATCTCGAATAGATCCACTTCCACGGGATAGACACATATCTCAGCCTTAGAGTGTGTTTTGATAAGTAAAACACTTTCTAATCCCAGTCTCTTTAAGACTAAATCGACAAATTTGGTCATTCAATAATAAGGAGAACATCACATTAGGAAACTAATTGTCGTATACATATCACTTTTTAGTATTTTCATCTCACATTATCCATCGGTCAAGAGTGAAGCCGATAGGTTAGAGCTCTATTACTCATATCCATACTCGAACATTAGTTTTAACTCTTACAAGTAGATAAGCCTACTTTATCGATTTTTAGTGTTAAGTATACAACAAAGTGTTTTCTGTAATGACCCAACTTCCAAACTCCAGGAAGTCGCATCGCTACGAAGAAAGAAAGGGATAGAAAAGAGAAAAGAAAGGAAAGAAAGAACAGACAGCATCAGAATCTCACAGCGGAATCGAATAAATTATAATATATCACATAATACTTTACATATTATCATATACATCAGATTTAAACAGCTAATACAACACTAACTAGACAGTTATAGACATCTGTCTAGCAATTACAATCCAAGCACATCAGAGAAACAGATACAACTCAAACACAGCGGAACCACTACATATATCTACACGCTGAAGCCTCCTGCTCCATTATCTTCTCCAGAAACTCGTCAAAGCAATCCTGAAACACTTGACTACTTATACGAAATATGAGTACCCAAGAGTTTAATAAAACAGAAAATAAACACTCAGGTCAGACAGGGGTCTGGTGTGAGTAAACGGGGATAAAAGTTGCTTAACTTTAGAAAATCCTTTAAAAACAAAATGTATCACGTAAGACTTCCCACACATAAACATGGAAAAGTTTTTACCTTACGCTAACCAAAACATTTGATAGGAAATCCAGTGATATTATAATAGTGTATGGGGTTTTCAAAATAAAATACAGAAATAGCTGGAATGCTTACATCTCACGTTCCAACATAGTTGGGCACAATCAAAACCGTACAGGCACTTATTAGATTTTGGATTCCATACAATGGCAGGGCTACTGGGGTACCGCCCGTCACAGTACGTAGCTTAGATCACCGTACCGAGGAGTACTCCCACTCCCCTGCAACACAAAGCCGGACCTGTTCCTTACTGAACAGTTCCGAACAAGACTACCCCGTAGATTGGTCGTCACCAACTGCCACACAGCCGAATATAAAGGGACCTCTAGACAAGGATAAATCTTGCTCTCCAGTGGGGGCTACCCACGAAGCTTTGCTGCACCTCCCTTGTTTTAGCCATTTCCGGTTGATGAGGCTTGAGGCTACGATTACTTTTATAGGACATATAAATCTTAGAATGCTCATCGTCCACCTGACGATGTTCTGAAAGCATTCAATCCATACAAGTTTGTTCCGGGTTCAAACGAAACCGAAGGCATTATCTCGTTACACTCGTATTGGAATCACCCTCAGAGTCAACGACGATAACCCATGCACTCTAATTCTCCACCTCGAATCTATAAGTACTATTCGTCAAACTCATTACGGAATCACCCACAGAGTTATACTAACGTATAGCCCTTACACCTCGAGTCTTCACTTGCTCCACTTGGATTAACGACCTAACATTTAATTGGAATCGATGTGGTTTCGGATATCCAAATATGGAAACCCGATCCCGGTCTCATCGAAACCAGACGCCATCTTAATGTCCAAGTTATACTTAAGGGTTTAAACAATTAACTTATTTCATTATTATCTAATTCACATAGATAGATAATCTACAAATCATAATGGATAATCGCATTTATATCATAAACAGATAATCTGTATCATCTATAAACAGATAATCATCACAACCAAATAATCCATCACAACCATCATACTTAAACCAATCATCCATATCATATAGGTACAACTAACCTCATTACTGAGATCACAACCATTCAATCAATAGCATCCATAAGCAATGATTCATTAACCATCAATTATAATTAATTTAAAATGAATTAAATTTATTACAACCATCTCTAATTAATTTAAAATAAATTAAATTAATTACTCATTTAAATCCTGCTTAAAATCCATTAATTAATTAACCCAGTTAATTAATCATTCACTAAGTATTTAACTTGATTAAACAACTTTGATTAATCATTCACTAATTACAATAAGTAATTAGTCCTTAATTAATTTTATAAATTAATTAACCCTAATCATAAGTAATTAACATTTAATTACTCATTTATTAATTAATTATAATTAATTATATTTATCCTTAATTAATTACAATTAATTAATCACTTAATTGATTATTACTTAATCAAACAATCCTTAATTGCATCATTAATTATAATAATTAATGATCTCTAATATTTAAATAAATTACTTAATTAAAATTAATTTCATTTAGTAATTAATCTAATTATTAATCACCTTGATTAATATTAAATTTAGTAATTAACTATCTTTAATTACTCATTTATAAATTAAATATCCAATAATTAATCATTAATTAATTCCTTAATTAATTACAAAAGTAATTATCCAAATTTCTAATTGCATTCTAGTAATTATCAATATTACTTCTCTAAGCAATACTGCTCCACTAATTACATTAAGTAATTACTCTCTTAAAATCATCAAATGATTTATTTAAATTAATTAAACTAAATTAATTAACTTAAATAAATCGCAATATTAAAATTAATTACATTAAGTAATTATTTCTTTAATTACTTTAACAATTAATTATACTTAACAAATTACAATTAATTTGATTCAATTAATTAATCTAGTTAATTATCAAAATTAATTGTATTAATTAATTACTAAATTATCCTTAGATAATTATCACCAATTATTAATTAACATTTCATTAATTATATACTTAGGAAAATTTGAATTAGATTAATTATAAATAAATCAGTTCTAATTAAAATTAATCCAAACCATTATTTAAAAGTCAAATAATTAAGTAAAATCCGTAATTATTTTAAATATTTTTCAAAATAATTTAATTGCTTATTAAATCACTCATTTAAATTCAAAATGTATTAAAACAATACTTTATAAATTAAATTCAAATTCCATTTAAAAATTTGATATTTAAAATGTTTAATCATTAAACATTAATTCAAATTAAAATAATTATAAACCTTGCAACAAAATGAATGTTAAAGAACATTCATTACCTAAATATAAAGAAAGATTTAAATTCATTATTTCAATTTCCAAATTTAAATTAAAAACTTCATATTTTAATTCAAATACTAAAGGAAACAAATTCTTTCATGTTTTAAAACTCACTTGAAATCAATTTTTCATTTTCAAATCTATCTTTAAAACATTTGAATATGTTCATCATTTTTAAATTTATAAACTGTTTTGAAATTTAAAACTGGTTTTCGAAGAAACTTGAAACAGTTTTAACTTAATTTCAAAAACGAATTTAAATCTTCCTTAAACCATTTAAATCTGTTCATACTTTTAAAAACTTACAAAAACTATTTAAATCTAATTCTGGTTTAAAACAAACCTGAAACTATTTTATACTTGACTTCAAATCTGAATTTAAAACTTGTTTAAATTTAAGATTTCATTTTTAAAAACTTTTGAACTCAAAACTACATTTGAATTCAGATTCAAGTATTACCTGAATCAAGTTGCAACTTAAAATATGAATTTATTCAAAAATTTAAAACTGCAAATCTCTCAGGCTTAAACCTGAAACTGTTTTAAATTTTGATCCAAAACTGAATTTAAATTTAAGATTTCATTTTTTGAAAAACTTTGAATTCAAAACTTCATTTGAATCCAGTTTCAATTTCCACTTAAATCAAACCCTGCACTAGAATTTGAATCTCATTCAAATTAAAAAAAACTACAAACCCTTCAGATATAACCTCTGCAACATTCTAACCCGAGAACCAAGATTTTACGTCGAGTTCATCTACCTTCTGCTTCGAGTCAGAAGCACAAAAACCCGATGACTGCTTCGAGTCAATTAAACCCTGCACACTATCAATAGTTCACCTGAGTTACCAATGTACATGGTGCATATGCACCGTCACTCCGGCAGCTTCCAGTCACTTCAACCAACTGCTACGAGTTGCCGACCATCTCCTCACAAGCATACGATCATCAGAACCCTACTGTAACTCGAATTCAAGTTTTTGAGATACCACTTGAAAACCTGGAATCACTACAGCACTTAAACTACACAACCTGTCATCATCCAATTTGCTACAGAGTGATGTGCAGAACCCCAAAACCTCAACCCTGCAAGACTAGGTATCAAAACCTGGAAAACCCCCAATTCACATCTCCTCTCTCACTGATCCTCCATCACCGAATCTACTCCAATCTTACAACAATACTCCACTAATGGAAAGCATCTTAACTCCTGACCTTAACTAGCCTATCAGATTATTCCAAAAATTTCCACTTCTGTTTAAACAGAAATGTTTTCCCCAACAGTTTAATTAAAACTGTAATATTAGTTTTTATAGTCCATTTGTTAAACAATACTAATTTAAACTATTTTTAAAACCAAGAATATAGTGTTATTAACAAATTCTCTTCGGTGATCATTGTCAAATTCTCATTGTACTGGAAGTTATCAATTTATCTAGTGAAAAAAAGGACTGTTATCAACCACAGAGCAACAAATATTCAATACTCAAAAACAAGTATGCAGGCAATATCATACTTATAAACACACATTTATATTCAATCTCAAAGCAATCATTAGAGGCTATAGTTCACACATGCAATAGGATTCCAACTTTTGCATTGAGGTTCGCACAAAAATAAATAACAGAGCAGTTTTGGTTTAAAACAGTTTGAAAAAAACATAAGCTCTTTAGTTTATGTTTGATTTTAATTTTTAAAGAAAACTGTTTTTAAAAGAAGAAGTTTACTCACCTTTAAATTGAAGATGCAGAAACAAATTCAGAGACGCAGATTCATTTTCCAGATATGCATATTGAAATGCATGTTGAACCTGAATGTCATTAGCAAGTTGAAGTTGCTTGTTGCTTCTGTAATGATGATGCATGCAGACCCAAAACTTCATATGCTCAGATTTGTAGTTTGATTTCAGATTTGAGGTTGTAATATTGCAGAATTTAGATGCAGGTAGGTTGCACATTTGAAGTTGTTGTTTGCAGATTTAAATTGCAGATATGAAGTTTATAGAAATGATTTGCAGATTTGTAAACATGCACTTGTTTTAGGTTTTAGATTTACTGAAATTTTGATTTCTGTTTTTCAATTGAGGAAAATGTTTTTATCAAATGCATTTAATATTTTTTTATTGTTAGTATAATTTAAAATCAAAATAAATTAATTTGCCACTTGTTGTATTATTATGTTGAATGTTTTAGAAGTGTCTCTTTATGTTTTAAAAAGCTAACACATATTCATTTTCAAAATAAAAAGAAAATTCTAAATTTATAGTTGTATTTAGATTATCTTAAACCATTACTAATTTGTTTTTAGCATGTTTTTAAGTGTTTAATTAACATTAGCATTTAAATAATAACATATACACTATTCAAATGTTTACTTGAGATTTTTAAAATAATATTCTAAAGCTAATTTTCAAAAGAAAAGATTTTAAGAAGAAAGAGAAAAGTTGAATTGGATATTCAAGAGTATTAAATCAAATGTTATACTTAAACAAGAATGAATTAAATCTTATTTTAAAGAAAAGCAATTTTAAAAATAAAACAAAACAAATTTTTATTATAAAATAAAATTTAAACAAAACAAATTCTTACTTACATTTCTATGAAAATTATAAGATAGATCTTTAAAACAAATTTTTGAAAAGTTTACAGTACTAATTTAAATTAATTTAAATCAATTTACAAATTATACATTTATATAATAATTAGAAAATATCCTTTATTTGATATAAATTAAAATTAAAACCAAATCCTCTATTTACAATGTATAAACATTTATACATTATAAATAAAATATTTTTAAACCAGCATAGAAAGATAAATTTATTACTTAAATATTTTTAACATTTGAAAAGAATATCATTTATCAAACTAAATAATTATAAATTTTCAAAAGAGAATTCTAGTTTGAATTAAATTATTAAATCAATATTTCACATTTTAAAAATAATTATTAAAGAAATTATTAAATAATTATTGCCTAAATTTCTGGGACATCACATTCCTCCCCCCTTAAAAGAATTTCGTCCCCGAAATTTAAAAGCAAAGGTAATTTAATAATCCTATACAGATTTTAAATTTAAAAATAGCAAACATATGTTATCAACCAAATACTAGCAACCATAGCAACCAATTCAAACAAACAATTCTAATTATTCAGATAAAATTCTGGATAGAATTCCCTAGAGTTTCCCAGGTACAAACACCGGGACACTCGCCCTATAAAATCTAAACTAGCTACACCACTCAGATCTAGAGCTCCTATGTATCTAGATCTACAAATCTAAACAGAATACAGGACTACAGACAAGTCCTGATCAACTCCCAAATCTCCCAGAACTACTGATTCTAAAACCAATGGTAGATCATACACGAACTCCCTCAGAGATACGTGAAAACGAAACAAATTCCAGCTATCCGAACTGGAAATTCAATCCTATAGATCGAACACTTAATCCTTAAGAGAAGACAGAAAGATCCAATACTCAAATCCATAAATTTCTCCTATCGATCCTGGGCTGCCTCCAACCTTCTAGAATCAATCAAATTCACCACACAAACTCTATTACACAAACATCAGAAGACTCCAGGCATACTATTCTTTCGGGAAAACAAACAGATTCCCAAAACAATCAAGTCTCCAGATTCAAAATAAATTTCCTGTAGAAATCCTCTGATCCAAGACAAAACTCAAATTCCCAAAGAATCGGGTGCTCCTATTCTGGAATAGCTGCCACCATGCTTCCACTGCGCATCTTTGATTCGAGAATGCTGTTGATGAACACAAGTATAAACTTGATCAACTTATCCCGGAAACATTGTTCATCAAATTCCTTAAAATCTCAGGGACCTATCCGATTCAGTCAGAAACATCACAGCAAAAATTCAACCAGAAACCAGATCCGATAAATCCTGCCAACTTAAACAGATCTCTTCTCAAAGAGCCCTCCTATTAATCTGATCCACGGGTAAAACTCCATGAATCAAGTTGAAACAGAACTCAAACTCTTGATGTGGATGCAAATCTTGATTCCCTCGAAGATATCCAGAAAATACCACTTCGATAACTCAAACATCTACTAGAGATGCTTCAATCCAAACAAAGATCACTTAGAGAACTTCCGAACCGTCGCAAGTCACTTTTGCGATCCCACTCAGTTTAGATTCCAAGAAATCATTCTCACTACACAAACAGAACAGCTAAAGCCTTCAAATCAAAGAAGAAACTAGTGTTTTATCTCCAACCACAAACATCACTCCCAACTGAGCTTCCAGAAGAAATGGACAAGCTTCACCATCTGCCCGGACTTCTGACTGAAGAATCACAAAGATTTCCGAACCATCGAAGAACAGGCCACTCGCTGCTGCTACTGCTACCAAAAAATTCCTAATCCAAAAGCTCATCGAACCTCAAAGCTACACCAGCCACTTCACAATAGAGCCTTCCAGATAGACAGATATCTCTCAGGAAACTCGCTTCCAAACCAAGCTCAAAACATTCTGCCAAACTGAGTCTCAACACAAATACAGACAGAACTCCTCCCTGAGGTTGCTAAGATACCATCTCTGGCTTCTGCACTTCCAACTAATCCAAACTCAAGAGAGTCCACTCACACGAGTAAAATCCCGCTTACAATCCAAAGATAAACTCCGAATCTTGAAAAGATTTCCTTCAGAGATTGGTGAAATCCTTCACCAACTGCAGAACTACTCAAGATGCCCAACACTGCCCTAGTAGATCACTTCCAATCTCAAACACTCAAACTCCAACCATTGGTAGTTGTGTTACACACACCACTACCCTATCTATCTTTATTACTTATATTGGAAAACCTGAACAGGTAACCCAATCAAATAGGTAGGAATAAATAAATATATATATTTATTCAAAATTACAAATACGCTCTCTCAAGATAGACACCACTCCAGAGCCTAGGTATTCACTCAACCTATTGTTCTGATACCATAATGTAACGACCCAACTTCCAAACTCCAGGAAGTCGCATTGCTAAGAAGAAAGAAAGGGATAGAAAAGAGAATAGAAAGGAAAGAAAGAACAGACAACATCAGAATCTCACAGCGGAATCGAATAAATTATAATATATCACATAATACTTTACATATTATCATATACATCAGAGTTAAACAGCTAATACAACACTAACTAGACAGTTATAGACATCTGTCTAGCAATTACAATCCAAGCACATCAGAGAAACAGATACAACTCAAACACAGCGGAACCACTACATATATCTACACGTTGAAGCCTCCTGCTCCATTATCTTCTCCAGAAACTCGTCAAAGCAATCCTGAAACACTTGACTACTCATACGAAATATGAGTACCCAAGAGTTTAATAAAACAGAAAATAAACACTCAGGTCAGACAGGGGTCTGGTGTGAGTAACGGGGATAAAAGTTGCTTAACTTTAGAAAATCCTTTAAAACCAAAAGGTATCACGTAAGACTTCCCACACATAAACATGGAAAAGTTTTTACCTTACGCTAACCAAAACATTTGATAGGAAATCCAGTGATATTATAATAGTGTCTAGGGTTTTCAAAATAAAATATAGAAATAGCTGGAATGCTTACATCTCACGTTCCAACATAGTTGGGCACAATCAAAACCGCACAGGCACTTATTGGATTTTTGATTCCATACAATGGCAGGGCTACTGGGGTACCGCCCGTCACAGTACGTGGCCTAGATCACCGTACCGAGGAGTACTCCCACTCCCCTGCAACACAAAGTCGGACCCGTTCCTTACTGAACAGTTCCGAACAAGACTACCCCGCAGATTGGTCTTCACCAACTGCCACACAGCCGAATATAAAGGGACCATTAGACAGGGATAAATCTTGCTCTCCGGTGGGGGCTACCCACGAAGCTTTGCTGCACCTCCCCTGTTTTGGCCATTCTCGGTTGATGAGGCTTGAGGCTACGATTACCTTTATAGGACATATAAATCTTAGAATGCTCATCGTCCACCTGACGATGTTCTGAAAGCATTCAATCCATACAAGTTCATTCCAGGTTCGAACGAAACCGAAGGCATTATCTCGTTACATTCGTATTGGAATCACCCTCAGAGTCAACGACGATAACCCTTGCACTCTAATTCTCCACCTCGAATCTATAAGTACTATTCCGTCAAACTCATTACGGAATCACCCACAGAGTTACACTGACGTATAGCCCTTACACCTCGAGTCTTCACTTGCTCCACTTGGATTAACGACCTAACGTTTAATTGGAATCGATGTGGTTTCGGATATCCAAATATGGAAACCCGATCCCGGTCTCATCGAAACCAAATGCCATCTTAACGTCCAAGTTCTACTTAAGGTTTTAAACAATCAACTTATTTCATTATTATCTAATTCACATAGATAGATAAACTACAAATCATAATAGATAATCACATTCATATCATAAACAGATAATCTGTATCATCTATAAACAAATAATCATCACAACCAAATAATCCATCACAACCATCATACTTAAACCAATCATCCATATCATATAGATACAACTAACCTCATTACTGAGATCACAACCATTCAATCAATAGCATCCATAAGCAATGATTCATTAACCATCAATTATAATTAATTTAAAATGAATTAAATTTATTACAACCATCTCTAATTAATTTAAAATAAATTAAATTAATTACTCATTTAAATCCTGCTTAAAATCCATTAATTAATTAACCCAGTTAATTAATCATTCACTAAGTATTTAACTTGATTAAACAGCTTTGATTAATCATTCACTAATTACAATAAGTAATTAGTCCTTAATTAATTTTATAAATTAATTAACCCTAATCATAAGTAATTAACATTTAATTACTCATTTATTAATTAATTATAATTAATTATATTTATCCTTAATTAATTACAATTAATTAATCACTTAATTAGTTATTACTTAATCAATCAATCCTTAATTACATCATTAATTATAATAATTAATGATCTCTAATATTTAAATAAATTACTTAATTAAAATTAATTTCATTTAGTAATTAATCTAATTATTAATCACCTTGATTAATATTAAATTTAGTAATTAACTATCTTTAATTACTCATTTATAAATTAAATATCCAATAATTAATCATTAATTAATTCCTTAATTAATTACAAAAGAATTTATCCAAATTTCTAATTGCATTCTAGTAATTATCAATATTACTTCTCTAAGTAATCCTGCTCCACTAATTACTTAAGTAATTACTCTCTTAAAATCATCAAATGATTTATTTAAATTAATTAAACTAAATTAATTAAATTAAATAAATCACTATATTAAAATTAATTACATTAAGTAATTAATTCTTTAATTACTTTAACAATTAATTATACTTAACAAATTACAATTAATTAGATTGAGTTAATTAATCTAGTTAATTATCAAAATTAATTTTATTAATTAATTACTAAATTATCCTTAGATAATTATCACCAATTATTAATTAACATTTCATTAATTATATACTTAAGAAAATTTGAATTAGATTAATTATAAATAAATCATTTCCAATTAAAATTAATCTAAACCATTATTTAAAAGTCAAATAATTAAGTAAAATCCTTAATTATTTTAAATATTTTTCAAAATAATTTAATTACTTATTAAATGACTCATTTAAATTCAAAATGTATTAAAACAATACATTTCTAAATTTAAATTCAAATTCCATTTAAAAATTTGATATTTAAAATGTTTAATCATTAAACATTAATTCAAATTAAAATAATTATAAACCGTACAACAAAATGAATGTTAAAGAACATTCATTACCTAAATATAAAGAAAGATTTAAATTGATTATTTCAATTTCCAAATTTAAATTAAACACTTCATATTTTAATTCAAATACTAAAGGAAACAAATTCTTTCAAGTTTTAAAACTCACTTGAAATCAATTTTTCATTTTCAAATCTATCTTTAAAACATTTGAATATGTTCATCATTTTTAAATTTATAAACTGTTTTGAAATTTAAAACTGGTTTTCAAAGAAACTTGAAACAGTTTTAACTTAATTTCAAAAACAAATTTAAATTTCCTTAAACCATTTAAATCTGTTCATACTTTTAAAAACTTACAAAAACTATTTAAATCTAATTCTGGTTTAAAACAAACCTGAAACTGTTTTATACTTGACTTCAAATCTGAATTTAAAACTTGTTTAAATTTAAGATTTCATTTTTAAAAACTTTTGAACTCAAAACTACATTTGAATTCAGATTCAAGTATTACCTGAATCAAGTTTCAACTTAAAATATGAATTTATTCAAAAATTTAAAACTGCAAATCTCTCAGGCTTAAACCTGAAACTGTTTTAAATTTTGATCCAAAACTGAATTTAAATTTAAGATTTCATTTTTTGAAAAACTTTGAATTCAAAACTTCATTTGAATCCAGTTTCAATTTCCACTTAAATCAAACCCTGCACTAGAATTTGAATCTCATTCAAATTAAAAAAAAACTACAAACCCTTCAGATATAACCTCTGCAACACTCTAACCCGAGAACCAAGATTTTACTTCGAGTTCATCTACCTTCTGCTTCGAGTCAGAAGCACAAAAACCCGATGACTGCTTCGAGTCAATTAAACCCTACACACTATTAATAGTTCACCTGAGTTACCAATGTACATGGTGCATATGCACCGTCACTCCTGCAGCTTCCAGTCACTTCAACCAACTGCTACGAGTTGCCGACCATCTCCTCACAAGCATACGATCATCAGAACCCTACTGTAACTCGAATTCAAGTTTTTGAGATACCACTTGAAAACCTGGAATCACTACAGCACTTAAACTACACAACCTGTCATCATCCAATTTGCTCGCTTCCGACCATCATTTTCGCTGCAATTCCGGCAGACCCTCCCTCTAAGTCCCCTCTGCAACCACTAAAATCCCTAACCCACTCGATGCTACAGAGTGATGTGCAGAACCCCAAAACCTCAACACTGCAAGACTAGGTTTCAAAACCTGGAAAACCCCCAATTCACATCTCCTCTCTCACTGATCCTCCATCACCGAATCTACTCCAATCTTACATCAATACTCCACTAATGGAAAGCATCTTAACTCCTGACCTTAACTAGCCTATCAGATTATTCCAAAAATTTCCACTTCTGTTTAAAACAGAAATGTTTTCCCCAACAGTTTAATTAAAACTGTAATATTAGTTTTCACAGTCCATTTGTTAAACAATACTAATTTAAACTATTTTTAAAACCAAGAATATAGTGTTATTAACAAATTCTCTTCAGTGATCATTGTTAAATTCTCATTGTACCGGAAGTTATCAATTTATCTAGTGAAAAAAAAGGACTGTTATCAACCAAAGAGCAAAAAATATACAATACTCAGAAACAAGTATGCAGGCAATATCATACTTATAAACACACATTTATATTCAATCTCAAAGCAATCATTAGAGGCTATAGTTCACACATGCAATAGGATTCCAACTTTTGCATTGAGGTTCTCACAAAAATAAATAACAGAGCAGTTTTGGTTTAAAACACTTTGAAAAAAACATAAGCTCTGTAGTTTATGTTTTATTTTAATTTTTAAAGAAAACTGTTTTTAAAAGAAGAAGTTTACTCACCTTTAAATTGAAGATGTAGAAACAAATTCAGAGATGCAGATTCATTTTCCAGAAATGCATATTGAAATGCATGTTGAACCTGAATGTCATTAGCAAGTTGAAGTTGCTTGTTGCTTCTGTAATGATGATGCATGCAGACCCAAAACTTCATATGCTCAGATTTGTAGTTTGATTTCAGATTTGAGGTTGTAATATTGCAGAATTTAGATGCAGGTAGGTTGCACATTTGAAGTTGTTGTTTGTAGATTTAAATTGCAGATATGAAGTTTGTAGAAATGATTTGCAGATTTGTAAACATGCACTTGTGTTAGGTTTTAGATTTACTGAAATTTTGATTTCTGTTTTTTAATTGAAGAAAATGTTTTTATAAAATGCATTTGATATGTTTTATTGTTAGTATAATTAAAAATGAAAATAAATTAATTTGCCACTTGTTGTATTATTATGTTAAATGTTTTACAAGTGTCTCTTTATGTTTTAAAAAGCTAACACATGTTCATTTTCAAAATAAAAAGAAAATTCTAAATTTATACTTGTATTTAGATTATCTTAAACCATTACTAATTTGTTTTTAGCATGTTTTTAAATATTTAATTAACATTAGCCTTTAAATAATAACTTATACACTATTCAAATGTTTACTTGAGATTTTTAAAATAATATTCTAAAGCTAATTTTCAAAAGAAAAGATTTTAAGAAGAAAGAGAAAAGTTGAATTGGATTTATTCAAGAGTATTAAATCAAATGTTATACTTAAACAAGAATGAATTAAACCTTATTTTAAAGAAAAGCAATTTTAAAAATAAAACAAAACAATTTTTATTATAAAATTTAAACAAAACAAATTCTTACTTACATTTCTATGAACATTATAAGATAGATCTTTAAAACAAATTTTTGAAAAGTTTACAATACTAATTTAAATTAATTTAAATCAATTTACAAATTATACATTTATATAATAATTAGAAAATATCCTTTATTTGATATAAATTAAAATTAAAACCAAATCCTCTATTTACAATGTATAAACATTTATACATTATAAATAAAATATTTTTAAATCAGCATAGAAAGATAAATTTATTACTTAAATATTTTTAACATTTGAAAAGAATATCATTTATCAAACTAAATAATTATAAATTTTCAAAAGAGAATTCCAGTTTGAATTAAATTATTAAATCAATATTTCACATTTTAAAAATAATTATTAAAGAAATTATTAAATAATTATTGCCTAAATTTCCGGGACATCACATTTTCCCTAAATGAATAACATACTAAGCATAATCAAGTCATACAAAGCACCACTAAGTCACATAAGCTACTTCGAATCCCCTTTTTAATTAGTTAATACTTATATTAATTAAAAGTTCATTTGTAACGACTCGTAAAATTTCGATAATTTAATTTGTTAATTTAATGAATCTTGTTATTTAATATTGGAAGAAATAAAAAGTGGTAAGGTAATAATGTTAATGCAGGTTGATAAATAACTAATTTAGTGCAATCCCAATTAATTGAAACAATTGTAAGGTCATAATTGGTTGTATTTAGTAAATTGGAAAATCAATTTCAATAAGTGTAATTAATATTATGTTAATGTAAATTAAATTAATATTTGAGCATAATGTCAATTCCATTTATAATATGACAAGTGGTTGATTTAAAGAATGGAAATCAAGATTTATTAATTTATTTGAATTTAAATTATAGCAATTGGTTTATTGCAAATAAATGGAATTAAATATTTAGATATTATGTTAATGGGAAATTAAGATGAAATTTGAAGATTTTAATGTAATAAATCATGAACCAATTTAGTTGCATCCTTGTTGTGATAAAAGACGTGAATAACAAGGTTTACTAATTTAATAAATGGATTTTGGGAATTTTAAATTATAATTTCTGAATTTAATGAAACTGAAATTAAATACTGAAATTGATGGATTAATCAAATTTAATTTGACATCTAAATTTGTTTAAATTATTTGTAAATGGTTAAAAATCAAAATTGATAGAAGTTGTAAATTTTTAAAATTTAAACTGAAAACTGATTAATTAATTTAATATTAATTTATTTAATTAACTAGAAAATAACCGTTTTGGCCACTGACTCGGATTTCGACGAAACCAGTTTCATCGGATCCGTAACGGTGAATTTTTGTAGGATTTAAAGTTTTGTAACGATCAGACTTGTCATTTGATCGTACGAGCTCGAAACGTCTAAAAGAATCAATTCAATTGAAATCAATTTGAAATAACATGATTTTAGCATAGCTTCTTCATACGATGGAATTTGGACTAGAAACCTACTCCATTGCGTTTAAAATGTATTAAAACATCATTTTGATATATGGTTGATCTAATTTCATTCCGGAGTCGAAACGGGCTTTTCGGATCGTTATCTTTTATTTTTTCCAAACCAAGCCCATCTATTCAATTTTGTTCAGCCTATATATCCTGTTATAAATCCTAACAGCCCTCTATTTCTCATTTCTGTATGTATAGAAATTTTTGTGCTCCTCTTTCTCAATGGCAGACAAACCCTAAATTTCACAGTCCAATTCCAATATCAAATTCAAATCAAAATTTTAAACTCCACAAAATATATCAAATTTTATATTTCGAAGCTCTTGATGAACGCATCTTAGAACTGCAATTCGTTTTTTGTTTTGATTCATCGTTTGATCAGTAATCATCGGAGAATTCTCGGTCGTTCAACTCGTCGTGATGAACTGTGACCAATCGCCAGATTGTCTGAGGTGTTTTGTAGAGTGGACCAAGGGGACTTCATCGGTATGGTTCGTTCATCGAATCATTGGCTGGATCGTCGGAAATTGGTCGATTAGGGCATAAAAGTCTCAAGCGGCGGCTGGCTTGTTGCGTTGACCGATGAGGCTCAGGGGAAGTGAGGTTGTGGTTGCGGCCTTGGGGGTAGGGCACGGCGGTTCTGGCAGGGCTATGGTGGCGATGCATGGGCGGCGCTTGAGTTGGCTATGGCGGCTCGCGTGCGATGATGGCTGGTTAGGGTTTTCGGTAGGGAGAGTGAAGTGGAGAGGTAAGGTTGTTAATTTGTAACGACCCGAAATTTTCTAACCCGAAAATTCCAGATAGTTATGGAAAGAAGAAAGAGATAGAAGAAGAAGAAAAACAGAACACCAAAAGTCTCACATTCGCAGCGGATAAAATATAATAATAAATAACAGATTACAAAAGAATATTATAACTGTCGGTTACATTTAATATACATCAGAGTTTCAAAAAATATACAGTCATAAAATATTTACAATTATCATGACTCATACTTACATTAATATAAATACAGCAGAAATACTCTATACGCTCCTGCCATCCAGCTCGCCACCTGAGCTCCAGAACGTACCTACCTGAAAATCTGTAATACTCGGTCTGACTGAGCATTACATCAAAGTAACACCCGGGTCAGGCTGGAAACCAGCGTGAGTAAACTCATCTAACATGTAGTACCAAACAAACAACTTATATGGACCCGGGGTAATTTTATTAATTTTCACCATTTGCTATAGACAATGCTTATTTCGCATATAACTTTCTAAAGAGATAGAAGAAGAAGTAAACCTTTAATGGTTTAAACAATTTCCACATTTAAATCTTTTAAACAAAAGATTTATTTTAAAACCCCTTTCAATTTAAAACAAGGTTCACTAATCTTTGACAAAGATTCATTTATAATCTTTCAAAACAAATTCCGTTTTAAAAAGATACACCATTAAAAATCCTCTTAAATTTAAAAATAGAGTTCAATTATCTTTCACAAAGATTTAATTATAGCTTCAAAAATCATTCCATTTCAAACTTGGAAAATTCTTTCATTATAATTTGGAAATTCTTTCCTTATATAAAAGCTATTATTATTTGGAACCACTTGTTTCCGTTTCGGAAAACCCGATTACAATTTGCACGAGTTAAGGCCTTTCAAATATGAACTTGGGTTAAACTCAAAACCATACTTTTAAAATGTTTTTTTAAAAACCCATATAAATATATTTATAGTTTATATAACCTTTCTAAATCATGAACTCTCAACATAGAATTCAAATTCAAATTTTTGAATTCGAATTTAAATCAAATTTCAAAACTAAATCAAGTTATTCAAAAATAACTTTTATTTTAAAAATTCCTTTTCAAAAGTTTTCACCTTTTCAAACCAGTTTCATTTCTAAAACCGTTTAGATTCAAAATTAAATTTTTAAAACTATTTTGAATTAAATTCAAATATCTGTGACTTAACCAATTTCCTCGTGAAATCCATATTTGTGTGTGTATGAGTGTGGTCCAGGGGTTTACACACAATAGTGTAACAACAATCATCAAAGATATATCGATAAGCGGTATAACTCATAACGCTTATCTTCATTCGCAGATCACAAAAAAAAAAATTTATCAATCACAAAGATTCATCATTACAATTCGATGTGGGCTTCAGATAACCAACTGGAATCCTACTCCCTGTCGCATCAAAATTCAAATGTTATTTAACGGGTCAAGGGGTATTTACACAGAAACATATCACAAGCATCACAGATCAATGCACAGCAACTCACATCATAAAGCATCACATATGAGGAATATCAACCCTCCAAACATCCAATAGAATCCAAAAATTCATAAGCAAAAGAAAATTAAATTATCCGATTTAAATTAAATCAGGTCAGTTACTTATGAATAAATTTTTTTCTTGGTTAATTAATATTAATTAATTATAAATCAGTTTGCTTTATTACTCCTTAATCATTTATTAGTTAAATTTTAATTTATAATTAATCCTCTGATTAATTATTCTTAATTATTTAAAATAATCAATTCTTAATTAATAATCACTTCTTAATCACTTTCATAATTTAATTGACCTTTAATTAATTATCTTAATCAATAAATTAATTATCACTAATTTCTATTGATTAAATTTTAATCACCATCATTAATTAATCATTTCTCAATTAATTATTGTAATTAATTTATCCTTAATTACATTAATTAATTTACCCCTAGTCAATTATTATTAAATTAATTAAAATTAAACTAAGTGATTATCCTTAATCACTTATATCATAAATTAATTACACCGAGTAACTATTCTTTTAATTACTTGATTTAATCATAAATCAATTACTTTTAATTGAGTAATTATTTTAAATAATTAATTACCTTTTAGTAATAATTATATTAACAAATCATTTCTTTAATTATTAATGAATTAATCTTAATTACAAATTATTAATCACTTGATTATCATTAACGATAAAGATTAACTTACCTTTAAGTTAAAAATTATCACTTATTAAGTTTTATAAAAAAAATAACTTGTTAAAACATAAGTTTACAACTTAGTTGTTTTCAAAAATCCTATCTTAAAACTTTTAATTTATATTTCCTACTTAAAAAAAATCATTATTTATAGAAGAAATAACTTTAGAAATTTATTTTAACTAGGCTATGTAAGTTTTTAAAAAACTGGAACATGAGAATCCCAAACAAACCCGAGTGTTTCCCCAAGCTAAACCCCCACGAACTCGAGTTCTACTTCGAGTTTTTCCAGAAATTGACCTGAGTGACCCATAATTTCACATTATAAAAATTTTCTAAGTATTTTTATTTCGCACTGCATACCCACTTCGAGTTGAAGCCCAAGCTACAGCACCACACTCCCGAACCTGACTTCGAGTTGCTTTATCTCCCCATCATCAAAAATTCCAGGCACACAAGTGCATGGTGTACATGCACCCTCGATCTGCTCAACTCCGATCATCGTTGCCAGCCTCCACAGATCAACGTTGATCCCCTTTACCTATCCTGACCACCCATCTCCGGTGATCTCATCAAAACCAAATTTTTGCAACTCGACCACTTCCTGTACTTGAACCACTGTCCAGAAAAACACTTCGCCCCTCCACGACGAGCCACCGGCGACCACACATCTCTGCCCAAAGCTTGGCCGACCGATCCTCCATCTTTTCCCTCCAGTTCGGTGAACTCCGGTCATCGGGAACGACGCAGCGACCTCCAACAACCCAACCAACCCAAATCCTAACTTAAACCCTAAACCATCATAAATCAACTTCCCCGACCATCAGTAAATGACCTGAGCATTTTTCCCACGATCACCCATCCACAACCTTCTCCGGCAATGAACTCGAGACCCACCACCTCGTTAATCATCAGATTTTAACAAAAAACCCAAAACTGTTCATCTTGCAAATTCTATTACAAATCAAAACTAAAAATTACAATATTTATATTAAAAATCATCATTTTATGATACAATTCTGTTTGGATAATCAAAATCTGGAATCACGAGTATTGATTTTCAACATAAATTTTGTTACTGTGAATTTTATTTTTTTAGAGATAATTACTTTATATAAATATCTAAAACCATTTTTAATCTTAGTATTACATTGTTACTGTTATTTCTTCTTTAGAAGTCATAGGCTAAAAAGATTTTGAGAGGTGAGAAATTTTTTTCTTTCATTTTAAAAAAACTGTTACCTATAAACAGAAGCATACAGTTATGTACATCACTATACATATCAGTAACATGCAAGTATACCAAACAACATTTTCATAATATGTTCAAGCACCAACAGCAAAACATAAAGACAAATCCAAGTGTGTTAGCTCACCTGTTGGTTGTACAAGAAGAAACATAGAGGAATTTTTTTTCTTTAAACTTTGATGTTTCCAGGTTTTGAAAATTGCTTCAGATTTGAGTTTTGTTTGCACTTCTACTTTGTTTTAATTTCCTGAAGCTATTTGATTAAATACACTCAATTACATTTTTATAAGTAATATTATACTCATCTAAACATTCTCATGCTGCTATCAGAGCATAGTGTGGTTGGGTTGAAATGATTGAAATTTTAAAAACAGGTTTTAAAACCTGAAAATGTTGAACAGAGGCAAGTTTTCTTGTCTGCCCCCAGAAATAACACAGGTATTATACTCATATATATACAAAACCAACATGCACATCACAGTTCATAGCATACAACCCAAAATCATTACCGATAAACCAAGTTTAGAAAATTTATAACGGTGATTTGCTCATCTGGAACAGATTGTACAGAGGACAGGAAACAGAGACAATGTTTGCCTGTACATTTTTTCTTTAATCCTTGGAGTCTAGATCTGTAAGTTGTAAACACAGATCTTTGTTTATCCCTTCTTTTATTTATTTATTTACCACAACAATAACTAATTTTTTTTATTTTTACTTACAGTTTACATTTCTTGTTATACCCAAGGAAGTTTTCTTTTTATTCCTGCAGTTTTGAAAACCAGAAGTAAAATTTATCTTGGATCTTCAAATTTTCCTGCAATTGATTGACTTTATTGCTTAGATTCTTAATTTAATACCGACTTACAACATAAAAATTCAAATCTTTAAAAGAATTTCACTTAACTTTGTTTCAGAGATTCTTGCATTACTCTGGCCCAAAAGAACTGCAGCTTTGAATTCTAGTTTTTTATTCAACTCTAAAGCTTCCAGGTTTTCTTTTGGTCTGGTTTTGATGTTTACAAGTTTCTTTTCTTTAATTAATTTTTTTTTTTCTACAGATTCTAAACCAAAAGAAAATTTCTTTTATTGCCACTTGTAAATAAAACTAACACTTGTTATTACATGGTCTTATTTGGTTTACATTTGTCATACATAACAAAATTATGTCTAAATCCTTAATTTTAATTAATTTATAGATTTAGTTTTAAATCCTTGCCTCATTTTATTTTACAAATCATGTTATGTTTTTAAATCCTATCTTATTTTTAATTTACAAACTTATATTAGGAATCCTATTTTAAAATGGTTTAATTCCAATTTATACTAATTATGGGTTTAAATGTTAAAAACAATTATTTAATACTTATACAAATTAAAGAAAAATGGTTTGAAATTAAATTATACATTACTAATAAATATTTATAGGTTAGTAAATACATTTATATTTTTATACATTTATATATTTTTTAAACTTAAGATATTAAACTTATTAACAAATACTTGATTTTTAAGAGATGTGTATTTTAAATAATAAGAAATTTAGTTTTAAACAACTCTTTACTATATTAATTTTAAAAATATAACTTTCCAAATCAAATTCCATTTATAATCCATTGGATTTCAAATCAATTAATTTTAATTACAATCCTTTGATATATTTTATCATTTGCACAAATAAAAATTTATTTCAATTGTTTCTCACATTAAATCTTAAAGCTTTATAATTCTATTTATAATCTAAAATATTTATTTATTCTAGGAATTTTCTGATTTATTCTCAATTAAATTCACAATTTAATTTCAAAAATTAAATTAATCATCAAATTATTCTGGATAAAATTCAGGGATGTTACAGATTCCCCCCTTAAGAAAATTTCGTCCTCGAAATTTGAAAGCAGGGAGACCACAAAGAATATAGAAAGATCAAGAGATGAATTACCAGATCAAACTGAATATTTGTTCTGCATTTGGTTTCCCAAATCAGAATATCACTAATGGATACAAGAGCGAATCAAGATACTCGGGTCACCAGATTTACGAATATTTAGGGATATTGATTAGTTCAAAAGATAACTAACCACTCGTAGAATATTTCTGGCTCATCAAAATAAGCAGGTATATGGATACAATCCAAAAAATTTAGTTTAAACAATCAAAATATACCTATAAACCATAATAACCAAAGCAAACAATTCATCCAAACAAACAATTCTGACCAATCTGGATTTTGTGTCCCATGCAAATATATCAAAACTTCTTCCTGGAGCTGTCAGGAATCATCAACGAATTGAAAAGAGATGAATCAAAGGAGATTGATAGAGAAAGTTTGTTTCCGCTATTGCAGGGTATCGACCATTTGTTGTCGTACTCCCCTGACCCCTATCTCGTCCTCTTCTTGCACTCATACTCACTATCAATGGATAGTAAGAAAATTTACTGAGGCATTCGAACGGATATCTTAGGGATATACTCATTCTAGGGTATACTTCACTCTATCTCCAATGAGTTACTTAATGTGTTATAGTCTTGAGCTAAAATTTCAACCTTCAGCTCTGATACCAAAATTGTCACGATCCAAATTACAGCGCTCGAAAATCGACATCCGTACTCCACTGTACCGAAATGCCGTAGATTCAAACGTTGAAATTCAAGTCGTGTCGGAGCTTATAACACATCAAGTATAACAATACAGTGGAAGAAAAGAAATGAATATCAATGATATACAACATTCGATACAACAATGATACATTATGAATCAATATCAGAGATACAAGATAACACTGCTACAATGGAAATAACAATATGATATAGCAGCGGAAATAACAAGAACTAGAAACTCCAGAAGAAACACCAATATCAGCAATCTCCATAGATAGCTCGGACCACCATCAAATTTCAACAAGATAAGCAAGTCTCGTCCATGAATCCAAAGACTCCAATATCCAAGATCTCCAAAGAATACCAAAGAGAAAGCTGAAAGCAACAGAATCGATATCTATATCTACTATCTGAAAAACCCAACTCTAGACTGTTCGTGTGGTAAATTGTGGGCACCCAGAGTTTAGGAAAGGAACAATAAACTCCGGGTCAGTCATGGGACTGGTATGAGCAAACAAAAACAGTCGGTCTTTAAAACAAACAACAAGAGATTTAAAATAAATCCGCAATGCTTTTCAGAAAATGAAACTACCATAAGGCCTCCCGTCACACGCACAATGCAAACGCAGACTTGGAGGAGATTTCTCCTTATGATAGTCAAACATGCTTACTACGCAAAATTCTCTTTTGATATTATTATTAGTGCATAGTGGAAAACATTTCGAAAGTATAATATTAATCTTAGCTAGCATAGGTACCATTATATTATGCCAGCTATAGCCACCATCTTAAATGGCAGGTTCTACAACTAAAAACGTACATGGCTTGTATTGTTTTGTTTGGATTTCCAACAAATGGTCATGCTAAGGAACTTCCTGGGCCACATGGGTACGCCTCTGGAGGGACGCCCCGAGAACCTAACCGGATCTCTGCCAACACAAGGCCGGGTTACCTTTGTAACTAGGTAACTACTGACACGAGTATGTCATCCGTCGGTCGTAACCACCATTATCCCGGGATTCACCAACAACCACAAAGAAATAAATTTGCAGCTACCACATAGGTTAAGTATCTGGGCTCCATACCATGATACCACCTCTATCTAGAAGGAAATGAACATACCCTCAGGGGGCGCTACCTCCAAATAACCTTGCTGCATTCTTTCTGTTTCGACCATTCCGGGTTGTGAACTTCGATGAAGTCTCGTCCAAAAAGCTACGCTTTTCACAAAAGCCATGCTTTGATCAACAAATGATCAGCAGCACCTCGTATGCCACATTACCAAATTGAGAATGTATCTAGTAACCATCAATTACATAACCTTTGAGCTCGTACGTCTCAGAGAAGGGTGTTAAGCTAAGAGAATAAATCTCCGCCACCAAACAGAAATGTATTCGATAGAAACTGGTTTTACATCTCAAAGTGTAATGTCAGGCACACATCCATACAAGTCTGCTCCGCGTCCGAACTGAACCAAAGCCACTTCCGAAGATGCCCTTGCAATCCGGGAATCCATAACCCGTATCAGACTTCCCATCACTTAGGGAATCTCTATACCGTAGCTACTCGGTGCAGAGACAATCGATATGTCATCCTAGCGTTCTCGCAAATACCCGGTCTTCACCACCGGTCTTCAAATGCTATCCACAACGTCGTATCATTATTCGGAATGGGTTATATGACACAAGGTCCTCTCCCGGCTAAACTGAATAATGAGCGCAATATTTAAAAACATATGGATATGGGATTTCAGCTAAGTCACAACCTAAAGCCCAAACCTTTCATTCAAATGGTTAAAACAAATTACCATTCCAATCTTTTAAACAAAAAGATTCATTTTAAAAACCTTCAATGGTTTAAACAATTTCCACGTTTAAATCTTTTAAACAAAAGATTTATTTTAAAACCCCTTTCAATTTAAAACAAGGTCCACTAACTTTGACAAAGATTCATTTATAATCTTTCAAAACAAATTCCGTTTTAAAAAGATACACCATTAGAAATCCTCTTAAATTTTAAAATAAAGTTCAATTATCTTTCACAAAGATTCAATTATAGCTTTCAAAGTCATTCCATTTTAAACTTGGAAAATCCTTTAATTATAATTTGGAAATTCTTTCCTTATATAAAAGCTATTATTATTTGGAACCACTTCTTTCCGTTTTGGAAAACCCGATTATAATTTGCACGAGTTAAGGCCATTCGAATATAAACTTGGGTTAAATTCCAAACCATAATTTTAAAATGTTTTTAAAAAAAACCATATAAATATATTTATAGTTTGTATAACCTTTTTAAATTATGAATTCTCAACATAGAATTCAAATTCAAATTTTTGAATTCGAATTTAAATCAAATTTCAAAACTAAATCAAGTTATTCAAAAACAACTTTTATTTTAAAAATTCCTTTTCAAAAGCTTTTCACCTTTTTAACCCAATTTCATTTCTAAAACCGTTTAGATTCAAAATTAAATTTTTAAAACTATTTTGAATTAAATTCAAATATATGTGACTTAACCGATTTCCTCGTGAAATCCATATTTGTGTGTGTATGAGTGTGGTCCATGGGTTTACACACAATAGTGCAACAATAATCATCACAGATACATCGATAAGCGGTATAACTCATAACGCTTATCTTCATTCACAGATCACAGTTAAAATAAATTTATCAATCACAAATATTCATCATTACAATTCGATGTGGGTTTCGGATAACCAACTGGAATCCGACTCCCTGTCGCATCGAAATTCAAATGTTGTTTAACGGGTCAAGGGGTATTTACACAGAAACATATCACAAGCATCACAGATCAATGCACAAAAACTCACATCATAAAGCATCACATATGAGGAATATCAACCCTCCAAACATTCATAAGTAGAAGTAAATTAAATTATCTGATTTAAATTAAATCAGGTAAGTTACTTATGAATATATTTTTTCTTGGTTAATTAATATTAATTAATTATAAATCAATTTGATTTATTACTCCTTAATCATTTATTAATTAAATTTTAATTTATAATTAATCCTCTGATTAATTATTCTTAATTATTTAAAACAATCAATTCTTAATTAATAATCACTTCCGTAATTTAATTGACCTTTAATTAATTATCTTAATCAATAAATTAATTATCACTAATCTCTATTGATGAAGTTTTAATCACCATCATTAATTAATCATTTCTCAATTAATTATCGTAATTAATTTATCCTTACACATTAATTAATTTACCCTTAGTCAATTATTATTAAATTTAAAATTAAACTAAGTGATTATCCTTAATCACTTATATCATAAATTAATTACACCGAGTAATTATTCTTTTAATTACTTGATTTAATCTTAGATCAATCATTTTTAATTGAGTAATAATTTTAAATAATTAATTACCTTTTATAAATAATTATATTAACAAATCATTTCTTTAATTATTAACGAACTATTCTTAATTACAAATTATTAATCACTTGATTATCATTAACGATAAAGATTAACTTACCTTTAAGTTAAAAATTATCACATATTAAATTTTATAAAAAAAATAACTTGTTAAAACATAAGTTTAAAACATAGTTGTTTTCAAAAATCCTATCTTAAAACTTTTAATTTATATTTCCTACTTAAAAAATATCATTATTTATAAAAGAAATAACTTTAGAAATTTATTTTAACTAGGTTATTTAAGTTTTTAAAAAACTGGAACATGAGAATCCCAGACAAACCCGAGTGTTTCCCCAAGCTAAACCCTCATGAACTCGAGTTCTACTTTGAGTTTTTCCAGAAATTGACCCGAGTGACCCAGAATTTCACATTTTAAAATTTTTCTAAGTATTTTTATTTTGCACTGCATACCCACTTCAAGTTGAAGCCCGAGCTACAGCCCCACACTCCCGAACCTGACTTCGAGTTGCTTTATCTTCCCATCATCAAAAATTTCCAGGCACACAAGTGCACGGTGTACATGCACCCTCGATCTGCTCGACTCCGATCATCGTTGTCGGCCTCCACAGATCAACGTTGACCCCCTCTACCTATCCCGGCCACCCATCTCCGGTGATCTCATCAGAACCAAATTTTTGCAACCCAACCACTTCCTGTACTTGAACCACTGTTTAGAAAAACACATCGCCCCTTCATGACGAGCCACCGACGACCACACCCTCTGCCCAAAGCTTGGCCGACCGATCCTCCATCTTTTCCCTCCAGTCTAGTGAACTCTGGCCATCGAGAACGATGCAACGACCTCCAACAACCCAACCAATCCAAATCCTAACTCAAACCCTAAGCCATCATCAATTAACCGCCCCGACCATCAACAAATGACCCGAGCATTCCCACGATCACCGATCCACAACCTTCCTCCGGCAATGAACTCGAGACCCACCACCTCGTTAATCATCAGATTTTAACAAAAAACCCAAAACTGTTCATCTTGCAAATTCTATTACAAATCAAAACTAAAAATTACGATATTAATATTAAAAATCATCATTTTACGATACAATTCTGTTTGGATAATCAAAATCTGGAATCACGAGTATTGATTTTCAACATAAATTTTGTTGTTACAGTGAATTTTATTTTTTAAAGATAATTACTTTATATAAATATCTAAAACCATTTTTAATCTTTGTATTACATTGTTACTGTTATTTCTTCTTTAGAAGTCATAGCCTAAAAAGATTTTGAGAGGTGAGAAATTTTTTTCGTTCATTTTAAAAAAAACTGTTACCTATAAACAGAAGCATACAGTTATGTACATCACTATACATATCAGTAACATGCAAGTATACTAAACAACATTTTCATAATATGTTCAAGCACCAACAGCAAAACATAGAGACAGATCCAGGTGTGTTTTCTCACTTATTGGTTGTATATGAAGAAACAGAGAGGAATTCTTTTTTTCCTTTAAACTTTAATGTTTCCAGGTTTTGAAAATTGCTTCAGATTTGAGTTTTGTTGGATCTTCAAATTTTGAGTTTTCTTGGATCTTCAAATTTTCCTGCAATTGATTGACTTTATTTCTTAGATTCTTAATTTAATACTGACTTACAACATAAAAATTCAAATCTTTTAAAAGAATTTCACTTAACTTTGTTTCAGAGATTCTTGCATTACTCTGGCCCAAAAGAACTACAGCTTTGAATTCTAGTTTTTGAATCTACTCTAAAGCTTCCAGGTTTGCTTTTGGTCTAGTTTTGATGTTTACAAGTTTCTTTTCTTTTAATTAATTTTTTTTTCTTTTTCTACAGATTCTAAACCAAAAGAAAATTTCTTTTAATTGCCACTTGTAAATAAAACTAACACTTGTTATTACATGGTCTTATTTTGTTTACATTTGTCATACATAACAAAATTATGTCTAAATCCTCAATTTTAATTAATTTATAGATTTAGTTTTAAATCCTTGCTTCATTTTATTTTACAAATCATGTTATGTTTTTAAATCCTATCTTATTTTTAATTTACAAACTTATATTAGGAATCTTATTTTAAAATGGTTTAATTCCAATTTATACTAATTGTGGGTTTAAATGTTAAAAACAATTATTTAATACTTATACAAATTAAAGAAAAATGGTTTGAAATTAAATTATACATTACTAATAAATATTTATAGGTTAGTAAATACATTTATATTTTTTTTAAACTTAAGATATTAAACTTATTAACAAATACTTGATTTTTAAGGGATATGTATATTAAATAATATGAAATTTAGTTTTAAACAACTCTTTACTATATTAATTTTAAAAATATAACTTTCCAAATTAAATTCCATTTATAATCCATTGGATTTCAAATCAATTAATTTTATTTACAATCCTTTGATATATTTTATCATTTGCACAAATAAAAATTTATTTCAATTGTTTCTCACATTAAATCTTAAAGCTTTATAATTCTATTTATAATCTAAAGTATTTATTTATTCTAGGAATTTTCTGATTTATTCTCAATTAAATTCACAATTTAATTTCAAAAATTAAATTAATCATTAAATTATTCTCGATAAATTCAGGGATGTTACAACTCTAATCCCTAGAGCATGGACTGGAGTATAAACACAAAAAGATGGACGTGGTTCAACCGTCCAACGATCAACTCCAGTTCCCAAAGCATGGAATGGAGTAAGAATATCAAATGGGTGTGACTGACCACCCATCATAAAACTCTGGTCCGTAGAGCATGGACTTGAGTATAAACTCTAAAGGTAGACACAGTTCAACCATCCGCTCCTGAACTCTTTTCCTTTACTTGGAGGCAAACACATGACTCAAAGTGGATGTGATCTGACCATCTCCTCTTTTGCTCGAGCTCGAAGTTCTTTAGAATACTCATCTTACTCCCATGGATCGGCAGAAACTGGATCCAAATGGAAGTGGATGTGATATGACTGTCCATGCATTAACTCATGCCCTAGATGTAGGGGCAGTTCAAAAGCCCAAGCCTAAATTGGACGTGGTTCGACCATGCAATCCAAAGTGGATGTGACACGTCCATCCATGACCTTGTTTGCCCCTGACGTACGGTGAACTATCCAAGTCTTGCCCGGACATCGGCAATCCCAAAATCTAAACCAAGACATGGAAGCGACTCGTCCGTCTAGCAAATAACTTTGGTCTCCTAGTGCAGATTGGAGTATGAACACAAATTGAGTGCGGTTCGACCACCCACCAACAAATTCTTATCCCCAATGTGTGGATATGAGTATAAACAAATAGATGAGTGTAGTTCAACTACTCAATATTCCATAAACTCTGAGCTGAACTCGACAAGAGGAGTATAAACTCACTACGAATGGAATTCGACCTTCCACAAACTAATTTTACTAACCCAAGAATGGGAACGAGAGTACAAAATACAATAATTGAGTAATACATCTTACTATAGCTTCAGCTGGGTGATCTTTACAACTTAAAGCAATGACTACAAGGAGGCCTCAATACAAAATTAATCCAAACGACATCTGAAGTTACGGTGACCGACTATGTAATACCATCAGATCAAGGGTCAATATCGATCCGCACCAACCATAAATGGATGTGACCCAAACGTCTATCGAATAACCCCGGTCACCAGAGCATGGATAGGAGAATAAGTGACAAATGAGTGTGACTTGATCATTAATTCTCCAGAACCTCCTTCAATCCATCAGGAGCAGTACGAAACCGGATGAGCATGACCCACTGCACCCGAGCCAACTCTATCCCCAGATCGAGTAGGAGAATATGAATCAAAATGGATGTGACTGACCGTTCAGCTCCGATGAATGTAACACGACCATTCATTCGTTGACTCTTACCATAATCAAACTAGAAGAGCAATACGAAATGGACGTAGCTCGACCGTCCACTCATTGATCCTTGCCCTTGTTCCGATAGGGAGATCGTTAATCACTGATTAGACATGACTCTCCTTCCTACTTCTCAAAGTATGCCCCAGACGTAGGGGCACGAGCGAGAAACATGATCAATGTGAATTGACCATTCATCGATCAACTCTAAGTCCATGGAGCTTAGGTGGGAGTATAAACACAACTTGGACGAGACTCGACCGTCCATGTAGTACATTTATCAACTTGAGATTAGGTGTAGAAAAGTGATCGGACTGACCGCGGTAGCTTAATATCATAACTCATACCTAGTGTTTACAATGACTCGAGGCTATAACCGAGAGGATGCCTAGAAATGGAATTGTCAAATCGATGCCCAAGCTCATTGGCAATTGACCATTAATCATACCCGAACAACGAGTAATAGATCGTGAGTACATTGAATGGAAAGTGCATTACTCGAATACACAATACTAAACTCTACTTGGTATTGATTTAACGCTCCTTTAAGCCTGATCTTTAACCATCACAGATAATCGCTAAAAGCATCCAAAATTCATAACTACCAAAGTCAATATTTCATGACAAGACTCTATGATTTGACTGGACTGCCCATCGTCAATGATCGTCCCAACCAGATCTCACGTTGATTGTTATGCAAAATAATTACGTTTGAACTCAAGGATTGGCTGTCGACATATAGGAATCTGAAATTCATATTCAAGTTCACTTAGGGCACTTTTTACAGTATGTACAAGTACAAATATGCTAATCTATTCAAATCTAAATTGGTAAACATCTAGTTCAAGACTATATGCTAGTTCAAGTATGCAAGTCATTTATGGCATGTCCCATTGTTTGATTTCGAGTTCACATGTTCTAATATGTTCATGTCAAATCAAAGACTACTAAGTTCCACTAAAAAAGGGATTGAAACTGATCATGTTGCTTAGGAAATTCCATTCAAGCATTTTTCAGCTCACAGCATAAGGCCAATGTCAAGCAACAACAGCATAGCGGTTCTATAAAGATATAGACCACAAAGATGAAGAAGAGGAACCCAAATAATCCACGGCTGCACCCGTTGAGCTAATGATCGACATACGGTCAGCCACGACCCATCATGGGTCCAGAAGATTGGATCGCAACTCAGTGCAACGATGATGAAGGAATTAGCTGGTTTTCTCTGAGCGAATATTGATGTATTTGTTTGGACCCATTTCGACATGTGTGGAATCTCGCCAACTATCATGGCCATGCATTGAATATTGACCCGAGGCATGTCTTGGAGAAAAAAAAGAAACGCGTCATGGATCTGAAGAGATCTGTTGCACTTAAAGTGGAAGTGGATAAAATAAAAAATAATAGGTTTATCCACGGCACCCTCTACCTGAAATGGATATCCAATCCAATTCTTGTGAGAATAGCTAATGGAAAGTAGTAGCCATGCATCGACTACTCTTACCTGAATAAAGCATGACCAAAAGGTAGCTTTCCACTTTCGAGGATCGACCGGCTGGTAGACTCAACCGCTGGATTTGAACTTCTTTCATTTATATGGACTACAGATACAACCTGATCCTGATGCATGTCCTTGACTAGGAGTGCACCAACTTCATTATCGAACTAGGGCTACATCGTTATGTTGTGATGCAGTTTGAAATAAATCATGGTGAAGCTACTTAACAAAGACTGGTCAACGGGATACTTAAAGACCAGATCAGGTGATCGGGGGAAGTATATATAGATGATATGCTCATGAAGTCACGAAGATTAAATGACCATATCGATGACTTAGCGAAGATGTTCAGTATTCTATGAAAATATGAAATGAAACTGAACCCTTGAAATGCACCTTCGACGTTGCTCATGGAAATTTCAGAGTTTCATCGTCAACTCTCATGGAATCAAAGCCAGTCCCAAGAAGTTTCAAGCAATTCGATACATCTAGGTACGAAAGATGGTTAAGAAGGTACAGAGCTTAAATGAGAAAATTGCCGCCCTAAGGCGCTTCATCTTTAGAGCCACCGACAAGTGTATTCCTTTCTTTCACTTGATTAGGAGAGGGAAGTGGAACTTTGAATGGACATAAAATTGCATAGATGCATATCAAGCACTGGTAGATCACTTAGACAGACCTCACATCCTATCCAAGCCACTGGATCGTGAAAACTTATACACCTATTTAGTGGTGTCGGTACATGCCATAAGTGCCACACTGTTATGTGAAGAGAATCCGATCCAAAGGCTAGTATATTATGTTATCAAGCGATTGACAGGTGCCGAGAGAAACTATTCAAAGCTGGAAAAGCTTGTGTACTGCTTGTTGATTGCATCATGAAAGCTTCGCCATTACTTCCAAGCTCATCCCATCAACGTCTACACCGACCAGCCGTTATGATAGGTCCTACAACAACTTTAGAAGTCTAGAAGTTTGCTCAATTGAAATATCGAGTTAAGCTAATTCAATATCACTTACCTCCCTCAAAGAGCTAACATTGGCGGACTTCACCTCTGTATTCACTACGTCAAATGCCGATCTGAAGAGTGGTAGAGAACCGACCAACAGATGGAAAATGTACACAGATGGAGCATCCAATGACCGATGTTCTGGCATCAGAGTTGTGTTAATGACTCCTGAGGAATGATCAATCTGCAATGCCCTGAAACTCGACTTCCCTGCAAAAGATAATGAAGCTATGTATGAAGCCTTGATTGCTAGGCTCAAACTTGGTAGAGAACTGAAAGTCTTGGTTAGTAGTTTGCCAAGTCAGGGAAGATTATCTTTCCAGGACAACGTCTTGCTTATTATCTCAAATAGGTCCAAAAGCTACTGGCCGACTTTGAGTATTACGCCATTTCACACATTTTCAAAGAACAAAATGAAAATGCCAAGTCACTGGTCATGCTGGTCAGTTCTAAGGATGCACAACAAATAGGCTTTGTCTCGGTTGAATTACTTAACATTCCAAGCATTGACAGATGAGATCGACTAGATCTTGGAAACCAAGCCAAAAAATGAGTCATGGATTACTCTTATCAAAGACTATCTACAATGTGGAACTCTTCCAAAACAGAGGAATGAAAAACGACTGATCCTCCTTAAAGCTTCACACAATGTCATCCAAGAAGGAGTCACGTATAGAAATGGCTTGATCCATTCCCTTACTTCGGTGTATTTCTTATGATGAAATCAAACGAGTCTTGACGAAAGTCTATGAAGAAAAATGTGGCAATCACACCGAGGACCAAACCCTGACAAAGAAAATACTCCACTATGAGTATTACTGGCCAATTATCAATCGAGATGCAGCTGATCACGCTAGACAATGCGACAAGTGCTAGATGTTTGCAAAAATTCTGAGAGCCGCGTCGACGGAAATTACTTAAATGGCCGGTCCATAGCAGTTTGTTACCTGGGGTATTGATATCATCAGCTTCTTGTCGATTCTAAAGGTGGTGCAAAATACGCCATCGTAGCAGTTGATTACTTCAACAAATGGGCTGAAATAGAACTTTTAACCATGATCACATTAAAGAAAACAATCAATTTCATTGTCCAGAACATCATTTTTCATTTTGGCCTTCCTCGAGCCATTATAAATGATAACGGAACCCAATTCATCAACGCTACATTTAAATACTTCTACCGTCGGCATCGTATCGAAAAGAGATTTACGGCAGTTGCTCGCAAGGAAATGGACAGGTTGAATCTGTGAACAAAATCATAAAGTATATTCTAAATAAAATTTTGGAAAAGTCTAGACACAAGTGGGTGGATGAACTCCAAACAACATTATGGGCTTTCAAAACTACCCATAAGTCTGTGATTGGCCATACTTCATTCGCGCTTGCTTACGGCTCCAAGGCCATCATCCCTGTAGAACTTGAAATCGCCTCTCATTAAATGACTTATTACAATTCCTATTTCATTATAAAAATAATATACAAACAAAGAATTGCAATCTAATTGCAATTAAATTAGAAGGAATTGGTAATGATTCGTGGGCGTAAACGCACCTATGAGCCAACGACATAAACGTGTACCTGACATGCACGTGTATATTCAAAAAATTCAATTTCTTGAAATCAACATAAATTGAATTTTCACCTAGAGTTATTAAATAAACGACCGGATTAGATAGCCAAAGTTTACTTGCCCAATAGAATTGGCCATAGATAATAACTAATGGAATACAACCCAGAATTTCTACTAATAAAAGTCGACCAAGCGTCATATCGATCAAAGAGAGATACAACAGTTTGGGAAGATAGTTCAATGGAAGGATGGTGATTATTCAGGAAACTGGATGGATTTCTTTGCGGCAACTCTAAATTTCTTTGATTCAAAGCATGTCATGTATGCAAAAAGAGATACTTTTAGGGTCAAATGTTATCCAGCATTTGGACCCAGCTATATCCGAACTGACTGGACTAGTTAGACTCGACTGTCATCAAGGCCAATAGCCTGGAGCAATGATTATGGGGTACAATAATAAAGCATAGATGTTCAACACTATGGATCATATTATATCAATTCCACAACTCAATTTTGTAGCGATGATCGATCAATAACTCAAAATGTGCAAATGCTATCAACATGAAACTTGGAGTACAAGCTTACTATAATATGTGGAACATTCCTTACAGATATCATTCCAATTAGAGGAAGTTAGAGGGATCGGCATAACTCCCTTTGGAGGGATTGGTAGAAATCAGAATTCAAGTAACATTACGTCATGGACATGCGATATCTCATAATTGTACGTCGAAATTGCATGAAATTTAGGGAGCAAGCTGCTAACATCATGGGGCATCCCTCATATATATCGCAGCCCATTAGGATATACTAATAGGAATTGTTATAGATCCCTATCGTGGGCCTCGATTGGCCTGAAAATTTTTGGATGGCCCTGTCTTTGTCTCCCACACCTTTTGCTAAAATTTCAGTCTGATCCGTGCATGTTTTCCCCTATAAATACAGCAGGCATGGTGTCAGAAAAGGGAACATGCTTCCTCTACCGAGGCTCTACCATATTTATTCTTCACTTTTGTACTAATGGATCTCAGCTGATCCAAACATTCTTGTAATCATAGTCAAGTAAAAGATCGATAAAAATATAAAATGGACGAAGGCAAAGATTGCCGAACCACTATAAAAATCTGTGTGTTCATTTATAATTTTGCTTTGTTTCAATTTCATTCTTCATTTAATCTCTTCTACATTCTATTGGGCATTGATTCCCGTTTTTGGCATCAATACATATTAAGGATCTAAGTTTCGCAAATCCATTCAAAAGATTTAAGACCAGCATTACCTGAACATTATCACTACAAACTTAAAACCATTTCACTTTTTCTTATATTTAAAACATTCTTTTTAAAGATCTATTTACATTCATAAGTATAATATAAAAGGGTTAAAGATGAATATTATTAACACATTGTCACAATAAACCCAAAACCATTTCACTTATGCTTATGTTTGAAACATTTTTTAAAAGATTTAAGATAATATTTGGTTAAGTTTAATAGTTGACTAAGCTACTACCTACTTAAAAACGATTACATATAGAAATCACAATTTGTATACTTAACTCATTTTCGACATTCCAACTTAACTATTCCTTATCCAAGGGTGAAGCAAGGTAAAATGGAGCAGTGGTTGCATATCAAAGCCTTATCTAAACACTTTATTCTTCAATCTCACAAATAGATAAATCTACCTCTTCAGGTTTAAGTGTTAAGTAAAGTATTGAAGACTTTCATAAATGAGTAAGTAAACAATACGGTTGACATGTTTCCAACATTCCCGACTTAACTATTTCTTGGCCAAGTGAAAAACTAGGAGGTTAGATCTCTATTGCTCACATCCCTACTAGACATCAGTCTTAACTCTCCTAAATAGATAAGCCTACTTTGTTGGCATTTAGCGTTAATTAAAGTCACTTGCATTTCAAATAAATAAGTAAACAACAAGAATAACATCCTTTTGACATTCCAACATAACTATTCCTCGGTCAAGAGGGAAGCAGTAGGTTAGAGCTCTATTGCTCATATCCCTACTTGACATCAATCTTAACTCTCACAATAGATAAGCCTACTTCGTCGACATTTAACATTAAGCAAACTTAATTACATTCCAAAAAAATAATTAAACATCATGATTAACACATTTTTGAAATTCCAACTTAATTATTCCTCGTTCAAGAGGGAAGCTAGTAGGTTAGAGCTTAAGTGTTTCTATCCCTATTTGACATTAATCTTAGCTTTCACAAATAGATAAGCTTACTTCATTGGCTTTTAGCATTAAGCAAAGTTAATTACATTTCAAATAATAAAGTAAACAACAAAATTATCATGTTTTTAACATTCCTTCTTAACTGTTTGTCGATTAATAGGGAAGCCGGTAGGTTAGATCTCTACTTGTCATATCCCTACTCGAAATCAATCTTAACTCCCACAAATTTAGGAGTCTACCTCGTCGGCTTTTACTATAAACCATGTCAACTTATTTTCTCATAACTTATAAATATAAATAAATACTTTAAAAGTACTCGCAAATAGGTTATAAATATCTATATTAAATATTACTTGAAATAAGTAATTTATAATTTGATGAATAATTTTTTTTTATATTATAAAACCTCTTTATTTTGAAAAAACATATATAATTACTAAAAATACATTTAAACTTCAAACCAACTTTAAAATACTTCAAAATGTGTTTTAAAACATCTCTAAAATGAATAGAGAAAATTACTAAATTTAGATGTCATTTGCAAAAAAACTAAACCATAAGCGACTTACTACAATAATTATAAATGAAACAACACTAAATGCATGATCTTTACGACTAGTTTTAACTACTTTAACTTATCATCTAAGACTAGAAATTTTATAGTAATTACTACCCTTAGGAAACTTAAATACCATGGAAAGAAACCATAAGAATATCTTTCAATTTATTTATAAAAACTCTACAAAACAGGCTGTATTTGTAAAGTGTATTTATTACCACCATTTTGTTCTAACTTTCACAAATTTGGTTCACAATTTATATAAGTTTCCAAAATATTTGTTTACTATCCATTACACAAAATATATGTTCAGAGAACAACCAAATCAAATCATCCCTAATTAAGTTTATAAAACTTCCATTTACACATGTTAAAATTAAGGGACATCAAAATGCACTTATAGGGACTATTCACATATCAAATACTTTCAAGCATACTTAAATTCAACACACAATCCAAACAACCATTTAAACATCAAGTAAAGGTTACACTACATTTTTAAAAGGGCAATGGAAGTGATGTTATACAATAAAAAGTTGTCATTTGCTTTCAAAAGAAAGAATGCTCCAAAGTTTAACACTTTATTTAGTTAATGTCACTTTAATCTTATATTTCAAACACAACATATATACACACAATATATACAAACAAGATAGTGAAATAACTTAATTAGATCCAATCCAAACACATGCACAATCATAGTCATACTCTAGAACACTTCCTACCATCAACATGCAATCACCTTCTTCCTCCTTCTTTGCTTCAAACATGCTTTTCCAAGGAAAATTTGCCTTAACTTCTCATGCACATCACTTGATTAGGAGCATGTCTTTTCTTCTTCTAGTTCAGATTAGTGAAAGTTGTTATAATATTTCTTGAAGGTTTGTGGCAAATTTTGAGTGGATTTGGAGCTGTTTGCAAAAAATTCTTTAGAACATAAGAGTAGATGGAGACGTTAAATAAGCTTGGTTTTGCCTGTGTGAATTTGTGATTATTTAACAGGGGTGTGACGACCCGAGATTTTGGAAATATTATTTTAATAAGAATTTAATCTAATTAAACGAAGTAAAAACTTATCATTTTAAAAACGAATATGACTTTTGGACATTTACCATTTATTTATATATATGTTTATTTTGGAAGGAAACTATGATTTAAAAATTCAAAAAAATATTTACAATAAAATCTATCTTATTCAATTTAATTAAAAGCTCTACCATACATTTAATCTAAATATATATATATATATATATATGTATATGTATATGTATATGTATATGTATGTATATTGATTAATCTAAATAATAATGCTTGAAATAAAATCAATCTTATTAATATTAAATATAAGTATAAAAGTATATGAATACAAATAAAGTGTTTGATGGTTTAAGCTTTAAAATAGAAATAAAAAAGGATTTGTGTTGAAAATAAGTGTATAAGTGGGTTTGTATGTATGTAACATAAGTTAAAAACTATAAAAATAACTATAACAATTTTTATATTAAGCATAGGTATAAAATAAAATCAGGCAAGAAATGTATGCTTGCTGTAAATTTAGACATGCAAGGCAAGAAAGAAAAATATATAACATCTATGCACAAACAAAATAAATGGGGTAAATATGTTAACTTGTAAGGAAATATTGCATTTAATACTATCATCTCCAGCACAAAAAATGTCATTTTGAAATGTGTATAAATCATTTCAGCTTTAAGAAAAAAAATCTAAGCTGAACAAAGAAAAAAAAAATCTCTGACAAAAGAAAATTTTGTTCCAATAAATACCTTCCCCTGTAAAAAACTCTTCTCTATATATGTACATCTATTCTTATTCCTATCCGTTCAAAGAAACTAATCAAACAAAAGAAAAGTTGTTCCAGCGAAAACCTACCTCAGTAAAACCATTCTCTTTATATATATGCATACTTCTAGTTCCTACTCGTTCAAACATAGCAAATCAGAAAAGAAAAGGAAAAAGTAGCATCACCAGTTTGCAAACTTAAACAACAATTCAACAAAGCGAGCAGGAAGATTTAAAAGAAAAATTAAGTTAGCAACATCCAGGAATGTTCTCTGTTCAAATTTTTACAGGTAAGTAACTTTCTTTTTAAAACTTAAGTATCTTGATATCTGATTGCACATGGATTACTGGAAATAAAATAGAATTATGTGGATATATTTGATTTAATTCTCTGTGTATATACATGAATGTATGAATGCATGCTTGCTGTTGTGATTTATTCTTGCCTGTTCTTAGTTTCCGGTCGTAAGTTCTGATCAATAATCACTACCTCATAATATAATCTATGTTAAGGTTTAAATTTCAAAAAAAATATGTTAGATGTATCATAGATTAAAGTTTTAAATTTTATTTAAGTTAAATAATTTGGTATTATCCCTGGAAATCAAGAAGAATTGAGCAAATTTAATATAAGGCTAAATTCAATTATCCCGATTCATCGATTCAGGATTATAAATCGAATACCTACACTAAAACAAGATTTTCAAAATTAAAATCATAATTTCTGGCTTAAGGATGAAAGAGCAGTTTTGGTTTGTCTTGATTCCTTAGTTTTAGTGATCTCTGATGATCCACTGACTTGTGAAGGTCGGGGTCTTTTCTGGTGATGGAGGGATAAACGGTGGGTCTGGGAAAAATGTTGGATTGGTGATCTGAGCTTGGTGGCGACTGTTGTGGATCAGTGAAGCTTTTAAACCTAGTTTGAAAAGGTTGTACTTTCTCAATCTTAGCTTCTTCTCTGTTTGATCGAGTGTAACCAAACTCGAGGGGATGAAAGCATGGAGGTAGGTGATGGTGTGGCTGGAATCGCAGATGTTCTGATGATTAGAATCTCGAGAGCGGTGGTGGATTCAAGGTTTGGGTGTAGTTCCAGTTTGGGTTTATCTGCTTGATTTTGAATTCGAGTGAATGGTGAGAATCTGGTGGTCAGATGAGGATGTTTTGGTCATCGTCGACTTGCTCGACGAAGTTGTGTCGACTGGAGATGGTCGGCGGCACCTTGCATGTGCACGGTGCACTTATTTCTGGTGGTCTGGATTTTGTTTGGTTACGTATTGGTTTTGTGGTTTCGAGTTTTACTCGAATTATTCGAGTATTTTACTCGAAGCATTAGGGTGATTGACTCGAAGTCATTTTTGTCTGGCTCGAGTAAATTGTTTTTTTTAATTACAGGTTTTTGTTTAAAACCTGACAGTGTTTAAGTTTTTAAATTTAAATTGAATTTAAAAATGTAAAGAAAATTTTAAATCAAAGGTTTTGAAACAAGTTTAAAGTCCTAATTCAAAATGAGTTTGAATTCTAGTTTTTTATACATAAAAAAGTTTTATAAAAATGAAATGTTTTAACAACTTTAAATTCTTAAAGTATTTTATAAAATGATTTTAAATTCTGAAATTAAAGATTTAAATAGATTTTTAAATCTAAATTTAAATCTGGATTCAAGTTTAGTTTGAATCCTAGTTATGAAATAAAATAATTTTTTGAATTTAAAATGTTTCAAAACAACTTTGAATATTTAAGTGTATTTTAAATTGATTTAAATTGAATGTGGTTTTAAACTCTTTTTAAATTCCCTTTAAAAAATAAATATTTCTTTAACATGTAATACAAAAGAGTTTTGAATTATTTTAAAAACTTTGTTAAAGTCAAAAATTGTTTTCATTTTAAATTTCAAATTTAAAATGGAATTTGAAAGCAAATTTAAGTAAATTGTTATTAAATACCTTTTGATAACGATAATTTAATAATTGATAAGAATAAAGTTTTGTCTTAAAGGTAATTAAAATTTAATGATTTATAATTCATTTAATTACTAAGGTAATTAAGATGGATAATTAATTTATTTAATTAATTAATGATTTGGATTAATTAATTAAGAAACTAAGAGTTTAATTTAATTAATTAAAGGTTTAAGTAAATTAATTAAGAATTAATTAATTTGTAATTAAGTAATAATTAATTAGATAAGATTAGATTATTAATTAATGACTGAGAATTAATTAATCAAGTAATTAAAGATTAATTAAGTTACATTTTAACACTTAATTAATTAAATAATTAGAGATTAATTAATGGGTTATTAATGATAAATTAATTTGTAATTAATAATGATTAATCTAAGTTAATTATTTAGAGAATTGACTAAAGACTTGTTAATAGTTAATGAAGGTCATTAACTTAAGAGTATTAAATAATTAATTAATGTGATTAATTTTAATGATTAATTAATTAAAGATAATCATTTGTGAAATTGTTTAAGTAAAATTACTCAATGGAAGTAATTAAGGAATTAATTACTAATGTTTGCTGTGATTATTTTAAGTTAATTAATTAAGTTTAATTAATTTAAGATAATCACTGGATTATTTGATAAGTAATTACTTAATGTAATTAATGAAGTATAATTACTTAGTGAAGTAATTAGGGAATAATTACAGGATGTAATTAAATGGAGATTTGAAAGTAGTTTTGGGTTTAATTACCATGTGTAATTAATATGAAGGATAATTACTTAGTGTAATTAATTTAAGAATTGATTAATAATGTTATTTGAAGATAATTAAGTGAAGTAATTAATTAAGGGTAATTAATTACTGAGTGGGATTAACCAAGGATGATTAAATAATTACTTAAAGATTAATTATTAATTAACTAAGGTGTAATTAATTATTTAATAAAGTAATTAAGGGTAATTAATTACTAATTATGGTTAATAATTAATTAACAAGTAATTAAAGGATCATTAATTAATATAATCAATGATGTAATTAAGGGTTGATTAATTAAAATTAATTAATCAATAATAAGCGATTATAAAGTAATTAATTAATGTAATTAACTAAGGATTAACTAATGAGAGTAATTAAAGGTCAATTACTGTAAATGGTTAAGGATAATTAATTTGTGAAATTCATTGAAGGATAATTACTCTATGTAATTAAAGGTAATTAATCAAGGTGATTAATTAAGATGGATATTTGAAGAATGATTGAAATAAAGATTGAGATTAATTAATGGTTGATTAAAAAAAGTTAGCAGATTAATTCTTAAGTAACTGATTTTATTTTAGTTAAATAAATTAGTTATAAAAGGGATTAACAATGGTTGCTTATGAATGATTATTTGAGTAGAATATCCGAATTGATTGATATCTATTGGATGATACGTTGTAATATTCTTTGATATAATATTTTGTGATATGATATGTTCGGGTGGACACATTTATAACGTGGTTATTTAATGATGATGAATTTCTGTGTAAAAAGTGACATCTTTTATTTAAAGTTGAATGGTGTTTCACTTGAATAACTTGGGTTAAGATGATATTAAATTCGAAGAGTCCGGAGTCGGGTATTAGTAAATACCCGAAACCACTTCGATTCTTTATAATTGATATGTGGAATCAATAGGTTGAAATGGAATGATTTACGTGAATTGGACTATTTAATCTAAGTTTTGGTACTTAGAAATTGACGTGTGAAATAAGTGATGTCTATAACAAATTGTGAATTTGTAAATTGATATGAGTTACCCCGGGTTTTATATAAGTTGTATGCTGTTGTATTCCATGTTAGATGGATTTACTCACGCTGGTTTCCAGCCTGACCCGGGTGTTACTTTGATGTAATGCTCGGGTCAGACCGAGTATTACAGATTTTCAGGTAAGGACGTTCTGGAGCTCAGGTGTAACGACCCGATATTTTCAACCATTCGCATCCATTATAAGTGTACAAGTAGACACCCATGCCGGAATTGAATTGCTCAAAATACCGCGTTGTAAATAAAAATTTGGCAAATCTCAGAATATACAGTAAATAAAAATCACAGATCCCAGATACAGAGTAATAATAATGCAGCGGAAGTAAAAGAAATAGCAGTTCATGAAGCTACTATATAAAAATATCAGAGTTACATAAAATACATCAGAAGAAATAAAGTACAAAGGAAGTCTCACTACATAGAAGTCTACTAATACAAGAGCTGAATGGAACAACAGACTGCAAAAGATAAACTTGACAAGTAGATAATCTCCAGCGATTTCAATCTCCAGAAAGTGGAAATCCAAATCTGTGAATAACTCAGGCTAACCCGAGCGTAAATAAAAATAAAAACACTCGAGTCAGGACATACATACTTATACAATGTAAACCAACTCAAGTGAACTGTAGTAAAGGTACAAGTAACTTAGAAGATGCTTGGGACCGCCCATCCTCTAAGGATCCGTTAAACTATTTACTATGTAGTAGTATACGCTATATACAGTAGAGTCTAATCAGTAAAGTATAATTATATAGAAAATAGCATTAAGGGGATGGTGAACCTTAACGCGGTCGGATCTTTAAAACCAAAATCGTAGTGGGCTCGATATAAGGAGATGACACGGCACGCGAGGCAATGCCAGGGTGGATACACCGTTTGCACTCCCGGACCGGTGGTGACGGCAAGCCAGCAGCTTCCGCCCACCTCGAACAATACCCCCGAATCAAAGTGGTGCCACATATCGAATCACAAAAGTAATAGAATGGTTTCCGATGGAGCATGCTCGATGAAAGGGTGCGACCCTTTGTGTTGCCCGGTATAGCTCCTGTTTTAGTCATTTATGCCAACTCACGGGAGTTGGGTCCACGTAATATACCTCGAGAACGTCGCCACCATCCTACTTCATTCTGGAATCTCCACCGCGTATACAGTTGTTAAAGTGGTTTTCGGTATTGGCCGGCTGTAAGACAATATCCGATCCCGGTCTCTTTAACAACCAATTGTTATTATAACCCGTAGTTATAACTTTAAAACAATATTTTATACTTCAAAATAAAATATCATTTCAACCCAAATCTTTATCAAAATAAAGATTAAATCATTTCCAAACCATTTCAATATATCATCATACCATATCTTTCAATTCAAAAATTTATCAAAATAAATATCAAGTCATTTCTAACCATTTCAATATTTTAAATTATCATATCCTTTAAAAACTTCCTTTCAAATCATTTTAATACATCAAATTATCATAACCTTTCAAAGCTTAATTTCCAAAATATCATATCCTTCAGAACTTCCTTTCAAATCATGTTAATATCAAAATGTCATATCTTTCAAAACTCCATTTTTCAAATCATTCAATATCAAAATATCATATCTTTCAAAACTTCGTTTCAAATCATTTTAATATATCAAAATATAATATCTTTCAGTACCACATTTCATATCATTTTAATATATCGAAATATCATATCTTTCAGTACCATATTTCAATCATTTAATATATCAAATATCAAAACCACATTCATTTCAAATCATTATTCATTTTATTCAATTTAAAATACCATTTCAATTCACATTTCAAAACAGTTTATATTCAAAAAAATCATTTTTAATCATTAAAATGAAGTTATTATGTTCAATAATTAAATTATTAAATTTCCAAAATTTTCAACTTCCAAAGTTCATTTATTCACTTAAGTTTATCAAAAGAGTGAAAATTCACTTTTCGTGGCATTTAGAAAACGCTACGGAAAGATACATTCAAAACAGTTCAACTTAACAAAAGACAACATTTTAAAATATTGCAATAGGGCTTACTTAAATTTCAAATAAACTTAGTTAAATTAAAAAAAATTAGCACTTACAAAAATTGCTATAATAGCTTTTAATTCAATTTAGCTTTTTAGTTCATTATCATCAACTACAGCATTTACAAATGCTGTAATATCATTTACATTGTAATTAATAGCATTTCAAAAAAGCAGACAATTAGCTTCAAATATTCAATATAATTTCTCAAACAATTATATTTTTATTTAAAACATTTTTAACTCATAAAATCATACATTTTCACATTTATAAACATCATTTAATTTTCCTCAAGTTCATGGTTTTATAAAGTTAAATTTCCATTCAAAAATCAAGATTTAATAATAATTCGCTTATTAAATTGCAATGTTCAATTTTAAATTCATTGCATTAAATTTCAACTTAACACTTAAGTTCAAATTTCCTGATATAACTTAGTTTTATTTTTATTTACTTAACTAAAAGTTCACTTTTAAGTCAATTTCATAAATTTCCAATTTAGTTATATTTCAAAATTTCAACTTAATGTATTCATTCATTTCACATTCTAACTTTATTAAAAATCATTAATATGATATAAAATCACTTTGAATTCATTTAAATTCAAATTATCATAAATTTACCATAGTTTCATATTCAATTTAATTTCCAATTATAATTAAATCAAATTTTCCAAAATAACTTACGTTCAAAATTTTCTAACTTTTCATTAATTCATTTTACTTACAATTATTCAGAAAATCAATAATATTTTACAAAAATCCTTTTTAATTAGATTTAAATCAAAATGTTTTAATATTTACATTTCTGAAATAATTTTAAAAATTTTAGAAAACATATATTAACTACGGGTCTGTATATAATTTTCTACACTAGGAAAAGTGATACGGGTAATATATCATTTCAACCCGTAATTTACAAAGAAAATCCGGGTTTTTTCATTTCAAACCCGTAGTCCCAAGTAAATAAAATAAATTGAAAATCATTCAGGCCTATCATTTCAGCCCATAACAATTTTCCCTTATTCTAAAGTCTGTTCGGGTATGTAACATTTCAACCCATAGTGATTCTAATTTACAGGGAACTTGCAGCGTGATAAACTGATAAAATATACAGAATAGCATGAAATAACAGTAACATATGATATAACAGGTGTTTAAGCATGGGTGAACATCATATGATAATAATATAAGCATATATAACATGATAATATAGTTCTACAGATTCACAGGGTGTCAATTCACATTTGTATAAGTATAAACATCTGGTGAGAAATACTCACATGTCACAAGCTGGAGAACGACACCAAAACACACGATACAGACACAACGAAGGCACGACAACACTACCATGATTTGAGAGTGGAGAGACAAACATAATTGCCTTATATACATATAAACAAAACAATTCAAAATACTTAAGTTTTTCAAAGCCAAATTACACTAAACGACACTAGGAATCAAAGCCCAAAACAAAGGCAAATGCTTTGCACTTGTTCTCAACTTCACATGCTTCAGTTATGAACTGAAATAGCACAGCCAAGGCATGTATAAAGGTCTGGTTTGGGTCCATAGTGGTCAGCCTATCATGGTTTAAAAGTGTGGAGATTATAGGTGCAACAAGTCAACACTACAAGGCAATTTCAAGGCAAATTCAACAACTCTATGCTACAATTTGGTTCGGCCATAGGCTCTAGGGGCATGGCCAGTGGGTCCAGGTGGTGGATGTTGATGTGGCAGAGGGTGGTGGTCAGATCAGAGGTGGTGGTGGTGGTGTAAATGGCGGCAAAAGTTGGATGAAGGTGATGGTACCAAAACTAGGTCAGCTTGAGTGCATAGGTGATGGATTTGTGGATTTTGGGTGGTGTTGTTTGCCTTGGGGTTGCTTGGCCTGCCATGGTGGTGATCTAGGGTGGATGATGATCAGAGAATAAAGTGGTGGAGGTTGGCCTAGATCTGGTTGAGGAGGAATGGAGCCATGAAGTTGAGAACAAGTTGCAAAATCACATAGAAAAACTAGAAAACAAGAGAAGAAGATTTTACCAAATTTTTGCAAGATGGAGGCCATGATTTTTTTTTTAGGATTGAGAAGCTTTGAAAATACGTGAAAAAGATAAGAGAATGCAGCTGAAAAGAATAGAGAAAGGTACGGCCAAAATAAATGGTGTATTGATTGAAAAAGAAACGGTAAAAGAAACGGTGAAACGACTTTACGTTTCTTAGCTTTTAAAACCTTCCATACTTCCTTTTCTTTTAAATCAAGTCAGAAAAAATAAACTTCAGCAAGTACATCTAAAACCGAAACAAAGTGAAAAATAATAAAAATATATAACTAAATTTAAAGAAAATATAAAAAGAATTAAGGAAATTGCTTAAAAATTGAAAACAGGGTTCAAAAATTACAATTAAAACATTAATGGCTTTGGAAAAATATCTACTTCATTTTAAAAGTATTCTAAAGAAAAAAATTTGAAATAAAATAATTTATTTATCATTTCTAAAATAAAATAAATAATTAAATTGGAGAAAAATAGAAAAGAACTAAAGAAATGTTTAAAAATTGAAAACAGGGCATGGAAATTACAAGAAAAATACTACTAGCTCTAGAAAAATTCCTACCTCACTTCAAAAATATTAAAAGACAAAAACATACATAAAATAACATATCAATACATAAAAATAAAAATTAAATTTAAAGAAAATAGAAAAAGATTTAAAAAATTGCTTAAAAATCCAAAACGGTGTCCAGAAATTACAAATAAATCACCATTGACTTTGGAAAATTGTCTACTTCATTTTAAAATTATTATAATACAAAAATATACATACAATAACATACTGACCCGGATTAAAATGAAATATGACAATAAAAATATAATTTATATAGTTTAAAAATAACAAATTTGCAGAACAAACAAATTGCACTCAAAATTGAAATGTACATAACTTTCACAATTTACATCCGTTTCCAACGAAACAAAAAGCAGTGTTCTTAAAATTTTATGTACTTTCATAATAAAAGATAAAATTTAAATTTTCAAACTTTTAAAAATTTAAATTTAAATTCAAAGTTTGACTATTTTGACCAAAAATTCACTTTTTGGAATATATTCTTTTTATTCATGCTTTGGAATGATAATTCATATCAAAACTAAAGTTTATCATTCAAAATAAATAAAATAAGTTTTTAAATCAAAAATTCAATAAAATAATTAAAATATACAAAAAAAATCACAAAATACAGGGTTGTTACACTCTCCCCCACTCAAAACTTTTCGTCCCCGAAAAGGAATGAGGTACGGGAAAGCACAGAAAAAGATAGAGTGAAACAAGATTAGGACAAGATGAAAAGGAGAAGGAAATTATATATGATAAATATTGTGATAGGTAAGTTTAACAAGGTGCAGATTTATCAAAGATTATAGAAAGATTTCTAAACAGAAAGATTATAGAAAAATGCCTATACCGGTCTATAGGAAGATAAGAATAATAAGGACAACAAAAGATAATTTGAAAAACAAAATAAGGAAATAAATTTGAAAGCATGGAAATTTCAACTTAAATTTTTTTATATGTTAAATAAATCGTTAACTATCTCAAATTTCATTATTTTATTATCCAATCATCTAAAATTAACAATTTTTAAAACCATTGGTTTGAAAAATAATCATTTATTACACTCACAATGTACTTAATAAATTTTATTCTTCTTTATTCCTAGTTAAAATTAAATATATTCCTCCCAATATATTTATCACTTATGTTAAACATACTTACACTTATTATAACCGCTTTCTTTTATTCTTAGTTCTTTTAACATTATTTTATTGTAAGTTATTCAATTACCCTTTATTATATTTACCTCTGTTAATCATTTTATAATTAAAATTTAAGTGTATAACATTTATTATAACCACTCAAATTTTATTTATAAAATCTTTTTATATTGTATATTATCCAATTACATTGTTAACTTCTGAAATTAAGGTAAGTTATATTGGAATGCAATTGAATATTATACAAATAAAACTTTCCAATTCAATTATCTCAAGTTTAAATCATTTATTCAAAAATTGTGATTTTCTTTTTTTCTTTGAAATTATTCTTTAAAAATAAAATTTAAGAATTAGATTTTCGATTTCTTTAAACCATTTAGAGATAAGTAATAATATATACATAATATGTCAAATCAAATTTCAATCATATATCTATATATATATATTAAAATCAAGTCATATTTTAGAAATTCAAATCAATTAAATTTCCCAAAACAAAGCTGTAGCAAGACTATAGAGCGGTCTCTTCACTTCGAAACTTGAAAATGAACGTCGATGATGCTGCAGTCATCACCGAAGTTATTTCCTAGCGACAATGAGAAGAGTGCTAATTTTAAACTTAAAATTCTTTGGAAACAAATTTATATTTGAAAATACTTTAAATAATATAACCTCTTAAAACATTAAACACAAGGTTTGAAACCATCGGAAATTAAATTCTCAAATTTCTTGTTCTAAATTCATTTCAGTTCCCAAATCAAGTATTATCACTTCAAATAATCAATTTAAATCAGTTTATTAAGTTTCATAAATTTACTTATATATCAAAATTTATTTCACTAACCAAATTTTAAAATGATATTGTGTCAGTTTGTTCTGTCAAAGTGTTTTAGAAATCCTATCGATAGCGTTGATCAGACGAATCGATCAGAAACACAACTCAACATCAACAACTCAAACAACACAATACATAAACAAAACATAGATATACAAGTACAATTCAAAATGTTTGGAAGAATAGATTGGAAACAAAAGACAAGATGATTAAATAATAGAGTAGGGAGGTGGATAAGCTTAAATAAATCGCGGGCAACCTTAACTGGGTCAACCGTGACTTAAATAATAAGATCGATGTGGATTTTTAGGGTAAATCTACATTAGATCTCAAGAGTTAAAGTTTGGAATAGCAAAAGATATTAGCATCTAAACCAAGGATAGATATAAATCTCTAGTGAATCGATGATAATTGTAAAGGAGTTTCACCCTTTTACAATTCAATTTTTGAGATTGGCGGGACTGCCAACTCACTAAAAAGATCATTCGAAGCGGAATTATGGAATACTCCAGGGTCAAAAAGAAGATGAATAGTGAGGGATACGAATGGATCTTGGAACCGTAGGGAATGTTCCAAAATTCAAAGGAATCTAATCAAAAGGAACGGATTCAAACTCGAATGAAAGTGGTTCTGTAAATACATTCACTCCATATGCTGAGTTTTGCCTAGAGCTACCAAAGCTCTGATACCAACTGTAACGACCCGATATTTTCAACCATTCACATCCATTATAAGTGTATAGGTAGACACCCATAACGGAATTGAATTGCTCAAAATACCGCGTTGTAAATAAAAATTTGGCAAATCTCAGAATATACAATAAATAAAAATCGCAGATCACAGACACAGAGTAATATTAATGCAGCGTAAGTAAAAGAAATAGTAGTTCATGAATTTACTATATAAAAATATCAGAGTTACATAAAATACATCAGAAGAAATAAAGTACAAAGGAAGTCTCACTACATAGAAGTCTACTAATACAAGAGCTGAACGGAACAACAGACTGCAAAAGATAAACTTGACAAGTAGATAATCTCCAGCTATTTCAATCTCCAGAAAGTGGAAATCCAAATCTGTGAATAACTCAGGCTGACCCGAGCGTAAATAAAAATACAAACACTCGAGTCAGGACATACATACTTATACAATGTAAACCAACTCAAGTGAAATGTAGTAAAGGTACAAGTTACTTAGAAGATGCTTGGGACCGCCCATCCTCTAAGGATCCGTTAAACTATTTACTATGTAGTAGTATACGCTATATACAGTAGTGTCTAATCAGTAAAGTATAATCATATAGAAAATAGCGTTAAGGGGATGGTGAACCTTAACGCGGTCGGATCTTTAAAACCAAAATCGTAGTGGGCTCGATATAAGGAGATGACACGTCACGCGAGGCAATGCCAGGGTGGATACATCGTTTGCACTCCCGGACCGGTGGTGACGGCAAGCCAGCAGCTTCCGTCCACCTCGAACAATACCCTCGAATCAAAGTGGCGCCACATATCGAATCACAAAAGTAATAGAATGGTTTCCGATGGAGCATGCTCGATGAAAGGGTGCGACCCTTTGTGTAGCCCGGTATAGCTCCAGTTTTAGTCATTTATGCCAACTCACGGGAGTTGGGTCCACGTAATATACCTCGAGAACGTCGCCACCATCCTACTTCATTCTGGAATCTCCAACGCGTACACAGTTGTTAAAGTGGTTTTCGGTATTGGCCGGCTGTAAGACAATATCCGATCCCGATCTCTTTAACAACCAATCGTTATTATAACCCGTAGTTATTACTTTAAAACAATGTTTTATACTTCAAAATAAAATATCATTTCAACCCAAATCTTTATCAAAATAAAGATTAAATCATTTCCAAACCATTTCAATGTATCATCATACCATATCTTTCAATTCAAATATTTATCAAAATAAATATCAAGTCATTTCTAACCATTTCAATATTTTAAATTATCACATCCTTTAAAAACTTCCTTTCAAATCATTTTAATACATCAAAATATCATAACCTTTCAAAGCTTCATTTCCAAAATATCATATCCTTCAGAACTTCCTTTCAAATCATGTTAATATCAAAATTTCATATCTTTCAAAACTCCATTTTTCAAATCATTCAATATCAAAATATCATATCTTTCAAAACTTCGTTTCAAATCATTTTAATATATCAAAATATCATATCTTTCAGTACCACATTTCAAATCATTTTAATATATCAAAATATCATATCTTTCAGTACCATATTTCAATCATTTAATATATCCAAATATCAAAACCACATTCATTTCAAATCATTATTCAATTTATTCAATTTAAAATACCACTTCAATTCACATTTCAAAACACTTTATATTAAAAAAAAAATCATTTTTAATCATTAAAATGAAGTTATTATGTTCAATAATTAAATTTTTAAATTTTCAAAATTTTCAACTTCGAAAGTTCATTTATTCACTTAAGTTTATCAAAACAGTGAAAATTCACTTTTCGTGGCATTTAGAAAACCCTACGGAAAGATACATTCAAAACAGTTCAATTTAACAAAAGACAGCATTTTAAAATGTTGCAATAGGGCTTACTTAAATTTCAAATAAACTTAGTTAAATTAAAAAAAATTAGCACTTACAAATATTGCTATAATAGCTTTTAATTCAATTTAGCTTTTTAGTTCATTATCATCAACTACAGCATTTACAAATGCTGTAATATCATTTACATTGTAATTAATAGCATTTCAAAAATGCAGTCAATTAGCTTCAAATATTCAATATAATTTCTCAACTAATTATATTTTTATTTAAAACATTTTTAACTCATAAAATCATACATTTTCACATTTATAAACATCATTTAATTTTCCTCAAGTTCATGGTTTAATAAAGTTAAATTTCCATTCAAAAATCAAGATTTAATAATAATTCACTTGTTAAATTGCAATGTTCAATTTTAAATTCATTGCATTAAATTTCAACTTAACACTTAAGTTCAAATTCTCCAATGTAACTTAGTTTTATTTTTATTTACTTAACTAAAAGTTCACTTTTAAGTCAATTTCATAAATTTCCAATTTAGTTATATTTCAAAATTTCAACTTAAAGTATTCATTCATTTCACATTTCGACTTTATTAAAAATCATTAATATGATATAAAATCACTTTCAATTCATTTAAATTCAAATTATCAAAAATTTACCATAATTTCATATTCAATTTAATTTCCAATTATAATTAAATCAAATTTTTTAAAATAACTTACGTTCAAATTTTTTTAACTTTTCATTAATTCATTTTACTTACAATTATTCAGAAAATCAATAATATTTTACAAAAATCCCTTTTCATTAGATTTAAATCAAAATGTTTTAATATTTACATTTCTAAAATAATTTTAAAAATTTTAGAAAACATATATTAACTACGGGTCTGTATATAATTTTCTACACTAGGAAAAGTGATACGGGTAATATATCATTTCAACCCGTAATTTACAAAGAAAATCCGTGTTTTATCATTTCAAACCCGCAGTCCCAAGTAAATGAAATAAATTGAAAATCATTCAGGCCTATCATTTCAGCCCATAACAATTTTCCCTTATTCTAAAGTCCGTTCGGGTATGTATCATTTCAACCCATAGTGATTCTAATTTATAGGGAACTTGCAGTGTGATAAATTGATAAAATATACAGAATAGCATGAAATAACAGTAGCATATGATATAACAGGTGTTTTAGCATGGGTGAACATCATATGATAATAATATAAGCATATATAACATGATAATATAGTTCTACAGATTCACAGGGTGTCAATTCACATTTGTATAAGTATAAACATCTGGTGAGAAATACTCACATGTCACAAGCTGGAGAACGACACCAAAGCACACGATACAGACACAACGAAGGCACGACAACACTACCATGATTTGAGAGTGGAGAGACAAATATAATTTCCTTGTATACATATAAACAAAACAATTCAAAATACATAAGTTTTTCAAAGCCAAATTACACTAAACGACACTAGGAATCAAAGCCCAAAACAAAGGCAAATGCTTTGCACTTTTTCTCAACTTCACATACTTCAGTTATGAACTGAAATAGTACAGCCAAGGCATGTATAAAGGTCTAGTTTAGGTCCACATTGGTCAGCCTATCATGGTTTAAAAGTGTGGAGATTTATAGGTGCAACAAGTCAACACTACAAGGCAATTTCAAGGCAAATTCAACAACTCTATGCTACAATTTGGTTCGGCCATAGGCCCTAGGGGCATGGCCAGTGGGTCCAGGTGGTGGTGGCTGATGTGGAAGAGGGTGGAGGTCAGGTCAGAGGTGGTGGTGGTGGTGGAAATGGCGGCAAAAGTTGGATGAAGGTGATGGTACCAAAACTAGGTCAGCTTGAGTGCATAGATGATGGATTTGTGGATTTTGGGTGGTGTTGTTTGCCTTGGGGTTGCTAGGCCTGCCATGGTGGTGATCTAGGTTGGATGATGATCAGAGGATAAAGTGGTGGAGGTTGGCCTAGATCTGGTTGAGGAGGAGTGGAGCCATGAAGTTGAGAACAAGTTGCAAAATCACATAGAAAAACTAGAAAACAAGAGAAGAGAAGAAGATTTTACCAAATTTTTGCAAGATGGAGGCCATTAATTTTTTTTTTTAGGGTTGAGAAGCTTTGTAAATATGTGAAAAAGATAAGAGAATGCAGCTGAAAAGAATTGAGAAAGGTACGGCCAAAATAAATGGTGTATCGATTGAAAAAGAAACGGTAAAAGAAACGGTAAAACGACTTTACGTTTCTTAGCTTTTAAAACCTTCCATACTTCCTTTTCTTTTAAATCAAGTAAAACAGAATAAACTTCAACAAGTACATCCAAAACCGAAAAAAGGTGAAAAAAATAAAAATATATAACTAAATTTAAAGAAAATATAAAAAAGAATTAAGGAAATTGCTTCAAAATTGAAAACAGGGTTCAAAAATTACAATTAAAACATCAATGGCTTTGGAAAAATATCTACTTCATTTTAAAAATATTCTAAAGCAAAAATTTTGAAATAAAATAATTTATTTATCATTTCTAAAATTAAATAAATAATTAAATTGGAGAAAAATAGAAAAGAACTAAAGAAAATGTTTAAAAATTGAAAACAGGGCATGGAAATTACAAGAAAAATACTACTAGCTCTAGAAAAATTCCAACCTCACTTCAAAAATATTAAAAGAAAAAAACATACATAAAACAACATATCAATACATAAAAATAAAAATTAAATTTAAAGAAAATAGAAAAAGATTTAAAGAAATTGCATAAAAATCCAAAACGGTGTCCAGAAATTACAAATAAATCACCATTGACTTTGGAAGATTGTCTACTTCATTTTAAAATTATTATAATACAAAAATATACATACAATAACATATTGACCCAGATTAAAATGAATTATTACAATAAAAATATAATTTATACAGTTTAAAAATAACAAATTTACAGAGTAAACAAATTGCACTCAAAATTGAAATGTACATAACTTTCACAATTTACATCCGTTTTCAACGAAACAAAAAGCAGTGTTCTTAAAATTTTATGTACTTTCATAATAAAAGATAAAATTTAAATTTTAAAACTTTTAAAAATTTGAATTAAAAGTCAAAGTTTGACAATTTTGACCAAAATTTCACTTTTTGAAAAATATTCTTTTTGGAAAATATTCTTTTTAAAAATATTCATGCTTTGGAATGATAATTCATATCAAAACTAAAGTTTATCATTCAAAATAAATAAAATAAGTTTTTAAATCAAAAATTCAATAAAATAATTAAAATATACAAAAAAAATCACAAAATACAGGGTTGTTACATTCTCCCCTACTCAAAACTTTTCGGCATCGAAAAGGAACGAGGTACGGGAAAGCACGGAAAAAGATAGAGTGAAACAAGATTAGGACAAGATGACAAGGAGAAGGAAATTATACATGATAACTATTGTGATAGGTAAGTTTAACAAGGTGCAGATTTATCAAAGATTATAGAAAGATTTCTAAACAGAAAGATTATAGAAAGATGCCTATACCAGTCTATAGGAAGATAAGAATAATAAGGACAACAAAAGATAATTTGAAAAACAAAATAAGGAAATAAATTTTATAGCATGGAAATTTCAACTTAAATTTTTTTTTATAAGTTAAATAAATCGTTAACTATCTCAAATTTCATTATTTTACTATCCAATCATCTAAAATTAACAATTTTTAAAACCATGGGTTTGAAAAATAATCATTTATTACACTCACAATGTACTTAATAAATTTTATTCTTCTTTATTCCTAATTAAAATTGAATTTATTCCTCCCAATATATTTATTACTTATGTTAAACATACTTACACTTATTATAACTGCTTTCTTATATTCTTAGTTCTTTTAACATTATTTTATTGTAAGTTATTCAATTACCCTTTATTATATTTACCTCTGTTAATCATTTTATAATTAAAATTTAAGTGTATAACATTTATTATAACCACTCAAATTTTATTTATAAAATCTTTTTATATTGTATATTATCCAATTACATTGTTAACTTCTGAAATTAAGGTAAGTTATATTGGAATGTAATTGAGTATTATACAAATAAAACTTTCCAATTCAATTATCTCAAGTTTAAATCATTTATTCAAAAATTGTGATTTTCTTTTTTTTTTGAAATTATTCTTTAAAAATAAAATTTAAGAATTAGATTTCCGATTTCTTCAAACCATTTAGAGATAAGTAATAATATATACATAATATGTCAAATCAAGTTTCAATCATATATCTATATATATTAAAGTCAAGTCATATTTTAGAAATTCAAATCAATTAAACTTCCTAAAACAAAGCTGTAGCAAGACTATAGAGCGGTCTCTTCACTTCGAAACTCGAAAATGAACGTCGATGATGCTGCAGTCATCACCGAAGTTATTTCCCAGCGAAAATGAGAAGAGCGCTAATTTTAAACTTAAAATTCTTTGGAAACAAATTTCTATTTGAAAATACTTTAAATAATATAACCTTTTAAAACATTAAACACAAGGTTTGAAACCATCGAAAATAAATTCTCAAATTTCTTGTTCTAAATTCATTTCAGTTCCCAAATCAAGTATTATCACTTCAAATAATCAATTTAAATCAGTTTATTAAGTTTCATAAATTTACTTATATATCAAAATTTATTTCACTAACCAAATTTTAAAATGATATTGTGTTAGTTTGTTCTGTCAAAGTGTTTTAGAAATCCTATCGATAGCGTTGATCAGACGAATCGCTCAGAAACCCAACTCAACATCAACAACTCAAACAACACAATATATAAACAAAACATAGATATACAAGTACAATTCAAAATGTTTGGAAAAATAGATTGGAAACAAAAGACAAGATGATTAAATAACAGAGTAGGGAGGTGGATAAGCTTAAATAAATCGCGGGCAACCTTAACTAGGTCAACCGTGACATAAATAATAAGATCGATGTGGATTTTTAGGGTAAATCTACATTCGATCTCAAGAGTTAAAGTTTGGAATAACAAAAGATATTAGCATCTAAACCAAGGATAGATATAAATCTCTAGTGAATCGATGATAATTGTAAAGGAGTTTCACCCTTTTACAATTCAATTTTTGAGATTGGCGGGACTGCCAACTCACTAAAAAGATCATTCGAAGAGAAGTTATGGAATACTCCAGGGTCAAAAAGAAAATGAATAGTGAGGGATACGAATGGATCTTGGAACCGTAGGGATTGTTCCAAAATTCAAAGGAATCGAATCAAAAGGAACAGATTCAAACTCGAATGAAAGTGGTTCTGTAAATACATTCACTCCATATGCTGAGTTTTGCCTAGAGCTACCAAAGCTCTGATACCAACTGTAACGACCCGATATTTTCAACCATTCGCATCCATTATAAGTGTATAGGTAGACACCCATTCCGGAATTGAATTGCTCAAAATACCGCGTTGTAAATAAAAATTTGGCAAATCTCAGAATATATAGTAAATAAAAATCGCAGATCACGGACACAGAGTAATATTAATGCAGCGGAAGTAAAAGAAACAGTAGTTCATGATGCTACTATATAAAAATATCAGAGTTACAAAAAATACATCAGAAGAAATAAAGTACAAAGGAAGTCTCACTACATAGAAGTCTACTAATACAAGAGCTGAACGGAACAACAGACTGCAAAAGATAAACTTGACAAGTAGATAATCTCCCGCGATTTCAATCTCCAGAAAGTGGAAATCCAAATCTGTGAATAACTCAGGCTGACCCGAGCGTAAATAAAAATAAAAACACTCGAGTCAGGACATACATACTGATACAATGTAAACCAACTCAAGTGAAATGTAGTAAAGGTACAAGTAACTTAGAAGATGCTTCGGACCGCCCATCCTCTAAGGATCTGTTAAACTATTTACTATGTAGTAGTATACGCTATATACAGTAGTGTCTAATCAGTAAAGTATAATCATATAGAAAATAGCGTTAAGGGGAAGGTGAACCTTAACGCGGTCGGATCTTTAAAACCAAAATCGTAGTGGGCTCGATATAAGGAGATGACACGGCACGCGAGGCAATGCCAGGGAGGATACACCGTTTGCACTCCCGGACCAGTGGTGACGGCAAGCCAGCAGCATCCGCCCACCTCGAACAATACCCCCGAATCAAGGTGGCGCCTCATATCGGATCATAAAAGTAATAGAATGGTTTCCGATGGAGCATGCTCGATGAAAGGGTGCGACCCTTTGCATAGCCCGGTATAGCTCCTGTTTTAGTCATTTATGCCAACTCACGGGAGTTGGGTCCATGCAATATACCTTCAGAATGTCGCCACCATCCTACTTCATTCTGGAATCTCCACCGCGTACACAGTTGTTAAAGCGGTTTCGGTATTGGCCGGATGTAAGACAATATCCGATCCCGGTCTCTTTAACAACCAATCGTTATTATAACCCGTAGTTATAACTTTAAAACAATATTTTATACTTCAAAATATAATAACATTTCAACCCAAATCTTTGTCAAAATAAAGATTTAATCATTTCCAAACCATTTCAATATATCATCATACCATATCTTTCAATTCAAATATTTATCAAAATAAATATCAAGTCATTTCTAACCATTTAAATATTTTAAATTATCGTATCCTTTAAAAACTTCCTTTCAAATCATTTTAATACATCAAAATATCATAACCTTTCAAAGCTTCATTTCCAAAATATCATATCCTTCAGAACTTCCTTTCAAATCATGTTAATATCAAAATGTCATATCTTTCAAAACTCCATTTTTCAAATCATTCAATATCAAAATATCATATCTTTCAAAACTTCGTTTCAAATCATTTTAATATATCAAAATATCATATCTTTCAGTACCACATTTCAAATCAATTTAATATATCAAAATATCATATCTTTCAGTACCATATTTCAATCATTTAATATATCCAAATATCAAAACCACATTCATTTCAAATCATTATTCATTTTATTCAATTTAAAATACCATTTCAATTCACATTTCAAAACAATTTATATTCAAAATAATCATTTTTAATCATTAAAATGAAGTTATTATGTTCAATAATTAAATTATTAAATTTCCAAAATTTTCAACTTCCAAAGTTCATTTATTCACTTAAGTTTATCAAAACAGTGAAAATTTACTTTTCGTGGCATTTAGAAAACGCTACGGAAAGATACATTCAAAACAGTTCAAGTTAACAAAAGACAACATTTTAAAATGTTGCAATAGGGCTTACTTAAATTTCAAATAAACTTAGTTAAATTAAAAAAAATTAGCACTTACAAAAATTGCTATAATAGCTTTTAATTCGTTTTAGCTTTTTAGTTCATTATCATCAACTACAGCATTTACAAATGTTGTATTATCATTTACATTGTAATTAATAACATTTCAAAAATGCAGTCAATTAGCTTCAAATATTCAATATAATTTCTCAATCAATTATATTTTTATTTAAAACATTTTTAACTCATAAAATCATACATTTTCACATTTATAAACATCATTTAATTTTCCTCAAGTTCATGGTTTTATAAAGTTAAATTTCCATTCAAAAATCAAGATTTAATAATAATTCACTTATTAAATTGCAATGTCAATTTTAAATTCATTACATTAAATTTCAACTTAACACTTAAGTTCAAATTCTCCATTATAACTTAGTTTTATTTTTATTTACTTAACTAAAAGTTCACTTTTAAGTCAATTTAATAAATTTCCAATTTAGTTATATTTCAAAATTTCAACTTAAAGTATTCATTCATTTCACATTTCAACTTTATTAAAAATCATTAATATGATATAAAATCACTTTGAATTCATTTAAATTCAAATTATCATAAATTTACCATAATTTCATATTCAATTTAATTTCCAATTATAATTAAATCAAATTTTCCAAAATAACTTACGTTCAAAATTTTCTAACTTTTCATTAATTCATTTTACTTACAATTATTCAGAAAATCAATAATATTTTACAAAAATCCTTTTTAATTAGATTTAAATCAAAATGTTTTAATATTTACATTTCTAAAATAATTTTAAATTTTTTAGAAAACATATATTAACTACGGGTCTGTATATAATTTTCTACACTAGGAAAAGTGATATGGGTAATATATCATTTCAACCCGTAATTTACAAAGAAAATCCGGGTTTTATCATTTCAAACCCGCAGTCCCAAGTAAGTGAAATAAATTGAAAATCATTCAGGCCTATCATTTCAGCCCATAACAATTTTCCCTTATTCTAAAGTCCGTTCGGGTATGTACCATTTCAACCCATAGTGATTCTAATTTACATGGAACTTGCAGTGTGATAAACTGATAAAATATACAGAATAGCATGAAATAACAGTAACATATGATATAACAGGTGTTTAAGCATGGGTGAACATCATATGATAATAATATAAGCATATATAACGTGATAATATAGTTCTACAGATTCACAGGGTGTCAATTCACATTTGTATAAGTATAAACATCTGGTGAGAAATACTCACATGTCACAAGCTGGAGAACGACACCAAAGCACATGATACAGACAAAACGAAGGCACGACAACACTACCATGATTTGAGAGTGGAGAGACGAATATAATTGCCTTGTATACATATAAACAAAACAATTCAAAATATATAATTTTTTCAAAGCCAAATTACACTAAACGACACTAGGAATCAAAGCCCAAAACAAAGGCAAATGCTTTGCACTTGTTCTCAACTTCACATACTTCAGTTATGAACTGAAATAGTACAGCCAAGGCATGTATAAAGGTCTGGTTTGGGTCCATAGTGGTCAGCCTATCATGGTTTAAAAGTGTGGAGATTTATAGGTGCAACAACTCAACACTACAAGGCAATTTCAAGGCAAATTCAACAACTCTATGCTACAATTTGGTTCGGCTATAGGCTCTAGGGGCATGGCCAGTGGGACCAGGTGGTGGTGGGTGATGTGGAAAAGGGTGGAGGTTAGGTCAGAGGTGGTGGTGGTGGTGGAAATGGCGGCAAAAGGTGGATGAAGGTGATGGTACCAAAACTAGGTCAGCTTGAGTGCATAGGTGATGGATTTGTGGATTTTGGGTGGTGTTGTTTGCCTTGGGGTTGCTTGGCCTTCCATGGTGGTGATCTAGGGTGGATGATGATCAGAGAATAAAGTGGTGGAGGTTGGCCTAGATCTGGTTGAGGAGGAGTGGAGCCATGAATTTGAGAACAAGTTGCAAAATCACATAGAAAAACTAGAAAACAAGAGAAGAAGATTTTACCAAATTTTTGCAAGATGGAGGCCATGATTATTTTTTTTAGGGTTGAGAAGCTTTGAAAATACGTGAAAAAGATGTGAGAATGCAGCTAAAAAGAATAGAGAAAGGTACGGCCAAAATAAATGGTGTATTGATTGAAAAAGAAACGGTAAAAGAAACGGTGAAACGACTTTACGTTTCTTAGCTTTTAAAACCTTCCATACTTCCTTTTCTTTTAAATCAAGTAAAACAAAATAAACTTCAGCACGTACATCTAAAACCGAAACAAAGTGAAAAAAATAAAAATATATAACTAAATTTAAAGAAAATATAAGAAGAATTAAGGAAATTGCTTAAAAATTGAAAACAGGGTTCAAAAATTACAATTAAAACATCAATGGCTTTGGAAAAATATCTACTTCATTTTAAAATATTCTAAAGCAAAAATTTTGAAATAAAATAATTTATTTATCATTTCTAAAATAAAATAAATAATTAAATCGGAAAAAAATAGAAAAGAACTAAGAAAATGTTTAAAAATTGAAAACAGTGCATGGAAATTACAAGAAAAATACTACTAGCTCTAGAAAAATTCCTACCTCACTTCAAAAATATTAAAAGACAAAAACATACATAAAATAACATATCAATACATAAAAATAAAAATTAAATTTAAAGAAAATAGAAAAAGATTTAAAGAAATTGCTTAAAAATCCAAAACGGTGTCCAGAAATTACAAATAAATCACCATTGACTTTGGAAAATTGTCTACTTCATTTTAAAATTATTATAATACAAAAATATACATACAATAACATATTGACCCAGATTAAAATGAAATATGACAATAAAAATATAATTTATACAGTTTAAAAATAACAAATTTGCAGAATTAACAAATTGCACTCAAAATTGAAATGTACATAACTTTCACAATTTACATCCATTTCCAACGAAACAAAAAGCAGTGTTCTTAAAATTTTATGTACTTTCATAATAAAAGATAAAATTTAAATTTTCAAACTTTTAAAAATTTAAATTAAAAGTCAAAGTTTGACTATTTTGACCAAAAATTCACTTTTTGGAAAATATTCTTTTTAGTCATGCTTTGGAATGATAATTCATATCAAAACTAAAGTTTATCATTCAAAATAAATAAAATAAGTTTTTAAATCAAAAATTTAATAGAATAATTAAAATATACAAAAAAAATAATTCACAAAATACAGGGTTGTTACATTAGGAGGCGAACTGGATGGCAAGAACGTATGGAGTGTTTCCACTGTATTATATTGTTGTATATCTGAGACAGGACGATTGGGTATATCCAGTGTCTGTATATACGTGTAACTCTGATGTACTATAAATGTATTGACAGATACATAATTCTTTTGTAAGCTATTATTATTTGATATTACATTTTCATCCGCTACGAATGTGAGATTCTTTGTGGTGTTTCTTCTTCTTCGTCTATCTCTTTCTTCTTTTTCCTAACTATCTGGAATTTTTGGGATCGAAAATTCCGGGTCGTTACAGTTGGTATCAGAGCTGAAGGTTAAGTGAGAACCTTGGCTCTGGTGGTATTACTCATTAAGGATAGGGTCAATGGTACCCTAGAATGAGTTGAGCATGTGTGTGTGTGTGTGTGTGTGAGCGAGAGAGAGAGAGAGCGTACTTGTTATTAGCTTATATAAAGATTTTAAGTGATCTTACATAAGAATCTATTTTGATATATAAAGTAATATTTCCTTTTAATAAATATTATGGTGATTGGTTGTTAAATTATTGGAATTAAATTAAGAAGTAATATAATACAACCAAACTGAAATTGAATAAAGATAAGTTTGAAATGGATTCGGAATTAAATGGTTTAAAGAGATATGTTGATTTGATTTAAAGGATTAAATCAGCAATTAAAAATTTAACTCGAATTTATATAATTCGGGATGGTTTAAATTTGAAATTTGAATTGAATTCGTTCAAATTGAATCTGATTTGAGTCAATTGGATTTGTGATTGAAGATGTATAAGTTTAAAATTTTAAATGGAAAATTTGAATTGGATTGAATTGAAATGATTTGAAATTGAAGTTATTCAAATTGGAATTGAGCCAATTTAAAGGGAAGTGGAAATTTAAATTGAATTGATGGGAAAGTGAAGTGCTTTGACTCTGGACTAATTTCAATATAAATTGATTTAATATAAACTGTTTTTAATCTATTTTCCTATCTATTTACTATATATAACCTTTCTTTTTAAACCCCAAACTATTTTATACTTTTTCAATTTACAAATTAATTATTATTTTACAGCTATTTTGCAATTATTTAAAATTTATATAACTATTTGACTATTTTCAACTATTTTACAATTACTTAACAATTTTATAGCTATGTTACTTAACTATTTGGCTGATAATCAATGAAGTTAAATACGTAGGATGTACGTATATTATTCTATTCACATAGTGATTTGATCCAGATTCGAGCACAGAATTTCGAGATAGTTATATCGATCCGAGTTGGGATTTTTCACTAGATTTTCGACAGCGAACCTGGATATGGATTAATGATTGGTTCTGGATATTCTCTATCATAGTTATGGCTATGCAAGGAGAATGACCGTTTCTGATCAAGAAACTAGATCTGTGTCCGCATTAGAAAGTCGGGTGGACGATACTAGTTCAGAAGTGGAATGTGTGATCGAGTGAGCGATCAGATTGGTATAGCGTACGGATGATATGTGTACATCGAATGGATTTGAATGAAATTGATATTGAAAATTTGTAAATAAGAAATGTGAAATGATTTCTTTTGAAATGAAAGTATATTTTGTGAAATATACAATGGATAAAAGTGAAAATCGGATATTTTTATGACGATAAGTAAGATGTAAACAACTTTATAAAAAAAAGAGTAATCAACTTTAAATATTTGATTTTGAATAAACAAAGTTATATATCTTTGTTATATAAGATAAATCTCCCCTTATTGAATCTATTGCCGGAAGAAAAGGATTTTGAAAGTGTTTGAAGTATAAGGAGTTTTATACAAGTTTGAAATGATCCAAAGTTTTTAAAAATTATATAAATCTATATATATATATATAAAGGATCTTATGAGGAATTTGGAAAAAGGTTTTGGGAACCTTTGGATTTGGAAAGGCTTTTGATTTTTGGGTAAAATCAATATTGGAATTTGAAAAGCCTAGTTTGAGAATTATTGATTTTGGGATAATCGATTTTGAGAAAGAAGATTTATATGAGTTCATAATAGGTTGTATGGTTTGGAAGATACTATATGTGTATAGTATAAAGTGTTTTGAAAATGGCTCTGGGGAAAAATGGGCTCCCTTGAAATGAACTTCTCAGGAGTGCCACAGGGTGGTACTGCCTTGAACCCTAAGGGGGGATTCTAATGTTGATCCTGTGAGGAGTCCGGAAAAAACTAGTTCCTAAGGATTATGAGTAGTGTGTAGCGAAAGTCGAGGGCGCTGATGCCTATAGAGGCATTTGGGTTATGATGTGACGACAGTGTAACTCGATGCCACTACGATCTACTGCAGACCAAAGCGAAAGTCGTGTGTTCCGCTGAGAGTCAACAGTCTACTTTTGATTTTATATCAGTAGACTGAGACCTATGGTAATATAGCGAATGTCGTGTGTGCCGCTGAGAGCCAATAGTCTGCGTTTGATTTTATATCGGTAGACTGCGACAAATGGTAATATAGCGAAAGTCGTGTGTGCTGCTGAGAGCCAACAGTCTGCGTTTGATTTTATATCGACAGACTGCGACCTATGTGGGAGTGGAGAAGATTCATTTTTGACAGCAAAAATTGAGGGCGCTGATGACTACAGTTACATGGACTTTTGCTGTGATGGCAACGTAACCCTGAAATGTAACTGCGATCTGTTGTGGGTTCCATGGGTAATCGAGGTGTGCGGAGTACCTATAGTTACATGGACTTTTGCGGCGATGGCAACGTAACCCTGGAATGTAACTACGACCATGATGGGGATGATGATTTCTAGAGCATTCTCACCAAAGATATTTCCTCGATTTCAAAAATGTTTTCTTTATTTTCAATAAAATTATTTTTCTTTGGATGTTGAAAACTGGTCTGCCAAGCACTTATAGATTTTCAGTCGTACGCCTCATCAACGTGTGATCGGATTTTTGTGAGAACAAGGATGGACTTGTCGAAACATCGAGTTATAAAAGTATTTTTAAAAAATTATTTTAGTAATATTATATAGATTTTTAAAGTAGTTTAAAAATGATCAAAGAAAATTTATTTGATTTTAGGCATTTTAATAATTCTGACTTTGTTACTTTTCGAGGATGAAAAGATTCAAAGGGGGGAGGAACGTGACGACCCGGGATTTTGGCAATATTATTTTAATAAGCATTTAATCTAATTAAATAAAATACAAACTTATCATTTTAAAAACGAATAAGACTTTTGGACATTTACCATTTATTTATATATATATATCTGTGTGTGTATTTTGGGAGGAAACTATAACTTAAAAATGCAAAAAATATTTACAATAAAATCTATCTTATTCAATTTAATTAAAAGGTCTACCTTACATTTAATCTATATATATATATATATATATATATATATATATATATATGGATGTAATCTAAATAATAATGCTTGAAATAAAATCAATGTTATTAATATTAAATATAAGTATTTGAATATAAATAAAGTGTTTGATGGTTTAAGCTTTAAAATAGAAATAAAAAAATAAGGATTTGTGTTAAAAATAAGTATATAAGTTGGTTTGTATGTATGTAACATAAGTTAAAAATTACAAAAATAACTATAACAATTTTTATATTAAGCATAGGTATAAAATAAAATCAGGCAAGAAATGTATGCTTGTTGTAAATTTAGATATGCAAGGCAAGAAAGAAAAATATATATAACATCTATGCACAAACAAAATAAATGGGATAATTATGTTAATATGTAAGGAAACATTGCATTTAATACTATCATCTCCAGCACAAAAAAATTGTCATTTTGAAATGTGTATAAATCATTTCAGCTTTAAGAAAAAAAATCTAAGCTGAACAAAGAAGAAAAAAAATCTCTGACAAAAGAAATTTTTGTTCCAATAAATACCTTCCCCTGTAAAAAACTCTTCTCTATATATGTAGATCTATTCTTATTCTTGTTCGTTCAAAGAAACTAATCAAACACAAGAAAAGTTGTTCCAGCGAAAACCTACCTCAGTAAAACCTTTCTCTTTATATATATGCATACTTCTAGTTCCTACTCGTTCAAACATAGCAAACCAGAAAAGAAAAGGAAAAAGTAGCATCACCAGTTTGAAACTTAAACAACAATTCAACAAAGCAAGCTGGAAGATTTAAAAGAAAAAATTAAGTTAGCAGCATCTTCTCTGTTCAAATTTTTACAGGTGAGTAACTTTCTTTTTAAAACTTAAGTATCTTGATATCTGATTGCATATGGATTACTGGAAATAAAATAGTATTATGTGGATATATTTGATTTAATTCTCTGTGTATATACATGAATGTATGAATGCATGCTTGCTGTTGTGATTTATTCTTGCCTGTACTAAGTTTCCAGTCTTAAATTCTGATCAATAATCATTACCTCATAATATAATCTATGTTTAGGTTTAAATTTCAAACAAAATATGTTAGATCTATCATAGATTAAAGTTTTAAATTTTATTGAAGTTAAAAAATTTGGTATTATCCCTAGAAATCAAGAAGAATTGAGCAAATTTAATATAAGGCTAAATTCAATTATCCTAATTCATCGATTCAGGATTATAAATCGAATACCTAAACTAAAACAAGATTTTCAAAAGCAAAATCATAATTTCTAGCTTAAGGATGAAAGAGGAGTTGTGGTTTGTCTTGATTCCTTAGTTTTAGTGATCTCTGATGATCCATTGACTTGTGAAGGTCGGGGTCTTTTCTAGTGATGGAGGGATAAACGGTGGGTCTGGGAAAAATGTTGGATTGGTGATCTGAGCTTGGTGGCGACTGTGGTGGATCAGTGAAGTTTTTAAACCTAGTTTGAACAGGTTGTACTTTTTGAATCGTGGCTTCTGTTCTTTTTGATCGAGTGTAACCAAACTCGAGGGGATGAAAGCATGGAGGTAGGTGATGGTGTGGCCGGAATCACAGATGTTTTGATGATCGGAATCTCGAGAGCGATGGTGGATTCCTGATTTGGGTATAGTTCCAGTTTGGGTTTATCCGCTCGATTTTGAATTCGAGTGGATGGTGAGAATATGATGGTCATATGAGGATGTTTGGGTGATCGTCGACTTGCTCGACGAAGTTGTGTCGACTGGAGATGGTCGGCGGCACCGTGCATGTGCAGGGTGCACTTATTTCTGGCGGTCTGGATTTTGTATGGTTAGGTGTGGGTTTTGTGGTTTTGAGTTTTACTCGAGTTGTTTGAGTATTTTACTCGAAGCATTAGGGTGATTGACTCGAAGTCAATTTTGTCTGGCTCGAGTAAATTGTTTTTTTTTGTTACAGGTTTTTTTTAAGACCTGACAGTGTTTAAGTTTTTAAATTTAAACTGAATTTAAAAGTGTAAAGCAAGTTTTAAAACAAAGGTTTTGAAACAAGTTTAAAATCGAAATTCAAAATGAGTTTGAATTCTAGTTTTTTTTTATATAAATAAGTTTTATAAAAATGAAATGTTTTAACAACTTTAAATTATTAAAGTATTTTATAAAACGATTTTAAATTCTGAAATTAAAGATTTAAACAGAGTTTTAAGTCTAAATTTAAATCTGGATTCAAGTTTAGTTTGAATCCTAGTTCTGAAAGAAAATAAGTTTTAGAATTTAAAATGTTTCAAAACAACTTTGAATATTTAAAGTGTATTTTAAATTGATTTAAATTGAATGTGGTTTTAAACTCTTTTTAAATTCCCTTTAAAAAATAAATATTTCATTAACATGTAATACAAAAGATTTTTAAATTATTTTAAAAAGCTTTGTTAAAGTTAAAAAATGTTTTCATTTTAAATCTCAAATTTAAAATGGAATTTGAAAGAAAATTTAAGTAAATTGTTATTAAATACCTTTTCGATAAGGATAATTTAATCATTAATAAGAATAAAGTTTTATCTTAAAGATAATTAAATTTAATGATTTATAATTCATTTAATTACTAAGGTAATTAAGATGGATAATTAATCTATTTAATTAATTAACGATTTGGATTAATTAATTAAGAAATTAATGGTTAAATTTAATTAATTAAAGGTTTAAGTAAATTAATTAAGAATTAATTAATTTGTAATTAAATAATCATTAATTAGATAAAATTAGATTATTAATTAATGATTGAGAATTAATTAATCAAGAAATTAAAGATTAATTAAGTTACAGTTTAACACTTAATTAATTAAATAATTAGAGATTAATTAATGAGTTATTATGGGTAAATTAATTTGTAATTAATAATGATTAATCTAAGTTAATTACTTTAGAGAAGTAATTAAAGACTTGTTAATTATTAATGAAGGTCATTAACTTAAGATTATTAAATAATTAATTAATGTGATTAATTTTAATGATTAATTAATTAAAGATAATCATTTGTGAAATTGTTTAAGTAAAATTACTCAATGGGAGTAATTAAGGAATTAATTACTAATTGTAATTAATTATGTCTAATGTGATTAGTTTAAGTTAATTAATTAAGTTTAATTAATTTAAGATAATCACTGGATTATTTGATAAGTAATTACTTAATGTAATTAATGAAATATAATTACTTAGTGAAGTAATTAGGGAATAATTATAGGATGAAATTAATTGGAGATTTGAAAGTAGTTTTGGGTTTAATTACCTTGTGTAATTAATATAAAGGATAATTACTTAGTGAAAGTAATTAATAACTAATTACTTAGTGTAATTAATTTAAGAATTGATTAATAATGTTATTTGAAGATAATTAAGTGAAATAATTAATTAAGGGTAATTAATTACTGAGTGGGGTTAATCAAGGATGATTAAATAATTAATAAAAGATTAACTATTAATTAATTTAGGAGTAATTAATTCATTTAATAAAGTAATTAAGGGTAGTTAATTACTAATTATGGTTAATAATTAATTAGGAAGTAATTAAGGGATCATTAATTAATACAATCAATGATGTAATTAAGGGTTGATTAATTAAAATTAATTAATCAGTAATAAGTGATTATGAAGTAATTAATTAAGGATTAACTAATGAGAGTAATTAAAGGTCAATTACCGTAAATGGTTAAGGATAATTAATTTGTGACATTAACTAAAGGATAATTACTCTATGTAATTATAGATAATTAATCAAGGTGATTAATTAAGATGGATATTTGAAGAATGGTTGAAATAAAGGTTGATATTAATTAATGGTTGATTAAATAAAGTTAGGAGATTAATTCTAAGTAATTGATTTAATTTAAGTTAAATAAATTAATTATAATAGGGATTAACAATGGTTGCTTATGAATGACTGTTTGAGTAGAATATCTGAATTGATTGATATCTATTGGGTGATATGTTGTAATATTCTTTGATATGTAATATTTTGTGATATGATATGTTTGGGTGGACATTTACAATGTGGTTATTTAATGATGATGAATTTCTGTGTAAAAGGTGACATCTTGTATTTAAAGTTGAATCGTGTTTCAGTTGAATAACTTGGGTTAAGATGATATTAAATTCGAAGAGACTGGAGTCGGGTATTAGTAAATACCCAAATCCACTTCGATTCTTTATAATTGATATGTGGAATCAATAGGTTGAAATGGAATGATTTACGTCAATTGGACTATTTAATCTAGGTTTTGGTACTAAGAAATTAACGTGTGAAATAAGTGATGTCTATAACAAATTGTGAATTTGTAAATTGATGCGAGTTACCTCGGGTTTTATATAAGTTGTATGATGTTGTATTCCATGTTAGATGGGTTTGCTCATGCTGGTTTCCAGCCTGACCCGGGTGTTACTTTAATGTAATGCTCGGGTCAGACCAAGTACAACAGATTTTCAGATAAGGACGTTCTGGAGCTCAGGAGGCGAACTGGATGGCAAGAACGTATGGAGTGTTTCCAGTGTATTATGTTGTTGTACATCTGAGACAGGTTGATTGGGTATATCCAGTGTCTGTATATATGTGTAACCCTGATGTACTATAAATGTAATTGACAGATACAGAATTCTTTTGTAAACTGTTATTATTTGATATTATGTTTTCATCCGCTGCGAATGTGAGAATCTTTGTGGTGTTTCTTCTTCTTCTATCTCTTTCTTTTTTTTCCTAACTATCTGGAATTTTCGGGATCGAAAATTCCAGGTCGTTACAAGGGGTATGCCCATACTTATATAGGCGTAAAATGGTATTGTTTAAGCTTTTTCTCAGCCCAGCTCTCATGTCATGGAAGCCTCACCTCCACACATTCCTGTCACGTCTCCTTTACACCTTTTCTATTAGCAAAATACGTAAATACCCTTACATTTTAAAATATCTTTTATCATTTGGAGATTACTAAAACATTCTAATTTCTTTATCAAACTAAGCGTGTTAGTTAGTTCATAATGTGTTTATTTGATCATTAGAGAAGTGCACTAGAGTACGAACAGCTTATATTGAATAAAAAACTATTTATCGATAAACCGATTTTCAGTCACATTATCGATTTTTCTTCAAAGTATTTATTTTTGTAAACAATTTTCAAAAATAAGTTACTATCATAAATTATGATTTAAAAGGGGGTTAAGAAGGTTATTAAAAGATATTAATAAAATTTAATCTAAGATTCAAATTCTTAAATTATTAATATATTTAAATATGAAGTGTTCAAAATTTTGAGTCGTTACATTCTTCCCCACTTAGAATATTTTGACCTCGAAATTCCAACGCAAGCAACAAAAAGATGCAACCACATAGCAATACTCAACAATATTTAATCACTAGCAAACAAAGCTCTCTAATTGTCCAGGTTCATGAATTGTAACGACCCAGAATTTTTATTAATTAAAATTTGAATATTTAATTTATTTTAAATGTTAATAAGTGAATTTATAAGTTGAATAAATTTTTATTCGAATAATTTGATTTAATTGGATAATTAAATCGATAATTTAATATGTTAAATTATGGAAATAATTGAAAATTGGGTAAAATATGATTGAAAATGATTTGTAAAATTTTATTTTATCATATTGGAGTTAGAACGATATTTTAGAACTTTTAAAATTGAATTAAAAGTTTATTTGTGAAAATTGAATATTTTAATATTTAATCGACTAGTGAAATTAGCCAATTTTCGAACAGTCTCAGAATTGGACGAAACTAGTTCCACTGGATCCGTAATAGTTTGTTATTATCGGATTTCAATTTTCGTAGCAATCGGAGTTATCGTTTGATCGTGGCAGCTCGAAACGCAACGAAATTGTTTTAATATTAATTTGGCGAGTTAAAATAGCCATTTTTCAAAAAGTCTTGGATTTCGACGAAACCAATTTCATCGGATCCGTAATGTGATATTATTGTATGGTTTAAAATTTCATGTCAATCGGATTTATTGTTTGTCTGGTGCAAGCTAAAACGCCTAGAAAATCGTTTAAATCGGTTTAATTCAAATTGAACGTTTATTGCCATAACTCGCATTGATGATCGAATTAGCTTCCGAAACCTGTTCCATTGCGTCCGAAACGCGGGGTAAACCCTAGAAACGCTGGTTACGGCGCGTAAATCGGAGTTTGGAAAATCCAAGATGAATAGTGTCATTCAAACTTCTATAAATAGACCATCCTCTTCACAAAATAAAAAAAAAACTAAAACCCTAATCCTTTACCCTAGCCGCCAGTTATGAATGTATGGCCGAAATTTACAGTTCTATCTCCTCAAATTCCTCCAAATCCATCAACCAATTCAAGAAACGTTCAACATGAAACTTGTAGAGTGTCTCGAGCTCTACGTATTCAACGGTTAAGATGTGAAATAGAGCTAATATTGTGAGATAATTGGCCGCGTTTGGGGCCGGTTGCGCACGCAATTCAAGGACCAGGGGTTGACCGAGCTCTATGGTACTGGAGCCGAAGGTGGAGCTCGCGAAGGGGGTCAAGATGGAGGTGCCTGATCAAATTTTTATCGAGCGAGGAAGTTGCAAAATCAAAACCTAATTTTGAAGCAATGGGTTCATGTGCGTATAAGTTGCCTGTAGAAGAGAACGAGAGGGAGAAGGGGGGGTGCGCATGGCCTGATGTGAAGATGCAGTGGATCCAAGGGCTGAGAATAGGTTTAGGTTTAAAATTAAAAATAAATGTTGTAATTTAGCTATATAAATCGTGTAAAACTTGTAAAAATCATATCTTTTTCATACGAGGTCGAAAACGCGTGAAACCAGTTGCGTTGGAATCGTATGGATGAGCACTACGCTATGGAATTGGATTGGAGTCGTTTGGAGTTAGTGAAAATTTTGGGTAAAATTAAACGTCCGTTTAATTTTATTCGAAATAAATCGCTAAAACGAAATTGAAATCAAGGTGAGAACTTCTCACTCAATCGAATCGGTTTCAATTTTATTTTAAATAGTTATATTTAAAATATTTGAATGCATGTTTGAATGATGATTGATATCTATTGATTGTTAAAATAGACATTATGCGCCGTTAGTAAGCGGATGTTATTTATTAAAAACATATACCGCGAATATTTCATAAACAGTGAAATTGGTATTATATATATAATAGCAATATATATATATTGGCATATGTATATATTGCAGTTATTGATTTCCCGCATTGTATAGCGGATGAGACCCTATTGCGCCGTCTATTAAGCGGATAATATTTTAAATCCCATATACCGCGATAATTTCGTACTGGAACGGAATTGGTATTGTGCTAATGTTTGTGGATGCAGGAAAACAGGTTGGAGGGATCCAACTGGATTCCTCAACAGTATTTATTTGATTTCAGATATTTTGATATTTGATGGATTATCATATCGATATATGATGGTCGTTGTTGTCGTGATTGACTATTTGGTGTGTAGCATCATTGGACCAAATTTAGAACTTTAAAAATGATTTTTAAAGTGATTTTTTGAAAGTATACGTTATAAAATATTTTTGGGATTGATCCATTATAAATAAATAGCTTTATAATTTTTAATGTTAAAATTTTTTTATGGTTTTTGAGAAATATAGTTAAAGGTTGATTTTTGAAAATATGAGGCTAATGATTTTATAAAATAGTTTAATCGGGATTTTTGAATTTATTATAAAAAAGTTTAAAAATAGGATTTATAAAATTTAACTATTTTATAAATCAAAATGATGAAATTATAAAGGACTTTGAAGACGTTTTGAAATAATAATATAAATTAATTTATATAAAAGATTTATAAATTGATATTTATAAATTAAAATATTTGAATCATAAAACGAGTTTTATAAGTGTTAGAATGAATTGTGAATGAATTTCATAAATGAATGAAATTTATAGAATTATAATCGGTGAAGTTAGAAATGGAATTTTATAAACAGTAGGTTTATAGAATTTGTAAAGTTATTAAAATAATGGTTTTCGATAAATAAATGAATCTTATAAGTTATAAGAATTATAATTGTGAAGTTTAAAGGAACGATTTTTGCAAAAAAATAAATTATAAGTGTTTAACTTATAATATGAACCTTTGGTTTATAATTGAGTTATAAATCGAATAGGTTAATAAAGGAGATTTATAAAAGGAAGTAGTTATAAAATAAAGAGAAATGGAATTTATAAACATTGTTTTATAATTTCGCAAGGACTTATTTTGATAAGTTAATTTTTATAACTTATTAATGGAGTTATATTCACGATTTAGACAGTGAATAATCCTTTAAAATGAAATGCCTAAAAATGATGAAATTGGTTAACGTAGTATATTCACGTTTTTGAATAGTGAATAATATGTTAAAGAAATTGTTTTGAATGTGATGTTTTAAATAGAATTAAAACGATCTAACGATGTTTTTAAATGTGTTGAGATTCGAAACCATCGATTTCAACATTCATTGTTGAAATAGACGTTTTCGAGAAATAAAAGGAAATGGTGGACTGTAACACTTTTGTTATAGTAAATGATTTCCGAAAGGAAATGTTTTGTATAGTATTGGGATTTATATATCTATTTTAATTTCGAATCCCTATACTAGTGATTTTGGGTTGTCCTAACGATGTTTTACGCAACATTCGTTTTGGCCCAAATAAATATGTTTAAGAGAATGATTTCCTTAAAGAATGAAATATATACTTAATCTCGATTTAAGTATATTGAATATTTTCCATGTGTTGAAAATAAATGGATTTGAGAATTACTTAATAAATAAGTATGGAAATGTTTTTCCAATATAAAGTGAATATTTTGAGAATTTATCTCTTTGAAGATAAATTTGAAAATGAATATTAGAAATTGAATATTGAAATCGTATATTCATAGATATTGTGAAATATAAATTCACTATGGAATTTATAAAAGAAAGGGGAATCTGTTTAAAAATAAATATTGATTTATTTTTGAAGTGTGAAAAACATATATCTTGTAAAGATATTTTTGGGAAATAAATAATTTGGAAAATTATTTGGAATCTGGTGATGTTGTGCATATCCATTGATAGTTCAATAACCGACTATCAATATTTACCTTTGAAAGGTATTTGTTGTGATTTGCTGAATTTGAATGCACACTTATTTTTAAATTATTGCGCTCATTATTCGGATTACCCATTCCGAATAGTGATACGACGTAATGGATAGCACTGATGACCGGTGTTGAAGACCGGATATTTTTGAAAGCGAAAGGACAACTCGTCGATTGTCTTTGCACCGAGTAGCTACGGTATAGAGACTCCCTATGTGATGGGAAGTCCGGACGTGATTAGAGATTATCCGGATTGCAAGGACTTCTTTGTAAGTGCCTTCGGTTCTGTTCGAGCCCGGAACAGACTTGTATGTATTGTATGTCTGACATTACAAATTGAGATATAAAGCCGATTTCTTTCAAATATATTTCTATTGGTGGCGGAGAATTTATTCTCTTAGCTTAACACCCTTCTCTGAGACGTACGAGCTCAAAGGTTATGTAGTTGAAGGTTATTAGCAATATATTCCCAATTTGGTAATGTGACATGCTGAGTGTTGCTGTGAAATGATCATTGTGTTGATCATTTGTGATAGGATCATTCGTTTGATCGTTTATCTTTGTGATCATCTCTATGATCCTTTGTTGACCCAAAGCATGGCTTTTGTATAAAGTATGTTTTTGTGGACGTGACTTCGTCGAGCCTCACACCCCGGAATGGTCAAAACAGGAAAGATGCGGCAAGGTTATGAGCTCCCTTTAGGGTATGTGCATTTCCTTCTGGAAAAGGGTGGTATCATGGTATGGAGCCCAGATACTTACTCATGTTGAAACACTTATTATTATGGTGTGATGTTGATGACGAGCGCTCGGATAAAGGTCCCAAAGGACCGGGGGATGACATATTCGTGTAGTAGTTACCTAGTGATAAAGGTAACCCGGCCTTGTGTTGACAGAGAGCTGGTTAAGTTCTCGGGGATGTCCTTCCAGAGGCATTCTCATTTGGCAATGGGAAGTTCCTTGGCCTGACCATTCGTTGGAAATACAAAGAAACAATACGAGACTTGTATGGTTTTAGTTGTATAACCTGCTATGGAATGTGACGGTAACCTGCTATTGAACATAGTTAGCTATAGTAGGCATACGATAATGGTCGTGTGTTGGCTAAGATTTATATTCTACCTTCGAAATATTTTCCTACACTATGCACTAGTAATAATAGCAAATGTTCTTTTTAAATGCGTATCAAGCATCTTTGACTATCATAAGGAGAAATCTCCTCCGATTCTGCGTTTGCATGTGTGTGTGTGAGGGAGGCCTTATGGTAGTCTCATTTTTAAAAGCATCGCGAATTGATTTTAAAAATATTCCTCTATTTTGATTTTCAATGATAAATAAACTGTTTTGAGTTCTCACACCAGTCACATGACTGACTCGGAGTTTATTGTTTTCCTTCCTAAACTCTGGATGCCCACCAATTTCCACACGGGCAGTCAAGAGTTAGGTTTATCAGGATATTCAGGAGTTGCCGGAGGCAAGATGGATGGCATGGCGTATTATTAGTATAGTATTTCTTTTCCGCTGTTTGTTGTTGTTGTACACTCTGATGATATGATGTAATGTAATAACTGATATAGTTCTTTGTTTAAAGGTTATTCATATATTTATTATATGTTGTTCCGCTGCGAATTGTGAGATTCTGTAATTGTTCTGTTGTCCCTTCTGTTCTATTTATTTTCTTTTCTCTCCATTTTCTATATTTTCTCTATTCTTCTGTCTTTTTCTTTTTCTTAAAAATTGAGAATTCGTATTTCTGTTCATCTTGAGTTAATCTATGGAGATTAGTGTATATTCAAGGAGTACGGATTTGCGGGTCCTCACAGGTGGTATCAGAGCATATGGTTAAGCGACAACCATGGCTCTGTTGGGTGTTACTCATTAGAGATAGAGTCAGTAGTACTCTAGAATGAGTTGAGTGTAATAATAGCTATGAGTGCGTATTTGTTAGTGAATATAAAATTGTTTCATATTGTGATGATTGGTTTATTGAGTGGCATATGAACTTTCGTCAGCACGGTATGCACAACTATGCCGAAGGGGTTTATAAACACTTGAATAGAACAATTCGTCACGATATTGTTTTAAATTGGGTATATGAAATAATTTTACCTTGATTATATTTTATATATAAAGGAATAATTTTTCAGAATTGTTAAAGTGTATATAAGTTGATTGTTTAGTTGTTTGAATAATCTAAATAAAAGAATAATTGTAGAAGCAAAAGAATTATAAGAATTGAATTATAATTAAAGTGATTTACAATTGTGAAATAAACTTATACATATAAGAAGTGAAACTATATGAATATATTTATGAATATGAGTTGTAAATAAAGAATGAAATTTAAAGTTAAATGGAAATTTACTTTAGAATTGGAATCTGAAATTGATTTATAAGTGGGAATTTAAGTTATGTAAATGAAATTCAACTTTTGTAATTGAATTGAAGGAATGGATTGAATGTTAATCAATTGAATGAAAATAATTGATATGAAATAATGAATATAAGTGTTAATTCATTAAAATCTAATGTTATTGAAAGTTGAATAATTGAATGAAAATCAATTTAATTAAACCAATTGAAAGTGATGGTGTTAAACCAAATTGAATGAAGCAAAGGAATTTGGTTGAAATTAATATACATTGGTTGTTATATGATTGTTAGTTGATTGTATATAATTCATTAAGTGTTAATGAAATTGGAAGCTAAAGTAATTGAAATCCAATTGGAAGTTAAGTGAATCTTGAATAGAATTGAATTTGATTTGGAAGTGAACCAACTTGAATATGAATTAGTGAATATAAACTAATTGAAAATGAATGTTAGTAAAAACATCCACTGTTAAGGAATCAAATGTGATTAAATTGAAAACCTATTTCATTGAATATTAATGAGAATATGAATGAATATTTATTGGTTATGAATGTTAGTTGGATGTTAGTTGGTTGATGGTTCAACATATTGCTTTTATTGCATTTGCTATGTTGACATATATAGTTATTATGTTACTATATGTTGTATATCGATACTATTGTCTATATACATGTTTCTCATGCTGTTTGTTGAGTGTTTAGTAGGTGCGGATCGCGTTTGCTTCGCATTTGGAGCTCGCTTTCGCGCTATATTAGCCGTATATGCTTGCTAATAAAGTATAAGGTACATATCTCAGATTACATATCGTACTTTTACACTTTTTCCCTACGGGATGCCTCATTACTTGATGAGATGTATATTTGTGATATATATACTGTCATTTTTTTTCGGATCGAGCCGCGCAAAGGAGACTATGGCGAATTTTTCCGGAAATTTAAGGCGTTAGAAAAATTTGAGAAAATTTGGAAAATTGGTGAAAAGTTTAACTTTGATTTGGAATTGAAAGTTAAACGATAGTAGTTGCTTTTTAAAAGATAACTAAGTGTGATTTGAAAACTTAGTAAAGTTATTATAAGAATTTAACTATGGATTTTGGGAAAGTTAAAGGATTCTGTAACTTTTCTTACTTGTTAATTTCGAGGACGAAATTCTTTTAAGGGGGGGAGTATGTAACGACCCAGAATTTTTATTAATTAAAATTTGAATATTTAATTTATTTTAAATGTTAATAAGTGAATTTATAAGTCGAATAAATTTTTATTCGAATAATTTGATTTAATTGGATAATTAAATCGATAATTTAATATGTTAAATTATGGAAATAATTGAAAATTGGGTAAAATATGATTGAAAATGATTTGTAAAATTTTATTTTATCATATTGGAGTTAGAACGATATTTTAGAACTTTTAAAATTGAATTAAAAGTTTATTTGTGAAAATTGAATATTTTAATACTTAATCGACTAGTGAAATTAGCCAATTTTCGAACAGTCTCAGAATTGGACGAAACTAGTTCCATTAGATCCGTAATAGTTTGTTATTATCGGGTTTCAATTTTTGTAGCAATCGGAGTTATCGTTTGATCGTGGCAGCTCGAAACGCATCGAAATTGTTTTAATATTAATTTGGCGAGTTAAAATAGCCATTTTTCAAAAAATCTCGGATTTCGACGAAACCAATTTCATCGGATCCGTAATTTGACATTTTTGTATGGTTTAAAATTTCATGTCAATCGGATTTACCGTTTGTCCGGTGCAAGCTAAAACGCCTAGAAAATCGTTTAAATCGGTTTAATTCAAATTGAACGTTTATTGCCATAACTCGCACAGATGATCGAATTAGCTTCCGAAACCTGTTCCATTGCGTCCGAAACGAGGGGTAAACCCTAGAAACGCTGGTTACGGCGCGTAAATCGGAGTTCGGAAAATCCGGGATGAATAGTGTCGTTCAAACTTCTATAAATAGACCATCCTCTTCACAAAATAAAAAAAAAACTAAAACCCTAATCCTTTACCCTAGCCGCCAGTTATGAATGTATGGCCAAAATTTACAGTTCTATCTCCTCAAATTCCTCCAAATCCATCAACCAATTCAAGAAACGTTCAACATGAAACTTGTAGAGTGTCTCGAGCTCTACGTATGCAACGGTTAAGATGTGATGGAGCTAAATATTGTGAGATAATTGGCCACGTTTGGGGCCGGTTGCGCACGCAATTCAAGGAGCAGGGGTTGACCGAGCTCTATGGTATTGGAGCCGAAGGTGGAGCTCGCGAAGGGGGTCAAGATGGAGGTGCCTGATCAAATTTTTATCGAGCGAGGAAGTTGCAAAATCAAAACCTAATTTTGAAGCAATGGGTTCATGTGCGTATAAATTGCCTGTAGAAGAGAACGAGAGGGAGAAGGGGGATGCGCACGGCCTGATGTGAAGATGCAGTGGATCCAAGGGCTGAGAATAGGGTTAGGTTTAAAATTAAAAATAAATGTTGTAATTTAGTTATATAAATCGTGTAAAACTTGTAAAAATCATATCTTTTTCATACGAGGTCGAAAACGCGCGAAACCAGTTGCGTTAGAATCGTATGGATGAGCACTACGCTATGGAATTGGATTGGAGTCGTTTGGAGTTAGTGAAAATTTTGGGTAAAATTAAACGTCTGTTTAATTTTATTCGAAATAAATCGCTAAAACGAAATTAAAATCAAGGTGAGAACTTCTCACTCAATCGAATCGGTTTCGATTTTATTTTAAATAGTTATATTTAAAATATTTGAATGCATGTTTGAATGATGATTGATATCTATTAATTGTTAAAATAGACATTATGCACCGTTAGTAAGCGGATGTTATTTATTAAAAACATATACCGCGAATATTTCATAAACAGTGAAATTGGTATTATACATATAATAGCAATATATATATATTGGCATATGTATATATTGCAGTTGTTGATTTCCCGCATTGTATAACAGATGAGACCCTATTGCGCCGTCTATTAAGCGGATAATATTTTAAATCCCATATACCGCGATAATTTCGTACTGGAACGGAATTGGTACTGTGCTAATGTTTGTGGATGTAGGAAAACAGGTTGGAGGGATCCAACTGGATTCCTCAACAGTATTTATTTGATTTCAGATATTTTGATATTTGATGGATTATCATATCGATATATGATGGTCGTTGTTGTCGTGATTGACTATTTGAAAATGATTTTTAAAGTGATTTTTGAAAGTATAGGTTATAAAATATTTTTGGGATTGATCCATTATAAATAAATAACGTTATAATTTTTAATGTTAAAAAAAATTATGTTTTTTGAGAAATATAGTTAAAGGTTTATTTTTGAAAATATGAGGCTAGTGATTTTATAAAATAGTTTAATCGGGATTTTTGAATTTATTATAAAAAAGTTTAAAAATAGGATTTATAAAATTTAACTATTTTATAAATCAAAATGATGAAATTATAAAGGACTTTGAAGACGTTTTGAAATAATAATATAAATTAATTTATATAAAAGATTTATAAATTGATATTTATAAATTAAAATATTTGAATCATAAAACGAGTTTTATAAGTGTTAGAATGAATTGTGAATGAATTTCATAAATGAATGAAATTTATAGAATTATAATCGGTGAAGTTAGAAATGGAATTTTATAAACAGTAGGTTTATAGAATTTGTAAAGTTATTAGAATAATGGTTTTGGATAAATAAATGAATCTTATAAGTTATAAGATTTATAATTGTGCAGTTTAAAGGAACGATTTTTGCAAACAAATAAATTATAAGTGTTTAACTTATAATATGAACCTTTGGTTTATAATTGAGTTATAAATTGAATAGGTTAATAAAGGAGATTTATAAAAGGAAGTAGTTATAAAATAAATAGAAATGGAATTTATAAACATTGTTTTATAAATTCGCAACGACTTATTTTGATAAGTTAATTTTTATAACTTATTAATGGAGTTATATTCACGATTTAGACAGTGAATAATCCTTCAAAATGAAACGCCTAGAAATGATGAAATTGGTTAGCGTAGTATATTCACGTTTTTTAATAGTGAATAATATGTTAAAGAAATTGTTTTGAATGTGATGTTTTAAATAGAATTAAAACGATCTAACGATGTTTTTAAATGTGTTGAGATTCGAAACCATAGATTTCAACATTCATTGTTGAAATAGACGTTTTCGAGAAATAAAAGGAAATGGTGGACTATAACACTGTTGTTATAGGAAATGATTTCCGAAAGGAAATGTTTTGTATAGTATTGGGATTTATATATCTATTTTAATTTCGAATCCCTATACTAGTGATTTTGGGTTGTCGTAACGATGTTTTACGTAACATTCGTTTTGGCCCAAATAAATATGTTTAAGAGAATGATTTCCTTAAAAAATGAAATATATACTTAATCTCGATTTAAGTATATTGAATATTTTCCAAGTGTTGAAAATAAATGGATTTGAGAATTACTTAATAAATAAGTATGGAAATGTTTTTCCAATATAAAGTGAATATTTTGAGAATTTATCTTTTTGAAGATAAATTGAAAATGAATATTAGAAATTGAATATTGAAATCGTATATTCATAGATATTGTGAAATATAAATTCACTATGGAATTTATAAAAGAAAGGGGAATCTGTTTAAAAATAAATATTGATTTATTTTTGAAGTGTGAAAAACATATATCTTGTAAAGATATTTTTGGGAAATAAATAATTTGGAAAATTATTTGGAATCTAGTGATGTTGTGCATATCCATTGATAGTTCAACAACCGACTATCAATATTTACCTTTGAAAGGTATTTGTTGTGATTTGCTGAATTTGAGTGCATACTTATTCTTAAATTATTGCGCTCGTTATTCGGATTACCCATTCCGAATAGTAATACGACGTAATGGATAGCATTGATGACCGGTGTTGAAGACCGGATATTTTTGAAAGCGAAAGGACAACTCGTCGATTGTCTTTGCACCGAGTAGCTACGGTATAGAGACTCCCTATGTGATGGGAAGTCCGAACGTGATTAGATATTATCCGGATTGCAAGGACTTCTTTGTAAGTGCCTTCGGTTCTGTTCGAGCCCGGAACAGACTTGTATGGATTGTATGTCTGACATTACAAATTGAGATATAAAGCCGATTTCTTTCAAATATATTTCTGTTGGTGGCGGAGAATTTATTCTCTTAGCTTAACACCCTTCTCTGAGACGTACGTGCTTAGAGGTTATGTAGTTGAAGGTTATTAGCAATATATTCCCAATTTGGTAATGTGACATGCTGAGTGTTGCTGTGAAATGATCATTGTGTTGATCATTTTTGATAGGATCATTCGTTTGATCGTTTATCTTTGTGATCATCTCTATGATCATTTGTTGATCCAAAGCATGGCTTTTGTATAAAGTATGTTTTTGTGGACGTGACTTCGTCGAGCCTCACACCCCGGAATGGTCAAAACAGGAAAGACGCGGCAAGGTTATGAGGGGTAGCTCCCTTTAGTGTATGTGCATTTCCTTCTGGAAAAGGGTGGTATCATGGTATGGAGCCCAGATACTTACTCATGTTGAAACACTTATTATTATGGTGTGATGTTGATGACGAGCGCTCGGATAAAGGTCCCAAAGGACAGGGGGATGACATATTCGTGTAGTAGTTACCTAGTGATAAAGGTAACCCGGCCTTGTGTTGGCAGAGAGCTGGTTAAGTTCTCGGAGATGTCCTTTCAGAGGCATTCTCATGTGGCAATGGGAAGTTCCTTGGCCTGACCATTCGTTGGAAATCCAAAGAAACAATACGAGACTTGTATGGTTTTAGTTGTATAACCTGCTATGGAATGTGGCGGTAACCTGCTATTGAACATAGTTAGCTATAGTAGGCATACGATAATGGTCGTATGTTGGCTAAGATTTATATTCTACCTTCGAAATATTTTCCTACACTATGCACTAGTAGTAATATCAAATGTTCTTTTTAAATGCGTATCAAGCATCTTTGACTATCATAAGGAGAAATCTCCTCCGATTCTGCGTTTGCATGTGTGTGTGTGCGGGAGGCCTTATGGTAGTCTCATTTTTAAAAGCATTGCGAATTGATTTTAAAAATATTCCTCTATTTTGATTTTTAATTAAACTATTTTGAGTTCTCACACCAGTCACATGACTGACTTGGAGTTTATTGTTTTCCTTCCTAAACTCTGGGTGCCCACAATTTCCACACGGGCAGTCAAGAGTTAGGTTTATCAGGATATTCGGGAGTTGCTGGAGGCAAGATGGATGGCATGGCGTATTATTAGTATAGTATTTCTTTTCCGCTGTTTGTTGTTGTTGTACACTCTGATGATATGATGTAATGAAATGTGATGTAATGTAATAACTGATATAGTTCCTTGTTTAAAGGTTATTCATTTATTTATTATATGTTGTTCCGCCGCGAATTGTGAGATTCTGTAATTGTTCTGTTGTCCCTTCTGTTCTATTTATTTTCTTTTCTCTCCATTTTCTATATTTTCTCTCTTCTTCTGTCTTTTTCTTTTTCTTAAACATTGAGAATTCGTATTTCTGTTCATCTTGAGTTAATCTATGGAGATTAGTGTATATTCAAGGAGTACGGATTTGCGGGTCCTCACATGAATCCTCTCATCGCACAAGAATGATAAACAATCTACCAAATGCATCCTACGTTCAACAGCCTTAGGTTATTACTTAGTCGATGATTCATAATACCTTAGAACAAATCAAAGAGTCATCACCTAAACCCTCTATAAGCCAATCAAAACATAGTATGAAAATATACTAAAGTCCTTACGTTGTACATCATCAGTATTAAATAAAACCCGATCTCTTACTTGATCACATAATTGAACTTCAAAATCAGTATAGATAACTTGACCTCTTTAGCGTGGACTCCAGTTAAGTCCCTCGATTAGAAAACTTTGTTTCCTTTATATAGCCATATAATATGATAGAAAATTTTATGATTTTATCAAGAATCTATAACATGTTTTCACTGTAAAGAATCTAGTGAAAATCCTTGTGACGGTTGTAAACCACCTTGAAATCCTGTACTCGAATACTGGATCATGAACAGTCACGCGAATGAAACAATCTACGTACAACTTAGATACTTATCCTATTGGTTTCTTAACTATACCGATATCTTCTATCACATTCTTTTACACAAATATTATGTCATTCTATACTAAATCAATTATGATCCATTTCATAAAACATAACTTCAAGTTAATAAACCTTTTATAACATCAGTTCATATTCGTATAATACTCCAGTACGTCGTAAAATTATATAAAAAACATCAAATTAATTTTACTTAACAAGCATGTTTAACCAACCCAATACTTGTTCTTAACTTACTACCTATTCAATTCAAGTATAGTGAAAACTCAGCTTTTATATTTTTTTACAATAATACTTAGCTTCAAGTTCCATAATGATTCAAAAGTTTCCGGCTGTCAAAAATAGCTTAAAAATACCGTTTCATTTTAACAAATGAAAACTACCAAACGACATACCATAACATGATATACATGCCATATAATCCTCATGCATAGGCTACATGTATCCATAAAATAGCCTAACAAATTTCAATAATTTATCAAACACACTTCATCCAAAAAGGGAAAACATGAAAAGTTCCCACATTTTAGGCTATTCCACTACCACTCGGGCACTTTACATAGTATATACACTACTTGGGCACTTTACATAGTATATACACAAACTTTTATACGTAAAAACTTCATATCAAATTTCCTTTCAAAGAAAAAAATTAAATCTAAAAACTGAGTTTAATATGAAGTCGCTCTGAAATAATAATACATACATATATCTTTGTATAAAAAACCATACTTTTGGAATCAATTCAGAATTTGATTTACCAAAACAACCATGTAGTATTCTCCAGTTAGAAATTTGAAAATGAATGCCGATGATGGTGAAGTCATCAACCAAACTATTTTCAAGCGATAGAGTTGAGTTTAGTACAACCAATTCTTTCCTTTCGGACTTTAACCAAAATCATTTCAAAAGTGTACCAAATACTTCATAAATGTTATTAAGTACCATGATCTCAATTTCCCAAATACTTACTTTCAAATATTACAACTATTATTTTCTTCAAAATCTTCAAAAAAATATTCAAAGACACCGGGATTTGAGTTCTCGAAATATCAGTTAAATCCTTCTTTCTTTATAAAACATATTTTATAAACCATACTTAAATAAAGTCACATTCTTATATAAAACCATTTCATACATGTTTATTCCCAAATAACTTAGCTTTCCTCATATTAAATAAACATCTTTTACTAAAGCTAACTTTTATAAAAGTTAACTTCAGGCCCAACATTGGTACCGGACATCTTATAGTCAATCTGTGAAACATAATTCATCAGATGTCTGTTTCAATGCGTCTACTACTGCCTACCCGACCTATGCAGTGAAAAGGTAAAACTGCTCATAAACTGGTCGAGCACAAATCAACAATTAACAAATGAAAGTCAACACCTATAAATTCATTGAGCATGACTAAACAATTAATGAGGGGTAACAAATTAACGTCAATAATCCCTACTTTAAGTGAACTATACTTTAACAATTCATACTTATATAAGTTCCCTTATATAAGATCTTTAATTTTTGCAGATATAATTACCGTTAAGGTATATGTTTATAATAATTACAAATACGCTCACATATGTATAATACCTTTAACTCATTCTAGGGTGTCGCTTACCCTATCTCTAATGTGCTATACCCCACCAAAGCCAAAGTTCTCGCTTAACCATTGACACTAATACCAAGTGTAACGACTCAACTTTACGACCCTCGAAGTCGACACTAATACAACCACAATATTCATATGCTAAGCACCCAAGTGCCAAAAAGATGAATTGCTAAGGTAAAATAAAAAACAAAGGAAATAGAACAAGAAAGAATATAATACAATATCAGAATCTCAGTAGTGGAAGAGTAATATATAATATCAAAAGAACAATATCAATGGCTACTCTAATATCGAAATTTTGAAATTACAAAACCTAAGTACCATCATCAGCTCAGAATAGTTATAATTGCCTATCCTCACAAACGCTAATATGTATAATAGTAATGTAACGAAAATAAGAATACCACGGTAAGTGAAACATCTAGCTCGTCATCTTGAGCTCCAATGAACAACAACGAAAACCTATCTTTCTCAAGCTAGTCGAAAGTGTACGCGAGGAATCAAGGGAAAGCAAAAACCAAGCATCAGACATAAGTTGGCAATGAGAAACTCAAGAAATATGTTGCTAGAATATAACCGTACTTTTGAGACCGCATGGATTACCATAAAATCTATCCCCATAAAAGAACTACCATCTAATAAGTACATAAGATGGTAAAATTGATAATGTCAAGGGTGAAGAATATAAAAATATAATATAGCCGAAATGGTTACATTCATTACATTAAACAGCATATAAGAGAGTATAATCAAAAACGATAAGGAACTTTCATATAATTTTCCATGTAGGTCTTTCTGGGAAGCCAAATCCGAGCAACATACACAAGGATCAGAAAACATCTTCTGAGCTCTATACATCTCAAGATAAAATATAACATTATGTGAACATAAAGGTCTTCACCTGAACATAGAACAATGTGGAACCAAATACCATTAACTCCTACATGCAACATTGATAATCATACTCTAGATATAGAGTTGATAATACCTTGTTATGGGACTGCAAAACCCCATATTGTGTGTCCTACTCTGTCTTTAGCCATTTACAATGTCGAGGTCACTTTGTCATTTTCCATAGGTATCTTTATCACTCGCATAGAGCACGAATCCCTAATTGGATTCCCAAATTTCGAACATATCTCGAAACCACCAAGGATTCCATCATCTAAAACAGATCACTTCCTAGAGACAGAATATGTATCTCAGTCTTAAAGTGGTTTTTGATAAGTAAAACACTTAGCGATCTCAGTCCCTTCAGGACTGAGTCGATGAATTTGGTCATACAATAATAAGAAGAACGATCTCATATGAAAACCAAGTCTCGTATACTTATCATGTTTATGATATTTTCAACTCATGCCATCCCTCGGTCAAGAGTGAAGCAGTTAGGTTAGATCTCTATTACTTATATCCCAACTTGAATAATAGTCTTAACTCTCATAAATAAATAAGCCTACTTTGTTGGCTTTAAGTGCTAAGTATACGACTAGATTTAATGAATAAATGTACAAAGCACGATCAAGTCATACAACGTACGATTAAATCACATAAGCGACTTTTGATCCCCTTTTTATTTAATTTAATACTTTTATTAATTAAAACTTCTCTTATTAGTAAAACTTCTTTTATCTTATAAAACACCGTTTATCAATTTCTACTATTCATGTGTACTCTATTAATACTTCAAAAAGTATTCTTATACTTATCTCAAAAGGTATAAATATATTTACAAATCATTAACATGATTTCTTACTTAAAACCTTTAAATTTTCTATTTTTTTTCCAAAATATTTCATACTTATAATTTCCTTCCATAAGCATAAAGATCGAAGTACTTTCACAAATCCATTCAAAAGGTTTAGGACTGGTGCTACTTAAGCTTTATCACTACAAACCCAAAACCATTTCAATTTTGCTTATATTTAAAACAATCCTTTTAAAGTTTTATTTACATTCATAAGTATAATAAAAAAGGGTTATACACGAATCTATTTAACACATTTTCACAACAAACGAAAAACCATTTCACTTATACTTGTCTTTAAAACATTATTTTAAAGATTTAAGATAATATTTGGTTAAATTTGATAGTCTACTAAGAGACTATCTACATAAAAATGATCATTTATAGTAATCATGATTTGTATACTTAAATCATATTCGACATACCAACTTAACTATTCCTCATCCAAGAGTGAAACCAGGTAAGTTAAAGCATTGGTTGCATATCAAAGCCTTGCCTAGACACTTCACTCTTGAATCTCACGAATAGATAAATCTACCTCGTCGTCTTTTAATTTTAAGTATAGTATTAATGACTTCCATAAGTAAATAATATGATTATCATGGTTCCCACATTCGTGTTTAATTATTCCTGGGCCAAGAGCAAAACTGGTAGGTTAGAGCTCTATTGCTCACATCCCTACTAAATATCAATCTTAACTCTCATAAATAGATAAGCATGCTTCGTTGGCATTTGGTGTTAAGCAAAGTTAATTGCATTTCAAACAAATAAGTGAACAACAAGATTAAAATGTTTCTGACATTCCAACTTAACTATTCCTTGGTCTAGAGGGAAGCCAATAGGTTAGAGGTCTATTTCTCATATCCTTACTTGACATCAATCTTAACTCTAATAAATAATAAGCCTGCTTCGTCGACATTTAGCATTAAGCAAACTTAATTAATTTCAAACAACTATGTAAAAAACAAGATTAACACATTTTTGACATTCCAACTTAACTATTCCTTGATCAAGAGGGAAATCGGTAGGTTAGAGCTCTATTGCTCATATCCATTTTTGACATTAACCTTAACGCTTACAAATAGATAAGCATACTTCGTCAGTTTTTAGCGTTAAGCAAAGTTAATTACATTTCAAAAAAACAATTAAACTACAAGACTAATACATTTTTCACATTCCAAATTTACTTTTCCTTGGTCATTGGGAAGCCAATAGGGTAGAGCTCCTCTGCTCATATCCATACTCGACATTGATCTTAACTCCCACAAATAGAGAAGTCCACCTCATTGGCTTTTGGTGTTAAGCCAAGTCAATTAACTTTCTCATAACTTATATATGTAAATAAATACTTTAAAAAAATGTTAAATAGGTTTTAAAAATATATGTGAAATATTGTTCGAAAATAAGTAATTTATAATTTGATGAAAAACATGTTTATATTATAAAACCTCTTTACTTCGAAAATACAAATATAATTATTAAAAATATATTTAAAATTCAATCCAGCTTTCAAATATTTAAAAATGTCTTTTAAAATATTTTTAAAAATACTAGAGAAAAATACTTAATTTAAAAATCATTTGTAAACACTTAAAACCATAAGCGACGTACTACGGCATTTATAAATGCAGTTAAAAGTTTTTGTTAAAAACAACACTAAAATGCACGATCTTTGTGACTTGTTTTAACTACTTTAATATGTTATTTAAGACATGAAATTTTTATAGCAAATACTACCCTTAGGGTGCTTAAATATTATTAAAGAAACCTTGAAGAATATCTTCCAATTTATTTATAAACATTCCCTAAAACGTGCTACATTTACAAAGTACTTTTATAACCACCTTTTCGTTCTAACTTTCATAATTTTGGTTCACAATTTCTGTAACTTTCCAACTATTATTACTATCCAATATAAAAAATATGTTTATAGAAAACTAAATCAAATAACCCTAGTTAAATTTGTAAAACTTCCATTTAAAACTAGTTAAAATTAAGAGATATCGAAGTGCACTTATAGCGACTATTCTCACTTCAAATACTTTCAAACATAATTAAATTCAACACACAATCCAAAAAACTATTTAAACATCATGTAAAGGCCAAGCCATATTTTTAAGAGGGGTCCAAAGTTAGAAGAGATGTTATACAATATAAGGATATCATTTTCTTTCAAAAGCAAGAGGGGTCCAAAGTTTGTAACTTTACATGGTTAATGTCACTTTAATCTTAAAATTTTCAAACATAGCATATTTACACACAATATATACAAACAATATAGAGAGATAACTCAATTAGATCCAAGCCAAACACATGCTCATGCATAAGCAAACTCCAGAACACTTCCTACCATCACCTTGCAACCACCTTCTTCCTCCTTCTTTGCTTCAAACTTGCTTTTCCAAGGAAATTTTGCCTTTATTTCTCATGATCGCCACTTGAGTGGGAGCATGGCTTTTCTTCTTCTAATTATAACTTAGTGAAAGGTGTTATAATATTGCCCATAAGGGTTATGGCAATTTTTGAGTGGATTTGGAGTTATTTTGCGAAAAAATTATTTAGAACATAGAAGTAGGAGAAGACATTAAAGAAGCTTGGCTTTTCCATTGTGAATTTATGAAAATTTAACAAGGGTACGACCCTCCTAATAAAGGCAAAAATTGGTGTTGTATAGGCATGTTCTCACCCCCTCTTCCACTCATGTCAGGAATCCTCACCTCCACATATGACCGTCACTTCTCCTTTACACCTCTTCTTTTAGCAAAATACTTAAATACCTTTACTTTTTGAAATATCTCTTATCCATTAGAAACTTATACAATATTCCAATTTATTTATGAAGAGACGCATGTTAATTAGTTACTAATGAGTATTTATTTTCGGTTACATTATCGATTTTTCTACAAAGTATTTATTTTTGTAAACAATTTTCGAAAACAAGTTTACCATCATTAGTTGTGATTTAAAAGCGGGTTAACAAGGTTAATTAAATCATTTTAATAAAATTTAATCCATGATTCAAGTATTTAAATAATTTAGATATTTAAATATGAAGTGTTCGAAATTTTGAATAATTACATTCTCCTCTACTTAGAATATTTAATCCTCAAAATTCCAATACAAGTAACAAAAAGAAACAATCACATAGAAATAATCAATCGTGTTCAATAACTAGCAAACAAATCTCTCAGATAATCTAGGTTCTAAAACCCTCTTATCACACAAGGATGATAAACAATCTACTAAGTGTTTCTTAAGTTCAACAGCCTCAGGCTATTACTTAATCGACGATTTATAATACCTTATAACAAATCAAAGAGTCATCACCTAAATCCTCCATAAGCCAATCAAAACATAGTATGAAAATATACTAAAGTCTGTATGATGTACATGGATCATCCGTACACAATATCAAATTCGATCGCTTGCTCGATCACATAATTTCACTTCAAAACTAGTATAGATCACTTGAACTCTTTAGTTTGAACTCCGATCTGGTCGCTTGATTAGAAATCTTTGTTCGTTTAAAACAACCATATATTATGAGAAAAAATTTGGTATTTTATCAAGAATCTGTATCAAGTGTTTTCCATTAAGAATTTATGAAAAATTCTTGTTTGGACCATTGTAGACCACCTTGAAATCATGTACCCGATACTGGATCAAGAACAATCACACAAACAAAAAAAATCTACGTACAACTTACATATTTATCTTATTGGTTTCTCAGCTATACCAATATCTTTTATCGCATTCTGTTACATAAATATTATATCATTCTATACTAAATCAATTAAGGTCCATTTCATAAAACATAACCTCAAGTCTATAAACCTTTTATTACATTAGTTCATATTCGTATAATACTCCACTACATCCTAAGAGTATATACACAAACATCAAATTCATTTGACTTAACAATCATGTTTAAAATAGATTCAAAACTTGTTTTTAACTTATTACCTTTTTAATTCAAGAGTCGCGAAAACTCAAATTATATATTTTTTACAAAAATACTTAGCTCCAAGTTCTATAATGATTCAAAAGTTCCCGGCTGTCAAAAATAGCTTAAAAATCCCATTTCATTTTAACAAAGGAAAACCACCGAACGACATACCATAACATGATAGACATGACATACAATCATAATGCATAGGCTAAATGTATCCATAAAATAGCTTAACAAATTTCAATAATTTATCAAACACACTTTATCCAAAAAGGAAAAACATGAAAAGTTCCAACATTTGTTTCAGCCTATGCCACTACCACTTAGGCACCCTACATAGTATACACACAAACGTTTAAACATAAAAACTTCATATCAAACTTCTTTCTAAGAAAAAAATTAGAACTAAACACTGGGTTTAATTTGAAGTCGCTTTGGAATAATAATGCATACATATATCTTTTGGATAAAAAATCATACTTTATGAATCAATTAAGAATCCAATTTATCAAACAACCATGTAGTATTCTCCAGTTAGAAACTCAAAAATGAACGCCGATGATGCTGAAGCCATCAACCAAATTATTTTCAAGTGACAGAATTGAGTTTAGTACAACCAATTCATGCCTTTCGAACCTTAACCAAAATCATTTCAAAAGAGTACCAAATACGTCGTAAATGTTACTTAGTACCATGATCTTAATTTGCTAAATACTTACTTTCAAATAGTAAAACTATTATTTTCTCCAAAATCTTGAAAAACATTTCTAAAGACACTGGGTTTAAATTCTCAAAATATTAGTTAAATCCTTCTTACTTTATAAGACATATTTTATGAACCATACTTATATAAAATCACTTTGTTATATAAAATCTTTTCACACATGTTTATTGCCGAATAATTATCTTTCCACAGATTAATTAAACATCTTTTACTAAAGTTAAATTTTATAAAAGCTAACTACTAGCCTAGCATTGTCACCGAACTTCTTATAGTCAATTGGTGAAACTTAATTCGAAGGTGTCCATTTCAGTGCATCTACAAATACTATATAACCGACATATGTAGTGAAAAGGTAAAATGCTCGTAAACTGGTCGAGTAGAAATGAACAATCAACAAATGAAAGTCAATGCCCATAAACTGGCCGAGCATGACTAAACAAATTAATAAGGGGTAATGAATTAACATCATTAATCCCTACATTAATCAAATTATACTTTAACAATTCATACTTATATAAGTTCCCTTATATAAGATCTTTAATTTTCGTAGTAATAGTTACCATTAAGGTATGTATTTATAACAATTACAAATAGGCTCGCATATGTATAGTACCCTCAACTCATTCTAGGATGTCACTTACCCTATCTTTGAAGAGCTATACCCTACCAAAGCCATGGTTCTCGCTTAACCTTCAACTCTGATACCAAGTGTAACGACTCGACTTTACGACCCCAAAATTGACACTAGTACATCCACGGTATTCACATTTTGAGCACCCATATGTAGGAAAGATGAATTGCTAGGGTAAAATAAAAAGCTAAGGAAATAGAATAAGGAAGAAGAGAATACAATATCAGAATCTCACTAGCGGAATAGTAGTATATAATATCAAAATAATAGTACAAAGGGTTACTCCAACATAAAAATTTCAGAGTTACAAAATCTACGTACTATCATCAACCCGGACAGCTATAACTACATGTCCCTACAAATGCTGATATGTATAATATAGTAATGCAACGGAAATAAAAATACTACTATAAGTGAAACATTCATCTCATCTTCTCGAGCTCAAATGAACATCAACGAAATCCTATCTTTCTCAAACTACTCGATAGGGTACACGTGGAATTTAGGGAAAAAAACTAAGCGTCTGACATGAGTTTGCAATAAGAATCTTAAGAAATATATAGCCAGCATATAATAGTACTTTTGAGACCGCATGGATTGCCATAACGGTTATCCCCTTAAAAGAACAACCATCCTATAAGTATATAAAGTGATATAATAGATAATGTCTAGGGTGAAGAATATAAATATATAACATAGCAGGAGTGGCTACATGCATTGCATGCAACAATATATTAAAGGGTATAATCAAAACCGATAAGGAACATTCTTATAATTTATTTTCCATGGAGATCTTTTCGAAGAAACCAGATTCGAACTACATACACAAGGATCAGAAGACACCTTCCGAGCACAGTATATCTCAAGATAAAATATACCATAAGGTAAACACAAAGACCTATGCCCAAACATAAACATGAAACACATGGAACCAAATACCATCAACTCCTGCATGCAACATCGATAAGCATACCCTTGATATGGAGTTGATAATACTCTATAGCAAGACTGCAAAACCACAGATTGTGCATCCTGCTCTATCTTTAGCCCTTTTTGATGTCGAGGTCATGTTCGGCATCTTTCACACGAGTCTTCATCACTCAAATTGAACACAAATCCCCAAATGGATTCCCAAATCTCGACCTTATATCGAAAACATGCATGAATTCCAATTTGAACAGATCCACTTCTAAGGGATAGAACACTTATCTTAGTCATGAGTGGTTTTTGATTAGTAAAACACTTACCGATCTCGATCTCTTCAAGACTGAATCAAAGAAATTGGTCGTTCAATAATAAGGAGAATGATCATATATGGAAACCAAGTCTCATATACTTATTATGTTTTTGATATTTTCATCTTACACTATCCCTTGATCAAGAGTGAAATTGGTAGGTTAGAGCTCTATTACTCATATCCATACCCAAACATCAGTCTTAACTCTCATAAATAAATAAGCCAACTTCATCGGCTTTTAGTGCTAAGTATACGACTAAATGTTTAAACAAATAAATTTAAAAAGCACGATCAAGTCATATAAAATGCGATTAAGTCACATAAGCGACTTATAATCCCATTTTTATTTAATTAGTACTTTTATTAATTAAAACTTATTTTATTAGTAAATATAATAAAATATTCTATTCGTATTCTTAAATGTAAAAAGATGGACGTGGTTAAGTATAATAAAAAATATTCTCACAAAGACACTTTCATTTTTGCTTTTATTTAAAACATTCTTTTTAAAGTTCTATTCACATTATTAAATAGAATAAAAAATGGTTAAAGGCGAATGTTATTAACACATATTCTCACAACAAGCCCAAAACTGTTTCACATATGCTTACCTTCAAAACATTCTTTTAAAGATTTAAGATAATATTTGGTAAAGTTCGATAGTCGACTAAGCGACTATCTAGTTCAAAATGATTGCTTATAGAAATTGTGATTCGTATACTTAACTCATTTTCGAAATTCCAACTTAACTATTCCTCATCCAAGTGTGAAACCAGATAAGTCATAGCATTGGTTGCATATCAAGGCCTTGCCTAGACATTTCATTCTTGAATCTCACAAATAGATAAATCTACCTCGTCGACCTTTAGTGTTAAGCATAGTATTAATGACTTTCATAAACGAGTAAGTAAACAATATGATTAGCACATTTTCAACATTCACTACTCAACAATTCCTCGACCAAAAGGAAACTGGTATATTAGAGCTCTATTGCTCACATCCCAACTAGATATCAATCTTAACTCTCACAAAAAAATAAGCCTACTTCATTGGCATTTAGCATTAAGCAAAGTTAATCACATTTCAAACAAATAAGCAAACAACAATCTTAACACACATTTGTGACATTCCATCTTAATTATTCCATGGTCAAGAGGGGAGCCAGTAGGTTAGAGCTCTATTGCTCATATCCCTACATGACATCAATCTTAACTCTCATAAATATAGAAGTCTACTTCGTCGACATTTAGTGTTAAACAAACTTAATTACACTTCAAACAAATAAGTAAACAAGAAGATTAACACATTTCTAACATTTCAACTTAACTATTCCTCGATCAAGAATGCAGTTGTTAGGTTAGAGCTCTATTGGTCATATCCATACTTGACATTAATCATAACTCCTTCAAATAGATAAGCCTACTTCGTCGGCTTTTAACGTTAAGCAAAGTTAATTACATTTCAAACAAATAAGCAAGCAACAAGATTAACATGTTTTCGACATTCCAACTTAACTATTTCTCAACCAGTAGGGAAGCCGATAGGTTAGAGCTCTATTGCTCATTTTGCTACTCGACATCAGTCTTAAATCTCATAAATAGAGAAGTCTACCTCATCGACTTCTAGTGTTAAGTCAAGTCAATTAACTTTCTCATAACTTATATATACAAATAAATACTTTAGAAATACTTATAAATAGGTTTTAAATATCTATGTAAAAATATTACTTGAAAATAAGTAATTTATAACTTGATGAAAAACATGATTTATATTATAAAACCTCTTTATTTTGAAAATACATATATAATTATTAAAAATATATTGAAACTTCAAACTAGCATTAAAACACCTCAAAATGTGTTTTAAAAAAATCACTATAAAGATTAAAGAAAATTACCAAATTCAAATAACACTTAAAACCATAAGCGACTTACTACAGCATTTATGAATTCTGATAAAAGTCTTTGTTGAAAACAATATAGAAAAGCACGATATTGCGACTAGATTCAACCGCTTTAACAAATGATTTTAAGACTTGAAATTTTTGTAGTAAGTATCACCCTCAGGGTAATTAAATACCATTGAAAGAAAGACCTAAGAATATCTTCCAATATTATAAAGTGTATTTATAACCACCTTTTTGTTCTAACTTTCACAACTTTGGTTCACAATTTCTATAAATTTCCAAAATATTTATTTATTTTCCAATACACCAAAATATATGTATAGAACAATCAAATCGAATCATCCCAAGTTGAGTTCATACTTCCATTTCCACTAGTTAAACTTAAGGGATGTCGAAGTACACTTATAGTGACTATTCTTGGCTTCAAACACTTTCAAACATACTTTAATTCAACACGTAATCCAAACAACCATTTAAGCATCAATACATGGCGATTCCAAATGTTGAAAAGGGTAATATAAGTGATTTTATATAATATAAAGTTGTCATTTTCTTTCAAAAGCAAGAGGGATCCAAAGTTTATAACTTAGTTAATGTCACTTTAACCTTATATTTCAAACCCAACATATATATGCACACAATATATACAAACAGGATAGTGAGACAACTAACTTAGATCCAAGCCAACTACATGCTCAAGCACAACCAAATTCAAGAACAATTTCTACCATCACCTTGCAAATAACTTCTTCCTCCTTATTTGCTACAAACTTGCTTACCTAAGGTAATTTTTCCTTTATTGTTCATGACCATCACTTAAAGGGGAGCATGGATTTGCTGCTTCCAATTCTAACTAGGTAGAAGGTGTTCTAATATATCTTTAAGGCTTGTGGAAAGGTTTGAGTGGATTTGGAGTTGTTTTGTAAAAAAATCCTTTAGAACATAAGAGTAGAAGAAGAAGCCATTAAAGAAGCTTGGTTTTGCCTTTGTGAATTTTTGATTATTTAACTAGGGTATTGCACTCCTTATATAGGCTCAAAATGATGTTGCATAAGCTTGTTCTCATCCCCTCTCATGTCATGGAAGCCTCACATCCACACATGCCCATCACCTCTCCTTTACACATCTTCTTTTAGCAAAATATGTAAATACACTTACTTTTCAAAATATCTCTTATCCGTTAGAAACTTCTAGAACATTCCAATTGCTTTATGAAGAGAAGAATGTTAATTAGTTCCTAATGTGTTCATTTGATCATCAGACAAGTGCACAAGAGTTCTAACAACTTGTGTCGAATATAAATCTATTTATCAATAAACTGATTTTCAATCATATTATCAATTTTTCTTCAAAGTATTTGTTTTTGTAAACAATTTTCAAAAACAAGTTTAGCATCATTAGCTATGATTTAAAAGGGGGTTAATAAGGTGATTAAATCCTTTTAGTTTCACTTAATCCAAGATTCGAATATTTAAATAATTCAGATTTTTAAATAAGAAGTGTCCAAAATTTTGGTTTGTTACATGCACCAACCACTGTGTTAAAATATCATTTTATTAACTTTATAAATATATTTTACAACCTACCCTCCTTAAAAATTCCAACATCTTTATTGTTTCATCGTCATACACCACCAAGGCGTTATGTTTATTACCACATCGATAATACACCGATCGACTTCCGCGGCATCACAACACACAATTCAGGCTGGGTACTAGATTTGATACCAATTGGGACAAGCATGGGATTCAAATCACTGCCGTCTTAGAAAGAAACAACACACACTAACCACTATGCTAAAAGATCTTGTTGTTAATTTTCTGAAATGGTTGTTATAATATACATGTGTTATTATGTTTGCTTTTGTTGTGTATTAGTAGATGCAATAATACATTTCGTTTACGATGCATGTGTTGAGAACTTATGTGTTTATGATAGAATGGACATGATATAAACAGAGAACCACTATCGTACCCTATTTTAATTTTCGAAACAAAATTCCTATAAAGGAGGTAGCCTATAACACCCTCAAAATTAATGAATAATTAGACAAACAATTAATTATAAATATAAAGTTTTGAATGATTTAATTATGGAATTTAATAATAAAACATTTGAATCAAACAAGTAAATATTTAAGGGACATTTATTTATATATTGTGCATACAGGAGTAAATTAATAATAAGAAGTTATTAAATGATAATTAACAGAATTTAATTAAAAGAATTATTTATGGAAATGTTGATTAATTAAGCGTTGGACACTTAAGTATGATTAATTAAATGGACCAAGAGTAACTAGATATAATTAAAATCAGCTGTATACATGTAAACGAAAGATTTGAATATTTGAATGAACAAGATTTTATGTTAAGGGGAATATGTTAACAAAAGAAAATAAGGCAAAGAAGGATTGCCTAAACCAAAATCACTAAAATATATACATTTAAACATATCCTTCTCTTTATTTATTCATTCATTTTCACTTCATCTAAAAAACAAAAAAGTTTTGCAAACCTATTGATGGTGGCGACGGCCTATAATACAAAGGTGGAAGAAGAAGAATAAAAACTAAGGAACTTAGAGATCAAACCTAGTCAGAGGTTTAAGTAAGTAATAACAATCCCATTTTCCCATTTTCATCTATATTGGATATAATATCGATTTATACGATAGTGTTCACATGTGTTATGCATTAAAAAATGATTATTGATGCTTTAATGAATGTGTTGGGTTGAAATAACTTCATTATATTGTTTAGCTATGATTCCATATTTTAATGATTTTGTAGTATTATGAAAATTTAATATGTTGTTAAAAATATGCTTTAGAAATGGGTTTTAAGTTAGAAACCTTTTTCATATCAAAATATATACTTATGAATTTTTGAAGGAATCCATATATTAAATAAATAGGGGAAAAAGGCTTATCTGGAAATGTTGGAAAAAATGTTCATAAGAGTTTATTCATAAATTTCTAGAATTTTGTAAGTACTTTCCCGTAAATAAACATTTCCAAAAGCTAGATTTGTATGCCAAAACAGATATTAAGACAACCTAGACGAAATTATGCAAGCAAATTTCATATCGGACAAGATAAAGTGCTGAAAATTTAATATTAAGAACACTACCACTAACTAAAAGTGGAGGTGAAATGAATAAGGAGGTGATACGTGGAAAGATATGCATAAGTGTTTCAAATTTACAGAGCGGAGGCAATTATGCACACTTTATTATGTGTACCAATTGGTGAGGCTAAGCCAATGTTGATGGGCGAAGGTTGCAGATGAGTATTCCATAAGAAAGCAATTGCAGAGGGAGATTGCCAAAAGAATTCTTAATGAGATTGTGTAGCCGAGGTAGCCCTAATGAAAAAGTGGAAGGTGATGGTTTATTTACCGAGGCATATTGAATCTTGGGTAAGGTCAACCCTAATACTTATTACCTTTCGGAGAAAAGATAATATCAGAATCCAAGGCTTAAGATGGCCAGATTTAATACTTAGAGCCTTCTAAAGTGTGATGCATTGCAAAATTAGTTTTGAGGCTTAAGTTAGACAAAGTTTGGCTGGTAGCCTAACAAAGCTACATGAATAACTAATGCTGAACCTAATAAATGGACGATTAGGTGAAGCACTGGAAGTTAAAAATAACTTTAAAAATTAATATAAGAACCTATCAAATAATGTTGTTCAGAAAGGCTATTGACGACGAGTGGGAATGCATAGTTGAATGTGCCTACTATAAGGTATACGATTCGACATTCGACTCTTGAAGGGACATGGTACGTCAGGCAGGATGTATGCTTTTGTAGGACTGGATATAACTCTCAGTTAGGGGTGAGCTTAAGTAAATAGGATTTACCGAGATTACTTAGGGTCGTACTTGTAGTATGAAGATAAATATAAAGAGACTGCTTGGGGATGTACCATGCAGTATAAAACTTAAAGAACCAAGACTGCTTAGGGATATACCTTGTAGACTAAACTCAAGTTAGAGGGTATATGAGACTGCTTTGGGATGTATCTTACAATATAGAACAAATAAATGAATTATCATGACCGTAAGAAGATGTACCTTATACTATAAACAAAAGAAAAGAATAATTGAGATTGTTTGGGGTTGTACCTTATGGTGTAAGAGATATAATGCATGAACTAATGATGTTTTTGAAAGTAGCATTATAGAAACTTGAAAATAATCGTAGGTTATGTACTGTGTTCTCCGAGACAGTAAACCAAAGAAAATTCCGACTATGGATTTATTGAGACATGTTATGGATGTTTGAGCTAACATAGTTTGTTGGTAACTATGACTTATGATAGTCCTATATTGATTTTTGTAACCGAGGCTAGTGCGGAGGAAAACCCATTTTGTGCATTAGCAACGTGGTCCCACTGGCAGAGAAACTATAGCGAGTAATGATATTATTCATACCAGAATACGTCTGACCCGCATGTTTAATGACTATCCCCTAAAAATCATGGGTACTCATTAGAGTAGGTTGAGTTTATAAGAATTCAATTTACATATTTTTACCAAAGGTAGGACTTTTTCCAAGACTATGCTAAAGAAAAATATTGGCATGAGGCTTTATTGTTATTAATTCAATTATTATTATTTATTGTAGCAGTAATTTCGCTGTGTAATATAAACATGTGTTAAGTTTAGGAGACTAAAAAGGTTCAACGTCTTTATATGTTAGTTCTTTGATGCTATTTTGTAATGACTTATATTTTTCCCTACGTGGGAATGGTTTGGAATTTATGGGAAAAAATGTAAAGCCTGTTGTGTATTTAACTTTATTTACTTGATTTGTTTACATAACCTGTTGACGTATATACTAATCTCATTTTCTTACCGAAAGATAACTCCAAAGTGACTGCAGCACATTAGGATTCCATCCTTAGATATGGGAACGAGGGATGTTACAGCATATTAGTCTCAGGTTTATTAACCCCCAACAGAGGGATCGTTAGTTGGAAAAGTGTATAGCTCTTTGATGATGCCATAAAAGTAGCATTTTGAATGCACAAATTCATTAAAGAGATGGTACTGATTCCTAGAGTTGAATGTCCAATGTTTATATTTTGTGAGATAATGTAGAAACACAGACTGCTAAAGAACCTAGAGCTCATAAGAAGTTGAGAAACTTCCTTCGTATGTTCCACATGATAAGATGGTTTATTAGTGGTGGAGAGATCGTAATCAAGTGGGAAGATCCTAAAGATAACATCGTAATCAATTCTCTAAGGCATTTTCTCAATCCAGTTTAGGTATATCGTTCTATGGCATGAGGATGAGGCAGCATAGTTGGCTCCTAGTGCAAGAGGGAGATTTATAAAATTATGCATGTGCCCTAGGGTTAATTATGTAAATGTTCATATGAATTAAATATGTAATAAATATTATTCGAAATAAAGTAAGCATTTGATTTATTTTCTTTTATGTATGTTGTTATATAGAGCTATAAATAACGAAATAATTACATTAAATCTATTTAAGTAGAAAATCTTTAAGAGAAGAATTCTAACGATTGTAGTTACAAATCTGTTTGTAACCATTAGTATCGAATCAACATCTAAATACTTACTTCTTAAATATTCCTAGTAAAGATGTTTTGATAAAATGATGTTGATACATCCACTGGGACTAGTGTACGTAACACTCTCCATACGATGGAATGTGAATCACTCCTGATCTTTGGGGTTTCCTATGATTTATGTTTGGAATAATCACTAAATGAATCAATAAGAGTCTTCTGTATGTAAATGCAACTAAGTCGAAATAGAAGAGCTTATGGTAATAATGTGAAGTAATCATCATACGCTAGGGTATTGTCAATCTTCAGTAGTTAGAATATAATTTGATTATGGACAATCACATAGCATAGCGATCATGTTACGACCATGGTTGGGTATATATTGAACTACTTATAATGAAAGACTACTCAAGTGAGAGTTCGTTTCCTTTGGTTTAAATGGATAGTATCATCATATTTTGTAGTCAACTTGAAGTCAAAATCCTTGGCTAGAGTAAACCAATAAATGTTATCAGATTATACGAAGGACTTTAAAATTGTCTACAAAATTAACTATGGATATTAGTAGATTTTTTGACCACAGGCGGTGTTGTTAGTTAAATTGCATAAATATTAACTAATTACCGAGTTCACACTAGAGGTTCAACACAACTATGTTGTTAGTTAATTTCTATGTTCAACAAACTTAAAATTATATAAAATTAAACTAAAATGTTGTATTAAAATTTAATAGAATTTTAATTATTTATTTGAAGCCAGAAAATTATTTTGAACGATGTATAAAAGTTATATGTTAATTTAATTAACGAATAGGCTTGAGTAAATTAATTAAATAAATGATTAAAATGTTAAATCATTTTAGCTTGAAGTTTGAATGCCCAAATTCCAAAGTGGGGCCAGCGGCCATGACGGATAGAGACAAGAAACCTTGGCCTTCTAGTTAGAGTGAAAGGGATCAGATAATTGTGATCTAATTGACTAAATGGCCATATGTGACACCCCTCACCTCTAGGCACCCCGAAAATCGGACACGACTAGAAGCATGGGTGGTCGGGTGAAATAAAAATCCATAACATAGCACATAGACTAAGGCAACAACATAAAATGATTAAAATATTGCAGCGGAAGGAAACTTTCACTAATTATAAATTAATAGCAAAACATCTTCATTAAAACAACATTATCCCAAATTTATTTCTAAAACAAAACTACCAAGTTGTCTCCACCAAAACATAACAAAATTCACAATATAGGTCCCTGTATATAGAGTAAAGTAAGAAAAAGTGAAATGAAGTACATGAAATAAAAGAAACAAAAGCTGAAGGTAACAACTGCTCCATTGACCATCCAAGCTGCAAAGAACTGCAACCCAGACCTGCCCTCCTGTGATTTAGGAAAATAAGAAAAATAGGAATGGGTCATGCATAAAGTCTTGTGAATGAGAAATAAAATGAAGCAGAAATAATAAAACAGTGTAATTCTAGATCTTTTCCGGATGTCACAGAGCGTGAATAATATAATGCAGTGAATCCTTCTTAGATACAGTTTCTAAGAAGCCAATGTCCATGGTCACTCTAGGGAAGTCAACCCTGCAGTAATACTAAACGTCAATCGACCTGTTGGACCTGCTGTCCTTACCTATCCACATGCTACAATGTAAAAGTCATGTTCTTCAACCATGCACTGTGACTAAATGCCTCTTATGTCTGATAGGTGCCGATTCAAACAACCTCGCAGGACCCCAAGTTGTGCTCAGGCTCCGCTAAACTGGACTCCTATCCTCCTGTCTCCTTAGTCACCAATGTGGACTTGCCCCTATCCAAAGTGTTAGTCTTGCGAAAGAGCACCCGCAGCTTGGTCGGCTGCGCAAAATCCTCCAACAATCTGCCTAAAGAAGCCTACGTCGAAGCACACTTGTCGTATTCCATCCGCGTTGATCTGCCTGAAGAAGTCTACGATTGCGGATGACATCTATACTACATACTAGTAACATATGAAAGGTAACAGACATCCTTTTGAACCTACTTGCTCGCTCCTAATACGTATAGCCAAAACTATTTTGGTCTTATCTGTATGAAACACCTATCCAGACCTTTACAAGGTCTGCCAACCAAATCACTTCCAGATTAATTAATTTTACCGTTATAGTTTACATATTGTTTATTTCCATTAATTTTCTTTTGGCCATTTTTACATCTGATTTGGTCATTTCACAACTTCCTTTTTTCTTACATAATGGTGTTTCAATTTCACATCCGTTCAGTACGTACGGTTTGTTTGTAATTTTTATACCATTTTGTTACATATTTACACTAGTCTTTAGAATCCATTAAATTTACATTTTTTTCCACCCTAATTTACATTCTCCTTTTAGAAATTTAATGTATACAAATTTTTTATCTAATAGCCGCAAACCATTTAATTACACAAAATTCCACTTTTTCATTTTTAGGCCACATATGAAACAAACAATTATGCCAATTAGACTTCCCAATTTTTTTCCAAAACCATATTCAAAATTATGTAATTATATCAATCAAATCACAATTTTTCAAGTAAAATATTCTGAATTTATTTGACTAACCTGTTCGACCATTAGAAATTGAATAACAATTCTAGTTCAATTTAATTAAACTAATCTTATTTACGCCGTGAAACGTGAATAACAATTTGTATATTCCAAATTTCAACCCAAACATGACTTAGAATTGAGAAGTGGTAGAAGGAGAAGACATAATATTTTACATAAATTTCAATCTTATTTATGCCATAAACGTGAGTAGACAATTTATATGTCCCATATTTTAAATAAAACATGAATTAGATATGAGAAGTGAAAGAAGAAGAAGAAGTTGCAATAATTTACATCTGTTCCCAATTAATAACAGAAATTAATTCATATTAACGTGCCAGAAAAGAACTGAAATTGAACTACTATATTTTTCTCTTTCATATTAATTCTTACTCACCTGGCACTTGAGCTTGATAAATTTGAAAAAGCTTTGCTTTAATCTTTCTCCCTTTGAATCTTCTGAACTCCCCAAATAGATTGAAAAAATATAGATAATTTAATTTGTTAGAGATTTGTTTATTTAGTAGAGAAAAGGAGGAAGAATAATACACACTAATTTTACTGTAGAATTGTGGAGATGGCTGAATAAGAGATTAGGTTCATGTTAGATGGTTTATTTATAGATTGTTTAAGTGAACATAATCCATTATATTATTTTAGATTAAATCTGGTTGTTTCATACACTTAATGGTTATCCATTCTAACCCACATACATTACTCAACCAATAAAATTTAGCCATCTCATCCTATTACAACATTGGAGAAAATGGGAGGTCGCCACATTCAGAAACAACGCTGAAATACATTGGAAAATCACTGAAAACGAACCAGCTAAAAAACATTGCTCTAGATTTTGGGCGACAATAGGACTTGATCCCTGGTCACTAAGGAAGTCAACATGCGCCTTTACCACTATACCAAATGCACTTTTAATTTTTTTTAATTGTATTTCCCATAAAATATCGAGGTGTTAAACCATCCCTTTCATTTTCTCTTTACATTGGACAAAACTTTGACCCTAGCCTCCATTGCTAATGTTTATGAAGCTAAGGAGATGAAATTGCGTCCATATCTAAGTAGATAGAATAAGGAGTTCGAGGAAAGAAATAACCAGCGATCGTGGCGTTCGACGATTAGTAGAGTCACGATTAGGAGGTAAACATTTATTTTAAATATCTTAACATACATGTTTATTTTCATATATGTTGTTTCCATCACCATATTTAGTTCAGCCAGAAATGAAAAACCAAAAAAATTATATGTAAATTTTAATTAATTAAACTAATTAGTAAAACATTTAAAATATATTTAAACTTATATAAATTCTTTTTCGATTTAAAAAAAATTAATATATAGCACAGGTATATATACACAAATAACTAATTATTTTAAATACTAAATTATTTTTGAATTATAAATTTATGGTTTCAAATATATAGAAAATATAAAATAAATATATATTTGGTTTTGGCTTCATCACAGTATATATAAAAGCCTAATTCACATTTGTTCTCCTCCTTTTGGAAAAACATCTCTAACATCTTCCATATGATTAAAATAGGTGTTAACACTCGTATTGGAAACAAACCCTTCTTTTGGAATGAACCTTGGGCTTCTACAATCACCTTAAAATATGAGTTTCCCAAACTTTTTTTGGCCTCTAACAACAAACACAACCTTGCCACATATGTATATAAACCACATGAAATTTTTAATCAAAATATCTCATTTAATCAAACACTAGTGAGGAATATGTTTAATCAATTTCAAAGACTTATTAGTATTATTGAGTGTACTAATTTCGATAAACATCATGACCATATGGTTTAGAGTTGGGAGAAAATGTAAAGTTATATTTCAAAATGATGTATGTTCGTAATCTTTCTGCGAACTTCAACCCTATATTCTTTAAATGTATTCGAAAAATTGACGCACCTACTAAAGTTAGAATTCATATATGGATTATATTACAAGATAAACTAAACACTATTACTTAGCTAAATTCAAAACTTAACTAATGCTACATTTTCTACATATACTCTGAGAGAACCACACATTTGTTTTTTGATTGTCACTTCCACTCGACATATAATCTTTAATCTACTTACTATTTTTGCTGTGACATAAGAACGGTAACCGGCTCCACAAAAATACTGCACCAGTTTTAGATTTAATTATAGTTAATCACTTTTTTTAAAAAGGATATAATTCACTTTATTACATGTTGGCGTGCTTGGAATAAATGAAATCAATGGTTGTTCAAGAATCGAATGAAAATATGTCCTTTATTCTACATTTTATTGTATGGCATATTTCACATTGGATATAATTTATAGATAACATTTAAATTGGAGATCTTAATATGGGAAATCACATGCAACAATCCACTATGCAAAAACCATCCCCCTCCTACTAGATAATTGCCTGGGAGAGTAGTGAAAATTTGCTTTAGTTTATGTTCGTCCAATTATGCACATCATGCCTTTTCTATATCATATCTGCTATATTAAAGCTTAACATGCATGCTTCATTTTATATTCATGTGCACCTTATTCATGCACTACGTTCACTCATAGGGGTCCACTGTTGCTCATCTATGCTACCAACCATGTTTTCTCACTTAGAGTTATCAACCTTTTTTTAAATTGGGTAATTAGATGGTAGTACATATAAGTACTACAAGTCCGAGGTTATATACAACATGCTGCATACTAATATATGATCGAATCACGCTACGCATGTATTGAACCTATGACATCTCGCACCAAATTATCAACCTTTTTCCTGTGCCATGCTCACGTATGTTTATTGCTTCACGCCTAGTTCATGACTAGCCTCTTGATCGATAATGCTTTAAACCGTGTGCATCACTCTTCACTTCGATGTAACTTAGCGAAATGGTCCAAGCTATGTGCAACAACTATGTTCCAAGCCATGCTCATGTGTGCAACAACACTCCTCACTTTAGTACCCATGCTTCATGCTTGCCCTTAAAGACATTCTAGTTGAAGCTATTTTGCATCATGGCTATTCGCTGCTGGATTTTCTACTTGCAACTAGGCATGTCAATGGTATGAGTTTCGTTCTTAGCCTGACTCGAAACCACTCTGTTAATATAGATATGAGTTTTGCCCTAACTACCTAAACCCTATCCAGGCCCAACTCGGTTACTATTAGGCTTTGGTATGGTTTTACCTAAACCTGATCTGGTTTGCATCCTACCCGATTATTATTATCGGTGGTATTAAAACATGGGTGTTCATATTATTTGTTTACCATTTTGTTCATTTTCATATAAAAGTTTTTTCTTATTTTTGTTGTGAACTTGGCTATACCACCATCCAGTTTATATGTTAACATTATTTATGTATAAATTATACAAAAGTTCCAAATTTAAATACAATTTCAACATAATTATTATAGTTTGATATATTGGTATTGCCAATGGGCTTTAAAAGCCCGATGAGCCAGGCTTTAGTATTGGTTTTGAAATACTTTATGCTTAGTTTACTTAATTCATATATAGATATAATTTTTGTATGTATTGTTCGGTTTTATATACACCTATTTCGATAGTAATAATCCCATATTACAATATAACTCTCGTGAACATTTTGTATCATCATCCTTCAAACGTGTAGATGTTTTCTATTCCTTACATATATAACAAACTAATGAATACTCTTCTCTCTCCAATGACAACTCTTTCATATAAAAAATTGTGTGCATGGATTTTTATAACAAAATATTTCTTACAGGTTTATAAAAAAGTATTTATTTAATTTTGAAAAATTCAGTAATTTTTAGAATTGTAAACTTTGAAGAATTCAAACATACATATATAATCCCGATCAGATTATGTCTTATAAAATTCTATCATTTTGCTTGCAGTTTTAAATATTAAGGAAATATTTTATATTTATTTTGAAATAGTCAAACAAATTTAAATTCAAAGTTTTAAAGTATCAAATATATATGTGTGTGTGTGTGCCCACCAAAATTTGGCACAAACACCCAATACATTTTTTTAGAGAAATAAATGAAGAATATTAAATGAAAGTAGAAGAATCAAGTAATTAATTAATAGAATGTAAGTAATAAGAAGATTACAATGATTTATAGTGGTTCAGCATTGAAAGCCTACGTTCGCTTTTAAGAAATAACTTTATTAGATGCTTGAATTGCTAAGTACAGAAGGATGGATCGAAGTAAAATCCTTAGTTACAAAGAAGTGCAAGGTAGTAAGTAGCGTAAAGGATCCCTTAGAATGAAAAATCAAGTTTATATTTATAGGTAAATACAGTGAAATATCTTCCTGAAATTTTAGCAACGGGGTATCCAAATCTAGAAGAAGTCATGATATCGATCACGGGACCCACATCCTTTAAAACAACGATTGGTGTCGATCGTTCTTTGGGCTTGCTTTTGCATGCGATCGATATGGTGAGCTTCATTCTTCAATATATTGATGCTCCCAAAGTTTCACGTGTAGTTGTCTTGTAGATTTCGAGATATCGATCATTTTCCAATGAGTTGAATTGTAATATTGATACGGTACGATCTATAACTGGTGAATATGGATCGTACCCAATCCATTTTTAGTAAATGGTATATTTTCATATTTTTAAATCATTCTATTGATTATGTCTTCCAATTTTACCCCACCACTTCTTTATATTATCATCTATGCCTGATCTCTAGGCTTCTTCATTGTTAATCTGACATGTCGATCCCGATGACAGTCAAGTTCAACTTGTCCAATCAGTTCGAATATAGCCAGGCCAAAAGGCTGGATAACACTTTCCCCTCAAAGTATGTCTTGTTTCAACATGATGTGCTTTGAATCAATACAAGTTAGAGTCATCAAAAAGGAATCTGTTCAGCCTTCTGAAAAGTTTCCATTCCTTCAATGAATTGCTTTCCTCGAAGAGTCGTATCTCTCTCTATTTGACGTAACGATTGAATAATTTCCAATAGTACATATTTTGAATTGTAATTTGCCAAATAACATCTGTGCCCAATTTAATTGAGCTAGTAAGCCATGGTTATCTGATACAGTTCTCTCTCTGATAACTCCAAGTGAGAATTCATAATCTATCGATTTCAAGAAATTGAATTTTTAGGATGCACACGTGCATGTTTATGTCCACGTTCTTATAACTGGCTTCCGAATGCATTTATATGATCATGGGTCTTTGCCAATTTAGTGGAATTCAATTCAATCATTTGAATTCTTGCATTTCTTTTTTCAAGATTGATTAGCATGAATCCATCAGATAAATGGATCATGCTCGATCCATTTTTGATATGGATCGGGCCAAATCTATTTGAGGATGGGTCATATCCAATCGTTCTTTCCCCTTCCATTCTTTTTTTTTAGAAAAGGATCGGGATACATCGACCACAGAATGATCGCACCATGATCGTTTCTCGATTTGGCCAATTAGTTGAACTATAGGAAGAATCGACTGGGTTAATGCTTTTATAGAACGATTGTACCTGATCGTTTATAGGTTGGACTTCCATTGAACTACAAACTGCAATGGTTCGTATCACATCCTATATATATATATATATATATATATATATATATATTCATGTACTTAGACCATTCTCTTCACTTCATTTCATTTCTAAGCGTCCCTACCCGAACCAAAAATGAAAAGAAAAATCCATCTTCATCTTCTCCTTCACCACCAATTCACTAAGCCTTTCGATCCAACCTTATACTCATTTTGCAGCCATCTTCATAGGTCGATCTTACTCCTTGCTACTCTAACCTTCAATGTCATCTTCTCCTGTAGATCTTGCTTCGTAATCGAACCCAAAACACCTTTGCTTTTCTACTTTGTTATATTGGTAGGTTCGATTTTCCTTTTACTTATTAGGCTTTAGTGATAAGATAATGGGATCTCATTCTAGCTTGCATAATCCAAGTCATGGTGAGTCGACTAGTTAAACATGAGAGGGGAACGTTTTAGGCCGATCGTTCCTGAAGTTCTCGGTCGGACGTTTCTAATGAGGAGGATGTTATGAAGTTGCTGGCATACATGAATGAAATGGAGTTTGACTGATTGTTATAACGGATTGGTATATGAAAATATGAAGAGAATTTGGATCAGACTTTTTCTGCTAGGGTTTTTAGCCGATCGACTTTGGATCGGTGCTTCGAGTTTCGAATTTGAGTGAAGTATGGACCGAAGTCGAAGGTTGGTGAACGATCGATTGAAGAACGATCGGTAATGAAATGGTTGCGCAAAAACGATCGGTCATGGGCATTGGGATCGATCGGTCGTAACATCATCTTGGATCGTTTGTTGGTTTAACTCGGATAAACACAAATAAATTCATCAAATTTAAATTTAAATTTTGTGATGAACTTTGTCCTTGAATGCTTGAATGGCCATACACGACTTGCATATGGAATTGATTGCATATTAATGTATATGATAATCAAACCGCGGAACGAAGTTGACTGATTCCTTACATATATATGTTTGTTACCAATGCCTTGGATAAACTTTTGAAGCTCATCCACTTTTAGACGTACAATCAAACTTCAATATGCTAACATCTGATCCCGATGACTACACTGAACCCCTAGCCATTGACGTAGAGAACCATGGAGACGGTCTAAATGACGGTTACTCCGACTGAACCATGAAGTCTCATCACAACCATAGCCTTTAATTCTAAACTTTTTTATTACATTGCACGATACTACACCGCTCTACACTAGCATACACTTTGCATGGGAGGGATAGGTTATTTTTTCTGATGATGATTATGTACTGAGTTTAGTAGTCATGGGTTTTAGATGCTCGGGGCGTTTAGCTGCCATTTCTTTTGAAAAAATTTCAATGCACAATGGTACGAGTGACGAATCGACCTCTGCAACTACTTTTGATGAATTCTTCCTCGAACATCAAGCAGAACAACCGAAAAGTTCCTTTCCATCATTCGACATTTTCTCTATTGTTCCTGTTCTTCCGGTAGAATTGATAGGCCTGCTCCCGACACTCTAGAGGACACTATATTTTTTGAAGACCAGGAAGATTATATGGCTTTAGAAATTAATAAAGCCTCTCTCCATATAATTTGTGCCAGACATAGGATTCCATCATGATGTGCGAGTTCCGACTCGAGATGATAGAGCTCATATGCACCTTCAAGGGTTCACTACATGCAACAAGTTCATGTATTGGCCTAGGACATGCAGATCATCGAAACTCTGAACAAATGAGTTAGAATCTTTATGGAGTTCATAGGCAGAAGTCGAGAGAAAAGAAGAAACAACTATTAAGGCACTTGAAGATGAGAAGGCTAGGCACTTGGCCGAAGTTGAAGTGCTTTATCATCAAAATCATAAATTGGTGCTAGAAAGGGATGCGGCCCAAAGAAGTGCAGTTGAGTACAAACTATGTTTGAGCATGAATTCAAAGGTAAAGAAGAGGTGTAGAAAATCAATCAGGATGCCTATGAGAAGTTGGTTACCGTTAGGCTTTAAAGGGACGCGACAGTCGAAAAGGCCAAAGACATTGATGCCCTTGTTTTACAAGAAATGGAAACTACGAAAGAAAAGATCAGGGAGGAGGTTATAGAGGAATTCGATCCACTACTCATTCTTTACAATGCCAATGTACTAAATTATAGAAACTTGAAGTGGCTTCGAGGTGACTACCCTTACCACCTCGTATGCACTTGGGAGCATTTATTTATGGAGGAGAAGGAGGCTCTCGGCACTGAATAAATCGACTTGATGATGCTGGAAGGCAAAATTCTATTGGATGATGAACCCAAATTTTTTTATGAAACCCAGCTTTTCCTCTAAAAAGAACATGCCATGACTTCCTAACATGAAGCTGGTGAAGGTTCTAGGTTCATGTTACACTGTGTGGAAGATGGCCAGAATTCGGCGACCCAAGCAATTCTTAGCACCACTGTGGATTTTTCTATTGAGCCTGGTTATAACCCTAAGAAGCCGCATATTGCTACATCTTGTGGGCTCTGCTTAATTATGAAAGGAGGTTTTGGTGGCATACCGGCTCATGTAGGAAATCAATCTGGAGGAGGTATTTCATTAAACTCGCTTATCCTTCAGGTAGTTGGAGTGTCCATGGTCGATATATCTAATCTATTTATTTACATGTCCTTGGCTGCAGTTCCACTGGCAGCAGTTCCACCTCTTCTTTAAGAATCTCAACCAGGACCTCAAGTGCCAAAGACAGAATCTTTTTCTATCACAGCTTCAGCAACAACCCAAAATGCCCTAGAATAGGAAGATTATTTGATCGATGAGCTCTTAGTGGATGCTTTGTTGAGGGAAGAAAGTGATCCACGTCAAGAAATTTCCGTTGATGATGATGTTGCGAATATTGAAACTTCCCAATCCTTTTCAGGCACCTCTTTGCAAGAAATGGCATAGAAACTTGAAGCGGAGAACGCCCATGAGTCGAAAGTTAAGAAGGAAAAAATGGAGATCGTTCCCCCTCCCATCTCCATCTTTTGCCTGAAGAAACCGTAGATGCCTCCGCTCCTCAGTTAGAGCATGAACAAGATGCGTCTGCTGGATCGACCCAGTCTACTCGGGTAAAGGCCAAGGAAGCAGAAGGAGAGGGGAGAAAAGGAGTATAGAAATTCGAGTGAAATCTCTTTCGATTTCAATAAGAAGAAAACAAAGCCGAAGAGGAAGTGATTCTTCGCGTACACTCATGCTCCCATGTTTTTTAGGTTTTTGTTGGCTGAGTTTGTACAGGATCGTCTCCTGTTCTTTGATTCTTTTACTATACATGCTTTCACTTTACTTCCCAAGATTATATAAATAAAGTTCTTTTACTTTTATCGTACTCTTGTGTGAATTTACTTAAGTAGTTGAGCTATTACATTTACCATTTAATGTACTTGTAAATTAATGCTCGTTAGTTCTAATAATCGTCCGTTAATTTTTAATTAAGGCCTCGATGTAGTCATTGCCCCAAGTTGTACCAAACACTGGCTTGAGCCCTAGTGTTAATCCATCGAATTCAGTGGTGTAAGTGATTATACTCCAACCCCCAGTCTTGGGTTGGTAGAGTAGACAGGGGATGGTCGAACTCCACCCTAAGTGGGTTTGTACTCCTCTTGTCGATTTCAGGTCGGAGTTTATGGTGTAGTGAGTGGTCGAACCGCACTATTTATTTTTTTATACTCTTATCCACACCCAGGGATAAGAGTTAGTTGGCAGGTAATCTAATCTAACTCGATTCATGCTTATACTCCAGTCCACACTCTAGGGACTTAGGGTTATTTCAAAAAAAAGTCGCACCCATACTTTCCTTAATTGATTGATTTACCCCAAGTCTAGGGTTTAACTTAGAAAGCGATTGGTGGTATCATGATTGCTTTTAATTCACGTTTGTCCCATCGCTCGGTAGGATTAATTTGGTTATAAGATGGTCGAGTCACATCCATTTCTTATTAGGTACTCTATCCACGATTGTGAGCGAGAATCATCAAATGAACGGCCGGACCATGTTCATTTTGTTTACTTCAATCATGAACTTGTGTAATCAGCTAGCTCCAAACTCTGGTAACCTGCTTAGACATGTCAATTTTAGTTAATCGGCATCGTAACTAATATTCGTAACTAATATGTAATGCCACACCAATCATAGATATAAAGGAAATTTCAAACATTATTTTCAAAATGGAAAGGAATGACATAATTTTTCCTATTACATATTTGGAAAATCAAATGCTAAATCAAATGCTCAAATTGAATACAACTGAATGAAAAATAATAAATTAAGTGAAATAGCATCGTAAATGCTCGCTATTCCACACTCTTGGAAGTGTGACACCATCAACAGTCGCTAGCTTGAAAGTTTCCTCTCCAAACCTCTGTTTAATGACATATGGTCCTTCCTAAGTAGAATTCATGTGCGACGGGAGAGGAAAAACCCGTTTCAAGATGAGATCATCGATTTAAAAGTTTTAGGTTGGACTTTAGTATTGTAGTATCGCGCGACTCGGTGTCGATACGCAACTGCCCTCAAAACGGCTTCTTCACACTTCTCATCTACAAAGTCTAGAGATTGTAAAAGGAGATCTCTATTCATTCTGGGATCGTAGTAGGTTAGTCGATGAGAAAGGACTTCGAGTTCAACAGAAATGACGGCTTCAGAGCTATTAACAAGGGTGAATGGAGTATGGCCAGTCATGGACTTGTCGGTGGTTCTATCAGCCTGTAATGTTGTTGGGAGTTCATCCACCCCTTTGCCTCAAACCTTTTCTAAGCGCTTCTTCAGAATGGACTTTATGATTTTATTTACAGCTTCAACTTGTCCATTTGCTTAAGGGTGAGCAACTGTCGCAAATCACTTTTCAATATGATGCCGATGGCAGAAGTCTTTGAATTCAGTGTTGTTGAATTGGGTTCCATTATCTTACAATGCTACGTGGAAGGCCAAAATGACACATGATATTCTGAGAAATGAAGTTGCTTACGTTCTTTGTCATGATTGTGGCTAAAGGTTCTGCTTCGCCCCATTTGGTGAACTAATCCACTGCAACAATGGAGCAGTTCGCACCACCTTTAGAGATCGGTATGGAACTAATAATAACGATGCCTATATGGAAAATAGAAATGGACTGACCATTTGTGTGATTTCCATCGGTGGAGCTCTCGAAAAGTTTTCATACATCTGGCACTTGTCGCATCGCGTACCATAATCAGCGGTATCTCATTTGACAGTCGGCTAATAATACCCATAACAGAGTACTTTCTTTGCTAGGGTTTACCCCTAGTGTGATCGCCACATTCCCTCTTCATGAACTTCCTTTAGGACTCATTGTATTTCATCATGAGCAATACACCGAAATAGGGGAACGGAAAACCCTTCCTATACATGACACCCTCTTGAATGATTTACCGTGAAGCTTTGTGAAGGACTTGTTGCCTTCCATTCCTCCATTTGGAAAGGACTCATTGTAGCAAATAATATTTACTCAGAGTCATCCATGACTCCTTCTCTAGCTCCATCTTTAGTACCCAGTCGATTTCCATCTTGTTTAAACTCGGAGAGTCTAGTACTTCGATTAGAACCAAGCTCATTTTTTATGCATCCTTAGTGCTAGCAAACTTTGCTAATGGGTCAGCCTCTTTGATTTGGTCTTGGGAAATGTATGTGATGTCATAATATTCAAAGCCGGTCAATAGCTCTTGGACTTGGATAAGGTACAGAGCGAATTGTTATCCTTTAGCTTGGTAATCTTCCCCGACTTGGTATACCACCAATTGGGAATCGCAAAAGATTTCAAGAGATTTTATCCCCGGTTCTCTGGTAATTTTAAGTTCAGCAATCAGAGCTTCATACTCAGCTTCGTTGTTTGGTGTAGGAAAGTCAAGGTTTAAAGCATAGAATATTCCAGATCTTCTGGAGGTACTAGCTCAATTCCAACTTCAGAACAACGATCATTGGATGCTCCAACGTATACATTTTACACCAAATTAAAGGGGCTCCATCGCTCTATGGGAGATCATCTTGTACAGTGAATTCTATTATAAAGTCCACCAATGTCTATCTCTAAATGGAGCTTGGAGGGAGATAAGTGATGTCGAACTGACTCGGTTCGATGTTCCACTTGGATAACCTTCCAGACGTTTCAGGTCATTGTAGGACCTATCGCAACAGCTGATCTGTGCAAAGATTCATGGGATGAGGCTGAAAATAAAGGCAGAGCTTTCATAAAGCAATCAACGGGCATTGCACCAATTTTTCTATCTTCAGGTAGTTCCTTTCAGCTCCTGTTAATCGCTTGCTAACATAATAAACTAGTCTCTGGATCCAATTCTCCTCACGAAGTAGTGCGGCACTTAAATAGTAGTAACGACACGGCCAAGTAAATGTACAAGTCTTCATGATCCACATGCTTTGACAAGATGGTAGGCCTCTCTAGGTGGTTTACCAAAGCTCAGAATGCGTCTTCATAGTCCTGCGTCCATTTAAAGTTCTTTTCCCTCTCCTAATCAAATCGAGAAAAGGAATGCATTTATCGATGGCTTTGGAAATAAATCGACTTAAGGCAGTAACCTTTTCATTTAAGCTTTGTACTTGTTTGATGGTCTTTGGTGCTTGAATATTATGAATTGCTCGAATCTTCTTGGGATTAGCTTCGATTCTGTGACCACTAACGATAAAACCCAAGAACTTTCTCAATGCCACGCCAAAAGAACATTTTAAAGGATTGGTCTTCATTTTGTAATGTCGAAGCATATCAAACACTTCTGCGAAGTATGTAACATAGTCGCTTAATCATCATGACTTTACGAGCATATCATCCACGTATACCTCCAATGTCTTTCCAACCCGATCTTTAAATATTCTTTTGACTAGGTGTTGATTGGTTGCTCCAAGATTCTTCAATCCAAATGGCATTACCATATAGCTATATAATCTGACGTCGGTAATGAAACTGGTGTGCTTCTGGTCTTGGGTGTGCATCGAGATTTGGTTATATCCATAGTACGCATCCATGAAAGATTGCAACTCATGTCCTACGGTTAAATCTACTAGCTGGTCGATCCTTGGAAGGGGAAAACTAACTTTTAGACAGCCTTCTTTAAGTCCGACTAATTTAGCACATCCGCTACTTTCCATTCACCTTTCTCACAAGTACAGGATTAGATACCCATTTAGGGTAGCGGGCGTCGCGAATAAATCCATCGCCTTTGAGTCTATTTGCTCATTTTTAAGGATAGCAGATCTCTCTGGATCCATGCCACGTCTTTTCTACTTCACCAAGACATGTCTCGAGTAGATATTTAATGTGTGGCTCGTAATAGCATGCGAGATCTCACACTTATCACAGTGAGTCCAAACGAACATGTCAAAATTCACTCAGAGAAAACCAGCAAGTTCTTTCATCATCGGAGGGTTGAGCTATGATCCAACCTTTAGGAACCGTGATGGGTTGTCGTGGCTAACCATGATGTCAATCGTAAGCTCAGCCAGTGTAGCCTTGGTCTCTTTGGGCTCCTCCTTGTCATCCCTAGAATCTATATCTTTATAGAACCGACTGTGGCGCTCGAGCCAAAGCCCGGGCACTGGTTGTCAATCTTTGGTGGTTATATGTAGAGAGACTTGTCCATACCCTTAGCTTTCTCCTTCCATTGAGCATATATCAATTCTACCACACAGTAGGCACATCTGGTCGCCTGATTACCATGCATAATTCCAACATCGTTATCAGTTGGGAACTTCAAAGTCAAACATCATAGGGCAAGAGCTGTGTGGAATTCAGTTAAGGCTGTTCGGCTAAGAAAAGCATTGTATGGAGAGTCAACATCCAAGACAGCAAAGGGAAAAATCCACGCTATCCTACGACCACCTTCTCCCAACTCCACGAGAAATTCGACATATTTGACAACTTCAATCATAGCACCAATAAAGCTATGGATGCGGGCTTTAGACGGTTCAAATCCTTGGCTTCCATCCTCATCTGATCGCAAGCCTTTTTGAAAATTGTATTTACGGAACATCCACAATCTACCAAGATCCTCCTTACTAAGGCAGGGTCGATCATGGTCGAAATGACCATTAGGTCGATCGTCGGTGCCTCTACCTTGTCTGCATCTCTGTTTCTAAATAAAATGTCGTCTGTCATTGTACGTTGCTCTTTTGCCGGAGCCCATCTTTTCTACTCGAACAACACTCAAAATTCATATAGTTGATCGTGCTAGCACAGCACTCCATCTCATGCCAACTCTTATCGGCTAGATGTGGTCGTTCGACTATTATACTGATCACTAATTTTCTACCTGTCCGCAGAAGCTCCTCGACCCTGTGCGGAGCCGAGGAGCCTGTCTTCGGTTGGGGTCGGATGTGCCCTGCCGCCATCCTATGAGGCTTTAACAAACCGTTGCGGTTTTCTTTTCCGAATCATTTTTTGGATAATATCCCAGAGATGCCTACACTTATTCTATTATGACCATAACATTTGTGGAACCTAAAATATTTTCCAGTTTGTTTCTGTTTCTTTATCGATTATTTCATAGTTGGCTTCCTATATTGCATGGTATTGCATGTACACAAGTAAAAAATTTCTAGAGATGTAGTCAGTGGAGTTTAGGTATCATACATTGGAATCCTAGGCTTTCCTCTTCTAGACTCCCTCTTTCGTTCATGGTTCCTATTGCCGCCTTTCTTTTGTTGATTCGGTTGTTTTGGACATTTAGTTGAACTTTTCTGAAACTCTCCCTAGACTATTTCACTGCAATGTTACTCTGCACTCCTTCTCCACTTGAATTCACAACATTCTTCTTCCTAGAGCATCTAGATTCTTTTTTCCTCAAATACTGACCTGCTTTTACATCGAAACATTCCACTTTTGTGGGTGGTTTGCCAACTAACCAATCGCCAAAGTCAGATTTCGGATCATTCCCTCTCGTTAGCGCCATCAATATTGAATGGTCGTTCAAATTATTGACTTCTATGATAGCAGTATAAAATCTCTCCAAATAATCTTTTAGGATTCTCCCAGAGCCTAGATCATGCTGGATAGTGATATTACATCTTTAGGGCAAGTAGCGTGCATAAAAAACCGCTCTAGAAACTTCGTTGCTAAATCGTAAAATCTAGAGATTTACTGTAGGGGTAATCTCATAAACCACGTCATTGCTATGCCAAAGAGAGTAATAGGAAAAAATCAGCATTTTTTGCATTATCGGCTCATGTTTAATCCATCAGCCAATAATATCTCATGATGTGGTGTTTGGGGTTGGATTTTTCCTCATCGGCAGACATCGATGGCATGCCGAACCTCCTTGGATACTCCACATGTAGGATATTGTCATTGAATGGGGTATGGTTCTCGAGATCCCATAGTCATCATTGATTAAGCCTTGGCTTTCCCTTACTAGCTGTCTAACCATAGCCGACAAGCCTGGTGTTTGGATAGTTGAAGCGAAGTGGTAGTCATGCTCCACCTCACGAGAATGGTGCGGCCGATGTCTACGGGCCGTTCAATGCCTTCTTGGTTCAACATTCTCTCGATATATATCACATGCATTCACCTCATCGTCATTCCAAGGAGGTAATTGATCTACATTAACTTGAACCCAACATCCAGATCAACCGGGGCATCACCACTGTGCATTATTCTCATCATCTACTATAATCCACCTCCAAAATTTGGATTGGCACCGATCGTTCTAGATGAATCGGTATCGATCGTTATCGGTGTTTGGATCGGTCGGATGATGGCAGGTCGATGTTTCAGTAGCATGGTATCCGACGATTCTTCGACGTCTTCGTCTGTGATAGTCCACTGATGAAGTTAAGCTCTTTAATGTAGAATAAGGAGTTGAATCCCTCCTAGCTTTCCCACATTATTTATCTATGAGTTGAGTCAATGTTGGCTTGAATCAGTTGGTTCAACTATCAGAGGCTATCCATGAGCTCTCTCATCAGATTTTGAAAATCCTCTGTTGTGATAGAATCGACCAGATTCTGGACTTCAACTAGATTGGTAGCATTAACATCTATTGGTGGATTGCTCTGTCCTCTTTGCCGGATGCTAGCGTTTTGGTTTCCTTCTACATTTTGAGAGGTAGATGTAACGACCCGATATTTTCAAATTCGAATCCACACATGTCGGACTTGAATTGCTCAAAATACCGCGTTGTAACTAAAATTTGGCAAATCTCAGAATACACGGTAAATAACTAATCACAGATCATAGATACAGAGTAAATAATAATGCAGCGGAAATAAAAGAGATAGTAGTTATTGAAGCTACCATATATATATAAGATACATCAAAGTTAAACAAGATACAATAGAAGAGTAACAAGATACATCAGATACAAATCAGAATACATCACTGGAATCACTGGATACTGAAAGCAAAATAGATGGCTGGATCTTCAAGCAAAGCTCCAACTCCGAAGGTGAGTCTTGAATGCTGAATCACTCAGTCTGACTCGAGCGTAAAGCAAAACACAAAACACTTGAGTCAGGAAATAAATACTTATGAACTGTAAATCAACTCAAGTGAATAGTAACAAAAGTACATCAGTAACTTAAAGGATGCTTGGGATTGCCCATCCTTTAAGGATACGTTGAACTATTTACTATGTAGTAATATCTCGCTATTATAATAATGTCTATATTAAAATAATCTTACTTTTAAATAGCGTTAAGGAGCGACCTAATATTCCCCTTAACACACTATAGTCCCAGTAGTCCATCCAGTATCAGTGCATCTCCAGATCGGGAGACTACACTAAATACTCTACGGGCTATGGGAGAAAACCAAACTCGTACAAGTCGCTAGGGTAGGTGACACGGCACAACTAGGCATTGCCAGGGTAGATATACAAATTACACTTCTGGGCCGGTGGTAATGCGTAGCAGCATCTACCGCCCACCTCGAGCCACACCTCCAAATCAAAAGAATCAAAAGTGGCCACCGAATCAATCTCAGAGTCAGAATATAATAGCGAAGGAGTGCCTTCGATCAGAGGAATGACCTCACTAGCCCGTCAATTGCTCCTGTTTAGCCACCTTATGCCAACTCACGGGAGTCGGATCCATGTATATACCTCAAAGGAAACGTCGCCACCATCCTACTTCATTCTGGAATCTCCACCACGTACACGGTTGTTAAAGTGGTTTTCAGAGTTGGCGGAGAGTATGACAACTTCCGATCCCGGTATCTTTAACAACAAAACGTTATTATAACGCCGTGATCATTTAAAAATAGTTCATACTCCAAACCAAAACCATTTTTTTATTCCAAAACTATATTCAAATTAATACGATATCATTTCCATTTCAAACATATATTCACCTTTCAAAATCATATTACTTTCAAAGTTATAACTCTTTCTGAACCAAAATACTTGAAATCGTTACACTTTGAAAAACATAACATTTTGAAATCATACATTTGAAATCATGGTACCTTCCTTTAATTCTTTACATTTTACAAACTTAGTCAACTAAACCCAAATTTCAAATTTCCAATTTAATTCAATTCAAACCATCAGTTTTAATTTAGTTTAGTTTCCCAACAAACCATTTCAAAATCTTATAAATTTCAAATTTAGATTTGATCCACAAAATAAACTATTAAAGTTTTAATATATTTCAAAACTTTAATATACCTCATTTCAAAACTAAATTTATAATTTCGTATATCTCAAATTTAACTTCATTAATACTTAGTTTTGAAATATTCATTTCATAAATCCAATATTATTTAAATACACTCAAATTACAAGTAAATCAAATATCCTTTCATACTATATAAACTTAAAATATTCATTTATCAAAACCAAATATCATTCGAAATTCATACTCCTTATCAAAATAAAGATCAAATCATTTCCAAACCATATCAATCATCAAATATCAAATCTTTTCAAAACCTCATTATAAAATCATTACTTGAATTCAAATTCAAATATTCAAATTTAAATATCATTCTTAAATCAAATAAGTCATTCATTTATTATTCCAAATATCATTACGAAATACATTTCAAAATTTCATTCAAAAATTCATTTATCTCATTACATTTCATTCCATTTAACACATAACCAAGTAAACCTTATTCAATTTCAAATTCAATTTAAATTCCTTAAAATTCAAATTTAAATATTAAAATATATTCAAAACTCCTTAAATTTCACAAATAATCAATTCCAAAAGTTAAATGGATTAACACCTTAAAATATAAGTCAAACAGTGTTAAAATCTATAAAATTTCAAAACATTGTCAAATTATAGCAACGACATCATTTATAAAGTGCTATCGTAGCTTATAGTTTCCAAAATAGTTTAGTTCAGGAACAACAACATTTATAAAATGTCGTAATAGATATTTAGTTATTTCAAACATAGTTAAATTCAAAAACAATACTTAAAAATGCTGTCATAAGACCACAACATTTTTGAAAATGCTATTAATAAAGTTTCAGATTTTATTATAACTCCAGAAACATTAACACTCCAAATATTTGTTATTCTAAACTTATATATCATATTTTTAGGCTTCAAAACTTCACATTTAAATCAATTTAACATATGATTTATCGCAGCAAAATTTTATAATTAAATATCCAATTAAAAACTACATTCATTTGCTAAGTCAAAATTCACTGTTTTTCTTAACTTATACATTAAACAAAACTTAAAATTTTACTTCAAATATCATTTCAAAACTTTAAATTTAATATTTACTTACATTTTAAAAATAGAATTTAAAGTCAAAAATCACATTTACTTCAAATTTACATACTTAAATTCACAAATTCAAAACTTAATATTTAGCTTTCTTAAAACCATAAAATATGTATTTTTAAATCAAAATTTCATACTTTTAAAAATTCATATCTTGAGAAAAATCATTTAAAAATACACCACCGGGTCTGCATAAAATTTTCTAACCTAGGTCAAGTGATATGGATATGTCTCATTTCAATCCGCAGTTTAAAAAGAAAACTCGGGTTCTATCATTTCAAACCCGCACTCCCAAGTCAAATAAAATACAATAAAAATCACTTGAGCTTATCATTTCAGCTCATAATGATTTTTCTCTATTTTAAAGTCTGTTTGGATATATATCATTTCAACCCATAGTGATTCTATTCTAACAGGGAACTTGCAGTGAACATATGCATAAACAATGTAAACAATTTACACTAACATGTCAATGTCACAATAAACTGTCATAAATCATATGTCAGGTGATAATTATCAGAGTTTACATGGTAATAACATTACATAGCATATCATAAAATCTTCAGTTACTTGCATAAATATTTTTACTAATCACTTGTTGTCAATTCACCATTTCATACGTAAATATGTCAGAGTGAGAAGGACTCACCTTTTTAAGCTGGAGTTAGCAAATCAAAGAACACAGAATAGATTCCAGAAAGCGCGATATAGCACGACACAGTACGACATTGATTCAAGTGAGAAGAGAGAGCCAAGATATGATCTTGTAAACAACACCCAAACAAGACAAAAAAATATAACACTTGAATATTTAACACAAAACGATGTTGAACAAATTGAAATTCAAAGCAACAAGACCTTGCGTTTACCATTCAAATGCTTGGCCTAGGGTTTCATGTGCTCGACCATTATGTGTTATAGCTCAAGTATGGCATCATGTAGGTCAGGTTGAGTATCATAACACATGGCTAGCAAGGAGATGTGGATGGTAGAATTTGCAACATGAAGAAGATAAAGGGTCAAGGCAAAATAAGTGGAGTTTGGTCACATTTTTGGCTCGGCCAAAGGCAAGTGGGCTCGGCCATTGCATGGTTCAGGTTTGGATAGTGGGTAAGTGGATGGTCAGAGGTGGTATCATGGTGGTGGTGGGAAAATAGGAGGCGGCCAAGGCAATATATGAAGTGGATGGTGAAGTTTTTGTGGTCTATGCATTGTTTTCAAGGAGTTTTGCAACTTTTAAAGTGGTGTTTGCATCATGGGAGGTCACGGCCAGATCTTGGTCAGAGGAGGGGCTAGTGGTGTTGCTGAAGATGGTGGGCTGGTGGTCGGTGATGAAGAGGAGGGGTTTAGGCCGAGCAAATACAAGAAGAGGCAAGGCAAAATTCAATGGAAAAATCAATAAAATGAAGAGTAAAAGTAGAAAAAAGAAGAAGAGCCATTACCTAAAATTTTCAGAAATGTTTCGGCCGAAAGTTTTGATGGGAAAGAAAAGTTTCTCATGTGTATTTACACAATGAAACTCATGGCTTTTGCAAGAAGAGAATGGCCAAAAAAATGAAGAGACAAGGCATTGAAAAGTCATAAGAAAATGAAAGGTTTTTGTCTCTTTAAATTTCTATTTCTTTTAATCAGAATAAACAAATAAAATTTAAGTAGATAAAAATAAAAAACGAACAAAATAAAGTGAAAAATAAAATGAAAAATATTCTTGGGAAAAATAAAAAGTAAATAAAGAAAATACTTTATTATATTGAAACTATCACTAAAAATTGTAAACAAAATATTGTAAACATTGGAAAATTATAACTACTCTTTTAAAATGTTTTTTTAAATAAAATTATATACAAACATAACATGTTACACATATATTCACAAATCAGAACATGATGTGACAACAAAAATATTATTTATATAAATTAAAATAAGCAATTTTGTTAAATAAAACAATTTACACACAATATTGTAAAAAGCATAACTTTCACAATATAAATCGGATTTCAACGAAACGAAAAGCTATTTTGAAATTTTATCTATTTTCATAATAAAATATAAAAATCAAATTTTAAAATATTTAAAATTTAAATTTAAATGCCAAAGTTTGACCATATTGATCAAAATTCACATTTTTGGAAAATATTCCATTTATTCATGTTTGGAATTATAATTCACATATAAATCTAAATTTATATTTAAAATAACAAAATTTATTCATTTTAATAAATAAAATAAAGTTTTTAAATCAAGAATTTAAATTAAAATATTTAAAATATACAATTAAAGTAATCACAAAATAGAGGGCTGTTACACTCTCACCCACTCAAAACTTTTCGTCCCCGAAAAGGAATGAGGTATGGGAAAGTACAGAAAAAGATAGAATGAAATAGGATTAAGACAAGATGACAAGAGAATTGAAATTATACCCGATACCTGTTGTTATAGGTAAGTTTAACGTGGTGGAGATGGTCTTCTTAAGATCCTCCAGAATCAAGAACACAAGCACGAAAAAGATCTCTAGAATCTGATTCACACTTTCCTCTTGAGCGACATACTGTGGATGGTAAGTAGTGCTCAAATTCAAAAATGAGTACCAAAGATTATAGAAAGGTTATAGAAAGATTTCAAAACAGAATGGTATAAGCAATAGCTTCCCATTCCGTAGCAAGATAAGGGAAATAAGGGCAACCAAAAGATAGTTTGAAAAACAAAATATGATAATAGATTTGAAACCATGAAAATTTCAACTTAAATTGAAAGTTAATTTTATATAAGTTAAATAAATCTTAATCGTCTCTAATTTCATTACCTTATCATCCAATTATCTTAAATAAAAATCTCAAAAATCATGGATTTGAAAAATCTCATTATACTAAAAAATGTACTCAATAAAATTTAATTCATCTTTAATCCTAATTAAAATTAAAATTATTCCTCTCAATATATTTTATCACGTATGTTAAATATATTTACACTTATTATAACTGCTTTAAATTTATTCTTAGTTATTTATCATCATTTTATATTGTAAATTGTTCCATTACCTCTTTTTTTATTTACTCTGTTAATCTTTTTATAACTAAAATTTAAATGTATAACATTTATTATAACCACTCAAATTTTATTTATAAAATCCTTTTTTATTGTATATTATCCAATTACATATTCAACTTTTGTATAATTTAGGTAAGTTATATTGGAACGAAATTGTGAATTATACAAATAAATCTTTCCAATTTAATCATTTCAAGCTCGAATATTTATCCAAATCTTGAAATTATTAAAATTTAGGAATTAAATTTATGATAAGTTTCCAAACTATTTAGAGATAAATAAATGCACATATACTATATATATACATTCAAATTTAAATCATATACCAGCATATGTTATAAATTCAATCTTATTTTAGAAATTCAAATCAATTAAATTCCCTAAAACAAAACTGTAGCAAGACTACAGAAAGGTCTCTTCACTTCGAAACTCAAAAATGAATGTCGATGATGCTACAGTCATCACCGAAGTTATCTTCCAGAGACAAAGAGAAGAGTACTAATTTTAAACTTTAAAATTCTCTGGAAGCAAATTTCTGTTCGAAAATACTTTAGATAGTATATCCATTAAAACTTTAAATATAAGGTTTGAAATCCATCGGAAATTAAATTCTCAAATTCTTGTTTTAAATTCGTTTTAAATTTCCAAATAAACTTGTAACCATGATTATAGTTCTATTATTTATATATGGAACAAGGGATAATGATATATAAAATCAAATATTATTTACTAACAAAAAATTCAATAAAATCCAGAAAAATTATAATAGGGTTACAAAATTTATTTCATTACTAAATTTGCAAAAAACATATTGTGTCAGTTTGCTCTGTTCAAGTGTTTTGGAAATCTTATCGACAGCATTGATCATACGAATCGATCGAAAACCCAAATCAACACCAACAACCCAAACAACACAATTTATAAAAAATTTAATATATTAGTTTACAAATACACTTCAAAAAAATGATTTGAAGGTAAGTTGGAAACAAAGATGAGATGATTAAATAACAGAACAGGAAGATGGATAAGCATATACAAATCACGGACAACCTTAACCAGGTAAACTGTGATTTAAAGGATAAGATCGATTTGGATTTCTGGGGTAAATCAACATCCGGTCTCAAGAGATAGAGTTTCGAATATAAGAGATACTATCATCTAAACCGAGGATATAAAATCTTTGATGAATCGATGCTGTTGTAAAGGAGTTTCACCCCTTTACAAATAAATTTGAGATTGGCGGGACGGCCGACTCATTATGAAGATCATTCGAAGTGGAGTTATGGATACTCTAGAATTAAAACAAGACAAATAGTGAGGGACACGAATGGATTTTGGAATCGTAGGAAACGTTCCAAAATTCAAAGGAATCGAGTAAAAAAAAGAGATTCAAACTCGAATGAAAGTGATTCTGTAAATACATTTACCATATATGCCGAGTTTTGCCTCGAGCTACCAAAGCTCTGATACCACATGCAATGACCCGATATTTTTAACATTCACATCCACACATGTCGGACTTGAATTGCTAAAAATACCGCGTTGTAAATAAAATTTGGCAAATCTCAGAATATACAGTAAATAACTAATCACAGATCACAAACACAGAGTAAATAATAATGCAGCGGAAATAAAAGAGATAGTAGTTCATGAAGCTACTATACGTATAAGATACATCAGAGTTAAACAAGATACAATAGAAGAGTAACAAGATACATCGGATACAAATCAGAATACATCACTGGAATCACTGGATACTGAAAGCAAAATAGATGGCTAGATCTTCAAGCAAAGCTCCAACTCCGAAGGTGAGTCTTGAATGTTGAATCACTCAGTCTGACTCGAGCGTAAAGCAAAACACAAAACACTCGAGTCAGGACATAAATACTTATGAACTGTAAATCAACTCAAGTGAACAGTAACAAAAATACATCAGTAACTTAAAGGACGCTTGGGATCGCCCATCCTTTAAGAATCCGTTAAACTATTTACTATGTAGTAATATTTCGCTATTATAATAATGTCAATATTAAAATAAACTTACTTTTAAATAGCGTTAAGGAGTGACCCAATATTCCCCTTAACACACCATAGTCCCAGTAGTCCATCCAGTATAAGCGCATCTCCAGATCGGGAGACTACCCTAAATACTCCACGGTCTACGGAAGAAAACCAAACTCGTATAAGGCGCGCTAGGGTAGGTAACACGGCGCTACTAGGCAATACCAGGGTAGATATACCAATTACACTTTCGGGCAGGTGGTAACGCGTAGCAGCTTCTATGGCCCACCTTGAGACACACCCCTAAATCAAAGAATCCAAAGTGACCACCGAATCAATCTCAAAGTCAGAATATAATAGCGAAGGAGTGTGTCCGATCAGAGGAACGACCTCTTTAGCCTGTCAGTTGCTCCTGTTTTAGCAACCTTATGCCAACTCACGGGAGTCGGGTCCACGTATATACCTCAACATAACGCCGCCATCATCCTACTTCTTTCTGAAATCTCCACCGCATACACGGTTGTTAAAGTGGTTTTCGGAGTTGGCAAAGAGTATGACAACTTTCGATTCCGGTCTCTTTAACAACCAAACATTATTATAATGCCATGGTCATTTCAAAATAGTTCATACTTCAAAATCAAAACCATTTTTTTATTCCAAAACTATATTCAAATTAATACGATATCATTTCCATTTCAAATATATATTCATCTTTCAAAATCATAATACTTTCAAAGTTATAACTCTTTCAGAACCAAAATACTTGAAATCATTACACTTTGAAAATCATAACATTTTGAAACAATACATTTGAAATCATGGTACCTTCCTTTAATTCTTTACATTTTACAAACTTATTCAATTAAACCCAAATTTCAAATTTCCAATTTAATTCAATTCAAACCATCAGTTTCAATTCAGTTTAGTTTCCCAACAAACCATTTCAAAAACTTATAAATTTCAAATATAGATTCAAAATAAACTATTAAATTTTTAATACATTTCAAAACTTTAATATACCTCATTTCAAAACTAAATTTATAATTTCATATATCTCATATTTAACTTCATTAATACTTAGTTTTGAAATATTCATTTCATAAATCCAATATTATTTAAATACACTCAAATTACAAGTAAATCAAATATCCTTTCATACTATATAAACTTCAAATATTCATTTATCAAAATCAAATATCATTCAAAATTCATATTCCTTACCAAAATAAAGATCAAATCATTTCCAAACCATTTCAATCATCAAATATCATATCTTTTCAAAAACCTCATTATCAAATCATTAATTGAATTCAAATTCAAATATTCAAATTTAAATATCATTCTTAAATCAAATAAGTCGTTCATTTATTATTACTAATATCATTACAAAATTCATTTCAAAATTTCATTCAAAATTTCATTTATCTCATTACATTTCATTCCATTTAACAAATAACCAAGTAAACCTTATTCAAATTCAAATTCAATTTAAATTCCTTAAAATTCAAATTTGAATATTAAAATATATTCAAAACTCCTTAAATTTCACAAATCATCAATTCCAAAAGTTAAACCGTTTAACACTTTAAAATATAACTCAAACAGTGCTAAAATCTATAAAATTTTTAAACATTGTCAAATTATAGCAACGACAGCATTTATAAAGTGCCATCGTAGCTTATAGTTTTCAAAATAGTTTAGTTCAGGAACAACGGTATTTATAAAATGCCGTAATAGATATTTAGTTATTTCAAACATAGTTAAATTCAAAAACAACAGCACTTAAAAATGCTGTCATAAGACCACAGCATTTTTGGAAATGCTATTAATAAAGTTTCAGATTTTATTATAACTTCATAAACATTAACACTCCAAAAAAATTTTGTTCTAAACTTATAAATCATATTTTTAGGCTTCAAAACTTCACATTTAAATCAATATAACATATGATTTATCACAACAAAATTTTATAATTAAATATCCAATTAAAAAATCAATCCATTTGTTAAGTCAAAATTCACTGTTTTTCTTAACTTATACATTAAATAAAACTTACCATTTTACTTCAAATATCATTACGAAACTTTAAATTTAATATTTACTTGCATTTTAAAAATAAAACTTAAAGTCAAAAATCACATTTACTTCACATTTACATACTAAAATTCACAAATTCAAAACTTAATAGATTCCAGAAAGCGCGATATAGCACGACACAACACGACATTGATTCAAGTGAGAAGAAAGAGCCAAGATATGATCTTGTAAACAACACCCAAACAAGACAAAACAATATAACACATGAATATATTTAACACAAAACGGTGTTGAACAAATTGAAATTCAAAGCAACAAGGAAAAAGACCTTGCCTTTACCACTCAAATGCTTGGTCTAGGGGTTCATGTGCTCAACCATGATGTGTTATAGCTTAGGTATGGCATCATGTAGGTCAGGTTGAGTATCAAAACACAAAGCTAGCAAGGAGATGTGGATGGTAGAAGTTGCAACATGAAGAAGATAAAGGGTCAAGGCAAAATAAGTGGAGTTTGGTCACATTTTTGGCTCGTCCATTGCATGGTTCAGGTCTGGACAGTGGGTAGGTGGATGGTCAGAGGTGGTGTCATGATGTTGGTGGAGCAATAGGAGGCGGCCAAGGCAATATATGAAGTGGATGGTGAAGTTTTTGTGGTCTATGCATTTTTTTCAAGGAGTTTTGCAACTTTTAAAGTGGTGTTTGCGTCATGGGAGGTCACGGCCAGATCTTGGTCAGCGGTGGGGCTAGCAGTGTTGCTGAAGATGGTAGGCTGGTGGTCAGTGGTGAAGAGGAGGGGTTTAGGCTAAGCAAATACAAGAAGAAGTAAGGCAAAATTCAATGGAAAAATCAATAAAATGAAGAGAAAAGGTAGAAAGAAGAAGAAGAGCCATTACCTAAAATTTTCAGAAATGTTTTGGCCTAAAGTTTTGACGGGAAAGAAAAATTTCTCATGTGAATTTACACAATGAAACTCATGGCTATTGCAAGAAGAGAACGGTCAAAAAAACGAAAAGACAAGGCATTGAAAAGTCATAAGAAAATGAAAGGTTTTTGTCTCTTTAAATTTCTATTTCTTTTAATCAAAATAAAAAAATAAACTTTAAGTAAATAAAAATAAAAACTGAACAAAATAAAGTGAAAAATAAAATTAAAATTATTCTTAGGAAAAATAAAAAGTAAATAAAGAAAATAGTTTATTATATTGAACCTATCATTAAAAATTGTAAACAAAATATAGTAGACATTGGAAAATTATAACTACTCTTTTAAAATGTTTTTTAAAATAAAATTATATACAAACATATCATGTTACACATATATTCACAAATTAGAACATGATATGGCAACAAAAATATTATTTATATAAATTAAAATAAGCAATTTTGTTAAATAAAACAATTTACACACAATATTGTAAAAGTTATAATATAAATTGGATTTCAACGAAACGAAAAGTAGTATTCTTGAAATTTTATCTATTTTCATAACAAAAGATAAAATTCAAATTTTCAAATATTTAAATTTTATATTTAAAAGTCAAAGTTTGACCATATTGACCAAAATTCACATTTTTGGAAAATATTCCATTTATTCATGTTTGGAATTATAATTCACATACAAATCAAAATGTATATTTAAAATAACAAAATTTATTCATTTTAATAAATAAAATAAAGTTTTTAAATCAAGAATTTAAATTAAAATACTTAAAATATATAATTAAAATAATCACAAGATACAGGGTTGTCACAGTAGATGTTGTAACAACCCGGTATTTAGCATCAATAAATAATCGACATTTAAACGATAAATATTGTCGCAAATTGCCAATTGAATTTTTTAAATTTTTGTTAAAATTCTATTATAAATTGTTAAAAGGATTTTTGGGCTTTGAATTCTCGGCCCACATTTTCATTTGCTTTGGGCCGTGATTATTTTCAAGGTAAAGACCCGTTCCTCTCTCTCTCGTTTCATTTTCCATTTTCGAACCCGTTCCCTTTTTTTTATTCTCATTCGTTTCCTGACAACCCTAAAACATACGAACGAAAGAAATGGCGGCCTCGTCTTCTTGAAACTAGGGCTTCGTGAATTCAAAGGCGCCGATTATCTCGATCGAAGATGTTTAGTCGAACGGCTGCTTCAAATTGCTTCGAAACATCGGTGAGTAATTTATACTCACATCTAATTCACTTTGTCATTTCGTGACTTGGGTTTTGAATTGATTTAGCAGATGAGGTTGTGGTTTAAATAGGATTCTCGTCCCTATATTTTCGTTTATATTCATTTATGAACTTGTCTAATAATTTAAAGTTGGCCATTTGATTATTTTCGAATGACCGATTTTCCCTGACTTGTTCATTAACATGTTTTCGGCTATTCGATTTTGTTGAACGTTGATGATTTATTTGACTTTGTCAATTTCGTATAATTTGACACTTGCGTCCCATGGCTTTGATGTTTAACTCGGTCAATTTCCTTTGCTACCACAGTTTCGAATTTTTACTTGTTCGTTTGAGTTGACTGTGGTGATTTTACTGTTGTTTTGGTTTTGCTTTGCATTGACCTTCGACTTGCTATTGCCTGTAAGAATTTGTTCGATATTGATTGCTTGGTTTACTGGCGCATGTTGCTGCTGTGTTTCCATATTGATGCCTCTGTTTGCTTTGACTTCACTGCATCGCATATTTGTGCATTTTAAAAATGTTGCATCATGGAGTTGCACCGTACTCTGACCTTGTTGCCTCTGTTCATTGGGCTGCACATGTTTCAGTGAATCTTTGTTGCTTGATTATAGTCTCTGACTTTGTTCATCATATTGTTTGATCATCTGTATACATACATTCATGTGTGTGTATAGATGTATGTTGTTTTGAACTATGTTCGCTGTGGCAATGCATTGCTGTGCATTTGTTTTCAGTGGCATTTATTATCTGATGTTGTCACTTATGTTTGCACTGCTTCTTAATGACATTTGTCTTGTACCTGGTTAAATTCATTGCTGAGTTGTTTCACTTGATTTAGTGCCTGATGCATATCACTGCCTGGTTTCGTTTTCGTGTGTATTACTTGATGGCATGGGTTTTTGATGATCTCTTTGAATTGCTGTAGACCTTGGATTTGTTCGTATTCGCCTCGTGTACCTTTCCTTGAGGATGAGCTTGTATTTGCAGTGCACCACCGTTGTTTCACTGTTTTACTCGAGTCTGTGCATTGAGGTCTTGTTCACTTGTCTCTGTTGGTCTGGGTGCCGTACTGTTGTTTTGGGACATTTGGATTTTTGTGAATTTGTTAGTTCCTTGATTTGGTGAAATTGGATTTTTGTGAAAATGCTAATTTCTTGGTTTCAAGACTTTGGCTTTGTTTTATTTATCTGGTCTTGAAGTGTACTTGATTCAATTGAGTCGGGTACCTTTTGTAGCATTGTTTCTTTGGGTTTTGTCTGTGGCCATTCTTTGGTCTCTGACCTGTGCACGACTTTGATTTTTGTATGTGCATATCATCTTGTAAGCTTGCATGAACTTGCTATACAATTGTTGTCACTGTTATTTTGTTGTATTTTGATGTTAGTTTGTACATGCTGATTCAGTTTGCAGTTTTTATTTTTGATGTTCATTTGCTTTTGGACTTCATGTACCTATGTACTCCACTGTCCATGTTTTAATGATACTGTAATTTGGGTTTGGTTCCATTTGCTTGATGCCTTCATGCTATACATATGTTGTTGAGTTGTGGTCATCCTGCTTTGCCTGGATTGTGTACATCTGTGCACTTGTTTGCTCAATAACATACGATGGCATTTGGTCCAAACTTGAGTTCTCTGTGCACTACTGCACTATTGTTGTTGTTGCAGTTGTGTTGAGTCACTGACTTGACCTCTGCATTTCGTAAGTGACTTAGCTTTGTAGTTACGACTTGTTTCTCTGACATGTTCTTATGTTTGTGCATGTCACTATTCAATTTTTATTGCACTTGAGTTTCATATTGATTTGGAATTACACCTGTGTTGAATCCGGTATTTCGGGTTTGACCTTGTGCCCGTTTGTGTACATCATTACTGTAGTGGCAAGGCAGTGCACGCAAGCGTGAACTGCAGCCACACAGAATTGAGTTTTTAGGTACATTATCACTGTAGTGGCAAGGCAGTGCACGCAAGCGTGAACTGCAGCCACACGGTATGGCTTGTATGATATTCTATCTTGTTTTGATTTATTGCACTTTTGCATATTCCATATGCTGTAGTAGCGAGGCAGTGCACGCGTGCGTGTACTGCAGCCCTACTCGAATTAATATTTTAAATGTATATCTCAATTGCTTGAATTGTTTTACGTATTCAAATTCATTATTTTAAAGTTGCATTTTTATTTGGTTTAATTTAAACATTTTGTTGTTTTCTAATTATCTACTTGATAATTAGATTATGAGTTTCTAATTATTTATTCAATAATTAGATTTTATTGTTAATTGCCGTTAGGCAATTCTGCTGTTTTCTAAACTATCTTTATTAATAATCCTTTCATCTATCTTCGTTGATAGTCTTGAGTTTGCTGATTTGTTGTTAAACACTATTACGTGTTATATTCACCGTTATCCGATTTTCTTGTTAAAGGATCGGATAGGTGAATTTATTTTGACCGTCGTCTAATTGTTATTTAATTATTATTGCTTCTGTGCACTAATAACTGAGTTTGAATTAGATTGACCCGTGTATTATTTTCTTTTGAATTTAGTACTCGGGTCAGACCCGAGTTATTTCAGGTTCTAGATATCTTGCTTTGGGTAGCTGTTTGAGCTATGAAGACTTTTCATATCTTTTGGAGTTGTCGTGTCATAATATAGGTTGATATGTATTCATGTATATTAGTCGATAATGTACTTGTATATATAACTTTCAGAGTCGACTGTTGTAGTTGTATCATATGTATTGTGTCAAATGTATTATAACTGAAATCAGTTATATATATATATATATATATGAGACTTTTTGTTTTAACTATGTTCCGCATTTATATTATCTGTGTTATTATTATATTTACTGTCCTAAACTATTATGAACCATCGTAGTTCGTTTTATACTGGAATTGGGGTATGTCGATGGGAGTAAATAAATTAGAGATTAAAAATGAAAGAATATATATATCACTCCTATCGAGATAACCAATACTAGTGTAAGGCCTAACTACGGATGACCGCTCCTCAACAGCCTTATTCTCCGCGCTAGTTGACAGCATTACACCGTAGTGTTCTTGGCTAGCGTGGGTATAGAGGTGGGGCGTCACAGATGTGGTGTTATTAACCATTGTTGATAGTTTTCCTTAGATTTTTTGAAAATCTAAATAGAATGGATAAACTACTTGAAGATAGTTATGGTCTCTTCTGGGGATTTTTGCAATCCAGTAGAAGCAAAGAGATCCAAACAAAGCTGAGAATCTTTTTTTTTCCAGTGAAAGCATCAACATGTTTGCACCAAAATTTGTCACTGACACCAAATAGAAATTTTGTAGAGAAATAAATGAAGAATATAAAATGGAAACAGAGAAATGAAGTAATTAAATAATAGAATGTAAGTAATAAGAAGAAGAGAACAATTTATAGTGGTTCGGCGTTAAAAGCCTACGCCCACTTTTCAGAAATAACTTTATTAAATGCTTAAATTACTAAGTACAGAAGGATGGATCAGATTAAAACCCTTAGTTATAGGGAAGTGCAAGGTAACAAGCAACATAAAAGATTCCTTAGAATGAACAATCAAGGTTATATTTATAGGGGAAGACGATGAAATATCTTTTTGAAATTTTACAAACGGAGTCTCCAAATATAAAAGAAGTCATGATATCGATCACGGACCCACATCCTTCAAAATAATGATCGGTGCCGATTATTTTATGGGCTTGTTTTGGAATGCGATCGATATGATGAGCTCTAATCTTCAATATATTGATGTTCCCAAAGTTTCACATGTAGTTAACTTGTAGATTTTGATATATCGATCGTTTCCTATTGAGTTGAATTGTAATATCGATACATAATTGGTGAATATGGATCGTACCCGATCCATTTTTGGTAAATGGTAAATTTTCATATTTTCATCGTTCTATTGATTCCGTCTTCCGTTTTTTACCCCACCTCTGCTTCATATATCATCTGTGCATGATCTCTGGGCTACGCTATTTTTAATCTGATTTGTCGATCCTGATGACAGTCGGGTTTAACTTGTCCAATCAATTCGAATATAGCCGGGCCAAAATGCTGGATAACAGTATGTACGTGTACACACACGTGTGTATGTTTGTATATGTGTTTATGTTTGCATGTATATGTATATGTATATGTATATGTATGTATGTATTATCTAACCTAAATAATTTATTTTTAAATATATGTTTATATATAAACCGAAAATTATATTACATTATATATTTATGTTTTAAATAGTATTATATCACATGTATATAGATTATAATTAATAAACTAATGGTTGAATAAAATAATAATGCGTGTGTATATGTGCGTAGGAATAATAGTTTATTCAAACGTAGATATAAGTACTTTATTTTATATATGTAAATGACGTCAAACTAATTTACTAACAATAAATCACAATGGTTAATATATTGATCATATTACCCGCAGATTAGATCACCATTTTATATTTAGATATGTAATAATTTATCATGAATATGAACGTATTATAGTAACAAAATAAAAATTAAAAGTAAAACATGAGTTTTTCCTTTGGTTTCAAAGTAGCATTGGTTAATGATGCGGATACAAATGCTATTGATTCAAGCATATTAGTACGATATTTGCAGAGGCAGAGCCACTTATGGCTGGGAAGGGCAAGTGACCCCAGCAGAAATTTTGAGCATTATTATTAAACCGAAGATACTTTTTTCTAATAAAATATTGCATTCTTGTTATTTAAATTGGTTTGTAACATTAGAATTGTTGTTTAAAATTATCATATCAACATTTAAGTTATGATAGTTTGATAATTTGTTATGAATTATTTTCTGCTATGAGCATATTTTTGATTAGTTTCTCCTTTTTTAAACTATTTGAATTAAAGGTTAAAATAATCGTAGGCATCGTTTATGAAAACTCCAATTTTCTTTTATTTGTAACTCTGCAAGGTGGGAATCCTGACTACGCCATTGGATATGCATGTATGTATATAACTTAGAAAGCGTTCGACTGCGAAATCCACGATGGTATTACACTCTTTCAAAAGTAGTTCCTGCATTATATTTGCTGTAAGATCGAAATTCTAAACAGGACCCAAAATTCAAAATTGTTCAAGTAAAAACAATCAGTTTCTAAATGGTTCAAATCCAACTTTTTGTCGAGCACGATACTTGCCCATTATTTGAAAGTCAAAGCTCTATATAGTTCAAGGTTTACCACCTCATCTGACATGAATTTCTACTTCATACTCATCTCTCAAAACGACAATTTGATCACTGCAAGCGTTAGACGACCCCTTCAATATTATCAACCAAATCTGCCACCTCCTGTCAAACAACACCTCTATTCAACTCAGTTTCTCTACACCGACAGCACAACTTTCGTTTACCAAACAAGCCAAGTTCATCAACTTTCTAACGCAACTAGAGACACAACAACCACTGAGACATCAGGCAACCAGAAGAACAATTTACATTTCATATCTCATCACATCTCATCGCATCTCATTCATCAATGCATTGCTAGTTGAACCAAGATTCATATTGATTCATGAGTACTTCATAACAGTACTCTTCTCAAAGGCAAGATCTCCAAGAAGCAAAGAAATCTCTTGATTATCACCAATAATCAACAGTGGCAGCAATTCTAGCATTAGAGAACATCTAACGGCATCGACCTCCATACACACGCATTTCTAAGCTAGTTCATGGCTCCAGGCGAACGGGACGACAAAAACTTCATCTCGGCATATAAAGTGGCACTGCAATTTTATACTCAACCTGATTAGACACAAACAGCACTATTTTCAGATCCTATCACAGTGACATCTCGTCGAGCGTTTTCGTTTTCGTCTTCATTTCTTTTCTTTCCCTTTTTTTCTTTTTCTTTTTGAGCGAGTTCTCAGATCCACAACAGTGAGCAAATCCAAGCAGCAGGCAAGTTAGCACTAAGTTCGGCGACTGCTTCTTGTTCCTAGCGAATATGCAAGTTATGGCAGCACCGTTCTTTTTTCTTTTTTTTTTCCCAAGCGGCACCAGTTTTCAGACCACGGCGGTAGTCTATGAGGAGGACTTTAGTTCTGAGGAGAGTGAAGCCATTAAGGAGGAGGAGAAATTTTGTTGAGGCAGTGAATATATTTTTCTTTGGTAGAGCAATGAGTTTTACTATGAAGAGGACGGTCCTGTTATTATCTAAGTGTGTGTGGACAAAGTTCTTATTTGAAGAGCACGGCATTTTCATATTACTTGAAGACGAAAGAAAGAGGAGATTTATTTTTATCCATGCCATTTTAATGTTTGTTTGTCATTTGGTACTGTTATTTGTTTCGTCTTTGCCGTTTCAAGTTCTGGTCTTTCTAGGTTGATAGTTTAGAGTTTAGACGTTCTCGACTCAATGGGGATTGAGACAGAGATATTAGACATTGAATTGGAATTTTGTTAGCAGAGTTTACGAGTTTACTAGTTGTAAGTATTTGAATATTTAACTTTAGTAGTAACTTTGAGGCAACAGTAAACATTACGTTCACTTTAAGTCATGTGTAGTTTAATAATGCTTTTCTGATGGTCAATCCATAACTAGGTCATCTATGTTAATGAGACTGATTATGTTTATCGGAAGGCTAGGACGAAAAAATATCTAATTTATCTTGGTTATAATGTTGAGATATAGTAAAAACATGTTACACTCCACCCATGAAAAAGATAATATTGTAGATTTTCCTAAGTGTAAACACCCTCACCTCTATATCCATACTATCCAAGAGCATTACAAAGTAATATTGTTAAATAATATAAAGAATGAAGTAATATGGGGTACACACGTAAATATTTCCTTAGACTAGCACAGATATATATATATATATATATCATACTTCATATAACACTTACCATAAATGTACATGGTCTTAATACAAATCAATAAATACGTGTGTCACCGAGACAGAACAGTACATAATCACAAAATAATATCAAAGTATATAGAGTCACAACGTAACATTTAAAATATAATATATAGTCCAGAGCTACAAAATGATAGTCTCTAGCCCACATACAATACGTCATCACATACAACTACCAGTACATCAATAAGGCTACAAAAACATATAGGGATGTATCATCCTATAACTACTATTAGCCTCCCCAAAATGCTAAGGCAACTCATGTAATCTATATGGTACGTGCATCTACAATGTCTCGGATTGACCTGAGTACAAAACACACAGGTCGGACTATGTTTGAATCAAATTCAAGTGTGATATAATGTAATCTAGGGAGATATTTGTAAGTAACTCTAATACAATGCATATATATATATATATATATATATATATATATATATATATATAACATCAAACCATATTTCCATGCTATATAAAATATCATACTAACAAAACGAGTATGGATAATACGTGGACTGACTATACTTTAGATACACAGTCTTTAGCATAGTTATACCCATCACCAGTGGAATATAAATAGTATGCATCTATTTATCACACACCTAAGAACCAGAAAGGAGACTGATAGCGCGCACACACCTACTCCCGGAGACTCGCACGTGTTCATTTATCATGGCTCCTACAGTCTTAGTTACCTCGACGGACATCGTGACTCTTGTCCATCAGTGTACTCGACTACGCAAGCACTCGATCACGAATCTACACGTGCCCTAAAAATGGTAACAGACTACTGGTCTAGGTGACACAAATAGGCTATACATCACTAACACACTGTTTTACACATTGCCGACACACGACTATAAAATAAGGTGTCGTGGATCTATGGTGCGACCATCTTGATCAGGCCGCTAGGATGGATACTGACTAATCTGGTTCAACTTCCATACCATTAATGAGTTGGATAATGATAGATAATCACAATATGTTTATAACAATGGCTGATACATAACACTATATATATACTGACACATAGTTCTATGCATATACCAACATACAACTATAAATATCACTACTCACCATAGTGAGTACCGTATCAAACATTACACACACACACACACACACGTGTGTGTGTGTATGTATGTATATCCCCGCATGAGTGAACTTACAATGAATAACCAAACAACACTACGGCGTCCCATAACACCGTATGTTATTCGAATGTTTATTCAGTGCTCATAAATTCTACTTCATCTACGCAAGTTATTTATATGCAACGATTTCGATGAATAATCGAAAAAAAATTATCCAACGACATATACTAGACAGTATCACTAAACCATTTGTTCAAATTTCACATCACACATAAATGAAAATGCACAAATAATAAGATATATTGAATCTAAGATCATAAATTATATTTCTTCAATAAAAAAAACCTTGAATGATATCCAAAAGAATATAAAATATCATAGAGTTCCTTCAAAAGTAACTAATATAGGGTTTATAATTACTAACAAACTTTATAGGAACCTTTAATAATTTATAAAATAAGAAATGATTAATTTATACAATTTTCCATTAAATAATAATATTAAATTACTTTAATTAATTACTAAATACTTTAAATAATTTTCATATCCAAATGTAAGACATATGTATATGATAGTATACTAGTGTATTTACTTTGTGTATATATAATTATTTTGATTTAATTTAAATATACATGTATATTTATAAAATAGCAAGCAGACTTAACGACCTATCATAACCGCCAGTTGTCTACTAGAGGTCGACCAGTTGGTTATATGCGGTCGACCAATCAAAGTTTCAGGCATGCGATTGCCTATGCCTGAATTCGTGCATCTCCGACCATCTTCTCCCTTTATTCCTGCACTCCATTAACATAGAACCATACTCCATCATTCTATGATCTCACCAAACCCAAATATCAAACCAATTTCTCAAAATATCAATCAAAATCAAATATTCAGAGAGGACAAAGGAATGTCTAATGGAGAATATAATGGAGATATTGCGGTAAATGATCCAATATCATCTCAGTTTTCTATTCATCAACATTGGTAGACATAGTAGTAAGCAAAGATACCCACCTTGAATGAAGAAACACAATTGCACCTCTATCTACTTCTTGAACTACTTTTTGCTTCTCCCTTGCTCTTTAATGTAAGTGGTTTCTTCTTTAAATCAATAAATAAACCTTTGATTTCTTGCTTGATATTTGTGTAGAGATTGTCAAGAAGCTTTGATTTTAGTTATAGGAATTAAGATTTTTATTTTGATTTTTGATTTGAATTATTGGAGAGGTATGTTTTGGGGCAAATTGATTTTCTAAAGTCAGTAAATGAAAATGTTGGGGTTATTATAGAAGGCGAATCTAGAGAACGAAGTATTTGGAGATGGAAAAATCAAGAGACTAGGATTTTGGGTTTGGGTTGTTGGGCTTGAGTCATATTGGGCTTCATTTCCTTTTCTTATTCTTTTTTTTAAGTTCGTGTAATAATTCTTATTCAAGCCCAATTACGAAACCAATTTTATCATACCAAATTACTTTCTTATAAAGCGTATCATATTTAGTTTAACAAATTATTTTCTATAATTTATTTATTTACTTAAATCCTTTTATTTAAATTATTTAATAATTAATTCCAAACTTTATTAGTAAAATAATTTTTATTATTTAAATAAATATCAAATTTAATTTAACATTTTATTCAAATTAATTTGTATTTACATATTTTGAAATTATTAAATAGATTATTAAATCATTTTTCTTTTTATGTCAAATTCTTATCATTTTTATAAAATAATTCCTATCTAATTTCCCTACCGTTTCCAATATTTATTATAAATAATTATAATCACATTTAATTTATTAATTATTTTTATTTGATTGTTGATTATTTGCTTCTTAATAATGGGTTGTTTTAAACTCTCCTTTAAGAAAATTGCATTCTTGTAATTTCTTATTAGGAAAAATCTATAACTAGCTAGATGAATTCTACCTCTCTACACTATTAGTTAATAGATAAGGATCTAATTACATACCTGACTCATGTGCATCTGAGAATAACTCTGGATAAAATCGTTCCATGAGCTCCTATGTCGTCGAGTGCAATCCAATGGATTGTCGAACCACCGTACTTTCACCAGTGGAACTCTCTTTCTCCTAAGCTGTCAAATTTATGGGTCGACTATCCAAACTAGATGCTACACTAAGGTCAGATTAGGGGATATTTTGAGCTCCTGAATGTCTTTAGGCTCGGCAACATTCTATGTATCCCTCAAACACTTCCTAAGTTGAGATACATTAAAAACATTATGAATCCCAAAGAATTGATTAGGCAATGCAACTCTGTACGCCACTCTCACAACATGCTAAGTAATCAGGTATAAACCCACATAGTAAACTGCTAACTTTCCCAATTTTCCAAATCTCATAACTCCCTTTAATAGAGAAATCTTCACATATAGTAGATCTCCAACTACAAACTCTATACCATTCCTTTTGCGATCGACACGCAACATCTATCGATCCTGGGCCTCCTTTATTCTTTGCCTAATCAGCTCAATCTTCTCTGTTGCTTCCCTAATGGAATCTGAACCTAGAATAAACTTGTCTCTAATCTTCAACTAATAGGATAGCGATCGACACAATCTACCATATAAATTTTCAAATGATGTTATGTCGATACTAGCTTGGAAAATATTATTATAGGCAAACTTGACAAAGCGTAGATGGTCTTCCCAATTACCTCCCAATTTTAGCACACAAGCATGAAGCAAATCCTTAAGAACCAAGTTCACCCACTCCGTTTTTCCACCTGTCTACGGATGATATGTTGTACTAAAATTCAGCTTTGTTCCTAATGCTTCATGTAAACTTTTCCAAAATATGCTAGTGAATTTGGATCACGATCGCAAACTTTGTAGCTAGAAACTCCATGAAGTCTCACCACTTCTTCCACATATAGCTTAGCCACATAAGTTGTAGTTTAGTTTGACTTTACCGGTACGAAGTGCGCTAACCAAGTCAACCGATCCACTATAACCCAAATGTTGTCATGTCCACTTCTTGACCGTGGTAACCCATTCATGACATCCGTGGGCACCTGAAACCACACAATGTTAAACCTATTCTAGTGGGATTTATATAAGCGAATCAATGATTAATAATCCACTCATACCTAATCTCATTTCCATTGAGGGATTTACTGGTTGTAAAAGACCACTAGGTCCTTGGTGCTATACATTTACTAATTGGCATGTCATGCACTCCTTAACAAATTTTCCAATATCACATTTCATACCTTCCTTGTAGTAGAGTCATTTCATATCCATGTACATTTCTCGATCTATGGAAATCTTCCAATACCTTTCTTCGAAGATCATTATCATTTGGCACTACTAACCCATTTATCCTCTATAAGCATCCATAAGAGCCAAGAGAATAGCTAGCTAAATCTTCAATTTCGTCTCCAAATTCCAATCTTTAAATAAGTGTTAAAGTAGTCAGATCTTTCTTCTGTGCTTCTGTGAACCGATGAAGCAACGATGGTCTTGCTACTAAGCTTGCCTTTACTGCTTTTGAACCGACCACCAAGTATCCATCTTGAATCTCGCACATAGATAATGTCTCGAGATCCTTCCACTCAAATATCACCATGGAGACTACACCATGGTAATTCCAAATAAATGCATCAGCAACTCAATTGCTTTTACCAGGTGTGTACTGTATCTCAAAATCAAAAGCTGCTAGAAATTTAACCATTGTTGTTGTCTCATATTAAGATCCTTCTATGTAAACAAATACTACACCAACTTGTGATCCATGTATAACACAAATCGGTATCCAGGTAGGTAGTGTCGCCAAATCTTTAGAGCAAAGAGAACGGCTGCAATTTCCAAATCAACTGTAGCATATCTAATCTCATTAGGCTTTAGCTGCCTCTATGCATATGACACAGCTCTTCCTTTCCTTATTAGCACTACACCTATTTTAGAACCTCGTGCATCTGCATAAACTTTTAAGTCTTGGTTGCCATTAGGGATTATAAGAACAGGTGCATTCATGAGAAAATCCTTCAACTTCAAGTAAGCTTCCTTACTCGTACTTATCCATTGGAAATTCACTTCTTTCCTAGTAAGGTTGGTCAGAGGCTGTATAGTCTTTGAGAAGTATTTGCTGAATCGTCGGTAATAATCAGCCAATCCTAAGAAACTTTTGATCTTTGAAACTGTTTCAGACTTTTTCCAATTCTATATCACTTCTACCTTTGTTGGTTCTATTGAGATTCCCGCTTTCGAGGCAACGTGGCCTAAAATATTGACTTGCCTCTGCCAAAAAAGATATTAGGAGAACTTAGCTTTTAGCTTATTCTGCATTAAAGTCTCCAACACCATCCTGAGGTTCCTCTCATGCTCCTCCTCAGTTTTAGAGTATACCAATATATAATGAATAAAAACTAGGACAACCTGTCCATGTAATCTCTGAAGACTTTGTTCATTAGATCCATAAGTAAGCTGGAGGATTCATCAAGCCAAACAACATCACCAGCCATTTGTATAAGTTGTAACACCTCTAATTTTTTGTAATATTATTCAAGCGATTTAATTAGATAAACTAAATAGAATAATATAAATGTTAAGTGATAAGAGGGTTGAGATTTGAATAAATCCAATTAAGGTCGTGTTTAATGAAATAATTAAATGGGTTTAAGAATGGGTTACAAACTAATTAAATTACATAAGGATGTATTAGGAATCTGCCGCACATACACTTACCCTTATATATTTTCGTTCCTACCATTTTACCTCCCATTCACATCAATTTGAAAATGCAAACAAAAAGCTTAAAGAAGAGATGGCCATTAAGAAAAGAGAAATCCAATTAAAAGCTAGAGATTCAAGCTTAGGGGAAATCAATCTCAATCCAATCTCTCAAGGTGAATAATAATTCCATCTCTATATTATTTTGTAATCATATTTTTAGGGATTTAAGGGTAAATTCAATTTTATGGTGGGTTGGATGATGATATGCTTGAATATTAATTTGTTTAATTCAAACAAGATTGTTTAAATGGGAATATACACGGTTTAAGGGAGAAACGAATTTATGTTGATGTTTAAATGCTTTGGAAAAATTTTATATTGTGTAAAACATGATTTTGCAGCCGAGTTTTGATAATTTTCCAAGCTATGGAAGGATTGTTATAATTTTTCAATGGAAAATATGACTATTTGGGTTTATAAATTTATTTTGGAATATATATTAAGAATTTGGGTTTAAAATTTTGATATATTATATAACACGATAAAATTGAATTTCTAGAATTTTTAAGGATTTTTTCAAAGTGATTTGCTATGCGAATTAAATTGTTTTAGAAGAGGAACTTCTTTACAATATTGATTTTTCTTAATGGAATGACTTATTTGATTAACTTAACCATGGGTTATATCTAAAATTAGCGAAAGTCATTTTTGTAAAGAATATGAAAAGTTAAGGCAACCAATCTGGTGCTGATACGTAGCAGGTTAGCTAGAGAAATGTTTGCTTTAAATAGTATTAAACAAGGGCCACTCAGAAAAGATGGTTCCGCCTTCTTTAGAAGTACCTTTCGACTCAGAACTTCCGCCTTCAATCCAATCGAAACCTACTAAGCCAAAACCAATATACAAGGTATCATAAAGATGGTACATAGTGGATTGGAGAAAGGCAGAAGGTTAAGTGTCGAAAGCTAGGCTTTCGAAGGGGTCGATACCTTGGTTTGTTTCAAAAAGAAGCGCCTGCCTTTGTTTTATTTAAGCCTTCTAAGGAGTCGAAGCATATGTTTTCAAAAGGGGTTTTAAAAGTTTTCAAAGGGGTTTCCATCAACCTATGTTAACTTTCGAATGAATTCCTTACTTATGAAATATTGCTTTTGAATGAAGGGGTTCCGACCTAATCGAAGTGCTGTTTCCGTTCTTCTGCCTTTCGATTGTATTAAAATGATCAATGTTTTCGAAAGGTATTTTTTGTTTTTTTAAAGATGTTTTAAGCAACTTCCTAAATGCATTCGAAAGGGTCCAAGGGTTTCGAAGGCAATAGCTTCGAAAGAGGTTTCGATGCTATGCTTTAATGTTTGTTTAAATGGTTTGAAGCTTTTGAAAGAGATGGTGGACGCCATCATGATTTCTCCAGCATTTTTACATGATAAAGAATGGTTTAGAAAGAGATGCTTTCGCCTATATTCACTTTGACCCATATAATATTTTAAGTATAAACCCAATTGTTTTGAAATGGGAACTTTCAATGATTTCGGAAGGGTTACTTCTAGTGGTTTCGAAAGGGGTACTTCCAATGATTTTGGAAGTCGAAAGAGGTACTTTAATGATTTCGAAAGGGTTACTTCCAATGGTTTTGAAAGGTGTACTTTCAATTGGTTTCGAAGCTATGCTTCTAAAATTAAAGGTTGACACTTTAATACATTCGAAAGATTTCGAAAGAAAGGTTTTAAAGTATTCGAAAGGCAAGAGCCTATTGTTTTGAAAATACATTTTTATGATTTCGAAGGAGGGTATCCAGTGAGGTCAGAAGCTAGGATTCGAAGGAGTCAAAAGGTTTTGGATTTCAAAACAAATAACCCAAACTCAATTACTAAAGGAAAAATCTATGGCTAAATTAAAAGAATTTTGAAATGATTTTAAGAAGAAGCTTTCCTTGATAAAATTACAGGTTAAAGGGATTAACCATATTTTCTGTGAAAAGTATTTCAACAGCATTAAACCCACAGGAGTGGTATTGTTTTGTAATTATGGTTGCTTCTTCAAATATAAATATATTCACATAATAATGGACCCATAACTGCATTTTGGGTATAAAGTGCAGAAGAACCAGCTAGGTTGACCCAATAGTGAATATAAATTGATTAAAGTTATAGATGAGTAGATCTGCATGCAAGAGGTTAGGGAGACCAGAATATAGGATGCCTAAATATAGCAGTTGTCGGGGAGACAGGCTCATAGTGCACCATGAAAACTATGATTAGGATGTTATTAGAGTTACCAATAGGTTCTAATAACTGTTATTTTTGGGCCTCCAAGTAGGGGGATTTTACAATTTGGTATTGAAGCATAGGTTTATGAAACTTTAAAAGAAAATTTAAACCTAAAAGATTTTTAAAACATAATCGAATGAATTTGAAAAGAAGATCGAGGTTTGGGTTAACGCTATAGTAAAATACTTGTATTCGATATATAGGTATATATATATAAGTACGTGTTCCCCTTTCTCTTAGACTGTTCTTCTATATCTTACTAAGGGTCGCATGCAGATTTATAAGAAAGAAAACATGTAAGCAGGAAATGGAAGAGGAAATCTCGGTGGAGGAAGCACTACAACTAATGGAAATTCTCGACCTAATACCAGGAGGAACGAAGGTCAACATGATAATGCTTGGTGCTGGAAATCCACTAATAGATGCGGGGATGGTGTATTAGTTGTTAGCCAATCCTTTGCAAGCTGGGGTTACTAGTAATGTTGGAGGAGCTAATCCTATGGCTCCAGTTGGGAATAACTATTCTAAGTCAAGCAGAGACTACACCAGTCTGGGTGGAAAGCCGTTTGTTGGAACGGAGGATGCTGTTGAGATTGAGAATTGGATATTGCACTACGAGAGGATCTTTACTGATCTAGGATTGGACGAAGGGAAAGAGAGGAGGCTGGCATCTGGCGGTTGCATAAGGCAGCGCTTCATTTGTGGAATAGTGTTACTGCCGGAGTTTCGGACGAAGAATTATAGGCTGATTTTAGAAGGAGGTTCGAGAAGAGGTTTCCATATGAAGTTGCTAAGTCAGCGTTGATGAGGAAGTTCATGGATCTAGTTCAGGGAGAGATGTCAGTAATCAAGTATGCTACTAAATTTGATGAGATGTCCCACTATAGATATGCCACTATAGACACTAACATCAGAAGGAATGAGAGGTTCATTCGAGGATTGAGACTTGAGCTTGCTAGAATGACCATGAACCATATCCAAGATCCTTGTAATGTGGTGGTGGAGATGGCCATTCGCCATGAAGAGATGTTGGCTGGTTATGCTAGAGAGAAGCCAGTTGAATCCTAGGGTCCTCAGAGAAAGAAGAGGAAATTATTAAAGAAGAAGAGAGCCCAGAAAGGGGATGCTGCTAAGAACGAAAAGGATGATCTAGTATACTTCAAGTGTGACAAGAAGGGTCATTATACTCATGAGTGCCGGACACGCAAGGGGAAGAAGGCTGCAAAAAAAAGAATGTAAAGTGCTTTAACTGTGATCAAGTTGGACATTACAAGAACTAGTGTCTAGAGCCAGTCAGGGCGGACAAAATAAAGGTCTTTGCTGTTGGATCATTAACTAAGCCTACTGCAACTGATAATGAAAAGACTGTGATGGAAGGTACATTTTTGATTCAGAGTATACCAGTTAGGATACTATTTGATACCAGTGCATAACATTCATTTATATCACTGTATTTGGTTGATAAGTTATGCTTAGAACCCAAACACCTTGTTACTTCCTTAAGGGTTGCAATCCAATAGGAGGGTATGCAACTCTAGGGAAGAGATATGACCAGTTAGAACTTGATTTGTTGGTTTATATGTTTGCATGTAGTTTGTATGTTTTCGATTTTGTAGATTTTGGAATCATTTTGGGTATGGATTGGTTGAGAAGGTGTGAAGCTAGGATATTTCGCCAGGATGGGGAGATATCACCGAGACACCCTAATAATCATAACCGAATTATATACTCAGCGGAGAATTCTCAACGGAATAGTTGTGTTTTGTTAAGTGCAATGGAAATGGGAGAAGAGCTAAGTCAGGTTGGAATCGCTAGAGAGTTTGCAGATGTCTTTGAGCCAGTAACAAGACTACCACTGAAACGAGCTGCTGATATTCGAATAGATCTTATGCCAGGAGCTGAACCTGTGAATAGACCACCTAGCAGGATGACATCGACTGAGATGAAGGAATTGAAGGTGTAACTAGTGGATCTAGAAGGAATTTTATTAGACCAAGCAGTTCACCTTAGGGAGCGACTGCCGTGTTCGTGAAGAAACCAGATGGGTCATTGAGGATGTGTATCGATTTTTGTAAGTTGAACAAGAGGACGATAAAGAATAAGTATCCTTTGCCGAGAATTGATGATCTATTTGATTAGTCGAGTGAAGCCAGAATGTTTTTCCAGTTGGATTTGGCGACATGCTTCCATCAATTAAGAGTGGCAGAGGACAGCATTCCTTTGACAACATTTTGAACTTGATATGTTTTGTAAGAGTGGTTAGTAATGTCATTCGGGTTGACGAATATCACCTACTTTCTTTGTAGATTTAATGAACCGAGTCTTCCAAGAGTATTTGCATAGACTCATGCTGGTGTTTATGGATGACATTTTGGGATGAAAGAGAGCATGAAGATCATCTTACAGTGGTGCTTGAGAAGCTGAGGCAGAATCAGCTAAAGGCGAAGTTTTTCAAGTGTTGTTTTTGGAAGAAAAAGGTTAAGTTTCTTGGTCATGTGGTTTCAGAGAAAGGATTGTCAGTCGATCCAGATAAGATCAAAGATGTTAACAATTGTAAGAGACCAGAGACGGTGACCGAGATTAGAATTTTTCTTGGACTTGTTGGCTATTACCGAAGATTTGTTAAGGATTTCTTACGTATAGATGCGCCTTTGACTAAGCTTACCAGAAAGGAGGTGAAGTTTGTTTGGTCCGACAAATGTGAGAAAGCATTCCTTAAGTTAAAACATTTGTTGACCAATGCACCAGTTTTGGTAGTTCCAGAAGAAAATCAAGAGTTGGTGGCGTACATTGATGCACGTGGGACAGGATTGAGAGCTGTGTTGGTGTAAAAGGGTAAAGTGGTCGCCTATGCTTCATGACAGCTTAGACCGCATAAAGTGAGATATCCTACTCTTGATTTAGACTTGGCAATGGCGATCTTTGCATTGAACATTTGGAGACATTATCTCTTAGGGGAGAGATTTGAGTTATACACAGATCATAAGCCTTTAAGATATTTATTTTGTTAGAAGGAGTTGAATATGCGATAGTAAAGGTGGCCAGAGTTTTTGGCTGCTTATGATTTTGGTACAGAATATACCCTATGGAAAGGTAATAAAGTAGCGGATGCTCTTAGTAGAAGACACCAGAATGTAATGTTTACTAAACTGGCAGAATGGAAAGATCTAGAAGCTTTGGCCAGTTGTGATGTGCAGTTAAGATCGACTGCTAGCTCTAGTCAGAGTACTGTCATATTATACTGTTTAGAAATTCGACCAGTGTTGAACGAGAGAGTTGCTTCTAAGCAGAAGGAGGATCCACTATTAGCTGAAAGGATCAGAAGACTTAAGGTTGGAACTAAGATCGATGATTTGAAAGATTTTTGTCTTGACCAGAGAGGATGGTTGAGAAAGAAAGGATGATTATGTGTTCCAAATGTTAAAAAATTGAGGAAATAAGTTCTTGAGGAATGTCATTGATCCAAGTTTATGATTCATCCTAGAGGGACCAAGATGTATCAAGATATAAAGAGAAGCTTCTATTGGGAAGGTATGAAGAGGGATGTTGGCTTATGGGTTAGACAGTGTGCAAACCGTCAACAAGTGAAAGCCAAACATAAAAAGCCTAATGGGTTGCTTTAGCCTTTAGATATTCCAATTTGGAAATGGTATTCAATATCCATGGATTTTATAGATGGGTTTCCAAGGTCAAGTAGAGGAAATGAGAGTATATGGGTCATTATGGACAAGTTGACCAAGATTGCCCATTTCATTCCAATAAAGTTGACCAGGACGGCACCATTTTTGCCAAAGCTGTTCATGAAGGACATAGTTAGACTACATGGAGTTCCTAGTAGCATAGTCAGCGACAGAGATGCTTTATGAACTAGTGAATTCTATAAGAGTCCATAAGATGTGTTAGGTATTAAGCTTAAGATGAGTACTACATATCACCCTTAGACGGATGGGCAGATAAGTCGATAAGGTACTCGAGGATTTTTTGAGAGCTTATGTGTTTGACTTTGGTGGATCTTGGAAGGATCACCTATATTTGGTTGAGTTTTTCTACAATAATAGTTATCAGACTAGTATAGGAATGATGCCTTTTGAAGCTTTGTATGGTAGGCCATGCAAATCACAAGCATGTTAGTTGGAGACTGAAGATAGATTGGTCTTTGGTCCAGATTTGTTAAGGGACGCATTAGAAAAGATTGAGTTGATCGGAGAAAGGACGAAGGAAGCTCAATCTAGACAGAAGAGTTACACAGATAAGAGGCGTAAAGACCTAGAGTTCTCAGTTAGAGATAGGGTTTTCATAAAGGTATCACCAATGGAGGGTGTGGAACGATTTGGGAAGTCAGGGAAACTGGCACCGAGATATGTTGGTCCATTCTAGATTATAGAAAGGATTGGAAAGCTCGCATATAGAGTAAAGTTGCCAAGTAGTATGGCAGGTGTTCATAATGTATTTCATGCGTCTCATCTTCACAAGTATGTGCATAATCCAGAGACTACTATTCCTCCGATGGGGTTGTAAGATCTAGTAGTAGAGCTTAATTTGACTTTTGTTAGATAACTAGTCTGGGTTGTAGAGAGAGATGAGAAAAGATTGAGGACCAAGATAGTCAAGTTGGTGAAAGTTCAGTGGAGCGCCAACGAGAAGGATTGTACTTGGGAGACTGAAGACAAGATTCGTGATACTTATCACGATCTTCTTTGAGGGTATATCTATATTAGATTTATATAGATAATTCCTAGTCAGGAAGGCTAGTATGGTTGTTAGGAGTCATTACAGGTGATTGCTATGCTTAGCATTTAGTCCTTACTGAATTTCGAGGACGAAATTCTTTAAGGAGGGGAGCCTGTAACAACCCTAATTTTTTATAAAATTATTTAGGAGATTTAATTAGATAAATTAAATAGAATAATGTAAATGTTAAGTGAGAAGGGGGTCGAGATTTGAATAAATCCTACTAAGCCCATGCTTAATGAAATAATTAAATGGGCTTAAGAATGGGTTACAAACTAATTAAATTACATCAGGTTATATTAGGAATCTGTCGCACATAACCCTTACCCTTATATATTTTCATTCCTAGCATTTTATTCCCATTCACGTCATTTTGAAAATGCAAACCAAAAGCTTAAAAAAGAGTTGGCCATTAAGAAAAGAGGAATTCAATTAAAAGCAAGAGATTCAAGCTTAGAGGAAATCCTCAATCCAATCTCCTTATCTTAATCAAGGTGAATAATAATTCCATCTCTATTTTGTTTTGTAATCATATGTTTTTGGATTTAAGCGTAAATTCGATTTTACGATGAATGGATGATGCTATGCTTGAATATTAATTTGCTTAATTTAAACAAGATTGTTTAAATGGAAATATACACGGTTTTAGGGAGAATCCGATTTATGTTAATGTTTAAAAGCCATGGAAAAAATTTGCTTTGTGTAAAACATGATTTTTGAAGCTATGGAAAGACTGCTATAAAATCTTAAAGGAAAATATGGTTATTTGGTATTATAAATTTATTTCGAAAAATATATTAAGAATTTGGGTCTGAAATACTGAGATGTTATATAACATGATTAAAGTGAATTTCTAAAAAAATTGGTGATTTTTCGAAAGTGATTTTTTATGGAAATTAAATTGTTTCAGAAGATGGACTTCTTTGAAATATTGATTTTGCTTAATGGAAGGGCTTATTTGATTAACTTAACCATGATTTAGATCTGAAATTAGCGACAGTTTTTTTAGTAAATAATTTGAGAAGTTACGGCAACCAATCTGGTGTTAACACGTGGCAGATTAGTTAGAAAAAGGTTTTCTTTAATTAGTATTAAACCAGGGTTACTTAGAAAAGTTGGTTCTGCCTTCTTTAGAAGTACCTTTCAACTCAGTACTTCCACCTTCAACCCAGTTGAAACCTACTCAGCCGAAACCAATACACAAGGTATCATGAAGATGGCACGCAGTTGATTGGAGAAAGGCGGAAGTTTAGGTGTCGAAAGCTAGGCTTTCGAAGGGGTCAATACCTTGGTTTGTTTTAAATAGAAGCGCCTGCCTTTGTTTTATTTAAGCCTTCGAAGGAGTCGAAGCACATGTTTTCAAAAGGGGTTTTTAAAAGCTTTCAAAGGGGTTTCCATCAACTTATGTTAGCTTTCGAATGAGTTCCTTACGTATGAAATATTGCTTTTGAAAGAAGGGGTTCTGACTAGGTCAAAGCCTGCTGCCATTCTTTAGCCTTTCGATGTCATCAATGCTTTCGAAAAGTAGCGTTTGTTTTAAAAGATTCTTTAAGTTGCTTCCTAAATGCCTTCAAAAGAGTCAAAGTGTTTTTAAGGCAATGACTTCGAAAGGGGTTTCGATGCTATCTTTCAATGTTCGTTTAAATGGTTTGAAGCTTTCGAAAGAGATGGTGCCGACGCCATCATGTTTTTTCCAAAAAATTTATATGATAAGGAATGTTTCGAAAGGGATATTTTTGCCTATATTTACTTTGGCTTAAATAATATTTCAAGTATAAATCCATTGGTTTCAATAAGGGGACTTTCAATGATTTCGGAAGGGTTACTTCCAATGGTTTCGAAAGGGGGACTTTCAATGATTTCGGAAGGGTTACTTCCAATGGTTTCGAAAGGGGTGCTTTTAGTTGATTTCGAAGCTATACTTCTAAAGTTAAATGTTGATACTTTAATACATTCAAAAGGTTTCGAAAGAAAGGTTTTAAAGTGTTTGAAAGGCAGGAGGCTAATGTTTTGATAATAGAATTTTATGCGTTCGAAGGAGGGTATCCACTAAGGTGGAAAGATAGGATTCGAAGGAGTTGAAAGATTTTGGTTCTCAAAACAAATAACCCAAACTCAATTACTAAAGGAAAATCGCATGGCTAAATTAAAGGAGTTTTGAAATGATTTTAAAAAGAAGCTTTCCTTGATAAAATTATATGTTAATTGGAATAACCATGTTTTGCATGAAAAGTATTTCAAGGACATTAAACCCACAGAAGTGGTATTGTATTGTAATTATGGTTGCTTCTTCAAATATAATTATATTCACATTATAATGGACCCATAACTGCATTTTAGAGGATAAAGTGCAGAAGAACCAGCTAGTTGACTCAGTAGTGAATATAAATTGATTAAACTCCTTGATGAGTAGATTCGCATCCAAGAGGTTAGGGAGACCATAATATAGGATGCCTAAATATGGAAGTTGTCAGGGTGACATGTTCATAGTGCACCCATGAAAACTATGACTAGGAAGTTATTGGAGTTACCAATAAGTTCATAGTGATCCATGAATACTATATTGTAAAGAGTGGTGGGAAAAGGCCAATTGGTTTGTAGTGAACCCATAAAAACTATATTTGGATTAAGTTATTGACAGCGGTCAATAGGTTCGCAGTCAACCCATGAAAACTAAGATAAGGGAGAAGTTATTGGATTAACTAGTAGTTTCAGAGGAACCCATGAATCAATTAAACCCAAAGGAGTGGCAGTGTTAAGTTAATTGGCAGGGACAATAGGTTCATAATTCACCCATTAAAACTAAAATTAGACAAGGAGTCCAGAAGTTAAACACTGGTTATTAGTAAGCCTATGAAAACTAATAGGTTAATAGTGATCCCGGAAACTATAAATATGATAGAGAGTCAATTAAATAGAGGATGTTAAATCCAGAATGTTTTAACTAGTTTGCATATCATCATAATATTTTAAAATGACTATGTTTTAAACATTGTGGATGCATGAGCACGGTATATGGTTTTATAAAGGTTTTGAAATACTAGTGAAGGAAAAAACTATTCCGCTAAGCAACGTGGTCTCACTATATATCTAAATGATTTGAGATGGTAGATTATTATTCATATCAGGCTTTACGTCTGACTCGAAGTTTATATTTTCCCCTTAAACTCTCAGGTACTCAATTGATTTTGAGTCGTTTGAGAGTTGAGCTTTTCAGGTACCTCTTTAGACGAATAAGCTTCTGGAGACGTGTAGGAGGCAATGATAGCTATTTAGAGTTCTATTTTCTTTTGATTCCGCTGTGTTATTTGTAATGGAAAATTTGTTAAATTGCCTATATATAATCTAATCGTCCATAATCATCCAAGGGGTTTCATATGTAGTTCTTGGCATATGTTATTATAAATATAGTTCTCTGAATGTGATTGAAGATTATGAGATTACAATTAATTGGAAATGTTTTGTAATGGTAATTTTTTTCCATATTCATGTGTTTCTGTGTATCAATGAATCTAACACCGCCATATCTGCTCGTCGAGGATTAATAACTATGATGACTGCAGCATCTATAGCCGTCAGTTTTGGGCCTCCAAGTAGGAGGATGTTACATACGCCATACCTTGTTCTGAATGCACTCAGTTGAATGTTGTCCTCTGCAATTCTAAGTTGATGGAATCTCGCAGCTAAGTCCAATTGTGAGAAGATCTTAGCTCTACTTGGTTGATTGAACATATTATCAATCCTAGGAAGGGGATAATTATTTCTAATCGTCAACTCATTCAACTTCCTATAATCGATATGCAATTTAAGGAATACATCCGACTTCTTTACAAATACAATTGGGGCTCTCCAAGGTGAACTGTTTGATCTAACATAATGCTTTGACTCTTGTTCAGACAGCTACTTCTTAAGTTCTTCATTCCCTTTTGCAGACATTCTAGTCGCAGGTCGACTAACAGATTAAGGTTCGAGAATAAGAACTATTCGGAACTAAATAGCCCGCTTAGGAAAGTAAATCTATTATAGGTTCAAAGGTATCTGAGTATTTCTTAACCGTTGGAATCCAAGCAGTCTCATCCTCATCTTGAACTTTAATTACAAAATAAGATCCACCTAAATCTTCTCTCTCTTTCAGGAGCTATGCTAACTCTTGCTTCAGAATCTAGATAACTAAGAGTCGCAATCCTTTCAGACCATAATAAGTGTGCCTCATATCAATCCAACCAATCCATCCCAATAATGATTCAAAATTCCATGTACTCAAATACATGCAAGTCACAGAAAAAAGAGTAACCATCCAAAAGCAAGTCAACATCTTTGTAGAACATCTAAGGGTTACATATCCTCCAATAAGATTCGCAATCCTCAAAGATGTTACTAAATATTCCACATCAAGATTAAACCTATCTACTAGTTCTTTAAATACGAAGAGAGTGGCACACCTATATTGAATAAAACTCTAATAGGAAAATCTTTAATGTACCTTTGAGGACTGTAGGTGCCTTTCCTTTAGCTTGAGAGGCACTAGCAACTGTCTCTATAGCATTCAACTATCCAGTCTTCTTCTCTGATGTAGGATAAGTGTAGCTAAGATGCCCCTCCTTGTTGTAGATCCTACACTTCTTCTAAAATGGAACTTGACAAGGTTCGAAACACTCTGTGGAGAAATGTCATCTCTCTCTTAACTCCTAAACTCTAATGTGCCAGTTCTCACTGGCTTATTACTCTAAAAGCTAGGATTTTCCTTCCTGAATGAGAATCTTCACTTATGTCTGACAACTGCCTTGGTCTTTGACTCATCTTCACTGCTTTCTTTCTCCTCTTCCTCATGTCTCAAAGCTGAGTCCACATGTTTCTCAAAAGTAATCTCTAACTGAGGTAGAAGAGCTTCGTTAAAGATTTCTTTAACCTGTATATTAATAACCGATTCTTCTTCAATGGCATGTTATTGAGCTCATAGTCGTACTACAATAAAGCTTGGAATGAAGAAACATGCTCTGCTGTGGACATGTTACACTGCTTTAGATCTATAAACTTACATGCTATAGCCGCCTTCTCTACATTTAAAAGAAGCTTCCTCCCAAATCAATCCTTGAAATCTTCCCAAGTCAGCTCTAACTTATCCTTCTCCACTATAAGAAGCTCATACCAATCCAATGCCCTTTCTTGAAGGTGATTGGAAGCAATCTACTAATCGGTTATGCACATACATATGAAGATACATTCACACATCTTCAGCCAAGCCTGCACTACTATCACTCCCTCGTCGACATGAAAGGTTTTCCCTCCTAGTTTAGCATAATCGCTGTATAGCCTAACAAATTTAGATCGAGAAGTGGGAGGACTTGGAGTGGTGGCAAGCATTCGACTGCTCGATACACCTTACTAATTCCATAAGCTATTTCATAGTCATGTAGACTCCTCCAGATCCACTGGGCAAACCTGGGTCTCCATGACCGACATGAGTTCCAACCATTCCTCACTTCACTTAAGTGAGATATAGGTTAAAGATATTCAAAAACATTAGTAAATATCAAATCACATAAATAACAAGTACACACCTAGATGACTACACCCGGTAATCACCATATATAATTAAATAAATATATTTAGATTATCTATCCAATACCCAAAGGATAGGGTCTCCTAAGTCTATCTAGACCAATGACTCATGTCTCTTCATGACATGTGTTATTCTAAACCTGCTCTAATACCAAACATGAACACCCTCACCTCTATACTCATACCAGAGTAATACTATCAGATAATAAGGAGAACAAGGCGATATAGAGTGTACATGTGAATATTCTCTTGGACCAACACCGGTACATATCATACTTTATAAAATACTTATCACAAATGTAAATAGTCTAAGTACAAAGCAATAAACATGTGTGTTACCAGAACAGAGCAACATATAATCATATAATAATGTCAGCGTAATTAGGGTCACAACGCAACATTTAAAATATAATACATAACATAATACATGGTCCAAGGGTACAAAATGATAATCTCTAGCCCACCATACAAGACATCATCATATACAACTACTAGTAAATCAATGAGGTTACAAAAACGTACAGGGAATGTATCATCCTATAACTACTATTATCCTTCTAAAATTCCAAGGAAATTCTTGTTATCTACATGGTACTTGTGCTTACAATGTCATGGAATGATTTGATATAAAACACATGGGTCTGACTATGTACGAATCAAATTAAAGTGTGATATAATGTAATTTATGGAGATATATTTAAGTAACTCTAATACGATGCATATGCATAACATCAAACCATATTTCCATACTATTTAAAATATCATACTAAGAAAATGAGTATGGATTATATGGGTATTGACTATACTTTAGGTACACAATCTTTAGCATTGTCATACTCATCATCAGTGGAATATAAATATTATATGTCTATCTATAACACACACCAGAATTAAATGAGGGAATGGCAGTGCACATACATCTTCTTTAGAAGAATCACAAGTATCCATCTGACATGGCTCCTATAGTCTTAGTTACCTCAACGAACATTGTGACTCATATCCATCAGTGTACTTGACAACGCGAGAATTTGATCATAACCTTAAACATGCCCCTAAAATAGTAATAGACTGTTGGTCTAGGTGACACAAAGGTGTTATATATTGCCGATACATGGTTTTATATGTTGCTAACACACGTCTATAAAATAAGGTATCACAGATCTAGGGCACGACCACCATGATCAGGTCGCTCGGATGGTTACTAGCCAATCTGGTTCAACTTTCGTACCATAAAGGATGTAGATAGTGATAGATAAATACAACGTATTTATAACTATGGCTGACACACAAAACTATATATATTAACACATGGTTCTATACACATGGCTATAACCATCACTACTCACCACAATGAGTAACATTTCAAACAATACATACATACATACATATATATATATCCCCGCATGAGTGACATTTACTTACAATGAATAACCAAATAAATAAAAATACGACATCCTATACTACCATATGTTAATCGAATATTTATTCAATGCTCGTAAATCCTACTTCATCCACACAAAGTATTTCTATGCAACGAGTTTGATGAAAAACTGGAAATGTATTATTAAAAGGCGCACGCCAAATGGAATTAGTAAACCGTTCATTTAAATCTCTCATCATACAAAAATCAAAATACATAAATAATATTATATAATATATATACACTGAATTTAAGATCATAAATAATATTTCTTAAATAAACACAACCTTGAATGGTATCCAAAAGAATATAAAATATCATAGAGTTCCTTCATAAGTCACTAATATAGGTTTTCTAATTATTAACAAATTTTATAGGAACCTTTAATAATTTATAAAATAAGAACTGATTGATTTATTTAATTTTCCATTAAATAATAATATTTATTTACTAAATAGTTTAAATAATTTTTACATCCAAATGTAAGACATATGTATATGATAGTATATTAGTATAGTTACTTCATACATACATAAATATATATATTGATTTAATTTAAAAAAAAAATTTAAAAAAAAACTAGACAAGCATACTTATCGACCGATCGAAGTTTTAGGCACGTGATTGCATGTGCCTGAATTCATGCATCTCCGACCCTCTCATCCTCTTATTCCTCCACTGCATCAACGTTCAACCGTAATCCATCATTTTATGATCTCACCAAACCCAAACATTAAATTAATTTCTCAAAATATCAATTAAAATGAAAGACGCAAAGATGATGGAATGTTACAGGGAGATGATAATGGTGTTATTGACTGACAAGATCATGTAGTATATTAGTTTCCTATTCACCAACATTAATAGACATAGTTGTGAGCAAAGATACTCACCATGAATAAAGAAACAAAATTGCACGTCTATCTACTTCTTGAACTACTTCTTGGTTCTCACTTGCTCTTCACTATAAGTGGTTTCTTCCTTAAATCAATGAACAACCTTTTAATTTCTTACTTGATATTTAGTATAGAGATCGTCAAGATGCTTTGCTTTTAATTATAGGAATCATATATTTTGATTTTTATTTTGAATTATTGGAGTGGTAAGGTTTGAGGGCAGACTTATTTTCTAAAGTCGGTAAATGAAAACGTTGGGGTTAATTTTTATGGAAGGGGACAAAGAATCCAAAGAATGAAGTATCCAGAGATGGAAAAATCAGGAGACTATGGTTCTTGGGCTTGAGACATATTGGGCTTCATTTCTTTTCTTATTCTTTCTTCTTTTTATTTCTTTGGTTCATGTAAAATTCTAATTCTAGCCCAACTACAAAATTAATTCTACCGTACCTAATTACTTTGTAATAAATCGTATCACTATTTATTTTAACAAATTATTTTCTATAATTTATTCATTTAATTAAATCATTTTATTTAATTGTTAATTCCAAACTTTATTAATAAAATACATTTTATCATCTAAATAAATCTCAAATTTAATTTAAATCTTATTCTAACTAATTAATTTTTATATACATATTTCAATATTATTAAATAGATTAATAAATCGCTTTTCTTTTCATATCCAATTCATATCATTTTTACAAAAAAATTCTTATTTAATTTCCAAACTATTTCCAATATCTATTACAATTAATTCTAATCACATTTAATTTATCAATTATTATTGTTTAATTGTTAATTAATTGCTTCTTGATAATAAGTTGCTACATTTAGCCTAAAAACAAATGGTTGTAGATGATAAGAAGCACTTTTCATGAAACGCTAAAGCTATGAATGCTCTTATTTATGTTCTCGATAAAACCGAATTTAATCAAATTTCTTAGTTTTTTTATGCACATGAAATTTGGCATACTTTGGAGGTCACACATGAATGTAACCTTAAGCCAAGGAATCAGGTCATGCTTTAGTCAGTGGTGAATATGAAAATTTTGTGATGTTGAAGGACCAAAGCATAAAAGAGATGTATGGACACATTTCAGTGTTGTTATATGATTCTAAAGCTTTATTCAAGGTGTATACTAAAGTAGAGTTGGTTCGAAAATACTAAGAGTTCTTTCAAAACTTTTGAGGCAAAGGTAAAAACTATATAAGAATCTAAAGAAGTGATCAAACAAAGCATGGAGGAACTGATTGGAAACGTCATGATCTATGAGATGGAACCAAAAGCTAGGGAAAATCATGACCACTCAAACTCAAAAAAAAATTAGTTTCACTTAATAGCACTTTTGATAGTGATGATGAAGATAACTTTATCAACGAATTAGCAATGTTAATGAATGGTCTTAAGAGATTGTCCAAATGGAATTACAAATCTTCAATCAAAAGAAAAGGTGTCAAGTCAAAGCCATTCAAGAACTCAAATAATTAAAATGAAGAAATCGTCTACTATAAAGATAAAAAGACATACCATATAAAAATAAACTATCTATGGATTCAAAATGAAAAAGGAAAGAAAAAGAAAAAAGGCATTTGTAGCTACATGGGATGATGATGAAGGAGAAGAGTATACTGAGAGTGATGAAGATGAAGCAACTTTGTGTTTGATAGGGCATTCATCTAAGGACGATAGTGATGATGATTCAAGTGAGGTACCAAAATTAACTTTTCAATATAACTCTTAATATGTTATTAACTAACAAAAATAGTTGATAATACTAGTCTTAAAAACAAAAAATTGAAATCTTAAAATGCTTAGATTAGAACCAAACTAAAAAGGATAAAGAAATTCAAAATCCAGAATGTGAAAACTTTCGATCTTTAAATAAAGAGTTGAATGAATTTAAGACTAAATTTGAAACTCTTGAAAAGGGATTTTGATTCTAAAGAAAAACGATGACACAAAAAGAGAGAATTTTATCAACTGATGTACCTACTTGTGAAAGAAACATGTCACTTAAATTCAAAGTGCAACACCTTAAGCCATAAATTAATAATTTTCTAGAGGTAAAAAGCCACTTAATGTTGTTAGGTAATCATCCATATGCAAATAGTAGAAAAGGATAGGGTTTTGAAAAATCACAACAAGATAGGGAAAAATGCTCATGGTAGAAGTTTATTTCCAAAATGTCTAAGTTGTAGTAAAATTGGACATAGTTACAGTAGATGTTGGAATAGAAACAAGAATAAAACTTTTAGATAAATTTGGATTCCTATAGGCTCTATTGATAATTATCTTAAATTATATCATTTTGGAGTACTCAATTATTCGATCTCTAATGCTAATTGACCTTTGAAGTTTCCTAGGTCACCTTTTTCTTCTTGTGTGTAGGTATGTTGGTGGACTAAGGAACATAATGAATGATATTTGGACTAAGGCTATTCTTGACATATAATATGTGATAATTAATGGTTTCTTAGCCTAGAGGACTATAAGGTTGGTAGTGTTACTTTAGGCGATAATGGTAAAAGTAAGATTATTGGAAATGGTAAAGTAGGTAAAAATACAGTTCTTTGATTGATGTTCTCTGTTTTGAAATTACATCATAATCTCATCTTTGTATGCCAGCTTTGTGGCAAAGGCATGATTTTTTTTTTGAGTAGATGTCATGTTTATAAGTTAGATTGTTGTCTTTGACACTGATATTTGTAAAATCATTGATAAGTTTTCAAGTGATGTCGTGTTTACAGGTCAGGGGAAATGGAAAGCTTACTCCCTCTCTCTTTGTTATTTAGGTGTTTAGTAGCTAGAGATGAAGAAGACACCTTATAGCATAGAAAGTTAGCACATGCTAGCATGAGATTATTGGGGAATCTTGAGTGGAGGATGTTACTTAGAGGATTGTAGCATCGGAAATTCAAGAATGGTAAATTGTGAAAAGCTTATACAATAGGTAAATTTAATCAATCATGAATACATGTTAAAATCATTGTGAGTACCTCTAGATTTCTTGAATTAACTCATATGGATTTGTTTGACCTAAAGATATTGATAGTTTAAATGGTAAGAAGTTTTTCTATGTGTTAGTTTGTGATTATTCTATGTTTATTTGGGTTTATTTTCTAGCCAAAAAGTTCAAAACTATCGATTATTTCTCAGAATTTGTAACTTGGTTAAAAAGAAAAAGGTGTTTCAATAATAACATTATTAGTAATCATGAGGATCAATTTAGAAATTAGGATTTTGAAATATCTTATGAGGAAAATGGTTTTAAACATGATTTCTCTGCTCCACGAACATATCAACTAAATAGGGTGGTCGAAAGAAAGAATCATGTATTATAAGAATTGGCTAAATCTATGTTAAACGATTATACTATTCCTTTATGTTTTAGGCAGGGGAAACAAATATTTATGCTATGTAATTAATAGAATATTGATAAGAACAATGATTAATAAAAATTCTTATGAGTGATGGTTTAATAGGAAATCTAACATTGCATATTTAAAGTATTTGGGTTTCCGCGTTTAATTCTTAATATAGGTGATCAACTAGGAAAGTAGGCTACTCATCAAGGTGAAAAGATTATAGAGTTTTCAAGAAAAGATTGAAAATTATTGTGAAGTCAACCAACATGAAGTTTGATGAGTCAAGTGTTGATGAAATTACTAAAAAGGATAGAGGTGATGGTAGAGATGATGGTGTTAATGGAAGATTATTCGATGATAGCAAAAGAACTTGTTCATGCATTACTAAACCCTTGAGAACAAGTTTGGAAACCAAGAATTTTGAAATTTAAACTAAATCATACACTAGAATTGGTTATAGGCAATCAGACAGAAAGTATACAAACACGGTCTTATTTTAATTATAATCAATTTTTTGTGTATTCACAGTGGTTTTAATTCTAAAACTAGACCAAAAAATGCTGATATAGCACATAGTGATGAATGTTGGATAATTAACATGCAACATCAACTTAACTAATTACTGAGTAATAATGTTCAAAAATCAGTTCCTAGACCGATTAACTATCCAATAGTAGGAACTACATGGGTGTTCAAAAATAAACTTGACGAATCTAGAAATGTAATTAGAAACAAAGTTAGACTTGCTAGAAAATGATAGAATCAAACATAAGACATTGATTATGAAGAAACATTTGCCAGTCGCTAGGTTAGGGGCCATTATAATTTTTCTTGCTTTTTTGTGTTTTAAAGGTTTTAAACTTTAGTAAATGGATGTAAAAAGTGATTTCCTAAATGGTTATTTGAAAGGAAAGAATTTGTAGAACAACCCTCTAATTTTGAAAGTCATGGATTTCAAACCATGTGTACGATCTTGAAAAATCATTATATGGTCTAAACAAGCCATAGGGCTTGGTATCGACCATAGCATATGTCTATTGGAAAATCGTTTTAGAAAGGGAAGAGCTGATACTACTTTGTTTCTGCTACATGAACATGATGACATTTGATTATAAAAATTTATGTTGATGATATCATTTACGGTGCTACAATAGAAATATTGTGTTAGAAGTTTGAAAAAGTCATGCATGATAAATTTGAAGTGAACTTGGTTAGAGAATTGAAATATTATTTAGAGTTTCTGGTTATGCAAAGTGATAACGACATTTTTATCTCACAAACGAAGTATGTGAAAGAGCTGTTGAAATAGTTTGGAGTTAAAAATACAAGGCCACTTAGGATGCCTATGAGTCTTTTAACCAAATTTTATAACGACGAAAAAGAATTCTAATTCATCTAAAGAAATATCGAGATATACTTGGTTCTCTTATTTATCTTACTGCTTCAAGACCCGATATTATGTTTCTGTTTATGTGTGTGCACGTTTTTAATTAAATCCAAAAGAATCTCATTTAAAAGCCACAAAAATAATTTTGAGATATATTTTACACACATAAAAGTGGTTTATGGTATCCTATATGTGATAGATTTGATTTTATTGGTTATTCTTATGCTAAATATGTGGTTGCCTTGTAAATAGGAAAAGCACCAGTGGAACATTTTTCTTGTTAGGACACTCATTAATTTCATGATCAAGTAAAAAACAAAACTATGTTACATTATCTCCCATTGAAGTAGAATATATTGCCTTAGGAACTTGTGCTTAAATTTTAGCTCAATACTTAAACATGTGCCTTTAAAATGTGATAGTAAAAGTTAATTGACTTGTCAAACAACCATGTTCGCCACTCTCGTATTAAACATATTGTAACATCCCCGTCCGAAGTTAAAATAAATTGAATATTTTAAGATGGATATTTTTTGAATTTAATTCATTAAATTGTATTTTTGAATTTCTTTGACTATAAAAGGAGTATATATATTTCAAATTCAAATTTGAATTGTATTTTAAAATTCACATGCTATTTGAAAATTTATTTTAACAAAATAAATAATATTTTGGAATTGTTTTAAGGAATAAAACAATTATTTTAAAAAAATTAAAAATTAAAAGGCAATGTTTAAAGAAAAGAAAAATCATTGCAAAAAAGAAATAAAAATTTGATAAAACGCATTGCGCGGACTTTTGAATGGATGTAAAATTTTGATTTAAAGGTGATTAGAGGGATGATTAAATTTAAAAATAAAATTAAAAATCACTTTTACTTTTCATTGGTCCAAATTATTTTGATCCATACTATCCCCACCCTTACCATCTATCCCGTTTATATCCTTTGCTTTTTAAAACTTGACCCGTATCCCCATTTTTATCCCTTTCCCTAATTAACAAATAAAAAGAATTTAAAGCATGCATGCCTTACGACCTGATGCTTCTTAAATGAGGAAGCGACGATATATGAGGCCGAGCGTGGTGAGTAGATGAGTGCATGGATTAGGGTTACATGCACTAGGGAGACATGTTATTGGTGGCAAAGCGAGTTCAGGTAAAGGACGTTGATGTGGGTGAAGGTTTTAGATGGCGTGCGGTCCTAACGTAGGCATGAGCTAATGGCGAGGTTGAAGTTGGAAGGGAATGCATTAAAAATGAGAAATTTTTTGAATATATATATATATATATATATATATATATATATATATATATATTCCTACTTGATATGCCTACTTGTTCATAAATTACTACAGAAGAAAACCTATAGGGATTAAACACTAAAATTGATTAGCATTCATTGTGTGAATTAAGAGTAAATCTCTTTGATTTTAATCGATATACATTAGTGAATATTTCAAACTCTTTTAAATTTATAGCAAGTATATCAATTAACCAATATGTTTACCGTATACTATTTTACTTTTAATTGGAGTATATAAATTTTATACTTGCTACTTGGATTGATGTTTGACTGATGATCTTACTATGTGATGTTAGAACCAATATTGAGCGGGTATAACCTGTTTATAGTAAGTAGAATAATTATTTTGAGAGTATATCCTACCTTTTCAAACTACAGTGGATGATTCTATCATTAGTGGATTCAACTTGATTTAATTTAATATCTATGATGATGATGAAGGCTTAGTTGCTTTGATTACTATTAGTAGATGATTGATGATTGATTGTTAGATCAACGATTGTTTGACTTGAATTATATACGTTTGAATCATGTGCTATATACTATGATGTTGATTGTTTTGGCTGGTAGAAATTGAATTAAAATGGCAATGAATTGAAAATTCATTTTAAAATCATAACTAGAGTTTTGAAATTTTGAAAAATTTAAAAATAACGTTGATATACAAGTGACATTTTAAAAATATTAAATTTTAAAATTTCAAATATTTAGCTTATTTTGAACTTAAATTCAAAAGGAGGTATTATTCCACTTTTAAATTTTTTAAATAAGAAAATTTGGAAAAATCCTAGTTTATTGAATTGAAACATCCCAAAAGCATGTTTGAATTAGATTGGAAAAAACATCTTATTTTTAAGAATTAAGTTTGAATATTTAACTTAATTATGGATTTAAATTTGAATTAAAAGGTTTAAATATTTATAAATGATGCGAAAAGTAAATAACATTCAAACATATTCTTTTGAAAATTTGTAAAGACAAATAAGAAGTAATTTGAGATGAAATCCATATTTTAAAGTTTAAATTTTAATTATTTAATTATATTTTGAATTTAAACCAGGATTAATGGAATAAATCCTATTTAAATAATTCAAATTTCGCTTTGATTTGAATAATACGAATTGGTGTGATTGTATGCTTGTATGGTTGATATTATTCATGTTTATTTTGTTTGAATTCTATCATTTTAAGTTGGTTACTTCATTTTAGCCCACATATTATTATTCAAAATCGTGTTTAAAAAAGTTTTTTTTAAAGAAATGATGCTATTAACTACAAGTTAAACCATGATGCATGAGCACGACTAATCAAATGGGCTATATAGTAGGTTAAAATGACATTTCAAGAATAAATGTCGGGTTGAAAGATCAAACGATTTTGAAAGTAATAAATTTAACATTTATCGAGAACTGCATAAGACAATGACAACTTAATTGTTAGTATCATTCCTAGCGGTCTGATTCGAGGATTGCAACCCGAATCATGATGACCTTATCCTTCATCATTATATCCAAACGATCCGTTACTGGGATATATAAAGCTATTATGGATAATGAAAATTCTCAGAGACGTAGTGAAAACAAAGACAAATAGTGCCACAGATGGAGATATTGATGAAGTGAACTATAGCAGTAGTAAGATTTATCTCGTCCCTAGATACCTAAAGGGTATGACAACAAATTGGTTATGTGAAGTGCACATCCCAACCGACTAGAAGTATACAGGTGAAAAGGACTGGGATGACTTGCCGGGGAAGATTAGTCTAGGTAGAGGGTAAATCCATAGATGATATACCAATGTGCAATCCTTCTAGGATTCACAACGTGAGGATATGATTTGACCGTCTTACAATTATTAGTAGAAATGTTCTATAACTCATAAAATGGTTGTTTCAAATGTTTATTTGAATTTATAACACACAACGAAACTTATAACTAAAATGATAAGACATGATACCTAATTGATTAGAGTTGTAGTTGTATATGTTATATTGATTCGTGACATGACAAAGGTGTTATAACTGGTTTGTGAAAATTAGGATTTAGGAACACATTTAGCATGTGTGATCTGTGTGTACTTATATGTCCTATAATCCCCGACAAAACACATTCATCTATTTTCATTGCATGATTATACTCACAGCTAAATATCTAGCCCGACTTAAGATTTTCTTTTGTGATATCTCCTCGGGTCAGACTGATTTGTTTTACAGGTGAGTATTATGACTGTATATGCTTTGTGGGATGCGTTATGGGGTTGGAGCAAATGACGATGGGGAGTATTTGCTTTACCTATACTTATGTTGAGATGTCATTATAATGTCGATATGATATGATGAGTTATATGTGTGTGTGTAAATATATATGTATGTATAAGAGATGTATCAGATTTTTAGATGTGGTATAAAATTCATTAATTTTATTCACTTTAATTTTGTTAATAGGGAAATTTTCATTTGTGGCACTAATACTATATTATTCAAATTCTTTGAACTTGTGTATATTGCCTTATGTTCTGATTAGATACATATTATTTTAGATGTATTCAGGCATTCAAATGTATATGTTTTGACTAAAAGGAGTGGAATAAGAGATTTCTCCTTCCGTGCTCACTAATCTGAGCCTTTTGACGCTAATCTTCCTTTGATATTTCAATCACTAAAATCAGGGCATCACAACATGGTATCAGAGCTAAGGTTAGAATAATACAAAGATGGATATATATTTTGTCCTTAAAGAAGTTAGACTTAGGATGTTTACCCATTTTTTATTCAACTCATACATGTAATGTGTGAGTTATTGAATACTCAAAAGGGTTGATCATTGGGATAATATATATATATATATATATAAGTATTTGCATTGAAAATTTATTAAGTAAAAGTATTTATTCTCTGAAAGAAAAATAAAATTATATTTATAATGCCACACCTCTATAATCATAATACTAAAGAGTATTACTAGATAATACCATCTAATAATTTGAAGAATAAGGCGATATTGAGCTGTTACACGTAAATATTCCCTAGTGCCAACATCAAAACATATTAAAAATCTCATATGACACATTTATAGGTACTCGGTACCGGCACAAAACGAAAAACAAGTGCATTTTCAGATAGAACAATACACAGTATCAATAAATCATAGAGAAAACCTAGTCATCAATGCAATTATAATATATATAATGAATAACATATACAAGTGGCAGCGGGTCTATATAAAAGTGTCAATACCTACTATCTCTAAATACAAAATAGGTCCAATACATACAATCCAACAAAATATACCAACATGATAGCTTATATCATATAATGATACACAATACATGTGACAACTCGCACCATAATGGGTCCAAATTTTCCCTAAATCGAAAATCTAGGTCCATTAAGGTATGGATCGTTGATTTTGGTATCCTACAAATTAATAAATACATATTAGAACTCTATCGATATAAACTCACAACAAAATAGGAGAGTATAATAAAACATATAATTATGGACCACGATTGACACTTCCAATATCTAGTGTCCTTATTAATGTCAAGCATGCATAAGGAAACATGCTCTTCCACTTTTCCCGCCTTGTACTAGAACTTGTCCCTCTAAGCTATTTGTAAGAGGAGTGGATCAGAACAGCGTTTTGGCGGTTGGTAAACTTTATACATAACACTAGTTTATGCCGATTTTCCTCCATTACATGTTATGTCTCTTATTTTATTTTTACTTAGTCGTCTCGACTCCACGTATAAGCATAATATGCTCTATCTACTTGAAGTAGACTATAATTACACACACACACACACACATATGTATATATATAAGTATAGTAGTTCCATTTGGACCAAGATATTATCCCCGCTCGTATCCATAACCCAGCACCGCATCAAGATCCATCATCAACGCAGTATCACGTCCTCATCGTTGTGCATACCAAGGAACTCCTATAATGCCTAATAACGGTGTCACAATTGTTTGCCTTATTCTATCCATTTTTGAAAGACCTCCATAAATGGTTATCTAGACTTTCTCTAAATAAACAAACTAGCAAACAATTATGGCAGTGCATGACCTAAATGTGATCTACACAAGTATGAGGTGTAGCCGTTAGGCGTAACCCTTGTCTTTCCGCTGACTACTTAGGACTGATGACGTTCTCGACTTATGTACAACTTCTACTCCCGAATATAGTACCAAACATACATTGACATAGCGTAGAGCCTTGCTCACCATCCTATTTAGATTTCATAACATAATCAAGGTAATACTCACCTATTACTTTATACCCCCTAAAATGTTGAAGCAGACTCTACTTGTCCTCTAACACTTCGACCGAGGCAAACCTTCCTACTTAGGCATCCCTCACCTATATGTGAATGTATATGATTCCACATCTCCCACAGCCGGATATGTCCTATATCATTATAATTTATACAACTGTTAGTAGCCCTTTGCGGTAGGCAGGCTTCTGGTGTGTAACACTATTGATCTCCATTCCAAACCATTTAGTGACTTTGCCATTCTTATCTAAGTAAAGCTTTAGCAAACTTTAATAATTCACAACCACCATAAACGTATACTTGAACTACATACATACGTACATACATGCATATATATATAATATGTACGTATGTAGACTAATTCTTTTTTCATTATTATGCCTCAAATGTTCGACTAATCGTATTCAGTTATTTTATTTAACCGATTTCTTATTTCATTAATTTTGGTTTAATATCATTTACCGCTTTCCTTGAACGTAAAAGATTTAAGAATTTTTTACTATTTGTCTCTTCTCTTATTATTGAATCTTTATTTATGTCCTTTTTAAACCTTACTATCCTTCCTTGTTTGGTGGAGTTTCCCTACTCGTATATTCTATATACTTCTTGCCTTTATTCGTTTTATTAGTTACCTACCTTTCTATCGTTTACTATTTGATTTTTACCATATCCTTATTGCATGTATATATTAATTTTACAATTCAACCATTATTATTATCACAACTAGAATTCTTTTATTCATCCATAGGAATTTCTACAACTTAATGCATTAAAACAACATCTTCTCAAAAGGAAAGGTTAACACTGCAAACCTTTATATCTTATATAAAGAGTGAATTTGCATTACATTTGGAATTACAAGGAATTATATCTTTGTACTTATTGAAATAGACATCACAAAATGCGGTAAATTTTACTATTTTTGACATCTCTTTCTTTTAGGCATATTGCATATTATTTCAAACGATACACTTTTACTTATGAATTAGAATTTGATATGATAGAAATTTACATTGTAACGTCCAATATTCCAATGAATTAAAACGCTACTTAAACCCCAATAATTTATTATGATAACTTCTAATTTACATTTACTTACATAACTCATTTAATCGGCAACTCTAGAATTACAATATTATTTATAAAATTTAGGGACTACTGCTGTAACACCCTATAAAATCGACCATAAGATAAAATGGATAAATTAAATCAAATAAGACAAGGGTAAAAAAGAAATATTTACAAAAGTTAGAATTTGATCATGAAAGTTATGTGGTTTCATTCGTGGTGAAATTTTAATCAATTTTCATATATAATATGTTGAAAATGGAGCCCAAACAAAAAAATCATGGACGTTTGAAGTTTCGAGTTTAAAATAATTAAAATAGAATTCAAATTTAAAGGGACAACTAATTTGGAATTTTGAAATTCAAAAATTAATAGTAGAAAAACTTGAGGATGAAGGAATATTAAAGTTAACGTTGAAAATCAATTTAGAAATATAATAAATCAAACAACTGTAAAAATCATACGTTCCTAAGATAAGAGATAGGTCAACCCCTAACCTCGACTGATCGACCGCCGTCGATCAACCAACGGTAGGGGTGATCTACACCTTCCTGTATAATGGCGGCTATGGTTTTGCAATGTTGATTATTTCAAATTTAATTATTTAAATCCAAGGTTCGTGCTTTCTCACCACTATAAATAAGAACCTAGACTACTCACGTTATTCGCACAATGTTTTGGGAATATTAGCAAAGCTCTGTTAGTTCATCTCTTCTAAGATTCAAAAAACGTCATTAGGGTTTCGGGTAATAAATCCTATAGATTTATCTTTGTTTATTACATTTTTTCCAACTTATCCTCCTTTAATCACCTAATTTTTTGAATCTAATATATTTACAAATCTCTTGCTGTATATATATCAAAAAGAAGAGAACTGATAGAGTTTGTCAAAAGTGTATCAAATCCAAAGAAGGCGAAGCTAAGGACATACTGTAAGTAGAAATCTTAGCTTTTCTCTTTTAGTAATTGATCTGGTATAATTTTTTTTGAATATTCCTTGAGGAGTATTGGTTTAGAAAACATCATATTACCCCCTAAAACTCCTTTAATGCAAAATGTTAATTCTAGATTGAAATCTCAATCATTTATATTAAAATAATGAGAATTGTGTAGATTTGCAGTTTTATAATTTTACCTTTTATTATACTCCTTATTATTTTACTTTGAATTTTACTAAAGGATTTTGATTAAGGAATAGCGTGTAAGGTTCAAATTTTATTCATAGTTTGCACCGCTTATTCCCAAGAACTAAATAGAAATTATTATTTTTTAATGTGAAAAAAGAGTTGAATAGAATTTATAAATTGAAAATGTATGTTTCTATTGTCAAAATATTCCATTACTTTGATATAACAAATGGAGTTTAGACTTTATTGTATGCAAGTCTATTGATTGGAATTTTTGTATGAATATTGGAACACTAGTAATATTGATAATATGAGATAAGAATTGTATAATTCTTGAAAGAGTGGATATTTAAACGCTAGTTTAAATGTAACGACCCAGAATTTGACCACTTTAAAATATAATATTTAAAGTGATTTTAAATGTAAAATAAGTAAGTTTATATGATTCAAACAAAATTAGATAGGATTCGGAAAGAGAAGTATACACAAAAATAGTAACATTTGCCTATATCGATAAATGTGACAAAATGCTGATTTCAGAAAAGTATGTTTCAATGGTTAAATAAATTATTTTAATTAATTTATGAGTGTTAATATTTTTAAATAGTATTATACAAATTTATTTTTAAATTTGGTTTACATAAATAAATAGTTATCTAAAACGTTAAAATGTGACCGTAAAACATTTCATCGAGAATCAACGTTTTGTCGTTTAAAAGTGGTCGCAACATCGCCACACCTTTGTTTTCTTACATAGGAACATATATTCAAATAGTGCAAGTATTAATTAATTCACTAAATATGTTTACTTTTACTAAATAAGATTAGAAAACTTCTAGAAGTCATTAAGAAAAGTAAGTAAGAATTAACAAAAGTAAGTAAGAAAAGTCAAAAGTAAACATCAAATCAATATCAAATCAAAGCCAACATAATTATGATATTCTTTACTTAATCTTTAAGTGACTAAGATATAAAGTAAGGATGTGAAAGATGATGTTAAGTATTGAAAAAGTGGGGATTACTTTAGGTTGAAGTAAGGTTGTTTTGGTAATTTGGTAAGAGGTTATTTTGGTAAATTTACCACTTCTTTCTTTTTCTATAAATTTCCACCTCCTTCTCTCATTTCATTCATATTTTTTCTTCTTTTCTTAAGCTTCTTCATCTTCTTCCTATTCTCTATAATGATTTCCAAGCCATATAAAAAAATTAAAAAGAAATAATGTCAAAATATTTATAAAATATTCAAAAGAATTCAATATTTATTCACTTCAAATCAAACGCATATTTTCTTCATATTTTGTCACTTTTCTCTCGGCCATAAATTATTCAAAACTAAACCAAATTGCAAAAACTTTTTTTTCAAATCATGTATTTTTCCAGTGGCTACAACTTTCATGTTTACCACTTTGTCAAGTTCTTCGTATAAATAAGTCAAAACTTCACTTGTTTCAAGTGCATTTTCTGGCCCAGTTTTTAAGCCAGAGAATATGCCATTTTTTTAAAATCATAACTTGATCATACCCGATCCAAATTTAGAAATTCTTTTTTAAAACTATATGAACTTCTAGTCGCTACAACTTTTATGTTTCACTTTTTCCAGTTTTTAGGTTTGCTATAAATGAAACTCAATTCTTTAAAGTGCATTTTCGGGCTTCATTTTTGTCAATCCGACAATACCTCTTCTTCATTCTATCATATTTCCCTCAAAAATACTTGGATTCAAGTGATTCTTTTTTTAAATACAAGAGAAAACAATTTGCAACAATTTTTCAGTTAAGATGTTTTTCAAATTTTGAGAGTAAGAGAGTCAAAAACAAGAGAGAATATAACCTATTTTTCGGGCGTAATTTTGAGAATTCAAGTTCAAAGCTCCACCACTTCTTCTCTATACTTTCGGCCAACTTCCATCTCAAGCCTTGTCCAAGCACTAAGAAGAAGGAATTCGAGCTTATATTCATTTGGTTCTGAAGCATGGTAGGATGTATGCATTAGACCTTAAGTTCCTTGCCTTAAAGTTTGACGGAGTGGAATCCATAGTAAGTTATTTCTTATTTAAGTTCATTAAAACCATTGCTAAGTTGAAGGAACTTTAAGTGTTAAGTTGTTTGAAAAGCCTTGTTAAATGCTTGTTTACTTTGTTTCCAAGAACAATGGTTTGATTTCCTTACTTGATATTATATTTGGATGATTAATTAAGTAATTTAAAATTTAGAAGTTAAATACTTAATGGGGGTATGCGGAAATGACTAGTACATGTGTTTCGTTTGTGAGATCCAAGGAGACTTGGGCGAGGGGCGAAACATGTCGAAGAGAAAGCCCGGATGCTCCAAAATAAATATCAAACTGTTAAAGTGTTATAAATATTTGATAGAATGAAGCATTTTTTATCATTTATTATTGCGTTTATTTCATTGATTGATTGTTTGAATTAGGCTCGACCAGTTTATGAGCACTGATTATTATTTATTGATTATTGACTTTGCTCGACCAGTTTATGAGAACTGATTATTATTATTGACTGTTGACTTTGCTCGACTAGTTTATGAGCAATTTATTATCCATATGCATGGGCTGGGTAGAAAATAATTGTAGGCTAACACCTTGTGATTTATTTCACAATTTGACTATAAGGTGTTTAGCGGTAATATTTGGTTCACTTCAATTTAATAAATTGTTTTGAAAATTGGTTTTCAAATGGAATTGTTATGAAATGTTTTCCCTTTTAAAGAAATAGAAATGTTTGGTAATGAATATTTTGAAGTTATACTATATAAAAGTGATTTATATAAGAATGGTTTTATAAAAGTGTTTTATAAAGCGGAAAGAATTTCGAGGACTAAACTCGATGGTTTTAAGATGATTTTTGAACAGATTTGGGAAATGAAAATTATTATAGATTTAAAAGTACTTATGAATATTAGCGTGAAATGATTTATCACTTCGGGATATAAAATGATTTGTTATGTTACCAATGATTCGGGTAACCCGTAACTAAAAAGGTGGGCATGTGTTTTTGGTATACTCCGTTCTTAGAATAAAGGGATATACTTATTTATCGATTGTATTAGGGCTGGCACCCAGTTGCCTTGTTATTGGAAGAAACCTCCCGATTTGGTTGCATATGGTTTGATATATTTTATTACAGTATTTGGAATTTCCAAATAAACTTTTCAAAAGTGATTTGATTTAAGATCCCAAGTAAAGTATAATTTGAATATAAAGGATATATATTTCAAAAGATTTGAAATAAGAATTCGAGAATAAAGTCCAAAGAGATAATTTCTAGAAAGGTGATTAGATTTGAAAATCTAAATTTAAAGATTAAGCCTAAGTGGGTAGTTTTGGGAATTGCATATTTGTTTGTTGCATCGTAGGCTCCATGAGTCCTATTTGCGGTAGGAGAACTACGTTGGCTTGATGCTGTATCTAATTGGGTACCCAATTAGATAGGGGTACGTAGGCTGTCACAAGTGGTAGTGGTGCAACCCCTAAAATGATATAACCCTTTCATGTTTATTTGTTAATGGTTGTTGTTTATCTTATGTTATTGTATTTTTCCTGCTTACTATTTTATACCGCATTTGACATGTTTATTGAGTTAGCAGGAATGTCTATTGCTGTCTCTCTTATTAGAGTTGCGCAGCGTTAGATTTATTTGTATTTTGTTTGTATATAAGCATACCTAGTAGATTAAATTGTTTACTCTGACAACTTGTAAAAATTGAAATTTTATCCCATACATTTAATATTGTTGAATATTTATCTAATATGGTGTATTAAGTTGGTAGTTTTCATTATTAGTTTTAGTACGGATGGATTTTTCGGCAATTTTAACTGGTTCAAAAATTCGGGTCGTCACACGTGGTATCAGAACTTAGGTTCGGTGCCTAAGTAAAATTCATCTAGGGCTAGTATATCAACCTAGGAATTTTAAAAATGAAACTACCTTAATTTGATAAATAAAATGGATAGGATAAGGCAACGTACCTTCGACTGGGGTTATAAGTGATATTACTATTTTTGGTGTGCATAACTTTCGTTAATTGTTGTTTTTTCGTTATATTTTTTTCATCCTTGTAATTTCGAGGACGAAATTCTTTTAAGTAGGGGAGAATGTAACGACCCAGAATTTGACCACTTTAAAATATAGTATTTAAAGTGATTTTAAATATAAAATAAGTAAGGTTATATGATTCGTACAAAATTAGATAGGATTTGGAAAGGGAAGTATATACAAAATAGTAACATTTGCCTATATCGACAAAAGTGACAAAATGCTGATTTAAGAAAAGTATGTTTCAATGGTTAAATAAATTATTTTAATTAATTTACGAGTGTTAATATTTTTAAATAGCATCATACAAATTTATTTTTAAATTTGGTTTACATAAATAAATAGTTTAAATAAAACGTTAAAATGTGACCGTAAAACATTTTGTCGAAAACCAACGTTTTGTCGTTTAAAAGTTGTCGCAACATTGCCGCACCTTTGTTTTCTTATATAGGAACATATATTCAAATAGTGCAATTATTAATTAATTCACTAAATATGTTTACTTTTACTAAATAATATTAGAAAACTTCTAGAAGTCATTAAGAAAAGTAAGTAAGAATTAACAAAAGTAAGTAAGAAAAGTCAAAAGTAAACATCAAATTAATATCAAGTCAAAGCCAACATAATTATGATATTATTTAATTAGTCTTTAAGTGACTAAGACATAAAGTAAGGATGTGAAAGATGTTGGGCGCATTTCTAAACAATGTCGAACCATAACATCTCCATCCACTACCGGTCCAACCATTTCCAACCAACTTCTCCCCTACGACCGAACCATCTCATCTTCCATCCTCTTGCCGAACCGACTCCATGTACCCACTTGCCGAACCATCCTCTCCACCGAACCAAGTATTGCCGAGCCAACCCAGCTCCTCTCCCTACACACCGGACCAACCTTCTCCTCTAACACCGAACCACCTACCTCCCAAACAATGCCGGTCCAAACCCACCGCCGAACCACCCTCCTCCAAGCTCTTGCCGAACCATCCCACCGGTCCACTTATCTCCTACCACCGAACCATCCTAACCGGACCACCTATCCAACCTGCACCGAACCAACATTGCCAGGCCAGATCATTTCAGCCTAGGCAAATCAGCAACCATATACATCCAGAACCCCTGCCCCCAGCCTCACTCTATAAATAGAGGGGCAGGGGTACAACAATGGCAGACAAGTTTGAGAGCTCAATCACGGAAGGAACTTTCAAACAATTTTTATATATTTGTAATAAAGGCTTTGTACTTGTAATCTGAATAGTAAGAGGAGAATAACATATAAAGTGGACGTAGGCACGTTCTGGCCGAACCACTATAAATCTGCGTGTCTTTTACATTTCAGTCCCTGCTTTTTACATATTCGCACAACTCATCCAAATCACTAAGAACAACATAAAATCAACTAAATCATATGACTTGGAGGTGTTTGCCCATTTTTTGTGCAAACATTTTTGGTGCTTTCACCGAGAACTCGAGCTAGAAGCTACAGCTTCTCCAACTCAACTTTCTTCCTCACAGAATCGCTCCTTTCTCCGACAACATGACTTCCAGGAAGAGGAGAGATGTTAAGAAAGGAAAGAACGTCGCAACTAGCAGTATCCCAGATCCCGTGGCCCCAAATCAAGAGAATCATCCCGTTTTAACAGCAGTACCAGATGAAAATCAGGCAAATCCAACAGCCCCTGCCGCGGAACAACCAATTACTAGGGCAGATCTAGACAGGGTTGTGGCTGAAGTAACTAACCGCTTCGCATCTCAACAAGAAGTCTTGGTAGACCAACTCATGTCACGCCTAAGGGATGCTGAAGAATCCAACCGCAACACCGAATCATGGGGTGAGTCCCAATCTGGAGGATCTGGGAGGCGACAAAGACCTTTCTTCTTCGAAGAGGCTAACAACAGAAACAGCCATGGTAGGAGCCGAGCCCGGACTCAGCCCGAATTTCGACCCGAGGAAACACTTGGAGCCGAACTCAACGGGGGAGGAGCCAGGCAAGGGTCGGATGTAGCTGAGCCTATCATGCTACCTAACAATGAAAACACCAGTAGACGGGGCCGAGCTGGAGTCCAGCCCGAAGTTGGACCTAAGGAAGTGCTGAGAACAGAACCCAGCAGGGGAAGATTAAGGCAAGGGCCAACTATGGCTAACCCCAGCATGCCCCCAGAAGACCAGAAGCAGGCTTTGGAGAATGTTAGAAGTGACAGACGATACCATCCCTACAAGTCGTCTGGACGGACTCAATCCCGTAGAGAAGAACCAAACTCATTTCTGTCCGCTCCAAGTTCTGATGAAAGGATGGCGCGATTGTTCAGAGAGTGCGTCCAACGGGAGAAAAGGGATCGGGGAATAGACGCTAGGGTAACCAGCCCCTTAACCCGCGATATCGATACTGCCATTACCCCCCGGGAATGGAAAATGCCAACAATAGAACCTTACAAGGGAACCTCTGACCCCATCGTACAGTTACAGAGATACACCCAGCATATGCTCATGAGCGGAGCAACAGAGGGAGTGTTATGTAAATGTTTTCCACTTTTCTTGGCAGATCTAGCTACCTCCTGGTTCTGCCACCTACCCCAAGGGTCCATCAGCTCATGGGAAATGTTGAAAGAAAAGTTCATCAGCCAGTTCCGCATTCATGTGAAACAACCCAAGGACGCTTATTCCTTATCTAATATCAAACAGAAGCCCGGAGAGACAGTGCAACAATATCTAACCCGATTCAACGCCGCAGCGGCCGCAGTCCAAGATGCCGACGAGAAACTTATCCTAATGGCCCTCTGCAGTGGTGTACACCCGGATACTAAATTTGCTAGAAGACTAACCAAGGAAAAACCAACTACTTTACCTGATTTCTTCCATGAAGCTGTAAAGTATATGAGACTTGAAGACGCTGCCACTGAGAGGCAGTCAGGGCAACAGGCTAAGACGGCTACAGACAGGTTCTCCGCTGCAGCAAAGGATGTTCGAAGAAATGACTCTAGAGACAATGCTGGGGGTAAGAAGGGAGAAAAACGCTTATATCGACCAGGACCAAGATTTGACTCTTGCACTCCTTTGAATGAAACAATCGAAAACATCTTCCTAGCCACTCAAGACGAAGTTAGATACAAGCGGCCCCCGCACAAGAAGGAGTCAGATAACGCAATCAAGTCTGGAAAGTTCTGCCGCTTCCACGAATCCCATGGACATGACACCAATGAATGCCACCATCTCCGGGACTTGATTGAAGAACACATCAGAAGGAAGAGACTGGAACGCTATGTAAAAGGCCAGAACAGGACTTCAACTCCTGCCAATGAGAATCCTGGACTACCCCCCCCTCCAGAAGCAGGCGGAGGAAATCGCAACACCAGCGGCTCTAGTCAAGAGAAGATAGTGGTCCACACCATATCAGGAGGACCACACATCGCCGACAGAAGCTGGGCGGAGATGGAAAGATACGGTAAGTCACTTAGGAACGATGAAGGCTACGTTAATTCTGTCATAGAAGAGCACCACCCGAAACGGAAAGAGAATGACGACATCACATTCAGTAGGCGTGACCTAGAGGGAAGACAGTACCCACACATGGATCCTATGGTCATCTCCGCTTGGTTCGGTCCAACCAAAGTTTTCCGAATTTTAATAGACACTGGAAGCTCAGTAAATATCCTATTCAAGCATGCTTTCGACAAAATGAAGCTGTCAATGAAGGATGTGTCTCCCTGCAACAAACCACTACATGGTTTCACTGGAGATGCGAAGATGCCCCTCGGGCAACTGGACCTATTTGTTGAAATAGGAAGTCATCCCCGCTCCATTGTGCGAAAGCAAACATTTGTGCTAATAGAGAACCACTCGGCCTACAACGCCTTTTTGGGGAGACCGGCCTTGTCTGACTTCCAAATTGTCCTAGCCCCATGGTGCCTGAAGATGAAATTTCCAACAGATAACGGAATAGGAGAAATAGAGGGAGATCAAGACGCTGCTCGAGACTGCTATGTAACTGAACTTCGCAATAACCGCAGAAAAGATAAAGGAAAAAATGCAGAGACTACTCTCTGCATGAAAAACTTGGAAGCATAGAAACTAAAGAAAGCCCCTCCTCTTCGATATACCAGTGACCCTTTCAATGAATTAGACCTCAGGGACAACGAGGAGGAGGCCACCGCCGAGCCTGCAGAGGCTATGAAATTCGTAGCTGTAGACAAACATGACTCAAGTAGACTATTGAAAATCGGATCTCGACTAAAAGAAGAGTTAAAGGATCAACTCATTGATTTTCTTCGCCACAACATGGATGTATTTGCATGGAGGCACGCTAATATGATAGGAATCTCCCCAGATGTAGCATGCCACGTACTGAACATCGATCCCACGAAGGTGCCAGTAAAGCAGAAAAAGAGAAGCATGGGGGCAGAACGATCAGCAGCCCTAGAGGAAGAAGTGAAGAACCTACTTGCCAATGACTTCATACGAGAAGCCATCTACCCAGAATGGATCGCCAACCCGGTACTGGTAAAGAAAGCTAACGGGAAGTGGTGAACATGCATCGATTTCTCCAACTTAAATGACGCTTGCCCGAAAGACTGCTTCTCACTCCCCCGAATCGACCAACTCGTAGACAGCACTGCTGGGCACGAACTCTTATCCTTTATGGACGCATACTCAGGAGATAACCAGATCCCTATGCACGCCCACGATCAAGACCACACTAGTTTCATCACTGACCAGGGATTGTACTGCTACAAAGTAATGCCTTTTGGACTTAAAAACGCCGGAGCTACTTATCAGCGCCTTGTCAACAAGATGTTTGCGGAACTAATAGGACAAACTATGGAAGTTTATGTGGATGACATGCTGGTAAAATTGAGGAAAGCCAACGATTATATAAACCACCTGGATGAGATGTTCCAAGTACTTCGCCAATATGGAATGAAGCTGAACCCTCTAAAGTGCTCCTTCGGAGTATCGTCGGGAAAGTTCTTGGGATTCATCATTCATTCCAGGGGGATTGAAGCAAACCCCGAACAAGTTCAAGCTTTACAAGATATCAAGATACCATCCACTCGAAGGGAGATGCAAAGCCTAAACGGGAAAGTGGCCGCCCTAAGCAGGTTCTCTCTAAAGCAACCGACAAATGCATCCCTTTCTTTGAAGCTCTATAGAAAGACAAAGGAAAGCTCGAATGGACTGACGAATGCTCGACAACCTTCCTTAACTTAATCGAACACCTCCAGAAACCACCAGTACTATCAACTCCGAATGAAGGTGAGGAACTATACCTATACCTTGCTGTATCGTCCCATGCTTTAAGCGCCGCTTTGGTGAGAGAAGACGACCACGCGCAGCGACCCGTATACTTTGTAAGCAAGAGATTTACCGGGGCAGAGGCCAGATACCCTAAACTTGAAAAGCTAGCATACTGTTTGCTAATCACGTCAAGGAAACTGCGACACTATTTCCAATCCCATTCCATCAGTGTTTTAACCGATCAACCGCTAAGGCAGGTACTCCACCGCCTCGACACCTCTAGGCGACTACTTAAGTGGTGCATTGAACTGAGTCAATATGATATCACCTACCATCCTCGCACTGCTATCAAGGGGCAAGCCATAGCTGATTTCATTGTCGAATTCACTACTAACGAAGGTAAGGAGCAATCTGAAATAGCAGAAGATATCAAGTGGAATCTCTTCGTAGATGGAGCATCAAATGAAAAGGGCTCGGGGGCAGGTGTTGTGATAATCACCCCCAGGGGAAGGAAGCTGCACTACGCCCTAAGGATGGAATTCGCTGCCACCAACTATGACGCAGAGTACGAAGCAGTGATAGCCGGATTAGAACTCGCCCTGGAGATTGGAGTCGGTTCTTTATGTCTCCATAGTGACTCTCAACTTATTGTAAATCAAATACTGGGAGAATTCCAGACTCGAGGAGAATGACTCACAGCATATCTAAAGAAGACCAAGCTGCTGCTCAATCAATTGGATTACTATTTAATCAAACACATTCCTCGAGAAGAGAATCAGGAGGCCGACGAACTGGCAAAGCAAGCTAGCATGAAGGACAACACTGCTTCCCGAACAATAACCATCTCAAAGCAATTGGCCCCGAGCTACGAGCCAATGAATGTGATAGCTGCAATTGGAGAAGAAACTTGGATGACCCCCATCCGGAAATACTTACAAAGTGGCACACTGCCCGACGGACGTAACGAAGCTAAGAAAACCTTAAGGAGAGCTTCCCGCTACATATTACAAGAAGGCATCCTCTATCGGCGCGGCTTCTTTAATCCCTTATTAAGGTGTATTGCTGGAAGGGAAACCAGGGAAGTCTTGTCCAACATCCATCAAGGAGGTTGCGGAGATCACACCGGAGGACAGACTCTAGCAAAGAAAATACTCCGATACGGGTATTACTGGCCCACTTTAAACAAAGACGCCTTAGACTTCGTCAAAAGATGTGACAGATGTCAGAAATTTGCTAAGATTCCTCGACTACCAACAAATGAAATCACTCAAATGACCAGCCCTAGGCCCTTTGCAATATGGGGAATTGACTTGATTGGCGAACTACCAATGGGCCGAGGCGGAGCTAAATATGCCATAGTGGCAGTTGACTATTTCACCAAATGGGTGGAAGCGGAACCTCTAAATAAAATATCTTCGGCAAAAGTTATTAACTTCTTGATCAAAAATATTTTATGCAGGTACGGGGTTCCATTCAAAATCATATCGGACAATGGACTTCAATTTGACAGCGAGGAATTCGCCGACTGGTGCCAAGAGCATGAAATTCACAAAAGCTTCTCTCTGTGGCTTACCCCTAGGAAAACAGACAAATCGAAGCCGTCAACAAAATCCTCAAAACCTTAATCAAGAAGAAACTTGAAAAGTCAAAAGGCGCTTGGGTGGATGAACTCCCTACGGCGCTTTGGGCCTACCGCACATCTTACAGAACGTCAACATGGCATACTCCTTTCTCTTTGGCATACGGATCGGAGGCCATGCTCCCAGTTGAAACTATAGTGCCATCCCACCGTAGGATCCACTACAACCCAGAAGAGAACGAAGAACTCCTCCACATGTCTTTGGATCTAATTGAGGAGAGAAGAAATGATGCAACACTCAAAGCAGCAGCTCACAAGCGAAAAGGGGCAGCACAATACAACTCCAAAGTCAAGCACCGCCGCTTACAAGAAGGAGATCTTGTCCTCAAGCGGATCTTCCCGCGCCCCGGAGCGCTAGATCCAATCTGGGACGGACCCTATGTAATTCACAAAGATCTCCGCAACGGAGCCTATATTTTGTCAACGGTGAACGGAGAGGTGTTCCAGAGGGCATGGAACATCCAACACCTCCGTCGATACTTTTCTTAACTTGTACTGCCCATATGAAGTGAATTAACAAAGAGAATCAGTGGACATAGGCATTTTCGTGCCGAACCACTTTAAAAATCTTGTCTCTTTTTAACTTGTTCCTTTATATCTTGGCTGCTTGTTAAGCTTTATCCTTTTCTGTTGAACAAAATCATGTATAGCGACATTTCCATTCTGGACACTTCACGGCGCAACCTCACCTGGACAAGACCCAACAGGTACTATGCGAATCTATGCACTCGCCAATGAGACACTTTTGCTCCAGCATCCCTCTGCTGCGGGTTAACTCATTGCTCACGACTGCCCTCAAAGCCAACTGCAATGAGCCGATTATAAGCCATCAAGAAGGCCGACTATAGCCGATGGCAGCTCATTACGGCGTTCGGCTCGCCGGCAACTGTGAACCTACTTTAAGCCCCAACATAAGGTGTGGCCAGCTAGGGATAGTTCACGGTTGACGATCGGCACCCACGCTAGCCGGCTACAGTAAATCGAATAATACCCACGATTACGGGCCATAATGGCTCGGGTAGTTACTGTGCGCGATCTCAGCTCCGATATGTCTTAAGTGCGACTGTGGTAAAAAAGATAAACTCCCCGCAGAGGCGTAAGATGGGTGACAGATGTCTCCAAGACCCACAGCTAGGGAAAGTGACTACAAAACCCGTTTGCCACGAACTTAAGCATATCGACGGCCTTCCGTGATTGGAAGTTTTACTGTTTCTCATATTTCCATTTCATTTAAAAACTTTTTCTCCTATCCTATATGACGATCCCTAAAGTACAGGTCACAAAATAGGGGAACTCTCGCTTGTGGAAATATGAACTCACATCCGGATAACGGAAAATTCAGCTACATTCCATACTCAGTCACGCAAGACATTCAAAGCAACCCTCTACAACTAAAACACAAAGGGCGGTACTATCTTCTCTTGTATGCAAATATGTAGCTTTAATTTATTCACACGTCATATTGGCATTACAAGACATGAAACAATATTTTGAGCAGAAACTTAGCATCAAATGCGATTAAATCACATGCATAAACACGCAGCTGTATTTCTTGTGCAACATATCAAAATAACAACCACATTCGAACATAACAAAATCAGCTTATGTTATAAAATTACAGAAAGTCATTCTTTACAAATAGTATAATTACAAGTTACATTAATGTTTCGGACAAACATAGACGGCAACCAAAATATGTACAAGTCCAGTCAAGGAATCGGAGCTTCGCCTCCATCCCACTAGCCCTCTGAATCTACTTAACTGGCGGGTCAGAACTCCCCGCATGTATTCCAGAGGTCTCGCCTGCCCAATTCAAAAGAGAATCCATCAACAATCACAAAAGATAAGCAATCAAATCATGAAAAGATCTAAAGGAAAGACTTACCAGTGTCTGCTCCCTGATCATCATCATCTAGCTGCACGCCTACCTCATCCGCAGCAAGCAGCCGCATGCCCTCCTTAACCGCCACCTTCTCTTCCTTATTGAATTGGGCCGTAACCACATCCATCCTGAAAGCCGCTCCACCTTCCTTATCCGCATCGGCCTTAGCCTCTTCCAAAGCCCGAAGATATATCCTAGCCATGACCCGGGGATAGTCGTCCATCCCGGACAGGTTGCCCTGCCTCCAAGTTCGAAAATACATGTCCTGGAGCATCTCGTCCATCATCCCTCGTTCTCCTCAAACTCTTTCGTCCGTGCCTCAGATGCCGACAGCCGTGCGACGGCAGCATCTCTCTCCAATTGGTATCTCGAGCAGTCAGCCTGAAGGGATTTCCGCATCACTCCATCTCCTCCTTCAACTTGGCCTGAGCAAGCTCTGCGGCCTCAAGCCTCCCAGATAACCCCTGTACCTGCTCGAGATCCGCTCTCCGAACCTCGTCCACCGTTGCAATGGCCATGTCAATCCGTTCCTTGCAGGCAGCCTCCATCTTTCGTAGTTTTGCCTTGCTAGCCTCTTCCATAGTCTTCTTCAACCGCCTGGAGGCTGCCTCATGCTGAGAAATCTGGATGACTTGATCGGCAAGCTGCTTGGCCTGGTCCGAAACCGTTAACCGTAGTCGGATGTTAGCACTCCCAATCTCCTCTCCAGCCTTGACCAGACGGGCATGATGCCCCATCAACTTCCTGGTCTCCTCCGCGACCCGGTCGATATTAGCGTTGGCTTCGTCCCCCATGGTAACTATCCGAGTAGTAAGCAAATCGAGATCTAAAGACTTAGCCTCATCAAGCACCCATACCATGGGGTTGCGGGGAAGAAGATGCTCACCCGTGGCCTCGTCAAAAGAGATGTCTTGAAAACTCGGGTCTAGATCCGGATGGCCGGCAAATGGGTTGCGAACCAAACAAGGATGGTCTATCGGGGTGACGGTTGGATTTTCGGACAGATGTGGGGAAGGCATAAGCTCGGTATCTTCCTCAGTAATATCATGGATAGGCTGGACTGGAGGCTGAGGGCCAGGTGAAGGTTCAAACGAAGATCGCCCCCTCTTCCTCTTTCGCATATCTTCTTCAATAACTCCGAGAAGAGGGCGATATCTAACCACATCTCCAGGACGGCTAGTTGACGGCTTTGGTTTGGCAGAAGCTTTGAGTATCTTGTACTGTTCAAGGCGGTGCCGAACATCTGATGTCTTGGCCACCTTACCTATTCGTGGAATAAAAACCAGATGTTACAAGCATGCATGAAACTATGATCCAAGAAATATGTTAAGTAGGAAGACGCTCTTATTTTACGAACCCTGAGGGGAAGTGGGATACTACAATAAGTCCTGAATCTCATTCCAGGACGGGAGCTGGCCATAAAATATTACTAAGTCCTTATCATAAGGGGAGTCTGCGAAAGTTAAAGATTTACCTTGAACCACCGGAGTCGTCTTAGCTGGAGGACCCTTAGAAGATGGATCGGCACCAGTCCCAGCCTTGTCATCCTTCTTTGCCTTCTCCACCGAGACTGATCCTTCCTCCAACCCCTAAAAAGCCTGGCGGAAGGCGTCATCCGTCCACTCCTGGATCTCCCCCGCCTGCTCAGAAGACAAAGCCCCGGCACCACTACCACCCTGTCCTTCACCTTCTCCATCTCCTCCGCTCTCCTCCTCGCCTCTTTCCGCCTCTCCGCCTTCCTCCTCCGGAATATCTGGGCACGTGCTAGGGGAGGGTCTGTCATACTTCTTAAGCTTCTTCCCCCCGACAACTAGAGGTACCAAGAAAGGTCTCCTCTTACTAATCTTCGCAGTGGCCCCATTTTTAGCTTTAGCAGCCCTCTCCTCGGCTGTATCTCTCTGCTTAACCATAGATTGACGTGGCAAAATTAAGTTGTGCTCCAGGAGAGTGGCATTCCGGATCAGGTAAGAAGCCGACCTATCCCTTCCTGAGATAGCCTCTACCTCCGCAGCCATCTGTACAAGGTGATCGTTCTCCACGACCGCAAAGCCACCTGTCGCTAGCAAGAAATAAAAGCACGTGAGAAGAAGCATTGTAGTCGGGAGAAAGAAATTACGAATGGAATTCAACTTACATCCAGAAGTGAAAAGGCGAAAAGAAACGGAGTCGCCCTTGACAAAGAACCATTCCTTCTTAAACATGGTAAACTTCGAGTATAAGTCCAAGACCGACTTGAAGGACACGGCCGACTCTAAACTAATGTACGGAGACCCCTTCTTGTAGCCCCTCAGGTTATATAGATATCGGATTTCCCGGTTAGAAGGGGGACGCCCATATATCCTCTGGAAGATAACGAATAGACACACTAAGATGACATAGGAGTTGGGCTGAAGCTGAAAAGGAGCCACTTTCAGGTAAGTAATGAAGCTGACTATCCACGCATTAATCGGAGGAATGGCCCCGCACATGCAATGGTATCGGCTATACGCGAAATATTCTTCAGGTGGATTGTACGGCATCACTCCGTCCCCCGGCAACAGCATGCTCGCTCTGTCAATCCCAAAGGAGCGAGAGATAACATCAAGCTGCTCCTCTCTGAGAGAGATCGGAAAGCAATCAGGAGGAGAGTCCAGGAGCTCTTGGGGTCCATACCTGTCTACTAGCGACCTCGGGATGGGCCCATGACGTTCCGGTCCTGGCTGGGCTGGGGGCACAACGGGGGACTCTCGTCTATCCGCAGATTTTCTATTTTCTGATCGAGTTTCCACTTTGTGAGACATTTATCTGTAACACCGGGAAAACATGTTGTTAGAGCAGAGGAAATAAAAAAGCAAGTGTATATAGTCTGAAATTTCACCCATAGGTCAAAACGCTCAAGCTCCCAAGGTCATTCGGTAAAGAAATGTAAAATTTCATTCGGTATTCAAAGTCTCAGGGTTCTTCCGGTGGTTCAAATACAAGTTCATTCGGCATTTCCCCTTCTCATTCGGCAGTTCAAACCCACAAGGTTCATTCGGTACTTAGAATCCACGAGTCCATCCGGTGATTCAAGTATATAAGGCCGTTCGGCAAAAGAATGTCTCACCGGGTTCGGCGATCAAGAATTGATTCGACACTTCAAATAGTTCGACAAACAAGACTGGTTCGACACTTTGTTGACTCGGCACTTGGTTGATCCGGTATTCAAATGATTAGGCTATCTCAAAACAATAAAGGGATAACGAAGGCCTGACACCCCTATTTATAAACGAACACAGGATGACCGGACCGTATGGTTCGGCACACAAGACCGGACGAAAATCACCTAAGCTAAAACAAAGCGCGACATATGATGGCATATGCCCCACTTTGGGGGGCAAGTGTTGGGCGCATTTCTAAACAATGCCGAACCATAACATCTCCATCCACTACCGGTCCAACCATTTCCAACCAACTTCTCCCCTACGACCGAACCATCTCATCTTCCATCCTCTTGCCGAACCGACTCCATGTACCCACTTGCCGAACCATCCTCTCCACCGAACCAAGTATTGCCGAGCCAACCCAGCTCCTCTCCCTACACACCGGACCAACCTTCTCCTCTAACACCGAACCGCCTACCTCCCAAACAATGCTGGTCCAAACCCACCGCCGAACCAACCTCCTCCAAGCTCTTGCCGAACCATCCCACCGGTCCACTTATCTCCTACCACCGAACCATCCTAACCGGACCACCTATCCAACCTGCACCGAACCAACATTGCCAGGCCAGATCGTTTCAGCCCAGGCCCATCAGCAACCATATACATCCAGAACCCCTGCCCCCAGCCTCACTCTATAAATAGAGGGGCAGGGGTACAACAATGGCAGACAAGTTTGAGAGCTCAAGCACGAAAGGAACTTTCAAACAATTTTTATATACTTGTAATAAAGGCTTTGTACTTGTAATCTGAATAGTAAGAGGAGAATAACATATAAAGTGGACGTAGGCACGTTCTGGCCGAACCACTATAAATCTGCGTGTCTTTTACATTTCAGTCCCTGCATTTTACATATTTGCACAACTCATCCAAATCACTAAGAACAACATAAAATCAACTAAATCATACGACTTGGAGGTGCTTGCCCATTTTTTATGCAAACAAAAGATGATGTTAAGTATTTAAAAAGTGGAGATTACTTTAGGTTAAAGTAAGGTTATTTTGGTAATTTGGTAAGAGGTTATTTGGTAAATTTACCACTTCTTTCCTTTTCTATAAATATCCACCTCCTTCTCTCATTTCATTCACATTTTTTCTTCTTCTTTTCTAAAGCTTCTTCATCTTCTTCCTCTTCTCTATAATGGCTTCCAAGCCATAGAAAAACATTAAAAATAAATAATGTCAAAATATTTATAAAATATTCAAAAGAATTCAATGTTTATTCTCTTCAAATCAAACTTATATTTTCTCCATATTTTACCTCTTTTCTCTCGGCCATAAGTTATTCAAAACAGAACCAAATAGCAAAATTCTATTTTCAAATCATGTATTTTTTCAGTGGCTACAACTTTCTTGTTGACCACTTTATCCAGTTCTTAGCATATATAGGTCAAAATTCCACCTCTTTCAAGTGCATTTTCTGGCCCAGTTTTTAAGCCAGAGAATATGCCATTTTTTTTAATCATAACTTGATCATAACCAAACCAAATTTAGAAATTCTTTTTTTGAAACTATATGAAATTCCATTAGCTACAAATTTTGTGTTGATCACTTTTTCCAGTTTTGAGGTTCGCTATACATGAAACTTAATTCTTTAAAGTACATTTTCGGGCTTCATTTTTGTCAATCCGATAATACCTCTTCTTCATTCTATCATATCTCCCTCAAAATTATTTGGATTCAAGTGATTCTTTTTTAAAATTCAAGAAAAAACAATTTGCAACAATTTTTTAGTTAACATATTTTTTAAATTTTGAGAGTAAGAGAGTCAGAAACAAGAGAGAATATGACCTATTTTTCAGGTCTAATTTTGAGAATTCAAGTTCAAAACTCCACCACTTCTTCTCTATACTTTCGGACAACATCCATCTCAAGCCTTGGCCAAGCACTAATAAGGAGGAATTCAAGCTTATATTCATTTGGGTCTAAAGCATGGTAGGATGTATGCGTTAGATCTTAAGTTCCTGGCCTTAAAGTTTGTCGGAGTGGAACCCAAAGTAAGTTATTTCTTATTTTAAGTTCATTAAAACCATTGCTAAGTTGAAGGAACTTTAAGTGTTAAGTTGTTTGAATACCCTTGTTAAATGCTTGTTTACTTTGTTTTCTAGAACAATGGTTTGATTGTCTTGCTTGATATTATGTTTGGATGATTAATTAAGTAATTTAAAATTTAAAAGTTAAATACTTAATGGGGCATGCGGAAACGACTAGTACATGTGTTTCGTTTGTGAGATCCAAGGAGACTTGGGCGAGGGACGAAACATGTCGAACGGAAAGCCCGGATGCTCCAAAATAAATATCAAACCGTTAAAGTATTATAAATATTTGATAGAATGAAGCATTGTTTATCATTTATTATTGCGTTTATTTCATTGTTTGATTGTTTGAATTAGGCTCGACCAGTTTATGAGCACTGACTATTATTTATTGATTATTGACTTTGCTCGACCAGTTTCTGAGCACTGATTATTATTATTGATTGTTGACTTTGCTCGACCAGTTTATGAGCAATTTATTATCCATATGCATGGGCTGGGTAGAAAATAATTGTAGGCTAATACCTTGTGATTTATTTCATAATTTGACTATAAGGTGTTTAGCGGTAATATTTGGTTCACTTCAATTTAATGAATTGTTTTGAAAATTGGTTTTCAAATGGAATTGTTATGAAATGTTTTCCCTTTTAAAGAAATAGAAATGTTTGGTAATGAATATTTTGAAGTTATATTATATAAAAGTGATTTATATAAGAATGGTTTTGTAAAAGTGTTTTATAAAACGGAAAGAATTTCGAGGACTAAACCCGATGATTTTTGAATAGATTTGGGAAATGAAAATTATTATAGATTTGAAAGTACTTGTGAATATTAGTGTGAAATGATTTATCACTTCGGGATATAAAATGATTTGTTATGTTACCAATGATTCGGGTAACCCGTAACTAAAAAGGTGGGCATGTGTTTTTGGTATAGTCCGCTCTTAGAATAAAGGGATATACTTATTTATTGATTGTATTAAGGCTGGGACCCAGTTGCCTTGTTATTGGGAAAAACCTCCCGATCTGGTTGCATATGGTTTGATATGTTTTATTACAGTATTTGGGATTTCCAAATAAACTTTTCAAAAGTGATTTGATTTAAGATCCCGAAGTAAAGTATAATTTGAATATAAAGGAGATATATATATATATATATATATATATATATATATATATATATTTCAAAATATTTGAAATAAGAATTCGAAAATAAATACCAAAGAGATAATTTCCGTAAAGGTGATTAGATTTGAAAATCTAAATTTAAAGGTTAAGCCTAAGTGGGTATTTTTGGGAATTGCATATTTGTTTGTTGCATCGTAGGCTCCATGAGTCCTATTCGTGGTAGGAGAACTACATTGGCTTGATCATGTATCTAATTGGGTACCCAATTAGATAGGGGTACGTAGGCAGTCACAAGTGGTAGTGATGCAGCCCCTAAAATGATATAATCCTTTCATGTTTATTTGTTAATGGTTGTTGTTTATCTCGTGTTATTGTATTTTTCCTGCTTACTATTTTATACCGCATTTGACATGTCTATTGAGTTAGCAGGAATGGCGATTGCTGTCTCTCTTATTAGAGTTGCGCAGCGTTAGATTTATTTGTATTTTGTTTGTATATATGCACACCTAGTAGATTAAATTGATTACTCTGATAACTTTTAAAAATTTAAATTTTATCCCATACATTTAATATTGTTGAATATTTATCAAATATGGTGTATTAAGTTGGTAGTTTTCATTAGTAGTTTTAGAACGGACGGATTTTTCGGCAATTTTAGCTGGTTCGAAAATCCGGGTCGTCACAAGTTTATGGCGTAAATTCCATACGCTTAGAAATTACTAGGCACATGCGTGTGTGTGTATATATGTATGTGTATATGTGTATGTATGTATGTATTAGCGTAAATAACATATAATTGCATAGTTGAATAGGCTATTAATTTTATTGAAATCCCTATAGGAAGGTGACTAATGCTAAAGGAAAAATAAGAGAGATTTCTTATAAGGCCTTGATTTTGGAAATGATGAGATGTGTGATAATATATATATATATATATAGTGTGATATTAATTATGACTTGGTTATAAAGATGCAAGGTCAGCCAAAAGCACACAAAAGTTTGCTCAGCTAGTCTAGCTACCAGCAGTGTGACTTTCGGGCTGACGTGAGAAATCGCCAATAATAAGTAACTATGATGACGCGAGGTTTATCCTAAATTCATTAGGGTAAATCTGCCAGCTAATCTGGCTACCGATTTCTATGAATAATCGGACTTATATGAGACGTCATCCTGGTTATGGGTCATAATACAAAGGACATTCTTAAGAGATTTAAGGTATTAAGTGGTTGTGTGAGGGCCTTCCACTTCTCTATATAGTACGTGGTAAATTTTCAGACTTATGGGTTAGTCATGGTAGAGGATGTCCTAGTAGAAGGCCCACTTCAATAGGAAGTATTAAGTGCCTAAAAGGATTTCATACAATGTCAGCTAAATAGTTACTAATGAGGAGTTCGCCTTGGGATTATAGGTCGTGATTGATATGGACCTACCTTATATAAGCTATAAATGGTTGGAGTTTGCTAATTCCCATTAAAAGGTATTAAATGGCACGGGTACTATCTCTTGCATTGATAGGACATTATTGATGATAGATATGGGTTATTGGGGTGATGGCAAATTAGCTGTTGGCTTATATTTAGAAAGCTTGTTTATATAAACCTTTAGGCTTGTATTTGAAAAGACTTATGTTGTAGGTAGATAATGTAAGACATATTCCTATTTAAATTATACTGCCCTAGTACAAATGTTATAAGGCTTGAGATTTTTATTCGCCAGGCATATGTTATTCTGACCTCCTCATTATAGCATAATTTAGGAAGTGCGATGTTGAAGGTAGAGATATTGATGTTCTTATGGCAATAGACTATTTATTCACTTGTTACTTTTAGTATTTTTTGAGGTACCCCTGAAATAAAAGTAATGTTGTAATTTTGGAATATTACGGTTATGTACGTTGTTATGGTTTTAAATGATACTTTGAAATCTGAATGAAATGGTACTATTGTTATTATTATATTTTATCCTCCCGCTGTGAGATTTTGAATGTGTAGATAAATAGCTTCGTATTGTTTTCTTTACGAACAAACGACCAGCTTTGAGATGGTTTTATGTTTTGATGAGCCTTTTCTGGGTCAGAATTCAGGCACATTTCAGGGTAGGTTTTTACATTTGATATCAGAGCTGGTTGAAGCGTGACAGGGGGTTCTTGCATTGTAAACTACGGTGAAGCTATATCTCTTACCTCTACATGTCCCAGGATGGGTTGGTCAGGTAATTAGAGGACTGACCTAAGAGTCGAAAGGCTGGCCGTAAAACCAGTTGCCGTTGTTACCATTTGTTGCCCCCATTATTTCATTGTGACTGTTAAATTTGATGTTTGAGCCAAAAATGGCACAAACATACAAGAGATATTTAAAGAGAATAAAAGTGAAGAAAATAATTGAAAACAAGTAAACATAGAATGATAAGATTTATAGTGGTTTAGCGTACGTTGGCCTACGTCCACTTGAAGGTTTTTCTCTTTTTATTATTGAAAATAAGCGTACAATTCTTATGGTTCATCAACGTACTATAGGAAATTACAAGAAAAGTGAAATAATGGTGGAAAAGCAAAAAGGTCCTCGAAATGAAGCCCCCTATACTTTATTTATAGGTGTAGGTCGGTTGTAAAGCTTTAAACATGTTCTTCCCCACGTTCTCTATGTTCTCCCGACGGTTGCTGAAGAAGAAGACGTGGCCTTTAATAAAATGTTCTCCATGTTCATTCGGTACCTACCCATGACCATTCGGTACCTAACCATGATCATTCGGTACCTACCCAAAACATTTTGCCAACCATTACTTTGGACTTTTGGAGATTGGTGGTCTCACCATTAGCTTCATGGTTCCTAACTTGTTTGAATAGTTTCTAGCTTATGTCTAAATCCAATTGATGGGTCAATGGAGAAGTGAAATTGCTAACTTGAAGTGCTTAAGGAGACCAATGGATAGCTTCATGCGAGTGGTGCTATGGAGCTTAGATTAGGATTTTGGGAATGTAGATATCATGGAGTAGAAAAATGGTATAATAGTCACACAGTAATATGAGTCGGTTCAAAACCATATACGTAGTGAAACCGCTTCATGCTTTTTGGATGTTCACTCGATCCTATCTTCTAAACTTCATTAGTCTTTCTACTCAAGATCATAACTAGTGAGTATAGGGAATTTGGGCCAAAAACAAGGAGGTTTTATGAAGCGATACCTATCGATGATGGGTTGGTACATATCCATGATATGTCGGTACCTACCCATTACTTAGCAATTTTTGGCTTAATTTTTCTTGGAGGTGAACTTGGATTGGCTTGGCGATTTTGGTTTTCCAAATCCAACTGTATTTTACCTAGTCAAAGGCAGGCTAACACTTGCTGCACAAAGCACCCTTTGCGAATATAAGTTGTGCTTCGTACAAGAACAAGTGTCGAAGTCAATGGAGTATCAATGGTTGAATTTTTTTGGTTATCTAACAAGTCGCATCATGAACTAATCATCCCTTGTTCGCTTAGGATTTAGCAACCACATGTTGAAATCTCGATCTCTCTAGATCGTGAAGGTAATCCTTGGCCTATCAAGATCGACAATCAGACCCACGATCTCTCTGAATCGTTAATCAAATATGTAGCCTTCAGAGTCGATAGTCAAAATTCCTAATTTCTCCGGATCAATAATCAAATTCATACCCGTTCGGGGCCAAAAATTGAATGCATGGTCTTTCTGGATCGTCAATCAAATCAATAGCCGTTTGAGGCTGATAACAAAATTGATGGTGTCTCTCGACCATTAATCAAATCCACGGCCATTCGGGGCCGATAATCAAACTAATGGTCTCTTCAAACCATTAATCAAATCCATGGCCATTTGGGCCTGATAATCAAATCGATGGTCTCTCCGGACCCTTGCTGGAACTAATCTTCTCGCTCTTCGGCAAGGGGACTCAACAACAAGCAAGACCATCTACTCATTCTTCAGTGTATGGGCTTACTTCTTGCACTCTGGTCTTGTCTCTTTGAACGGGGCTTAAAGCGATTGATTTCAATCATCATGTTCAAGTGGATAAAAGATAAAGCATTCATTTATAGCGTTCAAACATAAACACCAAACACACATTACAACATTCATCCAGGTATCACCGCCGTGCATCCAACTTAAAGCATGTCTAGGGATTGATCGATATCCAATACATGAGTATGCAGCTCAACTACAATACCACATCGTTTATTGGGAATAGAGAAAGTTGAGTCCTTGCCATCCTAATCAGGAGACAATCCTTGAGCTTGATCCAAGGCCATTTCCATTCATTGCGGATGATGGTTATTCCTGTTCCACTAGCACAGCTCAGCTTTTCACATAGCATTGTAATTGATTATTTCTGACATGTTCCTCGATCAATTTGCGTAAGTGCCTACAATTATTTATGTTATGCCCATCCAGCTCATGGAATAGAAAATATTTTTCAGAAATCCTCCCACAGTCTGTGGGATTTCTCCTTGCCATTTTTCGGTAGGGGATCTATCCCCTAGTATCTAAGTAATTTCATTTTGGGGTTTCATTCAAATCTGTATAAGAGAATTTCAATTCCCTTCTTTACCGCTTCGATCCTTCAAAGCCATCATCCATCTTTCTTTTTTCTTTGCTTTGTTGGATCTTTCTCTAGGCAGTCCTCTACTATCCACAACATTAACTTCTCCCTCTCTAACTTCGGCGTCCTATTGATGCAAATAACTTTCGGCTTCATGACAAATTTTGCGAGGATCATCGATGGATCTCGCTCCAAAGCAACCTTAAAATATGTCATACTAGCCACTCCAGAAACTGCCGCTATTAGAACGACTGATGGATCTAGCCTATCTATCGTAGAAGCCTCCACATTAAATCTCATCAAAAAACCCCAAGTAGCTCTCTGACCCTCTACTTCACAATTGATAATGTCATAACATTCTTGGGTAGCGAAATGTGGACCCAAAACCACTTTATGAATCTTTTTATTAACTCGGCCCACTAGCTAATGGAATCGTTCTCCAACCGTCTAAACCATAATGCTATCAAATTTGTCCAATATATGGGAAAACATCGTCCTATCACTTCTTCAGATGCGCCCAACAACTATGTTATACTGCCTTTTGGCCAAGGCAATATATCATGGATTTGGCCAAACAGATTTCATGGTCATTAATGGGGAAGACCAAAGAGATAATTATTAGGCTTGGAGATCAGTTATAAACAACGCTATGGACGATGGTCGAGTGGATTCGGATGAATGACACTATGAAATTGGCTAAGTATGGAATTGACACTTCCTCCAGGCAAGGGAATGGATCGAAATACTTCCTTTAGGCAAGGGATCATATTGGATTAATATGGCTATGGATCGCTCGAATTAGCAACATAACTCAATGGTGATCACTCAATAACTCAATGAAAAATGCATCAACTCGGGAATCAACTTTGGAAACAAGAAGTAGGAAACATGGGAGACCCACATGAGGGTTGAATGCCACCATGTGGCATGGAGGAGGGATTATGACCGATCCCTCTATAGAGGTGCGATCGGTCTTGATTTTTGTGAGCCAGGTTATCTTGGCTTGGAGATTCCATATCCAAATTTTAAGCGAGATATTTCGACATCTTCTCCTATAAATACAACAGACTTGGAATTCATTCATAGTATCTTTTTGGCTGGCAATTCTTCATCACTCTTACTCTTCCTTCATTAATTTTATAAGCCAAGAGCAAGATTGTTGGAGTGGATGTATGCCATAGTTTTCTGAACTAATATAAAATTCACATGTTCATTTACTTTTCTGCACTAAATCTGTGATCTATGAACTTATATTATTCTCTCATTGGAATAGTTATTGGATTGGTGGTACTTTCACATTACTTGGGCGATGGTGCCTATTTTTTCCATTAACATTTTTGTGCTTACACCGAGAATACTCGCCCCCACTAATTTGAAAAAGATTTGCAGCTTGGATTTGGAACAATGGTTTAGAAATCTACAAAAAGAGCATTAGTAAAAAGGAGTCACCATGGAGGAAGTTAGGAGGCATTCTTAGGAGCTGGAGCTAATCATACCTACGCCTACATCATTAGGGAGGAGATGGAAACAATGGTGAATGCTATGTAGGAACTGATGATGAAGAGGAAAGAGGAGATGATGTAGAATTTCCTCAGGTAGGATGGACAAGCTGGAGCAATATGAGCTACTAGAGTGAAAAACCCAGGATTTGGAGGTAATGACAATTTGGATCAAGGAGTTGGAGCAAAAGAAGCTGTGGAAATTAGAAACGGTATCTTGGAAATGGAGCAAATAGTAGAAGAACAGAGTGGAGTAGCCGGGTTGCAGTCCTCGGCCAATAGGGAGGGATCAGAATTGATTCCTCTAGAGGGGACGACACTTATCTCCAAGGGCTCGGGGGCATGCTCTCGGGTCTGGTCGGTAAGAATGTTGGTAGGCATGTAGTAAATGTTATAAAGTATGGCATGAATCAGAATTTGGATGCTCGTCTAGAGGAGTACATTCCGGGACTGCCTTACATATTCGAGAGTGGAGGAAGTTTGGAAATGATGATTGGACTACCTTTGGATGGCAGTGTCAGGTTTGCAGAGATGATCTAGCGGGCTATGAGAGGACGATTGGTGAATAGAGATATGGAGGATGTGAGTAGGATTCCATTTACTTCTAATAACGGGCGTGCTAGGAATCCATCGTATATTAAATTACCTACACTGGGGTCGTATGATTGAAATATGGATCCTAATATTCATTTGATAAGGTATATGGAAGTGTCGAGGGCATCGAAGGAAGTGATGGCTCAATGTTTCCCTTTGTACATGGCAGATATTGCTATTTGGAGAATGATTCTTTTGGCTCTTGGATGGAGTTAGTAGACAAATTCATTGGGCAATTTTTGGTCACATCCCGAGAACCAAGAGCATGATGATGTTGACAACACTGAATCAGAGGACAGGAAAGTCCCTTCGAAATTTCTTAATGTGGTTTAATGCATTGATTACTTCGGTGGATCGCCTTATCTATTAATGGTTTTGATGGCAGGGTTATTAGGAATAGCTGAAAACATGGATTTCAAGGTGTCATTAGAAAGCGGTCCTCCTAGGGACCTTGGGGAGTTTTTCATGAGGCTGAAAGGTTCCTGCGGTAGGAAGATGCTTAGTTGGACAAAGAAGAGGTTAACATAGTTAGGGACAAAGGAGCGTCTAGGGAAGGTTCAGATAGGGACAGTGGAAAAGAAAAGCAAATGATGGCTTCAATGGATCGAAGCAGCAAAGGAGATGACGAAAATTCTCTTCTTATTTGGATTTGACAGAATCTTTAGAAAGTATTTATCTGGATACTCGAGGATGCCTTTCGTACTAAAAGTCGACAAGGAGGGAATCATCAGAGCAGGAGGGGTCACCAGGAAAATACTACCAATTCCATGAGCTGGGTGGGCGTAATAGAAATGACTGTAGGCACTTGAAGGATGTAGTTGTGGAACACGTAAGGAATGGTCAGCTACAATAATACATAAGGACTCGGGATATGGCGGTGGAATATGAGTAGCTACCATCCACCTGAAATGGGCATGGCCTTAGATTGAGGCGCTAGCTCGTTATTTGTTAATCGGGATGACATGGAATAAGTAATAAACTCCGCAATAAAATGGTTAAGCCACTTACATATATATGGGATCGAGGTCGGTCCCTAGGCATGCACTAAGGTGATGATAAATCGTAGTGTTTGGATTTATGAAATTTAGTTTTTCTTGTTCTTGGTTTATTGGTTTTCTTGTTGTACAAACTCTTAATTTATAATTGGGCAAATGGATTTTGGAATGGTTGAATCTGGTTTAATATAATAAACAATAGGTCACGGATATCCCGATCGGAGCGATGGGGAATTAACCGCAAGGTACAAGTTCCTACATCGGAGAGCGACATAATTACTCATACAAGATTAAGTCCTTAACTGGGGATTGAAGCTGGAGAAGGAGACCCTAAAAATCAGGCTACGTTCTAACTGGAGAGACGAGACCAGTTAAGAAGTAGGTCGCTTCACTGGAGAGTGACATGATTGGCCTACTTGTCGTTGTTCCCTTCTCACTAGACAGTGAGTAGGGTCCAACAAGTGTATGGATAGACCATGGTCGGCCCGAAGAAGCCATGATTCATACTTATTGGTCGTTGTTCCCCTTTCACAGACAAGCAACTAGAGGGGGTTCAACAAGTGTCCGAAGTGACTATGATCGGCCAAGGTAGGCCATGACATTGCGTTATGTTCAAGGACACTGAACTTGAGTGCAGGAAGTGATGCTGCTTCGATGGAGAGCGATAGAAACAGTTTCCTTGTCTTTGTTCACCCATCATCTGAGAGTAACAGGATGGGGTCTAGTAAGAGCTCGAAAAGGCCATGATCGGTCCGATAAGACCTTGTGATTAGCTGACAATCTAGAGAGATTGAGGTTTTGGATTTAATAAACGATCCAGTGAGATCATGGGTTTGGTTATCTGCTTTAGATATACATGAAATTGATTATGGATTTGGGATGGATTTGAAATTGGCCATCGACTCGGAGCAGTCGTCGGTTTCATTAACAAACTCTCGGTCAGATATGAAATGACTTATGGTAATTGATCAGACTCTGGATTGGAAAATACGGCCATCAATGGATTCTGGACTTATGGTGATTCAAAACAAACCTTCATACCGCAAGACTTATTTTGGGGGGCAAATGTTCTACTACATTTTGGCCAAGGCAGTATATCGTGGATATGGCCAAATGGATTTCGTGATCCTCAAGGGAGGAAGCCTGAAGAGATGATTATCAGGCTCGGAGATCGGTAATAAACAAGGCCGTGGACGATGATCGAGAGGATTCGGATGAATGGCTCTCTGGTATTGGCTAAGTATGTAATTGACACTTTCCATAGGCAAGGGATCAGATTGGAAAACTTTCTTTAGGCAAGGAATTAAATCAGATTAATATGGCTGTGGATCGCTCAGATTAGCAGCACAACTCAGCGATGATTGCTCAATAACTCAACGAAAAATGCTTTAACTTGGGAATCAACTTTGGAAACTAGAAGTAGGCAACATGGAGGACCCACACGAGGGGTCGCACACCACTACTTTTCATGGAGGAGGGATCAAGGCTGATCCTTCTATAGGGGTGCGATCGAACTGGATTTTTGTTGGTCGGCTCATCTTGACTTGGAGATTCCAGATCCAAATTTTAAGCGAGGTATTTGCACGGCTTCTTCTATAAATACAACAAGCTTAGAATTCATTCGGGGGATCTTTTGGCTAGCTATTCTTCATCACCCTTTTCCCTTCCTTTATTAATTTTCTATCAAGAACAACTATACTTGTAATCATACAACATAAATAATAAGATTGTTGGAGTGGATGTATGCCAGAGTTTGCCAAACACGTGTTTATTTACTTTTCTGCACTGAATCTATGATCTGTTAGCTTATAGTATTCCCTGATCGTTATTGGATCGGTGGTGCTTTTACATTACTCGAGTATTGATGGCCATTTTTGCCATCAACAACCTCCTTGATGTACTTCATTAAATGAACCGTAGGATCCAATTTTTCCATCATAAATTTCTAACATTGGTAGTTTGAAATTAGATGATTCCTAGTGCACCAAATGTTTGGAGTGAATAGACTCTTATTCATGTCTTATAGATTTCGGTTGGGCAATCCACCTCTGACTACTCGTCTCACAATCTTGGTTATTCTATCATCATCATTCAATGGAATTTGCAAGTTCACATTCTCTGCTAAATCCCTTTCCAAGAGGGAGTTCTGGCATGTACTCCTATGGTCACGCATCAATGTTTCAATTCACATTCAGTCTCTCGGCACCATTCCCTAGATGTGCACTATCTCCTCCTAGAATAAATCTAGCTATGCCCCTAAGTCCATATGGCTTACTACCGAACGATCCTGGTTCAGTACCAACCGGTCTAACTCTTTCAGGGGCCGTTCCATTTTCCTCCATTCTATTTCCAGGTATGCCTACTTCATTCGGTCTTCGATTTTGGTTTCCAGCAACTCCAGGTGTCCCTGTTTGCTCCATTCTTCTAATGAAATTCTCTACCATTTCTTCTTGATGGGCTCCTATCTTCTCTTGCATCTGATTCGTTATAGTCTCCCTCATCTCGAGTTATGTAGATGGATGGAGGGTTAGCTTCTAAGGATGCCTCCTAGCTGCCCTCTTATTGATTTCCTTCCATGACAACTTTCTTAGATGATTTTTTCATTATCTTAATTATCTCCAAATCTCAAACTAGCAAGTTCAAGCAACTATTAATGAAAACACCAAAATCTTTGCATCAAAAATGACTCAAACACCCAAGAGATATATGAAGAGAACAAAAGTGAAGATAAAACTTAAAATGAGTATACGTGGAGAAAACAAGTTTTACAGTGGTTTGGCATACTCCGGTCTGCATCCACTTGAGGGTTTTTCTCTTTTTATTGCTGAAAGTAAGGGTACAGTTCTTATGGTTCATCGACGAACCGTAGGAAATTATAAGAAAAGTGTTATAATGGTGAAAGAGCAAAATGGTCCTTGAAATGAAGCTCATTATGCTGTATTTATATTTGCAGGTCAGTAGGAAAGCCTCAAGCATGTTCTTCCCCACATGCTCCATGTTCTTGCGGCTATTGCTGAAGAAGAAGTGGCCAACTTAGCAATTGGTATGGGTCGATACCTAACGATGATCATTCGATACCTGCCTACCCCACATCAATTTAGACTTTTGGAGATTGATTGCCTTGGCATTAGCTTCATGGTCCCTTACTTGTTTTAATTGTTTCTAGCTTATTTCTAAGTCTAATTGATGGGTTGGTAGAGAAGTGAAGTTGCTGACTAGAAGTGCGTGAAGAGATAGATGGATAGCTTCTTGCGAGCGGTGTTATGGAGCTTGGAATTGGCTTCTGTGACCGTCGCTAGCATGGAATAGAAGAATGGTATAATAATCACAAAGTAATATGGGTCGGTACCGAAGTTAGTACCGAATCATGGTTCGGTACCGAACCATATACTTAGTGAAATCGCTTTGTGCTTTTTGGATGATGGGTCAATCCCGTCTCCTAAACTTCGTTGGACTTGCTTTACGGGATCATAACTAGTGAGTATGAGGAATTTTGGCCGAAAGCAAGGAAGTTATAAGATCTGTACTTATCCATGATAGGTCGACACCCAACCATGATGTGTCAGTACCTACCCATCACTTAGTAATTTTTGACTTGATTTTTCTTAAGGGTGAACTTTCATCGGCTTAGCGATTTTGATTTTCCATATCCATCTGAATACTGCCTGGTCAAAAGGGAAATCATATTTGGTATCAGAGCCTAGATTACCGTATCAATGGGGAAAAATATACACATGAGAGACATATTGTTATTTTAAAAAGATTTTTCCAAAAAACCCCAATTATGTATATACTTTATTATAAACATTCACATATACACTAGGAAAATCTTTTTTTCAGCGTATAAAACTATCTTAGGAAATTATACCTAATAGTTTTACCTAGAGATAGTAGATTATGGCTGAAAATCCTTCTTCTTCTGAGAATAGAAACCCCGCCAGAGGAATACCTACCATTTGAGGGATGCCCGAATGGTTCAAACAATACCTCGGGTAGGTATGAAATGTCCCCATTCCCTAGTAAACTACACCGGCAACAGCCATCATTCTACATGTCGAGGTAGCACATTGTCTTATCGATTTTACCAAAATGTGTAAGGACTTTATGAGTATGGGAAGAATAATATACTCTAGAAAGGAAAGCTTCTTGGAGACTAAGGTATGGATAAATGACTATGAGAGGATATTTCGGGAGACTTGTTGGGAGGATCAAGTGAAGTAGAGAATGGCAGCTTGACATCTTAAAGGTGAAGACCTAGATTGGTGGAATATGGTGGTTGGGGAGGATGATGGTAGGATCGTCACTTAGGATTAGTTCAAGAACCGATTTGAGATAAGGTTTATGACAAGAGCAGAAATGTGCTTTCAACTAGAGAAATTCATTCAGCTAGGCAGAAAGACTCTTCTCTTAAGGAGTACATTAGTAAGTTTATAGAATTAACTAAATTTGGAATGAGCTTGATTGATACACCAAAGAGAAAGGACATGAAGTTTGTTAAGGGTCTAACTCCCCGCTTAGGGGATGGTTGTTGACTCAAATACCGATCGGAGCTACTACAAGATGCCTATTGAGATGGCTTTACTGCAGATAATGAATACCGAGGAAAAAGAGATGGAGAAGGAGAAGGCAGGACCTACATAGAACCCGAAAAGGGCTAAGGAATGAAATTTTTGGACGAATAAGAAGTCAAAGGGGAAGTTTAAGAAGGAAGGTAAAGAGTGTAATACATGCCAAAGGAAAGGAAAACTTGCAAAGGATTCTAAAGAGAATCTGTTAAAGGAAGCTTTTAAGGGAAAGTGTTAGTACTGCCACAAGTAAAGGCATTTCAAAAATCAGTGTCCTAAGATGGTGAAGGAAGGCCAGAGTGGACAAGCCTACGCCATTGAGGCTGCCCTAATTTCGAGTAGACCACCCCCCAATAGACCAAGGTATGACAACTATAGAAGGTATACCTCTCATTTTAGGGATTAAAATTTCTACTTTATTTAACTCTGGAGCATCACATTCATTCATAACTAGGATTATGATTAACTCCATATATCTTCAAATGCAGACTGCACCCATCCAATAGTGATTTCAAACCCTCTTTGGGGAACGACAAACATTTTCTCAATTTGCGAAGACTCGGTGTTAGACATAGATGACATTGATTTCATATGCAACGTTCTAAATTTTGAGGGCTACAAACTTATTTTGGGTATAGATTGATTGCCACAATATCGAGCAGTCCTAAACCATGATAAGAGGGTAGCATGGTTCAAGAGTTGTAATGGGTGATACCTAGATGTTCGTTGTGCACCTACGAATTCAACCTAGTTAATTTATCTATACTAACTAAGCCTATCACAAGATGAACTTTCATCTACACCCACAGTTCGAGATTCCTCTAATGTCTTTGAAGAAGTTTCGACACTTCCACCCCAAAGGGAGATTGAGTTTAGGATTCATCTGGAGAAGAACGCTAGACCAGTCACTCAGCCATTGAGACACATGTGCCCCAGTGGAGAGGTGAGAAATGGATAAGAAGGTCTAGGACTACTATAGAAAGGTTTCATTTGACAAAGTAGCTCAGAATGGGGGAGCCTCTATTGTCTTTGCCACCAAAGCATACGGCTCACTGAGGCTCTACGTTAATTATATGGAACTAAACAACTTAATGAAGAAGAATAGGCAATCTTTACCTAGGATAGATGATTTATTCGATCAACTTGTGGGAGCTCAAGTCTACTCCCAATTGGACTTAGCAACTAGATTTCATCAGTTAAGGATTGTAGAGAAAATTAAACTAAAGACTACATTTCGCACACCAAATGGACTCTATTGAGGGGAAGTGATGCCTTTTGGATTGACAAATGCCCCTACATACTTTATAGATTTGATGAGTAGAGTATTTAAGGGACAAATAAACAAATTTGTTGTAGTTTTTATGGATGACATCTTAGTATTTTCCAAAAGATGAAAAGAAGCATGAAAGTCACTTAAGGGAGATATTGGGAACCTTAAGAATGCACCAACTTAGAGCCAAATTCTCAAAATGCCACTTTTGGAAGAAGGAAGTAAGATTTCTTGGGCATATTGTGTCGGAACATGAGTTAGCAGTAAGCCCCGCAAAAGTGGTAGCTATTCAAAATTGGAAGACTCCAAAGAATGCCACAGAGAAATTTTCTAGGGTTAGCAAGTTATCATAGGAAATTCAAAAAAGATTTTTCAAAGATAGCAGTTCCGCTAGCCCATTTGAGCAAAAAGAATTTAGTCTTTGCATATGATGAGAAATTCATGGAAACATTCAGGAGGTGAGTGAAGCTATTGACAAGTGCACCGGTACTCATCATTCCTAAAGGAACAAAGCCTTTTATGGTTTATACAGACGCATGTGGCACGGGATTGGGAGTAGTTCTTATGCAGAAAATAGAGTGATAGCTTATGCTAGCAGGCAACTGAAGGACCATGAGAAGAGATACTCGGTGCACAACTTGGAGCTGGCAGCCATTGTTTTCACCTTGAAGATGCAATGGCATTATCTTTTAGGATAAAGGTTTGAGTTGTTTACTGAACGTAAATAACTTAAATTTCTATTTTCCCAAAAGGACTTAAATATTAAGCAGTAGTGGTCGATGGATTTTATATCATCCTATGACTTTGAGATACATTGTACCCCCAGAAAAGGGAATGTCATTGCCGACGCACATAGCCTGAGGCATGCTAACTTGGGTTCTATTTATGAGTGAGACGGTTGGAGTTCCTCTTGAATTCAACTTCCAATCGCTAAAAGGACCTACAAAAAACTATTTGACATCAATGGAGGTTAGACTAGTACTGATGGACCGTATTTAACTTTAGTAGAGTAAGGATGAGGAGATAGTTGATATCTTGGACAAGGAAAGAAGAGGAGCACAATTTTCCGTTGTCAGTAGATATACAGCCGACGAGAAGTGATGTATAAGGAGAGATTGACACCTTTGCAATGGATAGTTTATTGGAGGAAGTGCTTAGAGAATGTCACCATTCACGACTGACTATTCAACCTAAGGAAGTTAAGATGTATAATAATATTAAACATACTTTCTATTGGCCAGAAATGAAGAAGAAAGTAGCTAGATCTGTTTCCAGGTATTTGACGGGTCAAAGGATTAAATTTGAACAAGAAAAAGCCAGAGGATTGTTATTGCCATTAGAAATCACAACTTGGAAATGGGAACACATATCAATAAATTTTATAGGGGTTGCCTAGGAGTCAAAGAGGTAATGAAGCAATTTGGGTCATAGTTGATAGACTTATTAAAAGCGTCCATTTTGTTCCCGTTAGAAACCATTAGACCGTAACATCTTTAGCATAGTTTTATCTTAAGAAAGTGGTATGACTTCATGGAATTCCAATCAGCATCATTAATGGTAAAGACCCTTTATTTAGTAGTGAGTTTTATAGGAGTTTGTAGAAAACTTTAGGAACATCATTGAATCCTAGTACCATTTACCATTCGTAGATAGATGGACAAACGGAAAGAGTTAATAGGGCCTTGGAGGACTTTTGGAGAGCATGCATCATGGACTTTGGAGGACACTAGAAAAGGTGGAATTTTCTTATAATAATGTTTATCAATTGACGATTGGTATGGCACCCTTCAAAGTGCATTATGGAAGGTCATGCAAATCGCCAAACTGTTGTAGGGAAACCATTGACGAAATTTTGCTCAAACTAGACTTAATTCACGAAACTTTGATGAAGGTAGAGTTGATTAAGCAGCGAATGGAGATAGCGCCAGATCGTCAGAAATCCTATATGGATAAGTGAAGGAAAGAACTAGAGTTCGAGGTTGGAGACATGGTATTTATCAAAATGTTCCCTCTTAGGAAGGTCGTGAGATTCAAATAATCCAAAACGTTGGCACCAAGATTTGTTGGGCCTTTACGAGTTGTGGAAAGAATAGAATGACTAGCTTACCATGTGGAGCTACCTGATAAACTAGCAGGAATACACATCTTTTTTCACAATTCACACTTGAGGAAATGCCTTCATGACATAGCTATTGTGTTAGAGCATGATTAATTGGGGGATAGTAAGAGAGAGCCGATAGCATCCCGTGCCACCGCATGGATTATGGAGCATGGAACTAGGAAGCTCCACAAAAAAGAAATTAGGTTGGTCTGACTACGTTGGGAAGACAACCCGATAGAAAGCACATGGGAAAATGAAGAGTGGATGGAGATCTCTCAACCTAAACTTTTCATTATTAAACTTTTCTCTTCAAATTTAAATTTTGGTTGCATTGTGGTTGCTAGGTTGGATGGTAGGAGATAATTACTAAACCTTTCGCTATTAGTTTGCACTCACGTAGAAATTTTAATGCATGTTTAGGGTGTTTTGCATATAAGTTTATATGCCACGGTCACACACTTACACTAGGATTGAGCTCATTTATAGTACGTCTGCAATACATAATCGCATTGCACTAATGGTTGAGTAGATGGATGTATAGATAACTTGGTTGTATAAAATAGATGTTTAGTGGGCATTACGATGTTTTCTCCTTAGAAAAGATTTTGGAGATGAAATCTTTTTTAAGGGGAAAGAATATAACTCCCTATAAAATCAACCGTCAGATTGGATAAATTAAATTAAATAAGATAAGGTAAAAAATTAAATTTTGGAAAAGTTGGAATTTAACCACGAAAGTTATGTCGTTGCACTCGTGGTGAAATTTTAATCAATTTACATATATAATATATTGAAAACGGAGCTCAAACAGAAAAGTTATGGACATTTGGAGTTTCGAGTTTAAATTAATTTAAATAGAATTCAAATTCAAATGGATAATTAATTTTAAAACATGAACTTTAAAAATTAATAGTAAAAAACTTTAGGGATTAAGAAAAGATTAAAGTTAATGTTAAAAATCAATTAAGGAATATTTAAATCAAATATTGATAAAAATCAAACGTTCCTAAAATAAGAGAACAGGTCGACCTCTGACCTCTATCGATTGCGCGCTACAAGCCGACCGATGATAGTGATGGTCGATTACTTCCCATATATAATGGCAGCTAGGGTTTTGCAATTTTCAACATTTCAGATTTAGGTATTGAAATCTGACTGTTCTGATGCTTTTTCACCACTATAAATAAGACAATAAATCCCTCACTTTTGTTCACCTAATATTTTAAGAACATTAGCGAATCTATGTTAATTCATCTCTTCCAAGATTCAGAAAACTTCATCAAAGTTTCAGGTAAGAAATCCTATAGTTTTATTTTTGTTTATTATTTTTTTTTTTCAACTTCTTCTCCCTAGTCCTGTACTTCTATGAATATAATGTATATATAAATCCTTTGTTGTGTGTGTGTGTGTGTGTGTGTGTGTGTCAAAAAGAAGATATTTGACAGAGGTTGTCAAAGGCTTGTCAAATCAAAAGAAGGCAAAGCCAAGGTTATATTGTGAATGGAAATCTTAGCTTTTCTATTTTAGTAATTGATTAGTATAATAAGAGTTTGAGTATGCCTTAAGGAGTCTTGGTTTATGAAAGCATCATATTATAAACCCCCAAAACTCTTTCAATGTGAATTATCAATTCTAGGTTGAAATCTCAATTGTTTATATTAAATTAGTGGAAATTGTGTAGATTTGCAGTTTTTATAATTTTACCATCTATTCAACTCCTTATTCTTTTTCTTGGAAATTAAAAGATTTGGATTAAGGACTAGTGTGTAAGGTATGAATTTTATTTGTAGTTTACATTGCTTATTCCATCGACTAAAAACAAATTCTATTTTTAATTTATGTGAAAAAGAAGTTGAATAGAGTGTAAAAATTGAAATTGTATGTTTCTATTGCCAGATATTCCATTGTTTTCGATATAATAAATTGAGTTTAGAATTTTGTTGTACGCAAGTCTATTGATTAGAATTTTTGGATTAGAATATTGGAATTTTAGTAATATTGATAATATGGGATAAGAATTGTATATTTGTTGAAAGAGTTGACATTTAAACTCTATTTTATGGCATAAATTTCGCATGCGTAGATATTACTAGGCACGTGCGTGCGTGTGCGCGTGTGTATTAATATAATTAACGTAATATTATAGCGTATAATTGTGTAGTTAAATATGTTATCAATTTTATTAAATTCCCCTTCAGGAACATAATTAATGTTAAAGGAAAAATAAGGGAGATTTTTTTTAATTCCTTGATTATGGAAACGGTGAGATGTATTAATATATATATACATATATATATATATATATATATATATATATATAATGTGATATAACTTATGACTAAGTTATGGGGATGCAAGGTCAGCCAAAAGCATATGAAAGCCTACTTAGCTAATTTGACTACCAATAGTGTGACTTCGGGGCAGATATTGGGCATCACCTATAATAAGTAACTACGATGACATGAGGTTAGTCCAAATTTCTATACAGTAAATTTGCCAGCTAATCTGGCTACCATTACTTATGAATAGTCGAACTAATGTGAGACGTCACCATGGTTATGGGTCATAATATCATGAAATTGCTATAGAGATTAAAGGTATTAAGTGGTTGTGCGAGGGCCTGGCTCATCAATGTGTAGGAAGTAATAAATGGTCTCAGTTATGGGTAAGGCATAGTTAAGGATATCCTAGTAGAAGGTCTACTTCAATAAAAAGTATTAAGTGGCCGAAAGGCTTATGTGTAGTGTTAGCTAGGTATATACAAGTGAAGAGTCCTCCTTCAGATTATAGGTCGTAAATAACATGGACCTGCCTTATATAAGGCAGTAAATGGTTAGAGTCTGCCTAATTCCCATTAAAAATTATCAAATGACTTGGTTACTATCTCTTGCATTGATAGGATACTACTGATGATAGATATGGGCTATTGAAATGATAGCAAGTTAGCTATGGGCTTATGTTTGGAGTGCCTTTTATGTAAGCCTTTAGTCTTGTATTTGGAAAGACTTATGTTGTAGTTAGAAAATGTAAGACGTATTCCTATTTAAACTATACCGTTGTTATCCTGCCTTTGGCAAGGCTGTGATATCATCAACTTGGCTAAGAATGAATGGTCAACAGCCTTGAGAATCGATGATATACAGGACTATGGACGATGGTCGAGTAGGTTCGGACTAGTTCAGATCAACCTGCAATCAGTTAAATAATATCCAAAGCGCCATACTGCTACATTTCAAATTTCAAGTCAATCAAAGTTCGTATGTTCGAGTTATGGACAAATAAAGAATTTATATGGATCGATCTAAAACGATCCATAAAACAGTTCAAATCATTGAAGAATCAATATTTGGAGATCCACAAGGCCAATTCATTTGAAACTTCTAGAGCATCGATAAAACGAAGAGGGGAGTCTAAAAAAACGATTGCATATCATAAAAGTGAAGATTTAAGGATGGTCGATCGTTATTGATCAATCATTCTTGCCGATCCATCAAAACGATCAGTGTATTTCAGTGCATAATCTAACTTCAACCAAGATCGATCCATATGTCTCAATTTACAAGTCAGAATGATTCCATCTTTTAGAAGCAGTATCAAAAGGCATGTGGGACCCCCCAAAAACGATCACACCATCAATGAAGCTAAGAAAACCGACCAGCTGACATTAGGCCCATCGTTCTCAATCATTAAGTTAGCACTATCGATCAATCTGGTATACCCCTATGGACCTAGAGAGCATTCTACCGAAGTCTTAGCGAAATATCTCGTCATCTCTCCCAATGAATACATGCCCTATGGGTATTTCTAAGGATCCTTAACGCTACTGGCTACTTGAGTCTACATTGTAATCAACCTCTTCCTTATTTTTACTACTGTAATCAAAATCTTCGTAAATCAATAAAGAGAATCTTCAAAGTGGATGTTGGCATACAATGCTGAACCACTATAAATATGTGTTTTCTTGATTATTGCTTCGATTTTCTTGTTATTTTTTCTATTCCTCTGTTTAATTTTACTTTCTTCATTTACTTCTCTACACAAATGTATTCTTGGGTGTTTGTGACAAATTTGGTTCCAAACATTTCGATGCTTTTACTACGAACCTGATTCTCAGCCTGTTGGGATCCCTTTTGTTGCTACTGGATTGGGTAAATCCTTCCAAGGAGATCCATAGCTATCTTTATAAACTTGGTAACACTACTCAGATTTGCAAAATCTAGACAACATGATTGATAATGGTAAGACATACCGGATCTACTTCTTAGAATATTGATGGAAATGAGACTACTAGTATTCAACCAGGAGGCCCAATCAACCAACCTGCAAATTTGAATGTCGATCAAGTTGATGTTCAAAATTATGCTGATTCTATAACCTAAGCTGAATTTCATAACCTGATGAGAGAGTTAATGGAAAGCCGTCGACAACTAAATGAGCAGATTCAGACTAATATTATCCAGATGAACCAAATTACCCAACAACAGCGTGGCAAGGCCATGAGGGATCCCACTCCCTTCCCGACATCAGAAAGTTCAAGCTCATCGGATGAATCCGTGGGGCTTAGGTATTATAGGTTTAAAGGGGATCACACAAAAACTTCGGAGCACCGCAACGCCGATCCCTCCCTAGGGATCGGTTTCGATCCCTCCTCCAGAGGAGAGATTCCCCCACTACACTTAGAGAATCGCATTGGAGTTCTTCCTAGAAGCTTGGATTCTGGAGTTCAATCGAACGCTGTCCAAGTACCTCGTCGAAATAACAAGATAAATGTTCAAGGTGCACATCAAAAGGATGGTGAGCCAAGAAGGCATGAAACAACACATAGACATCGACCAGACCATTTGCACGATGTGGAGCGCGACCACCGCTTGGCACTACCCATTTAGATGCCAAACTTATCAGCAATGGTCAAACAGTTGGTGAGAGAGAATCAAGGCTTGACTAATATGATTTGGGAATTTCAAGAAGGCATACCCCGTTTACTAACAACATTTTGCATGTGGAATACCCGAGGAGGTTCAACATGCCATTAATGCCTGCCTAGGGAAAACTAACCCTAAACAGCACATTAAGAGACACCAATAGTTAATGAATTCTGTGAGAGCTAACAACGCAACCAAGTGCAGATGCTTTCCCATTACCCTTTCTAGGATAACAATGATGTTGTTCATGAGACTACCTCCGCTGTCAATTTCAAGATTCGATGAGCTGGTAACCAAGTTTGTAGGGAAATTCCAAATTTACCCAGTTCGTCCTAAAGATGTGATGTCCCTTTCTAGTGTTATCCAAACCCTAGGGGAATCGTTGAAAGATTCCTAGGAGAGATTTCATACCACCGCCTCAGAGGTTAGTAACCCAAATGATCATGCCATACTCATGGTTTTACAAGAGTGATTGATTCAGAATCTGAGTTTGGCCACTGGCTGGCCAGAAAACCGCCTGCCACGTTGGAGCGCTTTTATTCAAAGGCATCTCAGTTTTTGAGGAAGAAGGAGGTCAGGTCCTCCATAAAAATGAATGTTGTAGGATCAAATAAAGAAGCAGTGGAGAGTAATATTGCAATAAAACAGTCTGATGACAGTTCTGGAAAAGTTTAAGTGAATGTTTAGAATAAGTTGAATCAACAAAAGAAAGATGGAGACAGGAATCGAGAGCGGAAGAGGGATTTTGGGAGACTAAAGCCTAGGATTCCAATGTATGCGTATTACATGCTGCTAAATACGTCCCTAGAGAACATTTGTCTATTCACTTGTAATACCATGTAGTATAGGAAGCCAAAACTGGAAGAATCGTCAGAGAGACAGAAGCAAACTGGGAAGTATTGTCAGTTTCACAAATGTTATGGGCACAATACGAATGAAAGCAAGAATTTCCAAGATGTTATAGAAAAATTGATTTGGGAAAAGAAGTTGCAAGAGTTTGTGAAAACTCAGTAGGATGGCGGACATAGGATATCTGACCCCCAATCGAGGACAAGCAGCCCGTAGGGCTAACGAGCCTGAATGGACCGATGGAAGACCAGTGATTAATACGATAGTTGGGGGACTACACCCAATGGACAGGAGTTAGCAAGAGATGGAGCATTATGCTAGCGCAATAAGGCAGGTAGACTTTGAATGATATTCGAATGTGTAAGGTGGAACTCTAGAAAAACAGAGGCACACTATGGCAAATGATATTTGTTTAGAAGCAGGGATGTAGACAAAAAGAGGCTCCAAAAGTTGACCCGATGGTCATTTCAGCTACGATTGGTTCTGCATTGGTAAGAAGGATTTTGATTGATTATGGAAGTTCGGTGAATACAATCTTAAAAAAGGCGTACGATTAGACGAGAATGGAGGCCAAAGATTTGAAACCATCTAAAGCTAATATTCATGGTTTTAATGGAGTTGCAACTGAAGCTATAGGATACGCGGAACCACCCGTCGAATTGGGAGAAGGTGAACGAAGGAGAGTGTGAATCATATCGTTTATTGTTCTGGACATTGACTCTCCGTAAAATGTTCTTCTGGGCCGACCGGCCCTGGCTAAATTTCGGACAGCTCTTGCCCCATGGTATTTAACTCTGAAGTTTTCGACAGATAATTTTGTAGGTGTTCTTCACGGCAATCAGGCGACTGGTCATGCCTGTTACGTAGCCGAGTTGAGTGAAGCTTGGCGTAAGGAGAAGGGAAAGGGTGTGGACAAAGTTTTCCGCATCCAAACCACTAGAAATTGACAACCAGTGCTAGGCCTTGTCTCGGGCGCCACAATCTTTTCTATAGGGATATAGATCCGAGAGATGACAAAGAGGAGCCATTGATACCAAGGCTGCACCGGTTGAGCGGATGATTGATATCATGATTAGCCATGATGACCCATCGTGAGTCCTGAAGATCAAGTCATAGCTCATGCCTGTGATGAAGAAAGAACTTGCTGGTTTTCTCCGAGCAAATCTAGATTTATTCGATTGGACTCACGCTGAAATGTGTGGAATCTCACTAGCCATTACGAGCCATGCATTGAATATTGGTCTAAAGTATTTTTCATGAAGCAAAAAAGGCGAGGCATGGATCTACAAAGATCTGCCACTCTTAAAGAGGGGGTGGATAAACAAAAAATTAATGGGTTTATCCACGATGCCTTCTATCCTGAATGGGTATCTAATCCCGTGCTTGTGAAGAAGGCAAATGGAAAGTGGAGAATGTGCATTGATTACTTGGATCTAAGCAAAGCATGTCCAAAAGACAGTTTTCCCCTTTCCAGGATTGATCAGCTAGTCGATTCAACCGCATGACACAAATTATTATCATTTATGGATGCGTATTCAGGATCTAACCAAATCCCGATGCATATCCTTGATCAGGAGCATACCAGTTTTGTTACAGATGTTGCGTTTTATTCTAACGTAGTAATGCCGTTTGGGTTTATGAATGCGGGAGCAACCTATCAGTGCTTTGTTAACATGATGTTTAGGGATCAGATTGGAAAAACAATGGAAGTGTACATGGATGAATGCTTCTACAGTCATGATGATCAGACGACCACATCAAAGACTTGGCAGAAATGCTTGACATCCTTCGATATTAAAAATGCAAATTAATCCTTTGAAATGACCGTTCGATGTTGCATCAAGAAAGTTTCTGGGCTTTATTGTCAATGCTCGTGGAAAAGAAGTTAATCCGAAGAAAATTCAAGCAACCCGCGATATCCTGGTGCCAATAACCATTAAACAAGTGCAGAGTCTGAATGGGAAAGATTTTCTCTTTATGTTGATTTATCTCCAGAGCTACTTACAATGCATTCCTTTCTTCGAAATAATTTAAAAAGGAAAAAGAAATTTCGAATTACGAAGGATTGTAAAGACTCGTTCCAAGCTCTGGTGAATCATTTGGGAAGACGCCCTATCTTGTCAAAGCTAGTAGATCATGAGGAATTGTTCATTTATTTGGCTGCATCGGCACACTTATAAGCGCCGCCTTAGTTCGTGAGGAAAAATGGATCCAGAGGCCCTGTATTACGTTAGTAAACGATTGACAGGAGCAGAGAGAAATTATCCGAAAATAGAGAAACTGGCGTACTCCTGCTAATTGCGTCACGGAATCTTCGCCGGTACTTTCAGGCATATCTGATCAATATTACACCAACCAACCATTACAAAAGGTCCCACAATGACCTGAGACGTCAAGAAGGTTACTTAAGTGGAACATTAAGCTTGGCTAATTCAATATTACTTATCTCCCTCGGAGAGCTATCCAAGGATAGGATTAGGGGGACTTTATAGCAGAGTTTACTGTGTAATATGATATTCAAGAAGGAAGTGAAATCCCAACTATACGATGGAAGTTATATACCGATGGAGCGTCTAATGATCATTGCTCTAGAGCTGGGATTGTGCTTGTAACTCCTGCAAATCGTTCGATTTGTTATGCTTTGAAGCTTGATTTCCTAGCGACGAACAATGAGGCTGAGTATGAAGCTTTGATTGCTAGACTTAAACTCGTCAAAGAAGTTGGGGTTAAGTCTCTTGGAATCTTTTGTGATTCTTAATTGGTGGTGTATTAAGTTAGAGGAGATTACTAGGCTAAGGGACAATGGCTTGCTCCATATCTTACCCTAGTTCAGGGGTTGTTGACTGAATTTGAATACTATGACATTTCACATATTCCATGCGATCAAAACAGAGAGGCTGATTCGTTTGCAAGGTTCGCTAGTAACGACAACGCACAACAAATGAGTTTGGTACCGGTCGAAGTATGAGTTACCTCAAGTATAAAATGATGGAAATTGATCAATTACTAGAGGCGGAATCTGAAAAGGTATCGTGGATGACTTCGATTAAAGATTATCTACTGCATGGGTTCCCGCCTGATAAAAGAAATGAAAAGCCACAGGTCCTTCGCAAAGCTTCACGATATATTATGCAAGAAAGATTCATGCATATGAGAGGTTTCTTAGTCCTTATACTCCAGTATATCGCTCATGATGAGATAAAGCGTGTTTTAAGAGAAGCTCATGAAGGAGAATGCGCCGCTCACACTAGGGGGCAAACTTTGGCCAAGAAGATACTCTATTACGGGTATTATTAGCCAACCGTAAATCAAAATGCTGCTAATTATGTGAGACGATGTGATAAATGCCAAATATATACAAAAGTAGTGAGAGCTCCACTAATAGAAATCACGCAAATGGTCAGCCCATGGTCGTTCGCCATGTATGGTATAAATATTATTGGTTCATTACCAATTTCTAGAGGTGGCACGAAATACGTTATTGTTGCAGTTGATTACTTCACCCAATGGGTCGAGGCGGAACCATTAGTTACCATCATGACCAAGAAAGTAGTCAACTTTATTGTCTAAAACATCATATGTCGCTTCGGTCTCCCATGAGCTAATCTAAAAGATAACGGGACTCAATTCGACAGCGCTGAATTTAGAGACTTCTGTTGAATGCATCATATTGAGAAGAGATTTGCGACGATCGCTCACCCTCAAGCTAATATGCAGGTTGAAGCTGTAAATAAAATCATCAAGTCTATTTCGAAGAAGCATTTGGAGAAGGCTAGAGGCAAGTGGGTGTATGAACTCCCTATAACACATTGGGCATACACAACCACTAACAAGTCCACGACTGGCCATACTCCATTCGCCTTTACTTATGGTTCTGATGCCATTATTCCTATTGAACTCGAAGTCTCTTCTAATTGAGTGACTTACTATGATCCTAAAACAAATCAAGATCTCCATTCGAAAGTTTGGACTTTGTAGCCGAGAAGAGTGAGGAAACCAATTTGAGGGAAGCACACACTGACATCGAAGTCCCAGTATTACAACACTAAAGTTCGACCCAAAACCTTCGAAGTTGGCAATCTCATCCTAAAACGGATCTTTCCTACTCCATCGTACATGAATCCGATTTGGGAAGGACAATATGTCATTGAATAGAGGCTTGGAGAAAGAACTTTCAAGCTAGCGACTGTCGATGGCATCACACTGGCGTGGAATAGCGAACATCTTCGATGCTATTTCAGTTGATTATTTTCCTTTACATTTCAGTGCATTTATTTTTAGAATTTGTTTTAGCATTTGATTTTTCAGATGTAAAATAAAACGATTTATGTTATTTCTTTCCATTAAATGAATAAAGTTTCAGGCTTCCTCAATGCTTAAGTTTTCTATTGTATCATGTGATATTTACATAGTGAACTAATTAATATCAATGTGTACGAATAGGCTCACGGAATTTTGAATCGATCAATCGTACTCTCGTTGGGATTAAACAAGACGAGCTTAGTTGATTTGTTTGTTTAATAATTCCTGCTCGGACTGTTGGACTAAAACAAAAATCAGAGTGACCGAGATTTGATCGATCACCTGTTGAATCATAACTCTAAATTTTGGGGGGCAAGTTAATCAATCAAGAAAGAGCACGACCTGACTGCTCTCCGAAAACAACTCTAGGCCCCTAGAGTGTGGATCAGAGTATAAACTTAAATCAGACAGATAACGACTGCCCGCAAAATAACTCTACGTCCTCAGAGGGAGAACTGGAGTGTAAACATGAATGAATAGATGAGTGGATCTCAACGTTCTCTATTTCACAAACTCCATGAATAGATGAGTGGATTCTGACTATTCTCTATTCCGCAAACTCCATGAATAGATGAGTGGATTTCGACCGTTCTCTATTCCTAAAAATCCATGAATAGATGAGTGGAGTCTGATCGTTCTCTATTCTGCAAAATCCACGAATAGATGAATGGATTCCAATCGTTCTCTATTTCGAAAACTACATGAATAGATGAGTGAATTCCAACTGTTCTCTACTCTACAAACTCCATGGATAGATGAATGGATTCTGACCGTTCTCTATTCGCCAAACCCCATGAATAGGTGAGTAGATTTAGACCATTATCTATTCCGCAAACTCCATGAATAGATGAGTGGATTCAGACCATTCTTTATTCCGTAAATACCATGAATATATGAGTGGATTTCGACAGTTCTCTATTCAGCAAACTCCAAGAATAGACGTGTCGATTGCGACCGTTCTCAATTCTGCAAATTCTATGAATAGATGAGTGGATTCCAACCGTTCTCTATTCCAAAAATACCAGGAATAGATGAGTGTGTTCCAACCATTCTCTGTTTCGCAAACCCCATGATTAGATTAGTGAATTTCGACCGTTCTCTATCCCGCAAACTCCATGAATAGATGAGTGGATTCCGACCGTTCTCTATTCTACAAACTTTGGCCTGAAATCGACCGGAGGAGTATAAACTCGCCAAGGATGGAATTCAACCATCCACCTTACACCCTTGCCAAATAATGTCGAGGGCAGAAGCACAGTTACTCAAAAAACTACTGAATTCGACAGCGTAACACTAAGGCCCAAGTCTTGTTTTTTGATACAACTCAAGGCCACAACCGTAGGGAGGCCTTAGGTTGGATGAACTAAATCGACATCCCATACAATGAAGAATGAATCACAAGTGCATAAAATGAAATATGTGATAGTTTGGACATTTGAACAAGTAAATGTTGGAATCATACACAAGAACAAAAGAATTCTTATTTACACTAAACTTGTCGTAGATCACACAAGTCTATCCAAGATACATGACAAAAGTGGAAGGCCAAGCCCAAACAAATAAAATCAACGAAAAGGAGAAATGATTATCTAAGCTATTTACCTGTCTAGAGATTATTTCTTAGAATTCCTATCTTTCCTTTGCTTCTTTAGAGTGGCTCCTTCTGAACTACCACTCGACCCTCTCTTCGACCCTTTGCCGCCTTGGCTTTTCTTCAAAGAAGTATCCTCAGTTGGGTGAATCAAGGTGGTATCATCTTTGGAAGTAGGAGGGATGGAAGCACTCTTAGCACCAAAAGTAAGGGGAATGTCATCCCGAGGAATTTCCTCCCAGGGGAGATCATTTGGAGCGGGATAGGAAATGGTTCTTTAGAACCTGATTTAGTAGGCTCAACTTTCACCTTCCTTTTTAACAGTTCTTCTTTTTCAATACACACTTTCATGATAAGCTCCCTAGTGGGGTCGAAAGAACCTATAATCATGACATCTTCGTCAAAAGGAATTTCATGGTGCGGGCCACTTCCCTCTTTGAATAATGCCTTTATGAATTGGTCGTCAATAACAAGGGCGTCTTCTTGAGCGCTCTGAGCGCCGGTCGAAGTTGCAACTTTAACAGATTCTATCATGGCCGTTTGCGACTCCAACTGAGGCTTCTATGAAGGGAGAATAACATTTCCTGGTGGATTTAAATCTGAGAAAAATAAGCAAAATGATTAGAAGTGTCAATTGATAATAGCCCAAATTTGTGGAAGGCGGGAAAAGTCGATGGAATAACTTCTTTGGTATGACTCCCAGGTTGAGCCGATGCATCCTCAGAACTACGATCGGGGTTTGGAGATAGTTATGCCTTATCTAGATCATACACAGTAATGGTTGAGGAGCTTGCTACAGAGCTAGACATGACCTAGGATGTCTGGGGCAATTCGGTTGTAATATCTGGTTGCACCTAACCTCGATCCCTCACCCACTTCATTTAAGGAAGCAACCACAGACTCTTTTTGAAGAGAGAGCCGAATATCTTGTGATATTTTGGATTCATCACCCAATAGCATTTCACATTTAAATTTAGATAAATCGATGTCCTCTGAATTAAGATGTTTTTTCACTTCCGCAACTAAAAATTTCCAAGCACGGTAGAGCTGGTAGGTATAGTCTTCACTGAGCCACGTCAAATTCCTATGTTTTAGAACATTGGCGTTATAGAGAGCAAGAAACGGGTTAAGCTCATTCAATATATCTTCCCTGAATTTGTCCTTGGCGGCTTCCGTTTCATGTTGAATGGTTGCGTCGAAATTTTTGGCCTTTTTAATAGCTGTGTCCTTCTCAAGTCTTACGTGTACCAGCTCGTCGCAAGAATCCTAAGCAATCTTCTAAGCATAATCGTTTTCTTTATTTGCATACTCAAGCTTGGCCTTGAGATCAGCTATTCCCTTCACGGCTACAGACTCTTTATTCCGAGCCGTATCTCACCCAAGCGCTATCTCTTGGCTCCAATGATGCAATACTTGGATCATATCGAGATGGCTAGATTTCATCTCTTCCATGGATTTCATAGCAGCGTTAGCTTTTCCTTCGGCTTCTAGGAAGGAGGTTCTTGAGGCTTCCAACTCATTTGTCAAAGTTTCGATGATTCTTTGTTCCTGAGCCTCTTGGAGTTTTAGCTTTTTGACCTTTTCCGTTCGCTCGAAGGAAACTTTCAATATTTTTTATACAACCTTCATCCATTCCCGGTATGGCATATGAATGTAAGTGATGCAGTCAATGGTGTCACTCTAAACATGATCCGGAACCCTCTACATGTTAGGAGGAAAATTGAATTATTCAAAGCATAAATTCGAAAATTCTTTATGAAGCTGTGCCATGAGAGCATTTAGATCGATTGTAGGATCTTTAGTAGCAGCTTTGACTTTGGTTCTTTTCTTTCCGGGCTTGTGGGAAGCAGTATATTTGCCATGGCGGTAGCGATAGCTCGGCCGCTGAGAATGGGATGGAACTATGGGTTGTGTAGGCATTAGAATATTAGAAGGGCTGCGAGAGGGATCGATGGGCAGATCCCTACGATCAGCTTGTCTTTCAGGACCTTTTTAAGGAAGAGATCTCTATCTTTATCTATGTTTATCCTGTGGCGGCTTATTCTTGTCATCCCTATCTTGATAACCCCGACTACAGCTTGGGAGATAGCTAGAATCATAGTAATCACGACTACCGCGATAGGAGGTGGAACGTGAACCAGATGACTGATGATGTATACGCCGGAGATAATCAAACATGTTCCTCTTCCACACTATCGTTTCTATAGAGATAGAAAAATGTCAATCAACTTTGAGCATTAGAGAGTACAAGTCACGTACAGTGTAGTGTTGAAGGTTGCAAGTGTGTGTAAGTGTCCTAGTGCAACCCCTCGACAAACCAGTTGTGGGAGCTTCGCTCATTGGTGTAACTTCCTCCCCGAAAGTAGGGATCTTAGAGCCAATTATGATAAGACTCCAACTCTCCAATGCTCAAATTGGCAAAATGGAAGGTGTTGAGATCAGGTGGAACTGGTAGAGCAAGCAAAGGATCAAGTGGTAAACTCAAAAACTCCAACGATTGGAAGGAAGATTCAACTTGAATAGCCATAGGGCCATCGTCGACTTGGATTGGTTAGAGGGGCAAATTCTTGGAAGCTTATGTATGAATATTTTCTTTTTTCTCTTATCAACAACCGGGGGTTGCGAGACTTGCAGAGATTCGACATCGACCCCAGGATCAAATTTACTGCCATTATGACTAAGTGCATCATCACTATGTCCTCTGGCATCAAAGCAAATTCTTAGGTACTCATGAGTGGGGGCATCATTGGGTCGGCCTAATTAACTCTTTGACCGATTGTAGCCCATGATCTTATCCTTGTCATTTGGGAAATTTTAGTTACGCTAAGGCCTTCCTCCATCTAACAAAAAGTGACGAGACATTCGTCCCTGACCAAATGTTCAATATTCCTATGCTTAGGTGGAGCATTCTTCAGAATTGGGACCACCTCTTCATAAATATCGCCATTAGGCTGGGTAATGATACCTATAAATGAGTAACATCAACAAGAAGGCAACTTGGATATCATTTCCTATGTTATCATGAAACTGGTAGGTAACACTTACGTCTTTCTAGCCATTATCGTGCGAAGCCAGGCAGGCAGTGAACAAAGAACCTTTCGCTCTTGAAGGCGCTTAGTTTGTTCCACATGTCAGTCAGAATTTGTGTAACAACCAGGTATTTTCAACCATTCGCATCCGTTATAAGTGTATAGGTAGACACTTATGCCAGAATTGAATTGCTCAAAATACCGCGTTGTAAATAAAAATTTGGCAAATCTCAAGGTATACAGTAAATAAAAATCACAGATCACAGACACAGAGTAATAATAATGCAGCGGAAGTAAAAGAGGAGATAGTAGTTCATGAAGCTACTATATAAAATATAAGATACATCAGAGTTAAATAAGATACAACAGAAGAGTAACAAGATACATCAGGTACAAATCAGATACATCACTTAACCACTGGATACTGAAACAAAATAGATGGTTGAATCTTCAAGGAAAGCTCCAATGCCGAAGGTGAATCTTGAATGCTAACTCAATCAATCTGACCCGAGCGTAAAGCAAAACACAAAACCCTCGAGTCAGGACATAAATACTTATAAACTGTAAATCAACTCAAGTGAACAGTAACAAAATGCATCAGTAACTTAAAGGATGCTTAGGACCGCCCATCCTCTAAGGATCCGTTAAACTATTTACTATGTAGTAAAATACGCTATATACGGTAGTGTCTAATCATAAAGTATAATCATATAGAAAATAACGTTAAGGGGATGGTGAACCTTAACACGGTCGGATCTTTAAAACCAAAATCGTAGTGGGCTCGATATAAAGATATGACACGGCACGCAAGGAAATGCCATGGTGGATACACCGTTTGCACTCCCGGACCGGCGGTGACGGCAAGCCAACAGCTTCCGCCCACCTCGAACAATACCCCCGAATCTAAGTGGCGCCACCGAATCGAATCACAACAGTAATAGAATAGTTTTCGATGGAGCATGCTCGATGAAAGGGTGCGACCCTTTGTGTAGCCCGGTATAGCTCCTGTTTTAGTCATATATGCCAACTCACGGGATTTGGGTCCACGTAATATACCTCGAGAACGTCGCCACCATCCTACTTCATTCTAGAATCTCCACCGCGTACACAGTTGTTAAAGTGGTGTTCGGTATTATCCGGCTATAAGACAATATCTGATCCCGGTCTCTTTAACAACCAATCGTTATTATAACCCATGGATATTTATTTCAAATAATTTATACTTTCAAGGCCAAAATATCATACTCATTTCAAAACAATATCACAATTGTATCATTTCCATTTCAAAAATAATTCAATATTATATCATTCAAATAAAACCCAAATTTTCAAATCATTGAATATTTCTTTAAATTTATTAAACTTGAAATATTCCTTTAAATTATCGTAGCATTTTGGAAATGTTACCTTAAGGAATCATAGCATTTTTGGAATGTACTACTTTCCACTTTACATTGCATATAATTCAAAGTATTGATAAGCTTAAAATTTTAACATGTCAATTTATCATAGCCTTATAGTTAAATAAACTTTCTTACTGTAATATACAATTTAAACCGAAATTCTTATGTCAAGTTAAAAGCACCTTATTAACTTACATTATTATTACAATAAAGAAACTTTATTATTTCAATCATTTAAAGTATGCCATTCACATAAATTAAAACTTGCTTATCAAATGTACGTTATCAACTTACATTTTATTATTACAGTAAGTAACATTTATCATTTTAATCAATTTAAAATACACCATTACACTGATTAAAATCTACGTGTCAAATGTACGTTTTAAATTTCATATTCCTATTACAATAAAACATTTATTAATTAAATCAATACCACACTACTTAAAACTTTACATGTTTCTTTCTTAATTAAAACTTTACATGTTCTAGCATTAATTAAAACTTTCATGTTCTCTCATTAATTAGGACTTTACACGTTTCTTTCATTAATTAAAAACTTATACGTTTCTTTCATTAATTAAAACTTATACCTTTCTTTCATTAATTAGGAATTTACGTGTTCCTATCATTAATTAGAACACCATACGTTCTTTCATTAAATAAAACCTATACGTTTCTTTCATAAATTAAAACCTATACGTTTCTTTCATAAATTAAAACCTATACGTTTCTTTCATAAATTAAAACCTATACGTTTCAACCTATACGTTTCTTTCATAAATTAAAACCTATACGTTTCTTTCATAAATTAAAACCTATACGTTTCTTTCATAAATTAAAACCTATACGTTTCTTTCACAAATTAAAACCTATACGTTTCTTTCATTAATTAAAACTTAACATTTCAGATTTATATTACCATTTCAAAAATTTAACTAAACTTCCAGTTTATTTAATTAATTTAACATCTTTAGTTAAAACTCAAATTTCACATTTTCAAGTCAAGTTATATTTTAAAATTTCATTTTCAACAGTCATTTATTCAACCACTTAAATTTATAGAAAATCAATAATTCTTTACTAAATCGCTTAAATTCAAATATAAATCAATTTATCATATTTACCATTTTCCAAATAAAATTAAAGTCCATTTTATTCATGTAACTTAAATATCATTTTTAGTCAAAATTCCAAATTTCAAACATAAGTTATATTTCAAAATCCAGTTAATCCATTCATAAATTACATTTTTAACACATAGAAAAATCATAATTTATTTATTTTAAAACCATTCAAAATCTATTTAAATCAAATTTCATAATTTTATATTTTTAAAATACTTAAAATATTCAAAGCACTTTATAGAATAACCACGGGTCTGTATATAGTTTTCTAACCTAGGTCAAGTGATACAGATATGTATCATTTCAATCCGCAGTTTAAAAGGTAAAAATCAGGGTTCTATCATTTCAAACCCGCAATCCCAAGTTTAAATAAATAAATAAAATAACTCAGGCCTATCATTTCAGCCCATAACATTTTTCTAACTGGGAACTTGCAGTGTGATCATATACAGAAATAATATAAACAAGGTCAATATCACAATATACAGTCATGTATCAGATGTCAGGTGAAAATTAACAGTTTTAACATGGTAATAACATGGTAATAACACGGCATAGCATATCATATGATCATCATTAACTTGCATAAACATTTTACATTGCTAAACACTTGTCATCAATCCACTTTTCATAAGTATATATGTCAGAGTGAGAAAGACTCACTTTTTTCAAAGCTAGAGACCAAAACAACATACAAGCACGACTCCAAAGGCACGACAAGCACAATTTCACGACTTTTGATTTGAGTTGAAAGATATCCAAGATATGATTTTGTATCAACAACCCAAAACAAAACAAACCAGACACTATATAAACATTCAACATAAAATAACATTGAAACAATTTTGAAATACAAAGCGAAATGAACAAGATAGATTGGACCTTACTTCAACCACTTCAATGCTTGGCCTAAGGGACACTTATGCTTGACTATGATGATGATTTGGCTCAGGTATGACATCATATAGGTCAGGTTTAACATCATATAGGCAAGGCAACAAGTGGAGATGAAGGGAATGAGGCAACAATGGTCAAAAACATTGTTTTTAGGCATGTAGGTTGCAATTTGAAGGGTTTGGCCACCATAGATGGCTCGGCCTTGGTCATGGTTGGTGGAGTAGATGGTGTTGGAGGCATGGAAGAGATGTAGGAGTTTGTGGATGCAGCTATGGAGAAGAGGCCGATCCAAACTTAGAAGAGAAACATGGCAAAATTGCATAGAAAAGTAAGAAAAGTAGAAAGAAGAGAGGGATTTACCTAATTTTTTTTCTTCAAGGTGGAGGCCATGATTTTTAGGGTTTTGGGGCTTCAAAAATTCATGAATGACAAGAGGAAGTCGGCTGCAAAGGATGGGGAAAGGAATGGCTATGATGAATTGATGTTTAATGACAGAAGAAACTGCAAAAGAAACGGATAAAACGTTTTTCCATTTCTTAGCTCTTAACCCTTTCAAATTTCTCATATATATTTATATACATCCAAATAACTGAAAATAATTAAAATCTCAGTTAAAATTCGAAAATATAACAGATAAAAAAAATATTAAAAATTAAATATTAATTAGATATGATTAAATAAGAAAAATAGCACAGAAAAATGAAAACTAGACTTAAGAATTAGAAATAACTTCAATACACTTTGGAAAAATTTACTTAAATTTAAATACATGTAAAATGAATAAAATAAAGTAAAACACAGCAAATAAAAGTGAGTGCATAAAATAAATAAATAAATTTAATTATATATAATTAAAATAAGAAAATGGCTTAAAACTGTAGACTAGGCTTTAAAATTAGAAATAAATCCAAATGAACTTTAGAAAATATTCATGGACTTGTAAAATATTTATAAAAAATAAAATAATAAAAAAATAAAAGTGCATTCACAAAAAAAAAATTATTAAATATAATTTATATGAAGAAAATGGCAGAAAATTAGAAAACAGCCTTTAAAAATAGGAAATAAATACAGTAAGTTTTGGAAAAATTCTATTATCATTTAAAAATATTTAAAAGTCAAAATATACATAATAAAACATATTATCACATAATAAAATAAAATATAACCAAGAAGAAGTAATTTATACAATTTAAAATAGTCATTGTCAAATAACCCTATATACGCACAATATTGTAAAGGGTATAACTTTCACAATTTACATCCAAATTCAACGAAACAAAAAGTGGTATTCTTATAATTTTATGTACTTTCATAATAAAATAAAAAATTTAATTTTTAAACTTTTAAAATTTTAAGTTGAAAGTCACAGTTTGACTATTTTGAACAAAATCAGCATTTCAGGCAAATATTCAACTTACAAAATTTTGGAATTATAACTCACATAAAAATCAAGATTATATTTAAATAATAAATTTAATCATTTCAAATTAGTAAAATAAGTTTTTAAATCAAAATCTTACATTAAAAATAATTAAAATATACAATAAAATAATTACAAAATACAGGGTTGTTACACTCTCCCCCACTCAAAACTTTTTGTCCCGAAAAGGAATGAGGTATGAGAAAGCACAGAAAAAGGTAGAGTGAAATAAGGTTAGGACAAGATGACAAGGAGAATGAAATTATACATGCTGGCTATTGTTATACGTAAGTTTTACAAGGTGGAGCAGATCTTTCCAAGATTCTCCAAAATTAAAAACACAGGCACGAAAAAGGTGGATTCAAAATGATTACCAAAGATCTATCAAAGATTATAGAAAGATTCCTATACCAATCTATAGCAAGATTAGGAGGAGGAGGATAACAAAAAAATAGTTTGGAAAACAAAATAAGGAAATAGATTTGAAAGCATGGAAATTTCAACTTAAATAGAGAATAAATCTTTACACAAGTTAAATAAATCTTAACTATCTCAAATTTCATTATCTTATTATCCAATCATCATAAATTAACAAATTTCAAAACCATGGGTTTGAAAAATAATCATTTATTACACTCATAATGTATTTAATAAATTTAATTCTTCTTTATTCCTAAATAAAACTAAATTTATTCCTCTCACTATATTTATCACTTATGTTAAACATACTTACACTTAATATAACTGCTTTCTTTTATTCTTAGTTCTTTTAATATTATTTTGTTATAAGTTATTCAATTACCCTTTATTATATTTACCTCTGTTAATCGTTTTATAATTAAAATTTAAGTGTATAACATTTATTATAACCACTCAAATTTTATTTATAAAATCTTTTTTTATTGTATATTACCCAATTACGTTGTTAACTTCTGAAATTAAGGTAAGTTATATTGGAATGAAATTGTGTCATACAAATAAAACTTTCCAATTCAATTATCTCAAGTTTAATCATTTATCCAAATTTTGTGATTTTCTTTTTATAATTGAAATTATTGTTAAAAATAAAATTTAAGAATTAAATTTCCGATTTCTTCAAACCATTTAGAGATAAGTAATAATATATATATAATATGTCAAATCAAATTTCAATCATATATCTATATATATTATAAATTAAGTCATATTTTAGAAATTCAAATCAATTTAATTTCCCAAAACAAAGCTGTAGCAAGACTACAGAACAGTCTCTTCACTTCGAAACTCGAAAATGAACGTCGATGATGCTGCAGTCATCACCGAAGTTATTTTCCAGCGACAAAGAGAAGAGTACTAATTTTAAACTTAAAATTCTTTGGAAACAAATTTCTATTTGAAAATATTTTAAATATTATATCCCTTTAAACTTTTAAACAAAAGGTTTGGAACCATCAGAAATTAAATTCTCAAATTTCTTTTTCTAAATTCATTTAAGTTCCCATATAAATTTATAAACAATTATTTATAAATTCATTTATAGAACAATAAATGATAAATCAAGTATTATCATTTCAAATTATCAATTTGAATCATTTTATTAAGTTCCATAAATATATATATATCAAAATTTTATTTCATTAACCAAAACAAAATTTAAAATAATATCGTGTTAGTTTGTTCTGTCATAGTGTTTTAGAAATCCTATCGATAGCGTTGATCAGACGAATCGATCGGAAATCCAAATCAACATCAACAACTCCAACAACACAATAAAAAAATAATATAGATTGACAAATACAATTCAAAATGTTTGAAAATATGTTGGAAACAAAAGACAAGATGATTAAATACAGAGTAGGGAGGTGGATAAGCTAAAATAAATCATGGGCAACCTTAATCGGGTCAACCGTGACTTAAAGTATAAGATCGAAGTGGATTTTCTGGTGTAAATCTACGTTTGATCTCAAGAGTTAGAGTTTGGGATAATAGGAGATACTAGCATCTAAACCGAGGATATAAAATCTTTGGTGAATCGATGCTGTTGTAATGGAGTTTCACCCCTCTTACGAGAAAATTTTTGAGATTGGCGGGACCGCCAATTCACTATAAAGATCATTCGAAGTGGAGTTGTGGGATACTCCAGAATCAAATGAAGATGAATAGCGGAGAATAAGAATGGACTTTGGAACCACAGGAAACGTTCCAAAATTCAAAGGAATCGAGTCAAAAGGGAAGAGATTCAAACTCGAATGAAAGTGATTCTGTAAATGCATTCACTCTATATGCTGAGTTTTGCCTAGAGCAACCAAATCTCTGATACCAACTGTAATAACCAGGTATTTTCAACCATTCGCATCCATTATAAGTGTATAGGTAGACACTTATGCCGGAATTGAATTGCTCAAAATACCGCGTTGTAAATAAAAATTTGGCAAATCTCAGGGTATACAGTAAATAAAAATCACAGATCACAGACACAGAGTAATAATAATGCAGCGGAAGTAAAAGAGGAGATAGTAGTTCATGAAGCTACTATATAAAATATAAGATACATCAGAGTTAAATAAGATACAACAGAAGAGTAACAGGATACATCAGGTACAAATCAGATACATCACTTAACCACTGGATACTGAAACAAAATAGATGGCTGAATCTTCAAGGAAAGCTCCAATGCCGAAGGTGAATCTTGAATGCTAACTCAATCAATCTGACCCGAGCGTAAAGCAAAACACAAAACCCTCGAGTCAGGACATAAATACTTATAAACTGTAAATCAACTCAAGTGAACAGTAACAAAATGCATCAGTAACTTAAAGGATGCTTAGGACCGCCCATCCTCTAAGGATCCGTTAAACTATTTACTATGTAGTAATATACGCTATATACGGTAGTGTCTAATCAGTAAAGTATAATCATATAGAAAATAGTGTTAAGGGGATGGTGAACCTTAACGCGGTCGGATCTTTAAAACCAAAATCGTAGTGGGCTCGATATAAGGATATGACACGGCACGCAAGGAAATGCCAGGGTGGATACACCGTTTGCACTCCCGGACCGGCGGTGACGGCAAGCCAGCAGCTTCCGCCCACCTCGAACAATACCCCCGAATCAAAGTGGCGCCACCGAATCGAATCACAACAGTAATAGAATAGTTTCCGATGGAGCATGCTCGATGAAAGGGTGCGACCATTTGTGTAGCCCGGTATAGCTCCTGTTTTAGTCATATATGCCAACCACGGGATTTGGGTCCACGTAATGTACCTCGAGAACGACGCCACCATCCTACTTCATTCTGGAATCTCCACCGCGTACACAGTTGTTAAAGTGGTTTTCGGTATTATGCGGCTATAAGACTATATCCGATCCCGGTCTCTTTAACAACCAATCGTTATTACAACCCATGGATATTTATTTCAAATAATTTATACTTTCAAGACCAAAATATCATACTCATTTCAAAAAAATATCACAATTGTATCGTTTCCATTTCAAAAATAATTCAATATTATATCATTCAAATAAAACCCAAATTTTCAAATCATTGAATATTTCTTTAAATTTATTAAACTTGAAATATTCCTTTAAATTATCATAGCATTTTGGAAATGTTACCTTAAGGAATCATAGCATTTTTGGAATGTACTACTTTCCACTTTACATTGCATATAATTCAAAGTATTGATAAGCTTAAAATTTTAACATGTCAATTTATCATAGCCTTATAGTTAAATAAACTTTCTTACTGTAATATAAAATTTAAACCGAAATTCTTATGTTAAGTTAAAAGCACCTTATTAACTTACATTATTATTACAATAAAGAAACTTTATTATTTTAATCATTTAAAGTATGCCATTCACATAAATTAAAACTTGCTTATCAAATGTACGTTATCAACTTACATTTTATTATTACAGTAAGTAACATTTATCATTTTAATCAATTTAAAATACACCATTACATTGATTAAAATCTACGTGTCAAATGTACGTTTTAAATTTTATATTCCTATTACAATAATGAACATTTATTAATTAAATCAATACCACACTACTTAAAACTTTACATGTTTCTTTCTTAATTAAAACTTTACATGTTCTTGCATTAATTAAAACCTTCATGTTCTCTCATTAATTAGGACTTTACACGTTTCTTTCATTAATTAAAAACTTATACGTTTCTTTCATTAATTAAAACTTATACCTTTCTTTCATTAATTAGGAATTTACATGTTCCTATCATTAATTAGAACACCATACGTTCTTTCATTAATTAAAACCTATACGTTTCTTTCATAAATTAAAACCTATACGTTTCTTTCATAAATTAAAACCTATACGTTTCTTTCATAAATTAAAACCTATACGTTTCAACCTATACGTTTCTTTCATTAATTAAAACTTAACATTTCAGATTTATATTACCACTTCACAAATTTAACTAAACTTCCAGTTTATTTAATTAATTTAACCTCTTTAGTTAAAACTCAAATTTCACATTTTCAAGTCAAGTTATATTTTAAAATTTCATTTTCAACAGTCATTTATTCAACCACTTAAATTTATAGAAAATCAATAATTCTTTACTAAATCACTTAAATTCAAATATAAATCAATTTATCATATTTACCATTTTCCAAATAAAATTAAATTCCATTTTATTCATGTAACTTAAATATCATTTTTAGTCAAAATTCCAAATTTCAAACATAAGTTATATTTCAAAATCCAGTCAATCCATTCATAAATTACATTTTCAACAAATAGAAAAATCATAATTTATTTATTTTAAAACCTTTCAAAATCTATTTAAATCAAATTTCATAATTTTATATTTTTAAAATACTTAAAATATTCAAAGCACTTCATAGAATAACCACGGGTCTGTATATAGTTTTCTAACCTAGGTCAAGTGATACGGATATGTATCATTTCAATCCGCAGTTTAAAAGGTAAAAATCTGGGTTCTATCATTACAAAACCGCAATCCCAAGTTTAAATAAATAAATAAAATAACTCAGGCCTATCATTTCAGCCCATAACATTTTTCTAACTGGGAACTTGCAGTGTGATCATATACAGAAATAATATAAACAAGGTCAATATCACAATATACAGTCATGTATCAGATGTCAGGTGAAAATTAACAGTTTTAACATGGTAATAACATGGTAATAACACGGCATAGCATATCATATGATCGTCATTAACTTGCATAAACATTTTACATTACTAAACACTTGTCATCAATCCACTTTTCATAAGTATATATGTCAGAGTGAGAAAGACTCACTTTTTTCAAAGCTAGAGACCAAAACAAACATACAAGCACGACAAGCACAATTTCATGACTTTTGATTTGAGTTGAAAGATATCCAAGATATGATTTTGTATCAACAACCCAAAACAAAACAAACCAGACACTATATAAACATTCAACATAAAATAACATTGAAACAATTTTGAAATACAAAGCGAAATGAACAAGATAGATAGGACCTTGCTTCAACCACTTCAATGCTTGGCCTAATGGACACTTATGCTTGGCTATGATGATGCTTTGGCTCAGGTATGACATCATATAGGTCAGGTTTAACATCATATAGGCAACGCAACAAGTGGAGATGAAGGGAATGAGACAACAATGGTCAAAAACATTGTTTTTAGGCATGTAGGTTGCAATTTGAAGGGTTTAGCCACCATAGATGGCTCGGCCATGGTCATGGTTGGTGGAGTAGATGGTGTTGGAGGCATGGAAGAGATGTAGGAGTTTGTGGCTGCAGCTATGGAGAAGAGGCCGATCCAAGCTTAGAAGAGAAACAAGGCAAAATTGCATAGAAAAGTAAGAAAAGTAGAAAGAAGAGAGGGATTTACCTTTTTTTTCCTTCAAGGTGGAGGCCATGATTTTTAGGGTTTTGGGGCTTCAAAAATTCATAAATGACAAGAGGAAGTTGGCTGCAAAGGATGGGGAAAGGAATGGCTAAGATGAATTGATGTATTAATGACAGAAGAAACTGCAAAAGAAACGGATAAAACGTTTTTCCGTTTCTTAGCTCTTAACCCTTTCAAATTTCTCATATATATTTATATACATCCAAATAACTGAAAATAATTAAAATATCAGTTAAAATTCGAAAATATAACAGATAAACAAAATATTAAAAATTAAATATTAATTAGATATGATTAAATAAGAAAAATAGCACAGAAAAATGAAAACTAGACTTAAGAATTAGAAATAACTTCAATACACTTTGGAAAAATTTACTTAAATTTAAATACATGTAAAATGAATAAAATAAAGTAAAACACAGAAAATAAAAGTGAGTGCATAAAATAAATAAATAAATTTTAATTATATATAATTAAAATAAGAAAATGTCTTAAAATTGTAGACTAGGCTTTAAAATTAGAAATAAATCCAAATGAACTGTAGAAAATATTCATGGACTTGTAAAATATTTATAACAAATAAAATAACAAAAAAATAAAAGTGCATTCAAAAAAAAAATTTATTAAATATAATTTATATGAAGAAAATGGCAGAAAATTAGAAAACAGCCTTTAAAAATAGGAAATAAATACAGTAAATTTTGGAAAAATTCTATTATCATTTAAAAATATTTAAAAGTCAAAATATACATAATAAAACATATTATCACATAATAAAATAAAATATAACCTAGAAGAAGTAATTTATACAATTTAAAATAGTCATTGTTAAATAACCCTATATACGCACAATATTGTAAAGGGTATAACTTTCACAATTTACATCCAAATTCAACGAAACGAAAAGTGGTATTCTTATAATTTTATGTACTTTCATAATAAAAGAAAAAATTTAATTTTTAAACATTTAAAATTTTAAGTTGAAAGTCACAGTTTGTCTATTTTGACCAAAATCAGCATTTCAGGCAAATATTCAACTTACAAAATTTTAGAATTATAACTCACATAAAAATCAAGATTATATTTAAATAATAAATTTAATCATTTCAAATAAGTAAAATAAGTTTTTAAGTCAAAATCTTACATTAAAAATAATTAAAATATACAATAAAATAATTACAAAATACAGGGTTGTTACAATTTGGCATCTCTTTGTCAACTCAAGAAATGTGAATGGGAGACTCCCTGCCCACTGCTTAAAAGTAAAAATAAGCCAGATATCTTTGATGGTGGGAGGATTGGGTAGGAACTACATAAATATGATGTAAGTACAATTAAGGAGTGCATAACCATTCGAATGAAGTTATGTTGGAGCTATCCTTAATTAATGTAGGATCTCTCAAATGTACGAGTTGAAAGGCGGGATGCATCCTACCTAGCACATAAACTTATTGCATGCTGTACACCCTTCAGGTGGTCTGTGAGACCTATCTTCTCACGACGGAACCAACATGTCATCGAAGGGAATTCCACGCCTTACACAAATTATTTGGAGAGCATCTTCTTTAATTTTTAAAGCTATTGATTCAGAAGTATTTTAAAGGATGACTTCATCCTCTAGAGTATCAAGCGCAAGATCAATAACCTCTTGCGAAAAGACAGGACACTTTCAAAAAGACCAAACTAAGGACCTGGGATTTTCTGTAGTTCCGAATTGAGACTGAATGGTAGACTGTTAGACTAAGTTGCTAAACTTTACTCTACATCAAAATTATTCCTTTGGGAAGATGATCCTGCCGATATAGTCATAGAGTGCTCGGAATGTCTTGATCCCATTGCTATTAAACTTAATAAAAATCATAATTAGAAAAAGTGACCAATACCCCCTAGTGCATAGTGAGTGCTAGTGTAGTGCGATAAAGTGCTATTCAATATGGTCATAAGTTGTGCAAAACTGAAGATAGAAAAGTCAACGAGACTTAGAAGTTTGGCCAGAGAGACCGTCATTTCTGACCGTCTCAACTATCTCTAAAGTGTTAACGAAAAACGAAGCAGCTTAAGTTTCATGGATGATCGTTAGCCAGCAAAAGTTTGGTTGTTGTCTAAATTACAGATGAGTTTCAAGATGGCAGTTAAAGGCATTGGTTTGTGTAATTTTTCTAGAGGAATTTTCCACTAAATATGCAGTTCAGATCATATGCAGGTCACGAATAAGCCTTAATGTTTTGTCTAATTATGAAAGGCCAAAGATTTTCATTTAATTCAAGTTTATCCATCTAAATTCCATTTTATAAAAAAAGAAGGAAAGGTCATATGTAGTTTAGGCTGATTACTCGAGTACAAGGATATAGGACGATCGTTTCCCCAAGACAACATTAGCCGATCGTTCCCCATGAGTCTTTTCCCACTGATCGTTCTTAAGAGGCTACAACTCCAAGTTATAGCCTATCGTTTGTAAGCAATCATCAAGCTTAAATGTCCCAAAGCTTCACCAATCGTCCAAGATCATGGACGATCGATCGTACAGCTTTTTCACACCCAAAGCACTATCTCTATCAATGAATGATTGGTTAAAAATGTGACTTGCTAATCCTTAGCCACTTAGTCTCCATTACACATGATCGTAAGGAAAAAGAAGGAAGGAAGCGATCCACCAAACGAATCGAATAGCCACATCATCAAAAGTTTCAATCTCAAAATTATGATGCAAGTATAGGATTCATGCTACCTAAATTTGAATTTGAAAAAGGAGAATGTGAAATCGATTATAAGAGTGACGACTTTGTTGTGATTGATGAAAGGATCGGTAGGAAGAAGGCACAGAGACTTGTTTATTTTTTCTTCAGAATGGAACGATGAGTTAGAATGAAAGAGGATAACCAAGTGTAGAAGCCTATATAGTAGGGGGATATAGTGGATTGTTTTCTTATCAAAGCCTTTGGCCGATTGTTCCATAACCTAGCATATGCCGATCATTTCCATAATCGTGAGTGGTTTGAAATTTGTTTTCTAAGCAAAGGAGAGTTGTATATATATGAAAAAAATATGAAAGGAAATTTTAAATTTTTTTGAGTAGTCACCTAGAGTCGACCAGAGGAAAACTAAAGCTAAGTTGCTAAAGCTTGGAAATTGTTAGGGTAAAAACAAGATGGTTGTTAATAAGTTGTGGTCCCATGTTAATAATATTGGAAATCGAGCAACCGTCATGGCGAGTAAGGAAACTACGACCTTTGACAATAAAATAATCCGATGGAAGGATAGCGGCCATTGGACGAACCAGGTGGTTTTCTTCCAAAACGGTTCAAGTTTATGATGATTAAAAGCACAACATGTATAATACAAGACATACTTTGGGGGGAAAACGTTATCCAAACTTTTAGCAAGGCCATGACATCATTGATTTGGCTAAGAACGAATGGTCAAGAGCCTTGATATTCAGTGATACAAAAGACTATGGACAATGGTCGAACAGATTTGGACCAGGTCCAGATCAGGTTGTAATCGGTTTGAAGTAATAAGCAAAGCCCCACAAGGCTACATTTCAAATTTCAAGTCAATCGGAGTTCGTATGTTTGAGTTATGGACAAATGAAGAATTTATACGGATCGATCTAAACAATCCATAAAACGGTTCAAATCATCAAAGAACGATCAATATCTTAAGATCGAAAAGGCTAATTCATTTCAAACTTTTAGAGCATCAATAAAACAAAAAAGCGAGCCAGTAAAATAGATTGTATGTCATAAAGTGAAGATTTGATGATGGCCGATCGTTATTAACTTATCGTTCTTTTTGATCCATCAAAATGATCAGTGTAGTTCAGTGCATAATCTAACTTCAACCAAGATCAACGCGTATCTCTCAATTTACAAGTTAGAATGATTCCATCTTTTAGAAGGAGTATCAAGTGGCATGTAGGATCCCCAAAAACGATTGCATGATGATTAAAGCCAAGAAAAAGGATCGGCTAACATTACGTCGATCGTTCTCAATCATCAAGTTAGCATTGCCGATCGATATGGTGGGCCCTTATGGACCTAAAGAGCCTTCTGTCGAAGTCTTAACGAAATATCTCATCGTCTTTCCCTATAAATACAGGACCTATAGGTCATTCTGAGGATCCTTCACGATGTTTTTTACTTGAGTTTGCATTGTAATCGACCTCTTCCTTACTTTTTACTGGTGTATTCAAACTCTTCACGAATCAATAAAGAGAATCTTCAAAGTAGAATTAGGCATACAATGTCGAACCACTATAAATCTATGTGTTCTTGATTATTGCTTGGATTTTCTTGTTAGTTATTCTATTCTTCAGCTTGATTTTACTTTCTTCTTTTACTCCTTTATACAAATCTATTCTTGGGTGTCTATGACCAATTTGGTTGCAAACATTTTGGAGTTTTCATTGTGAACCTGATTCTCAGCCTATTAGGATCCCTTTTGTTAGCTTCTAGATTGGGAATATCCTCCAAAGGAGATCTATAGCTATCTTCATAAACTTTTTTACACTGCTCAGATTTGCAAAATTCTAGGTAAGAAGATTGATAATGTAAGACATACCACATGCACTTCTTAGAATGTTGATGGAAATGAGACTGCTAGTATTCAACAAGGAGGCCCAATCAACCAACCTGCAAATTTGAATGCCGATCTAGTTGAATTCAGAATCCTGCTGATTCTATAACACGAGATGAATTTCATAATCTTGTGAGAGAGTTGATGGAAAGCCGTCGACAACTAAATGAGAAGATCTAGAATATTAGCTCGATGAACGAGATTACCCAACAATAGAGTGGGATGGCGATGAGGGATCCCGCTCCCTATTCGGCATCAGAAAGCTCAAGCTTATCGGATGAATACCAGAGGCTTAGGTGTCATAAGTTTGAAGGAGATCACACATAATGTTGGAACATCGTAGTGCCGATCCCCCTTTGGAGGAGGGATTCCCTTACTACACTTAGGGAATCGCGTTGGAATTCTTCTCGAAAGCTTGGATGTTGGAGCTCGATCTAATGTTGACCAGGTACCCTGTCAGAATGATAATGAGATAAATATTCAAGGTGCACATCAAGAGATGGTGAACCAAGAAGGCATGAAACAGCCCGTTAGTATCGATCGAACCGTTCACATGAGGTGGAGCGTAACCACCGCTTGGCACTACCCATCCAGACTCCAGACTTATCAGCAATGGTCAGACAGTTGGTTAGAGAGAATCAGGGCTTAAATAATGATGATTGGGGAATCTCAAGAAGCCATACCTTGTTTCCTGACAAAGTTCTACATGTGGAATACCTGAGGAGGTTCAACATGCCGTCAATCCTTGCCTACGAGGGAAAAACCGACCCCAGGAAACATGTTATGAGTTACAAATGGTTGGTGGATTATATGAGAGCTAACAACGAAATCAAGTGCAGATGCTTTCCCATAACCCTTTTTGGGATAGCAATGATGTGGTACACGAGACTACCTCCATGGTTAATTTCAAGATTCGATGAGCTAGTAAACAAGTTTGTAGAGTAATTCCGAATGCACGCAGTTCGTCCTAAAGACGTGTTGACCCTTTCCAGTGTGATCCAGGCCCCAAGGGAATCGTTAAAAGATTATTTGGAGAGATTTCATACCTTCGCCACGGAGGTCAGTAACACGAATGTTCATGCCATACTCATGGCTGTGACGAGAGGGATTGATCTGGAATCTGAGTTTGGTGACTGGCTGTTTGGAAAACCGCTTGCCATGTTGGATCACCCCTATTCAAAGGCAGCTCGGTTTTTGTGGAAGAAAGATGGAAGATCCTTCAGGAAAAAGAACGCTGTAGGAAAGATTGGAGAAGCAGTGTAGAGTAATATTGCAATAAAATAGTCCGATGACAGTTTCGACAAAGTTCAGACGAATGTTCAGAATAACCCGAAGCAACAAAAGAAAGATGGAGACAGGAATCGAGAGCGGAAGAGGGATTTCGGGAGACTAAAGCCTAGGATTCCAATGTATGAAAATTACACGCCGTACACACGTCCTTGGAGAACATTGATCTATCCACTTGCAATACCATGCAGTACAGGAAGCCGCAACCAAAAGAGTCATTAGAGAGATAGAAGAAAAATGGAAAGTATTAATGGTTTCATGAATGTTATAGGCACAATACGAATAAAAGAAGGCACCTCTAGGAAGTCATAGAAAAATTGACATGGGAAAAGAAGTTGTAACAGTTTGTGAAAACTCCGCAGGATGGTGGAAAGGGACATCCAATCCTAATAGAGGACAAGCTCGGGGTAAGGATGATGAGCCTGCACAGACCGGCGGAAGACTAGTGATTAGTACGATAGTTAGGGGAAGGCTAGAAGATGAAACTCCGAAAAAACAGCAGCGCACCATGGTGGATGATATTGTGTTTAGAAGCAGTGACGCAGACAGAGTAGTGGCTCCAATAATTGACCCAATGGTAATTACAACTATGTTTGGCCCTGCATTGGTAAGAAGGATTTTGATTGATTGTGGAAGTTCAGTGATCAAATGAGAATGGAGGTCAAAGATTTGAAACCATCTAACACTCGTATTCATGGTTTTAGTGGAGTTGCAACTAAAGCTGTAGGATATATGGAACTACCTGTCGAATTAGGAGAAGGTGAACGAAGGAGAGTGCGAATCTTACCGTTTATTATTTTGGACATCAAATCTCCGTATGATGTTTTTCAAGGCCGACCAGCCTTGGATGAATTCAGGGTAGCTCTTACCCCATGTTCTTTAACGCCGAAGTTTCCAACTAATAATGGTGTACAAGTTTTTTATGGAGATCATGCGACGAGTCGCGCTTGTTATGTAGCTGAGTTGAGTGAAGCTCAGCGTAAAGAGAAGAGAAAAGTTGTTGACAAAGCCGTTGGCATCGAAACCACTAAAGATTGACAACCAGCACCTGGTCCTTGGCTTAGGTGCCGCAGTCGGTTCTATAGAGATATGGATCCGAGTGATGACAAAGAGGAGCCCAATGAGACCAACGCTTCATCGCTGAGCTGGCGATTGATATCATGGTCAGCCATGACAACCCATCGTGAGTCTTGAAGATCGAGTCGTAGCTCAGGCCCCCGATGATGAAAGAACTTGCTAGTTTTCTTCGAGTAATTCTAGATGTATTCGCTTAGACTCACTCTGAAATGTGTGGAATCTTGCCTGCCATTGCGAGGCGTGCATTGCATATTTATTCGAAGAATGTTCCCATGAAGTAAAAAAGACAAGGCATGGATCCGGGGAGATATGCCGCTCTTAAAGAGGAGGTGGATAAACTAAAAGTTAATGGGTTTATATGCGATGCCCTCTATCCTGAATTGGTACCCAGTCCTGTGCTTGTGAAGAAGGCAAACAGAAAGTAGAGAACGTGCATTGATTAGTCAGATCTAAACAAGCATGTCCAAAAGACAGTTCTCCCCTTCCCAGGACCGATCACCCAGTCGATTCAACTTCAGGACATGAAATGTTGTCAGTTATGGATGTGTATTCTGGATATAACGAAATCTTGATGCATATCCCCAATCAGGAGCATACCAATTTTTTTACAGATGTTGGGTTGTATTGTTACGTAGTAATGCTATTTGGGTTCAAGAATGCCGGGTCACCTATCAACACTTGGTAAACAGGATGTTTAAGGATCATATTGGAAAGACAATGGAAGTATACGTGGATGATATGCTCGTGATGTCACGACGATCAAACAACCACATCAAAGATTTGGCAGAATTGCTTGACATCCTCCGATATTACAAGATGAAAACTAATCCTTTGAAATCTTCATTCGATGTTGCATCAAGAAAGTTTCTAGTGTTTTTTGTCAATGCTCGTGGAATAGAAGCTAATCCGAAGAGATTCAAGCTATTGGCGATATCCAGGCGCCAAGAACCATTAAACAAGTGCAGACTCTAAATTGGAAGGTTGCCGCTTTAAGTCGATTTATCTACAAAGCTACTGAAAAATGAATTCGTTTTTCGATCTAATTAAAAATGGAAAAGAAACTTCAAATGGATGTAGGATTGTAAAGACATGTTCCAAGCTCTGGTGAATCATTTATAGAGACCCCCTATCTTGTCAAAGCCGGTAGATCATAAGCAATTGTTCATTTATTTGGTTGTATTAGCACACGTTATAAGTGCCGCCTTAGTTCGTACGGAAAGTTGGATCCAGACTCCGGTGTATTACGTCAGTAAATGATTTACAGGAGCAGAGAGAAATTATTCGAAAGTAGAGAAACTGACGTACTGGCTGCAAATTGCACCACAGAAGCTTCGCCTGTACTTTCAGGTACGTCCGATCAATATTTACACCGACCAACTGTTACGACAGGTCCTACAACAACTTGAGACTCTGGAAAGTTACTCAAGTGAACATTGAGCTCAGCCAATTCGACAATACGTTTCTCCCTTAGAGAGCTCTTCAGGGACAGAAATCGGCGGACTTTATAGCAAAGTTTACTGTGCAAGATGATCTTCGAGAAAGAAGTGAAATCCTAACTGTACAATGGAATTTATAAACTAATGGAATGTCTAATGATCATTTCTTTGGAGCTGGGATTGTGCATGTAACTCCTGAGAATCGGTCGATTTGTTGTGCTCTGAAGCTTAATTTCCCAGCGACAAACAATGAGGCTGAGTATGAAGCTCTGATTGCTGGACTTAAACTCGCCAAAGAACTTAGAGTTAAATCACTTGGAATCCTTGGTGATTCTCAATTGGTTGTGTATCAAGTTAGAGGAGACTACCATGCTATGGGAAAATGGCTTGCCCTTTATCTTACCCGAGTTCAGGAGTTGTTGACTGAATTTGAATACTATACTTACACATATTCTACGCGATCAAAACAGAGAGGCTGTTTCGTTGGCACAATTCGCTAGTACCGACGATGCACTACAAATAGATTTGGTTCCAGTCGAAGTATTAGATACCCCAAGTATAAACATGATGGAAATCAATCAAGTACTATATGTGGAATCTGAAAAGGAACCGTGGATGACTCCAACTAAAGGCTATTTACTGCACGGGGTCCTACCTGATAAAAGAAATGAAAAGCGACAGCTCCTTCGCAAAGCTTTACAATATATTATGCAGGAAGGAGTCATGTATAGAAGAGGTCTCTCAGTCCCTCTACTCCGGTGTATCGCTCATGATGAGATAAAGCGTATTTTAAAAGAAGTTTATGAAGGAGAATGTAGTGACCACATCTGGGGGAAAATTCTGGCCAAGAAAATACTCCGTTACGGGTATGATTGGCTAACCGTAAATTGTGACGCTGCTGATTATGTGAGACATTGTGATAAGTGCCAGATATATGCAAAAGTCCTGAGAGCTCCACCAACAGAAATCACGCAAACGGTCAGCCCATGGCCGTACTCTATGTGGGACATAGATATTACTGGTTCAGTGCCAATCTCCAGAGGTGGCACGAAATACGCTATTATTGCTGTTGATTACTTAACCGAATAGGTAAAGGAGGAACCATTAGCTACGGTCGCGACCAAGAAAGTAATCAACTTTATTATCCGAAACATCATATGTCGCTTTGTTCTCCAACGAACTATTTTAGCAAATAATGAGACTCAATTCAACAGTGCTAAATTAGGGACTTTTGTCAAATACATCATATTGAGAAGAGATTTGCAACAATCTCTCACCCTCAAGCAAATGGGCAGGATGAAGTTGTAAATAGAATCATCATGTCTATTCAGAAGAAGCGTTTGGAGAAGGCTAGAGGCACGTGGGTGGATGAACTCCTTACAAGACTTTATGCCTATAGAACCACTCACAAGTCTATGACTGGCCATACTCCATTTGCCCTTGCTTAAGATTCTGAAACCATTATTCCTGTTGAACTCAAAGTCCTTCTCATCGAGTGACTTACTACGATCCCAAAAAAATCAAGATTTCCTTTTAGAATCTTTGAACTTTATAGAAGAGAAGCACGAGGCAGCCGATTTAGGGCAGCCGCACATCGACATCGAGTTGCCTAATATTACAACACTAATGTTCGACCTAGAACCTTCAAAGTTGGAAATCCCGTCTTGAAACGGGTCTTTCCTACTCCATCATACATGAATCTTATTTGGGAAGGACCATATGTTATTAAACAGAGGCTTGGAGAAGGAACTTTCAAGCTAGTGACTGTCAATGGCATCACATTTCCAAGGACGTGAAATAGCAAACATCTTCGACACTATTTCACTTGATTTTTTCCTTTATATTTAAGTGCATTTAATTTCATAATTTTTTTTAGCATTTGTCGAATGTGAAATAAAATGGTTTATGTTATTCCTTTCCAATAAATGAACAAAGTTTCGGGCTTCCTCAATGCTTATGTTTGCTATTGCATTGTGTGCTAATTAAGTAGCAAAACTAATTGGTATCGATGTGCATGAATGCGCTCCCGGAGTTTGGAATCGTATAATCGTGCCAACTCCTGCTGGGATCAAACAAGATGAGCTTAATCGATTTGTTCGTTCAATAATTCATGCCTGGACTATGGGATTGAAACAAAAACCAAAGCGACTGAGATCCGGTCGTTCACCCACTAAACCAAAACCTTAAATTCTAGGAGGCAAATTAATCGAGAAAGAATAAGTGTGACCCAATCGCTCTCTAAAAACAACTCAAAATCTCCTGAGTGCGGACAGTAGTATAAATTTAAATCGGGCTGATATCGACTTCCCACAAAATAACTCTAAGTCCTAAAGAGTGGAATGGAGTACAAACATGAATGAATAAATGAGTGGATCTCGACCGTTCTTTATTCTATAAACTCCCCGAAAATATGAGTGGATTTTGATCGTTCTATATTCCGAAAGCTCCATGAATAGATGAGTGGATTCTGGAGGTTCTCTATTCCACAAACTCCATGAATAGATGAGTGGATTTCGTCCTTTCTCTATTCTACAAATTCCATGACTATATGAGTGGATTCCAACCGTTCTCTATTTTGCAAATTCCATGAATAGATGTGTGCATTTCGACCATTCTCTATTCCCCAAACTCCATGAATAGATGAAAACTCCATGACTAGATGAGTCGATTTAGACCATTCTCTATTTCGAAAACTCCATGACTAGATGATTGGATTCCGACCATTCTCTATTCGGAAAACTCCATGATTAGATGAGTGGTTTCCAACCATTGTCTATTCCACAAACTCTATGAATAGATGAGTGGATTTCGACCGTTCTCTATTTCGCAAACTCTATGAATAGATGAGTGGATTCCGACCTTTCTCTATTCCGCAAACTCCATGAATAGATGAGTGGATTCCGACCGTTCTCTATTCCGAAAACTCCATGAATAGATGAGTGGATTTCGACCATTCTCTATTCCACAAACTTCATGAAAAGATGTGTGGATTTCGATCATTTTCTATTCCGCAAACTCCATGAATAGATGAGTGGATTTAGACCGTTCCCTATTCCACAAACTCTGGCCTGAAATTGAGAGAAGGAGTATAAACTCACTGAGGATGGAATTCGACCATCCAACTTATGACCTCTCCAAATCAATGCCGATGGCATAAGCACAGTGACTTAAAAAACCACTGAACTTGACGGCGTAACACTAAGGTCAAAGCCTGGTGTTTTAATACGACCCAAGGTCACGACCTTATGTAGGCCTTGGGTTGGATGAATTAAATCGACATCCCGTACAATGAACAACGAATCACAAGTGCATAAAATGAAATATATGATAGTTCAAACATTTTAATAAGTAAATGTAGGAATCATACACAAGAACAAAAGAATTCTTACTTACACTAAACTGGCTGTACAATACATAAGTCTATCCAAAATGTATGACAAAAGTGGAAGGCCAATCCCAAAAAATACAACCAATGAAAAGGAGAAATTTTTATCCAAGCTATTTACTTGTTCAAAGAATATTTCTTAGGTTTTCTATCTTTCCTTTGCTTCTTTGGAGTGGCTCCTTCTGAACTACCGCTCGACCCTCTCTTCGACCGTTTACCGCTGCGGCTTTTCTTCGAAGAAGCATCCTCGGTTATGTGAATCATGGAGGTACCACCTTTAGAAGTAGGTGGGATGGAGGAGCTCTCAGCACCAAAAGAAAGGGGAATGTCATTCTGGGGAATGGTCCCCAAGGGAGATCATCTGGAGCGAGATGGGAAACGGTTCACTGTAACTCGATTCAGAAGGCTAAACTTTCACTTACCTTTTCAACAGTTCTTCTTTTTTAATACGCATTTTTATATTAAGCTCCCTAGTGGGGTCGGAAGAACCTGCAATCACGACATCCTCGTCAAAAGGAATTTCATGGTGTTGGTCGCTTCCCTCTTTGAATAATGCCTCCATGAATTGGTTGTCAATAACAAAGGCGTCTTCTTGAGCGCTCTAAGCGGCGGCCGAAGTTGCAACTTTGACAGATTCTGTCACGGCCGTTTGCGACTCTAACTGAGGCTCCTACAATGGGAGAGGAGCGATGCCTGGTGAATTCAAACTGAGAATAAATGGGCAAAAAGATTAGAAATAGCAATTGATAACACCACAACTTTTTGGATGACAGAATACCTTCTTCGATACGACTCCCAGGTTGAGCCAAAGCATCCTCAAAACTACGCTCGGGGATTGGAGATAGTCGTGGCTTGTCTGGATCATACCCAAGAATGGTTGAGGAGCTTGCTGCAGAGCTAGACATGACTTGGGATGCCAGGGACAATCTGGTTGTAATATCTGGTTGCGCCAACCCGAACCCCTTACCCACTTCATATAAGGGAGCAACCACAGACTCTTTCTGGAGAGAGCTTAATATCATGCAGTATTTTAGGTCCGTCGCCCAATAGCGTTTCACTTTCAATTTTAGATAAATCAACGTACTCTGGGTGAAGATGTTTTTTCTCTTTCGCAATGAGAAATTCCTAAGCATGAAAGAGATGGTAGGGATAGCCTTCACCGAGCCCCGTCAAATTCCTATATTTGAGAACATTGGCATTGTAGAGAACGAGAAACTGGTCAAGCTCATTCATTATATCTTCCATGACTTTGCCCTTGGCAGCTTCCATTTCATGTTAAAATGTTGTGTCGACATATTTGGCCTTTTCAATAGCCATGTCCTTCTCAAGTCTGACGCATACTGGCTTATCGTCTGAATCCTGAGCAATCTTCTGAGCATCATCTTTTTCTTTGTTTGCATACTCAAGCTTGGCCTTGATATCAGCTATTTCCTTCAAGACTACAGACTCTTTATTCCAAGTCGTATCACGCTCAAGTGTTATCTCTTGGTTCCAATGATGCAATACTTGGTATCATATCAAGATGGATGGATTTCATATCTTCCATAGATTTCATAGCAACTTTAGCTTTTCCTTTGGCTTCCGATAAGGAGGTTCTAGAGGCTTCCAGCTCATTTGTCAAAGTGTCGACGATTCTTTTGTCCTAAGCAGCTTGGCGTTTTAGCTTTTCAATCTCTTCCGCACGCTCGAAGTGAACTTTCGACATTTTTTCTACTACCTTCATCCATTCCCGATATTGCATATAAATGTCAGTGATGTAGTCAATGTATTCTTCTAACCATGATCTGGAACCCTTTTCAAGTTAGGAGGAAAATAGAATCCTTCACAGCAAAAAGTCTAAAAATTTTAACGAAGCTGTGCCATGCAACCAGTTAGATCTATTGTAGGGTCTTCAGTAGTAGCTTCGACTTTGGTGCTTTCTTTGCTGGGCATGCGGGTAGCATTATATTTAACATGGCAACAACGATCGCTTGGCCACTGAGAATAGGATGGAACCAAGGGTTGTGCATGCATTGGAATGGTTGAAGGGCGGCGAGAGCGATCGATTTGTAGATCCCTACGATCTACTAGTCTTTCTGGACTTTTTTGAGGAGGAGATCTCGATATCAATCTATGTTTATCCTTTGGTGGCTTATCTTTGTCATCTCTATCTTGATAACCCCGATCGTAGTTAATGTGATAGCTTGAATCATAGTAATCTTAACTGCCGCGATAGGAGCTGGAAAGTGAACCCGATGACTAATGATGTATGTCCCGGAGAGAATCAAACATGTTTCTCTTGTTTTTGTAAAGAAAGACAGATGTCAGTCAACTTTGAGCATTAACGAGTATAAGTCTTTTATGGTGCAGTGTTGATGGGTGCAAGTGTGTGTAAGTGTCCTAGTACAACTCCTGATAGACCAAGTGCAGGAGCTTTTCTAATTGGTAAAACTTCCCCTCCAGAAATAGGGATTTTAGAGCCAATTCTTATAGGAGACTCCGACCCTCCAATGCTCACATCGGTAAAATGGAAGGTGTCGAGATCAGTGGAATTGGTAGAGCAGACAAAGGGTCAAGTGGTAAACTCAAACGCTCCGACGGTTGGGAGGAAGATTCATCTTGAACAACCTTAGGGGCCATCAACGACTTGGATTGATCAGAGAGACGACTTCTTGGAGGCTTATGTATGAATGTTTTCTTTTCTCTCTTATTTGTAATCAAGGGGTTATGATACTTGCGAGGATCCAACATCGACCATAGGATCAGATTTACCGCCATTGTGACCAAATGCATCGACACTATGTCCTCCGGCATCAATATCAACAAATTCTTGGGTACTCGTGACCGAGGGCACCACAGGGTCAGCTTGATTATCCCTTTGACCAATTGCGGCCTATGATCTTATCCCAACCGTCTAGGAAATTTTAGTTACCCCACACCGAGGCCTTTGTCTATCAAACAAAAAGTGATGAGATGTCCGTCCCTAAGAAATATTCGATATTCCTATTCTCAAGTGGAGCATTCTTCAGAATTGAGACCGCCTCTTCATAAATATCGCAGCTAGACTGGGTAACGACAACTATAAATGAGTAACATCATCGGGAAGTTAACCTAGATATCATTTTCCTATGTTATCAGGAAACTGGTAGGTAACACTTACGTCTTTCTAGCCATTATCGAGCGAAGCTGGGCGAGCAGCGAACAAAGAAACATTCATTGTTGAAGGCGCTTAGCTTGTCCTACGTGTTGGTCAGAATTTTCCATTTCTTTTCCAACTTAAGAAATGTGAATGAGAGACTCCCTGTCCATCGTTTAATAGTAGAAATAAATCAGATACCTTCGATGGTGGGAGGATGGTGCATGAACTCCATAAATACCATACAAGTACAATTAAGGAGTGCATAACCATTCAAATGGAGTTGTCTTAGAGCTATCCTTAAATATGTAGAATCTCCCGAATGTATGAGTTGAAAGGCAGGATGCATCCCGTGCAGCACATAAACTTATTGCATGTTGTAAACCTTTCAGGGGGTCTTTAAGCCCAATCATCTCACGACGGAACCAACACGTCATAGAAGGGAATTCCATGCCTTACGCAAATTATTTGGAGAGCATCTTCTTTGATTCTTGAAGCTACTGAATCATAAGGATTTTCAAAGAAGACTGCGTCCTCTAGAATATCAGGTGTAGGATCGATAACCACCAGCAGAAAGACAGGAACGATTTCAAAAAGATCAAATCGACGATCCAGGATTTTCGGTAGTTTCGAATCGTGACTGATTGGGAGACTATCGGACTAAGTTGCCGGACTTGACTTTATGTCAAAATTATTCGTTTGGGAAGATGATCCTGCCGGTATAGTCACAGAGTGCCCGGAACGTCTTGATCCTAATTCTATTAAAATGAGTTAAAATCATATTTAGAAAACATAACCTGTACCCCTAGTGCATAAGTGAGTGCTAGTGTAGTGCGATAAAGTGCTATGTGCAAAACCGAAGACAGAAAAGACAACGAGACTTAGAAGTTTAGCTAGAGAGACCATCATTTCTAACCGTCTCAACTGCCTCTGCGTGTGATCGGAAAGGATGCAACTTAAGTTTTACAGATGATAGTTTCAAGATGATAGTTAAAGGCATTGGTTTGTGTTATTTTTCAAGAGCAATTTGCTGCCAAATATGCAGTTTAGATCATATGTAGGTCGTGAACAAGTCTTAATGTTTGTCCAAGTATGAAAGGCTAAGGCTTATCGTTTAGTTCAAGTTTATCCATCTAAATTCCATTTTATAAAAAAAGAAGGAAAGGTTCATATGTGATTTAGGCCGATCTTTCGAGTACAAGGATATAGGCCAATCGTTTCCCAAGACAACATTAGCCGATTGTTCACCATGAGTCTTTTCCAACTGATCATTCTTAAGCGGCTACAACTCCAACCTATAGCTGATTGTTTGTAAGTAATCATCATAAGTAAAAAAGAAAGGATGGAAGCAATCCACCAAACGAATCGAATCACCACAATTCCAAAGTTTCGATCCCAAAATTAGGAAGCAAGTATGGGATTCATGGTACCTAAATTTGAATATGAAAAAGAAGAGTGTGAAATCGATTAGGAGAGCGACGACTTTGTTGTGATTGGTTAAAGGATCAGCAGGGAGACGGCAGAGAGACTCGTTTATTTTTTTGCTTCAAAAATGGAACGATGGGTAAAATTAAAGAGGATAACGAAGTGTAGAAGCTTATATAGGAGGGGGATATAGCTGATAGTTTTCTTATCCAAGCCTTAGGCCGATTTTCCACAACCTAGCATATGCCAATCGTTTCCATAATCATGAATGCGTTGAAATTTATTTTCTAAGCAAAGGAGTGTTGTGTGTGTGTATAATGTAAAAGAAAATTTTCAATTTTCTTTAGTAGTCACTTGGAGCCGACCAGAGGAAAACTAAAGCTAAGTTGCTGAAGCTTGGAAATTGTTAGTGTAAAAACAAGATGGTTGTTAACAAGTTATGGTCCCATGTTTTACTATTTGAAATCGAGCAATCGTTACGACGGGTAAGGAAACTATGACCTTCGAAAAGAAAATAACTTGACGAAAGGATAGCGACCACTTGATGAACCAAATGGTTTTCTTTTAAAACGGTTCAAGTTTTCGATGACTCAAAGCACGTCATGTATAATACAAGACGTACTTTAGAGGGAAAATAATATCCCACCTTTTGACAAGGCCATGATATCGTCGACTTGGCTAAGAAAGAATGGTCAACAGCCTTGAGAATCAGTGATATACAACACAATGGATGATTTTCAAGCAGATTTGGATTGGTTCTAGATCAAGTTGCAATTAGTATGAAGAAATAAGCAAAGCCTCGTGATGCTACATTTCAGATTTCAAGTCAATCGGAGTTCGTATGTTCCAGATATGGACAAATGAAGAATTTATATGGATCGGTCTAAAACAATCCATAAAACAATTCAAATCATTGGAGAATGATCAATATCTCGAGATCTACAAGCCCAATTCATTTGAAACTTTTAGTGCATCAACAAAATAAAGAGAGGAGCCTACAAAAATGATCGCATATCATAAAGTGAAGATTTAAGGGTGGCCGATTGTTATTGACTGATCCATCAAAACGATCGTTGTAGTTCAGTGCATAATCCAACTTCAACCAAGATCGATCCATATCTTTTAATTTACAATCGAAATGATTCCATCTTTTGGAAACAGTATCAAGAGGTATGTGGGACTCCCCAAAAATCATCGCACCATGATTGAAGCCAAAAAAGGATCGGCTAACATTAGATCGATCATTCTCAATCATCAAGTTAGCATTGATGGTGGGCCCCTACGGACCTAGAGAGCCTTGTACCGAAGTCTTAGCGAAATATCTCATCGTCTCTCCCTATAAATACATGGCCTATGGGTCATTCTCAGGATCCTTTGACGTTGTAGTTACTTGAGTCTGCAATGTAATCAAGTTCATCCTTACTTATTACTACTGTAATCAAACTCTTTGTGAATCAATAAAGAGAATCTTCAAAATGGACATAGGCATACAAGGCTGAACCACAATAAATATGTGTGTTCTTGATTATTTCTTGGATTTTCTTGTTAGTTATTCTATTCCTCGGTTTAATTTTACTTTCTTTATTTATTTCTCTATACAAATCTAGTCCTAGGTGTTTGTGACCAATTTGGTTGCAAACAACTACCCAAGTACTAACGTAGTAGGGCTCGAGATTTTTTATCATTAGACATATGTTGTTCTGTCTCCTACCTCATTACAACCCAGGTTAGGAAGGACGATGCTAAAGTGAAGGTGTTGGTGGTGCTTGTGGAAGTAGACTATTTATTTACTTTTTATTTTCAGTGTTCTTTGAGGTAACCATGAAATAAAAATAATGTTGTAATTTTGGAATATTGCTATTATGTACGGATATTGTTAAGGTTTTGAGTGATATTTTGAAATATGAATGAAATAGGTACTATTGTTATTATTACATTCTATCCTTCCACTGTGAGATTTTGAATATGTAGATAAATAGCTCTGTATTATTCTTTTTACCAACCAACCGTTAGCTTTGAGATGGTTCTAAGTTCGATAGCCCTTTTCAAAATTGAAATTTAAGTCCATTTTAGGGCGGGTTATTACAACTACTACCTAATTGCAATGGCCCGGTTCTAAGGAGCAATAATGTTGAATTTTAAAAATAAAAATTAGCATTGAAATAAAAAGTTAGCATTGAAATAAATAGTTATTGATGATAATTAATAAAGGATTTAGGATGTTTTTGGGAATTTTAAATACATATAGACTTTGTCTTGTTTCAAGTGTAAAGAAGAGATATTATGGACATGGAATTGTCAAGTGTATTAATTTGAGCCTTGGTTGATAAATCTATTTCTGTAAAGAAACAAAATAAGATATGCTTTATGGTATGGTATAAATAAAATAAATGAGATTGGTTTCTCAATCGAATTTTAATCTGAAAATAATTTATTGGAAATGATCATGTTACGGTGTTACAATTATAGTATGTTAAAACTAAAGATCTGGACATTAATTGGTAGGTTTAATTTAAAATTGGTTATTTGCTATTAAGTAAACAAATTTATTTTTTTGGTAAAAGTGAAAATTTTGGTTAAATTTGCTATTTATTCAATCGTAATAAAAAACAGTCTTTAGTTAGGTAAAGTTTTTAGTAAATAAAAATGCAATCATAAGTTTGTTTTAAAACACTTTATTAAAAGAAAGAAGAAAGTGATATAAAATTAAATGGTATTATGGTAACAGGTATTTGGGTTAAGATTACTTAACCTTTAGATCCATTAAGTTAATGAGAGAGATAATACTCTCCTCTTCTCCTCAGAATTTAAATTCAATACGTTTACCGTAAAAATCAGAAACCACTCATTCCCTTCTTCTTTAAAACCTAAGCAATTCAAAAATCAAATCAAATAAAATTTTTAATAACCCCAAACTCAAATCCAAGCTACTCTTCAACCCTCTCTATCTTATAGACCTAAAAAGAAAGAGTTTTGGCACGAGCCAAGATCGGTCAAGTAGCATAAGGGAGGTATAAATCTAAAGCTAAAAACGCTGGTTGGTAGAAAAATCATAACTAAATCTAGAAAATCCAACTAATACGAAATTTGGATATGTTGTTCGTAAATATATACAACTTTAATAAATATAACGTAGGAAAATATTAAATTTTTCTATACCAAACCCTTACCGCACTAGGAATGAAAATGTAGGAATTTCTATGATTGACCTTGTGATTGATGCATGCAATTTTGGAGTTTTTGGAAACTATGGTGAGTAAAAATGACTTTAATTCTAGTGTAATGGCATGTGATTGATTATGTTGAACTATTATGATTATTGGATGAAGCTTGATTGAATTTGGTGACTGTTTTCATGTACAGTATTTACTATTTCTCGAAAATGATAGAAATGTTTATAATAACATTCCCAATGACATTTTGATGATTGAATGATCCAAATTGGTTGTAGGCATGAATTGGTAGCAGTTATGGTGTTAATAGACTTGTTTTGGTGACCGAAATCAGGTGATAACATCACCTGAATGATGCCTGGAGTAGAATACTCTCTAGGCGGTCAATATGGTCAATCAATTAGTCGCACCGGTCGACAAGTACCGGTCGATCAGTGGAAGTTTCAGGTCGATTGGTTTGACGGCCTGGAGCATATTTTGCTCTAGGCATTTGTAGTAATGTTTGTATTGATTTTCGGATCTCATTGCTTTGTTTTTTATTGAATTTTTTACATTGTGAGATCACGGAATTTATATTCTATGAATTTGGGAAAAAATTTCAAATAATTATTTATATTTCATATATATTAAGTCAAGGTATTTTGAAGAGTAATTTTAGAAAGTCATATTATATAATATATGATTTGAAACTCATTTTTACAAATTCTATAAAATTTTCCTATGATAATATTGCAAATTCAAATTAATATATGATAGAAAAATTTAATACAATAATAATGTTAAAAGCTAAGAAATGATATTTCAAGGCCATATTTAAATAAGAAAAGTTTTCTATCTATTAAATATAGTTAATGGACACGTTTTCAATTGATTTCTAAAAGAAGTAATTATTGTAAAATCTGACTTCTATGAAATAAGAAGTTTAATTAAATGACTTAGTAATACTAGTGGTATGGAACGTTAGTATCGCTATATCGCTTAATTCTTTGACTTGTTTGATAGATTAATTTATGAAGTTAAGTTTACTATGTTATAATAAATATTCAGGAGTCACTAAGTAGTTATTGGATATTAGGAGAATCTCTAGTATTTAATATTAGAATGTGTATAACACTTTTGATCAGAAATGATCACTTTTGGGATGTGGTGACTAGCTTTTAGGCCTGTTCAGTAACGTGCTTTCATATACGTCTTTGCATGTTTACTTATTTTTAAACTTGTCTACGACGTACTTTTATGTACGTCTTCGGATGTGATGACTCACTTTTAGGCTTGCTCACCGACATGCTTTCATGTACATCTTTGCATGTTGACTTGCTTTTAGACTTGTTTTCGACATAATTTAATGTACGCCTTGAGTTGTGATAACACTAGGCTTGTCTATCCAAGGATTGGACTATAACTCTGTTTGAGGAGGCTGTACCTCTTTCCAAGAGGGGACCGTACTTCACTTTTTCATGCATGAACGGAAGGTATCGACTCGTCTTATGATAGCACGTTTCCATACATGTTTTTTGATTTGTAATATTTTTTGTGAGATTTCTATCACCATATTTGAGATTGCTTATGATAAACAAATTTATGGATTTATGAAATGGTAATTTGATGAATGTATACTTGTTTTAATTATGACGAGCTTTCATTCTTGTCTTTGATTTTAACTTGCCTTCCTGCTCGTCTTTTGGGTTAGACTTGCTTTTATGCATATTCTTTTGGATTTCACTTGCTATCATGTAAGTTTACGGTTATGATTATGAGATATTTTGATTCATCTTATTTTCAGGATGAATTATTTGAGGTAAGCCATTATTTATTTATACTTTGGCTTATTATAGAAATATGGCTATTCTTTTGTGTTTTACATATGTTATACCCTGTGATTTCACTTTTGTTGAATTAGAATCAGCCTGATCTATTTATATTTTTATAATATTCAGGTCAGACAGAGACATTTCAAGTACTAGGAAACGGTACCTTTAGATGTTAGTGTAGATTGAAGATAAGTATATATATATATATATGTAGTATATATGTATCTTTTTTGCTCTAAAACATGTAGCAGGGTTATATTTTTAAGAAAGAGACTCATGTTATATACATATTCTTTGATATTAGCCTTGGGCTTGACTTGTATATTACATGGGTCTAGTATTATCTTTTGTAGACTCACTTATACATCTATTTTCATGTTGATAAATTATATTCCATTATATTATGTGATTATGTGTTTTCTATAATATTGTATATTATTCTAAACTTCTTTTTAGCCATTGTGTTTATTGCTTTGTGCCAATATCTTACACATTAAATATTCAGTTGAGATCCTCAAATTTTTGTTAAGAAAGATGTATTGGTGTTAGTGCATGGAAATATTCACATTTGGTTGCTTCTAACCAGCATTATTCTCCATATCATCAGATAATATTACTATGTAATATTCTTTGTTAGTATGGGTATCGAGGTGGGGCGTTGCAGCTTGGTATCAGAGTCAAGGTTCATAATAGTGTACGATATTTGAGATACAAATCTTGGCTTAGATAGACAGGTCCTGTCCCTTGGGGTGCAGGATAGAATTTAGAATTTATTTCCTATTCAAGACAGTAATATAAATTATTATTGGGAAAAATCCTTGGGATGTATTTGTAAAATTTTGAACTACTATACAAATTATTATTATTGAGGTATTGATGAAATTTAGAACTCACTTTTTTTAAAAGTGAGACTTGATGAATAAATGTAAATTAGACCTTAGATGGCTTGGATCTAAATGGTTATGTCTTGATCCATTAACGATTAGAGTTGTGCAGTGGAAGCTAATGGACTGCTCTCCGCTGAGCAAAGTAATTAGTTTGTTTATATATGTAGAAATTAATACTAAAAAAGAAATATGTAATTATCAGACGCCATTAGCAAAAACTTCAATATTTGTGTTGTGTACATAATAAATGAAAAGAGGGAAGATTTAAAAATAGATACGGCCTGCCTAGAATAGCAGTTTGGGCCGAGTACAATATTGGGCCTACTTCTAATACAAAATGAATATGTTAATAACACTCCCCCTCAAGTTGGAGAATACAGATTTGTCATTCCCAACTTGTTGCATAGATATTCCATTCAAGTACCATTCAAAGCTTTAGTAAACACATCTGCAATTTGTTCTCCAGTTCGAATATACTTTGTTTCAATGATTCCTTCTTCAATTTTCTCTCTAATAAAATGACAGTCAACTTCTATATGCTTCGTTCGTTCATGAAATACTGGATTTGCAGCAATGTGCATTGCTGCCTGATTATCACACCATAACTTTGTTGGTCGCTCTATCTGTAACTGAACTTCTTCCATCAAATGTACTACCCACATAATCTCACAAACAACATTTGCCATTGCACGATATTCTGCTTCTGCACTTGATCGTGACACTACATTTTGCTTCTTACTTTTCCAGGAGACCAGATTACCCAAACAAATACACAAAAACCAGAAGTGGATCGTCTGTCTATCTTCGATCTAGCCCAATCTGCGTCACTAAAACTCTCGATGCACATATGACCATTATCAGTATATACAATTCCTTTTCCAGCAGTTCCTTTAAGATAGCTTAATATTTGATTCAACAACGCCCAGTGATGACTATTCGGCTTGGCCATAAGCTAACTAACTATGCTAACTGAATATGCTATATCAGGTCGAGTAACACACAAATAGTTTAACTTACCTACTAACCTCCTATATTGCTCTGGGTTTTCAATTGGCTTACCGTCTTCAGTCATGTTGTAGTTCGGCAATAAAGGGGTATTACTCGGTTTAACACCCAACTTTCCAGTTTCAGTTAAGAGATCCAAAGTGTACTTCCTTTGAGACAAGTACATATTTCCATTGCTTCTTAATATTTCAACACCCAGGAAATAACTAAGTTCTCCAAGATCTTTTGTCGGAAACTGAGTATGAATGAAATGTTTAAGTGCACGTATCCCAACTTCATCACCTCCTGTAATAATGATGTCATCTACGTAGACTATAACCAGAATCATGCCTTTATCCGAGCTATAGAAAACAGAGTGATCAACTTTGCTTCTTTTAACTCCAAATCTCTCCATTGCAAAGCTAAATTTGGCAAACCAAGCACGTGGACTTTGCTTAAGTCCATATAATGATTTATTAAGCTTGCACACTAAATCTGACTCCCCCTGAGCAACAAATCCAGGGGGTTGCTTCATATACACCTCCTCCAAGAGTTCTCCATGTAGAAACGCATTTTTGATGTCAAGTTGATGTAGTTTCCATTTGTACCGTGCAACCATAGATATAAATAATCGTATAGAAGTCATTTTTGCCACTGGTGAAAATGTTTCTGAGTAATCGACACCATATGTTTGAGCATACCCTTTGGCAACTAAGCGAGCTTTGAGTCTTGCAACTGTCCCATCAGCGTTCATCTTCACAGAGAAAACCCATCTGCACCCTATTACTTTCTTGTTTGGAGGTAGCTTTACCAAACTCCATGTTTTATTTGACTCTAACGCCTTCATTTCCTCTATCATTGCAGTACGCCATTCAGATGAAGCCACTGCTTCTTCAATAGTTTTGGGTAATGTTATAGATTCTAATGTGGAGTTAAAAACATGTGATGATTGAGGTACCTTATTGTAGGACACGTATGAAGCAATAGGATATGTGCATTTTCGTTTTTCCTTCCTTAAAGCAATAGGTAGCTCCAAACTGAGATCACCACTAGATTGAGGAATGTCTTCGTCTTGTTGAGTACTTGAATTATCATCACCTGTTGAACTCTTGCTAGGTACTTCACTTGGTATAGTTATGTACACAAGAAATTCTTCTTCATTACTTGTCTCTTGCAAAGTGTTTTTCTGATAGAATGGCACATCCTCCATAAAAGACACATCTATTGAAACAATATATTTTTGCAAGCTTGGACAGTAGCACCTATATCCCTTTTGATGTCTTGCATATCGAACAAATATGCATTTCAACGATTTTCGATCAAGCTTTCCCAGCTGTTGATTCACATCCCTTACAAAGCAGATACATCCAAACATACGTGGTTTAATTGGATACATATCTTTCATTGGTTGCAAGACTTGGTATGGAATATCATTGTTAAGAACTGAAGATGGCATTCGATTAATCAGGAAGCACGCAGTTGACACTGCATCTGCCCAAAACACTTTGGGCGCATTCATTTGAAATAACAGAGCTCTAGCTGTCTCTAGTAGAAGGCGATTTTTTCTTTCATCTACCCCATTTTGCGAGGGTGTATCCACACATGAAGTCTCATGTACGATGCCATGTTGGGTTAAATAATTGTTGAATTCAACAGATGTATATTCTTTAGCATTATCACTACGAAGAATCTTTATAGGAGTGCTAAATTGAGTTTGTAGTTCAGTATGAAATTTGTAGAATATATGAAATAATTCACTTCGAGATTTCATCAAGAACAACCATGTAAAACGAGTATAATCATCCACAAAAGTTACAAAGTATTTAAATCCTGGTTTAGAGACAATAGATGAAGGTCCCCAAATATCTGAGTGTATTAATGCAAATGGACAATCAGCAAGTTTATTAGTTCTAGGTTGCAAACTAGTTCTATGATTTTTGCATATTGACAAGCTTCACAATTTAATGCAGAAATATTGCTAAACTGAGGGCATAACTTCTTGAATAAGGAGAGAGAGGGATGACCAAGTTGACAATGTATTTTTAGAGCAGGATTCATGACTGTGCATGCTACAGATCCAGAAAATGTATCAAGTGTATATAACCCGCCAGTTTGACTTCCTTTACCAATAATCTTCTTTGTCACACAATCCTGAAATATGCAATGATCATGATAGAAGATAATGCTACAATTGAGATCCCTTGTAATTTGACTTACAGAAAGTAAGTTGAATGATAAGGTTGGTAAGTATAGTACAGAGTTCATGGAGATAGCAGAGTTAGGTGTTGCTTTACCTATTCCCTTTACTAAAGATTGAGAACCATCAGCTAATGTAACCTTATGTAGTGCATTAGATTCTCGTAAATTTTCAAAAGGATATGAATTACCTGACATATGATCAGAGGCCCCTGAATCTATGATCCAATTTGGTGTAGTTGAGCCAGAGCTGATATTAGCAACAGACGTTGTTGCTGAAGTAGTTGCTGAATCCAGTGATGAGTTATGCAGTGAGTTTTGTCGTTTTGAATACTTGTCATATTCATCAGCGGTCATTAGCACTGTTTTGATATTAGAAGAATTTGTGTGTCGTTGATTCCACAAACGACTCCTGCATTCAGAGATTACATGACCAATACGTTTGCAGTAGTTGCACATCTTGTTTTGGTTCACTGACGGTCTCCATTGTGATCTCTGTCCTCTTCCAATTGCTCGAGGCGGTCTCCAAGTTTGGGAATTAAATGGTTGCTGAGTTTGGGAATTAGATGGTCTCCAGTTTTGTGTACGTTGTTGTTCACTTCTATTAGTATCAATTGGTTCATGAGATACCACATTTGCACTCCTAACAAATGCACTCTCCACATTGTTTCCACTTGAGTCACTACCAAGTGATCCAGTTTCAGATCTCAATACTCGACTATACACATCACTAAGAGTGGTTATTTCAGTACTCGCAAGGATTTGTGATTTAACCCCTTCAAATTCAGATGGCAACCCAGCTAGGAAGCTCATTATAGCCATTTGCTCACGTTGATTCTGCTGCACTTTAATACCTGAACTCATTGGTAACAAACGATTAAGTTCTTCGTAAGTTTGTTTAAATGCCATAAAATAACTCATGAGACTCATGTCCTTCTTCTCGGCCCTATAGAACGATCGACAAACATCATACATCCTTGTCAAATTACCCTTACCTGAATATAAAAACTCCAAATACTCCATTAATTCATTCACAGTTTCACAGTGATTAACTAATCCAATCACCTCGTTTTCAACTGAATTTCGAATCTGCAAAAAAAGGCGAGCATCGTCACGAAGCCATTCCAGATCTGCTTTGGCCTTTGAATCTGGTTGAGGTGAATCATTAGTCAGATGATCGACTTTATCAATACTCCTTATGTAAAGTCGAATCGTTTTACTCCACTCATTATAATTTGAGCTACATAATTTCCGATCAGTGATTTTAGGCATCAACGCCATTACATCGACTCCCTTGGATTCAGACATCGTTTGCTAGCTTGATACAAAAGAGTGTGTACACGAGAAAATGAGACTGCAAATTTATCTCAAAGATCTCAGATCCGATAGCTCTGATACCATGTAGAAATTAATACTAAAAAAGAAATATGTAATTATCAGACGCCATTAGCAAAAACTTCAATATTTGTGTTGTGTACATAATAAATGAAAAGAGGGAAGATTTAAAAATAGATACGGCCTGCCTAGAATAGCAGTTTGGGCCGAGTACAATATTGGGCCTACTTCTAATACAAAATGAATATGTTAATAACAATATATGTTGGTTGATCGATGCTTGATTGTTTGAAATTTAAGTAATTGTTAAAATTTGTATTGAGTAGGAATCATCGCTGGAAATTTAGAAACCTACTCGATATGAATTATAAGACTTTGCGATATCTTCATTAGTGTCGCTACCGGAAAGGATATTGAAAACTTCACTTTGTATAAAATGAAATATTAATTTATAAGTATAACTAACTAAATACTAAGATAACTGTGGAATTGGATAAGTGTATGATGTATTTATGGATGAATGGTTATATTATTGAATTGTTATTAGTAAATTATCATTTGTATGAAAATCTAGAGAATGATAATGAAATTTTTGGTAATTTTTTAATGTTAAATTTCCCATTGAGTGCTTTAATAATTTTGATTGATGCGCCTGATCAACATTATCGATAGGGATTCCTAAACGCTAGGACGAAACTGTCGGACATAGTACTTTGAGTTATAATAATTAAAGTATTATAATTAAGTATGAAGTGTTACAAATAATGTTATAAGTGAGTTAAATACTTTAAAATGAAATGAATGTTTTGGAAAATGTATATATACACATATATGATGAATTTTGAGAGAAAATGTCTTAAACATAAATAATATTTTTAACAAGTCTTATGAGTTGCATATTTTATTATGAAAGGAGTTATCTTATGAAGTTTTAATAATAATATAAAATGATTTGATATTAAATTGAGTATTACTGGAGATGATAGAATATATTCTGGACATTATTTTAGTAAATATTTGAGAACAATAATATATTTACCGTGCATATATTGAGTATCTTAAAATTTTAAAGGTCAAAAGTAGATACAATGAAAACAATAGATGTACTTACAAGTACTAGCCTTATTTTAAATAGAAAATGTAGCTATCGATCATTAGTGATTGTCGAGGTCATTGGCGAGGTAGTGTTGAGCACTTGGTCAACGTTGCAGTCAATTGACGAACCAATTCGCTATAAATAGATGGCAAGACAATGACATTATATTATTTGGTATTTGTGGATTTCTATATGCCCATTTATAAGATATATATGCTTAAGTGAATTGTATCTGTTACTGATCAATTATGTATAACATATGGTGATTTATGTGGAAGTTAAAAGCGATATTTGAGTTATTGTAACATTCATGAATTTTAGCTAAAAATAAATTGATAATTGATTTTAATGTGAATTTATTTAGAATTTATTGGCATTTGAAATATAAAAATAAAACTAAATTCATCAAATTTAATAATATATATGTTCATACAAATGAATTATAATTGGGAAGTTAAATTTTGAAATCTAATAAATATATTGACAATGAATATTGTTAATGTGAAAATACTAAAATGAATATAACAAATTGGGTTTCTGTTGGAATAAATATGAAAATTCTAGAATAAGTTGAAAGTATATGTTTAGAAAATATTATTTAGATTAGAATTCAATTATAAACATTTAAAATAAATAAATATAGTTGTATATAAATATATAAAAGCAATAAATACAAAATTTGAATTTTTACTTGTACAAAAATAAATAAACATAGTTAATGTATATAATAAAATAATAATTTGAAAATATAAAACTAACCAAGGACTTGAATATAAATTAAATTGGATATATTTAAATATCAATATATAAAATAAAATAAAAAATATATGTTAGATGGATATGAATCATTTTTTCTTATGGTTGTATAAATAGTTATAGAAGGAAAAATAAATAGGAAATAATATAAAGATAAACATAAGTTTAATTTAAACAAAAGTTAGAAACACAGAAACATGTTTACAAATTGAAATAGAGTAAGATTTAATTAAAAAAATTAAGATGCTTTTCCTTATACTTGAAGATAAAATCAATAGTATACACATGTGTGTTATTTATAAAAGTATATTTCTTTTAATAAATATAAAATAAAGTTGTTTGTTTATATATACATAGATACTTAAGTAAACAAGGGTTAAAGTATGTAGTATGAACATAAATTAAGTAATTTGTAATGAAGTAAGGATTTAGAAACAAATTATAAATAAGTTTAACAAAAGGGGTTAAACACAATTTAAACACATGTGACAAGTGTAGTATATGCATAAAGAAAATAAACAAGTGTCAAAATGTTTTATAGAAAAAAAATTATCGGGCCATTCAACTTCTAAGATCTGAGAAATCAAATCTTAAAACAACTCATTTCTAAAATAGTCCAAAATCAAAGCCAGTGCAAAGCTTAAGAAAAATCTGTCTTCAATCAAGAAAAAAACATCTTCAACCTGAAAACAAATATCAATTTCTAAATACAATCAAGTTTTAAAAAACCTGAAGCAAGCTTCAATCTGGAAAGCAAAAAGGGGAATCAAAGCAAAGATCAACAATGTAGATCAAAGAAAAGAAAAAAAACTGCAGAATTGAAAAACAAGATCAAGCAAGCTTCAATCTGGATCAAGCAAGCTTCAATCTGGATCAAGCAATCACTACAAAAACAATCAAATTTGCAGACCTGTAAACAAAGTAAAGATTAAAGCTTTCAACCTGGAACAGAGAAGAAAAGAGTTCCAGTTCTCATTTTTTTTCTTCAAAGCTCAGGTCAGTAAATATAATAAAACCCATAATTAAAGTTCAAATTTAAAAATCTGAAGCAAATAAAACATAATTAACCCTAGTTTTTTTGACCTGTGGGAGTGATGATCAAAAACTTTCAAATCCTGGAATCAGTGTAAGTCGGAGTAAAAATCAAGAAGCATTTCAAAGCAACTTCTGTTTTGGAAAGCAAACAATCAACCTAGAACTAAAACAAAGATGAAAAAAAGGCAGAGCAGTTTGAAAGATTGCATGGTTTAGATTTTCAAATTCAAGCTTCTCCTCTATCCTTCAAAAACAATGTGAGCAAGCCCCACTTGAATTTGTTTTTATGGTTTAATTGTTTGGATTTACATTTAAAAATGTTTGTTTAGTTGCTGAAATATGTTTGTATTATATGTGCATGTGTGTGTAAACAAGTAGGATATATGTTCTGAAGATTCCTCTTGTTTCTTAAACACCAGGATTTCGTATCAAAATTTATATTTCAAAATAAAAACAGATTTTAGTGAAGATCTTTGAAAGAAATATGATGACATAATCAAGTTTTAAGTTTTAAAACAATTCTAAGTGATCAAGTTAAACAGTTATTTCAAAAAAAATAGAAAGTTACAGGCATGGTTAAATATAAGTTTAAAATCAATTATCTGGAATCATTGTTTTAAACTTATAATCTGATTTAAACATGCAAATGATGAATTTTAACATTTAAATCGCTATTTTTCAGTTTGTATTTAATGAGAGAATTCAACTTGATCAAAATGGCTTGAAATGTTCGATTTACGGTGATCGACGAGGAGTTGATCATCGAGCTTGGGCTTGGAGGTAGAGTGGACAATATGGATTCATGGGAAAATAATCAATGATTTTATTATACGTCGTGGTGATCGATGGTCATTGATTTAGGGTTTAGCAGCAATGTTTGGTCGATTGGGTTTTTCGGAACTGTACGATGAAGCGAGATCACCGGAGTCTATCGGTCAGGGGGGAAACGGTGCTCGGGTGTTCGGTGAGGCCGTGGCGAGTTGGCGAAGCTCCAGATAGTCGGCATCGGCAAGTCGCGGTGATATATTGGCAATCTGGTTTGGTCTCAGTGGGCTCTGGTGGGTTGGATTATGATCTCGCACTCGATTCAAGTCTTGGGTGGTCTGGGTTGTAGGAGTGGGTCAACGTCGATTCATCGGGGTTGGTAGTGGTGGCCAGAGTACTGGATTTTTGTTGTTCATGTGCACGTGTTATCTCTGGTATCAGAAAACTTTTTTTGGAATGATGAAGTTTTTCTCGGGTTTAAGCTCGGGGGAGGAAGGAACTGACTCGGGTTCCATTTCAAGTTCGTGAGTGTTGAAGCGATCACTGTTTTAAAATTTTAAATAAGAAAAAAAACAGAGAGGAAGATGAGTCGTCTCGGGTTTAACTTCGGGAAGATGGGGTTTTTGCTCGAGAAAAATAACGTGGCAGCTCGGGTTAGTTTGAGTGCGTACGAAAAAAGACTGGAAATTTTTTTTGACATTTTAAACAAAACAGTGTTCCGATTTTTTAGGGAAACAAGTTATTATAAACAAATTTTCTGTCAATACTATTTTCCTCTAGATATTGACGCTATCCCAGTTTTAAAATTGTTTCTTAAATAAAATTGTTTTAAAATTAACCGAGTTTTAAAATGATGTAATTTATACATAAACTTTTATTTTAAACAAACTTAACAATATTAAAGGGTAATAAATTGATATAAAGAACATTATAATGGTTAATTAACTTTTTGAAGTTAAGTTAAATTCTTTAGAGGAAATTAATCACTTAAAGTTACTTACTGAATAAAAGTTATATAAATTAAATTTCCAAAAGAAAGGTATTAACAAATTTACAAAAACAAACCCAAATCTAAATTTAAATGATTTTAAAACTTGTTTTAGTTTTGAATAACCATATTAAGTTAATCATTTAAATTACCTTAAGTGTCTTCAAATTTAATTTGATTGTGTAATTAAGTGATAGTCGAGATAAATGATTTATCTTAAATATTTGAGGTCTTATTAATAAAAGTAATTAAAGATTAATTACTCAAAGAAAAAATTACTTAATTAGAGGTTTATTTAAAGATTTATCAATGATTTATTTAAAGATTGATTAAAGTTAATTAATTACATGATTTAGGTAATTAATTAATGATTAAAAGGTTAATTAATTTATAATTTAAGGGTAATTTGTTTATGTGATTAATTAATTAAGATGATTAATTTGAGGATAATTAATTAAAGGATGATTAATTAATGAAATTTATTAAGGATATTTTCTTTTTGTAATTAATTAAATGGTAATTAATGGTTAATAAATCAATGTAATTAATTAAGGATAATTAATTAAAGGATAACTATTTAATGACTAAAAGATAATTAATAATCAATTAAGAATAATTAATCAAAGAATTAATTATAAATTTAAATTTAAATAAATAAATGATTAAGGGATAATTAATCAAATTGATTTGTAATTAATTAATATTAATTAACTAAGGTTAAAAAAAATTATTCATAAATAATTAACCTGATTTGATTTAAATCAAATAATTTAATTTACTTTTACTTGTGGATGCTTGGATTCTATTGGATGTTGGATGGTTGATATCCCTCATATGTGATGCTTTGTGATATTTTGTGATGTGAGTTGCTATGTATTGATATGTGATATCTGTGATATGTTTCTGTGTAAATACCCCTTGCCCGTAAAACGGCATTAGGAATTCGATGCGACAGGGAATCGGATTTCAATTGGTTATCTGAAACCCACATCGAACCGTAGCGGTGAATCTTTGTGATAAATGTACTCTATCTCTGAATCTGTGTGCACGGATGAGTGTTATAGGTTATACCGCTTATCTATATGGCTATGATTGTAATATGTGATGATTGATGTTGTTGCACCATTGTGTAAAACCCTTGGACCACACTTATACACACACAAATATGGATTGCACGAGGAAATCGGTTAAGTTGCAGATTTTAATGATTTGTAAAGATTGAATTTTTGAATCCAAATAGTTTTGGAATTGGAAGTGAAAACTTTTGAAAATGAGTTTAAAGATAAAGGTTATTTTGAATGACTTAATAAAGTTTGAAATTTAAATAATTTGATTTAAATTTGAATTCAATATTTGAAATTGAATTCAGTAGTTTGGGAATTATTGTTTAAAAGATTATACAAGTTATAAAGGTGTGTATATGGGTTTTTAAACCATTTAAAAAGCATTGTTTTAGGAACTTGAATTTAAACCCAAGTTTTCTTTAAACGGCTTTAACTTATGTGGAAGATTTTTAAACCTATATCTTTCACATAAAATATTTGAATTGGAAATGGTTTGAAAGTTATGAACTAAATCCTTAATTTAAAGGTTGGATAAGTAAATCCAATTTGAAATTGTTTTAAAAAGCCGTGAATGAACCTTTGTGGGAAATTGGTAAACTTAGTGTAGTGAATCTTTTTATTTGGAATGGTAATTTGTTTTAAACCATTTAACGGAAGGTTTTGGATAATAAGTTGTGACTTAACTGAAATCCTATATCCATATGTTTTTAAACATTGCGCTCGTTATTCGGTTTAGCCGGGAGAGGACCTTGTGTCATATTACCCATTCTGAATAATGATACGTCGTTATGGATAGCATTTGAAAACCGGTGGTGAAGACCGGGTATTTTCGAGAACGAAAGGATAACCCGTCGATTGTCTCTGCACTGAGTCGCGCCGGTATAGAGATTCCCTAAGTCATGGGAAGTCCGATCGGGATTGTGAATACCCGGATTTGCAAAGGCTTCATCGGAAGTGCCTTTGGTTCTGTTCGAGCCTGGAACAGACTTGTATGGTTGTGTGTCTGACACTACATTTTGAGATATAAAGCCGATTTCTTTCAAATACATATCTGTTGGTGGCGGAGAATTTATTCTCTTAGCTTAACACCCTTCTCTGAGACGTATGAGCTCAGAGGTTATGTAGTTGAAGGTTATCAGCGATATACTCCCAATTTGGTAGTGTGGCATGCTAAGTGCTGCTGTAAATTAGTGATCATTTGTTGATCATTTTATGATCAGAGCATGGCTTTCGTGGAAAGCGTAGCTTTGTGGACGAGACCTCATCGAGCCTCACAACCCGGTAATGGTCGAAACAGGGAAGATGCGGCAAGGTTTCAGGGGTAGCTCCCCTAGGGTATGACCATTCCTTCTGGAAAAGGGTGGTATCTTGGTATGGAGCCCAGATACTTACTCATGTGGGCACTGTAGTATATCTATTACTGTGTGATGTTGTTGGTGTAGAGGATCCTTGGTTAAAGGTCCCAAAGGACTGGGGGTGGCATATCTTAGGTTTTATTCCACGGGAAAGGGGTAGCCAGCCATGTGTCAGCAGAGAGCCGGGTAGGTTCTCGGGGAGTCCCACCAGAGGCATTCCCATGTGGCTATAGGAAGTTCCTTAGCGTGACCATTTGTTGGAAATTCATTCACCCAATACGCGCCTTGTACGGTTTTAGTTGTAGAACCTGCCATTTAAAATGGCAGCAATAGTAGGCATAGTATAATGGTACCTATGCTGGCTAGGATTTATATTATACTTTCGAAAGGTTTTCCACCATGCACTAGTAATAATATAAAAAAGATTTTTTCTCGTAGTAAGCTTGTTTGACTATCAAAAGGAGAAATCTCCCCCATGTGTGCGGTTGCATTGTGTGTGTGCCAGGAGGCCTTATGGTAGTTTCATTTTCCAAAATCATTGCGGATTTCAAATTTGAATTCTTTTGTTTGTTTTTAAAAGACAAAACTATTTTGTTTGCTCATACCAGCCCCATGACTGACCTAGAGTTTATTGTTCCTTTCTTAAACTCTACGTGCCCACTATTTTCCACACGGCCAGTCTAGAGTTGTGTTTTTCAGATAATCAAATAGTTGGTGTAGATTTGATAGCCTCCAGCCTTTTGGATTTGTGGACCGTATTTGCTACACTTCAGCATTCGCGACCAGCCTTGCTTATCTTTGTGCATCTTGATGAGGGTTCGAGCTAGCTTTGGATTGAAGATGGACTTTTTGGAGTTTGGCATAGAAGACATTATCTTTCAGCTGCTATTTCTTGTACCTCTGATAGTATTGATATGTATTGTATCATTCTGTTGTATCTTCTGTTGTATTCAGTTATCAGATATTGTATCAAATGTTGTATATCATATGTATTATTTCATTTATTCCGCTGTGTTGTACTTAATGTGTTATAAGCTCCGGCTAACCAGATTTGACGTTTGGATCTTTGGCATTTGAATACGAGTGTCGTATTCGGTGCCGATTTTCGAAGGTCGAGTCAGGGTCGTTATAGTGGTATAAGAGCTGAAGGTTAAAACTTTAGCTCAGGAGTATAACACATTAAGTAACTCATTAGAGATAGGGTGAAGTATACCCTAGAATGAGCAATCCCTAAGATATCCGTTCGAATGCCTCAGTCAATTCTCTTACTATTCACTGATAGTAAGTATGGGTGCAAGAAGAGAACGAGATAGGGGACAAGGAAATACCAGTACAAATGGTCAATACCCTGCGATAGTGGAAATATCTTTCTTATTAATCTCCTTTGATTCGTCTTTCTAATTTCTTTGATGTCTTCGTGGCAGCTCGAGGAGAAGCTTCGGTGTGATGGTGGCCTTACGAATTGTGTAGATAAGTCTCTATTTCATATTCTCTTCGTCAAATTTCAATCAGCTTTTCGTTCTTAACTTTAGCGAAATTGAAATTTGATATGAAATAAATTGGTTAACTAAAATATAAAGTTAAATAAATTGTATCAATAAAACGATTTCGATTAATCTAAAATTGAAATTCTATTGTCATTTCTTGTGAGGATCAAAGTCCGAAGAGGGACAAGTTGGTATGTACATTGGGGTATTCCGACTTGAATTTGAAGTCCATACCTATTGTTTGAGGAATTGTGGTAGATTAAATCCATTTATTTATTCTCTGGGATCCGATATATTCTATGAGTGGTTAGTTATTCCTTCGAACTAACCAGTGCCCCTGCATATTTCGTAGATCTGGTGACCCGAGTACCTTGTATAGTATCGAACGAGTTTGTTCTCATATTATTGATATTCTGATTTGGTAAACCGAATACAGAATAAATATTTCGATCTAATTCGATCAATCATTTCTTTATCTATCATCTATTCTTTCTCGTCTCCCTTTCAAACTTCGAGGATGAATTTTTTTAAGGGGGGAATCTGTAACATTCCTGAATTTTAGCTAAAAATAAATCGATAATTGATTTTAATGTGAATTTAATTAGAATTTATTGGCATTTGAAATATAAAAATAAAACTGAATTCATCAAATTTGATAATATATATGTTCATACAAATGAATTATAATTGGGAAGTTAAATTTTGAAATCTAATAAATATATTGACAATGAATATTGTTAATGTGAAAATACTAAAATGAATATAACAAATTGGGTTTCTTTTGGAATAAATATGAAAATTCCAGAATAAGTTAAAAGTATGTGTTTATAAAATAGTATTTGGATTAGAATTCAATTATAAACATTTTGAAAAAAATAATAGTTGTATATAAATATATAAAGGCAATAAATACAAGATTTGAAATTTTACTTGTACAAAAATAAATAAACATAGTTAATGTATATAAGAAAATAATAATTTTAAAATATTAAACTAACTAAGGACTTGAATATAGATTAAATTGGATATATTTAAATATCAATAAAAAAAAATATGTTAGATGGATATGAATCATTTTTTCTTATGGTTGTATAAATAGTTATAGAAGGAAAAATAAATAGGAAATAATATAAAGATAAACATAAGTATTTAATTTAAACAAAAGTTTAAAACATAGAAACATGTTTACAAATTGAAATAGAGTAAGATTTAATTAAAAATTTTAAGATGCTTTTCTTTATACTTGAAGATAAAATCAATAGTATACACATATGTGTTATTTACAAAAGTATAATTCTTTTCATAAATATAAAATAAAGTTGTTTGTTTATATATACAAAGATACTTAAGTAAACAAGGGTTAAAGTATGTAGTTTGAACATAAATTAAGTAATTTGTAATGAAGTAAGGATTTAGAAACAAATTATAAATAAGTTTAACAAAAGGGGTTAAACACAATTTAAACACATGTGACAAGTGTAGTTCATGCATAAGGAAAATAAACAAGTGTCAAAATGTTTTATAGAAAAAAATAAAAATAAAAAAAAATTATCAGGCCATTCAACTTCTAAGATCTGAGAAATCAAAAGCTTAAAACAACTCATTTCTAAAACAGTTCAAATCCAAAGCCAGTGCAAAGCTTAAGAAAAATCTATCTTCAGTCAAGAAAAAAAAACATCTTCAACCTGAAAACAAATATCAATTTCTAAATACAATCAAGTTTCAAAAAAAAACTGAAGCAAGCTTCAATCTGGAAAGCAAAAAGGGGAATCAAAGCAAAGATCAACAACGCAGATCAAAGAAAAGAAAATAAAACTACAGAATTGAAAAACAAGATCAAGCAAGCTTCAATCTGGATCAAGCAATCACTTCAAAAAACAATCAAATTTGCAAACCTGTAAACAAAGTAAATATTAAAGCTTTCAACTTGGAACAGAGAAGAAAAGAGTTGCAGTTATCATTTTTTCTTCAAAGCTAAGGTCAGTGAATTTAATAAAACCCATAATTAAAGTTCAAATTTAAAAATCTGAAGCAAATAAAACATAATTAACTTTAGTTTTTTTGACCTGAGGGATTGATGATCAAAAACTTTCAAATCCTGGAATCAGTGTAAGTCAGAGTAAAAATCAAGAAGCATTTCAAAGCAACTTCTGTTTTGGAAAGCAAATAATCAACCTGGAACCAAAACAATCAACCTGGAACCAAAACAATGATTGATGAAAAAAAAGGCAGAGCAGTTTGAAAAATTGCATGGTCCAGATTTTCAAATTCAAGCTTCTCCTTTGTCCTTCAAAAACAATGTGAGCAAACCCCACTTGAATTTGTTTTTATAGTTTAAATGTTTGGATTTACATTTAAAAATGTTTGTTTAGTTGCTGAAATATGTTTGTATTATCCGTGCATGTGTGTGTAAACAAGTAGGATATGTGTTCTGTACATTCCTCTGTTGTTTCTTAAACACCAGGATTTCATATCAAAATTTATATTTCAAAATAAAAACAGATTTTAGTGAAGATCTTTAAAAGAAATATGATGAAATAATCAAGTTTTAAGTTTTAAAACAATTCTAAGTGATCAAGTTAAACAGTTATTTCAAAAAAAAAATAGAAAGTTACAGGCATGGTTAAATATAAGTTTAAAATCTATTATCTGGAATCCTTGTTTTAAATTTATAATCTGATTTAAACATGCAAATGATGAATTTTAACATTTAAATCGCTATTTTTCAGTTTGTATACAATGAGAGAATTCAACTTGATCAAAATGGCTTAAAATGTCAATTTATGGTGATCGACGAGGAGTTGATCATCGAGCTTGGGCTTGGAGGTAGAGTGGACAATGGGGATTCATGGAAAAATAATCAATGATTTTATTATATGCCGTGGTGATCGATGGTCGTTGATTTAGGGTTTAGTAGCAACATTTGGTCGATTGGGTTTTTCGGAACTACGCTGAAGGGAGATCACCAGAGTCTATCGGTTAGCGGGGAAACGGTGCTCGGGTGTTCGGTAAGGCCGTGGCGAGTTGGCGAAGCTCCAGATGGTCGGCATCGGCAAGTCGCGGTGATATATTGGCAATCTGGTTTGGTCTCAGTGGGTTTTGGTGGGTATTTATTATGATCTCGTGCTCGATTCAAATCTTTGTTGGTCTAGGTTGTAGGAGTGGGTCAACGTCGATTCATCGGGGTTGGTGGTGGTAGCCGGAGTGCCGGATTTTAGCTGTGCATGAGCAAGTGTTATCTCTGTTATCAGAAAACAATTTTTGGAACGATGAAGTTTTTCTTGGGTTTAAGCTCGGGGGAAGAAGGAACCGACTCGGGTTCCATTTCGAGTTCGTGAGTGTTGAAGCGATCACTGTTTTAAAATTTTAAAGAAGAAAAAAAAACAGAGAGGAAGATGAGTCGTCGGGGGTTTAACTTGGAGAAGATGGGATTTTTTCTCGAGAAAAATAACGTGATAGCTCGGGTTAGTTTGAGTGCGTACGCAAAAAGACTGGAAAACAATTTTGACATTTTAAACAAGACAATGTTCAGATTTTTTAGGGAAACAAGTTATTATAAACAAATTTTCTGTCAATACTATTTTCCTCTAGATATTGATGCTATCCCACTTTTAAAATTGTTTCTTAAATAAAATTGTTTTAAAATTAACCGAGATTTAAAATGATGTAATTTATACATAAACTTTTATTTTAAACAAACTTAATAATATTAAAGGGTAATAAATTAATATAAAGAACATTATAATGGTTAATTAACTTTTTGAAGTTAAGTTAAACTATTTAGAGGAAATTAATCACTTAAAGTTAATTACTGAATAAAAGGTACATAAATTATATTTCCAAAAGAAAGGTATTAACAAATTTTCAAAAACAAACCCAAATCTAAATTTAAATGATTTTAAAACTTGTTTTAATTTTGAATAACCATATTAAGTTAATCATTTAAATTACCCTAAGTGTCTTCAAATTTAATTTGATTGTGTAATTAAGCGATAGTCGAGATAAATGATTTATCTTAAATATTTGAGGCCTTATTAATAAAAGTAATTAAAGATTAATTACTCAAAGAAAAAATTGCTTAATTAGAGGTTTAATTAAAGATTTATCAAAGATTTATTTAAAGATTGATTAAGGTTAATTAGTTACATGATTTAGGTAATTAATTAATGATTAAAAGGTTAATTAAATTATAATTTAAGGGTAATTGATTTATGTGATTAATTAATTAAGATGATTAATTTGAGGATAATTAATTAAAGGATGATTAATTAATGAAATTTATTAAGGATAATTTCTTATTGTAATTAATTAAATGGTAATTAATGGTTAATAAATCAATGTAATTAATTAAGGATAATTAATTAAAGATAACTATTTAATGACTAAAGGATAATTAATAATCAATTAAGAATAATTAATCAACGAATTAATTATAAATTAAAATTTAAATAAATAAATGATAAAGAGGTAATTAATCAAATTGATTTGTAATTAATTAATATTAATTAACTAAGGTTAAAAAAATTTATTCATAAGTAATTAACCTGATTTAATTTAAATCAGATAATTTAATTTATTTTTACTTATGGATGCTTGGATTCTATTGGATGTTGGATGGTTGGTATCCCTCATATGTGATGCTTTGTGATATTTTGTGATGTGAGTTGCTGTGTATTGATATGTGATATCTGTGATATGTTTCTGTGTAAATACCCCTTGCCCATTAAACGGCATTTGGAATTCGATGCGACAGGGAGTCGGATTCCAGTTGGTTATCAAAATCCCACATCGAACCGTAGTGGTGAATCTTTGTGATAAATGTACTTTATCTGTGAATCTGTGTGCATGGATGAGCGTTATAGATTATACCGCTTATCGATATGGCTATGATTGTAATCTGTGAAGATTGATGTTGTTGCACCATTGTGTAAAACCCTTGGACCACACTTATACACACACAAATATGGATTGCACGAGGAAATTGGTTAAGTCGCAGATTTTAATGATTTTTAAAGACTGAATTTTTGAATCCAAATAGTTTTGGAATTGGAAGTGAAAGCTTTTGAAAATGATTTTTAAGATAAAGGTTATTTTGAATGACTTAATAAATTTGGAAATTTGAATAATTTGATTTAAATTTGAATTCAATATTTGAAATTGAATTCAGTAGTTTGGGAATTATGGTTTAAAAGATTATACAAGTTATAAAGGTGTGTATATGGGTTTTAAACCATTTAAAAAGCATTGTTTTGGGAACTTGAATTTAAACCCAAGTTTTTTTTAAATGGCTTTAACTTATGTGGAAGATTTTTAAACCTTGTTTTGGAATCGAAGAAAATTTTAAATGGTACATAAAAGATTTGAATTGGAAATGGTTTGATAGTTATAAACTAAATCTTTAATTTAAAGGTTGGATAAGTTAACCCAATTTGAAGTTGTTTTAGAAAGCCGTGAATAAATCTTTGTGGGAAATTGGTAAACTTTGTGTAGTTAATCTTTTTTTTTGGAATGGTAATTTGTTTTAAACCATTTAACGAAAGGTTTTGGATAATAAGTTGTGACTTAACTGAAATCCTATATCCATATGTTTTTAAACATTGCGCTCATTATTCAGTTTAGCCGGCAGAGGGCCTTGTGTCATATAACCCAATCCGAATAATGATACGTCGTTATGGATAGCATTTGAAGACCGGTGGTGAAGACCGGGTATTTTCGAGAACGAAAGGATAACCCGTCGATTGTCTCTGCACTTAGTCGCGTCGGTATAGAGATTCCCTAAGTGATGGGAAGTCCGATCGGTATTGTAAATACCTAGATTTGCAAGGGCTTCTTCGGAAGTGCCTTCGGTTCTGTTCGAGCCCGGAACAGACTTCTATGGTCGTGTGTGTGACACTACACTTTTAGATATAAAGTCGATTTCTTTCAAATACATATCTGTTGGTGGCGGAGAATTTATTCTCTTAGCTCAACACCCTTCTCTGAGACGTACGAGCTCAGAGGTTATGTAGTTGAAGGGTATCAAGCGATATACTCCCAATTTGGTAGTGTGGCATGCTAATGCTGCTGTATATTGGTGATCATTTGTGATCAGAGCATGGCTTTCGTGTAAAGCATAGCTTTGTGGACGAGACCTCATCGAGCCTCACAACCCGGTAATGGTCGAAACAGGAAAGATGCGGCAAGATTTCAGGGGTAGCTCCCCTAGGGTATGACCATTCCTTTTGGAAAAGGGTGGTATCATGGTATGGAGCCCAGATACTTACTCATGTGGGCACTATAGTATGTATATTACTGTGTGATATTGTTGGTGTAGAGGATCCTCGGTTAAAGGTCCCAAAGGACCGGGGGTGGTATATCTTAAGTTTGATTCCCTAGGAAGGGGGTAGCCGGCCTTTTGTTAGCAAAGAGCCGGGTAGGTTCTCGGGGCGTCCCGCCAGAGGCGTTCCCATGTGGCAGTAGGAAGTTTCTTAGCCTGACCATTTGTTGGAAATCCATTCACCCAATACGCGCCTTGTACGGTTTTAGTTGTAGAACCTGCCATTTAAAATGGCAGCTATAGTAGGCATGGTATAATGATACCTATGCTGGCTAGGATTTATATTATACTTTCGAAAGGTTTTCCACTATGCACTAGTAATAATATCAAAAAGAATTTTTCTCGTAGTAAGCATGTTTGACTATCATATGGATAAATCTCCCCCATGTGTGCGATTGCATTGTGTGTGTTCCGGGAGGCCTTATGGTAGTTTCATTTTCCAAAAGCATTGCGGATTTCAAATTTGAATTCTTTTATTTGTTTTTAAAAGACAAAACTGTTTTGTTTGCTCATACCAGTCCCATGACTGACCTAGAGTTTATTGTTCCTTTCTTAAACTCTAGGTGCCCACTATTTTCCACACGGGCAGTCTAGAGTTTGGTTTTTCAGATAATCGAATAGTATGTGTAGATTTGATAGCCTCCAGCCTTTTGGATTTGTGGATCGTATTTGCTACACTTCAGCATTCGCGACCAGCCTTGCTTATCTTTGTGCATCTTGATGAGGGTTCGAGCTAGCTTTGGATTGAAGATGGAGTTTTTGGAGTTTGGCATAGAAGACATTATCTTTCCGCTGCTATTTCTTGTATCTCTGATAGTATTGATATCAATTGTATCATTCTGTTGTATCTTCTATTGTATTCAATTATCAGATATTGTATCAAATGTTGTATATCATGTGTATTATTTCATTTGCTTCCGCTGTGTTGTACTTAATGTGTTATAAGCTCCGACGAACCAGATTCGATGTTTGGATCTGCGGCATTTGAATATGAGTGTCGTATTCGGTGCCGATTTTCGAAGGTCGAGTCAGGGTCGTTACAGTTATAGTCTAATGAAAGTTGAAATAAAAATATAAGTTATCTATTTATTGGATAAGTTGATTTTAATGGATAAGAAATATTTCAAGAAAATATAGTTTTATATATATACAATTTAGTTCAATAATTTTGGTATTTTATAATTCTTGACTTTGAAAAGTGGAAATTTAATTTGGAAATAGTTAAAGGTGAACAATAATAAGTTATCATGATTCCTCTATTGGATAGAAAAGTAAACCCTTTGAAGAAAGGGAATTTTATGCTAGAACTTTTTAAATTATAAAGGGTTATAATATTTTGGAGAAACCTTTTCAGGTATTTTATATTCTTCTTTATAAATCAAGATATTAAAGAGATTTAGTTCTTAAACACCTTAGAGTGTTAGCATTTTAGACTTGCAAAATAAAAAGGGTGGTTGATTCAAATTAATTATCTTGTAAAGTATTTGTTTTTCTTTTCATTAGTAAACTTAAAGAATAAGATAGACAAGTTAAGTCTAAAATGTCTTAAAAATGTAATAGTAATATTTGAGTTTTTACTCTTCGTAAATCTATTTTGTAAAGCAAGTCATAAGTACAAAAAGTAATTAAAACTTATGAACATGTTAGTTAATGAGAATTCATAATTAACAAATCTTGCTCTTTGTAGAAAATGAATTTATCCTAAAATTTTGTTTAAAGGATTTAAGTAAAAACATAAATATTTTGTATAACATTTCGAATTGAGATGAGAACATTTAAAATGACCATGTGGCAGGAAATTTTGTTTTTAAAATGGTTGTAGTAAAATGAGCATATCTTTTGACTCTTTTGTCTGGTTGGATTGTTTCTTTTTGGGTTTGAAAGAAATTTCAGTAATGAACAACTTTTGTTTAGATTATTTAATCAAATTTTGTATTTTCATGAACTAAACACTATTTCAATCATAACCATAAATTTTGGCCGGTTATAAAATTCCTAAGTTAAAACATCATCTTATTTTGATCATAACTTTTGAATAGTAAATTAGTTTTTTAGTAATCTTTCTCATTAGGGAAAGCAAAGACTGCAAGGAAAATCTTGTTTTTTTTAATGATTTTTACCAAATTTTAATAATTGCTATATTAAAACTGACTATTAGTAAGGAGAATCTGAAAAGAAAAGCTGATTTTCAAGTAAGGTAAATTGGAATTTTAATGAAAGTATTTTAATGTGCCCAAATATCTGAATTCAAAAATGTTTGAATGATTAGTAAATATCTTACAACCTTATTTTGATGTCGATTTTGTACTATGTAAACATAATTTGTGTATTGTGAATTGTATTGTAAGTTGAGCATAGGCAATTGGAGGCGACTAAATGATATAAAACCCAAAGCTCTTGTGCTCGCTAAAGGTATGTAAAAATGCGCTTATAAATGGTAAGAGAATGCATGCTTTATTATTTTATAACTTGTTTTAATTGTTTTTGTTTTCCCTGTGTTCCAGGATGCTCCTTTAGAGATGTATATATTTCTATGTATTGTAAAATTTCGAAATGCTCTCGGTACAAAGGAGATTCTACTGAAATTTTTTGTAAATTACAGTACTTTGAAATTTTTAGTCTATATGCGAAAATTAAACTTTTAAATAAGGTAAATTAATTAAAGGACATACGAAATGGATAAAATTTTAGATGGCATTTAGTAGTTGAAGTAATATCCATACGTGGTGATTAGTGTGTATTCGATAAGAATGTTAAATATGCCTAAGTAAAGGCTAAGGCCCAATTATCGAAAATTCTTGATTGATTGTTTCTTATTGTTCTAGTTAGTACCAAAGGGTGGAGGCAATAGCACTATTTTACATTAGGACCATAAAAGTAATTAAAAGTGCAATTTTATGTTGCGATTACTTTGATATCTATGTATTGATGGTTGCTTGTTTTCTCTGATTGTTGAAAGATGCTTAAGTCTTTGATTTAGATTGTGCAACATACAAGAAGTTATTATCATGTTACAGATTTTTCCAAAATAAGGAATTTTGGGGGATGCAATTTCCTTAAGTGGGAGTTTGTAACTACCTGATTTTGAAAAGCAATAAAGTTGAATTTTAAAAATAAAATTTAACATTGATTAAAAATTTTTGATGATAATTTATAAAGGAATTGGGATGATTTTGGGAATTTTAAATATGTATAGACTTTGTCTGTTTCAAGTGTATAAAAGAGATAATTAGGGAAGTTTAATTTTTAATTACATGGAAGTGTTAATTGTATTAATTTGATACCAAGTGGATAAATCTATTTTTGTAAAGAAACAAAATAAGATATACTTTATAGTATGGTATAAATAAAATAAATGAGATTGATTGTTAAAATGAATTGCAATTTGAAAATAATTTATTGGAATTTATCATGTTATGCTGTTACAATTTTAGTATGTTAAAATTAAAGATCTGGACGATTGATAAGTTTAATTTTAAAGATTGGTTATTTGGTATTAAGTAAACAAATTCTTTTTTTAGTAACATATAAAACATTAGTTAAATTAATCATTTACTCAATTGTAATAAAATACACAATCTTTAGTTAAGTAAAGTTTTAAATAAAGAAAAATGCAATCCAAAGTTTGTTTTAAAACAATTTGTCAAAAAGAAAAAAGAAAATGATATAAAATAAAATGGTATTGTGGTAACAAATAACTGGGTTAAGATTTCTTATCCTTTAGATGGGTTAAGATTTCGTATCCTTTAGATACATTAAGTTAATGAGAGAGAGAATACTTTCCTCTTCTCCTTAGAATTCACGTTCAATGCATTTTCTGTAAAAAATCATAAACCACTCATTCTCCTCTTCCCTAAAATCCTAAGCAATTCAAAAATCAAATCGAATCAAATAAAATCTTAAAAATCCCTAAACTCAAATTTTAGCTTCTCTACAACCCTTCCAACCTTACAGAACTAAAAAGGAGTTTTGGTCCTGATTAGAAGCTGGATTCAGTCCAGTAGCATGAGGGAGGTGTAAATCTGAAGCTTAAAATGTTGGTTTGTAGAAAAAACATGACTAATTCTAGAAAAATCATATAAATCTGAAATTTGGATATGTTGTTCGTAAATCATATATACAACTTCTATAAAATTTCATAGGAAAATATTAAGTCTTTCTATACCAAACCCTTACTACACTGAAGATGAAAATGCAGGAATTTCTATGATTTGGCCTTGTGGTTGATGCCTGCAACTTCGTAGATTTTGGATACTAAGGTGAGTAAAACTCACATCTAATTCCAATGTGATTTCATGTGATTTATTGTGTTAAATTGTTATGATTTTTGGATGAAATTTGATTGAATTTGGTGTTTGTTTTCATGTACAGTATTTACAGCTTCCTAAAATTGATAAAAATGTTACAGTAACCTTCCATATGACATTTTGATGACCGGACGATGCAATTGGTTGTAGGTATGAATTGATCATATTTATGTTGCTAATCGACTTGTTTCGATGGCCAGAGTCAGGTGAGAACATCGCCTGGGACGATGCCTGGAGCAGAATACACTGTACGTAGTCAAAACGGTCGACCAATAGGTCGCGCGGTACCAGTCGACCGGTGGCTATTTCGCTTGATCGGTTTGAAGCTCTGGAGCATTTTTTGCTCCAGGCATTTATGGTAATGCTTGTTTTGATTTTCTGATTTCATTACTTTGGTTTGTGTTGAAGTTTTGAAATTGTGAAATCCAGAAATTACTATTCTATTAATTTGGAGAAAAAATTCCAATAATAATATATATTATGTACATACATATGTGTGTGTGTGTGTGTGTATGTATATGTGCATGTATGTGTGTGTACATATACATACATATACATATATATATATATATATATATATATATATTAAGGTATTTTGAAGAATAATTTTAGAAAATCATATTATATAATATATGACTTGAAAATCATTTTTATAAATTCTATAAATTTTTCCTATGATAATATTGCAAATTAAAAATTAATATATGTTAGAAAATATTTAATAGAATACTAATTTTTAAGCAAAGAAATGCTATTTCAAGGCTATATTTTAATAATTAAATTTTTCTATCTATTAAATATAGTTAATAGACACGTTTTCAATTGATTTCTAAAAGAGGTAATTTTGATATAAAATCTTACTCTATGAAATAGGAATTTTAATTAAACGACTTAGTGATACTAGTGGTATGGAACATTAGAATTACTATACCGCCAAATTCTTTGACTTGGTTGATAGATTATTTTATGAAGTAAAGTTTACTGTCCTATAATAAATATTCAAGAGTCACCAAGTTGTTATGGGACAATAGGAGAATCTCGAGTATTTAATATTATGAAGTAACTAACATTTTAGATTAGAAATGATCATTTTTTGGATATGGTGACTCACTTTTAGGCTTTTCACCGATGTGATTTCATCTACATCTTTGTATGTTGGCTCATTTTTGGACTTGTCTTCGAAAAACTTTTATGTACGTCTTCGGATGTGGTAGCTCGCTTTTAGGCATTTTCACCAATGTGCTTTCATGTATGTCTTTGCATCTTGACTTATTTTAAGAAGTGTCTTCGATGAACTGTAATGCATGCCTTGAGTTTTGGTGACATTAGGCTCTTCTATCCAAGGAGGAGACTATACCTCTATCTAGAGGGGATAGTACCTCTATCTAGGAAGGGACTGTACCACACTTTTTCTTACATGATCGACGGGTTCGGTTTATCTTATGCAAGCTATAACACACCACCCCGAGACCCACATTAACAAAAGGCATTACAAAGTAATACCGTCTGTTAGTACGGAGAATATGACTGGTTAGGAGTGACCATCCGTAAGCTTTGTATTAAACGAGTATTGAATACATTGATTGGGTGCTCTAATTTTTTTTACCTTTCTCAAGTGAATCGACATGCTCAGTAAATGTTTAATACAAATCTGCGGTGGCTAACGGTGACTTATTCTTAATGGTTAACTCGTTAAGCTTGCGGTAATCGATGCAAAGCCTAAGACTACCATCAGATTTATCCATTATTAAATTATAAGATAGCACATTTTTAGATGTGTTGTTTGATTTATAATATGTTTTGTGAAATTTCTATTGCCATATTTGAGATTGATTATGATAAGAAAATTTATGATCTGACAGTTTTAGGCATGATATACTTGTTTTAGTTAGGACTAGATTTCATGCTTGTCTTTGATTTTGACTTGCTTTCGTGCTCGTCTTTTGGATTTGACATGCTTTTATTCATGTCTTTTAGATTTCACTTACTTTCATGCAAGTTTATGGTTATGATTGTGAGATATTTTGATTCATCTTATGTATTATTTAAGTTAAGCCATTACTTATTTGGATTTTTACTTATTATTGAATTATGGCTACTCTTTTGCGATTCATATATGTAATACCTTGTGATCTCCTTTTATTGAATTTGAATTAGCCTTATCCGTTTAATATTTTTATAATACTCGGAGTAGACTGAGACATTTCAGGTATCGAACTCAATGACCTTTAGATGTTGGCGTAGCTTGAATATATTTAGTATATATGTAGCTTATGGGTCTAATACATGTATCAGTGCTACATTTTTGAGATAAAGCCTCATGTTATGTACATATTTTTTAATACTAGACTTGGGCTTAACTTGTATATTATGTAGGTCTAGTATTATCTTTTGTAGACTCTCTTATTTATCTATTTTCATGTTGATAATTTATGTTTTGGTGCGTTTTGTGATTCTGTATTTTCTATTATATTATATAATGTTCTGAACTTATTTTAGCCATTGTGTTAATTGCTTTTTACCAATACCATACACATCAAATGTTCAGTTCAGATCCTCAAATTTTTAGTTAGAAAGACTTGTCGATGTTAGCTAGGGAATATTCATGCTGGGTCGCTCCTAACCGGCCATATCCTCCGTCTCAGTAGACAACACTACTATGTAACAATATTTTTTTAGTACGATGTCGAGGTGGGTAGTTACACCAATACTAAATTTAGGGATTACTACTATCCAATACTTTCAAGATTCAAGTACTAGCATATTAAATCCAAGTTATTAATCATAGAATATGTAGACATGGTTGTAAATTCAATTCGCGTATAAAATTAGCCCTAAAACTCCAATTATACATTTAGTTTTACATGAATAGATTTAAAAAATCCAGTATTATACATGAATATATAATTTCACCCTCACCTTTTTAGCTTTCCAAATTTTCAAATATAATCCCCGTTATTCCAAATTGACTCCTCTTATTCTCCTTATTTAAATACATATATCCGTCGAAAATCCACATCCGAGAAGAGATTTGAATTTACAAATATTAAAGAATGTTTGTAAATTATTTTAGTCTTCTTTGAAGAAGATTCCACCATCGGTACTGTATCTTTTTCTGGTTTTTGAGTAGTCTTTTTCATGCCCATGATCTTGCCAGGTAAAATTATTTTAGAATGAAGTAATAATTTGTTATATTATCAACGTTTTTCAAGGATATCGAAAACCTATTACAACATTTCAAATATCAACCAAAATATGAAATTTCATATCCTTGAAAGAATGTTAGATTCAGTTTAGGAAAATGAAATTCGTTGAACTTTCAATAGTGGTGAAAGGGAAAATGGAAGTGGAACTCCAACAAACACCCTTCAATAATGTTGAAAGCTCAAGGAAAACTTTATTGTTGAAAGGAATATTTAAAGCCGACACAACTAATTTGGATGTAAATATACACTAACAACATTCAATAAACAAGACAAATAAACCTTTCGACACTATCGAAACCCATGAACTTTGGTTTACTAAGAGAATATGAATGCTCTTGAAGCCCTATATGCCAATTGAGTCGAAAGGTTTGGGTTTGAGTAATATCAATATAAATGAAAGGGCTTTGGACTTTTCGACAATATTTATATAAAATCATGGTCGAATCCCAATTGCATATGAAGGGTGTCAAAAAATTCGAAAGGGGTACATGGTATTGAAAGCATACCAACAACCAAATTTGATTCGATACAATAGGTTTCGATCAAGTCGAAAGGTTTGATTTGATTTTCAGCATAAACAAAATATGTCTTACTCAATCTAATTTATGAAAAGAAGAATGAATTTATAACTCTAAACATATTTTTAAATAAAGTAAAATTAGGCATGTACTAGAGGTTTCGAAACCTATCAAATAAAATTATGCTTTCGAAAGTATGTACTATGTAATCATTTAGTAAAGCCCATCAGGCAACTTCTTCGAAAGGTATCATAATATACTAATGTTGAATATGCAAGTATATGATTTTTGTTTGATGATAATAAACATATATATATATATTCATTTAAATGTATCTATTAATGTACTATCTTATTTTTCTCATAATTAAATAAATATTTGCTACATAAAATAAATAACAAAGAATTTAAATTCAAACAGATATTTTTATTCAAACAAATATTTATTACATTTTTTGAATAGTATAAATTCGAGCTCTCACTATATACACAATATTCAAACAATACAATTTCAAATTACAACATAATTTTTCACTATACAATTACCATTTATATTTGCACTTCACTACATATCACTCATTCACTCATATTTATCTTCAACTCTATTCTAGATTGAATCCAACATCTGAGCTATCTGCAAAATAAACACTGATGCAGTAAAATTGAAAAAGAAATATTTTTGCAATGTAGAATAAAATGTGTATTTTGAAAATGTTATTTGCCTCAGTTATTTGGGTTGATCGTCATCATATTCATTTTTGACTTCATCATACACTAACAGCTTATGACATGCACAATGTACCACTGTACATGCCACATGGCTATGCATACCGATGTACACTTGATAAACTACAGGGATAGGTGAGCACAAGATCAAACCCAATCAAAAGCCAGGTTCAACTCAAGTGCAATACAAATAAAGTCACTACATGAGCACAAGGTCAAACCCGAGCCAAAGCTAGGTTCAACTCAGGTGCAATACAAAAAATATAGAACAGTCAAGTTTTAATGAGTGGAACAAACCTCGAACAGAATTGCGTACACATGAATACAACTCAATGAAAAACAACCACCAGTGAAACTTCAACAAGCCTCAATAGTCAAAATGTACAAAATTAGTGAATGCAGCACTTCAAACAAGGCACGGTACAAAGCAACATGTAGCTTCATGAATCCAACATACTCACATGACTTGAAAATAGACAATACAAACTCAAGTGTGCACAAGCAAGCTATAAAAGGTACCTGGACCAGTGAATCAGATTACAAGACCACCAATGAAACAAAAATACCAAACAAATGGAGGCAAAGCACAATCATAAGCATACGTATATACATGAGTAAACGACATATATACATATGCGGTGATATATAGGATACAATGGAAGCAGTTCAATATGCAAGCAAAGCTACTACATGGTGCATCAACCTCAATAGTGAAGACTAGTGAGCAAATCAATCAAGACTCCAAACATGCAAATACAAGTCGATGAGCAAGGCCAAATGAAGATACGGTGGAGAATCTACTCTCAACATGTACAAAGCTCAAAGACAGTTTCGAAAGAACAAGACCAAATGATAATAAAACAACTAGAGTCAATATCAAACCAAACTGCAACAACACGCATATACACACATACATATGTATGCATGTACATATACGGTGATACAACAAGTTCATACACAAATGAAAACAATCATCACAGAAATATGCAGTGACAAATATGGGTTGCAGTGAAGTAGAAAACAATATAGCAATGTATATAGTCATATGGGCAGAGTAATATTGATGCACCATACATATATGCAACAGTGAAAATAATAGTGCTTAAATCTATAGAACAATGCATATTGAAGCACACGGCAGTGGACAGTGCAATGCAGACTACAAGGCCAAGTCTTAAACAACAAATGCAGTGATAATATGAGATAAAACTAGAAACAATTCGAAGTCCATAGGAATTTCTATCTGACAATATCAGATTACAAATAATAAAGACAAAGCCATGGTGGTCAAAGTGATAATAGGAATTGATCAAGCCGAAGAAGTCAACACAAAAATTGTAATAGTGTCATGATGTACAAGTGAATGAAACAGCAGCCAAAATAAGTTCAAAATGCCAAAGCCATGGTAACCAAGGCAGAATCGAATAAGTAAATATTTTTACAAAATCAAAGTGGCCGAAGTCAAAAGAAAAAGAACGAAACTAAATCAGAAAACAAGCCGTGGTGACCAAGCAACCACATAAACGAATTAAAGAAGTCAGAAAACATCACCAGCATTCAAGCATAATCGAATGGCCGAGTTAAGTTAACTGACAAATCAAATGAATCAGTTTGAATGGAAATTAAGGGAATTAAGCCTTATATAACCCATATCATCGTCGGCATGGAAAAAGAATTCGAGTTCGAACAATATCACAGAGCAAAATTTCAAATCAATAAATCGAATCGCAATTGAGTTCAAGTAGATTAACACGAAAAGCAAAAAGAAAATCACATACCAAGTCAAATCGAACGTGACAAATTGAAGCAGCTGTTCGCAAATGAGAGAGACAATCGATCGACAAATTAATCACGAGAATATCAATTCAATCGTTCAACAATCAATTGGCTATTTGAATTCCAAATTTTCTAGAAGAGGAATGAATGAAGGAAAAAAGGAATTGGCTAACCTTTTTTTACTCAGAGAAAAAGGAAAAAGGGGGTTCATTTTTAACTTTTAAATTGGGTCGGTCTTAATTATTTTTGGCTGTTATTTTAAAATAGGGTTTCTAGTTTTATTGTTTTAAGTTTTTTTATAATTTACTTTTAAACGTTGTAAATTCTAGTCATGTGACCTAGGGGCGAACTACGCTGATATGGTTCGAGAATTCGCAACTCAGTGGCTGAGTTGTGGCAGGATTTTGAGCATAGAGTTAGATTAGTAGATAGCGGGTGTCGCGAGTTTACTGTGTAAAAGTCTAACTAATTAATTTCTCGTAAAAGCCTTGGGGGCAACACGTAGGCAGAGTTTTGCCCAAGCTGGGTAAATCTGTGTTGTTCTATTTCTGCTTTTTATATTTTGCTACTATCTGTGTTGCTATTATTCTGCTATTATCAGTGCTGCGATTATTTTATATACTTCCGCATTAAATTTTTTATAATTTATCACCCTATTCGCCGCCCCTCTAGGATAAAATCGATCCTACAAGTGGTATTAGAGCTAGGAACAAAAGCCAATTTTTGATTTTTTAAAAACAATTTTTTATTTTTAATATTTTAAAATGGCTTCTTTTAATAATGCTTTTGCTGAGGGTCAATCCATAGTTAGCCACCAATGTTCAATGGTGAATATACTTAATGGAAAAACAGAATGAATTTTTTATGAAAACCATTGATGCTTAGAATATTGTTAAGACAGGTTATTGGACAACAACTATAGTGGTATATAATCAAAAAATAGATAAACCAATGAATCAATGGACAGATCTTGAAAATAGACTATAGAATGGTAATGCTAAAGCTATGAATTCTATTATTTGTTCATTGGATGAAATCAAATTTAATCATGTCCCACATTGTCTAACTCTGTAGGAAATCAGAAACACGCTTGAAGTGACTCATGAAGAAACATCTCTAGTCAAGGAATCTTACCTTGCCATGATTAATAGCGAATACAAGAATTTCACAATGGCCAAGGATGAAAATTTCAAAGAGATGTACGGATGACTTTCCAATCTCGTATACAAATTCAAAAGCTCTCGCAAAATCATACACAGAGTTAGAAATAGTTCGAAAAATCCTCAGAGTCCTTCCATGAAATTTTGAAGTGAAAATTACAGCCATTGAAGAATCAAAAGATCTGAAACAAATAAAAATCAAAGAACTCATCGAAAATCTCACCACTTATGAGCTAGAAATGAAATCCAAGGAAGAGCGTGGAGGAGGTGATACTCGAAAGAAATCAATAGCTCTTAAACGTATAACATAAAGTGGTGGTGATGATGATGATGATGGAGCAGCTAAGCTGGCACTATTAATTAAGAAATTCAAAAGGTCGGATCATGAGTATGGAAATCTAGCTCTAAATTAAAAATTGAAAAGCAGAATAGTCAAAGCACTCGACAACTCAGATGTGCGAGAGATCATTTGTCACAAGTGCAATAAACCCAGTCATATCAATCCCAATGGTCCTCAGAATCAATTTAGCCAAGGAAAGAAACCAAAAATGAGAAGTTTTACAGCCACTTGGAATGAAACTGATGAAGATGGTAAAAGCACTGGCAGTGAGAGGGAAAAAACAGATCTGTGCCTTCGAGGTGATGTAACTGACAGTGATGATAACGAGCCAAGCAAGGTATCTAATCTTATTCATTCAGAATTACTTATATATTTTCACGAAGTAAATGGCTATTTGGAAAGACTTAGGGAGAAATAGGCTAAAATTGAATCACAAAGAGATACTTTGATAGATTTAAATAAACAGCCTGTTAAATTGGTTAAAAACTATCAAACCAAAAGCCCAAAGTGTGACAAGTGTCCATCATTTGAAGAAGAGATTAAAAATTCAGAAATTAAAACAAAATCACTTGAAACTAAATTGCTGATATTGAAAGAAAGTGAAAATAGTAGGAAAGAAAATTATATTAAAAAGTGCACACAATAATTAAATAAAATGAATCTCTCAAAACATAAGTCCAACAACTGTTTACGACTTTAGGAAAATTTTCAAAAGGTGAAAGATCGTAAAATATGCTATTTGGGAAACAATCTGTTAATACTGTTACACAAGACTTGGGTATAATCAATCTGAACGTGTTAGAAGTGAAATTAATTAAGTCAATTCAAAGTGCACGATATGTGGAAAAACTTGACACAATCAAATATTTGCTGGTATAGACCCAAACACATTAAAACTATTCCAATTTGGGTTCTAAAATGCACAAATATAAAATCCCTTAAAGTTAAACAAATCTGGGTGCCAAAAGGAACAAATATAATTTTTTTGGGTCAACAAAAACATATTTTTCAAAATTATTTGCCACTAACAACCATGGACCTATAAAAAAAATAGTCACAAAAATCTTTTCTCGTATAGGTGTGGTGGTAGGCTAAGGAACAACAAAGTGTTGCCTAGATTCTGGCTGTTCCAGGCACATGACGGGCGACAAATCAATGTTCTTTAGCCTAGTACAAAGGTGGAAGAATCACAATGGATAACAACGAAAAATTATCATAAATGTAAATAAGTAATAGTATATTTATTTGAATGATCTATTGAATGTGAAAATCTGCACCATAATCTGAGTTAAATCAGTCAGTTATGTGTTAAAGAAATGAATATTGATTTTTATTCTGACTTATTCAAAATTGTTGGCAAATTATCTTTTTATCCCGAGAACACTAGAAGTATCTCTAGAGTCTTTGAACTAATTCATACAGACTTGTTTGGACAAATGATTGTGTTTTGATTTTTGATTACTCAAGATACATGTGGATATATTTGGTTATTTTATAGCTGACACTAGGTTCACCGCTCATTTATTGGCACGACTTCAATTCAAATCCTAAAGAATTTCATTTAAAAGCTGTAAAAAGGATTTTAAGGAATTTGTTGCAACTTCATGATTTGATCTATGATATTTAATGATAAATTTAAGTCAACAACAAATTCAGATGCAGATTACACTGGTACTCTAGTTGGTAGAAAAATTACTTAGTGGAACGTAATTTAAGTTGAGACATTCACTAGTTGCATTGGTTTCAAAGAAAATATCTGCATATTTTTCGTTTCAACAGACTTTCAATTAGTAGACATTTTCTTATAAAGCACCTTCCAGAAAATAGTTTTTGTTGACCTTGCTTCAGATTAGTCATTTTAGAAAATTTGATTTTATAATTATTTTTGGATTTGATCGTAAATGACTACGTTAACTAATCTGACTCCCTACTGATTATCGAAAAGATAAATAGTGGTTGAAAAAGTGATGAGTGTTGATATTAATCATATATTATAACTTGAGATAGTATATTTAGTTAATTTCTTTAAAAACTTTAAACAAGATTCATAATAACTTTTGATGGGTAAAAATTCAATGACCATCTCTATTGCTATCATATTTCTAATGATCATCACTCATCAAAATCCAATATAGTATGCCAATATGTGGTATTTTAAATGAGAAATTATTCGTTTTTCATTTTATTATTTTTAGCAATAAAAACATCCAAAGTATTCACTCTTATTTAAAAGTACTCACGGTTATGCATGGGTGAATTACTTGGAATTTTTGATTATGTGCTTTCATGCTCATTTAAAAATCCTCACGGTTATGCATGTATGGAACACATATCAAAACTATTTATTAAATAGAAAAGTTGATTCTAATCCCATTTAAAAGTCCTCACGGTTACGCGTGGTTAGAAGATGCTTGAATTCATTTTTTTATTTTTTATAAAATTTAGGAATACTACCAATCTCATTTAAAATTCCTAACGGTTATACATGGTTAGTAAGATATTCAAATTTTTGATATAAATATACCACAAATAGAAACAACTATATGGTTTTACATCATCCCTATAATTCTAAAGTGGAATATGTGCCTAACATAGTATTTATGATTTCTGTTTGATTTTTTATTTAAATTTAATATTTATACTCGATTGGGCATTAATGTTATATTAATGTCAAATCACCTTATGTCTATTTTTCTACCATTATTACTCTTTTGCTGATAAAAAAAGAGGGAGAGAAAAGTTAAGATTTTGGCAAATAAAGGTCAAATATTTTGCTTTGTATTTTCTTTTTGCATTTAGGTTCATTTGCATATGTTTATTTATTTTCATGCTACATGAAGTGGGAGTTTTGTTATAGAGAGGGAGCATTCAAATAGGGGGAGCAAATAGAATGATAAAATACATTTAACAAATTCAAAACCTTTAAAATATATTTGTTATCATCAAAAGGGGGAGATTGTTGAATATGCAAATATATGATTTTTGTTTGATGATAATAAACACACGCACACACACATATATATATTCATTTAAATATATTTGTTAATGTATTATCTTATTTTTCACATAATTAAATAAATATTTGCTGAATAAAATAACAGAATTTAAATTCAAACAGATATTTTTATTCAAATAAATATTTAATACAATTTTTGAATAGTACAAAATCGAGCTCTCACTATATATACAATTTGTAAACAATAAAATTTCAAATTACAACACAATTTTTCACTATACAATTACCATTTACATTTGAGCCTCACTACATATCACTTATTCAATCGTATTTATCTTCAACTCCATTCCAGATTGAATCCAGCATCTGAGCTATCTGCAAAATAAAAAGTGACGCAGTAAAATTGGAAAAGAAATATTTGTGCAGTATAGAATAAAATGTGTATTTTGAAAATGTTATTTGCCTCAGTTATTTAGGTTATTCGTCATCATATTCATTTTTGAATTCATCATACATGAACAGCTTGTGACATGCACAATGTAACACTACATGCCACAAGGCCGTGCACACTGATATACACTTGATAAAACTACAAGGATAGGGGAGCACAAAGTCAAACCCAATCAAAAGCCAGATTCAATTTAAGTGCAATACGAATAAAGTCACGACATGAGTATAAGGTCAAACCCGAGCCAAAGCTAGGTTCAACTCAGGTGCAATACAAAAACAAAAATAGAATGGTCAAGTTTCATTGACTGCAACAATCCTCGACCAAAAATGCAATTGCGTACACATGAATACAACTCAATGGAAAACAACCACCAGTGAAACTTCAACAAGCCTCAATAGTCAAAATGTACAAAAGTAGTGAATGTAGCACTTCAAACAAGGCACAATACAGGGCAACATGTAGCTTCACGAATCCAACATACTCACATGACTTGAAAATAGACAATACAAACTCAAGTGTGCACAAGCAAGCTACAAAAGGTACCATGACCAGTGAATCATATTACAAGACCATCAGTGAAACAAAAATCCCAAATAAATGGAGGCAAAGCAAAATCACAAGCATACATATATGCATGAGTAAAAAACATATACATATGCAATGGTATATGGGATACAATGGAAGCAGTTCAATATGCAAGCAAAGCTACTACATGGTGTAGTTGCCTCAATAGTGAAGACCAGTGAGCAAATCAATCAAGACTCCAAGCATGCAAATACAAGTTAATGAGAAAGGCCAAATGAAGACACAGTGCAGAATCTACTTTCAACATGTACAAAGCTCAAAGACAGTTTCAAAAGAATAAGACCATATGATAATACAACAACTAGAGTCCATATCAAACCAAACTGCAACAACACACATATACACACATACATATGTATGTATGTGCATATATGGTGATACAGCGAGTTCATACACAAATGAAAACAATCATCACAGAAATATACAGTGACAAATATGGGTTGCAGTGAAGCAGGAAACAATATGGCAATGTATATGTTCATATGAACAGAAAAATATTGATGCACCATTCATATATGCAACAGTGAAAACAATAGGGCTCAAATCTACAGAACAATGCATATGAAGCACACGGCAGTGGACAGTGCAATGCAGACAAAAACAATAAATGTAGTGACAATATGAGATAAAAACAGAAACACTTTGAAGTCAATAGGAATTTCTATCTAACAATATCGGATTTCAAATAACAAAGTCAAAGCCGTCGTGGTCAAAGTGATAACAGGAATTGATCAAGCCGAAGAAGTCAACACAAAAATTATAGTAGTGTCAAGATGTATAAGTGAATGAAATAGCAGTCAAAATAAGTTCAAAATGCCAAAGCCGTGGAGACCAGGGCAGAATCGAATAATTAAATATTTTTACAAAATCAAAATGGCCGAAGTCAAAAGAAAAAGAGCAGAACCAAATCAGAAAACAAGCTGTGGTGACCAAGCAACCACATATACGAATTGAAGAAGTCAGAAAACATCAGTAGCATTCTAGTATAATCGAATGGCCGAGTTAGATTAATAACTAATTTAAATGAATCAATTCGAATGGAAATTAAGGGAATTAAACCCTATATAATCGATATCATCATTGGCGTGGAAAAAGCATTCGAGTTCAAACAATATCACAGAGCATAGTTTCAAATCAATAACTCGAATCGTAATCGAGTTCAAGGAAATTAACACAAAAAGCAAAAAGGAAATCACATACCAAGTCAAATCGAACTCGATGAATTGAAGTGGTTGTTAAAAAATCAGAGAGACGATCAATCGACAAAGTAACCGTGATAATATCAATTCAATCGATCAACAGTCAATCGGCTACTTGAATTCCAAAAATCCTAATTTTTTTAAAGAGGAACGAACGAAGGCAAAAAAGGAATCGGCCAACATTTTTTACTCAGAGAAAAAGGAAAAAAGGGATTCATTTTTTACTTTTAAATTGGGCCGATCTTAATTATTTTGGGTTGTTATTTTAAAATAGGGCTTCTAGTTTTGTTGTTTTAAGTTTTTTTTTGTAATTCACTTTTAAACGTTTGTAAATTCTAGTCGTGTGATCAGGGGACGAACTACGGTGGTGTAATTCGAGAATTCACAATTCAGTGGCTGAATTGTGGTAGGGTTTTGAGCGTAGAGTTTGGTTAGTAGATAGTGAGTGTTGCGAGTTTACGTGTGTAAGCGTCAGACTACTTAATTTCAAGTAGAAACCATGGAGGCAGCATGTAGGCAGGGTTTCGCCGAAGCTGGGTAATCTGTGTTGTTCTATTTCTGCTTTTTATATTCTGCTATTATATGTGTTGCTATTATTCTGCTACTATCAGTGCTGCGATTATTTTATATACTTCCGCATTAAATTTTTATAATTATTAGTATCACCATATTCACCCCCCCCCTCTAGGGTGAAATCAATCGTACAAGTAAAGCATAATTATGCTTTCGAAGAAGTCCACTCCATATTAACTACACCAACACTTTCGACAAGATAAATTAAGGGATAGACATTGGACTTCCTTTCGAGCCCATCGAAAGAGGTTGAAGAAGCAAAAAAAAGTTAGTCACCTCAACCCCTTTCGAAGGGGTAGAAAGGTAGAAGTATAATGTCAAGTAACGATTCATACGGCTTAAACTTCTTTATAAAGTAACTGGAAAACCCTTTCTTCCCCAAATTCAATTTTAACCAAATACTTTAAAAAATTAATAACAAAATTGATTTGAGCACGGATTTACAATCAATAACCATAAAACCAAAATTTGAACCAAAAAAAAACCAAATCAGATGAATTCCAAATATAAATTGACGTGGGAAATGGAACAAAATAAGCCATGAAATGAAACTAAAGGATACTTTCATATAAATGGAAAAACTTAAATTATCTTTATGAAATAAGAATAATAATTCAAATTGAAATCTAACAAATTTTAAAATAAAAATTTAGTGTGGAAATCTTGTTCGAAAATTAGGATAATAAGAACTTACTTTGAATTCGAGCTTCTGTTTACTGGAAATAATAGTATTAAGAAATTAAAAATTTTAATTCTTGCCGGAGGTTTCTTTCAATCGTGGGTAAAATAAAGAGGGGAATAAAGAAGTGCAATTTATAAAAAAAGTCAGCATGAAGTACTGGCCATACAAATAAATAAATAAACTGCTAGGATTTGTACAAGAATATGTAAAGGCAGGAAATCTCAGTGCTAACATAAGGAGGAGTATCGAAGCAAATGATTTGAAAAGTCAAAGGCATTCCTTCGCAAGGGAGGGGCAAGTGTAACCACAAATTCTCACTTTAACCTTATCCAAACCAAGATGAATAGAAGTGAAATATGTACAAGAGTTAATAGCATCAAAAAGCCATTCGAAGGAGTCGAATAAGTTAGGGAACACCTTTCGAAGGCAACAAATTGCAGCCTATCACATGCATGCCAAACCTTTCGAAGCTAAAGGTTCCGCCATGATTCATATTCTACAGAAGGATAGTTTGTCAAAACAACCTCTTCGAAAGCATAAATAAGACTTTCGAACTAGTCGAAACAATTCACAATTAAGAATGAGACCTTCCATCTTTAAACCTTTAGCATCTCAACTCCTTTAAAGCCCTAAAGATCAACCTATCGACAGAGTTGAGAGCTCATACATTACACGGCAACACAAAGTGGAGAGGCATACCTATCCCATTCGATGAAGTTGAAAGCATTCAAATCCATTCAATGGCGATGCAGAAGGATGCGCAAGTGCAAACGACGACGAAAGGCATCCAAGGCCACCTTTCGACTAAGACGAAAGCAATAATTCTAAGGTTGCCAACCGATACATATAAATAAGACCCTAGGGTTCTGGTTTAAGGGATCCGAATTCATTTACTCCATTCATGTATTTTATTAAATTTGTAAACCCTAATTTTGGAAATCAAATTGGTGGCTTGATCAATTTGTACCACATTTTCTTAATGAATGGAAGATTATGATACTTTTGAATATGCAACTGTTTTGAAACTCTTATTGGATTCAGTTATGATCTACATGTGTTAACCTGGTTGAAGGGTAATCTTTTAAATGAGCCGAAACCCTTAGATAACCAATATTCTTAAGGTCATAGCTCCTAAACTAAAGATACCAAAAGGCCACCTTTCGAGTGAGTCAAAACCTTTAACTCGGCCTATTTTCTTAGATTTATAAAAAAAAAACCAAGCCATCAAAGAGGCCATCTTTCGACGAAGATGGAACCTATCCATTTAAGCCATATCCTTGAATCATTAGAACCAACCTTTAGGACATCACAACTGTTTGGAAAGGGGTTTTTAAAAGGACGATTAAACCAATTGAGCAAGTTTGAAAGACTTAAGAGAAAGGAGGATAGGAGATTCGATTGAGTCGAAAGGTTAAACAAAGAGAAGTTTATACTACAACGACCTATTCGAAAGGTAGATTAAAAGGACTAATAAGATCCTAACTGCCTTACCTTATCAAAAGGAGGTTTCGAAGGAGACTCCTACACTTTAGACTCTACTTTGGGTGTTGATAAGTTTTCTTGTTAACAGTTCTAGAGTCAAAATTAATATGATTTGGCGTATAATATATACATAATATGCTAAAAATACAAACACATCCACTAAACACGTCCTAATTCTTATGACTGACTAACCCAAGCTCAGATACCAAATGTGACATTCATACCCCAATGGGTCCAAATTTTGCTAAATCGAAAAGCTAAGTCCATAATGTACGGATTGTGGATTTTGGTATCTTGCAAATAAATAATGTATATCAGAGCACTATCGATATAAACTCATAGCGAAAAAGTAAAATATAATAAAATGTATAGTTACTGACCAAGATTGACGTTTCCAATATCTAGTGTCCTTTAGTGCTAAGCATGCATAAGGAAACTAGTCCTTCCACTGTTCCTACCATGTAGCAATAACTGTCCCTCTAAGCTATCATGTGGGATGTAATGAAGAGAGGGTCAGAACAACGTTTTGGTAACTGGTAAATTCCACACTTTATACATAACACTTGTTTATGAGATTGCCTTCCATTACATGTTATTTCTCTTATTATATTTTAACTTAGTCATTTCTACACCATGTACACATATGGTATGCTTCAACTACTCGAACTAAACTATAGCTACATACATATGTACATCTGTCTGTGTCTATATATATAAGTATCATAGTCCCATTTTTGATCAAGATACTATCACCGCTAGTATTTGCAACCCAACACCTCGTCACGATCCATTATAAACTTTGTAACATCCTGGTATTTTTAACCATTCGCATCCGTACACGTTGGACCTGAATTGCTCAAAATATCAAATTGTAAATTTATATTTAACAAAACTCAGCATATACAGTAAATAATTAAATCACATAATCACAGACACATAGTAATAAAAAAATAAGCAGCGGAAACAAAATAATGGTAGTTCATGAAGCTACTATATATATAACAGAGTTAAATAAGATACAACAGATGTCTCGAATACAGAGAAGTCTCAATACAATAGTCAAATAACAAAATCTGAATATATCACTGGAGTCAACTGGATAGCTGAATGCTGAAAAGATGTAGATGGATCTCCAAGTGAAGCTCCACTCCAAAGGTGAGTCTCAAAAGCTATATTACTCAGTCCGACCCGAGTGTAAAGCAAAACATAAAACACTCGAGCCAGGATTAACATTCTTATATCAGTAAATTCAATTCAAGTGAAATATCAACGAAAAATACAAGTAACTTAAAGGATATTTAGGATAGCCATCCTCTAAGGATCCGTTAAAATATCTATTATGTAGTAATATACGTTATTATAACAATGTTTATAGTAAAGTAAACTATTAAAATAGCGTTAAGGCGTTACCCATATCCCCCTTAACACATTATATATTACCAATAGTCTACACAGTACCGTAATACCTCCTGATCGGGAGGCTACCAAAGGATAATCCATAGGTACGACACAAAACAAACTCGTAGTTGTCTCGATAGGGTAGGTGACACAGCACAACTAGGCAATGCCAGGTAGATATACCAATTACACTTCCGGGCAAGTGGTAACACATAGCCACAACTATCGCCCACCTCGAGCCACACTCCCAAATCAAAGGTGCGCAACAAATCAATCACAAAGTAATAGAATGGCATACGAAGCAGTGTGTCCGATCGAAGGAGCTACCTCACTTGTCCCATCGATTGCTCCTATTTTAGCCACCTTATGCCAACTCACGGGAGTCGGGTCTACGTATATGCCTCATATAGGATCGTCGTCACCATCCTACTTCATTTTGGAATCTTCACCACGTACATGGTTATTAAAGTTGTTTTTGACATTAGCAGAGAGTATGACAATAACCGATTCCGGTCTCTTTAAGAACTAAACGTTATTACAACACCGTGGTCATTTCAAAATAGTTATACTTCAAAACCAAAATATCATTTTTATTTCAAAACCATATCAATACGATATCATTTTTCACTTCAAATATATCAATTTCCAAAATCATAGCACTTTCAAAGTCATAACACTTACGAGATTATAAAACATAGAAATTATAGCACTTTGGAAATCGTAACACTTTGAAAACATAATACTTTGGAATCATAACACTTTGAAAACATAACTTTGAAATCTTAACACTTCCCTCTTAAATAGTTTAGATATAAATAATAGTATGTAAAATAAAATAGTTTCTAAAATAAAATATTTTATACTAAAATATTTAGTATATATAATAGTTTATATTAAAATAGTTTATATAATACAATAATTAGTATATTAAAATAGTTTATATTAAAATAGTTTATAAAGTAAAATATATAAATAGTTTATATAATACAATAATTAGTATATTAAAATAGTTTATATTAAAATAGTTTATAAAGTAAAATATATAAATAGTTTTAAACATAATTTAAAAATGATTTATATAAATAAAATATCTTCCTCAAATTTCACAAATCGATTCAAATCAACTTTAATTCAAAAATTCAAATCTAATTCAACCTAAATTCATTAATTTCAACTCAATTCAGGTTCTCAATAAACCATTTCAAATTATATCGATTTCAAATACAGATTTAAACCACAAAATAAACCATCTCAATTTCAATATATTTTAAAGCTTTAAATATTCAAAATTTTCAAAAATAAATTTGATAATTTCATTTATATATATCAAATTCGCTTTAATATTATTTAGTTTTGAAATATTCACTTAGTAAAATCCAATATCATTTAAATAAAACCCCAAATTTCAAATCACTAAATATTTCCTTCAATTTATTTAAACTTGAAATATTAATTTAATCGCCTTAAAACAAAATCAAGTTATAAAATCATATCCCTTAAAAATATTAAATTCAATAAGTTTCAAATAGATTTAATCAAATAAATCCTTAATTAAATACCATTTCAAATCAATTTCAAATCTATCTTCCCAACCTTAAAAATTATTATAAACTCTATATTTGAAAATATAATTTTAAATAAATACTTAAACTTGTTATATATAAATTATATCAAACTTTATTAAATTAAATCTTATTATCAAACTTGTTTTTATATTAAAAATAATTTATACATATTTAAAAATATAAAATTATAAGCAAATTCTTAAAATATAAAATTTAAAACTAACTTTTAATTTTAAAATTTTCAAAACATAAAATTTAAAAATCAAGAATTTTAAACCTTATAAAATACATATATGTGTAATATCTTAAAAATCAATATTTATTAAACCATATATTTCTTTCCAAAACCATAGACATCAATTTCAAATTATTTATATATAGCCCAACGGTGTCTGCATATAATTTTCTATCCTATGGTCAAGTGATATGCATATTTATTATTTCAATCCGTAATTTAAATATAAATACGGGTATCTATCATTTCAACCCCCAATCCCAAATTCAATTAAAATGAAAATCGCTTGGGTTTATCATTTCAACCCATAACGATTTTCTCCTATCAACAGATCATTTAGGCATGTATCATTTCAACCTATAGGTAATTCTATACTAACAGGGAACTTCCGGAGTGATAGAATATATGATAATAATATAACGGGCATATATCATCAATATAAATAACAGATAATGGTGTCAGATGTCACAGGTGAACAGATACAAATAATAACATATATATAACAGTGTAAATAACTAAAATCAGCATATTTCAATTGTCATTTCAGTTGAAATCAAATTTAATAGATAGAAGAACGTTAATCGTGAGTGATTGCTCATCTTTCGAGGTCAGAGAGATTTGATGATAGAATGAGTCACAATTCTAATCATGAATTTCACAGCAAGGTAAGATTGGCATGAATTTCACAGCAAGGTATGATTGGCAGGAAGTCACGAAATCAAATCAGAACTGGATTGATGAAGATAATCGGTGAACTTATATATATAACTGTATATAACTATTAACATATATAAATCATATTCTAAATTAAATACTTATATATGTACTTGTTAAAATGTAAAATTTAAAAATCTATATATACATATAATCAAAATCAATGTCCAAATATATTTAAAGATCAATATTAAAACATATGACATAAAAATCCATATATCATATTACAAAATCATATACATACATATATATATATATATATATATATATATATATATATATATAGACCATATGTCTTAAAAACAATTTACCTAGTAGCACATAATATATATACATACTCTAGTATAAAAGTGTGCGGGCTGACTAATATATCATACATTAATATATAACAATATATATAAACTTAAACTCAAAGCCCACATAGAAATTGAGGTAACTATATATATATATATATATATATATATATATATATATATATATAATCATCATAAACTTATATAATTTTATATATATGTAGCAGATCAAATATATGTTGTAATTTAAGTCAAAACACATACTCGCTTTATAAAATATAATTATATCAACAGATCCTATATGACTAATAAAACTTATATATCCAAACAGTAAAAGCTTAGTAAAAAAACTAGTTTATGTAACATATATAAATATATATAAACAAATTTCCTTTCGGCCAAGACCACAACATACTTATGGAATCAATATACATACATACATACATACATATATATATATATATGTATATATATATGTAACATATAAACAATAAAAACCCATATATAGACATACTTTGTATTTATAACTTATGATACACAACATATACTTATATAAATAAATAAATATATATATAGGTTTCAAATAAAAGGTGACAAGAGTCTCAGCCACAAAATAGGAACAGGCTTCTGACTATGTTATATCTAACCGTGCACATCGTACTGTATTATAAACTTATTTTATAAATAGATACATATATTTATTATTAAAAAAACAGTACTTGAAGCAAAAAAAAACTTCTAACTATTTATATATGACCATAGACTAGGTGCCTGTCTACACAGCTAATAGGACACAAACTAGGCTTTTAAAGTAAATTGTATATACATATACATATATACATACATATATATATATATATATATTACTTTAATCATATAATGCACTGTAACTATATATTATGTACAGGCTGTAATAGAAAATGTAAACCAAGAGAACCCAAAGTTTAAAAGCTAACTTGTAATGTATAACAAAACGAGGTCGTAGGAGAGAGTAAACGAAGGAGGGGTGCTCGGCTTGCTTGAGAAAGCTTACGACAGAGGTTCGGCTCTGGCTGTCCTAGGGGGGAAGAGGGGTTGCGTGCAAGGGAAGAGGCTGGAGAGAAGGAGGTGACTACAGCGGCCATGGGGAGGTCGGGACGAGGCTGCTGGATCGTAGAGGAAGGCCTCGGTGAAGGCGATGCAAGCTTGGGCGAAAAACGGAGAGGAAGAGGAGAGGAGAATGAAGGTTGTTTGCACGGCTTCAAGGTGGAGGGAAGAAGAGAATGCAGACAGGAAGAAACACCATTATGTTTGGCTTGCTTTTAAAATAGAATATAAAATGTTCATTTTTTCTCATCAAAACAACGAATAGATTTGATGCAGAACCAATAATAAAACGAAAGATTTGGGTAGCCAAACGTCAAAACTGATTTCAAGGATATAAAAAGGCAGTGGCTATTGGCATAACTTGGCGGATAAATGAACGGTAAACGAAATCAAAAGATTTTTTAAAAACCGGTATCGATACGAAATCGTTTTTTTGTGGATTCCGCTGCTCCTGGACTTCAAAACACAGAATGGAATATACCATAAAGATCAGCACGATGAGACGATCAAAGCGGTATATAGATATCGGTGATAGGATCAGATTATCAAAAGTCGATAATCGGTACCAAAAATGCTGCTAAAATGCCGACAATAAGATAAACGGCGTAGTAACAGTCCAAATTTGAAGAAACGAAATATGATGTCTCACAGAGAAGATGACTTACAAATTTATTGTATAAAAAATTTCAGGTTTGAAAAATATTTTATTACCATCAAATATTAGATGATTTGAATTTAAATAAAATTACACAATAAAATAAACTTGCATATTTTTAGATGAAAATTTACCATTTGCTATGTTTAGATAGACGTATTCCAAATATCAAATTTTTATTGCTTAAAATTTCACAAAATTCAATTAAATATATTTATAAAATAAATAAAAAAATTTACGGGCCGTTACACTCTCTCCCACTCAAAACTTTTCTTCCCTAAAAAGGAAGGAGGTAGGAGAATAGAAACAACTAGAAGAAAATAGATTGAAAAACAAAATAAAATAAGTAATTTAAAACCATATAAATTTCAATTTAAATTAATTAATATTCAATAATTGATTTTAAATTAAGGTATTTCATTCAGTTGATTAAATTTCAATTCTATTGTTGTTTGTTATGAAATTCATTTCAAACAAAATTTATTTAATTTAATTTACTTAATTCATTTGATTTCCCTTAAATTTATTCGATTTAAAATTCAATCTTTACTATTCTTAAATTTATGTTTATTTACTGCCTTATTATACCCAGTTCAATTATTTCAAGTTTAAATATTTATTAAAAAAATTGGCTTCATTTTATAATTGAAATCACCCCTTAAGAAAATTTGGGAATTAAATTTTCGATTCACTTCAATCCATTTACATATATATATATATATATATATATATATATATCTGTTTGTGTGTGTACTATATATCAAATCAAATCTATAATCGTATACTCATATTATACATCAAGTCATACTTTAGAAATTCAAATCAATTTTAATTTTGCAAAATAAAATTGTAGCAAAGCTACAGAATGGTCGCTCCACTCTGAAACTCGAAATGAATGTTGATGATGCAGCCGGCATCACTGAAATTATTTTCACGCGACAAAAGAGAAGAGTATAGATTTAATCTTTTAAAATTCTTTGAAAGGGATTTATATTCGAAAATACTTTAAATGGTATATATTTTAAAACTTAAAAACCAAAGTTGAAATCACCGAAATTTAAAATTCTCAAATTCTTATTTAAATTCATTTAAATTCCAAACAAATTTATAAACCATGTTTTATAGTTCAATTATTTATATATGAAACAAAATAAATGGTTTACAAAACCATAAATAAAATCAAATATTATTATTTCTGTTAACCAATTCATTTAACAATTAACTTTCAGGAAATTTACTTATATATATAGTATAATCATACAAAATTTATTTTATTTACCAATTTGAAAACAATATTGTGTCAGTTTGCTCTGTTCAAGTGTTTTGGAATTCCTATCGATAACGTTGATCAGACGAATCGATCGAAACCCCAAATCAACTTAACAACTCAAACAACACATTATTAAACAATTTAATATTATTTACAAATACACTCCCTCACTCGATAATTTCAAAATGGATTACAAAACAAGGATAGAGATCCAAATTCAAGGGGACCCTAATCAAGAGGAAATTCGAGCTAGAAGCTAGGCTCGAAAGGGAGATAAGATAATTAAACTGCAAAAAAGAAAAGGTGGATAGATTGATATTAATCGCGAATGACCTTAACCGGGTCAACCGTGATTTCAAAAATAAGATCGATGTAGAATTCTGAAGCAAATCAACATTCGATCGCAAGAGATAGAATTCAGTATAATAAGAGATAGCAGCATCTAAACCGAGGATATAGGAACCTCCGGTGAATCAATGCTTGTTGTAAAGGAGTTTCACCCCTTTACAAATCATACAGTGGAGCTATGCGATACTCCAGAATCAAGAAAACATGAATAAGAAAGATAAGAGTGGATTTCAAAATGAATGGGAGAGTTTCAAAGTATCAAAAGAAACCGAGTCAAAGAGAAATAAGATTCAAGCTCGAACGAAAGTGATTCTATAATCAAATTTACTTTATATGCTAAGTTTTTTCGAAAACCAAAGCTCTGATACCACATGTAACATCCTGGTATTTTCAACAATTCACATCTGCATATGTCGGACTTGAATTGATCAAAATATAATATTGTTAATTTATACTTGGCAAGACTCAGCATATACAGTAAATAAATAAAACACAGAATCACTAACACGGAGTAATATAAAAATAAGCAGTGGAAACAAAAGAATAGTAGTTCATGAAGCTGTTATATATATAACAGAGTTAAAACATGATACATAGAAGTCTCGAATACATAAAAGTCTCAATACAATTGTCAAAGAACAAAATTTGAATATATCACTGGAGTCAACTGGATAGCTGAATGCTGAAAAGATGGATCTCTAAGCGAAGCTCCAAATCCAAAGGTGAGTCTCAAAAGTTGTATCACTCAGTTGACCCGGGTGTAAAGCAAAACACAAAATACTCGAGTCAGGATTAACATTCTTATATCAATAAATCCAATTCAAGTGAAATATCAAATGAAATACAAGTAACTTAAAGGATGTTTGGGATAGCCATCCTTTGAGGATCAGTTAAACTATCTATGCAGTAATATACGCTATTATAATAATGTCTATAGTAAAGTAAACTATTAAAATAGCGTTAAGGCATTACCCACATTCCCCTTAACACATTTTATAGTGCCAGTAGTCTATACACTATCGTAGTACCTTCTGATCGGGAAGCTACCAGAGGATACTCCGTAGGTACGATACAAAACAAACTCGTAGTGGTCTCAATAATGTAGGTGACACAGCACAACTAGGCAATGTCAGGGTACATATACCAATTACACTTCTGGGTTGGTGGTAATGCATAGCCGCAGCTACTGCCTACCTTGAGCCACACTCTCAAATCAAAAGTGCGCCGCAAATCAATCACAAAGTAATAGAATGCCATAGTAAGAAGTGTGTCTGATCGAAAGAGCTACCTCACTTGGCCCGTCGATTGCTCCTGTTTTAGCCACCTTATGCCAATTCATGGGCGTCGGGTCCACGTATATACCTCGTATAAGATCGTCGTCACCATCCTACTTCATTCTGAAATCTCCACTGTGTACACGGGTGTTAAAGTGGTTTTCGACATCTGCAGAGAGTATGACAGTAACAGATCCCGGTCTCTTTAGCAACCAAACGTTATTATAACACCGTGGTCATTTCAAAATATTTTATACTTCAAAACCAAAATATCATTTCCGTTTCAAAACCATATCAATACGATATCATTTTCACTTCAAATATGTCCATTTCCAAAATCATAGCAATTTCAAAGTTATAACACTTACCAGATTATAAAATTTAGAAATTATGGCACTTTGGAAATCGTCATGAGAAATTCGGATTACGGATCTTAAGGCTAAGATTAACACTAAAGGAGGGGGGGTGAATAGTGTTAATAAAGAATTACTAAATCTTTTTAATTTATGTTAATTTAGACACAAAAGTATGCAATATACAGACATAGATATGATCACAGAAACAATCACAGATGCCGAAATAAAATAAAAGCAGTAAAGGAAAGAACACACCGGATTTTATACTGGTTTGGAGTTACCCTACATCCAGTCCCACGACACAAGTACGGATTTTTTTTCAACATCAATCGTACAATTAAACCCTCAGTTTCAAGGCTACGAGGTACACCCCCCAGAAATTTGACCCTCTGGGTAGAGATACTTGATTTCCGGACCACAAGTTTACCCAATTGATTTACCAAGGCTACAATCACACCTTTTCCCTTTTGATTGATTTCCAAGGCTACAATCACACCTTTTCTCACTTAATAGATTACAAAGAAGTCTATAACTCTGAATAGCACTGAGAACCTTGTAGAGATAGTGATAGAGAATCAAACTAGAAGTAATCGAGTATGATTCAATGTTGATTTTGGCAGAGTAATGATAAGAATATGTATTAAGAAATGAGGAAGAAGAAGAGGAGTGAAAACCAGAAAATTATGATTGAAAATTCGTTGAAACTGACCCCTATTTATAGAAGAACAACAGCCATGACCATTCATAAAGAGTTACGGCGAATAGACACTTCTTTTGAAATTTGAATTTTTGAATCAAACTGTCACCATGTTGACATGGTCATGCTAGGCATGTCGACATCCCAAAGGATTTTTTGGTGTTTTGATTTTCTTTGAAAATAACCTTTATCTTATATAAAAACTATTTTAAGCTTTATAAATATACTTGACTATAGTTAAAATTCATAAGTAAATATAAAGAATAATATATATATAGATTTTAGCTATAATTTTATATTTAAATCTAAGTATAAATATTTAAAAGTTAAATATATTATTCAAAAAGATAGTTTAAAATCGGGAGTAATTTGACTTTGAAAATAAAGATGTTTTTGAGGCTAAAATTATTTAAAATCAGGATCGAGGGTTTTGAATATTTTAAAAGGAAAGTTTTGAAAACATTTTGAAAACAGGATATAATTTTGAAAAATCATATTGAATAAAAGTTAGCGGATACAAAACAATGTTCCACTAGATTTTTCGTAGGTTCCATCCTACTTAGGGTTCCATCCCTTTAAGCGAAGTGGATTCCATTCCACGTATAAATTGGATTTTAAGATGCCAGTGCTTTTCTACGAGTTTTAACAAAAATTCCTAATAATAATATAAAATACTTATCCTTGAAAGCTTGAACTCTTGATAGTCTCGATACTCATGAGTCTTCTATCTTGATATTTTATCTTGATATCTTGAATTTCTATACTGTACAGTCTTCATTCTTAGTACCTGCATGGTTAAATCCTGCATATACATATATATCTAATCTTATAATGTTAGTATTTATATTTTATAATCTACTATAAGGTTGTTGTCATCAAAACCATCATCTCACGGACTAACAATCTCCCCCTTTTTTATGATGACAACCTTTGTTTATACAATATTATTTCTGTTCTAATAACTCCCCCTAAAACTAACAACTCCTCCTTAATCTATACCTAACTATCCTATTTTATATTTCTCCTCCTTTGTCATCAACAAAAACTTTATCTAAATTAGATAACTCTAAACTATATAACTCCCCCTAAAACTATTACTCTATAGCATGTGATTATAATGATAGTGTTATCATAAATAATCAACACTTAAGTCTAATACTAAATCAAAGTCCTAAACTATTAACTATCCTAATTAAGAATTCACAATAATACTTATAATAAAAACACATATAAGAACATGAGTTATTTATTACGTATATGGTTGTATTTACATTTGCGTTTGAAAACATAAAAACACAAACAACAACGGAAGGAAAGAGAAGAAACTAATGTGTGTTTCTAAACATAGGAGATCTATGAATCGAATAGTTTGGATAGTGGAAACAGAAATTTCCACGTTGTTCGACAAGACTTCCATTTTTGTCGAAACACACTTCTCCAACACACACTACTTGGTCATCCTCCTCCTCGTGCGCTTCTTCCATGGATTCCTCTTCTTCTTCTTCCTCGCTGGCCTCTTGTTCTTGATTGAGTTAAGAGTCTTCATCAATCAAGATAGGGTTGGCCTGGTTATCCATTAGGAATTTTTGCAAATTCTTAAGAATCTTGCCTTGCCTTTCCTGTTCCTTTGCCATACGAAGTTGAGTCACTCGAATTTCAGTTAACATCTGAAGTACATCAATCATAGACTCCTCTATTTTCGTTACACGAGCAAGAGTAGTGCATTGGAATGGACCAGAAGTAGGAGAGGGAAATGAGAAAGTTGATTTTATGTTTGATTTTGAGGATGAAGCCATGATTTTATTTATTTCAGAAGAGAGAATGAAGAGAAAACAGAGAGAATGAATGAAAAGTCGAATTGAGAACATATAACTAAATTTTTGAATTTTGGTGGGAAAATTTTAAAAAAATCAAAAACGTTATATGTTGACATGTATACCTAGGGATGTCGACATGGTCTTTTTAAAATTTAACACTTTGAATGATTTTAATATTAACTATTAATTATACTTGTTATTTATATTTTATATTTCAGTTATAGAATAAGTACCTGATTCTCTTCTTAATTTAGTAAATATTGATTCATTTAAGGGTTTTGTTAAGATATCAGCAATTTGATTCTCAGAATTGTTATACTCAAGATTAACTACTTCCTTACTTATATTATCTTTGAGAAAATGATGTCTGATATCAATATGTTTAGTTCAAGCATGCTGAGTAGTATTTTTGGATAAATTTATCGCACTCGTATTGTTACAATAAATTGGTGATTTTGAAAATTTTAAACCAAAATCTTTTAAGGTTTGTTGCATATATATTACTTGAGAACGAGCCAAAGCAGCAGAAATATGCTCTGCTTCAGTTGTTGATAAAGAAGCTGTGTTTTGCTTTTTACTAAGCCAAGAAATCAGAAAATGCCCCAAAAAGTGACAAGTCCCACATGTACTTTTTCGGTCTGATTTACAACCAGCATAGTCAGCATCACATTAAAATATTAAGTCAAAAGAATCATTTTTAGGGTAGAGAAAACCATAATCAGATGTGTGTTTAACATATCTTATGATTCGTTTCACGGCTTTTAAGTGAGTCTCTTTAGGTTGGGATTGATATCTGGCATAGAGACAGACACTATGCATGATATCAGGTCTACTAGCAGTAATATAGAGTAATGAGCCAATCATTCCTCTATATAATTTTTGATCTACATATTTTGAGAGATCTTCTTTACTAAGGTACTCATTCGTTGCCATGAGAGTGGGTTTTCCACTTGCAGTAGTCAAACCAAATTTACTAATTAGGCCTTTAGCATATTTTTCTTGACTAATAAAGATACCATTATCTAATTGTTTTATTTGTAATCCTAAAAAGAAATTTAATTCACCCATTTGACTCATCTCAAATTCTTTTTTCATTATTTCAGAAAATTCTTTATTCATTTCAAAATTAATTGAACCAAAAATGATATCATCTACGTAAACTTGTGCTAGTTGAATATCATTTTTATTTCTTTTAATAAAAAGAGTATTATCTACTTTACCAATTTCAAAATTAGATTGCAATAAATAAGATCTTAGTCTATCATACCAGGCTCTAGGAGCTTGTTTTAGACCATATAGTGCTTTTTTAAGTTTGTAAACATGATTTGGTAATTTATCATTTTCAAAAAGTGGTGGTTGTTCGACATATACTTCTTCTTTTACAAATCCATTCAAAAAGCGCTTTTAACATCCATTTGAAATAATTTGAAATTATTATGATTTGCGAAAGAAAACAGAATCCTAATGGCTTCTAATCTTGCTACGGGAGCAAAGGTTTCATCAAAATCTATTCCTTCTTCTTGACAATAACCTTGAGCGACTAAACGAACTTTATTTCTAACTACCTCTCCTTGTTCATTCATTTTATTTTTATTAACCCATTTAGCTCCAATTATAGTTTTATTTTCTGGTCTAGGACCGAACGTCATTTCTAGTAAATCGATTTAATTCTTCTTGCATAGCCAAAATCCATGAATCGTCAGTTGATGCTTCTATTGGATTTTTGGGTTCAATAGTTGATATAAAAGCTACGTTACTCATTTAACTTATTTGATTTCTAGTTTTAACAACAGATTGCATATCTCCCAGTATATTTTCTATAGGGTGATCTTTTAAAAGTTTTGTCCTTTTATTAGGATGATCATTTTCATTATTAGTTTCAATAGGTTCTTGATTTTGAGTGATTAAATCCGCTTCATCATTTGTATCTTCAAAAATTTTGAAATTTTCATCAAATGAAACATGCATTGTTTCTTCAATGGTATTAGTTTTTAAATTAAACACTCTGTATGTTTTACTTCTATTAGAATATCCGATAAAGATACCTTTGTCGGATTTAGGATCAAATTTATCTAAATTATCTTTTTTATTTAAAATAAAGCATTTACTTCCAAAAATTCTGAAATAAGATACCTTAGGTTTCTTTGAATAAAGAAGTTCATAAGATGTCTTATCAGTTAGAGGTCTAATTAAAGTTCCATTCAAAATATAACAGGCGGTAGCAACTGCTTCTGCCCAAAATTCTTTGGTAAATTACTATCTGTAAGCATAGTTCTCGCACACTCTTGAATCGTTCTATTTTTACGTTCTACTACTCCGTTTTGTTATGGAGTTATCGGAAATGAAAATTTGAGTTATTCCCTTTTTATTGCAGAATTCCTCAAACCTTTCATTTTCAAATTCACCACCGTGATCACTTCAAATAGTTATAATTTTTAGAGAAAATTGATTTTCAATTATTTTTGAGAATGTCTTAAAACATTCAAAAGTATCACTTTTATGTTTCAAAAATATTGTCCATGTAAATCTAGAATAATCATCTACAATTACAAAGACATATCTACTATGATTTATTGATAGAATTTGAGATGGACCAAATAAATCAAGATGAAGTAGTTCAAGAGGTTTTTAAGTTGAAATCATATCTTTTAACTTAAAATAATTTTTTTTAAGTTTTCCTAATTGACAAGCATCACGTAAACTATCTACTTTAAAATTTATTTTAGGGAGACCTCTTACTAGATCATGTTTTGACAGTCTAGATAGGACTTTGAAATACAAATGCCCAAATCTCTTGTGTCAAATCCAAGGGTCACTTGTATTTGCCAACAGACAAAGGTTATCATTTGAAACTTTCATACTAAGAATATATATATTCTTTTTCCCGACTCCCTTAAATATACTGGTTGAATTATTATCTTCAATGTGACATTTATCTTTTTCAAATTTAATTTTATAATCTTTATCACATAGTTGACTTATACTTAGCAGATTATGTTTCAGATTCTTAACTAGCAAAACATTAGTAATAGTAGGAGTTTCAGAATTACCGACTTTGCCGATGCCAATCACATATCCTTTTGAATTGTCTCCAAAGTTAACCAATCCTCCGTCTTTGTATATTATATCATTCAGTATATCTGGATTGCCAGTAATGTGTCTAGAACATCCACTATCAAGTATCCATTAGTTCTTTCTTATCTGCACAATTTGTCCGTTGTGGATTGATTCCTCAACACCCATAAAGTATGATTCCTGCACATCAAACAATTTTGGTAGATAACTTGAATTTGAATATTGATTATATGCAGACTTATGAAACAATGATGATTTGAATACTTCTAAATTAGTATTAACGAATATAGCCATTTAAAAAAACTTTTCAAAAATCAGATTATGAAACTTTGAAAACCTTACTCCCATAACAATTGTGAGAAATGCGGATTACGGATCTTAAGGCTAAGATTAACACTAGAGGGGGGTGAATAGTGTTAATAAAGAATTACTAAATCTAGTGGTGAATAGTGTTAATAAAGAATTACTAAATCTTTTTAATTTATGTTAATTTAGACACAAAAGTATGCAATATACAGACACAGATATGATCACATAAACAATCACAGATGCAGAAATAAAATAAAGCAGTAAAGGAAAGAACACACCGGATTTTATACTGGTTTGGAGTTACCCTACATCCAGTCCCGCAACACAAGTATGGATTTCCTTTAAACAGCAACCGTACAGTTACACCCTCGGTTTCAAGGCTACAAGGTACACCCTCCAGAATTTCGATCCTCTGGGTAGAGATACTTGATTTCCGGGCCACAATTTTACCCAATTGAGTTACCAAGGCTACAATCACACCTTTTCCCTTTTGATTGATTTCCAAGGCTACAATCACACATTTTCTCGCTTAATAGATTACAAAGAAGTCTATAACTCTGAATAGCACTGAGAACCTTGTAGAGATAGTGATAGAGAATCAAAGGAGAAGTAATCGAGTATGATTCAATGTTGATTTCGGCAGAGTAATGATAAGAATATGTATTTAGAAATGAGGAAGAAGAAGAGGAGTGAAAACCAGAAAATTATGATTGAAAATTCGTTGAAACTGACCCCTATTTATAGAAGAACAACAACCATGACCATTCATGAAGAGTTATGGCGAATAGACACTTCTATTGAAAATTAAATTTTTGAATCAAACTGTCACCATGTCGACATGGTCATGCTAGATATGTCGACATCCCAAAGGATTTTTTAGTGTTTTTATTTTCTTTGAAAATAACCTTTATCTCATATAAAAACTATTTTAAACTTTATAAATATACTTGACTATAGTTAAAATTCATAAGTAAATATAAAGAATAATATATATATATTTTAACTATAATTTTATATTTAAATCTAAGTACAAATATTTAAAAGTTAAATATATTATTTAAAAAATAGTTTAAAATCCGGAGTAATTTGCCATTGAAAATAAAGATGTTTTTGAGGCCAAAATTATTTAAAATCAGGATCGAGGGTTTTGAATTTTTTAAGAGGAAAGTTTTGTAAACATTTTGAAAAAATGATATAATTTTGAAAAATCATTTTGAATAAAAGTTAGCGGATACAAAACAATGTTCCGCTAGATTTTTCGTAGGTTCCATCCTACTTAGGGTTCCATCCCTTTAACGGGCTCGAAGTAGATTCCATTCCACGAATAAATTGGATTTTAAGATGCTAGTGCTTTTCTACGAGTTTTAACAAAAATTCCTAATAATAATAAAAAATACTTATCCTTGAAATTTTGAACTCTTGATAGTCTCGATACTTCTGGGTCTTCTATCTTGATATTTTATCTTGATATCTTAAATCTATATACTGTACAGTCTTCATTCTTAGTACCTGCATGGTTAAATCCTGCATATACATATATATCTAAACTTATAATGTTAGTATTTATATTTTATAATTTATTCTAAGGTTGTTGTCATTAAAACCATCATCTCACGGACTAACAATCGTAACGCATTGAAAATATAATACTTTGGAATCATAATACATTGAAAACATAAATTTGAAATCTTAACAATTCCGTCTTAAACAGTTTAAATATAAGTAGTAGTATGTAAATTAAAATAGATATTAAAATAATTAGTATATATAATAATTTATATTAAAATAGTTTATATAATACAATAATTAGTATATTAAAATAGTTTATATTAAAATAGTATATAATGTAAAATATATTAATAGTTTTAAATATAATTTAAAAATACTTTACATAAATAAAATAGCTTCCTCAAATTTCACAAATCGATTCAAATCAAATTGAATTCAAAAATTCAAATTTAGTTAAATCTTAGTCAATCAATTTCAACTCAATTTAGCTTCTCAACAAACATTTCAAATTATATCGATTTCAAATACAGATTTGAACCACAAAACAAACTATCTCAATTTCAATATATTTCAAAGCTTTGAATATTCAACATTTTCAAAACTAAATTTGATAATTTCATATATATATATATATATATATATATATATGTCAAATTCGCTTTAATATTATTTAGTTTTGAAATACTCACCTAATAAAATCGAATATTTAATAAAACTCCAAATTTCAAATCACTAAATATTTCCTTCAATTTATTTAAACTTGAAATATTCATTTAATCGCCTTAAACCAAAATCAAGTTATAAAATCATACCCCTTAAAAATCTCATATTCAATAAGTTTCAAATCGATTTAATTAAAAAAATTCTTAATTAAATACCATTTCAAATCAATTTCAAATCTATCTTCCCAACCTTAAAAATTATTATAAACTATATATTTGAAAATATAATTTTAAATAAACACTTAAACAAAATATATAACTTTATTAAATTAAATCTTATTGTCAAACTTGTTTTGTATATTAAAACTAATTTATACATATTTAAAAATAGTAAAATTATTCTTAAAATTTCAAAACTAACTTATAATTTTAAAATTTTCAAAATTTAAAATTTAAAAATCAAGAATTTTAAACTTTATAAAATACTTATATATAATATCTTAAAAATCAATATTTATTAAACCATACGTTTCTTTCCAAAACCATAGAAATCAATTTCAAAATATTTATATATAGACCAACGGTGTCTGTATATAATTTTCTATCCTATGGTCAAGTGATATGGATATTTATTATTTTAATCCGCAATTTAAATATAAATACGGGTATATATCATTTCAACCCGCAATCCCAAATTCAAATCAAATGAAAATCGCTTGGGTTTATCATTTCAGCCCATAATGATTTTCTCCTATTCTATAGATCGTTCGGGTATGTATCATTTCAACCCATAGGGAATTCTATAGTAACAGGGAACTTGCAGAGTGATAACAAATATGATAATAATATAACAGGCATGTATCATTAATATAAATAATAGATAATGGTGTCAGATGTCACAGGTGAACATATATTGATAATAACATATGTATAACAGTGTAAATAACTAATAGCAGCATATTTGAATTGTTGTTTCAATTGAAATCAAATTTAATAGATATAAGAACGTTAATCGTGGGTGATTTCTCATCTTTCGAGGATAGAGAGATTCGACGATAGAACGAGTTACGATTCCAAGCACGAATTCTACAGCAAGGTAAGATTGGCACGAATTTGACAACAAAACTGATAAATAGGAATTGATGAAATCAAATCAGAACCGGATCGATGAAGATAATCAGTGAATTTATATATATAACTATATATTACTATCAACATATATAAAACATATTCTAAATTAAATACTTACATATATACTTATTAAAATGTAAAATATTTACACATTACAAAATATATATATATATATATATATATATATATATATATATATATATATAAAATCAAAATCAATATCCAAATATTTTTAAAGATTAATATTAAAACATATGACATAAAAATCCGTATATCATATTATAAAAATCATATACATATACATAGACCATATATGTCTTAAACACAATTTACCTAATAGCATATAATATATATATATATATATATATATATATATATATATATATATATATAGACACACACACACACACATACATATATATATATATATACATACTACAGTATAAAAGTATGCAGGCTAACCAATATATCATACATTAATATATAACAATATATCTAAACTTAAACTCAAAGCTCACATAGAAACTGAGGTAACTGTGTGTGTGTGTGTATAGTCAACATAAACTTATATAAGTTTAAATATATGCAACATATCAAATATATGTTATAATTTAAGTCAAAACACATACTCACTTTATAAAATATAATTATACCAACAGATCCTATATGACTAATAAAAGTTATATATTCGAACATTAAATCCTTAATAAACAACTATTTATGTAACATATATATATATATATATATATATATATATGAACATGTCAAGACCCGATTCTTAGACTTCCGAAAATCGACATCAATACGTCCACTGTATCAATTGTCGAGCAATCGAATGCCCGAAAATCAAATCATGAGGGTTTAAGAAGAAGAAAAAGGTAGAAGAAGAAGACGACAGAACAGAAACAATATCAGAATCTCACAGTCGCAGCGGAACAACATATAATAGATAAATGAATAATCTTTAAAACAAAGAACCATCTCAGTTATTACATTACATCATCAGAGTGTACAACAACAATATACAACACAACAAAACAATGGACAGTTATACAAACGTGTCCTTACAAGTGAATTTACAGTGGAAAGATAATATCATATACAAGTAATACGTCTCGCCATCCAGCTCGCCACTTGAGCTCCAAAGCACTTCTGAATCCAGAATGACCTGATAACCAGACTCTAGACTGCCCGTGTGGAAAATTATGGGCACCCAGAGTTTAGGAAGAGAACAATAAACTCCAGGTCAGTCAAGGGACTGGTGTGAGAACTTAAAACAGTTATTTAACTTTTAAAACAACAACAACAACAAGGGGAAGTGAAAAATATCCGCAATGCTTTTGGAAAATGAAACTACCATAAGGCCTCCTCGAACACACACAATGCAAATGCAGAATCGGAGGAGATTTCTCCTTATGATAGTCAATGATGCTTACTACGCAGAATCATTTGATTTTTTTATTATTATTAGTGCATAGTGTAGAAAGCATTTCGAAAATAGAATATAAATCTTAGCCAACATACAACCTTTATCGTATGCCTACTATAGCTACCATGTTCAATAGCAGGTTACCGCCACATTCCATGGCAGATAATACAACTAAAACCGTACAAGATGCGTATTGTTTTATTTGGATTTCCAACAAATGGTCAGGCTTAGGAACTTCCTACTGTTAATGGGATCGCCTCTGGCGGGACATCCCAAGAACCTAACGTTACGGTTAGATCTCTGCCAACACAAGGCTGGGTTACCTCTGTAACTAGGTAACTACTACACGAATATGTCATCCCCCGGTCCCTTTGGACCTTTATCCGACCGCTCGATACCCAACATCACACAGTAATAAATATATTGTGTCAACATGAGTAAGTATCTGGGCTCCATACCATGATACCACCCTTTCCAGAAGGAAATGACATACCCTAAAGGGAGCGACCCTCATAACCTTGCCGCATATTCCTGTTTCGACCATTTCCGGGGTGTGAGGTCTGACGAAGTCTCGTCCACAAAGCTACGTTTTTCACAAAGCCACGCTTCGATCAATAAATGATCAATAAATAATCATCGCACAGCAACACTTAGCATGCCACATTACCAAATTGGGAATATATTGCTGATAACCTTCAACTACAAAACCTCTAAGGGTGTTAAGCTAAGAGAATAAATTTTCTGCCACCAACGGAAATGTATTTGAAAGAAATCTGCTTTATATCTCAAAATATAAAGTCAGTCATGTAACCATACAAGTTTGTTCCGGGTTCGAACAGAACCGAAGGCACTTCCAAAGAAGCCCTTGCAATCCGGGTATTCACAATCCCGATCAAATTTCCCATGACAAAGGAAATCTCCAAACCGTAGCTAACGGTGCAGAGACAATCGATAGGTCATCCTATCGTTTTCACAAATACTCGGTCTTCAACACCGGTCTTCAATGCTATCCATTACGTCGTATCACTATTCGGAATGGGTAATCCGAATAACGAGAGCAATAATTTAAAAATAAGCGTAGCATTCAATTTCAAAAAATTCACAACAAATAGACATTTAAGGGTCAATATTGATAGTCGGTTATTTAACTATCAATCAATATTCACAACATAACCCGATTTTAAATAATTTCCCAAATTATTTATTTTCAAAAATATCTCTACAAGATATAATTTCCACACTTCACCCATTTGAAAACAAATTTCAAATCAAATTTCACCTTTACAACTTTCATTTCAAAATGGTTTATTTAAACAAATCAAATAAATCCTTACCGATTTATTTAAACTTACGTTCCAAATCCGTAAATTTATTTCCACACTTCAAAAATAAATCAATGTTTATTTTTAAACAAATTTCCCTTTCTTTTATATATTCCATGGTGAATTTAACTTTCCAAAATATCTTAGAATATACGATTTCCAAATCGATTTCTAATATTCATTTTCAATTTATCTTTAAAAGATAAAATCTCAAAACATTCACTTCATATTGGAAAAACATTTCCATACTTATTTAATAATAAGTAATTCACAAACCTATTTATTTTCAACACTTGGAATATATTCAATATACTTAAATCACAATTAAGTATATAATTTATTCTTTTAAGGAAAACATTCTCTTAAACACATTTATTTGAGTCAAAACGAATGTTGCGTAAAACATTGTTACGACAACCCAAAATCATTAGTATAGGGATTCGGACTTAAAATAAATATATAAATCCCAATACTATATAAAACATTTCTTTCGGAAATCATTTACTATAACAACAGTGTTATAGTCCACCATTTCCTTCTATTTCTCGAAAACGTCTATTTCAACAATGAATGTTGAAATCTATGGTTTCGATACTTTATAAATTTTAAAACATCTTTAAATCGTTTTAATTCTATTTAAATTATCACTTTTCCAAAATATTTCTTTAATATATTATTCACCGTCCAAAATCGTGAATATACTTCATTAACCAAATTCAATTTCTACATATTTTATTTAAAGGATTATCCACTGTCCCAAAATCATGGATATATCTTCTTTAATAAGCTATAATATTTAAACTTATTAAAATAAGTCGATTTCGAATTTACCTTATAACAATTTTAACTTATAAAATCACTTTATTTACAAATTCTATCCATATTCCGTTTACATGCCAAAATCTAGTTTATAAGTTAATTACTTATAAATATTTTATTTTACAAAATCTATTCATTTTATAACTTCATAATTTATAAATCTATAGATTTCATCCACTTATGAAATCCATTTATACTTCATTTTAATACTTATAAAAACCCGTTTATAAGTTCAATATTTTTAATTTATAAATATCAATTTTATAAATCTTTTATATAAATCATTTATAATAATTCAAAAATCCCAATTTAAACCATTTTATAAATTAATCAACTACTTTTTGTCAAAAATCACATTTCTGTTATATTTCACCAAAATCATAATTTTTATAACATAAAAATTTCAACGTTTATTTATTTAAAATGAATCAATTTCGAAATTAAATTTTATTACGAATTCTCAACATAAATTTTCAAAATCAAATTTTATTTAATTTCGGCATTTAACGATACCAAAAATATATTCGGCTAAAATTTAGCCTTTAACGATTTCAATCACAAAGATAATCACGCATATTATAAATAGATCAATAAATAGATCAACACACAACATTTAAACAAATTCAAATGTTTGAGGAATCCAGTTGGATCCCTCCTACCTGTTTCCCTGCATCCAAAGATGTTAACACAATACCAATTCCACTTCAAGACGAAATATCGCGGTATATGAGATTTATAAAATACTATCCGCTATTATGCGGCGCAATAGGGTCTAATCCGCTATATAATGCGGGAAATCAACTCCAAATACATATATAATACCAATTCCATACAAGTTGGAATTATCGCGGTATATGTTTTTAATAAATAACGTCCTCTTAATATGCGGCGAATAGGGTCTATTTCAAAACAATAGATAATAATTTATCATCCAATCAAGAAATTTTAGATCTAACTATTTAAAATTTAAATCGAAACAATTCGATTGAGTGAGAAGTTCTCACCTTGAGTTTCCGATAACAGTTGTAGCGTTTTATTTCGAATAAAATTAAACGCGCGTTTAATTTTACCCGAAATTTTCACTAGCTCCAAATGACTCCAAACCAGCTCCATTGTGTAGTGCTCAACAAAACGAAGCCAACACAATTCGTTTCGTGCGATTCCGACCTCGTATGAACAAGATATCGCATTTTAAACATTATACAAATTTTAATATAATAATTTTACAACAATTATTTTCATTTTTAAGCCTAGATTGCATCTGGACCCTTGATTTCGAGCTAAGCAGATCTGGCCGCCCCCACTTCTTTCTTCCTCACGTTCATCTACAAGTAAACGCACGTTTACATGAACCCAAGCCGCCCCTTAAAACCCTAATAGCTTCCACCACCTCGTCGACTTCTGCATCGATCAGGGACTACCAACATTTAGCCCATCACCCAAACTACTCTCGGCTAGAGAAGCTTGAAGCTCGACCCTATATCCACATCAAAATTCATGCCTAAACGATGAACGAACGTGAGCCATTTGTCATCGATCCACAACTCCGTTTCCGATCTTGACCGTTGGAATTAAAGATCTCGTGATGCTCTTCATTTTTGTAGTTGGAAGTTTTTCGAATTGAAGTGTGGATTGGAAGAAAATTAAGGGAGAAGATGAGTGATTTTCGGCCATCGGTGATATTAGTGGCGGCCAGCTCTTCAAACCTTAGGGTTTTGCCTTTTGTTTGCAAATGAAAACATAAACGTCCTTATATAGAAAATTTCACAAAACACTATTCATCCCGAATTTTCCGAACTCCAAACGAAGCATGCCGGTTGGAGTTTCTAGGGTTTACCCCGCGTTCCGGACACAATGGAATAGGTTTCGGAGGCTAATTCGATCATCTGTGCGAGTTACGGCAATAAACGATCAAATTTAATTTAAATCGATTAAACCAAATTTCTATGCGTTTTGGCTTACCCCGGACAAACCGTAAATTCGATTGATACGAAATTTGAAACCTTACAATAATTTGACATTACGGATCCGATGAAACTGGTTTCTTCGAAATCCGAGACTATTTGAAAAATGACTATTTTCACTAGTTGATTAAATATTAAAATATTCAATTTTCACAAATTAACTTTTAATTCAATTTTAAAAGTTCTATAACATCGTTATAACTTCAATATGATTTAATATAACTTTATAGATCATTTTTAATCACATTAAACTCAATTTCCAATTATTTCTGGAATTTCAAATATTAAATTATCGATTTAATTATCCAATTAAATCCAGATATTCGAAAAATAAATTATTCGACTTACAAATTTCACTTGTTGATTTAAAATCAATTAAATATCTGAATTTCAAATGATAGAAATTCTGGGTCGTTAAAAACTTCCCCCCTTAAAAGAATTTCGTCCTCGAAATTGCCAAGTAAGAAAGAGTTTTGAAATCCATTAACTTTTCAAAACAATTCAATTCGGATTTCAAATTCACTTAGGTGTTTAACTTTCCCAAAATCCATAGTTAAACTTCTTACAAAACTTCACTAATATTTTCAAATCCATATATAGTTATCTTTTCAAAATCAACTATATTGTTTAACCTTTTACTCAAAAATCAAACTTTTAGTTTTCAAAAGTTTTCCCAAAAATTCCCAAAAATTTTCTAACGCCTTAAATTTTCAAAAAATTTCGCCATAACCTCCTTTGTACGGAGGAGCTTTTACAATATCACAGTAGATATAAATATTTATACATCGACCCACACGGTCGGAAAACAGAAAAACAGTTCATATTTCCTATTTTTATTGCGTTGGCGTACCTTTTTAGCATTTTTAAGCAAAGCAGTTATTTATTTAGCATTTTGCGCAACCAAATCCCGCTAACGGTAGCCCCGGTACTTGTACTTACTCAACATAAATATGTAAGTGACATATATAAGAAGTTATTAACATTTTACTCTTTTAAACAACTACAACACATCCATATTAAAAGAAATGCATACCAAACAAGGTTTATAAACAACTTATATGATTTTGACATTACTTGTAATTGTTTACAACCAATTCATATTCAACGACATTCAATTGTTCATTTCCAATTAGTTTACATTCACTAATTTACATTCACATTGGTTCACTTTCAATTCAAATCAATTTTCATTCAATTTAAATTTACTTAACTTCCAATTTGAATTCAATTGCTTTAGCTTTCAATTTTATTCATTCAATTGCATATGAATTACTATTCAATTAATTAGCAATAATCTAACAACCAATGTATAACCAACACAACCAAATTTAATCACTTTACATTCAACATTCATATTCACTTTGTTTACCTTCAATTTGGTTTAGCATTCAATTAGCCTTAATGAATTTACACTTATATCCATTATTAGATATAAATTCATTACATTCGATTGATTAATATTCAATTCATTAGTTCAATTACTAATTTATTTTACACATAAAGTTGAATCTATTTTATATAACTAAAGTTCACATCCATTTAATGACTTCATTTCATTAATTCACTTCGATACCAAAATCAACTTCATTCAGCATTACTTAAGTTATATTTCTTTTAAACATCATTTGTTTAACTTAACTTAAATTTCCATTTCAATAACATATCTAATCCAGTTAAAATCCAATTCAAATTCCAATTCCGAAGTAAATTCTATTTAACTTTTACCAAAGTCGATTTTTTATCACTTATTCAGATTCATACCTCGTTTTGCTTAACAAAATTGTTTAACCATTTTAATAATCGGTTTTACTCACATCTTCACATTTAATAAGTTATACAACTTATTATTCAACTTCCAAATCTGATTTAATTTTTTTTAACTTCCTTTAGTTAAATTTCACATCATATATTTTATCATACTAGTTCAAATTTCATTTCAACTTTACTAAAGTTAAATCTTTATTATCTCATATTATAAATTCAAAACTCATTTCACTTATATCCAACAATGACAACTTGGATTTTAATTTTCCAATTTGTTTATCACAACAAAATTAAAATTTTTAATTTACTATGGTAGAAAATCCATCACACAGAACTCGAAAATGATACTGATGATGCTGCAGTTATCACCCTTATTATTCCCCAGCAACAGTAGTGAATCCAATGCTTTAAATTCTTTCAAATTTTCCTTTATTTATAAATCATTTATAAATCTTGCCTATATAATTTCACTATTTCCCTTTACTTATACAAGGTTATTTCACAATTGTAAATCATTTCAATTTTAATTCTATACTTATACAATTGTTGCTTTTATATAATTTATTCTTTCACAATTGTTGTTTTTATTCGGATTATTCGAACAACTTTGATTCACTTATTATTTTTACATTTTCAACAATCAAACAATTCAATTACATGCACTTTGATAATTCTGAAAAAATTATTCCTTTATATATATAAAATATAATCGAGGTAAAATTATTTCATTTACCCAATTTAAAACAATATCGTGCCGAATTGTTCGGAACAAGTGTTTAGAGATCCCTATCGATAGAGTTGTACAGACTAACCGACCAGAATCCATATACCACTCCACAAACCAATCATCACAATATAAAACAATTTTATTTTCACTAACAAATACGCGCTCATATCTATTATTACACTCAACTCATTCTAGAGTACTACTGACTCTATCTCTAATGAGTAACACCCAACAGAGCTAAGGTTGTCTCTTAACCAAATGCTCTAATACCACAATGTCAAGACCCGATTCTTCGACTTTCGAAAATCGACATCAATACGTCCACTGTATCAATTGCCGAGCAATCGAATGGCGGAAAATCGAATCATGAGGATTTAAGAAGAAGAAAAAGGTAGAAGAAGAAGACAGAACAGAAACAATATCAGAATCTCACAGTCACAGCGGGACAACATATAATAGATAAATGAATAATCTTTAAAACAAAGAACTATCTCAGTTATTACATTACATCATCAGAGTGTACAACAACAATATACAACAGAACAAAACAATGGACAGTTATACAAACGTGTCCTTACAAGTGAATTTACAACGGAAAGATAATATCATATACAAGTAATATGTCTCGCCATCCAGCTCGCCACTTGAGCTCCATAGCACTTTTGAATCCAGAATGACCTGATAACCTGACTCTAGACTGCCCGTGTGGAAAATTATGGGCACCCAGAGTTTAGGAAGAGAATAATAAATTCCAGGTCAGTCATGGGACTCGTGTGAGAACTTAAAACAGTTATTTAACTTTTGAAACAACAACAACAACAAGGGGAAGTGAAAAATATCCGCAATGCTTTTGGAAAATGAAACTACAATAAGGCCTCCCCGCACACACACAATGCAAACGTAGAATCGGAGGAGATTTCTCCTTATGATAGTCAAAGATGCTTACTACGCAAAATCATTTGATTTTTTTTATTAATAGTGCATAGTGTAGTAAGCATTTCGAAAATAGAATATAAATCTTAGCCAACATACGACCATTATCGTATGCCTACTATAGCTACCATATTCAATAGCAGGTTACCGCCACATTCCATGGCAGATAATACAACTAAAACTGTACAAGATGCGTATTGTTTTATTTGGATTTCCAACAAATGGTCAGACTAAGGAACTTCCTACTGTCAATGGGATCGCCTCTGGCGGGAAGTCCCGAGAACCTAACGTTATGGTTAGATCTCTGCCAACAGAAGGTCGGCCTACCTTTGTAACTAGGTAACTACTACACGGATATGTCATCCCCCGGTCCCTTTGGACCTTTATCCGAGCGCTCGATAAACAACATCACACAGTAGTAAATATAGTGTGTCAACATGAGTAAATATCTGGGCTTCATACCATGATACCACCCTTTCCAGAAGGAAATGACATACCCAAAAGGGAGCGACCCTCATAACCTTGCCGCATATTCCTGTTTCGACCATTTCCGGGGTGTGAGGTCTGACGAAGTCTCGTCCACAAAGCTATGCTTTTTCACAATGCCACGCTTTGATCAACAAATGATCAATAAATAATTATCACACAGCAACACTCAGCATGCCACATTACCAAATTGGGAATATATTGCTGATAACCTTCAACTACAAAACCTCTAAGGGTGTTAAGCTAAGAGAATAAATTCTCCGCCACCAACGGAAATGTATTTGAAAGAAATCTGCTTTATATCTCAAAATATAATGTCAGACATGTAACCATACAAGTCTGTTCCGGGTTCGAACAGAACCGAAGGCACTTCCAAAGAAGCCCTTGCAATCCGGGTATTCACAATCCCGATCGAATTTTCCATCACAAAGGAAATCTCCATACCGTAGCTAACGGTGCAGAGACAATCGATAGGTCATCCTACCATTTTCACAAATACCCGGTCTTCAACACCGGTCTTCAATGCTATCCATTACGTCGTATCACTATTCGGAATGGGTAATCCGAATAACGAGCGCAATAATTTAAAAATAAGTGTAGCATTCAATTTCAACCAATTCACAACAAATAGCCATTTAAGGATCAATATTGATAGTCGGTTATTTAACTATCAATCAATATTCACAACATAACCTGATTTCAAATAATTTCCCAAATTATTTATTTTCAAAAATATCTCTACAAGATATAATTTCCACACTTCAACCATTTGAAAACAAATTTCAAATCAAATTTCACCTTTACAACTTTCATTTCAAAATGGTTCATTTAAACCAACCAAATAAATCCTTACTGATTTATTTTAAACTTACGTTCCAATTCCGTAAACTTATTTCCACACTTCAAAAATTAATCAATGTTTATTTTTAAACAAATTTCCCTTTCTTTTATATATTCCATGGTGAATTTAACTTTCCAAAATATCTATGAAAATACGATTTCCAAATCGATTTCTAATATTCATTTTCAATTTATCTTTAAAAGATAAAATCTCAAAACATTCACTTCATATTGGAAAAACATTTCCATACTTATTTAATAATAAGTAATTCACAAACCTATTTATTTTCAACACTTGGAATATATTTTGAAAAGCAAGAGTAAGAACTCATTTTATTGACTTATGTAGTTTTACAAGAGCAGTTACAAATCCACCAATTTCACTCAAATACAACCATCTTGGCCATTACAATGATAATAAAACAAACAAATACAATCAAAGAATTCATTACAAAGACCAAACTGAATAAATCACTGCATACAGACTTGGGAATCCTATTGTATATAATAATCCAGAGAATAGCCATCTGCATGCAAGTAAAACTGCCATGAACTTCAAATATGATTAGCTTTAATGTCTCTGAGAATGCTGCCATGAACCAAATTATATAGCTGTGCCAAATTCTTACATCCAATACCAAAAACTCTATTGTTCCTTTTAGACCATATTGCATATATCAATCTCTTTAGCAGTTTAAGCAGCAACCTTGTCATATGAGTCTTCCATCTTGTAGCTTTGAACACATTAAACCATTCAACCGAACTAACAGGTGATGGTTTATAAAAACCACCATTAGAAAGCAATCTATACCAAATCTAATACACAAAAGTGCATTCAAAAAACAAGTGAGTATTACTTTCAGTTTCTGAATTGCATAGAACACATATGTCATCTTAAATAATACCCATTTTACAAAGTTTATCTTTGGTATTTAAAGCATTAGCCATCACTTTCCATAACAATAAATTTTCCTTTGTACTACCTCCAATATTCCATATTCTTGAATGCCAGGGGAATTGATAACCATTTTGACAGAGAGCATTATAAACAAGTCTAATGGAATGATGTTTACCCTTGTCAGACCAAATTAAAACATTGTCATTATTCTTAATGGGATCATCAGTGATGGCATTCCATAAGTTCCTAAGTTGAGAGGAACTAGAATATGGTAAAACTATACCATCATCATGTAAAAACTCTTCAACCCTTGCCTGTTCAGTAATACCAGAGCTTCTTCTCAAGTTATAATCCACTACAGAACTCAAGATCAACCCTTGTTTAGCCCATGGTGAATGCCAGAAAGATAAACCCTTAATCAAAACATAGTTACACTATACAAGAGGAATGAAAGTCTCCCTAAGCTTGAGAATACATCTCCAACACTTAGAATATATTCAATATACTTAAATCACAATTTAGTATATAATTTATTCTTTTAAGGAAAACATTCTCTTAAACACATTTATTTGAGTCAAAACGAATGTTGCGTAAAACATCGTTACGACAACCCAAAATCATTAGTATATGGATTCGAACTTAAAGATATATAAATCCCAATACTATATAAAACATTTCCTTTTGGAAATCATTTACTATAACAACAGTGTTATAGTCCACCATTTCCTTCTGTTTCTCAAAAACGTCTATTTCAACAATGAATGTTGAAATCTATGGTTTCGATACTTTATACATTTTAAAACATCTTTAAATCATTTTAATTCTATTTAAATTATAACTTTCCCAAAATATTTCTATAATATATTATTCACCGTCCAAAATCGTGAATATACTTCATTAACCAAATTCAATTTCTACATATTTTATTTAAAGGATTATCCACTGTCCCAAAATCGTGGATATATCTCCTTTAATAAACTATAATATTTAAAATTATTAAAATAAGTCGATTTTGGATTTATAAAACAACATTTATAAATTCCATTTATACTTTATAAAATTTTAACTTATAAAATCACTTTATTTACAAATTCTATCCATATTCCATTTACATGCCAAAATCCAGTTTATAAGTTAATTACTTATAAATCTTTTATTTTACAAAATCTATTCATTTTATAACTTCACAATTTATAAATCTATAGATTTCATCCACTTATGAAATCCATTTATACTTCATTTTAATACTTATAGAAACCCGTTTATAAGTTCAATATTTTTAATTTATAAATATCAATTTTATAAATCTTTTATATAAATCATTTATAATAATTCAAAAATCCCAATTTAAACCATTTTATAAATTAATCAACTACTTTTTTTTCAAAAATCACATTTCTGTTATATTTCACCAAAATTATAATTTTTATAACATAAAAATTTCAAATTTTATTTATTTAAAATGAATCAATTTCAAAATTAAATTTTATTATGAATTCTTAACTTAAATTTTCAAAAATCAAATTTTATTTAATTTCGTCATTTAACGATACCAAAAATATATTCGGCTAAAATTTAGCCTTTAATGATTTCAATCACAAAGATAATCATGCAGATTATAAATAGATCAATAAATAGATCAACACACAACATTGAAACAAATTCAAAAGTTTGAGGAATCCAGTTGGATCCCTCCTACTTGTTTCCCTGCATCCAAAGATGTTAGCACAATACCAATTCCGCTTCAAGACGAAATATCATGGTATGTGGGATTTATAAAATACTATCCGCTATTATGCGGCGCAATAGGGTCTCAGCCGCTATATAATACGGGAAATCAGCTCCAAATACATATATAATACCAATTCCATACAAGTTGGAATTATCGCGGTATATGTTTTTAATAAATAACCTCCGCTTAATATGCGGCGTATAGGGTCTATTTCAAAACAACAGATAATAATTTATTATCCAATCAAGCAATTTTAAATTTAACTATTTAAAATTTAAATCGAAACAATTCGATTGAGTGAGAAGTTCTCACCTTGAGTTTCCGATAACAGTTGTAGCGTTTTATTTCGAATAAAATTAAACGCGCGTTTAATTTTACCCGAAATTTTCACTAGCTCTAAACGACTCCAAACTAGCTCCATTGTGTAGTGCTCGACAAAACGAAGCCAAACGTAATTCGTTTCATGCGATTCCGACCTCGTATGAACAAGATATCGCATTTTAAACATTATACAAATTTTAATGTAATAATTTTACAATAATTATTTTCATTTTTAAACCTAGATTGCATCTGGACCCTTGATTTCGAGCTAAACAGATCTGGCCGCCCCCACCTCTTTCTTTCTCATGTTCATCTACAGGTAAACGCACGTTTACATGAACCCAAGCCGCCCCTTAAAACCCAAATAGCTTCCACCACCACATCGACTTTTGCATCGATCAAGGACTACCATCCTTTAGCCCATCACCCATACTACTCTCGGCCTGAGAAGCTTGAAACCCGGCCCTATATCCACATAGAAATTCATGCCTAAACGATGAACGAACGTGAGCCATTTGTCATCGATCCACATCTCTGTTTCCGAACTTGACCGTTGGAATTAAAGATCTCGTGATGCTCTTCATTTTTGTACTTGGAAGTTTTTCGAATTGAAGTGTGGATTGGAAGAAAATTGAGGGAGAAGATGAGTGATTTTTGGCCATTGGTGATATTAGTGGCGGCTAGCTCTTCAAACCTTAGGGTTTTGCCTTTTGTTTGTAAATGAAAACATAATCGTCCTTATATAGAAAATTTCACAAAACACTATTCATCCCGAATTTTCCGAACTCCAAACGAAGCATGCCGGTTGGCGTTTCTAGGGTTTACCCCGCGTTCCGGACACAATGGAATAGGTTTCGGAGGCTAATTCGATCATCTGTGCGAGTTACGGCAATAAACGATCAAATTTAATTTAAATCGATTAAACCAAATTTCTATGCGTTTTGGCTTGCCCCGGACAAACCGTAAATCCGATTGGCAGGAAACTTGAAACCTTACAATAATTTAACATTATGGATCTGATGAAACTAGTTTCGTCGAAATTCGAGACTGTTTGAAAAACGACTATTTTCACTAGTCGATTAAATATTAAAATATTCAATTTTCATAAATTAACTTTTAATTCAATTTTAAAAGTTTTATAACATCGTTATAACTTCAATATGATTTAATATAACTTTATAAATCATTTTTAATCACATTAAACCAAATTTCCAATTATTTATGGAATTTCAAATATTAAATTATCGATTTAATTATCCAATTAAATCCAGATATTCGAAAAATAAATTATTCGACTCACAAATTTCACTTGTTGATATTTAAAATCTATTAAATATCTAAATTTCAAATGACAGAAATTATGGGTCGTTACATAACAAATTTCCTTTTGGCCGAGACCACAACATACTTATGGAATATATATATATATATATATATATATATATATATATATAAACGAAAAAATAACCCATATATAGACTTACTTTATATTTATAATTTACGGTACACAACATATACTTATATATGTAGGTTTTAAATAAAAGGTGACAAGAGTCTCGACCACAAAATAGGAGCAGGCTTCAAATTATGTTGTATCTAAATATGCATATTGTACCGTATTATAAACTTATTTATAAATACATACATATATATATTATAAAAAACCGTACTTAAACCAAAAAAAAAAAAAATCTTCTAACTATTTATATATGACCATAGACTAGTTGCCTGTTACATTGCTAATAGGACACAGACTAGGCTTTTAAAATTATAAATTGTATATATATATTACTTTTATCATATAATGCACTATAACTATATACTATATATAGGATGTAATAGAAAATGTAAACCAAGAGAACCCAAAGTTTAAAAGCTAACTTGTAATATATAACAAAACAAGGCTGTAGGAGAGAGTAAACAAAGAAGGGGTGGTCCGCTTGCTTGAGGAAGCTTGCGACAAATGTTCGGCTCTGGTTGTACTATTGTGAAGAGGGGTTGCGCGCAAGGGAAGAGGTTGGAGAGAAGGAGGTGGCTACGGCGGCCATGGAGAGGTCGGGACGAGGCTGTTGGATCGTGGAGGAAGGCCTGAGTGAAGGCGATGCGAGCTTGGGCGAATAACGAAGAGGAAGAGGAGAGGGGAATGGAGGATGTTTGCGCGGCTTCAAGGTGTAGGGGAAGAAGAGAATGCAGACAGGAAGAAACACCATTATGTTTGGCTTGCTTTTAAAATAGAACATAAACAGTTCATTTTTTTCTCATCAAAACAACGAACAGATTTGATGCACAACCAAAAATAAAATAAAAGATTAGGGTAGCTTAACGTTAAAATTGATTTCAAGGATATAAAAAGGCAATAGCTATTGGTATAACTTGGCGGATAAATGAGCGGTAAAAGAAATCAAAAGATTTTTTAAAAACTGGTACCGATACAAAATCATTTTTTCGCAGATTCTGCAGCGTCTTGGACTTCAAAACACAGAATTGAATATACTATAGAGATTAACACGACAAGATGATCAAAGCGGTATATAGATATCAGTCATAGGATTGGATTATCAAAAGTCGATAATCGGTACCGGAAATGTTGCTAAAATGCCAAAAATAAGATAAATGGAGCAATAGCGGTACAAATTTGAAGAAACGAAATATGCGTCTCACCCAAAACATGATTTATAAATTATTGTATAAAAATATTCGGGTTTGAAAAATATTTTATTACCATCAAATATTAAATGATTTGAATTCAAATAAAATTACACAATAAAATATACTTCCATATTTTTAGATGAAAATTTACCGTTTGCTATGTTAGATAGATGTATTCCAAATATCAAATTTTTATTTCAAAATTTTATTGTTTAAAATTTCACAAAATTTCAGTAAAATATATTAATAAAATAAATAAATAAAATTTACGGGTCGTTACAAACTTAGTATCACATCCTTGTCATTGTGCATACCAAGGTAATCCTGTAGTACCTAATAATGACGTCACAATTGTTAGCTGTATTATATCTATTTTTGAAAGACTTCCATAAAGGTTTATCTAGCCTTGCCCATAACAAACAAACTAGAAAACAACTGTGGCAGTGCGTGACCAAAACATGATCTATACCAGTAAGAGATGTAATTGTTTAAGCTTAACCATTGTCTTTTTGCTGACCACTTAGGACGGATGACGTTCTCGACCTATGTACAGCTCCTACTCCTGAATATGGTACCAAACACATGTTGACATAGCGTTGAACCTTGCTCACCATCACATTTTGATTACTTAATGCAATTAAGGTGATACCAACTTGTTACTTAATATCCCCTAAAAGGTTGAAGCAGACTCTACTTGTCATTTGAGACTTCGAACGAGGCAAACCTTTCTACTTGGGCATCCTTCACCTGTACTTGAACATATATAATTTCAAGGGTCCTATAACTGGATACAGCCCAATCAGTATAATGTATACACAACTGCTGATAGCCCCTTGCTATGGGTAGACTTCGATTGTATAACACTACAGACCTCGCACTCCAATCTATTTTAATGGCTATGTCATTCAAACTAAGCTTTAGCAAACTTTGAAAATTCATACCCATCATAAACAAATACTGGAACTACATACATACCTATGTTTTGGTGTATGTGTATGTATATTTATTCTTATTTCATTATTACACCTCAAATGTTCACTACTCATATTCAGTTATTTTTATTTAACTAATTCCATGTTTCATTAATCTTGGTTCAATATCATTTACCTCTTTCCTTAACTCAAAAGATTTAAGAATCTTTTACTATTTATTTTCTTCTATTAATATTGAACCTTTATTTTTATCATTTTAATCCCTTATCATCCTTCTTTATTTGTGAACTTTCCATACTCCTATATTCTGTATACTTATTGCATTTATTCATTTTATTACTTGCCTACCTTTTTACCATTTGCTATTTGATATTTATCTTGTCCTTATTTCATGTATATATTAATTTTACATTTCAACCATTTTTATTATCACAACTATAATTCTTTAATTCATACTTCGAAATTTCTGCATTTTAATTCGTTGGAACTACATCTCCTCAAAACGAAAGGTTGACACTGCAAATCTCTATATCTTATCCAAAAAAGGAATTTGTGTTGCACTTGGAATTACAAGGAATTATACTTTTGTTGTTATTAAAATAGACAGTATAAAATATGGTAAATATCCATATTTATACATCTCTTTCTTTTAGGCATATTCCTTATTATTTCAAACGATACACTGTTAGTTATGAATCCAAACTTGATAATCTATACAAATTTACATTGCAGCGCCGAACTTTCCAATGAATTAAAATACTACTTAAATCCTAATAATTTATTCTGATAACTTATAATTGACATTTACTTGCATAACACATTTAATCAACAAATCCGGAGCTACGTTATAATTTACCGAACTCAGGGATTACAGCTGCCTAATAATAAATTTAGGGACTACTGCTACCCAATACTTTCCAAATTCAAGTACATGCAATATTAAATCCAAGTTATCAATCATAGAATACGTATGCAAAGTTTGTAAATTCAATTCATGTATATAATTAAGCCTACAACTCCAGTTTTACATTTAGAGATACAAGAATAGATTTACAATGAAATAATTCCAATATTATATAAAAATATATAATTTCCCACTCACCTTTTTAGCTTTCCAGATCTCTAGATCTAATCCCTATTATTCCAGTTTGACTCCCTTTATTCTCTCTATTTGAATACGTACACCGCAAGCATACATAAATCTACCATAAATCCAGATTTGAGAAGAGATTAGGATTTAATTTAAATTTAGATCTAGATTTATAATTTACCTTGACTTTGACAATTCGATTCGATTCTAATATTCTTCTCAATTATCCTCCGCTATTCTCCATTTGTATATACATATATAAACCATGATTTTTACTTATGGAAATGAGAAAATGATAGAGCTTCGTCGTGCTTCAGAAAACATGAGAAGAAAAGTGAAGGGTTAGGCCCATATTTATATGGGTCCGAATCAACGCTAGCCGTTAGATTAAATTATTTCAAATCTGGGCCGTCCGGCCATAACAAAATTCACAATTGACACATCCACTAATCGACTACTCCTATGTCACCGATTAACTACTAGCGGCCGAATGGTTCCAATTAAAGGGTCGACTGGTTGATGTATTTTGTTTAAATAATTTTTGCCATTTCGTTCGTTGCCATTATACGTACAGATAGGATAGTTTCTTTTTGCTTTGATTAACATTAATTATACTTTAACATTAACTATTAACAGACCGTTAATGTTAATCATCATTGTTTAATTATATTTATTTCATTAGTTGCATATATACACACACACACACACACGATCCGAAATATTCAATCGTTAACAACTTTTTCGTGTGAACTCCGATCGTGAAACTTTACATATGAAATTTGATCAAAAAATCACCATGAACCCAATGGTACAAGTCTCATAGCCAAATTTCGATGCTTGTAAAATTCTATTTCAATGTTACTATTTATCGATTAATTTCTTTTTAATTAATTATCATTAAAATTCTAGAGTGTAATAGTACAACTAATAATTTGGCATCCAACTAAGCCCAACAATCACAAGCTAGTGTCTTCATCTCTGAACCTGAAATGTCTTAGATTGACCTGAATATAGTATAAAAACACATGGGTCATAGAATGTCTAAAAGTTGGACGTTGGTATTTAATAGCAACCGGTGTGGTGTGAACATAAGAATCTCAATATAGAATATAACATCATATATGTATCAATCCCAAACCAAACCATGCACATATAACAAATAATAGTCAATCATCTCATCACTAACACATGAGTATTATAGGTGAAACATCGTCTAAACAATGAATTACTGTGCGAAAACCAAACATAATAAGGTATATCTTGATTGTCATCACTAATGAGAGACAAATTCTCACGACTACATGGCCTTGGGAGACATATAACCAATAGCATATGCGAACTTGTCATAAGGCATACCAATACGATCTAATACACAGTGGGCGAGCGCACAACTAGCCCCAATAATGCATATACATATAGGCATTAAGACTATCATAGAGATGTACGAGCACATAGCAGGTCTTATGGATTAAGAGGTTCTCGCCTCTGAATAAATGACTAAAAGAGGTATCAAAATAATATGTGAAATAATATAATCTACCATATACCAGATGGGAACCTCACAGCACGCATCACGCTTCGACGGACAACTCACAGCACCGACAGCACACAACACTCCCCGTAATCTTAGTTACTCTTGGTCATTGTGGCTCTATATCCATCTATACACTATGGTCAGAGCTGACCGCCCAATGGTAACAGATTGTTTGGCTAGTGTGGCGTTAGGCAATATCATCAAACAATCGAGATATCAGCATGCAATAAGTATTATAAGATCTTGCCATGGATCTAGGATGCGACCCCAAGATCAATCAACTAAGATGGACGCTAGTCTCTCTGGATAAATAACACAGAACATAAGTAGGCGTATAGCCAAAAATCATATATAAACTGGTCCCAAGGCATGCAGCCAACTATTCCTCAATCATATATGGCGAGCACACAACATTCTTGGTAAGTACACAACATACCATTCCACTAGACAATAACTCACAAAATATGAGTGCCCTAAACTTACAGAAAGTAATCGAACAAATATCGACGTAGACGTCCCATACCACTTGGTGTTACATCATTTACTCAATGCTCGTAAATTACACTTACTGCTCGTAGTAATATTCTATACCACAAGTCAAAAGTGTAATTAGAATAATATTATGAATGTCTCATACTATACGGTATTACTAATCTGCTTACTAAAATTCTCACCATACAGAACTTCACATAATATTGCTCTCTTTAGCGAGTCAAATGAATAACCGAATAAATACAACCAAAAGTATCATACCAGACGATATCATAACTCCGTTTATCCAATATCCTCATCACATAGAAGATAATCAAACATAGTGCACAGTCCATTTGGAAAAGAAGTTTGATTTGCATGAAAATATTTTAAATGTTTCTTAAGCCTTTATATACTTTAAAAGGTTAAAATACTATTTTTCCATTTTTATAAAACCAAAAATAAGGATTTTAATCCTTACAAATAGATTCCAAAAACCCTTTTACATATTTTAAGATCTTATAAACATCTTATCTAACTCATTGGCACTTACAAAAATCATTCCATAATTTTTAGTAACTAAATATGATTTTTAATTAAATTTATAAACTATAAACCAATTTCCTTTTGTATAAAATCCATAGAATATGTTTTCCAAAACCCTTATTTATAATCATAACTAATGAAATGCACTTTAAAAACTATATAACAATAATAGAAAACATTTCATATTTTATAGAATTTTATAGGTTTTAAATGATTATTTGAGGTCAAAAATCAATTTTTCTTTAAATAATTAATATCTTTAATTATGCAATAAATATTAGTTATTCAAAACCGTCACCATTTTTTTCATATTTGTACTGTATCAAGTCTCTACTTTCATAATCTTATTTATATTTAGTTCTCTAGATATAATTTTTTTAAAATAAAACACGCAACATTCACTACTTGGAGCAGGCTTCAGGCATGGCCACCGTACACTGGCCAAACCAAGTTCGCTCCACGGATGTCGCAACCTGAAGCTATGTTTGCTCCAGGCCATGCGCCTTTCTCAACGTTGTCCAACCTCTGCTCTGAACCAAACTTTGATGACATCCACGACACTTTATTCTAGCATCCATAGTAGGACCAATATCACACAAATCATTGAATATGAGTAATAAGAAGGAGATGGGGAATGAGTTCATGCAATACACAATCAAGTAAACAATTCCAAACGCTTCTTCAATCAAGCAATCCAATGATTTAAACATAGATTGTGAGTGGAGAGTACTCACCTAAAGTTTGCTAAGCTCTAAATTCTCCGTAGTTCCTTCTTTCATGTCGTTTCATCTTCTCTTCAGATTTCAATGCAAGCAAACATCGTCAAAATCATAACTTATTCTTGCCTAAAGGTGTAGTAGGGCATTGAGAAGATTATACCTTAATTTTGGAATATTTAGTAATTTATTTCTATTTATTTAAAGAAAGAGGATCAGGAATTCATAATTGGGTTTACTGGCATGGAGCTTGAAAGGTGTACATGGGAAAGAAATATGTGGCAAGGAAGGAGGGGTTTATACTTCTCTTGATAAGGCAATGAAGTGAGATATCTCTAAGCGTGGAGTTGGGCCAAATGGACTCTCTTTCATTTGTATAACTCTTTTTCTTTCATTTCTTCTTTGCCAATCTATTTTTCTACATGACATACTAGCCTAAACTCCAAATTAAATTCATATTTATCCCCCATAAATGATTGCTATCATTCTTTAATTTTTCCATAATTATTATCTTTACCAATTAGATAATTATTTCCTTTTTAAAACTATAATGCCGAATTTCACAAATAAATTAATAAAACCCTTTTATAAGTTAAATAAATACTCACTTTCTTTAAAATAAATTAATTATCTTCTTTACTTTTAATATTTAACATTACAAAAATTATTTATCATTTTTAATTATAATTTAGAAAACTTTTGACCCTTAAAATTGACACTCCTTTTAAAAATCAAAATTTTCCCAACTAAATTATTTTCTTACTTTTTGAAGCATTTTCCCATTGATTTCCCAATTATCACCATTTATGCATAGTTTAAATATTAAAACCCATTTTAGTTAATTAAACCTTTGTTTTAAATTCCAAATAAATTCTATATTTCCAAACGAGTAAAATCCCAGTATTCATGTTTTATTATTAAAACATTTTTAGTTAACTAAATCTCCATTATCAAAATTAATTAATTGCTTCTCTACATCGAGTTGTTGCAGACTTCCTTCTTAAGAAAATTGCATCCCTCGTAATATCCTGTATGGGAAATCCATAAGGAACTAATACTTCTAACTTTACTATACCTATCTACGATTAAAATAACATACAATCATCATAAACAATCACAAACGTACATCAATAATTATTAGACCCGTTGATGACTTCTCATAACAGAAAATTATCATCCCTTGCCCATCGTCTGTGGCCATAGGCTATAAAGCAAACAACTCAAATATGATGGTACCATTATCTCACAACTAGAAATATACTTTAGACATTGAAATTCCTAGAAAACTTTAGTGTATTTTCTATGGTTAGAAGTGTATATCGAAAATACAAAACATAAATACCGATATAGATCCTTTTAAGAGTTATGATCTAATAATTTAACAATTTTGTGTAGAAAATTTGGATAGGTATATAATTCTTCTCAAAACAAAATTTTAATATTCAAAAACTTCACAATCTCAAAGTATTTAGTAGAAAAACTATCCTTTACAAAGTTTGACCTTTATCAATGAAATATTTCCAAAAATCCTGCCCAAAAAATTAATTCTTTTCAAATCTACTTCTTACTTCGAAAGTCTTAAAGCTGAATTAAATTAACTCTTTCCAAAGCTGTCTAATTTCAAAACCACTTTCAAAAAATTTCAATTCTTAAACTACTTTTATAAAGTTTTACTTCCTCTTGAAGAAAAATTCAAATAAATGTTTCCTAAAGTTCAAAACACTTTGCCCTAGATAAATTCCTTTCCAAATAATTTTCTCGAAATATTCATAAATCTCAATTTCACGAAACAAATCTCAATTTTGCAAAGCACTTGAATTCATAGATTACACTCATTCTTGTGTACAATCACAAACCATCCAAAAATATCATCGTTTAATGTTAAAATCAATAACCTTAAATTTTCAACCAAAGATTTAACTTCTTCAAATTCAATTTCACTTTACTTCAAATAAGCTTGCAAATTGACTTCTAAATAATCCTTTAATTCAGAAGCTCAACTTTCCAAAATATATCAAATTTTTTTTCAGCTCTTCTATGGAAATCCGAACAAAATATACCATGAATAAGACAATTGCTTCCTATATTGAAAAATTCCTTAGATTTCATAATGCTAACCCATATCATTTTCTTTCATTTATTTTCCAAATTGTTATATTTTGAAAACACATTTTACTAAAGTAGTATTCATCCGTCACTTAAGGAAAATCTTATTAATGCATGCAATTATTACAACACATAAGTTCTTCTAAAAATTCCTTTCAACCACATAATTTCAATTCATAAAATATCTTTTCATATCCTTTAAAATATTTATTACTTTATTTACTTAAAATTTCTCTTTACTACAGTTAATTTATTGTTAATTCACAAAAATTAATGTTTTATTTGAAATATACATGTGAAATATATTCCTGTTTCAAAATTGCTTCCTCTAATTTTAAAAATTGTACCGAATATTTTCCACACTTCCTCTTGAAACTTTTCTCCACAAAATACTTATTATTCACATAGATAACACAAATACTTAATAACCTATCCTTTAGTACAACTCCAAAACACCATACTAGTTTCGAAAATTATTCAAACTCAAATATATATATATATATATATATGTATGTATGTGTGTGTGTGTATAAATGTTTATAACATCATGTATTACATTACTAGCATTTTCTCAACATTCACCCAGGTAACAACCAATCATATGATATGGTAGGCATACAATTACAACTTCATATACAATATAAATTTCAAATTCTAGAATATCTATAGTTTAGAAATGATCCCTCGCCATGAATTTTCAACAGCTTACTTTTCCGATAGACTGTAACGTTGATCATGTGATCAACATTGCACTACTTTCGATCTTGATTGTCCACTTATACTCGACGGCTGAAATAACCGTAAATATACTTAAACTTGTGAAAATACCATTATTATATTCAAAACAATTTAGACAATAAATACGACTATATTCTCATATCAGAATATTTACTAAAACATATTCTAAAATAATAATTAATTTTATTGAATAATATATATGTTTTCCTCATCAAAATGCTTTATATCATTTCTAAACTTTCATCTACATTCTTTTCAAAATACAGCTTAAGATGTTTCTTTAAAACATTGCTTTCCTTGCAAAACAATTTTCTCAAAAGTATTCTTTATGCTTTCCTCAAATTATCCACTTCTTTCAAAACAGTCATTTCCCATTTTATAAAACAATATACTCATTTTAGGATACTATTCATATCATTCTAATCTTTCCAAACATTAAATATAATTTTTTTTCAAAACATTGGTTTTAGTGCAGCACAAAATATTTTACTTCTTTACAAAGAATTACACCACTTTTCAAAACTCTGTGTCTAAATGTCTCGTTCTAGTATTTAGGAATTTCTATCAATAATATTGATCAGGTGCACCAATCAAAATTTCTAAGGCACTTTACAGACAGACCAACATGATATTAAGCTCAAAAATTCCTTTAAATATTTACTTGTAGATATATTTTAAACAACTTTATCTTTACAAAAAACAATATCTTGGCTCTATATAATTATCATTCCAAAACTATATATTCAAATAACTTATCTCATAAGAAGAATTATTTACCATCAATTAATGCCCCATGCACACACACACACATATAAACACAAACACACACACACACACATATATATATAAACACACTTATATTTTACCAATAGGATTTTTTTAATCCAACATATGCGTGCTTGTATTATAAACATTTAAAAAATGATCTTTACGAAAAAATCAAATAATAATTTATTTATAACATTCCAAACAGCCACTCATCTACCATTCATGCACACAAACAAGCAAGCTTTTTGATTAAAATTTTATCTCAACACAAATATTATATCATACGACTTTATGAGTAAAGCGATTTTCCCTTATCCTTTGCGCTAACTTCATTGCCGAAGACATCTCAAGGTTTTAATCATCAAAACTCATATGCGACGCTAACATTGAGTGGTATCTCTTGCATAATACCTCACTTAAGACTAATCCAACTAATACTAATTAACCAAAGCATTTACACAAATAAATTCAAACATCATCCAGACAATCTATAAAGCCAAATAACTAAACTTCTCAATGGAAAACAATTTATCGGCTTCCGTTGCACACTTTGATCCCTAATGAATCAGATTACACTGTTCAAAGCTAAATAGAGGTCTAATATTCATCAAAAAAGCCAACCCAACTAATCCGACAACTTCTATTTTTGCTACGCTTATCAACTACACCTTATCCCCTACATAGTTTAAGTTTAGAAGGTAGGAGAGATAAATATTATATAGCAAGAAAATACATATACATCCCTCAATGGTTATCCCAGAAACCATTATATACTCCTACCATCCCTTATTATAGGGTAACTACCCAACAGACCCAAGAGGACAGAGATCCCAAATCTCATCTAAAGTCAAGACTCGTGTCTTAAATATAAAATGTATTGTCTAGAACCTGCTCTGATACCAACTATAACAAAAAATCTCTATACCTATACTACTAAAGAGTAATACTAGGTAATACCATTTGATAATACGGAGAACGAGATGTTATTGAGATGTCATACGTGAATATTTTGTTGGCTAACGCCGACACGTATTGAAAATCTCATATAAAACATCTATATGTACTCGGTATCAGCACAAAGCAGTAAGCATATGTATTTCCAAGATAGAACGATACACAATATAAAATAAATCATAGAGAACACAGAGTCATCAATGCAGTGATAATATATATAATGAATAACATACACAAGTACATACAAGAGAGCATATAATGTACAATGATAGATCCAATACATACAATCCAAGAACGTATACCTACAAGAGAGCTTATAATATACAACGATAGACAATATTGCTAATATAGCCTCCAACTAAGCCTAATAATCATAAGTTGGTCTCTTCATCCTTAGAACTAAAATGTATCGGATTAGCCTAGTATTATATAATTAACACATGCGTCAGACTACGTCAAAAGGTGGAAGTTAATATATAATAGCAAACGACATGGTGTGAACATAAGTAACTCAAAGCAACATATGACATCCTACTTGTATCAATCCTATGCTAAACCATGCACGTATAATATCACACATAATAAAGAATAGTCAATCATCTCATCAATAATACAAAAGTAATATAGGAGAAATATCATTTAAACAATGAACAACTTTCCCAAAACAAAATACAATAAGGTATATATTCAACCATAAGACCCAATGAGAGACGAAGGCTCTCGACTGCATGATGCTAGGAGATATAAAAACAATAGCACATATAGACTCATCATATGGCATGCCAATACGATCTAACACAAAGTGTAGGTGAGATGCAGCTAGCCTCAATGACACACACCAATACATACACAAATACATACATACATACATACATATACATATATACTACATATACATATACATACATACAAACATACATACATACATACATGCACACACACACACACACACACACACACACATATATATTAGCCGGCTTGAAATGCTTTAAAAATGGAAAGATTGTAGATTTGTTTCTGTTTACTTAATATTTGTACCTGTGACAACTTAATTTTCATTTCTTTTCTTGTAATAGGCCAGTCCGGCTACTTCTTAGGCTTAATTTAGCCCTTTACGAGAATAAAGCTTTTACACACTTTTAATATTTACATATATAGGCATAAAGACTATCATTGAGATGGACAATCCCATGACAAGTCTTATGGATTAAGAGGTCCTCTCCCCAAAATAGATAGCTAGATATATAAATAACATAGTGTTATTATATAATCCCACATATACCAGATGGGAGCTTCATAGCACATAACATGCTTCAGTGGACAACATACAACACTAACAACACATAACATACCCCGCACTCTTGGTTACTCTCGGTCATTGTGACTTTATATTCATTTATACACTATGATCTTGAGCCCACTGCCTAGTGGAAGTAGATTGCTTGGCTAGTGTTGCATTGGGGCATATCATCACACAATCTAGAACACAACATGTATAATAAGGTGATGCCATGGAACCAAGGCATGACCACATGATCAACAACTAGGATATATGCTAGTTTGTCTAGATAAACGATACACAACATAAATAAGCAACAAAAACACATAAACTAGTCCTAAAACATGCAGCCGACTAGTATGCAATCACATATGGCAAGCACACGACATACTTGGTACACAACATACCACTCCTCTAGACATTAACCCATAAAATATGAGTGTCCCTTACGTACAAAAGGTAATCGAACAAATATCAACACAGGCGTCCCATACCACCCAGTGTTACTTTCTCATTTACTCAATGCTCGTAAGCTACACTCGCTATCGATTATAATATACTATATCATGAGTTAAAAGAGTAACCAAAATAATATTATCGAATGTCCTATACTAGATAGTATTACTAATCTATTTGCTCTAAATTTTCACTATACAAAACTTCACATGATAATATTCTATGTAGCGAATCTAAATAAATATCCGAAGAAACATTACCGAAAGTCCCATATCGTACGGTATTATAACTCCATTTATTCGATATCCTCATTAAATAGAAAATAATCAAACATGGCACACAATTCTTACAGAAAAGAAGTTTGATGAAAATATTTTAAATATTTCAAAAGAACATTTCCTGATTGTCATCTATACCCCTTGCATCAATCTATTTTGAATTGGCTCTATAACCCTTGTATCCATAATAAAACAAAGAAACTTTCCTGAAGCAATACCAAAAGAACATTTCAAAGGGTTTAACTTCATTCCATACTTCCATAAAATTTTGAATATCTCCATCCAAATGATTTCAAGACAACCGTGACTTCACAAGAATGTTGTCTACGTATACCTCCTTATCTGTCCGATTTGGTTCTTGAACATTGTATTTACTAATCATTGATATGTAGCTCCAGTGTTCTTCAAACCGAACGACATCACCCGGTAGCAATATAACCCTAAATCCATGATAAAGCTAGTATTCTTATGATCTGGCCCATGCATCACGAGATGATTTTATCCATCGTAAGCATCCATAAACGAGAGCAATTCTTCCTCGGCTATTCCATCAACAAGCTGGTTAATTCGGGGCAAACAAAGGCTATCTTTCGAGTAAGCTTTGTTTAGATCAGAGTAATCGGTTCATGTTCATCAATTTCCATGTGAATTCTTAACGAATACAGGGTTGGATACCTATTGAGGGTATAAAGCATCATAAATAAAGTCATTGGTTAACAACTTATCCACTTCTTCCTTTAATGCAGCAGATCGCTCTGACCTAGCTACGCCTTTTGTATTTTACCGGTGTAAACTTGGGATCGATGTTTAGTGCGTGACATGTTATCTCTGACGATATTCTGCACATATCGGCATGCGTCCATGCAAACATGTCTAGATTTCCTCGGAGGAAATTAAACAGTTCCTTGTGTAATCTAATTCCAAGTTAGGAACCAATCTTCAATACTCGAGTCGGGTCATCGATATCAACAGGGACACAGACCGTAAGCTCCGTCGGTGTTGCTTGTACTTCCCTAACTTCTTCCAAGGATCTATAGACTTGTCGAATCGGCTATGGTCCCTAAGCCAAGGGTCGTTCTGCAATTGCTATGCTTACGGTTCTGAATTTGGATAGTCTTCCCCACATTCTTTCATTTCTCCCGACATTTAGCTTCTCGCGACACTACAACATAGCTTTCTTTTGCCACACTTTGGTCCCTCTCACCACTCCAATTTCATTCTCCATTGAGACTTCATCATTAAGCAACATTGGGCCAAAGCAATCCTGAAATCAGATAGGGTTGATCGGTCCAAGAAAGCATTGTATGTTGAGTACTCATTGATAATAACAAATGTTTGAATATGCACTACCATATGTTCTCCTTCACCAAGCTCTATGAATAAGTCGATTGCCTCAATCGGCTATTTAGCTTCACCCGTAAAATGGTGGATCTTCATCATGCATGCAGTCACATCCTTTATACTAATTTTCATTTGGTTAAAAGTGTTTCTGAAAAGAATGTTTACCGAGCTTCTATAATCCACCAAACTTGGCCCATAACTATTTATCCAATTCCGACCGTTATTACCATAGGATAGAGGGTTGGTGCCTCAATCTTGTCAGAATCTCTATTTCTAGACATAATGTCATCTGGTATCACATTCTATTGCTTAGTCGGAGCTCAATCTTCGATGGCGTAGCAACTTTTGTAGTGCAATTTCAGTGAACTCACATATCTTTCCATCTCACCCCAGCTTCTCTCCACTGAGCGAGGTCCTCCAGTTATAGTAATAATCTCCAATCCTCAATCTGTACTCTTGGGCCACTCTCTACCGGGTCAAAGGGGTTTTCTTTAAGTTGATGGGCCTCAGGGTCTGACAGCTTGGTTAGAGTTTTTCTATTGCTTCATGAACTATTAGTGTTTGTTCTTCCGTATTAGCTCCTTAATCAAGTTCTTTAAGTGACGACACTTGTTGGTGTTATGCCCATGCATTTTGTGGAAGTGATGGTACTTCACAGATCGCTTTTGCTACTCTATCACTTCCCTCCTAATAGGTTTCTTATACTACTTGTTTCCCTGAGTAGCAAGATAGATATTTTCCAGTATGTCATTCAGAGGCATATAATCTTCTAGCTGCGTGTTTTTATTGTGCTTTCTATTCTCATTACTCCTTCCACCATTTGTTTTGGTTCCTTCTTCTCTAGTTTCTAGAGTTTCCCGCATTTCCTGCAATTCTACTAGAGTTTTCCCCATCCCATTTAACCCCCACATTAGTTTGAATTACTTCCTTCGACTATCTGTCCCTAATCTTTCCTTCAACCAAGCTTGCTTCTTCAAATCATAGAAATTGGTTTTCCTTTCGACGAAATTCTTCCATAGTAGTTGGGTATTTCATCTTCCGTCACCTACCAAAATCCATGCTCGGGTGAGTGCCCCGGACTGTTTCCATGAATACAAGATCATCCTTCGGATTACTAACATGCATAACAGAGTTGGTTCAAGAAACCCTTCAGCAAATCCTTGGGTACATAAGACAAGACAGACAGGGACATCATATCCTTCGGTTGGGCAGCATGGGGCCTAAATTTCTCAAAAAACTTCCTAGTCGATTCATCAAAAGTAGACATGGACTTTGGTGTGAGCCTAGTGAACCACACAGAAGAGACTTCTTCCAAGAAGATAAGGAAACACGTATAACAAACATCTTCTATAGCTCTAGCTCCATCCACATGCTATTAGTACTTCCGTTGTATGATAACATCGTTGGCATAATGAAATTTCTAGTATACTCTTCTCTTATGACATATTTAGTGAATGGAGTTTGGCTTGGTGTGGAACCCCAATCTTCTATCTTCCTACCCCTACTTTCCCCCACCAATCGTTTAACCATATCAGCGATGTACTTCTCGCTGGCAGGGTAATTCAAAGGTCAACTATAAATGGCTATGCTAAGTGTTTGACTCCGTAAAATTTCTCGGTTTATCTGTTGACTTCTAGGTCCTCCTATGTTTGGGAGAACCAATCCTTGGGTATTTTATGGATGTACAGTTGATTGAGCTGTGGTTGTATGAACTCCACCTTTAGCAGCATTAAAATCCAACTCCAAATCATCATCAGCAAGTTGCAAGTCCACTTCATTGTCAGAAACTACCATTGCATCACCATCCTGAGCATCATCCATCCATAGATTCCTATTTGTACCAAGAGGATACCTCTTAGTACCAGTTGGTTTTATTGTATGGGGAAGTGCAACAATTCGTGCAACTCTAGCAACTATTTCATATATATTTTTCCCATCCCATCTGTTTTGGATAAAACTGAAGATTTCTCTTGTTCTATTGTAGGAGAAGTTTCCCTTTTGAATCTCCATATCCTTGATGGCCACATATTTAGCAAAGCGTCCATCTTGTCCATTAGAGCTTTCTGGCTATCCATAATCTTCTTGTTAAGCTCCAGCATCAGCTTATTAAGCTCTCCTCTGGTAACTACTTTGTTTTGAAAAGAAGAGATCAATATTGTGTGTTCATTGTTACCTTTCATTTGGTGAGTGTTTGCTTCATCACCCCTAGCTACTTCTCCTATGGATCTTCTGGATACAGATTTTCCTTTTTTAGGTGTCATAGATTTCCAACTGCAAAACCTTAAATTCTTTAAGTAAAACTTCAGGATCTAATTTCTAGATACTTCCAATCCAAAATAAAGAGCTAGATCTAAGCTTGAATTCGGTTTTTCCAATAAAACCACTAAAATGTTGATTCCAAAACTGGATCAACATCCAAAAATAAGTTGTAGGGAACATTTGAGATCTAGATCTACAGATAACAGTGAAAATAATAGAAAATAGAACAAGTAGAGGCATGATTTTATAGTGGTTCGGCAATCTTTGGCCTACATCCACTTTATAGTTTTATTAATCATTGATTACAAAGAGTTTGAGATTATAAGTCACTAGTACAATGGTTTGATAGGTTCTATAGCTTAGAACTGCCAATAGTAGTTGCCAAGGCAACTATTGTAAGGGAGGTAGGAGATAAAGAATAGAAGCGAAATGAAGAACAACCAAGATTCAAGATCCTTCTTTGGTTGCTATAGGGCTGATACTTATAGTGAAACAAGTACATAGGTCAGAAATCTACTTGATTCAAAGACCAGAAGAGAGCGCATAGGAGTACACGTATGCACGTTGGCCCGCGTGACAAAAAAGACCACTAGGTACTGAAAGCTTCCTCTTGGCACTGACTGTTTTCCTTAAGTGGAAATTTGTTGTTTTCACTTGCATCACTCTTCTATCTCCAGACTGATGCTTCCCAAACTTTCTCATAGTCTCTGGGTCGATTCTGATGATTCTCTTGTTAACACTTAACTATCCTACTTTCTTGTCTTTCTTCTTGCTAGACCTAAGTATCACACATCCAAACTCTGAGTAAATTGCTTGTCTCTAAGTGGTTGGAGTAGTAGATGAGGTTCGTGGAGTATAAGTGGTCAAAATGGGTGATAAGGACCTTACGGTACCAAGAGAAAACTCTCAGTACTGAGTGGTTGATTTAGTCCTAAATTTATGTAGAACTTATTATGTTCATTTCTTATATCCTTCTGATCATGTTACCAAGTTCTCGAGTCATTTTATATTTGTCTTGTCCTTATACATCGGGTAAAATTCTGCTTGGTTAAAAATTGATCAACAACCATCGAGGTAGCTAAAGACTGTAGGAGTTGTGCCAGATGGGCATGTTTTTAGTCTTTTGGAGTAACAAGTGGCTGCCAGTCTTTCATCTGGTTTTGAATGTGCGATAGATGAACATGCAACATTCGTATACCTCATAGAGTTTGATGTGGTATGCTGATTAGTTAATGACCATACTTTAGACAGTGTGTCCAATGTAGGATCAATTCAGATATATAAGATTATAAAGGAGGATAATTGAGGCTACGCTGATGTGTTAGCCTATTCTTTGTTGATATGTGTTGTTGTTATATGTTTTGTTGTATCGTTGTTTGTTTGTTCATTCTTATTAATATGATAGAACCGATATGATTACCTAATAGATAATCTTAGGGTTGCTGTTTGCTAGCCATATAGTACTTGATGTTTTCTTATGTTTTAATTATTGTTGGATGTGTAGATGTTTCACCCATTTTATATCATACTATTTGATGTGTTACTTGACAATGCCTTGGTATGTTGGATAATATTTGTATGGATGGCACTGATATTACATGGGAGGTACTTGTATGACACTTTGAGTTATGCATGATTATGCTAGGCTAGTTATTATTACATATTAACATCTACATTCTAGACATAGTCTGACCCGCATTTTATTTATATAATACTCGTATCAGTCCGAGACATTTCAGGTTCATGGACGAAGTGGGCAGCTAGTGATTGTTGGGCATAGTTGAAAGTTAGTTTATTAGTTGATTAATGTATCATTATGTAATTATGTAGCCTCATGTATGTTAATATTATGGAGATATATGTATTGAAAACACTAGTTGAATATTTTAAGATATGGTGGGCATTCTACTTTTTATAGACCCACCGAGACTTACGTGATGTATTTATCCTTGTGTTATGACTCCGTATTCCATTATTTGTTTTACATTAGTATTGTTCTATCTTAGTAATGCATGTGTTTATTGTTTTGTGCCGATACTGAGTATGTATTGGTAAGTTGTTTATGATTTTTCATATAAGTACTGGTGTTAGCCAAAGGAAATATTCAGATGTGATACCTAATATTGCCTCATTGTCCACATTATTAGAAGGTGTCATCTAGAATACTCTTCGGTAGTATGGGTATAAAGGTGGAGTGTTACATGGAATCTATTGGTTAATATTTTGGAAATCGTTCCTTATGTATCAAGAAGTCGATTTCGATATGAAATCCACTCTTTTACGCGTAGAGTTCCATGGGATGATTCTTTTGACTTGATTTCCTCTAACATGCCAAAATGAATACAATCAACCTTCTCGCCTCACGTTATGCTCAGACGTGTGTCGATGCACCTACATGTGCAAGCATACGCACACGTACATGCAAATATGTAAAACTTCACAAACTATGTTTCGAGCTTTACCGAAGCAATTATTCGATCTGCTATTCTGTCAAGCAACTTAGCGCATCCGGCAATTGCTATAGCTATATGAGATTGGTCGTAACAACTAAAAAATAAATATCAATATAGAAAGTCATAATACATTAACTCCAAGTAGATAGAGTCCTAAATAAGATCTGATACAACAAATCTAGTGTAAAAATAGCATATCTACCATGTAGCACTACAATATCAAGTGAATATCATAAAGTATTGAAATCAAACCTCCAAAATGCTCTAGCTATTCCACTCTCGTAGCTTGTCCCCAAAAGCACCCGACTCCTAAAATAGTCAAGGCATAAATAGAAAAAGGCAAAATACAGGTTAGACATAAAGCCCGGTGTAAGGAGAACTACCTCAAAATATTGTATATCAAAATTATATAAATATATAAAAAAGGAAACTACTAAAAAAGGTCGGTCTTATCCACAACCGTGGCTCAGGGATAATCTGGAATGCCCGTAAACAAGTAAAGTAAATCCATCTCCAAATAGAGAATCGTACCTTAACCTGCTTTTCTTCTATAATCAATGAGTCGACACAACCAACATAATGTGACTAATATGCAACATTATACCATGATAAAAGTAACCCAATATACAAATGTAGGGGTAATATAAATATCATAATATAAGCCTATCCTAAAAGAAACAATAATAATATCAACCAACTGCTATACTACACATCGTCTACGACATAATGATACGTCAAATGGAGGATATAAATTGATACCCATCACTGCTGATGGGTGGGGTCCATAATGGAATCAATCATGATTTAGTTATCCCTATCTAGGGTGCAAAATAATTAGAGTTGATACCAAATTATACTATAAACATAAATCATAATCCAATGATTCGCTTCGAGGGTCCAAAATAAATAGAGCCAGTATTGAATTGTACCATAGACCTAAGTCGTATCTAGCATGATTGAACTTGTATAGATCTCAACATATGCCTCATCGAGCATAGTTGATACATGATCTACCCTAGATATCTAAAACCAATGTGGGTCTCACCATATCCCATGTCGAGGGTTAAACGGGTTATTAACAAGGTAAAATTCAACCTGAAGTGGAAGGTCAAGACGAAGATGAAATGACTCGAGAACTTCGAAACACAGTTAGAAAGACTAGAAGTTGGAACTTGGAAAATCTCAAGTCCATTGGGGAAAAAGAAATCTCTCGATACTAATATGTCTCTTTTGCCTATGGGACCCATTATCCTCTTATACTTTAAGTACAACTCCAACCTCTCATCATCAAATGCTTTTCTTAGAGTTTAGACAAGCAAATCTTAAGATTGATGAGAAGAAAGCAGAATAATACAAATGTTATCAAGAGAATCGTCGCATATAACTCAAGTCTACGGAAAAGAACCTGGAATACACCGAATCGAAGGTAGGAGAGAAAGGCTAGCAAAAGGCATGGGTTTACAACTAAGTAAAGATATCGGTATAGAGAGGAATCACTCGACACTGAGAGGTCATTTTTGGCCAAACGGGCTGGCGTACTGATTGGTGCATCCCTAGGCTTACTTCTGGACTTCAACTCAAGCAGGCTTCTAAACTTGTACAGTTGTTTCTCTATAAATATCAGCATTATAGAAACCAAAAATGGATCTTGGACTCTACTCGTTCTTCACCTCCTTTGTCTTCCCTCATAATAGTCACCTACACAGATACTTTTGGAAGTTTTAGGCTTGTAAACCTATCAACCCCTTTTTCAAGTTACTCTAATTCTCTCTCAAATCTATAACCAATAAAATATGATGTTGACGTAGGCCAAAGATTGCTGAAATGCTATAAAAACCTTGTGTCTTTAAACTTTTCTAATTTTTTTTAATACTTTTATACTATTTCTACTAGATTTAATCCTACCACAGGTTATGTTTGGATGTCGTTCCACTTTTGGCATCAACATCGACGTAAGGGATATATGACCCACTCATAGAAGATCATCATCATACCCCCTTAGCCATCATGGATTTCTAAACAAAATTCGCATAATGCCTATATGAAAGAAGACAACTTGAGTGTCTTATATAATACGCTATCGTAAGCTACAAAAGAGAACCAATGCCTATATACATACACATATACATACATACATACATACATACATACATACATACATATACATATACATACATACATATATATATATATATATATATTGAAAATGGGTTTTTTATTTATTGATGTATAAAGAACTTCGTTGGTTTTTCCTCCTTGAAAACCTAATCAAAGTAGTGAGAAAAAAGAGTGCAAGAATCCAACGATAACAATATAGTACAAACGTCCATAATTAAACATTAGACTATAAATAATTAATAAGCCACCGCCAACCTTCAAAGCCCACCAATATCATCCCGACATAAGCAAACAAAATAATTCATTAACCCTAGTGTTGACATCTATTATAAGCTAAACTGACTCCCCATTGCTTAATAAGATTCACTTCTTCTTTTGAATAATGGTGTCGATCTGTCATAAGTAAAATCTTATAAACCACATCCCTCTCCAATAGCTTAGCCCGCTATAATTTTGTGGATTCCTTTAGCTCAAAGGCTTTCCTGTTTCGCTCTGCCCATATATGTTAGATCATGGAAACTAGGGCGAAGAAGGCTATACGTTGCTTGATGTTCCTATCTTTGAATATCAATGTGAAAAGTCAAAATTTCTTCTGTTAAATCGCCAGAAGAGGAAGTAGAGATCCTCAACTTCATCTTGATGAAAATAAAAAGATATTTGCTATATTTACATTAGAAGAATAAATGGTTGTGGGATTCACTATTTTCGTGACATAGTGAGCATCGGCTATCAAGTTGGAATCCCTAATTTGACAGTCAATCCACTGCAGGTAATCTTTTGTTTACTGCCTTATATGCACACATCAACATATATTTTGCACCCATTTTATTCCATATGACATGATACCAGTCCACATTTGGGTTTTTTGTGCAAATCTCATTCCATACAGTTGAGAATATAAATTGCTCTGAACCATTTATCTCCCAATAGTCTGCATGTCTTCCTGTGTCAACGGAGATTGGTTGTCTCTTGTTTCTCATAGTAATTCAGGAATAAACTACTATTTTGCAATAGATGAGATACTTATTTTTATCAACAGGGTTGAACAAAGCCACTCTATGCCATCCCAGCAAATCCACTTGTGTTTTGTGGTTTATCCAAGGATCAAACCAAAGAGACGTTCTGGGTGCCATCAACGATTGCCCTATTAAATACCTCACTTGCAATATCTCTATGTCGTAGTATATGCTTCATAGTTACTGAATAGTTGTTATTTAGTTGTGTAGACCAAAAGTTTAAGTGCAATGGGCGCTTATTTTTGATCCATTCAGTCCATAAAGTTTGTTTGGTCAGGAAATCCTGGTTAGTTTAAGAATACCTATAGTTCTCAAATCTGAAAGCTCTGTTAAACCAATATCTTCTTTATTCTTTGCTCTAAGAGAGAGAATGTGCTTTGCTATTTTATATATCTTGCCTCTCTAAAAAAAGTTAGCACATAAGGCCTCAATTTTATTGATTATTGGTGTAGGCAAACGATATATAAGTAGCCAATATATTACAATATGGATAACCACAATTTGTAGTAAATGTGTTCTCCCTGCAGAAGATAAAATATTGAAGTCCTAGCTATCTAACTTCATTGTTGTTTTCTGCATCAATGGTCTATATTGAGTTGCGCTGACATAATTAAAAGAGAGACGACACCTAAATATTTGGTAGGCAAGTTTCCTTAACCCATGTCTAATATTTGTAATATTTCATTCTTTTATGGAACCAGTTTACTGAAGTAAAAATTTTAGATTTCAATTAGTCAACATGTAAACCAATAGATCTTTTATTTATATTAAAATGCATTTGATTCCTATGCATTTAAGTAGTGACCTCTAAGAAAAAGATAACATTGTCTTCATATAACAAGTGAGGGGACGTAGGTAAAACTTTGGAGATATGGTTTAGAATTTAGATACCCTTGCGAAACCGCGTCCTTTATCCATGAAGAGAGGATATGCAAGACAAGTATGGTGAGAGGGGACCACCCCGGCACAGGCCTTTATTTGATTCAAGAAAACCATGAGAGCAGCCATCCACTAAAATTGAATAGGTTGGGGTGCTTGTGCATTCGTAAATTAGATTAATATGAGAAGTAAGAAAGCCCATAACAGCCATTATATAATAAGCAAATTCCCAATTTAGCATATTGTATGCTTTTTTGAAAATCAATCTTTATGCACATCTTTGGCTCTCTCGGCATTTAATAGTGTCTTATAAACTCATGAGCAAGCAAATATTTTTTCCAATATATCTACTCGATATAAAGGTTGAGTGATTATCTGCAACTAAATAGGGTAAAAAAACTTGATTCTAGTGTAAATAATTTTAGCAACAATTTTGTTGACAATATTAAGAAATTAATTATGGCTTATCTTTTTTTGGGATGAGATCAAAAAGTGTGATTAATCCCTTTTCCATTTTTCCATATTTAAATATTTTCGGTATTAACTAAGAATAACTCTTTTTATAGTAGGCCATAGTGCAGTTTAAAAAATGTAACGACCTAGAATTTCTGTCATTTGAAATTCATATATTTAATTGATTTTTAATATTAATAAGTAAAATTTGTAAGTCGGATAAATTTTGTTTTGAATATATAGATTAATTGGATAATTAAATCGATAATTTAATATTTGAAATTACAGAAATAATTAGAAATTGGGTTTAAAATGATTAAAAATGATTTGTAAAGTTGTATTAAATCATGTTGGAGTTAGAAAGATGGTATAGAACTTTTAAAATTTAATTAAAAGTCAATTTGTGGAAATTGAATATTTTAATATTTAATTGACGAGTAAAAATAGCCATTTTTCAAACAGTCTCCAATTTCAACGAAACTAGTTTCATCTGATCCGTAATGTTAAATTATTATAAGATTTCAAATTTCGTATCAATCGGATTTACGGTTTGTCCGAGGCAAGCTAAAACGCACAGAAATCGGTTTGAGTGAATTTTTAAATTTAAATAGTCGATTTGAAAACCTATCTTCCAAATACTTTCAAATTGGCCTCCGATATATATTCCATTGCATTCGGAATAGGGGTAAAACATTATAAACGCCAGGCGGCACGCTTCGTTTGGAGTTTGGAAAAATTTCGGGTGAATAATGTCGCGTAATTTTCTATAAAAGGCCACATAATTTTCTTATTTTCACAAACCCTAACCCAAAAAGCTTCAGCCGACACTTTTCTAATTAATGGCCGAAAATTGTTCTCCTTCTTCCTCAATTTTCTTCAAATCCACACATCGATTCGACAAACTTCCTAAATGAAAGTTGTAGAGCTACGTGAGATCTTCGATCTCAACGGCTATGATCGAAATCAAGGCGACGAATCGTCGGCAATTTGCGTTCAAACGCACGCTGTTCGTGGGTCAAAATCTCGACATAGAGGGGGCCAAGCTCGTTTAAATTTAGGGTGAAGGTGGAGCATGGGGTGGCCGTTCGTTTGGCGTTGCTTGATCGTGGTAGAAGTGAACGTTGGGGTCACGACTATTAGGGTTTGGAGGCGGTTTTTTTGGGTTCACATACGTGAATTTCACGATGGGGAGGAAGAAAGAAGGGGGCGGTCGGATCTGGTGCAAATAGTATGGACGGCTGTGATGTAATCTTAGGTTAAAATAAAAAAAAATTGTAAATTAAATTTTATTATAATTCGTTCAAACTTAAAAATGTTATAACTCTTTCATACGAGGTCGAAAACTGACGAAACGAATTGCGTTAGAACCGTATTGATGAATACTACGCGATGGAGCTAGATTGGAGTTGATTGGAGCTAGTGAAAATTTTGGGTAAAATTAAACGCGTGTCTAATTTTATTCGAAATAAAACACTGCAACGGTTATTGGAAGCAAGGTGAGAACTTCTCACTCAATCGAATCTGTTTCGATTTAAATTTTAAATAGTTAGATTTAAAATTGCTTGATTGTATGCTTGGATGATAAATTGTTATCCGTTATATTGAAAGAGACCCTATGCGCCGTATATTAAGCGGATGTTATTTATTAAACATATATACCGCGATATTCCATCTCAAAGTGGAATTGGTATTATATATGTACTTGGAGTTGATTTTCCCGCATTATTTAGCGGAAGAGGCCCTAATGCGCCGCATAATAGTGGATAATATTTATATAAACCCTTATACCGCGATATTCCGTCTTGAAACGGATTTGGTATTGTGCTAACATCTGTGGATGCAGGGAAATAGGTTGGAGGGATCCAACTGGATTCCCCAACAGTATTGATTTATTTTACAGATATTTGAGATATATTCTGTTATCATATTGATATATGATGTTTGGATGTCGTGGTTGATTTATTGGTGATGTTGCAGCATTGGACCTATTTTTGGAGTTTTTAAAATGTTAAAGTAACGATTTTGAATTTAAAAGGGTTTTTAAGTGATTTTTGAAAGTATACATTTTATTGAATTTTGGAATTGATTCATTATAAATAAATAAACGTTATAATTTTTATGTTATAGAAATTATGATTTTTGTCAAAAATAATCGAAATGTGATTTTTGAAATAAGTAGTTGATTAATTTGTAAAATGGTTTAAATTGGGATTTTTGAATTATTATAAATGGTTTATATCAAAGATTTAAAAAAATTGATATTTATAAATTAAAATATTGGAATTATAAAACGAAGTTTTATAAGCGTTAAAATGAACTATAAATGGATTTCATGAGTGAATGAATTTTATAGATTTATAAATTGTGAAGTTACAAAATGAATAGATTTTGTAATACAGAGATTTATAAGTAATTAACTTATAAATTGGATTTTGGCATTTAAATGAGATATAAATAGAATTTGTTAATTAAGGGATTTTATAAGTCGATGTTTTTATAAAATATATATAAATGTGAATTTATAAACGTTGTTTTATAAATCCGAAACCAATTGAATTTGATAAGTAAATATGAAAGCTTATTAAAGGAGATATATCCATGATTTTGGACAGTGGATAATCCTTTAACTTAAAATATGTAGAAGTGTTGAATTTGGTAAATGATTTATATTCACGATTTTGGACAGTGAACAATATATTAAAGAAATGTTTTAGAAAGTGATCTTTTAGATAAAATTAAAACGATTTGAAGTTGTTTTGAAATGTGTTAAGGATCGAAATCATAGATTTCAACATTCATTGTTGAAATAGAGGTTTTTGAGAAATAAGAGGAAATAGTGGACTATAACAATGTTGTTATAGTAAATGATTTTCAAAAGAAAATGTTTTATATAGTATTGGGATTTATATATCTATCTTAATTTCGAATCCCTATACTAGTGATTTTGGGTTGTCGTAACGATGTTTTACGTAACATTTGTTTTGACTCAAATGAATGTGTTTAAGGGAATGTTTTCCTTAAAGAATAAATATATACTTAATTGTGATTTAAGTATATTGAATATTTTCTATGTATTGAAAATAAATAGATTTGTGAATTACTTATTATTAAATAAGTACGAAAAGTTTTCCAATATGAAGTGAAATGTTTTGAGATTATATCTTTTAAAGATAAACTGAAAGTGAATAATTGAAATCGATTTGAAAATTGTATATCAGTGGATATTTTGGAAGTGTGAATTCACATGGAATTTATAAATAAAAGGGAAATTTGTTTAAAAATAAACATTGATTTATTTTTGAAGTGTGGAAAAATATATATTGTAAAGATATTTTTGGAAATTGAATAATTTGGGAAATTATTTGGAATCTGGTGATATTGTGCATATCTATTGATAGTTAAATAACCGACTATCAATATTTACGTTTAAATGGGTATTTGTTGTGATTTGCTTGAATTTGAATGCTACACTTTTTTGAAAATAAGCGCTCTTTTTTCGGTTTAGCGGGGAGAGGACCTTTGGGTCATGAATCCCATTCCGAATAGTGATACGTCGTAATGGATAACATTTGAAGACCGGTGTTGAAGACCGGGTATTTTCGAAAACGGAAGGATTACCGTCGAATGTCTCTGCATCGGCTGATCTCCGATATAGAGATTTTATCACCCTTTGTGATGGGAAGTCTGGTCGTGATTAGTGAATATCCGGATTGCAAGGGCTTCTTTAGAAGTTCCTTCGGTTCCGTTCGATCCCGAAACGGACTTGTTATGGATGTGTGTCTGATGTTACAATTTGAGATGTAAAGCTGGTTTCTATCAAATACATTTTTGTTGGTGGCGGAGAATTTATTCTCTTAGCTTAACACCCTTCTTTGAGACGTACGAGCTCAGAGGTTATGTAGTTGATGGTTACTAGTGATATATTCCCAATTTGGTAATGTGGCATAGGAAGTGATGTTGATCATTTGTTGATCAAAGCATAGCTTTTGTGAAAAGCGTAGCTTTGTGGACGAGAATTCGTCGGACCTCACACCCCGAAATGGTCAAAACAGGAAAGATGCATCAAGGTTTTAGGGAGTAGCGCCCCTTAGGGTATGTGCATTTCCTTCTGGATATAAGTGGTATCATGGTATGGAGCCCAGATACTTAACTTTGGTGGATGTCGCAAATATATATGACTTTGTGATTGATGTTGGTTGAGGATCTTCGGATAAAGGTTGTTTACAACCGAGGGATGGCATACTCATGTCAGTTGTTACCTACTTTTACAGAGGTAACCCGGCCTTGTGTTGGCAGAGATCCGGTTAGGTTCTCGGGGCGTCTCTCCAGAGGCGTTTCCATGTGGTAATGCGAAGTTCCTTGGCTGACCATTTGTTGGAAAATCTAAAGAGACAATACGAGCCCTGTACAGTTTTAGTTGTATAACCCGGTATGGAATGTGGCGGTAACGTGCTATTGAACATGGTGGCTATAGTAGGCATACGATAATGGTCGTATGTTGGCTAAGATTTATATTATACTTTCGAAAGGCACTTATAGTAATAATATCAAAGAAATTTGCGTATCAAGCATGTTTGACTACCATAAGGAGAAATCTCCTCTGATTCTGCGTTTGCATTGTGTGTGTGTGAGGGAGGCCTTATGGTAGTTTCATTTTCTAAAAGCATTGCGGATCTATATTTAAAAATATTTCTTTGTTTGTTTTAAAGATAAATTGCTTTAAGTTCTCAGACCAATCCCATTACTGACCTGAAGTTTATTGTTCCCTTCCTAAACTCTGGGTGCCCATCCTTTTCCACACGGGCAGCCTAGAGTCAGGCTATCAGGTCATTCTGGAATTAAGGAGATGCTGTGGAGCTCAAGAGGCGAGCTGGATGGCGTGGCGTATCAACTAGTATATAGTATTTCTTTTCCGCTGTTTGTTGTTGTAAAGTCTGATAATGTAATGTGATGTAAGGTAATAACTGATATAGTTCTTTGTTTTAAAGATTATTCATTTATCTGTTATATGTTGTTCTGCTGCGATTGTGAGATTTTGTTATTGTTTCTGTTGCTTCTTCTTTCTTCTTCCACCTCTTCTTTAACCCTAACGGTTCGGTTTCCGGCATTCGATTGTTCGGCAGTTGATATAGTGGACGTATTAATGTCGACTTTCGTGAGTCAAAAATCGTAATCGTTACAATGTGGTATCAGAGCATTTGGTTAAGCGACAACCTTGGCTCTGTTGGGAATTACTCATTAAAGATAGAGTCAGTAGTACTCTGGAATGAGTGTGAGTGTAATGATAGATATAAGCGCGTATATGTTAGTGAATATAAATTTTTTTTATATTGTGTTTTCTTATCCGTTGAGCTGTTCGTGAATTCTGGTCGGTATGTAGGACGCCATGTATCGATAGGGATTTCTAAACACTTAAACAAGATAAATCGACATGGTATCATTTTAAATTTGGGCAAATGAAATAATTTTACCCAAATGATTTTTATATATAAAAAGGGCAAATTTTCCATAAATTATATAGGATATGGTTGCTTGGTTGTTAGGAAGTGATAATATTAAATTAGTATCATCGAATATTGAATAAGAAATTGACACTACAAGAAAATGTTATATTAATAGCAAATGACTATTGCATCAGAGCTTGACTTGCTATAGTTAACTAGTTAGTGGTTATACAGGGTAGAGGTTAGCGTCATCATTATTAACTTAGCGCTGTTGTTAATACCAATGGAGAATTTTTTACGGTCCAATTTTATTTCCCTCCATCTTTTTTCAGTGCCGCTCAAATCCACTTCTCCTTTTTCACTTTCTTTTCCCTCTTATTCTCCTCTTCACTGGAATCCTTCTTTAATCTCAAAGCTTTGGAATGATTCCAAGTGATTCCCTCAAGGCTCGATTCCTCAAGGCTCCCTCAAAGCTCTGCAACCCTCAAGGTTCGATTCCTCAAGCGATTCACTGGAATCCTTCTAGGAAGCTGAAGCGCGTCTTCTAGGCTCGATTCCTCAAGTGATTTCTCAAGCGGTTCTTCAAGGCAGCTTCGCGAACTTGGGTGTCGGTAAGTGATATTGGTGATAACACCGGTGTATACCACTATATCCTTTCTGTGATTTAATTAAGATTGAATGTGTTTTCTTTGGATTTGTTGTCAATGGTAGATAATTTGTTGTCTCACTTGCTGTATCTCGTTGGTCGAATTAATTTGTTGAAGTCTTAACTTCTACGATATTTTCCCCTAAATGAGATTTGATAAAGAACAGTTGAAATATAGGTGGGTTGCAGTTTCATCTTCTGTATTACGAAGTGTACATCTTTTATCTTCTAAGTCGTTCCATCTGCCAAGTCCTTTTCTAATAAATTAGTCTATCTGGTAAAGAAAAATATATAGTATTTGACATTTTTGGTGAACAACATTTGTTCTAGATCTGATTGTGCCATGGCTGAACCACTTTTTTGTTTCAAATGAAGTCCAAGCTAACTACAGGGACAATTCCCACTATTTGAGTGACAAGTCAAGTAGTCCTAGATGTTATCATTGTGAATTTAAATTTCTTTTATCTAGTTATGAATATTAATTGGTAGATCGGATTTCTAAAATGCCACTTACCATTATTGATAATTTTACCAACTGTGTGGTTGTGTGATTTAAACATTGTCATGCAAGACCATCCTAGGACATTGTTAATGGACTGTTGATTTAGTCAGGGATACAGCCATGGCTTGTATATCATTGTGACATGTCTGAAGGAAATAAGCATTAGCTTCCCTGTTATTGGCTTCAAATAAAATGTATCATATATTATTTGGAGTTAGCATCCATAGTTTGGAATTATCAATAATCACATAGTCAAGTTTTCAGTTCTTTTTTGGTTTTCCTTTTAATATATCATGTCTTGCTTTACTTGTTCTGCAGATTTAGATTTCATTGGCCTCCATTCAATAGTGTAAACCATTTACATTTTCATTGATTTGCTCCACCTTTCCTACCCAAGTATTGTTTTTGATTATAATGTTACAATATTTCTCCTTTCTAAAATTATTTTATTTATCTTTAACTTTGCCAGTTGGAAAAAACTAAATATTTATCATTGGGACCTCTAGGGGGTTTTATACATGCAGAGGAATTATAAATCCTGCTAGTTTATTCTAAGATTTGTCATTGCATTGCAGTAGACAAGTGTAACAGTTATAAATAAATTATATTTTCCTAAGCATATGACTAAGAACTCATTGTTGAATTATCTCCTTAGCATTGCTGGCTACTCATTGTTTTAGGTTTTGAATTATCTCCTTAGTGTTGCTGGCTACTAGTATTATGTTAGCGATGTTGAATTATATATTGTTTGGTGTAAATATTACTATATATATATATATATATATATATATATATATGTAAACTACAGTGTGCTACACATGTGAAATCTATTGTCTACTTTGACTGGGTGTACTGACTTTTATTTTAACTAGGTCGTGGATAACTATGGGTAAATTATTGTTGTAGAGTAGATAGAAGAAAGAAAAGATTGATTATCAGTAAGCAGGAGTTGGTTCGGCAAACTGTAACATTTGAGCCATGAGAAATCTTTGATTCAAGAGAATCAATTATAACAACAACTTAGGCAGCAAAGACTGATATAGCAAGGCAAATAAAAATTGGGAATCCAACACAGGGAAATATATTATGTGCAGGACAGAGATAAGACAAAGAATATAAAAAGCATTGGCAAAGTCTGTCAGCTAACATGACTCCTAAAACCCAAATCAAGTTGGTTAATTACTAGGTGTTACTACTCCAATCAGGTTTTTCTTTATTCTTTGGAAATAAACTTGTATCTTTTTTATTTTATATACTTCCTTTATCTGGTCTGCATAATAGCCTTTGAAGTTAACTAATTAGTTCAAATAACAAATTAGCCGATCTGATCACTCTGCATGTGCATCTTTACTCCGAATGTGAATTTGCAGACTACCTTTTTAAGCTTTTGTACAGTTGATCTACTCGAAGTTCAACTATGAACATGTGATATATGAACTATTTGGTTATTATTTAATAATCAACAGTCAAACTTCTAGATATGAACTGAACAATTTCGCGTAATACCTGCTTTAACCAATTTTCTTCGCAAGTGGATTCGTAATACATGCAAGCGCTTAACTACCCAGACATTTAGAAAATATATTCAACACTTCAGCTTTTCTTTTATTTGCTTTGAACGGCACTACTAAAGTTATGAGCAGGTGAGATCTGCTTTCTCTATTAGTTTTGTCTACCCCTTTACCACGTACATGTATTCCCTGTTGGCTTTATTAATGTTTCTTTTGAAGTAGTTGGTAATTTTCTCATATTTCTAAATGCAAAGCGGTCTTATTTTAAAACATTGCAAGATAACGTTACTATAAAAATTATTCAGCTGTCTACCCATGTTTCATTTTAAAACATTGCAAGATGACAGTGAAGTGTTGTTGAGTGAGGTATATGTCTGGTCTGCCTAATGTGCAATTCTTACTTTTCTATGTATTGAGAGTTTGTACAGAGCTTATATAACAAACAGTGTCAATGCTTGACACATGATATTGTTATTAGGATTGCTCCCTGCGTAGAGCTTACAGTAATCGAAAACACTTAATGAAAACACATAATTAAAACAAGTACTTAACTGTCATATCCTTGGTACAAATCATTTACTTGAGTGGACTTATTTGATATCAAAAAACATAACAAAATATATTTTCCAATTTGATTGGTCGGCTAAATTATAATAAATCAATCTGTCAATGTATTTTTTTTCTTCCGAAAATTTCATATCAAACTGGATTCTCCCTTCCCAGCATAAAACTTAAATGAATTTGTATAACATAATTCTCAGGTGCAATTACAAAAGGACCAGGTGTTAAAGTGATTTGGCGAATGGCAATCATATTGCATTTGCATCAACGTTGACTTTGAGTTAAAACCATCATTAAATATGCTAATATATTGTTACAAAAGTAATTCAAAAAAAGTGCTAACTTGAGTATAAAAAAAAGGAGCACGGTTGTTTTCTAGTGCTAACAGTATTAGATGTCTCAAGTCCAAGCACATGCAAATTCTAATTCAATAACTGATTGGGAAATTTGCAATGTATGAGTTTAGTCTAGTTGTTTATCGATATACCCGACTCGATCTGCTGCTCTATTCAGATCTGTTTCAATGGTAGGTTGGAATACTTTTGCACCTGTTTTAGATTACGAGTTTGTTTCATAACTTTATTTATGGTACATGTCAATAATTGAGTTCTGGTTTTCAAATGAAGTAGTGGGACGTGTCAGGGCAGCAAACATTGGATTAGGCAGTGAACAAATTTCATCCACCTATGTACATCTGACATTGAATACTCTGACAAATTGTAATTAACTCATTACATATTGAAAGATAACAAGCTTCAAGCTTCATTGATAACAAGCTTCAAGCTTCATTGATGACTAGTAGAATTGTTGTTCTGACATATTATTACATTTCCAAATGTAATTGTTTTAATAATATATACATTAATGTTAATTTTGCAGATGTTTAAATTAAAGACTGAAGGTGACATGGTTGTTAGAGAAGAGAACCAAAAGCCAGTCTAAAGTTCCGAGTAGGATGATTGATGGTTCTACAACAATGGAAATGGTTACGAGTTTTTTATATTAGTAATTGAACTTAATTCTTGTTTATAATTCAAATTTGAACCCAAACTTACATTTTGATCTACAGACTTCCAGCAGCAGCTTAAAATCAAAGTTAGAGAATATTAACTGACCAAGAATGGTGTAAGAGGAAAATGTAATTAAATGAGGGTATTGTCAGCTATCTTTTTTGTCCCTAATTTTCTTATTTTGTGGTTATATTATTACCTGAGCCGTGATATTATTCTAGATACAGATATCAAAAGAGGAAGGACATCTAAAGAAAATTGAAGAGGAAACAAAGGAGATGTGGAAAAGGAAGCGTGAACATGAGGAACAATGGGAAGGGACATGGGAACAATGGGTATGTTCATAGTTATTAGTATTTGAAATTACATCATAAGTGCATTTATAAATAATTCATATATAGTGTATGTATATTAATTTATCAAATATTGCTATTGTAATTACTTTTGTTTGTAAAATGTGTGTATAATGTCTGATTAAGGTATTTGATCGTTTTGCAAATGTTTAACTTCATTTCAAAACCATCACTTTCAAGAAAGGTTGAATATATATTAGGACTGTATTGGTGGACATATTCTAAAGAGAGATTGAATATATATTAGCCGTATGGTGCCCAATCTAGTCTACAGAGAGATTCTGAACTTAATGCTGAAACTTCAAAATGATTTCCATAAAATCTGACTTTGGATTCTATTTAATTGTTTTTAGGAAATTAGTGCGAACTTTCACATAGTTCAATAAATAGCATTGATAGTTAGTAGCATCCTAATTTGGATTATTAATGTAGTATAATGTCCTTCCATGTTACTGAACACATCCTCTAATATCATATGTTTTTTCCTAGAGTACTGTCATTTATTTAATAAGTATAGCTTAAACAACCCAAACCATTTTTATTCAATTAAAACTGTAAGGTAGGATAAAGTCTATATAGAGATTAGGATGCGTTAGTTGTACACTGCATAGCCTAGCTGCATAGTCGGAGTTGAACTTACGTATTTATGGCGCATCAACGTCAACCCATCTTAACATAATACTTAATTTTCCAATTGTTACTAACAAATTAATCTTAGCCTACACATAAGCCATTAAATAGCTAAATAGGTAGTAATGATGTTTTCCATATCAGTTAAGTCGAGGAGACTACATGACTGCACTAGACCACAAGTCTACAGAGTTGAGATATTTGCAAGAAATTCAAGTAAAGAGTTTCTAAAATATGCGTTTTATGCTTACCATACGTGAAACTTTATTAGACTTGTATTATTTCTCCTGCTCTACTTATTAATTTCTGGAATAAAAATATGAACAGAGTAAAGAATGACTTGCAAACTAATAACTCTAAGTATGAACAGGGTACAGAATGTGCTACGCTTATTTGCTACATTGAGCGATGCCAAAAAGAGAAATACTGCATCACTAATAGACTAGTAGAGTGTAATCTAAGAAGTAAATGTGGTTCTATCGTTGTGCAAGGTTACTGAAAGCATGAGTCTTTTTTTGGATTCTATAATGAGTGAGCTATAAGGAGTGTCAATATGAAAAAAAAAACTACACAACAACAAGGCATGACCTGTTGGACAGCAATTTAATGTTAGTGCATGTAGCTGCTTGCATTTATATCAACTTCAACATGAAAGCATCTTTAACTTCATTGACCGGCAACTTCAACATGAAAGCATCTTTAACTTCATTGACCGGCAACTTCAACATGAAATACTAACATCTGAAGGTGGTAAGCTATGGGAAAGGGCTAAAGAGAATAGGAGAACATGAATAGCAAATAGGTATGGCATATTGTTTTGCTTTAACCATTACTTTTTTTCCTTCAACGTTTGTACTAATATTTATTGATAGTAGTAGGATTATTCATTGCAACCATATTCATTATGAAGGTTTACCGTCAGAAATCAACAGTTGATGGTGGTTTCAAGCCAACATGGACATCGAAGGCTGTAGAAGAGGAAGAGGAAGTAGCCGCTGTTTACTGTTCAGGGCACGGCAGAGCATATCTCGATGGAAGTAGTTCTGCTGAATGAGTTCATCAATGTGAATGTAACAATTGCTACACTGGTTCTGATTGCTCTAAGCTAGAGGATGACCATTGCGCTGCTGACGTAGTAACGTAATATTCTTATACTCTCTCTCTCTCCATCTATCTCTATTTCTAATAGACGGTTAAATTAAAAACGGGGTGTGTTTCATCAAACTTGGAATCATGCAGCTTTAAAGTCCGTGAAGATGTAAAATTAAATGTAAGACCCACCTATAGTGTGCGCTTATATATATTCCAACAGTTCATATTGGTTTTCACCTTTACGGTTTTGAAGGAGTAAAATGTTTAGAAATTATTCAAAATTTGGCATAGGCGATCTTCTTAACAAATTGAACACATCAACAAAAATGTACTCTGATCCAAAAAAAATTCACCCAAAGAGATGAAGGGGATGGGAGGGAGATAGATAAGAGGGGGTGTGTGTGGTGGGTGTGTATGTGTTTGAATCTATATGCACTTTTAGCATGCCATTGCAATTAAATGACAGCTTTCTCGAATTTTTTGTACACTGCAGTGGTGACGCTATGTTTCTAGAAAAATACTGGCTGCAGCAAAAATCACTTTCTGATGTACTAATACCACGGTGGCACAGAATGAGCTATTATTTTTATCCACATTCTACAAGTGTTGAATCATTTGAGCTTCTGGAACTCATCAAACTTTACATAAAGTTGTCGGTAATGCAAAAGCTGATGATAAGTACATTGTATTTGGTAATGGAGTAACCCAACTTCTCACTGAATTGGTTATCGCACTTTCACAACACAGAGTTTTACTGCCTAATATGGTGGCAAACGTTCTTGCGGATGTTCCTTCCTATCCTGTAAGTCCATGTACATTTTGCGAACTACGGGCTGGTTGGATGACGTAGTGCACAACTTCTTCATAAAACCTGCCCAGTGATTTTTTCATGACATGGTGCAAGTGATGGGCTTAAATTCACCTGCCCGATGAAGTTTTAACAATTTGATGATAATATTTTTTTTGTATGCTGCTAACAGTGAAATGGAGCTGGAGAGGGTACTTTTACTCATCTCTTGAATGCTGGTATAGGTTACTTGGATTTTGTTTGTTCCATTTCAGTGGAATTATATTCTTAAATCAAATTGCTTGTATTTGGGTGACGTTTGTATGGCAGAGGCATATGTCTCTGACATGAATTCACTTGGTCGATTGGATGTAATCGTTCCAATCAATACTAATCTCTCAAATGCTGGTATATGTCACTTGAGTGTATTTGTCTTTATTATCATCCCTTTTATTCTTTGTCAGTTAAATCACTATATCAGATTACTTTAATTTTGGTGTTAATTCTGAGGCAGAAGCAAATATGGCCAAGGTGAATTCAGATGGTCAGTTGGATCTGACTGTTTCATCAATAATGAGTGTAAGTGTTATCTTTCTTTTTTCATGGTTCCATGTCATATATACTAGATGTTGATCAGAATAACATTTTTCTATCATAATTAATATCATATCAGTTAAACATTAAGCAGTACTCATCAGTTATATAGTTTACATATGTAATATATATTTTCAAGAAAGAAGGCGAAGAGGTTTATTTTCACAAACATCATTATGTGGAATAATTTTTGATATGGAAACAGTAATGCTTCATAGACTTTATTGTTTAAATGCAGGCAACCTGAATTCGCCTGGTCAATCTCAGTTGGATCTGAATGTTCCGATCAGAGATGAGTGTAAGTGTTTTCTTGTTCCTTTTATGGTCTCACGTTATGTATACTTCACCCTTAAGCTCTATCATCATCAAACATCATGTATATCATCTATCATATTTTAGCAATCAAAATAACATGCCATTGATTTTCATATGTAACCTAAGCTTATTCTATGCTTGCTATTTGTAATCTTAGGTACGTATTCGATGATGGTATTGATTTTATTAAAGCATCGGCGATGGACGGCACCAAGGCAAGTTGAACAATGACTTGTCTTCAGTTGCAGTTTTATATGTATATGATACTAATATAGTTTGTGGAAAGGAAATTACTACTACAGACGGATCTTTATCGGGCACGTGGAGAATGCTATGGACGACCGAAAAGGAGCAGCTTTTTATCATCAAATACGCTGGTTTTTTTGGTACGAAGACTAGAGACGTGATGTTGACATAAACCATCTCAAGGTAGATGTCTTTTCATTGGAAGAAAGCCACAAACTAATCGTTTGCTGGTTTTGGTAATAAATTCCCATATTTTAGATGTTTTCAGTTCTGTATATATCTTCTAGTTATCTATTTGTTGATGATCAAACAAAGACCTCTGACCATTTTTAGATGTTTATTCAAGATGATAGAAAAACTTTACCTTTTTAGTGTGATGAATATTTAGTGTTTGCATTATGAATCCGATTTAACTTTGTGTACACTTTTTTGATGAATTGATTATCAAGCATTACTTTTGCTTTACAGGTAGATGGATGACTGTGATGCAAAAAAATGTTGCAACGAGTTATGGATCAAAGTTATTTTTGCTGCTAGAACTACTTTTTGGTTTTAACGTATGTATTACTTGCTTTTGTTTTGCTATTGCTACTTCTAATGTAATGTTCATTAAATATTACGATATGTTATGCATCATTCTATGTGAATGTTGAACGGTTAGTTATTTTTCGTTTAATGTGATATATATGATTATGTGAAATGATACATTGTGTTTACGTAAATTTATCGATTGTAATGTGATAATGGATATATACGTATTGCAAAAATGATTTTCAAAACGCTGTTAAGAACACCATTAATAAGACTTTTTATTTCATGTTCAAAATGCTACAAAAAACGTGTTTTTTATAGCGTTTCTTCTGTTGCAATAATAGGTCATTGATTTATTACAATATGTTGATTTACAGCGTTTATAAAAACGCTGTAAAAGTCTATTATAGCATATTAAGAACGCCTTAATAAGATTTTTTATAGCATGTAAACCATGCTATAAAAATACATGTTTTTATAGCGTTTCTTCTGTTGCAATAATAGGTCATTGATTTATTACAATATGTTGATTTACAGCGTTTTTAAAAACGCTGTAAAAGCCTATTATAGCATATTAAGAACGCCATTAATAAGATTTTTTATAGCATGTAAAACACGCTATAAAAATACATGTTTTTTATAGCGTTTCTTCTGTTGCAATAATAGGTCGCTGATTTATTACAACATGTTGATATACAACGTTTATAAAAACGCTGTAAAATCCTTTTGTAGCGTTTTTTAAACGCTATTAAAGGGTATTTTTGTAGTAGTGTGAAATCATAATCAAAAGCTGAGAAATAAATCCATATACAAATGAGATTTATAAATGTAAATGTGATTCATAATTTTAAATGGAATTCCAAATTAATATTTGAAAACAACTTTGAAGAATTTGAAATTTTGATATTTGGGAAATTTAAATTCTTTGGAGTTTGAAAATGATTTTCAAGGGTTTTGGAAAATTGTTTTGAAGGGAAGAAAGCACTAAACTCTTTTCGGTCGTTGGAAAATAATTCCGATGATGATGGCGACATCATCGGTGTTCATTTTCGAGTTTCCAAAGCAGGAATTGCTGCCGAATTATTTTAAAAGGAAGTTGTTTGGAAAAATTGAGTTTGGTTTTGGAAATTCAAAAGATAATTTGAATAGATTTCAAAAATAATTTTTGAAAGATTAAAAAGATTCTGGAATGTTATATAAAATGTTTATGGAATAAAAAATAAGTTTGGATGACATAGGAAATTCCAATTTAAACTGAAATTGACCTGAGTTAACTGGAATAAAGGTGAATTTTAGAAGTCTAATAGACTAAATGATTGGAATACAATTATTAAGTTGGAAAATAACTTGTAAGTGAATAAATAAAATTTGCAATTACAAGTTCAAGGAAATGAAATTGAATGTTGAAATTCAATTTGAATTTGTAAGTAAATGGAATTTACTTTAGAATTGGAATCTGAATTGGATTTATAAGGGAAATTGAAGTTAAGTTAAACAAATGATGTTTGAAATGGAATATAACTTAAGTAATGTTGAATGAAGTTGATTTTGGTATCGAAGTAAATTAATAAAGTGAAGTGATGAATATGAACTTGAGTTATATAATGAAATCCAACTTTTGTGGTTAAAATGAATTAGCAATTGAATTAATGAATGAATTGAATGTAAATCAATTGATATGAAATAATGGATGTAAGTGTTAATTCATTAAATCTAATTAAATGTGTTAAATAAAATGAATGTTAGTAAAGTCCAATGTTAATGAATCAAATGTGATTGAATGAAAAACCAATTCATTGAATATTAATGAGAAGTGAACATATATTGATTTGATGATTGGAATTGTTGTTGGATGATAGTGTTTGGTGGTTGCATTTATTGCTTTTTATTGCATTTGCTATATTGGCACATATTGTTGTTGCTTCTGGTATATGTTGTGTATCGATATTATTCTCAATATACATGTTTCTCATTGTTGTTGAGTGATTAGTAGGTGCGGATTGCGCTTGCTTCACTTTTGGATCTCGCTTTCACGCTATATTAGCCGTATATGCTCGCTAATAATATATAAGGTACATATCTCGGATTACATATCGTACTTTTACACTTTTTTCCCTGTGGATGCCTCATTACTTTGATGAGATGTATATTTGTGATATATATATTGCCATTTTTTTTCCGATCGAGCCGCGCAAAGGAGGTTATGGCGAAATTTTATGAAAATTTAAGGCGTTAGAGTATTTTTGAGAAAAGTGGAAAATTTTGAAAACTATAACTTTGATTTTGGAGTGAAAAGCTAAACGATATAGTTGGTTTTGAAAAGTTAACTAAGTATGATTTAAAAACTTAGTAAAGTTATTGTAAGAAGTTCAACTATTGGATTTTGGGAAAGTTAAACACTTAAGTGAATTGAAATCTAATTTGAATGGATGTTTGAAAAGTTAATGGATTTCAAGACTTTTTCTTTCTTGGTAATTTCGAGGACGAAATTCTTTTAAGGGGGGAAGTTTGTAACGACCCAGAATTTCTGTCATTTGAAATTCGTATATTTAATTGATTTCTAATATTAATAAGTAAAATTTGTAAGTCGAATAAATTTTATTTTGAATATCTAGATTAATTGGATAATTAAATCGATAATTTAATATTTGAAATTACAGAAATAATTGGAAATTGGGTTTAAAATGATTAAAAATGATTTGTAAAGTTGTGTTAAATCATATTGGAGTTAGAAAGATGTTATAGAACTTTTAAAATTGAATTGAAAGTTAATTTGTGGAAATTGAATATTTTAATATTTAATTGACGAGTAAAAATAGCCATTTTTCAAACAGCCTCGAATTTCGACGAAACTAGTTTCATCGGATCTGTAATGTTAAATTATTGTAAAATTTCAAATTTCGTGTCAATCGGATTTACGGTTTGTCCGAGGCAAGCTAAAACGCACAGAAATCGGTTTGAGTGAATTTTTAAATTTAAATAGTCGATTTGAAAACCTATCTTCCAAATACTTTCGAATTGGCCTCCGATATATATTCCATTGTGTTCGGAATAGGGGTAAAACATTATAAACGCCAGGCGGCACACTTCGTTTGGAGTTCGGAAAATTTTTGGGTGAATAGTGTCGCGTAATTTTCTATAAAAGGCCATATATTTTTCTTATTTTCACAAAACCTAACCCTAAAAGCTTCAGCCGCCACTTTTCAGATTAATGGCCGAAAATTACTCTCCTTCTTCCTCCATTTTCTTCAAATCCACACATCGATCCGACAAACTTCCTAAATGAAAGTTGTAGAGCTACGTAAGATCTTCGATCTCAACGGCTATGATCGAAATCAAGGCGACAAATCGTCGGCAATTTGCGTTTAAACGCACGCCGTTCGTGGGTCAAAATCTCGGCATAGAGGGGGCCGAGCTCGTCTAAATTCAAGGTGAAGGTGGAGCATGGGGTGGCTGTTCGTTTGGCGTTGCTCGATCGTGGTAGAAGTGAACGTTGTGGTCATGGCTATTAAGGTTTGGAGGCGGTTTTTTTGGGTTCACATACGTGAATTTCACGATGGGGAGGAATAAAGAAGGGGGCGGCCATATCTGGTGCAAATAGTATGGATGGCTGTGATGCAATCTTAGGTTAAAATAAAAAGAAAATTGTAAATTAAATATTATTGTAATTCGTTCAAACTTAAAAATGCTATAACTCTTTCATACGAGGTCGAAAACTGACGAAACGAATTGCATTGGAACCGTATTGATGAATACTAGGCGATGTAGCTAGATTGGAGTTGATTAGAGCTAGTGTAAATTTTGGGTAAAATTAAAAGCGTGTTTAATTTTATTCGAAATAAAACACTGCAACGGTTATTGGAAGCAAGGTGAGAACTTCTCACTCAATCGAATCTGTTTCGATTTAAATTTTAAATAGTTAGATTTAAAATTGCTTGATTGTATGCTTGGATGATAAATTACTATCTGTTATATTGAAATAGACCCTATGCGCCGTATATTAAGCGGATGTTATTTATTAAACACATATACCACGATATTCCATCTAGAAGTGGAATTGGTATTATATATGTACTTGGAGTTGATTTTCCTGCATTATATAGCGGATGAGACCCTGTTGCGCCACATAATAGCGGATAATATTTATATAAACCCATATACCGCGATATTTCGTCTTGAAACGGGATTGGTATTGTGCTAGCATCTGTGGATGCAGGGAAATAGGTTGGAGGGATCCAACTGGATTCCTCAATGTTTGATTTATTTATAGATATTTGAGATATATTATGTTATCATATTAATATATGATGTTTGGATGTCATGGTTGATTTATTGGTGCTGTTGTAGCATTGGGCCTATTTTTGGAGTTTTAAAAATGTTAAAGTAACGATTTTGAATTTAAAAGGGTTTTTAAGTGATTTTTGAAAGTATACATTTTATTAAATTTTGGAATTGATTCATTATAAATAAATAAACGTTATAATTTTTATGTTATAGAAATTATGATTTTTGTGAAAAATAACCAAAATGTGATTTTTGAAATAAGTAGTTGATTAATTTGTAAAATGGTTTAAATTGGGATTTTGAATTATTATAAGGACAAATTTTCAAAAGAGACCAATTTTCAAAACCATTTGCAAATATAGGCTAGTTTTGAAACTAATTGCAGAAATAAGCTAGTTTTGGCCAGCTCAGCGATGAGTTGGCCTTTTTTAAAGAAATATAACGGGGCGCATTTCAGAAGTGCACCCCTTTATATTTGCACTGGCGCATCTGCAAAATGCGCCAGTGCAAATCTTTGTTGTCCAAACCTGGACAGCAAACTATATTAAGCAATTCGAATTGAAATACACAAAATCAAAATTCAATTGGACAATCTTAAATGATAGCAAACGTTTATCAATATGCAAGCCAATAAATAAAACTACTATTAAATAAATTCTAGCATGAGAAAATTAAAATCCGATTACATTCGAATTAAAGCAGAAGTTATAGTTCGATTACAAAAGCAAATTAATAGCAAACTAAAAATAGGAGTGCTCATGGTTGAGTTGGATCGTCTTGCGTAGGTGGGGGTTGAGAAGGTCCAGCAGATTGCGGTTGGTGTGTATCCTGCCTTCTTTTAGTTCTTCGCTCTCTAATCCGCATAGCTTGTTCGGAAGAGCTTGGCCGTGTTAATCGATTTCTAAAAAGGAGCGTGTCAATAAGTTTCTTCAAATCAAGACACCGTGGTTGGACTTCTCGTTCGGGTACTCTACCATGTCCGATATCAGCTAACCCTCCTCCTACCGTCTCTAGTAAATCGGCCTACAAGTTGAAGTTATTTATTCAAAATTAGAAATATAATTCAAGCGAACAAACTAAAAATATCACGATAATGTGAAGATTTACCACATCTCGCTCAAGCGGTGCACGAGCGGTGTATGCTCGTTCGTGAGAAGTCCGATCTGAACAATGAATCTTCGAGTAATCGACCAATACCAAGTCATGTATCTCGAAATAGGAATCGTAGGAAGCTGTTGGTGTACGATACGGTTATGTCTATCGTTCCACTGGACGATAGCAAACTCCAAATCCGGCTTTGGTTCGCATGGATCAGGTATGTGTTGCTGAAGACCAAATTGTCGCATCACTCGATCAGGATTATACATTTCTACATCTCGCATGCATATGATAGGTGTCTTACAAAGCCAACTATGCATCCCACTTAGACATATCTGCGGAAGATCGACTAGCACATCCTATGTATACGGATTCCATATAACAGCTTTATCTGTTAACATGTCGAGCTGGTCGCGATAGTAAGTGGCCACCTACTTTGGATACTCAACCCAACTCCTCGAACCAAACCACCTATATTTAGTTATACAAGTAGAGTTTTATTAGTACAAAAATACACACATGTAAATGTAGTTGGAAATTCACTACCTTGCACTATAAGGCGATGTTCTGTCGATTTGCTTGGACGAAGTCACATTTGGACGACCAATGGGAAGATGTGTCCGTGCCCAAAGCTGTGAAATAAATTAAAAATTTGAATACTTTAGAATTACATATGAGTTTACAGAAAATATATCTATGCATATTGTACTTGTAAAAGCGAGAGACAACCAACTATCGATTTAGATTTCATGAGTGCAACATTTGTTAACTCATTATATAATGTTGCCAATACAGCACTGCCCCAAGAATATCGTGCACACTCATCCAGATTTCGCAAAAACAATAACCAAAAAAGGTTTAGTCATCCTTTATAATGACCGGGAAATAGACGACAAGATATCAAATGTAGAATAACAGCTCTCGCATGATATTCAATTTCTTCATCTGAAGCATCCGGTGATGGCTCATCTACGAACATGTCGCGAAGCCATGTCAACTTAACTGTTGCACCTCTTATCTCACTCCGAGGTGGAACCACACCTAAACACTATTGAAAAATATCTTCGTAATTACTTAGCTGTCTGATTGTAACAGGATTTCCTTCTACTGTAACACCTAGAAGACAATTAACATCTACTAATGTGATGGTAATTTCACCGGTAGGGAAATGGAAAGTTGAAGTCTCTGGTCTCCATCTATCTACCAATGAAGTAATTAGTGCATGATCTATTTTGAAAAAAACCCAATCTAGATATTTCTCTGAATCCCGCTCTTTGTAATGCAAGTTGAACTCTAGGAGTATTAGATTTGATTAATTTTCATTTGCTTGAATGATCATGACACTCAAGTGGCTCATCACTCTACACATTCATAAACAAACACTTGCATCAAGTTCATAAACAAACACTTGCATAAACAAACACTCAATGGTAATTTTAATTTTCTTGAAAAATACCTGCATCAAGTTCCTATTATTGCTTCGATGTTCATTCTGAAGATACGAAACACTTGCATTCACGGGACCGGGTACCAACTCTTTAAGAAAAAAATGTTTAACTAGACAAATGATGTCAATGAATGTAAATATAAACAAATTGATGTAAATGAATGTAATTGCTTTGATGTAAATGCTTTGATGTTCATTTTGGTGGTGCAAAACTAAATTGATAAATAAAATTCCAAATTGATAAAATTCCAAATTGATAAACAAAGGTGTATACTTTTTAATTGAAGATTATACCTCTAACTTGAGAAGATGATGATGATCCTTCCATTTTTCAATAGATTTGACAAAGAAATAACTAAAATTGATGTTGGATTTTAGAATTTAGTAGATTTGGGGTTTTAGGGATTTTGAGGAAAAGAGTGGAATGGGATGAAATGAGGTAGGAAGGTTGGCTGGCTGGGTATATTACCAGCACGGGGCGCAATTGGTAATTGCGCCATCACAAAAATTCATGGGCGCAACTGCAAATTGCGCCCATTCAATTCTGTTAGAGAAAATTAACTAGGCGCAATTGATAAATGCGCCATCACAAATATTCATGGGCGCAACTGCAAATTGCGCCCACTTAATTCTGTTATAGACAGAGACCTATAATTTTCGAAGTACATAAATCATCTGTCAAAGGCATCTCAAATTCCATATGTTCAACGTTATCATCGTCATCTTCTTCTTTCACCAAAGATGCTTCGTTATTTTCATTTTCTTTCTCATGATTAATTTCAAACTCTAGCGCGTCATTGTTAACTTCCATATTATCCATCCATGACATATCATTATCCATTGAAGCAATTTGCATACTATCTATATGCGGTGAACTACGACCTCCATCATCATTGTTAACCTCCCTAGCATTTGTAGGAACGGAGTGTAAAAATTGATCATTTGCCAATCTAGAGCTTGAACCACCCGGATGCATCGTAGAACTGTGAAAAAAAGAGTATGAGATCAAAACGCTATAAATTTCAACTACTCTAATGTAAATACTTTAACAAATTACTTACTTTGTATTCACACAAGTAGGAAATATTGGACTTGGATTGCTCTGATAAGGATAACTCGAAATAGTACCAAGAATTTGAGTAGAATGTTGGTTCAAATTAGTGGTATTTGCATCATCAAAATGTCTCAACTCCTCTTTTATTACAAATAATTCGATTACTTTCATATTAACGGAAAACATAACATCGGCATCTTCATCATCATTTACGTCGATAGCAGAAGATCCAGAATCAGTAACCCCCTTGCTTACTAGTTTTACATCATATTCTTGTGAATTAATTTTTGTCACCCTATACACCGTTTCTTTTAGTTCATGATAGGAGCAAAAAATTTAAACCTTCGAACCTTTTTGTTTACCACCAACATATACCGGTGTACTGTTTTCTTTTATAGTCAATTTTCCATCAAAGTAGCAAATTATTGAGATGAAATCCGACATACTTCTAAAAAAGAAACCATTATTAATTTTAGAATAATCAATTTCTACACAAATACCAATTACATAATAAAGCATAAAAATGAAAGGATGGACATGTGAAAGTTAGAATATGAAAATACCCAAAAATTGAGCTAGGGTTTGAGTTTTTACCTTCAAATTGATGCCAAGTAGCTGATAGAAGTAATCCGACTAGTAATCCTTGTATATTTTGGAGATTTTAAGTAGATATTGATCAATTTTTGAGCTGAATGGAAGAAAGGTTCGGAATAGGAGTTTGGACTAGACTGTTTTGTTTTGAGTAAAAAAAGTGAGTTGGGTATATTGCCTTTTGCTTTCTGTTTTGTGCAAAAAGATTTGCACTGGCGCATTTTGCAGATGCGCCAGTGCAAATATAAAGGGGCGCATTTCTGAAATGCGCCCCGTTATATTTTTTTCAAAAGCCAGCTCATCGCTGAGCTGGCTATAGCCTATTTTTGCAATTAGTTTCAAAACTATCCTATATCTGCAAATGGTTTTGAAAATTGGTCTCTTTTGAAAATTTGTCCTTATTATAAACGGTTTATATGAAAGATTTAAAAAAAATTGATATTTATAAACTAAAATATTGGAATTATAAAACGAGTTTTTATAAGCGTTAAAATGAAGTATAAATGGATCTCATAAGTGAATGAATTTTATAGATTTATAAATTGTGAAGTTATAAAATGAATAGATTTTGTAAAATAGAGATTTATAAGTAATTAACTTATAAATTGGATTTTGACATTTAAATGAGATATAAATAGAATTTGTTAGTTAAGGGATTTTATAAGTTGAAGTTTTTATAAAATATATATAAATGTGAATTTATAAATATTGTTTTATAAATCCGAAACCAATTGAATTTGATAAGTAAATATGAAAGCTTATTAAAGGAGATATATCCACGATTTTGGACAGTGGATAATCCTTTAAATTAAAATATGTAAAAGTGTTGAATTTGGTAAACGATTTATATTCACGATTTTGGAAAGTGAATAATATATTAAAGAAATGTTTTAGGAAGTGATCTTTTAAATAAAATTAAAACGATTTGAAGTCGTTTTAAAATGTGTTAAGATCGATATCATAGATTTCAACATTCATTGTTGAAATAGACGTTTTCGAGATATAAGAGGAAATGGTGGACTATAACACTGTTGTTATAGTAAATGATTTTTGAAAGAAAATATTTTATATAGTATTGGGATTTATATATCTATCTTAATTTTGAATCCCTATAATAGTGATTTTGGGTTGTCGTAACGATGTTTTACGTAACATTCGTTTTGACTAAAATGAATGTGTTTAAGGGAATGTTTTCCTTAAAGAATAAATATATACTTAATTGTGATTTAAGTATATTGAATATTTTCTATGTATTGAAAATAAATAGATTTGTGAATTACTTATTATTAAATAAGTATGGAAAGTTTTCCAATATGAAGTGAAATGTTTTGAGATTATATCTTTTAAAGATAAATTGAAAGTGAATAATTGAAATCGATTTGAAAATTGTATATCAGTGGATATTTTGGAAATGTGAATTCACATGGAATTTATAAATAAAAGGGAAATTTGTTTAAAAATAAACATTGATTTATTTTTGAAGTGTGGAAAAATATATCTTATAAAGATATTTTTGGAAATTAAATAATTTGGGAAATTATTTGGAATCTGGTGATGTTGTGCATATCTATTGATAGTTAAATAACCGACTATCAATATTTATGTTTAAATGGGTATTTGTTGTGATTTGATTGAATTTGAAGGCTACACTTATTTTAAAATAAGCGCTCTTTATTCGGTTTAGCCGGGAGAGGACCTTTGGGTCATGAATCCCATTCCGAATAGTGATACGTTGAATGGATAGCATTTGAAGACCAGTGTTAAAGACCGTGTATTTTCGAGGAAGGATTACCGTCGAATGTCTCTGCATCGGCTGATCTCCGATATAGAGATTTTATCACCCTTTATGATGGGAAGTCCGGTCATGATTAGTGAACATCCGGATTGTGAGGGCTTCTTTGGAAGTGCCTTCAGTTCCGTTCGATCCTGGAACGGACTTGTTATGGATGTGTGTCTGACGTTACAATTTGAGATGTAAAGCTGGTTTCTATCAAATACATTTATGTTGGTGGCGGAGAATTTATTATCTTAGCTTAACACCCTTATCTGAGATGTACGAGCTCAGAGGTAATGTAGTTGATGGTTACTAGTGATATATTCCCAATATGGTAATGTGGCATACAATTTTGATCATTTGTTGATCAAAGCATAGCTTTTGTGGAAAGCGTAGCTTTGTGGATGAGACTTCATCGGACCTCACACCCCGAAATTGTCAAAACAGGAAAAATGCAGCAAGGTTTTAGGGAGTAGCGCCCCTTAGGGTATGTGCATTTCCTTTTGGATATAAGTGGTATCATGGTATGGAGCCTAGATACTTAACTTTGGTGGATGTCGCAAATATATATGACTTTGTGATTGATGTTGGTTGAGGATCCTTGGATAAAGGTTGTTTACAACCGGGGGATGGCATACTCGTGTCAGTTATTACCTACTTTTGTAGAGGTAACCCGACCTTGTGTTGGCAGAGATCCGGTTAGGTTCTCAGGGCGTCTCTCCAGAGGCGTTTCCATATGGCAATGGGAAGTTCCTTGGCCTGACCATTTGTTGGAAAATCCAAAGAAACAATACGAGCCCTGTACAGTTTTAGTTGTATAACTTGCTATGGAATGTGGCGGAACCTGCTATTGAACATGGTAGCTATAGTAGGCATACGATAATGGTCGTATGTAGGCTAAGATTTATATTATACTTTCGAAAGGTTTTCCACTTTGCACTTATAGTAATAATATCAAAGAAATTTGTGTATCAAGTATGTTTGACTATCATAAGGAGAAACCTCCTCCGATTCTGCGTTTGCATTGTGTGTGTGTGCGGGAGGCCTTATGGTAGTTTCATTTTCTAAAAGCATTGCGGATCTATATTTAGAAATATTTTTTTGTTTGTTTTAAAGATAAATTGTTTTAAGTTCTCACACCAGTCGCATGACTGACCTGGAGTTTATTGTTCCCTTCCTAAACTCTGGGTGCCCATCATTTTCCACACGGGCAGCCTAGAGTTAGGTTATCGGGTCATTCTGGAATTTAGGAGATGCTGTGGAGCTCAAGAGACGAGCTGGATGGCGTGGCGTATCAACTAGTATATAATATTTCTTTTCCGCTGTTTGTTGTTGTAAACTCTGATAATGCGATGTAATGTAATGTAATAACCGATATAGTTCTTTGTTTTAAAGATTATTCATTTATCTATTATAAGTTGTTTCGCTGCGATTGTGAGATTCTGTTATTGTTTCTGTTGCTTCTTATTTCTTCTTCCACCTCTTCTTTAACCCTAACGGTTTGGTTTTCCGGCATTCAATTGTTCGGCAGTTGATACAGTGGACGTATTAATGTCGACTTTCGTGAGTCGAAAATCGTAATCGTTACAAAAAACTTGGCAAAAAAACCATACGGGCTTGGAATTTTTGCATAATGAATGGAATATAAGGCTAATTTGATTTCTTTAGTAGTTGTTGGTGTTGATAAGTATATCTTTCCTTCATTGTTTATGGTCATTCTGGTTTCGATGTGCGGGAAAGAAACTAAATTCAGAACATTATATAAACAGAAGTAATAGTTCAAGGACTCCTGAACTATTGCTTCTTGATTATATATATATATATATATATATATATATATTCACCCATATTTAAAGTAAGGTCTGGATTCAGTTTCTATGTTATCCCTTTGGCATTCGAGCAAAAAAGAATTTGGAGTTTGTATCACCCTTCTGAAGCCATAAGATTTTACTTTTCTGCAACATTTCTTCATGCTGGAGGTGAAATTGTTTTTTAGCTCCAAAGTAATTTGCATCATATTTTCATAAAAAGTTGCATTTTCTAGGTCATTGTCAACTTGCAAAAATGCTTGGTTGTAGGCCTCGTGTAGCTTCTTAACTTCTTCATTTTTTTAACATGCCTATACCAAGTTTTGAGATTGTCTTTCAGTTCCTTGAGTTTTTCAATAACATTATGAGTTAAGTCTCCCCATGTAGTAGCTTGCAATTCTTCTTGAACATATTCCAGGTAACTATCAATATTTACACCAAGTGTTAATATACTTGAAAGTTACAATTTTATTTTGAAGCTTGCTGTCCTTGAAAGTGATTAAAATTGGAGTTTGATCGCTCAGGATAGTTGGTAATGCAATAGTCATCAAGTTTGGGAAAAGTTTCATGAATTCTTGACTTGCTAAGACTTTATCTATGTTGCTGGTCATGCCTTTTTTTCTCTAACTATATCTGTGTTTGCGCCAAAATTGGTCACAAACACCCGATTGTCGATGAAAGCTCCCATCCACAATTATAGATTTGCAATAATCGAACATAGATCTCAGACTTAGATAAAATAAAGTATAAAAATGAAGAACACTCAGAAAATTAAAAAGAAAGCGGTAGAAACACAAGATTTATAGTGGTTCGGCGTTTGTGCTTACGTCCACTTTGAAAAATCCCTCCTTTATTAAGAATCACTCGTTGGTAACAGATGTTTAATTAAGTACAATAGAAGTTGAGTAAAAAATTCTGCAGAGTATGGACATAGAGAAGCCAATAGTCCCCTTTTTGAAGCTCTTGGACTGCTATTTATAGGTGTAAGCTGCAAATATCTTGCCCATATTTCGGAACACCTGTTTTCTCATGTGAGTGGGCCAATCGAGTCGGTCCTGCATGAATTCAACTTGATTTGGGATGGATATGAACAAACTTTGTATCGATCAGGATTTGCATGTTTTGGGATGAAACTCATAAGGTACATTCTTGAGGACGTATGTAAGCTCCTGTGAAAATTTGGTTGCATTTGGACTTGTAGATTGTGAAATATGATCGATACGAGTTGTTCTTCATCACGGATACGAATTCATATCGACTCCTCGCGTCCATCTCCTTCGTTTTGATCAAAGGCATGTGCTTGCTTGTTGATATGGAGCGATAAACTGGGGTGGATCCATATTTTTTGCCACGTTGACCGAGCCTTCATCCTTGTAAACTTCATTCGTATCCATCTGTAATACTCCATTCGCATCCATCTATTGCAGCCCCTATTCGTATCGATAATTCATGATGTACTTCTTATCAATCATTGCAGATACAGTCAATACGAAGTGACTTCATTTGAGGGGTTTTCTGATGGATACGAACACGGACTATGATGGATACGAAGGCTCATGGATGCTATTAATTCGAACAACCATGAACTTGATGTATACGAATGAGGTCTACAGGGTGGATGGATATGGACTAACTTTTCCTACGATCGATATGAACTAGGTCGGTCCGATGGATACGAAGTAGCATGGACACAATGTAGGCTAATGGACTCGAACTTGGTGGACACGAACTTTGGGTTTACAGCCACAACCCGAACTGGCTACCTCCCTGACTCGAAGCAAACCATCCCATGACTTGGAGAAAATGGTGTATCGACTTGAAGTGATGTACAATCATGCTATTTTATCAGAAAACTCAAAGTTAGCTATCCTTCGACTCGAAGCAAATAATAAATTACTCGAAGCTGACTCCAAGCAATTTGAAACAACTCAAACTTTGTCGAAACCACATTCTATGTGCCTTGTAACGTTTTTTCATCGAATATGCTATATTCTGATTTCATAATCATGCTGATCATCTATAACACTCTGACTCCAATCTTTATGTAATCGAATGGGTTAAATCGGCTTGTATGTTGCCTTGCCAAGAGGTGGGTTAACACTTTGCCTTCCAAAACATGCCTTCGATAGGAAGGTGTGTTTTGCAATGCCATAAGTTGGATGTTCGTATCCTGTTGATGACCTGTAAAGAGATTAATAGTCTTACCTGACTGTGAATGGCGATCGTTCGAGATCGTAGGTCGTTCGGGGTGGTATAAGACCGTTCAAGGTCGGGTTTCGTTCGCGACGAATGGTGACAATTCATGGTCGGGTGCCATTCGAGGCAAATTGTGACCGTTCATGGTCGGGTACAATTTGAGGTGAATTGTGACCGTTCGTGGTCGGGTGCGGTTCGAGGCAAATTGTGACCGTTCGCGGTCGGGTGCCCTTCGAGGGACTAGAAGTAGATTTAGAAGTAGTAATTGATTGTTTTGGATTCTTGTTTTATGCAAGTGAATGTATAAAGCGCATTTATGATTGAGCCATATTGTCAGGAGTATAAGTTGTTGATGTTTGCTTAGGAAATGAGTTGTTGTAGAAGGACCAGCCTCGCCTGTAGCTAAGCAAGAAAATCAGTTGTAAGTATCACGCCTATGTTTTTGTTTTCCTTTATGTTGATTTTCTTTTGTGTGAATTTTAGTAGTAAATGTTGAATTTCAAGTAGATGTAAAATAATCACATTTTTCCACTTATTTAAAGGGAGAAACGGACTCCCTATTGGCCTGATCAGAACTTATATTGGTGCCTTTATGAGTATTTTCTAAGGTTGATTCTTTGGTTGCCATGTACTTTGAAATGACAATTTACAATTTTTCCTACTGTTGCCGTATACTTTATAGCTTGCACATGGCATACGTTATATTCGTATGAAATTTGTATTTCACTAACTTCACCATCATAGTTTCTTCCTTGAACGCTTGTAGGATATGTAAAATCAGAAGATATTTCTACCAAAACTCTAGCATAGTGCAATCTACTTTCTTTTGTTGTGTTTTTCTCCATTCGGATTGGTTTTCCCAAAGTACACGCAGTTCTACTTATAACACCTTTATTCAAAAAAATTAAATTTATATCATGCAATTTGAACCAAATTGGAATAGAGGAAAGTGTACTCTTGTAAGTTTCAAACCATGTTTCCAAAGCTTTAATATAACGATTGTGGAATATGCCTAGACTTGATAACCTTCGTACAATCTTCCTCCATCTCGAATCTGACTATAATGAAATCGCTTTGCTTATGATATATTTCAATGGTACCCATTGGTTCCCAGATATTTTCTACAAATTTACAGAACTGTTAATATAACGGTTTGCTTCCAATAACATACACCACAATTAAGTTCTTCCATTTTGATTCTGTTATGTTCTTATTAGATGTTGGAATCTGGAACATAGATTTACCGTTTTTGAGTTTGGTTGGTACAAACTAAAGATCTACATCCTATGAATCCACGTCTTGATTGGTTTCTCCTCAAATACCTCTGTTAAAGAATGATGCCAGGTTTTCGGTGATGGATTAGTAACCGATATGGAAGATCTATAGGTTTGGGAGGAGGTTCATGTTGAGGAGCCACTCCCCGCCGTGTCGCTATGTCCATCATTATTTTAATATGTTTTTATCTATTTATTTTAATATTATACATCTATATATATATATATATATATATATATAATGTAACTTCACTTAATTAAATACGCTTATCACAAACAAAGACCAATATCTCATCATTGTCTAAACTAGTGGCTACTGCTATAAGGCCAATAATACGTACGACTACTAATATAAGGTCAATATGATGTATGGTCACTAATATATGACCAGTCCTAGGTATGGTAACTAATATAAAATCAATATCATTCATCCAAACATATCTACCGCAAGGTCAGAACTAAGAGGCATGGATTTACTACACACAATCCTACACGCTGACCAAGTGTGGTTGTGCAACCAAATCAGAACACTGAAATCATATTCGATCATTCCTCGATCACCATCGATCACGTATACATCACTTTATATTGCATATGAATCCTAAGCTTCCCCTTTCATTTGACCTTCCTGGGTAGACCAAAGTCTTCTTTAATTCATGCTGAAGCTTCATGCCAACTTGCATCTGAAATGGGTTGAAATGCACTCTATCTTGTACCTTGCTTGGATTTACTTCCTAGACATGCACCCCATTGGCGCATCGGTGGTATAGGTATCGTTGGACCGGTGGCAGCCTACCCTAGGAAGTAAGCTAGGGTAGGTATTTCTCATGCCACACCGACCATCGATTCTTGCCCCATCTCCTCCATCGCTTCACCCGAAGAGTCCTATAGCTCCTCTAGCCTGCTTCCACATCGGACCTCTTCTAGAATGTATGGTTGATATTTCGAAAGTGGTTCATTGTGTATTCGAAAATTGATTTTGAAACGAAATCCACTTTTTTATGCGTTGAATTACACAAGAAGATTCTTTTGATTCGGTTTCCTGTAACATGCCAAAATGAACACTACTGACCTATTCGCCACGATACTCACATGTGTGTCGATACACCCACTTGTGTACGGATATGCACGTACACACACACAAGTATGTAAAACTTCACAAATCACTTTTCTAACATTACCGGAGCAATTACTTGACCGGGTATTCTCTCATGCAATTTAATGCACCCGGTACTCATAACTTGTTTATGTACACATATGGATATTCCCATACATATATATAATTGTTCACATAAATATATTTATGTATATACACATAACCATGTTCAACAATTCTAATTACAACACATGAATTGCGTCGATTATTATATAACTTCAAATAGACGTATAAATATGTCTATCAATATGCATATACATACGCATATATTTTTAATAATTATTTCAATTATTACTTAAATCAAATTTTACTTTTACTTAATTAATATTTTCGATAAAAGCGCACTCGCTTTTTGTACTATTTTATAAAATCATTTCATTATTTTATAAAATAGAATACTAGATTATTAATCATTTTAAGCCATTATAACACTTAATTTCTTCAATAAAACTAGGTAATTATAACTATTTTATTAAACCTTATAATCATTTTATAAAAGAATTCCTTCATATTATTTAAAAAATCTAATGGTTTTATAAAATATCTCTTTTATACTATTTCGTAAAATCATTCCATTATTTTATAAAATATCTCATCTATACTATTTATAAAATCTCTTTCTATTTTATAAAATATAACATTTTTACTATTTAATAAAATCTCATTCTATTTTATAAAATACCTTATTCACTTATAAATTTATTTCTTTACATGATTAATATTTATAGATACTAATTATACCTTGTTAACCCCCTAAACACTTTAATAATAAGTGTGCAGCTCATAACTCACTTAGTAAGCTTACTAACTTTTTTATTATAAAATATTTCATCCATTTATAAAAAAATTCCTTTTTTAAATAATATCTATAAGTGTTATTTAAACATTACGAAGCCTCTAATCACTTTGATAATAAACATTACGAAGCCTCTAATCACTTTGATAATAAGTGTAGAGCTCATAACTTGCTTCATTAGCTTACTAACTTAACTAAACCATTAATAATTAATTAACAACATACATATTATTATATCATTTAATTAGTCACAAATGAAACCACAATATCACACAAAATCATCCAATTGGCCAAAAATCCATTTCATGGCTAACTAACCATTCTAAAAAGGGCAATTAAGGTCCATAAACAATAACATGTTAAAATGATTATGTTTATAACAAGGACATAAGCTAAAATCATCACCAAACATTCCCTAAATCACTTCATATAAGTTCATAATCATTAATAAATAAACTAATGAATTATAAAACGCAAGCGGATCACCTCACTCACCATTTTCTTCATCGAATCAAGCTCTAATCGCCAAAACCCAAGCTTTTGCTCTCTTGAAATTTGAGATAGAGCTCCAAACATGACTTCAAGCCAATCATTAATGAGTTTTATGAGGAAGAGGTAGAGAAGAATTATAGTGATTTTATCATGATTTTAGGAATTTATTTGAGCATGAATTAGTGGAATTTGGACTAGATTTAAGAGAGTGAGTATGGAAGTAATTAGGAGAGAAACAGGAAAAATAATGTGGAATGGGAAATGAATAAAGGGTAAGCTAACTTATAAGATAACTTATAGGCCTTTTCATTTCATTCTCAAGAAATCACCGTTCACTCCAAAAACTTATCAACTGCTAATGAAGTCGGCTTATTCTAATTTTCCCATAATGGAATTGCGGTCCCAACAGTAGGTGCCTCGAGTCCCAACTCATCTATCTATAAACAACCAGAATGATGTGTGTTCTATTAATTAACGGTTAAATATTTATATATATCATTTAAATATCCAATGGTTAAAATTGTGGGTTGTTACACTAGTTGATGGAAAAAAGAATTCAAAACACGCACATCTCACAACCTAGTGATTCTTGAAAAAGGAAGCGATGACATAAGAGTGCGTGCATGGCGAGTGGATGCATGCCTGGATTTACGTTGCGTACACGTAGGAGACATACTGTTGGTGGCAACGCGAGCTTAGATGAAGGGCGATGATTTGGGTGAAGGTTTTGAGTGTGATGTGGTCCTAACATAGGCATGAGTTGATGGTGAGGCTGAGGTTCGAAGGGAATGAGTCGATGTAAATGAAAATTTAGTTTTTTATATATAAGGAAGCCTGCTTTATATGCCTACTTGATTTGCCTGCTTGTTCATAAATTACTACAAAAGAAAACTTAGAGGGATTGAACACCGAAATTGATTAACATTCTTTGTGTGAATTAGTGGGTAAACCTCTTTGATTTTAATTAATATACATTACTGAGTATTTCAGAATCTTTCAAATTTACAGTGATTATATCAGTCAAATTATATGGTTATAATATACTATTTTGGTTTTGATTGGAATATATGAATTTTATACTTACCTTTTGGATTGATTTTCGGTTGATAATCTTGTTATGTAATGCTAGAATCAATATTGAGTGGTATAACTTGTTTGTAGTAAGTAGAATAATGATTTTGTGAGTATAACCTGCTTTTTAAATTACAATGAATAGTTATACTTTTTTTGGAATTAACTTAGATTTAGTTTAATTTCTATGATTATGATAGCTTTCTAGCCTTAATTAATGTTACTAGATGGGTAACATCCCATAAAATTAATGATAATTAATAAGGCACAAAAAGAGGAATTTTAGCAAATGATAGAATTTGGCCTTGAAATTTGCACCGTTATGATTTTAGCAATTTTCTGAGCAACTTTCATATTTGGAGTTTTGCGATTAGAGCTCAAACGAACAAGTTTGTAGAACGAAAATGATTAAAACTTAAAATAGGAAGGAAATAATAATAAATGTAGGACCTCACCGTCGACCCCCTTTGTAATAACCCGAATTTTAAGTAACAATTAATTAAAGTTGATAACAGAAATTAATTGATTAAATTAAAAAATTTAAATATTAAAAATAATATGATTTTGTAATTATTCGTTATGTGGGTTCAAATTATAAATGTGTGATAATCAAATTAAAATAAGTTGAAAAGTGAAAGTAATATTTTATAGAAGTGATATAATTGAAATATAGTACAGGGTTGGTAAACAAATGAATTTAAGGATTGGAATTTGATTCATTTGAATTTAAATTGAGATTAGCTTTATAAATGAATTTTTTTTTAATTTAGTTAAGTCCAAGCCCAAAAAACTTTAAGCCCAAACCCATTTTCTACATTTCTCGATTTTGAGAATTCTCTCTTCGTCAATAACCCTTCACGAAAACTTTTCCTCCCCACTTTCCAACCTCTAGAAGAAAATACAGAAAACCCCCATCACTTAGAAAATTAAGAATAATAGAAATAAATTGTTATAAATTTCCAAACATAAATATGATCCTCCAGTCATCTATACCTAAAACAGTCGATAGATTGATCAATTATTCATGCATGTAGAGTCTAGAACATTACGTGGGAGCACATAAAGAAGAAGAGTGCACAAATGAGTGTTTCACTTACAGATTCTATGCCTGATCCTATAATTTTATAACATATATATGAATTGAAATGAAGATTTGAAATTTGTGCTTCTAATTGGTGGTACTGCGATAAAGGGATGGAAATGGAGTGATGGATGCATGATCGGGAGCTTAATTGCTTCAGGCTATGGCTCGACTGGTGGACTGGTCAGTGACAATTGATGCACCGGTGAAGCATGTGTATTTGAGTGTATTGTGCGGGTGTGTGATTATATGTGTAGTTATGTGTGTGTAGTGTTGTGTGTGTATATGTAATCTACGTACATGTGTAATCTTGTGTGAGCATGTGTGTGTCATTGTGTGTATATGTGCATTTCTATGTGTGTTTGTTTGTGTAAGTAAATGTGTGTGCATGAGTTCTGTGTTGGTACGTGTGCCCTAGGTGATTGTGTGTGTATGTAATCCAGTTTGTACAAACCACATTCCCTATAATTAAAACTTGTGTATATTTATTCATTTAAAATAGACTAAGATAAGTATTAAACTCTGATTTGTTTTGATATTATATATGACTGTAAGTAATATAAAGTTCAATAGATTGTTAAAGTGAATTTATTGATATTATTGTTTAATGGAAAAATATAAAGCAAATGTTATGCACAATATTTTGTTTTACAATCTATTTTTTGGGGTTTCAAAAGAAGTATATGTGTTTTTTGAGTATATAAATGGTAATTAAATTAATATTTGAATATATAAAGGTTAATAAATTATTAAATTATTAAAAGGTAAATTTTGTACTTAGTTTCAATTTATTATTTAATGCCGATAAATTATAGAAAATTATGAGGAATTCTTATATCAGTATTTTAGGTATTTTAAAGTGTGTTTCCCTAATAATATAATTATTTATAGAAGTATTAATGTGTGATATATAAAGGTTAATGCGTGGTTTTTGAGTTTTATAAATTTCTCATCTTCTCAATATTAATTTTGGTATTATGAGCGATTCACCATTGATATTGATTTGATGACGATTGGATATCATATGGTGATGACACCCTTGATATGATGTTAGAGTATTTAATTCTATGTGATGAGAAATCTGAATAAATGGATTAATAATACCGCTTGGGATGGGGCATACTATAATATTTCTCAGGTTATTCGTAGGACTCGTTATATAGAATATTTTGTAGTTTGATTGTAGTTTATGAGCAGTGGATAATATTAAATAATCACGTAGTGGTATTGGACACTACTGTGATACTTATTCGGTTATTTATTATAAGTAGATGACACTCACATGAAGGGAATAGATTAGATAGTGTGATGTGATACACGTAGTGATATATGGCTCTATGCCTATATTCAGCGAGTATGACTTTGTACATAACGATGACCAAGACTTCTTGTCTATATGTGTTGGTTCTATATGCCATTATTATGATGCACTCCTATTATGTTTGTTAGGGAGGACCAGATGGTTTGAATCCACCCTAGCGCTTTTCAATTGGGTCGCACCTTAAATTTATGACACTATACTATATAACTTCGTGCTACTCATATGCGTGCATTTTCCTCTACGTCACATAGGCCGATAGTCTGTTACCTATACGCGCGAGTGTCGTGTCGTGGCTTATTAGTCCTCGCAATAACAAGCACATCGGTGGATGCATGTCATGATGACTATAGAGGTAACTAAGACTTTAGAAATTATAGACACTTAGAGTGTCAAGAGCTTGCTTATTGCTATCCATCTTCCTTCTGGTACTAACAGAGTAGTAGATTGGCGTATACTATTGATACACCTTACTTGAACAGTTAGATGGGTTTGATGACCCATACATTGTTATATATATATGGCTCTACTTGGGACTACATGTCTATTGTATAGTAATATCCCCTCATAATACTTTCTCAGAGTACAGATATGAGGAGCTTGTACCTGTGATATATGTCCGTTGTATAATGGATTCTTAGTATTTTGATAAGCCGCCTATCCTGTCCTCTATCTTATATAAACTGATGATGTTTTATCAAGTAATAGATATATTTACGCAATGCTTCAGCTAACCTGATTATACTTGATGATATCTCATTCATTGATATTTCTGGATTTGAGGATGATTTATGGATATATATGATTCACCCATTTATGTTGATTATATGATTTCTGATTTAATGTATTTCTACATGGATGATGACATCTTCTGATATTAAATTTAGTTGCTTCATATTGTTTTGAGTTATTCATGCGATGTGTGGCTTTAATGGTTATTTACGATGTTATAAACGGATTTCATCTATACGATTCTATGGTTATATATATATTTGTGTGTGTGTGCGTATATTGATTGACATGTTATTTGAAGATGTGAATATCTGTATAGTGTTATCGTATATTTATTCCTTGTTTACAATGCATTACCCATATTATGGGTTCTTGATTAGACATAGTCTGACCCATATGTTGTTCATGTAATACTCGGATTAGTCCGAAATATTTCAAGAACAGGGACGTCTTGACTAGCATGCATTTTATCTGGCTTAAAGGAGTCCTACATTAGGACTATTATATGATATTTGAATGTCATTGATTCACTATGTGTGTGTGCGTGTATATATATATTTGACATTGAGTTCTATATTGACTATCCATCGCACTACGTGGAGAAAGTTGACATTTAGTATGAGTTGTTCCCTTATTGTATTATTGTGTCATAATTATACGTTATTGCTGCGATTTTGACTCTGTGTTCTATGTGATTTATCAAATATCATGTATTGTTCCGTCTTGGAGGAACACTAATTATTGCTTTGTATTGATATTATGTACGTGTCGGTGAGGTTTTATTCGATGTTCTTATATGTTTCAATGTTAATCTAGGGAAATATTCATGTGTGTACCCCATATAGCCTCGTTCTCCGTTTTATCTAACAACATTACTCTATAATACTCTTAGATAATATGGGTATATAAGTGGAGTGTTTCACCCTTACTTAGGTCGGTCGACCATTGGCAGCCGACCGCATATAGCGGCGGTCGACCAGTTGGGGGGCGGCTGCTAGGGTTTGAACCTTGGCCAAATGACCTGGATTTATATATTTTAATCTAACCGTTATGGTTGATTCAAGAATCTATAAATATAGGTCTAACCCCTCACTTCTCTTTTCATATTTTCTAATCCAAGCAGTAGGATCAATTTCACCCTAGTCTGGGGGAGGGGGGTAAATTGGGTGATGCTATCAATTATAAGAAATTTATGCGGAAGTATATAAAATATTCGCAACACAGATATATTCATGTAACAGTAGCACATATAATAGCAGATAATAATAAAATGCACAAATGAAATGTACAAATTTACCCAGCTTCGGGAAAACTCTGCCTACATGCTACCCCTAAGGTTTGTACTAGAAATGTAACATTCCCGTATTTTAGCCAAATACAATAAAGTGATTAATTTAATTTTTGATATTAAATTTTGAATTTATTGGTAAATTAATGTGAAAATTCCCAGAACGAATAAAAATATGTGTTTTGAATAGTATTTTGATTTGGAATTCAAAATAAATATCTTGAAAATAAATTGAGTTTAAATACTCTATATTTTAAAACTAACAAAAATTTGTCTTCTAATTTTATTAAATATGCATTTTTATTTGGGAAGTTATATTTGGAAAGTTATATTTTGAAAAAATATGCATTAAATATGTTTTGAATAGTATTCTCTCTGTACAATCAATATAAGGCTAAGGAACTTCAAGAGAAAATGATGATGGCAAAGTAACTTCATTTTTAAAAATAATTGTAAGTAGAATAGCTCGGTAGATATTTCAGGAATAATAAATTTCAGCAGAAACTCTTTGAAACAGAAAAATAAATGTTTTTAATTTTAAATTTTAGATCCTAAGAAGGGATTCGTTTTTCAAAATTATGATTTTTGGTAATCATCTCAGAAATTTTAAGATTATATTTGATGAGAAAAATTGAGTTGAACAGATTTGACATTTTCGTCAAATTCTGATGATGGGCAACGAAGTGGGTGACGCAATTGACACTAAAGGTAGATGGAAGGATGGTTTACTCGATAAAAATAATAGAAAAATATTCAGATGGCTAGAGTCTCCTGGGGAAGGAAAACTAGGGTTTAAGAACCCAATTTGGTCTATGTTGTTCATCGTGCTTGTGTAGCAAAAGGGGTTGACAGGAGTGAACCAGAGCTGGAGGAATCGACGTGTTGAGGTGTTGTGCAGGTTTGGACGAAGTCGCGTTATTTCTGATGGACTAGGTTGTCGGCGTCGAGGAGGTTATTGATGGTGGTTGGGTTTCATTGGGCACTCGAACCTTCTAGTTTTTGATACCCAATCAAATTCAAAAATCTGGGTGTTGGTGAGGATAAAGGAGACGATCGACGATATGCTGAGGCCGGCAACGATGATCGGAGTCAATCCGATAGATTGTGCACGTGCATGCACAAAGTTCTGTGCATTTGGAAATCGTAGTAGGTGAAGAAGATGATGGCTACTCGGGTTCAAGCGCAAGAGAGCAGTCGTTTTACTCGAAGCAAGTGAAAGGTGGGGGAACCCGAAGTTGAGCTCGGGTAAAATTACGTCTGGCTCGAGTTGTTCATTTGTTAACAAATTTTAAAACGTTAAAGTAAGTTTGTTACTAGGTTTAATCCTAAAGTATGAACAAGTTTAAAGTTATTTTAAATGATTAAGTTTTCTAGCAATCTATTTAAAACAAGTTTTAAAATATATTTAAAATAAATAAGGTTTCACGGGAATATAAACTAAGCTTTCAAATTTAATCTATAAACAGTTTTAAATAAATTTCAAAGTTCAAAATGTTTAAAGTTAAATAGCTTTTAATTGTTTTAGAAATTCAGATTAATAAAAGTGATTAAGGTATGATTTATTAATCAAAGGTTAATTAATTATGTGATTAACTTAAGAATGATTTATTTATTTTAATTAATTAAGGGTAATTAATTCAATGGAAATTAATTAAGAGTTAACTAATTAAAGTAATTAATTGAGAATAATTAATTAATTAAAAGTTAATTAATTAATAAAAGTGATTAAGGGATGATTACTTTATGCAAATACAATAAAGGATAATTAATTAAGAAATAGGAAGAATGCGACAATGTTATGAGGGTCACGCCCTTTAGGGTATGTCATTTCCTTCTGGAAAAGGGTGGTACCGTGGTATGGAGCCCAAATATTTAACTTAAGTGGTTGCTTCAAATTTATTACTTTGTTGTTGTTGCTTTATGCTAGAGGATCCTCGGATAAAGGTCGCCAATGACCGGGGGATGGCATACTCATGTAGTAGTTACCTAGTTACAGTGGTAACCCAGCCTTGTGTTGGCAGAGATTCGTCTAGTTTCTTGGGACGTCCCTCCAGAGGCGTACCCATGTGGCAATAGGAAGTTCTTTAGCCTGACCATTTATTGGAAATCCAATCACCAATACGTTCCTTGTATGGTTTTAGTTATAGAACCTGCCGTCTAACATGGTAGCTATAGTGGGCATACTATAATGGTACGTATGCTGGCTAAGATTAATACTATATTTGCAAATGTTTTACACTATGCACTAATAATAATATTAAAAGATTTTCACGTATCAAGTATGTTTGACTATCATAAGGAGAAATCTCCTCCAATTGTGCATTTGCATTGTGTGTGTGCGGGGAGGCCTTATGGTAGTTTCATTTCCCAAAAAGCATCGCGAATTTCTTTTAAATTATTTTGTTTTTCTGTTAATAAAGATAAACTTTTTTGTTTTCTCACACCAGTCCTATGACTAACCTGGAGTTTATTGTTACCTTCCCAAACTCTGGGTGCCCATAATTTTCCGCACGGGTAGTCTAGAGTTGGATTTTTCAAATAATCAAATAGTATGTGTAGAGTCAATAGCTTTCAGCCTTTGGATCTTGGCGATCACATCGATGACTGACCTTGCTTAGTTCAATGTGATGGTGGTTCGAGCTTGTGATTTGGATATAACTGCTTTTGGATTGGAATCCTTGGAGCATTGGAGGTGGAGATGCAATATTGGATTCTCAAGCTCCCTCTCTTTCTATTGAAGTTAATGTTGGTGTTCCTTTGTTGAAGATTTTCTTTCTGCTGTTGTGTATCTCTGATATTTGTATTGATATCTCAATTGTTTCATCATTGTATCAAATGTTGTATATCAATGATATTCATTTTTCTTCCGCTTTGTTGTTGTACTTAATGTGTTATAAGCTCCGGCGAACCAGATTCGACATTTGAATCTGTGGCATTCGAATACGGACGATGTATTTAGTACCGACCTATGAAGGTCGAGTTAGGGTCGTTTCATTTGGTATCAGAGATAAAGGTTGAACTTTAGCTTTTGGAGTATAACACATTAGGTGACTCATTAGAAATAGGGTTACAAATACCCTAGAATGAGTATATCCCTAAGAAATCTATCTGTATGCCTCGGTAAATTCTCTTACTATTCACTGATTGTGTGTATGAGTGTAAGAAGAGGACGAGGCATGGGACAGGGAAGTGCCACTACAAATGGTCAATCCTTACAACAAAAAGGATACAATCTTTTCTATATCAATCTCTTTGTTCAACATTCACTTTCCATTCTTTGATGACTTCGTGGCAGCTCGAGGGAGAAGCTTCGGTGTGATGGTGGCCCTGCGAATCGTGTAGATAAGTTCCTATCTCGTATTCTCGTTATCAGCTTTTAGTTTTAAACTTTAATGAATTTAAAATTTTAAATCGAAATAAATTGGTTAATCAAATATGAAACTGAATTAAATTTATATCCATTTGTCTATTCTTTGGGGTCTAAATATATTCTGCGAATGTTTAGTTATCCCTCGGACTAACCAATGCTCCTGCATATTCGTAGACCGGATGATCCAAGTACTTCGTGAAATATTGAATGAGTTTGTTCTCATATCTATTGTTAATATTCTGATTTGGTAAGCCAAATGTAGAATAAATATTCTGTTTGATCTGATGAACCATTTCTCTGTGTGTTCATCTGTTCTTTGCTGTCTCCCTGTCTAGCAAATTTCGAGGATGAAATTTTCTTAAGGGGGAATCTGTAACATTCCCGGATTTTAGCCAAATACAATAAAGTGATTAATTTAATTTTTGAAATTAAATTGTGAATTTATTGGTAAATTAATGTGAAAATTCCAAGAACAAATAAAAATATGTGTTTTGAATAGTATTTTGATTTGGAATTCAAAATAGATATCTTGAAAATAAATTGAGTTTAAATACTCTGTATTTTAAAACTAACAAAAAATTTGTCTTCTAATTTTATTAAATATGAATTTTGATTTGGAAATTTATATTTTGAAATTTATTTTTCAAAAGCTATTTAAAAGCTACTTAAAAAATTAAAATTCTATATTTTAAACTTACATATATTATGTGTATATATATGTTTATTTATGTATAATTAGTTTTAAAAATAATTTTCATTAAGAGTATAAATATAATTATAAAAGGAAATATAATTAGAAAATAATATAAAAATATTTTAAAACATTAATGACGCGAAAAATAACATGTATAAGTATTAAAGAAAAAAAGAGATTATTACATGAGTAAATATTTTAAAACATATAAATGAACAAATGTAAACTATATGATATAAGAATGAACAAGTGTTAATAATCCTAACATGCAAATTTACAAATGTCACTTGAATTCTTATGTTTATAAATAAATAATAAAAGAAAAATCAAAGCCATATATATATACACATTCCTCTAACCGCCCCTCTCATTTTCCTTTCTCAAAAACTTTCAAACTAAAGAAAATCTGAAAGCAAACTACAGATAAAAAAAAACTGAAAACAAAACCAAAACTTGAAGTAAATGAAAATGGATTCAAGTTCAAATCTGGAAATCAAAGCATGCAACAAGATCAAATCAATTCATCTTCAAATCTGTCAGGAAAGATTGAAAACCTGGAAAAGAAAGATCAAAACAAAATACAAACCTTAAGCAACTACTCAACTCAACACAATCAAGTTGGAATTCAATTCAGATCAAAAGCAACAATTAAAGTCTAGAACAACTTAATAACAACTACAGATCAGCACCTATTTCCAGACTTTCAAAATCAAATCTTTGTTCAAAATCATCAAAACTTGTTTCTCTGTTTTTCCTCTGTGCATCATCTACAGGTGAGCAAACCATTTTATTTAAAACTTTAAAGTATATATAAATCTTGATGTGTAGTTTGAGAGTTTAATTTGTTGTGAAAATATTTGATGTGCCTGCATGTTTATGTTATGCATGCATATATAATGATATATGTGTGTATGCATGTTATATATATGTGTGTGTGTGTGTGTGTTCCTGTTACAGTTACAGGTTTCCAAATTTAAGTTTAAAATTCAAATTCTCTCTGTACAATCAATATTAGGCTAAGGAACTTAAAGAGAAATGATGATAGCAAAGTAACTTCATTTTTAAAAATAATTGTAAGTTGAATAGCTTGGTAGATATTTCAAGAACAATAAATTTCAGTAGAAACTCTTTGAAACAGAAAAATCAAAGTTTTTAATTTTAAATTTTTGATCCTAAGAAGGGATTTCTTTTTCAAAATTACGATTTTTGGTAATCATCTCAGAAATTTTAAGATTATATTTGATGAGAAAATTTGAGTTGAACAGAATTGACATTTTTGTCAAATTCTGGTGATCGGCAACGAAGTGGGTGACGCGATTGATACTAAAGGTAGATGGTTGGATGGTTTACTCGGGAAAAGTAATAGAAACATATTCCGATGGCCATAGTAGCCTAGAGAAGTTAAAGTAGGGTTTAAGAACCCAATTTGGTAGATGTTGTTTGTCGTGCTCGTGTAGCAACAGGGGTTGATCGGAGTGAACCGGAGCTCGGGGAATTGACATGTTGAGGTGTTGTGTAGCTTTGGACGAAGTCGCGTTATATCTGATGGACTAGGTTGTCGGCATCGAGGGGATTTTGATGGTGGTTGGGTTTCCAGTGGGTACTCGAACCTGCTAGTTTTTGACACCTAGTCGAATTCGAAAATCTGGGCGTTGGTGAGGATAAAGGAGATGATCGGTGATATGCTGAAGCTAGCAACGATGATTAGAGTCGATCCGATCGATTGTGCACGTGCACGCGCGAAGTTTTGTGTATCTGGAAATTGTAGTAAGTAAAGAAAATGATGGCTACTCGGGTTCAAGCAAGAGAGAGCAGTCGTTTTACTCGAAGCAAGTGAAAGGTGGGGAAACCCGAAGTTGAGCTCGGATAAAATTGCGTCTAGCTCGTGTTGTTCATTTGTTAACAAATTTTAAAACATGAAAGTAAGTTTGCTGCCAGGTTTAATCTTAGAGTATGAACAAATTTAAAGTTATTTGAAATGATTAAGTTTTCTAGCAATCTATTTAAAACAAGTTTTAAAATATATTTAAAATAAATAAGGTTTCAAAGGAATATAAACTAAGCTTTCAAATTTAATCTATAAACAAGTTTTAAATAAATTTCAAAGCTCAAAAATGTTTAAAGTTAAATAGCTTTAAATTGTTTCAGAAATTCAGATTAATAAAAGTGGTTAAGGGATGATTTATTAATTAGAGGTTAATTAATTATGTGATTAACTTAAGAATGATTTATTTATTTTAATTAATTAAGGGCAATTAATTTAATGGAAATTAATTATGATTTAATTAATTAAAGTAATTAATTGAGAATAATTAATTAGTTAAAGGTTAATTAATTAATGAAAGTGATTAAGGGATGATTACTTTGAGTAATTACAATAAAGGATAATTAATTAATTAATTATTAATTAATGATAAGTAATTAAAGTTAATTAACTACTTAAAGATAGTTACTTAACTAAAAGTAATTAATTAATGATTAAAGTTAATTAATCAAATGATTGAAGAACAATTAGTTAAAGTAATTAATTTGTGATTTATTAGTACAAGTGATTAGGATAATCACTTATTGTAATTAATTAAGGATAATTAATTTAATGGTAATTTATTAAGGGGTAATTTGTTTATCAATTAATTAAGGGTAATTAATTAAAGGATAATTAATAATTAAAGGATAATTATTTAATGATTAAAGGTTGATTAATTTATTAATTAAAGCTGATTAATTAATTTTTAAAAGGTTATTTTATAAATGATTAAAGATTAATTAATGATTAAGGTTTGTAATTAATTAATATTAATTAACCAGGATTAATAGTTTATTCATAAGTAATTAGTCTGATTTAAATTAATCAGATGACTAATCAATCTTACTTATGGTGTTTAGATTGTATGGAATGCTATGAATAGTTTGATATCCCTAATATGTGATGCTCTATTTTGATTTGAGCTGTGATGAATGTAATTTATTTATCTACGATGAATGTAATTTATTTATCTTTGATAATTTATATTATTTATCTGTGAATCTGTGAATGAAGATAAGCGTTATAGGATTATACCGTTTATCGATATTGTTGTGTTTGGATTGTGATGATTGAATGATGTTGCACTATTGTGTAAAACCCTTGGACTACACCTACACATACAAACATGGATTTCATGAAAAATTGGTTCAGTCACAAATAATTTGAATTTAATATTATTTTATTCAAATGATGTAATGGTTTTAAAATATGAATTTTAAATCCAAATGGTTTTGGGAAAAGGAATTGAATTAAATATGAAAAGCTTTCGAAAAGGAAGTTTGAAATTGAAATGTAGTTTGAATATAATATATCTTGTTTAAGTTTTGAAATTGTTTTGGAAATTTGGTTTGAAAGGTTTATACAAGTTGTATAATATATATATGGATTTTAAAACCATCTTTAGAGTATTTTAAATGTATTGTTTTGGGAATTCGAATTTAACCCAAGTTTATACTTTAAAGTTATAACTTGTGCATATTTGATCGGATTTTTCCGAAACGAAAAGGATTGTTTTTCAAATAATAATAGTTTTCATATAAAGAAAGGATTTCCAATTTGTGTTGAAAAGATTTCAAGTTTGAAATGAAAATAGTTTTGGAAACTTTGAATGAATCTTTGTTAAAGATTGGTGAACATTGTTAAAATAGTTTTGGAAACTATGAATGAATCTTTGTTAAAGATTGGTGAACATTGTTTTCAAAGTAAAGAGGATTTTAAAGGTGTATCTTTTGTATAAAAGATTTGAATTATAAATAGTTTTGGAAAATATGAATGAATCTTTGTAAAAGATTGGTGAACTTTGTGAAGTGAATCTTTTGTTTAAAGATTTGAAAACGGTAATTTGTTTAAACCATTTGAAGAAAGGTTTTGGGTAATAAGTTGTGACTTAACTAAGATCACAATATCCATATGTTTTTAAATTTGAGTGCTTATTATTCGGTTTAGCCGGGAGAGGACTTTGTGTCATATAACCCATTCCGAATATTGATCGATGATATGGATAGCATTTGAAGACCGGTGGTGAAGACCGGATATTTTTGAAAGCAAAAGGATGACCCGTCGAATTTCTCTGCACCGACTGGTCCCCGGTATATAGAGATCACCCTTTGTGATAGGGAGTCTGGACGTGATTAGGGATTATCCGGATTGCAAGGGCTTCTTTTGATGTGCCTTCAGTTCTGTTCGAACCCGAAACAAACTTGTATGGATGCACATCTGACATTACACTTTGAGATGTAAATCTTGTTTCTATCAAATACATTTCTGTTTGGTGGCGGAGAATTTATTCTCTTAGCTTAACACCGTTCTTTGAGATGTACGAGCTCAGAGGTTATGTAGTTGATAGTTACTAGTGATGTATTCCCAATTTGGTAATGTGGCATACGAAGTGTTGCTGATCATTTGTTGATCGAAGCATGGCTTTCTGAAAAGTGTAGCTTTGTGGACGAGATTTTGTCGGACCTCACACCCCGGAAATGGTCAAAACAGGAAGAATGCGGTAAGGTTATGAGGGTTGTGCCCTTTAAGGTATGTCACTTCTTTCTGGAAAAGGATGGTATCGTGGTATGGAGCCCAGATACTTAACTTATGTGCTTGCTGCAAATTTATTACTTTGTGGTTGTTGCTTCATGGTTGAGGATCCTTAGATAAAGGTCGCTAATGACCGGGGGATGGCATACTCGTGTAGTAGTTACCTAGTTACAGAGGTAACTCGGCCTTGTGTTGGCAGATATCTGGGTAGGTTCTTGGGACGTCCCTCCAGAGGCGTACCCGTGTGGCAATAAGAAGTTACTTAGCCTGACCGTTTGCTGGAAATCCAATCACTAATACATGCCTTGTACGGTTTTGGTTATAGAACCTGTCATCTAACATGGTAGCTATAGTAGACATACTATAATGGTACGTATGCTGGCTAAGATTAATATTATATTTGCAAATGTTTTCCACTATGCACTAATAATAATATTAAAAGATTTTCGCGTATCAAGCATATTTGACTATCATAAGGAGAAATCTCCTCCAATTGTGCGCTTGCATTGTGAGTGTGTGTGGGGAGGCCTTATGGTAGTTTCATTTTCCAAAAAAGCATTGCGAATTTTTTTTAAATTCTTTTGTTTTGCTTTTGATAAATATAAACTGTTTTCATTTGCTCACACCAGTCCTATGACTGACCTAGAGTTTACTGTTCCCTTCCTAAACTCTAGGTGCCCATAATTTTCCACATGGGAAGTCTAGAGTTGGGTTTTTCAGATAATCAAATAGTAAGTGCAGAGTCGATAGCTTTCAGTCTTTGAATCTTGGCGATCACATCGATGACTGACCTTTCTTAGTTCAACGTGATGGTGGTTTGAGCTTATGGTTTGGATATAACTGCTTTTGGATTAGAGTCCTTGGAGCATTGCAGGTGGAGATGCAATATTGGATTCTCAAGCTCCCTCTCTTTCTATTGAAGTTAATGTTGGTGTTCCTCTGTCGAAGATTTTCTTTCCGCTATTGCGTATCTTTGATATTTGTATTGATATCTCAATTGTATCATCGTTGTATCAAATGTTGTTTATCAATGGTATTCATTTTTCTTCCGCTGTGTTGTTGTACTTAATGTGTTATAAGCTTCGGCGAAACAGATTCGACGTTTGAATCTGCGACATTCAAATACGGGTGTTGTATTCAGTGCCAATTTTTGAAGGCCGAGTCAGGGTCGTTTCAAGAAATTAGATAGTCATACGCTTACACACATAAATTTGCGACACCCGCTATCGACTAGCCTAACTCTATACTCAAAACCCTGCCACAACTCAGCCACTGAATTGCAAATTCTCGAACTACATCACCGTAGCTCATCCCCTCGTCATACGACTAGAATTTACACTGGATTTAAAAGAAATTACAAATTTAAAAAAATTTAAAAACAAATAAACCCAAATTTAACTAGAGCTTTATATAATTAATAACCAAACAAATAAACTAGCTGGCCCAAAGTAATATATGAGTGAATTCCCCTTTATTCTCTTTTATTTCTTTGGTCGACTTCTCTTTGAAAATGGCTTCTTGTTCTCGTTCGTTTCCTCTTTGAATAAAATTAGGGTTCTTGATGAAATTGAAGGGCCGCTTCAGGTTGTTCGATCGAAACAGATGATTTAACGATGCTTGCTTTGTCGATCAAGTGTTACTTTGAATTGCAGATAACTACTTTAAATTGTTGAGTTCGGTTGAATGATCTGGTATGTGATTTCCTTTTTATTGATTCTTGTTTATACACTCGAATTTGATTCGATTCGAGTTATTGATTAAAGTTTGCTCTGTTGTTGCTTAAACTCGAATGGTTTTTCTGCCGATGATGTTAAACATTTATATAGGATTCGAATTTCTTTTTTATCATTCGTTTGATAATTTGCTCGGCCGTTTGATTTTTCATTGATGACTGTGATGATTTCTGACCATTTCAAAATTGTATATTTGTTACCTTGATTCTCACGGCTTTGATTTCTGACTAGTTTGTTTTCTTGGCTATCATGGTTTCGAATTTGCTACCATCCAAATTTGACTTTGGTTTGAAATCCCCTACGACCTTGTTTTTGGTTCGAACTTCTGCATCACTGTATATGTGCTGTGTTGATTGAACTATGGCTTGATTTCTAATAATTTGAAATCTCCTGTGACACTGTGTTGGTTCGAACTGCTACAGTTAGTCTTCATGTAGCCTGACTGCACGTGATGTTCATCATGAACTTGGCTTTGATTTGCATTTTGAAACTGAGTTTGTCGAATTACATTTTGTTTGATCATTAGCTTGCTGTTGCCTTTGGTTTCACTGCAAATATATGTTCATGTTATACTGCTATATATGTATATGTATGTATGTATGTACATGTGTTTACATGTGTTTGCATTGAGCTCTTGTGCAATTTGGTTTGATATTGATTTATGGTTCATGTCTGACTTTCCATTCAGTTCTGGTTGCTTCATATGCATTGATCTTGAGTTGATTTCATGTTGCATTTGTTTATGTGTATGTTGTGCACTTGGTTTGTACTTAATGTTGTCACATACGGAAGCTGCTTCATCGACTTGTATTTGGTTGTATGCATTTGAACTCGTAACCTTGTCTCTTTGTAGTCTGGTACTCCTGCCTTGGTTCTGGTTGCATGTACACCACTTGTAAGTGTTCATGTACATTTGGGTCTGGTCTCTGTAGCATTGACTCATGTGTTCTTGTACTTATTTGTCTGGTATGTCATATATGTCTGTGTATTAAGCCATGTGATCTTGTGTGGTCTGATGCACTTGAATCTAGTTTGTAGCTGAAGCTCTGAAGTGTTACACATATACGCACTAACATCTCTTGAGTTTGCATTGTATTCTTGAGTCGGCTTCATCATTGACTGTTGACATATGCACCACTTGTGTACGCTCTGGAGCTTGTTATGAGATGTTATCTCGAGTTATATAGTTCCTGTGTAGATCACTGACTTTGTACATATCGTGCTTGTATTTGTAGTACACCACTTCTTATGTGCATGTTGCATATTCACTTATACTCGACAATTTTGTAATCCACCTGCGTTGAATCCAGCTTATAGCTCGGGTTTGACCTTGTGCTCATATCGTGACTTTATTTATTTTTCACTTGAGTTGAACCAGGCTTTTAATTGGGTTTTACCTTGTGCTCACATATCCCTGCAATTTTATCAAGTGTATATCAGTGTGCATGGCTTTGTGGCATGTCAATGATACATTGTGCATTTCACAAGCTTTTCCTGTATTCAAATTTAAATGATGACGAACAACCCAAATAACTGAGGCAAATATTATTTTCAAAATACACATTTTATTTTATACTGCAAAAATATTTCCTTTTTGATTTTACTACGTTAGTGTGTATTTTTGCAGATAGCTCAGACGCTGGATTCAATTTGGATCGAAGTTGAATATAAAATATGAGTGAATGAGCGATATGTAGTGGGGACGGTTGTATAAAATGAAATGTATTGTTATTGAAATTTTATGTATATAGTGAAAGCACAAATTTGTACTATTCAAAATTGTAATAAATATTTGTTTTAATAAAATATACGTTTGAATTTAAATTATGTGTTATTTATTTTATTCAGCTAATATTTATTTAAATATATGAAAATAAAATAGTACATCAGCAAATACATTTAAATGAATATGTATATGCTTAATATCATAAAATAAAAATCATATACTTGCATTTTCAATACAAGTAGCTAAGCTTTGCCATTTTCCCTTCTCCACTAGTTCTAAAAATTATAAAATATCATATATACATATGTAAAAATTTGAGATGGGTAGAAAAAAGAGAGGAAGAGAAGAAGCGAATTAACATTCCAAAAGAAAAGTTAATTTCAATTATTATAAATCTATACTCCCCTTACCCTAAATCTCTTTTCAGATTTGTAATTCTAATAGTATGTATATACCTTGTTATACATATTCTTTTGGGCTAGAATGAAAAAGATGCCAAGTAAAGCAATGGATACTAATTTAGGAGATTTGGAAAGGTAGAAAGGTGAGTTGGAAATTATGTATTATAACATTGAAATTTATATCTTTAAATTTATTTAATTATTATGCATGTATAAGATCTGATGAGCTATTAGCTTAACACAAAGATATAGGAATATCGCTTACACATTCTGTTAAATAAGCAATTGGAAAAGGAATAATATGTACAACCTAATCTAGAAATCTGAATTGAGTCCAAAATAATAATTATTGAAAAATGTTTGTAAAGTTGTAGAGTTTATCCCTGATTTATTACTGGGTTGTAAATTAGGTTGCCTAGTTGATTTGGAAGTGAATTTCTATGTTTTAATATGGGTATAATTTAATTTTATCTATTTTAGTGTAATTTTCATGAACTCACTAACTTCACACATGTATAAAAGTGCAATATTTGAGTTAATAAGGAATATAACAAAATGGAAAGAGAAGTGTAACGTATGGATATTCTTCTCCATAGTTTACACTATCGATTTCAATCAAGGAAAAGATATAATTCCTTGTATTTTCAAATAGAGCAAAAGTTTCATTTTGGATAATTTATGAGAAGTTATAGTGGTAATTATTTTTGGAAGGATAATTCTAATAAACTAGAACATAGAAAGGAATGTTCTAATTTAGTAATTAATAGTTAGAAATAAGAAAATGTATATACGTACAACTGTGCTTAACTATAAAAATTATATACATATATAGACACATAGCGTAATTTATGATGATATTCATGTTAGTAATTAACAATGCACTAATTATGGGACAATGAGGTTGAAAAAGGAAGGACTAGTAATTCCAAATTTATGGAAAAGAACTACAAATTTAATGGGCAATAAATTTGTAATTAATAGAGAGATAAATGAATTAAATGGATACGGATTAAAGAATTTAATATAGAGTTTATAGGGGAATTAATAGGCATAATAAGTTAATTATGATATGGATAAATAAATATCATTATAGATTATCCAATTTTGACATTAGTGACCGATTATTACAAACGATGGACATTTGTTAGACATAAGAAGGAAACAAGGAAAGTAAAGCCTAAGTATATAAAATAGAAATAATTATGTTGTGAATAAATAAGTATTAATTATACTAACTACACTTAGAAGGTGATATAATTTTCATAATAGGAAATTATATGGCTTCAATTATATGTTTAGAACAAACGTGAATTAGTGGGCCTAACCCAACACTTAGGCTTTAGGTGTTTGGTTTGGTTTAGTGGGTTGGTATGCGAGGTCAGTAGAGTTACACAACATAAGTTTTTCTTTCAACTAGAGGCCACCAGCAACTATATATAATTACTACTGATGTAAGACACCTCCAACCATAGAACCCATGGGCAAGGGATATGCGTTGTCAATAGGTAGGGGAAAATATATTGAGGGTTCGTCTTGGATTTGAAGTATTAAATGGCCCAATAGTTTTAAGAAAATGGAGTCTGCTTGACTTCCAATAAGTGGTATTAAGTAATCGAAATGGACATTTTCCATGACTTACCTAGGTTAGTCTAAATAGGATGTCAACTATGGAAGGTCGGTGGGCTATGTCAGTATTTTGTGCTGGTAGTAAGTAGTAGGTCTGGCATATAGGCTATGACCACCAGCAATACTCATCGAGTGATAGCAAAAACTTGAGTTATGCTCTAATGAATTTCGTGTTCCAATAGTGTGGATTCCATATTGGAAATGCACAAACCTCAAAGTAGAAGGTTAGATGATAATTTGTTTTTCGAAGGTGGGCTAATTCTTAGAGATTTGTTAATAGTATGGCAATTCAATTATAAATTATAAATTGGATATGTGGGTAATTTGTTACTGTAGCTAGAACCGGTTGACTAGCACTTACATTGAAAAGAGACCACTTTGGGGATTATGGTGCTAAATGGTCGTTCGGTCTACGTCCTCCTTATTAAAGAAGTATTAAGTGCCCGAGATTTAGGCACTGAACATTTAACGTTATAACAAGGAGATGGTTAGGTTAGGTATATCATACTGGCACATAAGGTTAAACAATTTAGTAGTAATTACAACCCAAAGGATAGATTTAGCGAGATAGGATAATGGAGAAAGACGAGAACGGTAGATGGAGAAATCTTCTTACTCATACTCAACGCTTATAAGGCAATTAGACATCCAAAGTATAATATTGACTCCAAGGTAGTAGCCTTGATCGATATGTATGTTCTATTATATTTTTCAATTCTACTTTTTTATATTGATCTCTCTCTGATATGCTTATGTTTATTACAAGTTATCAAAACTAAGGATTTGTACCCTAATGGACTTGAGTTTTGATTTAATTGAAATTTGGGCCTACTGAAGTGCGGGTTGTTACATTTTGTACCAGATCTTAGGTTAGTCGATCATAGAATTTAGGATACTCTGGGAGAATGTACTTGTATTTTTACCTATAATTATATATATAGTATACACCAAGCTCTATAAACTCCAACTGTAGAAGTAGTTGCGACCATATTCTGAAAGAATGGACGAAGAAACTATGAGTTGGAAAAATAAATAGTGTTAAGTTTATACTCCTACCATGATTACCCTAAAGGCGGAGATCGTGTTGTAAGGAGTGGACCAAGAAAAGAATAACCACGACATATAGAAGGACCCCAGATGCTGGATAATACTTGAATCCTTTGCAGGGCCTATGCTGCCTTATGATTATGGATTTTGATGGATTTTTGATTGAAGATGCACCTTTCATCCAGACAAATGGGAAGTAAGAAACTATATGTTGCAAGCATATGAAATTAAGGTATAATAGGGTGGAGAAAGTTGTCACAAGATGGTGTACATTAATGACCACTAATAGATAATTGGGTTTTTAGAAAGATTTAGTATGAAAGAAAGAGAGTCCAAAAGAAAGGACAATAAATGTCCATTTTCGAGTCTGAATCCATGACAAATAATTTAACAAGAAGATTTTGATAGTTTCTTTGAACATTTTGAGAGGGTTTTTCAAATAATTTAAGGGGAAGTTGTTGTTTTCAAAAAGCAAGAATTTTTTGAAATTCTTATTTTGAAATTAGTTGGGTCGAGAGATTCTAATTTAACAGTTTTTTTAAAAGAGTTTTTCAGTTTTGAAATGAATGGAAAATAGAGCATAGGTTTGGCTCATTGATTTTTCCTATATATTTTAGTTTGAAGGTTTTTAAAATTCTTTCTAAATAGTGGATAACAGGAAATGGTACTTTATTAAAATAGGGTATACATAATAGAAGGGTAAGAATGCCCGATAACTAAGATAAGAGAAATGTATTATTACAGAAATGAAAGCCACTTGAAGGTAATTTAATCATAATAAATTTAATAGTAGTACTATTTAAAATTTGGATAGAAATAACATTAATAATTTATATAAAGTAGGATTAATAATCTGGTTAGAAATAATATGGGAGAAAAACAATAGGAATATGATGGGAAGAATGGTTAAATTCCGTAGAAATGTAGCAATTGCACATATATTTTAGATAGACTTAGATATATGTAGCAATTGCACATAACTTTTAAAAGTCTCCTTCACATGCTATTATAATCTGCGTCAAATGTGGAAGCAGAAGTAGCATGAATAGTAATAGGGTGGAATTTATCCTTGTCTACTCCATTTTTTTGTTTAAAGTTATAGAAGGTGTTTTTTAAAAACGGTTTGGTATGATAATTGAGTATGTTTGAATGTTTTTTCAATATCCTACTTTTAAGGAAGTAAATCTCTGTTTTAGAATGTCTTTGAAAAGAGAATTTTTTTCATGACTCTTTTGGGAAACCAAGCAAATTTGAATTTGATAAAAATGTTTCATCGTTTATATTTTTAAAGATAAATTTTTTGGATTAAGTACTTTATGATTGTGGGGTTTAATTATTACAAAGAATGATGGGAAACAAACCTATTTTTGTATGAAGTAGACATGGATCACTGCTTAAGTAAGACAAGGAAAAGGTTTAGGCTAGGAATAGAATAGCCATGGATGCTCATAGGATAGCAATAAGGAACACTCGGTGAATATAAGGAATATTGGAATGACCTAGGACTGTTTGATTAGAGATGAGTGAAATCCATGAGAAGAACCCTCAAAAGAATGCGGAATGATATCAAAGTACAATTTTATAAGTCTTGAGGAATTCTCACATGAAAGATCAAGGATTTAGAGGAAGCAAATACCAAATTTTAAGGATACTGTCAAGAGATTGTGATTGATAGAAGATAGTGGTTGGTTGGTGTTAACTTGCTTTTAAGCTAAAGCAGATGTCAATTGAACTTAAATGATTAGAATGAGGATGAAACAATTCACAAACTTGGAAGCACATTCAGAAGGATTGGAAAATGAAACTTCGAAATTTGGACAGGAGTTGGCTAAGTAAATAGGTCAGTTCTTAGATAAAATAGGTCTGCCCCGAGTTAAATAGGTCAGCCCCGACCAATTTCCCATCTTGTTCCAACCTCCTAAACACCATATACCTCTTGTGCAACTCTAATAACAAGGATTAAGTGATTTCCAATGATTTCGACGAGCAATTCAAAGAGTTGAAGAGACGACAGCTAAAGGAGTAGGATAACTCAAGTGATGAAGGAACGATCACCATAATCAACTAACAATCGATGAAAACAACATAGGACAAATCAACACTAAGTTAAAAGGCGACGCAAGACAGTTGCAGTTATTTCTAGCTAAGGAAATAATTTGGGCCCGTGTTATTTTAATAACTTGATGCTGAGTTATTTTAATAACTCGGGGGGACATTATGACTTCACGTGTGACTTGGGCCGATGTCTAGACTTTGCTACAGCTGGACTTGTGGCTCCATACCTCAATTTCCTATAAGTACAAGCCTACTTGCAACCAAAGAGGGATTTTCTTCCTTCTTTATCTCCTTCACCTCTCTAACTTTTGGATCTAGAACTTCTCCTTCTTCACTCCTACCCTTTATTTTAAAAACATTTTAGAGACTCCATTAGAAATCTTAGATTCACTACTTGGTGATCAATTTAATATAATCAATTGTAATCTGGAGAGAGGTAACAACTGATAACAAAACACTAAAGCGGATGTTGGCAAGAGATTATGTCGAACCACCATAAAAATTCATATATCACTTTTTACCTTTTTTCCTTTTCTTTTATTTTGATAGAATTGGTGCTTTCGTCTGATTTTCTAGATATTTATCTTTTTTCGAAGTTAACATTTTGGTGCTTTCATCGAGAGAGAAACTAGATTTCACAACCTAAAGCTTATATCAACATTTGGAGAAAATAAAGAGACCTAGCACTGAATCTACGTTGGATGAAGACAAACAGAGAATGGGGTAGCCAGGAGAGGTCCTCAAATTTTTTTCAATCCATCTATATGACCATAAAAGAGATGGAGAAAATGATGAAGGAAATGAAAGATGGATTAATGACTCGACAATAGGAAATACTTGAAGGAGTTTTCTAAAGGATGGCGCAATAAATAACAGCTAGAGCTACTAGAATCTAGAACCAAATATAAGGAGCTAATGCAGGAACATCTAGAGTTGTAGCAGACAAACTGGAACAATGTCCCCATGAGCAAAACTAATCGGCATTGGCCCAATCAACTCGATACTGAGAGAATGATACTCGAGGGCAATTTTGGAGTAACTACTGGGATGTCGAATGAGACCAAACGAGACCTTCCCTTTAGGAGCGGAGAATAGAATGAGACCAAACGAGCATGTCAGATTGCTAATGTGCTGCCAAAGGAGTATGTGTTAGAGTATGTGTCGGTGTTCCCTTATAGAAGAAGGGGACAAAATGCAGTTGGTGGTCTGAGGCTTTTGATAGATGATAACAATAGGATAGCTGAGATATTTAAAACAATAATTAAAGGTGGAGCTTCGAACCAGAGTTTGGAGGATGTAAACAGGAATCCATTCACTTCTAATATACGGAACGAGAGGAATCCTCCCAATTTCAAGCTTCCAATGCTAGAAATGTACCATGGAAAGTTGGATCCGACGGAATCTATGAGATACATCTGACATATGGAGGTATTGAGTGCTTCTGAGAGGTAATGGGGCAGTGCCTCTATTATACTTAACGGACTAAGCGATGATATGGTTCAGACAACTAGATAATGGGTCCATAAGTATGTGGACCGATTTGGTTAATAAGTTCTTAAGCTAGTTTAGAGTTCGTGTCTCATTATCGAAGAATTTAGTGATGCTACAAAGGCATGAACAAAGGCCCGGAGATACCTTGAGATGCTATTTGACAAGGTTCGATGCGGTAGTTTCAACCAATTATAACTGGATCCATCTACAATCTTAATGGGGTAGCATCTGCAGTCACGAACAAGACTGAGTTCAAAGTTGCACTAAAAAGGGATCCATCGACGGATCTTCCTGAATTCTACCATGAAGCTGAGAGATATTTGTCTTAGGAAGATGCTAAAACCGAGGATGCAGAAATTAATCTTGTGGATAACAAATGGCTGCTTGGAGAATGAAACAAAAAGGACAATGGAAAAAGAAGAGATGATGATGACTTTAGAGAATCAAAACAGTATAGGAGGGAACCGAAGTTCTCTTCTTACACTAAGATAATAGAGACCCGTAAAAGGATATATCTGAACACTAAGGGCATATTCCTTATCGAAAGCTAGTTAGGAGAGAGCCTACCGTTCATGAGAAAAAACCTGGAAAGTTATGCATCTTCCATAAGCTGGATGGACATGAAACAAATGAGTGCTGACACCTTTGTGATTTGATAGAAGAACTGGTTTAAAGCAACCAGTACGTGAAGAAGTGAACTACAATGGTGCGGTCGAAGAAACCATCGACTGCAATGAACGCATCAAGGAAAAACAAGGATCTTGTCGGAGACTCGAAATTCCATGATCGGGATGGTCGAGAGTTTGGTTCGACTCCCTTGCATTACGTTTTTTACTTTAAATAATTATGATAATAATAACCCTAAACCGCTTACACGTGTATAAGGCCTAGATTGGTCTATAGGAATGCTCTAAGTCGGATGACTAGAATGGCTACCTAGGATAATAATAACCTCGGACCATTTACAAGTGTACATGACCTAAATTGGTCCCTAGGCATGCTCTAAGTCAGATGTTTGGGAGGGATAATTAGGGAATCTGCTTGTTTGCTTTGATTTGAATATTTGACTTTGAAAATCCAAATTGAATGTGGTGACCGACATTGATCGCTTTATGTCCCGACTGCAGTGCAGGGTGCAAATCCCATCGTAGGAGAGCAAGCGATGGACTTGTATGATTTTGATTGCTTTAAGTCCTATTCGGAGAGATGGGATCGAAAGTGCAGGGTGCAAGGTACCTTACCGAAGAGCGAGTGGATGGGCTTGTATTAAAATAAGTCCCCTCACCGAAGAGTGAGGGGATGGGCTTGCTTGGTCATTGAGTTCCTTTGCTGTAGAGAAAGCGATTTAGCATGGATCCGAAGAGATAGATCCCTAGATTAGAAGTGAAATGGTCCAGAGATCAAATCCTAGATTGAATCATGAACGATATAGAGAGATTTCATGTTAAATGATCCAAGAGATTGAACCTTAAAATGGAAACATATTTGATAAAAGGATTTGAATGCCTTGTAAGTAGAATAAAATAGATAAATCTCAGATGGACACTAGATCTTTTTGATAAGTGATGTAATTACTTCGAATCAGATAGGAATGCTTAGATGTATAAACAAAATTTAAACAAGAGTTTGAGGCCTTAGTGGTAGCGTGTCAGGAACGACCTCTGATTTGCTAGAGAATCCGAAGGAACTGAATGATTCACCGAGATTCAAATCAAAAGATAGCCGAAGATCTCGACTATCAAAGACTTGTTACTTAAACTTGTTCTTAAGCAAAGCATAGCTTACATTCTAAAACTTACTTTTAGAGGCAAGTGTTAACCCGCTTTTGAACCAAAACAGATTTTAACCAAACTTAGAAGATCAGGACGAGGACAAAACAATTCATCAACTTGGAAGCACACCCAGAAGGACCATAAAATGGAACTCTGGAAGTTTGAAATTTTTTTTTTAAGTAAATTGGTCGGCCACAACTTAAATAGGTCGACCTCGGCCTATTTCCCCCTTGTTCCTACCTCCCGAATATCATATACCTCTTATGAATATCTTCAATAAGTGGAGCTCAAGTGATTTTCCAATGATTTTGATGAGTAATTCCAAGAGTTGAAGAGATAACAGCTAAAATGGAAGGATAACTCAAGTGATAAGGAACAATCACCAGAATCAACCAACAAACAGTGAAAATAACACGGGACAAATAAACATGAAGTAAAAAAGATGATGCAAGATAGTTGGAGTTATTTCCAACTAAGGAAAAAACTCGGTATCGAGTTATTTAACTCGATACTGAGTTATTTTAATAACTCAGGAGATATTGCAACTTCTCATGTGAATTTAGGTCGATGTTTAGACTCTGCTACAAGTGGGTTTCTGACTTGTACGACTGTTTCCCTATAAGTACAAGCCTATCAGCAACCAAAGAGGAATATTCATCTCCTTCAGCTCTCTAACTTTTGGATCTAGAGCTTCCCCTTCTTCACTCCTAACCTCTATTTCAAAAACATTTTAGAAACTCCATTATAAATTTGAGATCCACCACATAATGATTCGATATGATATAATTAATTATAATCTAGAAAGAGAACAACTAATAACAAAAGATTAAAGTGGACATAGACTGGAGATTACGCCGAACCACTATAAAAATTCTTATGTCTTCTTTTACATTTATGCATTTCCTTTTATTTTGATACTTGGTGCTTTCATCTGATTTTCTGAGTGTTGATCCATTTGTTGGGTTAACAGTTGGAGAAAGAAGTAATAAGATGAAAAACCCACACAGCCAGTATTGGTTGACTCAAGGTTAGAAGGCAAGATAGGAGGTAGGAAATTATTCTACCGAGCTAATTTTTCGAAGAGTTATTCTAAATGAGCATAGTTTATATTTCTTACGTACTATGGTATGGAATGCATAATTTATCCTATAGTTGGGTGGAATGGTTGAAGTAACTGATAAACCTTATTTATTATAAGTGAAGGAGGTAAGTTAAGTCATAGTTGAATGGCATACTAGAAATGTCCATCTTAATTTAACAAGGGGTATTAGGGCCTAACATCATACCAATCAATGGTCAACGACAACTTCCAGCAATTTTTCTTTTAGGTTTTTGGGGTGCAATCTCTAGTTCTCTCGCTTAGATTTTAGAAAGCGTAAGATATGATATGAGATATGTTCATGTTTTGTTATTGTGTTGATCGATCGGATGAGCTTTAACCACTATATAAGTATACTGGAAAACAGTGTAAATAAGGAGATCTCATAAGGACGCTTAATTAGAGATAAAATGTTGGAAAGACTAAAAGTTTATAAAATAAATTAGAAAATTAAGTTAGCAAATAGAAATTAAAAATGCTTAAATCCTAAAAACTTAGGATTCTGGGAAAAATAAATTTTAGCAAGCGAAGGACATGGAAAAGTTGTTGCAAAATCATGGGTCACTCTCTCTATGCCTTAAAAGCTAAAATTTGTAAATATGTCAGTAGATAGTTTGTTGTGTTATAATAAAATAAAAGGTTACCTAAATCGAAGGTTAACTGCAGAATACTTGGGTCAATCATGTGCATTAACTCATAGACTGAATCCCTATTACGTTAAGGCATGGTCTGATTTATTTTGAGGATGGAGCACTAAGTTTAAAAAATGGGTTCGAATTCTTTTGAGAAGTCGTGTTCAAATGTTTTTAGGAAATTTTGTTTAAATGCTTTTAGGAATTTGATTTGATAAACTATTTTGCAAGATTGGTTGGAAAAGGAAAAGGATTTTTGATGGAAAATGAAGAAAAAATCAATTTTCTAATGCCAAAAGCTTAATGTAGGGTGGGTAGATATGTTAGTGAATATGAATTTTACTGTCCGACAAGGGTGACAATATACTAAAAAACAAAGGTATTAACAAGGGAAAAGGTTGTTTTATCTTTGGAATTTCTATTTCTATTTCGATGCCTTATTGATAGTAAATAAAAACATGCGCTTAGGATAATTATGTTTTAACATCCAAAAATAAACCTTCCATGCAAATTATACTTGGAAAAGTTGGAAAGGTTTTTGGGGATGAAGAGAAGATTCCAAAGTACAATGGAATGACTATCCAAAAAAGGGAGGAATTATAAAATTTTCTACCTAAATTCCTTTTTCGAAATAAGAGTATGTGTTTAGAATAACAGGATTTCCAAAAATTTGGATATTAGAGATTATGAGCTAAGTTTGGGATAATAGGGATTGGATGAAAAATTGGTTGAATCACACTTCTACTCATGGGATTGTGGAAATTTTTGTGTGAAAAATGTTTTTTGATTTTTGAAAACTTACATACATATAAAACATGCAGTATATCTAGGTTTTTCGCATCATATTTTCAAAATGTACTTAAAAGAACATTCATATAAGAGGTGCCAATTTAAGAGTCATTCTACATATATGTCTTATATGTTATGATACACAATGCACTTGTACACATACGGCTATTAAATTGGTTATACACTAATTGATTGGATAGTTTAGAGAGTTGTGCACATTGTTACACGATTTAACACTTGAGGAATTTTGGGGATGAAATTCTCTAAGGGAAGAATGTTACACTCCGTAAAATTAATGATAACCAATAAGGCTCTAAAAATGAAATTTGAGCAAACAATGAAATTTGGCCATGAAACTTGAATCGTTGTGTTTGTGACGATTTTCCGAACAACTTTCATATCTATAGTTTCACGATCATATCTCAAATGAAGAATTTATCACTTTGAAGTTTCTTGAAACAAAATAATTAAAAACGAAAATATGAGGTAACTAATAATAAGTGGGAGACCTTGCGGTCAACCCTTTACTTCAGCCAATCGACCGCTTATAGGGGGCGATTGATCATACAAGGGTGGGGCTAGGGTTTGAAACTTAGCCAAAAGGTCCGGATTTAATTATTTTAATCTAACGGTTGCGATTGATTCGAGCGTTTGTAAGTACATGCCTAACCCCTCACTTCTCTTCTCATATATTCTATCCAGACAACGGAGCTCTGCCATTTTCAATTCTCCGATATTTCTAAAAGTTAAAAAATATTTTATACACACACTCACACATACAATTTGTTCTTCTCTCCCATTGAAGTGAAACATGCGATCCATTTTCAAATTCTCATACGATCTCGGATTCTTTCCATTGTATGCCTGCATACCATTATGCATGATATCAAGTCCTATGCCATGCCACTATAATTTATACTGAGATTTAGAAAATCTAGATATAGGCGAAATCATTTCCAAACTTCCCATTTTCTTATGTCGATTCCTTTCCTCAACAAATTGACTTCGATCTATAGATATCAGATTCAGCACAACTGTTAATATCTGTATTGGTGCTTCAGTTCTAATACACAAACTTCGGTAAGATTCCTCAGTCGATTATGGATTTTAGGTGTTGGGGATTTAGGGATTTGTTTATTTTTGCCTATAGAGTTTCAATTCACTGTATTTTGGGCATGTTTGATTCCGATAGGCACAAAACTTCCAAATTTTATGGTGCCTTATGATTTAGAATATGGTTTGTATCCGAAGCTATATTCGATGATGCTCAACTTCAATGAGTGGGATCTACAAATTCACGTATGTTCATTCGTATCACTGTGTATATTTTCAAACATATTGGAGAAGAGTGTGATTTTAAATCGCTCCACCTTCATATTGATGGGCGCTCACTATCGGGCTTGAATTCCAAAATTGGCAAGACTTTCACGGCTAATTTCATAAAATTGCTAGAAGTAGTAGTTATGTGGGGTGGCAAGATCGAATGTGTAGTTCTACGGATTGCAATTTATGATATACCTAGTTCTATGTTTGGGACCTGCGTACCCCTTTTTGTAAATTTTGATCTTAACTCAGTCAAGGAGGAGCTGCCGAGATATGGGGATGTTGGATTTGCCATAGCACGACATAGGCATGAGGAGTTGTGGGTTGTAGGGAGCATGTGAGGAAGTTTCACATTTTTCATGCCCATTTTTTTTGAAGTTTGGAGAAGACAATAGGTAAAAGGCCTATAAACCTTGTTTATACTCTAGGCCGATGTTATATGTTTGTGGACTTCGGATAACATGTGCAATGAAGAATATAATGCGGTAAAAGGATTTTATTATGTATGAAATCAGTTGTATGGAGATTTAGTTTTTAGTAGACTTGTAGCCTTGTTTGCTTCAACTATTGTATGTTTGTACATTGTAACTTAGTTATGTAAAAGAAACAAAGAAAACTCATTTTCAAAAAAAATATACACAAATTGGAGAAGAGCATAAAATAAAAGAGAAGAAGAGAAGAAGCGAATCAACATTATAAAAGAAAAGGTAATTTAAATTATTATAAATCTGTATTCCCTTTAACCCAGTCTCTTCTCAAAACTGTAATTCTAGTAGTATGAATATATCTTGTTATACATATTATTTGGGTTAGAATGAGGAAGGAGTCAAGTAAAGGTCGTCTCATTTGGTATCAGAGCATTAGGTTGAGTGAATACCTAGGCTCTGGTGTGGTGTTTTTCTTGAGAGAGCGTATTTGTAATTTTTATATATCTATATATATATATATATATATATATATATATATATATCTACCTAATAGGTTAGGTTATCTGTTCGGATTTTCCAACATAAGTTATAGAGATAGATGGAGTAGTGGTGTGTGTGTCTAACACGGCTACCAATGATGGAAGAGGTCCATATATTTGATGTTGGAAATATTTGTCGAGATTGTAGACCTATTACTGCCTCGAGTAAGATTTGTTGTTTGGAGTAAGGATTTCTCTAATATCCGAAGAAAATGTTTTTAAAGATTCGGAGTTTATCTTTGAAGTGTAAGTTTGAATTTCGCTCGTGTGAGCGAATTATTCCGGAGTTTGGATCTGTTGGAAGTGCAGAAGTAAGTGATGATATCTTGATAACTGCGTGATGAGATGCAGTATCCATGGATATTTTCAGAAGATTTTTTCTCTTGAAACAGTTTTAGTAGTAGTGGAGAAGCAGTTTTTACCCGCCACAGATAAGATTCGTCTGTGTAGAAGTTGTTTGGATCTTCAGCATGGAGGTTGGCTGTTTTGGGATATGAGACTAAGGTCTATAAGTTTCTTCGCTTCGGCATGGTCTCATTTTTTATTCTTTAAGGAGAGCGAGATGTGGATGCTTGATTTGGAGTCCGAGTTTCTTGAGAGGTTGTCAGCCAACTCGAAGGTATGTTTTGTGGTTTGTGGATGGTTTTGGTTTTTGGAGAAGCCTTTGGATTAGAAGTCTTTAGTTAGCCGTGGTAGCAGTTTCAGCTCGAAGTGTTCGGTGTGCTGACGAGGAGATCTTTTGGCTTTGCAGTATCATCGAGGTAGAGTTTGGAAGCATCAGTGTGGCTTGTTTCTCCGATGGTTCAGGAATATTGGTGGTTCTTCTATCAACAGTCCGGGCAGTTGGTGAAGATTTCTTGAAAGGTTAACCTTGTTTGGAAAAGCTCAAAGCTGTTCTAATTGGTAAAGATATGACAGTTTCTTTGGAATCCGAATAAGGTTGGATCGCAAAAGTGACTTGCGATTAATTTGGGAATTTTTCTTGGGCAATCTTTTGTTTGAGACTGAGGATTCTCATAAGGAAGTAGAAGCTACTGAAGTGATCTGAAGTTGTCTGCATCTGGAGTTGAGTTCCATATTGTTTTGGTTCCAGGAGTGATTTTGGGTAGTTAGCCTGGTTGTAGGATGGTTTTTGGAGGAGAGAGTTGAAGTAGCAGCTCAAAATATTTTTGGAATTTGGAGTTGGTCAGATCTAGTTTTTGAGTTAGATTCTGTTATAAGGTTGTGTGACTAAGTCAGATGAGTCACTCATATTTTTATGAATTTGATGAACAAAGTTTATCAGATATTGGATAAGTTCTGTTTGCTATTGCTTGGGAAGTAGAGTTTGTATTCTGGATTTCGACGGATTTTGGAAGATTTTTCTATTGAAAAGAATCCAGAAATTGGTTTGCTTTGGTCTAGTTGTTTCTGAAAGCATCAGCATGGGTTGAGCTGATCAGGGAAAGTTTGGCAGCCTAGGATTGTTTGTTGAGTTATGCAGATATGAGATAAGGAGTTTGGAATTTGAAGTTGGAGACTTCATTGTTGTTCAAATTCTCTGGTTAGGAGAGAGCAGTAATTGGATAAGATTTGATGGCTAGTTCGGAGGCATTTGAGATTTCTTATCTGTGTTTTGATAAGATAAGATTGAATTGCCAGTTTGGATAGCTGGAATTCATTGTGTATCACGTATCTCTGAGGGAGTACGTATATGATTCATCATTGGTTGTTGAATCTATAGTTCAGATGGATTTGGAAGTTGAGCTAGACTTGAGTATAGTCTAATGATCTGTTCAGATTGATGGATCTAGAGATGAGAGGAGCTTTGGATTTTGGTAGTGTAGTTAGTTTGTTGGCTTTTGTAGAGCGAGTCTCCCGGTGATTTATACTTGGGAAACTCGAGATAGTATTAGAAGATATATTCTGATTTGCATCAGAATAATTATTTAGGTTTGATTGTTTGATTGGTTGCTTTGGTTGTTGATAACAGGATGTTAGGAATGCTTTGCTGATTAAAATTAAAATCTGTACTGGGTTATTAAATTACTTTTGCTTTTAAATTTCGGGGATGAAATTCTTTTAAGGGGGAGGATTGTAACGACCCGGAATTTTGGAAAATATAAATTTAATAATCTGTATAAATAATTTAACTGGTTTGATAATTTTTCTTTATAATTTTAATTTAAACCAATAAATTTATTCTTTTTAAGGTTAATAAAATATTTAATCTAACGATTGTGATCAATATCTTTCTGACAATTTAAAATATTGATAAGATTTATTTTTCAAAGCTAATGAAATTTTATTCTGTTTATAATATATACATTTGATATATATTGTGAATAGAAGATCTTTTGTTTTATATTTGTATTTATCAGTTTTAGAATAATTTCTTTTAAAAAATAAATTTATAAATACTTATGTAAACATTTATTCATTTAGTAACTTAAGAAAGTAAGTTTATTTACATTTAAACTAAGCGAAAATTTAATTAAAAATACTAATAAACATGTGTAAACTTGTTAACACCCTTAATAACACTTGTAAAATAATTAAGTAAACTAAATGACGAATGTAAACTCTTCAAGACATGTGGCAACATGTAATATTTATTTTTAATAAATATTTTTAAGAAGAAAAATTAGTTTACATTTAAACACTTTTCTTTGTTTTTCCTTCTTAGTTCAAAAGAGAAATCTCTTTTAAAACCTGAAATTTCATAATCACAAAATGCTACTGAAATCAAATCTGCAAAATATCAGAAGAAAGTTTAAGATCAATCTGCAACCAAAGCCTGCATTTCAAATTCAAATAAACCTGCAATTAAGTGATGTTCATCTGCATATACAAATCTGCAACCTTCAAAAAACAAATGGAAGCAAAGATGAAATATGTATTCATTTAAAGCTGCAACTTCAAAATTTTACAAACCTGCATGTCAAAATGAAATTCTTCAGCAAGTTTTAATCAACAAATTAAAAGCATGCAAAGGGGGATTTTCATCAGCAAGAATCAAAAGCAAAAATTTGATCTACAAGGTTTTTCAAACCTGGAAAGTAATGAACTACTCTGCATGTTTTATCATGGTGAGTAAACTCTATTTTAAAAAACATTTTTGATTTAATTTTTGATTTAATGTTGCATGCAAATGGATTTGAGTTTGATGATGTATTTTAGTCTACCTGAATGTATATTTATATAAAAAAATATATTGAATGCCTGTATAATAATACTGTTATTTTACAGGTTTGATTTTCTCTTTTAAATTCAATAGCTTGATTTTGAATAGAAACTGGATATTGGTGTGTAGATGAAAGTTGTTTGTAATTACATAATTTATCATCTAAAAATAATTATAGGGTTTAAGTTTGAAAGAGTTACTCAAAATTTTAAATTTACAGTACAAAATCAAATTTGGGCAAAAATTTGTGATTTCAATTTCTAGTTTTGAATTTATAATCGAATTACAGTTGAAAAGTTAGGATTTTTAAAGTATGCGTCACAATTTTTAATTGAGTAATTAAGTCGAATTTCGAGTTTGAACATTTTGGGGATTTTTAAGAACTGTAGATGATATACGTATTAATTTGAGTTGATAATTGGATTGAAACTTGCATGAATGTTGTAGATTGAGGGAAAAATATAATTGGAATTTTTAAATGTGTGAATTGTTTGAATTCGACTAAACTAGGGTTTAAGTCTGTAGTTTGTTCGGCTTGGATGCCGAGGTGATTTCGTCATGTGTAGTGGTTCGGATTCGCGCGCGTATGGGGGAAGTCGAAGCTCGTGTCATGGCGACTCGATGGTAAGGTCAACAAGGTGAACGAAGTTGGACGGTCGATGATGATGGTGGTTTTATGGAAGAAGGTTCTGCAGTTGATTCACGCGTAGTGTTCGGATTTGATTCGATTTCTTATCCTTCGATCTGAGTGGAGGAGATGGTCGTAGGGGTTATTTGGCGTTTGTCGGCGATCGACTCGATGGTCGAGGTGGGTTGGATGGTGGTGCAACGTGCACGCGGGTTGTTGCGTGCAAGGTTTGAATCTGGAAGTGGAGCTTTGGGGGAAGAAGGTTGAGACTCGAAGCTTGGCTCGCGTTATTCTCGCATTCAACTCGAAGAAGGTGGAGTGGGGTTTGCTTCGGGAATGACACGGGTGTTTCTGCGTGTGGTCTCGAGATTTTCGTAGCTGGGTTCTGTAGTGTAATGCTGGTTTTGCTTGTTGAATAAAATTTGTATAAATCAAGTTAAAACTATAAGAACAAGTTTATGAAGGTAATGAAATATAAAGTTAAACTTGTTATTTTAAAAAAAACGAAAGTAAATAAAACGTTTAAAAGTAAAGAAAATTAATTTATATTTAAATTTAAAATGTTTTAGGATGTTTGATTTTAAAAATAATTATCTTAATTAAGTTTAAAATTCAAATTTAAAAGAGAATTTGAATTTAATTATTAAATCAAAGTTTTAAGTTAAATTTTTGAAGCAATGTTTTAATAACAGAATTTTCAATTTATATTGAATTAAATAAGTTTAAAATTTGATAATTGAAAGTGTTTTAAATTTGGAAATGATTTATAAATGCTTTTTATTCAAGTAAGATTATTATTATGATTTTGTAAACCAAGTTTAATAACTTGCCTTTGAATAAATAAGATTTAAATTATTCAAATAATTTATTTCTGGAAATAAATAAGGTTAAATTATTTGGGTAATTAACTTAAGAATACTTGTTTAATATGATTTGATTGGTTTAACTAAGAATAATGTTTTCTTAATTAATTAAGGATTTTAGATAAAATAAGCTAATTAATTAATTGTTTAATTAATTTTAAATAATTAGTTAATTATTTATTTAATTTTAAATAACCACTTAATTAAGAATTAATTAAGTGTAATTACTTAATGAAGTAATCAATGGTTAATATTTGAATATAATTAAGAATGAAAGTAATTAATTATGAAAGTAATTAATGGTAATTACTCATGGAGTAACTAGTTGAAGTGATTACTGGTAAATCACTTGATGATATAAATTAAGGAATTGATCAATATAATTTATTTAAAATTAATTAATTATGGAGTAATTAATTAATTAATGAATTAGGGATTGTTTAGTAAGGGGATTAATTAATTGTTAAGTAATTAATTAAGAGAGTAATCAAGATTTATTAGAGATAATTACTTATTAAGTAATCAAGAGTTAATTACTTAATTATTTTAGTAAATTAATTAATGTGATTAATTAATTAATTAATTAATTTAACTTATGATTAAATACTAAGTGTAACCAATTAAAATTGTAATTAATTAATAATATAATTAATTAATGATTTATTTATTAATTTAATTGTTTAATAATTACTTAATGAAGTAATTAAGGTTTAATTAATTGGATTAATTAATCATGGATTAATTTAACTAATTTAGAAGTTAATTAATTAATAAGTTAATTAATTAAGACAAGTAATTACAAATTGTTAATTACTAATTATGATTAATAGAATGATTAATTATAAGTCAATTATTTAATTAATTAAAGTGATTATTAATTAATAAGGATCATTTGATAATTAATCAAGGTTGATTAATATAAGTGATTAATAAATTGTAATTAATTAAGGGTTAATGTAATTAATTATGATTGATTAATAAATGAAGTAAATGAATGATCATTACTTATTGTTACTAATGATAGTAATTAAAGGTTAATTACTGAATATGGTTAGGAATGATTACTTAAATGTAATTAAATAAAATTAATCAAGGAAGATTAATTAGGGAAGATCATTAGAGATGATTAATTTATTTTATTTGGAATAATAATTAATGAAGAAGGATTATGGTAATTCAATTGATTAAGAGATAATCAATTCTATTTGGATGATTGATTAATATGGGTTGATTGATTAATATTGGTTAATTGATTAATATTGGATGATCAATATTTGGAGATTGATATTGGATGATTGGTTGATATTGGATGATTGATATTGGTTGATATTGATTGATACTGGATATCTCTGTCATGTGATATGCTGTTGAGAGATGAATGTTGTTATGAATTATCTACTGTGAAAATGTGATTCATCTATTTGTTATATATCATCCCAAATATGAGTTCAATTTAAATCTTTAAGTACAACTTGGACATTTAAAATGGCGTTTGGTTTCGGTGAGACCGAGATCGGGTTTCCATATTTGGAATCCGAAAACCACATCGATTCCAATTAAACGTTAGGTCGTGAATCCAAGTGGAGCAAGTGAAGACTCGAGGTGTAAGGGCTATACGTAAGTATAACTCTATGGGTGATTCCGTAATGAGTTGACGGAATAGTACTTGAGATGGTGATTTAGAGTGCAAGGGCTATGGTCGTTGACTCTGAGGGTGATTCCAAAATGAGTGCAATGAGATAGTGCCTTCGGTTTCGTTCGAACCCGGAACGAACTTGTATGGATTGAATGCTTTCAGAACATCGTCAGGTGGACGATGAGCATTCTAAGATAGATGTGTTCTATAAAGGTAATCGCAGCCTCAAGCCTCATCAACCGGGAATGGCTAAAACAGGGGAGGTGCAGCAAGGCTTCGTGGGTAGCTCCCACTGGAGAGCAAGATTTTTCCCTGTCTAGAAGTCCCTTTTTATTCGGCTGTGTGGGCAGTTGGGTCGCGGCCAACTGCGGGATTGTCTTGTTCGGGACTGTCCAGTAAGGGATGGTTCCGGCCTTGTGTTGCAGGGCAGCGGGCGTACTCCTCGGTACGTTGATCTAGGCCACGTACTGTGACGGGCGGTACCCCAGTAGCCCTGTCATTGATGGAAACCCATTTTTCCTACGAGACCCTACGGTTTTGATTGTATTACCCACTTTTGTGGCTAGTAGCTGGAATTTAATCATGTAACAATTTCGGCTATTTCTTGTTTACTTGAAAACCCTAGACACTATTATAATATCACTGGATTTCCTATCAAATGTTTTGGTTAGCGTAAGGTAAAAACTTTTCCATGTTTATGTGTGGGAAGTCTTACGTGATACCTTTTCTTTTCAAAGGTTTTTCTAAAGTTAAGCAATTTTAACCCGTTTACTCACACCAGACCCCTGTCCGACCCGAGTGTTTATTTTCTGTTTTATTAAACTCTTGGGTACTCATATTATGTATGAGTAGTCAAGTGATTCAGGTTTTCTTGACGAATTTTGTAGGAGATATTGAGCAGGAGGCTTCGACGTGTAGATATATATTGATTCCGCTATGTTTGTTGTATCTGTTTCTCTTGTAACTTGAGTTGTATAGTTAGACAGATGTTTATAACTGTCTAATATTGTTCTTTTAAGTTGTATACTCTGATGTAATGAGATACTATGTAATATTTTATGTGATATATTATATTTCATTCGTTCCACTGTGAGTTCTCTGATATTGTGGTTTCTTTCTTCATCTTTCCTTTCTTCTTCCATCCCTTTCTTTCTTCAAGATGATGCGATTTTCTGGAAATAGGAAGTCGGGTCGTCTCATTTGGTATCAAAGCATTAGGTTGAGTGAATACCTAGGCTCTGGATGGTGTTTTTCTTGAGAGAGCGTATTTGTAATTTTTATATATATCTATATATATATATATCTGTATCTACCTAAAAGGTTGGGTTATCTGTTTGGATTTTCCAACATAAGTTATAGAGATAGATGGAGTAGTGGTGTGTGTGTGTGACACGATTACCAATGATGGAAGAGGTCCATATATTTGAGGTTGGAAATATTTGTCGAGATTGTAGACTTATTACTGTCTCGAGTAAGATTTATAGTTTGGAGTAAGGATTTCTCTGATATCCGAAGAAAATATTTTTAAAGATTCAGAGTTTATCTTTGAAGTGTAAGTTTGAATTTCGCTCGTGTAAGCAAATTATTCTGGAGTTTGGATCTGTTGGAAGTGCAGAAGTAAGTGATGATATCTTGATAACTGTGTAATGAGATGCAGTATCCATGGATATTTTCAGAAGATGTTTTCTCTTGAAGCAGTTTTAGTAGTAGTGGAGAAGCATTTTTTACCCGCCGAAGAGAAGATTCGTCTGTGTAGAATTTGTTTGGATCTTCAGCATGGAGGTTGGCTGTTTTGGGATATGAGACTAAGGTCTATAAGTTGCTTCGCTTCGGCATGGTCTCATTTTTTATTCTTTAAGCAGAGCGAGATGTGGATGCTTGATTTGGAGTCCGAGTTTCTTGAGAGGTTGTCAGCCAACTCGAAGGTCTGTTGTGTGGTTTGTGGATGGTTTTGGTTTTTGGAGAAGCCTTTGGATTAGAAGTCTTTAGTTAGTCGTGGTAGCAGTTTCAGCTCGAAGTGTTCGGTGTGCTGACGAGGAGATCTTTTGGCTTTGCAGTATCATCGAGGTAGAGTTTGGAAGCATCAGTGTGGCTTGTTTCTCCGATGGTTCAGGAATCTTGGTGGTTCTTCTATCAACAGTCCGGGCAGTTGGTGAAGATTTCTTGAAAGGTTAACCTTGTTTGGAAAAGCTCAAAGCTGTTCTAATTGGTAAAGAGATGACAGTTTCTTTGGAATCCGAATAAGGTTGGATCGCAAAAGTGACTTGCGATTAATTTGGGAATTTTTCTTGGGCAATCTTTTGTTTGAGACTGAGGATTCTCATAAGGAAGTAGAAGCTACTGAAGTGATCTGAAGTTGTCTGCATCTGGAGTTGAGTTCCATATTGTTTTGGTTTCAGGAGTGATTTTGGGTAGTTAGCCTGGTTGTAGGATGGTTTTTGGAGGAGTGTGTTGATGTAGCAGCTCAGAATATTTTTGGAATTTGGAGTTGGTCAGATCTAGTTATTGAGTTGGATTCTGTTATAAGGTTGTGTGACTAAGTCAGATGAGTAACTCATATTTTTATGAATTTGATGAACAAAGTTTATCGGATATTGGATAAGTTTGTACTCGTGTTCATCAACAGTATTCTCATCTATTTCAGAATCAGAGTTGTGCAGCGGAAGCGACGTAGCAGCTGTGCACGAAAGGAAACAAGTTCTGTTTGCTATTGCTTGGGAAGTAGAGTTTGTATTCTGGATTTCGACGGATTTTGGAAGATTTTTCTATTGAAAAGAATCCAGAAATTGGTTTGCTTTGGTCTAGTTGTTTCTGAAAGCATCAGCATGGGTTGAGCTGATCAGGGAAAGTTTGGCAGCCTAGGATTGTTTGTTGAGTTATGCAGATATGAGATAAGGAGTTTGGAATTTGAAGTTGGAGACTTCATTGTTGTTCAAATTCTCTGGTTAGGAGAGAGCAGTAATTGGATAAGATTTGATGGCTAGTTCGGAGGCATTTGAGATTTCTTATCTGTGTTTTGATAAGATAAGATTGAATTGCCAGTTTGGATAGCTGGAATTCATTGTGTATCACGTATCTCTGAGGGAGTAGGTATATGATTCATCGATTGGTTGTTGAATCTGTAGTTCAGATGGATTTGGAAGTTGAGCTAGACTTGAGTATAGTCTAATGATTTGTTCAGATTGATGGATCTAGAGATGAGAGGAGCTCTGGATTTTGGTAGTGTAGTTAGTTTGTTGGCTTTTGTAGAGCGAGTCTCCCGGTGATTTATACTTGGGAAACTCGAGATAATATTAGAAGATTTATTCTGATTTGCATCAGAATAATTATTTAGGTTTGATTGTTTGATTGGTTGCTGTGGTTGTTGGTAACTGGATGTTAGGAATGCTTTGCTGATTAAAATTAAAATCTGTACTGGGTTACTAAATTACCTTTGCTTTTAAATTTCAGGGATGAAATTCTTTTAAGGGGGAGGATTGTAGCGACCCGGAATTTTAGAAAATATAAATTTAATAATCTGTATAAATAATTTAACTGGTTTGATAATTTTTCTTTATAATTTTAATTTAAACCGATAAATTTATTCTTTTTAAGGTTAATAAATATTTAATCTAATGACTGTGATCAATATCTTTCTGACAATTTAAACTATTGATAAGATTTATTTTTCAAAGCTAATGAAATTTTATTCTGTTTATAATATATACATTTGATATATATTGTGAATAGAAGATCTTTTGTTTTAAATTTAAGATGAATTTTCAAATTGTAATATATATGTTTGTATATGTTATAATTTGAGTTATTTTCAAATTTACTTAATCAATTGATAATTTATAATGTATGAATATTGTAAATTTAAGCTTTGATTTTGAATCAATGTTTTCAAAAGTTAATTTAAAGATTTATTCATTTTTTTAAAAATATAAGATAATTGTTTGCTTTTACATAAGATAGTTTAAAAAGGAATTTAAACAAAGTTTGTTTTGATTTTCTTTAAAAATGCTTAATTTAAAATATTATAAGTTTATAAAAGTTCTAGATTCTAAATAACCTGTATAAGATGTATAATTATATTTGTATTTATTAGTTTTAGAATAATTTCTTTTACAAAGTAAATTTATAAATACTTATGTAAACATTTATTGATTTAGTAACTTAAGAAAGTAAGTTTATTTACATTTAAACTAAGTGAAAATTTAATTAAAAATACTAATATACATGTGTAAACTAGTTAACACCCTTAATAACACTTGTAAAATAATTAAGTAAACTAAATGACAAATGTAAACTCTTCAAGACATGTGGCAACATATAATATTTATTTTTAATAAATATTTTTGAGAAGAAAAATTAGTTTACATTTAGACACTTTTTCTTTGTTTTTACTTCTTAGTTCAAAACAGAAATCTCTTTTAAAACCTGAAATTTCATAATCACAAAATGCTACTGAAATCAAATCTGCAAAATATCAGAAGCAAGTTTAAGATCAATCTACAACCAAAGCCTGCATTTCAAATTCAAATAAACCTGCAATTAAGTGATGTTCATCTGCATATACAAATCTACAACCTTTAGAAAACAACATGGAAGCAAAGATGAAATCTGTATTCATTTAAAGCTGCAACTTCAAAAAATTTACATACCTGCATGTAAAAATGAAATTCTTCAGCAAGTTTTAATCAACAAATTAAAAGCATGCAAAGGGGGATTTTCATCAGCAAGAATCAAAAGCAAAAATTTGATCTGCAAGGTTTTTCAAACTTGGAAAGTAATGAACTGCTCTGCATGTTTTATCATGGTGAGTAAACTCTATTTTAAAAAACAATTTTGATTTAATTTTTGATTTAATGTTGCATGCAAATGGATTTGAGTTTGATGATGTATTTTAGTCTACCTGAATGTATGTTTATAAAAATATATATTGAATGCCTGTATAATAATACTGTTATTTTACAAGTTTGATTTTCTCTTTTAAATTCAATAGCTTGATTTTGAATACAAACTGGATATTGGTGTGTAGAAGAAAGTTGTTTGTAATTACATAATTTATCATCTAAAAATAATTATAGGGTTTAAGTTTGAAAGATTTACTCAAAATTTTAAATTTACGGTAGAAAATCAAATTTGGGCAAAAATTTGTGATTTCAATTTCTAGTTTTGAATTTATAATCGAATTAAAATTGGAAAGTTAGGATTTTTAAAGTTTGTATCACAATTTTTAATTGAGTAATTAAGTCGAATTTCGAATTTGAACATTTTGGGGATTTTTAAGAACTGTAGATGATATACGTATTAATTTGAGTTGATATTTGGATTGAAGCTTGCATGAATGTTGTAGATTGAGGGGAAAATATAATTGGAAATTTTGAATGTGTGAATTGTTTGAATTCGACTAAACTAGGGTTTAAGTCTGTAGTTCGTTCGGCTTGGATGCCGAGGTGATTTCGTCATGTGTAGTGGACCGGATTCGTGCGCGTATGGGGGAAGTCGAAGCTCGTGTCATGGCGACTCGATGGTAAGGTCGGTGAGGTAAACGAAGTTGGACGGTCGGTGATGATGGTGGTTTTATGGAAGAAGGTTCTGTAGTTGTTTCGCGCGTAGTGTTCGAATTTGATTCGATTTCTTATCCTTCGATCTGAGTGGAGGAGATGGTCGTAGGGGTTATTTGGCGTTTGTCGGCGACCGACTCGTTGGTCGATGTGGGTTGGATGGTGGTGCAACGTCACGCAGGTTGTTGCATGCACGGTTTGAATCTGGAAGTGGAGCTTTGGGGGAAGAAGGTTGAGACTCGAAGCTTGGCTCACGTTATTCTCGCGTTCAACTCGAAGAAGGTGGAGCGGGGTTTGCTTCGAGAATGACACGGGTGTTTTTGCGTGTGGTCTCGGGATTTCCGTAGCTGGGTTCTGTAGTGTAATGCTGGTTTTGCTTGTTGAATAAAATTTGTATAAATCAAGTTAAAACTATAAGAACAAGTTTATGAAGGTAATGAAATATAAAGTTAAACTTGTTATTTTAAAAAAAACGAAAGTAAATAAAACGTTTGAAAGTAAAAAAATAATAATTTATGTTTAAATTTAAAATGTTTTAGGATGTTTGATTTTAAAAATAATTATCTTAATTAAGTTTAAAATTCAAATTTAAAAGAGAATTTGAATTTAATTATTAAATCAAAGATTTAAGTTAAAGTTTTGAAGCAATGTTTTAATAACAGAATTTTCAATTTATATTGAATTAAATAAGTTTAAAATTTGATAATTTAAAGTTTTTTAAATTTGGAAATGATTTATAAATGCTTTTTATTCAAGTAAGATTATTATTATGATTTTGTAAACCAAGTTTAATAACTTGCCTTTGAGTAAATAGGATTTAAATTATTCAAATAATTTATTTCTGGAAATAAATAAGGTTAAATTATTTGGGTAATAAACTTAAGAATACTTGTTTAATATGATTTGATTGGTTTAATTAAGAATAATGTTTTCTTAATTAATTAAGGATTTTAGATAAAATAAGCTAATTAATTAATTGTTTAATTAATTTTAAATAATTAGTTAATTATTTATTTAATTTTAAATAACCACTTAATTAAGAATTAATTAAGTGTAATTACTTAAGGAAGTAATCAATGGTTAATATTTGAATATAATTAAGAATGAAAGTAACTAATTATGAAAGTAATTAATGGTAATTACTCATGGAGTAACTAGTTGAAGTGATTATTGGTAAATCACTTGATGATATCAATTAAGGAATTGACCAATATAATTGTTTTAAAAATAATTAATTATGGAGTAATTAATTAATTAATGAATTTGGGATTGTTTAATAAGGGGATTAATTAATTGTTAAGTAATTAATTAAGAGAGTAATCAAGATTTATTAGAGATAATTACTTATTAAGTAATCAAGAGTTAATTACTTAATTATTTTAGTAAATTAATTAATGTGCTTAATTAATTAATGAATGAATTTAACTTATGATTAATTACTAAGTGTAATCAATTAAAATTGTAATTAATTAATAAAGTAAATAATTAAGGATGTATTTATTAATTTAATTGTTTAATAATTACTTAATGAAGTAATTAAGGATTAATTAATTGGATTAATTAATCAAGGATTAATATAACTAATTTAGAAGTTAATTAATTAAGTAGTTAATTAATTAAGATAAGTAATTACAAATTGTTAATTACTGATTATGATTAACAGAATGATTAATTATAAGTCAATTATTTAATTAATTAAAGTGATTATTAATTAATAAGGATCATTTGATAATTAATCAAGGTTGATTAATATAAGTGTGATTAATAAATTGTTATTAATTAAGGGTTAATGTAATTAATTATGATTGATTAATAAATGAAGTAAGTGAATGATCATTAATTATTGTAACTAATGATAGTAATTAAGGGTTAATTACTGAATATGGTTAAGGATGATTACTTAAATGTAATTAAATATAATTAATCAAGGAAGATTAATTAGGGAAGATCATTAGAGATGATTAATTTATTTTATTTGGAATAATAATTAATGAAGAAGGATTATGGTAATTCAATTGATTAAGAGATAATCAATTCTGTTTGGATGATTGATTAATATGGGTTGATTGATCAATATTGGTTAATTGATTAATAATGGATGATCAATATTTGGAGATTGATATTGGATGATTGGTTGATATTGGATGATTGATATTGGTTGATATTGATTGATACTGGATATCTCTGTTGTGTGATATGCTGTTAAGAGATGAATGTTGTTATGAATTATCTACTGTGAAAATGTGATTCATCTATCTGTTATATATCATCCCGAATATGAGTTTAATTTAAACCTTTAAGTACAACTTGGGCATTTAAAATGGCGTTTGGTTTCGGAGAGACCGGGGTCGGGTTTCCATATTTGGAATCCAAAAACCACATCGATTCCAATTAAACGTTAGGTCGTGAATCCAAGTGGAGCAAGTGAAGACTCGAGGTGTAAGGGCTATACGTCAGTATAACTCTGTGGGTGATTCTGTAATGAGTTGACAGAATAATACTTATGGATTCGAGATGGTGATTTAGAGTGCAAGGGCTATGGTCGTTGACTCTAAGGGTGATTCCAAAATAAGTGCAACGAGATAGTGCCTTCGGTTTCGTTCGAACCCGGAACGAACTTGTATGGATTGAATGCTTTCAGGACATCGTCAGGTGGACGATGAGCATTCTAAGATAGATGTGTTCTATAAAGGTAATCGCAGCCTCAAGCCTCATCAACCGGGAATGGCTAAAACAGGGGAGGTGCAGCAAGGCTTCGTGGGTAGCTCCCACTGGAGAGCAAGATTTTCCCCTTTCTAGAAGTCCCTTTTTATTCGGCTGTGTAGGCAGTTGGGTCACGGCCAACTGCGGGGTTGTCTTGTTCGGGACTGTCCAGTAAGGATGGTTCCGGCCTTGTGTTGCAGTGGAGCGGGCGTACTCCTCGGTTCGTTGATCTAGGCCACGTACTGTGACGGGCGGTACCCTAGTAGCCCTACCATTGATGGAAACCCATTTTTCCTACGAGACCCTATGTTTTTTATTGCATTACCCACTTTTGTGGCTAGTAGCTGGAATTTAATCATGTAACAATTTCGGCTATTTCTTATTTACTTGAAAACCCTAGACACCATTATAATATCACTGGATTTCCTATCAAATGTTTTGGTTAGCGTAAGGTAAAAACTTTTCCATGGTTATGTGTGGGAGGTCTTACGTGATACCTTTTCTTTTCAAAGGTTTTTCTAAAGTTAAGCAATTTTAACCCGTTTACTCACACCAGACCCCTGTCTGACCTGAGTGTTTATTTTCTGTTTTATTAAACTCTTGGGTACTCATATTATGAATGAGTAGTCAAGTGATTCAGGTTTTCTTGACGAATTTTGGAGGAGATATGGAGTAGGAGGCTTCGACGTGTAGATATATATTTATTCCGCCGTGTTTGTTGTATCTGTTTTTCTTGTATCTTGAGTTGTATAGTTAGACAGATGTTTAAAACTGTCTAATATCTGTTGTTTTAAGTTGTGTACTCTGATGTAATGAGATACTATGTAATATTTTATGTGATATATTATATTTCATTCGTTCCGCTGTGAGTTCTTTGATATTGTGGTTTTTTTCTTCCTCTTTCCTTTCTTCTTCTATCCCTTTCTTTCTTCAAGACGATGCGATTTTCTGGAAATAGGAAGTCGGGCCGTTTCACGAAGCAAGCCTACCCAATACTCGGAGTAAACTACATTAGAACTGGGAGTAAGATGAAGCCGATCCCATCCTATAACTTGTCGACCCATAATTTTGTTGCTGACCTACTCTCATATGCCGACCCGGGGATATATAAATACAGACTAGAAGCAAATAACCCCCACTGCATCATACTGACCAACCCTAAAACCAAGTTGACGACCCGAGCATATTCGAGTGCTGTCGCAAAGCCTACTGCCTACTGACCCAAGCACATTCGAGTGTTGACCCGAGCCCATTTCAAGGACGAGCAAGCCCCGATCCATCCAAATACCGAGCCATACCAATGTCGATCCACTTTAGTATGACTAAACCAGAACACGACGAACCACCAAAGCCGATCCCATTGAGGCCGAACCACCGATGCCGATCCCATATAACCAGTCCACCAAGGCCGATCCCATTGAGGTCGAACCACCAATGCCAATCCCATATAACCAGTCCACCGAGGCCGAACCACCGATGCCGATCCCATATAGCCAGTCCACCAAGGCCGATCCCACCAAGACCGAACCACCAAGGCCGATTTCATATAACCAGTCCACCAAGGCCGATCCCAAATGGTCAAACCATGGATAATCGACCCCCTACTAAGGGCCGACCCCTGCATGATCTCCTCTCCTTGACCAAGACATGTACGACCTAGCCACTATTATCGAGCAACTACACCGAACCATCCCTGATTGATCGTCTATCCATGTAGCTGGCTTAAACCTATTGTATTCCAGTCTCAATAAACGAGTAGTCGATTTTAGTTAAATCCGCCTGTTTGCGGCCTTGCCAAAAGGCGGGTTAACATTTGCCCCCCAAAACATGCCTTGTTATTGGAAGGTTTGCTTTGAACAGTCTCAAATTCGATAACCAAAGCCATTGTTCCATTCATTATCAAGCAATTCCGTCCACATCCAATAGTCTACTTCGCTACTGTTCCAAGTCGTCATTCAATTTCAAATCCATCCCAAATCCGTTAACCGATCCTTGATCTTTCTGGATCATGCTATCTGAGTCTGATACCTCTCTGGGTCCTTTAATCTGAATCGAGGACCTCATCAGGTCCAAAGCAGGGACCTCGCTGGGTCCAAATCCAAAGCCGAAAACCAAATTCGATAGCTGAGTTTCAAATTCGATAGCCGATTTCTAATCCATCCATATCTCCAAGTCGTAGTACCAAGAGAGGACCAAGAGAGGTCCTTGAATTTTATCCATACAATTGACTGTATCCATGACCTCTCCAAGTCGATATCCAAATCCAAGGACCTCTCTTGGTCCTTGCCAGGCATAATTCGCACCTGACGACCTGTGTCAAGTAATACCATGGTGTTTCTGGTTCAGTGTCCCTGAATGCCGAGTAATGCCACGGCTTAAGTCCTAAGCCGAATCCTGGTCACTCCGGACCCTTGCCGAGCATAGTCCGTACTCGACGACCTGAAATAGTAATCGATGGATAATAAGGGGCCTAAGTCCTTGGCCGAATCCTGGTCTCTCTGGACCCTTGCCGAGCATAATCCATACTCGTCGACCTTTTAGCCAAAAACTAGATAAAAAGTCAACCAAAATCCAATCTGAAATCCAGATTCAAACTAGAAAACTAAAAATCCATATCAAAAGTTCAAATAAAAAATCAAGCATCCAAACCAAAATCCAAACCAGAAAACCAACATAATAGGGGGTTCAAGCCGAACTCCAAAACCAAAGCGGAAAAAGTAAGGGTCCATGCCAAAAAGAAAAAACAGATTTCATACATCAGAGCGTCATGGTCTATCATCATCCCAGAGCGTGCCTAAGGGTTATCTCCGTCCCTATACATGAGTAAGTGATTTAGCCATTTACCCGGAGTTTGTTACTTATTTCAAACCACCATGATTAGCTGATGACCAACTGGCCACCATTCCTGGGCCTCGCTCCATTGTCATTCAAGGTAGGCGGTGGCTGCTCCTGTTCCACTTCTGCATTCCGAGTTTTGACATATTGCCGCAACTGACCATTCCTTACATATTCCTTTTTTATATCCTTTAGATCCCTGCAACTGTTAGTATCATGCCCGTTAAGGTCATGAAAGAGACATGCCTTAACGATGCCCTTTCGCGTTCTGAGGGTTCCCACCTTGCCAGCCTTCGATAAGGAAGGTGATCCCTAGTATCCAAGTATATCCGTTCCAATGTCTCATTCAGTCCTGTGCAAGTGGAGAATTTTGGTTCTACCTAGCGCTTCCTCTTTCCTTTATCCTTATCTTTGCCTGAATGCTCACCGGACGGTTCTCCATCCTTAACCATGTTTACTTCCTTTGACCTCATATCCAAACATGCATCCTCTTGTCGAAGAAATATCTCAGCTTCATGAAAGAAATCCCAAAAGATACATTGGTGGGTCCCGTATCGATGATACTTTGAAATCTGAATTATCCCCAACTCCTGACACCACCGCCATCAGAACCATTGATGGATCCGGCTGATCCACCAAAGCAACAACTGCATTAAATTGAGTTAAATAAATCCTGAGTGATTCTCCCATCTTCTGCTTCACCGACGTCAGTGTCATCACATTCTTTGGCCTTTTGATGTGAACTCAAAACTGTTTCAAAATCCTTTTCACTAATTGTATCCATGTTCCAATTGATCCATCTTCCAGCTGTCTGAACAACATAGCAGTTATAAAGTACAGGGGGAAACATCGGGCTATAACCACCTCTGTTTCCTCAAGCACTTCCATATGTCTTGCGTACCTCGTCAAGTGGTTAGTGGGATCCGTCTTACCATTGTATACTTCCACAGTGGGTAGCTAAAGTCGGGTAGATTCCAACCTATCCTGATGTTATGGTTAAAAATCTTTTGTTTACTCCCTCCAAATCGCGGTTTATCAGGCCTCTGCGAGTAGTTCTCCTGATAATCTCGGCTAATCCGGTGTTACCTAACAAGGGTTACCCCTTATCTACATTTCCTAACTGCCCTCTAAGTCCTCGATGGAATTCTGGTACGTACTCCTCATCACGCACTCCTGTATTCCTATTGGCGTCGGGCTGTGCAGTGTCATCTAATATCCCTCCATGCATCGGTCCAGCATTACCTGGTGGTGTTCCCCCAAGCCTCGGCCCAACAAGATTGATAGTTGTTTGCTGATTAGGGGCTTCCTCCTACTGAACCACTCCGTCTACTTGCTAGTTGAGTCCTTCTGATCTAGCTTCATGGATCTGAGCTCCTGTTGTTCCAGCTTGTCTAAATTGTTTGAAAAGTGTCTGCATCATTTTCTCTTGTCTTTTCACCAACTTCTCCACATGGAGTTCATCATGACATGCATCTCATCCCTAGTGATATAGATCGAGGCTTGATTAGCTCCAGAGGAAGCCTTCTAACTTCCCCCTTGTTGACTTCTTTCCGTCCTTTGTCACCTGGTGGATTGCCTTGCCAATCTCCAGAATCCAAGTTACTAGGCCTTTAAATCCAAAATCTGAGCTTCTGAATCTCTAAGTGCTAGATTTCTCAATGAAAGCACCAAAACGTTAGCACTAAAATTGGTCACTAACACCCAAATCCGGATGAAAGCACCAACCAACAGTCATAGATAGCAGATAGAATGTATGTAGAGAGTATAAATATGAAGAACAGTTAAAATTAAAAAAGAAAGCAGTAATAACAGAGGATTTATAGTGGTTCAGCTGACTCTGGCCCACGTCCACTCTAGAAATTTCCGTTTTATTGGCATCAGAATCAATTACAATTAAAATTTGGAGTTTTTAAAGCAATAATGGCAGAGTAGCCTTAATGAAGAAGTTGGAGGAAAAAAGAACAATGATCCCTTTTCTGAATCCCCGCATGTTGTATTTATAGGCAAAACATGAGTTACTCGGCTTCCCGAGTAGTCCGGGCCCATCAAGACCATAGCCGATCCAAACCCCCAAACACCACAACAGACCCCGATATCATAACATGCCGACCAGATATCCCTTGGGCACGACCTGAAGCAGGCCTACCCAAGACTCGGAGCAAAATACATTGGAACTTGGAGCAAGATCAAGCATATCCCATTATATAACTTGCCGACCCATAATTTTGTTGCTGACCTACTCCCCTATGCCGACCCGGGGATATGTAAATACCGACCCAAGGCAAATAACCCCCACTCCATCATACTGACCGACCTTGAAACAAAGTTGACGACCCCTAGCATATTCGAGTGCTATCCCGAAGCTTACTGCCTACGACCATAGCATGTTCGAGTGTTGACCTAAGCCCATTTAGAGGACGAGCAAGCCCCGATCCATCCAAATACCAAGCCATGCCAATGTCGATCCACTTCATTATGACCGAACCAGAATATGACGAACCACCAAGGCCGATCCATCGGGGTCTAACCACCAATGCCGATCCCATATAAACAGTCCACCAAGGCCGATCCCATCGCGGCCGAACCACCAATGCCGATCCCATATAACGAATTAATAAGGAATATTCCAAAAAGGAAAGAGATGTGTAAAGTATGGATATTATTCTCCATTGTTTGCACTGTCTATTTTAATAAAAGAAAATCGATAATTCCTTGTAATTTCAAAAGAAGCAAAAGTCTCATTTTTGGATAATTTATGGAAAATTATAACGGTAAGACATTTTAGAATGGTAGCACCGATAAATTAAAATGTGGATAGGAATGTTCTAGTTTACGAATTAATAGTTAGAAATAGGAACACACACACAGGTATAATTGTGCTTAACGATTAAAAATAAAAACATATATGCCTAACGTAATTTACAGCAATAAATTTGTAGTTAATAGAGACTTAAAAGAATTAAATGTATATTGATTAAAGAATTTAATATGACATTTATAAGGGAATTGAATAGTAATAATAAGAGGATATTAAAACGGGTAAATAAATATCATTAGAGATTATCCAATTTGGACAAAAATGACCAATTATTACGGGCAATCGATATTTATTAGCCATAAGAAGAAAACAAAGTAACCAAACCTTAGGCATATAAAATAGGAATAATTACATAGCAAACAAATAAATATTGATACAATTAAATACACGAAGAAGGTGATGTAATTTTCACGGTAGGAAATTATATTGCTTCTATTACACGTTTAAAACAAGCACAAATTTTTGAGCCTAGCCCAACACTTTAGGCTTTGGGTGTTTGGTTTAGCTTAGTGGGTTGGGATGCGAGGTCGGTAGAATTATGCAACATAAATTTTCCATTCACCTAGAGGCTACAAGCAGTTGTGTATACTTACTACTGGTGTGAGACATCTCCAACCATCAGACCCATAGGGAAGGGATATGTGTTGCGGATAGGCAGAGAAAAATATACCTAGAGTTTTCCTCGGATTTGAATTATCAAATTGCTCATTACCTTTAAGGAAATTGGATATGCTTCCCTTTCAATGAGAAGTATTAAGTAATTAGAAGGGGCATTTCCCTTGTCATACTTATGTTAGTCTAAATGGGATGTCAGCTATGAAAGGTCAGTGGGCTATGTCAGTATTTTGTACCGGGATTTAGTAATAGGTCTAGAATATAGGCTATGACCAGTAGCTGTCCGGAGCGGGCGTTAGCAAGGACTTGGGTTATGCCTTGATGGATATTGCTTCCTATTGGTGTAGAATCTATATAGGAGATACACATACCTCAAAGTAGATGGTCAAACGAAAATTTATTTATCGAAGGTTAGCTTGTTAACCCTTGGATGAGTCTTTGAGTTGTGTAAATAGTGCGATAATTAAATTAAAAATTATGGAGCTGTATACATGGATCATCGGTTACCTAGCTAGAATAGATTGACTAGTTTTTGCATTGCAAATGGCCTGCTTCGAGATTGAGGCATTAAATGGTCACTGGTTCTACATTCCTATCTATTTAAGAAGTGTTAAGTGGCTAGGATTTTGTAGTGAACATTTTTGGTTATACCTAGAAGAAGATTAGGTTAGGTGTATCATAGTGCACATAAAGCTAAATGGATCAGTAGTAATTACTAGACATAATGCTTAAATAGAAATCAATCGGCATAAAATGATAGTAAAGGTTTAATATTTAATTATCCAATCACCAGAATTTTGTTCTGACCCCCTCCTCATTAAAATCCATAGGAGAAATTTATAGAGAAAGGATATTAAAGCAAGACGGGAACAATGGATAGAGAAGTCTTCTTGTTCATGCTCCATGTTGACATGGCAATTAGACATATAAGGAACAATATTGAATCTACGGTAGTAACCTTAATCCTTATGCATGTTCTATTATATTTTTCAATTTTTTTGTGAGTTTATAATGATAGCTCACTTATATGCTTGTGTTTATTACTGGTTACAAAAACCAGTGATACGTACTCTAATGGACTTAAGTTTGGATGCAATCGAAATTCGGCCCATTAAGGAGCGGGTTGCTAAATGATGATTGATGGTTTATTTTTTGGTTAAATGATTGTTTGAATTGAATTAATATATGATTGAATGATAACCATATACAATGATATTGATTGTTTTGGACAATAAAAATTTAATTAAAATGACAGATTGAAAATTCATTTTAAAATCTTAGTTTGCATTTTTGAACTCTTGAAACTATTACATACAACTTTGCTATATAAATGACATCTTCAAAACATGAAAATTGAAAATTTCAACCGATTTTAGCTTATTTTGAATATAAATTTAAAAGGATGTATTTTTCCACATTTAAATGCGGATAAATCCAAGTTTATTGATTTAGAAAATCCTAAAAGCATATTTTAACTATTTAAAAATAAAATTCTAATTTTTAGGGATTAAATTTGTATTTTTTAACTTAATTTTGGATTTAAATTTGGATTAGAAGGTTTAAATATTATTTAATGAGGGAAAAAATAAATAGAATTCATTTTTTTGAAATTCCTAAAGACATATTGGAAGTAATTTGTGATGTAACCATATTTTTTTAAAGTTTAAAATTGAATTAGTTAATTATAATTTGAATTTAATATAGGATTAGTGGAATAAATCCTTTTTAAATAATTCAAATTTAACTTTGATTTGAATAATATGAATTGGCGTAAATGTATGCTTGATGTTATACATGATTATTTAGCTTGAATTCCCTTATTTCAAGTTAATTACTTTCTTTTAACCAAAATATTATTATTTAATATCTGATTAAATTTATTTTATAATTAAAAGATGTTATTAACCGAAAGTTAAACCCTAACGCAAAAACATGCCTAATCAAATGAACAATATGTCGGGTTAAAATGACATTTCGAGAATAATTGTCATCTTGAAAGATCAATGATTTTGAAAGTAATAAATTTAATATTTATCGAGAATGGCATAGGGTATCGACTATAGATTGCTAGTATCCATCCTAGAGGACTGATTCGAGCATCGCAACCCAAATCGTGATGACCTTATCCTTCGTCACTATGTCCATGTGACATGTTGCCCTAAAATATAAAGCTACCAATGATAATGAAGATTGTCAGAGATGTAGTGCAAAGGAATAGAATTAATGCCGCATATGAAGATATCAATGAAGTGGATTACAACACCAACATGATTTATCATGCCTCTAGATACCGGAAGGGTACAACAACAAAGGGATTATGTGAAGTGCACATCACAACTGACCAAAAGTACATGGGTGTAACAACCTGCACCTTAATGGGCCATAATTTTTGCTAATTCAAAAACTCATGTCCACTAAGGTACGGATTATTGATGTTGGTATCTTGTAATAAACAAAAGTATATAAGAGATATATCGATAAGAACTTAGCGGAATAGTAAAACATAATAAAACACACACATACGCACGCGCACACATAGACACACACACACAGATATATATATACACACACACCTACCAAGGCTAATTCCTCCAGTATCTTATGCCCTTGTCAGTGCAGATAATGCATAAGGAAATCTGTCCTCCCACCGTTCCCGCTTTATACCAATACATGTCCCACTAAATCTATCCGCTGGGTTGTAATGAGGAGGGGGCTAAAAAATGTTTTGGTGATTGTAAATGACATACTTTATCCATAACAATAGCTTATATCACTTGTTTTTCCATTACGTGTTGTGTCTATGTTCAAAGCTTAGTCATTTTGACTTCATGTATGCATATGATGCGCCCAACCTACTCGAGGTATAATCAGCTATATAAGTGAGTGTCTGTGCGTATAAGTGCATATACATAAGTATCATAGTCCCATCCATAGATAAGGATACATTCCCTTATAGTATCTGTAACTATGCACAGTGTTGGGCATCCACCAACAGTGTTTATGCCGAATTACCTACGTACATCGGGAAACCTCTTGTTAGTGCTTAATAACTGCATTACAACTATTTAACTGTATTACTAACGACGACATTACAACTCAATTAGCCGTATTATAATTCATCTCGAAGACTTATTTATGGGTTATCTAGCTCACCTCTTAGTGTCAAACAAACTAACTAACAAACTTTGAGGCAATTACATATCCTATACGGAGCCTACACTATTAGGATGTGCAGTCCATTCTAGGAGTAACTCAAGTCTTTCAGACCGCTACAAGATCAATGGTGCCTTCGAACTAATGTATACAGCCTTACTCCTCAAATGTATGGTACCAATAGTGCCGACATAGTGTTGAGCTTACACCCAACATCCTATTTAGATTGCTTAAGGTAAACCAAGGAAATATCCAACTGGTTACTTAGTACTGTATGGTGGAATTGAAGCAGACCCTAATTGGCAATTTAAGACTTCAAGCAAGAGTTGAACTCCTTTTAGTACATTCCCTACACTTAAATGAAAACATATATTCCCACGGTCCTTCAATTAGAGATGTACCGCATCAATATAATGTATACGCAACTGTTGGTAGGCCCTTGTAGGAGGAGGGGGTAGATTTCTATTGCGTAAAATTACTAATCTCGCATTCCAACCCTTGCTGAAGACTATGTTTTTTATATTTAATCTAAATATGGCTAGTTCTAATAATTTACACCAATCACAAAAGTATTCTTGAAGCTATATAATTTTAGTTGGAGAATTATTATGCCTCCTAAGTTCAATTATTAGTGTTTATTTACTTTTATACAGACTTGCTTCTTATTTCATTAATGCCACCAGAAGTCATTTACTAGTTTTTTCTAACTTAATAGATTAAAAACCTTTTACTGCTTTATTTTTAATTAATATAGTAATATATAATTTACTGCTCTATTTTAACTAATAAGTATAATTCACCGATTCCTTTCAATTAATAGTTACCTTTCTTGATTACTATAACTTCCCTAGTTCCTTATCCCATTGTCTTATTCATACTTTCATTACTTATTGTTTATTTCCTAACTTATCTTGAATCACATATATTAAATCAGTAATGGAATTGTTGTTATTATTTTTATGTACAATACTTTGTATGTACATTTAGGGATTTACACATTTTAATGCATTGGAACTCAAAGAAAATGTTAACACCGTAATTTTTCATAATTATCTAAAAGAGATTACGTGTTGTGTTTGGAATTATAATGAATAATCTTTTTAGTTTTATTGAAATTGACCGTACATAATACAGTAAACGTCCCTATTTTGCATCTCTTTCACTTAGGCATATTCCTTGTTATTTCAAACGATACACTTTAATACATAATTATAAAGTTGGACAATTTTAGAAATTCACATAGAAACATTCTTCATTCTAATGAATTAAAATACGAGCTTAAATCCCAATCTAATTAGGAACAATCTTCAATTCAATTTTAATAACTATTAACACTCAAATAACAAAAATCTAGAATAAGCATACAATCTTATTAATGACTAATTTCATAACTTTTATGGTCTATTTTCACCCTTACATTCCAGATTTATGTGTATACAATAGTTAATCAAAGTTAAAAATTTATAGAATATATAGGCAATGATCTCAAGTTCAATATGTGTGTGTCTATATATAAGCTTCCAATCCCAAAATTTATGTTTAGGCATAAAAGGAATAGATCCACAATGATTCAAATCCAATACTATATAAAAATATATATGACTTCCCACCCAACTCTAAGCTTCCCAATCTCTAGATCTAAATCAAAACTTCCTGATTGACTCTCTTTCTTTCTACCAAAATATGCATTGAAAGTTTATGCATATTTATTAGAAGTATAGATCCGAAAAAGGAATTGGATTAAACATTGTTTAAGATTTACATTCACAATTTACCTTTTGGTTTGGAGAATCGAATTGACCATATTCTCCTCCTTTGCTTTAAGCAATTCACCAAATATACATAATTTAAAATTTCTACAATCCATCGAATTTGTGGAAAGAAGAAAATGGCAAAGCTTCACTCTTTGATTTAAAAAATATGATAAGAAAAGTGAAGGGCAAGGCTTAAATTTATGGGCCCACGAATCAATTCTATCTTATATATTAGATTATATTAAATCTTGGTCATTCGACATAGGTTCGTTATCAACCATCAGCTTTCCACCAATCGACCCTCCACTTTCAATATTCGATCGCTTGTAGTCGACTGATTGAACGTATGGTACGATCGGTCATGGTCAGAGCGTTGATTATGTTAATGAATCAACATTAATTTGTTTAATTCATTTTAAATGTTGATCTAATTTTATTTGGCTGACGATTATTTTAACATTAAGATTTTTTGTTTATCATTTACTTTAACATCAAGTTTGTGATATTTATTTCCTTAATACATTTATTTATTTATTTTTGATTCAAAATCTTCAAATGTTAATAACTTTTTCATTTAAATAATGATCATAAAACTTTATATATGAAAATTCATCAAAAAATTGCCACGAACACAATGATGCAAGTTCTGTAGCCAAATTTTGACATTTTCAAAAATTATGTTTTTGATCTTTAAAAATTATTTATTAATCTTTTTAATTAACTACCACTTATACTACACGGTGTGACATTCATCCTCCCTTATAAGACTTTCATCCCTGAAATTCCTCAAGGATCGAATCATGTAGCATAGCACACAAACATTCAAATCTATCAAACCAATTATTATGCAGCCAATTTTTCAGTCAATTGTGTACTAGTGTACTGTGTATCACAATACATATGATATGTTTGCTGAAGAATATTAAATCAGGGCCTCCTATATGGATGATTATTCTTAAACTAATTTGGAAAATTTCGTGTAAACAACCTAATATACTGGAAGTTCCATATATATGCCAACTTTTAAAAATCAAAAAAAAAATTTCACACAACAATTTTCCACACTCCTACGAATAGGCATGTCAATGGGCCAGGTTCATTCCGGGTATTATAAAATCCGGACCCGGTCCGATTATAATAATTAAAACTCGAGCCCGGCCTAAACCCGTAGGGTATTTCAACCCAATATCCGAGCTCGACCCATTGGGCATTTAGGCCCGTTGTGTAATAACCATATACCTAACCAAAAATATTTATGTTAAATCCATATTTTGCACCTTTCGTAAAATTTGTATACAAACAATGTTAACATATAAATTGGATGGTGATGTAGTCAAGTTAACAATAAAAGTATGCAAAATATGTTCAAATAAATAAACCAAATGGTAAATAAATAATATACACACTCATGTTTTGATACGACAGAAAACTAATAGTCGGGTCGGGCCCTAATCGGGTTGGGTTTTGATAAAACCATACTCGACCCGGGTCGGGCCTGTGTAGGGCATGGGTAGTAAAACACTAAACCCTTACCCGCATTAATCGGGCGGGTTCAGGTCGGCTCGAGCCGAATCCCATACCATTGACAGGACTACCTACGAATAGGAGCATGGTTCAACCTATATTGCATCCAATCCCTATTATCCAATACTTATGATATCTGAAAATCAAAAATTTTAAAATGCGGTTTTCTAAATCTATACTCTAATGTCGAAAAAATGGTTTAGATGGAGTATTCTATATTTCCATCATTCACTTGTGTACCCATTCCATTGTTTCTTAGAACCATCTCTTTTGCCTCCAAATGTTTTTCAACTTTTCTAAGTATAGTTTCCATAAGGAAAATTATTTTTAACCTTTATAATAGAAATATTTTATAAACAAGTTTTTGTATTACTATTGACAAGGTATGTAAAAAGAAATTCCAAATCTAAGATAACTTTTCTTGTCATCATTATCTATGTTCTAGATACTTTCACTCCCGTTGAATAGAAAATTCATATTTGCTAACTCATCAACTGCCCTATGCTAAGCATGTGGCATTTTTAAAATAAACAATTTTCTCATTTTTCATTCAAAATCTTTTTGGTTAATTTTGTGAAATATTTAGAAAATTTTAAGTAAAACTCATTTTTCAAAAGTATTTTATATTTTAAAATTCAGAGATTGTTGAACATAGTTTTCGAAAGTATTTGTTTTACATTTCCAAAACAAACGAAGCCACATCGCAACATAAACAGGATTCACTCACTAGGTTACCGCATATGATTAACCTTATCCTATAACACGGTAAATATTTAATACTTCAAAAACTTGTCCTTTTATTTTGATACAACAATCAACATGCAAGTACAGTTATAAATTTCAGCTTTTAAGAAGTAGGGATAGTGACCGTGGTTTCACAAAAACCTTTCCCTGTCCTTGATTTTATTACTTTTGCACTAGTTTTTGTGATTGCAAGAGAGTGGGATCAAAATAGATCCTTGAATACAAGAGAGTAAAAGTGTAATGACAATGTAAAGGTACTTAGTATGAACCATGCCTTTTGTATTTATAGGGGTAGATGACCAAATTTCTCGTGGATATTTCTTTCACGGAGTTTCCTCTTGAAGACGAAGTCCACCAAAAAATATCGGCCTAGATCCTTTATAGATAGGGATCGGTACCGATACCTATAAATGGTGATAGAGGATCGATGCTTCCTCATGTTGGTTCTTCTTAATATTGGATTTGATTTTTCAGTTTTTTTTCATAGTCTTCTAGATGTTTGTTGGTCCAAGTGATGGATCTACAGAAGGCTGATTTGCTGCTTTAGAATGCATATGGAGATTGCCAATACAACGTATAGGAATTTTGGAGCAACACTTAAATCTGGTTCTATGTAGACAGAGAAGAATGCCATAGGAGTGGGGGACACTTTGGGCGTTCCCTTAGGGATCGACACTGATCCCCTACGTAGGGTGGAACACCGATCAATACTTAGCCTATTCTGAGGTTTAGCACTTCTAAGCTTGTTCGACTATCGTCTCGTGGTCTTGTATGTACTTGGTTCCTGAACCCTAGGATAATCTCTCCGAGCTACTTGCCTCGGTAATCATTCAGTCTAACTTGTTCGATCAATCTGAATATAGCCAGGCCAAAAGGCTGGATAACACTTGCCCTTTATAGTAGATCACTTTTCGAACATGATGTGCTTTAAATCGAGATAACTCAGAATCGCTGCAGAGGATTCCAACCTATATTTCGAATGGCCATTATCTTCCTTTGAATCATTTCTATGGAAAGTTATGTCCACGATGATCCATTGTGACGACCTTTCAGCATCTGACACTATAAGTACCAATGTACAGTCTCTTTATAATTGGTCTTGTTTGGCTCCATTGAGCAAACCGATTGAGTTGGTAGATTTTGATCATGCTAACTTATTTCTTTTCTGAAAAAACACAAGTAAAAAATTCCAGTTCCATAGATTCAGGAAAGTCGCAGGCGTGCTCACACATTTATGTACACATTGTCGTCTTTGGTTTCACAAGTCCATCATTTTTGTTAAACAAATGACGGGATTCGATACCGATCCTTAGGGGAAGGGATCGGTGCTGCTCTCACACTTTGCACATATTCCATTTACGGACCCGAGAAAGTCGGGCCGCACATGGGGATATAACCCATTGTCTCCACTCTTTCTCTTCATTTGCCTTTGGTTATCTACATGCCGAACCCTATTGACCAAGTCTCCATTATAAATTTGAACTTGATAAATTGATCCAATCACCTCGATCAACTATTGCCCCACTCATACAACTCCTGTAAACTCTAAGCCCCCCATAATCGAATCCTCCTTCGATTTCATCATTCAAAACAAAAATCAAATCGACTCTGGCCCCATTCTAAACTCCAGTTCCCTTTTATCGAATCACGTTTCTGCGCTTAGGTAGGTGTTTGGATCGTGTTAGAGGAGATGAGGATGGAGTCAAGACATGTCTTAGTTTCACGTCGGTGGATTTGGGTTTTGAGATCGGTGTAAGCATGGAAAGGGTGGATATGGAACTGATCTAAGCATAGGGAGAGTCCCCTAAGTATGTGATCAGTAATGATCTTGTACTTAGGCAATTTTTCTGATTTTTGCCTCGTGTACTTTTGACCATGTGAACGTTTTGCCTTATACACATGCCTATAGACTTAAACTCAAGTTTGGATGCACGTATGTGCTTGTATGTATTATTTTAGATGTATCATATACCTTGATTGTTCATGACACGCCCTTATGCACCAATAACCCATCCTGGGACCTGGATAAAAATCCTTTTGTACAACAATCGATGTGAAAATCGGTGGGTACGATCAACTATGATGGTCACTCCGGTCGAACTCCTAAATCTTATCATCACCGTTGTATAATTCTAAACTATATGACATTGTACTGCACAACACCACACTAGGTTACACTTAGCATTGGGGGACAGGTTAATCCATCTAATTATGACTATCTACTACGTTTAATAGCTATGGGTTCTAGATGCTCTGAGCGTTTAGCTCTAATGATTGGTGATCAAGCTTCTGCTCATTTCGAATCAGATGCTGAGTCGAGTTCAGCAACACTTTCTGCTCGATACACTTGGGTGAACAATCAAAATAACCCAAAAGCTCATACCACACCATAATAAATCTCCAAATCCAGGAGCAAATGATATTGTAGATTCGGCTATTGATACACTTGATGATGTCATATTGTTAGAAGATCCAATGAATTCGACCACTTTGAAAGTTAACGATCTTCATCAAATTTTCATTAAGTATATAATTCCATATGATTATGTGTTGGTCCCATATCTTCACCAAAGGGTTCATCTTCCTCCACAAGGGTATACTGCTTGTAATTAATATATGTGCCCAGCTAGGGGTGTACCACTATTTAAATCATTCATCTGTCGAATGCTCCATTTTATGAGGCTTGCTCCAGCTCAACTACATTTGAATAGCTACGCATTTCTCCAGGGTATATACATGATTTTCCTTGAATTCTTAAATCATGAGCCATGCAAAGAAGATATTTGATTTATCGATGGTTTTAAGTAATGAAAAGGAAGGCTATCATTCACTTATCTTGACCCAGTCAGCAGTTGTCAAGTTGTGACCAATGTGTTGGAATAAGCTTAGCTATTTTAAAAGCGAATGGTTTTATGTGCGTTGTCCACTTTGGTTTGCACAACGATGATTAGTAGGATGTAAGCACTTTTCCAAACAATAGTGTGAAAATTTTAGTCGAGTCATATTTTGATTAGCACCGTTTTCTGAATTATGCAAATACATTTGTCAAACAGCCGTTACAACACTTAGGAACGTTCCAAATGATGATAGGGAGATCAGGTCCCTTGTTACTGATGAGTGTCTCTTGGTCTTCAACTTGCTAAAAGAGGGTCACAACACCGATCAGGCCATGGATATGATGAAGTAATAATAAGAGGCCGTATTCAGTCAGAAGCAGGTCATGTTGGCCTTGACGTGCTTCTAGTCCCTAGCCAGGAAATCGAGGAGGCTCAAGGCAATGTCGAGGAAGTTGAAATAATTGGTGGTGGTAATAAGGCTTGCGATGACGGCATGCATTCAAATCACGAACTTGTGGCTAATCAGTCTTCAGATGAGTAATCACTTGCTTCTAGGAGGAAGCGTATTGTTAAGCTTCGTAAAGGGCAAATTTCTAAATAGCCTCCGCTGGTTACAACAGCAGAGCAGACTCCATATCTTTCTTCTATGGATATATTCAAAGATAGGACCAATTCCCACTAATTTTAGTTCCATTGATATAGGAAACGTGAGCATAGAGGGTTCTCTCCTTCATTTCGATGATGACACCATTCCTGCTAGCATGGGAGAGATTATTCCCATGAGCAAGGCTCCGGTACATGGTTCATTGGGGGTACACTAGGACACTCACTAGCACGTGCACTTCACGACACTCACACTTGACTCCTGTCCTTTTTACTTGAATCTAACGCATTCCTATTTCTTTTGTAGGTTCTATGGAGAAGAGAAAATATACATATTGATCCCTGGAGGAGAAAGCATATCTAGCTTAAAGGCCCAGGTCAGGTTTGTACCACTAAGGGAGAGGTCGAGATTATGATTCAGGCCACCGCTCTAGTTGCGATAATGACTGGGATATGAGTAGTTATGATAGGGATCATTCTTCACACGATTCTGCTTCTAAGTGCCTATCTAAATCTGGATCAACTCTTCCTAGAGGTTTGAATAGGCAATCTGACCGCAACGATGAAATTCCACCATCTGACACTTCTCGAGCTCCACCCCCTACTTCTGTTCCTGTATAGCCAAAAATGTCATCTTATTCCAGCTGGTCTTTTGGGTACAGACATCATAAAGCTAGCTCCGAGACTCCACATCAAAGGCCTGGTAAAGAAACGACTATCGCTCTGGTCGATCTAGAAGAACAGCTTGCGGCTGATGCTCGTATGATCAAGCTTCAGGATCAATTTCAAAACATTTGTTTTGATGAGTTCATTATCATGCCCAAAAAAGAGAGTTCTAATGGAGCTCTATGAAAGGACTATGGGTTGTGTGACCGACATTCATCAGCAGTATAACGTGTGGGTATGGGTTGTTAAGAAGATTTCTAAAGTCTCGATAGATAGGCTATAGGAGATCGAGAATTGCAACCTTATCGAGGTTGATAACAAAAGAATCATAGCCGCCTTTGATAACGAGGTCGAGAATTTGAGAAAATTCCAAGCAGAAGTAGAGAAAAAAGCAAAGGAGGCTATCAAAACATTCAAAGTTGAAAAGTCCAAGCATCTTAATAAAATCGAAGAGGCACATCACAGAAATCATGCACTAGTTCTAGAAAGTTATGCTCGCTAGAAGGAATGAGGTTGAGCTAAAGACCGAACTCGAGCGTGAAGCCAAAGAAAAAGTTGAAGTGCAACAAATTGCTTAGGAATCATGTGACGATGCAGTTACTGTCAGGGAAGAGAGGGACAAAGAACTTGAACGGGCCGAGAATATAGATGCTCTTGTAGAGGGAGAAGTTGACGCCATGGAAAAGCGGGCAGAGGATTGGGACATGGGAAGGTTAAAGCCATTGCTTACTTAGTACAATGCCAATATTATTAAGTCCAGTGGCTTAAAGATGATTATCCCAAACTCCTTATGCGCGCTTGGTAGTAGATAATTAGGGAAGAGAAGGAATTTCTCCAGGGTATTGAGGTGGATGAGGAATAGTTGGAGAAGGATATCCTGACGAAAAATGAGCCCCAGATTTTACATGATATGCTACCTCTTATCCATCCGTAACTTGCCACATCTACGCAAAAGGAAATAGGAGAAGGTTCTGGACAAGTGCAGCACGATGTTTCAACTAGTCACACTCTTGGGACTCAAACTGCTCCTAGCCCCATCGTTGATTCTGGGTATGATCCAGGGAGGACTCAAATTCAAAAATCCATCATTCTCTCCTATTTCAGAGAAAGCCTCTGGTTTTACTCCGACTCATGTAGAGCTTTAAGCTGAAGAAGGTATATCCTTGACTTTTCTTGTATTTTAGAGAGTCGACATGTTGCCGATCAACATCACTAATCTCTCCTTTTCTGTTTCTCTAGCTTTATGTCAGCCTGCCAACGCTCCACTCCTTGACAAGGACTCTCAGCCGAGACTACAAGTGCTTGTAACAGAACCAGTTGCTGTTAAATCTTCCACAACAACTCCAACCATCCTATTTGAAGATTATTCTGGCTTTAATGAGAAGATGATTAATGCTTTACTAGGTGACGAAGCTGGTGACCCACAAGGAGCTCTGTCATATGATGACATGGTCATCACTAAGGTTTTTGAGTCTACATCGAGCCGCACGATGGTCGGACTTGAGTGGAAACTCGAGAGGGATATCCTTCTTGCCACATAGATCATGCAAGAGAGGTAGGAAGTCATTCCTCCTCCTTTATCCATTGCTTTGCCTGGGCAGACCATTACCCTAGTCTTTATTCCTCCACCCTGAAGTGTTCAGATCGTACCTATTGACTCCTCATAGAGTACCCCGACCTCCATTTCTCCACCTAAAAGTGCTTAAAGTATGCCTACAGGTTCATCGCAGCGTACTCCAGTCAAAGGCTAAGTGGCAAAGGAAGAGTAGAAAAAGGCATGGAGAGAGCTTGAGTGATGTTTCATCCAGCTTTGGGAAGAAGAAGCGAAAGGTAAAACCGCCAAAGAAGTAGTGGTAGGGTTGTCTTATATGTGTAGACTCGTTTTGATTTGAAATAAGAGTAGTCTATTTTAGTCTGCAGGCTAAATTTATGCAAGTTTGGCCCCTCATTTTTTTTGTTCCTAGGGTTGATAACACTTGTATTTAGCTTTTGAATTTCATGTTAATAACCTAAGTCCTTCGTTTTGTTAAATCATTGTTTGAAAAATGTCTAAGTACTTCTAAAATAAACTTAGCGTATTCCAAGGTATATCACTTCTAAGCTTATTCAACCATCGTCTCATGGTCTTGTTTGTACTTGATTCCTGAACCCTAGGATCATCTTTCTATGCTACTTACATCAATAATCATTGAGTCTAACTTGTCCATTTAATCCAAATATAGCCAGGCCAAAAGGCTGGGTAACATATAGTTTTCCAATCTAAATATCGATCAATCTAGAAAAATAAACATAGTTATAAAAAAATAAGATGGACAATTCTAGTATTATTAATGATGTTGTGGCCTTATCACTTCTTACTCAATTAAGATGGACAATTCTAGTATGTCATTCTACTACAACTCACATGTTTTAATTTACCTTTTTGGCTTCTAAGAAATAAGGTCCATTCATTTCTTCAATTAATACACCCGATCATGGCGGTAATTATTTACTCCTATATTGAAGTGGGTAAGAGTTATAGACTAAGCATATTTATAATAACTCATCAAAAAATTGGATTGGTAGAATAACTTTCCTACCACCTATGTGTGTTATCCATCTCATTGCCCTCCTTTCCAACAATATTACAATCTTCTTTTAATATAGATCCCTTGATAGTGTCCAAATTTTGGTATTTATTTTCTTTGTCTTTGATCTTTCATAAGAGTATACTCTAGAACTCACAAAATGTTATTTGATACTATTTTGCATTCCTTTGTAGGTTCTCCTTATGGCTTTCACACATGTTTAATGAAACATTGCTAGGATCATATGAATATTCCTTATATTCTATGGGGATTCCTTATTGCTACCCTATGAGCATTCATACTTATTTCATTCACATCCTTAACCTTTATCATATCTTAGCTCGGCAGTCATTCATATCAACTCCATATTAAAATAGGTACGGTTTTTGGCACTCTTTATAAAATCATAAAACTCCACGTCATGTAGTACTTAAACCAAAACTTTTATTTTTAAAAATATAAAACATAAAATATATTTTTTCAACTGAGATTTCAGTTCTTAAAAAGTAGGGTTTTTAACTCAAACTATTTATTATGTTATGTATTCAAAAAACACAATTTTTATACCAAACCATTTTTCAAAAATGCACTTTATAGTATTTCTAAAACATCTTTTGTAACTTTAAACAATAAAAACTAAAGTATACAAGGACAACTTCCATTCTATCATTTTCCTGTTACTTATGCTATTTCCACTTTCAACCTTAGCAAAGACTCTAATAGCATATGAGGGGGACGTTTTAAAGATATGTGCAATCAATGCACACAATTATGAAAGATATCCATTTTCCATTATTTTGCCTTTGATTTCCTAAATTTTTTCTAATTAGATTACTAACAATATTTTAATATCAATTCCTAACATTGCTTCTATTAAAATTTCCTCATGTTGCCACTATTTAAATTCCTTCCACATATAACTTTTTACGTTGATCATTTTCCAAATTGGATAATTGCAGTTCATTCGCCTACTATTTTAGCCATTAGACTTTTCTAAATTAACATGAAGCAGCTTACCTTTGGTGTAAAAATATGTTTCAGCTATATTTCTTTGCATTTTCCTTATATGGTAATATTCTTCCAATCTCCGCCATCCGATTTTCTTGGCATTTCGTTCTCTTTATAAATCGAGTGCCACTTTCTATTATCCACCCCTTAAAATAAATTTTAAAACTTCAAATTTTCAAAATCAGAAAAATCGCTAAGCTATACATACACTCTATTTTTTTCTTTCGAAAACGACTATTTACTATTTTCAAAACCCTTTTCACTGAAATTTTTGATCTAACAATTTTAATACCAACTAAAATTTCTATTTAAATAAAATATAAAAAGAAATTTTATTTTATAGAAAAATGTAATATTTACTTACTTTTCAAAATATGGTTTTTCTACTATTAAATAAATCCTTTGAAAACCATTTCAAATATTTTTAAGGAAATCTAAAACCTTTTTATTAAATTCTTTCATATAAGGTCGAAATCGGAGTGGATTTCAGTTGTCCCTTTTTTGAACTTTTCTTCTTTTCCCCTTACATTTTGACTTATATTCATTAAAAATTTGGCTATCATCTTGGAGCAATTGCATCAAGCCTTCCATCAGGAACTTGCTTAATTCTTGCTACCGAATTTCTGCATCATATAGGTTCTTTACTTCCCATTTACCTGGACCTAACATATACCCCAATCTACAATCTAGTGGGAATCCACACCCATAGGGCAATCTAGCCGCCTACAAGGGAGTCAAGTACCATCAGGCTTTGGGGACCCTTCTATTATAACAATCATGCTCTTCCAAAGTCAACGTCTTTTAGTATAATTTATATCTCGTGGGTTGAATGGGTTCGTCATATACTTTTAACCCTATCTATTGTTCCAATCCATAGTCGCCTTATCCACTGTTTTAAAATATGGTCGCAACTATTTCCAAAGTTTGAATTTGTATAATTTGGCATATAATATATATTTTTTTGTAAAATATAAGTATGTTCTCGGCCTATTCTAGTTAATATGATCGACTAACATCGCTCTGATACCAAATACAACAACCCACACCTTAATGCGCTCGAATTTTCTCTAATTCGAAAACCTAGTTCCATCAGGATGCAAATCATTGCTATTAGTATCCTGTAATAAAAAGTATATTAGAGAGGTATCGATGAGAATTCACATTAGAATAATAAAGTATAATAAAATGTGTTTGTGTGTGTATGTGTTGTTATTCAGGCTTTTGACCCACCGTGTTCAAACGAATTGAACTAATCAAATAGGAATCTAGAACGATAATTGCTAAGCCAAGAAACCAAGTAGAGTAAATAGGATCATAAGATAACAACAAGGCCATTCCAAAAGTTCCAAAGCTCCATCCATCAAGTGATGGATCGATACCGATCAATCCTCATAGATTGGTACCAATCCATAGAATCTCCCCAAAACCACTCCATTTTCATCATGCTACTTAATCTTGATGCCAAAAGTCTCTTCTAAGCTCCATGGATCACTCATATGCCAGTTGTTATCGAATGCTTCAAGCACCAAAAATCAACAAGTTTGTTCCTCCACCGATCCATCCAATTGAATCGGAAACAAGGCTATAGCAATGTATATAAGTTTGGGAACACAAAGCTAACAGTATATCATTTCGATCCAAGGTGGCTAGAAACATCCATAATTCAATCTTCTGGATTGGTACCAAACCATGCATTTGTATCGGTACCGGATCACGGTTGTTTGCTGAATTGGCCATGTTTTTTGGAATGCATCTGCTGCAACAATATAGAGATAACAGAGAAGAACATAGTGGAGCGTTTTCCGCTGACCTACAACATAAATAGGCATAGATAGGCATCATTTCGAGGATCTTGGAGCTCTGTAGCAATATTTCACATATTTCTTTTAATTGACTATCGAGTGGTAGAAAACTATAAAAACAGAAGTGTAAACGGCATTACAAACCATCAACAAAGTTAAATGCATGTAGGCAATGATTAGCTATACCACTAAAAAACTCTGGCATATTGTTACCATTTGTATTTATTTAGTCTCTCACTCTTTTCTCTATTACACTTATTTATTTGTTCTATTTTTGATTTAAACATTTTGATGCTTTCACTGAGAGATACTAGAATTCGCTGATCTGAGATTTGAAGCGGTTCAAAATGATGAGACAATCTACCAAGAAGACTACTGCTATAGGAAGCCTACAAAGGGCAGCCAAGAGATGTCCTTAGGATCCAACCCCCTATCCATCTACATAACTCGGGATGAGATGGGACCGTGATGAATGAAATGCAGGAAATGACGTTAACCCGTCAGAAATAGTTGATGGAAAGTTTCTTCGGGAGGATGGCATAAATGAGAATAGCGAAAGTTGCTGCAAAACAGAATCAAAGACCTTAAACTGGAGCAAATGCACCTATGATCAGAATGGGTAACATGGAATAACCCTTGACGGAGTTGTACAGATTGATACCGATCCCCAATGATCGATCGGTACCAAACCCCAAGGACTTGGGGGCATACTTCATGTTGCCTCTGGGCAGAAATGGTGCATGTCCAGCGAATAATGCTGAGCGGTTGGTTATGAATCAAAATGTGGATGTATTGCCGGAGGAGTACGTGCCAGAATTCCCTTGTGGAAACAGGGGCAAACTTAGAATGTGAACTTGAGAATTCCTTTGAATGATGATGACAGACTTTCGAGATTGTGAGACAATCTATGAGGGGAGGATCGCTCATCTGGAGCCTAGAGGATGTGAACAAGAGTCCATTCACTACGAACATTCAATATGCTAGAAATTCACCTGATTTGAAGCTATCGACATCAGAGACATATGATGGAAAGACAGATCTAATAGTTCGTACATCCGGCACATGGAAGTGTTGGGTGTGTCTGAGGAAGTGATGGGGTGGTGTTTTCCTTCGTACTTGATAGATTTAGCAGCATTATGGTTTAGACAATTGGAGAACAGTTCCATCGGCACATGAGCTGAATTGGTAGATAAATTCATGAAAATTCCATGTCTATGTCATGGCCTAAGAATGTGATGACACTATCAAGTGTGAAGTAGGGGAGCGGAGAGACCCTCGGGATTTTTTCAGCAAGATTTAATGCGGTGGTTGTTAGGGCCGATAAGCCAGACCATCAATGGTTTTGATGGCAGTAGTTCGGGAATATACAGTAAAACGGATTTTCAGGTTGCTTCTGAACAGGATCCATCGATGGATCTCAAATAATTTTATCATGAAGCCGAAACGTACTTACATTCGAAGGATGCTAAAGCTGAGAAGGAAGAAATTAATGTTGTAGATGGTGGAGACCGCCCGTAGAAGGATCCGGCAAAGGAAAAGGAAAACTAAAGGTGGACGATGGCTTTGAAGGATCAAAGCGAAAAAAATGATAACAAACATTCTCCTCTTACACGGATTTAAACGAAAACCAGAACAGATTTACTTTACTACCAGGTGCAGATCTCATATTAAAACCCAACGAGGAGAGATCCCATGGATCGTGAGAGGATGTTTGGAAAATGTTGCCTATTTCATGAGCTAGATAGGAATAACACAGATGATTGAACGCACTTGCACGACCTGGTCGAGGAACATGTCAGGAATAATCAATTACAACAATATATGATATGTCGAGCTGCGTTGGTGGAACAGGAGCAGCCATCATTCTCAATGAATGGAAGTGACCTTGGATCGAGGTCAAAGATAATCACCTCATGAATGGGATGGTAGGGAATCAGGTACTTTCCCCTACTTTTCCTCCTTTTCTATTCCCATAAACGAAGAGGTATTGCAATTGAGACAATTACTCATGCATGGGATATTGATCAACCTTAGGCACACTCTAAGTTGGATGCAAGGCTGCAATAACTAAATGAGTGTTGTGATGTGTGTTTGATGTTTGAGCTCGAATCCTATAAATGAATGCTTTATTTTATCCACTTAATTGTGGTGACCGATATTGAACATGGTATTCCCATTCAGGAATGCCGAGCGGTGACCGCAAGGTGTGAATCCCTTGCCCGAAGAGTGAGCAGATGGACTTGTACAATATCGATCGTAGTAAGTCCCGACCAGAGAGTTAGGATTGGAATGCAAGGTACAAGTTCCCTTGTCAAAGAGCAAGTGGATTGGACTTGTATAGAAAGTAAGTCATTGCGCCAAAGCAGGAGCATATAGGCTTGCTTTGGTCGCTAAAGCCCCTCACTGAAGAGCGAGTGGCTTGGGTTCAGCAAGGGTTCGAAGAGACCTTGGATTTAATTATCGACCTTGACCAGTAATCAATTTGATTAACGATCCAGAAAGATCGTGTATTTACATATCATCCCTGAATAGTCATCAATTTGATTAGTGATACGATGAGATCGTTGATTTACTTGTCGGTCCCAAACGGCCATCGATTCAATTGACGATCCGAAGAGATCATGGATTTAGTCATCGGCTCTAAATGGTCATGAATTCAATTAAAAATCAAGAGAGATCGTGGACTTAAGTATTTGCCCTGAATGGCTACGAATTCAATTAACGATATGAAGAGATAGTGGACTTAACTATCGGCCCTGAACAACCATGATTTCAACTAATGGTCTGAAGATGTCTGGATTTCAACCTTTGATCAGGAGAGATCAAACTTTCAACTAACAATCTGAAGAGATCAAGGTTTCAATAGAAAACAAGAGAGAATAAGCTTTCAATTAATGATCCAGAGCGATTAGGCGTCAAATTGTTCATCGAATACATGACCTGGAGAAACTAAGAATTATACTCTGGCTTTGAATGCCATTAGACCTTGAAATGATTCACTATCAATTATCGAATCATGCAATTGATTTCAACATGTGATTGCTAACTCCTGAACGAACATGGGATAATCTTGATTCATGATGCGATGTGCAAGATAACAATTCTAGGAAAACACATAATGATTGTTTGTGACTAACACTCAAGTAAGGACACGAGTCCTTAGCTATCATAGTTTGGAAAGGTCTTTGATTTACAGGTGAACCCATAGAAACATAATGATTCTCCAAAGTTTGATAGGCGGATTGCCAAAAAACTCAACTACTAATGTTGCATCAACTTCGATAACTGCTCTTCAGGAAAGCACACCTTCCACTTGCAAGGCGTGCATTGGAGGGCAAGTGTTATCTAACATTTTTATTCGGCCATATTCGAACGAACTGAATCGATCAAATAGGAATCTACAATGATAACAGCTAAGCCTATAAACCAACTACAATCGAGATTACAAGATAACAACAAGGTCATTCCAAAAGTTCCAAAGCACCATCCATCAAAGTGATGGATCGGTATCGATCCGTAGAATATTCTCAAAACCACCCCATCTTCATCATGCTACTTAGTCCTGATGCCAAAAGCCTATTCCAAGCTCCATGAGCTGCTCGCATGCAAGTTGTTATCAAATGCTTCAAGTATCAGAAATCAACAGGTTTGTTCTTCCATCGATCGATCTAATTGAATTAAAAACAAGCCCATAGAAATGTAAACAAATTTGGGAACACAATGCTAACACTATATCACTTCATTCCAAAGTGGATAGAACCATCTGTAAGTCAGTCTTATGGATCGGTACCAAACCATGCCTATGCATCGGTACCGATCCATAGCCATTTGCTGACTTGCCTACAATTTCCCAAATGAGTCTACTGCTACATCATGTAGATTGTGGAGAAGAACGTGGTGGAGCATTTCCCTTACCTACAACTATAAATAGGCATGTAGAGGCATCATTTTGAGGATCTTGGAGCTCTTTAGCTATATTTTACATATTTCTTATGATTGGCTATCGAATGGCACCGAACCATAAGAACAGAAGTGTAAATAGCACTATAAACCATCAGCAAAGTTAAGTAGACGTATGCAACGGTTAGTCGAACCACTATAAAACTCCGTTGTCCTATTTTTGTGTGTTTTTATTTAGTCACCTCACTCTTTTCTCTACTATACTTATTTGGTTGTTGGTGCAATTATTGGTTCAAACGTATATATGTATATATGTGTATGTGTGTATATATATGTATATGTACCAACTAAGGCTAATTCCTCTGGTATCTAGTGCCCCTTGTTAGTGTAGAGCAAGCATGAGGAAATCTGTACTTCCACCATTCCCGCCTTGTACTAGTACGTGTCCCTCTAAATCTGACATGTGGTTTTAATGAAGAGAGGGTCAGAACAACGTTTTGGCTATTGGTAAATTACATACTTTATCCATAGCGCTAACTTATACTGATTGTTTTTCCATTACGTGTTATGTCTATTATTCAAAGCTTAGTCATTTTGACTTCATATACGCGTACGATGCACCCAACCTACTCGTAGTATAAAATAGATATACACTTCTTTATTTATACCTACTAGTATTCATAACTATGCACCGTGTCGAGAATCCACCAATAGTGTCTAGGGAGAATTGCTTGCGTACACCGAGAAATCTCTCGTTAGTGCCTAATAACCATTATACTTATTTATCCATATTACTAATAGTGGCATTACAACTCAATTAGCCATATTCTAATTTGTTTGAAAGACTTATCTAGGGATTAACTAGACCACCTCCTAATGACAAACAAACCAATAAACAAACTTTAAGGCAATTGCATATCCTATATGAAACCTACACTATAGGAGGTGTAGTCCATCTTTAGGCATAAACCATGTCTTTATGGCTGTTGTAGGAATGATGGTGCTCTACTCAAATGTATGGTATCGATAGTGCCAACATAGCGTCAAGTTTATACCAACCATCACAATTAGATTACCTAATGCAAATCAAGGAAATGCCCATCTGGTTACTTAGTACCCCATGGTGGGATTAAACCAAATCCTGGTCAGCAATTTAAGACTTCAAACCTTGGGTGAACCCATTTTGGTATATTCCCTACACCTATACGCAAATGTATATCCTCAAGGGTCCTGCAATTGGAGATGTACCACATCAGTACAATGTGGACACAACTGTTGGTAGCCTTTGTAAAGAACCAACTTCTTTTGTGTAACATTACTGACTTTGCATTCCAATCCTTGCTAATGACTGGATCATTTATAGTTAATCTAAATATTGGCTAGATCTAATAATTCACACTTATTAAATGTATTCTTTAAGCTATATAATTTTAGCTAGAGAATTATTATGCCTCCCAAATTCAATTATTAGTAATCATTTACTTTTATATGAATTTATTTTTTAATTAATTAATGCCATCAGATATTATTTACCGCTTCTTTATAATTTAACAGAGTAAATACCTTTTGCTGCTTTATTTTTAAATTAATACAATTAGGTATAATTTATTGCTCCTTTTTAACTATTAATTATAATTTACTTATTCCTTTTAATTTAGCTAACTTTCTTGATTACTATATCCTTGCTAATTCCTTATCATCTATCTTATTTATACTTACTTTGCTTATTGTTTATTTCCTAACTTATTTTGAATCATGTACATTAAATCAACAATGGAATTATTGTTACTATTTCTATTTACACTACTTTAGTTTTACATTTGGGGATTCATATCTTCCTAAAATAAGTTGTTAACACTGTAATTTCCTATATATTATGTAAAAGGGGATTTATGTTGTGTTTGGAATTGCAACGAATTATCCTTTTTTGTTTTTTTGTTGAAATAGATAATACAAAATATGGTAAACATCCCTATTTTACATATCTTTTTCCATTAGGCATATTTCTTTTTATTTCAAATGATACACTTTAATATATAATTGTAAAGTTGGACAATTTATAGAAATTCACATAGAAACGTTCTTCATTCCAATGAATTACAATATAAATTTAAATCCCAATCAAATTAGAAACAATCTTCAATTCCAGTTTAATAACTATTAACATTCAAATAAAAAAATAAAAAATTAACAGAATATGTAGACAAGGATCTCAAGTTCATTATATATATATATATATGCCTACAAGTCCAAAATTTACATTTGGGCATTATAGTAACATATTCACAACGAAATAAATCTAATACTATATAGAAGTATATAATTTTCCACTCACCTCTAAGCTACTGAATCTCCATATCTAAATCCACTATTCCTAATTAACACCCTTTCTTTCTACTAGAATATGTTTCAAAAGTATGTGAATATTTATTAAAATTATAGATTTAAGAAGAGTTTTGAATTAAACATATAGAATAACAACTTACCTTTTGCTTCGGAGAATCGGTTCGACCTTATTCTTCTTCTCCTTTGTTTCCCACTATTCTTAACATATATATATATATATATATATATATATATAATTTATGATTTCTACAATCCTTAGAATTTCTAGAGAATAGAATATGGCAGAGCTTCGCTCTATGATTTAGAAAATATGAGAAGAAATGTGAGGAGCTAGGCCTGTAATTGTAGGAGCTCAAACAATTCTATCCATTAGATTAGATTATATTAACTCCAAGCCATTCGACCTAGTTTCATTATCAGCCTCCAGTCTTTCACCACTTGACTACTCTACTTTCAATGATCGACCGCTAATGCTCAACGATTGAACCTATGTTGTCGACCAGTCATGGTCAAAGTTTTGCATATATTAACTACTCTGCGTTAATTTATTTATTTCCTTTCAAATGTTGATCTAATTTCATTTGGGTGACGATTACATTAACTTTATGTTATTTTTTAATGTTTACTTTAACATCAACTTAATGATATTTATTTACTTAATACATTTTTAATTATTTCCTATATGAAATCTTCAAACGTTAATAACTTTTTCATTTGAACTTCGATTGTAAAATTTCATTCATGAAAATTGAACATAAAATTGCCATAAATACGATGGTGTAAATTTCCTAGCAAAACTTTGACATTTTCAAAAATTATATGTTTGGGCTTTAAAATTTATTTATTAATCTATTTAATGGACTACTGCTTAATTTATGGGGTGTTACAGTGGGTGAAAAGGATCGGGACAACTTGCCAAGGAAGATTACTCTATGTAGTGGGTAAATCCATATGTGAGATATCGGCATGCAATCCTCTTAGGATTTAGAAGACGAGAAGATGATTCCAAATTCTCATAAGTATTAATAGAAATGTTGCATAACTTATAAAATGATTGTTTCGAATATTGATTAAAATTTATGCAACACAAAACAACTCATAGTAAAAATATAGGATATGATTTTCAAGTTGATTGAAGTTCCAACTGTATATGTTATATTGATTAGTTCCGTATATATAGATATAATAGCAAAATTGTGAAAATAGGAATTTTGTAATTCATTTGGATTGTGTGACTCTGTATATGACTTATATGCCACATAGAACCTAACATGACAGTTCATTTATTTATGTTACATGATTATGCTCATGGTTAGATATCGAACTAATTCAAGTTTGTGCTATGGCATCTCCTTGGGTCAGACTGAGGTTGTATTACAGGTCAGTATTTTCGTTATACATGCTTTGTGGGTTGTAATATTGAAACACCCCATACCCCTTAGTATACCCAAAAAGGACACACTAAAAGGCATGGTGTGTTGTAGGTATAAATTAAAACTAGCAGAAAATATGATTCACAGGATAGAAATAAGTAAAAACAGCAGAAACTAAAATAACTTATTTAATGCAAAACTTCATAAATGCTTCATAAATCAAATAAGTCAAATACCAAATACAACATACTTGTCTCAAAACCCAATATATCTCATGAAATAAAAAACTCAATAGTCTTAATAAAAATTAGAGTACAGATATCCCTCTCAATTGCCAATACAAAGCTGAAATAAAAGTAGGGAAATACATAATAGAAACATCCTCCAAAAAAACTATGAGCAACTGCAGTTTACCATCCTCTTCCTTGATTGTCTAGGGGGAGGGGGAAGGGGAAAATAGAGGAGTGGGTAAGACTAAAAGTCTGGTTAATGAAAGTAGCTACTAGAATCTTTAAGCAAAGTAAAAGTAACAAACTCTTCAATAGTTCTAGTATATATAAATGGAAACAAAGGTAATAGGAAAGAGACAAAGCTGGAAATAAATACGAATTAACTAGTACTCAATTAATAAGATAGGTTAACTTTGATTGTTTGCACTTGTCCTTGATAGCCACTTTGGTTAGGCTAAATTCCTAATCATGTGATTAGGCTATTATCCTAATTCTACCCTTTGATCGACCTTCTACTAATGTATCTACTATGGATCATACCCTATGTTCCCTAAAAAGAAGACACCTGTGTCTATAGAAGACACCTACTAACCGTTGTGTAACTCAATAGTAACTTTTTTCCCCTAAATGATGCCGCACTCTCGGTCACCGTCGGTTCTCACTATCTATTGCTGCCTCTTTTGACCTTTTATTAACCCTAGATAGCATAAGCGTGCCCTTATCTCACTTCAGGCTAATGTGAGACCACTGTGCCCATAGAAATAATAAGGAATGTTGTAGGTATTGGTCCCTATTAAACAAAATCTAGTTGCGCCCCTTGTCCAAATTCCCATGATTCAGACTTCTAATTATTGATCGCCTATCTACACTAAACAGCATAAGGGAAATGCGACCGGTATGGATCTTCCTGTTTAAATTTTGATTGCCTATCTACCCTATCGGTATGGATCATCCTCTTTAACTTTTGATCGCCTATCTACCCCAAACAGCATAATGGAAATGCTTCCGGTACAGATCTTACTTTTATTTTTGCTTTGCTTATTATTTTAAATAGGCCTTTACAATTTATCTCTATTTCCTTTGCTTATTAGTTTATCCTAAGTCTTAAAATAAGCTTCATTCTGTTCTATTTCTTATTATAACCTACGTTATAATTTAGCCCATTTACTTAACCCAAAAGTCTAAGTGTGAAAATAAGCTACATCTTTATTTGCTCATTTCAATCCTAATTTTACTTCATAATTAGGCTTGCAAATAGGTCAATTTCAGTCCAATTCCATTTTATTACAGTCATTTCAATTTACATCTTATTTTACGTAATTTCGGTTTTCTTATTGTCTAATCCATATTCAGTTAAATCTATTCTAATCCATTCATAAAGAAAAAGGAGAAATAGAAGAAAAATGACAGTTTATGAAAGAAAATCTCAAATGTGGAAAAAGATATAAATAAATAGCAATTAACAGTAAATAATTAAAAATACTATAAATAACTGTAATTAAATGGAAAAACTATAATTAGCAGAAATTAACTATTTGTACAAAAATTGGGCACAACACTCTTTGGATGTATTTGAAGAGAAAAAATGAAGATGTAAAATGAGACAGATCTAACAAGCACACCAATCAACAAGTAAGAAAAAGTACAGAAACACACAAATTTTGAGTGGTTCGGCGTATGGCCTACGTCTACTGTGAAACGATTGATGTTTATTGATTATAACTTGTTGGATACAAGTGGATTACAATAGTACAAACGAAGTACAACAACAATACGGCAGAGTAGCGACATAGAGAGGCCAAAGAACCCTTTTCTGGAGGCATTGGAGTGCTATTTATAGGAGTAGGCTGAAAATATATGACTTAGATCTCGGAATACTCCTTCGCACACATGGGTGGGCCTACCAGATCGATCCAAAGTCATTTGAGATCGTCCTCGATCGATCCTTATCTGGTTCGTATCGATCAAATTTGGCTCTGTTTGGGCAGAGATCTATCATGGATATTCTTAAGATGGTACGCAAGCTCCTGTGAAAATTTGGTAGCATTTGGACTTGTAAATTTTGAGTTATGATCAATCCAAGTTTGAGTTTGTAATGGGCTGGTGAGTTTGTATCGATCCATTCGTATCCATAGCTGTTCGTATCGGTGCCATGCGCATCGATCAAGATGACGTGGGGCAATAGTCCAGGAGTGATCCACTTTTCATCCCGAGTGAATGTTTCTCCCACTTGGACGTGCTTTCTTTGTGTCGATCCAAAGTGACCTCATTCACATCGTTACCTTGCACTCCACTTCGTATCAATTCTTGCTTATACCTTTCGTTTCGATGATTTGTAGCCGCTTTGTATCGATACGAACTCATGCTTTTCATATCGATGACTTAGAGGTCGTTTCGTATAGCTTATTGTATGCATTCTTCGTATCAATTATCTGGTGATATGTTTCGTGTCGATGGAAGGGGATCGATACGAGATGAATAGGTGGAGACCGATACAAAATGAATGGAGGGTGATCGGTATGAAATGGACGTTTTTCAAGGAATGATGGATACGAAGTGGAGTGATATTTGATGGATATGAATAGGGTCATTGCAAGGTGACGGATACAAATTGAGGCTTGATTCATGATTCTTGATCAATTTATAACTTACGCATATTAACTCCGATTGATCTGAAATTTGAAATGTTGGCTCTCATGGCTTTGCTTTTCATTTCACATCAATTGTAGCTTGATCCTGATTCGAGAAAAATTTAACAGTATCCATAGTGAACCTATGTATAACCGATCCCCGGGACGAACTATTTTTGATTTCTAGTTAATTCCTTGGTGTCACGGGCTTGCCAAAAGGCAGGATAACATTTTCCCTCCATAGTACATCCTGTGTGAACATGACGTGCTTTGAAAAGCTGCGATCTTTATTCTAAAAGTTCTATCTGATTCTTTAAGTAGTCATTGCCTTTTCATCAAGAGATGTAACCCTTGATTGATTTTCAATAATATTAATATTGGGTTTTTGATTGCCAATGATTGCACAATGTATTGTTCTAACTGGGTGTCGAGTATTAGCAATTTGTAGTTCAGTGTTGTAATTGTCATCATGTGAGCATTCAATTCCTATAAATTTTGAAAATTGAATGTTAGTTTGTCATACATGCACGTATGTTAACTTGACTCCTATTTGCATTTGCACTTTCGCGGGTCGTTGTCAGGTTTTTTTATCGAGTTTCGTGTTGATCCTCTTCTGAATCGATGTGAAATTCGAATTGTAACAACAGTTAATGGTTGTTTTAGTATATCCCTTCGTATCAATCCCCTCTTGGATCGATTCGAGGAATTGAAAAATTATCTTCGTATCGATGGCGATCAGTACGAATTAGTTGGCATTTTAAAATATTTCATATCGATGGATACGAATTTCTATGGGCCTCAAAGCAATGGATACAAAGTTATCATTTCGTATCAATGGATGATTGATGCACACAAACAGTTCAAACGAGCCTTTGCCACATCTTTCGTATCAATGGCTCGATGGAATGAAGAGCTTTGCCGTAGATCAGCTGTGGATGGATATGAAGAAGTCTATCTATATCAATAGCACGAGAAACCATTTCCACCGGTCACTTTGCATTGGAAGATGAAGCATTTCCTTCTGAGATTTGTGTCTATATAAATACGCTCTGTGCTTAGAAAATAATTTCATCTTCCTTCATTCCATCCTTTCCTTCGTATCGATAAAAAAACCAAGAAATTGCCTTCATCCCTAAATCAACACAGTTTCATAATCCCTCAACCCATATCTCTAAATTAGGTAATTAATTAATGGATTCACATTAAAAACGGTGAGACTCGAATTTTAGCGCCAATTCATTTAACGTCGCTGCCTATTACGATGTTGTTGATGTCGGATTTGGGTCGGAGCAAGGTAAAGGAAGGAGGAAATGGCGTTTAAGTTGCTTGGGGAAGAAGGCCTATTGATGAATACGAAGGAAGCACTGGAGCATTTCGAAGTGGGTTGTATCGATCTGAGAACTTAGGAAGTTGTATCGATCTGGGAGCAATAGAGATTCACATCGATCTAGAAATGATGTGTGGAGGGAAGCGACTTTGCATCGATCAAAAGCAGTAGGAGTTCGTATCGATCTGGGATGATCGATACGAAATCTTAGCCAATGGTTGATACGAAGTCTCCAATGGCGATCGTGTATCGATCTAAAATGATCGATACAAAGTTCCACCCTCGGATCGATATGAATTCGAACTTAAATGACCGACAATGCTGGCTTTTGAGGAGAGATCCAAATTTGAACTTTGATGGATACGAGAGCTTTGCATATTCGAACATTCAACTCCGATGAGCTTCAGCCTTACATAATTGGACGTGACCATTGAACTGCATACATGACTACCTTTTGAAGCTCGTCGGTGGAACTGTTATCTGACAAACTTAACGAACTTTAGCATGTATCGTCTCCTGGAGTCGGCTTTGCATGGTTGCGATGGTCAGAAATGACGGTCACTCCATTTGAATCTCGAAGCCTTTTCGCTTTAACATCTTCCAAATTTCGTAGAATTCTAAATATTTTGCAGCACTGCATTGCACAAACACATTCATGCACTTCACACTAGGGGAAAACTTAGGTTTGTTGTCATCTAATGATGATTTTTACTGAGTTTAATAGCTATGGAACCCGCAAGTTCACAATTGCAGGATGTTCAGAGTCCGCCTCTCCCTGCAATCGAAATGACGATTATCGCAACTGACATTATTAGCCCTGCTCCATACGAGCTACCAAGAGCAATCTTCATCGCTCACCCACAAGATTCTGTCCATTCTAACATTTCTGAAGATACGTTGTGTAGAATTTGTTTAAGGCATTGATTATTGCTGGACGATGTCTTACTGTCGGGGCTAGAAGATGGAGTCCACAACCCCCCAGAAAGGTATATAGCCTACAATAGATTTATGTGTGCAGCCGGGACACGTCTTCCTTTCAACCAATTCATCCGGGAAGTTCTATTTTTCTTGAGGATCGCTGCGTCTCAACTGCACCCGAATGGATATGCATTGCTCAATAGTTTGTTTGTCATTTGCATGAAGCACCTCTTTCTTCCTCCAACGGTAGAAGAGATTAGATACTTATTCAGTATAAAGAGTCATGGGGACAACCCTTCTTTTACTTTTCTAAAAGCAGTTAGAAATTTGCAAGTCGTAACTGGGCTTGGAGCAAGCTGAGTTACTTTAAGACCGAATGGTTTTGCATTCGTTGTCCATCGAGGTTTGCCAGACGGTAGCTAGCAAGACATAAGTGACCTAGCCTCTTCGCTGACTAACTGGATTGTTGTAATCGATGTTAGGTCTAACATTTTCTTCGTTTTACAGCTTTAATTCCAAAACTCGAAGGTGCTCAATTTAATGAAATAGTACGAATTCTTCAAGAGGTGCCCGCTGATCATAGAGAAATTGATGAAGTCCTTATGGACGAGAATCTGGTTGCCATTGGGCTTATTGACAAAGATCAAAGAATTGGTCTAACATGAGTTCTTAGGATGGTCCCGATGAGGCAAGCTCGAAGGAGAGCTTCCGGGATAATAATTACTGAATAAGGTGGTGATAAGAATATCACAGCTGGAGATGAGCCCTCAGTTGGGACTTCGCAAAGTCCTCAATCTTTAGAGCAGAAAAGTAGAGGCAAGTCTACAGCTCGAAAATCTGTTAGGCGCAAAACTATCGTTATCTCTTTTCCTGCTACTATTCAAGAGGTTACTTTCTAGTAGATGGAAAGCTCCTTTGCGGGACTGGCTGACATCCCCATTTTGGATGACTTGCCCTTGCACCAAGATAATAGATTAGAGGGGATTCAAAGAACCTTAGACGTAGGAGAGCCAACTCCTCCGAGTACGACTATTACAACCGGTTGGTTGGTGGTTTGCACAGGCATACACACACTCCAAGGCACCCAACAATTTCTAATCACAAGCTATTCATCTTTGGTGATTACCAACTCTATTTCTCTTTCCGTTTTACAGATATGATGTCGAGGCGGGGATCAATGCTTGGTAGCCTTCGTTTTATGCACCGTTCATCTAGCTCATACTTTGAGTCTCATAGATGTGAGGCCAATAGAGACCGAGATCATGGCTATTCCAGTCAAGAGAGGTCGCACTATGAGAGGGAGAGGGAGAATGAGAGATAGTACAGTCGTCATTCCCGATCGTGCTCCTCGTCTCTTAGGGGTCCAACACAACCTTTCGGCTCTGGAAAACAACCCCTTGTATCCTTGTGTCAAATACCACTTCCTCAAATACCAAGGCCTAACCAACAGCGTCGGAGGACTGAAATTGAGGCTCCCGTTCGCCAATAAACAAGCTGTCATAGAACCCACCGAGGAAGGAGCAATTAGAATTGCCAAGTTGAGAAAGAATTTTCCAAATATCTGTTTTGACGGTTTCATATTACCATCGCACTTAAAGCGAATCCCTAACAAAGTTTAATAGACAATGCATGACTACATATACGATGTTTATGGCCAATATCGGGAATGGATGAAGACCACAGATAAAGTGCCAATGGTGGCCTTTGAGCGAGTGAAGACAATCGAGAAACTAGGAACTAATTTTGCTCAAAAGGACTGCATAATTCAGGTGCTTAATTATAAAAACGAGTTAGCGAGAACATCAAAAATGGAGGCTAATGATAGAGGCGATGAGGCAACCCGGAGGACGGAGGAGATGAGGCGAACACACTTAGCCCTGGTTGAGGAAATGGGGCACCGGACCACCATAGTTATGGACGAAAGGGATGAGGCGCTATAAGAGCTTGAAGAGCTTAAAGCTAAATTTGCCGAAGTTCCTAAAGAAAAAGATGTTGGAAATAAAACAGCTCGGGAACCATATGAGCAGGCTATGGTGCTCAGGGATGAGAGGGATGCGGAAATGCTAAGGGCTCGGGAAGCCGAAGCCAAGGTTGAGGGTGAAGTAAGAATGGTAGAGGTTAGGTTGGAGGGTGATATTGAAGATCTCCTCATTACATATAATGCCAATGTTCTGAAGCATTGAAAACTAAGCTAGCTCAAAGATTATCCATCACATCTATACAATGCTTGGTGCCGCTAGGTTGAAAATGAAAAAGCAGAGCACCACACTGAATCCATCGATGAGTTTGAATTAGAGAGTCGGGTGCTGAATGTGGATGAGAGAAGAGTTCTCCACGATGCCACTATCATATTCGAGAAAGAGAGACTCGATACTAAGAATTCGGAGGTTGGATAGGGTTGTGGCATTGAGGGTCATGATACGGGCTCCGAAATTCCTATGCCAACCCAGCCTGAATCTACTCCTGTGGTTGATCCACTATCTCTGCCTGCTTATAATCCTGATTAACCGTAGTTGTCTCTAGCTCGCGAGCATGCCCCTAAAGCTGCTCCGGCTCCATCTACGAGCCATTTTGAGGAAGGTATTCTAAACATTTCTCGCATTTATTCGAAGTCGGGATTGTTGTTTAAAGTATTCATTAACACCTTTTCTCTTATCCTTATTCAACAATAGGAGCTGCACCAGACGTGGCACTTGCAACCCAAGAGCTGCATCATGAGCAGGAGGCCCTTATAATGGAGGCAACCACAACAACGGCCGCAGCATCAACTGACGGAGTGCAGTGGAGCGATTTTCGCTTTTGACGAGAAGATGATGGAGGAACACCTTGGCCATCAAAGTGACCCACTTACCAACCTGCCATTCATCATAGGCGAAGGCGCATTTATGGCTAGCTCTTCGGGCCCAACTGGCAGCATCCCCGTTGATGCTCAAACAATTCATGAAGAAGGGATAATAAGGGATATTAATGCCGAGATGGAAGCAGCCGCATAGGCCAGTGGTATCGGAGGTGGTATGGCAGGCCCTAGTTTGGCTCCTCTATGAATGATTTCTCCCAGCGGTACAATTGTCGACACTGGCGTGCCTCCCTCATCATCCAACATCGAGATTTTTCCAATCCCTCCGACTCTGCATTCAGAAAATATTCCAATTCCTATGAGTTTGGAGGAAGAGGTCACCATAATTACTCCGGTTGGGGATCAACCACCAAAAGGAAAAGCCTCGAAGAAGCATCCGAGCGGTAGCTCCAGTGGGTCAACGCCAAAGAAGAAGAAATCAAGAGAATACACATGTCTTCTTGCTTCCTTTTTGGTAGACAGATAGGAATTTCCTTTTATTTCCTGTAAGACGTGTATAGTTGTCGGTTTGGCCTCTGCTAGTAGGATTTCTTGGAATGATTTTTGTACTTATTCTTCTTTTTCAAAGAATAGTTAAAATAAAATTCCATTTTGTTTCCAGCGTAATTTTGTATTTATTTGCTTAAGTGTTTTAGCACTCGAACTTCCATTCAATGTACTTGTGAAGCCTTAGTCTTTGAATTGGACCTGAGTTTAGATGTTAAGTCTCGAAGTTATGACTTCGGGTCATAACCAAACGTTAAGTCCAGCCCTAATATTGTACCGTCTCGATCGGCAACTGGTACTTGAGCTTTTCCTCAGTCCTGGAGATAAATTGAAGTGATCGGTCGGTAGTCGCTTTCCGCCTTCGATACATCGAGCTTAACTTTGTTGAAATGAAGTTGAAACGAGGAAAGTCCGAGTGATCGGATCACAATCTGTCATCTATTGGTACTTGCATCCACACTTTGGGGATTGCACTTGCACGATGGCGGTCGGTCATGCCCGTTTAATGTTTAATGTTATATCCGTGCTTCGAGGACTTATGCTATTTTATGGGCAATCAGTCACACCCATTTGATATTCAGAATTTCATCCGCACTCTAGGGACGTATATTGATTCATGGATGATCAATCACATTCAATTGTTGTTTATACTCCAGTCCGCACTTTTGGGACTCAGAGTTATTTCATGGGCAATCGATTCACAACCAGTTTGTGTTTATACTCCATCCCGTGCTCAAGGGACTTAGAGTTAGCCGATGGGTGGTCGGTTACACCCATCTAGATGTTTATACTCCAGTTTGCACTTAGGGAACCTGGAGTTGGCTAACAGACGGTCGATCACATCTATTTTGAGTTTTAGGATTTCGTTCGCACTCTAGGAATGATATATTTACTAGATCGTGAATAGTCGGGTCACATCCACCATAAGTTAACAAGTGAGGTCATTAGATGGATGGATCCATCCTCCTCGGACTTGGTTTAAATGTGGGCGAAGTCGTTAGGTGGACGGATCCACCCTCTTCGAGCCCACGTTTGTAAGTTTATACTCCAGCGCGCACTCAGGGAGCTGGAGTTAGTTAGAGGATTGTTGTGTATCAATCCTTTTTTGGCTTTAGTGTGATGGCTTGCTCTTGAGCTCGGGTTTCACTTAGCGAGTGATCGGTCATGTCATAGTCACTACCTGTTTGAATAAGTCCCCCTGTAGGGTAGAACTTAGCTCTCCGTGCATTGTGATGGTCGTATGATGCATTTTAAGAATCACTGCTCTGGTTCGAAGAGAATGCATTTTATAGCTAAAATAAGAAAATATGGCAAAGTCAGTTGCCTTATTACAAATTGAAATTTCGAAATGCATAAAAAATTGCAAATGAAAAGCAAACTAAATGAATAAATAAAGCCTATTATGTGTAGTAGCGACGAAGACTCTCGCTGTTCTAGGCTCTTGGCAAAGTGAGCCCGTCAATGGTTGATAATTTGAATGCGCCATCTTCGAGTATCCGTTCAATGACATATGATCCTACCACGTTGGTTTCATATGTGAAGGGACCGGGTAAATTCTATTGAGGATGAGATCGCCGAGTTCAAAGTTTCGGGGTCGAACCTTAGTATTGTACAATTGGACGACTCAAATTTAGTGCGTGGCTGCCCTCAAATTAGCCTCTTCTTGCTTCTCATCCAATAAGTCCATAGATTCAGCAAGTAATATAGCATTTTTTTTCGGGTCATAATATGTCACATGATGAGAAGGCACTTCCAACTCGACTGGAATAATGGCTTTTGAACCGTAGGAGAGTGAAAACGGAGTATGGCCGGTCGTGGACTAATGGGTTGTTTGATATGACCATAGGGCCATAGGAAGTTCATCGACCCATTAGCCATCAGCCTTTCCCAATCGTTTCTTCGAATGTACTTTATAACTTTATTAACAGCTTCGACTTGTCCAGTCGCTTGAGGGTGTGCAACTGTAGAGAACTTCTTCTGCAATTGCTGATAGAAATTTTTGAACTTGACACTATTGAATTGGGCTCCGTTTTCAATGATGATGGTATGTGGGAGACCAAATCGATAGATAATGTTGTGCACAACAAAGTTGATCACTTTCTTCGTTGTGATAGTAGCAAGGGGCTTGGCTTCTGCCCATTTAGTAAAGTAATAATCTGCAACAATGGCATACAACCTTTAGCTAGAGGTAGAGACCCAATAATGTCGATGCATATACTGCGAGCGACCATGCACAGACCATCTGAGTTATTTCGGTAGGTAGGGCTCTTGGAAATCGAGCATGTTTCCGACATCTGTCACATTTCATGGTATAATTCGATGCGTCGTGATTTACAGTCGACCAATAATAACCATATTGGAGCACTTTCTTGGCAAGAGCTTGCCCCTGAGTGTAATCGCCACATTCTCCTTCGTGTACATCATGTAATACTCGATTGATTTCATCGTGGGCGATACTTTGGAGTAAAGGAACAGAGTACCGTCTTCTATACATGACTCCATTTTTAATAGTGAACCATGAAGCCTTTTGAAGAACTTGTCTTTTCTCACTCCTGCGCTCTGGCAGGGTCCCATGCTTGAGATAGTTTCTGAACGGAGTTATCCATGACTCCTTATCGAGTATGATTTCAAGTACCCAATCGGTCTCCATTTGCTCAATACTTGGGGAAGATAACGTCTCAATGGGAACGAGTCTCATTTGTCGTGCCTCACCGGTACTGGCTAACTTTGCCAAGGAATCGGCCTTTTGATTGTGTTCTCGGGGTATGCAATAGATGGTATAATAGTCGACCTGATTCAATATTTCCTGGACCCAAGCGAGAAAAGTGGCCAGTCTCCTGTCTTTGGCCCGGTATCCCCCCAAACTGGCACATGACCTATTGTGAATCGCAGTCACAACAACAATTCTTAAATCTCTGGCAAGCCTTAGTCCGATGAGCAGGGCTTCGTATTCGGCCTCATTGTTGGTTGCACGGAAATCGAACTTCAAAGCATAGCATATAGATCGGCCTTTAGGATTTTCAAGTACAACCTTAGTGCCTGAGCAACGGTCATTTGATGAACCATAAATATGTAGCTTCCAGATATATTTGGGAGATTCACTGGTTTTGGGCAAGTCCTCCGAGATAGTGAATTCAGCGATGAAGTCTACTAGGACTTGTCCTTGAACAACTCGCCTTGGTGTGTAAGTGATGTCGAACTGACTCAGCTCGATATTCCATTTGAGTAACCTATCAGATGTCTCAGGCTGCATAAGGACTTTTCGTAATGGTTGGTTGGTGTAGATAGTTATAGAATGAGCCTAAAAATACGGACGGAGCTTTCTCGAGATAATGAAAAGATAGTAAGCTAACTTCTCCGATTTTGGATAATTTCTCTCTACTCCGGTCAACCGTTTGCCGATGTAATAGACTGGCCATTGTATCCGGTCTTCCTTCCGAATTAAAGTAGAACTGATTGCATTTTCTGACATCGCCAAGTAGATGTAGCTTCTCTCGTATCAACAGGTTTCAACAGAATGGGTGGTGTGGATAGGTGTTTAAACTAGTTCTTGGAATGCGCCCTCACACTCTATAGTCCATTCAAATTTCCGTTTCACTTTTCTGATTAGATCGAAGAAGGGAATGCATTTGTTAGTGGATTTTGAAATGAACCTGCTCAATGCAGCTCCCATTAAGGCTCTAAACTTGCTTTATAGTCCTTGGAGTCTTATTTCTAATTGCCTAAATTTTCTCGGGATTGGCTTCGATTCCCCGAGCAATAACGATGAATCCAAGGAACTTTGCAGACGCAACCCCAAAGTGACACTTGAACGTGTTAAGTTTCATTCGATACTCTTGGAGGACGTTAAACATCATTTCCAAGTCTTTGATATGATTGGTGGAGAATCGTGACTTCACAAGCATGTTGTCCAAATATACCTCCACGGTTTTTCCAATCTGGCTAGCGAACATTCGGTTGATGAGTTTCTGATTGGTTGCCCCAGCATTCCTAAGTCCAAACGGCATCACTTTATAACAATAGAGTCCCAGATCAGTGAAAAAGCTGGTATGATCCCGATTAGGTAGGTGGATCGGTATCTGATTATAGCCAGAATATGAATCCATAAAGAATAAGAGTTCATGTTCGACCGTTGATCCTATGAGCTGATCAATTAAGGGAAGTGGAAAACTGTCTTTAGGGTAAGCATTATTCAATTCTGAGTAGTCAACGTAGGTTCTCCATTTCCCATTAAGTTTTCTGAAAAGTACAGGATTGGACACCCATTCTGGATATAACACATCTCGGATAATCCCGTTCGACTAGAGTTTACCCACCTCTTCCTTAAGGCGGTAAATCTCTTTGGATCCATGCCACACCTTTTTTGCTTGATCGGAAAATGCCGCGGGTCAATATTCAATGTGTAGCTCACGATGTTCGACGAGATCCCACACATGTCGGAATGCGTCTAGGAAAACATGTTGAGGTTTTCTCGGGGAAACTCAACCAATTCCTCCTTCATCTGTTGGCTTAGCTGAGATCCAATCTTTACCCTTTTAGAATTGTGATCATTATCAATTGGAACATCGATCGTCATCTGCCGAAGAAGCCTGGCTGTCTTTGACTTCATCTTCACTTTCGGTATCTCTCTGGTAAAGATCTCTTGGGAATTGGTTTGGTGCCCAAGCCTCAGCCCAGGCGTTAACTATCAATTAGTCGCAAAGCAGACGCAGAGAGATTGCTCTACTACCTTTCCCTTCTCTTTTCGCTGCACCAGCCGCAGCTCAGCAACATAACAGGCTCGTCCAGTAGCCTGGTCTTACTGAATAACTCCGACTCCATTGTCGATGCGGAATTTCAAAGTTAGACACCAAGCGGTGATAGCGGCCCTGAACTCAGCTTGGGCTGGTGGGCACAAGAAAGCGTTGCATGGTGAGTCAATATCCAATACAATAAACTGCAATATCCGGACTCTCCGGCGCTCTCAAACTCCCAACTCCACTGGTAGCTCCACCATCCTAGTGGTTATAGTCACACTTCCATTGAAGCCATGAATATGAGACTGACAAGGCTTCAAATCTTTCGCTTCCATCTTTATTTGATCATAGGCTCACTGAGTATGTTCATTAAACTTCAACCATCCATTAAGATCCTCTTCATCCAAGCATGGCCTATCTGAGCTGAAATGACTAGTGGATCAACGGTTGGGGCTTCGACTTTGTTGGATCCCTATCTCGAAATACGATGTCGTCTTCCATCATTTTCTATTATTTGGCCGAAGCCCCGTCTTCCAAGTTACTACAACATTCGAAGCTCGCATGCCTATAAAGATGGCATACAACTCCATTTCCCTCCAGCTCTAATTCGTTGTATGAGGACCACCACTAACAGTGTTAATCACTAACATCCTGCCGGTATGAGCGGGTTCCTCCGGTCTAACCTGATTTGGCATTTGGTTTTGATTTGAAGGGCCCGCACCTCTAGACCGTGATGCCCGAAAAAACTACTCCAACTTTCTTTCTCATATCAACTTCTCGATAAAGTCCTGTAGATGACGGCACTCTTTCATGTTGTGGCCATAACTATTATGAAATTTACAAAACTTCCCCATTTGAATCTATTTCTCTGACGATTGCTTCGGAGCAGGTTTCTTATATTGGATGGAACTACAATTTTGCAAGTACACATTTTCCATAGATGTATATAAAGGAGTATATGTGTCAAACATGGGAGACCTACGTCGCGGTCCATGATTCTGATCCCGCTTCCTACCTTGATTTCCATCGCCTTTCTGCTGATTTTGCTTATTCTGTATTTTTAACTGCACCTTTCTGGAATTTTCCCTGGTTTGTATCACACGACATTGCTTTGGATTCCTTCCACACTGGGCCCTACATCATCCTTTTTCCTAGATTGTTTTGCATCCTCTCTTCTCAAGAACTGAGCTGCCTTGGAATAGAAACGGCCCAATAATGTAGGGGGTTTTCTGGCCAACCAATTGCCAAATTCGGAATCAGGATTGATTCCCTTAGTCAGTTCCATCAGAATGGAATTGTCATTAGGATTACAAATCTCAGCGCATGCAGCGTGAAACCTCTCCAGATGACGTCTGAGTGTCTCTCTGGGAGCTTGAGTGACGTTGGACAAGGTATCAACATCTTTGGGCCTTGTGGCATGCATGCGAAAATGTTCAACAAACTTCACTGACAACTGGTTGAAACATAAGATAGATCGGGTTGGTAGGCGAGTAAACCACATAGTCGCGATGCCCCTTGGGAAGATTGGAAAATTTCGGCACTTGACCACATCATCAGCCCGTGCGGCATTCATCAACCATTCATAATTTAAAATATGCTGGTTAGGGTCAAAGCTCCCTTAATGAAGAAGTAGAGTTGGCATTGTAAATTGCCGAGGTGGTTCAGTGTAGAGGATGTTGTCGGTGAAAGGGGTAAGACACTGGGAGATTCCCCAGTCGTCATTGGTGAGGCCTTGGCTTTCATGGATCATCTAACGGATCATTGTCAGAATTTCTGGCATTTGAAAATTCTAGGCATGCTGAGCAAAAATGTGGTCGGGTTCCATAATGCGAGGATGGGTCGGTCGCCGTCGACGGTCCATATCTCGCTTCCTTAGCTCTAGATCTTCAGGAACATAAGGCTCAGGAGCAAAATCATGTTCGCAATGGTTAGGATCCATTCGGTTTCGAGTGTTGGCTTCCAACTCAATAGCAGCGGTATCAGTACGTTTGTTAGTAGTGTGATAAGGAGCCATCCCTCCTCGGGATTAGGGTCTGGCCTGGTGGCTGGTTGACGGACCAACTCTTGGTTGCCCAAGATTCAAAGTGTGCTAATGTCCGGTAGCCTGTGTATAGCTTCCATCCAACCGTGGGTGCGTGGATCTGTGATTGTAATCAGAAGAAGCTAAACTTTCAATGGATGAGTAGGAAGCCTGATCTCTTCTAGATCTCCTTCGTCTTCATGGTTCAGACAATTGGTTAACTCCATGTTGGTACGGAGCCACTGGTAAGCAGCTGGTGGCTTTGAGTTAGCTCTTGCATTAGTGCTGGAAATCCTACATGGTGATAGGGCCTTGTAGATCCGAAGGTCCAGCAGCATTCTGGTCTGCAAAGGGAAGTTATGCGGGGTTCTGTCTATCCTATCCTTCTGGATCTGCAGCTGTTGAGGTAGTCCTAGTAGCGACCGTGGTGAATAGTAAATTTCTCTCCTAGACTTGGTTCAAATCTGAATAGGATGGAAGAACTTGTAAGCTTGAGATCTGGATCTTTTCCTTAGATTCTTCCAATCCAATATTGGTAATAGATCCAATGAGTAGGAGAAAAGCTGAGTTTTCTCGATGAAAGCACCAAAGTGTTTGTATCAGAATTTGACACAACACTCTTCAGGTATGTTTGAAGAGATAAAATGAAGAAAGTAAATGTAAAATGAGGCAGATCAAACAAACATGCCAATCAACATGTAATAAAAAGTGTAGAAACACACAAATTTAGAGTGGTTCAGCGTATGGCCTACGTCCACTATAAAACGATTAATGTTTATTGATTATAACTCGTTGGTTACAAGTGGATTACAATAGTACAATCAAAGTACAGCAGCAATCTCGGCAGAGTAGCGAGGTAGAGAGGCCAAAAGTCCCTTTCCTGGAGGCATTGGAGTGCTATTTATAGGCGTAGGCTGAAAATATCTGACTTAGATCTCGAAATACTCCTTATCACATGTGGTGGGCCCACTAGATTGATCCAAAGTCATTTGGGATCGATCCTTATCTGGTTCATCTCGATCAAAATTGGCTTTGTTTGGGCTGAGATCGATCATGGATTTTCTTTAAATGGTACGCAAGCTCCTATGAAAATTTGATAGCATTTGGACTTGTGGATTTTCAGTTATGATCGATCCAAGTTTGAATTTGTAATGGGATAGCGAGTTCGTATCGATCCATTCGTATCCATAGTTGTTCGTATCGATGCCATGTGCATCGATCAAGATGATGTGGGGCGAAAATCCAGGAGTGATCCACTTTCATCCCCAGTGACTATTTCTCCCACTTAGACATGCTTTCTTCGTGTTGATTCAAAGACCTCATTCGTATCGCTGCCTTACACTCCACTTCTTATTGATTCTTGCTTATACCTTTCATATTTATAGCCAATTCGTATTGATACGAACTCATGCTTTTCATATCGATGACTTAGAGGTCGTTTCGTATCGCTTATTATATGCATTTTTCATATCAATCATCTGTTGATATGTTTCGTGTCGACGGAAAGGGATCAATACGAGATGAATGGGTGGTGACCGATACGAAATGAATGGACGACATTGATACGAAATGGATGTTTGTCAAGGAATGATGGATGCGAAGGGGAGTGATATTTGATGGATACGAATAGGGTCATTGAAAGGCAATGGATATGAATTGAGGCTTGATTCATGATTCTTGATTGATTCATAAATTGAGCATACAAACTTCAATTTACTTGAAATTTTAACGTTGGCTCTCGTAGCTTTTCTTGTCGTATCATATCAATTGTAGCTCAATCTGGACTTGGAAAAAAATTTACCAGTATCCATAGTGAACCTGTATATGACCGATCCTCGGGACGAACTGTCTTTGATTTCCACTTAATTCCTTAGTGTCACGGCCTTGCTAAAAGGAGGGAGAACATTAATTACAATTGACTAAAAAGAATATCTAAAAAGAAATGGACCGAAAATAAATTTAAAATTGAAAATAACTGATAAAAAGGTATTTCCAAAATCGTAGAAAAACTACAACTATTGGAAGCTCTATTATTTTAAACTACATAATGTAAAATAATCACAATCACTCACCTATGGTCCTAAGCTCCTCCCTTTTTGGTCTTCCCAAATCCACTTGAGGGTATTAAAATATTTTTGTTAAAAAGATTCTCTCCTTGGAAAATTATTCCTTTTAGGGTCATGCCTGAAAAGGTGAACCCAAATGGAGAAAATCTAGAATAAGAAAAAGTGTTAGGCCTAAGGTCTTATTTATAGGTGTAGAAGTGGATCTTGGACCGTTGGATTTGGAGATTGAATAGGATACAACTACATCATAGGCTTAGTAGGAGCCATGAGATGGAAGCACGGAAGAGCCAGATGGAATGGAAGAATTCGAAATGATGTGTTCGCTAGCAACTGGAACGAAGGAATGAATCCTTCGTTCATTCACATGAGGCGGGTCGACCTTAGGGTCAACTGCCCACTATGCCAGGTCGACCGGTCGGTCGACCTAGGCGGTAGGATGGTCAACCTCTAGGTCGACTTCCCCATATATCATTTTTTTCCCATTATTGTTTATTTTGTATCTTGGTCATAATAGCTCGAATTCTGACGTTTTATATATGGAAATTGTCCAAAAAATTACCATGGACATAATGGTGCAACCCACATGGCTCAGTTCTTATAATTTCATGAAGTTATTTTATCATTTAAGAAATTAACGAATTAAGTTTTATAGGTTAAATTTTGGGTTGTTACATTCTACCCTATTTAAGGGATTTCTTCCCCAAAATCTCTAAGGATAAAAGAATGTACCAAATGTTTTCATCCAATTCTACAACCAACTACTAAATCATCAACCATTCATTCATTGTCTTATGTTTTTCTAATGCAATTTATGGTATTTATGCAATTATTGTGGTGTAAATGTCCCTAACTAATACAAAATATTAGTCGATCCACTGATTTCTTTGACCTCCTTTTATGTAATCATGTCCATGCCATGTATCCAAATGAATGCAAAGTTTCCAAATGATAATTTATGGTTCTACATGTGTGCTACAAACACCATCCAAATGCAAAAACGATGTGGTAAACATACATTTATAGCAACCATAGAAATAAATTTAAAATGCACACACATCCATATGCATATGCTCTATTCTTCTAATTACGCCGATCCCAAAAGAATAATAGTGCCTATTATACCTATATGCGTCCATTAGCATCCACTAGCAAACACTTGCAATCACTAGCATACATCACTCATAACATGTTCCAATAACATGTTTACATGAAATCCTACCATCCATAAGTTAAATCCTAAGTTCTACCCTCCCAAAGGATAACAAAGCAAAGAACCTATTCAAAACTAGAGATGGAAAATAGGAAATTTGAAAACTTATTATCAAAGGAATATGGATACGAAATCAAATTTTCGCCCTATCAAACTAATCCTCCTCGAAGTCTTCTTAACTATGTTGGTACCAAGGCAATCCCTCTGTAGGCCCTAACCAACACAAGGGCGACTTGCGTGGTCTTCCATAAAGAGCTTCGGAAGGTGTCATTCCAATGCTAGCTTGAGAACTACTATCTTATGCGAATTCCAATAAAGGAAGATGCTTTACCCAAGTTCTTCCAAAATCAAGAATATCCATTCTCAACCATGCGTGTCTTACAATTTTACTAAATCCATTTACTCTTCTTCTTTAGTCTGCTCACATGAATCCACATTCCTAGGTTTACAATAGGGTCCAATACACTCTACGGAAACTCTATTATTACTTCCAAAAGTAATTACTACTGTCTCCTTTGTAGCCTTACAACTTTTCTGTTACACCTAGGAAATGGTTCCTATCTATTTCACATTTAGGAGTTTGGTTAGGTGTTTATAGTTCCATTTTAAAAATTAAGGTTTCTAAATTTTTAAAACATCAAATCCCAAAATCATTGTCTTTAGAAAAAGTGTTATTTTTGAGTTTCTATTAAATTCAAAAATACTTGGTTATTTAACATTATTTCCCAGCCTAGAGGGGAAAACTTTCAAATTCAAAGTCCAAAATTTATTCTCATTTTCTCTTAAAAACCCTTTCAGTTTTCTATAAAAAAATTAATTTTCAAATTCTGCTTTTATTAAGTTTTTCATTTCCAAAAAGTTATTTACTTTTTCACCAAACCATTTTCTTTTAAAATATCTTTCAACCGTTTTATGTGTTTTCAAAACATCTTCTTATTATACCCCACGGTCTCATACCTTAATATATTGGAACTACTTTCTCAAAGAGAAAATATTAACGCCAAAATCTTCTATGAACCATTTAAAAGAGGATTTCATGTATATGTGAAATTACAAGGAACTTATTCTATATTTTTCGAAACAGCCTATATAAAATATGGTGTTTTCCATACCTTGTACATCTCTTTCACGTATTCCTTATAACTTATGCAAAACATTTTTATTGGTTTCATAGAAAATTATACCTTTATTCTTTCCAATAGATTAAATTATGTTTAATTTATATTCTCTTACCATAGAAATTTTCTAAAATCTAACTTACTCTTTTCTTTTTTAAAAAAAACTCATTTTCAAAGCTGGTTAATATGCCCATAACTACAAAAACATTTCCTTGTACTTAAAATAATAAGTGTACTTTACAAACCATTTTATTTCTATACTTAGAAATTATCTTTTAAAATACGTTATTATTTGGGTTAAAACCGATGTTGCATAAAACACCATTACTACAACCCAAAAATACTAGTGTACGGATTCAGTTAAGTAAGTACTAATAAATTCCATATACTTACGTAAAAGCGTTTCTCTTAGGAGTCACCTATTATAACAATAGTGTTATAGTCTATGCTCCCCTTATTTTTGTGAAAACATCTATTACAACAACAAATGTTGCAATCTACGCTTTCGATACTTAATACATTCTAGGTTTTTATATTTAAAATTTTTGCTTACATACAAGGTAACTAGTAAGTTATATATACTCCATAATTCTTCATTATATAAAATCCAGTTTAAATTTCCTACAATTTTTTAAAAACGCCATATTTATGTTCTAAAAGAAAATATTAACAATGTAAATTTTCAATTCTAGCAATCATATTTTTTCCACTTTTTAAATTTAAAATTTTTCATTTTATTGGGCTTAGGATAAAGTGGATTTTATTCTTACTCGCCTAGGAGTACTTTTCCTAAACCTTGGAAATCTCATTTCCTTACACCAAAAGCGACACTTCAAAACTTTGCTCCCAATTGATGAACATGAAGTGTATGAAGAACCTACTCAAAATGTCTGAAAAACCATTAATGACTGGGATAGAATCTAGCTTTCCTAGTGATGAACCTAAAGAAAAAAAAGGATGCCCGACATGACTGACCCTGCTGGTCACAAAAAACCTTGAGAGTCTTACCGCTGCACGTTTCTAGTCTAACGACACTCCTCCCGCAGTCTAATATAGCTCCATATGTGGATAGCCAATCCATCTGCAAGATCATCCCATACCTCGAAAATCCTAGGCATCACAGTCAAATTTCACGCTTAGGATAAATTTTTTTTCAAACCCCTGCAAACTATAGACAAGTGTGTCGATCCTCCTATGGGGTTTGAAACAACAATGGGGTCTACTATTAAAGAAATGTCTAAGTGCAAACAATCCACAAGAGAACTAGTGATAAAATATTGTGATTCTCACGAATTTAAAAGATTATGAAAGGGGAAAATCAGAAATAGGAATCGAATTTTCCTACCTCAAACCGATCTACTGCTGGAAGGTGATACCTCCAAAGCCTGAATCTGTGCTGCTGGTGCACCTGCTCCCTGCCCCATCTTCTGGGGACTAGCTTTACTAAAATGAACAGGTTGTCCACAATTGAAACACTTCCCCTTCATTGCTGCCTTTCTACGGTCTTTTGCGTAATGACCCATCATCCCACAACTCTAGCACTTCTCTTTTTTCTCGATCTATTTTTGCGGTCCTTCCCCTCTCTTCTTAGAACCTTCAGACTTAACGACTTCTTTAGACTCCCCTTCCTTGATTGCATCTAACATAAGCGCCATCGCGACCAATGACTCATAAGTAGCACCCATCAGCATGTGAGCCAACAATAATCCTTGAAGGGGCAGATTCAATCCCTTCGCAAACTTCATAGCTTTCTTTTGTGGCATTTTCACCAACTTCATTACGAACCACGATGATTCATTGAATTGTTTGATTTATTCCTTCACCGACGAACTCCCTTGCTTTAAATTGATAAACCTCTCTAACTTAACACTCTTCTCTACTTGAGACAAAAACTTCCAATCGAATCATTCTCGAAATCCATTCCAAGTCACCTCTCTTCCTTCTAGCTCAATGACATCCCACCAATAAAAATCCTCCTCTTTCAGCCGCCAAGATGCTAGGTGAACTCGCTGCTAATCATCCAATCCCAATAGTCTGAATATCCTCTCTGTATCTCTAAGCCAAGCTCTCGCCTCCACAAAAGTCTGCTTACCAGAAAAAGTCTTTCCACCCAAACTTGCAAAATCCTTACAAAGCTTAGAGAAATTAGCAGGGGAAGGTGGGTTGATGGGGTTCCCACCTGTTAGTGCTGGGTTGGTGCTTGCCCGTGCACCTCTGGAGTGGCAGCTTGTAGATACCTACGAATGCCTTCGGGAAGGTTCAGGGTATCTGCCATTCTATGAAAAGAAAAGATAGTTTAGGCAAAGTCGAAGGGAGATTGAACTGTACTTTTGTTATAAAAACTCTTTTATACTTGAAAATATACTTCTATAAGAAGAGTTTTTTTTTTGAAAAATACTTCTAATTTGAAGATATGCTGCTTAAAAATAGATTGCGTTTGGAAAAATACTATTTTTTAAACAAGTTTTTAGGAATCCTGTAACCTTAGGCTCTGCTACCAAGTGAAACACCCCACACCCTTTAGTATACCCCAAAAGGACACACTAAAAGGCATGGTGATTGTAGGTATAAACTAAAACTAGCAGAGACTAAGATTCATAAGACAAAAATAAGTAAAAACAGTGGAAACTAAAATAACTTATTTAAAGCAAAACTTCATAAATGCTTCATAAATCAAATAAGTCAAATACCGAATACAACGAAAATGTCTCAAAACCCAATATATCTCATAAAATAAAAACTCATAGTCTCAACAAAAATCATAGTACAGATATCCCTCTTAAGCGCCATTACAAAAAGCTACAGTAAAAGTAGAAAAATACATAATATAAACTTCCTCTAAGAAAAGTCCGAGCAACTGCAGTCTAGTGTCCTCTCCCTTGATTGCCTGGGGGTGAAGGGGAAAATAGAGGAGTGGGTCAGACTAAAATTCTGGTGAATGGTAGTAACTACTAGAATCTTTCAGCAAAGTAAAGTAATAGACTCTTCAATAGTTCTAGTATATATAAAAGGAAACAAAGGAAAGAGACAAAGCTGGAAATAAATACTAATTAACTAGAATTCAACTAATAAGATAAGCTAACTTTGATTCTTTGCACTTATCCATGATAGCTGCTCTGATTAGGCTGAATTCCTAATCCTGTAATTAGGCTGTAACCCTAATTCTACCCTTTGATCGGCCTTTTGCTAATGTGTCTACTGCAGATCAGACCCTATAGTCCATAAACAGAAGACACCCATGTCTACGGAAGATACCTACTAACCACCATGGAACTCAATAGCGACTTATTTCCTCTAAATGATGCCGCACGCTCGGTCACCGCCGGTTCGCACTATCTAGTGCTCCCTCTTTTGACCTTTTATTTACCCTAGACAGCATAAGCATGCCCTCATCTTACTTCAGGCTAATATGAGATGACCGTGTCCATAGAAATAATAGGGGATGCTTTTGGTACTGGTCCCTATTAAACAAAATCTAGTTGCACCCCTTGTCCAAATCTCCATGATTCAGACTCCTAATTATTGATCGCCTATCTACTCTAAACAGCATAAGGGAAATGCTGCTGGTACAGATCTTCCTCTTTAACTTTTGATTGTCTACCTATCCTAAAGAGCATAAGGGAAATGCTGCCGGTACGGATCTTCCTCTTTAAGTTCTGATCGCCTACCTACCCTAAAAAGCATAAGGGAAATGATGCTGATACATATCTTACTTTTATCTTTGCTTTGCTTATTATTTTAAATAAGCCTTTACAATTTATCTCTTCTTCCTTTGCTTATTAATTTATCCTAAATCTTAAAATAAGCCTCATTCTATTCTATTTCTAATTATAACCTACGTTAATTTAGCTCATTTACTTAACCCAAAAGTCTAAGTATGAAAATAAGCTACATCTATATTTGCTCATTTTAATCCTAATTTTACTTCATAATTAGGCTTGCAAATAGGTCAATTTAAATCCAATTCCATTTTATTATAGTCTTTTCAATTTACATCTTATTTTACGTAATTTTATTTTTCTTATTGTCTATCCATATTCGCATTAAATCTATTCTAATACATTCGCGAAGAAAAAGGAGAAATAGAAGAAAACTGATAGTTTACAAAAGAAAATCCCAAACGTGGAAAAAATGTAAATAAATAGTAATTAACAGTAAATAATTAAAATACTGTAAGTAATCGTAGTTAAACGAAAAAGCTATAATTAATAGAAATTAACTACAATTAACTAAAAAGAATAGCTAAAAAGAAATGGACCGAAAATAAATTTAAAACTGAAAATAACTGATTAAAAGGATTTCCAAAATCGTAGAAAAACTACAACTATTGGAAACCATATTATTTTAAGTTACTTAAAGAAATTTAAAATAACTTAAAATAGTTCCTCCCTTTTTGGTCTTCTCGGATCCACTTGAGGGTATTAAATTTTTTTATTAAAAAGATTCTCTCCTTGGAAAATTATTCCTTTTAGGTCCTTCCTGAAAAGGTAAACCCAAGCGGAGAAAATCTTAAATGAGAAAAAGTGTTAGGCTTAGGGTCTTATTTATAGGGGTAGAAGTGGATCTGAGAACGTTGGATTTGGAGATGGAGTAGGATGAAACCACGTCATAGGATGAATAGGAGTCATCGGATGGAAGCATGGAAGGATCACATGGAATAGAAGAAGCGAAATGATGTGTTTGCTAGCTACTGGAACAAAGGAATGAATCGTTTGTTCGTTCACTTGAGGCGGGTTGACCTTTGAGTAGATTGCCCACTATGAGAGGTCGATCGGCCGGTTGACCTAGGCTGTGGGATGGTCGATTTCTAGTTCGACCTTCCCATATACTATATGTATATTTTTCCCATTCTTGTTTATTTTGTATCTTGGTCATAATAGCTCGGATTCTGACGTTCTATATATGGAAATTGGCTAGAAAATTACTACGTGTAACGACCCGTAATTTTCAACAATTAAAATAGTAAATTTTAATAAAATTTTATGGTTAAATATTGGAAGAAATAAATATTTGGGAATTTTTTATGAAATAATAACCAGAAAAAAATGTAATAGTGTTAATCTAAGATAGTTATTAACAAATTTGGATGAAATTTCAATTAATTGAATTAATAAAAATGCTATATTTGGTTGTAAATTAAATATAAGAGAATAAATGAAAATATTGGATTTACCAAGGAAATAATAGATAGTTAATGGTAATTGAACAAAAATTAGTGTTGTGAAAGAAATGGTAACATTTATTGTATGTAATAAACCTTTAAATGTAATTAATTGATTTTGGTAATTTAATATTGAGAGAAAATAAATTTGTGATGTATTAGTGAAATAATAACTAAAATGAAAGGCAACAATGTCAATTAAATTTAATTATTAATAACTTGAAAGGAATTTCAACCAATTGAATTTATGTAAATGTTATAACATGGTTATAAACTTAATATAAGAAAACCAATGTAAATGTTTAATTATGTAATGAAAAGGTAATTGAATAAAATTAGAGTTATTGTAACATTAATTGTAAATAATAAACTTATTAATGTAATTAAAGGTTAATGGTAATAATTATTACAGTTACCTATTTGTTTAGTTTATAAAATTAAATTTGAAATCAGTTACAGTTAATTGTCTTAATTAGTGTAGTTAATGTAGACAAAATTGGTAATCGGAGAACGTTAATAAGATAATAGTTAATCAATGTAAATTCTATTCATAATATGGCAATTGATTGAATAAAAATAACTGAAATTCAAGTTTGACTTATTTATTGAATTTTGCTGTAATAAATGGACTTATGGTAATTAAATGAAATTAAATATTACGTTAATTAAAATTTAGATGAAATTTGAAAATATTAATTTACTAAGATAAACCAATGTTAATTATACCCATAAAATGATAATTGGTTGAATAACAGGATTGAAACCCAAATGCTGAATTTGTTGAAATTTAATTTGTAATAACTGATTTTATGGAAATTGAAATATAAACACTGTAAATTGTGAAATATTCAGTAATAACTAGATATATAATTTTTTTTTATAATGGATCATAAATTACTAGGTAAGCCAAAATGATAGAAATTGTGATTTATTTACTTTGAATTGAAAAAGTGATTTAATTAATTTAATATTAGTTTATTGAATTAACGTAAAAATAGCCATTTTGGAAACGGTCTTGGATTTCGACGAAACCAGTTTCACCGGATCCATAACGGTAAACTATTGTAGGATTTCAAGTTTCATAGCGATCAGACTTGTCGTTTGATCGTACAGACTTGAAATGCCTAGAAATTTATTTAATTAAAATTAACTGAAATCAATTTGAAATAAGCCGATTTTAACATAACTTCTTCATATGATGGAATTAGGACCTGAAACATATTCCAATGAGTTTAAAAATATTAAAAACATCTATTTTGATATATGGGTTGACCCATTTTCGTTCAGGAGGCAGAACGGGCTTTTCGAGTCGCTTATCGTTCCAATCCAAATCAATCTGGTCCATTCATTCTATTTTTTGTGATCTTCCTATAAATACCTCGTTATAAACCCTAGTTATTTCTTATTTCTCATTGACAGTATGTACAATTCTTTCTTCTCCTCTCCGCCTCAATGGTAGAAACAGATTCAAACTTCAAACCCTCAATCAAATTAAAATCAAAAGTTTGAACTCCTCAAACTATATCGAATTATATATGGATTTGAAACTCTTGACGAGTGCAAGTTAAATATGTGATTCCTTTTTCGATTTGGGTTTCTATTTGGCCAAAAATGGGTGGTTAATTTTCGGCCTTTCATCGCGTTATGATTAACGACGATGGATCGTCGAATCGTCGACATGGATGGATAGAGATTGTCGTACGTAGTCCATCCATGCTTGCCGTTTGTCGAATCGCTGGCTAAATTATCGGTAAATCGTCGATTAGGGTTATAATTCCATTTGCGGCGGCGGGATTTCCGGCTCGACCTGAGGTCGCCGTGGTTGAGGCAAACACGCCGAAGTTCGACGATCGCTAGGAGGTAAGTTTGGCATGGTTGCGGTAGGTAGCTCGGTGATTAGCATTGATGGATGTAGGTGATTTTGCATCTAGCACGTGTAATCTGGGTAGTTTGACGTGGGAGCGAAGAGGGTACGTGGCTCTATTTTATTTGTGAATTTATTCTATTTTTATTTTGAAATTTCAATCGATCTAATATATATATATATATATATATATAACCTTTACATATGAGATTTGATTCACGTGTGGTTTCTTCTAATAGGATCGTATCGAAATTCCGGAAATTTTGACGCTTGTTTGGATAAATTCTGAGACTGTTTGAATTTTGGGCTTAAATTGGGTTTAAATTCAATTTAAATTCAAAGGTGAGTGTTTTAACCCACTCACAACTTCTAAAATTTCTTATGTTTGTTAAATTAAATTTATGATGTGATAGAAATTTATTTATGGCTGTTTGATATATTTTAAATCGGCATCTCAGTTAATTTGAATTTATTTGAATTAAGTCGTTATTTAATTTATTGTTGAATACAAGTTGCCAGTTAAATACATGTTATTGTTTATCGGTTCTATATTGATATTTATTGATTTGTTTGGCTGAGTATTGTGATGGATGTTCGATTGTTGATATCGGATGAATGGATGTTGTATTTGATATCGTTATAATACTGCAAGTTCACTATAGATTGAAATGATACATACTCGAACGATCTTATAGATTAAGGGAAAATCATTATGGATTGAAATGATAAAACCGAGTGGTTTTCATTGATTTGAAAATGTTGATTTTTGGTACTAGTTGAAATGATATATATATATATATATATATATATATATTCTTGAATTTGGATTATGTATCGGAATTGAATTATTTAAAAGGTTTAAGTTAAACTTCGGATTTGTTTAGTTAGATGATTAAGATCGATATTTCAAATTATTTGAAACCTTTCAAATAATTATATTTACGTTGTACACTTGATAGGAGATTAAAATCCTATAACATCTATGAAACCATTGCACTAATATTTCTATTTTATTTATTTTTATTTGACTTGCGTAAGACCTTTTTATTTTGACTCGAGTGTTTTGTCTTTTCAGTACGCTCGGGTCAATCTGAGCTTTTCAATGTATTGAAGACTATTTTCTAGAGGACGAAGGCGAAGTTCAATATATTATTGCTATTTATTATTCCACCACATTCTGTATTCCGCTGCATTATTTATTTATTGATGATGTATGTATAACTCTGATTTGAATTTGTAAAAATGTAATCAAATGTTATTTGTAAAACAACTTCATGAACTGTTTATTTGACTATTATATTTTATCATTCCGCCACGAGATTCTGTGTTTTATTTTTCTTTGTTTTCTTTATTTTTTTATTTACCCCATTAACAATCATCCCTTTTGAATGGTTTGAATTAGAAATGTGTGGTTTATTGTCAATTTAAAACATCCAAAAAGATGGGTCGTTATAGTTGGTATCAGAGCCAGGTTTAGACATACCTTAGCCTGTTGGGGTTAAGTCATTAGAGATAAGGAAGTAATACCCTAGGATGAGTTGTTTGAGTGTATATACGAGTGCCCGTATTTGTTAGTGTTACAAAAATATTTTATATAAGTTTTGAAATGAAATTATATTTTTTTCCTGATATTATATGATATATATAAAGGAATAATTTATTTATAACTAATATTGTCATTTGTAATATGCTTGATTTATGAAACGGTAATATTTAGTTATTATCATTTATTATGGATTAGTTGAGTTTTGTCAGTTTATAAACATTGGCTAATTATTGTTGATTGAATTAATAGACTAAACACCAGTTTAATAATGGTGTATTAAAGAGAAAAAATGAATAATTAGGATATTTTTTCATGAAATTCAAATATTGTTGTGAATTTTGTTGTTTGTTGACCGGTAGTTTCAACTATTGGGATAAAATGGAATATTTGGATATTTTGGATAATCAAACCTTTTGAAATAATATATAAGCCAAAACTTAGAAATTACGTTGAATTATGCAGTTGAATTTGATAGCCATAATTAGAAAGCAAGTGAAACAATTTTTAATTTGTTATATCAATGTCTAGTAAATGAATAGAATTGTGGAATACATTCTTGGCATGTAATGTAATAATATACAAGTGTGAACTTTAAACCTTGGGATGTTTAAATTGAAATTGTGATTAAGGAAATGTTGTAAATGAGATTAAATTGGAAAAAATATGTTTATAAACTTAATTAACATTTATGAAATGTGTCATAAATAAATTGAAAGGTAAAGGTGAAACTAAATGGGATAAGAAAATATGAATTAAAAGCGAAATGATTATAAATAAATCCATGACTTCTAAATTGTTATGAAATAAATGGATGAGCAACATATGGTTATCAGTAAAGTTATGATAACTTTAAACTCGAACAATGTCTTATAAAAAGGAATTAAGCATTTATAAATTGGTTATAAACTTAAGAAAATTCCTTATGAAATGATTTGCAAATAAATGTAGTATCAAATGAGAAATATTACATGTGAAATGAATGTAATTTAAATTGAAGAGAAATATAAGCAATATTATGAGAATGGATATATTAATGTTTTATATTAAATGGAGAAATTATGTGAAATAAATATTAGAGTATGAAGTGATATTTGTGTTACCCAATGAGATTTAAAAATGAATTTAAATTGAAATGAAATTTTGATGAAACAAATTGGAATAAATATGTAAGTTGTGTTTATATTGTTTTATTCACATAATTAGTTTGATCCGATTTTGAGTATATAAGTCGAGGTGAATTACACCATTTCATGTTAGGATTTTTCATTCGATTCTTGATGGCGAATATTTGATATGGATTTTGGTTAGATTCTAGAGTTCTCTATCATAGTTTATGGCTATTCAAGAAGAATGATGGTTTCCAGACAAGAAACCATATCGAAGTCCACAGTAGGGAAGTTGAATGGACAATACCAGTTCGAAAGCAAACTTGGGTAACCATACGAGTGATCAAAATGTGATTTTGCGAAATGATGACATATGTACATCTTATGTTCTAATATTATTGATTTGATTTGACGTTGAAATTGAAAGTCGTTGGGTTGGATATCTTTGTAATTTAATTTGGAATTTTCTTTTATGTAAAACTACTATTAATTAGAACCATTTTTCAAAACCATTTTTTTTATTTTTCTTATACAAACTATTTTATTCTATTTTATTTACAAAACTATATTACAAACTATCCTATTTACAAAAACTATCTTACAAACTATTTTACAAACTAATTTTTTACAAAAACTATCATACAAATATTCTACAAACTATTTTATTTACAAACTATTTTACAAAGCCATTTTATATACAAAACTATTCAAAATTCAAAACCTTTTATAAAACAAAGATGTTCAGTCCCATATGGCTTTTCATACATCGAAATTGATTTTGGAAAATATTTGATTCTTGTATAAGACGGACTTTATATAAGTATAAGCTGATTTTGAACTGTTGATTTTGGAAGGTATTCGATCCGAAGAGACAAATCTTATATATAACGGAATTTATATAAGAATGATTTGATATATTTGAGATTATTGATTTTGGAAAGTACTTAATTTGAAAATGAAATCTTATATATAGTGTAATTTATATAAGTGCGATATTTGAAGCTATGATTTTGAAAGGGTACTATACATAGTATATTATATTTTGAAGTAAGAGGTATGGGGAAGTACCCTCCGCAAACAAGTATAATATAATATGCTTCGACCCAGATGGACATGAGAATTCAGGAGTGGATTCGACCGATAAACCCTAATGGACTTGGGTGAATTCCGAAATGGATTCGAACTGATATGGTTATCCGAACTTAAACCCATGAGTTCCTCTTTTTCATGGTAGATAGTTCTTTAGTTTACCCAATGGAGGCACTTTCGATCTTGGGATCTATTGTTTATGGATCTTCTAGGAAGGAAGTGCATCTGTTGCGTAAATCATTGAATCAGCAGCGTACCGCTGCAGCAGGGGTTGATGTTCCCTTGTTTATGAAATGGCCATGACATTTTTCTAGAATCTGATGGTGAAGGATCGTCTAGAATTTTTGTGTCCATTGCATAAATAATGGACCAACAGCAGGCCACTGCTATTGTATCATCATCATTTAACATTGGATTCTGAGCGCTACTTGTCATACATGTTTTTAAGTATTTTTCACTGGGTGTTGAAATAGGTCTACTAAATGCTTAGGGAATTCTAGCCTTTTTCCTGATCAACGCATTGCCAAAGTCTGCAAGAATGAGGATAAACCTATTAAGACATTGAGTTATAAAAGTATTTTGATAAAGTATTATATAAAGGATATTTTAGTCATTTTTTCTTTTCTAAATGCTTTAAAATGTTGAATGTTTATTTATATACAACGGGGTTTAATATTAAATTATTAGGGTTGTAAATATCGTGAGAAATTATTAATTCAATAAAACATATTTAAAGTAAATGATTATTGATTTATTAATAACGTTTTAAAGTATCTTTAGATAAAGCTAATAGATTTATAAGTAATAGATTTATAACTAATAGATTTATGGTTTTCAGTAGCTTCTTTGTAAATATAAGTAATGATGTAAATAATTATTTTCAAATCGTTTACATATATTTATGAAGGTGTTATTTAAATATTTAAATTATATATATAAATGCAGCAAGAAATTTTACAAATGAATTTTTGAAAAAGTATTAAAGTATTAAGGATGAGTGATTTGCAAATGAAGCTTTCAAATGAATATTTCAAGTAAAATTTATATAAGTTTCTTTGAATGTATAATTTAAAGATATTATATAAATGGAAAAAAATTGATTAGTGAAGTTTATTTACTTGACAAATAAATTTGAATCTCTATTTTGGAAGTATAGTTTGGAATATTTACTAGGTTTCGAAGTACTAATAGTAAATTTATTAGTTTATTTACTATTTGAATTTTTGTATTAAACCCCAATAAATGTTTTTCCATGATTTGAATATTCATTTTTAAACAAGTATTTAAAATTTATTATAAAGATATAAAAGTTTATACTTTGATTTATAAATTTAACGTAAGATTTGAGTATACTATTAGTTTCAGTTTAATAATCTTGAGTTTATACTTATTTTAAAAATAATGAGTCAAATAAATTATCGGATTTAAGGAACTTTATTTTAAAGCTTATTACAATGTTTTGATATAAATTTCTAACATTGTTTTAGACTTTTGAAAATCTTTGCACAATGCTATGAGGATGTTTTAAATATATCTTGTATTTTTCTAAGTGAATGAGTTTAAATGTTTTAATTGAAATTTTAGATATATTGAAATATTTCTTTTCTCTCCAAGGAGGAATACCAAAAAAAACTTAAATTTTTATTCAATAACCGAATTAAGTTATAAACTTTGGTAAGGGCTGTAGGAACTTAAGTAATATTTTATGAAATAATTCATTAATTACTTAAAACCTCAACGGAAGACAAATTTTGTAAGTGGTTGATCTTTATACAAATAAATGAATGGAAAAGTTAATAGTGAGGAAAAAAACCGGTAGATTAAACTAAAGTAAATTTAAATTAGAATTTCAATTATTGTAATGCAATCAAAAATTTACTATTTAATAATTGGAACTTCTAAAGTTAAAAGTAATAAATTAAATGATAGGTTATAAATGAAATATACAAGGAATTTGAAATTTGTAACTTATAAACAAAAAGATGTGAAAACAAGAAATGATAACTATTGAAAATTTGTTTACTAAAATGAAATAAGATAAACTTGTGTAACTTTCAATTACATTCTTGGAAACATATATATAACTTAACAGAATATTGAAAGTTGTAATGTTAAATAAGGATATGTAATGGAATATTATACAAAAAAAACTTAAATAATGAAAGTGTTCAATGAAATTTACTTTTATAAATAAGAAATTTGATATGAAAATAGTTATAAACCTGAGTAATAATTGTAGTGCTACTAAATTAAATGAAATAGAAAGTGAATATTATAAGTAAAGAATTATGAACTTAAGTTAATGTTTGAAGCTATTGAGAATTAAAGTAAATAATAAAATGAATACTGTATTAAATTTAATGATTGTAACTTCAGAAATGGTTGATTATTTTGATCCCTTACGAAGATTGTATGCTTGTTTGCAAATGATTGTTGTTATGTTGTATTGATTTATTTTAATTTTATGTGATGATGGTATGCTTTTGGTTGAAAGTGATTGTTGTTATGTTATGTTGATTGTTTGTTATTGATTTAAAACAATATAATCATTTCACTTCTATATAATTATTAACTTCTTTGGATTGTATAAGTGGAATAAAGGTTATGGAAGCAATTGCTACTGCTTTTTGTTTCATAAAATAAGCGTTATTTGCCCAACAAATAGGTACGTTCTCGGATTATGGTTTTTTTAGCAATAGTATATTGTTTCTCCCCCTGTTGGGATATATTATTTTGAAAATTATGATATATATTGTTTTATTGATATTATAATTTCTCCCGAGCCTCTTTGTACAAAGGAAACTTTGCCAAAAAGTTGCGTGAATTTTAGACTTAGAAAATTTCGTGAAATGTTTTCCAAACTTTTGTTAAATTGAATATAAAAGGATTTAATTTTTTTAAAATTAATATATTTTATTTAAATTATTAATTATGTAAATTAATTGTTTATAAATTTAAAATTTTGAATAATATATATTGACTATTTAATTTCTTCTTTTCCCTTCTTTTTCCTTTTCGAGGACGAAAAGTTTTGAGTGGGGGAGAGTGTAACGACCCGTAATTTTCGACAATTAAAATAGTAAATTTTAATAAAATTTTACGGTTAAATATTGGAAGAAATAAAAATTTGGGATTTATTTATGAAATAATAACAATAAAAAAATGTAATAGTGTTAATCTAAGATAGTTATTAACAAATTTGGATGAAATTCCAATTAATTGAAATAATAGAAATGCTATACTTGGTTATAAATTGAATATAAGAGAATAAATGAAAATATTGGATTTACCAAGGAAATAATAGATAGTTAATTGTAACTGAACAAAAATTAGTGTTATGAAAGAAATAGTAACATTTGTTGTAAGTAATAAACCTGTAAATGTAATTAATTGATTTTGGTAATTTAATATTGAGAGAAATATAAATTTGTGATGTATTAATGAAATAATAACTAAAATGAAAGGTAACAATGTCAATTACAGTTAATTATTAATAACTTAAAAGGAATTCCAACCAATTGAATTTATGTAAATGTTATAACTTGGTTATAAGCTTAATATAAGAAAACCAATATAAATGTTTAATTATGTAATGAGATGGTAATTGAATAAAATTAGAGTTATTGTAAATTAATTGTAAATAATGAACTTATAAATGTAATTAAAGGTTAATGGTAACAATTGTTACAAGTTACCTGTTTGTTTAGTTCATAAATTTAATTTGAAATCAGTACCAGTTAATTGACTTAATTAGTGCAGTTAATGTAGATTAAATTGGTAATCATAGAATGTTAATTCAATAAGAGGTAATCAATGTAAATTTTATTCATAATATGGCAATTGATTGAATAAAAATAATTGAAATTCAAGTTTGAGTTATTTATTGAATTTTGCTGTAATAAATGGACTTATGGTAATTAAATGAAATTAAATATTACATTAATTAAAATTTAGATGAAATTTGAAATATTAATGTACTAAAATAAACCAGTGTTAATTATACCCATAAAATGATAATTGGTTGAATAACAGGATTGAAATCCAAATAATGAATTTGTTGAAAATTTAATTTACAATTAATGAATTTATGGAAATTGAAATATAAACACTGCAAATTGTGAAATATTCAGTAATAACTTTATATAGAAATTCGTTGTAAAGGATTATAAATTACTAGGTAAGCCAAAATGATAGAAATTGTGATTTATTTACTTTGAATTGAAAAAGCGATTTAAGTAATTTAAATTAATTATTGTAATTAACGTAAAAATAGCCATTTTGGCAGCTGTCTCGAATTTCGATGAAACCGGTATCATCGGATCCGTAGTGGTGAACTATTGTAGGATTTCGTAGCGATCGGACTTGTTATTTGATCGTACGGACTCGAAACGCCCAGAAATCTATTTAATTCAAATCAATTGAAATCAATCTGAAATAAGGTGATTTTAACATAACTTCTTCATATGATAGAATTAGGACCTCAAACCTGCACCATTGAGTTTAAAAATATTGAAAATATCTATTTTGATATATGGGTTGACCCATTTTCATTCCGGAGGCAGAACGGGCTTTTCAGGTCGTTTATCGTTCCAATCTAAATCAATCTGGTCCATTCATTCTATTTTCCGATCCGCCTATAAGTATCTCATTATAAACCCTAATTATTTCTTATTTCTCATTGACAGTATGTATATTTCTTTCTGCTCCTCTCCATCTCAATGGCAGAAACAGATTCAAACTTCAAACCCTCAATCAAATTCAAATCAAAAATTAAAACTCCTCAAACTATATAGAATTATCGATTTGAAGCTCTTGACGAGCGTAAGTCAAATATGTGATTCGTTTTTCGATTTGGATTTCTGTGTGACCAAAAATTGGTGGTTGATATTCGGTCGTTCATCACGTCATGTCCAACGATGATGGATCATCAAATCGTCGGCATGGATGGATAGAGAGTGTCGTACGTAGTCTATCCATGCTATATGTTTGTCGAATAGCTAGCTAGATCATCGACATATCATCAATTAGGGTTTGAATTCCATAGGCGGCGACGGGATTTCTAGCTCGACCTGAGGTCGACATGGTCGAGGCAGATACCCCGGATTTTGACGATCGCGAGGGGGTGAGTCTGGCATGGTTGCGGTAGGCAACTCGGTGGACAGCGTTGATCGATGTCGGTGGTTTTGCGTCTAGCACGAGCGACCTGGGTAGTTTGACGTGGGAGAGAAGTGGGTATGTGGCACTATTTTATTTGTGAATTTATTTTATTTTTATTTTGAAATTTCAATCGATCTAATATGTATAACCTTTACATATAAGATTCGATTTACATGTGGTTTCTTCTAATTGAATCGTATCGAAATTTCGAACATTTTGACCTTAGTTTGGATGAATTCTAAGGCTATTTGATTTTTAGGCTCAGATTGGTTTTAAATTCAATTTAAATTCAAAGGTGAGTGTTTGAACCCACTCACAACATCTAAAATTTCTTATGTTTGTGAAACTAAATTTGTGATGTGACAGAAATTTATTTATGGATGTTTGGTATATTTTAAATTGGCATCTCAGTTAATTTGAATTTATTTGAATTAAGTCATAATTTAATTTATTATTGAATACAAATTGCCAGTTAAATACCTATTATTGTTTATCAGTTCTATATTGATATTTATTGATTGGTTTGGATAATTATTGTGATGGATGTTTGATTGTAGTTATTGGATGAATGGATGTTGTATTTTATATCGTTATAATACTGCAAGTTCATTATGGGTTGAAATGATACATACCCGAACGATCTTATAGATTAAGGGAAAATCGTTATGAATTGAAATGATAAACCAAACTGTTTTCATTGATTTGAAAATGTTTATTTTTGGTACTGTTGAAATGATATATATATCCATATAAATTCTTGAATTTGGATTATATATTTGAATTGAATTATTTAAAAGGTTTAAGTAAAACTTTGGATTTGTTTAGTTAAATGATTAAGATCGATATTTCAAATTATTTGAAACCTTTTAAATAATTAAATTCACGTTGTATACTTGGTAGGAGATGAAAGTCCGGTAACATCTATGAAACCATTGCACTAATATTTCTATTTTATTTATTTTGATTTGACTTACGTAAGACCTTTTTGTTCTGACTCAAGTGTTTTGTCTTTTCATTACGCTCGGGTCAGTCTGAGCTTTTCAATGTATTGAAGACTATTTTCTGGAGCACGAAGGCGAAATTCAATATATTATTGCTATTTATTATTCCACCATATTCTGTGTTCCGCTGCATTATTTATTTATTGACGATGTATGTATAGCTCTGATTTGAATTTGTAAAAGTGTAATCAAATGTTATTTGTAAAAAAGCTTCATGAACTGTTTATTTGGTTATTATATTTTGTCATTCCGCTATGGGATTCTGTGTTTTATTTTTCCTTCTTTTCTTTATTTTCTTATTTACCCCATTAACAATCCTCCCTTTTGAATGGTTTGAATTAGACATGTGTGGTTTATTGTCGATTTAAACCGTCCAAAAAGGTGGGTCGTTATAGTTGTTATCAGAGCCAGATTTAGACATACCTTAGCCGGTTGGGGTTAAATAATTAGAGATAAGGTAGTAATACCCTAGAATGAGTTGTCTGAGTGTACATACGAGTGCGCGTATTTGTTAATGTTATAAAAATGTTTTATATAAGTTTTGAAATGAAATTATATATTTTTCCTAATATTATATGATATATATAAAGGAATAAAAATTTTATAACTAATATAGTCATTTGTAATGTATGATTTATGAAACAGTAACATTGGTTACTATCATTTATTATGGATTAGTTGAGTTTTGTCAGTTTATAAACATTGGCTAATTATTGCTGATTGAATTAATAGACTAAACATCGGTTTAATAATGGTGTATTAAAGGGGAAAAAATGAATAATTAGGATATTTGTTCATGAAATTCGAATATTGTTGTGAATTTTGTTGTTTGTTGACCGGTAGTTTCAACTATTGAAATAAAATGGAATATTTGGATATTTTTGATAATCAAACCTTCTGAACTAATATATGAGCTGAAACTTAGAAATTGTGTTGAATTATGCAGTTAAATTTGGTAACCTTAATTAGAAAGCAAGTGAAACAGGGTTCAATTTGTTATATCTATGTCTAGTAAATGAATAGAATTGTGGTATACATTCTTGGCGTGTAATATAATAACATACAAGTGTGAACTTTAATCCTTGAGATGTTTAAATTGAAATTGTGATTAAGGAAATGTTGTAAATGAGATTAAATTGGAAAAAATATGTTTATAAACTTAATTAACATTTATAAAATGTGTCATAAATAAACTGAAAGGTAAAGGTGAAACTAAATGGGATAAGCATATATGAATTAAAAGTGAAATGATTATAAATAAAGCCATGACTTATAAATTGTTATGAAATAAATGGATGTGCAATATATGGTGATAAATAAAGTTGTGATAACTTTAAACTCGAACAATGTCTTATAAAAAGGAATTAAGTTTTTATAAACTAGTTATAAACTTAATAAAATTCCTTATGAAATGATTTGAAACTAAATGCAATATCAAATTAGAAATATTACATGTGAAATGAATGTAATTTAAATTGAAGAGAAATATAAGAATTATTATGAGAATGGATATATTAATGTTTTATATTAAATGGAGAAATTTTGTAAAACAAATATGAAAGTATGAAGTGATATTTGTGTTAACCAATGAGATTTAAAAATGAATTTAAATTGAAATGAAATTGTATGAAACAAATTGGAATAATTACGTAAGTTGTGCATATATTATTTTATTCACAAAATTAGTTTGATCCGAATTTAAGTACATAAGTCGAGGTGAATTACACCATTTCGTGTTAGGACTTTTCATTCGATTCTTGATGGCGAATATTTGATATGGATTTTGGTTAGATTCTAGAATTCTCTATCATATTTTATGGATATGCAAGGAGAATGACGGTTTCTGTTGGGTACGTTTCAACCACCACCGAATCAGGATAATGATGTAGCCACCGAACCATTGGTACCGAACCAACACGAGGAGGAAGCCACCGAACCATTCGGTACCGAACCAACACGAGAAGGAAGCCACCGAACCATTCAGTACCGAACCATTCGGTACCGGACCAACACTCTACCGAACCAGGCCCAAAGTAGCCCTGCCGAATCAAAGCCACTCACCTACCATCGAACCAAAGCCTCTCCAACCACTACCGGACCAAGCTCATCTTCATACTACTACCGATCCAACTCCATCTCCATGCTACTACCGGTCCAACCCCATCTCCATACTACTACCGATCCAACTCCACTAATCCATGCTACCACCGGTCCAACTCCATCTCCATGCTACTACCGGTCCGAACCATCTACCACTACCGAACCAACATGAGGAAGGAATACCGGACCGACACTACCAGGCCAGATTGCATCAGCTCAGACCCACCAGCAGCTATGTACATCCAAGACCCCTGCTCCTAGCCCCACTCTATAAATAGAGGGGCAGGGGTACAACAATGGCAGACAAGTTTGAGAGCTCAAGCAGGGACGGAACTTTCAAACAACTTTCATATACTTGTGTACAAAGCTTTGTACTTGTAATCTAAAGAGAAAAAGGAGAATAACATATAAAGTGGACGTAGGCACGTTCTGGCCGAACCACTATAAATCTATGTGTCTTCTACAGTTTAGTCCCTGCTTTTTATATATTTGCATAAATCACCCAAATCACTAAGAATAACTTAAAATTGACTAAACCATACGACTTGGAGGTGTTTGCCCATTTTTTGTGCAAACATTTTTGGTACTTTCACTGAGAACAGGAGCTCGAAGCTTCAGCTTCTCCCACTTAACCCCTTTTCTATCAGCATCGTTCATTGCTTGGAAAACATGCCTCCCGGACGGAAGAAAGATGCTAACAAAGGAAAGAACATCGCAACTAGCAGTATCCCAGACCCAGCGATTAGAAATCAAGACAATCGTCCGGTTCCAACAGCAAATGAAAATCAGGCAAATCCGATAGCCCCTGCTACGGAACAACCAATTATAAGGACGGATCTGCACAGGGTTGTGGCTGAAGTAACTAACTGCTTCGCATCTCAACAAGAAGCCTTGGTGGACCAACTCATGTCACGCTTAAGGGATGCTGAAGAATCCAACCGCAACACTGAATCATGGTGTGAGTCCCGGTCTGGAGGATCTGGAAGGCGACAAAGGTCTTTCTTCTTCGAAGAGGCTAACAACAGAAATAGCAGTGGTAGGAGCCGAGCCCGGACTCAGCCCGAATTCCGACCCGAGGAAACACTTGGAACCGAACCCAACGGGGGAGGTACCAGGCAGGGGTCGGATGTAGCTGAGCCTGCCATGCTACCTAACCATGGAAACACCAATAGACGGGGCCAAGCTGGAGTCATGCCTGAAGTTGGACCCGAGGAAGTGCTGAGAACAGAACCCAGCAGGGGAAGATCAAGGCAAGGGCCAACTATGGCTGACCCCAGCGTGCCTCCGGAAGACCAGAGGCAGCGATTGGAGAATGTTAGGAGTGATAGACGATACCATCCCTATAGGTCATCTGGACGGAATCAATCCCGTAGGGAAGAACCAAACTCATTTCTATCCGCTCCAAGTTCTGATGAAAGGATGGCACGATTGTTCAGAGAGTGTGTCCGACGGGACCAAAGGGATCGGGGGATAGGCGCTAGGGTAACCAGCCCCTTCACCCGCAATATCGAAACTGCCATCACCCCCCGGGAGTGAAAAATGCCAACAATGGAGCCTTACAAGGGAACCTCTGACCCCGTCGTACACTTATAGAGATACACACAGCATATGCTCATGAGCGGAGAAACAGAGGGAGTGTTGTGTAAACGCTTCCCACTATTCTTGGCAGATCTAGCCACCTCCTGGTTCTGCCATCTACCCCGAGGATCCATCAGCTCATGGGAAATGTTGAAAGAAAAGTTCATCAGCCAGTTCCGCATTCATGTGGAACAACCCAAGTACGCTTATTCCCTATCTAATATCAAACAGAAGCCCAGAGAGACAGTGCAACAATATCTAACCCGATTCAACGCCGCAGCGGCCGTAGTCCAAAATGCCGATGAGAAACTTATCATGATGGCCCTCTGCAGAGGTGTGCATCCGGATACTAAGTTTGCTAGAAGATTAACGAAAGAAAAGCCGGCTACCTTACCCGATTTCTTCCATGAAGCCGGAAAGTATATGAGACTTGAAGGCGCTGTCATTAAAAGGCAGACATGGCAACAAACCAAGGCAGCTCATGGCAACACATCCGCAGTAGCAAAGGACGTTCGAAGAAATGACTCCAGAGATAGTGCTGGGGGCAAGAAGGGAGAAAAGCGCTTATATAGGCCAGGACCGAGATTTAACTTTTACACTCCTCTAAATGAAACAATCGAAAACATCTTCTTGGCCACCCAAGACGAATTTAGATATAAGCGCCCCCCGCACAAGAAGGAATCAGATAATGCACTCATGTCTGGAAAGTTCTGCCGCTTCCACGAATCCCATGGACATGACACCAATGAATGCCATCATCTCCGGGACTTAATTGAAGAACACATCAGAAGGAAGAGACTGGAACGCTATGTAAAAAGCCAGAACAGGACTACAGCTCCTGCCAATGAAGGCCTGAGGCTATCACCACCAGAAGTAGGCAGAGGAAATCGCAACACCAGCGGCTCTGGTCAAGAGAAGATAGTGGTCCATACCATATCAGGAGGACCACACATCGCCGACAGAAGCTGGGCAGAGAAGGAAAGATATGGAAGGTCACTTAGAAACAATGAAGGCTGCATTAATTCTGTTACAGAAGAACGCCACCCGAAACGGAAAGAGAAAGACGACATCACATTCGATAGGCGTGATCTAGAGGGAAGGCAGTACCCACACATGGATCCTATGGTCATCTCTACCTGGTTCGGTCCAGCCAAAGTTTTTCGAATTTTAGTAGACACTGGAAGCTCAGTGAATATCCTATTCAAGCGTGCTTTCGACAAAATGAAGCTGTCAATGATGGATGTGTCTCCCTGCAACAAACCACTACATGGTTTCACTGGAGATGCAAAGATGCCCCTCGGGCAATTGGACCTCTTTGTCGAAATAGGAAGTCATCCCCGCTCCGTTGTGCGGAAACAAACATTTGTGCTAATAGAAAACCACTCGGCCTACAACGCCTTTTTAGGAAGACCAGCCTTGTCCGACTTCCAAATTGTCCTGTCCCCGTGGTGCTTGAAGATGAAATTCCCAATAGACAATGGAATAGGAGAAGTAGAAGGAGATCAAAACGCTGCCCGAGACTGCTATGTAACTGAACTTCGCAATTACCGCAGAAGGGGTAAAGGGAAAAATGCAGAGACTACTCTCTGCATGAAAAGCTTGGAAGCATAGCAACTAAAGAAGGCCCCTCCTCTTCGATATACCAGTGATCCTTTCAATGAATTAGACCCCAGGGACAAAGAGGAGGAGGCCACCGCCGAGCCCACAGAGGCTATGGAGTTTGTATCTGTAGACAAACATGACTCGAGTAGACTATTGAAAATCGGATCTCAACTAAAAGCGGATTTAAAGGATCAACTCATTGATTTTCTCCTCCATAACTTGGATGTATTTGCATGGACGCACGCTGATATGACTGGAATCTCCCCAGGCGTAGCATGCCACGTACTGAACGTTGATCCTACCAAAGTACCAGTAAAGCAGAAAAAGTGAAGTATGGGGGCAGAACGATCAGCAGCCCTCGAGGAAGAAGTAAAGAACCTACTTGCCAATAACTTCATACGAGAAGCCATCTACCCAGAGTGGATCGCTAACCCAGTACTAGTAAAGAAGGCAAATGGGAAGTGGCGAACATGCATTGAATTCTCCAACTTAAATGACGCTTGCCCGAAGGATTGCTTCCTACTCCCTCGAATCGATCAACTCGTGGACACCACAGCTGGGCACGAACTCTTATCCTTTATGGACGTATACTCAGGATATAACCAAATTCCTATGTACGCCCCCGATCAAGACCACACTGGAGGGAAGACTCTGGCAAAGAAGATACTCCGATATGGATATTTCTGGCCCACCTTAAACAAAGACGCCTTGGACTTCGTCAAAAAATGTGACAGATGTCAGAAATTTGCTAAGATCCCTCTACTACCAACAAATGAGATTACTCGGATGACCAGCCCTTGGCCCTTTGCAATATGGGGAATTGACTTGATTGGCGAACTGTCGAGGGGCCGAGGCGGGGCTAAATATGCCATAGTGGCAGTTGACTATTTCACCAAATGGGTGGAAGCGGAGCCTCTAAATAAAATATCTTCGACAAAAGTTATTAACTTCTTGATCAAAAATGTTTTATGCGGCTACGGGGTTCCACTCAAAATCATATCGGACAATGGACTTCAATTTGACAGAGAGGAATTCACCGACTGGTGCCAAGAGCACAGAATTCACAAAAGCTTCTCATCTGTAGCTTATCCCTAGGCAAACGGACAAGTCGAAGCTGTCAACAAAATTCTCAAAGCTCTAATCAAGAAGAAACTTGAAAAGTCAAAAGGCGCTTGGGTGGATGAACTTCCTACGGCACTTTGGGCCTACCGCACATCTTACAGAACATCAACAGGGCATACTCCTTTCTCTTTGGCATACGGATCGGAGGCTATGCTCCCAGTTGAAACTGTTGTGCCTTCCCACCGTAGGATCCACTACAACCCAGAGTAGAATGAAGAACTCCTCCATATGTCTTTGGATCTAATTGAGGAGGGAAGAAACGATGCAGCACTCAAAGCGGCAGCTCACAAGCAAAAAGTGGCAGCACAATACAACTCCAAAGTCAAGCACCGCAGCTTACAAGAAGGAGATCTTGTCCTCAAGCGGACCTTCCCGCGCCCCAGAGCGCTAGATCTAATCTGGGACGGACCCTATGTAATTCATAAAGATCTCCACAACGGAGCTTATATTTTGTCAACAGTGGACGGAGAGGTGTTCCAGAGGGCATCGAACATCCAACACCTTCGTCGATACTTTTCTTAACTTGTACAGCCCATATGAAGTGAATTAACAAAGAGAATCAGTGGACGTAGGCATTTTCGTGCCGAGCCACTTTAAAAATCTTGCCTCTTGTTAACTTGTTCCTTTATATCTTGGCTACTTGTTAAGCTTTATCCTTTTCTGTTGAACAACATCCTGTATAACGGCATTTCCATTCTGGACACTTCACGGCACAACCTCACCTGGACAAGACCTAACAGGTACTATACGAATCTATGCCCTTATCAATGAGACACTTTTGCTCCAGCATCCCTCTGCTGCGGGTTAACTCATTGCTCACGACGACCCTCAAAGCTAACTGTAATGAGCCGATCATAAGCCACCGAGAAGGCCGACTATAGCCGAGGCAGCTCATTACGGCGTTCGGCTCGCCGGCGACTGTGTACCAATTATAAGCCCCAACATAAGGTGTGGCCAGCCAGGGGCAGTTCACAGTTGACGATCGGCACCCACGCTAGCCGGCCACGGTAAATCGAATAATTCCCAAGATTACGGGCCATAATGGCCCGGGTAGTTACTGTGCACGATCTCGGCTCCGATGTGTCTTAGGTACGGCTGTGGTAAAAAAGAAAACTCCCCACGGAGGCGTAAGATGGGTAACGAATGTCTCCAAGACCCACAGCTAGGGAAAGTGACTACAAAACCCGTTTGCCACGAACTTAAGCACATCGAAGGCCTTCCTTGATTGGAAGTTTTACTATTTTTTATATTTCCATTTTATTTATAAAAACTTTCCTCCTATCCTCTATAACAATCACTAAAGTACAGGACACAAAATGGGAGACACTCGCTAGTGGAAATGAGAACTCACAACTGGATAACAGGTCACTCAGCTGCATTCCATCCCCAGTCACACAAGACATTCAAAGCTACCGTCTATAGCTAAAACATGAAGGGCGGTACTTTCTTTTCTTGTACATAAACATGTAGCCATAGTTTATTCACCCGTCACACTAACATTGCAAGACATGAAATTATACTTTAAGCAAGAGCGTAGCATCAAACACGATTGAAACACATGCATATACACAGCTATATTTCTTATGCAACCCATCAAAATAACGACAACATCCAAATATGACAGAATCGGCTTATGTTATAAAATTATATAAGAATAAGATCATTCGCTACAATGACATAATTACATAATTACAGCCTGAAAGTACATTAATGTTTTGGACTAGTATATTCAGGAATGCCAAGTAAACCAAAAAAGGAGTCAGCTGCAGCAGGGCTCCGCCTCTATCCTGCTAGCCCTCCGGGATCTACTTGACCGCTGGATCAGAACTCTCAGCATGCTGGCCAGAGGTCCCACCTGTCCGATTCAGGAGAAGAATCCATCAGATAAATGATACGCAATCGAGTTAAGAAAAGATTGAGAGGGAAAACTTACCAGCATCTACTCCCTGATCATCATCCCCCAACTGCACACCCACTTCCTCGGCGGTAAGCAGCCGCATGCCCTCCATCACTGCCACTTTCTCCTCCTCAGTAAACTGGGCCGTGACCACATCCATCCTGAAAACTACACCACCCTCCTTATCCGCCTCGGCCTTGGCCTCCTCCAAAGCCCGAAGATATATCCTAGCCATGACCCGAGGATAGTCGTCCATCCAGGATAGGTTGCCCTGCTTCCAAGTACAGAAGTACATGTCTTGAAGCATCTCTTCCATCATCCCCTCGTTCTCTTCAAACTCCCTCATCCGGGCCTCGGAAGCCGAAAGCCTTTCGACGGCAGCATCTCTCTCCAATCGGTATCTTGAGAAGTCGGCCTGAAGGGATTTCCGCATCGCCTCCATCTCCTCCTTTAGCTTGGCTTGAGCAACCTCTGTGGCCTCAAGCCTCCCAGATAACTCCTCTATCTGCCCAAGATCCGCTCTCCGAACCTCATCCACCGTGGCAATGGCCATATCGATTCGTTCCTTGCAGGTGGCCTCCATCTTTCGCAGCTCGGCTCTGCTTGCCTCCTCCATAGTTTTCTTTAGCCGTCTGGAGGCCGCCTCATGCTGGGAGATTTGAATGGCTTGATCGGCAAGCTATTTGGCCTGATCGGAAACCATTAGCCGCAGCCGAATGTTAGCACTTCCGATTTCCTCTCCAGCCTTGACCAGTCGGGCGTGATTCTCCATCAACTTCTTGGTCTCTTCAGCCACCAGATCGATGTTTGCCTTAGCCTCGTCACCCATAGTCACAATCCGAGTGGTCAACAAGTCGAGATCCAAAGACTTAGCCTCATCAAGCACCCTTACCATAGGATTGCGGGGCATGAGGTGCTCACCGGTAACCTCATCGAAAGAAATATCATGAGAACTCGGGTCCAGATCTGGATGACCCACAAATGGGTTATGAGCCAAGCCGGGACGATCAATATGAGTAAAGGAAGGATTCTCTGATGGATGAGGAGATGGTATGGATTCATTATCTTCCTCCGTGATGTCATGAATAGGCTGGGTTGGGGGCTGAGGTCCGAGTGAAGGTTCGAACATGGAACGCCTCCTCTTTCTCTTTTGGATATCCTCTTTAATAACTCCGAGAAGAGGACGGTAGCCGACTACGCCCCTTGAACGGTCAGTCGAAGGCTTCGGTTTAGCAGAAGCTTTGAAAAGTTTGAATTGCTCGAGGCATGCCGAATGTCTGATGTCTTGGCCGCCTTACTCGTTCCTGAAATAAAAACCAAGTGTTACAAGCATGCATGAGACTACAATTCAAGAAACATATGAAGTTAAAAAAGGAGTTAAGAATTCACCTTGAACCGCCGGAGTTGCCTTAGCTGAAATACTCTCAGAAGATAGACTGGCACCAGTCCCGGCCTTATCAGACTTCTTCGATTTCTCCACCAAGGCCGGCCCTTCCTCCAACCCCTCAAAGACTTGATGGAAAGCATCATCCTTCCACTCTTGAATCTCACCCGCTTGCCCGGAAGTCAAGGCACCAACGCCATTACCACTCTGCCCTTCGCCACCGTTACGACCGTCACCTTCTCCATCACCTCCGCTCTCCTCCTCGCCTCTTTCCTCCTCTCCACTTTCCTCCTCCGGAACATCTGGACATGTGCTGGGAGAGGGTCCATCAGATTTCTTAAGCTTCTTCCCCCCGACGACTGGAGGTATCGAGAAGGGCCTCCTCTTGCTACTCTTTGTCGTGGCCCCTCCTTTGGCTTTGGTAGCTCTTTCCTCAGCCGTATCCCTCTGCTTGACCACAGACTAATGTGGTAGGATTAAGTTGTGTTCCAGGAGGGTGGCATTCCTGATTAAGTAAGAAGCTGACCTATCCCTTCCCGAAATGGCCTCTATCTCCGCGGCCGTTCGAACCAGATGATCATTCTCCACGACCGCAAAGCCACCTGTTGCTAGCAAAAAATAAAAACACATAAGAAGAAGCATCTCAGTCAGAACGGAAATTATAAATAAGCTTTAACTTACAGCCAGAGGTGAAGCGGTGGATCGAAACGGTGTCATCCCGGACGAAGAACCATTCCTTCTTGAACATGGTGAACTTTGAATACAAGTCCAGGACCGGCTTGAATGACACGACCGATTCCAAGCTGATGTATGGAGACCCCTTTTTGTAACCCCTCAAGTTATATAGATATCGAATTTCCCGGTTAGAAGGGGGCGCCCGTACTTTCTCTGGAAATCACGAATAGGCACACCAAGATAGCGTAGGAGTTGGGCTGGAGCTGGAAGGGGGCCACCATCAAATAAGTAACGAAGCTAACTATCCAGGCATTGATTGGAGGAATGGCCCCACACATGCAGTGGTACCTACTATAAGCAAAGTATCCTTCAGGGGGATTATATGGCATGACTCCCTTCTTTGGAAGCAGCATGCGCGCTCTATCAATCCCAAAGGAACGGGAGATAACATCAAGCTGCTCCTCTCTGAGAGAACTCGGAAAGCAATCAGGAGGAGAGTTCAGAAGCTCTTGAGGACCATATCCATCCACTAGTGACCTCGGGGTGGGTCCCTGTCGTCCCGGTCCTGGCTGGGCTAGGGGCACCACAGGAGACTCTCTTCCGTCCGTAGATTTTCTCTTTTCTGATCGAGTTTCCACTTTGCGAGACATTATCTGCAACACAAAAAAGCACATTGTTAGAACGAAGGATGTAGAAATATAAAACAAGCAAGTGTATGCTGTCTGGAGTTTTACTTGTAGTTCAAAACATAAACTCATTCGGTACTGAAATTTTTTCAAGTTCATTCGGTATCAGGTTCATTCGGTGCTGAAAGCTTTTTACGCTCATTCGGTATCAAGTTCATTCGGTGCTAAATGTTTTCACGATTCATTCGGAATTAAGTCCATTTGGCATTGAAAACCTTATGTTCATTCGGTAAAACAAAGAAATTCAACCTTAAGAAGTCGTTCGGCAGAAGAAAACTTACCTGGACCGGCAGCTAAGATTGGATCGGCACAATGATTGATTCGACAGATCAGAATTGATTCGGCTATTTCGATCGGTAAGGGATGACGAAGGCATAGGGCCTCTACTTATAGAGGAAGGTTGGATAGCCGGACCAGCCGGTTCGGTCCTAGGGCCGAATATGGTCGTCCAAACTAAAACAAAGCACGACACATGCTAGAATATGCCCTACTTTGGGGGGCAAATGTTGGGTACGTTTCTACCACCACCGAATCAGGATAAGGATGTAGCCACCGAACCATTCGGTACCGAACCAACACGAGGAGGAAGCCACCGAACCAACACGAGAAGGAAGCCACTGAACCATTCGGTACCGAATCATTCGGTACCGGACCAACACTCTACCGAACCAGGCCCAAAGTAGCCCTGTCGAATAAAAGCCACTCACCTACCATCGAACCAAAGCCTCTCCAACCACTACCGGACCAAGCCCATCTTCTTACTACTACCGGTCCAACTCCATCTCCATGCTACTACGTGTCCAACCCCATCTCCATGCTACTACCGATCCAACTCCACCAATCCATGCTACCACCGGTCCAACTCCATCTCCATGCTATTATCGGTCCGAACCGTCTACAACTACCGAACCAACTTGAGGAAGGCATACCAGACCGACACTAGCAGGCCAGATTGCATCAGCCCAGGCCCACCAGTAGCTATGTACATCCAAGACCCCTGCCCCCAGCCTCACTCTATAAATAGAGGGGCAGGGGTACAACAATGGTAAACAAGTTTGAAAGCTCAAGCACGGACGGAACTTTCAAACAACATTCATATACTTGTATACAAAGCTTTGTACTTGTATTCTAAAGAGAAAAAGGAGAATAACATATAAAGTGGACGTAGGCACGTTCTGACCGAACCACTATAAATCTGTGTGTCTTTTACAGTTTAGTCCCTGCTTTTTATACATTTGCATAAATCACCCAAATCACTAAGAACAACTTAAAATTGACTAAATCATACGACTTGGAGGTGTTTGCCCATTTTTTGTGTAAACAGTTTCCAGTCAAGAAACCACATCGAAGTCCGCATTAGGAAAGTTGAATGGACAATACCAGCTCGAAAGAAAACTTGTGTAACCTTGTGCGTGATCAAAATGTGATTTTGCGAAATGGTGAAATATGTACGTCTTATATTCTAATATGATTTTCTTTGACGTTGAAATTGAAAATTATTGGGCTGGATATCTTTGTAATTTAAATTGAAATTTTCTTTTACGTAAAACTACTAGTAATTTAAAACCATTTTTCAAAACTATTTTCTTTTATTTCCTTATACATACTATTTTATTCTATTTTATTTACAAAACTATTTTACAAACTATCATATTTACAAAAGCTATCTTACAAACTATTTTTCAAACAATTTTACAAATAATTTTACAAACAATTTTATTTACAAAAACATCATATAGACTATTCTACAAACTATTTTATTTACAAACTATTTTACACAGCCATTTTATATACAAAACTATAGTAAATTCAAAACCTTTTATGAAACAAAGTGTTCAATCTCATATGGCTTTTCATACAGCGAAATTGATTTTGGAAACTTTTTGATTCTTGTATAAGACGGACTTTATATAAGTATAAGGTGATTTTGAAAAGTTAATTTTGGATGGTATTCGATCTGAAGAGAGAAACCTTATATATAACGGAATTTATATAAAAATGATTTGATATATTTGAGATTATTGATTTTGGAAAGTACTTAATTTGAAAATGAAATCCTATATATAATGGAATTTATATGAGTACGATATTTGAAGCCATGATTTTGAAAGGGTACTATATATAGTATATTATATTTTGAAGTAAGAGGTATGGGGAAGTACCCTTCGTGAAGAAGTATAGTATAATATGCTTCGACCCAGATGGACTTAGGGAATGCAGGAATGGATTCGACCAATAAACCCAAATGGACTTGGATGAATTCATAAATGGATTCGAACTGATATGGTTGTTCGGACTTAAACTCATGAGTTACTCGATTTTTTTTCCAGGGTAGATAGTTCTTTAGTTTACCCAATGGAGGTGCTTTCAATCCTAGGATATGTTGTTTATGGATCTTCCGGGAAGGAAGTGCATCCATTGCGTAAATCATTAAATCAGCAGCGTACCGCTGCAGCACGGGTCGGTGGTCTCTTATTTATGAAATGGCTGTAATATTTTTCTGGAATCTTAAAGGTGAAGGATCTACTCGAATGTTTTGTGTCCATTGCGTAAATACTAGACCAACAGCGGGCCACTACTATCGTATCATCATCATTTAACATTGGATTTGGAGCGGTGCTTCTCATACCTATTTTTAAGTATTTTTCATTAGGTGTTGAAATAGGTCTACTAAGTACTTGGGGAATTCTAGCCTTGCGCTTGATCAACGCATGGCTAGAGTCTGCAAGAATAAGGATAAACCTGTAAAGACATCGAGTTATAAAAGTGTTTTGATAAAGTATTATGTAAAGGATATTTTAGTCATTTTTTCTTTTCTAAATACTTTAAAATGTTAAACATTGTTTATTTATATACAACAGGGTTTAATAGTAAATTATTAGTGTAAATATCATGAGAAATTATTAATTCAATAAAACAAATTTAAAGTAAATGATTATTGATTTATTAATAATGTTTGAAAGTATCTGGAGATAAAACTAATAAATTTATAAACATTGGATTTAAGGTTTTCAATAGCTTCTTTGTAAATATAAGTAATGATGTAAATAATTATTTTCATATAGTTCGCATATATTTATAAAGGTGTTATTTAAATATTTAAATGATATTTATAAATGCAGGAAGAAATCTTACAAATGAATTTTTGAAAAAGTATTAAAGTATTAAAGATAAGTGATTTGCAAATGAAGCTTTCAAATGAATATTTCAAGTAAAATTTATATAAGTTTCTTTGAATGTATAATTTAAAGATATTATATAAATGGAAAAAAATTGATTTGCGAAGTTTATTTACTTGACAAATAAATTTGAATCTCTATTTTGGAAGTATATTTTGGAATATTTACTTGGTTTCGAAGTACTAATCGCAACAACCCAATTTTTCGACGCTCGAAAGTCGACATCAATATGTCCACTGTATCAAATGCCGCACAATCGAATGCCGAAAAACCAAACCGTTAGGGTTAAAGAAGAAGAAGATAGAAGAAGAAAACAGAAACAATAACAGAATCTCACATTTCGCAGCAGAACAATATATAATAGATAAATGAATAATCTTTAAAACAAAGAACTATATCAGTTTATACATACATCATCAGAGTTTACAACAACACAACAGCGGAAAAGAAATATCATATACTATTGACACGCCTCGCCATCCATCTTAAACTCCAGATCTCCATGGCATATCTTTTTCGACTTCGCTCCAGAATAATGATAAACCGACTATAGGCTGCCCGCGTAGAAAATTGTGGGCATCCAAAGTTTAGAAAGGGAACAATAAACTCCAGGTCAGACATGGGACTGATGTGAGATCTTAAAAACGGATTTTTACAAAGAAAAGAAAAGAAATCCGCTATGCTTTTTGAAAATACAACTACCATAAGGCCTCCCCGCACACACACAATCCAAGCGCACTGTAACAACCCGGTATTTCATACCGATTATTTATCGTATTTGGACGATTGCTTTTCCTAGCAAATTGCTGTTTGGAATTTTGTTTAACCAGTTGAAACTCTTTTGAAAAATCTGTTAAATGCTGTTGGACTTTAAATGTTGAATATTGGCCCATGTTTTCATTTACTTGGTGCCGTGTTAAATTGAATGCTGTCCCTTTTTATTTATTCACTTATTCAACCCGTTCTCCCCTCTTTACCCATTTTCATTCGAACCCTAAAACCTAAAACAAATGAGAGAATAAAAATGGCGGCTTCATCTCGTTGCTCGCTCGTCTTCCCTCGGTTGCTCTGGCGTCGCGCGTCTCTGTGATGCTTCAATTCGTCGACAAGGTGAGTGATCCCCTTCACTCACATCTAATTCCTATCTCGTGTTTATTAGTGTTCGAATTCGATGATTTTCGTTCGTATTTGATTGTTGAATCTGTCACTTGATTATTTCGGCCTCTAGACTTTGTTGAACTTCGATTTCCTGACTAAAACTACCCGTGGTACCTAGCTTGATTTGCTTCAATGTGTTATGTATCCTGCTGCATACATGTTTGATTGCTACTGAGTTGTATTTTTGATGCAGTCTCCCTACACTTGGTTTTACTTTGAGCTACAGTTTGTAATCTTCTCTGTTTTGATTTCCTTTTGCACTGCACCAATTATGTCGACTTGAATATCTCGTTGATATGTGCATTAACCCTGAGTATTATTCATGTATATTGGATTTCTGTGCATTGCTGAGTTCGACCCTTTTTAATGTTTGCATTGTTGCATTGCCTTACTGAACTTGATTCAGTAGTATGCTTCATTTTGCATCACTGTATGTAACTCTCTGAAGTGCCTGCATTGTCATGATGTATACTCTCTGTATACATACTTGAGGCTTGTTCCATGCATCACTGTATATCCATACTGTTGGCATTCATATGTTTACAAGTACATTTCATATACTTGTGGCCTTCAGTTGCCTTCTTCTGGTTCATTTCATTTGGGAACCATTGCTTTGTGACCCTTTTCACTAGTGTTTTTCACTGTTGCATTGTTTGGGTGTTTGTTGTACATATGAAATTGATTCATATGTATGCTAGGCAATGTTTACATTGCATTGCCTTATTTTTGTGCTTTCTTCTTTAGCCTGTACCTATACATTGCGTGCTCTTATGCAGTACTTGATGCGCTTGAAATTAGCTTCAAGTTCAGTGCATCCCCTCTCCAAGTATTACATTGAACTTGGTGGCCTTTGTTACACTGCTTCATGTCATACTTGTTGATGTGCTTTGCAGTGCTATTTTGACATTGTGTTTATTTTGTTACACAAGTGACAGTGTTTGGCATTCTTTAGTTTGGTGGTGTCACTCTTGTTTACATAAATAAGTGTGGTTATACTACATATAATTATGTAGATCACTGCTTCATGTATTTGGGGCTTACTTCTTTGATTTTCGAATTACACTTGAGTCTTGTTTAATTCATTGAGGCACTGTGCATTGTTGCCAGTTGCTTCTCTCTGTTCACTTGAGCTGCTGCAGTGTGCATATATGGTTATTTTAACCATTTCATTTTGAGGCTGTGTCACTGATGTCGGCTTGCCTTATTCATTTCTCAGTCGAACTTTGGTTCATTTTACCGTGTCATCCCCCATGTAATTTGCAGTTGCATTTCTGGTCAATCTTTGTACCTGAGTCACTGATGTTGGTTTGCATTATTTTGTTCATTTGGATTTAACAATCTTGTTGAGTTCACTTGAAATCCCTGTATGCATGTCATATGGGTTTGCTTGTGGTACACTGTACTGCATTCCTGAGTTAGTTATTGTCATTTTCTACATATTTATATATGTGGCCTTGTACTATTTGATGGCATTTGGATTGATTTTCGAATTACACTTGACTTGAATCCGGTGACTCGGGTTTGATCTTGTGTTTGCTTGTGAATTTTCATTGGGTACATCATCACTGTGGTGGCAAGGCAGTGCACGCCGGCGTGAAATGCAGCCACACGGTATTCATTGGGTACATCATCACTGTAGTGGCAAGGCAGTGCACGCAAGCGTGAACTGCAGCCACACGGTACTGCTTTTATTGTTATTTCTTTTTCTTTGATTTATGGATCTATTTCGTATTCCATATGTTGTAGTGGCGAGGCAGTACACGCGTGCGTATACTGCAGCCCTACTCGTGTTGACCTTTTAATTGATGTTCCAATTGTTTGAATTGGTTCACGTTATATTTACCGTTATCCGATTTCTTATTTAAGAATCGGATAGGTAAATTTATTTTGACTGTCGTCTAAATTCTATTTAATTATTATTGCTTCTGTGCACTAATAACTGAGTTTGAATTAGACTGACCCGAGTATTATTTTCTTTTGAATTTAATACTCGGGTCAGACCGAGTATTTACAGGTTGTAAATATTCTGCTTTGGGATGCTGCTTGAGCTATGAAGACTCTTCATATCTTTTGGAGTTGTCGTGTCATAGTATAGGTTGATATGTATTCATGTATATTAGTCGATAATGTACTTGTATATATAACTTCCTGTGTTGACTGTTGTAGTTGTATCACATGTACCGTGTAAATGTATTGTAACTGACATCAGTTATTATATATGTATATGAGATTTTCTGTTTCATCTGTGTTCCGCATTCATATTATCTGTGTTATTATTTCATATTTTGTCCTAGACTATTATAGCCAACGCATAGTAGCTTTGAGTTTGCATCGGCATGTCGGATTTCCTGTTTTTACTATCTGGCATATCGGTGCTCGCACAAGGCAATTACACGGATGGTCGCTCCTCAACAGCCTCATTCTCCGCGCTAGTTGACATCACTACACCGTAGTGTTCTTGGCTAGCGTGGGTATAGAGGTGGGGCGTCACAGCTTGGTATCAGAGCCTGGGGTTTAGGACGAATATAAAACATAACTAGATGGAACATGTGTTACAACTATTTGTCGATGTTTATCTCTCATCTTTGCCTAAGATCATCTTTGATTGTTAGGCATGAATTCCTAACGCTTATTCATGAGCATTGCTGCTATTCTCTGTCACACTTTCTCATTTGAGTATGCACTACTAAGTATTCTTGTGTATATGCTATACCAAGTTGCATATTGCTGCAATTCGTACCCACTTCGAATTGAGCTCGCATTGTTTATTCGAACTGCTGTATATATGCATTCTTATCTCTGATTCATGTGCTTAATGCAGTCTCCTTACGATTGGGTTTTGGGTATCAATCTTTGAGACAAATTGCATTTCAATTGTCGACTCTGTCTGTTTATCCGACAAATTGCATTTCAATTGTCGACTCTGTCTGCTTATCCATGGTTTTTGGTTTTCATGTGCCTCTCTCTTATAGTTTTAAAATTTCTTTGGTATAAAAGAAATTGTCTTGGACTTTGCCTTGACGATATCGACATTGACTTGACTTTTACTTTTGTTAAAGTCATTCATGCATTTATGCTCGTTTTGCTTTGACTTTCCAATTGTTGATCGATTCTTCTTTTTCGATTAGTTGTTATCTCCTTTGTCGACTTTGATAACTTCTATTTCTGGAATTTTTGGATATTCCTACTTTGATGGATTTAGAATCGAATTCTTTGGATTTTAATTCACGTCTTCGAATGTGAATTTTAGTGAATTCATTTGGTTTCCAAATTTATCGATTCTTGTTAATTCCACGATTTGTTGTTATCATTTATTAGCAACTTTGGTAACATTTTCTTCGGGATTTTCGTGAACATACCTTTTGATGGGTACAGTATCGATTTCTTTGGATTCTATTCACATATTTGTATGTGAATTCTTGTGATTGATTGTTTCTACAATCATCTTTGTGATTTGTCACTTTAAAAATATAAAGGTTTTCTATACTAGTGGTAAATATCAAAATCCTTTTCTCCAAACGATTTCAAAACTATTTTACTACAAAACTCTTTTCCTAAACTGTTTTCCAATCTACTAGTATATACAAGCCTTTACCTCACTCGGATGAGAAATCTAATTAAACGGCTTAGTAAAACAAGTGGTATGAAATGCTTGCGTTTGCTTCGTCGGTTAATTCTTGGACTTATTCGATTGAACCTCTTGTGACAATTTTATTAGTGAAGGTTTACAGTTTGTTCGTAAATATTTAAGTTAAGCAAGTGGTTATGGGACATGAAGCTAAACTTTTATATTCACTAACTTAATGTAATTGACACTTCTCGTTGATCAGGACGATCATTCTTATGATTTAGACTAGCAATTGTGCGATGTCTCCTTTTTGGTTAGGCTAGACACCACTTGTGTGTTTCCACTCACACATACCTTTTTGGTTAGCCTAGACACCATTTGTGTGATTTCATCTCACACATATTTCCTTGTTGAACGGGTAGACTAGGCCTCATCGGTGTGATTTCGTCTCACACATATCTCTTGGGCTTTGAGGATTGTCTAGAGACCATTTGTGTGATTTCATTCACACATACTTTCCTTTTGTTTGCGAGGTTAGACTAGACACCACTTGTGTGATCCCACTGACACATACCTTTTTGAATTTTGGTTAGTCTAGACCTCAATCTATGTGATTCCGACTCACACATGTGGGGTAGAGCCCCACGGTCTTCGGGCCATTCGTGTGTCAAAATTAATGGCTTGCAACCATGAGATAGCGTCTCGTTATGCGTTGCACGTGCTGATGAATTTTCATGCTTGCATGTAGGTGAGTTTTCGTGCTCCCGTTCTCGCTTTGCGTTGCACGTGTTGATGAGTTTTCATGCTCGCGTGTAGGTGAGTTTTCATGCTCCCGTTCTCGCTTTGCGTTACATGTGCTGATGAATTTTCATGCTCACGTGTAGGTGAGTTTCCATGCTCCCGTTCTCGCTTTGCATTGCACGTGTTGGTCAGTTTTCATGCTCGCATGTAGGTGAGTTTTCGTGCTCCCGTTCTCGTTATGCGTTGCACGTGCTGATGAATTTTCATGCTCACGTGTAGGTGAGTTTTCATGCTCCCGTTCTCAGTTTGCATTTCACGTGTTGGTGAGTTTTCATGCTTGCATGTAGGTGAGTTTTCGTGCTCCCGTTCTGGTTATGCGTTGCACGTGCTGATGAATTTTCATGCTCGCATGTAGGTGAGTTTTCGTGCTCCCATTCTCGCTTTGCGTTGCACGTGTTGATGAGTTTTCATGCTCGCGTGTAGGTGAGTTTTCATGCTCCCGTTCTCGCTTTGCGTTACATGTGCTGATGAGTTTTCATGCTCGCGTGTAGGTGAGTTTTCATGCTCCCGTTCTCGCTTTGCGTTACATGTGCTGATGAGTTTTCATGCTCGCGTGTAGGTGAGTTTTCATACTCCCGTTCGAGTTTTCATACTCCCGTTCGAGTTTTCATACTCCCGTTCGAGTTTTCATACTCGCGTTCGAGTTTTCAAACTCTCATCTTGTGATTTCTGGATTTCTTGTGTAGATTTCTAGAATTTGTGCTTCACCAATTTTCGTGATTTCTATTGATAAGTTTTATCAATTTTTGTGCATTGGTGAACTCGTGTGTCATTGACTTGTTATGAATACAAGTTTAGGGTATGATACCCCTTTCTATCTTTGAGAAGATTCTTGTGACATTCTTGATGAATGAAAATCCACTTATCGAAGTTGCTACTGATATTGCTGTTTTAATCACGTGTTTTAAAAATTGTTTCAAAAATAAAAATCGTTTTCAAATTTTTTACAGTTTACGCTTTCAAAAGAATGAGGAAGCGAGTTAAACGTTTCAGAAAAATCGAGGACTATGACCCCTTTCTTTTACTGATTCGCTTAATTCCGGACTTGTCCGTTTGAGAATGTGAAATGTTATTTTTAAAATACACAATTCTTGCACCTTTAAGGAAACGATGAAGTGAATTAAACGATTTAGTAAAACTCGTGGTTATGGGACATGTGCGTTTGCTATTTCGGTTAATTCCGGACTTGTAAATTGAATATATTGTGATTGTATTGCCCATTGAGTGCTTTAAGAATTCTGGTCGATGCGCTTGATCAACGTTATCGATAGGAATCTCCTAGATGCTTTGATGAGACAATCAGACACAGTAAATTGAATTTTAAAATGTAAATTTGCCTGAAAAGATAATTACATAAAGTAAATTGAAAATTTCGAAAGTTTTAGCTTTTTGGGAAAGAATATTATTTAAAACAACTCTTTTCCGACACTTCTATTCTTGTGATTCCCGAGGGGAACCAAGACTCTATCGTTTGTACCAATGCTAATCGTGTTGGTTTGCATGCCATTCTCTTGCATAAGAGAACGTGCTGTCTCTTGTGTTTCTAAATCATTAATGCCTATTGAGACTAGATATGTCACTCATGATCTAGTGCTCTTGGCTATTGATTTCGTTCTTCAAAATTTGGCATCATTATTTTCGGGTGAGAAATTTGTTCTCTACCTTGATCATAAATCTTGGGAATATTTATTTTTCATAAGGAACTTAATTTACGTCAACCACGTTGACTCGAGTTTCTTATATATCTCATGATCTTGATATTCTTTACACTCCCGGATGGGAAATCGTGTTGCCGATGCACTTAGTCGTAGGCAACATGTGGTTGTTCCTTTGATGATGTCCGTATGGAATCATCTTTTTACCAAGTTCATCATACGTTTCGATGTACTTCGTTTTATTGAGCTTCGTCTCATTCCTTTTATGGACTTACGTCTGATGTTCTTTTATGTTGATTGGTTCATTGGACGTACCGTTTTTGTACTACGTCGGCGTTCCGAATTAATGAAGCTTTGATTCATCTGGCGTATCATTATTGTACTACGCTGTTGTTCCAAATTACTCGTGTTTCACCTATGATAGGTGTTTTGCGTTTCAGTCGGTCGGGAAAGTTAGCGCCTCGATATATTGGGCCATTTCCTATCACTGAACGTATTGGTTTCTTGGCTTATCGCCTCTTATTACCGGCTCAATTTTCTGTTATTCATGACGTGTTTCACGCGTCTTCCTTCTACGGAAATGCCTTAGGGATTCCGATTTTATTCTTGACCCCGGTATTATTGAAGAAATTGAAGTTTCACCAGATTTGACTTTGAGCAACATTCTATTCACATCAATGTTTTGGGGGTTCAGCACCTTCGAAATAAAGATGTTCTTCTCGTGAAAGTTCAGTGTTCTCTAGTTCTATGGATTTCACTTTGGAATCCAGAGAATTCATCGAGCAAACACGTTCTGGCTTTCTCTTTCATGCTCTATATGGTGAACTTCTTGTTTTCAAATTTCATCATTTTGTGATGATATGCTTTTATGGTTGTTACCTTTTGTCCATTTATTCCTTAAGATTGCGAGGACGCAATTTCTTTAAGGAGGGGAGTCTGTAACAACCCGGTATTTTGTACCGATTATTTATCGTCTTTGGACGATTGCTTTTCCTAGAAAATTGCTGTTTGGAATTTTATTTAACCAGTTGAAACTCTTTTGAAAAATCTGTTAAATGCTGTTGGACTTTAAATGTTGAATATTGGCCCACGTTTTCATTTACTTGGTGCCGTGTTAAATTGAATGCTGTCCCTTTTTATTTATTCAGTTATTCAACCTGTTCTCCCCTCTTTACCATTTTCATTCGAACCCTAAAACCTAAAACAAATGAGAGAATAAAAATGGCGGCTTCATCTCGTTGCTCGCTCGTCTTCCTTCGGTTGCTCTGGCGTCGCGCGTCTCTGTGATGCTTCAATTCGTCGACAAGGTGAGTGATCCCCTTCACTCACATCTAATTCCTATCTCGTGTTTATTAGTGTTCGAATTCGATGATTTTCATTCGTATTTGATTGTTGAATCTGTCACTTGATTATTTCGGCCTCTAGACTTTGTTGAACTTCGATTTCTTGACTAAAACTACCCATGGTACCTAGCTCGATTTGCTTCAATGTGTTATGTATCCTGCTGCATACATGTTTGATTGCTACTGAGTTGTATTTTTGATGCAGTCTCCCTACACTTGGTTTTACTTTGAGCTACAGTTTGTAATCTTCTCTGTTTTGATTTCCTTTTGCACTGCACCAATTATGTCGACTTGAATATCTCGTTGATATGTGCATTAACCCTGAGTATTATTCATGTATATTGGATTTCTGTGCATTGCTGAGTTCGACCCTTTTTAATGTTTGCATTGTTGCATTGCCTTACTGAACTTGATTCAGTAGTATGCTTCATTTTGCATCACTGTATGTAACTCTCTGAAGTGCCTGCATTGTCATGATGTATACTCTCTGTATACATACTTGAGGCTTGTTCCATGCATCACTGTATATCCATACTGTTGGCATTCATATGTTTACAAGTACATTTCATATACTTGTGGCCATTCATGCAAAATTCAGTTGCCTTCTTCTAGTTCATTTCATTTTGGAACCATTGCTTTGTGACCCTTTTCACTAGTGTTTTTCACTGTTGCATTGTTTGGGTGTTTGTTGTACATATGAAATTGATTCATACGTATGCTAGGCAATGTTTACATTGCATTGCCTTATTCTTGTGCTTTCTTCTTTAGCATGTACCTGTACATTGCGTTCTCTTATGCAGTACTTGATGTCGCTTGAAATTAGCTTCAAGTTCAGTGCATCCCCTCTCCAAGTATTACATTGAACTTGGTGGCCTTTGTTACACTGCTTCATGTCATACTTGTTGATGTGCTTTGCAGTGCTATTTTGACATTGTGTTTATTTTGTTACATAAGTGACAGTGTTTGGCATTCTTTAGTTTGGTGGTGTCACTCTTGTTTACATAAATAAGTGTGGTTATACTACATATAATTATGTAGATCACTGCTTCATGTATTTGGGGCTTACTTCTTTGATTTTCGAATTACACTTGAGTCTTGTTTAATTCATTGAGGCACTGTGCATTGTTGCCAGTTGCTTCTCTCTGTTCACTTGAGCTGCTGCAGTGTGCATATATGGTTATTTTAACCATTTCATTTTGAGGCTGTGTCACTGATGTCGGCTTGCCTTATTCATTTCTCAGTCGAACTTTGGTTCATTTTACCGTGTCATCCCCCATGTAATTTGCAGTTGCATTTCTGGTCAATCTTTGTACCTGAGTCACTGATGTTGGTTTGCATTATTTTGTTCATTTGGATTTAACAATCTTGTTGAGTTCACTTGAAATCCCTGTATGCATGTCATATGGGTTTGCTTGTGGTACACTGTACTGCATTCCTGAGTTAGTTATTGTCATTTTCCACATATTTATATATGTGGCCTTGTACTATTTGATGGCATTTGGATTGATTTTCGAATTACACTTGACTTGAATCCGGTGACTCGGGTTTGATCTTGTGTTTGCTTGTGAATTTTCATTGGGTACATCATCACTGTGGTGGCAAGGCAGTGCACGCCAGCGTGAACTGCAGCCACACGGTATTCATTGGGTACATCATCACTGTAGTGGCAAGGCAGTGCACGCAAGCGTGAACAGCAGCCACACGGTACTGCTTTTATTGTTATTTCGCTTTGATTTATGGATCTATTTCGTATTCCATATGTTGTAGTGGCGAGGCAGTACACGCGTGCGTATACTGCAGCCCTACTCGTGTTGACCTTTTAATTGATGTTCCAATTGTTTGAATTGGTTCACGTTATATTTACCGTTATCCGATTTCTTATTTAAGAATCGGATAGGTAAATTTATTTTGACTGTCGTCTAAATTCTATTTAATTATTATTGCTTCTGTGCACTAATAACTGAGTTTGAATTAGACTGACCCGAGTATTATTTTCTTTTGAATTTAATACTCGGGTCAGACCGAGTATTTACAGGTTGTAAATATTCTGCTTTGGGATGCTGCTTGAGCTATGAAGACTCTTCATATCTTTTGGAGTTGTCGTGTCATAGTATAGGTTGATATGTATTCATGTATATTAGTCGATAATGTACTTGTATATATAACTTCCTGTGTTGACTGTTGTAGTTGTATCACATGTACCGTGTAAATGTATTGTAACTGACATCAGTTATTATATATGTATATGAGATTTTCTGTTTCATCTGTGTTCCGCATTCATATTATCTGTGTTATTATTTCATATTTTGTCCTAGACTATTATAGCCACCGTGTAGTAGCTTTGAGTTTGCATCGGCATGTCGGATTTCCTGTTTTTACTATCTGGCATATCGGTGCTCGCACAAGGCAATTACACGGATGGTCGCTCCTCAACGGCCTCATTCTCCACGCTAGTTGACAGCACTACACCTAGTGTTCTTGGCTAGCGTGGGTATAGAGGTGGGGCGTCACACGCACAATTGGAGGAGATTTCTCCTTATGATAGTCAAACATGCTTGATACGCAAAATCTCTTTGATATTATTATTATTGGTGCATAGTGTGGAAAACATTTCGAAAGTATAATATAAATCTTAGCCAGCATAGGTACCATTATATTATGCCAGCTATAGCTACCTCCTGAGGAGGTAGGTTATACAATTGTAATCGTAAAGGGTTCGTATTGTTTCTTTGGATTTCCAACAAATGGTCAGGCTAAGGAACTTCATATGCCACATGGGTACGCCTCTGGAGGGACGCCTCGAGAACCTTACCGGATCTCTGCCAACACAAGGCCGAATTACCTCTGTAACTAGGTAACACATACAAGTATGCCATCCCCGGTCGTTACCAACCTTTATCCGAGGATCTTCAACCATAAAGCAACAACTACAAAGCAATAAATTTGCAGCAACTATATAGGTTAAACATCTGGGCTCCATACCATGATACCATCTTTTCCCAAAATGGACATACCCTAGGGGCGCGATCCCTAATAACCTTGCCGCATCCTTCCTGTTTCGACCATTTTCGAGTTAAAAGGTTTGACGAAGTCTCGTCCACAAAGCTACGCTTTTCACAAAAGCCATGCTTTGATCAACAAATGATCAGCAGCACTTTGTATGCAACATTACCAAATTGGAAATGTATCACTAGTAACCATCAACTACATAACCTCTAAGCTCGTACGTCTCAGAGAAGGGTGTTAAGCTAAAAGAATAAATTCTCCACCACCAACAGAAACGTATTTGATAGAAACTAGCTTTACATCTCAAAGTGTAACGTCAGACACACATCCACCCAAGTCCGTTACAGGATCGAACGGAACTAAAGGCATTTCAAAGAAGCCCTTGCAATTCGGATGTTCACTAATCACGTCCGCACTTCCCATCACAAAGGGGGATGTAATCTCTATACCAGAGCAACTCGGTGCAGAGACATTCGACAAGCAATCCTTTCATTTTCGAAAATACCCGGTCTTCAACACTATCTTCAAATGCAATCCCATTTCGTCGTATCATTATTCTGAATGGGTTTTTTGACACAAAGTCCTCTCCCGGCTAATTTGAATAATAAGCGCTTATTTTATAAATAAGTGTTACATGCAGATTTCAATTAAATAATAACAATTTCCACTTTTGATCTTTTAAACAAAAGATCCATCACAAAGATTCGATGTGGTTTTCGAATATCCATTTGGAATCCGACCCCCGGTCGTATCGAAATACAAATGCCATTTAAAGGCCAATATTGATAGTCGGTTATTTAACTATCAAACAATATTCACAACAATCACCAAAATTTAAATAATTTTCCCTCAATTATTTACTTTTAAAATATCTTCACAAGATATATTTTCAACACTTCAACACTTTGAAAACAAATTTCAAATCATTTTCTTCAAGCGGAATAAATTTCCAATATTTATTTGTTTTCACTAAAAATTTGCCGAGTCCGAATACTTTAATATAATTTTAAATAATCACTTATCCCAAAATATATATTGGGAATACTTTAAAATGAAAACTATTTTTAAACACTTTATTTTAAAATATTAGTTATGAAATTTTATATCAATATCTCATATAAAACTCAAGTCCAAACAATTGTAAAAATAAAATAATTAGATAAAGTGTAATTATTAAAATATCCATATTCTAAATCAAATACCAATTTAATCTTTAAAATAACCATTTCTATAATCAACTTAATAATATTCGCTTTAAAGATTTAAAAATAATTTCTGAAAATAATTTCTCCAACAATATTCTTTCAAAACCAATTCTAGAACTTTTAATTTATACTTTAAAATCTACTTTGAAAACATACTCGGCTTTCCAGGGAAAATATACTTTCCATTTCAAAATGGTCTATTTAAATCAATCAATAAATCATTCTTAATTTATTTTAAATTTACATTCCAAATTCGTAAATTTCTTTTCACACTTTTTAAAAATAAACCAATTTTTATTTTTAAAACAAATTTCCCTTTCCTTTATAAATTCCATTTCAATTTAAATTTCCAAATATCCTCTGATATATGATTTTCAAATCGATTTTCCAAATACTCACTTTCAAACATCAAATCAAATTCCAAATTGATTTTCAAATTTATTTCCAAACACTGAATCAAATTCCAAATTGATTTCTAAATTTATTTCCAAACACCAAATCAATTTCCAAATTGATTTCAAAATTTTATTTCCCATACGAAATTAAATTTTCAAATCAATTTCCAAATTGATTTCTAAAATTTTTACCTATTTAAAATCCCTTTATTTTTCCCAAACTATTTAAATTCCGAATTTTAAATAAATTATTCATCTATTAAATAATATCACTTGAAATCCATTTATTAAAATCTTTTTCAAATATTTTGGAATTTATTCGATAAGATTGCAAAAATCTAACTTTATACTTTTAATTTTCTTCTTTTAAATTTATCCAATTCTCTAAGGTGAATTTACTTAGAATTTTCTACTTTAATTATCAAAAATAAAATTTTATATTTTCGGTATCCTACGATACCAAAAATATGTTCGGCCAAACCATAGCCTTCGACGATTTCAATCACAAATATAATCATACACGGATTAGAAATAAATCAACACACAACATATGAAACAAATTCAAATATTTGAGGAATCCAATCGGATCCCTCCAACCTGTTTCCCTGCATCCAAAGATGTTAGCACAATAATTAAATATCAATTCCACTTCGAGGTGGAATATCGCGGTATATGAGATTATATAATATCATCCGCTATAATGCGGCGCATAGTGTCTCATCCGCTATATAATGCGGGAAATCAATCACTCCATGTTTACACACACACACACACTAGCACATCCAACAGTCAATCAATAACTGAAATTACAAATATTTAAATTTGAGTGAAAAGATCTCACATTTGTTGTTATTTTGCAATCCATTTCCATTCTAGCTTGTTTTCACGATTTTTAACCCTGTATACGTATTAGATGATTTAATTAATATTCGAACAAATCGAACAATTTAATTGCTATTTTATAATTTTAATTAAAATAATAATTTAATTTTAAATTAATGTTTTAATTTTAAACCATTTTCCTTTTAATATAAACATTTTAGAAACTATAATAATTAAATAAGTTAATTAAATAAATTAAATTCCAAAATTCTAACTTTTATAAATTCTTTAAACATTTTCTTTTCTTTTTCTTTGAAACCCTTACTTATAAAAATTAATTTATATAGATTCAAAATCAAAATTTATATAATCTTTCAACCATTTCAAACTCCCATTTTTTTCTATTTTAAACTAGAGGATGCATGTGTATATATATACATTTACTATATAAAACAAGACATTTTATATCTTTCTGCTTTAAATTTTAAACAAAATGTTGTAACATATATATCTGTTTTCCTTTTCAGAAAATAACCCATATAGATTCAAAGAGCTAATTTTCATATAAACTCGCTTTCATTTTTTTTTCTCTTCAGCAAATAACAATAATAATTTAACTTTACTGTATAAAAATTTCTTTGTATGTATTTTATGTCTTCCTACAATTAAAATAGTCATGCATATATATATATACACATGTGTGTGTGTGTGTGTGTGTGTGTGTGTGTGTATTAATTCGAAAATAACTAGAAAATAAATTCGAACATTACTGCCATAACTTAGCTCGAACAAGAAAAACATCATCATGATCGCCCCTAAAATCATGCCGACTATCGCGACTACGCCTCTAGTCAAATCGAGTGTCAACGCGCCAGGCCAAGCTGCCTTCCTCGTGGAACCCATATCGATCGCGCCACCAAACGGCGAATGCGAACCCCAAAATGGCGTCCTTGCCCATGCTGCCGATCTTCACTTGTCTCGCCTGACAACGCACGCCTCCACGATTTCACAGTATCACACTTCTCGATTTAAAATTCACGCGCGCGTTGCTCCTTCCACATCGATGACAAAATGGCGAAGAATGCCGATCGCGATCCCAGTTGCCGCCAAGTCGATTCGATCCCGTTCCTCCTTTTTTTTCTTTTTTTTCGAACGAATTTATATGTTTCGAATTGAAGAGGAAGAGGGGCATCTGCGATTATTATCTTTTTTTTGAATTTTCGATTTTCGATTTTTTTCTGTTTAAAGACAAAAGCAATGCTCGAGTTTTACTCTCTTTTATTATATTTTTTTCTTTATGTTATTTTATTTGGATACGCGTGTAACATAAATCAGAGAAAGTGGGACACGTGCTAGAAGGGATAAAACGTGTAAAATTTTGTCTGTTGCGTACATGTGAGTGTGTGTGTGTATATATATATACACACACTTAAATTTAAATTCAAATTCAAATCGTCTAGGTTCCGCAACTCACAATCTCGATCTCCAATCGAGGCATGCCTCTAGACGTTTATAAGGTTATACCCATATTCCGAACACGGTGAAAAAGGTTCCGAGTCCAAATTCGATCATATGGAGAAGATAGCTTTTTGAACCTAGCTATTAAATTGAATTTCGGTAAAATTTTCAACGCGTTTGCTTATTATACGGCCAAACGATCATTCCAAATGCTACGAAAATTGAAATCTGATAATAATACACTATTACGGATCCAATTAAACTTGTTTCGTCGAATTCTGAGACTGTGCCTCGGAAGGCCATTTTTTTCCATGATATAAACTCAAAACTGAACAATTCACTTTCAAATTCAATTCTGAAGCTACCATCATCTTCAGTATTATCAGTACAAATTTTCTAAGCCATTGAAATATTTTTAACTATCTTAAAATTGAAGATTCAAATTTTTACCCAACTTCAATAAATTAATTTCAAAAATTTAATTGCCAAATCAATAGTTATATCTGGAATTCAATTTAAATTAACTTCCAAATATTAAAAATCAATTAAATATTTCACTTTCAAATGTTAAAATTTCCGGGTCCTCACATTCTTCCCCCTTTAAAGAATTTCGTCCCAAAATTTCTAGTTAAGAAGAATGATCCTTAACTCGTTTATCATTTTCACAAAACCAAACAGTCTTATCAACTTGCCAAAACAAATCTTTTTATTAAAGACCCATTATTACTTCAACTAACTTTTCAAAATCTTCTATAGTTTCCAAACAGCATTGTTTACTTCACAATTCAAATTTAAATTTAAATTTTAATTTTAAAAATTCAAAATCTTCTCAAAAAAATTCTAAATCTATAAATTTTCGAAAAATTTCGTCAGTGTCTCCTTTGCACGGCTAGCTCGGTACGACTACAAAATGCCACCACGTGCCCTCCAGATTTGAAAAAAAACAAAAAGCCAAGCGGCTAGACAAGAAAGTCATTAAATTTCATACTTAAATTTAAATACATACCTCTTTGTCAAGCAATTTAAATTATCTTCGAAATCAAAATCAAAATCCAATTTATCCTTTGTCTTTATAACACCTTAATATCTTACTTAACAAAAATGTCCAATTACAATATTCCAAATCATTTTGCACTTTTCTTTACAAAAGTTTGAATATTTATTTCATTCAAATCCGTACGATGTACTTATATCATTCGTACGCAATATTAAATTCGATCGCTCACTCGATCACACAATTTTACTTTCGAACTAGTATCGTCCACTCAACTTCCTAGTGCGGACTCAAAAGTGGTTTCTTGATAAAAAACCGTCATTCTCCTTGCATAGCCGTAAACTATGATAGAGAATTTCCAGAATCAACCAAAAATCCATATCTAGATTCGTCGTTCCATATCCAGATTCGTCGTCCAAAATCGAGTGAAAAATCTTAACGCGGATCGATATAACTATCTCGAAATCCTATGCTAGAATTCTGGATCAAATCACTATGCAAAAATAATACATGTATATCCTACGTATTAATTCCAATTGATTATTAGATATATCAATTTTTTTTATTGATTTTTTTATTTCCTTATTTACAATTACCATTTCACTATTCCTAGTTTAACCTTCACTCAATTGTTAACGTTATATATTTCCAATACCAAATTACTTAACAATTTCATCATTTATTTCTTAAGTTCAATATAAACAATTTATACACTTCCTATATTTACTTTTAGTTCACCACTTTGGTTTATAACCACTTATGTTTAAACTGGATCTCCAATTCCATATTAGTTGAATTCATTTTAAACCATATTTAAATTTGTCATTCCTTCAATTCGTTTCACTTACTAATTTTATTTCAATACTTTGTTTCATTTAGTCCAATCTTTGACAAATTATCCATTTTATTTAATTTAACTCAATACAAATTTAATTTCAATGTTTAGCTTGAATTCCATTTACTTACAATTTCCTATCGAATTTCAACATTCAGTTTCACTTTCACTTACTTGCAATTGTAATTTCATTTATTCATTCACAATTTTATTTTCCTCCTTAATAAATTTTATTGCATAACTATTTTTGTTAGATCCCAAAGTCTTTCCAACATTTCAAAATCATTTTTGAAATCAATTCAAATTATCTTTTGAATTTCCAAAACCAAACCTAGGTTTTTCCAAACAACTTCCATTTAAAACAATTTTGCAGCAATTCCTCTCTTGGAAACCCGAAAATGAATACCGATGATGTCGCGATCATCATCGGAATTATTTTCCAATGACCTAAAAGAGTTTAATGCTTTTTATCCTTCCAAAACATTTTTCAAAAAACTTTGAAAATCATTTTCAAACCTAAAAGGAATTAATCCTTTCCAAATCTCAAAACTTCAAATCCTTTCAAAAACATTCTTAAATAATTCTCTGGAATTCTATTTCAAGTTATAAATCACATTTACGATTTATATTTACAAATCTCATTTGTATACAATTTATTTCTTAACCTTTGGTTATGTTTTCAATATCTTATTCAATTTCAATCATAATAATTTAATATTATCACTTCCTAACAACCAAGCAACCATATAGTATAACAATTTATGGAAAATTATTTCTTGTATATACAAGACTAATTTGGGTAAAATTATTTCATTTACCCTATTTTAAAACAATATCGTGTCGAATTGTTCTGTACAAGTGTTTAGAGATTCCTATCAATAACGTTAATTACTCATATTGACCAGAATCCATATACCACTCAACAAACCAATCATCACAATATTAACAATTTTATATTCACTAATAAATACGCGCTCATATCTATTAATACACTCAAAATCATTCTAAAGAACTACTGACTCTATCTCTAATGAGTATTTTTCCCTACCAGAGCCAAGGTTGTCGCTTAACCAAATGCTCTGATACCAAATTGTAACGACCCAATTTTTCGACGTTCGAAAGTCGACGTCAATACGTCCACTGTATCAAATGCCGCACAATCGAATGCCAAAAACCGAACCGTTAGGGTTAAAGAAGAAGAAGATAGAAGAAGAAAAAAGAAAAAATAATAGAATCTCACATTTTGCAGCGGAATAATATATAATAGACAAATGAATAATCTTTAAAACAAAGAACTATATCAGTTTATACATATATCATCAGAGTTTACAATAACACAACAGCGAAAAAGAAATATCATATACTATTGATACGCCTCGCCATCCAACTTGAACTCCAGATCTCCACAGCTTATCTTTTTCGACTTCGCTCTAGAATAATGATAACCTGGCTCTAGGCTGCCCGTGTGGAAAATTGTGGGCACCTAGTGTTTAGAAAGGGAACAATAAACTCCAGGCCAGTCATGGGACTGGTGTGAGATCTTAAAAACAGTTATTTTCACAAAGAAAAGAAATCCGCTATGCTTTTTGAAAACGAAACTACCATAAGGCCTCCCCACACACAAACAATGCAAGCGCACAATTGGAGGAGATTTATCCTTATGATAGTCAAACATGCTTGATACGCAAAATCTCTTTGATATTATTATTATTAGTGCATAGTGTGGAAAACATTTCGAAAGTATAATATAAATCTTAGCCAGCATAGGTACCATTATATTATGCCTGCTATAGCTACCTCTTGAGGAGGCAGGTCATACAATTGCAATCGTAAAGGGCTTGTATTGTTTCTTTGGATTTCCAACAAATGGTCAGGCTAAGGAACTTCCTATGCCACATGGGTAAGCCTCTGGAGGGACACTCTGAGAACCTAACCGGATCTACGCCAACACAAGGCCGGGTTACCTCTGTAACTAGATAATACCTACAAGTATGCCATCCCTGGTCATTACCGACCTTTATCCAAGGATCCTTAACCACAAAGCAACAACCACAAAGCAATAAATTTGCAGCAACCACATAAGTTAAATATCTGGGCTCCATACCATGATACCACCCTTTCCCAGAAGAAGATGGACATACCCTAAGGGCACGACCCCTAATAACCTTGTCGCATCCTTCCTGTTTCGACCATTTTTGGGTTGTGAGGTCCGACGAAGTCTTATCCACAAAGCTACGCTTTTCACAAAAGCCATGCTTTGATCAACAAATGATCGGCGGAATTTCATATGCCACATTACCAAATTGGGAATGTACCACTAGTAACCATCAACTACATAACCTCTAAGCTCGTACTTCTCAGAGAAGGGTATTGAGCTAAGAGAATAAATTCTCCGCCACCAATAGAAATGCATTTGATAGAAACCATCTTTACATCTCAAAGTGTAACGTCAGACACGCATCCATACAAGTTCGTTCCGAGATCGAACGGAACCAAAGGCACTTCAAAGAAGCTCTTGCAATTCGGATATTCACAAATCACGTCCGGACTTTCCATCACAAAGGGTGATATAATCTCTATACCGGAGCAACTTGGTGCAGAGACATTCGACAGGCAATCCTTTCGTTTTCGAAAATACCTGGTCTTCAACACCATCTTCAAATGCAATTCCATTTCGTCGTATCATTATTCGGAATGGGTTTTATGGCACAAAGTCCTCTTCTAGCTAATCCGAATAATGAGCGCGTATTTTAAAAGTAAGTGTTACATTCAGATTTCAATTAAATCATAACAATTTCCACTTTTGATCTTTTACAAAAGATCCATCACAAAGATTCGACGTGGTTTTCGAATATCCATTTGGAATCCGACCCCCGGTCGCATCGAAATTCAGATGCCATTTAAAGGCCAATATTGATAGTCAGTTATTTAACTATCAAACAATATTCACTACAATCACCAAGATTTAAATAATTTTCCCCCAATTATTTACTTTCAAAATATTTTTGCAAGATATATTTTCAACACTTCAACACTTTGAAAACATATTTCAAACCATTTTCCTCACGCGAAATAAATTTCCAAATATTTATTTATTTTCACTGAAAATTTGCCGAGTGCGAATACTTTAAAATAATTTTAAATAATCATTTATCCCAAAATATATATTGGGAATACTTAAAAATGCAAACTATTTTTAAAAACTTTATTTTAAAATATTAGTTATGGAATTTTATATCAATATCTCATATAAAACTCAAGTCCAAACAATTGTAAAAATAAAATTGTTAGATAGTGTAATTATTAAAATATCCATTTTCTAAATCAAATACCAATTTAATCTTTAAAATAACCATTTCCATAATCAACTTAATAATATTCGCTTTAAAGATTTAAAAACAATTTCCGAAAATAATTTCTCCAACAATATTCTTTCAAAGCAAATTCTAGAACTTTTAATTTATACTTTAAAAGCTACTTTGAAAATATCCCTGGCTTTCCAGGGAAAATACACTTTCCATTTTAAAATGGTCCATTTAATTCAATCAATAAATCCTTCTTGATTTCTTTTAAATTTGCATTCCAAATTCGTAAATTTCTTTTCACACTTTTTAAAAATAAACCAATATTTACATTTAAAACAAATTTCCCTATCCTTTATAAATTCCATTTGAATTTAAATTTCCAAATATCTTCTGATATATGATTTTCAAATCGATTTTCCAAATTTTCACTTTCAAACATCAAATCAAATTCCAAATTAGTTTTCAAATTACGAATTGATTTCTAAATTTATTTCCAAACACCAAATCAATTTTCAAATTGATTTCAAAAATTTATTTCCAACACCAAATTAAATTTTCAAATCGATTTCCCAAAGAATTATTTTTAAACACTAAATCAATTTCCAAATTGATTTCTAAAATTTGTTACCTTTTAAAATAAATCCCTTTATTTTTCCCAAACTATTTAAAATCTGAATTTTAAATAAATTCTTCATCTATTAAACAATATCACTCAAAATCCATTTATTAAAATCTTTTTCCCATATTTTGGAATTTATTCGGTAACATTACAAAAATCAATCTTTATACTTTTAAATTTCTTCTTTTAAATTTATCAATTCTCTAAGGTGAATTTACTTAGAATTTTTGACTTTAATTACAAAAAATCAAATTTTATATTTTCGGTATTCTACAATACCAAAAATATATTCGGCCAAACCATAGCCTTCAACGATTTCAATCACAAATATAATCATACGTAGATTATAAATAAATCAACACACAACATATGAAACAAATTCAAATATTTGTTTAATCCAGTTGGATCCCTCCAACCTGTTTCTCTACATCCACAGATGTTAGCACAACAATTAAATACCGATTCCACCTCGAGGTGGAATATCGCGGCATATGAGATTATATAATACCATCCGCTATTATGCGGCGCATAGGGTCTCATCCGCTATATAATGCGGGAAATCAATCAATAACTGAAATTCCAATTATTTAAATTTGAGTGAGAAGATCTAACCTTTGCTTTTATTTTGCAATCCATTTCCATTCCAGCTTGTTTTCATGATTTTTAACCTTGTATAAATATTAGATGATTTAACTAATATTCGAACAAATCGAACAATTCATACCATTTTATAATTTTAATTCAACTAATAATTTAATTTCAAATTAATGTTTTAATTTTCAACCAATTTCCTTTTTAATAAAAACATTTTAGCAACTAGAATAATTAAAAAAGTTAATTAAATAAATTAAATTCCAAAAATCTAACTTTTATAAATTCTTTAAGCATTTTCTTTTCTTTTTCTTTGAAACCCTTACTTATAAAAATTAATTTATGTAGATTGAAAATAAAATTTTATATAATCTTTCCCTCTTTCAAACTCCCATTTTTTTCTGTTTTAAACTAGAGCATGCATGTGTGTGTGTATTTATACATTTATTAAATAAAACAAGAACATTTTATATCTTACTCCTTTAAATTTTAAACAAACTGTTATAACATATATATCTATTTTCCTTTTCAGAAAATAACCTATATAGATTCAAGGAGCTAATTTTCATATAAACACCCTTTCATATATTTTTTCTCTTCTACAATAACAATAATAATTTTACTTTACTGTATAAAAATTTCTCTGCATGTATTTTCTGCCTTCCTACAATTAAAATAGGCATGCATATATATATGTATATATACATCTACACACATACACACACAAATATATAAATATATTAATTCAGAAATAACTGGAAAATAAATTCGAACCTTACTGCCATAACCCAGCTCGAACAAGAAAAACATCATAAAGATCGCCCCCAAAACAACGCCGACTATCGCAACTACGCTGCTAGTCAAATCGAGTGTCAACATGCTAGGCCAAGCCGCCCTCCTCGTCGAACTTATATCGATCGCACCACCACACAGCGAATGCGACCCTAAAATTGCGACCTGGCCCACGCCGTCGATCTTCACTTGCCTCGCCTAACAACGCGCACCTCCCCGATTTCATAGTGCAGCACTTCTCGATTTCAAATTCGCGTGCGCGTTGCTCCTTCCACATCGATGACGAAACGACGAAGAATGCTGATCGCGATCCCAGTTGCCGCCGTGTCGATTCGATCTCGTTCCTATGTTTTTTTCTTTTTTTCAAACGAATTTATTTGTTTCGAATTGAAGACGAAGAGGGGCATCTCCCATTATTATTGTTTTTTTTTGAATTTTCAGTTTTCGATTTTTTTCTGTTTAAAAACAAAAGCAATGCTCGAGTTTTACTTCTCTTTTATTTTATTTTTTTCTTTATGTTATTTTATTTGGATACACATGTAACAAAAATCTAACAAAGTGGGACACGTCCTAGAAGGGATAAAATGTGTAAAATTTTGTCTGTTGCGTATATGATTTATATATATATATATATATATATATATATATATATATATATATATTTAAAGTCAAATTCAAATCGTCTCGGTTCCGCAACTCACAATCTCGATCTCCAATCGAGGCAATCGCTAGGCGTTTATAAAGTTATACCCCTACCCGAACACAATGGAATAGGTTCCGAGTCCAAATTCGATCGTATGGAGAAGATAGTGTTTTGAACCTAGCTATTAAATTGAATTTCGATAAAGAAATTCAGTGCGTTTGTTTATCATACGGTCAAACGATCCATTCAAATGCTACAAAAATTGAAATCCGATAACAATACACTATTACGGATCCAATAGAACTTGTTTCGTCGAATTCCGAGACTGTGTCTTGGAAGGCCATTTTTAAATATCGATTTAAACGATATAAATTCAAAACTGAAAAAATTCACTTTCAATTTCAATGCTGAAGCTTTCATCATCTTTAGTATTATCAATACAAAATTTTTTAAGCCTTTGAAATATTTTTAACTGGCTTAAAACTCAAGGTCCCAATTTTTACCCAACTTCAATAAATTGATTTCAAAATTTTAATTGCCAAATCCATAGTTATATCTAGAATTCAAGTTAAATTAACTTCCATTAAAAATCAATTAAATATTTCATTTTCAAATGTTAAAATTTTTGGGTCGTCACACTAATAGTCAATTTATTGGTTTATTTACTGTTTGAATTTTTGTATTAAACCCTAATAAATATTTTTCTATGATTTGAATATTTATTTTTAAATAAGTATTTAAAATTTATTATGAAGATAAATTTTTTTATACTTTTATTTAGAAATTTAATGTAAGATTTAACTATACTATTAGCATTAGTTTAATAATCTTGAGTTTATACTTATTTTAAAAATATTGAGTCTGATAATTATCGGATTTAAGGAACTTTATTTTAAAGCTTATTACAATGTTTTGATATAAATTTCTAACATTGTTTTATACTTTTGAAAATCTTTACATAATGCTATGAGGATGTTTTAAATATATCTTATATTTTACTAAGTGAATGAGTTTAAATGTTTTAATTGAATTTTTATATATATTGAAATATTTCTTTTCTCTTCAAGGGGAATACCAAAAAAAACTTAAATTTTTATTCATTGACCAAATTAAGTTATAAACTTTGGTAAGGGCGGTAGGAACTTAAGTAATATTTTATGAAATGATTCATTAATGACTTAAATCCTTAATGGAAAACAAATTATGTAAGTGGTTGATCTTTATATAAATAAATGAATGCAAAAGTAAATAATGAGGAAAAAAACCAGTAGATTAAACTAAGTAAATTTAAATTTGAATTTAAATTATTGTAATGGAATAAAAAATTTACTATTTAATAATTGGAAGTTCTAAAGTTGAAAGTAAGAATTAAATGCTAAGTTATAAATGAAATATACAAGGAATTTGAAATTTGTAACTTATAAACAAAAAGATATGAAAATAAGAAATGAAAACTATTGAACATTAATTTACTAAAACAAAATAAGATAAACTTGTATAACTTTCAATTACATTCTTAGAAACATATATATAACTTACCTGAATATTAAAAGTTGTAACGTTAAATAAAGATATGTAATGGAATATTGTACAAGAAGAACTTAAATCATGAAACTGTTTAATGAAATTTACATTTCTAAATAAAAAATTTGATATGAAAATAGTTATAAACCTGAGTTATAATTGTAGTGCTACTAAATAAAATGAAATAGAAAGTGAATATTGTGAACAAAGAATTATGAACTTAAGTTAATGTTTGAAGCTATTGATAATTAAAGTAAATAATAAAATGAATACTGTATTAAATTTAATGATTGTAACTTCAAAAATGGTTGATTATTTTGATCCCTTATGAAGATTGTATGCTTTTGCAAAAGATTGTGTTGTGTTGTATTGATTTATTTTGATTTTATGTGATAATGGTATGCTTTTGGTTGAAAGTGATTGTTGTTATGTTATGTTGATTGTTTGTTACTGATTTAAAACAATATAATCATTTCACTTCTACATAATTATTAACTTCTTCGGATTATATAAGTGGAATAAAGGTTATGGAAGCAATTGCTACTTCTTTTTGTTTCATAAAATAAGCGTTATTTTCCCAACAAATAGGTACGTTCTCGGATTACAGTTTTTTAGCAATATTATATTGTTTTTCCCATGGTTGGGATATATTATTTTGAAAATTATGATATATATTGTTTTATTAATATTATAATTTTTCCCAAGCCTCTCCGTGCAAAGGAAACTCTGGCAAAAAATTTCTTGAATTTTAGACTTGGAAAATTTCATGAAATGTTTTCCAAACTTTTGTTAAATTGAATATAAAAGGATTTAATTTTTTACAAATTAATATATTTTATTCAAATTATTTATTATATAAATAAATTGTTTATAAATTTAATATTTTGAATAAGATATATTTATTATTTAATTTCTTCTTTTCCCTTCCTTTTGCTTTTTGGGGACGAAAAGTTTTGAGTGAGGGAGAGTGTAACGACCCGTAATTTTCGACAATTAAAATAGTAAATTTTAATAAAATTTTGGGGTTAAATATTGGAAGAAATAAAATTTTGGGATTTATTTATGAAATAATAAGCAGAAAAATGTAATAGTGTTAATCTAAGATAATTATCAACAAATTTGGATGAAATTCCAATTAATTGAAATAATAGAAATGCTATACTTGATTATAAATTGAATATAAGAGAATTAATGAAAATATTGGATTTACCAAGGAAATAATAGATGGTTAATTGTAATTGAACAAAAATTAATGTTATAAAAGAAATGGTAACATTTGTTATAAGTAATAAGCCTGTAAATATAATTAATTGATTTTGGTAATTTTATTGAGAGAAATATAATTTGTTATGTATTAGTGAAATAATAACTAAAATAAAAGGTAACAATGTCAATTAAAGTTAATTATTAATAACTTGAAAGGAATTCCAACCAACTGAATTTATGTAAATGTTATAACTTGGTTATAAGCTTAATATAAGAAAACCAATATAAATGTGTAATTATGTAATGAAATGGTAATTGAATAAAATTAGAGTTATTGTAACATTAATTGTAAATAATGAACTTATAAATGTAATTAAAGGTTAACGATATCAATTGCTACAGGTTACCTATTTGTTTAGTTCGTAAAATTTAATTTGAAATCAGTTGCAGTTAATTTACTTAATTAGTACAGTTAATGTAGATTAAATTGGTAATCGTAGAATGTTAATTCAATAAGAAGTAATCAATTGATTGAATAAAAATAATTGAAATTCAAGTTTGAGTTATTTATTGAATTTTGCTGTAATAAATGGACTTATGGTAATTACATGAAATTAAATATTACATTAATTAAAATTTAGATGAAATTTGAAAATATTAATGTACTAAGATAATTCAATGTTAATTATACCATAAAATGATAATTGGTTGAATAAGAGGATTGAAATCCAAATAATGAATTTATTGAAAATTTCATTTACAATTACTAAATTTATGGAAATTGAAATATAAACATTGTAAATTGTGAAATATTAAATAATAACTTTATATAGAAATTTGTTATAAAGGATTATAAAATACTAGGTATGCCAAAATGATAGAAATTGTGATTTATTTGCTTTGAATTGAAAAGGACATTTAATTAATTTAAATTAATTAATTTAATTAATGTAAAAATAGCCATTTTGGCAGCTTTTTCGAATTTGGACGAAACCAGGTTTATCGGATCCGTAGCAGTGAACTATTGTAGGATTTCAAGTTTTGTAGCGAGACTTGTCATTTGATCGTACAGACTCGAAATGCCTAGAAATTTATTTAATTAAAATCAACTGAAATCAATTTGAAATAAGCTGATTTTAACATAACTTCTTCATACATGGAATTAGGACCTGAAACCTGCTCCATTAAGTTTAAAAATATTGAAAACGTCTATTTTGATATATGGGTTGATCCATTTTCATTACGGAGGCAGAACAGGCTTTTCGGGTCGTTTATCGTTCCAATCCAAATCATTCTGGGCCATTCATTCTATTTTTTCTGATCTGCCCATAAATATCTCATTACAAACCCTAATTATTTCTTATTTCTTATTGCCAGTACGTATAATTCTTTCTGCTCCTCTCCTTCAAATGGCAGAAACAGATTGAAACTTCAAACCCTCAATCAAATTCAAATAAAAAATTTAAACTCCTCAAACTATATCGAATTATATATCGATTTGAAGCTCTTGACGAGCGCAAGTCAAATATGTGATTCATTTTTCGATTTTGGTTTATGTGTGACCAAAAATTGGTGGTTGATTTTCGGTCGTTCATCACATCATGATCAACGATGATGGATCGTCGAATCATCGGCATGGATGGATAGAGATTGTTGTACGTAGTCCATCCATGCTAGCCGTTTGTCGATAGCTGGCTAGATCGCCGGCATATTTTCGATTAGGGTTAGAATTCCATTGGAGGCAGCGGGATTTCCATCTCGACCTGAGGTTGCCGTGGTCGAGGCAGACACCCGGGAGTTCGGCGATCGCGAGGGGGTGAGTCTTGCATGGTCGCGGTAGGCAACTTGGTGGTCAGCGTTGATCGATGTCGGTGGTTTCGCATCTAGCACGTGCAACAGGGTAGTTTGATGTGGGAGAGAAGAGGGTAAGTGGCTCTATTTTATTTGTGAATTTATTTTATTTTTATTTTAAAATTTCAATCGTTCTAATATGCGTAACTTTTACATACGAGATCTGATTCACGTGCTATTTCTTCCACTTGGATTGTATCGAAATTCTGGACATTTTGATGCTGGTTTAGATGAATTCTGAGGCTGTTTGAATTTCGAGGTTAAATTCGATTTAAATTCAATTTAAATTCAAAGGTGAGTGTTTTAACCCACTCACAACTTCTAAAATTTCTTATGTTTGTTAAATTAAATTTATGATGTGATAGAAATTTATTTGTGGCTGTTTGGAATATTTTAAATCGACATCTCAGTTAATTTGAATTTATTTGAATTAAATCGTTATTTAATTATTATTGAATAAAAATTTCCAGTTAAATACCTGTTATTGTTTATCAGCTCTATATTGATATTTATTGATTGGTTTGGATGATTATTGTGATGGATGTTTGATTGTTGATATTGGATGAATGGATGTTGTATCTTATATCGTTATAATGCTGCAAGTTCACTATGGCTTGAAATGATACATACCTGAACGATCTTATAGATTAAGGGAAAATTGTTATGGGTTAAAATGATAAACTCGAACGGTTTTCATTGATTTGAAAATGTTGATTTTTGGTACTAGTTGAAATGATATATATCCATATAAATTTTTGAATTTGGATTATGTATTGGAATTGAATTATTTAACAGGTTTAAGTTAAACTTCGGATTTGTTTAGTTAAATGATTAAGATCGATATTTCAAATTATCTGAAACTTTTTAAATAATTATATTCACGTTGTACAATTTATAAGAGATGGAAATCTTGTAACATCTATGAAACCATTGCACTAATATTTCTATTTTATTTATTTTGATTTGACTTACATAAGACCTTTTAGTTCTGACTCGAATGTTTTGTCTTTTCATTACGCTCGGGTCAGTCTGAGCTTTTCAGTGTATTGAAGACTATTTTCTCGAGGACGAAGGCGAAGTTCAATATATTATTGCTATTTATTATTCCACCACATTCTGTGTTCCGCTGCATTATTTATTTATTTATGATGCATGCATAACTCTGACTTGAATTTGTAAAAGTGTAGTTAAATTATATTTGTAAAACAGCTTCATGAACTGTTTATTTGATTATTATATTTTGTCATTCCGTTGTGAGATTCTGTGTTTTATTTTTCCTTCTTTTCTTTATTTCATTTTTATCCCCATTAACAATCCTCTCTTTTGAATGGTTTAAATTAGACATGTATGGTTTATTGTCGATTTAAATCGTCCAAAAAAATGGGTCATTACACACAGACACAATGGCGTAACCCCCAAGGCTCAATTCTGATAATTTCACAAAGTTATTTTATCATTTAATTATTTAACGAATTAATTATTATTGGTCAAATTTCGGGTTGTTACAAATATAGAGTTAGAGCAGACGACAATAGAAAATATTAACTTTGCTTATATTATGTTAAAACGTCATTGTATTGATCAATAAGATGTGTTGAGTTGTGTCTGTGTGTATATGAGATTACATATCATATTTTTAGATATGATATAAAATTCATTATTTTTATTCACTTTGATTCTTTTACCTGGGAAATTTTCATTTTTCTCTTTAATATTGTATTATTCAAATTCTTTGAACTCACGTGCACTGCCTTATGTCATTAAAAGTTATGTATATTTTAGGTGTATTTAGGTATTTGAACGTATTTATGTTGACTCCAAATATTTTCTATCCTCATTGATCCACGCTATCGAATAATAAACTCCCTTTGATATTTTAATCATTGGATCCATGACCTCTTACACATATAAACCTAAGATACCATTTTGTTTGGGATCATAATTCAAAAGAGGACATTTGCATTGAATTCATTCCCATAGATATTCAACTTGTTGACATCTATACAAAACCTCTTTCTAAATATAGATTTATACATTTAAGTTAAGATTTGGGGATTATGGACATGGATTAGTATGACTTTTTATGTTTTTAAATGTTTTTTTCTATTTTCAAAAAAAATCTATCTCTTTACATTTTTGTTTGTTCATTTTTATTTTTGTACTATACTTCATTTTTTTGGCAATAGTGTCAAAATTGAGATTTCAATATAAAAAATATATTTTTAGATTACTTCAAAGTGTTCACTTTTTGAAAATGTGACTGTGACTGATTTGTACTTTTTTTTATCGAATGTATGAGTAATGCTTGCATCAATGATTAGGGAAAAACTATTGTGCTCTTGATAGAATATTAACAATATATATTTATGTCTGAATTTAAGCTTAACTTACAAGCCTTTTATTTTTTTATTATTACATAACCTAAGCCATTTTTATCTCTCATATCCTACCAATCCATATTTTCTATTCTGTGTATGTGTGGTTAATATTAACATAAATTGAAATGTGGTAAATTTGGTAAGAAAAAGTGGGTAATGAGGACCAGTCATGTATACTAACCCTATGAAAAGTAATACATATACATACATATATATATATATATATATATATATTATTTTCATAAAATTGTAAAATTTAACAGTTCAAGGTCTATAGAAGAAAAATTGGTAGGGTATATGCGTAGAGTTAAATTACCTAAGGATATCTAGGCTATGCTGAAAATTCCTTGGTCGTGGCATCTATATAGTTAATAACGGATAATATTGCCCACATATCATCGATATATCCATGTCGCTCCTAAATTGATATTTTTTCTAAATATCGCTTAAAATATCATTAGCAATATTTGCTCAATATTTGCAGATATGTCACTCTGATATCTAGTGTAAATTACCTAATATATTTTAAGAATGCTATTCATTATTGTATATATTAGAAAAAAATGTTTAAAAATTAAATATCTTCACATTCCCAATAATTGTTTTTTGTATATGGCGAATGATTGTATGTAGATCATATTAGGAAATCCAACACACTAATTTTTTAGTTTTAACCATACACCTTTAGTCTTGTTCGTCGGTCTTTGAATAATGAAAACTTTACTTATTCCATTATTTTATATGTTTTATTTTCCGCGAAGACTTTGCCACTAAAAAGGGGATTATGAAATAGCTAATTCTATTTTTAGTTTTTTTTTTTCTAATCGATAAGTTAGCTTATGAAAATTCATTTTATTAGTTATTGTCATGCAGCAAAATCTAAAATTGAAGAGTAGTAAAGTTATATATTTGGCATATCGATAAAGAACGAGCCAAAGTAGTAATTGGAACCAAATCAACCAATTGCTTATTCGATAAATTAAGTGAAAACGAAAATAAAGAAGCTAACGTAATATAGAAGATTAGACAATTGAAGGAATAATCAATACAGTATAAATATGAAGAAAATAATAAAGATGCACTTTATACGGATTTCTTGATTTCTATGAGCCTGTATTATGATTGTATTTAATATAATAAACTAGAAAATAGATTGTAATCTGTAAACTTTATGCAATCAGTCTTTGATAGTAATTTACATTATTAACCCAAATATTTGGAAATTTAACATCAATATAGCATATAACATAGTACAATACCATTTATAACATGTTCTATACATGTTCGATATTTTACCGATATTATCACGATATTTTGTAATATCTCATATTGGTACCTGATTGATATGTACCCGATAATGATATCAACTATTTAGGTTGACGCACACAAACTCATAAAGCAATGAATTATCCCTAATTTAAGAGACCTCGCGAAAATATGTGTGTATAAGTAACTTGATCTCATTTATAATGAGTTAGGAATAATACTATACTTATATAAATACTTCACTCGCATGAAAGAATGAATTGTATAATGAGTTTATTTTTGATTGAACCATATGCCATAGAATTTGAAATATTTTTGATATTATCATGCATTTTCTATTTTTGGGATATGTTTCACTACTAGAATTTTGTTCATAGACATCACATCTTTTACATCATGTAGAAAAACACATGATCTTAAAAAAATATAACATCGTTATTTTTATTGTGGATATTGTATAAAACACACACATCACATCAATTTTCAGGGCGATGTTAAAAATCTTATTATTATCTTTATAACATCGTTCTTTTACATTGATTTTTAGAGCAATGTTAAAATGTATATTCCAAGTTTGTAAAAAAGCACGGGAAAACTAAGTGTAGATATTTTGGTAGAAGACGCGGTGTGCAACCAAATTCCATCGTCTGTGAGCACAACCATCGCAAATAGTACTATTTATGTACACTTGTTATTTTCTTAAATTTTAATTAAAACATGGGAATATGAGCAACAAGCCCCTATCAATAATTAAAATAGACAAAATGCTATTTATCAAAAATTATATGTGAATCAAGTCTCAAATTCGTATACAAGGTGTAATGCACTATGGAAGATAGATAAAACGCCATTTATCAGTAATTATATGTAAATCAAGCCATACATCTCGTTTGTGCAGTTAAAGCGCTCGGCAGATTCAATTCGGCAGAGGTGCAAAAAGTCATAGCAGGGATACAGTAAGGATATAGCGGGATATAACGGGTGACTCTAAAATAGCATATAAAACTCATGCTTAATGTTTTTACAAGTATACAAATGGTATTTAAGTGAAAAATTAACATTCAACTGAATTATAATTAATACATAAATAATTTTAAATAAAAATATATATGAATATACTGTAAATAAACATAAAACTGTTATATAGCATAATTGAATTTAGTAGAATATTAGAGTATTTTCATTTCTGAAATGTATTAAAAATTCAATTAAATAAATTAATTTCATAATTTTTATAATATATAAATGTCATTTTCCAATTCATTTCTTTTAAAGAAGATATAGCGGAAATAGCGAAATATAGCGAATAACGGGATATAGCGAAAATAGCGGGGGCTTAAAGCAGAATGGCTCTATTTGGGGCTATATGGAAAAATCATAGCGGTAGAAATCCACTAGGAGATATAGTAGGGTTATAGTGGAGTAATAGCGGGGCATTAACTGTATAGAGCCGGATGATGAAAAATTATCATGTCCGGTGCTTTCGAGGGATAGATCCATAAGAATTCACCTATCCCAACAACAAAGAAACCTGACTTGAACGATCCTGTATTAAGAGCTAAATTGGCCAAAGGGATGGGGCTATTCCGTTGTAATTGTAAATAAATAAACGATCTTATCGTAGATCCATTATGATCTTGAAATTTTCTAAAATTGGAAACAGCAACCTTAGTCGCCATCTTCATATCAGGTTTACTTGTAAGCTTTGCGGAGTACGCCTTGCCGAGTTTGATACCACTCACTTCCCTTAGGGCCATATAAATCACTTTATATCTCATATACAAGGGGCAATGCGCTGCAGCAGGGATTCGGGACAACATTTTTTTACAAATACGTATAAAATTTTTTTGGAACAAATACATATAACATCTACAATCCACTTCCATCCTATCTACAAGCTTCCATGCATCTCCATCTAGCCATCTAGTTCTCATGATCTGCATGCATATGAACCTGCTAACAATTTTCTACCAAGTCGCCAAAATCCCCTCCTCATTATCTAAAAGCCCTAAACTTTGACTAAGTGCAGGAAATCAATTTTCATTTCCCTCATTCCCTTCCAAAATTCATTCACGTTCACACTCCAAAATTCATTCACGTTTGCTCTGATTCAGCCAAGGTGAACACTTAATCCCTTCATTCAATTTCAGCATATCGATTTCAATTTCATTATATCCATTTCAGTTTGATTCAATTTCAGTATCCCTTATCCCTAAACCTATGGCCCAACTATACTATAACGATTTATTGAAAATACATACTCATCAAAACCTAACCTGAAAATAGAGATTAAGTCTTGACCTAACTATTCAAAACCTGAAATCAATTTTCACTACAACGATCCCTAAATCTAATTACTCCATAATGATGATTCTTTCTCTTAGATTCATCCGCCCAGATTTTAGTTTCTAGTTGTGAAGATTTGCTTCATATCAGATTCTTCAAGTTCAGGAACTCTAGAAGTAGTTGAGCCCCAAAAACAATATCTCTCATAAAGGTAAGAATTTGTTGATACCCTAATATTTTACTTCGCTAATTTGAATTTTTTTCTTTCATCTAGATTAAGTTGTGCTTTCTTTTCTAGTCAAACTTTGCTTGTTAAATTGAAAGAAATTTCTATCTCTTTTATTAATTTTGTTTGCACCATGATATAATAACATGGTAAAATATTAGCCAGTGACGCGATGGTAATTCAAAGCTCATCTTATTTGTTTTAGTTTAATTTACAGTACATAAATGATGTAATCATTTCATAGGAGTAAGTGTGAGGTTTGTTCATACGCAGTCTATATTGTTTATGTATATAGGATTGAATTAGCATAAAAAGATTAAAAGATTTAGTCCACGTGTTGCACTGGTGCGCGCAACAAATGAGTTGTATAAACACATTTGAATGATATAATATTTTAATGTACAATGGATCCAAACTAACAAATATACGATACAGTATTATTATATATATATGATCAGGGCCGGTTCAAGCAGATGGGTTCCCTTGGCAACTAAAAGTTCTATGGAGAAAGAAGTTGAACACTGGTGCACCAGTCAAGAATTGAACCTGCAATCTACATCTTAGAAAACTTGCCTTCTACCAACAGCCCAATACAGTTTTTTGAACAAGAAATACAATAATAGCATAAAATATCAAACTCGGTTAACCTTCAGTTTGCTCCACCTTGTTGCCCCTCATCCGGGGGTTGCCCTAGGCAGCCGCCTGGCTAGCTTAGCCCTAAAACCGAGACTGTATATGATATGAACTTCAAGTTTGACTATGTTAAATTGTTGATTATAAAAGCCTAAAAACTAATTTCTTTTGTACGACCTTCTTTAGAAAATATGATGTATTCATTTATATAAGGAGTAAAAATATGGATGTACTATTTCTCTGCGTCAAAAATAATATCAAATCCTCGAGCTGGAGATTTCAATACCGAATTCAGGAGTAATTTTTATTTACTAGTATTCATATATAATATCATAAGTTCACGGCCTTATTTTATATTATTTTTGACCATCTATATTGGTTTCAAACTAATTTGATATTTTAGTAGCAGGTGATATTTCTACTTGATGAAAAACTTATAAACAATGAAACTGATTTATATATGTTATGATGGCAATCTTTTAATATATTGTACATTATAATGTTTTATGAAACAATAAAAAGATCGTTTATCGTTTGATTTACTTAAGATGAATTCTAAACGTATAAACTAATTGACATGTCAAAATATATCTGAATAAAAGTATTTGGTCTGGTTAGATTACGACTACCAAAATTCAACACTAAATTTTTTATAATTAATTATAAAATCATGCATACTTGGAACACATAATAGACAAGTAGATTCCAATTGAAACTAATTATAAAGACAAGTCATATATTGTAGGTAAAAATTATTCCATTCCATTTGATACTTACGTTGGTAATATTGTAGCAGTTAATTACATCACCTTATACATATAACGACCCGAAAATTTCAATGGTTTTAATAAGATAATTAATTGAAATTTGTGTAATTTTAAACAATAAAATTTGTAATTAAAAATTTATTATTTGAAATATGTCTATTTAAACATAGCAAATCGCAAATTTTCGTCGAATAATATAGATGTTCTATCAGTCGCTAGAAATTTAGTTTAAATCAGTTACTAACAGTTGAATTTAAAAAGTATTTTGAAACCTAAATATGTCAACATGACAAAATTTATTTAGAACACTCTGAATCAGACTACGAAATTCAGATGTTTCTAGCTCCGTTTGGATTTTTCCGTACGGAATAGCAACGTATATCGGTATCGATTATCCACTTTTGATAGGGTAATTCTATCATTGATATCTGTATATCGTTTTGATCGCCTCATCATGTTTATCTCTGTGGTACATTCACTTCTGTGTTTTGAAGTCTGGTAAGCAGCGGAATCTACAAAAAAGTTAACCGCATTGTTTTCGTATTTTGGCCTTTTGAGTTTTGTGACCTTTCAAATTTTCAACTGTTTAAAATCAACAGTTATTTGCTTTAATTGTTTCATGAATTCTAGCACGTGGCTTTTTCTATTCCAATGGTCAAAATTCTGTTGCTATTCTTTCACTATTGTTATTTTGTCCTAATATATATAAATTATATCAGTCTTTGGCATTCATTTCTTTCCTTAAACCTGTTCATCTTCACCATTCCTCAAATCCACCTTTCAGCCTTCACCAGAAACAAAATTTGCTCTACCACTTTGCCCGCGTTCAGCTTCCACCAACCACGCTCATTTTTCCCGGCCTTCCATGCCGTCACGCACACCAACGGAGTGCGCGACCCGCCACCTCCTAGCGGCGAACCCAAACGTCGTTCCCATCGTCAACATCCTTCGATTTGCCTGTAGCCATGCTAGCCTCTTCCCTGAACCAAGTTTTCCGCCTTGTCCCATGGTCGAACCACCTCCGTTCGTGTCGCTTTCCCTACCGAGCATAGCCACCTCCTCAGCCAACCAAGCCACAACACATCCACCTAGCACCCGAGTCCTTCCACCGCCTTCAGCCTTCATCTTCCAATACCTGCTCGCGTGTATTTACTTATTTTAAACAAGGTTAGTTATACAAATTTTATGTGTGCCAGTATAATTAAAGATGTTATATATATTTCAACTCTTTACATTTGCTTATATACATAGATGTTCATATATATATATATATATATATATATTTCAACTGTTCTCATTTGTCTGTATGTACATCTCCTACTCAGCTCCTCACTTCAGTGGCAGACAAACCCTAACCTTCCCAATGCAATTTCAATTCAAATTTCAGCCTCAAAAATTCAAAATTCTTAATATATATTGAATTATATATGGATTTGAAGCTCTCGATGAATGCAAGTCAAATATGTGATTCATTTTTTGATCTGGGTTTCGGTGTGGTCGAAATACGGTGATGAAACCTTGGTCGTTCATCGCGCGTCGGTGAACATTGTCTGATCGACGAATTGACTTATGGGTTTGGTAGCGACCGTCAAGCAGAGTTCATCGGTGGTGTTCGTTCCGAGATTCGACGGCTAGATCGACACCTAAATTTGAACTAGGGTTTTAATTATACAGCGGTTGGGAGCATTTGAGCTTGACTGGTGATGCATGGAGGACTGTTGGACATGGAGGAGTTGTCGCGCTTACCACTGGCGGCCGTGGGCGAGCGGCGATGAGCATCAAGAGGCGGCACATTCGAGCTTTTGCGTGCGTTTCTCAAGTGAAGTCGGGTTCGAACGTTTATCTAGGGGAGGGTTGAGACATGACATGGCATGTGAGTGGAGAGGTATTTGTTTCCTTTTTTTATTAGTATTTAAATTGAATTTCAAACACTCTAATCGATATACCTCTCTCATACGAGGTCCAATTCATGTGTTGTTTTCTCCGCTAGGATCGTATCGAAATTCCGGACATTTTGACGCTAGTTTCGACAGATTCTGAGCATGTTTGAATTTTGGATTTAAATTCAATTTAAATTCAAAAGGTGAGTGTTTTAACCCACTCACAACTTCTAAAATTTCTTATGTTTGTTAAATTTAATTCATGATGTGATTAGGAATTTATTTATGACTGTTTGTTATATTTTTAATCATCATCTCAGTTAAACTGAATTTATTTGAATTAAATTGTTATTTAATTTATTATTGCATATAAACTGCTAGTTAAATACCTTTTATTTATTATCAGTTTCTATATCGATATTTATGGACTGTTTTGGATGACGATTGTGATGGATGTTGATTGTTGATATTGATTAAATGGATGTCTAGTTTATATCGTTATAAACTGCACGTTCGTTATGGATTATTATTAATTCGGGATTGCGGTTTGAAATGATATGCGACCATAAAATATTAAATTACGGATTGAAATGATAAATATCCGTATCACTTGACCATAGGATAGAAAATTATATACAGACACCATGGTCTATATATATATATATATATATATATATATATATATATATATATATTTTTGAAATGATTTCTATGGTTTTGTAAAGAAATATATGATTTTATATAAATATTGATTTTAGGTATTATATAATGTTATTTTATTCTTGATTTTAAGTTATGTATAAATTTGTTTTAACATAGAATAAGCTTAATAATAAGTTTGATTTTTATTGAAGATAATATGGTTAAGTATTTAAATTATATTTTAATATAGAGTTTATAATGATTTTAACAAAATTAAGGTTGAGAAGACAAATTTGAACTTGATTTGAAATTGTATTTAATGAAGAAATTTATTGAATGAAACCGATTTGGAACTTATTGAATTTGAGATTTGTAAAGGATATGAATTATAACTTGATTTTTGTTTAAGGCGAATAAAATAAATATTTCAAGTATAAATAAATTGAAGGAAACATTTAGTATTTGTAATTTGGGTTTTATTTAAATGATAATGGATTTATTAAGTAAATGTTTCGAAACTAAATAATATAAAATTGAATTTGATATATATATATATATATATATATGAAAATATCAAACTTAGTTTAAAAATTGTTTAATACTTAAAGTTTGAAATATACTGAATTTGAAATGGTTTATTTTAAGGATCAAATCTATTTCGAAATCAATATAATTTGGAATGGTTTATTTGGAAGCTGAATTGAAGTGAAATTTCTGATTTGAGATTTGGTTAAATCTAAAATTTTGAAATTCGAGTTGTTTTGGAATTGATTTGTGAAATTGAAGAAGCTATTTTATTATATAAAGTATTTTAATATTTAAACCATTTTAGTGGTGGAAGTTATGTTTGAAAGTTATGAGTTTCAAAGTATTATGATTTGAAAGTGTTATATTTCAAGTGTTTTTGATTTCGAAGTGTTATAACTTTGAAAGTGCGATGATTTTGGAAAAGGATATATTTGAAATGAAAATGATATCGTATTGATATGGTTTTGAAATGGAAATGATATCATATTTACATGGTTTTGAAATGGAAATGATAATTTTGTTTTGAAATATATTTTTTTGAAATGACCGCGGTATTATAATAACGTTTGGTTGTTAAAGAGACCGGGATTGGAAGTTGTCATACTCTCTGCCAACTCCGAAAATCACTTTAACAACCGTACGCGGTGGAGATTCTAGAATGAAGTAGGATGGTGGCGACGTTCCTTTGAGGTATATACGTGGAACCGACTCCCATTAGTTGGCGTAAGTTGGCTAAAATAGGAGCGATCTCGGGCCAATGAGGTAGCTCCTCTGATCGGACACACTCCTTCGATATTATATTCTGACTTTGAGATTTATTTGGTGGCCACTTTTGATTTTGATTTAGGGGTATGGCTCGAGGTGGGCGGTAGTTGCGTGCTACGCGTTACCACCAGCCCGTGTGCGTAATAAGTATATCTACCCTAGCATTGCCTCATTGTGCCGTGTCACCTACCCTAGCGCGCCTTGTACGAGTTTGGTTTTCTCTCGTAGCCCGTGGAGTATCCTCTGGTGGCTTCCCGATCAGGAGAGACTATGATACTGGATGCACTACTGGGACTATTACATGTTAAAGGGAATATTGGGTCACTCCTAAACGTTATCCTAAAGTAAGTTTTTTTTACTATAGACACTATTTTAAAAGCGAAATATTACTACATAGTAAATAGTTTAACGGATCCTTAGGAGATGTGAATCCCGAGCATCTCCTAAGATGAAGATTGTATTACTATTATTTACTATAGTGTTCCACTGCATCACATTGTTCCGCTGCATTGTTATTTGTTATTGTTTAGTATGTGTAACTCTGATTCTGTGTTGTATAAGTATAATCAAATGTTTTGTAAAACAGCTTCATGAACTGTTTATTTGATTATTATATTTTATCGTTCCGCTGTAAGATTCTGTTTTGTTTTTTTCCTTTCTCTGCTTTTTATTATTCACCCAGATAAAAATCCGCACTTCTGTATGGTTTGAGTCTAACGTGTGTGGTCTATCGTCGATTTAAAGCGTACAAAAAGGCGAGTCGTTACTACCCTATGATGAGTCGCTGAGTGTATATATCTGAGGAAGCATATTTGTTAGTGTTACAAAATGGTTTTAATATATTGTTAATTTGTACCGTTTTATATTTATAAATTCTGGTTGGTGCATAGGACGCTATGACATTAATAGGGATTTCTAAACACTTAATATGACAGACCGACACAAGATTTGTTTTGAAATATAGGTAAATGAAATAATTTGGCCTATTATATTTTCTGTATATAAAGTAATAAATTTTTTAAAGTTTATATTTTGTTGTAATATATTGGTTGTTAGGTAGTGGAATTTATAAACATTGATTGGAAACGTGATTTGAAGATAATAAAATAAATGAAAATTGGAAATTTAGAACTTAAGTTCCTGGATTTTAAAACTTCCTTTCGAATAATATTTTGATATAATAATAATATTATTTGAAGTATTTTTCGATATAGATATTTCATCATAAATTGAAAGAATTATTTAAAGAAATTTTGAAAAGAAATAAGTTTAGTACTCCCCTCTCTGTCGCTGGAAAATAATTTCGATGATGAGTGCACGCATCATTGACATTCATTTTCGAGTTTCGAAGTGGGATGGCCACTGTAGTAGTTTTACTACAGATTTATTTTGATAAACAAAGGTAAAATGTCAAATTGTTTTAAATATAATTGGATATATAAGTTATAAGTGTATACATTTATCTATTATGTTTAAAATGATTTGAAAATGGAACCTAGCATTTAGTTCTTAAATTTCTATAAATTGGAGATTTTCAATTGTTGTAATGGAATGAAATTTTAACCATTTAATGATTGAAATCCTAAATGAAAATAAGAAATTAAATGCTAAATTATAACTGAAGTACATAAGAAATTTGAAATTTGTAACTTATAAAACATGGGATATGATTATTGAACATTAAGATAATTAAAAGAAATAAGATAAACTTTTGTAATTTTCGGTTACATTCTTAAAAACATATATAAACTTACCAAATAGTAAATGTTGAAACGTTTAATAAGACAAGGTAATAGAAAATTTTACAAGTAAAATTTATGTACTGCAAGTGTTCAATGAATTACTTTTATAAATAAGAATTTGATGTTATAGTTGTTATAAAGTTAAGTTCTGACTGAAATGTTACTATAATAAATTGTGATAGAAAGTATTGTAAATAGATGATTATAAACAAGAGTAAGTGAATTAATATGCTAATTACTTGAATTGAACACGAATACTATAAATAAATGAATGTAAATAAATGAAATTAAGTAATGAATGAATGAATGTAATGCAATAAAAAGAAATTGACAAGATGTGAATAAATGGAAATGATTTTTTGTAAGTGATAAATGAAAATAAATGAAATAAACACTTAATGAATGAATGTGAATAAAATTTTGTAAGAAATAAATGTAAGATTAAAGAAAGTTGTCACTGAATGAATGAAAAATGAACAATAAATCTTGTGAAAAGAAATTAATAAGAATAAACTTAAATAATGTTAGAATCTGTTGTTTATTTGGTTTATAGATTGTTTGGGAAATGATATTTCTAATTGTTTGGATGTATGAATAATCTGTTAAGCTTTATCCAAGACTGTTGAGCAGAGGATATGCTTAGTAGCTTATTTGTCATGCTATGCAATTTAGAATGACCCGAACAAACCATTTTTTGTTTGCTTCGGATGGATAATTGATTTGTATTGATTTTGTATGATGATTGTATGTTGTGGTTGCAAGTAATTGTTGTTGTTTGAAATTGGTTTGTTTGTTAGTGGATGAAACAAAATTAATATTTCATTATGTATAATTATTAACTCTTTTTAGATTATATAAGTGAAATACAGGTTATGGAAGCAATTGCTATTGTTTTTGGTTTCATAAAATAAGCGTTAATTGCCCGACAAATAGGTACGTTCTCGGATTATGGTTTTCTAGTGCTATTATATATATTTTCCCACCGTTGGGATATATTATTTTGAGATATTGTGATATAAATTTTTCTATTTGATATTATTTTTCTCTCGAGCCTCTCCGTGCAAAGGATACTCTGCCAAAAATTTTCGAAAATTTGGGACCTAGAAATTTTTCTGAAATATTTTCCAAGTTTTTTTAATATTGAAAACAAAAGATTTAATTTTATTTAAATTTATGTATTTTGTTTAAATTATTTTATTTTGTAAATTTGTTGTTTATGAATTTAATATTTTAAATAAGATATGTTGGTTACTTAATTCTTTCTTTTCCCTTCTTTTTCCTTTTTGGGGACGAAAAGTTTTGAGTAGGGGAGAGTGTAACGACCCGTAAATTTCGATAACTAAATTGGTTAATTTAATAAGATTTTGAAATAAAATTTAGAGAGGAATAAAAACTTTAAAATTTATAATGAAGTGAATGTTAAGCATTGGTTATTAAAACTAATAATTGACAATTGAAGTGAAATCAAAATAATGAAATAGTGTAAATTGTTGCACTAGGTTATAAAACTAAATATAAGTAAATAAGGGTAAGTGCTGTATAAATAAATGAATTAGTATAATTAATGGTAATTGGATGAATTCAGTGTTATTATAATAATTAGTAGAAATTTATAAACTTAAGTGTATTGTAAAGTTAATGGTAATGATTGTTATATTTATTGGTCTACTAAATTAAAATAGGAAATATTTAATGTTATTAATGAGAATCAATGCAGTAACGGAAGGTGTTAATGTAATAAAATAAATAGAATTGGAAATTCATTCATAAGTAGTAATTGATATAATAAAAGTATGAACCCAAATAAATGAATTAGTTAAGAATGTTAATCGTAATTAATATATATATTGGCAAAAATATAATAAAATGGGAATAGTATTGTTAATAAAAAGGAAAGATGGAAATTTGAACATATTAATGTAATGAAGGGTGAAACAAATGTTAACTTTGTTATTGAATAATAATTGATTTAGATAAAAAGGATTGAAATTAAGTCATGTTAATTTATTGGAATAAATTATAATTAATTGAATTTATTGAATTTGTGATTTAACATTTTAATTGGTGGAATATTCAATGTCAAATAGATATAGGGATTTGTTAGAAAGGATTATATACTACCTAGTAATCCAAATTGATAAAAATTTGTCCATTATGGAATCAGAATTGAGAAAGTGATTTGATTAATTAATAATTCAATTGTTTAAATTAACTGGAAGATAGCCATTGTGGCCACTGACTTGGATTTCGAAGAAACCAGTTTCATCAGATCCTTAATGATGAATTTTTGTAGGATTTCAAGTTTCATAACGATCGAGCTTGTCGTTTGATTGTACGGGCTTGAAACGCCTAGAAATCAATTAAATTGAAATCGATCGAAATCAATTTGAAATAACTTGATTTTAGCATAACTTCTTCATACTATAAAATTTGAACTTGAAACCTATTCCATTGAGTTTAAAATATTTGAGAACATATATTTTGATATATGGGGTGACCCATTTTCATTCCAGAATCGAAACGGGCTTTTCGGGTCAATTATCGTTCAAAAACCAAATCAATTGAACCCATTTGTTCCTATTTTGGTTCTGCCTATATATATATATATATATATATATATATATATATATATAGTTATAAACCCTAGCCACTCTTTATTCTCATTTGTCTATACGTACATCTCCTTCTTAACTCCTCACTTCAATGGCAAACAAACCCTAATCTTCCCAATCCAATTTCAATTCAAATTTCAACCTCAAAAATTCAAAATCCTTAATATATATCGAATTATATATGGATTAGAAGCTCTCGATGACTGCAAGTCAAATATGTGATTCGTTTTTCGATCTGGGTTTCAGTGTAGCTGAAATAGGGTGATGAAGCCTCGGCCGTTCATCGCGCGTCGATGAACGTTGTCTAATTGGCGAATTGACTTATGGGTTTGGTAGAAATCGTCAAGCGGAGTTCATCGGTGGCGTTGTGCCTAAATTCGAACTAGGGTTTAATTTATACAGCCGCTGGGGGCATTTGGGCTCGACCGGTAACGCGCGAAGGAATGCTGGATGTGGGGGAGTGGTCGCGCTTGGCACTGGCGGCCGTGGGCGAGCGGCGACGAGCATCAGGAGGCGGCGCATTAGAGCTTTTGCGTACGATTCTCAAGTGAAGTCGGGTTCAAAATGTTTATCTAGGGGAGGGTAGAGATATGACGTAGCATCTGATTGGAGAGGTAATTGTTTGCTTTTTTTAATTATTATTATTTAAATTGAATTTCAAACACTCTAATCGATATAACTCTCTCATGCGAGGTCCAATTCACGTGCGGTTTTCTTCGCTAAGGTCGTATCGAAATTCTGGACATTTTAACGCTACTTTGGACAGATTCTGAGCTTGTTTGAATTTTAGGTTTAAATTGGATTTAAATTCAATTTAAATTCAAAAGGTGAGTGTGTTAACCCACTCACAACTTCTAAAATTTCTTATGTTTGTTAAATTTAATACATGATGTGATTAGGAATTTATTTATGACTGTTTGGTATATTTTTAATCATCATCTTAGTTAAATTTAATTTATTTGTATTAAACTGTTATTTAATTTAGTATTGCATATAAACTGCCAGTTAAATACCTTTTATATATTAACAGTTTCTATATTGATATTTTGTGGACTGTTTTGGATAATGATTGTGATGGATGTTGATTGTTGATATTTGTTGAATGAATGTTTAGTTTATATCGTTATAAACTACAAGTTCGTTATGGATTATTATTAATTTGAGATTGCGGTTTGAAATGATACACTACCGTAAAATATTAAATTGCGGAATGAAATAATAAATATCTGTATCACTTGACCATAGGATAGAAATTTAAATACAAACACCATGGTTTACATATATAAAATATTTTTGAAATGATTTCAATGGTTTTGTGAAGAAATATACGGTTTTATATAAATATTGATTTTAGATATTATATAATGTTATTTTATTCTTGATTTTAAGCTATGTATAAATTTGTGTTAATATAGAATAAGCTTAATAATAAGTTTGATTTTTATTGAAGATAATATGGTTAAGTATTTGAATTATATTTTAATATAAAGTTTATAATGATTTTAATAAAATTAAGGTTGAGAAGATAGATTTGAAATTGATTTGAAATTTTATTTAATGAAGAAATCTATTGAATGAAACCGATTTGGAACTTATGGAATTTGAGATTTGTAAAGGATATAATTTAAAACTTGATTTTGGTTTAAGGTGAATTAAATAAATATTTCAAGTATAAGTAAATTTAGTATTTGTAATTTGGGTTTTATTTAAATGATAATGGATTTATTAAGTAAATGTTTCGAAACTAAATAATGGAAAATTGAATTATATATATATATATATATATATATATATATATATATATATATATATATATGAAATTATCAAACTTAGTTTGGAAATTGTTGAATACTTAAAGTTTGAAATATACTGAATTTGAATGGTTTATTTTATGGATCAAATCTGTTTTGAAATCAATATAATTTGGAATTGTTTATTTAGAAACTGAATTGAAGTGAAATTTATGGTTCGAGGTTTGGTTAAATCTAAAATTTTGGAATTTGAGTTGTTTTGGAATTGATTTGTGAAATTTAAGAAGCTATTTTATTATATAAAGTATTTTGATATTTAAACCATTTAAGTGGTGGAAATTAAGTTTCAAAGTTATGAGTTTCAAAGTATTATGATTTGAAAGCGTTATGTTTCAAGTGTTTTTGATTTCGAAGTGTTATAACTTTGAAAGTGCTATGATTTTGAAAAAGGATATATTTGAAATGAAAATGATATCGTATTGATTTGGTTTTGAAATACAAATGATATCATATTTATATGGTTTTGAAATGGGAATGATATTTTTGTTTTGAAGCATAATTTTTTGTTGAATTGACCGCGGTGTTAAAATAACGTTTGGCTGTTAAAGAAACCGGGATTGGAAGTTGTCACACTCTCTTCCAACTCCGAAAACTACTTTAACAACCAGGTACGCGGTGAAGATTCCAGAATGAAGTAGGATGGAGGCGACATTCATTTGAGGTATATACGTGGACCCGACTCCCATGATTGGCTTAAGGTGGCTAAAACAGGAGCGATCTCGGGCCAATGAGGCAGCTCCTATGATCGGACACACTCCTTCGATATTATATTCTGACTTCGAGATTTATTTGGTGGCCACTTTTGATTTTGATTTGGGGGTGTGGATTGAGGTAGGGGTAGCTGCGCGTTGCACGTTACCATTAGCCCGTGTGCATTATTGGTATATCTACCTTTACATTGCCTCGTTGTGCCATGTCACCTACCCTAGCGCGCCTTGTACGAGTTTGGTTTTCTCCCGTAGCCCGTGGAGTATCCTCTGGTGGCTTTTCGGTTAGGTGGGACTATGATACTGGATGGACTACTAGGACTATTACATGTTAAGGGGAATATTGGGTCACTCCTTAACGCTATTTTAATGTAAGTTTATTTTACTATAGACACTATTTTAATAGCGAAATATTATTACATAGTAAATAGTTTAACGGATCCTTAGGAGATATGAATCTCGAGCATCTTTTAAGTTACTACACTCATGTTAGACATTGGATATGAGATGTCAAATCCCGTAAACATCTCTGATGTCATTCCACTCGTATTATTTACTGTTGATTTAACTTACATAAGATCTTTTAGTTCTGACTCGAGTGTTTTGTCTTTTCAATTCGCTCGGGTCAGCCTGAGCATTTCAGAGTTTGAAGACCTTACTTTTGGAGGACGAAGACGAAGATTGTATTACTATTATTTACTATAGTATTCCACTGCATCACATAGTTCCACTGCATTGTTATTTATTATTCTTTGGTATGTGTAACTCTGATTTTGTGTTGTATAAGTATAATTAAATGTTTTGTAAAGCAGCTTCATGAACTGTTTGTTTGATTATTATATTTTTTCGTTCCATTGTAAGATTTTGTTTTTTTTCCTTTCTCTGTTTTTTCTTATTCACCCCAATAATAATCCGCCCTTCTGTATGGTTTGAGTCTGACGTGTGTGGTCTATCCGTCGATTTAAAGCGTACAAAAATGCAGGTCATTACACATTATGTATCCGCGGTCTACGGGTTTTTGTTATCATGGTGAAATTCGCAAGACAATGATTGATTAAAGGTACGGATGTTTACTGAGGGACCCAGGCATAACCATTGTATATCTACGATCCATGATTCGATTCAGTTGATTTGTTTGGATTGTACTTCCCATATCGGTTTTGAAAGTTTTTCGAGCATTTTCACAGGGTGTTCAAACAGGTCTATTAAGTACTTAGAGAATTCTACCTTTGCGCCTGATCAATGCATGTCCAGAGTCTGCAGGAACGAGGATAAACTTGTTAAGGCATCGAGTTATAAAAGTATTTTCGAAAGGAAAATTTGTTTCGGTATAAAAGTATTTTATTATAAAAGTATATTAAACAAAGGAATTCTGTATTAATATTTGAAATTGAAATTCTTATGGTTCTTAATAAATTATTTATGCCCGATACTATTCTTTTGGATCTACCTTATCTACTTGGCTTTATTTATTCACCTATATATTGTTTTTTCAAATCTACCTTCTTTTACTTTTGAATATATCCTTTTAAAATATTGTTTATTTATATACTACATGGTTTAATCGAAAATTATTAGTATGTTATAAATATTTTAGAAATTATTAATTAAATAAAACATATTTAAAGTAAATGATTATTGATTAATTAATATTATTTGAAAGTATCTTGAGATAAAATTTATAAATTTATGAATTATGGGTGTAATGTTTTGAATAACTTCTTTGTAAATATAAGTAATGATGAGTTTTCATATATTTATAGAGGTTTATTTAAACATATAAATGGTACTTATAAAGGAAGCAAGAAATTTTACAAATGGGTTTGAAAAATATTAAAGTACTAAAGATAATTGAATTGCAAATGAAGTTTTCAAATGAATATTTCAAGTAAAATTTATACAGCTTTAAATTAATTATTTATCCTTGTCTTTCAATCTATTTTTCCTTTTGGTTGTTTCTATTCTCCTACCTTCTTCCTTTTCGGGGATGAAAAGTATAGAGTGGGGGAGAGTGTAATGACCCGAAAATTTTAATGGTTTTAATAAGATAATTAATTGAAATTTTGTGTAATTTTAAACAATAAAATTTTAAATTAAAAATATATTATTTGGAATACGTCTATTTAAACATAGTAAATGGCAAATTTTCGTCGAATAGTATAGATGTTCTATCAATCGCTAGAAATTCAATTTAAATCAGTTAATAATAGTTGAATTTAAAAGTATTCTAAAACCTAAATATGTCAACATGAGAAAATTTATATAAAACACTTTAATCAGACTGCGAAATTTGTTTCACAAAATTCGGACGTTTCTAGCTCTGTTTGGATTTTTCCGTACAGAATAGCAACGTATATCAGTACCGATTATCGACTTTTGATAGGATGATCCTATCACTGATATCTGTATACCATTTTGATCGTCTCGTAGTGCTGATCTCCGTAGTACATTCAATTCTGTGTTTTGAAGTCTGATAAGCAGCGGAATCTGCAAAACAATTAACTGTATCGGTTCCGTATTTTGGTATTTTGAGATTTGTGACCTTTCAAATTTTCGACCGTTTGAAAATCAACGATTATTTGCTTTAATTGTTTCATGAATTCTGGCACGTGGCTTTTTCTATTCCAATGGTCAAAATACTGTTGCCATTCTTTCACTCTTGTTACTTTTTCCTAATATATATAAATTATATCAGTCTTTGGCATTCATTTCTTTCCTTAAACCTGTTCATCTTCACCATTCCTCAAATCCACCTTTCAGCCTTCGCCAGAAACAAAATTTGCACTACCACTTTGTCCGCGTTCGACTTCCACCAACCACGCTCATTTTTCCTGGGCTTCCATGCAGTCATGCACACCATCGGAGCGCGCGACCCACCACCTCCTAGCGGCGACCCCAAATGCCATTCCCATCGTCAACACCCTTCGATTTGCCTGTAGCCGTGCTAGCCTCTTCCTTGAACCAAGTTTTCCGCCTTGTCCCATGGTCGAACCACCTCCATTTGTGCCGCTTTCCCTGCCGAGCGTGGCCATCTCCTCAGCCAACCAAGCCGCAACTCATCCACCTAGCACCCGAGTCCTTCCTCCGCCTTTAGCCTTCATCTTCCCATATATACTCGCGTGTATTTACTTATTTTATACAAGGTTAGTTATATAAATTTTATGTATGCTAGTATAATTAAAGATGTTATATATATTTCAACTGTTTACATTTTGTTATATACATAGATGTTCATATATATTATATTATTTATATTATAGTATGCAGTGATAGTATATATACATATATATATAAGTCCTATTTTTATTTTCATATATATGTAGTCAGATGTTCTTGGATATAGTAGTATATAAATGTATATATAGTTATAAAGTTATAAAGTTATATAATTATCTTATTAAAGTATATAATTTTCGTTAGTGAGCATGGAGTTTATATATATGGGTTAGTATGTGCTTTTTCTTTCGACAGTATGATTTTATATTGTTTTATCCATAAGTTTTGTTAGAGTATATATTTCACTAAAGTGTTAATTTAATTATGACACATGTATATATGTTATAGTTTGCTTTTAAAAAAAAATTGGGCTATCGACTTCCTTTATGAATGAGTTTATATTTTCACACTGGGTTTATACAGCAAGTTATGTATATATAAATATAAGTCGTCGTTGTCATTTTATTTTTATTATATAATGATTTTGATAGGATGTTTGTATTTGCCTGTAGTTATAATATGTATATTCATATATATACATACATATATATGTGTGTGTGTGTGTGTGTGTGTGTGTGTGCGGTTTTCAATATAGCATCAATTTTATAATAAAGTATATTTATATTGGTTTTATAATAATTATTAACTATAAAAATATATATCGAGATTTTAAGTTGTATATGTTTTAAAATTTAAGGTGGATTCTTATAAATATATATATATATATATATATATATATATATATATATATATGTTTGATTTTTGATATATGTGTTTAATTTAAAATAAAGATTTTAATATGTTATTTTAATAATTATTTTAAAATTAAGTATTTATTCTATGGATAATAATAAAAATAAATATATATATCATTCTTACTTCTACCGTGTTGATTCTGATTTGTTTCCATCAACATCTTTATATATCAGCTTTGTTCGTCGAAATCGTGCCAATCCTGCTTTTGCGTTGAAATTCATGCTTGGATTCCTAACCCATTTTAGTGACAAATCTCTCTAGCCTCGAAAGGTGAGCAATCACTCACGATTAATGTTCTTGTATTTATTAAATTTGATTTCAATTGAAACGACAATTGAAATATGCTGTTGTAGTTATTTAAATTGTTATGTGTACTATTATTTGTAACAGTTCACCTATGGGATATGACACCATATCATGTTGTTTATATTATATTGTTATTGACGATATATGCCTGTTATTAGTATTATCATCATATTTGTTATCACTCTGAAAGTTCCATGTTAGTATAGAATTCACTATGGGTTGAAATGATACATACTCAAACGATCTATAGAATAAGAGAAAATCATTATGGGTTGAAATGATAGACCTAAGAGATTTTCATTTGAATTGAATTTGAGATTGCAGTTGAAATGATATATACCCGTATATATTTAAATTACGGATTGAAATGATAAATATTCGTATCACTTGACCATAGGATAGAAAAAATTTATACAGACACCGTTAGTCTATATATAAATAGTTTAAAATGATTTCTATTATTTTGAAAGGAAATATAAATGGTTTTATTTAATATTCTAATATTTTTTATATAGATAATTTTAATATAAAGTAGATTTAATAATAAGTTTTAATTTAACGAAGTATGATTTAATTAATACGTAATATGTATAAGTATTTATTTAAAATTTTATTTTAAAAATAGATCTTTATAATGGTTTTTATAAGTTAAGGTTGGGAAGATAAATTTGAATATATTCGAAATTGTATTTAATTAAGAATTTTTGTTTAATCAAATTTTATTGAAACTTATTGAATTTGACGGTTTTAAGATATGATTTTATAACTTGATTTTGATTTAGAGTGATTAAATGGATATTCAAGTCTTAAATAAATCGAAGGAAATATTTAATTTAATGTAATTTAAGGTTATTTAAATGATAATGGATTTATTAAGTGAATATTTCAAAACTAAATAAAAATGGAGTTAAATAAAATATATATGAAAGTATCAATTTAGTTTTGAAAGTGCTATAATTTGGAAATATATAATTGAAATGGAAATGATATTTTGGTTTTGAAGTATAAATTATTTGAAATGACCACGGCGTTATAAGGACGTCTAGTTGTTAGTAGCGTATATTTCTTCATAGCAGATAGTTCCATGGATACCTAGAGGATGGTTATCCCAAACGTCCTTTAAGTTGCTTGTATTTTAGTTGATATTTCACTTGAGTTGGATTTATTGATATAAGAATGTTAATTTTGACTTGAGTGTTTTGTGTTTTGCTTTACGCTCGGGTCAGACTGAGTAATTTAGCATTTGAGACTCACCTTTGGAGTTTGGAGCTTTGCTTGGAGATCCAACTATCGATTCTGCTTTCAGCTTTTCCAGTTGATTTGTTCAGAGATGTCACCTATCTGAGGGTATTTGAGATATTCTGCAGTATTTTATTTCTAACTCTGATGCTTATATAGTAGCTTCATAAACTACTATTTATCTATTCCGCTGCATTATTATTATATAACTCTATGTCTGTGATTTTGTGGTTGATTTATTTACTGTAATGTTGAGTTTTTCCAAATATAAATTAACAATCTGATATTTTGAGTAATTCAAGTCTGACATGCACAGATGCGAATGGTTGAAAATACCAGATCGTTACAATACATGGATGTTATACATAGTATTTAATACTTACTTTTATAATTTGGTTGTGAGATAAAATAGTTCCTCGAAGAACATGTTTATTCAAGTCCCATATTGCCTTACTTCATTATGGAGCAATTTCAAAAGATTTCTATTTAGATTTAACAGCTCAAGAGATCAGTAGTGCAATGGATGTATATTTATAGAAAGTCTGCACTATTGATCTCTTGTGCTGTTCAATCTACAATAATCTTTCATGCATGATTTATTCACTCCTCTTTAAGTCAAGCTTCTTACTAATTAATGGGCGAGTAATGAGTTATGAGATGTACCTTCCATGGATGAACACGCTTTGGCTTTCGGATATCAGATCAGCATATACTCTTCTATTTTGCTCAACTTATTTACTTTAGGGATCATGGTTAGAAATGTATGGTTAATTCTGTTTAGGATTTACCACTGTCTAACACTTTTTGAATAGCTTTGTGTAGGGAGTCCTTGATGTCGATCCAATGTAATACGTAGAATTATGCATTCAGACCATCCAGGTTAAATACTATTCCTTTATCTCCTTTTCCGTCAATCTACTTATCAAATAGCTTCTACCCTTTACATTAATAATTTTCGTGCAAGTTATATTAGGAAATTAAGTACATGTAGAACCATTGTTAAATAGATTCTTGAAGTATTGTATAACTTTCAATTCTAACTCCTCTTTTGAATTTTATTTAGTCCCATCACCTAAAATTAGGTTATGGAAATTATTATGGTTTCTCCCTTGGAAAATTTCTGTATAAAAAAATTTAAAGCACTCACCGCCTTCCGTTAACCAAAACTCCTTATTTTTTGTTTTATAGCATGTGCTTGAATATCCAAATTATTCACTTGCTATTCATACGGTTCCAACTTAATGCAGGTACTAGGCCTTTGTTTTGTCATGCTTGTTATTTATTCAACATTATGTGTGTAGAAATGCATAGCTTTGTGATGCAGTTGCTAGTACAAATGCTTTGAGAGTTTTTAACTAATTTTGGAGCAAATGAGTGATATAGGAAAGATGTTGTAGCTTGTCTATATATTGCATGAAGACAGTAAATGTTATGCAAGTGTTTCCACTGTATTTGAAATCAGTTTACGTGTGTGAACAAAAGCAATTATTTGTAGTAAGTAAATATGTACAATGTTTTTTCTTGCTAACATACAATAAAATATGTTCTAATGTAACGACCCCTAATTTTAACCATTTTAAATTATTAAATTTAAAACGATTTTTGAATTAAAATGGTTAGAAATAAAATTTAATGATTTATTAATATAATTTATTGGATATGAACTTAAATAAATTTTTAAATAACAAAATTTGATATGAGAAAAAAATGATTAACTAATTTTAAATATTGAAATATTAATTTTTATAAGTCGAATAAATAAATATTCTAATACTGGAAATATCTGAGTATATATTTCTAGTAACTATACAAAATTTTCAAATGCTAATTTCTAAATAAGAAATATATGTATATATATATACACACACAAGCGCCATGATGCAACTTTCAAACTTATGATAACAAAAATATGTATTAGTATATGTATGTATGTATGTATGTTATAAAAATAGTGTACATGTAAATCTATTGATGTATATATCTAAATGTATATGTAAATATGGAAAAAAGGTAAATATGTATATGATAATAATATGTATATGTAAATGTACATATCTCTATGTATATAAGTTTAATGATGACAAATATTAACTCAAGCACACCAAAACATAAAATCAAGCATATTAAATAACAAATCAAGCCATAATAAATCAAATCGCACATACAAGATCAAATCAGCCACAAACATAAGAAAGAAAAAAAAAGTGAAAACCTGTACATGCCTCTCTGCCACCTTATATGTGTGCTTAGCAACCCTATAATTAACTGTTTCACTCATCTTCTATACATATACATAGCCGAGCTTATTGTTTTGTTCTTACATATAAGAAAACGGGGAAAATAGGCATAAGGACAAACTTAAAAAAAAAATTAGGCTGAAGGGCAACAAGTTTCATTTTTAGGCTGAAAGACAAACTTTGAAAATAATTAGGCTGAAGGAAAATGCTTGTTAGAACTAGCATTTTGTATAGTGTAAAAAATGAATTAAATGCTAGTTAGAACTAGCATTTTGTATAGTGTAAAATGTGAATATAATGCTAGTTAGAAATAGCGTTGTCCTTCAACCCAATTTTTCCCAAAGATTGTCCTTCAGCCAAACAATGAATCTTGGCGTCCTTGAGACAATTTTTTTTGTCAAAGTTTGTCTTTTTCCCTAATTCCCTCTTAGAAAAATCTCTCTACCATTAGAAATAAAGAGGATCAAGTTGTTCATAAAGGCTCGATGAAGGTGATAATACAAAGCAGCAATTGTTCATCTGTTTTTAACCGTGAGTAAACATCCCAAAATCTTATTGACTTGTTATTATATTTGTGACGACCCGACTTCCTATGCCCAGAAAACCGTTTCGTCTTGAAGAAAGAAAGGGGTGAGAAAATAGAAAAGATAGAGAAGAAAGAACAACAACATCAGAATCTCACAGCGGAACGAATAAATTATAATAATCACATAAGTATTTACATAATATACAACATCAATCAGAGTTATACAGATACTACATCACATACTAGGCAGTTATAACACCTGTCTAGTTATACAACTCAATACACAAATCAAAACAGAGATATCAACACAGCGGAACTATATGTATCTCTACAACGCTGAAGCCTCCTGCTCCATTTATCCTAAACCATTTATAGTAATTAACATTTAATTACTTCATTTATTAATTACATATGATTAATTACATTTATCCTAATTAACTACATAAATTAATCACCACATTATTGATTATTCCTTTATTAAACAATTTTTAATTACATCATTAATTATATTAATTAATGATCTCTAATTATATTACTTTATTTAAATTAATTACACTAAATAAATAATCTTTAATTAAACACAATTATTAATCACCTTGATTAATAACAACCCAGTAATTAAATACCCTTAATTACTTATTAACAAGTTAATTATTCCATAATTACTTATCTCCCTTAATTAATCCTTTGATTAATTACAAAGTAATTATCCAAATTACTTCATTAACACATCATTTTTCACTAATTTTACATCCAGTAATTAACATTAATTACATCCTTAAGTAATTATGCTCCATTGAATACACTAAGTAATTACGTTTATCAATTCACCAAATGATTTTCTTGAATTAATTAAACTAAATTAATTAACTTAAATTAATCATTTTATCAAATTAATTACAATAAGTAATTAATCTCCTAATTACTTTTGTCAGGTAATTACATTTAACAATTTATAATAGATTATCTAATTAATCTGATTAATTATCAAAATTAATCACATATATTAATTAATTAATAATTCTTTAGTTAATTATCATAATTACATTTCTAAATTTATTTCTTAATTTATTCCTAGTTATAAATTAATCTAAATTATTAATTTATAAATTAAATACATAAGTCATTCATTAATTAACTTATTCATTAAATCATTTTAATATCTTAGTTACCCTAAGATAATTTATTTCTTTACTAATGACTTCATTAATATTTAAGTGTGTTAGAACTTTACCTTCCAAAATTTTAAATTCGAATTCCATTTGGAATTGAAGATTCAAAAGTATTATTTATTTAAACATTAATCAAATTTAAATTAAAGTTATAATCTTGTAAATAACATTAATTACGTACATATGAAACTTATATAAGAAAGGCCTATAAATTCAACTGTTTGAATCTTTATTTAAATTTAAATTTCCAAAGACATTCATATTTTAAAAACTGATTTAAACCTATAGATTTGAATTCGAAGTAAACTTGAATCCATCAATTTTACCTTTGATTTTAAAAAACTTTGATTTAAACTTCCCTTCAACAACTTGAATTAAAAACTTGAATTTTCAAATCCAATCGATTTTAAAACCTTAAGATTTAATAGTTATTCAAAACGGAATTTAACCGTAGGATTTAAATCATTGTTTAAATCATATATTTCAGGTTTTAAATTCTGTCAGGTTTTAAACCTGAAACCCAACTTCAAACCTTTTAACATTTAGTTCATTTCAAAAATGAATTCAGAAATACAAGATTTGAATTCAAACTTCAATCTGAATTTGACTTTCACTTGAATCTAACATCACACTAGTTTTAACTCTGGTTATAATCAGCTTACAATTTAGTTTGCTTTTAAATTTAGTTTAAATTTAAAACTACAGGCAGTTTTATGCTACCTGTAGCAAAACTAACCAGCCCGAGACCAGAGCAAGAATGCTTCGGGTCAATTATTCCCCTGCTTCGAGTCTCATGCTCGAATAACTCGAGTACGTCCCGAGGCCAAAAACCCTGCACCAACCCAAATGCTTCAGCACTTCACTGGGCAGGTGCACGTGCACCGTGGCCCCAGTCACCTTCGGCCACCCACACGAGCATCACCCCGACGCTGACTACCACCAAACACCACCACGACCCCCAAAATCCATCGCCACGACTCAAATCAAAAACGAGCAACAAAACAGAACCTGGAAAAAACACACCATCCCCCTACCCAAACCTGTCATCACCTTATTCTGCCAACCCCGACCACCTGATGGTCAACAACTCCGGCCATGGACTCGCCTTCGACCAATCCACCACCTCTCGAGACCTCGTGCAACTCGATGCGTGGTAGAAGTCACGGTGATCAAAAGTTCGATCACTGTAAAAAATATTTAGGGTTACATGCTTCGAATTACGGCCACCATCACCACCATACTCAGACCAACTACCAAACATTTTTCCCATGACCTCGGTAAACTCCTCTACCTCCTCGCACAACCCGACCACCTCCAGTCACAAAGATCACCAAAAATCACCCAAAAAACCAATTTTAGTTCAAAAACGAACTACACCTAAACCACTTGACTGAAAATCATAATATTAATTTTACAAATCATATTCTGGTATATGTATTTGATTCATAACTCTGAATCCATGAATTTTAATCATTGAGGTTTTAACTTACTTTAGTTTTCTACAGTAGTTTGATATTTTCCTGATCTAACACCACTGTTTTTCCCTTAACAATTTTTTTTTTAAACTCAGATTTCTGTTAATGCCAATATTTAAGTTCAAGCTTATGTCTTGTTAAGGCTTGAATCAAGAACAAAATGACGTTTTGTTAAGGATTTTAAACCTGGAACTAAAGTCAGGTAGAATATACAGAGATGCTCATCATAATTTTCATCCTTAACACAGAGTTATACAAAAGAAATATATCCAACACCCACTGAATTCCAGAAGAAAAAAACTTGCAACAGAACCATTATATACTTAAACTATTAAATTATGATGTTACTCACCTTGCTTTTGAAAAAGAACAGAGCATGCTTGTATGAAAACTTTGGATTTTAAAAACTGGAAAGTTGTCTGCTTCATTTCCTAAATCTTCTTGGTTATCTTCAGTTGTAAATATTACTGAGTTTGTATAAATGGAGTGTTTGTTTTTATTTCTTTGTTTCAGGTTTTATATGTTTTATGAACGAACTAAAAATAAGATGTATATAAAGAAGTTCAGGGGAAGGTGATAACTGGGTTAAGCATATGCAGGTACACTGTATATCCTTGTTTTTATCAGGCAAGATCTTTTAATTAGGAGGATGAGTTGATTTTTAAGCAATTTGAACTAATTTAAGTTGTGCTAGCATTTAATGTTTAAGTACGTATGTTCCTACATACCATGATTTATATATTAGATATTTTACATTTCTCTTACCTGCATCTTATTTCTACTATGCTTTGCTTTAGCTTGCTCTACAAACTATCTTATATGCTGAACATACACAAAGATATTTTTACTTAGCTTTGTTTTGTTAACTTTTGCATTTCTTTTACCAGCACATATTTTTACTTTGTCTTGTAACCTTGCTTTGCATTCTTAAATTTTTCAGGCAACATTTCTAAACTTTGCTTATTTGTTTTCAGCCTGCACACTTTACTGCCTGCATATTTCATATTTAATTTGCTTTGTTTTATTATTTTACTTTGTTTATAAATTTTTCCCTTGCCTTTACTTTCCTAGCTTGCTTTTATACCTATGTACATATACATTTTCTTTCTTATACATTGTTCTTACCTTTACATTTATTTTACAGGCATATTACAAATAAAGCCTGATTTGCATTATTTATTTTTTTATATGAAGTTGTTTCAGTCATTGTTATAAATTTTAACTTATATATTTATTTTACTTATGGGTTACTTTTATTTTAAACTTAAACAATTAAATACTTATGTTAAGATTTATAAAGTATTATTTTATTTTAACATTTTTGAAAGACTTTATTTTAAATTTACAAATCATAGCTTCTTTCAAAAATATACATATATTAAAATAACAACTTCTATTTATATTAAACCCATTTTCAAAGATATTACAATATTGATATAGTTTAAATATAACTTATTATTAAATTAAAATAAATTTATAAAAGAACTATTCTTTTATAATATAAATCACTTATTTTATCAAGCTATAAAACAAAACAATTTTTTGTTCAAATTTAAACTTAAGCTATAATCAATTTTAAACAATTAAATTCAATCTTTTTTTTTATCTTGAGTATTTTAAAGTCATATGATTATTTATTCAATATTAAATTAAATCAAATTTCCAATTTACCAAAAATATTAGAATTAGAAATCATGCCTTTATTTTATTAAACTTAAAACAAAGATTATCTATCTACAATATATACAGATATATATATATATATATATATATATATTATAAATAGAAAACAATTTAAATTAGCTTTTAAAAGATAAATTATCAGTTAAATATTTATTTAAAAGGATATTATTAAATCAATTTAAATATTATTAACAAATATTATCAAATCAATTTAATTTTTAATGCAGATTATTAAATTGATATTGCCCCAAATTTTTGAGATGTCACATTCCTCCCCCCTTAAAAGAATTTCATCCCCGAAATTTAAAACAAAGGTAATTTAATAATCTAGTTAAAGATTTAATTTTGAAACACAAGCATATATTAATCATATGCTAACAACCATAGCAACCAATTTATCCAAACAAACAAATCTAACTATCTAGACAAGGTTCCGGATAGAATTTTTCTCGAGTTTCCCCAAGTAAAAATACCGGGATACTCGCTCTATAGAACTCAAACAAATACTACTAAGCTACAGAACTTACACTCATCTAGATCTACAAAATAAGACATGATACCAGACTATAGGCAAGTCTGAATCAACAACCAAGACTCCTTGAACTGCTAATTCTATAACCAGAGACAGATCTTACACGTACTCCCTCAGAGCTTTGCGAAACACAATGAATCCCAGTTATCCAAACTGACAATTCAATCCTGAAAACCAAACACTTATCCAAAATCGAATCTCCGACTTCGGAGTCCAAATTCCTCCGTTTGTCATTCACAACGATCCTGTGCTGCCTACATCTTCCCTGACCAGCTGAACTCTTGCTGATGCCTTAGAAACAAACTGAACCAAAAACAATCCAACAAAATGATCTTCCCAATATTCAACCAAACTCAGAAGAAACGCTCTATTCCAAAATCAAAAGGCTGATCTCACTTCTCCCATCCGGAAAAGATAAAACAGGTGCACTCCAAACTAGCCTCAGTTTCTGAAAAATCTCTTGTAGAACTCCCTAATCCAAACATTGAAATATCCAATTGCTTCCAAACTAAAACATCTTCCACCATGCTTCCACTGCCCAACTCTGATTGAACAGATGTAAATGCTGAAGTCGAACACAGATTGGACAACACATTCCAAAAATAAAGTTCACATATCCAGAAATAAAACTCAGAAGTTCCTCCAAAATCCAAGCTGTTTTCCCCAAACTCAAAAATCATCTTATTACTAAGCCGAACCATCGGTACCAGGCCTGGAAATCCAGTCGACACCAAACTCAATCTTCAGATGCTGACAGAACTCTGACTTCCTGAAGACATCAGAAAAATCTCTGAAACGCAAGAGACACTCAAACTATCGCAAGTCACTTTTGCGGTTAATCCGGCCAAATTCCAAAGATACTGCTCTCTCTTTACCAAATAGAACAATTTACACCTATTTGGCCAATCCACCGAAGAAATGGGACCACTCTGCTGCTTCTGAACTCCACTGCTGACGCAGAAGTCAAAAACTTTCTTGCCAATACACCAATGCCAAGAAATTCCTAATCCAGAGCTATTCAAGAAACTCGGACCTCAAAGCAAACAGGAACACCCAACTGAACACAACCACAACACCGAAGCAGACACGCTTCCTTAACTTGTTTCAAAAAAACATCTTCAGAGACATACATATTCACTGTGTCTCATGACACAGTTACTACACCTTGATGTATCATGATATCATGACTTGCTTCTGCCCAACCGACAGATCCAAACTCTAACTCATCCAAACTACACTTCAAAAATGAACTCCGAACCTTAACAGATTTCCTTCAGAGATCGATGAAATCCTTACACCACCCAAAGCTCACTCGAGACGGTATTAGGTCTACAGTCTCGACAATTATACTTCCAACCTCAAACATTCAAACTCCAACCATTGGTAATCGTGTTACACACACCACTACCCTATCTACCTTTATAACTTATATTGGAAAACCCGAACAGGTAACCCAACAAATAGGTAGAAATAAATGAATATATACCTTATATATCAAAATTACAGATACGTTCTCTCAAGAAAGAAATCACTCAAGAACCTAGGTATTCACTCAACCTAGCGCTCTGATACCAACTGTGACGACCCGGATTCCTATGTCAAGAAAACCGTTTCGTCTTGAAGAAAGAAAGGGGTGAGAAAATAGAAAAGATAGAGAAGAAAGAACAACAACATTAGAATCTCACAGCGGAACGAATAAATTATAATAATGACATAAGTATTTACATAATATACAACATCAATCAGAGTTATACAGATACTACATCACATACTAGACAGTTATAACACCTGTCTAGTTATACAACTCAATACACAAATCAACACAGAGATATCAACACAGCGGAACTATATGTATCTCTACAACGCTGAAGCCTCCTGCTCCATCGCTCCTCCAGAATTTTTCAAAGCTAACCTGAATCCCTTGGCTACCCATAAAAATTTGGGTACCCGAGAGTTTATGAAAAACAAAAATAAACTCCGGGTCAGACATGGGTCTGGTATGAGTAACAGGTTAAAGTTTCTTAATTTTGAAAATCCTTTGAAAATAAAAAGGTATCACGTAAGACTCCCCACACATAAACATGGAAAAGTTTTTACCTTACGCTAACCAAAACATTTGATAGGAAATTCTATGATATTATAATAGGTCTAGGGTTTTCAAGTAAATAGAAAATAGCCGAAATTATTACACGATTAAATTCCAGCTACTAGCCACAAAAGTGGGTAATACAATCAAAACCGTAGGCACTTATTGGATTTTGGATTCCATACAATGGCAGGGCTACTGGGGTACCGCCCATCACAGTACGTGGCCTAGATTAACGTACCGAGGATCACTCCCGACCCCCTACAACACAAGGCCGGAACCATTCCTTACTGAACAGTCCCGAACAAGATAACCCCGCAGATAGCCGTCGCTACTGCCCACTAAGCCGAAATGAAGGGACATCTAGACAGGGGAATATCCTTGTCCTGCTTGGGCATGACCCACCTAACCTTGCTGCACGTCCCCTGTTTTAGCCATTCCCGGTTGATGAGGCTTGAGGCTACGATTACCTTTTAAGAATACATTTCTTAGAATGCTCATCGCCCACCTGACGATGTGTTGAAAGCATTCAATCCATACAAGTTCGTTCCGGGTTCGAACGAAACCGAAGGCATTATCTCGTTACACTCATTTTGGAATCACCCTCAGAGTTAACGACAATAACCCTTGCACTCTGAATCTTCATCTTCACTTCAGGTTCATGACCTATCGTTATTCGATGTGGTTTTCAGATGTTTCCAAATGTGGAAAACCGATCCCGGTCTCATCGAAATCCAAAACGTGTCTTTTAAGGCCAAGTTGTCTATTTAGTCTTAACAGTTTAATTTAATATCATCAATATACACATAGATAGATAATTCACAATATCACAATAGATAATCATATCTTCATCACATACAGATAATCAATATTATCATCAAAACAGATAATTAAATATTATCATACTTAAACCAAACATCCATGTCACATAGATATTACTCATCTCATATCTGAGATCACAATCATCAATGAAATATCAATATCATTCATCCATAAGCAATGATTTATAAATCACAATCTATAATTAATTTAAAATGAATTAAATTAACTACGTCTATCTCTAATTAATTTAAAGTAAATTAGATTAATTACTTTATCTATAAATCTTGCTTATACAACCATTAAATTAATTATAAATCAAATTAATTAATTATTCTCTAGATATTTATCTTGATTAAACACCTTTGATTAATCATCTTATAATTACAATAAGTAATTAGTCTTTATTTAATTTCACAAATTAATTATCCTAAACCATTTATAGTAATTAACATTTAATTACTTCATTTATTAATTACATATGATTAATTACATTTATCCTAATTAACTACATAAATTAATCACCACATTATTGATTATTCCTTTATTAAACAATTTTTAATTACATCATTAATTATATTAATTAATGATCTCTAATTATATTACTTTATTTAAATTAATTACACTAAATAAATAATCTTTAATTAAACACAATTATTAATCACCTTGATTAATAACAACCCAGTAATTAACTACCCTTAATTACTTATTAACAGGTTAATTATTCCACAATTACTTATCTCCCTTAATTAATCCTTTGATTAATTACAAAGTAATTATCCAAATTACTTCATTAACACATCATTTTTCACTAATTTTACATCCAGTAATTAACATTAATTACTTCCTTAAGTAATTATGCTCCATTGAATACTCTAAGTAATTACGCTTATCAATTCACCAAATGATTTTCTTGAATTAATTAAACTAAATTAATTAACTTAAATTAATCATTTTATCAAATTAATTACAATAAGTAATTAATCTCCTAATTACTTTTATCAGGTAATTACATTTAACAATTTATAATAGATTATCTAATTAATCTGATTAATTATCAAAATTAATCACATATATTAATTAATTAATAATTCTTTAGTTAATTATCATAATTACATTTCTAAATTTATTTCTTAATTTATTCCTATTTATAAATTAATCTAAATTATTAATTTATAAATTAAATACATAAGTAATTCATTAATTAACTTATTCATTAAATCATTTTAATATCTTAGTTACCCTAAGATAATTTATTTCTTTACTAATGACTTCATTAATATTTAAGTGTGTTAGAACTTTACCTTCCAAAATTTTAAATTCGAATTCCATTTGGAATTGAAGATTCAAAAGTATTATTTATTTAAACATTAATCAAATTTAAATTCAATTTATAATCTTGTAAATAACATTAATTACGTACATATGAAACTTATATAAGAAAGGCCTATAAATTCAACTGTTTGAATCTTTATTTAAATTTAAATTTCCAAAGACATTCATATTTTAAAAACTGATTTAAACCTATAGATTTGAATTCGAAGTAAACTTGAATCCATCAATTTTACCTTTGATTTAAAAAAACTTTGATTTAAACTTCCCTTCAACAACTTTAATTAAAAACTTGATTTTTCAAATCCAATCGATTTTAAAACCTTAAGTTTTAATAGTTATTCAAAACGGAATTTAACCGTAGGATTTAAATCATTGTTTAAATCATATATTTCAGGTTTTAAATTCTGTCAGGTTTTAAACCTGAAACCCAACTTCAAACCTTTTAACATTTAGTTCATTTCAAAAATGAATTCAGAAATACAAGATTTGAATTCAAACTTCAATCTGAATTTGACTTTCACTTGAATCTAACATCACACTAGTTTTAACTCTGGTTATAACTAGCTTACAATTTAATTTTCTTTTAAATTTAGTTTAAATTTAAAACTACAGGCAGTTTTATGCTACCTGTAGCAAAACTAACCAGCCCGAGACCAGAGCAAGAATGCTTCGGGTCAATTATTCCCCTGCTTCGAGTCTCATGCTCGAATAACTCGAGTACGTCCCGAGGCCAAAAACCCTGCACCAACCCAAATGCTTCAGCACTTCACTGGGCAGGTGCACGTGCACCGTGGCCCCAGTCACCTTCGGCCACCCACACGAGCATCACCCCGACGCTGACTACCACCAAACACCACCACGACCCCCAAAATCCATCGCCACGACTCAAATCAAAAACGAGCAACAAAACAGAACCTGGAAAAAACACAACATCCCCCTACCCAAACCTGTCATCACCTTATTCTGCCAACCCCGACCACCTGATGGTCAACAACTCCGGCCATGGACTCGCCTTCGACCAATCCACCACCTCTCGAGACCTCGTGCAACTCGATGCGTGGTAGAAGTCACGGTGATCAAAAGTTCGATCACTAAAAAAAATATTTAGGGTTACATGCTTCGAATTATGGCCACCATCGCCACCATACTCAGACCAACTACCAACCATTTTTCCCATGACCTCGGTAAACTCCTCCACCTCCTCGCACAACCCGACCACCTCCAGTCACAAAGATCACCAAAAATCACCCAAAAAACCAATTTTAGTTCAAAAACGAACTACACCTAAACCACTTGACTGAAAATCATAATATTAATTTTACAAATCATATTCTGGTATATGTATTTGATTCATAACTCTGAATCCATGAATTTTAATCATTGAGGTTTTAACTTACTTTAGTTTTCTACAGTAGTTTGATATTTTCCTGATCTAACACCACTGTTTTTCCCTTAACAATTTTTTTTTAAACTCAGATTTCTGTTAATGCCAATATTTAAGTTCAAGCTTATGTCTTGTTAAGGCTTGAATCAAGAACAAAATGACGTTTTGTTAAGGATTTTAAACCTGGAACTAAAGTCAGGTAGAATATACAGAGATGCTCATCATAATTCTCATCCTTAACACAGAGTTATACAAAAGAAATATATCCAACACCCACTGAATTCCAGAAGAAAAAAACTTGCAACAGAACCATTATATACTTAAACTATTAAATTATGATGTTACTCACCTTGCTTTTGAAAAAGAACAGAGCATGCTTGTATGAAAACTTTGGATTTTAAAAAGTGGAAAGTTGTCTGCCTTCATTTCCTAAATCTTCTTGGTTATCTTCAGTTGTAAATATTACTGAGTTTGTATAAATGGAGTGTTTGTTTTTATTTCTTTGTTTCAGGTTTTATATGTTTTATGAACGAACTAAAAATAAGATGTATATAAAGAAGTTCAGGGGAAGGTGATAACTGGGTTAAGCATATGCAGGTACACTGTATATCCTTGTTTTTATCAGGCAAGATCTTTTAATTAGGAGGATGAGTTGATTTTTAAGCAATTTGAACTAATTTAAGTTGTGCTAGCATTTAATGTTTAAGTACGTATGTTCCTACATACCATGATTTATATATTAGATATTTTACATTTCTCTTACCTGCATCTTATTTCTACTATGCTTTGCTTTAGCTTGCTCTACAAACTATCTTATATGCTGAACATACACAAAGATATTTTTACTTAGCTTTGTTTTGTTAACTTTTGCATTTCTTTTACCAGCACATATTTTTACTTTGTCTTGTAACCTTGCTTTGCATTCTTAAATTTTTCAGGCAACATTTCTAAACTTTGCTTATTTGTTTTCAGCCTGCACACTTTACTGCCTGCATATTTCATATTTAATTTGCTTTGTTTTATTATTTTACTTTGTTTATAAATTTTTCCCTTGCCTTTACTTGCCTAGCTTGCTTTTATACCTATGTACATATACATTTTCTTTCTTATACATTGTTCTTACCTTTACATTTATTTTACAGGCATATTACAAATAAAGCCTGATTTGCATTATTTATTTTTTTATATGAAGTTGTTTCAGTCATTGTTATAAATTTTAACTTATATATTTATTTTACTTATGGGTTACTTTTATTTTAAACTTAAACAATTAAATACTTATGTTAAGATTTATAAAGTATTATTTTATTTTAACATTTTTGAAAGACTTTATTTTAAATTTACAAATCATAGCTTCTTTCAAAAATATACATATATTAAAATAACAACTTCTATTTATATTAAACCCATTTTCAAAGATATTACAATATTGATATAGTTTAAATATAACTTATTATTAAATTAAAATAAATTTATAAAAGAACTATTCTTTTATAATATAAATCACTTATTTTATCAAGCTATAAAACAAAACAATTTTTTGTTCAAATTTAAACTTAAGCTATAATCAATTTTAAACAATTAAATTCAATCTTTTTTTTTATCTTGAGTATTTTAAAGTCATATGATTGTTTATTCAATATTAAATTAAATCAAATTTCCAATTTACCAAAAATATTAGAATTAGAAATCATGCCTTTATTTTATTAAACTTAAAACAAAGATTATCTATCTATAATATATACATATATATATATGTATGTATATATATATATTATAAATAGAAAACAATTTAAATTAGCTTTTAAAAGATAAATTATCAGTTAAATATTTATTTAAAAGGATATTATTAAATCAATTTAAATATTATTAACAAATATTATCAAATCAATTTAATTTTTAATGCAGATTATTAAATTGATATTGCCCCAAATTTTCGAGATGTCACATTCCTCCCCCCTTAAAAGAATTTCGTCCCCGAAATTTAAAACAAAGGTAATTTAATAATCTAGTTAAAGATTTAATTTTGAAACACAAGCATATATTAATCATATGCTAACAACCATAGCAACCAATTTATCCAAACAAACAAATCTAACTATCTAGACAAGGTTCCGGATAGAATTTTTCTCGAGTTTCCCCAAGTAAAAATACCGGGATACTCGCTCTATAGAACTCAAACAAATACTACTAAGCTACAGAACTCACACTCATCTAGATCTACAAAACAAGACATGATACCAGACTATAGGCAAGTCTGAATCAACAACCAAGACTCCCTGAACTGCTAATTCTATAACCAGAGACAGATCTTACACGTACTCCCTCAGAGATATGCGAAACACAATGAATCCCAGTTATCCAAACTGACAATTCAATCCTGAAAACCAAACACTTATCCAAAATCGAATCTCCGACTTCGGAGTCCAAATTCCTCCGTTTGTCATTCACAACGATCCTGTGCTGCCTACATCTTCCCTGAACAGCTGAACTCTTGCTGATGCCTTAGAAGCAAACTGAACCAAAAACAATCCAACAAAATGATCTTCCCAATATTCAACCAAACTCAGAACAAACACTCTATTCCAAAATCAGAAGGCTGATCTCACTTCTCCCATCCGGAAAAGATAAAACAGATGCACTCCAAACTAGCCTCAGTTTCTGAAAAATCTCTTGTAGAACTCCCTTATCCAAACACTGCAATATCCAATTGCTTCCAAACTAAAACATCTTCCACCATGCTTCCACTGCGCAACTCTGATTGAACAGATGTAAATGCTGAAGTCGAACACAGAGTGGACAACACATTCCAAAAATAAAGTTCATATATCCAGAAATAAAACTCAGAAGTTCCTCCAAAATCCAAGCTGTTTTTCCCAAACTCAAAAATCATCCTATTACTAAGCCGAACCATCGGTACCAGGCCTGGAAATCCAGTCGACACCAAACTCAATCTTCAGATGCTGACAAAACTCTGACTTCCTGAAGACATCAGAAAAATCTCTGAAACGCAAGAGACACTCAAACTATCGCAAGTCACTTTTGCGGTTAATCTGGCCAAATTCCAAAGATACTGCTCTCTCTTTACCAAATAGAAAAGTTTACACCTATTTGGCCAATCCACCGAAGAAATGGGACCACTCTGCTGCTTCTGAACTCCACTGCTGACGCAGAAGTCAAAAACTTTCTTGCCAATACACCAATGCCAAGAAATTCCTAATCCAGAGCTCTTCAAGAAACTCGGACCTCAAAGCAAACAGGAACACCCAACTGAACACAGCCACAACACCGAAGCAGACACGCTTCCTTAACTTGTTTCAAAAAAACATCTTCAGAGACATACATATTCACTGTGTCTCATCACACAGTTACTACACCTTGATGTATCATGATATCATGACTTGCTTCTGCCCAACCGACAGATCCAAACTCTAACTCATCCAAACTACACTTCAAAAATGAACTCCGAACCTTAACAGATTTCCTTCATAGATCGATGAAATCCTTACACCACCCAGAGCTCACTCGAGATGGTATTAGGTCTACAGTCTCGACAATTATACTTCCAACCTCAAACATTCAAACTCCAACCATTGGTAATCGTGTTACACACACCACTACCCTATCTACCTTTATAACTTATATTGGAAAACCCGAACAGGTAACCCAACAAATAGGTAGAAATAAATGAATATATATCTTATATGTCAAAATTACAGATACGTTCTCTCAAGAAAGAAATCACTCAAGAACCTAGGTATTCACTCAACCTAGCGCTCTGATACCAACTGTGACGACCCGGATTCTATGTCCAGAAAACCGTTTCGTCTTGAAGAAAGAAAGGGGTGAGAAAATAGAAAAGATAGAGAAGAAAGAACAACAACATCAGAATCTCACAGTGGAACGAATAAATTATAATAATGACATAAGTATTTACATAATATACAACATCAATCAGAGTTATACAGATACTACATCACATACTAGACAGTTATAACACCTGTCTAGTTATACAACTCAATACACAAATCAACACAGAGATATCAACACAGCAGAACTATATGTATCTCTACAACGCTGAAGCCTCCTGCTCCATCGCTCCTCCAGAATTTGTCAAAGCTAACCTGAATCCCTTGGCTACCCATAAAAATTTGGGTACCCGAGAGTTTATGAAAAACAAAAATAAACTCCGGGTCAGACATGGGTCTGGTATGAGTAACAGGTTAAAGTTGCTTAATTTTGAAAATCCTTTGAAAATAAAAAGGTATCACGTAAGACTCCCCACACATAAACATGGAAAAGTTTTTACCTTACGCTAACCAAAACATTTGATAGGAAATTCTATGATATTATAATAGGTCTAGGGTTTTCAAGTAAATAGAAAATAGCCGAAATTATTACACGATTAAATTCCAGCTACTAGCCACAAAAGTGGGTAATACAATCAAAACCGTAGGCACTTATTGGATTTTGGATTCCATACAATGGCAGGGCTACTGGGGTACCACCCATCACAGTACGTGGCCTAGATCAACGTACCGAGGATCACTCCCGACCCCCTACAACACAAGGCCGGAACCATTCCTTACTGAACAGTCCCGAACAAGATAACCCCGCAGATAGACGTCGCTACTGCCCACTAAGCCGAAATGAAGGAACATCTAGACAGGGGAATATCCTTGTCCTGCTTGGGCATGACCCACCTAACCTTGCTGCACGTCCCCTGTTTTAGCCATTCCCGGTTGATGAGGCTTGAGGCTACGATTACCTTTTAAGAATACATTTCTTAGAATGCTCATCGCCCACCTGACGATGTGTTGAAAGCATTCAATCCATACAAGTTCGTTCCGGGTTCGAACGAAACCGAAGGCATTATCTCGTTACACTCATTTTGGAATCACCCTCAGAGTTAACGACGATAACCCTTGCACTCTGAATCTTCATCGTCACTTCATATTCACGACCTATCGTTATTCGATGTGGTTTTCGGATGTTTCCAAATGTGGAAAACCGATCCCGGTCTCATCGAAATCCAAAACGTGTCTTTTAAGGCCAAGTTGTCTATTTAGTCTTAACAGTTTAATTTAATATCATCAATATACACATAGATAGATAATTCACAATATCACAATAGATAATCATATCATCATCACATACAGATAATCAATATTATCGTCCAAACAGATAATTAATTATTATCATACTTAAACCAAACATCCATGTCACATAGATATTACTCATCTCATATCTGAGATCACAATCATCAATGAAATATCAATACCATTCATGCATAAGCAATGATTTATAAATCACAATCTATAATTAATTTAAAATGAATTAAATTAACTACGTCTATCTCTAATTAATTTAAAGTAAATTAGATTAATTACTTTATCTATAAATCTTGCTTATACAACCATTAAATTAATTATAAATCAAATTAATTAATTATTCTCTAGATATTTATCTTGATTAAACACCTTTGATTAATCATCTTATAATTACAATAAGTAACTAGTCTTTATTTAATTTCACAAATTAATTATCCTAAACCATTTATAGTAATTAATATTTAATTACTTCATTTATTAATTACATATGATTAATTACATTTATCCTAATTAACTACATAAATTAATCACCACATTATTGATTATTCCTTTATTAAACAATTTTTAATTACATCATTAATTATATTAATTAATGATCTCTAATTATATTACTTTATTTAAATTAATTACACTAAATAAATAATCTTTAATTAAACACAATTATTAATCACCTTGATTAATAACAACCCAGTAATTAACTACCCTTAATTACTTATTAACAAGTTAATTATTCCATAATTACTTATCTCCCTTAATTAATCCTTTGATTAATTACAAAGTAATTATCCAAATTACTTCATTAACACATCATTTTTCACTAATTTTACATCCAGTAATTAACATTAATTACTTCCTTAAGTAATTATGCTCCATTGAATACACTAAGTAATTACGCTTATCAATTCACCAAATGATTTTCTTGAATTAATTAAACTAAATTAATTAACTTAAGTTAATCATTTTATCAAATTAATTACAATAAGTAATTAATCTCCTAATTACTTTTATCAGGTAATTACATTTAACAATTTATAATAGATTATCTAATTAATTTGATTAATTATCAAAATTAATCACATATATTAATTAATTAATAATTCTTTAGTTAATTATCATAATTACATTTCTAAATTTATTTCTTAATTTATTCCTAGTTATAAATTAATTTAAATTATTAATTTATAAATTAAATACATAAGTCATTCATTAATTAACTTATTCATTAAATCATTTTAATATCTTAGTTACCCTAAGATAATTTATTTCTTTACTAATGACTTCATTAATATTTAAGCGTGTTAGAACTTTACCTTCCAAAATTTTAAATTCGAATTCCATTTGGAATTAAAGATTCAAAAGTATTATTTATTTAAACATTAATCAAATTTAAATTCAATTTATAATCTTGTAAATAACATTAATTACGTACATATGAAACTTATATAAGAAAGGCCTATAAATTCAACTGTTTGAATCTTTATTTAAATTTAAATTTCCAAAGACATTCATATTTTAAAAACTGATTTAAACCTACAGATTTGAATTCGAAGTAAACTTGAATCCATCAATTTTACCTTTGATTTTAAAAAACTTTGATTTAAACTTCCCTTCAACAACTTGAATTAAAAACTTGATTTTTCAAATCCAATTGATTTTAAAACCTTAAGATTTAATAGTTATTCAAAACGGAATTTAACCGTAGGATTTAAATCATTGTTTAAATCATATATTTCAGGTTTTAAATTCTGTCAGGTTTTAAACCTGAAACCCAACTTCAAACCTTTTAACATTTAGTTCATTTCAAAAATGAATTCAGAAATACAAGATTTGAATTCAAACTTCAATCTGAATTTGACTTTCACTTGAATCTAACATCACACTAGTTTTAACTCTGGTTATAACTAGCTTACAATTTAATTTGCTTTTAAATTTAGTTTAAATTTAAAACTACAGGCAGTTTTATGCTACCTGTAGCAAAACTAACCAACCCGAGACCAGAGCAAGAATGCTTCGGGTCAATTATTCCCCTGCTTCGAGTCTCATGCTCGAATAACTCGAGTACGTCCCGAGGCCAAAAACCCTGCACCAGCCCAAATGCTTCAGCACTTCACTGGGCACGGTGCACGTGCACCGTGGCCCCAGTCACCTTCGGCCACCCACACGAGCTTCACCCCGACGCTGACTACCACCAAACACCACCACGACCCCCAAAATCCATCGCCACGACTCAAATCAAAAACGAGCAACAAAACAGAACCTGGAAAAAAACACAACATCCCCCTACCCAAACCTGTCATCACCTTATTCTGCCAACCCCGACCACCTGATGGTCAACAACTCCGGCCTTGGACTCGCCTTCGACCAATCCACCACCTCTCGAGACCTCGTGCAACTCGATGCGCGGTAGAAGTCACGGTGATCAAAAGTTCGATCACTAAAAAAATATATTTAGGGTTACATGCTTCAAATTACGGCCACCATCGCCACCGTACTCAGACCAACCACCACCCATTTTTCCCATGACCTCGGTAAACTCCTCCACCTCCCCGCACAACCCGACTACCTCCAGTCACAAAGATCACCAAAAATCACCCAAAATACCAATTTTAGTTCAAAAACGAACTACACCTAAACCACTTGACTGAAAATCATAATATTAATTTTACAAATCATATTCTGGTATATGCATTTGATTCATAACTCTGAATCCATGAATTTTAATCATTGAGGTTTTAACTTATTTTAGTTTTCTATTGTAGTTTGATATTTTCCTGATCTAACACCACTGTTTTTCCCTTAACAATTTTTTTTAAACTCAGATTTCTGTTAATGCCAATATTTAAGTTCAAGCTTATGTCTTGTTAAGGCTTGAATCAAGAACAAAATGAAGTTTTGTTAAGGATTTTAAACCTGGAACTAAAGTCAGGTAGAATATACAGAGATGCTCATCATAATTCTCATCCTTAACACAGAGTTATACAAAAGAAATATATCCAACACCCACTGAATTCCAGAAGAAAAAAACTTGCAACAGAACCATTATATACTTAAACTATTAAATTATGATGTTACTCACCTTGCTTTTGAAAAAGAACAGAGCATGCTTGTATGAAAACTTTGGATTTTAAAAACTGGAAAATTGTCTGCCTTCATTTCCTAAATCTTCTTGGTTATCTTCAGTTGTAAATATTACTGAGTTTGTATAAATGGAGTGTTTGTTTTTATTTCTTTGTTTCAAGTTTTATATGTTTTATGAACGAACTAAAAATAAGATGTATATAAAGAAGTTCAGGGGAAGGTGATAACTGGGTTAAGCATATGCAGGTACACTGTATGTCCTTGTTTTTATCAGGCAAGATCTTTTAATTAGGAGGCTGTGTTGATTTTTAAGCAATTTGAACTGATTTATGTTGTGCTAGCATTTAATGTTTAAGTACGTATGTTCCTACATACCATGATTTATATATTAGATATTTTACATTTCTCTTACCTGCATCTTATTTCTACTATGCTTTGCTTTAGCTTGCTCTACAAACTATCTTATATGCTGAACATACACAAAGATATTTTTACTTAGCTTTGTTTTGTTAACTTTTGCATTTCTTTTACCAGCACATATTTTTACTTTGTCTTGTAACCTTGCTTTGCATTCTTAAGTTTTTCAGGCAACATTTCTAAACTTTGCTTATTTGTTTTCAGCCTGCACACTTTACTGCCTGCATATTTCATATTTAATTTGCTTTGTTTTATTATTTTACTTTGTTTATAAATTTTTCCCTCGCCTTTACTTGCCTAGCTTGCTTTTATACCTATGTACATATACATTTTCTTTCTTATACATTGTTCTTACCTTTACATTTATTTTACAGGCATATTACAAATAAAGCCTGATTTGCATTATTTATTTTTTTATATAAAGTTGTTTCAGTCATTGTTATAAATTTTAACTTATATATTTATTTTACTTATGGGTTACTTTTATTTTAAACTTAAACAATTAAATACTTATGTTAAGATTTATAAAGTATTATTTTATTTTAACATTTTTGAAAGACTTTATTTTAAATTTACAAATCATAGCGTCTTTCAAAAATATACATATATTAAAATAACAACTTCTATTTATATTAAACCCATTTTCAAAGATATTACAATATTGATATAGTTTAAATATAACTTATTATTAAATTAAAATAAATTTATAAAAGAACTATTCTTTTATAATATAAATCACTTATTTTATCAAGCTATAAAACAAAACAATTTTTTGTTCAAATTTAAACTTAAGCTATAATCAATTTTAAACAATTAAATTCAATCTTTTTTTTTATCTTGAGTATTTTAAAGTCATATGATTGTTTATTCAATATTAAATTAAATCAAATTTCCAATTTACCAAAAATATTAGAATTAGAAATCATGCCTTTATTTTATTAAACTTAAAACAAAGATTATCTATCTATAATATATACATATATACATATATATATATATGTATGTATATATATATATTATAAATAGAAAACAATTTAAATTAGCTTTTAAAAGATAAATTATCAGTTAAATATTTATTTAAAAGGATATTATTAAATCAATTTAAATATTATTAACAAATATTATCAAATCAATTTAATTTTTAATGGAGATTATTAAATTGATATTGCCCCAAATTTTCGAGATGTCACATTCCTCCCCCCTTAAAAGAATTTCGTCCCCGAAATTTAAAACAAAGGTAATTTAATAATCTAGTTAAAGATTTAATTTTGAAACACAAGCATATATTAATCATATGCTAACAACCATAGCAACCAATTTATCCAAACAAACAAATCTAACTATCTAGACAAGGTTCCGGATAGAATTTTTCTCGAGTTTCCCCAAGTAAAAATACCGGGATACTCGCTCTATAGAACTCAAACAAATACTACTAAGCTACAGAACTCACACTCATCTAGATCTACAAAACAAGACATGATACCAGACTATAGGCAAGTCTGAATCAACAACCAAGACTCCCTGAACTGCTAATTCTATAACCAGAGACAGATCTTACACGTACTCCCTCAGAGATATGCGAAACACAATGAATCCCAGTTATCCAAACTGACAATTCAATCCTGAAAACCAAACACTTATCCAAAATCGAATCTCCGACTTTGGAGTCCAAATTCCTCCGTTTGTCATTCACAACGATCCTGTGCTGCCTACATCTTCCCTGAACAGCTGAACTCTTGCTGATGCCTTAGAAGCAAACTGAACCAAAAACAATCCAACAAAATGATCTTCCCAATATTCAACCAAACTCAGAACAAACACTCTATTCCAAAATCAGAAGGCTGATCTCACTTCTCCCATCCGGAAAAGATAAAACAGGTGCACTCCAAACTAGCCTCAGTTTCTGAAAAATCTCTTGTAGAACTCCCTAATCCAAACACTGCAATATCCAATTGCTTCCAAACTAAAACATCTTCCACCATGCTTCCACTGTGCAACTCTGATTGAACAGATGTAAATGCTAAAGTCGAACACAGATTGGACAACACATTCCAAAAATAAAGTTCACATATCCAGAAATAAAACTCAGAAGTTCCTCCAAAATCCAAGCTGTTTTCCCCAAACTCAAAAATCATCCTATTACTAAGCCGAACCATCGGTACCAGGCCTGGAAATCCAGTCGACACCAAAATCAATCTTCAGATGCTGACAAAACTCTGACTTCCTGAAGACATCAGAAAAATCCCTGAAACGCAAGAGACACTCAAACTATCGCAAGTCACTTTTGCGGTTAATCTGGCCAAATTCCAAAGATACTGCTCTCTCTTTACCAAATAGAACAGTTTACACCTATTTGGCCAATCCACCGAAGAAATGGGACCACTCTGCTGCTTCTGAACTCCACTGCTGACGCAGAAGTCAAAAACTTTCTTGCCAATACACCAATGCCAAGAAATTCCTAATCCAGAGCTCTTCAAGAAACTCGGACCTCAAAGCAAACAGGAACACCCAACTGAACACAGCCACAACACCGAAGCAGACACGCTTCCTTAACTTGTTTCAAAAAAACATCTTCAGAGACATACATATTCACTGTGTCTCATCACACAGTTACTACACCTTGATGTATCATGATATCATGACTTGCTTCTGCCCAACCGACAGATCCAAACTCTAACTCATCCAAACTACACTTCAAAAATGAACTCCGAACCTTAACAGATTTCCTTCAGAGATCGATGAAATCCTTACACCACCCAAAGCTCACTCGAGACGGTATTAGGTCTACAGTCTCGACAATTATACTTCCAACCTCAAACATTCAAACTCCAACCATTGGTAATCGTGTTACACACACCACTACCCTATCTACCTTTATAACTTATATTGGAAAACCCGAACAGGTAACCCAACAAATAGGTAGAAATAAATGAATATATACCTTATATACCAAAATTACAGATACGTTCTCTCAAGAAAGAAATCACTCAAGAACCTAGGTATTCACTCAACCTAGCGCTCTGATACCAACTGTGACGACCCGGATTCCTATGTCCAGAAAACCGTTTCGTCTTGAAGAAAGAAAGGGGTGAGAAAATAGAAAAGATAGAGAAGAAAGAACAACAACATCAGAATCTCACAGCGGAACGAATAAATTATAATAATGACATAAGTATTTACATAATATACAACATCAATCAGAGTTATACAGATACTACATCACATACTAGACAGTTATAACACCTGTCTAGTTATACAACTCAATACACAAATCAACACAGAGATATCAACACGGCAGAACTATATGTATCTCTACAACGCTGAAGCCTCCTGCTCCATCGCTCCTCCAGAATTTGTCAAAGCTAACCTGAATCCCTTGGCTACCCATAAAAATTTGGGTACCCGAGAGTTTATGAAAAACAAAAATAAACTCCGGGTCAGACATGGGTCTGGTATGAGTAACAGGTTAAAGTTGCTTAATTTTGAAAATCCTTTGAAAATAAAAAGGTATCACGTAAGACTCCCCACACATAAACATGGAAAAGTTTTTACCTTACGCTAACCAAAACATTTGATAGGAAATTCTATGATATTATAATAGGTCTAGGGTTTTCAAGTAAATAGAAAATAGCCGAAATTATTACACGATTAAATTCCAGCTACTAGCCACAAAAGTGGGTAATACAATCAAAACCGTAGGCACTTATTGGATTTTGGATTCCATACAATGGCAGGGCTACTGGGGTACCGCCCATCACAGTACGTGGCCTAGATCAACGTACCGAGGATCACTGTAACAACCCGCATATTTATCGAGTTTACATTTAAATATTTTTATTTAAATATTAAATCGTTAATCGGATTTTGGTCCGAAAAACTACTTTTTGCAAACGGTCAAATTAGTACTCGAGACCACTTCCATTGAGTTCGAAATGTCGTTTACAACTTTTTAAGTATAAACGTCGATAGGTTTGGAGTTAGTGAAATTTCACTAACTTTTCCCGCTTTGGACTTTGGGTTAGTTTAGCCTATTAAGCCCAAGTTCCAACCCTCTTCTCCTCACTCTTCATAAATTTCCTAACTAACTCAAGCTTTAGCATTATGGTGAAGAGAATGGGAAATTAAAACTCCAAGTTCAAATTCAATTGCAACTCCATCATTCAACTCCAAATTCAAGTAGAAGATATTGGATTCAAGCTTTGGATTGCTTCTCCTTGCTTTCAAGCTTCATCTTCATAAATTTTAGTGCAAAGGTGAGATTTTTATCTCACAATTCTAGCCTATAATTATATTGGACTGTTGGGAATGATTCCCTATCATTTTTGCATGCATGTTAGCATTTGGTTTGGATTGGATTGGCAAAAACTCCATTTTTTAGCGTTTTGTTGAATTTTCTGCACTTGAGTCGTTCTGGCCATTTTTAGGTCGTTCGGAGTTAAGTCGTTCGTCCCTGAGTCGTTGGACCCTTGAGTCGCTGAGTCGTTGGACCCTTGAGTCGCTGAGTCGTTGGACCCTTGAGTCGCTGAGTCGTTGGACCCTTGAGGCGTTGAGTCGTTGGACCCTTGAGTCGCTGAGTCGTTGGACCCTTGAGTCGCTGAGTCGTTGGACCCTTGAGTCGCTGAGTCGTTGGACCCTTGAGTCGCTGAGTCGTTGGACCCTTGAGTCGCTGAGTCGTTGGACCCTTGAGTCGCTGAGTCGTTGGACCCTTGAGTCGCTGAGTCGTATGACCCTTGAGTCGTTAGGTCGTTAGACCCTTGAGTCCTTAGGTCGTTAGACCTCATTTTATCTTTACTAGGTCGTACCGTTTTGGTCGGGGCGCTGCCCCGCACCCCGCCGGGGGCGCTGCCCCCTGGACCCCCGCGACCTGACCGGGCAGGTCGAACCTCGTAAGCGGTGGCGTTGCCCCCGCACCCCCACCTTGGGGGGTTGCCACCCCCCCTGGACCCCCCCTGGACCCCCCCTCCGTAGGCGATCTTATCTGAAAAACATTCAACAGAACTTGCTTTGTTGAGATGCTGAGTTGACCATTCTTCGAGACAAACCATCTCTGGTTATCTCGGCCACGTTTGGTCGTTGGGGAACTTCCACTTTGATGCTTTTGAGCCGATTTCCTTGGATTTTATTCACATCTCCGAATGTGATCTTTGTGATGATTGTTTCTACAATCTCTTCTGTAATTTGTCATTTTAAAAATATAAAGGTTTCAATACTAGTAGTAAATATCAAAACTCTTTTAACAAACAATTTCAACTCTATTTTTAATAACAAAGCTCTTTTCTTAAACCATTTTCCAATCTATTAGTATATACAAACCTTTACCTCACTCGGATGAGAAATCTAATTAAACGACTTAGTAAAACAAGTGCTATGAAACGCTTGCGTTCACTTCGTCGGTTAATTCCTGGACTCTTTCGATTGAACCTCTTGTGACAATTTTATTAGTGAAGATTTACAGTTTGTTCGTAAATATTTAAGTTAAGAAAGTGGTTATGGGACATGAAGCTAAACTTCTATATTTACTAGCTTAGTGTAATTGACACTTCTCGTTGATCATGACGATCATTCTGATGATTTAGACTAGCAACTGTGCGATGTCTCTTGTTGCGAGGTTAGACTAGACACCACTTGTGTGATTCCACTCACACATACCTTTTTGCTTTTTGGTTAGTCTGGACCTTAATCTGTGTGATTCCATTCACACATGTGGGGTAGCTCCCCTTGGTCTTCGGACCGTCATGTGATAGGCCTCTTTCCCTTTTTATGATTTCTGGATTTCTCGTGTTGATTTCTGGAATTTATGTCATTGACTTGTTATGAGTACAAATTTAGGGTATGATGCCCCCTTCGAATCTTTGAGAAGATTCTTGTGATATTGATTATCTCTTATTGATTGATCTTCTGTTGATCATTATTTACATACTTATAGTGGTATGTCGTTATGGATGTTTATGTTTATGCCATATCTTTTATGTTATATCATGTCATCTGATATTTATAGCTAGACTGATACGTTTATTATTTTCTTAAATAATACTCGGATCAGACCGAGATGTTACAGGTGCTTCTGCTTGACTTCTTCCCAGGGATTCATCACTCTGACTTTTGGCTAACTGTTTAGGTTAGCAGTTTTTGTTGTATACACTTGAGATATAGACTCATAGTTGTATTCTTGTGTATAGCACGTGTTGCTATTCTTTTGTATTATCGTGGATCTTATTGACCACTACTCTGATGTACACTTTCATGTGTTAGTTATATATTCATATCTTCTTCCGCCTTTGTGATATGGATATCTGTGACTGATTTGTGATATGATTATTTCTATGTTTGTTTCCGAAGATTATTTATAGCCACCGTGTGATAAGCAATTACATGGATGGTCGTTCCTCAACAGCCTTATTCTCCGTGCTAGTTGACAGCACTTCTCCGGAGTGTTCTTGGCTAGCGTGGGTATAGAGGTGGGGCGTCACAATCACTCCCGACCCCCTACAACACAAGGCCGGAACCATTCCTTACTGAACAGTCCCGAACAAGATAACCCCGCAGATAGACGTCGCTACTGCCCACTAAGCCGAAATGAAGGGACATCTAGACAGGGGAATATCCTTGTCCTGCTTGGGCATGACCCACCTAACCTTGCTGCACGTCCCCTGTTTTAGCCATTCCCGGTTGATGAGGCTTGAGGCTACGATTACCTTTTAAGAATACATTTCTTAGAATGCTCATCGCCCACCTGATGATGTGTTGAAAGCATTCAATCCATACAAGTTCGTTCTGGGTTCGAACGAAACCGAAGGCATTATCTCGTTACACTCATTTTGGAATCACCCTCAGAGTTAACGACAATAACCCTTGCACTCTGAATCTTCATCGTCACTTCAGATTCACGACCTATCGTTATTCGATGTGGTTTTCGGATGTTTCCAAATGTGGAAAACCGATCCCGGTCTCATCGAAATCCAAAACGTGTCTTTTAAGGCCAAGTTGTCTATTTAGTCTTAACAGTTTAATTTAATATCATCAATATACACATAGATAGATAATTTACAATATCACAATAGATAATCATATCATCATCACATATAGATAATCAATATTATCATCCAAACAGATAATTAAATATTATCATACTTAAACCAAACATCCATGTCACATAGATATTACTCATCTCATATCTGAGATCACAATCATCAATGAAATATCAATATCATTCATGCATAAGCAATGATTTATAAATCACAATCTATAATTAATTTAAAATGAATTAAATTAACTACGTCTATCTCTAATTAATTTAAAGTAAATTAGATTAATTACTTTATCTATAAATCTTGCTTATACAACCATTAAATTAATTATAAATCAAATTAATTAATTATTCTCTAGATATTTATCTTGATTAAACACCTTTGATTAATCATCTTATAATTACAATAAGTAAGTAGTCTTTATTTAATTTCACAAATTAATTATCCTAAACCATTTATAGTAATTAATATTTAATTACTTCATTTATTAATTACATATGATTAATTACATTTATCCTAATTAACTACATAAATTAATCACCACATTATTGATTATTCCTTTATTAAACAATTTTTAATTACATCATTAATTATATTAATTAATGATCTCTAATTATATTACTTTATTTAAATTAATTACACTAAATAAATAATCTTTAATTAAACACAATTATTAATCACCTTGATTAATAACAACCCAGTAATTAACTACCCTTAATTACTTATTAACAAGTTAATTATTCCATAATTACTTATCTCCCTTAATTAATCCTTTGATTAATTACAAAGTAATTATCCAAATTACTTCATTAACACATCATTTTTCACTAATTTTACATCCAGTAATTAACATTAATTACTTCCTTAAGTAATTATGCTCCATTGAATACACTAAGTAATTACGCTTATCAATTCACCAAATGATTTTCTTGAATTAATTAAACTAAATTAATTAACTTAAGTTAATCATTTTATCAAATTAATTACAATAAGTAATTAATCTCCTAATTACTTTTATCAGGTAATTACATTTAACAATTTATAATAGATTATCTAATTAATTTGATTAATTATCAAAATTAATCACATATATTAATTAATTAATAATTCTTTAGTTAATTATCATAATTACATTTCTAAATTTATTTCTTAATTTATTCCTAGTTATAAATTAATTTAAATTATTAATTTATAAATTAAATACATAAGTCATTCATTAATTAACTTATTCATTAAATCATTTTAATATCTTAGTTACCCTAAGATAATTTATTTCTTTACTAATGACTTCATTAATATTTAAGTGTGTTAGAACTTTACCTTCCAAAATTTTAAATTCGAATTCCATTTGGAATTGAAGATTCAAAAGTATTATTTATTTAAACATTAATCAAATTTAAATTCAATTTATAATCTTGTAAATAACATTAATTACGTACATATGAAACTTATATAAGAAAGGCCTATAAATTCAACTGTTTGAATCTTTATTTAAATTTAAATTTCCAAAGACATTCATATTTTAAAAACTGATTTAAACCTACAGATTTGAATTCGAAGTAAACTTGAATCCATCAATTTTACCTTTGATTTTAAAAAACTTTGATTTAAACTTCCCTTCAACATCTTGAATTAAAAACTTGATTTTTCAAATCCAATTGATTTTAAAACCTTAAGATTTAATAGTTATTCAAAACGGAATTTAACCGTAGGATTTAAATCATTGTTTAAATCATATATTTCAGGTTTTAAATTCTGTCAGGTTTTAAACCTGAAACCCAACTTCAAACCTTTTAACATTTAGTTCATTTCAAAAATGAATTCAGAAATACAAGATTTGAATTCAAACTTCAATCTGAATTTGACTTTCACTTGAATCTAACATCACACTAGTTTTAACTCTGGTTATAACTAGCTTACAATTTAATTTGCTTTTAAATTTAGTTTAAATTTAAAACTACAGGCAGTTTTATGCTACCTGTAGCAAAACTAACCAACCCGAGACCAGAGCAAGAATGCTTCGGGTCAATTATTCCCCTGCTTCGAGTCTCATGCTCGAATAACTCGAGTACGTCCCGAGGCCAAAAACCCTGCACCAGCCCAAATGCTTCAGCACTTCACTGGGCACGGTGCACGTGCACCGTGGCCCCAGTCACCTTCGGCCACCCACACGAGCTTCACCCCGACGCTGACTACCACCAAACACCACCACGACCCCCAAAATCCATCGCCACGACTCAAATCAAAAACGAGCAACAAAACAGAACCTGGAAAAAAACACAACATCCCCCTACCCAAACCTGTCATCACCTTATTCTGCCAACCCCGACCACCTGATGGTCAACAACTCCGGCCTTGGACTCGCCTTCGACCAATCCACCACCTCTCGAGACCTCGTGCAACTCGATGCGCGGTAGAAGTCACGGTGATCAAAAGTTCGATCACTAAAAAAATATATTTAGGGTTACATGCTTCAAATTACAGCCACCATCGCCACCGTACTCAGACCAACCACCACCCATTTTTCCCATGACCTCGGTAAACTCCTCCACCTCCCCGCACAACCCAACTACCTCCAGTCACAAAGATCACCAAAAATCACCCAAAATACCAATTTTAGTTCAAAAACGAACTACACCTAAACCACTTGACTGAAAATCATAATATTAATTTTACAAATCATATTCTGGTATATGTATTTGATTCATAACTCTGAATCCATGAATTTTAATCATTGAGGTTTTAACTTATTTTAGTTTTCTATTGTAGTTTGATATTTTCCTGATCTAACACCACTGTTTTTCCCTTAACAATTTTTTTTAAACTCAGATTTCTGTTAATGCCATTATTTAAGTTCAAGCTTATGTCTTGTTAAGGCTTGAATCAAGAACAAAATGAAGTTTTGTTAAGGATTTTAAACCTGGAACTAAAGTCAGGTAGAATATACAGAGATGCTCATCATAATTCTCATCCTTAACACAGAGTTATACAAAAGAAATATATCCAACACCCACTGAATTCCAGAAGAAAAAAACTTGCAACAGAACCATTATATACTTAAACTATTAAATTATGATGTTACTCACCTTGCTTTTGAAAAAGCACAGAGCATGCTTGTATGAAAACTTTGGATTTTAAAAACTGGAAAATTGTCTGCCTTCATTTCCTAAATCTTCTTGGTTATCTTCAGTTGTAAATATTACTGAGTTTGTATAAATGGAGTGTTTGTTTTTATTTCTTTGTTTCAAGTTTTATATGTTTTATGAACGAACTAAAAATAAGATGTATATAAAGAAGTTCAGGGGAAGGTGATAACTGGGTTAAGCATATGCAGGTACACTGTATATCCTTGTTTTTATCGGGCAAGATCTTTTAATTAGGAGGCTGTGTTGATTTTTAAGCAATTTGAACTGATTTAAGTTGTGCTAGCATTTAATGTTTAAGTACGTATGTTCCTACATACCATGATTTATATATTAGATATTTTACATTTCTCTTACCTGCATCTTATTTCTACTATGCTTTGCTTTAGCTTGCTCTACAAACTATCTTATATGCTGAACATACACAAAGATATTTTTACTTAGATTTGTTTTGTTAACTTTTGCATTTCTTTTACCAGCACATATTTTTACTTTGTCTTGTAACCTTGCTTTGCATTCTTAAATTTTTCAGGCAACATTTCTAAACTTTGCTTATTTATTTTCAGCCTGCACACTTTACTGCCTGCATATTTCATATTTAATTTGCTTTGTTTTATTATTTTACTTTGTTTATAAATTTTTCCCTTGCCTTTACTTTCCTAGCTTGCTTTTATACCTATGTACATATACATTTTCTTTCTTATACACTGTTCTTACCTTTACATTTATTTTACAGGCATATTACAAATAAAGCCTGATTTGCATTATTATTTTTTTATATGAAGTTGTTTCAGTCATTGTTATAAATTTTAACTTATATATTTATTTTACTTATGGGTTACTTTTATTTTAAACTTAAACAATTAAATACTTATGTTAAGATTTATAAAGTATTATTTTATTTTAACATTTTTGAAAGACTTTATTTTAAATTTACAAATCATAGCTTCTTTCAAAAATATGCATATATTAAAATAACAACTTCTATTTATATTAAACCCATTTTCAAAGATATTACAATATTGATATAGTTTAAATATAACTTATTATTAAATTAAAATAAATTAATAAAAGAACTATTCTTTTATAATATAAATCACTTATTTTATCAAGCTATAAAACAAAACAATTTTTTGTTCAAATTTAAACTTAAGCTATAATCAATTTTAAACAATTAAATTCAATCTTTTTTTATCTTGAGTATTTTAAAGTCATATGATTATTTATTCAATATTAAATTAAATCAAATTTCCAATTACCAAAAATATTAGTATTAGAAGTCATGCCTTTATTTTATTAAACTTAAAACAAAGATTATCTATCTACAATATATACAGATATATATATATATATATATATATATATATATATTATAAATAGAAAACAAATTAAATTAGCTTTTAAAAGATAAATTATCAGTTAAATATTTATTTAAAAGGAGATTATTAAATCAATTTAAATATTATTAACAAATATTATCAAATCAATTTAATTTTTAATACAGATTATTAAATTGATGTTGCCCCAAATTTTCGGGATGTCACATTCCTCCCCCCTTAAAGAATTTCGTCCCCGAAATTTAAAACAAAGGTAATTTAATAATCTAGATAAAGATTTAATTTGAAACACAAGCATATATTAATCATATGCTAACAACCATAGCAACCAATTTATCCAAACAAACAAATCTAACTATCCAGACAAGATTCCGGATAGAATTTTTCTCGAGTTTCCCCAAGTAAAAATACCGGGATACTCGCTCTATAGAATTCAAACAAATACTACTAAGCTACAGAACTTACACTCATCTAGATCTACAAAACAAGACAGGATATCAGACTATAGACAAGTCTGAATCAACAACCAAGACTCCCGGAACTGCTAATTCTATAACCAGAGACAGATCTTACACGTACTCCCTCAGAGATACGCGAAACACAATGAATCCCAGTTATCCAAACTGACAATTCAATCCTGAAAACCAAACACTTATCCAAAATCGAATCTCCGACTTCGGAGTCCAAATTCCTCCGTATGTCATTCACAACGATCCTGTGCTGCCTACATCTTCCCTGAACAGCTGAACTCTTGCTGATGCCTTAGAAGCAAACTGAACCAAAAACAATCCAACAAAATGATCTTCCCAATATTCAACCAAACTCAGAACAAACACTCTATTCCAAAATCAGAAGGCTGATCTCACTTCTCCCATCCGGAAAAGATAAAACAGGTGCACTCCAAACTAGCCTCAGTTTCTGAAAAATCTCTTGTAGAACTCCCTAATCCAAACACTGCAATATCCAATTGCTTCCAAACTAAAACAGCTTCCACCATGCTTCCACTGCGCAACTCTGATTGAACAGATGTAAATGCTGAAGTCGAACACAGATTGGACAACACATTCCAAAAATAAAGTTCACATATCCAGAAATAAAACTCAGAAGTTCCTCCAAAATCCAAGCTGGTTTCCCCAAACTCAAAAATCATCCTATTACTAAGCCGAACCATCGGTACCAGGCCTGGAAATCTAATCGACACCAAACTCAATCTTCAGATGCTGACAAAACTCTGACTTCCTGAAGACATCAGAAAAATCTCTGAAACGCAAGACACACTCAAACTATCGCAAGTCACTTTTGCGATTAATCCGGCCAAATTCCAAAGATACTGCTCTCTCTTTACCAAATAGAACAGTTTACACCTATTTGGCCAATCCATCGAAGAAATGGGACCACTCTGCTGCTTCTGAACTCCACTGCTGACGCAGAAGTCAAAAACTTTCTTGCCAATACACCAATGCCAAGAAATTTCTAATCCAGAGCTCTTCAAGAAACTCGGACCTCAAAGCAAACAGGAACACCCAACTGAACACAGCCACAACACCGAAGCAGACACGCTTCCTTAACTTGTTTCAAAAAAACATCTTCAGAGACATACATATTCACTGTGTCTCATCACACAGTTCCTACACCTTGATGTATCATGATATCATGACTTGCTTCTGCCCAACCGACAGATCCAAACTCTAACTCATCCAAACTACACTTCAAAAATGAACTCCGAACCTTAACAGATTTCCTTCAGAGATCGATGAAATCCTTACACCACCCAAAGCTCACTCGAGACGGTATTAGGTCTACAGTCTCGACAATTATACTGCCAACCTCAAACATTCAAACTCCAACCATTGGTAGTCGTGTTACACACACCACTACCCTATCTACCTTTATAACTTATATTGGAAAACCCGAACAGGTAACCCAACAAATAGGTAGAAATAAATGAATATATATATTATATATGAAAATTACAGATACGTTCTCTCAAGAAAGAAATCACTCAAGAACCTAGGTATTCACTCAACCTAGCGCTCTGATACCAACTGTGACGACCCGGCTTCCTATGCCCAGAAAACCGTTTCGTCTTGAAGAAAGAAAGGGGTGAGAAAATAGAAAAGATAGAGAAGAAAGAACAACAACATCAGAATCTCACAGCGGAACGAATAAATTATAATAATGACATAAGTATTTACATAATATACAACATCAATCAGAGTTATACAGATACTACATCACATACTAGACAGTTATAACACCTGTCTAGTTATACAACTCAATACACAAATCAACACAGAGATATCAACACAGCGGAACTATATGTATCTCTACAACGCTGAAGCCTCCTGCTCCATTGCTCCTCCAGAATTTGTGAAAGCTAACCTGAATCCCTTGGCTACCCGTAAAAATTTGGGCACCCGAGAGTTTATGAAAAACAAAAATAAACTCCGGGTCAGACATGGGTCTGGTATGAGTAACAGGTTAAAGTTGCTTAATTTTGAAAATCCTTTGAAAATAAAAGGGTATCACGTAAGACTCCCCACACATAAACATGGAAAAGTTTTTACGTTACGCTAACCAAAACATTTGATAGGAAATTCTATGATATTATAATAGGTCTAGGGTTTTCAAGAAAATAGAAAATAGCCGAAATTGTTACATGATTAAATTCCAGCTACTAGCCACAAAAGTGGGTAATACAATCAAAACCGTAGGCACTTATTGGATTTTGGATTCCATACAATGGCAGGGCTACTGGGGTACCGCCCATCACAGTACGTGGCCTAGATCAACGTACCGAGGATCACTCCCGACCCCCTACAACACAAGGCTGGAACTATTCCTTACTGATTAGTCCCGAACAAGATAACCCCGCAGATAGCCGTCGCTACTGCCCACTAAGCCGAAATGAAGGGACATCTAGACAGGGGAATATCCTTGTCCTGCTTGGGCATGACCCACCTAACCTTGCTGCACGTCCCCTGTTTTAGCCGTTCCCGGTTGATGATGCTTGAGGCTACGATTACCTTTTAAGAATACATTTCTTAGAATGCTCATCGCCCACCTGACGATGTGTTGAAAGCATTCAATCCATACAAGTTCGTTCCGGGTTCGAACGAAACCGAAGGCATTATCTCGTTACACTCATTTTGGAATCACCCTCAGAGTTAACGACAATAACCCTTGCACTCTGAATCTTCATCTTCACTTCAGATTCACGACCTATCGTTAATTTGGATTCGATGTGGTTTTCGAATGTTTCCAAATGTGGAAAACCGATCCCGGTCTCATCGAAATCCAAAATGTGTCTTTTAAGGCCAAGTTGTCTATTTAGTCTTAACAGTTTAATTCAATATCATCAACATACACACAGATAGATAATTCACAATATCACAATAGATAATCATATCATCATCACATACAGATAATCAATATTATCATCCAAACAGATAATTAAATATTATCATACTTAAACCAAACATCCATGTCACATAAATATTACTCATCTCATATCTGAGATCACAATCATCAATGAAATATCAATATCATTCATCCATAAGCAATGATTTATAAATCACAATCTATAATTAATTTAAAATGAATTAAATTAACTACGTCTATCTCTAATTAATTTAAAGTAAATTAGATTAATTACTTTATCTATAAATCTTGCTTATACAACCATTAAATTAATTATAAATCAAATTAATTAATTATTCTCTAGATATTTATCTTGATTAAACACCTTTGATTAATCATCTTCTAATTACAATAAGTAATTTGTCTTTATTTAATTTCACAAATTAATTATCCTAAACCATTTATAGTAATTAACATTTAATTACTTCATTTATTAATTACATATGATTAATTACATTTATCCTAATTAACTACATAAATTAATCACCACATTATTGATTATTCCTTTATTAAACAATTTTTAATTACATCATTAATTATATTAATTAATGATCTCTAATTATATTACTTTATTTAAATTAATTACACTAAATAAATAATCTTTAATTAAACACAATTATTAATCACCTTGATTAATAACAACCCAGTAATTAACTACCCTTAATTACTTATTAACAAGTTAATTATTCCATAATTACTTATCTCCCTTAATTAATCCTTTGATTAATTACAAAGTAATTATCCAAATTACTTCATTAACACATCATTTTTCACTAATTACATTCAGTAATTAACATTAATTACTTCCTTAAGTAATTATGCTCCATTGAATACACTAAGTAATTACGCTTATCAATTCACCAAATTATTTTCTTGAATTAATTAAACTAAATTAATTAACTTAAATTAATCATTTTATCAAATTAATTACAATAAGTAATTAATCTCCTAATTACTTTTATGAGGTAATTACATTTAACAATTTATAATAGATTATCTAATTAATCTGATTAATTATCAAAATTAATCACATATATTAATTAATTAATAATTCTTTAGTTAATTATCATAATTACATTTCTAAATTTATTTCTTAATTTATTCCTAATTATAAATTAATCTAAATTATTAATTTATAAATTAAATACATAAGTCATTCATTAATTAACTTATTCATTAAATCATTTTAATATCTTAGTTACCCTAAGATAATTTATTCTTTTACTAATGACTTCATTAATATTTAAGTGTGTTAGAACTTTACCTTCCAAAATTTTAAATTCGAATTCCATTTGGAATTTAAGATTCAAAAGTATTATTTATTTAAACATTAATCAAATTTAAATTCAATTTATAATCTTGTAAATAACATTAATTACGTACATATGAAACTTATATAAGAAAGGCCTTTAAATTCAACTGTTTGAATCTTTATTTAAATTTAAATTTCCAATGACATAATATTTTAAACACTGATTTAAACCTAATATTTGAATTCGAAGTAAACTTGAATCCATCAATTTTACCTTTGATTTAAAAAAACTTTGATTTAAACTTCCCTTCAACAACTTAAATTAAAAACTTGATTTTTCAAATCCAAATCTATTTTAAAACATTAAGATTTAATAGTTATTCAAAACTGAATTTAACCGTAGGATTTAAATCATTATTTAAATCATATATTTCAGGTTTTAAATTCTGTCAGGTTTTAAACCTAAAACCCAGCTTCAAACCTTTTAACATTTAGTTCATTTCAAAAATGAATTCAGAAATACAAGATTTGAATTCAAACTTCAATCTGGATTTGACTTTCACTTGAATCTAACATCACACTAGTTTTAACTCTGGTTATAACTAGCTTACAATTTAATTTGCTTTTAGATTTAGTTTAAATTTAAAACTATAGGCAGTTTTATGCTACCTGTAGCAAAACTATCCAACCCGAGACAAGAGCAAGAATGCTTTGGGTCAATTATTCCCCTGCTTCGAGTCTCATGCTCGAATAACTCGAGTACGTCCTGAGGCCAAAAACCCTGCACCACCCCAAATGCTTCAGCACTTCACCGGGCACGGTGCACGTGCACCGTAGCCCCAATCACCTCCGGCCACCCACACGAGCTTCACCCCGACGCTGACTACCACCAGACACCACCACGACCCCCAAAATCCATCGCCACGACTCAAATCAAAAACGAGAAACAAAACAGAACCTGGAAAAAAACACAACATCCCCCTACCCAAACCTGTCATCACCTTATTCTGCCAACCCCGACCACCTGATGGTCAACAACTCCGGCCATGGACTTGCCTTCGACCAATCCACCACCTCTCGAGACCTCGTGCAACTCGATGCACGGTAGAAGTCACGGTGATCAAAAGTTCGATCACTAAAAAAAATTAGGGTTACATGCTTCAAATTACGGCCACCATCGCCACCGTACTCAGACCAACCACCAACCATTTTTCCCATGACCTCGGTAAACTCCTCCACCTCCTCGCACAACCCGACCACCTCCAGTCACAATGATCACCAAAAATCACCCAAAAAACCAATTTTAGTTCAAAAACGAACTACACCTAAACCACTTGACTGAAAATCATAATATTAATTTTAAAAATCATATTCTGGTATATGTATTTGATTCATAACTCTGAATCCATGAATTTTAATCATTGAGGTTTTAACTTATTTTAGTTTTCTACCGTAGTTTGATATTTTCCTGATCTAACACCACTGTTTTTCCCTTAACAATTTTTTTTTAAACTCAGATTTCTGTTAATGCCAATATTTAAGTTCAAGCTTATGTCTTGTTAAGGCTTGAATCAAGAAAAAAATGAAGTTTTGTTAAGGATTTTAAACCTGGAACTAAAGTCAGGTAGAATATACAGAGATGCTCATCATAATTCTCATCCTTAACACAGAGTTATACAAAAGAAATATATCCAACACCCACTGAATTCCAGAAGAAAAAAACTTGCAGCAGAACCATTATATACTTAAACTATTAAATTATGATGTTACTCAACTTGATTTTGAAAAAGAACAGAGCATGCTTGTATGAAAACTTTGGATTTTAAAAACTGGAAAGTTGTCTGCCTTCATTTCCTAAATCTTCTTGCTTACCTTCAGTTGTAAATATTACTAAGTTTGTATAAATGGAGTGTTTGTTGTTATTTCTTTGTTTCAGGATTTATAAGTTTTATGAACGAACTGAAAATAAGATGTATATAAAGAAGTTCATGGGAAGGTGATAACTGGGTTAAGCGTATGCAGGTACACCGTATATCCTTGTTTTTATCAGGCAAGATCTTTTAATTAGGAAGCTGAGTTGATTTTTAAGCAATTTGAAATGATTTAAGTTGTGCTAGCATTTAATGTTTAAGTACTTATGTTCCTACATACCATGATTTATATATTAGATATTTTACATTTCTCTTACCTGCATCTAATTTCTACTATGCTTTGCTTTAGCTTGCTCTACAAACTATCTTATTTGCTGAACATACACAAAGATATTTTTACTTAGATTTGTTTTGTTAACTTTTGCATTTCTTTTACCAGCACATATTTTTACTTTGTCTTGAAACCTTGCTTTGCATTCTTAAATTTTTGAGGCAACATTTCTAAACTTTGCTTATTTGTTTTCAGCTTGCACACTTTACTGCCTGCATATTTCATATTTAATTTGCTTTGTTTTATTATTTTACTTTGTTTATAAATTTTTCCCTTGCCTTTACTTGCCTAGCTTGCTTTTATACCTATCTACATATACATTTTCTTTCTTTTACACTGTTCTTACCTTTACATTTATTTTACAGGCATATTAGAAATAAAGCCTGATTTGCATTTTTTTATATGAAGTTGTTTCAGTCATTGTTATAAATTTTAACTTATATATTTATTTTACTTATGGGTTACTTTTATTTTAAACTTAAACAATTAAATACTTATGTTAAGATTTACAAAGTATTATTTTATTTTAACATTTTTGAAAGACTTTATTTTAAATTTACAAATCATAGCTTCTTTCAAATATATACATATATTAAAATAACAACTTATATTTATATTAAACCCATTTTCAAAGATATTACAATATTGATATAGTTTAAATATAACTTATTATTAAATTAAAATAAATTTATAAAAGAACTATTCTTTTATAATATAAATCACTTATTTTATCAAGCTATAAAACAAAACAATTTTTTGTTCAAATTTAAACTTAAGCTATAATCAATTTTAAACAATTGAATTAAATCTTTTCTTTTTTTTATCTTGAGTATTTTAAAGTCATATGATTATTTATTCAATATTAAATTAAATCAAATTTCCAATTTACCAAAAATATTAGAATTAGAAATCGTGCCTTTATTTTATTAAACTTAAAACAAAGATTATCTATCTACAGTATACACACATATATATATATATTATAAATAGAAAACAATTTAAATTAGCTCTTAAAAGATAAATTATCAGTTAAATATTTATTTAAAAGGAGATTATTAAATCTATTTAAATGTTATTAACAAATATTATCAAATCAATTTAATTTTTAATGCATATTATTAAATTGATATTGCCCCAAATTTTCGGGATGTCACAATATTTATACCAATAAACCTGTGATTTTTGGTAGATCATTGATGTGTACCAAGTATATATGTGCTGCTATGTAAGTATCTGCTTGTATATGTGTATACAGTAGTGTATTCAACATGAATTGTTCCACTGGCATATCAGGGGAACCCATGTATCTTCTCCCTGTTCATTTTCTTATTGAAACAGTTAAGCCTTTTCAACTTTAAAAACCATTATCTCATCATCCATTTACTTTTAAAACATGATCCCAAAACAATAATTGTTTATTTTTTAGTATATAACATATTAAAATTTATTTCATGCAATTTCATCAAGTAGTGGCCAAGAAAATTCTTTTCAATAGTGAATGGGTCACATTTGGTCGAAATCGAAATATCATAATATAGGAAACGGATCATATAGTCATGTTCGTCGTAGGAAATTATGATTTTTAAGGGTGATTTTAGATTTTATAATGATGTGTGGAGAGAGAATTTGGTAGATGAATGTAGTTGGGTCTTTTGTCAAATTCCGACGAGGTGATGTATTTTGAGGCGAGGCAGTTGACGTGAAGGTGCTGAGTCAATGAGCCATCAGGGAAAAATGGCATGGAAATTTTTAGATGCGTGGTTGTGGCGAGGCGAATTCAAGGTAGGGTTTTAGGGGGTGGATTGTTGGGTCTCGGGTCCGAAGGGATGAGGGAAGTAGAAGCGTGCGGTCTTCAGGGAAATGGAAGACGATGTGATGACAGCGCTAGAGGCGAGTTATGGTTGTAAATGGTGATTGCAAATGGTGAGGCGAGGCAATTATGGGTTGCATAGTTGTTCTAGGATTCGGTTTTGAAATTCGAAACCTCAAACAAATGTCTTTGCCGTGGTTTTTAGTGGCCAGGTGGATGTGAGGGTTGTGGGTGATCGGTGTGAGTGGTCGGTGATGATGGATAGGCAGGGGATAGTGTGTGGCATGTATGCAGGCATGCATAAAGAAATAGAGAGGGGAGAAGAAAAACTTGAGAAGAAGTAGTAAATGTTTTGGTTGGGTTTTGGTTTGGATGAGATGGAGATTGGTTGATGGGCCAAACCTTGTATTGTTTTGGGTTCTTATGTAAAAAGGGCAAATGGAACTTATCTTTATATTTGATAACCTAAAATCTTAAAATTTTATTTTAAGCCCAATCAACACTATAATTTTTACAAGGGGATCCTAACGCTATATTTTTTTTTCTGAGCTAATAACGTCAGGTTTTATGTAATGTAAAACTGAATGATTTAAATAATTGAAGTGAACGAATAAGGAATCTTTTATTTGACTTAATATTTGTTAATTGATAAATAAATTTTTAAATGGATTGTTTAATTTTAATAAATTTAAACTAAATTGTTTTATTTACTTTCTTTGTTTAACGGGTGATCTAGATTAAAAGTATAACTCCTCTCAGTTAACTGAAATCAACCAAACTTTGAACTATGAATTGATTTAATATCAATTATAGATCGTTGATTTTAGTTAATGATCTACGTTTTGAACTGATATTTTTCTTGAGTATTGATTTTAATTATCTGTTGTTTGTGCCATTAAGTAGCCAAACAAATTAAAATAGTTAGAATAAAATGTTGACATGACTTATTGAAAGTAAATAAACTTGTACTCATCATTATTTTAAATTTCAGAAAATGTGATGATTGCAAGCGAATTAATTTCAATGGACAGGTCATGATAAAGCAAACATACGTAATGAATTTCCATATGTGAATATTGACATCCTGATTGTAGAATTGTTTATTTTGAACAATTTGGCTTAAAAAATTTATCATTTTGGATTCGATGAGACCGAGACCCGTCGTGTTTATGTGCGACATGGTCTTACGAGATACCCTTTTTTTCAAAAGATTTTAAAATTTTAATAAAATGTGTTTTCTCACGCTAGTTTTCTGACTAACTCGGGTGTTATTTTACTATAATGCTTGGGTCAGATCGAGTATTATCTCTTGTGAGGATCCGAGTCCAAAGAGAGATAAATTAATGTATACTTCGGGATATCCTGAACCCAGTTTGGAGTCTATACCTGTTGTTCGGAAATTTTCCGACGTATTTGAAGAAGTAAAATCCTTACTCCCACACAGAGAAATTGAATTCCGAATTGATTTAGTACCCATTACCCGTCCTGTCGTTCAGGCAAGTCGCAGGATGGCACCTAGGGAAAGAATTGAATTAGTCAATCAAACTCGAGATTTGCGAGAAAAAGGATTGATTCGCCCTAGTGTTTTCGAATGGGGTTCAGCTGTCGTATTCGTGGCTAAATCAGACGGATCTTTAAGATTGTGTGTAGATTACCACGATCTCAATAAACAAACTCTCAAAAACAAATTTCCTTTACCTAGAATCGATGATCTATTCGATCAACTTCATGGCACTCGATTCTTTTCTAAAATGGATTTAGCTCAAGGATTCCATCAACTGCGAATAGCTGAGGATTGTGTTCATTTAACAGCCTTCAGGGGTCCTAATATGTTCTACGAATGGTTAGTCATGCCTTTCGGACTAACCAACACTCCCGCGTATTTCGTAGATTTAATGACCCGTGTGTTTCGAGAAGTACTGAATAAATTTGTCCTTGTAATTATTGATGATATCTTGATTTATTCCAAAACCGAAGAAGAGCATGCTGAACATCACAAAATTGTTTTGGAAATATTAAGGAGGAATATCTTATTCACTAAATTCTCTAAATGTCACTTTTGGGTCAAAGAAGTCAGATTTCTCGGTCATATTGTTAATGAAGAAGGGATTTTTGTTGATCCAAGCAAGATTTCTGCAATTTTGGACTGGAAGCGACCCACTACTCCTACAGAAGTTCGAAGTTTTCTGGGTTTAGGGGGATATTATAGAAAGTTTGTCTAAGATTTCTCTAAGTTGGCCAGTCCATTGACTAAGCTAACAATGAAGAATGCTAAATTCAATTGGACTCCAAAGTGTGATGAAGCTTTTCAGGAATTAAAAAGGAGATTAACTACCGCTCCCGTTCTCGCTATCGTTAATGGGAACCAAGGGTTATCTGTTTATACTGATGCCTGTGGAGACGCTTTGGGTGTAGTACTAATGCAAAATAGAAAAGTAATTGCCTACGCGAGTAGACAATTACGGCCGCATGAAAAAAATTACCCAACACACGATTTGGAGCTTTTAGTTGTTATTTTTGCTCTGAAAATCTGGCGACACTATCTTTTGAGTAAGAACTTTTTCAGTTTTTTTTACGATATAAGAAATTTAACTTAATTAAATAAATATACTCAACAAAATCTCCCTGTTTTAGGTGAAAATTTTGAATTATTCACCGATCACAAATCTTTAAAGTATCTCTTCACCCAGAAAGATTTAAATTTATGGCAACAATGATGGTTAGTATTTCTTGCGTCATATGACCTAGATATTCTGTATACACCCAGTAAAGCCAATGTAGTTGCTGATGCTTTAGGTAGAAAGCATGCAACTCTTGCTCATCTTGTTGTCACTCCTACTCTCCTTGAGAAAATCGCCAGCAAGCAAAATGAAGACAAATTTCTTCGAGATATTTGTGGGAAAATTCTTCGAGGCGAAGATACTAGTTTTGAAACAAATCATAGTGGAGTTATAAGACTGAAAGAAAGAATTTGTGTCCCTGATATCCCAGAATTAAAACGTGAAGTTTTAGATGAATGCCATAAGTCAAAACTCAGTATCCATCCAGGAGTAAATAAAATGTATAGAGATATTAAAAGAACCTTCTGGTGGAAAGCAATGAAGAGAGATATATCCATATATGCGAGTCGCTGTGCTACCTGTCAGCAAATTAAAAGCGACCAGAAGAAGATAACGGGTTGACTCCAGCCTTTGGAGGTGCCAAAATGGAAATGGGATCAGGTATCAATGGATTTTATTGATGGATTGCCACGAACCAAGAAGGGAAATGTAGCAATTTGGGTTATAGTGGACCGTCTAACCAAAACTGCTCACTTTATTCCAGTAAAATCCACTCGGACAGCAGCAAGTTTAGCTGAGCTATATATCAAAGAGATTGTCCGTCTCAATGGTATATCGAGCAGTATAGTGAGTGATCGTGACCCGATCTTCACTAGTAGATTTTGGGAAGCGTTTCAGGACACGTTGGGAACAAAGCTAAATTTCATTACTGCTTATCATCCACAATCTGATGGGTAGACTGAAAGGATAAATCGAATAATAGAGGATCTTTTACGAGCTTGTATTATCGACTTTGGTGGTTCTTGGGAAGACTATTTACATTTGGTCGAATTTTCATATATTAACAGCTATCAAGCCAGTATTGAAATGGCTCCTTTTGAGGCTCTCTATGGTCGACCATGTCGATCACTGGCATGTTGGATTGAATCCTGTGATAGACTGGTTCTTGGACCAAACATGATTAAGGAAGCCACTGAAAAGTTTGATTTTATCCGAAAAAAGTTAATAACTGCTCAGAGTCGCCAGAAGAATTATTATGACCGCAGAAGAAGAGCTCTGGAATTTCAAGTTGGAGATTCTGTTTTCTTGAAAGTATCTTCAATGTGGGGTGTGTTAAGATTTGGGAAAACTGGTAAGTTGGCACCGCGATACATTGGTCCTTTTCCTATTTTGGAAAGTATTGGTCCTCTAACATATCGAGTGCAACTACCTAATTGGTTATCCAGCGTACACGATGTATTTCACGTTTCACATCTTCGAAAGTACGTGCCCGATCCAGACAGTATTATAGAAGAGGCAGCATAGCAGCATCTGGAGATCACGCCAACTTTATCAGTTAAAATGGAACCAATTAAGATTGTGGATCGAGATGAAAAGCAATTAAGGAGCAAAATTTTGAAACTGGTTAAAGTGCAATGGAGAGGAGATCCAAAGGACTGTACTTGGGAGACAGAAGACATTATGCAAAAGTCTTATCCCAAATGCAGGGTGGATATCTCAGCTTAAATTGGTAAGCCATTTCTTTATTCTTTTCTGAATTCATATATTCTTTGTTTGCTTTTCTCTCTCTTTCAAATTTTGAGGACGAAATTTTCTTCAGGAGGGGAAATCTGTAACCAACCAAAATTCATCAATTTAAAATTTGTAAATGTTGAACTTTTATAATAAAAATTTGAAAAGTTTCAAAATAAATAAATAAATGATGATTTAAATGGATAAGAATTTCAAATTTCTTTTAAGTTTAACAATTTGAAATATTAAAAGTTTTTAAAATCAATTGAGTTTAACTTTTATTCATATATATAAATATATATATATATATATATATATATATATATATATGTATGTATGTATGTGTGCATATATGGGTAGATTTGAATTTATATATTGAATTTGATTTTCAATTTGAATTTAAATTTTAAATTGAAATGTTGGTAAAATAATTTGCATTCATATATACATATCTGTGAGAATTATTTAATATGTATTAAAAATTCAAAACACTATCTTTTGATAATATGCATTAACATAAAGCTAATATTTATATAAAGCTAATATTTATTAATGAGAAATATAAGTTTAAAAATAAATTATATAATGTAAATTGTTAATGTTAATAAAGAAAAATATTTTTATTACAAGTGCTAAATTGAGAATGACCATAGTGACAAATGTAATTCAAGGAAAGAAGAAAAGTAACAAGTGTCCTTTTAATAATTTCTTTTCTTAAATTATTTTTTTTAAAAGAAAATAAACTTATACAATATCTTCTTTCCCTTACTTTTATTCATTTCAAAGAAGAATTTATGCAATCTTTTATTTCAAAAAAATATCATCATCAAAAAAGAAACAAATCTACTTTGTCTCAACAAATTTAAATCAAGAAACCATATCCAGAAAAAAAAGAAAAAAAATATGTAGCAAATACTTTCAGTTTCTCAAGCTATAAGAAGAAGGATTCAAAGATAATACAAATCTTCAACAAGTTTTCCAGAATCAAGAGAGAACTGCAAGGATTTAAGAAGTTCAGGAATCAATATATAAAAAAAAACTGCAGTTCACAAAGTTTAGGTTGCAGGCCAGAATCTCATTTCTGTTTTAACTAAGATTAAAGTAAGTAAATATAATTCATTTTATTTTGTTGTTAAGAAAAAATTAAATAAGTAGAAACATCAAAGTTTAAACTAGGTTATGCAAATTTACTGCGGATAAATAACTCAAAGGAAATCATGCTAGAAAAAAAAATTGCAGTTCAAAGAATTACAGAACTTCCCTCTGTCCACTTCTATTTTCAATTCCAAATTGGTGAGTAAATTTTTCAAGGAATTTGATTTTTTATCTGGTTGATTTAATACTTGACATATGCAAGTTGAAGAATGGTTTGCATGCAACAAAGTTTGAATGGGTTATGTATTTTTACCTATGCATGTTGATGTATAGGATTATAAATCCTGTTCTAGCAACAGTTTTTGGGAAAAACCGTATTAAACCCAAATTCATCAATTTTGGTTTGGTTAGATTGAAGTATCAAAAACAAAAAGTGTTTAAATTCATTTCAGATTTAAAGTTTAAACATTTAAAAAATATTACCCAGGATTTAGAACCTGGAACAAGGAAATCACAGTGAAATCCAATTTATAACTAAAAACTTAAATTCTTTGATTATTAAATTTGATCATACAAACTAAATCATCTTAAGAATTGTTGAATTTAAAGATTAAAATCATGATTTTAAGTTACATATGGGGGAAGCATTTTGACTTTGAACTAAGATGCACAGTTGGGTTTTTCTGGCGACTGAAGTGGTTTGGGGGGCCGAAACTTTGCTTGAAGGTGGTAGGGGAGTTGTCGAGGTCGGGAAAAATATAGGGTGATTTTTCCTGTCACCGTGGCGTTGGGGGTTGATAGATGAAGGGTTTAAGCCCTAAAATGGGTTACGGTCAAATTGGTGGCCACTGCCGTGCGTACGAGTGATCGAGTCGTTTGGGATTCTGGGAAATCATAGGGGAAAGGGTTAGCTAACTGTGGCCGGAATCTTATGCAGTCTGGTGGTCGGCGTGAGCCGTACGGAGTGATTTTCTGATGATGTTGTTGTGATTGAGATAACTCAATTTTATTTTCGAGTTTCATCTGTGCTTTTTAGTGTTTGGGTAGCGAGTGTGGGTCGAAATTGGTCTGTCAGTGATGGCCTTCGAGGCCGGAAGGGTGACGTTGATCGGTATAGGTGCACGCGATGGGTTATGTGTCACGCGATCGGTACACTTTGATCTAATAAGATAGAGAGTAGCTCGAAGTAGTAACCAGGGAAAATGGATGGAAACTCGAAGGCATGCCCGGGTTAAATTTGCATTGTATCGGGTTGGTTTTATACTTAATCAAATTTTTGAAAAATTTTGTCACTCGGGTCAGATTTTAGGGAAACCCGAAGCAAGCAGAAGGAATCCTCGAGGAAAACTCGAAGGGGTTCGGGGGAAATCAGTATATAGGAAATTTTGCCCAAATTAAAACAAGAAATTTCAAAACTTTTAAAATTTTAAAATTCATGTTTTAAAAGATGGTTTTGATTTAGATTTAAAACAACTTAATGTTAAGTAAGATATTTTTTTAGTAATTTAATTTAAATTAATTCTCGTCACATTACTTATATAAAAATTAGTTATAAAATGTAATTAAAAATGATGTTAAAGATTAAATGATTTACTTATGTAATAAATGATTTACTTAAAATAAACTATTTAAATTAATTACCTAATATTTAGTTATTATTTAGGGATTAACTTATTAATATAATTAATTAGGGAAATAATAAATTAATAAGAGTAATTAAGACTTAATTAATGAACAATTAAGAATGAATTAATTAGGGTAATAAATTAAGTGATGATTTAATTATGAAGATAGTTAAAGATTTAATTAATTTTAATTAAGGATAACTAATCATTGATTAAAGATAATTAATGAAATTAATTATGGGATTAATTAGTTTAAATCACACAATTGAATTGTCTTAGCCGGACATAATTGATAATTATTGTATAATGTATTTTGATTAATATCTCTGATTTTAATTGTGATAGATTCATGTTAGGATGCTATGAAGCTCAGGAGTCGAGCTGGATGATAGAGACGTATTCCCATACTTGTTATTTTCTACTGTGTATGCAGACTGTATAGCCAGCACTGATGAGGACAAGTTATTATAACTATCTAGATTGATTTATTGATTGTTGTACTCTAATGATTTTATGTATATTAACTGATGCAGATTCTTTTATATAAAATTATGTTATTATATATTATACTTTGTTCCGCTGCGATTGTGAGCTTCTGTGTTGTTGATTATGTTTCGTTCTATCTTTTTTTCATCTTCACTCCTAATGATCTGGTATTTTCGGCACTTGACCATTTGGCATGTTATATAATGAACGTATAGATATCAATTTTCATGGGTTGAAAATCCCGGGGGTTACAATTGGTATCATAACTGATGGTTAAGCGAGAACCTTGCCTTTGGTGGGGATTACTCAATAGAGATAGGGTCAGTAGTACCCTAGAATGAGTCTGAGTATATATACGTATAAGAGAGAGCGTATTTGTTAGTGATAAAATATTTTGATATTAATAAATGAAATGATTTGAACTTGGATTTTATATAGAATATAAAATAATGAAACTCTGTAAACCAATAAAGTCATTCGTGACTGTTGATGATGATTGGATATTATCGCTTTGTAATTGATTGTTCGAAATATGGATGTGCATATTATCGCTTATTGATTGATGAGTCGTGCTCGACCAGTTTAAGAGCATCAACTATTGATTGTCGATTTGAGCATTGGACTATGGTTAGAAAATTTTGGTTTTGAGAAAAAAATTGACCAATTGATAAACTACATGCTTAACATGGATTTTAAAGTGAATATATATTTGAATTTTCCCCTGTATTATTTTAAAGAGTAAGGGATACAATTTGAAAGTGATATATGAAATATGGTTTATCTAGACATGGTTAATAAATAAGAAAAAATTTATTCAAACTAAAAATTTGAGAGTTTGGATTCCAAGAACTGTTATAAATGATTTCAAAGTGGTTTCGAAAAAAGGGATTTTTCAAAAGAAAAAAATGAAGTTCGAAACTCACTTCTGTACTGGAAGATAAATTTTGGTGATGTTTGCTGCATTATCGGCATTCATTTTCGAGTTTCAAAGTGGTGAAGGCCACTTTAGTAGATTTGCTACTCGATTGTTTATGAAATTGATTCAATTCAAATACTTAAAGTATGATTTGATACTCGAAAGAAATATGTACAAATTTATTTAAAACAATTTGAAAAAAGAAGAAAAAAAACTCGGTGTTCGGTTCCCAAATTTTGGATTGAACTATATTGTGAACACGGGTATCTTATGCCTTCGGATTGATATATCGATTGATTGTGCAACTCGTAGAGATGACTGATTGTTGAGTTCCAATTTTTGAATTGAAATTGGATTTTTTTTCCAATTATTTTGAACAGTTGAACACTTCCAAATTGATATTTAATTTTATAGTTTAGTATTTTGAAAAAGTATATTCAAGTTTAGTTTATAACTCTTTAACTAATAACAATAATAATAATAATTTAAACAAGTTTTAAAACATTAAATATTTTGGTAAGCAAAATGAATAAGACTATTTTGTATTATTTAAGTATGAAATATGTTTTGGAATGTTTTAACAGAAATTTTGTTTTAAGAAATATTCCTGAATAATGTAGAGATTTAAAAAAAACTTATTTATTTTACAAATTTATTTTAAAAGTAATTTTGACTTATAAACTCTTAATTATTTACAAAATTATTTTAGAAAGAAAATTTGGATTATATAAATATGACTCTACGAAATATGAAATTGAAATAAAAAATTTAAACTATTGATTTGGAATTATGAAATTTTGAATTTGAATGTTATCTGATTTGAGGAAAATGATTGTTGAAATCATATATGAATTTGAAGCTGAACCAATATTTGAAAGTGATTGATTTCGAGAACCTCTGACCATATAAAAATATTGATTTGGAAGTTTTCAAACTTATATAATTGTATAGGTGTGAAGTTAATTCGAAAACTATTGATTTGAAAGGTACTCTATCTTGAAAGTGATACTCTTATATATAACAGAATTTATATAAGTATGATTTTGAAGTGATGATTTGAAAAAATACTATGTATAGTATGGTATACATTTTGAAATTGTAGATATGGGAAGTACCTTCTGCATGATTATCCGCTTTGTGGCCACATTATGGATGCATTCTATTGATTCTTTGATTTGATCCTAGATGGACTTGGGTGGATCTAGAAATGGGTCCTAATCGATATAGGTTGTCTCGACATAATACTTATGAGTTTCCTTTGACTCAGCTGCATAGCCAAATTTGCAGGGCTATGAAGGTTTACGGTTACAGATGTTACCTATGGGAACCAGGCGAAAGCATTGTGTAATGGCAACTATGATCGTATCCGGCATAATCCTCTTGGGTAGATCAATTGCAATGAGGTAGGATGTTGCCTGGAGGAACTAGGAGAAAACATTATGTATCTACGGTCCACGGGAGCAATTTAAGGGTGCAGATGATTGCCTTGAGTCTATGGATGATAGCGATGTAACCACCAGTGTTGCTATTAAGTAGACTATGATCCATGCAATTGTTTTACACAGCGTAATTCGTAGAGCAGTGATTGCTCATAGGTACGGATGTTACCTTGGGGATCTAGGTGAAACCATTGTGTATCTGCGATCTATGGTTGTTTTGGATGTCATGGCGTAAGACGTGGGGCAGTGACTCCCTAAAGTCACCGGAGGCCGTGTCGCTCTGTCATCTCTACTTATGGAGAGAGCGACCTTAGGGATTATGTTCCATGACGATCCTGTTCATTTGATTTCGGTGATTGGATTGTACTTTCCATATCCGTTTTTATAAAATTTCAAGTATTTTCACTGGGTGTTGAAACGGATTTACTAAGTACTTAGAGATTTCTAGTCTTGCGTCTAATCAACGTATTACTACATTCTGTAAGAACGAGGATAACTTGTTGAAACATCGAGTTATCAAAATATTTGCAATATAAAAGTATTTTGTTATAAAAGAACTTTTAACAAAGATTTTTTCAAAAATTTAAAAATTGAATATAAAACCATTTGAATTATCTATTGGTGAAATTAAGAAACCAATAGAATAAATAAGTAAGTTATATATAGACCATTCTAATTGCATTTACAAATTTAATTCAGATTTGAATACGAAACTTTAAGGAAATTCACACCTATCTGATTTAGAATTGTTCGTTTGATTCTAGATGATGAACCCTGATACAGATATTTGATATGAATCTGAAGTTCTCTATCATAGTTTATTACTATGTAAGGAGGATGGACGTTTCTAATCAAGCGGTCGGATTAGAGTCCGCACTAGAGTAGTCGAGTTACCAATACTAGTTTGAAAAATAAAATTGCATATTCGATTAAGGGATCGAAATTGTTATACGTATGAATGACATATATATATATATATATATATATATATATATATATATATATATATATATATATCGTATGGATTTTAATAAAATGATTGTATGCTATGATTTCTAGCTATGATTGTTATTGCTTAGGATTGCTATGCTATCTGGTTACATGTAGTTTAACATCATCCTCATCAGTTGCATTACATTCATGTGTTGCAAATCGTCGTTATAACTGTTTGGTTGCATATGATTGTCATGCTGCTAATGCTTATGATAGGAATAGATAATGTATCGTGTTTTGTCATGTTTAACTCTCTTTTGGGTTATGCAAGTAAAATTCAGGTACATTGAAGAAAGACTAATTTGAGAATTTTGATCTAATAAGTAAAGTTTTGTAGCCCAACAAATAGGTACATATTTATATTGTTGGTTGGTTGGTGATTTTCTAACGCTGATGTAGGGAGCGACTTGGCTTTTATTTTCTTGTGATTGGTTGGGCATGTACAGGCAGTTTGTGGTTTTTCGATCCAGCCGCGCAAAGTAGAAGCTGTTGAAATTTATCGTAAATACGGAAGTTAGAAAAAATTTGAGACTTTAAAATTTATAACTTGGTTACGATAAGGCGTTATCAGAGTGGCGTAACGGAAGCATAGTAATTTTTTTGCAAATAAGATTCTTATGTTTTATAAGTTGATTATTTTGAGTAAAATATATCGTATGTTAAATTCCTTACTTTGTTCCTTTTCGAGGACGAAAAGTTTTGAGTAGGGGAGATTGTAACGACCTGTAATTTTAACTATTTTAAGTTATTAAATTTAATATAATTTTTGAATTAAAATGGTTAGAAATAAAATTCAATGATTTATTAATGTAATTTACTAGATATGAACTTAGATAAATTTTTAAATAACAAAATTCCTACGAGAGAAAAATGATTAACTGATTTTAAATATTGAAGTATTAAATTTTATAAGTCGAATAAATAAATTTTATAATATTGGAAATATCTGAATATATATTTCAACTATACAAAATTTTCAAATGCTAATTTCTGAATAAGGAAAATAAATATATATACGTATGGAAACTTCACCATTTCAAATTTAAGATAGAATAACCATATATGTGTGTCTATATATATATATATATATATATATATATATATATATATATATATGTACAAGCTTCTTGATGCAACTTTCAAACTTAAGATAACAAAAATATATATGTATATATATGTATGTATGTTATAAAAATAATTTATATGTGAATCTATATATGTATATATGTATATGTAAATACGTATATATCTAAATGTATATGTAAATATGAAAAATGTAAATATGTATATGATAAAAATATGTATATGTAAATGTATATATCTCTGTACATATATATATATATATATATATATATCTGTGTGTGTGTGTGTGTGTGTGTGTGTGTTCCATGATGACAAACATTAAATCAAGCACACCAAAACATAAAATCAAGCATATTAAATGTCAAATCAAGCCATAATAAATCAAATCACACACATAAGATCAAATCAGCCACAAACATAAGAAAGAAAAAAAGTAAAAACCTATATATGCCTCTCAGCCACCCTATATGTGTGCTTCGCAACCCTATACTCCATTGTTTTACTCATCTTCTATATATATACATAGCCGAGCTTGTTTGTTTGTTCTTACATATAAAAAATATCTCTGCCATTAGAAATAAAGAGGTTCAAGTTGTTCATAAAGGCTTGAAGAAGGTGACAAAACAAAGCTGCAGTTGTTCATCAATTTTTAACTTGAGTAAAACATCCCAAAATCTTATTGACTGGTTATTATATTTATACCTGTATGTCTGTAATTTTAGGTAGATCATTGATGTGTGCCAAGTATATATGTGCTATTGTGTAAGTATGTGCTTGCATATGTGTATACAGTAGTGTGTTCAACATGATGGTTCCACCTGCACATTATGGCAACCCCCGTATCTTCTCCCTGCTCATTTTTTTGTGGAAACAGTTAAGCCTTTTCAACTTTAAAAACCATTATCTCGTCATCCATTTATTTTCAAAACATGATCCCAAAACACAAAATTGTTTTTTTAAGTATAGAACATATTAAAATTCACTTCATGCAATTTCATCAAGTAGAGGCTAAGAAAATCCTATTCAATAGTGAATGGGTCAAGTTTGGTCGAAATCGAAATATCATAATGCAGGAAATGGATCATTTAGTCGTGTTCGTCATAGGAAATTATGATTTTTAGGGTGGATTTGAGATTTTATTGTGATGTATGGAGAGTGAATTTGGTAGATGAACGGATTAGGAATTTTTTTTTGAATTCCGACGACCTAATGTATTTCGAAGCGAGGCAATTGGCGTGAAGGATGCTGGGTCGATGAGCCATCACGGAAGAATGTCTTGGAAATTTTTAGATGCGAGGTTAGATGAGGAGACTTCAAGGTAGGGTTTTGGGGGTGGATTGTTGGGTCTCAGGTCCGAGGCGATGGTGAAGGGAAGAGGGAAGTAGAAGCCTTGCACTACTGGAGGAAATGGAAGAGGATGTGATGGTAGCATTAGAGGCGAGTTATGGTGGTAAATTGTGATCGCAGATGGCGAGGCGAGGCAATTTTAGGTGGCACGGTTGTTCTAGGATTCAGGTTTGAAATTCGAAACCTCGGACGAGGGTCTTTACCGTGGTTTCTGGTGGCCAGGTGGATGTGAAGGTCGGGTTGATCGGCGAGAGTGATCAGTGGCGATGGATAGGCAAGGGATAGTGCATGCATATGCATGTATACAGGCGTGCACGTCTTCATGCCAATGAAATAGAGAGGGGAGAAGAAAAACTGGAGAGAAGAAGAAGTATTTGAGTTGGGTTTTGGTTTAGATGGGCTGGAGATGGGTTGATGGGTCGAGCCTTGTTTTGTTTTGGATTGTTATGTAAAAGAGGCAAATGGAACTTATCTTTATATTTAATAGTCTAAATTTTTAAAATTTTATTTTAAACCCAATCAACACAAGAATTTTTACAACAGGATCCTAACGCTATATATTTTTATCTGAGCTAATAACGTCAGTCTTTTATGCAATGTAAAATTGAATGATTTAAATAATTGAAGTGAACGAATAAGGAATATTTTATTTGATTTATTATCTGTTAACTAATAAATAAATTTTTAAATGGATTGTTAATTCTAATAAATTTAAAATAAATCATTTTATTCAATTTCTTTGGTTAACGAGTAATCCGGATTAAAAGTATAACTTGTCTTAGTTAATTGAAACCAACCAAATTCTGAACTATGAATTGATTTAATATCAATTATAAATCGTTGATTTTAGTTAATGATCTATGTTTGACTGATATTTTTCTCGAATATTGATTTTAATTATCTGTTTTTTGTGCCATTATGTAGACAAACAAATTAAAGTAGTTAGAATAAAATGTTAACATGTTTTATTGAAAGTAAATTGATATGTACTGATCACTATTCTGAATTTTCGAAACTGTGATGATTGCAAGCAAATTAATTTCGATGGATAGGTCATGATAAAGTAAACATACGAAATGAATTTCCATATGTGTATATTGACATCGTAATTGTAGTTCGGGTCAGACCGAGTATTACAGATTTAGGTTAGGGTGCTATGAAGCTAAGAAGACGAGCTGGATGACAGAGACGTATTCTCGTACTTGTTTTTTTCCACTTTGTATGTAGACTTCTAGTCAACACAGGTGAGGACAAGTTATTATAACTGTCTAGATTGATTTGTTGATTGTTGTACTCTGATGATTGTATGTATATTAACTGATACAGATTCTTTTATATTAAAATATGTTATTATATATTATATTTTGTTCCACTGTGATTGTGAGATTCTGTGTTCTTGATTATGTTTTATTCTATCTTTTTTCTTCTTTACCCTAATGATCTATTTTTTTCCTGTACTTGACCATTCGGTATGTTATACAGTAAATGTATAGATGTCGGTTTTCGAGGGTCGAAAATCCTGCATCGTTTCATCTAATATCGCATTCCTTATTTTTGTAGTGGCCTCTTACTTCAAGGAATCTCTTGCCATATACCAAAGGGCATCTCGATGAAATTCAGATAGAAACTACATGTGTCATTACAAACATGATCGATGTTAAGAAAGCGAGAGATGTGTGTGCATTTGATGTTTATGAATATGAGGTGTAGTCTATGAGTTTGAATGTTTAACATTATGTATTATGTATTAAATTGTACAATGAAATATTATGTGTTTATACTATTGTTTGTTGTATATATAACCGTAACATTACTGGATATTATGTAATGTTCTTAAAACAAACTAACATCACAAATTACAAAAATAAAATTGATTATAATTATAACAAACCAATGTATATGATATTCAGTAACACCGTGTCTAACAGAATAAGCGATGTGTAGCTAAACCGATTTACATCACTAATAAGTTTAAAACTAATTTAGGTTGTGCGTATAGACATCGGCTATAAACGATGTCTAAACTTTGGCAATTTTTAACATCACCAACTAACACATCGGTATATTTTTTCATAGACATCAGTCCTGGCCTGATGTCCATGAACAAAATTCTAGTAGTGTTTTGATCAATAATAGTTTCAATGATTTATGTTTGATGTTAAATTGAATATATATATTATTATTTTGCTCTTTATGCATAACTCTCTATTTTTCATTCACTATATTTATTTTTTTATACTTTCTATGAAAACAAAAGGGGAGAGGCTAAGACTTGGCGATAGAAAATGACTTGATAATATGTAAAATGAATTTTTTTTCTGATAAAACATTCATTTTTGAACTTTAATTCATTCATTTCTGATTTTTTGGGAACATACTTGTATGGGGTATTTGTGTTGGGGGAGTTTTAACTAAAAGTAATCTATTGTCCTTTATATCTTGAAATATATGTATCAAACACATCTGTACCATATGTGTAAATATATTTTGTTATCATTGAAAGGGCGAGATTGTGGAAGAGTGTAATCGAGTTTTTCTATTTGATGTTAATAAACAATATTGTATTTAATATGTTTGTTTAGTGTTATCTATTTACAGGATAACAAGAGCTTTTCCTTTGGTTTCAAAGTTGCACCAGTTAACGATGTGGATATAGATACAATTGATTCGGGGATATTCATGGAATATATATGTGTATATGTGTGTATATATATATATATGAAGCTTAAAACCATTCAAACTACATAAGCCATAATACTGTATTAATAAGAATTTCTGCATTATTTTCACCACATGATCAAAATTCAACATTACCCAAAATTCAAAATTATTTAAACAAAAAAATCACATTTTGAATCATTAAAATCCAACATTTCGTCAAGCATGGTACTTATGCATTATCTGAAACCAAAGCTTTTATATAGTTAACGATTTATCATCTTATCGGGCATTGGATTTTTATTTCGTAATAATCTCTCAAAGCCACAACTTTATCATTGCAAGCATTAAACAACCCCTTTAATATTAGCAACCAAATCAATAACCTTCTTTTAACCAACACCTCCATTCAACTCAGCTTTGCCATAATATAACATAACCTTCATTCATAAAATAAGCCAAATACATCAACTTTCTAACACAACCAAATATACAACAACCATTAACATATAAAGCAACTAGAGGAACAGTGTACATCTCAAATCTCATCCCTTATCATTCATCAATGCATTACTAGTTGACCAAGGATTCCGATACAAGACAATGATGCGATTCACTTTATGCTCGACGCACCAAAAACAAAATGCACATAATGCTACTGACTTAATGCAATGACTACTGGAACAATGCAACATGGAGTGCTAGTGCACAACAAATAAATATAGAGGACTAAGAAAAAGATACTACTTAGTAAATTATGACAAAAGTTAGTTATAACTAATTTATTAAATAGCCATTGTTTTTCTATAAGAATGGTTAAATCCAATCCTAATCTTGAATATGACCATTTGAACATGTCATGCGGCTTCAAGAAAGATCTAGTAATGATTTATAAGTACGTAATGATTGAATAAAAATAGTTCTTTATTGCTTTTTATTCTTCTTCTTTCTTCTCTTCTTTCTTCTCTTTTTGCCTTCTTCTAAATGTTTGGTGCATCCATTTTTGGAATCCATGGTCATCTAACAATAATTACACAAAAAACAACACTAATCATAACTTGATTTGTTAAATCTACATTCTCTCCCTACACATAACTTTCACACAACCCACCAACTCTAATTGGTACCCTTGTAGCATGCTCCATTTTGAGGTTCGAAACTAACCGCAACAGAAGTTGCAGTCATTTGTAGTATTAATTTCTGATAACAAAATACGGTAATGTTAATTATATCAATAATATCAGAAGCATAAGAATATGAAATTTTCCTAAACATAATTTCAAAAAAACTTTCTCATTTTATTTCAAAGGTAATATTTCATATTCATTATATAACCCTAAACGTTGTCCAAGTTCAGATAAAATATAATTATTACAAATTACTCTAAGATTGACGTATTCAGTTGTTCTCTTGGTTGATCAGAGCTTACTACTAAATTTTTATAACATTTTCCACTACGAACACTCGAACAAGATGAAAATTTAACATAGTGGATATTGTGTGTGTGTGTGTGTGTGTGTTTGTTTGTATTCCTACATATCCAAATCTTCCTTCCACACGTCTTTGAAAGCTAATTCGCTAACTGGATACCAAAAATCTCTTACTTTCAACCTATTTAAATTAGTACCTGGGAGATTAAGGGGAAAAAAAAATTTCGATCGGACAAAAAGTCTGGTGTGAATAATAATATGCCATCTCAGTTAATAGATATCTAATAAGACCTGCCATTGAGCGGAATGGATCTTCCCCTCACTAGTATCCTCAAAATATGTCTTTATAATTCATGCACCCACAACCACAATGGTTAAATTAAACAATATAAATAATCATGTGCATGCATCCAACATGGGTTTTCATGACTGATCTGTCTAAATTAATGGACAATTTGTCCCAACATCATTATTTTTTCAGCATGACTACAAACCTTTATGGCTTGCTTAGGCCTACAAGATATATCAAATTTTCTAACTTACTATTAGAAGGAAACTAGACAGTTTGTCAGAACTAACTATTCCTAGGGTCACTCTAATCATAATGATTTTGTGGGCCAACTAATATCCTATCTCATCTCTATGTATTCCGTTCCATGCATAAGCCTACTTTTAGTCGTACTCGTGACAAACCCTATGCATTAGAGTTTATGACTTATATCAGCTAGGGGCTAACAGTTGAAGTATAGGGCATGACGCTATACTAATCTCATCTGGTTTTCTAATCTTTGATTCAATTTGTTCTAACACAATTTATCTAAAGGGGATAAGAATAATAATTCTAGTAAATATCTAGGCTAATACCCTTTTTATTTTCTTGAAAACAAATCCTTTGTAAATGATTTAATCCTTGAAAATCATATTTAAAACAAGGAAAATACAACCCTTTACTTTATCCATAATACTTATGCCAAGCTATATGCTTCTATAAAACTTTATTGATGAAAGTCGATATCACTTAGAGGTTATCATACTTCAAAACTATAGGCTATAAAGCCGAATTCAATAAAACCATTATATTGATGAAACTCGACGTTATTGTCCCACTTATTGGTTATCACATCTCTCATGTCAAATCTTTTGATTTAAAAAATAAGGCTACAGAGCCAAACCAATAGAACCATGTATATTGATAAAGCATGGCATGGATGTAGCCAATATGGGTCATAGTCCCTCTTCATTACCAGACTAGGTTAAATCTTCGAATATAAAACACAAGTCCATATAGATGATAATGACTGTGTCGCGTCACATTGTATTGAGTTTTACAAGTTTGCATAGTATAAAGTTAGTAAACTCGTATAAGGGAACGGTGACCGTGACGAACCACATTTTGGAAGGTTTAAATCGACAATAATCCACACATGTCCGACTTAAACAATCTGGAACGTAGATAATCAATGGGGTTAAGTAAGAAAATAAGAAGAGAAGAAGCAAACAAAACACAGAATCTCACAGTGGAAATGAATAAATATAATAATCAAATAAAAATTCAAAAGCTGTTTACTATACATCTGACTATAATCTATACACATTTATCAGAGTTATATCTATACGTCAGTGATAAATAATCAATACAGCAGAATAACATGATGCAGGGGATAATAATAATAGTAATATACCAAAACTCCATCTTCGTCCTCTAGAGAATAGTCTTCAATATGCTGAAAAAACTCAGGACGGACCCGAGCATAATGAGAAGAAAAAACACTCGAGTCAGGACTAAAATACTCTTATGTAAATCAAATCAATATCATAAATATGAGTGTAATAACTTAAGAGATGTTACGGGATTTTCCATCTCCTAAAGATTCGTTAAACTATTTATATATAGTAGCATACGCTATAATAGATAATGTCTGTTAGTAAAAAAATACCAAAATAGCGTTAAGGTTTTACATTGATCCACCTTAACACATTTTTACAGTTCTAAATCAAAGTCGTAATGGGCTTGTATAAGGATAAATATGACAAGGCAAGTGAGGCAATGCCCAAGGTAGGATTCTACCAATTTACTCTTTCTAGCTGGTTGTAACCCATCCGTGGTCGACTGCAACAATCAATCCAAACGACAAAAAGATGCACCTATCGAATATGAAATCATAATAGAAATACGAGGGATCAACGTCGCTAGAGGTAGCTAACCTCGATGGCCAGACATAGGCTACTGTTTTAGTCATTTTAATTATGACACGAATGTCAATGCTATCCATCATCGTTCTCTTACTTCATTCTAGTAAACGTCGTCAATTCAACCACAACATTAGGATATCATCCACCGCATACACGGTTGTCAAAATGGTTCCAATATTGACAAAGAGTATGCCAATAAGAGGACTCGGTCTCTTTAACAAATAATCGTCACTTTACACACCGGTTGGTACATTTATATTTAGAAAATAATCGCACTTGATATCAAGATATCATATTCGCTTCAAAATCGAATTCATTTCAAAATCATCATATTCGTTTAAAAAAAATCATATTTTACTTAAAAATGCCAACTCATTTCGATATATCGATTTCACTTTGAAATTTGATTTGAATCACAATTTAGGGTATACTACACTTTAACCCAATTCGTACTGAAATCCTAGATTTAAATATGAGCATTTCCACCCCTTTTACCAGTCTGAATTTTATAAAATAGTTTAAATAGTTTTAAATAGTTAATTAGTTAAAATTGTTTAGCATAAAATAATTTGAGTAATAAAAATAGTTTATATAGTAAACTAATTTGGGAAATCAAAATAAATTGAATATTTAAGAATATAGATTTTAAACCGTTTATACTAAAAAAATCATTTAAAAATAGTTTCAAAATCAAATCGGTTCAATTCCAAATTTCCTAATTCAAACCAGTTCTCATTTTCATTCTGATTTAATCGATTCAATTTCGATTTCAAGTCGAATTTTATTTCGATTTCGAATAAATTTCAATGCCAATTCCAAATTAATTTCAACTCCACTTTTGAATTAATTTAAATTTCCAATTCCAAATTAATTAAAATCCCAGTCTCAAATTAATTTCAACTTCGATTCTAATTTAAAACTGTTTCGATTTATATCAATCACGAGTTCGATTTCTAGAATATCGATTCAGAACATATAAATCAATTTTTCCATAAATATTTAATTTAAAATCCGAATATTTAAATATAATCGAATACAGATCTCAATTTCGAAATATCATTCTAAATCACCTTTTCATAGAAATAGTCTTAGTTCAAATAATAGTTCAATCTTTTAAAACAAATCAATTTTCTAAAATTCACATCCTAGTTCGATTTTAACTTAAAAATCCCAACTTCGATTATTAAAACAATTTCGTTTTCCAAATTTAAATCTCAACATTTCGAGCTCTAGTTTGAAAGTAATTTGATTTCCATAAAGTCAATTTTTATTCCTTTAAATCAAATCATTTTAAATAATTTCAAAAAAATAAAAAATCATTTAATTTAACCAATTCCTTGTCCGTATATATTTTCTATCCTATGGCCAAGTGAATCAATTATTTCAATGTAAATTGCAGGGATGGATATATATCATTTCAATCCAAAAATAAATGTGATAAGTATATATCATCTCAACCCATTTCTTAATTTATTCGAAACAATTCAATTTATAGTTTTATGTACTTTAAATAATAAACAGGGTGATAACAGGATATATTACATATAAATAAACATCAAAATAACCAAATTATCAATCAAATTTCATCCATCGCCATCCGTCGTCCAAACGGTTAATAATCACAACGATCAACCAATTATCAATTAATTCGGTATTTTACCATCACTTAAATTCTAATTCAATTTTAACCATCAATTTAAATTCTATCAATAAAATTAGATGTCAATTTAATTTATCAAGCAACAATCCATAAATTCAATTCACTTCGCGATATAATTCAACTACATAAAAAAGTTTTAGTTCTGTGAGCGTAAAAACACTCACCTTTGTTTGAATCAGAATAATTCAAACTAGCCAAATCAAGACGAAATCAGCTCCATCTCGTTGAGCTTGGCGATACGTTTCAAAGCAAAAAAACTGCATGCTTATCCGATATCGTACGAAGAGATGAGAATCATTAAACATTAATATTTATAATTTAATTTAATATATGCTCTAATAAGAAAAATTAATTACCTAATCATCGATTCGTTCAAGCCTCGTTTTGCTATCGTCTTGTTCCAGATCGTGGCTTTCTACAAGCGATAATTTTTTTTGAAGCTGCCTCCACTCAAATCACCAGCACGCCCATCGTCGCTCGACCTTTAGCACAACGACGACCTCCAGATCGTTGTCTACGGCGAATGCTTTCGGAACCTCGCGCGAGCGCATGCACACATCGCTCTAGAGATCGCTACCCAAAATCCTAAATTGAATACCACTCTTGATCCATCTCCTAAGCTAGGCCTTCGCATACCTCTGTGAGCCCTCCATGTTGACTCCTCGCGTTCGCGATTCTATATATAAATATGTTTTTTTATTGAACAGCGGTTTCTTTGAATTTTTTTGTAGCTTCTTTGATTTTTTTTAATCTGTCGATCTATGGGTATAAAAAGGGAGAGAGAGGAGTGAGCGTATGAGTAGGCATATAAGACGCGTGTATTGAACGAGCGTTACCCTTTATTATATTAATTAAATAAAAAATATCTGGTCCAATTGGTCCGCAAAATAACGAACTCCAAATGAAGCGTGTCGTCCATTATTTCCAATGTTTTACACCTATTTCGAACATAATGAAACTAGTTCTGTGGCCTAATTTGATCGTATGCAGAAGATAGCTTTTCAAAGTCAATGATTTTAATTAAATTTTGAAATTTAATTTCTATGCGTTTTAAGTTCGTACGGCCTAATGACAAGTCCTAATGCTACCAAACTTGAAATCCTACAATAATTCACTATTACGGATCCGATGCAACTGATTTCGTCGAAATCCGAGGCAATGGCCAAAATGGGTATTTTTGTTTGTCAATTTAAAATATAAAAATTTCATTTTTTAATTATTTACATTTAAATCAATTTTAAATGTTAACCATCTTCACTCATATTTAAATAAAATTTAAATCGACTTTCGAAAACATTTTCATTCATAAATTCAAAATTCAATTATTTAAATAATTTCCAATATTAAATTCAAACAATTTAATTATCCAATAACTCACAACATAAATTTAAACAATTTGATTACCCGGTACAACAATACTAATAATTTGTTAAATTTTATTTTTAACAATTTTTATTCAATGCTTATATCAGATTATATAATTTAGAATAGTTAAAAATACGGGTCATTACATACTCCCCCACTCAAAAAATTTCGTCCACAAAAAGGCGTTAAGTAAAGAATCTAACCCTCGATATATTTTCTCAAAATAATTAATTTATAAACATAACCAACTTATTAGCAAAACTATTGCCGCGCTTCTACTATGCCATTCCAATATCGATTTTACGAAAAATATAATTTATATAAAAAAACTAGTTATAAAATTTTTGAAACTTCAAAAAATTTCTAACACCCGAATTTACGAAAAATTTCAACAGAGTTTCCATTGCGCGGTTTGATTGAAAAAAATTTACAATTCAATATATTACACAAATATAACCAATATATATCAAATATACATCTCATCTCAATGATGAGCATCCTGAAAGGCAAAAATATAAAATCACGGTATGTAATCCGAGATACGTGTTAGTCCTTGAAATGATGGTTTTGATGACAACAACCTTAGAATAAGATTATAAAATATAAATACTAACATTATAGTTTAGATATATATGTATATGCAGGATTTAACAATGCAAGTACCAAGAATGAAGACTGTACAATATAGAGATTCAAGATATCAAGATTGAAGACTCATGAGTACCAAGATTATCAAGAGCTCAAGATTTCAATAATAAGTAATCTAATTAGGAATTTTGTTAAAACTCCTACAAAAGCATTGGCATCTTAAAATCCAATTTATTTGTGGAATGGAATCCACTTCGCGCCTGTTAAAGGGATGAAACCCTAAGTAGGATGGTGTAACGACCCGATTTTTCGACGCCCGAAAGTCGACATCGATACGTCCACTATATCAAATGCCAAACAGTCAAATGCCGAAAAACCGAACCGTTAAGGTTTAAGAAGAAGAAGATAAAAGAATAAAATAGAACAATAACAGAATCTCACAATTTGCAGCGGGACAACATATAATAGATAAATGAACATCTTTAAAACAAAAGCATTATATCAGTTTATACATCACCTTATCAGAGTTTTCAATGACACAATACAAACACTGGCAGTTATAGTAACTTGTGTACAATAAAATTTAACTTGCACTAACCCAGACGTAACGGACACTACCTAGTATAAGCGGTACATCTCGCCATCCAGATTGCCTCCAGATCTCTATAGCAACCTCTTGACTTCGCTCCCAAATAACTGATAACCTGACTCTAGGCTGCCCGTGTGAAAAATTAAGGGCACCCAGAGTTCAGAAAGGGAACAATAAACTCCAGGTCAGTCGTGGGACTGGTGTGAGATCTTAAAAATAGTTATTTTCACAAAGAAAATAAAAGGAAATCCGCTATGCTTTTGGAAAATGAAACTACCATAAGGCCTTTCGCCACACACACAATGCAAACGCAGAATTGGAGGAGATTTCACCTTATGATCATCAAACATGCTTAATACACAAAATTCTTTCTATATTATTATAATTGCATAGTGAAGAAAGCGTTTCGAAAGTATAATATTAATCTTAGCCAGCATACAACCATTATTGTATGCCTACTATAGCTACCATGTTCAGTAGCAGGTTACCGCCACATTCCATGACAGGTTATACAACTAAAACTGTACATGGCGCATATTGTTTCTTTGGATTTCCAACAAATGGTCAGGCTTAGGAACTTCCTACTGCTACATGGGTACGCCTTTGGAGGGACGTCCCGAGAACCTACCCGGATCTCTGTCAACACAAGGCCGGGTTACCTCTGTAACTAGGTAACTACAACTCGAGTACGCCATCCCCCGATCGTTTGCGACCTTTATCCGAGGATCCTCAACCACAAAGTAACAACAATAAAGTATAATAAATTTGCGGCAACAACATAGGTAAAATATCTGTGCTCCATACCATGATACTACCCTTTTCCAGAAGGAAATGACATACCCTAAAGGGCGCGACCCTCATAACCTTGCCGCATCTTTCCTGTTTTGACCATTTCTGGGGTGTGAGGTCCGACGAAGTCTCGTCCACAAAGCTACACTTTTCACAAAGTCATGCTTTGATCAACAAATGATCAGCAGCACTCCGTATGCTATGTTACCAATTTGGGAATGTATTACTAGTATGATATCTCGGAAATTTTAGCAATTTCAATTTAATAATCTGTATTTAAAATTAAATTGATTTGATAAAATTTTAATAAAAATTTACTTGATTTAATAATCCAATTAAATAAATGTTTAATTTATGAATTTTATCTTTTAAAAGCTAATAATTGTTTTCCTATTTATAATGTATGTATGTATATATATATATATATATATATATATATATATATTGTGAATAAATAAGTTTAATTTGAAGTTAAATGAACAAATAAAATCTTTTTTTAAAATTCTAATATTAATTTTAATAATTTGAAGATTTTTATTTTATTTAATAAATAACTAATTGTTTAAAATACTTAAAGAAATTATTTTAAATTGTGTAATTGTATTTTAAACATGGTTTAAATTTTAATAAGATAAATAAAAGTTTATTTTATTTATTTTGAAATATAGCTTAATAGTTATAATTTGGGATTATATGAAAATTTAAGATACTCTTTATATATTAAACATTAATTCTTTTAATTAAGATAGATAAGATATGTAATTTATTATTTCTTTTATAAATGATTTAAAGTTAATAAATATGTTATTTTCTAGCAATAATAAATGTATAAATGTAGATATGTTTTAAAAATACAAAAGTATTATTGTCAAATTAAATATGTTAATATAAATTAGTTTTAAAATTGGATTTTAAATGTATAAATAGCATTTGAATTTGAATTCATTTTGAAATTCAAATTAATAAATTTATATATGAATCTTGTAAATAAGTTTTCACTTTTATATAAATTGTTTTATTTCATTAAAGAGAAATACATATACATTTGTTTATGAAACTACTTTATATGTGTTTAATAAATAAAGAAGATTTCAATTACCTTTAAAATAAATGAAAACAAATAAATTAAATATACTTAAGACACATGTTATTAAACTAAGTTGTGTTTATGACAAGTGTTAGTTCTTTTTACAAGTGTCTTTTATTTTGATTTTCTTTTAATTTTTTTTTAAAATCATTCACACTTATATAAAACATGTTTTTCTTCACTCTCATTTTTCTAATGTTCATTTTTTTCTAAGATAAGAAAAAAAAATATTTCCAGCTGAAACAAATTTTGCTTTCAAACACTTAAAAATCAAATCTGTAACTATATCCCTCAAAATCAAATCTGTAACTCTTCTTTTCAAAAACTTGCATGTTTAATCCTGCAATCCACCTCCTACAATTTGTTTTCAATCTCCAACCTATAATCCATTTTTCAATCATGCAAACTGTAAAATCATTTCTAGATGCAAAAGCATCTGCCTGCATGATTAAACCTGTAATTCCCTTCAAAGGATAAATTTAAAGGCCTCTGCATTTCTTTGAATCTGGGAATCTGCAATGCAAGTTTGAGCAAAAATCAAAGTATTGTCTGCATGCAAGTTTTAACAACAAACACTCAAGTTAAATCAAGTTTCAACTACTCAGTTTCTTAAAGCATAAGAGTAAAGGCTTTTCAGAAAGAAAAAAAATAGAGCTCTGTTCCATCTGTACTACAGGTGAGTAACTCTTTTTGGAATTTAAATTTAAATTGTTGCTTAAATAGGTATGTTTGTGTATGTTATTTGGATTGAATGTTGATATGTTTGCCTGTGCATATGATTTTAAATATATTGCTGAATATATGCATATAAATGATTGCATGTATGTGACTGTGTTCTTCTGATTCTAGTTCCAGATTCTTATATATATAAATAAAAATATAAATCCTCTTGTTTAAAATTTTGTTAGGGATTAAGTTCTGAAGCAAATGTGTAAATTATAACATAGTTAGTTCAGAAATTTATTTAAGTAAAATAAAGTTATGTGATGTCTCTGTAAATTGTAAAACTTCAGACTATGTTAAATAAAGATGAAACTCAAACATTAAAAATTATAACTACAGTATTATAATCTGGAAACTTAAACAAGATAATGATTTTTAAAACTATAATCATAGTGTTTAGTTAGAAGTTGAGACTGCAGTTCTTATTTGAACTGATATTTGGGTTTGAGTCAATCTTTGATGACCAAGTGGATCAGAAGGTTTGGGGTTCTTGGTGGAGGAAGTATAATGGTCAGTTGTGACGCCCCACCTCTATACCCACGCTAGCCAAGAACACTACGGTGTAGTGCTGTCAACTAGCGCGGAGAATAAGGCTGTTGAGGAGCGACCATCCGTGTAATTTCTTATCACACGGTGGCTATAAAATAATCTTCGGAAACAAATATAGAAGTAAGCATAACATGTGAATCAATCACAGATATCCATATCACAAAGGCGGAAGGAGATATGGATATATATCACATAAAAGTGTACATCAGAGTAGTGGTCTAAAAAGATCCACGATAATACAAAAGAATAGCAACGCGTGCTATACAAAAGAATACAACTATGAGTCTATATCTCAAGTGTAAACAACAAAAGCTGCTAATCTAAACAAGTAGCCAAAAGTCTGAGTAGTGAATCACTGGGGGAGGAGTCAAGCAGTAGCACCTGTAACATCTCGGTCTGACCCGAGTATTATTTATAAGAAAATAATAATCGGATCAGTCTAGCTATAAATATCAGATGGCATGATATAAAATAAAAGATATGGCATAAACATAAAATATCCATACTGACATACTACTATAAGTATGCAAATAATGATCAACAGGAGATCAACCGATAAGAGATAAATCAATATCACAAGAATCTTCTCAAAGATCCAAAGAGGGCATCATACCCTAAACTTGTACTCATGACAAGTCAAAGAGATAAATTCCAGAAATCAACACAAGAAATCCAGAAATCATAAAAAAGGGAAAGAGGCCTATCACATGACGGTCCGAAGACCATGGGGAGCTACCCCATATGGATGAGTCTGAGTCACCCGAATGAGGTCAAGGCTAACCAAAAAGCAAAAAGGTATGTGTGAGTGGAATCACACAAGTGGTGTCTAGCCTAACCTTGCAATGAAAGAGACATCGCGCAATTGCTAGTCTAATTCATAAAGCGATCATCAAGATCAACGAGAAGTGTCAATTACACTAAGCTAGTAAATATAGAAGTTTAGCTTCATGTCCCATAACCACTTGCTTAACTTAAATATTTACGAACAAACTGTAAATCTTCACTAATAAAATTGTCACAAGAGGTTCAATCGAACAAGTCCAAGAATTAACCGACGAAGTGAACGCAAGCGTTTCATACCACTTGTTTTACTAAGTCGTTTAATTAGATTTCTCATCCGAGTGAGGTAAAGGCTTGTATATACTAATAGATTGGAAAACGGTTTAAGAAAAGAGCTTTGTTATTAAAAATAGAGTTGAAATCATTTTGTTGAAAGAGTTTTGATATTTACTACTAGTTTTGAAACCTTTATATTTTAAAGTGACAAATCACAGAAGCGATTGTAGAAACAATCAATCACAAAGGTCACATTCGAAGATGTGATAAAAATCCAAGGAAATCAGCTCAGCAAGTTCTGTTGTATATTTTTCAGATAAGATCCCCTACGGAGGGGGGGTCCAGGGGGGTGGCAACCCCCCAAGGTGGGGGTGCGGGGGCAACGCCACCGCTTACGGGGTTCGACCTGCCCGGTCAGGTCGCGGGGGTCCAGGGGGCAGCGCCCCGACCAAAACGGTACGACCTAAGTGAAGACAAGCGGCCTACGACCTAAAGCAAAATGAGGTCTAACGACCTAAGGGTTCATGCGACCTAACACAATGGCCGAGCGACCTAAAGGAGACGCGACCTAAAAGAGGCGCGACCTAAAGGAGACGCGACCTAAAAGAGGCGCGACCTAAAGGAGACGTGACCTAAATTAGGCGCGACCTAAAGGAGACGCGACCTAAAAGAGGCGCGAGCTAAAGGAGACGCGACCTAAAAGATCGCGACTTAGTGACCTAACGGTTTAAGGGTCTTGCGACCTAACTAGAAACAAGGTCCAAACGACCTAACGACTTAAAGTGAAACGTGGCTGAGCGATATAAGGTCGGAGACGACCTACGACTTAACTCCGTGTGAGCGACCTACGACCTATGGTTGCTACGACCTAACGAGTTCCAATAGTGAAGGCTTAAGGTCTAACGACCTAAGGGGTACGACCTAAGGTCTTACGACCTAAGGTGTTGAGGTTGGACGACCTAACCAAATTGCATAGGCCATACGAGCTAAGGCCTAACGACCTAACTCCGAACGAGCTATACGCGAGTGACCTAGGGCGCTAACTCGCAAACGACCTAACGTTAACTCGCGAACGACCTAACTCCAGACGCGCCTTTTCAACGCGTGCGAGCTGAAGACCTGCCGACCTACGACCTAACTCCAAGCGACCTAAGGCCTAACGACCTATAGTGGACGAATGGGCTAAGGCCAGAAACGACCCAAATGAAGGTGACGACTTTTCCACGCGAACGACCTATAGATGCTGGGCGACCTAAGGGGGACAGAGCGACCTAAGCCAGAAATTCACCCCAAAACACTAAAAGTGGAGTTTTTCGCCAATCCAATCCAAACCAAATGCAAATGTGCATGCAAACATGATAGGGATGCATTTCCAATAGCCCAAGATAGATATAGACTAGAATTGTGAGATAAAAATCTCACCTTTGCTCCAAAACCCAATGAAAATGAAGAACAAAGCTTGAAGGCAAATGGAGAAGCAACCACAAGCTTGAATCCGATGTCTTCTTCTTGAATTTGGAGTTGAATGTTGGAGTTGCAATAAAACAAAGACTTTGGAGTTTTAATTTCTCATTCCATTCACCATTTTTGTTGAAGCTTTAGTGTTAGGAAATGAAATGAAGCAATGAAGAAGAAGGGGGGTGGAACTTGGGCCTAATGGGCTAAAAGTCCAAACCAAAGGCTCGAGTGAAAAAGTGGTGAAATTCCACTAACCCCAAACATATCAATGTTTATACTTAGAAGATTGCAATCGACATTTCGAACTCAATGGAAGTGGTCTCGAGTCCTAATTTGACCGTTTGCAAAAAGTAGCTTCGGACCAAAATCCGATTAACGATAAAATATTTAAATATAAAAATCGATAAATATGCGGGTTGTTACATCAGTGGGTGTGGCAAAAATATCAGGGAGTTGAACAGAGCCAGGTGGAGGCAATGGAAGGTGGATGGAGTTTGTTAACCTAGTTTTGAGTAGTTTTGTAATTTTAGATCATTGCGATCCTCTGGTTGATCGAGTTCGATGAAACTCTGGGGGAAAGTAGCTAGGGCATGGACGAGGGCATGGACGGAGTCGTCGGTGTTCTGGTGGTCAGTGGTGGTAGTACAAGACGGTTTCAGGTTTTGGGAAATGGGGTATGCCTGATGCCAGGTTTGAATTGGGATGGAGGAACTCGATTTCGATTTCGAATGGGAAGTGAGTTCGTGATGGTCGTGATGGGTTCTTGGGATGAACGACGTCTTGCTCGAAGATTTGGCGGTGGCCGGAGATGGCCAAGACCGCCGTGCATGTGCACGGCGAAGAAAGTGTCAGGTGAAGGTGGGGATTGCAGAATATTTTGCATCGAGTATTTCTCGGGTGATTTTATGTTTAGCTCGAAGAAGTTAAGTGTTTTACTCAAAGTAAAACGGAGGGGAGCTCGGGTATTTTATTTGGTTTCAGGTTTCCAGATAAACCTGTTATTTTCAATTCTAATTTGTTTTAAAATCTGAAGCAAGATTTTAAAACTAGAATTTTAAACAGAATTTAGGTCTAAATTCAAAGTATGAATTTCAAAACTAGATTTAAATTCAAGTTTTAAATTTAATTTAAACTATTTAAATTAAATGTTTAAGCAACATTTAAAAGGGTTTAAATGATTAAATTTAAAGTTAAAACTTTAATGTAAAATAGAAGATTTAAACATAAATTCAAATCTGGAAACAAGAATCAAATTTAAATCAGGTTTTGAAAGAAAAGAAGTTTTAAATATTTTAAATGTTTTAAACAAATCTAAAACATATTGAAATATGATTTGTATTTTGAAATCAGTTTGGGGTTTAAATTTATTTTAACTTCCTTTATAAAATAAGAAATCTTTTGCATAAGATTTTAAAGGATTTTAAAATGTTTTTTTTAAAACCTTGTTAAAGTTAAGTTTGATTTCATTTTAAATTTTAAATTTTAAATTTGAAATGTACTTTGAAAACAATTTTAAGTTAAATTGTTTTAAATTACTTTGATAATGATTAAGTAAACATGAATAAGAAATGTTTTATTTTAAAGTAAATTAAAATTTTAATTATTTTTGTTTCATTAAATTAGAAAGATAATTTAAATAATTTAATTAATTAATTTGTTTAATTAATTAAAGATTTGAAATTAATTAAGGTTAATTAAATTAGTAATTAATTTAAGTTAATTACTTAAGAAAGGTAATTAAGAATTTAATGATAAGTTAATGAAGGTCATTAACTTGTGATTATTTATTAATTAATTAATGTAATTAATTTTTGATAAATTAATTGGATTAATTAATTTAAATAATCAATTATGAAACTTAATTAAGTATGATTACTTTGTGGGAATAATTAAAGTTATTATTTACTCATTGTAATTAATTAATTTTTAATTGGGTTAGTTTAAATTAATTAATTAACTTTAATTAATTTAGAATAATCGTTAAATTAGTTGATAAGTAATCAGTGAGAAATAATTACTTAGGGAAGTAATTAAGAAAAATAAATTACTGGAAGTAATTAATTGAAGTATGGTATTTTGGAATTAATTACTTAGTGTAATTAATTTAAGCATTAACCGATTAAGTCATGTTGAAATGGTTAAGTGATGTAATTAATTAAAGGTAATTAATTACAAATGAGATTAATCAAGGATGATTAATCAATAGAATTTATTATTAAATATAATTAATTTAGGAGTGATTAAGAAAGTAATTAAGGTTAGTTAATTACTGAATACGATTAATCAAAAGTGATTAATAATTGTGGTTTAATTAAGGTTAATTACTTAATGTAATTAATTTAAATAAGTAATTAATTTAAATTTAATTAAGGATCATTAACTAATATGATTAATGATGAATTAAGGATTAATTAATTAATTAAGATTAATTGATCAATGATAAGTGATTAAGGAAGTAATTAATTAATATAATTAAGCATTAAAGTAATTAATTATAATTAATTAATGAAGTAATTAAATGTTAATTACTGATTTTGGTTAAGGATAATTAATTTGTAAAATTAATCAAAGATAATTACTTGAATGTAATTAAGGGATAATTAATCAAGGGTAATTAATTAAGGTAATTAATTTGAGAACAATTGATTGATTGATTTGAAATCAATAAATGGTTAAGTAAGCAAGATTTAAATGGTGAAGTAATTAATTTAATTCATTTTAAATTAATTAAAGAATAAGTAATTAATTTAATTGACTTTAAATTAATTAGAGATAGAAGTAATTATTTTAATTCAATTTAAATTAATTATAGATGGTGTGATTATAGATCTTTGCTTATGAATGGATGATATGGTTTACCCTGAATGGTTTGAATCTCAGACATGAGATAAATAGTATTGTGTGTTATGGATGCATTGTTTGCACTGTGATGATGATATGAGATATCATTGGATAATGATAATATAGATTATCAATTTGTGATGATTACCTGTTTATGATAATATTGATTATCTATTATGATGATATGAATTATCTATCTGTGTGTATATGGATAATAAGAATTGAATTGTTTTTAAACTTAAAACAACTTAGACCTAAAAGATACGCTTTGGATTTTGATGAGACCGAGATCGGGTTTCCACATTTGGAATCCGAAAACCACATCGATTCCACTTAAACGTTAGGTCGTGAATCTAAGTGGAGCAAGTGAAGACTCGAGGTGTAAGGGCTATAAGTCAGTATAACTCTGTGGGTGATTCCGTAATGAGTTTGATGGAATAGTACTTATAGATTCGAGATGGTGAATCAGAGTGCAAGGGCTATGGTTGTTGACTCTGAGGGTGATTCCAATAATGAGTGCAACGAGATAGTGCCTTCGGTTTCGTTCGAACCCGGACGAACTTGTATGGATTGAATGCTTTCAGCACATCGTCAGGCGGACGATGAGCATTCTAAGATTTGATGTCCTATAAAGGTAATCGTAGCCTCAAGCCTCATCAACCGGGAATGGCTGAAACAGGGGAGGTGCAGCAAGGCTTCGTGGGTAGCCCCCACTTGAGAGCAAGATTTACCCCTGTCTAGCGGTCCCTTTTTATTTGGCTGTGTGGGCGGTTGATTCGCGACAACTGTCGGGGTTGTCTTGTTCAGAACTGTTCAGTAAGGAACGGGTCCGGCCTTGTGATGCAGGGGAGTTAGGGTGGCTCCTCGGTACGGTGATCTAGGCCACGTACTGTGACGGGCGGTACCCCAGTAGCCCTGCCATTGTATGGAATCCAAAATCCAATAAGTGCCAACGGTTTTGATTGTATTACCCACTTTTGTGGCTAGTAGCTAGAATTTAATAATGTAACAATTTCGGCTATTTCATATTTATTTGAAAACCCTAGACACTATTATAATATCATTGGATTTCCTATCAAATGTTTTGGTTAGCGTAAGGTAAAAACTTTTCCATATTTATGTTTGGGAAGTCTTACGTGATACCTTTCTTTCAAAGGTTTTTCAAAAGTTAAACAACTTTAACCTGTTACTCACACCAGACCCATGTCTGACCCGGAGTTTATTTTTGTTTTCCATAAACTCTTGGGTACTCAAATTTTTACGAGTAGCCAAGGGATTCAGGTTGGGATTCGGGTTAGCTTTGATGAATATTGGAGGAGCAATGGAGCTGGAGGTTTCTGCGTTAGATATTAGTATTCCGCTGTGTGTTCTGTGATTGACTCTGAGATTGTATTATGTTGTATTGAGTTGTATAACTAGACAGGTGTTTATGATTGTCTAGTATGTGTTGTATTATCTGTGTAACTCTGATAGTGGTTGTAAACTATGTAAATATTTTATGTTATTAATATAATTTATTCGTTCCGCTGTTTAGATTCTGATGTGTTGGTTCTTCTTCTTCTCTTTCTTTCTATTCTCTATCCCTTTCTTTCTTATTAGCAATGCAATTTCCTGGAGATGAGAAGTTGGGTCGTCACAGGTGGTATCAGAGCATTAGGTTGAGTGAATACCTAGGCTCTGGAGTGGTGTCTATCTTGAGAGAGCGTATCTGTAGTTTTGATATATATCTATATATATTTATTGTTTCTACCTATCAGTTGGGTTACTCGTTCAGGTTTTCCAACGTAAGTTACAAAGGTAGATAAGGTAGTGGTGTGTGTGACACGATTACTACCATTGGTTGGAGTTTGAATGTTTGAGGTTGGAAGTGTATTTGTCGAGACTGTAGACCTAATACCATCTCGAGTGAGTTGTGCAGAGTGTAGAGATTTCATCGATCTCTGAAGGTAACCTGTTAAGGTTCAGAGTTTATTTTTGAAGATGGATAAGTTGAGTTTGGATCAGTCGGTTTTGCAGAAGTATGTGATGGTATTTTGATACCTCAGGTAGTAGTAGCTGCGTGATGAGATGCAGTAAATATGGATATTTCCGAAGATGTTTTCTTTGGAACGAGTTAGGAAGTGTGTCTACTTCGGTGTTGTGGCTGAGTTCAGCTAGTTGTTTGTGTTTGGCTTTGAGGCCTGAGTTTCTCAAAGGACTTCAAATAAGGAAGTTTTGGCGTTGGTGTCAGCAGTGCAACTCGGAGTGTCTTTGTTGGCAGAAGTTGACTGGCTGAGTAGTTTCTGAAGAAGGAGTTCAGAAACAGCAGAGTGGACCCAATACTTTATTGGATTAGCTAATTAAGAGTAAACTGTTCTGTTTGGTAAAGAGAGAACGGTTTTCTTTGGGAATTGGTCACTATTGATCGCAAAAGTGACTTGCGATAGTTTGAGTGTTCTTTTGAGGTATTGAAGAATTTTTGGTTGTCTTATGAGAAGTCGGAAGTTTATCCACTTCTGAAGATTGAGTTTTCTTATCGACCGGATTCCAGGAGTGCTACCGATGAATCAGCTAGTAGAAGGATGATTTATTGAGATAGGTTTGGTGAGGCAGCTCAGGATTGGTGAAACATCTGAGTTTTCTTTGGATATGTTGAGCCATATTTCTGGGAAGTGATGTCCAGTTTGTGCTCATATTCTTCATTGGCAGTGTCTTCTGTGCCAGTTCAGAGTTGTGCAGCGGAAGCAGTTTGAGAGTATTTCTGTTTTATCTATTCCGGATAGAAGAAGTGAGTTTGTTCTTTTGAGATTTGAAGAGTAGAGTTGGTGATCTTATCCTTGGTTGATCTTGAGGAGATCATTGGGTTGGGATGTTTGTGGTTCTGTTGTTTCTTGAAGCATCAGCAAGGGATTGAGCTGATCAGTTTGGATATTGGCAGCCCAGGATCATTCGAAGAGTTTTGTGGATAAGAGACGAAGGAATTTGGATTCCGGAGTCGGAGTTTTGTTTGGATCTCTTCTGTGTTTTGGTTGGATTGGTGTTTGGTTTTCAAGAATTGAATTACCAGTTTGGATAACTGGGATTCGATGAGTTTCACGTATCTCTGAGGGAGTACGTGTGTGAGTTAACCCTGGTTGTGGAACCAGCTGTTCAGGAAGGTTTGGTTGTTAAGTCAAACTCGTTTGTAGTATGTTATCTTGTCTAGTTCTATAGATCTAGATGAGTAGAAGCTCTGTAGCTTCGTAGTTTAGATTGTTTGGATATTGTAGGGCGAGTATCCCGGTATATATATACTTGGGGAAACTCGTGGGAATTCATCCAGAATTTATCTGGATAATTAAATTTGTTTGATTAGATAAATTGGTTGTTTTGGTTGTTAGCATATGATTGATGTATGCTTGTGATTTAAAATTTTAAAATTTTAAATGGGTTATTAAATTACTTTTGCTTTTAAATTTCGGGGATAAAATTCTTTTAAGGGGGGAGGAATGTGATATCCCGGAAATTTTAGCAATATCAATTTAATATTCTGTATTTAAAATTAAATTGATTTGATAAAATTTTAATAAAAATTTACTTGATTTAATAATCCAATTAAATAAATGTTTAATTCATGAATTTTATCTTTTAAAAGCTAATAATTGTTTTCCTATTTATAACGTATGTATATATATATATATATATTGTGAATAGATAAGTTTAATTTGAAGTTAAATGAACAAATAAAATCTTGTTTTTAAAATTCTAATATTCATTTTAATAATTTGAAGATTTTTATTTTATTTAATAAATAACTAATTGTTTAAAATACTTAAAGAAATTGTTTTAAATTGTGTAATTGTATTTTAAACATGGTTTAAATTTTAATAAGATAAATAAAAGTTTATTTTATTTGTTGTGAAATATAGCTTAATAGTTATAATTTGGGATTATATGAAAATTTAAAATACTCTTTATATATTAAACATTAATTCTTTTAATTAAGATAGATAAGATATGTAATTTATTATTTCTTTTATAAATGATTTAAAGTTAATAAATATGTTATTTTCTAGCAATAATAAATGTATAAATGTAGATATGTTTTAAAAATACAAAAGTATTATTGTCAAATTAAATATGTTAATATAAATTAGTTTTAAAATTGGATTTTAAATGTATAAATAGCATTTGAATTTGAATTCATTTTGAAATTCAAATTAATAAATTTATATATGAATCTTGTAAATAAGTTTTCACTTTTATATAAATTGTTTTATTTCATTAAAGAGAAATACATATACATTTGTTTATGAAACTACTTTATATGTGTTTAATAAATAAAGAAGATTTCAATTACCTTTAAAATAAATGAAAACAAATAAATTAAATATACTTAAGACACATGTTATTAAACTAAGTTGTGTTTATGACAGGTGTTAGTTCTTTTTACAAGTGTCTTTTATTTTGATTTTCTTTTAATTTTTTTTAAAATCATTCACACTTATATAAAACATGTTTTTCTTCACTCCCATTTTTCTAATGTTCATTTTTTTCTAAGATAAGAAAAAAAATTCCAGCTGAAACAAAATTTGCTTTCAAACTCTTAAAAATCAAATCTGTAACTATATTCCTCAAAATCAAATCTGTAACTCTTCTTTTCAAAAACTTGCATGTTTAATCCTACAATCCACCTCCTACAATTTGTTTTCAATATCCAACCTGTAATCCATTTTTCAATCATGCAAACTGTAAAATCATTTCTAGATGCAAAAGCATCTGCGTGCATGATTAAACCTGTAATTCCCTTCAAAGGATAAATTTAAAGGCCTTTGCATTTCTTTGAATCTGGGAATCTGCAATGCAAGTTTGAGCAAAAATCAAAGTATTGTCTGCATGCAAGTTTTAACAACAAACACTCAAGTTAAATCAAGTTTCAACTACTCAGTTTCCTAAAGCATAAGAGTAAAGGATTTTCAGGAAAAAAAATAGTGCACTGTTCCATCTGTACTACAGATGAGTAACTCTTTTTGGAATTTAAATTTAAATTGTTTCTTAAATAGGTATGTTTGTGTATGTTATTTGGATTGAATGTTGATATGTTTGCCTGTGCATATGATTTTAAATATATTGCTGAATATATGCATATAAATGATTGCATGTATGTGACTGTGTTCTTCTGATTCTAATTCCAGATTCTTATATATATAAATAAAAATATAAATCCTCTTGCTCTTGTTTAAAATTTTGTTAGGGATTAAGTTCTGAAGCAAATGTGTAAATTATAACATAGTTAGTTCAGAAATTTCTTTAAGTAAAATAAAGTTAGGTGATGTCTCTGTAAATTGTAAAACTTCAGACTATGTTAAATAAAGATGAAACTCAAACATTAAAAATTATAACTACAGTATTATAATCTGGAAACTTAAACAAGATAATGATTTTTAAAACTATAATCATAGTGTTTAGTTAGAAGTTGAGACTGCAGTTCTTATTTGAACTGATATTTGGGTTTGAGTCAATCTTTGATGACCAAGTGGATCAGAAGGTTTGGGGTTCTTGGTGGAGGAAGTATAATGGTCAGTGGGTGTGGCAAAAATATCAGGGAGTTGAACAGAGCCAGGTGGAGGCAATGGAAGGTGGATGGAGTTTGTTAACCTAGTTTTGAGTAGTTTTGTAATTTTAGATCATTGCGATCCTCTGGTTGATCGAGTTCGATGAAAATCTGGGGGAAAGTAGCTAGGGCATGGACGAGGGCATGGCCGGAGTCGCCGGTGTTCTGGTGGTCAGTGGTGGTAGTACAAGACGGTTTCAGGTTTTGGGAAATGGGGTATGCCTGATGCCAGGTTTGAATTGGGATGGAGGAACTCTATTTCGATTTCGAATGGGAAGTGAGTTCGTGATGGTCGTGATGGGTTCTTGGGATGAACGACGTCTTGCTCGAAGATTTGGCGGTGGCTGGAGATGGCCAAGACCGCCGTGCATGTGCACGACGAAGAAAGTGTCAGGTGAAGGTGGGGATTGCAGAATATTTTGCATCAAGTATTTCTCGGGTGATTTTATGTTTACCTCGAAGAAGTTAAGTGTTTTACTCAAAGTAAAACAGAGGGGAGCTCGGGTATTTTATTTGGTTTCAGGTTTCCAGATAAACCTGTTATTTTCAATTCTAATTTGTTTTAAAATCTGAAGCAAGATTTTAAAACCAGAATTTTAAACAGAATTTAAGTCTAAATTCAAAGTATGAATTTCAAAACTAGATTTAAATTCAAGTTTTAAATTTAATTTAAACTATTTAAATTAAATGTTTAAGGAACATTTAAAAGGGTTTAAATGATTAAATTTAAAGTTAAAACTTTAATGTAAAATAGAAGATTTAAACATAAATTCAAATCTGGAAACAAGAATCAAATTTGAATCAGATTTTGAAAGAAAAGAAGTTTTAAATATTTTAAATGTTTTAAACAAATTTAAAACATATTTAAATATGATTTGTATTTTGAAATGAGTTTGGGGTTTAAATTTATTTTAACTTTCTTTATAAAATAAGAAATCTTTAGCATAAGATTTTAAAGGATTTTAAAATGTTTTTTTTAAAACCTTGTTAAAGTTAAGTTTGATTTCATTTTAAATTTTAAATTTTGAATATAGTTTGAAAACAATTTTAAGTTAAAATATTTTAAATTACTTTGATAATGATTAAGTAAACATGAATAAGAAATGTTTTATTTTAAAGTAAATTAAAAATTTAATTATTTTTGTTTCATTAAATTAGAAAGATAATTTAAATAATTTAATTAATTAATTTGTTTAATTAATTAAAGATTTGAAATTAATTAAGGTTAATTAAATTAGTAATTAATTTAAGTTAATTACTTAAGAAAGGTAATTAAGAATTTAATGATAAGTTAATGAAGGTCATTAACTTGTGATTATTTATTAATTAATTAATGTAATTAATTTTTGATAAATTAATTGGATTAATTAATTTAAATAATCAATTATGAAACTTAATTAAGTATGATTACTTTGTGGGAATAATTAAAGTTATTAATTACTCATTGTAATTAATTAATTTTTAATTGGGTTAGTTTAAATTAATTAATTAACTTTAATTAATTTAGAATAATCATTAAATGAGTTGATAAGTAATCGTTGAGAAATAATTACTTAGGGAAGTAATTAAGAAAAATAAATTACTGGAAGTAATTAATTGAAGTATGGTATTTTGGAATTAATTACTTAGTGTAATTAATATAAGCATTAACTAATTAAGTCATGTTGAAATGATTAAGTGATGTAACTAAATTAAAGGTAATTAATTACAAATGAGATTAATCAAGGATGATTAATAAATAGAATTTATTATTAAATATAATTAATTTAGGAGTGATTAAGAAAGTAATTAAGGTTAGTTAATTACTGAATATGATTAATCAAAAGTGATTAATAATTGTGGTTTAATTAAGGTTAATTACTTAATGTAATTAATTTAAATAAGTAATTAATTTAAATTTAATTAAGGATCATTAATTAATATGATTAATGATGAATTAAGGATTAATTAATTAAGATTAATTGATCAATGATAAGTGATTAAGGAAGTAATTAATTAATATAATTAAGCATTAAAGTAATTAATTATAATTAATTAATGAAGTAATTAAAGGTTAATTACTATTTTTGGTTAAAGATAATTAATTTGTAAAATTAATCAAAGATAATTACTTGAATGTAATTAAGGGACAATTAATTAAGGGTAATTAATTAAGGTAATTAATTTGAGAATAATTGATTGATTGATTTGAAATCAATAAATGGTTAAGTAAGCAAGATTTAAATGGTGAAGTAATTAATTTAATTCATTTTAAATTAATTAAAGAATAAGTAATTAATTTAATTCACTTTAAATTAATTAGAGATAGAAGTAATTAATTCAATTCAATTTAAATTAATTATAGATGGTGTGATTATAGATCTTTGCTTATGAATGGATGATATGGTTTACCCTGAATGGTTTGAATCTCAGACATGAGATAAATAGTATTGTGTGTTATGGATGCATTGGTTGCACTGTGATGATGATATGAGATATCTATGGATGATGATAATATAGATTATCAATTTGTGATGATTACCTGTTTATGATAATATTGATTATCTATTATGATGATATGAATTATCTATCTGTGTGTATATGGATAATTAGAATTGAATTTTTTTAAACTTAAAACAACTTGGACCTAAAAGACACGCTTTGGATTTCGATGAGACCGGGATCGGGTTTCCATATTTGGAATCCGAAAACCACATCGATTCCACTTAAACGTTAGGTCATGAATCTAAGTGGAGCAAGTGAAGACTCGAGGTGTAAGGGCTATACGTCAGTATAACTCTGTGGGTGATTCCGTAATGAGTTTGACGGAATAGTACTTATAGATTCGAGATGGTGAATTAGAGTGCAAGGGCTATGGTCGTTGACTCTGAGGGTGATTCCAATAATGAGTGCAACGAGATAGTGCCTTCGGTTTCGTTCGAACCCGGAACGAACTTGTATGGATTGAATGCTTTCAGCACATCGTCAGGCGGACGATGAGCATTCTAAGATTTGATGTCCTATAAAGGTAATCGTAGCCTCAAGCCTCATCAACCGGGAATGGCTAAAACAGGGGAGGTGCAGCAAGGCTTCGTGGGTAGCCCCCACTTGAGAGCAAGATTTACCCCTATCTAGAGGTCCCTTTTTATTCGGTTGTGTGGGGGGTTGATTCGCGACAACTGCCGGGGTTGTCTTGTTCGGAACTGTTCAGTAAGGAACGGGTCCGACCTTGTGTTGCAGGGGAGTTAGGGTGGCTCCTCGGTACGGTGATCTAGGCCACGTACTGTGACGGGCGGTACCCCAGTAGCCCTGCCATTGTATGGAATCCAAAATCCAATAAGTGCCAAGGGTTTGATTGTATTACCCACTTTGTGGCTAGTAGCTGGAATTTAATAATGTAACAATTTCGGCTATTTCATATATTTGAAAACCCTAGACACTATTATAATATCATTGGATTTCCTATCAAATGTTTTGGTTAGCGTATGGTAAAAACTTTTCCATGTTTATGTGTGGGAAGTCTTACGTGATACCTTTCTTTCAAAGGTTTTTCAAAAGTTAAGCAACTTTAACCTGTTACTCACACCAGACCCATATCTGACCCGGAGTTTATTTTTGTTTTCCATAAACTCTTGGGTACTAAAATTTTTACGAGTAGCCAAGGGATTCAGGTTAGGATTCGGGTTAGCTTTGACGAATATTGGAGGAGCAATGGAGCTAGAGGCTTCTGCGTTAGATATTAGTATTCCGCTGTGTGTTCTGTGATTGACTCTGAGATTGTATTATGTTGTATTGAGTTGTATAACTAGACAGGTGTTTATAATTGTCTAGTATGTGTTGTATTATCTGTGTAACTCTAACAGTGGTTGTAAACTATGTAAATATTTTATGTTATTAATATAATTTATTCGTTCCGCTGTTTAGATTCTGATGTGTTAGTTCTTCTTCTTCTCTTTCTTTCTATTCTCTATCCCTTTCTTTCTTATTAGCGATGCAATTTCCTGGAGATAGGAAGTTGGGTCGTCACAACTAGTAACCATCAACTACATAACCTCTGAGCTCGTACGTCTCAGAGAAGGGTGTTAAGCTAGGAGAATAAATTCTCCGCCATAAACAGAAATGTATTTGATAGAAACCAGCATTACATCTTAAATGTAACTTCAGACACACATCTATACAAGTCCGTTTCAGGATCGAACGGAACTGATTGCACTTCAAAGAAGCCCTTGCAAATTCGGATATTCACAAATCACATCCAGAATCCCCATCACAAAGTTGATAAAATCTCTATACCCGAGCAACCCGGTGGAGAGACATTCGATAGGTAATTTTTTCGCTTTCGAAAATACCCGGTCTTCAACACCGTCTTCAAATGCAATCCTAATTCGTTGTATCGTTATTCGGAATGGGTTTTATGACACAAGGTCCTCTCCCGGCTAATCCGAATAACGAGCGCTTATTTATTTTTTTAAAAATAAGTGTTATATTCAGATTTCAACAAAGCACAATAATTTTCACTTTGATCTTTTAAACAAAAGATCTATCACAATCACAAAGGTTCGATGTGGTTTTCGGATATCCACTCGGAATTTGACCCCCGGTCGCATCAAAATTCAAATACCATTAAAAGGCCAATATTAATAGTCGGTTATTTAACTATCAATCAACATCCACAACAATTACCGGATTTGAATAAATTTCCCAAATTATTTATTTTCAAAATATTTCGCCAAGATATATTTCACACTTCAACCATTTGAAAAAAAATTTCAAATCACTTTTCACTCGTTGAATAAGAATCCCGATATTATTTATTTCCACTAAAAGTCTGTCGAGTTCAAAATACTTTAAAATCCTTTAAATCACTTATCCGAAATATATACTTGGAAACATTTAGATAAAATTATTTTAAAACATCATTTAAATATTAGTTATGAAAATATTATACCAATATCTCATATAAAACTTCAAGCCTAAACTAACTTTAAAATAAAATTAGTAGATAGGGTACAACCATTTTAAATAACCAATTTCTAAATTAAATATTAATTAAATCTTTAAAATAATCATTTCTATAATTAACTAAATAAATCTTAACTTTAAAGATTTAAACATTTCCCAAAAATAATTTCTCTAACAATATTTTTCAAACAATTTCTAAAACTTTTAATTTACACTTTAAAAGTTACTTTGAAAATATATTCCGCTTTTCATGAAAAGTACACCTTCCGTTCTAAAATGGTTCATTCAAATCGATTTATAAATCCTTCTGGATTTATTTTAAATTTACGTTTCAAATCCGTAAATTCCTTTCCACACTTTTAAAAATAAAATAATATTTATTTTTAAAACAAATTTCCTTTTCTTTTATAAATTCCCATTGTGAATTTAGATTTCTAAATATCCTTTGATATACGATTTTCAAATCGATTTCCAAATATTCATTTTCAGTACCGAATTAAATTCTAAATTTATTTCCAAATTTATTTTCGAATACCAAATCAATTTCAAAAATTTATTTCGACACCAAATTTATTATCTTTTAAAACAAATTCCTTCTATAAATTTATTCAATTTTCTAAAATCAATTTACTATAAATTTTCTACTAAATTTCAAAAATCCGATTTTATTTATTTCTGATACCTACGATATCAAAAATATATTCGGCTAAATTATAGCCTTCAACAGTCTCAATCATAATTAGCCACATACAGAATACAAATAATCAACACACAATATTGAAAGTAATTCAAATATTTGAGGAATCCAGTTGGATCCCTCCAACCTGTTTTTCCTGCATCCACAGACGTTAGCACAACAATTGAATACCAATTCCACTTCGAGGTGGAATATCGCGGTATATGGGATTTACAAAAATATCATCCGCTATTATGCGGTGCATAGGGTCTCATCCGCTATATAATGCGGAAAATCAACAACTCCAAATACATATATAACACCAATTCCACTTCGAGGTAGAATATCGCGGTATATGGGTTTAGTATAATATCATCCAGGCACACAATCAACCATTTTAAATTTAACTATTTAAAATTAAACAAAACAATTTGTTTGAGTGAAAAAATCTCACCTTTGCGCCTTCGTTTCGCAATCCATTTCCAATTTGACTTGTTTCTCAATTTTTTTAGACCTTGTATCAAACAATTTTGCAATTTATTAATATTCGAAATGATCGAACAATTTATTTTCATTTAATAAATTAAATTAACCAATGAATTTTATTTTAAACAAACCATTAAATTGTAAACAAATTTTTTTCCTTTGTTTAAAAACTTTATATATAAAATTTTCGAAATCTGCACGTATAAAACAGAAATCTGCAATATAATTCCTGTGTATATATTTATTGGAAAACCTGCATGTATATAAACCTTATATATTTTAACTTTATTCATCTATAAATATTGAATTTAAATTAAATTGAACATATACCTAGCTGCTCGCACGAGAACCATCAACACAACCGCGATCGAGCATCGATCAACTGGTGAAGTCGCGACCCCTGCCCTAGTACCCACGCGACTTCCCATGCGAGAGTGCGACATCGGCCCACTTCCAATTCGAACACGGCTCCTTCCACTCGAAATTCGCCCCTATTCACCACTTGAAATGATTGACATCACTATCTTCAGCCGACGCCATCGCCGAGCACAGCCACTTCGCTGACGCATGCGGCCAAGGCCGCCATCCCACTCTCGATCTCGAAGTCGATTCCGACCTCGCTTCCACATCCCCTTTGCTTGCAAATGTCGTGAATACCATTAGAGCACTGAACTCCCCCAGACTCATCCATCTAGTGCGCCTCGTCATCTTGAACCCAAAAATCATCTCCATTGATTATCGCGAGTAGAAGTCATGCCCAAAACCTCGCTCGACCGCCACCAATTTGCGCCCAGATCTCGCGTTTGTTAAATCGAAAGTGGAAACAAGGACGGCCATTTAATTTTTTCTGTTCTAATTTTCTTTCTGCTTCGAGCTTAAGGAGTGAAGATGTTCGATTTTTATAAAGATCGGTTAGCTTTCAAAGGAAGATAGGATAGCGGTACGATATAAGGACACTGGGTAGCGTATGGGAGAAAAAAAGGCTACAGTAATTGTGAGGTGAAGGCAAAAAAACATCGATGTGAAATTTGATTGGTCGGGCAAAGAATAAATTATATTAAATTTAAATTTCAAATCGACTTGAATTTGTAGCTTAAAATCTTGACATCCTATCAAGGCGTGTCGCTAGGCGTTTATATTGTTAAACTCCTATTCCGAACACCATGGAAAAGGTTTCGAGTCCTAATTCGATCATATGGAAAAGATAGCTTTTTTTTCGAGCCCAACTATTAAATTAAATTTCGATTTAAATTTTTAACGCGTTTGCTTATCGTACGGCCAAACGATCACTCTGAATGCTACGAAAATTGAAATCCGATAATAATACAATATTACGGATCCAATGGAACTAGTTTCATTGAATTCCAAGACTATGCCTCGGAAGCCTATTTTTAAATATCAATTTAAATGATATAAATTCAAAACTGGACAAATCACTTTCAAATCAAATCCTAAAGCTTCTATTGCCTTCAGTATCATCAATATAAATTTTCTAAGCCTTGAAAAATATTTTTAACAAGCTTAAAATTAAAGATTCAAATTTTTACCCAACTTTTCAATAGATTAAATTTAATAATTTAATTGCCAAATTGATAGTTATATTTGAAATTCAAGTTAAACTACCTCCAAATATTTAAAATCAATTAAATATTTCGATTTCAAATGTTCAAAATTCTGGGTCGTCACATCCTTCCTTCTTAAAAGAATTTCTTCCTGAAATTACAAGTTAAGAAGAACGATCCCCAACTCATTTGCTATCTTTCCAAAACTAAACGGTTTTATCAACTTACCAAACAAATCTTTTTTTTATTAACAACCCATTATCGCTTCAACTAACTTTCCAAAATTAATCATAGATTCCAAACAATATTGTTTTCTTAACAATTCAAATTTAATTTTAAATTCAAATTTTAAACTTTCAAAATTTTCTCAAAATTTTTCTAACTCCATAAATTTTCGAAAAATTTTGCCAGTGTCTCCTTTGCGCGGCTAGCTCGGTACGACTACAAAATGGCACCTCAGGCCCCCAGATTCAAAAAAGAAAACGAAAAGCCAAGTGGCTGGACAAGAAAATCATCAAATTCCATACTGAAATTCAAATACATACCTTTTTCTCGAGCAACTTCAAATTTATCTTCGAAAATCAAATCCCAATTCCATTTCCCTGTAACACACCTGTATATCCTGCTAGTCATAATATCCAATTACAACATTCAAATTTATTTTGCACATTCCTTTACAAAATCTTCAATATATACTTCTTATACCCTTTTTACTTTACTATTGAAGTTGTATATCCATTTTCACTCAACCTTGCATTTTTAATTTCATTTGAATTCGATTTACACTTTCAATTCTGTTTGGATTCAATTTGAGTTCTAAATATTAAATTTTTATCAACTATCTTTCATTCACAACTGTACTATTTTAAATAGTTTCATTTACTAATTCATTCCAATTCATTTTATCTCAAACCATTTCTTTATTTCGTCTTTATTATCTTTAGTTCACTTCGAACTAATTTTACAACTCAATTTCATTTCACACAATTCAATTTGGTTTTCAATATTCAGTTTCAATTCCAGTTTTAATATTCTGTTCATTCCTAAACACAATTCAATTTCAATTCACCATTTTGGTTTACAACCACTTGTATTTAAACTGGATTTCAAATTCCATATGAATTTAATTTACCTTTCGTTTATAATTATTGAATTTCGATTCATTTCAAATCATATTCGATTTCATCATTCCTTTAATTAGTTTTATTTACTAATTTTATTTCAATATTTCACTTTGTTTAATACTAACCAAATTCAATTCCAATTCCAGTTCTATTTACTTACAAATTCGAAATGAATTTCAACATACAAATCACTTTCATGTGCTTGCAATTGCAAATTTATTCATTCATTCACAATTTATTTTCCATCTTAATAATTTTATTCCAATCATTTTAGTCTATTAGACTTTTAAAATTCACCTTTATTCAAATTAACTCAAGTAAATTTCAATTTAAATCTAAATTTCCTAAGTTTTCAAACTTATTATTCCATAACTATTTTTAATAAAATTCCAAAGTCTTTCCGCCTTTTCCAAAACCATTATTGAAAACAATTCAAATTATCCTTTGAATTTCAAAACCAAACCCAAATTTTCCAAATAACTTCCATTTAAAACAATTTGGTAGCAGTTCCTCTTTTGGAAACCCGAAAATGAACACCGATGATGTTGTGATCATCACCGGAATTATTTTCCAGTGACCGAAAAGAGTTTAGAGCTTTTATCCCTCCAAAAGCATTTTTCCAAACCCTTGAAATCAAATCCCAAAAGGAATTTAATTCCCAAACTTCCCGAATTTCAAATATTTTCAAGAACATTTCCAAATATTTCTCTAGAATTCTATTTCAAATTATAAATCTCATTTACAATTTACATTTACAAATCTCATTTGTATTTTTATTTTTTTAGCTTTTGGTTTTGATTTCAATTCCTCATACAACGATGATAGTAATTTAATATTATCGCTTCCTAGCAACCAAGCAACCGTATATTATAATAATTCACAAAATTTGTGTCTTTTATATACGAAAATAGTTTGGGTAAAATTATTTCATTTACCCTAATTTAAAACCATATCATGTCGAATTTGTTCTGTACAAGTGTTTAGAGATCCCTATCAATAACGTTAATTACTCGTATTGACCAGAATCTATATACCACTTAACAAACCAATCAACACAATATAAAACAATTTTATATTCACTAACAAATACGCGCTCATGTCTATTATTACACTCACACTCATTCTAGAGTACTGCTGACTCTATCTCTAATGAGTAACACCCAACAGATCCAAGGTTATCGCTTAACCAAATGCTCTGATGCCAAATTTGTAACGGCCCAATTTTTCGACATCCGAAAGTCAACATCGATACGTCTACTGTATCAAATGCCGAACAGTCGAATGCCGGAAAACCGAACTATTTGGGTTTAAGAAGAAGAAGATAGAAGAAGAAAATAGAACATAACAGAATCTCACAATTCGCAGAGGGACAGCATATAATAGATAAATGAACATCTTTAAAACAAAAGCACTATATCAGTTTATACATCACCTTATCAGAGTTTACGACGACATAATACAAACACTGACAGTTATAGTAACTTGTGTACAATAAAATTTAACTTGCACTAACCCAGACGCAATGGACACTACCTAGTATAAGTAGTACGTCTCGCCATCCAGCTTGCTCCAGATCTCCATAGCAACTTCTTGACTTTGCTACCGAATAACTGATAACTTGACTCTAGGCTGCCCGTGTGGAAAATTGTGGGCGCCCAATGTTTAGAAAGGGAACAATAAACTCCAGGTCGGTCGTGGGACTGGTGTGAGATCTTAAAAATAGTTATATTCACAAAGAAAATAAAAAGAAATCCGCTATGCTTTTGGAAAATGAAACTACCATAAGGCCTCCCACCACACGCACAATGCAAACGCAGAATTGGAGGAGATTTCTCCTTATGATTGTCAAACATGCTTAATACGCAAAATCCTTTCGATGTTATTATTAGTGCATAGTGCAGAAAGCATTTCAAAAGTATAATATTAATCTTAGCCAGCATATAACCATTATTGTATGCCTACTATAGCTACCATGTTCAGTAGCAGGTTGCCGACACATTCCATGGAAGGTTATACAACTATAACCGTACAGGGAGCATATTGTTTCTTTGGATTTCCAGCAATTGGTCAGGCTAAGGAACTTCCTACTACCACATGGGTGCGCCTCTGGAGGGACGTCTCGAGAACCTACCCGGATCTTTGCCAACACAAGGCCGGGTTACCTCTGTAACTAGGTAACTACTACTCAAGTATGCCATCCCCCGGTCGTTTGCGACCTTTATCCGAGGATCCTCAACCACAAAGCAACAACCACAAAGTATAATAAATTTGCAGCAACAACATAGGTAAAATATCTGGGATCCATACCATGATACTACCCTTTTCCAGAAGGAAATGACATAACCTAAAGGGCGCGACCCTCATAACCTTACCGCATCTTTCCTATTTTGACCATTTTCGGGGTGTAAGGTCTGACGAAGTCTCGTCCATAAAGCTACACTTTTCACAAAGTCATGCTTTGATCAACAAATGATCAGCAACACTTCGTATGCCACTTTACTAATTTGGAAATGTATTACTAGTAACCATCAACTACATAACTTCTGAGCTCGTACGTCTCAGAGAATGGTGTTAAGCTAAGAGGATAAATTCTCCGCCACCAATAGAAATGTATTTGATAGAAACCAGCTAAATATCTCAAAGTGTAACGTCAGACACAAATCCATACAAGTCCGTTCCGGGATCGAATGGAACCGAAGGCACTTCAAAGAAGTCCTTGCAAATCCAGATATTCACCAATGACGTCCGGAATCCCCATCACAAAGGTGATAAAATCTCTATACCCGAGCAACCCGGTGCAGAGACATTCGACAGGTAATCCTTTTTGCTTTCGAAAATACCCGGTCTTCAATACCGTCTTCAAATGCAATCCCATTTCGTCGTATCGTTATTCGGAATGGGTTTTATGACACAAGGTCCTCTCCCGGCTAATCCGAATAACGAGCGCGTTTTTTTTAAATAAGTGTTACATTCAAATTTCAAAAAATCACAACAATTTCCACTTTGATCTTTTAAACAAAAGATCTATCACAATCACAAAGGTTCGATGTGGTTTTCGGCTATCCACTCGGAATCCGACCCCCGGTCGCATCAAAATTCAAATGCCATTAGAAGGCCAATATTGATAGTCGGTTATTTAACTATCAATCAACATCCACAACAATTACCAGATTTAAATAAATTTCCCAAATTATTTATTTTCAAAATATTTCCGCAAGATATATTTCACACTTCAACCATTTGAAAATAAATTTCAAATCACTTTTCACTCGCTGAATAAGAATCCCGATATTATTTATTTCCACTGAAAGTTTGCCGAGTTCAAATACTTTAAAATCCTTTAAATCACTTATCCAATATATATACTTGGAAACATTCAGATAAAATTATTTTAAAACATCATTTAAATATTAGTTATGAAAATATTATACCAATATCTCATATAAAACTTCAAGCCTAAACTAAATTTAAAATAAAATTAGTTAATAGGGTATAACTATTTTAAATAACCAATTTCTAAATCAAATATTAATTAAATCTTTAAAATAATCATTTCTATAATTAACTAAATAAATCTTTACAAGATTTAAACATTTCCCAAAAATAATTTCTCTAATAATATTTTTCAAACAATTTCTAAAACTTTTAATTTATACTTTAAAAGTTACTTTGAAAATATATTCGGCTTTTCAGGGAAAGTACACCTTCCGTTCTAAAATGGTTCATTCAAATCGATTTATAAATCCTTTGGAATTATTTTAAATTTACGTTTCAAATCAGTAAATTCCTTTCCATGCTTTTAAAAATAAAATAACATACAATTTTAAAACAAATTTCCCTTTCTTTTATAAATTCCCATTGTGAATATGATTTCTAAATATCCATTGATATACGATTTTTAAATCGAATTTCAAATATTCATTTTCAGCACCGAATTAAATTCTAAATTGATTTTCAAATTTATTTTCGAATACCAAATCAATTTCTAAAATTTATTTCAACACCAAATTTATTATCTTTTAAAACAAATTCCTTCTATAGCCGATTTTAAAACAAATTTATTATCTTTTAAAACAAATTTCAAAAATCCGATTTTATTTATTTCTGATATCCTACGATATCAAAAATATATTCGGCTAAATTATAGCCTTCAACGGTCTCAATCATAAATAGTCACATACAGATTACAAATAATCAACATATAATATTGAAACTAATTCAAATATTTGAGGAATCCAGTTGGATCCCTCCAATCTGTTTTCCCTGCATCCATAGACGTTAGCACAACAATTTAATACCAATTCCACTTCAACGTGAAATATCGCGGTATATGGGATTTATAAAAATATCATCCGCTATTATGCGGCGCATAGGGCCTCATCCGCTATATAATGCGGGAAATCAACAATTCCAAATACATATACAATACCAATTCCACTTCGAGGTTGAATACCGCGGTATATGGGTTTAGTATAATATCATCCAAGCACACAATCAACCATTTTAAATTTAACTATTTAAAATTAAACAAAACAATTTGTTTGAGTGAGAAGATCTCACCTTTGCGCCTTCGTTTCGCAATCCATTTCCAAATTGACTTGTTTCTCAATTTTTTTATACCTTGTATCAAACAATTTTGCAATTCATTAATATTCGAAATGATCGAACAATTTATTTTCATTTAATAAATTAAATTAACCAATGAATTTTATTTTAAACAAACCATTAAATTGTAAACAAATTTTTTTCCTTTGTTTAAAAACTTTATAGATAAAATTTTCCAAATCTGCAAGTATAAAACAAAAATCTGCAATATAATTTCTGTGTATATATTTATTGGAAAACCTGCATGTATATAAACCTTATATATTTCAACTTCATTCACCTATAAATATTTAATTTAAATTAAATTGAACATATACCTAGCTGCTCGCACGAGAACTACCAACACAACCGCGATCGAGCATCGATCAACTGGTGAAGTCGCGACCCCTGCCCTAGTACCCACGCGACTTCCCAAGCGAGAGCGCGACACCATCCCGCCTCCAATTCAAACACATCTCCTTCCACTCGAAATTCGCCCTCATTCGCCGCTTTAAATGATCGACATCACTATCTTCGGCCCACGCCATCGCCGAGCGCAGCCCCTTCGCTGACGCATGCCGCCATCGCAGCCATCCCACTCTCGATCTCGTAGTAGATTCCGGCCTCGATTCCACATCCCCTTTGTTTGCAAATGTAGCGAATACCACTAGAGCTCTAAACTCCTCCAGACTCATCCATCTAGTGCGCCTCGTCATCCTGAACCCAAAAATCATCTCCATTGATTATCGCGTGTAGAAGTCGTGCCTAAAACCTTGCTCGACCGCCACCAATTTGCACCCAGATCTCGCGTTTGCTAAATCGAAAGTGGAAAAAAGGATGGCCATTTATTTTTTTATGTTCTAATTTTCGTTCTGCTTCGAGCTTGAGGAGTGAAGATGTTCGATTTTTATAAAGATCGGTTAGCTTTGAAAGGAAGATAGGATAGCGGTACGATATAATGAAACTGGGTAGCGTATGGGAGAAAAAAGGCTACAGTAATTGTGAGGTAAAGGCAAAAAAATATTGATGTGAAATTTGACTGGTCGGGCAAAGCAAAAATTATATTAAATTTAAATTTTAAGTCGACTTGAATTTGTAGCTCAAAATCTTGACATCCTATCAAGGCATGACGCTAGGCATTTATAATGTTAAACTCCAGTTCCGAACACCATGGAAAAGGTTTCGAGTCCTAATTCGATCATATGGAGAAGATAGCTTTTTTTTGAACCCGGCTATTAAATTAAATTTCGATTTAAATTTTCAACGCGTTTGCTTAACGTACGGCCAAACGATCACTCCGAATGCTACGAAGATTGAAATCCGATAATAATACAATATTACGGATCCAATGGAACTGGTTTCATCGAATTCCAAGACTGTGCCTCGGAAGCCTATTTTTAAATATCGATTTAAACAATATAAATTCAAAACTGGACAAATCACTTTCAAATCAAATCCTGATGCTGCGATTACCTTCAGTATCATCAATATAAATTTTCTAAGCCTTGAAAAATATTTTTAACAAGCTTAAAATTAAAGATTCAAATTTTTTACCCAACTTTTCAATAGATTAAATTTAATAATTTAATTTTCAAATTGATAGTTATATTTGAAATTCAAGTTAAACTAACCTCCAAATATTTAAAATCAATTAAATATTTCGATTTCAAATGTTCAAAATTCTGGGTCGTCACTGATGGAACCTACGAAAAATCTAGTGGAACAGTGTTTTGTATCCGCTAACCTTTTTTTCAAATATTTTAACAAAATTATATCTTGTTTTCAAAATGATTTCAAAACCTTCCTTTTAAAAGAATCAAAAACATCTATCCTGGTTTTAAATATTTTTAGCCTTAAAATAATCTATATCTTCAAAATCAAATTATCCTTGGTTTTTAAACTATCTTTTAATAATAATAATATATTTAACTTTTAATATTTTTACTTAGATTTAAATATAAAATCATAGTAAAATTTTATATATATACCAATAGATTATTCTCTATATTTACTTATGTATTTTAACTATAGTTAAGTATATTTATAAAGTTTAAAATAGTTTTAATACAAGATAGAAGTTATTTTCAAAGAAAAGCAAATTACCAAAAATACCTTAGGCATGTTGACATCCTCAAGTACCTCTTGTCGATATGGTAGCAGTTTATTTCAAAAATTTGAATTTCAAAGGAAGTGTCTATTCGTCATATCCTTTCACGAATGGACATGGCTGTTGTTCTACTATAATAGGGGTAGTTTTGAACGAATTTGTATTCATATTTTCTCTGATTTCACTCCTCTTCTTCTTCCATATTTCTTTATACACATTTTTACCACTACTCTACCAAAACCAACATTGAATCTAACTAGATCATCTCTGCTTTGATTTTCTATCACTGTCTAAACAAGATCTCAGTGCTATTCAGAGTTATAGGCTTCTTTGTAATAAATTAAGCGAGAAAAGATGTGATTGTAGCCCGTGAAATCAATCAAGTGAGAAAAGGTGTGATTGCAGCCTTGGAAATCAATTGGGTGAACTTGTTGCCTGTGAAATCAAATATCTCTACCCAGTGGATTGTGAATCTGGAGTGGTGTACCTCGTGGCCTTGAAATCGAGGGTGTAGTTGTACAATTAATTTAGAAAGGAAATCCGTAATTGTGTGCGAGACTAGATGTAGGGTAACTTCTGTAACGACCCGGAAATTTTGATCCAGAAAATTCCAGATAGTTAGGGAAAAGAAGAAAGAGATAGAAGAATAAGAAGAACAGAAACATCAACATCTCACATTCGCAGCGGATAAAATACAGTAACAAAAAATAACAGTTGTACAAAAGGAAAACTATATCTATCAAATTACACTTTAATATATCTGAGTTTCAACATATATACAAACATTGGACAGATACAATTCAACATGTCTTAGATATATACAACAATATAATACAACGGAAACACTCCATATGTTCATGCCATCCAGCTCGTCTCCTGAGCTCCAAAACGTCCATATTTAGAAATCTGCAATACTCGGTCTGACCCGAGCATTACATCAAAGTAACACCCGGGTCAGATTTGAAACTAGCATGAGTAAACCCATCTTACAAGAAATACTAATGCTTAGAACATATATAAAAACGGGGATAACTCGTATTAATTTACAAATTCACAATTTACTAATTTTACATATCAATTTCTAAGTACCAAAACTTAGATTAAATGGTCCAAATTCACTTAAATCATTACATTGCAACCTATTGTTTTCACATATCAATCTATAAAGAATCGAAGTGGTTTCGGGTATTTACTAATACCCGACTCCGATCTCGTCGAATTCAATACCATCTTGTTCCAAATTATTCAAGGAAACGCAATTTGAACTTCAAATACAGGGTGTCACCCACATTAATTCATCATCGACATCTAACTAAATTATCTCAATTTAAACCCAACATATCATATCACATAGCATCCCAAATCACATATCCGAGATATTAATCAATCTAAGGCATGCAATATTATTCAATCATTCGTAAGCAAGATAAATTAGTCATACCATTTCTAATTAATTTAAACAAATTAAATTAATTACTTCAATCACCCTTAATCATGCTTACTTAACATTGATTAATTACAAAAATAATAATTAATCATCCTTTAATTATCCATTTCAATTAATCATCCTTGATTAATTATCTTCAATTACATAAAGTAATTATCCTTTGATTAATTACACAAATTAATCATCCTTAACCATTTACAGTAATTAATCTTTAATTACTTCCATTAATTACGTTAATTAATTACATTAATTAACAATCCTTAATTAAGTACTTCCATTAATCAGCCTTAATGAATCATAAACAGTAATTAACCATTCTGTAATTACTTACCTTAATTAATTAACTCCTTAATTAATTAAATAAATCCTTTAATTAATTACACCAAGTAATTAATCTTCAATTACCTCTCCTAAGAATTAACCCTTAATTGCTTTCCATTAAGTAATTTCCTTATACTAATTACATTCAGTAATTTATCCATCAATTACTTCATTAAGTAATTACACTTATAAATCTCATTAAATTATTATACTTAATCAATTACCAAGTGACTATCTTTAATTAATTAACAAATTAACTAATACATTCATCTCGTTAAATACAATTAGGTAATTTATCCCTTAATTACCCTTTAAACCAATTAATTAATCTTTAATTATAGATTAATTATTCTTTAATTATTAATTAATAAACCTTAATTATCAATTGATCTCCTTCAATACAAAATAATCGATCCTTAATTACTTTTATAATCAATTAATTAACCTTTAATTAACTGATTAATCATCCCTTAACTATTGATTAATAACCTTAATTATTAATCAATATTTCTCAATACAAATTAATAAATCTAAAATTACTTTATAGTATTTCAAACTAAATTTTAAAACTAGCTTTCATAAAACCCTTTTAAAATGTTTTCTAACCTTGCTTCGGGTTTAACCTATTATTGACTTGAGTATTGACTCGAGTTTCTCTTCTTCATCTTCCCTCGTTTTTAGTTAAGTTTTAATGGTAAAAAAACAAAACAGAGAAGGCAACACTCACACGAACTCGGGTTCCAACCCGATATACCCTTCTTCCTACTCGAGAAACCCTTCGAGTTGCCCTTGAAACAAAATCCAGACACGAAGCTACATCATGCACGTGCACAGTCCATCAACGGTAAAGCCACCTCCGGCGACTGGCTCCACATGACGACATCGAACCCTCTGATCAATTCCGGCACTCGAACAACTATCGCGAAGCCCAAAACGAAAACAGGCCTTCCACTTGAAAACTGGAAACTCACCATCACCGTAAAAACTACTCGATCCACCACCGCCTATCACCGGATCCCTCGAGACTTCGCTAACGACCACGCTAGGCTCCATACTAGCTCTTTCCCAAACCATGTGCAACTCGATGCATCAGAGAAACCCCGGTAATGACATTTTTCGAACTCAACCATTTGGGTTAAAAAACCTTAATTCCATCAATTGACGATGCCATGACGAATGATCGTCACCCCCGCCATTTTTCATGACCACCCCAACCACCAAGCAAGCTTCAGCAAAAACCCCGACCCTAAAAGTTCGTCGATCACTAGAAAAAGGTTGAAACCCAATTTCTGATTATCTTCAAAATTCTCATCCGAAACTCAACTAAAAATCTAGATTTTCATTTTAAAAATCTAAGTTTTTATAGGTACATCAAATTATAAACTTGAATCTACAATTTAATCATGTTGGAATTTTGATAAAATCAAGTTTTCACTGTTCTTTTTGTTTTTCAGAAAATATACAAACTTATTTCACAAAAATACATTTTTAAAACTTTGCCAATGTTAAAATGAACACTCTTTGTTCAGAGATCAAGGCCTAAAAATCATTCAGTTTGATGATTTATATTTTCAAATCAGGGCTAAACCTGTAATATTTGGAAAAGAGGTTTGTTTTACCTGTTCCCAATCATAAACGCAGATACTAACACGTATATATTCATAAAATCAACATGCACAGCATACTCCATATCATACTTCAAGGATTTATCACATATCGAACCAAGACATATCCATTTATAAGAGTTTACTCACCTTATTATTGAATAGAGAAAGTTTACCTCCTGAAATCTGGAATTTCTTGCTTAAGAGCTGCTGCTTGTTGAATCCTTATTGAATTAGCTTGAATTTAAATTGATGAACTTCAGGTTGTAGATTGCAAAGATGATTGCAGTTTGAAATTTGATCTTGTTTACTGTTTTTAGTACTGTCCTTGATTTTCCATGTTGAAATGTTTGATTATTTAATTTTTCTCAGATCTGAGTTTCTTTTATGGTTTGTTCTTTTGTTTTGAAAGCAGGAAGATAGAAAGAAAAAAAATGAAGAAAAAGATTAGATGTTTATATAGGTTTTAATTAGAATTATTAAAAATATAAAAGAAAATAAAATAGAAAGTGACACTTGTTAAATCACTTAACATTTGTTAATCTAATGAAGTATTTCTTTTACACTTGTTTAAAAGTATTTTATCTTGTCTATACTTGTAATTTGCATATTATAATGTATTAAATTTCTTTACTAACTCTTTTATGTATTTAAATTATATATGTACTTTATTTATATTTTTAAATGTTTTCCATAAAACTTTTATAATAAATTTTCTATCAAGTAATTAGTTTTCTTTAGTTTAAATAGAATATTTTAAATAAATCATATATTATTAAAATCATAAATATATTGTATATCCAATTTATTTAAGATATTTTAGTCTTTGAATTTCCAATTCAAATTCTAACTGAACATTCAATTTAAAAAAAATCAAATAAACAAACACGAATTCAAATTGTAAATGATAATTCTATTAAAAATCTATTTATACCTATATATATATATATATAAATAACACATTATTATAATTGTTTGAAAATATCAATTTTGCCAATTTAAATAATTATACTACAAAGATTATCAAACCAATACTTATTCAGAAATATATTTTCATTACTATAATTATTTATTTAACTTATAAATTAGTATTTCTACTAATTAAATTCAGTTTATTTATCAATTACAGATATCCTAAAATCCGGGTTATCACATTCCTCCCCCCTTAGAATCTTTTCGTCCTCGAAAAGGAACGAAGCCAGAATTTATTAAGATGATTATTATCAGAAAAATTACTTTTGATAAATTTTACTATAAACTCTTTTTATTAAGAATTTTAAAACACTTTTTTTAATATATATACATATATATTGCCAAAATAGTTTTGTAAAAATACTTTTTATAACCCGATGTCTCAACCAGTCCATTCTTGTTTTCACAGAAATTCAGTCATATGTTGATCAGGCGTAGGACTGAAAATCTATAAATACTTAACAGACCCGTTTTCAACACCAAGTGAAAATACTTTGAAAAATAATTTTATTGAAAACCTTGTGAAAATACAGAAAATATTTTGAAAATAGAGGAAATATCTTTGGTGAGAATGCTCTGGAAATCATCACTCCCATCCACAGTCGTAGTTAAACCGATGGTTACGTTGCCGTCCCGGTAAAATCCAAAGATAACTGTAGGCCTCCGCGCCCCTCGATTACGCCATGGAACCCGCTACATATCGCAGCTACAACCGGGGTTACGTTGCTGTCACAGCAAAAGCCCATAAACTATAGGCCTCAGCGCCCACGAATTTCGCTGCCAAAAGAATGAAACTTCTCCACTCCTCTTGACCATAGATCGTAGTCTACCGATGTTACGTTGCCTTTCCGGCAAAATCAAGCGTAGACCATTGACACTCACCTCCACACAATTTCCACTATGGTCCATACAGTAGAACTCAGCGACATCGAGTTACACTGTCATCACAGCATAACCCAAATGCCTCTGTAGGCATCAGCGCCCTCGACTTTCGCTACCCAATAATCCTCAAGAACTAGTTTGTCCAGATTCCTCACAGGATAACCTTTAGAGCCTCCCCCTCTTTGAGGCTCAAGGCAGTACCAACATATGGTACTCCTGAGAAGTTTATTTCAAGGAAGCGCTTTTTTCTCCAGAGCCATTTTCAAACACTTTATACTATACACATATATTATCTTCCAAATAGTACACCTAGCATGAATCCCATATAAATCTCCTTTCTCAAATCAATTATCCTAAAATCGATAATTCTCAAATTAGGCTTTTCAAATCTCCAAAATTGATTTTTCCCCTAAAAATCAAAAGCCTTTCCAAAATCCAAAGGTTCCAAAAACCTTTTCTCATAATCATTCTCATAAGATCCTTTACACACATACATACATATATACATATATATATATATATATATATATATATATATATATATATAATTTTAGAAAATCTTTGGATCACTTCAAAATTCTCCTTTATACTTCAAATACTTTCAAAAGTCCTTTCCTTTTGGCAATAGATTCAACAAGGGGAGATTTATTTTTATATAACAAAGATATATGACTTTCTTTATTCTAAATCAAATATTCAAACTTGATTACTCTATAAAGTCACTTACCAAATTACTTACTTTCATAAAGTAATTTTTTACCATAGAAATATCCAATTTCCACTTTATTTATCATATATTTTACAAATATAATTTTCATTTCAAAAACCATTTCACATTTCCTATTCCCAAATTCCCAATATCAATTTTATTCAAATCCGTACGATGTACACATACCATCCGTACGCTATATTAATCTGATCGCTCACTCGATCACACAATTTCACTTTCGAACTAGTATCGTCCACCCGACTTCCTAGTGCGGACTCAGATCTGGTTTCTTGATCAGAAACCATCATTCTCCTTGCATAACCATAACTATGATAGAGAATATCTAGAACCAATCAACAATCCATATCCAGGTTCGCCGTCGAAAATCGAGTGAAAAATCCCAACTCGGATCGATATAACTATTTCGAATTTCTATGCTCGAATCTGGATCAAATCACTATGCAAATAGAATAATATACGTACATCCTACGTATTTATCCCTATTGATTATTGTAACAATCCCAATTTTTAAGCTAAATTTAAATTGTTAATTAATTTAATTTTTGAATTTAATTGTAAATTAATGGTGAGTCAATTTGAATTTTTTCTAAATTTTATAAAGATGTGCGTTTGGTTTGTGTTTATATATATATATATATATATATATAATTTGAGATTTGAATTTTAAATTCAAATGTTAATATATTGAAATTTAATTGGACTTAAAGAAATTTTATATTTGAAACAAAAATATAATAAGTATAATTACTTAAGTTTAAAATGAAAATTTTAAAATAAGTATTTATAAATAGAAATAAAATTTGATTTTTTCATTTTTTATTTCCAAAGGACTAATATATATGGATATATAATTATTTATTTGTAATGAATAATTTTTTAAATCATTTGTTTTAAATTGTATTAGTACAAAATAGAATGTAAGGAAACTAAATAAGATTTAGTTTTCTAATTTTAGCAAGTACGTATTTTGATGTGAAGATTTTACTTTGAATTAATGTAGTAAATTTTTAAATAACATTTAAAGGATAACTTCCAACATGATATTAGACAAGGTTAAATAAAAAGTTTTAAAAATATACATATGTGAAATATTAAAATGAAAAGAGTTTAAAATAAAAATTATAAATTAAATAAAGTGAGGTTCAAAACATGCATTATAAATAAATATAAGTTAGGGTTTAAAACAAATTCTATAAACCAATTTAAGATAAAGGATTTAAACATAAAATGTTTACATTTTAATATTTGTAAAATGATAATACAAGAAACTTACAAGTGTTAACATGAATTTGACAAGTGGAAAATTTTTCTTTAAATTTAATTTTAGTAAATATAAGAGAGAAAAAAAACTAGGTTGCTTATTTTTCTCTTCACCATTCTTTGAAAAACAAAGAAAAACAGAAATAAAATCAAACTAAAACAACTTCAGCGCGATCAACGACTTCATCTGTTCAATCTTCAACCTGGGTAAGAGTAAGACAAAGAAAAAAAAAATCAATTCTAAAAACTTAAATGAAAGCTAGAAGCAAATTCAAAGATCGTCTCAAAGCAATCTTTAAACCTGGAAATCAAAGCTCAGTTTAACCGTAAAACAAGTTTTCAAAACCTGGAAAAGGAAAATCAATTCAAGTTAAAAACCTGGCAACCAAATCAAATAGCAAGAAAGCAAGCTAATGATCAGATCATCAAACAATCAGGCAAATAATCAAGTTCCAGATCATAGGCAAAACCACCTTTCAGTTTTCAAGATCATTCAAATCGAACAAGTTCAAGTTTGCCAGTTTTGTGTGCTCTGTTCAAACATAAAAATTTTAGGTGAGCAAACTTAAAATTTTAGACCAGTTTTTCTTTTAAAATCTTGATGTTGTGATGAATATTTGAAATAAAGTTGTGGATTTGCTTGCATGTATATTGTTTATATATATATGGGTAAAATGTTTGTGCATGCCTATGTTATATATATATATATATATATATATATATATATATATATATATATTCTTTGGGTGTTCCCAGACTCAAGAAATAGAGGAAAAATGCATATCTTCCTATATAAACATATTTAAGCCATGATCATAAAAGAGAAAATGATTGTAATAGAGTAATACCCTAAAAAAAATGATTTCATAAGTTTATACTAATTATTCGTTTCAAAATTGATAAGTTACAGATATGGTTTCATAATAAGTCAAAATTCGATCATCGGTTTTTTTAATTGGATTAAACGATCAAAATCGAAATTAAAAATGGTGAATTTTAGAAATTAAATCAGGATTTTTAAAATTGGGTATAATGGGAATTTTTTGAGATGAACGAAAATCAATTTTTCATCAAATTCCGATTATCGGCGACATAGTGTTCGTAGAGGCCGAAGCTGAAGGTGGCCGGAGGTTCAGGGATTACTGGAAAAATACTCGATGGTTTTTTAATACACCGTGGTGGCAGTAGTTGATCGGAGTAGGGTTTTAACCCAATTTTGTTTGATGAAGAAAATATGACGATTTTGTCAACCACGTTGGATCTACGGTGATCGCACCCAGGCAAATTGAAGTATCGGACTATAGCGAAGCTATGGAAGTAATTGCACGTTTTCTGGTGGCCAGAGGTGGTCTGGCGAGGGAGTTCTTAGAGGAGTTGTTGTTCCAGGTAGTTGTCGAGGTAGCTTAAACTCGATTTTCGAATTTGTTTGTTGATCGGAGTGGTTGTGATGATTTAGGGGATGATTAGCGATGGGCTAAAGTCAACGTTGATGATCGGAGCTACTCTAATCAAGTGTGCATGTGCACGAGATATCGCCAATATCTAGTGATGTTGGAATTTGAGGAGGAAGAAGAAATACTCGAAGTAGTGCTCGTGAAAACACAGTGTTTGCTAGAGGGAAGCATCGGGTTGGTGTGTGGGTTTGTCACAGTTATAAATTGAAATTTAAAGCAAAGTAAAAAAAAGGAAGAAAGAAAAAAAAACTTGGGGAAAGAATGGAATTGCTCGGGTTTTGAGAGCTTCGTGTAAACCAGTTTTCAAGATGTAAATTTTTATCAAGTTTTTGTAATAATTTAATTAAGTTTTAATGAATTTTGTATACAAATTCTTTTATTCAATTCATTAAAGGCTAGTTGATTAATATAAAGGTTGTTTTAAAATTGTTGATTAACTTTTGAAGACTAAGTTAAAATTTATTTGTTAAAGAAAATTTATTACTTAAAGTTAATTACTTAATAAAAGTAATTAAGGCAAATGAATTGATAATTCAAGCTAATTAATAAGTAATTTATGAATGATTAATTAAAAATGATTACTTAAATGGAAGTAATAAAAAATGGATAATTAATGATTAAAGTTAGATTAATCAAATGTTAAGGGTTAATTAATTAACGTAACTAATTAATTAAATATTAATTAGGGGTTAAATATTTAATGACTAAAGGTTAATTGATTTAATTATCAATTAAGGATTAAATAATTTAAAATAATTAATTAATAAATGATTAATTAATGAAGGTGATTAAGACTTAATCAATTGTAATTAATGATAATTAATTATTGATTAATGATAATTAATGAAAGTAATTATGTGGTTAATTAATTTAAACCACACGATTTATTCATCTTAATTGAAGATGTTTGATTGTTATTGAATGTTGTGTATTGGATTGATATCTCTGTTATGTGATTGTGATGCTATATAAAATGCTTTGTGCTGAGCTATTATATCTGCGACGAATATACTATTGTATGAATATGAAAATCCCTTGGGCCGTAAAATGGCATTTGAATTTCGATGCGACAAGGAGTCGGATTCCAGTTGGTTATCCGAAACCCACATCGAATCGTAATAGTGAATCTTTGTGGTTGATAAATTTACTTTATCAGTGAATCTGTGAATAAGGATAAGCGTTATAGACTATGTCGCTTATCGAGATTGATATGATTGAATCTGTGATTATCAATGATGTTGCACTATTGTGTATAAAACCCATGGACCACACTATACACACACAAATATGGATTTCACGTGGAAATCGGTTAAGTCACAGATTTTTGAAAATAATTTTTAAATTGAATTTTTAAATCTAAATGGCTTGGATATGGATTGGATTTAAAGTGAAAAGCTTTTGGAAAGGAATTTCAAAGATAAAAGTTATTTTTGAATAACTTAATTAAGTTTTGAAATTTGATTTAAAAGTTGAATTCAAAATTTGAAATTAAATTCTATGTTGAGAATTTATGGCTTAAAAAGATTATACAAGTTATAAATATGTTTATATGGGTTTTTAAACCATTTTAAGAGTATGGTTTTGAGAATTTGAATTTAACCCAAGTTTATATTTGAAATGCCTTAACTCATGCAAATATAATCGGGTTTTCCGGAAATGGAAACAAGTGATTTCAAACAATAATAGCTTTTATATAAGGAAAGAATTTCCAAAATTATGATGAAAAGATTTCAAATTTGAAAATTGAATGGTTTTGAAAAGCTATAATTGAATTTTGTGAAAGATAGTTGAATCCTATTTTGAAATTTAAGAAGATTTTTAAATGGTGTATCTTTTATATATAAAAAATTGAAACAGGAATTGTTTTGAAAATTATGAATGACTCTTTGGGAAATTGTTTTGAAAGCTATGAAATAAGTCTTTGATTTAAAGACCGGATGAGTTAATAAATTTTGAAATGGAATTGTTTTGAAAAGCTATGAATGAATCTTTGTAAAAGATTAGCGAACCTTGTTTTAAATTAAAAGGGGTCTTAAAAATGAATCTTTTGTTTAAAAGATTTAAATGTGGAAATTGTTTAAACCATTGAAGGTTTTTAAAATGAATCTTTTTGTTTAAAAGATTGGGAATGGTAATTTTTTTAACCATTTGAATGAAAGGTTTGGGCTTTAAGCTGTGATTTAACCGAGATCCCATTATCCATATGTTTTTAAATATTGCGCTCATTATTCGGTTTAGCCGGGAGAGGACCTTGTGTCATAAAACCCATTCTGAATAATGATACGACGTTATGGATAGCATTTGAAGACCGTTGGTGAAGACCGCGTATTTGCAAGAATGATAGGATGACCTATCGATTGTCTCTGCACCGAGTAGCTACAGTATAGAGATTCCCTAAGTGATGGGAAGTCCGATCGGGAATGTGGATTCCCGGATTGCAAGGGCTTCTTCGGAAGTGCCTTCGGTTCTGTTCGAACCCGGAACAGACTTGTATGGATGTGTGTCTGAGATTACACTTTGAGATGTAAAACCGGTTTCTATCCAATACATTTCTGTTTGGTGGCGAAGATTTATTCTCTTAGCTTAACACCCTTCTCTGAGACGTACGATCTCAGAGGTTATGTAATTGATGGTTACCAGTGATACATTCCCAATTTGGTAATGTGGCATACGAAGTGCTGCTGATCATTTGTTGATCAAAGCATGGCTTTGTAAAATCCATAGCTTTGTGGACAAGACTTCGTCGAACTTCATAACCCGGAATGGTCGAAACAGGAAGAATGCAGCAAGGTTATTTGGGGGTAGTGCCCCCTGAGGGTATGTTCATTTCCTTCTGGATAGAGGTGGTATCATAGTATGGAGCCCAGATACTTAGCCTATGTGGTTGCTGCACATTTATTACTTTGTGGTTGTTGGTGAATCCCGGGATAAAGGTCGGTTATGACCGGGGGATGGCATACTCATGTGAGTAGTTGCCTAGTTACAGAGGTAACCCGGCCTTGTGTTGGCAGAGATCCGGTTAGGTTCTCCGGGCATCCCACCAGAGGCATATCCATGTAGCAAGGGAAGTTCCTTGGCCTGACCATTTGTTGGAAATCCAATCATCTAAAATGCGCCTTGTACGGTTTTAGTTGTAGAACCTCCCATTTACTTATGGTGGTCACCACTATTTAGATGGTAGCTATAGTAGGCATAGTTCGGAATGTCTATGCTTGCTAGGATTTATAGTATGCTTTCGAAATGATTTTCCACACTTTGCACTTATAGTAATAATATCAAAGAAATTTTCTCGTATTAAGCATATTTGACTATCATAAGGAGAAATCTCCTCCAAGTCTGTGTTTGCATTGTGTGTGTGGCAGGAGGCCTTATGGTAATTTCATTTTCTAAAAAGCATTTCGGATTTAAAATTTAACTTCTTTGCTTGTTTAAAAAGATAAAACTATTTTTGTTTGCTCATACCAGTCCCACGAATGATCTGGAGTTTATTGTTCCCTTCCTAAACTCTGGGTGCCCACAATTTTCCACACGGGCAGTCTAGAGTTGGGTTTTTCAGATAGTAGATATAGATATCGATTAGGTAGCTTTTAGCTTTCTCTTTGGTATTCTTTGGTGATCCTGGATTTGGAGTCTTTGGATTCATGGACGATATTTGCTTAGCTTGGTGCAACTTGATGGTGGTTCGAGCTAGTGGTTTGGAGAATTGGCTTTAGAGCATTGGATAGGAGTTGCAGTTGATTTTAAAGTTATCTCTTTTGCTATTCGTTTTCCGCTGTTGTTTGTTGTCTCTGATATTTATTGTATCATTTTGATATCATTTTTGTATATCATTCTGGATATTGTATTCATTGGAGTTGTATATGATATTCATTTCTTTTTCTTCCGATGTGTTGTTATACTTGATGTGTTATAAGCTCCGGCACGACTTGAATTTCAACGTTGGGATCTGCGACATTTAAGTACAGTGGAGTACGGATGTCGATTTTCAAACGCTAGAATTTGGATCGTGACATTTTGGTATCAAAGCTAAGGGTTAAAACTTTAGCTCAGGGGTATAACACATTAAGTAACACATTAGAGATAGGGTGAAGTATACCCTAGAATGAGTATATCCCTAAGATATCCGTCTGAATGCCTCAGTAAATTCTCTTACTATCCACTAATAGTGAGTATGAGTGCGAGAAGAGGACGAGATAGGGGACAGGGGAATACTACTATAAATGGTCAATACCCTGTAATAGTGGAAACAACTTTCTCTATCAATCTCCTTTGATTCGTCTTTTCAATTCTTTGATGATTCCTGGCAGCTCCAGAAAGAAGTTTTGATATATTTGCATGGGACAAAAGCTCCAGATGGGTCAGGATTGTTTGTATTGGATGAATTATTTGCTTTGGTTGCTATGGTTGATAGGTATATTTTGGTTGTTTAAACTAAATTTTTTTGGAATTGTATCCATATATCTGTCTATTCTTTGGGGTATTCCGATTTGAGCTTGGAATCCATACCCAGTGTTTGAGAATTTTGAAAGATTAAATTCATTTATTTTGTTTCTTTGGGGTCCAGATATGTTCTACGAGTGGTTAGTTATCCTTCGAACTAACCAGTGCCCCTGTATATTCGTAGTTCTGGTGACCCGAGTATCTTGTATTGAATGAGTTCGTTCTCATAATTATTAGTTATATTCTGATTTGGTAAGCCAAATGCAGAATAGATCCCAGTTTGATTGAAAATTGTCTCTCTGTCTTTGTGTGTCCATCCTTTGTTGTCTCCCTTACAAATTTCGAGGGCGAAATTTTCTTAAGGGGGGAACTGTAACGATCCCAATTTTTAAGCTAAATTTAAATTGTTAATTAATTTAATTTTTGAATTTAATTGTAAATTAATGGTGGGTCAATTTGAATTTTTTCTAAATTTTATAAAGATATGTGTTTGGTTTGTGTTTATATATATATATATATATATATATATATATATATATATATATATATAAAATAATTTGAGATTTGAATTTGAAATTCAAATGTTCGTATGTTGAAATTTAATTGGACTTAAAGAAATTTTATATTTGAAACAAAAATATAATAAGTATAATTACTTAAGTTTAAAATGAAAATTTTAAAATAAGTATTTATAAATAGAAATAAAATTGGATTTATTGATTTTTTATTTCCAAAGGACTAATATATATGGATATATAATTATTTATTTGTAACGAATAATTTTTCAAATCATTTGTTTTAAATTGTATTAGTACAGAATAGTATGTAAGGAAACAAAATAAGATTTAGTTTTCTAATTTTAGCAAGTATGTATTTTGATGTGAAGATTTTACATTGAATTAATGTAGTAAATTTTTAAATACTATTTAAAGGATAACTTCCATTATGATATTAGACAAGGTTAAATAAAAAGTTTTAAAAATATACATATGTGAAATATTAAAATGAAAAGAGTTTAAAATAAAAATTATAAATTAAATATAGTGAGGCTTAAAACATGCATTATAAATAAATCTAAGTTAAGAGTTTAAAACAAATTCTATAAACCAATTTAAGATAAAGGATTTGAACATAAAATATTTACATTTTAACATTTGTAAAATGATAATACAAGAAACATACAAGTGTTAACATGAATTTGACAAGTGGCAAATTTTTCTTTAAATTTAATTTTAGTAAATATTAGAGAGGAAAAAAAACCAGGTTGTTTATTTTTCTCTTCACCATTTTCTGAAAAACAAAGAAAAACAGAAATAAAATCAAACTAAAACAACTTCAGCCTGATCAACAACTTCATCTGTTCAATCTTCAACCTAAGTAAGAGCAAGACAAAGTAAAAAAAATCAATTCTAAAACTTGAAATCAAAGCTAGAAGCAAATTCCAAGATCATCTCAAAGAAATCTTCAAACTTGGAAATCAAAGCTCAGTTTAACTACAAAACAAGTTTTCAAAACCTGGAAAACGAAAATCAATTCAAGTTAAAAACCAGGCAACCAAATCAAACAGCAAGAAAGCAAGCTAACGATCAGGTCATCAAATAATTAGGCAACTAATCAAGTTCCAGATCATAGGCAAAACCACCTTTCAGTTTTCAAGATCATTCAAATCAAACAAGTTCAAGTTTGCCAGTTTTGTGTGCTATGTTCAAACATCAAAATCTCAGGTGAGCAAACTTAAAATTTTAGACCAGTTTTTCTTTTAAAATCTTGATGTTGTGATGAATATTTGAAATAAAGTTGTGGATTTGCTTGCATGTATATTGTTTATATATATGGGTAAAATGTTTGCGCATGCCTGTGTTATATATATATATATATATATATATATATATATTCTCTGGGTGTTCCCAGACTCAAGAAACAGAGGAAAAAAATGCATATCTTCCTATATAAACATATTTAAGCCATGATTATAAAAGTTAAAATGATTGTAGTAGAGTAATACCGTAAAAAAAATGATTTCATAAGTTTATACTAAGTATTCGTTCCAAAATTGATAAGTTATAGAGATGATCTCATAATATGTCAAAATCGACCATCAGGTTTTTTATTGGATTGAACGATCAGAATCAAAATTAAAAATGGTGAATTTTAGAAATTAAATCAGGATTTTTAAAATTGGGTATGATGGGAATTTTTGAAATGAACGAAAATCAATTTTTCGTCAAATTCCGATCATCGGCGACATAGTGTTCGTCGAGGCCGAAGCTGAAGGTGGCCGGAGGTTCAGGGATTACTGGAAAAATACTCGGTGATTTTTTAACACACCGTGGTGGCAGTAGTTGATCGGAGTAGGGTTTTAACCCAATTTTGTTTGATGAAGAAAATATGACGATTTTGTCAACCACGTTGGATCTACGGTGATCGCACCCAGACAAATTAAAGTATCAGACTATGGCGAAGCTCTGGAAGCAATTGCACATTTTCTGGTGGCCAGAGGTGGTCTGGCGAGGGTGTTCTTAGAGGAGTTGTTGTTCCAGGTAGTTGTCGAGGTAGCTTAAACTCAATTTTCTAATTTGTTCTTTGATCGGAGTGGTTGTGATGATTTGGGGGATGATTGGCGATGTGCTGAAGTTAATGTTGATGATCGGAGCTACTCCGATCTAATATGCATATGCACGAGATACCACCAATATCTGGTGATGATGGAATTTGAGGAAGAAGAAGAAATACTCGAAGTAGTTCTCGTGAAAACATAGTGTTAGCTCGAGGGAAGCATCGGGTTGGTGTGTGGGTTTGTCACAGTTTTAAAATTGAAATTTAAAGCAAAGTAAAAAAGGGAAGAAAGAAAAAAAACTTGGGGAAAGAATGGAATTTCTCGGGCTTTGAGAGCTTCGTGTAAACCAGTTTTCAAGTTGTAAATTTTTATCAAGTTTTTCTAAAAATTTAATTAAATTTTAATGAATTTTGTAAACAAATTCTTTTATACAATTCTTGGTTATTTTCATATCAATTAAAGGCTAGTTGATTAATATAAAGGTTGTTTTAAAATTGTTAATTAACTTTTTAAGGCTAAGTTAAAATTTATTTGTTAAAGAAAATTTATTACTTAAAGTTAATTACTTAATAAAAGTAATTAAGGCAAATGAATTGATAATTCAAGTTAATTAATAAGTAATTTATGAATGATTAATTAAAAATAATTATTTAAATGGAAGTAATAAAAAATGGATAATTAATGATTAAAGTTTGATTAATTAAATGTTAAGGGTTAATTAATTAACGTAACTAACTAATTAAATATTAATTAGGGGTTAATTATTTAATGACTAAAGGTTAATTGATTTAATTATCAATTAAGGATTAATTAATTTAGAATAATTAATTAATAAATGATTAATTAATGAAGGTGATTAAGACTTAATCAATTGTAATTAATGATGACTAATCATTGATTAATGGTAATTAATGAAAGTAATTATGTGGTTAATTAATTTAAACCACACGATTTATTCATCTTAATTGGAGATGTTTGATTGTTATTGAATGTTGCGTATTGGATTGATATCTCTGTTATGTGATTGTGATGCTATATAAAATGCTTTGTGCTGAGCTGTTATATCTGTGATGAATATACTGTTGTATGAATATGAAAATCCCTTGGGCCGTAAATCGGCATTTGAATTTCGATGCGACAAGGAGTCAGATTCCAGTTGGTTATCCGAAACCCACATCGAATCGTAATAGTGAATCTTTGTGGTTGATAAATTTACTTTATCTACGAATCTGTGAATAAGGATAAGCGCTATAGACTATAACGCTTATCGAGATTGATATGATTGAATCTGTGATAATTGATGATGTTGCGCTATTGTGTATAAAACCCCTGGACCACACTATACACACAAAAATATGGATTTCACGTGGAAATCGGCTAAGTCACAGATTTTTGAAAATAATTTTAAAATTGAATTTTAAAATCCAAATGGTTTGGATATGGATTGGATTTAAAGTGAAAAGCTTTTGGAAAGGAATTTCAAAGATAAAAGTTATTTTTGAATAACATAATTAAGTTTTGAAATTTGATTTAAAAGTTGAATTCAAAATTTTTGAAATTAAATTCTATGTTGAGGATTTATGGATTAAAAAGATTATACAAGTTATAAATGTGTTTATATGGGTTTTTAAACAATTTTAAGAGTATGGTTTTGAGAATTTGAATTTAACTCAAGTTTATATTTGAAATGCCTTGACTCATGCAAATATAATCGAGTTTTTCGGAAATGGAAACAAGTGATTTCAAACAATAATAGATTTTATATAAGGAAAAATTTCCAAAATTATGATGAAAAGATTTCAAATTTGAAAATTGAATGGTTTTGAAAAGCTATAATTGAATCTTTGTGAAAGATAGTTGAACCCTATTTTGAAATTTAAGAAGATTTTTAAATGGTGTATCTTTTATATATAAAAGATTGAAACATGAATTGTTTTGAAAATTATGAATGAATCTTTGGGAAATTGTTTTGAAAGCTATGAAATAAGTCTTTGATTTAAAGACCGGGTGAGTTAATAAAATTTGAAATGGAATTACTTTGAAAAGCTATGAATGAATCTTTGTAAAATATTAGCGAACCTTGTTTTAAATTGAAAGGGGTCATAAAAATGAATCTTTTGTTTAAAAGATTTAAATGTGGAAATTGTTTAAACCATTGAAGGTTTTTAAAATGAATCTTTTTGTTTAAAAGATTGGGAACGGTAATTTGCTTTAACCATTTGAATGAAAGGTTTGGGCTTTAAGCTGTGATTTAACTGAGATCCCATTATCCATATGTTTTTAAATATTGCGCTCATTATTCGGTTTAGCCGGGAGAGGACCTTGTGTCATAAAACCCATACCGAATAATGATACGACGTTATGGATAGCATTTGAAGACCGGTGGTGAAGACCGGGTATTTGCGAGAATGATAGGAAGACCTATCGATTGTCTCTGCACCGAGTAGCTACGGTATAGAGATTCCCTAAGTGATGGAAAGTCCGATCAGGATTGTGGATTCCCGGATTGCAAGGGCTTCTTCGGAAGTGCCTTCGGTTGTGTTTGAACCCAGAACAGACTTGTATGGATGTGTGTCTGACATTACACTTTGAGATGTAAAACCGGTTTCTATCAAATACATTTGTGTTTGGTGGCGGAGATTTATTCTCTTAGCTTAACACCCTTCTCTGAGACGTACGAGCTCAGAGGTTATGTAATTGATGGTTACCAGTGATACATTCCCAATTTGGTAATGTGGCATACGAAGTGCTGCTGATCATTTGTTGATCGAAGCATGGCTTTGTAAAAAGCGCAGCTTTGTGGATGAGACTTCGTCGAACTTAACAACCCGGAATGGTCGAAACAGGAAGAATGCAGCAAGGTTATTTGGGGGTAGCGCGCCCTGAGGGTATATTCATTTTCTTCTGGATAGAGGTGGTATCATGGTATGGAGCCCAGATACTTAACCTATGTGGTTGCTGCAAATTTATTTCTTTGTGGTTGTTGATAAATCCCGGGATAAAGGTCGGTTACGACCGGGGGATGACATACTCGTGTCAGTAGTTACCTAGTTACAGAGGTAAGTCGGGCTTGTGTTGGCAGAGATCCGGTTCGGTTCTCGGGGCGTCCCTCCAGAGGCGTACCCATGTGGCAATGGGAAGTTCCTTGACCTGACCATTTATTGGAAATCCAATCATCCAATACACGCCTTGTACGGTTTAGTTGTAGAACCTGCCATTTACTTATGGTGGTCACCACTGTTTAGATGGTAGCTATAGTAGGCATAGTTCGGAATGTCTATGCTGGCTAGGATTTATATTATACTTTCGAAATGATTTTCCACACTTTGCACTTATAGTAATAATATCAAAGAAATTTTCTCGTATTAAGCATATTTGACTATCATAAGGAGAAATCTCTTCCAAGTCTGCGTTTTCATTGTGTGTGTGGCGGGAGGCCTTATGGTAATTTCATTTTCTAAAAAGCATTTCGGATTTCAAATTTAACTTCTTTGCTTGTTTAAAAAGATAAAACTATTTTTGTTTGCTCATACCAGTCCCACGACTGACCTGGAGTTTATTATTCCATTCCTAAACTCTGGGTGCCCATAATTTTCCACACGGGCAGTCTAGAGTTGGGTTTTTCAGATAGTAGATATAGATATCAATTCGTTAGCTTTTAGCTTTCTCTTTGGTACTCTTTGGAGATCCTGGATATTGGAGTCTTTGGATTCATGGACGATACTTGCTTAGTTTGGTGCAACTTGATGGTGGTTCGAGCTAGTGGTTTGGAGAATTGGCTTTGGAGCATTGGATAGGAGTTGCGGTTGATTTTGGAGTTATCACTTTTGCTATTCATTTTCCGCTGTTGTTTATTGTCCCTGATATTTCTTGTATCATTTTGATATCATTGTTGTATATCATTCTGGATATTGTATTCATTGGAGTTGTATATGATATTCATTTCTTTTTCTTCCGATGTGGTGTTATACTTGATGTGTTATAAGCTCCGGCACGACTTGAATTTCAACGTTGGGATCTGCGACATTTAAGTATAGTGGAGTACGGATGTCGGTTTTCAAACGCTGGAATTTGGATCGTGACAATTATTAGCCAAATCAATTTCTCTTTTCTATTCACATTTCCTTTAATCTTTATTCACTTACTCACAATTGCTCCAATTCCATTTGGATTATCACTTTAATCCTTATCTCAAATGGATATTTAATCATAAACAGTTTGAACTCTGTCCTGCTTGAATCCAGAAAATAGCTTGAAAAATTAAGAATGGATAAGTAGTTGAAAAATAATTATTAGTTTGTAAAATAGCTGTAAAATAGTTAAGTAATGGTAAAATAGTTGGAAAGTAGTCAAATAGTTATAGAAATTTTAAATAATTGCAAACTACTTGTAAAATAGTATTTAGTTATAAAGTAGTTGAAAAACAGTAATTAATTTATAAAACAGTTGAAAAATTGTTAAATAGTTCCAAAAATAACTGTAAAACAAGTATAAGATAGTTTTAAGTTTTAAAAAGAAACGTTGTATAGTAAATAGTTTGGAAAAATATATTTATATCAAAACAATTTATTTTAAAAATAGTCCAGAGACAAACTGTTCAATTCCCAATCTCCATTTCTAATTAATTCAATTTAAATTTCCACTTCCATTTAAATTGACTCAATTCCAACTTAGATAACTTCAATTTCCATTGAAATTGATTTAACCCCAATTCAAGTAGAATTAATCCTTAATTTATTTTCAAATTCAAATCAAATTCAATTTGAATTTAAAATTATTCAACTTTAATCACAATTTCAATTAATTCAAATAAATTTCAAATTGAACCAATTTCAATTCATATCAATTCCAATTTGAATTAATCCCAATTCCCATTTGAATTTGAACTCATTCAACTACAATTTCATTTCAAATTAATCCAATTCAAATTTTCCCCTTTGAATTTTTAAACTTATCCATCTTCAGTCACAATTCCAATTAATTCAAATCAAATTTAATTTGAACTAATTCAATTCAAATTTCAAATTTAAACCATCCCGATTTGTATAAATTCGAGTTAAATTTTTAAATGTTGATCAAATCAACTTATATCTTTAAACCATTTAATTCTGAATCCAAATTCCATTTTTAACTTATTTCAAAGTTCAAATAATAATTCAAATCTTTTTTAAACAACTAAATCTTTTAAATTCAGTTTATCACTAAATTTCAATTTTGAAACCAAATCTTTGAAGTTTTATCTTAAACATTCAAATCTTAAGTCCAAAATGATTCTATTTTATCTTAATAGTGGATATATTACCATACCCCATTTCTTCATTCATTTAAACAAATCCAATTTTAGTTTAAAGATTATTAATAACAACAGGATGATATCATTCAAATTATTTTAAAACATCCATCCATTTTCAATTTCTATATCTCAAACCCATTTTGAGATCACACAAACTCCCAATTCAGATCAATCATTTAACTTCCTAAGTTAAATTTTAATTTACTTAATCCAGTCAACTTTACCCAATTTGAATTTCCATTTCAAATTTTAAACTTCACATTAACAATCTTCTCACTTATAAGCTAAAAATTTATCACTTTGGGTATCACATTCCAAATTTAAAACTCAACATTTAGAGTTTTATTTCAAACCATCTTTGATATTATGTATATCCACATATATACATATTAATTTCCTTTACACACCAAGTTATACTTTAAATTTTAAACCACCTTTGATTTTTAATTCAAAAAAAATTCCTTTAAATTTTCAAACAACTTTTGTTTGAAATAGGACCCTTTAATTCAAATACATTAAATAATATTATTTATTATTTCTTTATTACATTGAAACAATTTTCAAATTCTGGACCCAGATTTAAAACTTCACAATTTAGATCATCTTCTGTTCCAATTTATAAGTCATACTTCTCTAAATGTTTTACTTACCTAAAACATTTCATCATTTTAGGATAATAACCAAGGTTATTACAACTGAAAATCAATTCACTATTATCTTATTCTGAAAATTCTTCCCAAAATTTAATTTCATCTTGTATCCATTTCAAACTTATCTTTATTCAATTTTAAAATTTGGTTGTATTACTATCACCACTTATATTCAATTCAAATGATTTAACAACAAATTACCTTAATATTTATTTAGAAGAAATATTGCTTTATAATCTTTTTAAAATATCATTTATTTTTAAAACCATTTAAAATCATTATGTAAGAAAATAACAAGTACGCTCTCATATATATATATATATATATATATATATATATATATATATATATATATCTATGTATGTATGTATATATATGTACACTCAACTCGTTCTAGGGTAACACCGACCCTATTCTTAATGAGTATCCCCTACCAGAGCCAAGGTTCTCGCTTAACCTTCTGCTCTGATACCAAATGTAATGACCTGGAAATTTCGACCCATAAAATTCCTAATAGTTAGGGAAAAGAAGAAAGAGATAGAAGAATAAGAAGAACAGAAACACCAACATCTCACATTCGTAGAGATAAAATATAATAACAAATAATAACAGTTGTACAAAAGGAAAACTGTATCTATCAAATTACACTTTAATATATCAGAGTTACAACATATATACAAACATTGGACAGATAAAATTCAACATGTCTCGGATATATACAACAATATAAAACAACGGAAACACTCCATACGTTCCTGCCATCCAACCCGTCTCCTGAGCTCCAGAACGTCCTTACCTAGAAATCTGTAATACTCGGTCTGACCCGAGCATTACATCAAAGTAACACCCGGGTCAGGCTGGAAACCAGCGTGAGTTAACCCATCTTACAAGAAATACTAATGCTTAGAACATATATGAAAACCGGGATAACTCATATCAATTTACAAATTCACAATTTACTAATTTCACACATTATTTTCTAAGTACCAAAACTTAGATTAAATGTCCAAGTTCACTTAAATCATTACATTCCAGCCTGTTGATTTCACATATCAATCTATAAAGAATCAAAGTGGTTTTGGGTATTTACTAATACCCGACTCCGGTCTCGTCGAATTCAATACCATCTTATTCCAAATTATTCAAGTGAAACACAATTCAAACTTCAAATACAGGGTGTCACCCACATTAATTCATCATTGATAGATAACTAAATTATCTCAGTTTAAACCCAATATACCATATCACATAGCATCCCAAATCATATATACGAGATATCAATCAATCTAAGGCATGTAATATTATTCAATCATTAGTAAGCAAGATAAATTAGTCATACCATTTCTAATTAATTTAAACAAGTTAAATTAATTACTTCAATCACCCTTAATCCTGCTTACTTAACATTGATTAATTACGAACAAATTAATTAATCATCCTTTAATTATCCATTTTAATTAATCATCCTTGATTAATTATCTTTAATTACATAATGTAATTATCCTTTAATTAATTACACAAATTAATCATCCTTAACCATTTATAGTAACTAATCTTTAATTACTTCCATTAATTACATTAATTAATTAAATTAATTAACAATCCTTAATTAAGTACTTCCATTAATGAGCCTTAATCAATCATAAACAGTAATCAACCATTCTATAATTACTTACCTTAATTAATTAACTCCTTAATTAATAATATAAATCCTTTAATTAATTACACCAAGTAATTAATCTTTAATTACTTCTCCTAAGTAATTAACCCTTAATTGCTTTCCATTAAGTAATTTCCTTATATTAATTACATTCAGTAATTTATCCATCAATTACTTCACTAAGTAATTACACTTATAAATATCATTAAATAATTATACTTTATCAATTACCAAGTGACTATCTTTAATTAATTAACAAATTAACTAATCACATTCATCTTGTTAAATACAACTGGGTAATTTATCCCTTAATTACCCTGTAAACCAATTAATTAATCTTTAATTATAGATTAATTATTCTTTAATTATTAATTAATAAACCTTAATTATCAATTAATCTCCTTCAATACAATGTAATCAATCCTTAATTACTTTTATAATCAATTAATTAACCTTTAATTAACTGATTAATCATCCCTTAACTATTGATTAATAACCTTAATTATTAATCAATATTTCTCAATAGAAATTAATAAATCCAAAATTACTTTATAATATTTCAAACCAAATTTAAATTTAAATTTTAAAACTAGCTTTCATAAAACCTTTTTAAAACGTTTTCTAACCTTGTTTCGGCTTTAACCCGTTACTGACTCGAGTATTGACTCGAGTTTCTCTTCTTCATTTTCCCTTTTTTAGTTAAGTTTTAAGGTAAACAAACAAAATAGAGAAGGTTACACTCACACGAACTCCGGTTCCAACCCGATATACCCTTCTTCCTACTCAAGAAACCCTTCGAGTTGCTCTCGAAACAAAATCCAGACACAAAGCTACACCGTGCACGTACACAGTCCATCAACGGTACAGCCACCTCCGGCGACTGGCTCCACATGACGACGTCGAACCCTCTAATCAATTCCGACACTCGAACAACTGTTGCGAAGCCCAAAACGAAAACGAGCCTTCCAGTTGAAAACTGGAAACTCACCACCACCATAAAAACTCCACGATCCGCCACCGCCTATCATCGGTGCCCCCGAGACTTCGTCAACGACCACGCTAGACTCCATGCCAGCTCTTTCCCAAACCATGTGCAACTCAATGCATCAGAGAAACCCCGGTAATGACATTTTCCAAACTCAACCATTTGGGTTTAAAAACCCTAATTCCATCAATTGACGACGCTACCACGAATGATCGTCACCCTCGCCATTTTTCCTGACCTCCCCAATCACCAAGCAAGCTTCGCTAAAAACTGTGACCCCTAAAAGTTCGTCGATCACCGAAAAAGGTTGAAACCCAATTTCTAATTATCTTTATAATTCTCATCCGAAACTCAACTAAAAATCTAGATTTTCATTTTAAAAATCCTAGTTTTTATAGGTACATCAGATTCTAAACTGGAATCTATAATTTAATCATGTTGGAATTTTGATAAAATCAATTTTTCACCGTTCTTTTTGTTTTCCAGAAAATTTACAAACTTATTTCACAAAAATATATTTTTAAAACTTTGCCTATGTTAACATGAACACTCTTTGTTCAGAGATCAAGGCCTAAAAATCATTCAGTTTGATGATTTATATTTTCAAATCAGGACTAAACCTGTAATATTTGGAACAGAGGTATGTTTTGCCTGTTCCCAATCATAAACACAGATACTAACACATATATATTCATAAAATCAACATGCACAGCATACTTCATATCATACTTCAAGAATTTATCACATACCAAACCAAGACATATCCATTTATAATAGTTTACTCACCGTATTAAAGAACAGAGGAAGTTTTCTTCCTGAAATCTGGAATTTCTCGATTAAGAGCTGCTGCTTGTTGAATCCTTATTGAATTAGATTGAATTTAAATTGATGAGCTTCAGATTGTAGATTACAAAGATGATTGCAGTTTGAAATTTGATCTTGTTTACTGCTTTTAGTACAGGCCTTGATTTTCCAGGTTGAAATGTTTGATATGTTTAATTTGTCTCAGATTTGAGTTTCTTTTATAGTTTGTTCCTTTGTTTTGAAAGTAGGATGATAGAAAAGAAAAAAAATTGAAGAAAAATGATTAGATGTTTATATAGGTTTTAATTAGAATTATCAAAAATATAAAAGAAAATAAAATAGAAAGTGACACTTGTTAATTCACTTAACATTCGTTAATCTAATGACGTATTTCTTTTACACTTGTTTAAAAGTATTTTATCTTGTCTATACTTGTAATTTGCATATTATGATGTATTAAATTTCTTTATTAACTCTTTTATGTATTTAAATTATTTGTCTACTTTATTTATATTTTTAAATGTTTTCCATAAAACTTTTATAATAAATTTTCTATCAAGTAATTAGTTTTCTTTAGTTTAAATAGAATATTTTAAATAAATCATATATTATTAAAATCATAAATATATTGTATATCCAATTTATTTAAGATATTTTACTCTTTGAATTTCCAATTCAAATTCAAATTCAAATTTAACTTTCAATTTTAAAAAAAAATCAAATAAACAAACACCAATTCAAATTGTAAATGATAATTCTATTAAAAATCTATTTATACCTATATACATATAAATAACACATTATTATTATTGTTTAAAAATATCAATTTTGCCAATTTAAATAATTATACTAGAAAGATTATCAAACCAATACTTATTCAGAAATATATTTTCATTACTACAATTATTTATTTAACTTATAAATTAGTATTTATACTAATTAAATTCAGTTTATTTATCAATTACTGATATCCTAAAATCCGGGTTGTCACAACTTCGAACCAGTATAAAATCCGGTGTGTCGTTTCCTTTATAGCTTTTACTTTATTTCTGCATCTGTGTCTATTTGTGTTATCATATCTGTGTCCATATATTGCATACATTTTGTTCATATTAATATAAACTCAAAAAGATTTTGTGCTTCCTTTAAACACTATTCATCCCCCCTCCTTTAGTGTTAATTCTAGCCTTAAGATCTGTATTCCGCATTACTCACATTTGGTATCAAAGCAAGGTTTTCAAAGTTTCATAATATGATTTTTGAAAAAGTTTTTAAAATGGCCATGTTTAGAAACTTGTTAATATTAGTTTAGAAATATTCAGATCATCATTGTCTCTTGAGTCTGCATATAATCAATATTCAAATTCAAGTTGTCTACTAAAATTGTATGATGTGCAAGAAACATGCTTTATGGGTGTTGAGGAATCAATCCACAATGGACAAATTGTGCAGATAAAAAAATGGATACTTGATAGTGGATGCTTTAGACACATGACTGGCAATCCAGATATGCTGAATGATATAATATACAAAGACGGAGGACTGTTTAACTTTGGAGACAATTCAAAAGGATATGTGATTGGGATCGGCAAAGTCGGTAACTCTGAAACTCTTATTACTAGTGTTTTGCTAGTTAAGAATCTGAAACATAATCTGCTAAGTATTAGTCAACGCGATAAAGGACATAAAATTAAATTTGAAAAAGATAAGTGTCACATTGAAGATAATAATTCAACCATAATACTTGAGGGAATTAGGAAAATGACTATTTATATTCTTAGTATGAAAGTTTCAAATGATAACCTGTGTCTTTTGGCAAATACAAGTGACCCTTGGATTTAGCATACATTTGAATTTCGAACTCTTATCTAGACCGTCAAAACATGATCTAGTAAGAGATCTCCCTAAAATGAATTTTAAAGTAGATAGTTTATGTGATGCATGTCAATTAGGAAAACTTAGAAAAACTTCCTTTAAATTAAAAGATATGATTTCAACCTCAAAACCCCTTGAATTACTTCATCTTGATTTATTTGGTCCATCTCAAATTCTATCAATAAATCATAGTAAATATGTTTTTGTAATTGTAAATGATTATTCCAGATTTACATGGACAATATTTTTGAAACATAAAAGTGACACTTTTGAATGTTTTAAGAACTTTACAAAAAGGATTCAAAATCAACTTTTTATAAAAGTTATAACCATCCGTAGTGAACACGGTGGTGAATTTGAAAATGAAATGTTTGATAAATTCTGCAATAAAAAGGGAATAACTCACAAATTTTCATTTCCAAGAACTCCACAACAAAACGGGGTAGTAGAACATAAAAATAGGACGATTCAAGAGTGTGCGAGAACTATGCTTTTAGATAGTCAATTACCAAAGTATTTTTGGGCAGAAGCAGTTGCTACCGCCTGTTATATTTTAAATAGAATTTTAATTAGACCTTAACTGATAAGACATATTATGAACTTCTTCACAGTAAGAAATCTAAAGTATCCTATTTTAGAATTTTCGAAAGTAAATGTTTTATTTTAAATACAAAATATAACTTAGATAAATTTGATACTAAATCCGACAAAGGTATCTTTATTAGATATTCTAATAAAAGTAAAGCGTACAGAGTGTTTAATTTAAGAACTAACACCATCGAAGAAACAATACATGTTTCATTCGATAAAAATCTCAAAAATTTTGAAGATACAAATGATGAATAGGATTTAATCACTCAAAGTCAAGAGTCAATTGAAACTAATAATGAAATTAATCATCCTAATAAAAGAATTAAACTTTTGAAAGATCATCCTATAGAAAATATACTAAGAGATATGCAATTTGTTGTTACAACTAGAAATCAATTAAGTAAAATGAGCAATGTAGCCTTTAATATCAACAATTGAACCCAAAAATCCAAAAGAAGCATCAACTGATGATTCACGGATTTTGGCTATGCAAGAAGAACTAAATCAATTTACTAGAAATGATGATTGTGAAAGCTCTATATGGTCTAAAACAAGCTCCTAGAGCCTGGTATGATAGACTAAGATCTTACTTATTACAGTCAAACTTTGAAATTAGTAAAGTAGATAATACTCTTTTTATTAAAAGAAATAAAAATTATATTCAACTAGTATAAGTCTATGTAGATGATATCATTTTCGGATCAACTAATTTTGAAATGAATAAAGAATTTTCTGAAATAATGACACAAGAGTTTGAGATGAGTCATATGGGTGAATTAAACTTCTTTCTAGGATTACAAATAAAACAATTAGATAATGGTATCTTTATTAGTCAAGAAAAATATGCTAAAGACCTAGTTAGTAAATTTGGTTTGACTACTGCAAGTGGAAAATTCACTCCCATGGCAACCAATGAGTACCTAAGTAAATAAGATCTCTCGAAAGATGTAGATCAAAAATTACATAGATGAATGATTGGATCACTATTCTATATCACCGCTAGTAGACCTGATATCATGCATAGTGTTTGTCTCTGTGCAAGATATCAATCCCAACCTAAAGAGACCCACTTAAAAGCCGTAAAATGTATCATAAGATATGTTAAACACACCTTTGATTATGGCTTATTTTATCCTAAAAATGATTCCTTTGACTTAAAATCTTTCTGTGATGCTGATTATGCTGGTTGTAAATCAGACCGAAAAAGTACAAGTGGAACTTGTCACTTTTTGGGGCATTCTCTGATTTCTTGGTTTAGTAAAAAGCAAACCACGGTTTCTTTATCAACAACTGAAGCAGAGTATATTTCTGATGTTTTGGCTTGTTCTCAAGTAATATATATGCAACAAACTTTAAAAGATTTTGGTTTAAATATCTCAAAATCACCAATTTATTGTGACAATACTAGTGCAATAAATTTATCCAAAAATACTACTCATCATGCTCGAACTAAATATATTGATATCAGACATCATTTTCTCAGAGATAATATAAGTAAGGAAGTAATTACTCTCGATTATATCAATTCTGAGAATCAAATTACTGATATCTTAACAAAGCCCTTAAATAAATCTATATTTACTAAATTAAGAAGAGAATTAGGTATTTGTTCAATAACTGAAATATAAAATATAAATAACAAGGTATAATTAAAAATTAAATCAAATAGTAAAAATATCAAGCACCATGTCAACAACACCCTTCTATCGACATATAACGATTTTTTATTTTTGAAATTTTCCCACCAAAATTCAAATAAGTGGTTATATATTCTTCTTATTTTGAAATTTTGATCATTCTTTCTGTTCTCCCTTAGTTCTAACTTCTAAAATCAATAAACAATGGCCTCCTCTTCCAAACCAAAAAGATTCAACCTTTTCGTTCCCTTCTCATTCTACTGGACCATTTCAACGAACTACGCTCGCACGAGTGATGAAAATGGAGGATTCTTTGAAGGATTCACTACAACTTATGATTGAAATTCAAGTGGTGCAACTTAGAATGGCCAAAGAACAAGAATGGAAAGGCAAAATCCTAAGAAATTTGCAAAAGTTTCTAATGGACAATCACGCTAATCCGATCTTGATTGAGAAGAGTCTTCAGGAGATCAAGTGCAAGAGGATAGTGAGGAAGAAGAAGAAGAAGCCTTTATGGAAGAAGAGCACGTTGAAGATGACGACAAAGTCGTTTGCATTGGCGAAGTGTGCTTTGACAAGGAAGGAAATCTAGTCGAACAACGTGGAAATTTCCGTTTCCAATACCCAAACTGTTCAGTTCATAGATCTCCCATTTTCAAAGACACACATTACTTTCTTTTCTTTCTTTCCTATCGTTGTATGTTTTTACTTACATTCTCTACGCACATGTAAATAAAACAATATATAGTTAATAAATAATTTGTGTTCTTATATTTGATTTCTCACTATTATAAGTATTATCATATATGGAATCTTAGTTAGGATAGTTAGTAATTTAGGATTAATTTTTAGTTTTAGTATCAAGTGTTGATTATTTATGATAACACTATCATTATAATCATATGTCATAGAGTATTAGATTAAGGGGGATTTATATAGTTTGGAGTTAGTTTTTACTGATGATAAAGGGGAAGAAGTATAAAATAGGATAGTTAGGCATAGATTAAGGGGGAGTTATTAGTTTTAGGGGGAGTTATTAGGACAGAAGTAATATTTTATAAACAAAGGCTGTCATCATCAAAAAGGGGGAGATTGTTAGTCCTTAAGATGATGGTTTTGATGACAACAACCTTAGAATAAGATTATAAAATATAAATACTAACATTATAGTTTAGATATATATGTATATGCAGGATTTAACCATGCAAGTACCAAGAATGAAGACTGTACAGTATAGAGATTCAAGATATCAAGATTGAAGACTCATGAGTATCAAGATTATCAAGAGCTCAAGATTTCAATAATAAGAAATCTAATTAGGAATTTTGTTAAAACTCCTAAAAAAGCACTGGCATCTAAAAATCCAATTTATTCGTGGAATGGAATCCACTTCGAGTCTGTTAAAGTGATGGAACCCTAAGTAGGATGGAACCTACGAAAAATCTAGCGGAACAGTGTTTTGTATCCACTAATCTTTTATTCAAATGTTTTTACAAAATTATATCTTATTTTCAAAATGATTTCAAAACCTTCCTTTTAAAAGAATCAAAAACATCTATCCTGGTTTTAAATATTTTTAGCCTCCAAATAATCTTTATCTTCAAAACCAAATTATCCTTGGTTTTTAAACTATCTTTTGATAATAATAATATATTTAAATTTTAATATTTATACTTAGATTTAAATATAAAATTATAGTAAAATTTTATATATATACCAAAATATTATTCTCTATATTTACTTATGTATTTTAACTATAGTTAAGTATATTTATAAATTTTAAAATAGTTTTAATACAAGATAGAAGTTATTTTCAAATAAAAGCAAATTACCAAAAATGCCTTAGGCATGTCGACATCCTCAAGCACCCCTTGTCGACATGGTAGCAGTTTATTTCAAAAATTTGAATTTCAAAGGAAGTGTGTATTCTTCATATCCTTTCACGAATGGACATGGCTGTTGTTCTACTAGCAATAGGGGTAGTTTTGAACGAATTTGTATTCATATTTTCTCTGATTTCACTCCTCTTCTTCTTCCGCATTTCTTTATACACATTATTACCATTACTCTGCCGAAATCAACATTGAAACTAACTAGATCATCTCTGGTTTGATTCTCTATCACTATCTCCACAAGATCTCGGTGCTATTCAGAGTTATAGGCTTCTTTATAATAAACAAAGCGAGAAAAGGCGTGATTGTAGACTGTGAAGTCAATCAAGTGAGAAAAGGTGTGATTGTAGCCTTGGAAATCAATTGGGTGAACTTGTTGCTCGTGAAATCAAGTATCTCTACCCATAGGATTGTGAATTTGGAGTGGTGTACCTCGTGGCCTTGAAATCGAGGGTGTAATTGTACAATTGCTTTTGAAAGAAAATCTGTACTTGTGTGTGGGACTGGATGTAGGGTAACTCCGAACCAGTATAAAATCCGATGTATTCTTTCCTTTATTGCTTTTACTTTATTTCTGCATCTGTGTTTGTTTCTGTGATCATATCTGTGTCTGAATATTGCATACATTTGTGTTCAAATTAATATAAACTCAAAGAGATTTAGTAATTTCTTTAAACACTAAATTTGGAATGTTAGTCACTTATAATAAGATGTAGAACATGTATAAGTTCCAACAAGTATGAAACATGCATTTTGAATCCAAATCTCAAACACGAGCACAATATGCAACCATACAACCATTATATGTACTCAAAACAATTAAACAAGGATTTTCAACAAAACAAATCATCTGACAAATCAATATTCATTCAATTCAATTCATAACTACCATAATTTACATTTCAATGTCAATATTTAATTTATAAACTCTCATTCTTACTAACATTAAATTTTTATTAACATTTTATTTGCTCATTTCCATTTATTCATAACATTGAATCGACTTATATTCAATCTCATTTTTTCGAAATTCTTTTTCATTCATTTAAATGTTATTAAGCTCACACCTACTTATTTCATTTCAATCATTCGTATAATTAGTTACACTTAAGTAATTTAATTCCATACCACATTGCGTATATTTAAAATTGATTCACATTCACTTAATAATTTATTTCGTTAATCATACAATGGACTTATAATCAATTCATTTGCTTTTAATTAATTTACATTCAACTAAATTTGTTTCAATCTATTTCTATTCAATCAACCAATATTCATTCATTCACATTTCGATTAATTACAATTAAATGTGTTTGCGTTCAATCGATTTGTTCAAATTATCAACATTCATTTCATCCATATTTAATTGGTTTACATTCCATTGGTTTCTTTCAATTTATTAACATTCATTACAAGTTCATTATATTCAACTTTATTCAATTCAATTTGTGAAATTCCAATTTTTTTCACTTTTTGTTTAACCTGTTACATACAAATTCATTGGTGAATCATTTCTAAATTTTTTACCACCTAACCTTGCTTAAGTTAAATCTATTATATTTTCACCTAGTATATCCTCCTTTTCTTTTTATATTAACATCATTTATAAATTATCTAAATTCATTATAAATATTTTATACAACATAATCACGTTGATTATTAACTCATTGATTTACTTCATTTATTAATATTCATATTATCAATTTACTAAAGTAATTTTTATTTTATAACTCAATTCATATTAATAGTTTTATATTTTTCTTCCACGATTAATTCATTTAACCCCTCTTAAGTTAACTCCAATTTATAATTTATTCCAATAACTTATTCCATATTATATTACTCAACATTTAATTTTTATTTAAACTACTCCACTTGTAATTTATTTATTTATATCCAATTTAAATTATTTTTAATTACACTCATTTTTTTCAATTTCTTACACAATTCCAATTACTTATTATTTTATAATTCAAGTTGTATTCATTCTATTAATTCATACATAACCTAAGTGGAATTACTTCACTTTGCTAATTTATCTAACTCACTTAATATCCAATTCGATTTATTTAATATTTAATTAAACTTTATTTCATTTTTAATCCATTACACATTTTATTTAATTTTATTGAAGTTAAATTTCCTTATTGTTTTCATTTTACAAATTTAAATTCGTTTTTAGCTTATTAATTCTCAAATCTATAAGTTAATTAACTTCTTAAAATTTCATTTCGTTATTTATCTATTTCATTTCAGACGCAATTCTTTTTTTATTTAAGCTTTCATGAGTTTTTATTTACTTTATTTCACTAACTCAATTAATTTAACATTTCTTATGTTAATCGATTTATTTCATTTCTTGGATTCAAAATTATTTTATTTGCTTAATCAAAATGTTTAACCAATTTAAATTTGGTTTTATTTTCTTATTCCAATTTATAATTGCAAACTTATTTATCATCCATACTATTTTAAATTTTAATTTCAAACTATTTCCATTTTTTATTTTTTTCAATCAAAACTTGTTTTAATCGAAAATAAATTTCTTTTGGTAGCAATCTTCATCAGAAACTCAAAAATGAACATTGGCGATGCTGCAGTCATCCTCAGAATTATAATCTAGCGACCAATTGAGTTCAATGCTTTATTCTTTCAAAAATATTTTCAAAATATTTTTCTAGTCAAAACTCTTTTAAATAATACTATTTATTAAATTTTAAGGCTTTGAAAAACAATTTTGAAAACAAAAACGATTTTTAAATTCCAAAATTCTCAATTTTTTAAAAACATTTCTATATACACGCTATATTATAAATATACTTATACAATTTCGTTAACTTATTATCAAAATATTCCATTAATTTACAACTTGGTCATTTTAATCAATTCTTATTTTAATCGATTTCAATTCAATTTAATTATCAATTTCTTCATAAAATAAAATTTATTAAGTATTCGTTTATTTTATTTTATTTTTATTTATTCAACCAATAATCGGTGATAACCAACATTATCATCGCCTAGCAACTAACATTCATTTAAAATTATCATTTTATATATATACAATATTATTTAGGCAAAATTATTTCATTTACTCAAAAAAATTTAAACAATATTATGTCCACTTGCCTCGTTTAAGTGTTTAGAAACTTCTATCGATCACATGGCGTCCCGCACATCGACCGGAATCCATAAACAACTCAACGAATAAGTAAACACAATATAAAACATTTTATAACACTAAAAAGTATGCTTTCTCATATATATACACTCAAACAGACTCATTTTAGGGTATTGCTATCCTATCTATAATGAGTCAAACCCCACAAAGCCAAGGTTATCGCTAAACCTGGCTCTGATACCAACTGTGAAGACCCATATTTCGGAAGGTTTAAATCGAAAATAATCCACACATGTCCGACGTAAACAAGCCAGAATGTACATAATCAATGAGGTTAATTAAGAAAATAAGAAGAGAATAAGAAAACAAAACACAGAATCTCATGGCGGAAACGATAAAATATAATAATCAAATAAAAATTCAAAAGCTGTTTACTATACATCCGATTATAATCTATACACATTTATTAGAGTTATATCTATACATCAGGGATAAATAATAAATACAGCAGAATAGCATGATGCAGGGGATAATAATAATAGTATTATAACAAAACTCCATCTTCGTCCTCCAGAGAATAGTCTTCAGTACGCTGAAAAACTCAGGACTGACCCGAGCGTAATGAAAAGACAAAACACTGGAGTCAGGACTAAAATACTCTTATGTAAATCAAATCAATATCACAAATATGAGTGCAATAATTTAAGAGATGTTACGGGATTTTCCATCTCCTAAGGATCTGCTAAACTTTTTATATATAGTAGTATATGTGATAATAGATAATGTCTATTAGTAAAATAAATATCAAAATAGCGTTAACGTTTTACATTGATCCACCTTAACACATTATTACAGTTCTAAATCAAAGTCGTAATGGGCTCGTATAAGGATAAATATGACAATGCATGTGAGGCAATACCCAAGATAGGATTCTACCAGTTTACCCTTTCTGGCTGGTCGTAACCCATCCATGGCCGACCACGACAATCAATCGAAATGACAAAAAGATGCACCTATCGAATACGAAATCACAATAGTAATATGAGGGTCAACGTTGTTAGAGGTAGCTAACCTTAATGGCCAGACATAGGCTCCTATTTTAGTCATTTTATTTATGACATGAATGTCAAGGCTGTCCATCATCGTTCTCTTACTTCATTCCAGTAAACGTCGCCAATTCAACAACTACATTCTGGATATCATCCACTGCGTACACGGTTGTCAAAGTGGTTCCAATATCGACAAAGTTTTTGCCAATAAGATGCATCGGTCTCTTTAACAAACAATCGTCATTTTACACACCCGTTGGTACATTTATATTTAGAAAACAATTGTACTTGATATCAAAATTCATATTCGCTTCAAAATCAAATTCATTTCGAAATCAACATATTCGTTTCAAAAAAAACCGTATTTTACTTAAAAATGCCAACTTAGTACGATATATCGATTTCACTTTAAAATTTGATTTGAATTACAATTTAGGTTATACCACACTTTAACACAATTCGTATTTAAATCCAAGATTTAAATATGAGCATTTCCACTCGTTTTACCAGTTTGAATTTTATAAAATAGTTTAAATAGTTTTAAAATAGTTAAATAGTTAAAATACTTTAGTATAAATAATTTGAGTTGTTAAAATAGTTTATATAGTAAACTAGTTTAGAAAATCAAAATAATTTGAATATCTAAGAATATAGATTTTAAACTGTTTATACTAAAATAAAATCATTTAAAAATAGCTTCAAAGTCAAATCAGTTCAATTCCAAATTTCCCAATTCAAACCAGTTCTCATTTTCATTCCGATTTAATCGATTCAATTTCAGTTTCAAGTCAAATTTTATTTCGATTACAAATTAATTTCAATGCCAATTCCAAATTAATTTCAACTTAAATCCTGAATTAATTTAAATTTACAATTCCAAATTAATTTAGATACAAATCTCAAATTGATTTCAACTCTAATTCCAATTTTAAACCATTTTGATTTATATCAATCACGAGTTCGATTTCCATAATATCGATTCAAACCACTCAAATCAATTTTTCCACAATATTTAATTTAAAATCCAAATATTTAAATATAATTGAATACCAAGCTCAATTTCGAAATATCATTCTAAATCACCTTTTCTTAGAAATATTCAAAGTTCGAATAAAAGTTCAATCTTTTAAAACAAATCAATTAATGTTATAGGTATATATTATCTTAACCCATTTCTAAATTTATTTGAAACAATTCAATTTACAGTTTTATATACTATAAATAATAAACAGAGTGATAACAGGATATATTAAACATAAATAAACATCAAAATATCCAAATTATCAATCAAATTCTCTATCATCCAAACGGTCAATAATCACAATAATCAACAATTATTAATAAATTTGGTATTTTACCAGTAGTTAAATTCTAATTCAATTTTAACTTTCAATTTAAATTCTATCAATAAAATTAGATGTCAATTTAATTTTTCAAGCAACAATCTATAAATTCAATTCACTTCACGTTATAGTTCAATCACATAACAAAATTTAGTTCTTGTGAGCGTAAAAAAACTCACCTTTGTTTGAATCAGAATAATTCAAACTAGCCAAATCAAGACGAAATCTTCTCCATCTCATAGAGCTTGTTGATACGGTTTCGGAATGAAAAAAACTACATGCCTATCCGATATCGTACGAAGAGATAAGAATAATTAAACATTAACATTTATAATTTAATTTAATATATGCTCTAATAAGAAAAATTAATTACCTAACCATCGATTCGTTCATGCTTCGTTCTGCTATTACCTCGTTCCAAATCGCGACTTCCTACAAGTGATAAAAAAAATTTTGAAGCTGCCTGCACTCACATCACCAACATGCCCATCGCCGCTCGACCTCCAGCACAACGCGAGCCTCCAGATCGTCGTTTAGGGCGAATGCTTCCAGAACCTCGCACGAGCGCATGCACACATCACTCTAGAGATCACTACGCGAAACCCTAATGATTACCACTCTCGATCCATCTCCCTAGCCTGGCCTTCGCATGCCTCCTCGAGCCCTCCATGTTGATCTCCTCGCGTGCACGATTATATATATATATATATATATATATATATATATATATATATATATATATTATCGAACGGCAGTTTCTTTGATTTCTTTTTGCAGTTTCTTCGATTTTTTAATCTGTTGATCTACAGATATAAAAAAGGAGAGAGAGGAGTGAGCGTACGAGTAGGCATATAGGACGCGTGTTTTGAACGAGCGTTACCCTCTATTATATTATTTAAATACAAAAATATCTGGTCCAATTTGTCCGCAAAAATACCGAACTCCAAATGAAGCGTGCCGCCCAGTGTTTCAAATGTTTTACCCCTATTCCACACAATGGAACTAGTTCCGAGGCCTAATTTGATCGTATGCAGAAGATAGCTTTTAAAGTCAATTATTTCAACCAAATTTCGAAATTAAATTTCTACGCATTTCAAGTTCGTACGACCAAATGACAAATCCGAACGCTATGAAACTTGGTATCCTACAATAATTCACTCCGATGTAACTGGTTTCATCGAAATCTGAGACTGTGGCCAAATGGCTATTTTTACTCATCAATTTAAATTACAAAAATTTCATTTTTTAATTATTTACATTTTAATCAAAATTTAAATGTTAACCATCTTCACTCATATTTAAATAAAATTTAAATAAACTTTCGAAATCATTTTCATTCGTAAATTCAAAATTCAATTATTCAAATAATTTGCAATATTAAATTTAAACAATTTAATTATGCAATAACTTTCAACATAAATTTAAATAATTTAATTACCATGTACAACAATACTAATAATTCATTAAATTTTATTTTTAACCATTTTTATTCAATACTTATATCAGATCCTATAATTTAGAATGGTTAAAAATACGGGTCGTTACAGTGACATTTAAAATAGGCAACATCATTGCCAAAACATCATCGAAAATAATAGTATAAGGGCGGCATCTCTCCCTTATATTAATAAAGTAGATAGGCGACGTCGTTGCCGCTATAGCTACTAATGTCGATATGGATAGGAGCGATGTCACTAAAATAAGAGTGGGAATAGGTGACTAGTGGCATAGCTGCATTATAGAGTCAGCGATAATATTGAAAACAGGTGGCAATGCATTACGTCAAAGTCCATGATAATGACCTTGATGATATGCTTCGTACCTCAACCAAGGCCAATCCATTTCATGCCAACTAGAGTTGACATCCTACGCATTGCCCATGATTACTGTCCAAGACAATAGATGCAGCTTGATGTACGACAGCATCGTTGACTTTAGCATGGCATACTTGTAATTACCTTAAAAACTATTAATTTTCTGTTAAAAGTAAATTCTTTTCACCAACTCCTATGTTTTGTCAAAATCTTATTGGATAACAATCTCTTTATCAAATACTTTTTGGAAATCTATCATAAATCAGAAATATCATTCTCAAAACCTTTGCTAACCTATTATTTTATATTAATATTTTATTATAATTGTTAAGCTTCTCTAGAGAAATAAATTCATGATAATTCATGAAAACATGGAAAAAATCCCCAACAATAATAGTAAATCAAAATTTATATATTCTTTGACATATAAGAATTTCGAGGCCAAAAACATTACTTAATTATTATTTTTATAATTAAAACCCAAAATTACCCACTTTCTTTATTTAAGAAAATCATAAAATATTCATACTTAATCAGCAAATTATGAAATTAAAAACCAACTCCTAAAATAATGTTTTCAACATTATATCTAAATTTCAACTCTTTTGGGTGTCATATGATAGATTTTTTAACTCAAACTTATCAATTAATTTCATAAATAAATTCCGTAATTCATCAACAAGAATATAATCATCCAAACATTCAAATATGGCACAACATCAATCATATAATTTTCGGGTTTAATACTAAAAACGAAAGTAAACAAGCATATTATGAGATAGGTATCATTATTCACCTTGAATTGTTGAAAGAACTTGAGATTTAAATGTTGATTTGATTCCTTTAAGCTTTAGATTTAGTTTCCTTAGATTTCTTTTCTTTGTTTCTCTAGCAATGGTCAACTTAAGCTTTCGTTAGTTTATGTGAATTAGAAATGAAATGATGGTATGAGAGGTTTATGTTTAGGAAATGAAGCTTATTCCTATATTGATGTTCCCATAATTCCTCCTTCTTACTTAATGCCCTAATCAACCTTTTTAGTTCATTAATTAAGGAATGACCCATATAAATTTTCAAATCTCAATCTTCTTATGCTTTTACATAATTTTATTTAATTTGTCTAATTAAATATCCTAAATAATGTTAATAAAAAATAGGCATGTTATAAACTCCCAGCCTTAAAGATTTTAGTCCTCGAAATTACGATAAGGTACATGCTCAAAACATACGAACATAGATGCAAAACATAACATCAAACAAATCAGGATAAGTGCCTCTAATCATGTCCTCCATCTCCTAAGTAAATTCACTCTCGTCAACACTCCACTGGAATTTTACTAATCTGATTGTCTTATTCCTTAGCTTCTTCTCATCTCTAGCCATAATACGAACTGGATGTCTAACTATAGTCATGTCTGAATCCACCACTAAATCATCCAATGCAGTCGGAGTGATAGTAATCTCTAGATCTCCACCACACTTTCTAAGAAGAGTAATATGAAAGACAATGTGGACTCCTGCCAAGCTGCTTGGTAACTCGATCCTATAAGCGAGTTTCTCGATCCTTTCTATAACAGGAAATGATCAACAAACCTAGGTGTCAATTTTCCTGACTTTCCAAATCTTATTATGGCCTTCATTGTTGATACTTTAACAAAAATATGATCTCCAACTAAAAATTCTAGGTCCTTCCATCTTAATCCACATAACTCTTCTGCCTAGACTGAGCTTCCTTCATTCTAGCTCGAATCAAATCAATCTTTTTTGCGGCTTCTCTTACCATTTCAGAATCAAGAACTAATCTATCACTAGTTTCTAACTAACAAATGGGTGATTTGTATGGCCTTCCATGCAAAGCTTCAGAAGATGTCATCCCTGTACTAGTCTGATAATCATTATTATAGGAAAATTAAACTAAGTGTAGATGGTCTTCCCATAATCCTTCGAATCCTAACACATAAGCTCTTAACAATTCTTCTAAGACTTTGTTAGTGCCCATCTATCTATGGATGGTAAGCGACACTCTCTTGAGCTCGGTACCTAAAATCTCTTGAAGACTCTTCCAGAATTCGCTAGTGAATAATGAATCTCTTTTATTGACTATATTACCAAGAATTCCATGCATTCTAAAGGGAATGAAATGTGCACTTTTCGTCAGTCTATCCACTATAACCCAAATAAGTTAATTTCCCCTACTCTATCTTGGAAACCTATCTACGAAATTTATTGATATATAATTTCATTTCAATACTAGTAGGTCAAAAGGCTGAAGCAATCTACTTGGCTTCTGATGCTTGGCTTTCACTTGTTGACAATTCAATCGTTGTTTTACTCATAAGCTACATCCCTTTTCATACCTTCACAGAAGAAAAATCCTTCTCATATCTAGGTACATCTTAGCCCCCAGGATGAATGGTAAATTTTTATCTGTGATACTCCCTAAGAACTTCTTTCCTTAGGTTTCCAACATCTAGAACACATATCTGTCCTTTCTTCCTTAACCATCCATTATGATCAAAATAAAAATCCTTTAAATCATCAATCTCGGTTCCACCTTCGAATCTTCTAATTCTTTTGACTAGCAATGGATCGTCTCTTTGCTTAGATGCAATCCTTTCAATCAATACTAGTCGAACTTATATGCAATATAACATTGCAGTACTCTCATTAGAACTAGTCGTTGATCTTAACTTCTCATTACATGTGGTCAGTGCCTCTAAATCTTTCCATTAAGGTATCATTGCTAATACTGCATTCTGATGTTTTCTACTAAGTTCATCTTCTATTTTGTTCCCTTTTCCTGGCATATACTTAATCTTGAAATAATAACCAGCTGAAAACTCCAACCATCTCTGTTGTCTCATGTTTAACTCCTTCAAAGAGAATAGATATCTTAAAGACTTGTGATCCGTATACAACATGAATCGTTCTCTCAAAAGATAATACCTCCACACTTTCAGAGCAAAAATTACAGCATCCAACTCTAAGTGATGAGTCAAATATCCAACTTCATGTGGTATGAGCTGTCAAGAAGCGTAAGTAATCACTTTACCTCTTTGCACTAATACAACTCCTTATCCTGTTCCGTGCGCATCGGTATACGCCACCAAATCATGATTTCCATCCGGGACAACTAACATGGGTGCATTCGTTAATAAATATTTTAGCTTCTGGAATGCCTCCTCACATTTAATGGTCCAAACAAACTTCACGTCTATCCTTGTCAACTTAGTCATCGATGCTGCTATATGAGAGAAATCCTTGATAAATCCTCAGTAATAGGCAACTAACCCAATAAAACTCTTTATCGCATTCACTATCTCAGGTTTATTCCAACTATCAATAGCTTCTATCTTTGAGGGATCTACTGACAACCCTTCTTCTAAGACTACATGACCAAGGAACTTCATTTTTTATTCCAAAAATGACATTTCGAAACTTCACCTTCAGTTGATGTTGTCTTAATGTCTCAAGCACTATTCTAAGGTAAGTCTCATGGTCTTGCTCATTCCTAGAATATATCAAAAAGTCATCTATAAAATTAACATGAATTTGTTTAAATGCTCTTGGAAGATCTGGTTCATCAAATCCAGGAAGAAAGCAGGTGCATTAGTCAGTCCAAATGGAAGTACTAACCACTCTTACAAACCATATATTGTTCAAAATGCCTACTCTTAATTGATGGAACCTTGTTTCTAAATCCAATTGGAAAAAAAATTTGGCTCCACCCAACTGATCAAATAAGTCGTCGATTCTAGGCCAGGGATATCGGTTCTTTATCGTCTTCTCATTCAACTTTCTATAATCGATGCATAATCTTAACGACCCATTTGATTTCTTCAAGAAAACCACGGCCACTCCCAAAAAGGAATTGCATGGTCTAATAAAACCTTTTCCTTCTAAATCCACCAGCTACACCTTTTACTCCTTCATCTCTGTAGGTGAAATTCTGCTAGGCGGCGGGTTCAGCTCTTAGTATAAGATCTATTCATAACTCAATAGCTCATTTTGACGATAATCCTATCACTAGCTCAAAGACATTGGCATAATCTCTAACGAAAAAAAAACTCAACTCAACTCATCTTCCTCTTCATTGCACCCGATAAAATCAAAAATTCAAAATTCGAGTTTTATACTCTGTATATAATTCAGTCATTATTATTAGGGTGTCTTGTCGATATTTTACTATTGTAACGACCCATAATTTTACCTCTTAGAAAATGGAATATTTAATTTATTTAGATATTCAAATGTAGAATTTTTAAACTTAAACAATCATGTTTTATATGGTAAATAATAATGGTAAACTTATTTAATATTGAATAAAGGTTTGGATTTCCATTGTAAAATTGACAAATTTCGTTGCATATCGATGTCGTATTTTTACAAGTAGATTTGGATATTGTATTGTTTTACAAGTCAAATATACTTATTTTATTATTTATAGATAATAAGATATTTATTTTGAAGTTTGGTTTACATGAATAAATATCTTAACAAAAATGTCAAAATGTGACTCGAAAACATTTTATCGGAAATCAACGTTTTATTCAAAATAAGTTGCCGCAACATTGTTGTACCTTTGTTAACATGCTTTAACATATATATTAAACATTTTAATAACTACATATGTTTACGTTTACCAAATAGGATTTGAAAACTTCAAGAAGTCATTAGTAAAATTAAGTCAAAATTAACAAAAGTAAAAAAAGTAAACATCAAATTATAAATCCAACAAAATAATCACTTTTCTTTACTTAATCTTTAAGTGACTAAGACATAAAGTAAGAAGTGAAAGGATGATGTTAAGTATTAAAAAAGTGAAGGTTGATTTAGATTGAAGAAAGGTTAGTTTGGTAATTTGGTAAGAGGTTATTATGGTAAATTTACCACTTCTTTCTTTTTCTATAAATACCCACCTCCTTCTTCACTTTCATACACATTTCTTCTTCTTCTTTTCTCAAGATTTTTCACCCTCTTCCTCTCCTCTTTAATGGCTTCCAAGCCATAGAAAAAACTAAAAATAAATAATGTTGAAATATTTACAAAATATTCAAAAGAAATCAATGTTCATGCTCTTCAAATCAAACTCCTCTTTTCTCCATATTATACCTCTTTTTCTATTGGCCATAACTTCTTCAAAAAACAACCAAAATGAAAAATTAATTTTGTCAAATCATGTATTTTTCCAGTGGCTACAACTTTCATGTTGACCACTTTGTCTTATTCTAAAACTAACAATGTCAAAAATCCACTTCTTTCCCATACATTCTCTAGCCCAGTTTTTAAGCCAGAGAATAGCCCATTTTGTTTTGAATGTAACTTGATCATAATTGATCCAAATAAATTAAGTCCTTTTCTGAAACCATAAGAAATTCCAGCAGCTACAACTTTTAAGTTGATCACGTTTTCCACTTTTGAGGTTCACTATACCGGAAACTCAATTCTTTGAAGTCCATTTTTGGACTTTATATTTGTGAATCCGAGAATAGCACTTTTTCTTTTGACCGTATCTTCCTCAAAACTAATCAAAATAAAGTGACTATTTTTTTTAAATTCAATAAAAAAAATTTGCAACAAATTTTCAATTAACAAGTTTTTCAAATTTTGAGAGTTAGAGAGTCAAAAACTAGAGAGAGGATGACCTATTTCTCGAGTCTAATTTTGAGAATTCAATTTCAAAGCTCTACCACTTCTTCTCTATACTTTCGGCCAATCTCCATTTCAAGCCTTGGCCAAGCAATAGGAAGGAGGAATTCGGGCTTATTTTCATTTGGTTTCAAAGTATGGTAGGAAATATGGGTTAGATCTTAATTTCCTTGCCTTTAAGTTTGACGGAATGGAATCCAAAGTAAGTTATTTCTATTTTAAGTTAATTAAAACCATTGCTAAGTTGAAAGAACTTTAAGTGTTAAGTGTTGTTTGAAAACCCTTGTTGAATGTTTGTTTACTTTGTTTTCTAAAACAATGGTTTGATTTCCTTGCTCGATATTATGTTTGAATGGTTAATTAAGTAATTTAAAATTGAGAAGTTAAATACTTAATGGGGTGTGTGGAAATGACTAGTATGTGGATTTCTTTTGAGAGATCCAAGGGGACTTGAGCAAGGGACAGAACATGTCTAAGGGAAAGCTTGGATGCTCCAAAATAAATATCAAACCGTTTTAACCGAAGATAAAATAAAGTGTTATAAATATTTGATAGAATTAAGAATTGATTATCATTTATTGTTGCGTTTGTTTCATTGATTGTTTGTTTGAATTAGAGTCGGCAAGTTTATGAGCATGGATTATTATTTATTGATTGTTGACTTTTCTCGATCAGTTTATGAACAATTAATTATCCATATGCATGGGCTAGGTAGAAAATAATTGTAGGCTAACACCTTGTGATTTATTTCACAGTTTGACTATAAGGTATTTAACGGTAATATTTGGTTCACATCAATTTAATGAATTGTTTTGAAAATTGGTTTTCAAATGAAAATGTTATGAAATAGTTTCCCTTTAAAAGAAATCAAAATTTTTGGTAATGAATATTTTGAAGTTATATTATATAAAAATGATTTATATAGGAATGGTTTTATAAAAATGTTTTATAAAACGGAAAGAATTCGGAGACTAAATCCGATGGTTTTAGGATGATTTTTGAATGGATTTGGAAAATGAAAATTATTATAGATTTCAAAGTACTTATGAATATTAGTGTGAAATGATTTATCACTTCGGGATATAAAATGATTTGTTATGTTATCGATGATTCGGGTAACCAGTAACTAAAAAGTGGGCACATGTTTTTGGTATAGTATGCTCTTGGAATATAGGGACGTACTTATTTATCGATTGTTTGAAGGCTGGGAACCAGTTGCCTTGTTATTGGAAGAAACCACCCAATCTCGTTGCATATGGTTTGATATGTTTTTATTATAGTATTTGGGATTTCCAAATAAACTTTTCACAGTGATTTTATTTACGATCCCGAAGTAAAATATAATTTGAATATAAAAGATATTTATTTCAAAAGTTTTGAAATAAGAATTCGAGAATAAAGTCCAAAGAGATAATTCCCGTAAAGGTCATTAGATTTGAAAATATAAAATTGAAGATTAAGCCTAAGTGGGTAGTTTTGGGAATTGCATATTGTTTGTTGCATCGTAGGCGCTATGAGTCCTATTTGCGGTAGGAGAACTATGTTGGCTTGATCCTGTATCTAATTAGATACCCAATTAAATAGGGGTACGTAGGCCACCACAGAAGGTAGTGATGCGACCCTTAAAATAATACAATCCTTTCATGTTTATCAATTATTGGTTGTTGTTTATCTTGTGTTATTGTATCTTTCCTACTCACTATTTTATTCCGCTTTTACATTGTTTATTAAGTTCATAGGTAAGGATAGTGTTGTCCCTCTCATCAGAGTTGTGCAGTGGTAGATATATAGTCATTGTATTTGGTACGTATTAAAGCACACTTTGTAGAATAAATAAATAAATAAATTACTCGGATAAGTTTTATAATTGAAATTTTATCCTATACATTTAGTAATATTGAATATTTATCAAATATGGTGTATTAAGTTGGAAGTTTTCAGTAGTAGTTTTAGAACGGACAAATTTTTCGGAAATTTTAACTAGTCCGAAAATCTGCATCATCACACCTATCTTGGCAAAATATCCTAGCATCATATTTACTTAACCAATCCATACCCAAAATAATCCCAAAGCCTATAAAATCAAACATATGCAAACTGCAGGAAACTAAATGACCTAATAATTCAAACTCTAAATAGTCACATGTCATCCCAAGAGTAGCATACCATCCTATCGAATTCACAATCCTTAATGAAGTAACTAGTATGAGGTATTGTCCAGGTTTTTAACCCAGTAGGATCCAACAGGAGACATAATAATCCCACGACATCAGGATAATTTAGAACTTAGCCATAACCAGAGAGGCAAAGGCAAGGAGTTAACGAGAGCCAAGTTATATTACTAAGATAACAACTTGGATCGACTAAACCAAGAGATCAGCGTTCTTTCAGCCCAATCAACAGCTGAGTGTAAACTGCTAGCAAATTGTCATCTAAACAGAACAACGTGCGACGAGACTACACAAACAACGACAACACAAGCCCATGGAAACATCCCATACTCCAAACTCTAAGAAGTATCATAAATGCTTTGGTCGCCAACGACCCATACCCTATGGATCGCTAGTGACCCATGCAAAATGAAGGGTCGCTTTGCTAAATGAAAGAAGAGAAGGAAGGAAGAAGTATGTTAAATAATATGCTAAGTGTATGGGTCGCTAGCGACCCATACTCCATGGATCACTAGTGAACCATGCTTCTCCACATGTCTTTAGTGAGGCTACCAAGCAATGCAATGGCTAAGTCATTAGCTCACGTACGAGCCAACTCAATGGGTCGTTAGCGACCCATAAACCATGGGTCACTAATTACCCATGGTTTTTGTTCAAATCGCGAGCTAAACCCCCTAGGTCATTCTATAACTACCTATGATCACTTGATTAAGTGGCCTAGCCCAGAAGTCCTCCGATCTCTATAAATACCATCCTGCGTGCAATATAAAGGGGATCTTCTCTAGACTGGTTGCTGAAGCTTTATTGGAAACATTCTTCACTCTTTACCTCCCTCACAACAATCTCCAAAGGTATTCACCATGATTATCTAGTGGATTCCAACTCTGGGGATTCATTCTACTAAAAGATAATCAAAGTCTTGTAATCAAACACTTTCTGTAATAGCAATCAGTCTATAATAAAACTATAAAGTGGACGTAGGCTTCATTAATAGCCAAACCACTATAAAAATTCTCTGTCTTCTTTCTTTTACTATTCATTTTCTATATCTGTGATATGTGATATTGCTCTATCAAAATAGAGCTGGTGCTTTCAAACTCAAACCATGGTGTTGATCCATTTTTTGGGTTAATATTTTGGTTCTTTCCCTGAGAAATCCAACTCGGGATCAAGATCTAGCTATCTACTTTTGATCCCATACGTCCAGAAGTTAGATCCTTCATCTCTGCATAGAAGATTTGCTTTTGGATCCAGATATAGCTCTTTACTTTGGATCCTATAGGTCAAGAAGTTAGATCCTCAATCTCTGCTTAGAAGATCTGTTGTTGGGAACAGAAGAACCAATAAAGAATGATCGGAGAAAAAGCAAGCAAACGTATGCTAAGGTGATGGATCGCTAGCGATCCATCTCCTAGGGATCGCTAGCGATCCCTGATGTTCGCTCGTGGGTCAATCAACTCTCTCGAATCATGATCCATTAGGCATCCTAGAGGACAAAGTACTGAAATTAGTTGAGTACATGGATTGTTAGCTATCCATGAACTATGGATTGCCAGCGACCCATATTATGGATCGCCAGAAACTATGGATCGCTAGTGATCCATTATCTATCGATCGCTAGCGATCCATAAATTAGTGAGGCCCATCTCTAGGTCTTTCAAAGGGGATATAGTCGAAAGGAAGCAATGAGCGGAGCTTCAAGAATCATGACGGAGGAAAAGATTATCACCCCACTTATTGAAAGCACCAGCTAAAAACCCGAAGTAAGGGGAAAACCCTATGGAAGGATATAACGATGACTCTCTTCGGCTATGAAGGTGACAAAAAATTTGAGGAAGACAAATTGGATGAAAATGGAAAAGTGCAAAATGCTAGAAGAAGCTCTAAAACCCACGCCGTAACATAGTGCAAAGCAATGGACGAGGAGAGCTATTAGTAGAGGCACGAGAACCAAGAGTGCATGGTATAAACCAAGATCAATTACAATGCCAAGCTCTCATGGTATATCGTGACCACTCCCGACTGACTAGCTTCTGTTTCTGTCATGGCACCGTCGAATCATGAATGGTCATCAACGAATATCATAAAAATTGTCAAAATGGTCATTGAAAAACTCACTTCAATCCTAACTCGAAGTCGTACTCGGATAATCACCCATTTGAATCAAACAAACCTAGGAAATTCTGGCCCGAAATCATACTTGGGTAAAACTTAGATTTTCTCCAAGCAAACAGGCAAATGGCTCCAAGCGATGTTTGTCACCAACCCAACACTTCAAATTCTGTGACTCCAAGCGAATCATGTGCAAACTTCAAGCAAATGGCAGATTTTCTTGGGTCAGACTCCAAGTAAAATACCACTAATCCATCAATGTCGATACATCTTCTTATGCCCATAACACGAACATGCGAACTCCAAATACCTTGAAATTTGGAATTCAACCTTATGGGGCATTCTTTGTCACCTAGTTTGAAAACTTATGGGAATCGTTACCGATCCATGACCCCATCATAAGTGATTTGCCATTCAGTAGGTATTTCCAATCATTTAATCATAGACTATCATGCATATATCATTTTCAAGCCATATATACAACCGTAACTTGAAAATGGATCGATGCGACGATGATTAAAGCATTTTCCTAATCGAAACTCATTTATTGAAGTTTCTCAACATGCAAAATATCCAAAGAAGATTATCATGCCAATTATACCTTTTACACAACTGCACAACTGATTCGAAATTGGTTCTTTACAGGTATAACTAGCATATGGACGAAGTGAGGACGACAGATGTAATATATTGTAAGGCCCTGAGGAATCATTAAAGGATGAAACAACCTGCTACCCAGGAAGAATTCTATGGGAAGGAAAACTGGTTCTAAAGACAAGAAGTAGTGCCATTAGAAGAAGGCAAACCCGACAATGTGCCAAAGAACATACCAAATGGTAAAGGAGTTGCAGGACCTTAGGGACCTTCTGCCCAAGCAAGGCTACTAAGGCCTAGTAGAAAAGAGCCCCAGCTAACTGACGAAATTAGAAGAAAAGATGATTATCAAATTACACTCTAGCTAGCTAGGAATTAAGGAATGAGACAGCAACCTAAAGTGATGCCTTCTCATCCATCCTTATCTAGCCTCCTTTTCCAAATGAGCCGAACTGGGACATTAGGGGCAGTATAGACAGCACAGTGAAAGAAATACTTTTATTCCCTCGATGAGTCATATCAATCTTCCTTCTAAGAATTGGCATTGCTGGTGGCGTCGAGAAGTCTTATCCAAAGGATCGTCGAACAAACAGATCCAACCCCGTAGCCTACAGGAACTAATAAAATCGTGTTCCCACAAGCTGAATCCAAAAAATTCCTCTTAAAGTAGATGAATCATTGCTTTAAGATCGTCGGGCCATCAGGACACGACCCAAAACTCCTCTTGAAATTGATAAATTATCATTCCAAGGCTGTCTTGTCTCCGGACATCCAACCATAAAAAAACCATTCGCAAACATGAAGATCTTTCACGTACTAAAGCATCATGTAGGTGAACCGGTAGTTCAGCAGTCATCTGATCCAAAAAAACCTTTGCAAATGTGAAGGTCTTTCACGAACTAAAGCTTCGTGATGGTGAACCGGTAGATCAACGTTCATCTGATTAAAAAACCCTTCGTGAACGTGAAGGTCTTTCACGAACTAAAGCATCATGAAGGTGAACCAGTAGATCATCGGTCATCTGATCCCAAAAAACCTTCGCGAACATGAAGGTCTTTCACAAACTAAGGTGTCGTGAAAGTGAACCGGTAGATCAGCAGTCATCTAATCCAAAAACCTTTTGTGAACGTGAAGATCTTTCACGAACTAAAGTGTCGTAAAGGTGAACCGGTAGATCAACGGTCATCTGATCCAAAAAACTCCAAGAACGTCAAGGTCTTTCACAAAAAAAAGCACCGTGAAGGTGAACCGGTAGATCAGTGATCATCTGATCCAAAAAACCCTTCGTGAATGCGAAGGTATTTCACGAACCATAGCGTCATGAACCGATAGATCAGCGGTCGTCTAATCCAAAAAAACCTTCATGAATGTAAAGGTCTTTCAGAACCAAAGCGTCATTTAAATTCCAGAGCTTCAAAGCCACTCAGAGAAACTAAGCCAAAACTGAACTAACCTTGTGACCATCAGAGGCCAACTCGAATCAAGCCAAGATTCAGCACCTAGGAAAACCACACCAACTAGACCGAGAGCAAAAATATGAGTTTTGAAGGGACCATGGGTACAGTTCAAGCATGCCAACAGCCCTGCGACATAGAGGGCATTGCACACACTTGAATAGCCATAAGAAAGGCCGTGACTAATCATACCACAGTTCTGTTACGCCCGATCAAAATTCTGCCATTCTGACAACCACAGACTTAATGACCTAGCTAGTGCAACAAATGAAATACTAGCATAATACTTGCCTACTTCTTTCCAACTACTATTTTACCGCTCTGGGTGACCAAATCCTCTTCCTCTTAGACAGTATGCCAGTCAAAGACCCATTCTCTAAAGGTAGTTTGGACCAAGAGCTAAGAGTCATGCACAGAACTACCATAGGCCCTTTCTTCAATCCATTTTCATGTGGTCAGCTATAGATCTCTCCACCACGGCAGCCTGACCTATTTGGACATGTACATCCTTCAGGAACACAAAAGGATCATCCAAGCCATGGTCATCCAAACCAAAAACTGTTTAGCCTCTTGAACTAATAAAACCGGGTTTATGTAAGCAACATGCTAAGTCGACGAGGTCAAATCGACTCAAACCGCTGGATCAGCGAAACCCGGTCCTTGCCTTCCAAATACCGGTGTTGCTCCAGAAACATCGAGAAGGCCCAAAATTACACTCCTTACATTGCCCAAAGATAGGCAACACCGAGAAGAACCAAAAATTGCGCACCTCATATGCCGCACACTAAAGCAATAACTCCTCACGTTGCCCGAAGAGAGGCAACACTGAGGATAACCAAAAGCAACGAACCTCTTAAGCCACGCATTAAAATAATAACTTCTCACGTTGCTCGAAGATAAGAAACACTGAGTAAAATCAAAATCCGTGCACCTCATAAGCTGTGCACTAAAATAATAACTCTTGACGTTGCCCGAATATAGGCAACACTAAGGAAAACCAAAAGCTATGCACCTCATAAGTCGCGCACCAAAATAATAACTCCTCATGCTACCCGAAAACTATTCAACATTGAGGAGAATGAAAAGTCATGCACTTCATAAGCTACACACTAAATTCGAAAACACTAGCTCCTCACGTTGCTCAAAGATAGGCAACACCGAGGGACACCAAAAACCGCGCATCTCATAACTAGAGCCAACCACTTCTATGATGGGAATAACTAGCGCCAACCACTTCTTTGATCGCTTCAACTTTCTTCTTTTTATAGCGACCAATACATGTTGAGTCCTACGAAGCTACTCTATTTGAACTTTCTACTTCTTAACTTATATCGCTGTTACATCACCCTCCAAAGACACGAAAGGGTCATCCAAGCCATCAAGCACGGTTACCTTTTCGGACTCCAACCCCGGCTGTGAGTCAGACATAGACATTGAAATAGGAACAGGAACAGAAACAAGCACGAACACTGTGGAAATGACAGCAAGTCCTGGCACTGAGAAAGCTGGCACATCAACATGAAATCTCAATCCCAGCCTTATGAGAATTGCTGTTGCTCCAGCAACATCGGGAAGGCCCAAACCCACACGCATCACTTCTTGAGCCATGGACCCACTCTTGAATCATGAACTCCTCACGTTACCTAAAGATTGGCAACATCAAAAAGTTCCAAATTTTTTCAGGTCAGCGGGTTGTATCGATCCCATAAGCTGTGCATTTTGTAAACCGCACCACCTACAAGCCATGCACTAATAGAAGTCGCGCGTGTCGTAAGTCGTGCACTCTTATAAACCATGCGTTTCATAAGCTATGCAAATATTGCCCAATGTCGCTCCGGCATCATCACCGGACCCGTCAAAATTCTCTAAGTATCGGTGTTGTCTTGACAACACCAGGAACCTTGTTTATTTTAGGATTAACAGGGACCGATTCCTCCCACCCAAAAGGACCGACATTGCTCTGGTAATGCCACAAATCCCCAAACCAAGATATCAACAATGAAATCTAATATTTGACCAAAATATCTAAAGTTAAGACATTCAAATCACGAGCTCCCAAAGAATGGAGCTGAGACACAACTACGACTAAGGGCATCTAAAGAGCCGCCCAGAAAATCAAGTCTCGCATCAATTGTTCAGACTAATCATCTCCGTGGACCGACGACACATAACACAATAACACTTGGGCAGGACCAAAAATCGCTCCATGGTTCAGTTGTATGGAACAGAGAATTTCGGCAATCACAATAAAACTAAGAAGGCTGGATGAATGCAGAATTAAAAAGGAAACCGGCCCAACCTACTAGACATCGCTATTGCGTTGGTAACATCGAGAACTCCAGACTGTCATATCAACAAGAAAATCGAACTCCTTAAAGTTCACCATCGCTCGGAATTAGGGATAAAAGAAGGAACTTACCGACAACCAGAGATAGTAAATGATGGAAGCGTTTCTAGAGTCAAGTCATCGACCCAGCGGCCTTCAAAGACATAAGCGGGTGCTCGAATAAGGTCTCAAATCCTTCCTTTAAAAAAACCAACTGTTATCCGAAGAAGACAATGGCAAGGAGAGAACGCTCAAAATCGAGCAGCTAAACCATTGATTCTTGGAGATTAGAACCAACGAATAAGCTTAATATCTACAACAATGCTATTAGTCTAGCATAATGCATATGCCCTGAAACAAGCAAGGCTAGGTGTGAGGGACTCAAGACAAATGCTACCGAACTCGACCGGTCCATGATCATTATAGGAACGAACGATGTCGTACCTGGCCAATGTGATGACTTGCTCTAGAATTTCAAATTTTCTATAAGAACATGGAATTTAAGACCTAGAAATGAAGGATTCTGCTTATAGTCGTCGGATCAAGACGAAAATCAATCGGAGGAAGTTTGATTTTTCGAATAAGAATAATTATGGAATTGGTTAAGCAACAGCCTTGCATCTCCAAGGGTAATACTCAACGGTTAACAAAACTAGGCAACGAAAATGCCTGGGACTCTCACCCTTCCAGAATGTGGCGTATCCCAAATTTAAGCGACATTGAGAAAACATCCACATTGGGTTAAAATGTATCTACTCAATTCTATAGGAATGGATGAATGATTCAATCCTTACCAGCATGACTTTAACACTGCCTGAAGATAAGTAGTGCTAAGAAAATACTTCTACAATCTAATCATCGAAGTGTTAGTTTCTGAACACCAGAATAAGTACCCAACTGGACTAAAAGTACCACTAAATCGATGAGAAAAATCTATACCAAACTTCTGAGTGTCGGTGTTTCCTCCGCAATGCCAAGGCCTTCTTTTATCTTTCAAGTACTGGTGTTGCACTGGCAACGTCAGGAAAATTTTCTATTTCCTATGTACTAATGTTGCCCCGACGATGCTAGGAAACTTTCTATTTCATAAGTACCGTCGTTGCCCCGGGAACTCCGGGAAACTTTCTACTCATTATGTACCGGTATTGCCTCGCCAATGCCTGGAAAACTTTAATCTATAGGGCTGATGAGGAACACTTATCATAGTGACCCATCCATGCACTAGCTTCCAGAGATAGATGTTGGACCTTAACTGAGTTTCTACCCTTGTCTTCAGAAAACTAGTGTTGCCCAATGACACACAACGACCGAAAGACGCATCCTTTTATAGGTCAGTTGGATGGTTCAACCTGACATCGTAGGAATCAACCGATGTAGGAGAATAAAGATGCGCAGAAAGGAAATCCCAAAATTGAATTGCTCCTGTGCTAATTTCTAAGGATGAAAGATGTTGGACAATCAAATTCCCAAAATTCAACTTATAAAGAATTTAGATACAACCAAAAGTTAGGCAGCCTCGACGAGATGTTTTCCAAAACCAAGCAGCTAGGTTATCAATTTACAAAGATAGGAGTTGACATATGAGCAAAATTTCCATGACGACATCAGCAACCAAGAAAAGCATGCATGGCCAAGGACAAGCGGGAAAAATAATGGAAGGTCGGAAAATAAAATTCCCAAACTTACTCAATTCCAGAATGGGATTGAGAGCCAGATTAGGGAAATTGATCAGTTCGCCCCACAGAGCTCCAACTCTAATAATCACACAAACACATACATTCGAAATAGCAAGTCCCTCAAGAAGGGATAGACACACAGATAATTGATTGAAAGAAATGGTCCAAAGCCAAACACAAATAACCATGAGGTTGGTTAGATCACGGTCATGTATCACAAAACAGAGCATTCTAGCAAAAAAAATCACCAACAATGGAAATGAAGGATTTAACATTCAGAAATCAGCAGTTGCTCATAGTCTGGCGATGACGAGAAGTATCGATGACCTACTTATGGTCCAACAAGATCATTTGGTTCCAACTTGCAGGAATATGCCATTAACCGAAGTTTGGTGATGCCAAGAAGAAACTCCCAAAATGAAACTATCGATATATCAACTTTCAGAAATAGAAGCAAAAGCTTTATCGACTCTTTAATCCTACCTTCATGAATCTTACATTATCCGAAGGTCCACAACATCAAGGAAAAATCCACAAGTTTGGGTCATCCATATATGAGACTACGCAGATAGAAACAAACTATGACGACCTAGAAATTTGAACACTAGAAATTGAAATATTTAAGTGATTTTTTAATGTTTGAAAGATAGTCTGACTTGAATTTCAGATATCAGAATGAATTTGGCAATTAAATTATCGAATTTAATTTACTGAAGTTGGATAAAATATTGAATTTTCTATTTTTAAGCTGATTAAAAATAATTTGATGGTTTAGAAAATTTATATTGACAATACTGAAGATAATGGAAGCTTCAGAATTGCATTTGAAAACGATTTGTTCAGTTTTGAAATTATATTGTTTAAATCGATATTTAAAAATAGCATTCCGAGGCACAGTCTCGGAATTCGATGAAATTAGTTCCATTGGATCCGTAATATTGTATTATTATCGGGTTTCAATTTTCGTAGTGTTTGAAGTGATCGTTTGGCCATACGATAAGCAAACACGCTAAAATTTCTATCGAAATTCAATTTAATAACTGGTTCAAAATGCTATCTTCTCCATACGATCGAATTTGGACCTGAAACCTTTTCCATTACATTCGGAATAGGCGTATAACATTATAAATGCCTAGCGGCACGCCTCGATAGGATGTCGAGATTTTGATTTGTATTTATCAAGACAATTCGAATTAATTAATATATATCCTAGTCAACTTTCCCCCTTCAAATCGCTGCAGCCTTTCTCTACATGCCAGCATCATCGTGTCTCCTTCTTCTTTTATATCAACAGCCGAGTATTTTATAAAATTCTTTCTACTAGTCAAAAGAAAATAAAGAAACAAAGAATTCAAATTCTCAGAAAATATAAAGCTGCTTCCTATTCAAAATCAAAATTTACAGTTCGTTCGAAATTGAATCCATGGCCGAATGGATTGCCTTCTCGTTCGATCGAACTTCTCCTCCTCCCTCCTTTCTGACTTCCACACGAATCAGATCCGCTTTAGTTTAAAACTTTATAGTTCGAATGCCCTAATTCCTTAAATTCCAGAATTACTTTCAAACTTAACATAAATTGCTTGACTTCGTATACATCAGCGACCTCTGGCGATGCAAGGACATTACCTCGACGATCGGTGGCGCGCGCGTTTGGGTATGAAGCGATGACAAAGGTGACGGTCGCGAATTCGATGCCGCGATTGATGGTGACTGCCGTAGAAATTGTGAGGTGCAGAATTTTGGAGAAAGGATCTCGCGATAGGCTTAGCGACGGCTGCTAGGGGAAATTGAAGGGGAGAGAACTCGATTGGGTTCTTGGTATCGGAAATTTGATCGGAGAAGAGAAGGCGCAGCATGGCCTTTGCTCGATCGATTTGTGTCCATAGTTGGTGTTCGTTTGGAAGTCGAGTCTCAGCAGTAGATTGGCACTGGGGGAAAGGTCAGAGAATCGAGCAGTGAGGTAATTAAAACAGTAAGGTGATTAAGATTATATGTCGACTTAGTTATTAGTAAGGAAATTTGTTTAAATTTATTTTTAGTTGGAATCAAAACATAAAGTAAATAAAATAAAATAAAATTACAGTAAGGAATTTATAGTTCCGGTTTAATTTAATGTTAGTGAAAACTTTAGTTTATTTTGTGAATTATCAGAAATTTACAGTAAAATAAATTTTGTTATTTTAAAAGGAAATTGATTTGAAATCAAATTATTAAATAAAATAAATTTATTAAGAGAATTTTGTCTAAATAAAAGTATCATTTAATTAAATTATTAAACAGTAATTGATTACTCAATTCGTTCGGATATTAATAAAAATCTTCTAATGTTTATACAAGGTCAGAAGATCGTGAAAAACAAACTGGAATGGAAAATGGATTGCATGCACTATTAAAGGTGAGATCTTCTCACTCAATCAAAAAAATTTTTGATTTAAATTTTGAATAGTTGGATTTAAAATTGATTGTGCTTGGATGATTGATTTATAATCAGTTATATTAGTTTAGACCCTATGCGCCGCTAATAGCGGATGATATTATATTAAACCCATATACCGCGATATTCCACCTCGAAGTGGAATTGGTATTATATGTATTTGGAGTTGTTGATTTCCAGCATTATGTAGCGGATGAGACCCTATGCGCCGCATAACAGCGGATGATATTTTATAAAACCCATATACTGTGATATTTCACCTCGAAGTGGAATTGGTATTTAGTTGTGCTAACGTCTGTGGATGCAGGAAAAACAGGTTGGAGGGATCCAACTGGATTCCTCAAATATTGAATTTGTTTCATATGTTGTGTGTTGATAATCTTTGTGTAATTATATTGTGATTGAAATCGTTGAAGGCTAAAATTTAACCGAATAATATTTTTAGGATACCAGAAATATATAAAATTGGATTTATAAATTTAAGTAGAAAATCTATAGTGAAATGCTATTGGATAAAATGCCAAAATATGGGAAAAAGATTAATAAATGGATTTCAAGTAATAATATTCAAAAGGTGAAGAATTTATTTTAAAAATATGATTTTTAAATAATTTGGAAAAGATAAAGGAATTTATTTTAAAAAAATAAATTCGTAAATTGATTTGGTGTTAAAAGAATAAATCTTTAGGGAATCAATATGGAAATTGATTTGGTGTTTGTAAATGATTTTAAAAAAAAATCGATTTAAAAATCATATATCAGTGAATATTTGGGAATTTGAATTCACAATGTGAATTTAAAAAGGAAAGGGAAAATCGGTTTATTTTTAAAAATATGGAAAGAAATTACAAATTTGGAATGTAAATTAAAATGAATCGAGAAGATTTATTAATTTATTTGAATGGACCATTTTGTAATGGAAAAAGAGGATTCTTCTCTGGAAAGCCGAGTATATTTTTAAAATATCTTTTGAAATAAAATTAAAAGTTCTAGATTTGGTTTTAAAAGAATATTGTTGGAGAGATTATCTTTGAAAATTGCTTTGAATCTTTAAAAGTAAAGATTTATTTAATTAAGTATAGAAGGGATTGTTTTAAAGTTTTAATTAATATCTGTTTTAGAAAATGGATATTTGAATATTTATACTCTATCTACTAATTTTATTTTAAAATTAGTTTGGACTTGAATTTTTTTATGAGACATTAGTATAATATTTTTATAACTAATATTTAAGCAAGTGTTTCAAAATAGTTTTATTTTAAATATCTCTACGTACATTTTGGATAAGCATTTTAAATTATTTTAAAATATTTGAACTCAGTAGATTTTCAGTGGAAACGAATAAATGTTTGGAAATGTTTTCCGCATAAGGAAAAAAGTAATTTGAAATTTGTTTTCAAAGGATTGAAAGGTGGATATTGATTTGAAATTTGTTTTCAAATGGTTGGAGCGCTAAAATTATATCTTGCGAAGATATATTGAAATTAATAATAATTGGGGGAAAAAATTATTTAAATCCTAGCGATTGTTGTGAATGTTGATTGATAATTAAATAACCGACTATCAATATTGACCTTTTTAATGTCATTTAAATTTCGATGCGACCGGGTGTCGGATTCCAAATGGATATTCGAAAACCACATCGAACCTTTGTGATTGTGATGGATCTTCTATTTAAAAGATCAAAGTGGAAATTTGTTGTGATGCGTTTGAAATCTGATTGAACGCTTATTTTAAAAAAATAAGCGCTCATTATTCGGATTAGCCGAGAGAGGACCTTGTGTCATAAAACCCATTCCGAATAATGATACGATGAAATGGGATTGCATTTGAATATGGTGTTGAAGACCGGGTATTTTCGAAAACGAAAGGATTACCTGTCGAATGTCTCTGCACCGGGTTGCTCCTGTATAGAGATTTTATCACCCTTTGTGATAGGGATTGCGGACGTGACTAGTGAATATCCGGATTTGCAAGGGCTTCTTTGAAGTTCCTTCGGTTCCATTCGATCCTGGAACGGACTTGTATGGATGTGTTTCTGACGTTACACTTTGAGATGTAAAGCTGGTTTCTATCAAATACATTTCTGTTGGTGGCGGAGAATTTATTCTCTTGGCTTAACACCCTTCTCTGAGACGTACGAGCTCAGAGGTTATGTAGTTGATGGTTACTAGTGATACATTCCCAATTTGGTAATGTGGCATACGTAGTGCTGCTGATCATTTGTTGATCAAAGCATTACTTTGTGAAAAGTGTAGCTTTGTGGATGAGACTTCGTCGGACCTCACACCCTGAAAATGGTCGAAACAGGAAAGATGCGGCAAGGTTATGAGGGTCGCGCCCTTTAGGGTATGTCGTTTCCTTCTGGAAAAGGGTGGTATCATGGTATGGAGCCCAGATAGTTAACCTTTGTGGTTGCTGCAAATCTATTACTCTTTGTAGTTGTTGCTTTGTGGTTGAGGATCCTCGGATAAAGGTCGCAAACGACCGGGGGATGGCATACTCGTGTAGTAGTTACCTAGTTACAGAGGTAACCCGGCCTTGTGTTGGTAGAGAGCTGGTTAATTTCTTGGGACGTCCCTCCAAAGGTGTACCCATGTAGCAGTAGGAAATTCCTTAGCCCGACCATTTGTTGGAAATCCAAAGAAATAATACGCGCCATGTACAGTTTTAGTTGTATAACCCGCCATGGAATGTGGTGGTAACCTGTTATTGAACATGGTAGCTATAGTAGCATACAATAATGTTTGAATGCTGGCTAAGATTAATATTATACTTTCGAAATGTTTTCTGCACTATGCACTAATAATAATAATATCAAAGGATTTTGCGTATCAAGCATGTTTGACTATCATAAGGAGAAATCTCCTCTAATTCTGCGTTTGCATTGTGTTTGTGGCAGGAGGCCTTATGCTAGTTTCATTTTCCAAAAAACATAGCGGATTTCTTTTCTTTTCTTTATGAAAATAACTATTTTTAAGATCTCACACCAGTCCCACGACTGACCTGGAGTTTATTGTTCCCTTCCTAAACTCTGGGTTCCCATAATTTTCCACACGGGCAGCCTAGAGTCAGGTTTCAGTTATTCTGGAGCGAAGTCAGAAAAAGAGTTGCTGTGGAGATCTGAAGGCAAGTTGGATGGTGAGACGTATCATCATATTATGTATTATCCGCTGCGTAGGGATTGCTGTAAGTCCAGTTTTAATTTGGATTAGATGTTGTAAATGCCTAGTGTTGAATGGTGTCGTTGTAAACTCTGATAATGCGATGTATGTAAAACTGATATAGTTCTTTGTTTTAAAGATTATTCATTTATCTAATATATATGTTCCGTTGAGAAATGTGAGACTCTGATGTTGTTTTCTTTTCTTCTTCTTCGACCTCTTTCTTCTTTAAACTGAAGACTCGTACATTTGTTCCACTTTGGGCTAAATTTTTGTGGATGTGACGACCCAAAATTTTCGAGCATTCAAAATCAGAATATTTAATTGATTTTAAATATTCAATAGAGCAATTTTAACTTGAATTACGAATATCACAATTTGTTTGATAATTGAATTATTAAATTTAAGTAAGTGAAGTTGGGTAAATTATTGAATCTAGAGTTTTAAAATTGATTTTGGAAGTGTTTTGTTCGATTTTGAAATTTATATCGTTTAAATTGAATTTAAAAATAGCCTTCTGAGGCACAGTCTCGGAACTTAACGATACCAGTTCCATTGGGTCCGTAATAATGAATTATTATCGGATTTCAAATTTCGTATTGATTGGAATTAGTGTGTGAGTGTACGATATATAAACGTACTGAAAATTTAATTGATAATAATATAATGAAATTTAATTTCATTAATCAAGCTTCTTGTATACGCCATCCTCTATCTATTCCTCAGCACGCTACTTTCTCCTCAACATCGTGTCTTGTCCTTTCTTTTTTTTCTTTCTTTTTTTAAATACGCTAGAGCATGCCAGAACTTAAACGAAAACCACCTTCGTTACTCCCCTTCAATTCACATAACAATTCGAAAATCTTTAAAAATGGCCGAAGCCTTCTTTCTTCAAATCGAAATCCCTGCCTTCTCTAAAAATCTTTCTATTCGTTTTAAAATAAATAATGGCCGCCTCCTTCCATTTTTCTCAAAATCAAATCGTATATAAAAAAAATAGTAAATGGCCGATCAAGCAAATCGTCAGCCAAGAATAATTCTTTTTCTTTAAATCGCTTGGGCGACTGGCATACATAGGCGAGTTTGCTCGGCCTCGATGGCGACAAATTGCCATGGATCTGCTCGTGTTAGGGTTTTATGTCGCGAGCGAAGCAGGGGTTCCAGGCCGAAGCCGCCGCAAGGAAAAGGTTCGTAGGCTCGAGAAACGTTCGGATCTAGGGCTGCGAATCTTATTTTCGCAAGGCTTGAAGGTGGAGCTCCTGGATTCGATTCAATTTCAATAGTAGATCATGGAGCTGTGTGGTTCAGACATCGAGCGATCATATGGCAGAGACAAGGTCATTCCTGTCTTCGCGAATCCTACTGGGGTATGGCATTTGTAATTAATTTAATTTTTGTGATTAATCAAGTCATTAGTTTATATAAAAATAAAAAATAAACAAATAAATAATAATAAAAACAAACAAAAATAAAAATAGAGAGGAATATTTTTACTAGAATTTTATACAGTAGCAGTTTAGTAATATATGTGTACATGCATGTTTAAAATATTGAGAAACCGGATATATATAAGATTTAGATAGTTAAAAAAATGTTATATGGAGTTTATTAAAAGTAGATTATCTATATAAAATAATAAAAATAATAATTTATTAAAGGAAAATTAGTTGGATTTAAATTCCTGGTTAATTAAATTTATTTAAATAAAAATTTACAGTTCAATTTATTCAAATAATTAATAGACTGTATAATATTTATACAAGGTATGAAATAGTGAAGAAACAAGTCGGATTTTGAATCGGGTTGCGAATCAAAGAGCAAAGGTGAGTTAATCTCACTCAGTTAAATTTAAATTCAAATTTAAATGATTAAATTTAAATAATTGTTTGAATGGTTAAATTGATTGATGTGTTATAGTACGGTTTAGTTTGGGATTGATATTTATATTGTGCTAACGTCTGTGGATGCAGGAAAAACAGGTTGGAGGGATCCAACTGGATCCCTCAACATTTAATTTAAATTATTTAATATTCTCTGTTGTAATTATTTGATATCCTATGATGAATTACATTGGAATATTGGCTGTTATGGTTTACCTGAATACATTTCGGTGCACTAAGTTATCAAGATATATAGAATTGAATTTTGGAAATAAAAGGAAGAGAATTTGTAAGCGAAATAATTATAGTGAATTTAAAAAAAAATAAGAATGAATTGGAAAGGAATGGAAATGAAATTAAAATACTAATAAATAATGTCGAGTATGGAGGATAAAGGATTTGTATAAGCAGAAATTAATAAATAGTAAACTTAAGTGATATCAATTAAAAGAATAAAGAATTATTTTAAATTTCAAAGTTTAAATTTATTTAAAAAGAATTAAGAAGTAACTTGAGGAACCTAAAATTGGAATTTTCAGTTAAAAGTATTTTAAATCATAAGTGAGGAATGAAATATGAAATTAAAGGATTTTGGAATAAATGAAGTAAGTTGGAAATCAATTTGGAAATTGATTTAAGTGTTTGAAATTGGATATTTGAAAGAATAAATTCAAGGTGGGAATTTATTAAAGGAATGTGAAAAATTGTTTAAAAATAAATAGTGAATTATTTTTAAAGGTTGTGACGAGAAGTATATTTCCCTGGATAGCCAAGTACGTTTTTTTTAAAGACTTTTTTTTAAAATATAAGTTAAAAGCTTTAATATTATTTTAAAAAGCATGTTTTAGAAAATTTATTATTTCTGAACGTTTAAAATTCTAAAGTAAATATTTTTCAAATCTATTATTGTAATAATTATTTAAAAGATGAGTTAGTGTTTTGTTTTAAAAAGTGAAAACTTAGTTTTATATTTTATAAACTAACCTTATTTTCAAATATTTATATAGTATATATTCTTAACAAATTATTGAAATAGTTTTTAACTTGAAGGTTTTAAAGTATATTTCAAAGTAAAGCGTTTTAAATTATTTTAAAAATCTAAACTTTTATGCTTGGTGATTCCAGTGGAAATAGAAATACTTGGACTTTATTCTGAGAAGGCAAGATAGTTTTGAAAACTGTTTTCAAAGGGTTTTGAGAGTAGAAATATATCTTGTGAAAATATTTTAAGGTTAATAAATAATTTGGGAAATTATTTATTTTTGATGGATGTTTACGAATATTAATTGATAGTTAAATCACCAACTATCAATATTGGACAAATGTGCTAATCGTTTCGAAGAGACCAGGATCAATATTTATTTCTCGAAAACCACTTCGATCTGGTTTGTACGTTTCGTGGAAACGAGTTGGATTCGAAGATGGAGCAGTGAAGTGCAAGGGTTAGTCGCTACTAATCCTGAGGATATTTCCAAAATGGATGTAGTAGGAATAGTGCCTTTGGTTCCGTTCGAACCCGGGACGGACTTGTATGGATGAATGCTTTCGGAACATCGTCAGGTGGACGATGGGCATTCTAAGAGATATTTTCTAAAAGGGTAATGCTTAGCCTCAAGCCTCATAAATTGGGAATGACTGAAAATCAGGGGTTATGCAGCAAGGCTAGGTGGGTAGCATCCAAGCAGGGTGAGGTCATTCCTGTCTAGATGTCCCTTTTTATTTCGGCTTAGTGGGCGGTTGCTGATCCCAACCGTGGGGTGATCTCACTCGGGATTATCCAGTAAGGGGTAGTCTCGATCTTGGATTGCAGGGGAGCGGGTGTACTCCTCGGTACGGTGATGTAGGCCCCATACTGTGAGAGGTGGTACCCCAATGCCTAGTCATTAGTTGGAAATCCATTCTCCCTACGAGCCTTGTACGAGTTTTGTTTGTATTACCCACTCTGTGGCTAGTAGCTGGAATTTAATAATGTAACAATTTCGGCTATTTTATAAGTAGTTGTATATAGACCCTATTATAATATCAGAGGATTTCTATAAAAAAAAAATTAGCTATCGTAAGGTAAAAACCCGACATGTTTATTTGTGGCGTGGTCTTACGAGATGCTTTTGTTTTCAAAGGATTTTTGAAACTTTAATAATCAATTGGGTGCGATTTTCTCACGCTGGTATTTCAGACTGACTTGGGTGTTATTTAAATGTAATGCTCGGGTCAGACCGAGTATTATAGGATATACAGGATATGATGCTGTGGAGCTCAGGAGACGAGTTGGATGATGATACGTACTTTCGTACTTGTTTTATATATATATTTGGCTGTGTTGATTAGCTGTATATACAGATGTATGTTATTGATGTTGAGTTGTGATTGATGTACTCTAATGATGTAATATATATATACAGATAAATATGATTTTTGTGTAAAGATCATTTGATATCTGTTATATTTTTTTCCGCTGCGTTGGTTAGATTCTGATGTTGTTTTCTATTTTCTTCTTCTACCTCTTCTTCTTCAACCCAAATGGTTCGTATTTCTATGCAACTTGAGTTGATTGATGTAGAATAGTGTTGACCCAGGGGGTACGGATTTGCGGGCTGTTACAGTTGGTATCAGAGCATAGGTTGGTGATAACCTTGACTCTGGTGGGAATTACTCATTAAATAGAGTCTGTAGTACTCTATAATGAGTTTGAGCGTATTAATAAATATGAGCGCGTATTTGTTAGTGAATATAAAATTGTTTAATATTGTGTTGATTGGTTTATTGAGTGGTATATGAACCTTCGTCGGCACAGTCTGTACAACTGTATCGAAGGGGTTCCTAAACACTTGAATAGAACAGTTTGACATGGTATTGTTTTAAAATGTGGGCGAATGAAATAGTTTTACCCAAAAATAAATTTTGGTATAAAGAAATGTTTTTGTAAACTATTTTAGCTAATATATGGTTGCTTGGATGTTAGAGATGGTAATATTAAATTATTATCATCGTTGTGTAAAATTTTAACTAGAAATCAACAATATAACCAAAGTTTAAGGGAATAAATTCATTATAAAATGAAATTTATAAATATGAATTATAAATGTAAATTATAAATTGAAATATAATCAAATGGAGATTTGTATAAGCATAAATTATACAAATGCATTATAGTTAAAATTTGAATTAAAACAGAATTTGGAAATTTAAAATTTCGGAGATTTGGAAGTATTTGGAAGATAAATAATAGCATTCTTATTTTGGGTATTTCTAAAAAGAAATTATTTCAAATAGATTTTGGGAAAGAATATAGCATTGAATTCACTTCAGTTGCTGGAAAATAACATCGATGATGACTGCAGCATCATCGATGTTCATTTTCGAGTTTCTAAGTGATAGATTGCTACCAAATTGATTTGTTCAGGAAAATTTGTTTGCTTTTGAAATTTCAAAGGCAATTTGACGGAAATAAAAAAAACAGGATTGGTTTAAATATTTGAGAAGTGTGATTTGTGATGTTGAAGATTTCAAAATGATTTGAAACAAAAGCCGGGTGTTTAAAAATCCTGAAGAGATAGTTGTAAGCTTATAAATTGAGATGATTTTTAAATCAGGAAGGGAATATAAGTTTTGAATGTTGGAATTTAAATTTAAAGTGAAAAGTTAAAAATGAACTTAACTTGGATTGGGAAATAAAATTTAACTGGATTGAAATTAATTAAATAGGCTGGGAAATAATATCCAGTTGTATCCGAATTAAGTTGAAATCTAATTGAGGTAAATAAATCTGAGTTAAAATAAAATTGAATTGGAATAAGAATTCAATTGAATTATTGAATGGAATTAGATTCCTACCTGAATAAATAAAAAAATAAGTTAGATAAGGATTGAATTGAAATAAATAAATTAGAATAACTTGTAAGAGAATTGAAATGCATGGAATAAAAATATACTTGAGCTATAAATAAGCGTAAGGCTTGAGTTAAAAATAAAAGAAGAATATATTCAAGCCTAGAATGAAAGGTAGTGTGTAAAATAATAAGCGGCGACTTATAAAATTTAAAAGGGTATAGAAAGCCCAAAATAAATATTTTTTGATGAATTGAAAAATGAAATGAAAATCAAAACTTGAATTATAAAATAAATCAAACGTAAAGAAAATTAAACGGAGTGATATTTGGAATTAAAATTCAAGTGTTGGATTAAATAGGGGAAGAACTAATTAGATAATAAATTAGTTAATTAAATGTGTAAATGGAGTTCAATGTAGTAAAATAGAAGCCGAATTATAAGCTAATAATGAAGATTGGAAATAAAACTCAAGTTATAAATCAAATTCGACTTGAATCATGAGTGAAGAAAATATAATTGAAGGTGGCCTTGTAATTAATTAGATGAATTGAGTATGAAATTGAATTGTAAGTTAATAAATTGGATGGTAAATTAAAAGAGAATGGTGGGATCAGAACTTGAGTTATAAATAAAAATTTGACTTGAAGTGTTAACAAATTAAATATAATTGGAAATGTGTCGAATAAAGGAAAATGAAATAATTTTAAAATGAGATTAAATTGAGAGAGAGTTTACTTGTAAAATGAAAATGAGCTTAAGTATAAAATTTGAATAAATTGAAGTAAATTAACTTAAGCTAATAGATGGAGGATAATTGAATTGAATTCAACTTAAAACTAAGTTTAATAGTATTGGATTGGTTTTAAATCAAGTGGAAATAAATTTTAATTGAAATAAAATACGTTGAGTTACAGATAATATTTAATGGAACGAAGTTCTTAAATAAATAATTGTAAACCATTTAAATTGTTAAGGGATTGAAATAACTTGGAGTCAATAAGAAAAATAGAATGGTTTTAAATAAAACGCAAATGAATAGATCATGAATAAAATTTAAATGGTTATTGAATGAAATAGCTTAAATTGTCTTCGAGCTAAATAAAATAGTTGGAATAAATAAATATGGAATGAAACGCAAATGAATGGATCGTGAATAAAATTTAAAAGGGGTAGAATTTAATAGAACGTGTCGATCTAGATCAAATGGTTTTGAGTAGAACCAGTTTGAATAATGAAACTAGTTTAGTTAATAAAATGAAATGCAAGTGGATGGATTCAAATTTGAAATGCAATGAAAATGAGAATATATGGATTGTGAATAAATTTAAAAATGGAATAGCATTTAGTATAAATTGAGTTAAAATCAATTTATATTGGTTGTAAAACATAAGTACTTATTTATTCACATATATCTCGTCAAATTGCATAAAGTAAATTGTCATTTGATGTAAATGGAAGTAATTAAAATTCTATGAATTGTTAAGAGTAAAATAAATCGATTTTGAAAACAATTGGATTAAAAATGAGTTCGTTTTGCTTAAAAATAAATTAATGTAAGCTTGTGAGTTGTTAACCATTCGGATTAAGTGAAACGAGTTGTGATTGTTTGTAAGCAATTAAAATTAATGTTGGAATATTTAAATTGCTTATAAAAAGTGTTTAATGTGCATTGTTGTTAGAATTTATGTGTTTAACTGTTGCAAGTAAGTGTAATGTTGTTAACCTTCATATATTTGGCACTTACATGTTTAAATTGAGTAAGTACAGGTACCTGGAAGCTGTGTGGCTGGATATGGTTGTGCTAACCGCTAAATAAATAAGCTGTTTGCTTAAAAATGCTAAATAAGGTACGCCTACGCAATAAAAATAGGAAATATGAACTGTTTTTGGTTTTTCCGACCGTGTGGGTCGATGTATATATATTTATATCTTTTGTCAAATTGCAAAAGCTTCTACGTACAAAGGAGGCTCTGCCAAAAAATTTTAGAAATTTTGGGAGTTAGAAAATTTTTGAAAATTTTGGAAAATTTTGTTAGCGACAAAACGATTTCAAATTGGAAACTAAAATAAATTCGTAAATGAAACTAACTAAAATGATAACATAAATTAGTTATAAATGGCAAATAAAATTCTAATATTCTGAGCGGAAGATAAATTGAATTCATATGAAAATGGAAGAATCAATTTGAATAGAATTAGATATAAACTAAAGTGGTAAAGTGGGAATAAATATAAGAAGCATATAAAATGCTTATACTAACTTAAGAGGGAATGGTGAATTCTTAAATGAAAAATTGATACTACTAATATAATCTAAGTCAATATTTGAATGAATAGATATTGGCATTTTGTGAGAAAGTCGATAAAATGTTTTTGGGAATGTTGTGAATGGATATTAGTGCTAAGCAGGGTATGCAGGTAATATGAAGGGAAAAGAGAATTGATTTTGATTTCAGAAGATAGATTTGACATGCTCGACAAAAAGGTATGTGTTTAAGTTACTATATGAAATTTGATTGGGTTTTGGATCGAGCCACTTGGCTTTTTGTTTTCTTTTTGGATTTGAGAGGCCGTAGGGCAATTTTGTAGTTGTACCGAGCTAGCCGCGCAAAGGAGACGCTGGCAAAAAATTTCGGGAATTTAGAGAGTTAGAAAATTTTTGAGAAATTTTGAAAATTTTAAACTTGGTTTTGAGATTTAAATTGAATGGTTGAATAAGTAAAGTTGGTTGGAAACTATGGAAAAGTTTGGGAAGTTAATAAGAATAATAATGGGTCTTTTATAAGAAGATAGTTGGTAAGATGTTGAATTGTTAGAAACCATTTGGTTTCGGGGAAAAAGTAAACGGGTATTGGACCATTCTTCCTAACTAGTAATTTCGGGGACGAAATTATTTTAAGGGGGAAGAAATGTGACGACTCGGAATTTTCGAGCATTCAAAATCAGAATATTTAATTGATTTTAAATATTCAATAGAGCAATTTTAACTTGAATTACGAATATCACAATTTATTTGATAATTGAATTATTAAATTTAAGTAAGTGAAGTTGGGTAAATTATTGAATCTGGAGTTTTAAGCCTGTTAAAAATAATTTGAAGGCTTATAAAATTTATTTTCATAATATGGAAAATAGTAAAAGTGTTAAAATTGATTTTGAAAGTGTTTTGTTCCGTTTTGAAATTTATATCGTTTAAATTGAATTTAAAAATAGCCTTCTGTGGCACAGTCTCAAAACTTGACGAAACCAGTTCCATTGGGTCCGTAATATTGAATTATTATCGGATTTCAAATTTCGTATTGATTGGAATTAGTGTGTGAGTGTACGATATATAAACGCGCTGAAAATTTAATTGATAATAATCTAATGAAATTTAATTTCATTAATCAAGCTTCTTGTATACGCCATCATCTATCTATTCCTTAGCACGCTACTTTCTCCTCAACATCGTGTCATATCCTTTCTTTTCTTTTTTTTCTTTTTTTAAATACGCTAAAGCATGCCAAAACTTAAACGAAAATCACCTTCGTTACTCCCCTTCAATTCACACAACAATTCGAAAATCTTTAAAAATGGCCGAAGCCTTGTTTCTTCAAATCGAAATCCCTGCCTTCTCTAAAAATCTTTCTGTTCGTTTCAAAATAAATAATGGCCCCCTCCTTCCATTTTTCTCAAAATTAAATCGTATAAAAAAATAGTAAATGGCCGATCAAGCAAATCGCCAGCCAAGAATAATTTTTTTTTTTAAATCGCTTGGGCGACTGGCATACATAGGCGAGTTTGCTCGACCTCGATGGCGACAAATTGCCATGGATCTGCTTGCGTTAGGGTTTTATGTCGCGAGCGAGGCAGGGGTTCCAGGCCAAAGCCGCCGCAAGGAAAGGGTTCGTAGGCTCGAGCAACGTTCGGATCTAGGGTTGCGAATCTTATTTTCGCAAGGCTTGAAGGTGGAGCTCCCGGATTCGATTCAATTTCGACAGTAGATCGTGGAGCTGTGTGGTTCAGGCATCGAGCAATCATAGGTCAGAGACAAGGTCATTCCTGTCTTCGCGAATCCTACTGGGGTATGGCATTTGTAATTAATTTAATTTCTGTGATTAATCAAGTCATTAGTTTATATATAAAAATAAAAATAAAAATAAAAATAAATAAATAAAAATAAAAATAAACAAAACTAAAAATAGAGAGGAATATTTTTACCAGAATTTTATACAGTAGCAGTTTAGCAATATATGTGTACATGCATGTTTAAAATATTGAGAAACTGGATATATATAAGATTTAGATAGTTAAAAAAATGTTATATGGAGTCTATTAAAAGTAGATTATCTATATAAATAATAAAAATAATAATTTATTAAAGGAAAATTAGTTGGTTTTAAATTCCTGGTTAATTAAATTTATTTAAGTAAAAATTTACAGTTCAATTTATTCAAATAATTAATAGACTGTATAATATTTATACAAGGTCTGAAATAGTGAAGAAACAAGTCGGATTTTGAATCGGGTTGCAAATCAAAGAGCAAAGGTGAGTTAATCTCACTCGGTTAAATTTAAATTCAAATTCACATTTAAATGATTAAATTTAAATAATTGTTTGAATGGTTAAATTGATTGATGTGTTATAGTATGGTTTAGTTTGGGATTGATATTTATATTGTGATAACGTATGTGGATGCAGGGAAAACAGGTTGGAGGGATCCAACTGAACCCCTCAACATTTAATTTAAATTATTTAATATTCTCTGTTGTAATTATTTGATATCCTATGATGAATTACATTGGAATATTGGCTGTTATGGTTTACCTGAATACATTCCGGTGCACTAAATTATCAAGATATATAGAATTGAATTTTGGAAATAAAATGAAGAGAATTTGTAAGTGAAATAATTATAGTGAATTTAAAAAAAATTAAGAATGAATTGGAAAGGAATGGAAATTAAATTAAAATACTAATAAATAATGTCGAGTATGGAGGATAAAGGATTTGTATAAGCAGAAATTAATAAATAGTAAACTTAAATGACATCAATTAAAAGAATAAAGAATTATTTTAAATTTAAAAGTTTAAATTTATTTAAAAAGGATTAAGAATTAATTCGGGGAACCTAAAATTATAATTTTCAGTTAAAAGTATTTTAAATCATAAGTAAGGAATGAAATATGAAATTAAAGGATTTTGGAATAAATGAAGTAAGTTGGAAATCAATTTGGAAATTGATTTAAGTGTTTGAAATTGGATATTTGAAAGAATAAATTCAAGGTGGGAATTTATTAAAGGAATGTGAAAAATTGTTTAAAAATAAATAGTGATTTATTTTTAAAGGTTGTGAGGAGAAGTATATTTCCCTGGATAGCCAAGTACGTTTTTTTCTTAAAGTAGATTTTTAAAATATAAGTTAAAAGCTTTAATATTATTTAAAAAAGCATGTTTTAGAAAATTTATTATTTCTGAACGTTTAAAATTCTAAAGTAAATATTTTTCAAATCTATTATTGTAATATTTATCTAAAAGACGAGTTAGTGTTTTGTTTTAAAAAGTGAAAACTTAGTTTTATATTTTATAAAGTAACCTTATTTTCAAATATTTATATAGTATATATTTTTAACAAATTATTGAAATAGTTTTTAACTTAAAGGTTTTAAAGTATATTTCAAAGTAAAGCGTTTTAAATTATTTTAAAAATCTGAAGTTTTATGCTTGGCGATTCCAATGGAAATAGAAATACTTGGAATTTATTCTGAGAAGGGAAGATAGTTTTGAAAACTGTTTTCAAAGGGTTTTGAGAATAGAAATATATCTTGTGAAGATATTTTGAGGTTAATAAATAATTTGGGAAATTATTTATTTTTGATGGATGTTTGTGAATATTAATTGATAGTTAAATCGTCGACTATCAATATTGGACAAATGCGCTGATCGTTTCGAAGAGACCGGGATCGAGATTTATTTCTCGAAAACCACTTCAATCCGGTTTGTACGTTTCATGTAAACGAGTTGGATTCGAAGAAGGAGCAGTGAAGTGCAAGGGCTAGTTGCTACTAATCCTGAGTATATTTCCAAAATGGATGTAGTAGGAATAGTGCCTTCGGTTCCGTTCGAACCTGGAACGGACTTGTATGGATGAATGCTTTCGGAATATCGTCAGGTGGACGATGGGCATTCTAAGAGATATGTTCTAAAAAGGTAACGCTTAGCCTCAAGCCTCATCAAATGGGAATGACTGAAAATCAGGGATTATGCAGCAAGGCTAGGTGGGTAGCACCCAAGCAGGGCGAGGTCCTTCCTGTCTAGATATCCCTTTTTATTTCGTCTTAGTGGGCGATTGCTGATCCCAACCGCGGTGTGATCTCACTCGGGATTATCCAGTAAGGGGTAGTCCCGGTCTTGTGTTGCAGGGGACCGGGCGTACTCCTCGGTACGGTGATCTAGGCCCCGTACTGTGACAGGTGGTACCCCAGTGCCTAGTCATTAGTTGGAAATCCATTCTCCCTACGAGCCTTGTACGAGTTTTGTTTGTATTACCCGCTCTGTGGCTAGTAGCTGGAATTTAATAATGTAACAATTTCGGCTATTTTATAAGTATTTGTATATAGACCCTATTATAATTTCGGAGGATTTCTATAAAAAGTGTTTTAGCTATCGTAAGGTAAAAACCCGACATGTTTATTTGTGGCGTGGTCTTACGAGATGCTTTTGTTTTAAAAGGATTTTTGAAACTTTAATAATCAATTGGGCGTGATTTTCTCACGCTGGTATTCCAGACTGACTCAGGTGTTATTTAACTGTAATGCTTGGGTTAGACCGAGTATTATAGGATATACAGGATATGATGCTGTGGAGCTTAGGAGACGAGCTGGATGACGATACGCACTTTCGTACTTGTTATATATATATTCCGCTGTGTTGATTAGCTGTATATACAGATGTATGTTATTGATGTTGAGCTGTGATTGATGTACTCTGATGATGTAATATATATATATATATATATATATATATATATAGATAAATATGATTTTTGTGTAAAGATCACTTATTATCTATTATATTTTATTCCGCTGCGTTGGTTAGATTCTGATGTTGTTTTCTATTTTCTTCTTCTACCTCTTCTTCTTCAACCCAAATGGTTCGCATTTCTGTGCGACTTGAGTTGATTGATGTAGAATAGTGTTGACCCAAAGGGTACGGATTTGCGGGCTGTTACAGTGGAATTTTGCCAGCTCAAAAGGGGTACGGATTTGCAGGCCTTTACAGTGGTATCAAAGCATTTGGTTAAGCGACAACCTTGGCTCTAGTGGGAATTACTAATTAGAGATAGAGTCAGTAGTACTCTAGAATGAGTTTGAGTGTATTAATAGCTATGAGCATGTATTTGTTAGTGAATACAAAATATTTTTATACTGTGATGATTGGTTTGTTGAGTGGTATATGGATTCTGGTCGGTATAGTCCGTACAAGTCTATCGATAGGAATCTCTAAACACTTGTACAGAACAATTCGACATGATATTGTTTTAAAATTGGGTAAATGAAATAATTTTACCAAAATTATTTTTGTATATAAAAAGAAATGATTTCCGTAAATTATATAATATATGGTTGCTTGATTGTTAGGAAGTGATAATATTATTATCATTTGAATAGGAAATTGAAATCGTAACTCCAAAATCAAGAAATAAATTCACATACGAATGGAATTTGAGAATATAAATTGTAAATGTGATCTGTAATTTGAAACGGAATTCCAGAGAAGTATTTGGAAATGTTTTGAAAAGAATTTGAAAATTTTGGAGATTTGGAAATTTTAAATCCCTTTTGATTTTGAAGATGATTTTCATAGGTTTTGGAAAAGCGTTTGAAGGGATGAAAGCTCTAAACTCTTTTAGGTCACTGGAAAATAACTTCGGTGATGACTACAGCATCATCGATGTTCATTTTCGAGTTTCCAAGAGAGGAATTGCTGCCAAATTATTTTAAATGAAAGCAAACTGGTTTTGGTTTTAGAAATTTAAAGGGATAATTTGAATTGATTTCAAAAATGGTTTTGAATTGTTGAAAAGACTCTGGAATCTTATAAAAAATATTTATGGAATAAAATTTTATAAGGTGGAAAATAATGTTGTGAATGAATAAATAAATTTACAATTGAAATTAAATGAAAGTGAAATTGAATATTGAAATTCATTTCGAATTTGTATGTAAATAGAACTGGAAATGGATTTGAATTTGATTTGTGATAAATAAAGCAAAGTATTGAAATGAATTGAATTCAATATTTATAAATGAAAGATAAATTAAATTCATATGGAATTTGAAATCCAGTTTAAATATAAGTGGTTGTAAACCAAATGGTGAATTGAAATTGAATTTTGTTTGGGGATGAACAAAAGAATAAAACTGGAATTGAAAACTGAATATCGAAAACCAATTTAAATTGTGTGAAATAAAATGAAGTTGTAAAATTAGTTCAAAGTGAACTAAAGATAATAAAGGTGAAATAAAGAAATGGTTTGAGATAAAATGAATTGGAATTTGTAATGAATTAGTAAATAAAACTAATTTAAAATAGTGATATGAATCAGTTGTGAATGAAAGACAGTTGATAAAAATTTAATATTTAGAAGTTAAATTGAATCCAAAAAGAATTGAAAGTGTAAATCGAATTCAAATGAAATTGAAAATGTAAAGTTGAATGAAAATGAATATATAACTTCAACAATGAAGTAAAGATGGTATAAGAAGTAAGTATTCAAACTTTTGTAATGAAATTTGCAAAATGATATATGAATGTTGTAATTGAATATTATGGATATCAGGATACACAGGTGTGTTAAAGACAAAGGATAAATTGGATTTTGATTTTGAAGGTAATTTAAATTGCTGGATAAAAAGGTATGTATTTAAATTTCAGTATGAAATTTGGTGATTTTCTTGTCCAGTCGCTTGGCTTTTTGTTTTCTTTTCAATTCTGGGGGCCCGTGGTGCCATTTTGTAGTCGTACCAAGCTAGCCGCGCAAAGGAGACGCTGGCGAAATTTTTTGAAAATTTAGGGAGTTAGAAAAATTTTGCGAAAATTTTGAAAGTTTAAAATTTGAATTTAAATTTAAATTTGAATTGGTTAAGAAAACAATTTTGTTTGGAACTTAGGCTTGATTTTGGAAAATTAGTTGAGATAATAATGAGTCTTTAATAAAAAGATTTGTTTTGGAAAGTTAAAACTGTTTAGTTTTGGGAAAATAGTAAACGGGTTGAGGATCTTTCTTCTTAACTAGTAATTTCGAGACGAAATTCTTTTAAGGGGAAAGGATGTGACGACCCAGAATTTTGAACACTAGAAATTGAAATATTTAAGTGATTTTTTAATGTTTGAAAGATAGTCTGACCCGAATTTCAGATATCAGAATGAATTTGGCAGTTAAATTATTGAATTTAATTCATTGAAGTTGGATAAAATATTGAATTTTCTATTTTTAAGATGATTAAAAATAATTTAATGGATTAGAAAATTTATATTGACAATACTGAAGATAATGGAAGCTTCAGAATTGAATTTGGAAATGATTTGTTCAGTTTTGAAATTATATTGTTTAAATCGATATTTAAAAATAGCATTCTGAGGCACAGTCTCGGAATTCGACAAAATCGGATCCATTGGATCCGTAATTTTGTATTGTTATCGGATTTCAATTTTCGTAGTGTTTGAAGTGATCGTTTGGCCGTACAATAACCAAACGCGCTAAAATTTCTATCGAAATTCAATTTAATAACTGGTTCAAAGCGCTATCTTCTCCATACGATTGAATTTGGACCCAAAACCTTTCCATTGCATTCATAATAGGCGTATAACATTATAAACGCCTAGCGGCACGCCTCGATAGGATGTCGAGATTTTGATTGGTATTTATCGAGACAATTCGAATTAATTAATATATATCCTAGTCAACTTTCCCCCTTCAAATCACTGCAGCCTTTCTCTACATGCCAACATCATCGTGTCTCCTTCTTCTTTTTTATTAATAGCCGAGTATTTTATAAAATTCTTTCTACGAGTCAAAAGAAAATAGAGGAACGAAGAAATCAAATTCTTAGAAAATATAAAGCCGCTTCCTATTCAAAATCAAAATTTACAATTTGTTCGAAATCGAATCCATGGCCGAATGGATAGCCTTCTCGTTCGATCGAACTTCTCCTCCTCCCTCCTTTCTGACTTCCTCACAAATCAGACCTGCTTTAGTTTAAAGCTTTATAGTTCGAATGCCCTAATTCCTCAAATTCTAGAATTACTTTCAAACATAATATAAATTGCTCGACTTCGTACACATCAGCGACCAAGCTCTGGCGATGCAAGGAGATTACCTCGACGATCGGTGGCGCGCGCGTTTGGGTATGAAGCGATGACAAAGGTGACGGTCGCGAATTCGATGTCGCGATCGATGGTGACTGTCGTAGAAATTGTGAGGCGTAGAATTTTAGGGAAAGGATCTCGCGATAGGCTTCGCGACGGCTGCTAGGGGAAATCGAAGGGGAGAGAGCTCGATTGGGTTCTTGGTATCGGAAATTTGATCGGAGAAGAGAAGGCGCAGCATGGCCTTTGCTAGATCGATTTGTGTGCATAGTTGGTGTTCGTCTGGAAGTCGAGTCTCAGCAGTAGATCGGCAATGGGGGAAGGTCAGAGAATCGAGCGGTGAGGTAATTAAAACAGTAAGGTGATTAAGATTATATATCGACTTAACTATAAGTTAGGAAATTTGTTTAAATTTATTTTTAGTTGGAATGAAAAAAGAAAGTAAAAAAAATATTTACAGTAAGGAATTTATAGTTTCGGTTTAATTTAATGTTAGTGAAAACTTTAGTTTAATTTGTGTTTATTTTGTGAATTATCAGAAATTTATAGTAAAATAAATTTGGTTATTTTAAAAGGAAATTGATTTGAAATCAGATTATTAAATAAAATAAATTTATCAAGAGAAATTGGTTTAATAAAAGTATCAATTAATTAAGTTATTAAAAAGTAATTGATTACTCAATTCGTTCGGATATTAATAAAAATCATCCAATGTTTATACAAGGTCAAAAGATCGTGAAAAAAACTCTGGAATGGAAAATGGATTGCATGCATTGTTAAAGGTGAGATCTTCTCACTCAATCAAATATTTTTCGAATTTAAATTTTGAATAGTTGGATTTAAAATTGATTGTGCTTGGATGATTGATTTATAATCAGTTATATTAGTTTAGGCCCTATGCGCCGCATAATAGCGGATGATATTATATTAAACCCATATACTGCGATATTCCACCTCGAAGTGGAATTGGTATTATATATGTATTTGGAGTTGTTGATTTCCCGCATTATATAGCGGATGAGACCCTATGCGCCGCCTAATAGTGGATGATATTTTATAAAACCCATATACCGCGATATTCCACCTCGAACTAGAATTGGTATTTAGTTGTTATGCTAACGTTTGTGGATGCAGGGAAAACAGGTTGGAGGGATCCAACTGGATTCCTCAAATACTGAATTTGTTTCATATGTGGTGTACTGATAATCTTTGTATAATTATATTGTGATTGAAATCGTTGAAGGGTAAAATTTAGCCGAATAATATTTTTGGTATCATAGGATACCAGAAATAAATAAAATTGGATTTTTAAATTTAAGTAGAAAATCTATAGTGAAATCCTATTGGATAAAATTCCAAAATATGGGAAAAAGTTTAATAAATGGATTTCAAGTGATAATATTCAAAAAATGAAGAATTTATTTTAAAAATATGATTTTAAATAATTTGGAAAAGATAAAGGAATTTATTTTAAAAAAATAAATTCGTAAATTGATTTGTTGTTAAAAGAATAAATCTTTGGGGAATCAATATGGAAATTGATTTGATGTTTGTAAATGATTTTAAAAAAAATTGATTTAAAAATCATATATCAGTGAATATTTGGGAATTTGAATTCACAATGGGAATTTAAAAAGGAAAGGGAAAATTGGTTTATTTCTAAAAATGTGGAAAGAAATTTAAAAATTTGGAATGTAAATTAAAATAAATCGAGAAGATTTTTTAATTTATTTGAATGGACCATTTTGTAATGGAAAAAGAGGATTCTTCTCTGGAAAGCCGAGCATATTTTTAAAATATCTTTTGAAATAAAATTAAAAGTTATAGATTTGGTTTAAAAAGAAAATTGTTGGAGAGATTATCTTTGAAAATTGCTTTAAATCTTTAAAAGTAAAGATTTATTTAATTAAGTATAGAAGGGATTGTTTTAAAGTTTTAATTGATATCTGTTTTGGAAAATGGATATTTGAATATTTATACTATATCTACTAATTTTATTTTAAAATTAGTTTGGACTTGATTTTTTTATGAGACATTAGTATAATATTTTCATTACTAATATTTAAGCAAGTGTTTCAAAATAGTTTTATTTTAAATATCTCTAAGTACATTTTGGATAAGCATTTTAAATTATTTTAAAATATTTGAACTCGGCAGATTTTTAGTGGAAACGAATAAATATTTGGAAGTGTTTTCCGCATAAGGAAAAAAAAGTAATTTGAAATTTGTTTTCAAAGGATTGAAAGGTGGAAATTGATTTGAAATTTGTTTTCAAATGGTTAGAGCGTTAAAAATATATCTTGTGAAGATATATTGAAATTAATAATAATTGAGGAAAAAATTTGTTTAGATCCTAGCGATTGTTGTGAATGTTGATTGATAGTTAAATAACCGACTATCTATATTGGCCTTTTTAATGTCATTTAGATTTCGATGCGACTAGGGGTCGGATTCCAAATGGATATTCGAAAACCACATTGAACCTTTGTGATTGTGATGGATCTTTTATTTAAAAGATCAAAGTGGAAATTTGTTGTGATTTGTTTGAAATCTGATTGAACACTTATTTTAAAAAAAATAAGCGCTCATTATTCGGATTAGCCGGGAGAGGACCTTGTGTCATAAAACCCATTCCGAATAATGATACGACGAAATAGGATTGCATTTGAAGATGGTGTTGAAGGCCGGATATTTTCAAAAACGAAATGATTACCGGTCGAATGTCTCTGCACCGGGTTGCTCTGGTATAGAGATTTTATCAACCTTTGTGATAGGGATTCCGGACGTGATTAGTGAATATTCGGATTTGCAAGGGCCTCTTTGATGTGCCTTCGGTTCCGTTCGATCCTGGAATAGACTTGTATGGATGTGTGTCTGACGTTACACTTTGAGATGTAAAGCTGGTTTCTATCAAATACATTTCTGTTGGTAGCGGAGAATTTATTCCCTTAGCTTAACACCCTTCTTTGAGACGTACGAGCTCAGAGGCTATGTAGTTGATGGTTACTAGTGATACATTCCCAATTTGGTAATGTGGCATACGAAGTGTTGTCGATCATTTGTTGATCAAAGCATGACTTTGTGAAAAGTGTAGCTTTATGGACGAGACTTCGTCAGACCTCACACCCCGAAAATGGTCGAAACAGGAAAGATGAGGCAAGGTTATGAGGGTCGCACACTTTAGGGTATGTCGTTTCCTTCTGGAAAAGGGTGGTATCATGGTATGGAACCCAGATATTTAACCTACGTGGTTGTTGAAAATCTATTACTCTTTGTGGTTGAGGATCCTCGGGTAAAGGTCGCAAACGACCGGGGGATGGCATACTCGTGTAGTAGTTACCTAGTTACAGAGGTAACCCGGCCTTATGTTGGCAGAGAGCTGGTTAAGTTCTCGAGACGTCCCTCCAGAGGCGTACCCATGTGGCAGTAGGTAGTTCCGTAGCCTGACCATTTGTTGGAAATCCAAAGAAACAATACGCACCCTGTACGGTTTTAGTTGTATAACCTGCCATAGAATGTGGTGGTAACCTGCTATTGAACATGGTAGCTATAGTAGGCATGCAATAATGGTTGTATGCTGGCTAAGATTAATATTATACTTTTGAAATATTTTCTGCACTATGCACTAATAATAATAATATCAAAGGATTTTGCGTATCAAGCATGTTTGACTATCATAAGTAGAAATCTCCTTCAATTCTGCGTTTGCATTGTGTGTGGCGGGAGGCCTTATGCTAGTTTCATTTTCCAAAAAGCATAGCGGATTTCTTTTCTTTTCTTTGTGAAAATAACTGTTTTTAAGATCTCACACCAGTCCCACGACTGACCTAGAGTTTATTGTTCCCTTCCTAAACTCTGGGTGCCCATAATTTTCCACACGGGCAGCCTAGAGTCAGGTTTCAGTTATTCTAGAGCGAAGTAAGAAAAAGAGTTGCTCTGGAGATCTGAAGGCAATTTGGATGGCGAGACGTATCATTATATTATGTATTATCTGTTGTGTTGGGATTGCTGTAAGTCCATTTTTAATTTGGATTAGATGTTGTAAATGCCTAGTATTGAATGGTGTCGTTGTAAACTCTGATAATGCGATGTATGTAAAACTGATATAGTTCTTTGTTTTAAAGATTATTCATTTATCTATTATATTTGTTCCGCTGCGAAAAGTGAGACTCTGATGTTGTTTTCTTTTCTTCTTCTTCTACCTCTTTCTTCTCTAAACCCGAAGACTCGTACATTTGTTTCACTTTGGGCTGAATTGTTGTGGAATTTTACTAGCTCAAAAGGGTTACGGATTTGCGGGCCTTTACACAAACACATGATCGGGATCTCAATGCCAGACTCAGAAGAATTTAATTTAGCAAAGGATGCCAGAAACGCATCTTTCTAACACATATCGACATCATTCCAAAACTCTAATCTTGGGATCGAGAAACAAAGTCCCTGATTCTCGAAGATAGGAGCTATCATGTCAATCAAACTAACGCAATCGAACTTATTGCACGAGAGACCTAGTCTCCAAAAACGTGTTGGTTTAGTAAAAAGTAATCAGCCCTATGGACTAAGGTATTTACACCAACACTTTGTTGAAACGAACTCAATTGAGCATAAGTAGGGACTAGTAACAGAACTGGCTAGACCAAGCTACTTCATACTTCCAAACAAAGCTATGAAATAGAATATGCCGAAATGACCATAGAAGAATTAATTTCATGTATAGAATTACAATAAACGAATATGCTGCACATGAACATAGGAGGTGCAACAGCGAGAAAAAGACATGCTCGAAATCGAGCAATTAAACCAATAGTCCTTAAAGATAGAGGCTGGTGTGCAGGTTGAATTCTGAAAAACACGAAGGAAGGATAATCGCAATTGAACAACTCATGCACTAGTTTCCAAAGACTGAAATTGTACCTTGTAATATGACTGAAATCAATCATCCCAATATGATAGGAATAATAAGCGAAGCCTAAATTGTGAAGGACCCAGCTTCTAGAGGAGTGGAAATTCCTCCGCCAGACTAAAGATGATGAATGAAAATTCATTTTCAACAACAAAAATTAGCATTCAACCCCACCAGGCATGTTCTACTTTAAATAATATCCTCATATAACTAACGCCCGAAATCCGAGGGAAATCAACGTATGTTTACCAGTTGGGTTCTAAGCGATGACCGGAGCAGATGCAGTGTGTTATCTACATGAGAAGAGCCCAGTATCCCGAATACTAAAATAAATAATCTAGTGAAGATAGCTACGTCATGCACCTACTTCCCGACCTAAATCCTTGTGTAAACTACGGAGTAAAGATTGCATCGTCAATACATGGAAACTGCATGAAGATACTTGATCTGTTAAACAAGCAACAACAGTCAAGATCAAAGCTAGATAACCAATGCCATGAACTGCCATATATTCATGAAACTCCAATGAAATAACTTGGAAATCTATGGACAGATATTGAGAGCAATAACCTCCAGAGAGTGCCTTGTTCACAATGAAGACATACTTTGGGGGACAAATGTTATCCGAGTTTTTAAGCCAGCAGGATCCAATAGGAAACAGAATAATCCCACAACATCAGGATGGTTTAGAACATAGCCTTAACCAGAGAGGCAAAGCCAAGGAGTTAATGAGAGCCAAGTTATATTAATAAGACAATAACTGAGATCAACTAAACTAAGGTAGCAGCATTTTTTCAACCCAATCAACAGCTAAGCGAAAACAACTAGCAAATTGTCATCCAAACGGAACAACGTGCAACGAGTCTACACAAAAAACAACGATAGAAGCAATGGAAACATCCCAAACTCCAAACTCCAAGTAGTATCCTAAGTGCTTGGGTTTCCAGCGACCTATACCCTATGGATCACTAGTGACCCATGCAAAATGAAGGGTCGCTCTGTTAAATGGGAGAAGTATGTTAAAAAATTTGCTAAGTTTATGGGTTGCTAGCGACTCATACACCAAGGATCCCTAACGACCCATGCTTCTCCACGTGTCTTCAGTGAGGCAACCAAGCAATGCAATGGCTAAGTCATTAGCTCGCTTACGAGCCAACTCTATTGGTCGCTAGCGGCCTATGGTTTGGCTTGGATTGCGAGCTAAACCCCCTAGGTCGTTCAATACCTAACTGAGATCAGTTAATGAAGTGGCTTGGCTCAGAAGTCCTCTGATCTTTATAAATACCATCCTACCTACAACATAAAGGGGATCTTCTCCGGATTGGTTGCTGAAGCTCTGCTGGAAACATTCGTCACTCTCTACTTCTCTCACAACAATCTCCAAAGGGATTCACTATGATTCTCTAGTGGATTCCAGCTCTGGGGATTCAATCTACTTGAAGATAATCAAAGTCTTGTAATAAAACACTTCCTGTACTAGTAATTGGTCTATAATAAAAATATAAAGTGGACGTAGGCTTCATTAACTGCCGAACCACTGTAAAAATTCTCTATCTTTTTTCTTTTAGTTTTCTTTTTCTATATGTGATTTGTGATATTGCTCTGTCAGAACTGGGCTGGTGCGTTAAACTCAAACCAGGGTGTTGATCCATTTTTTGGGTTAACAATTTGATGCACAAGTATCATAATATACTCTAACAAATATGCTATGAATCAAAAGCGTACCTCATATCACTGCCTTTCCATTCTCCACTGCTGTGGGTCTCAAGGTAGCTAGTTCCAAAGCAAAAATCTTTCCTTTCTCCACTCTAGTATGTTCCATGCACTGATTCTTATAGCGTCCAATCTTGTCACAGTTAAAGCACTTGATGTTCATTCACCCAATCACACTTGAACGACATTCATATGCACTACCACGTCACATGAATCTGAGATGAGGCAAGGTTACCCTATCAAGCTCTGGTCTTAAACCATGGATAAACATTTCATTTCTCTTGATCACATTATCCACTATGGCATACCCATATCTAGGTAACTCTTCAATTCTTTTTGCATGCACCAACACAGGCATGTCTCCTTGCACTAACCCAATAAACTTCCTTAGCAAAGTCAACTTGGAAATTTTAGGCATAAACCTCTCCTCAAACCTCCTCTTGAACTCTGGCCAAGTCAAGTTCTCCTCTAGCACTCCAATAGTAACATTGTTCCATCAGTACAATGCAGCTCCTTGCAGTTTTCTAGATTCCAACCTCCTCCTCTGCTCGTAATTCAGTCTTAAATCAATGAAAATCCTTTCATAACGGAGCAACCAATTTTCTACCTCGATAGCGTCATCAGTTCCAATGAATAACTTACCTCCAAGTCTTGCATAATCTCTACTCAAAAAAGCATAATTGCTGACAATCAGAACTTTAGGATTTGCTCCTCTAGAATTTCCACCAACGAATCCAACAACAACTCCTACTTTCATTATATTGGCGAAGAACTCATACATAGCTCCCATATCCACTTGTGGTGTTCCAACAACTACATTAGCAACTAGTTATCAAATGGGTATCCTCCTAATATTAGACCTGACATTTCCATTGGTTGTGGTGCTTCCTCTACCGAGATTCACTCTTCCATTTCCAGCCTTCATTTCTTGCTTCCTTAAATCTACATTCGAATCTTAGTAAGATACGGAAGAACGGTCTAAGCGAGAGGGAGAATAGAGATAGGCATATATTTATATATACCAAATACAAGTACATTACTGTAGTGTTATCCCATACCCCCAATCTTGTTCTCTGATTCCTTTGGATTATTTTATCAGAACTCCTTTTAAATTCAAAATTCCTTTAGTCTTACATAAACCAATGCTATGATACCAAGTTGTAACATCCCTCATTTTGAGGCATGAAACTAACCCCTGCAGCTGCTGTAGTCATTCATAGTATTAATTTTCGATGATAAAATTTGGTAACGTTAATTGTATCGGTAACATCAGAAGCAAAAGAATATGAAATTTGCTTAAACTTAATTTCAAAACAACTTTTTTATTTCATTTCAAAGATAACATCTCATATTCATCACATAATCCCAAATGTTGTCCAGGTTCAGATAAAATATAATTATTAAAAATTACTGTAAGAGTGACGTATGAAGATGCATCATTGGTTGATCAGAGTTAACTGCTAGATAGCTATAACAAATTTCATTACGTACATTCAAACAAAATGAAAATTTAGCACAGAGGATAATATATATATATATATGTACACACACACACATATTCCTACATAGCCAGATATGCCTCCTGCATGTCTTTGAAAGCTTATTCGTCTAACTGGATACTTGAAATCCTTTTCTTCCGACCTACTCAAATGAGTACTCTAGAGTTTAATGGGAAAAAACCCTTTTGGTTAGACAAAATTTTAGTGTAAATAATAATACGCCATCTTGATGAATAGATATCTAGTGAGTCCACACCCTGAGCAAAATGGTTTTCGCCTCACTGATATCCTCTAAATATGTCTTTTATAATTGATTCACCTACAACCATAATGGTTAAACTAAACAATATAAACAACCATATTCATGCATGCAACATGGGTATTCATGAGCAGTATGTCTAAATTAATGAACTATTTGTCTCAACATCACATTTTTCTCAAAGTGAATAAAAACCTATTTGGCTGACTCGGGCCACCAGATATATCGACTTTTCTAACTTACTTTTAGAAGGACACTACATGGTCAATTCAAACTTACTATTCCCAACTTCACTCTGATCCTAATAGTTTTGAGGTCCAACCAATAACCTATCTCATCTCTGTGTATTCCTTTCTATGCATAAACCTACTTTTAGTCTTGCACATGACAATGCCTAGTGCAGTAGAGTCTTGGACTAATGTCAACTAGGGCTAACAGCTAAAGTATATGGCACAACCCTACACCAGTCCCATCTGGTTTTCTAATCTTTGAGTCAATTTGGTCTGTCATGATTTATCTAAAAGTGTGACGGCCCTGACTCGACCTTCGAAAATCGGCACCGAATACGACACTCGTATTCAAATGCCGCAGATCTAAACGTCGAATCTGGTTTGTCGGAGCTTATAACACATTAAGTACAACACAGCGGAAGAAATGAATAATACATTTGATATAATATTCAGATATAATGATGATACGATGAATATCAATATACATCAGAGATATGATACAAGACTATAGCAGCGGAAAGGAAAGATAACACCAGCAGCGGAACAATATCTCCAATATGGTCTTCAAGAGAGAACTCCAGTATCGGTAATCCCTATCTCCAAGGCACCAATCCAGAAATAGCTCGAACTCCCAATAACGATATACTAAGATAAGCAAGTGCAGTCCTGGTCCAAAGACTGAAGTAACTCTAGATAATCTAATAGATCTGACTATCTGAAAAACCCAACTCTAGACTGCCCGTGTGGGAAAATTGTGGGCACCCAGAGTTTAGAAAGAACAATAAACTCTTGGTCAGTCATGGGACTGGTATGAGTAAACAAAACAGTTTATCTTTTAAAACAAACAACAAAATAGTTTTTAAAATTTGAAATCCACAATGCTTTTAGAAAATGAAACTACCATAAGGCCTCCCACTGCACACACAATGCAAAGGCAGAATTGGAGGAGATTTCTCCTTATGATAGTTAAACATGCTTGATACGTAAAATTCTTTGATATTATTACTAGTGCATAGTGTAGAAAATCATTTCAAAAGTATAATATTAATCTTAGCTAGCATACAACCATTATTGTATGCCTACTATAGCTACCATGTTCAATAGCAGGTTACCGCCACATTCCATGGCAGGTTATACAACTAAAACCGTACAGGGCGTGTATTGTTTCTTTGGATTTCCAACAAATGGTCAAGCTAAGGAACTTCCTACTGCCACATGGGTACGCCTCTGGTTGGACGTCCCGAGAACCTACCCGGCTCTCTGCTAACACAAGGCCAGGTTACCTCTGTAACTAGGTAACTACTACTCGAGCATGCCATCCCACGGTCCTTTGGGACCTTTATCCGAGGCGCCTCTCAACCAACAACCACAAAGCAATCACAAAGTAATAGATTTGTTGACCACATGAGTTAAGTATCTGGGCTCCATACCATGATAACACCCTTTTCCAGAAGGGAATGACACACCCTAAAGGGAGCGACCCTCGTAACCTTGCCGCATCTTTCCTGTTTCGACCATTTCTGGGGTGTGAGGTCCGATGAGGTCTCGTCCATAAAGCTATGCTTTACACGAAATCCATGCTTTGATCATAAATGATCAACAAATGATCATTAACACACAACAACACTTAGCATGCCACACTACCAAATTGGGAGTATATCACTGTTAACCTTCAACTACATAACCTCTGAGCTCGTACGTCTCAAAAAAGGGTGTTAAGCTAAGAGAATAAATTCTCCGCCACCAACAGATATGTATTTGAAAGAAATCTGCTTTATATCACAAAGTGTAGTGTCAGACATATAACCACACAAGTCTGTTCTGGGTTCGAACAGAACCGAAGGCACTTCGTCCAATCAAGGAAGAAGCCCTTGCAAATCCAGGTATCCACAATCCCGATCGGGCTCCCCATCACATGTGGAGATCTCTATACCGGAGAAACTTGGTGTAGAGATATTCGATAAGTTATTCTATCATTTTCGCAAATACCCGGTCTTCACCACCGATCTTCAAATGCAATCCATAACATCGTATCATTATTCGGAATGGGTTATATGACACAAGGTCCTCTCCCGGCTAAACCGAATAATGAGCGCAATATTTAAAGACATATGGATATGGGATTTCAGTTAAGTCACGACTTTTAAAATCCAAAACTTTTCTTCAAATGGTTTAAACAAATTACCATTTCAAATCTTTAAACAAAAATATTCATTTCACAAAGTTCACCCAGTTTCACAAAGATCCATTCATAGATTTTCAAAACAATTTCCATTTCAATTAGGATTAACTCGTCCAATCTTTAAATCAAAGATTTAACTTATAACTTTCAAGCCCGTTTCCAAAGATTTATCCATAACTTGGAGGACCATTTTCATTTTAGACTTGAAATCCTTTTAACATAAATTGGAAGTTCATTACTTATGAGAAAGCTTTTATTATTTGAAAAAAATAGTTTCCGTTTTAGAAAAATCCAATTATATTTGCACGAGTTAAAGCCCTTGAATTAAATTCAAATTCCCAAATCAATACCTTTAAAATGGTTTTGCCCATATATAACTTGTATAACATCTTTAACCCCTAGTTTCCAAACATAGAATTCAATTTCAATTTTTGAATTTAAATTTTAAATCAAATTATTTAAACTTCAAGGCTTAATCAAGTTATTCAAAAAAAAAATTATCTTTGAAATTCCTTTTCAAAAACTTTTTACTTTAATCCCAATTTATTTCCAAAACCATTTGGATTCAAAAATTCAATTTTAAAACTATTTCAAAAATTTGTGACTTAACCAATTTCCACATGCAATCCATATTTGTGTGTGTATAAGTGTGGTCCAGGGGTTTTACACAATAGAAGTGCAACATCATCAATCAGTACGTATTCAAATACAGTAATATATTTGATAAGCGGTATAAACCATAACGCTTATCTTTCATTCACAGATCACAGATGTACATCACAGATAATAATTTACATTAAACACAGCTCAAATCAAAACAGAGCATCACAATCAGGGATATCAAACAATTCAATCATCCAATAGAATCCTGTATAATAAATCATCAATTAATCAACTATTTCATTTCAAACTATTTAATTAATTAATCACTTCTAAATCAATTTATTAAATCTTAATTACTTAATTAATTACCCTTAATTATTAATCAATATCCTTAATTATTAATTAATAAAACGTCATTACCCATTTATTAACTACAAATTACTTAATTAATCAATTATTAATTCATAATTAAATTACTTAATAAGTTAACTACTAATTTTACATTAATTAACTTTAAGTAGTTAATTACAAATTTATTTATCATTTAATCATTAATTAACCAATCTCTAATTACAATTATAAAGTAATCATTCTTAATTGCTATCTAAAATAATTAATTAATATTAATTATTTATCTTAATTAACATTTTAAAAATCTTCTTTAAACTTTGAAAATCAAATTATTACTAACCACAAAACTTAAATATTAATTAAATTTAGTACTTAACTTAAATTAATTACTAAATTAAAGTATTAATTAGTTTTAATTTATTAAAACATTGTTAAGTATTTACTTAATTTATTAAAACTTGAAACAAATTCTTAACTTAAGTTGTCAAACATTAATTACTTCATTAGTACTAAAAATTTTTAACAACATTAACTTTAAATTTTAATGGGCTTAACCCTTTTGAAACAAAACCCGAGACTGTCCAGGTTTTATTCGAGTAGACACTCGAGTTTCACTCTATCTCCCCCGAGACATTCTCCCTTCCTCACATACGCTCTTCTTCTTCTTCTTCTTCTTCTTTTTTCTCTTTTTTTCCAGTAAGTTAAGTTTAGGTTTAAACTAAGGTATCGGATAAACGTACTCACATACTCGGTCATAACTCGAAGCGATCGACCCTTTTTACTCGAGTAACAACTCGAGTAGCTCTTCATCCACCAAATGTTGACACAATCTACGCCATACACGTTCACGACGTCGCACCACCGCTTCGGCGAACTTCACGACCATCGGCAAGTCGCGAATCTTACATACACTCGAAATCCAAACTCGATTCATCACCAAAATTTCTAAGTCAAAATTAAGCAGTTCGTTCGAAAACTGCACTCGACCCATCCAACATAATCACCTCGCCGCCGCTTCTTAGACCACCGGAGGAGTTCAAATTCCATCCACACTACGTCAATACCCCTACTGTTCTATCCCCTCAGGTCTCGTGAAACTCGATTAAACAGAGGAGACGAACTCGTCTCGTTTCAGACATGACCAGAAACTCGAACAAAAACCCTAAAATGGCCTCGTCCAAGCAATCGTGCAGTAGAAAAAAATTTCAACAATTTTCTCGAAATCATAGATGTTCAAACTTGCTTCAAACAAAATTTCAACAGCAAATATTGGATCCATCATCAAAAATTGGTAAAAATGCAAAATCTGTTCAACTGTGAACTGCTCGTAGCATAAGCAACTAAAAATCATCATATTAGAAATCCTATTTTGGCATGTTAATTCAAGTTATACAATCAAATCAATGTTTTAAAATATTTGAATTTATCATATATTTATCTTTTTGCTGTAAAACTGGATTTACGAAACCAATTCTTCATTATCATGCAGAAAACAAATTCTTATGCTATAATTTAAATTTAAACAAACTTGCTTTGTTGATACTTTAAGCCTAACAAAGGTTGGATGATAATAATTTGGATCTTGATTAAATATTTGACTCTGTAACATCAAACATAGAAGACCAGTATGTTTAATTATTATTTTCACAGAACAAACTTATGCATATAACACAGAACTATATTCAAAACTAAAGCATATACAAACCATATTATCAATGAATCCTGTACTGTTGTTTTATTAAATTAAAACTTTAAAAATTCATGTTTACTCACTTGGAAACAAGATTGAACAGAGAGCTGCTTTTGCTTTGAAAACCTGTAGTTTTAAATCTTCCCTTTGAATCCTGTTGCTTACTTTGTTGAATTGAATGATGATGCTTCTTATTATTATTTTTTCTGGTTTTGTTTAGTTATGTTTGAACGAACTGTAATAAAACAATACACATATATAGAGAAGAAGGGTGTTTACAGGGAAGGCTTTTACTAGCACAACATTTTCTTTTGGTCAGATATTTATCTTCATTGACCAAAGATTTTAATAAACTGAAATGATTTTGATTTGTGGAAAATGAATTGACTTGTTTTTTGATGAGAATAGATGGTAATAAATGCATATGCTTCCCATTTTGTTTACCGCATTATCTCATTTGATTTTTTTGTATGTAGATATTTTATTTCATCTTCTTGTTGCATACATTTTGTTTTATTATCTTGTTGTTTACAGAATTCACATGCATAGATATTTATTCTAGCCTTGTTTTTTTATCTTCTTGCATACACAAACTTGTCATTTTTTGCATAATATACATACATACAAATCTGGTTTTGCTTTATATTAACACATATTATTTAAAAGAGAATGATTTGAAGTTAAATACATATTAAATGAATCACATAGATATATTTTTATAAATTCAAATTATTGTTAAATATTTACTTTAAATTTATATTCAAATTCAATATATATATATATATATATATATATATAAATTCAAATCCACTCATACATGCACATATACATATATTTTCACATATATATAAGTTTTAAATTTAACTGATTTTTTTAAACATTTATTACAAAAGACATTGAAGTTTTATTCATATAAATTAACACATATTTTTATAATATTTAATATTAATAATATTTGATTTGTTTTGAAACTTTTCAAATTAAATTTCAAAAGTTCAAATAAGTTACCACATTTAAATTAATAAATTTTGGGATGTTACAAAAAGCGATAAGAACAATAATTCTAGTAAAATTCTGGCCTAATACCCTTTTTATTTCCTTGACAACAAACCTTTGTGAATGATTTAATCCTTGAAAATCATATTTAAAACAAGGAAAATATAGACCGATACCTTATCCGAAATACTTATCCCAAGCTATCATAAAACTTTATTGATGAAAGTCAATATCACTTAGAGGTTATTATACCTCAAAACTATAAGCTATAAAGCAAAACTTAATAAAAACCATTATATTGTCTAAAATTCGATGCCCATGTTGCCATGAAGGGTTATCACATCTCTCATGTTTAATCCTTTGATTTAAAATATAAGACCATAGGGCCAAAACAGTAAAACCATGTATATTGATTAAACGCAGCATAGACATAGCCGATATGGGTCATCACCTCTCTTCATTACCAAACTAGGTTAAATCTTCCATTATAAAGCACAAGTCCATATAGGCGATAATGATTATGTCGCGTCACATTGTATCGAGTTCCATAAGGTTGCATAGTATAATGTTGGTAAACTTGTATAAGTGAATGACGACATTCAAAATAGGTGACACCATTACCATTTAAATTCATCGTTGAAAATAATATTATAAGGGTGACATCTCTGCCTTTTATTAATAAAGAAGTTAGGTGGAATCATTGTTGCTATAGCCATCAATGCCGATATAGGTAGGAGGGGCGTCACTAAAATGAAAGTGAGAATAAATAACTAGCGACATAGCTGCCTTATGGAATCGGCGACAATATTGAAAACAGCCAGCAATGCATTAGATCGAAGTCCATAACTTCAACCTTGATGCTATGCTTCATACCTAAACCAAGCCAATCCATTTCATACCAACCAAAGTTAACATCCTATACATCGCCCATGATTGACATCGAAGACAATAAGTGCCGCATGATGGATGGCGGCATCGTTGACTTGAATAATAATTTTATTTATCGAATACTTTTGAAAAAAAAATTCATAAACCAAAATTATCATTCTCAAAACCTTTTCTAATCTATTACATTATAGTAATATTTTATTATAATTATTAAGCTTCTCTCGTCAAATAGTTCATAATAAATCATAAAAACATGGAAAAAATCCCAAAAAATAAAATTAAATCCGATTTCATATATTCTTTAGCATATAAGAATTTCAAGGCCAAAAACATTATTTAATTTTTTTATAATTAAAACCCAATATAAAGCATTTTCTTCACTTATGAAAATCATAAAATATTCATACTTATTTAGAAAATTATGAAACTAAAAACCTACTTTTAAAATAATGTTTCCAACCATATATCCAAATTCAAGTCATTTGAGTGTCATATGATAGGTTTTCTAACTCAAACTTATAATTTGACTTCGTAGATAATTTCGTAATTCATCAACAAGCATTTAATCGTCCAAACACTCAAACATGGCATAATATCAATTATATAATTTCAGGTTTAATACTAAAATTGAAAGTAAACAGTCATATTATGATATGGGTATCATTATTCACCTGTATTGGTTAAAAGAATTTGAGATTCGAATGCTAATTTGATTCGCTTAAGCTTTAGATTTAGTTTCCTTAGCTTTCCTTTCTTGATTTCTCCTAACAATGGCTGGCCGGCCTGAGCTTTCTTTAGTTTATGTAATGTGGAAATGAAATAAAGGTAATGAGAGAATATGGGTTTACATTCAAGAAATGAAGCTTATTCCTATTTTTTCCTTCTCATAATTCCTCCTTCTTATTTAATATTCTAGTCAACCTTATTTGTTCAATAATTAAGGCTCGATCCATATAAATTTTCAAATCTTAACTTCTTTATCCTTTTATATTACTTTATTTAATTTATCTAATTAAATATCCTAAATAACATTAATAAAAAATAGGGGTGTTATAACCCTTCGTTGACCTCTTTCTCCAACTTACTCCATATGTACTCTACAATCTTCCATGGCTTCTTTGTCTCTCCCGCTTCCACCAAGCTCACCCAACTCAAGCTTAAACCCTCCATCATCGTTTTCTACCCTAACCGGCATTTCCAACTCTACACCACTTATTCATCTCAATTCCTTAGCCTCAACAAATAGTAAGGCCTTAGTTCGTACTATAACAATGGCTTTGAATTGATAATCTCCTTTCCCAACATCAGGATCTGTCCTAAATGCCCTAGCTTCTCCGATCTAAACTTTGGACTCATCTACCCCTGTTGTACAGGCATTTGCGAAATTGAACCTTGCTTTCCCACTTCCTCATGCAAAGAAAAGATAGTTGAAGCTTGATTTTTCTCCAAAGGTCACGACACAGTAGTTGCTTTTGGCGATGTTGTCATCAATAAAACAATCGATTTATGTTCTCGATAAGATGGTGATAGGCATGGTACCAATATCGCATCCACTACAACAGGCAGGCATGTTTTGCGAGCAAGCATAAAAGGTTACGCTATTGGAGTTGCTAAAGGCATTGTGACAAAAGCTCGAATCTTTGATCATAAAGAATGTTGGAAGGGAGGTAGATGCCCAAATTTAGATATTTTAGCCAGATTCAATAAAGCAGTATTTGACTATGCCGATGTAATTTCCATTTAAATTAGCGGTGGTGGCAGATTCACTCCCCCTTATTTCTTTGCTCCGATTGCAGATAGGAACTTGTACCATGCATGGACTATGGGATTATTTTTAACATGAAGAATATGGTGCCGTAGGTTTACGGTAATTATTATGCGCCAAAGATAGAGCAAGTTACCGGTGCAGTGCGTGGTGGCAGATTGATTTATTTTGCAAGGGTAGCTGGAAATCACCAAATAGTTTCTTATCACATGGCATTTTGTGTGGAAGGTAGTGGCATGTAGACAAAAGTAATGTTTGATGCCTTGGATGCATCATTTGAAGAAGAATTGAAAGTGTTCAATAAAATGGCACACTCAAAATTGATGTCAAATATGGTTACATAGTTTTTCAACTTCTCCATTAGTGTCCTTTTGTCTAGACATTTACTATGGTCAAATCATCAGCAACCTCCCTACCTCCTTCATCATCGTTATCTCTCTCCTCATCTCCAATTCATACAACAACAATGTCAACTTCTTTCTAAATACGCCTTACGTTAAGCACAACAACTCCAACCAACAAATACTCAAACCCCTCTCTGACTCTGTTATTCACCATTACCAATGGGATCCACTTCGATAACATAGACAGTTTCTTCTTTTTCATCCCAAACCCCAGCATTGCCGCTGCCATTCGATCCTCTAACAACCCTGGTTTATATTACCAAAAGTTAAATTAAATCATAATTTAAAATGGTAATAATTAAATAATTATAAGGTTTTAGGATTTTTATTTCCAAACTAACATGGAATTTGGATCAAATAAGAAGGAGACATATATAAATGATTTTTCAAGTGGAAAATAAATGGTTGGAAAATTTAAGTGAAATACTATATCTGTGTGGCTTAATCCTTTATTTAATAATAAAAGAAAATGGGGAACTAAATCAATGGAATAATGCTATATGAAACCATTTCATTTACAATTGAAATCATATAACTTATTTTATCACTATAACAATTGTAATGTATTTAATAAAAATGTATTTAGTTTAAAGATGTTATGATTTCCTATCAAAAAGAATTTATATATTTCTTTTGTTATGCAAATAACAACCCAAAGCCCAAATTGATGTGGGTAGCAAAGTTGTTAGTAGTGAGTAAACTATAACCTGTACGTTTATTTTCCTTCTCTTTTCTTACTTCTCATTTACAAACAGTAACCAGAAAACTTACAGTAAACATTGTTCTTACCTCTTTCTCAAAACCCTAGAGTATATTTCCCCCAAATCAACTAATTAAAAGATAAAATAGTTAATTATTGGAGTCTATATTCTTAGGTAATTAATACCGATCTTTGATACATCTTATAGTTCTTAAATATATGTTTTACTTCTCTTTGGAATTGAGATTTTGGTCATTTTATAAGATCATTTAGGTCCAACGACTGAAAGGAGTTAGGAAAAAGGCTCAAAACTAGTTTTGATTCTTGTACATGTGCTTATCAGTTTGAATGGTAGAGAAATTATTTGATTTGATCTCAGTTTGGACTCTGCCAGTTCTTCTCTCTATTGTTTTCTCTATTGGTAGTCAACTCCTTTCCATCTACTTGCAATCAACCATGTTAATCTCATCTATTTGTTATATCAGTGTTAGTTATGTGCATGCAATAGTTTTAGTCAGTTGTGCAATATTTCAAGTAGCTAGAAACCAAAACATTAAAACCATCAAGCGTATGGGAGATTGGTTACTTCTTGGAGTAACCTTCAGGCGCATCCAATAATCGACCGATGGACTTTGGTCGGTCGACTGGTCACAAACCTAAAGCTTGCACCAGGTCGTTTTCTATCTACCTCTATCTGCTCTCTTCTTTTGTGCATATGTCTGTTGATTTGCATTGGTTTAATGCTGATTTTTTTTATGATTTCTAATGCAAGTTTTTGGATTTTATATCTATTGTTAATGCTTGCTTTTCGATGCTTTTCTATGGAAGTTATTTTATGCAAAGAGTTTAATACACTGATTTTATCGCACTGATTTCAATCTGATTTACAAAAGAGATACATTCGAAATCAAATTGTTTTTCAAAAGTATATTTTTTTGATACTAATGATTTTGGAAATAGATATGTATGTGTTTGTATGTATGTATCTATACATATCTATACTTACTAATGATTTTAAACAGTTTGAGGAGTATAAATTTTCACTAATATATATACATGTATGTATGTATATGTATATGTATATGTATAGAAAATAAGTTATATTTTCTAAAAGACTATCAATAGCATTTATAAGCCGATATTTCCCAAAGAAGGATTTCAAAGCAAATTATTTTCATTTAAAATTGGACGTCTTTAGTTGACCGAGAAATTAAATTAAATGGTTTAATAAAACTAGTGGTATGGAGCACTTGCAGTTATTTAATCGGTTAATTCTCGAATTTATTCAATCGAACAATTTTTATGCATAAGTGGAGCTTACTAATTGATATAAATGTTGGAGTAAACCTACGCAGTATGGGAATCATGGTTGATTACCTGAAAAATTAGTATTCTTGAGTATATGACATAATTCTAGAGTTATGTTGATTTGATGCCCATCTGGAGTTATGGGATTTCATGCCCATCTGGACTATATTGGTTTTTATGGCCATATGGAGTATTTCTAGATTTTCATATTCATCCGGAGATAACACGCATGCTTAGTGAGTTTTAATGCTCGCAATCTAGAGTATTTTAGGCGCCTTCCCTTGTGATTTTTAGATTTCTATTGTTGATTTATTGATTCTATGATATTTGAGTTTTCACCAAAGATTAACTTAGGATTTTCTTTTAAGAAGCTAAATTGAAATTTAGGATTTTGGTGAATATATTTTGGAGAATGTTGATATCTTTTTAGGTTTGACATTATATGACTAAGTGTTATTCCTGAGATATATTGGCTCACATTTGTTTAAATTAAATCTAGGCTGACCCGTTTATTATTTTATAATACTTGGGACAGACTGAGATGTTTGTGGTGCTTCTACTTGATGGCTTCTAGGGTTGGACTTTCTAGGAGTTAGTTAAATGTATATTATCATCCTTAGGTGTATATCTATGTAGTTTTTTATGTTTTTATCAAGATAAAGACCCATTTTGTGTACTATATGTTATTTTGAGTTGTCGAGCATGTATACTGGGTGGATCCCTTATGGCCACTGTTTTTTACACTATCTCATGTACATGCTCTTATTCGCTTTACCTTTGTATCCAATGTTTATTCTTGTTATACACTCTGTTATTCTATGATTTTATGTTCTGTGATATTTTATATTGTTCTAAAGTATGTTAAACCACTTATTATTTTGCACCTGGATCGTGTATGTCAAATCCCTTCTCGTAAGGAAAAGAAATATATATATAATCACGTAATTCGACGTATCGATACTCGCCCAAAGCAATACTACGGATGGTCGCTCCTAACCAGCCTTATTCTTCACAGAAAACATTACTTACTAATATCCTTTGTTAATGAGGGCCTAAAGGTGAGGTGCCACTGATCCTTCCTCCATTCCTCTTTGTTCGTGATAGATCTCATTCTCGTTCACTTCCTATTCGACAAGCTTGATTTCAATCCAATGAATTTATGTCAATCACATTCTCCGCCATTACTTTCTCCTCACTGAATGCTTGACCCAATGAAAATCTCCTCCATGCCATTTATCACCTTATTCAAAATCCAATCCCCAACCTCCTCCTCTTCACCTTCAAAAATATGACATTCGACAACACATATTCCATCTTCACCTATGATAAGTATAGTCTCTTCTTCACCATAGAAAGCATCTTTGGCCTTGAGGGCTAGGTTGACTTTGAGGGGATGGTAATGATAAAGGATAATGATATGACTCACCCTATGCTCGACGTACTATAAATTAAATGCATATAATGCTACCGCGGTAAGATACAATGACTAGTGCAATAATGTTGCAAGGAGTGTCAGTGCGCAACAAATAAACATAGAGCTCTAAGGAAAAGATACTGCTTGACAAATGAAGACAATTTTTTTGAATCAACCATTTCTTTTTCAACAAGAATGGTTAAAGGGAATTCTAGGCTAGAATAGGAGTAGTTGGACATGTCATGTAGCTTATAGAAAGATCCTATAACGATTTATAAGTATATAATGAATGAATGACTATAGAAGGCTTGATAACAATTGTTCGTTTTTACTTGTTATTCTTCTTCTTCCTACTCTTTTTTCTCTCTATCTTCCTTCTTCAAAATGTGCACCCAATTAGATTCACATTCATTCATGATTTCTTCACAACAATACACTTCTCAAAGGCTAGATCTCCAAGCAGTGAAGCAGTCTCCTTATTATCAACCACATTAAATATTGGCAATAATTCTAGCATTAGAGAAAACCTAACAACATCTACCTCTATGCACATGTAGTTCAACGATAGGTCATGGCTCCAGATTGGACATAAACAACTTTCACTTTCAGCACACCTTTCAGATCTAGTCATATTAAGAACTCATCAAGCAATTTTTTGGTAGTGAGTTCTTATACCCATGGCAATGAGAAAATCCAAATAATAAGCGAGCCTGCATTATGATTCGGTTGTAGTTTTTGGTTCCGAACAATGGTGTAAATTATGGCGATAACATTCATTATTTATAGGTGGCATGAATTTTCAGACTACAATGGTATTCTATAGTTGAGGAGGTCTTTCTTTTTGAGAGAATGAAGCTTTTATGGAAGAGGTTAAATTTTATTAAGGTAGTAAACATATTTTTATTTACAAAGCTCAAGGTTTTATGAAGAAGAGGATGGTCCAGTTTTTCTCTAATAAAGTGTGTGGAAAAATCATATTTGAGAAGCACAGCTGTTTCATATAACTTGATGACAAAGGAAGAGAAGATTCATTTCTATCCATGCTATTCTGAAGTTATTTTTCATTCAGTATTGTTATTAACTCTTATCTTGTGATTTCAAAGTAAATTTAGGGGCAACAGTAGGCTTTAGGCAGAAGCTTGGTATATCTCTTTATGGTTTTTTTTTGTATTTTACGTTTTTGAATTTATTTTATACTTTATCATTAAACTTGCGAGGTATTCACCCCATAAAGGGTATGTAACGACCCTGGATTTTGGCCCCGTTCATTTTAAATAAATATTAAATCTGATTAAATGAAATGTGGAATGATCATGTTAAAATTAAAATGATTTTGGAAATATTGCCATTTACTTATATAAATTGCACTTTAAAGAGGAGATTGATTTGGAAATTTGAAATAGATCTCAATAATATTTACAATAAAATTATTCTTATGTAATTCAATTAAAATAAAATTTATCTTATATGATTGAATTACAATACTTTGTCTTATTAACATATATATTATTGTGAATGAAAATATTCAACATAAAACCAAAGTTTATCAATAAAATATAAATATTAAATATAAGTAAAACTTAAGAGTATAATATAAATATTGATAATCAAAATATAAAATATAAATATAAATAAGTAAGCAATTGAATATCATTAAATATGGATAGTTAAATATGAAGAATAATTATAAATATAAGTAAATAAACCATATAATTATTGACTGTCAAAATATAAAATATAACTGTGAGTACAAACAAGAATTAAGTACAACACAAAGCAAAATAAGAGCAAAGTAGAAAAGAAAATTGGAAATTAGTCAAATATGAAAGTGAACTTGACAAAAACATCTCTAAAACAAATGTTTTGTTGTTCAAGCAAGACCAAATGTTAGCCTGTAAAGTGATAATCAAAAAATAAACATTTTTATGGATAGTAAACCATGATTATAACTTGCACATGATTCAGTCTGGAAGTACATAGCAAACCCAAATATCTTTGATTCAAAATACAAGAATCAGTAAACATTTAATATATGTAAACAAATCTGAACACATGCATTTATTAGCACAACTATTTGTCACGAAGAGATCTTCCAGCCGAAGTTCAAATATCATTTCAGGTTTAAAACATCTCTGCCTTAAACAGGGTAAGCAGTGTACTAATATAAGACTTGTGAAATAAGACAAAGTTTTATGTATGGTTATGCTTACCCAAAATCAAGTCAGGCTGCACTTTTTTAAAAATATATATGAATGAATAAGCTTCAACCGTAAGGCAGGGTAATATAAAGCTCAATATGCTTTTGAAATTCAAGTTGAACAATCCTGAAAAGAAAAAAAACATTTATATAAAGATAAGCGCGATAATATATACAAGACAAAACTAATTAATGGGGCACACAAACTAATCTTATCAGCCTACTATTTGGAAATAAAAATATCTGGTACAAATATAAAAAAAAATGTTTCAAGTACATAAAAATCTCATACAACATGTTTTCGGCCTGTATACTCTCCCTATTTATATCATCTTATATTTTCAGTTCGTTCATAAAAAAAATAAAACTGCAACTTGAATTTAATACAAACAAATTTGTTTACCATCTACAACATCAAAAGTTGGAGTTTGAAATTCAAAGCTTGAAGGCTGGGAAACTGTGTTCATCTGGAAACTGAACTACCCTCTGTTAAACCATATGTGAGTAAACTTAATTCTTAAAAGTTTTAAGTTATTTAAGTAGTTCAATCTCACTTGATAAATTAATTGAATATACTTCTGTTGCATATATGTTGTGATCTTCTTTGTTTTCTGTAAAATTTGTACAGGTTTCATGTTTGTATAAATATGTCAAGGTATTCCAATTTAACCATTAATAAACTTAGATTCTTCAACAAACATGTTTATATACAAAATATCTCTACAGCAAACAATCATAAGGGTGTTAACTATTCAAATTGAATGTCTTCATAAACAAGCTAAACTTTGACCTGCAAGATAGTACAATCTTCATACAAATATCTTTACAGTATAAACATGTAAATAATTATGCAAGCATATTATGAAGCAAAGCATTAATTATCATCAATTCAGCCACTCTTTTGTTCAACACAAATACTACAAATATTTTCTTTGCAGTAATTAAAGTCTGCCATACCAGAACAAATAATAGCTACACCAGAAAGCACCTCCTTTCATTCACCTACTGTTTCTTTTGTATATATATACATACATCTTTAGTTCGTTCAGTGAAATATATTAGTAAACCTGAAAACAAAAAGAAGAAAGACGAACAGAAAAGAGCTAAAGACAGTAAATCTCAGGATAGTTTCAAGTTTCAAATAATCTACAACAATGTTTTGTTTACAGGAATTATGACAGGTGAGTAAACTTATTATTTTCAATTTAAATTTGTATATTTAACTTACAAAGATATGTGCTTTGATGTCTTCTTTAAACACGTTGTCTTGAATACTTCCTGTTGCTCTGTAATATATGAAATTGTTCTTCAGGAGCTTTGAATATCTGAACAGAGTAAAGCAAAGAAATTGCAAATACTTCTTCATGTAGATGTTTTAAAACTTGGATATTGATGCAAATTTAAGTTGTTATCCAAATCAAAGGCTTACAATCTAGTTTTGAGGTTTAACAGTATTTTATCAATACTGTTTATTCAAGTATCAAGAAAAAGAGAATTAAAGTCAAAAATTTGAATGTTTAAATTTGTAAATTCAATAACATAATCTGATTTCGTATACATAATTAGGATTTTTAGCATAAAAATTTTGATTTATAAACAAAGATATTCAGAGCAGTTTTAAAAAGAAGTTGTTTTGGATTTTCGTCAAATTTGGATGATTGAGTTGATTTTTATTTCTGTAAATTGATATGAAACAAGCTTGTAATCCATTTGACACAAGAAAAATGTCAAATTATTTTTCGAATACATAGATTATGAGTTTGGGATTAAGGTAGGGTTTTGGTCATGAGTTTTACTAGGCTTTGTGAATTTTCGTTCGCGACTCACCGGATGGATCGAGTGCGACGTGTGTCAAGGGGGAGGTTAGGCAGGGACTAGACGTGGTGTAGGCAGAGTGGTTTCGCCTCCGGTGGTCATGGATGGTGGGGCCGGCCATTTTTCTCGATGACGTTCGAACCTTGGGTTCGAGCATCAGGTCATTTTTTGATCTGATAATCTTCGAAGGGATTTGAGTTTGAATTTTGGTAGTCGAGATGTTTTGGGATTTGCTGGTGGTAGCGCAAGTCACCGGAGGCGAGGCGACCCACTGTGCACGTGCACGGTGGCGAGGTGATGTTCGTTGGTCAGTGAGTCGTCGCGTGCTCGTACTCGTGGAATTTGAGGGTTGCTTCGGGTTTCTCTTCGGGGTCGCATGCGCGAGAGTGGCTTTTGTGTTTATTTATAACTTTACTTTAAAAAAATGATAAGAAGAAAGGAATCGGGGAGAGGGAGAAGAAGAATGGGTTTCAGGGGGGACTCGGGGAAGTTTGCGTGCAAACCAAAGTTGCACTCGAGACTAAATAGGAGGAGACCCGGGTTTTTGTAATTGCAGTATTGAATTTTCAAGATGAAGCTAAATGAAAATCTTTTTTTATCAAGATTAAGATTGAAATATAAATAACTGTTAAATGGTTGTAAGTTAGAAGCTGGTTACATGTTTTAATTAGTTTTTGTTAATACTTAACGATGTTTAAGCCTTAATTATTATTATTTTAATCAAGTAATTACAGTATAAGTTAAGTAATTACTTTAAGCTAGAAGTGTAACCGATTAACATTTAAGTTTGTAGTTAGTAGTAATTTGAGTTTCAAAATTTTTAAAGGCATTATTCTAATTACTTACAGGAAGTAATTAAGAATGTTTAAGTGATTGATAAATGAATAATTAACTACTTAAGTTAATAAATGAATGATCAATAGTTAACTAATCAAATAATTTAATTGTGAATTAATAGTTAATTAATAAAGTCATTAAGAATTAAGGATTTATAATTGACTAATTAAGTAATTAATAGTTAAATAGTTAAGTAATTAAGTTTCATTAATTAATAATTAAGGTTATCAATTAATGAATAAGGAATAGTAATTAAAGATAAACAACTTGATTATAAAGTAACTAATTAAATAAATGAAATAAATAATTAATTAAATAATTAAGATTTAATAGTTGATTAAGAAATCATTAATTAGATGATTAGAAATGAAATAGGTAATTAATTATTAATTAATGATTAATCAAATAGAGTTAAGTGATTAACTCTCAGGTAATTAATTCTAAATTGAATTAATTACAAATAAGATTTAAAGGTAATTGCTTATGGACTGTTGTGATTGAATATCTGATTGGATATTTATGTGATGATATCCTATGTTACTCTATGATATGCTATGTTATATCTATGATGCTTGTATATGTTTTATCTGTGATAAATGCTATGTTAATTCAATTGATGAATTTAAATTATTTAAACTGTTTAAGTTAATTAGGCAACTTGGCCCTTAAAATGGCGGTTGGATTCGATGAGATCGGGATCGGAAGAATCAAATTTGATTCTTCGAAAACCTCATCGATCCAATTTAAACGTTAGGTCGTGAATCCTGAGATGAAGATTGAGATGGTGTATTCAAAATGCAAGGATTATCGTCGTTAACTCTGAGGGTGATTCCAAAACGAGTGTAACGAGATAATGCCTTCGGTTTCGTTCGAACCCGGAATGAAATTGTATGGATTGAATGCTTTCAGCACATCGTCAGGCGGGCGATGAGCATTCTAAGAAATATGTTCTGTAAAGGTAATCGCAGCCTCAAGCCTCATCAACCGGGAATGGCTCAAACAGGGGAGATGCAGCAAGGTTAGGTGGGTCATGCCCAAGCAGGACAAGATTTTCCCCTGTCTAGATGTCCCTTTTTATTCGGCTTAGTGAGCGGTTGGTCGCGCCAACTGCAGGGTTATCTTGTTCGGGACTGTTCAGTAAGGAATGGTTCCGGCCTTGTGTTGCAGGGGAGCGGGCGTACTCCTCGGTACGGTGATCTAGGCCCCGTACTGTGACGGGCGGTACCCCAGTAGCCCTGCCATTGTTGGAAATCCATTTTCCCTACGAGACCCTACGGTTTTGATTTGTATTGCCCACTCTCGTAGCTAGTAGCTGGAATTTAATGAATGTAACAATTTCGGCTATTTTCTATTTACTTGAAAACCCTAGACACTATTATAATATCATATGATTTTCTATGAAATGTTTTGGTTAGCCTAAGGTAAAAACTTACCCGTATTTATTTGTGGGGAGTCTTACGTGATACCTTTATTTTCAAACGTTTTTCAAAGTTAAACAACTTTAAACCATTTACTCATATCAGACCCATGTCCGACCCGGAGTTTATATTTGTTTTTCATAAACTCTTGGGTACTCAAATTTTTATGAGTAGCCAAGTGATAGGTTTCGGACTTTGATTTCTGGAGGAGCTTGGAGCAGGAGTTTCCATACGTATGTAGCTATCTGTTTAGTGCCGTTGTGTTAGTTGATGTGTACTGTATCTCTGTTGTATATTGTGATAGATGTATGTATGGCTATCATATGTATTGATATTGTATAACTCTGATATTTGTAAAAACTATGCAACGGTTAGATGATATATTATATTTTGTTCCGTTCCGCTGTGAGATTCTGATGTTGTTGTTCTTTCTTTCTCTTTTTTTCTATTTCTACCCCTTTCTTTCTTATTGATGATACGTCTTTCTGGTAGTAGAAGGGTGGCTCGTCACACTTGGTATCAGAGCATAGGTTTGTGATGACCTTGTCTCTAGTAGTGATTACTCATAGAATAGAGTTTGTAGAACTCTAAAATGAGTTTGAGTGTATTAATACATATGAGCGCGTATTTGTTAGTGAATATAAAATTGTTTTTATATTGTGTTGATTTATCTGTTGAGTGTTTATGGATTCTGGTCGATGTGTGGGACGCCATTTCATCGATAGGGATTTCTAAACTTTTAAACAAGATTGACCGACATAGTATTATTTTTAAAGTAGGGTAAATGAAATAATTTTACCCAAAATTATATTTTGATATAAAAGAAATATTTTTCTGAAATTATTATATATGTTTGGATGATTGGTTGTTAATACTACAATTTAAAATTGGAATGGTTTATAACCAAATAAAATTATCTAAGTAAGGTTTAAATAGAAAGGAATATAATTAAAACTTGATTAACCTAGAATTTAAGTCCCGGGAATTTGAAAAGATGTTTAAATGAATTTAAACAAAGGATTTGGAAATTTAAAAATCTTAGGAATGTTTGAAATGTTTTTCCAAAGATTTGAAGGCAATAATGGAATATTGTTTTGGAAAAATATGGTTGAATGGAAATTGTTTTGGGAAGAATTTGTGAAAGTAAGGAAGCACTGAACTCACTTCTGTCGCTGGAAAATAATCCTGATGATGATGGCCACATCATCAGTATTCATTTTCGAGTTTCTAAAGTGATGGATTGCTATCAGGATATTGTTCGGACTTGTTGGGTATACAAGTTGTTTTAGAAATTTTCAGAAAGAGAAAATTTGTTTTGGTGAAAACAAGTGTTTGGAATTTGAAAATTTGATTTGACACCAAGTGGGTAAGTGTAGTTATCATTTCAAAATTGTTTTGGAAATGAAAACCGGGAAATTGAATTCTAAGAATTCAATTTAATAATGTGAAAGGTTTGAATAAATCAACTATCGAACTTATAAAGTAAAGTTGATATTAATAAGAAGAAATTGGGAATTTTAATCCCGGAATTAAAATTTAACTTAAGTAAATGAAAATAAGAAAACATATTGGAGTTTAACCTGAGATAAGTTAAATGGGATTGTAGTTCAGAATGAACATAGTTGGATATAAAATTTGAAGGTAAAATGATTGTAATTGTGAGGTGGAAATTTATACTTTAAGACAGTAAGTGCTATATATATAATCTGAAATTGTGGTTATAAGATGGAATGACTCAAATGAGCAATATAATCTTTTAAGTAAACAAATAATTTTTGGGCTCAGCTTTTGAGAAATAAATTTTGAAGGAATGGTAAGTAGCTAAATTTAACTGAAATGAGATTGAATTTAAATGAATTCAGTCGAGTTATAGATAATAGTGAACGGAATAAATTCTTAAGTAAATAAGTATTGAATTGAATTAAAAAAGAATTGGTGGAATAGAATAAACCTAAGTTGTGGGTGGAACAGTTTGAAGAAAACAAATGACTTAAGTAAATTGTGAGATGATTATTTAAAATATTGGTTGTCAAGTTTAATAAAATGGTGGAATCAAACTTTTTGAAATGAAAGAAAAAGCAATGAAAGAATTGTGAATAAATTAATTGTGGTGGAGTCAAGTGTAAATTGAGTTGGAATCAATTTAAAATTTGTTATGAAGCTTAAGTAATTATTTATTCACAATAATATGGTCACACTACATATAGAAATGAGTTGTTTTGAAGTAAACAAGATTAGATAAAATTCTATGAATTATTGGAAGCAAAATAGGATGATTTTGAATATGAGTTTGTTTTGCTCAAATGGATTATATGTCTAAGCAAGTAAGTTGTAAATCACTTAAACTGAAGAGAATGATTTGAGAATTGGTTAAAATTAATTGTGATAAGGATTAGAACCTTACATATGTGCTTATGGAAATATGTAATGCTAAATAAATGGAGACTCAAAACTTTTCAAAATTTGAAAACTATAAAAAAAAATTAAAACTTTAGCAACAAAACAATTTCAAATTGAAAATTGATGGTAAATTAGTGGATGAAACTAATTTAACATAATGATAGGAATCAGTTATAAATGAAAGATAGTCAATAAAATTAAATATTCAGAGTTGAAGAAAATTTGAATTCACATGGAATTAGAAATTCAAATTGGAAATAAGAAGATATAAAGGTTAAGGTGGTAGAATAATGATGTGAGAGATATATAATGCTCATATTAAACTTAAGAAATGAAGAGTGAAATTCTTAAGTAAATTTGGTATTGAGAAAATTTCTAAGTGGATAGAAATCAAAATAATGTGAATAAAAGAAATTGATATGGTTGATAATCAATGGATATAAATACGTAGGATGTATGTATATTATTTTATTCGCATAACAATTTGATCCAGATTCGAGCACAGAATTTCGAGATAGTTATATATCGATCCGAGTTGGGATTTTTCACTCGATTTTCGACGACGAACCATGATATGGATTTTGATTGGTTCTGGAAATTCTCTATCATAGTTGTGACTATGCAAGGAGAATGACAGTTTCGATCAAGAAACCAGTTCTGAGTCCGCACTAGGAAGTCGGGTGGACGATACTAGTTCGGAAATGAAATTGTGTGATCGAGAGAGCGATCGGATTTGATATTGCGTACGAATGATATATGTACATCGTACAGGCTTGATTGAATAGAAATTGAAATTCTGTAAACAAATTAATAAATTTGGAAAGAGTTAATACTGTAGATTTCAGAATTGAATTGCCAGAGTGGATATCTGAACTTATTGTGTATTCTGTATATCCCATCTTAGAAATTTGTTCATAATTCATCAGTTGTTAAACCAGTAATTCAAGAATCCAGTTTGGATTGTTAATCATCGAGAAACAAACTCTCGATAATTTTAGGGAAGCTTATCCTGGTTTGTGTTCGGATAACTAGTGATGTTTGTTAGGATAGACTGTTTGATTTTTTGTTAATATATAAATGATCTCTATGTTTGAATGGTTGATATAACAGTTTTTAAGTTATCCTTGATTTAAATTTCGGGGACGAAATTCTTTTAAGGGGAGAGGAATGTAACGACCTTGGATTTTGGCCTCGTTCATTTTAAATAAATATTTAATCTGATTAAATGAAATGTGGACTCATCATGTTAAAATTAAAATGATTTTGGAAATATTGCCATTTACTTATATAAATTGCACTTTAAATAGGAGATTGATTTGGAAATTTGAAATAGATCTCAATAATATTTAAAATAAAATTATTCTTATGTAATTCAATTAAAATAAAATTTATCTTATATGATTGAATTACAATACTTTGTCTTATTAACATATATATTGTTGTGAATGAAAATGTTCAACATAAAACCACAGTTTATCAACAAAATATAAATATTAAATATAAGTAAAACTTAAGAGTATAATATAAATATTGATAATCAAAATATAAAATATAAATATAAATATAAATAAGTAAGCAATTGAATATCATTAAATACGGATAGTTAAATATGAAGAATAATTATAAATATAAGTAAATTAACCGTATAATTATTGACTGTCAAAATATAAAATATAACTGTAAGTACAAACAAGAATTAAGTACAGCACAAAGCAAAATAAGAGCTAAGTAGAAAAGAAAATTGGAAATTAGTCAAATATGAAAGTGAACCTGACAAAAACATCTCTAAAACAAATGTTTTGTTGTTCAAGCAAGACCAAATGTTAGCCTGCAAAGTGACAATCAACAAATAAACATTTTTATGGATAGTAAACCATGATTATAACCTGCACATGATTCAATCTGGAAGTACATAGCAAACCCAAATATCTTTGCTCCAAAATACAAGAATCCGCAAACATTTAATATATGTAAACAAATTTGAACACATGCATTTATTAGCACAACTATTTGTCAAGAAGAGATCTTCCAGCCGAAGTTCAAATATCGTTTCAAGTTTAAAACATCTCTGCCTTAAACAGGGTAAGCAGTGTACTAATATAAGACTTGTGAAACAAGACAAAGTTTTATGTATGGTTATTCTCACCCAAAATCAAGTCAGGCTGCACTTTTTAAAAAATATATATGAATGAATAAGCTTCAACCATAAGGCAGGGTAATATAAAGCTCAATATGCTTTTGAAATTCAAGTTGAACAATCCTGAAAAGAAAAAAAACATTTATATAAAGATAAGTGTGATAATATATACAAGACAAAACTAATTAATGGGGCACACAAACTAATCTTATCAGCCTACTATTTGGAAATAAAAATCTCTGGTACAAATATAAAAAAAATGTTTCAAGTACATAAAAATCTCATACAACATGTTTTCGGCCTGTATACCCTCCCTATTTATATCATCTTATATTTTCAGTTTGTTCATAAAAATAAATAAAACTGCAATTTGAATTTAATACAAACAAATTTGTTTAACATCTACAACATCAGAAGTTGGAGTTTGAAATTCAAAGCTTGAAGGCTGGGAAACTGTGTTCATCTGGAAACTGAACTACCCTCTGTTAAACCATATGTGAGTAAAGTTAATTCTTAAAAATTTTAAGTTATTTAAGTAGTTCAATCTCACTTGATAAATTAATTGAATATACTTCTGTTGCATATATGTTGTGATCTTCTGTGTTTTCTATAAAATTTGTACAGGTTTCATGTTTGTATAAATATGTCAAGGTATTCCAATTTAGCCATTAATAAACTTAGATTCTTCAACAAACATGTTTATATACAAAATATCTCTACAGCAAACAATCATAAGGGTGTTAACTATTCAAATTGAATGTCTTCATAAACGAGCTAAACTTTGACCTACAAAATAGTACAATCTTCATACAAATATCTTTACAATATAAACATGTAAATAATTATGCAAGCATATTATGAAGCAAAGCATTAATTATCATCAACTCAGCCACTCTTTTGTTCAAAACAAATACTACAAATCTTTTCTTTGCAGTAATTAAAGTCTGCCATATCAGAACAAATAATAGCTACACCAGAAAGCACCTCCTTTCATTCACCTACTGTTTCTTTTGTATATATATACATACATCTTTAGTTCGTTCAGTGAAATATATTAGTAAACCTGAAAACAAAAAGAAGAAAGAGGAACAGAAAAGAGCTAAAGACAGTAAATCTCAGGACAGTTTCAAGTTTCAAATAATCTTCAACAATGTTTTGTTTACAGGAATTATGACAGGTGAGTAAACTTATTATTTTCAATTTAAATTTTTATATTTAACTTACAAAGATATGTGCTTTGATGTCTGCTTTAAACATGTTGTCTTGAATACTTCCTGTTGCTCTGTAATATATGTAGTTGTTCTTCAGGAGCTTTGAATATCTGAACAGAGTAAAGCAAAGAAATTGCAAATACTTATTCATGTAGATGTTTTAAAACTTGGATATTGATGCAAATTTAAGTTGTTATCCAAATCAAAGGCTTACAATCTAGTTTTGAGGTTTAACAGTATTTTATCAATACTGTTTATTCAAGTATCAAGAAAAAGAGAATTAAAGTCAAAAATTTGAATGTTTAAATTTGTAAATTCAATAACATAATCTGATTTCGTATACATAATTAGGATTTTTAGCATAAAAATTTTGATTTATAAGATATTCAGAGCAGTTTTAAAAAGAAGTTGTATTGGATTTTCGTCAAATTTGGATGATTGAGTTGATTTTTATTTCTGTAAATTGATATGAAACAAGCTTGTAATCCATTTGACACAAGAAAAATGTCAAATTATTTTTCGAACACATAGATAATGAGTTTGGGATTAAGGTAGGGTTTTGGTCATGAGTTTTACTGGGCTTTGTGAATTTTCGTTCGCGACTCACCGGATGGATCGAGTGCGACGTGTGTTAAGGGGGAGGTTAGGCAGGGACTGGACGTGGTGTAGGCGGAGTGATTTCGCCTTCGGTGGTCATGGATGATGGGGCGGGCCATTTTTCTCGATGACGTTCGAACCTTGGGTTCGAGCGTCAGGTCATTTTTTGATCTGATAATCATCGAAGGGATTTGAGCTTGAATTTTGGTAGTCGAGACGTTTTGGGATTTGCTGGTGGTAGCGCAAGTTGCCGGAGGCGAGGCGAGCCACCGTGCACGTGCACGGTGGCGAGGTGATGTTCGTTGGTCAGTGAGTCGTCGCGTGCTCGTACTCGTGGAATTTGAGGGTTGCTTCGGGTTTCTCTTCGGGGTCGCATGCGTGAGAGTGGCTTCTGTGTTTATTTATAACTTTACTTAAAAAAAATGATAAGAAGAAAGGAATCAGGGAGTGGGAGAAGAAGAATGGGTTTCGGGGGGGGACTCGGGGAAGTTTGCGTGCAAACCAAAGTTGCACTCGAGACTAAATAGGAGGAGACCCGGGTTTTTGTAATTACAGTATTGAATTTTCAAGATGAAGCTAAATGAAAATCTTTTTTTATCAAGATTAAGATTGAAATATAAATAACTGTTAAATGGTTGTAAGTTAGAAGCTGGTTACATGTTTTAATTAGTTTTCGTTGATACTTAATGATGTTTAAGCCTTAATTATTATTATTTTAATCAAGTAATTACAGTATAAGTTAAGTAATTACTTTAAGATAGAAGTGTAACAGATTAACATTTAAGTTTGCAGTTAGCAGTAATTTGAGTTTCAAAATTTTCAAAGACATTCTTCTAATTACTTACAGGAAGTAATTAAGAATGTCTAAGTGATTGATAAATGAATAATTAGCTACTTAAATTAATAAATGAATGATTAATAGTTAACTAATCAAATAATTTAATTGTGAATTAATAGTTAATTAATTAAGTGATTAAGAATTAAGGATTTATAATTGACTAATTAAGTAATTAATAGTTAAATAGTTAAGTAATTAAGTTTCATTAATTAATAATTAAGGTTGTCAATTAATGAATAAGGAATAGTAATTAAAGATAAACAACTTGATTATAAAGTAACTAATTAAATAAATGAAATAAATAATTAAATAAATAATTAAGATTTAATAGTTGATTAAGAAATCATTAATTAGATGATTAGAAATGAAATAGGTAATTAATTATTAATTAATGATTAATTAAATAGAGTTAATTGATTAACTCTCAGGTAATTAATTCTAAATTGAATTAATTACAAATAAGATTTAAAGGTAATTTCTTATGGACTGTTGTGATTGAATATCTAATTTGGATATTTATGTGATGATATCCTATGTTACTATGTGATATGCTGTGTTATATCTATGATGCTTGTATATGTTTTATCTGTGATAAATGCTATGTTAATTCAATTAATGAATTTAAATTATTTAAACTGTTTAAGTTAATTAGACAACTTGGCCCTTAAAATGGCGGTTGGATTCGATGAGACCGGGATCGGAAGAATCAAATATGATTCTTCGAAAGCGACATCGTTCCAATTTAAACGTTAGGTCGTGAATCCTGAGATGAAGATCGAGATGGTGTATTAAGAATGCAAGGATTATCGTCGTTAACTCTGAGGGTGATTCCAAAACGAGTGTAACGAGATAATGCCTTCGGTTTCGTTCGAACACGGAATGAACTTGTATGGATTGAATGCTTTCAGCACATCGTCAGGCGGGCAATGAGCATTCTAAGAAATATGTTCTGTAAAGGTAATTGCAGCCTCAAGCCTCATCAACCGGGAATGGCTAAAACAGGGGAGATGCAGCAAGGTTAGGTGGGTCATGCCCAAGCAGGACAAGATTTTCCCCTGTCTAGATGTCCCTTTTTATTCGGCTTAGTGAGCGGTTGGTCGCGCCAACTGCGGGGTTATCTTGTTTGGGACTGTTCAGTAAGGAATGGTTCCGGCCTTGTGTTGCAGGGGAGCGGGCGTACTCCTCGGTACGGTGATCTAGGCCCCGTACTGTGACGGGCGGTACCCCAGTAGCCCTGCCATTGTTGGAAATCCATTTTCCCTACGAGACCCTACGGTTTTGATTTATATTACCCACTCTCGTGGCTAGTAGCTGGAATTTAATGAATGTAACAATTTCGGCTATTTTCTATTTATTTGAAAACCCTAGACACTATTATAATATCATTATGATTTCCTATGAAATGTTTTGGTTAGCGTAAGGTAAAAACTTACCCGTATTTATTTATGGGGAGTCTTACGTGATACCTTTATTTTCAAACGTTTTTCAAAGTTAAACAACTTTAAACCGTTTACTCATACCAGACCCATGTCTGACCCGGAGTTTATATTTGTTTTTCATAAACTCTTGGGTACTCAAATTTTTATAAGTAGCCAAGTGATAGGTTTTAGACTTTGATTTCTGGAGGAGCTTGGAGCAGGAGTTTCCAGACGTATGTAGCTATCTATTTAGTGTCGCTGTGTTAGTTGATGTGTACTGTATCTCTGATGTATATTGTGATAGATGTATGTATGGATGTCATATGTATTGATATTGTATAACTCTGATATTTGTAAAAACTATGTAACAGTTAGATGATATATTATATTTTGTTCCGTTCCGCTGTGAGATTCTGATGTTGTTGTTCTTTCTTTCTCTTTCTTTTCTATTTCTACCCCTTTCTTTCTTATTAATGATACGTCTTTCTGGTAGTAGAAGGGCGGGTCGTCACAGGGTATATTGCATGATCCTACATGAACTCCTTCCTAGATAATATTTAAATAATTTAATTATAGAAGCATGTATGGACTTTGCTAAAGTATAGTATGAAAGAGTTTGTGGTTTGCCCGAGGGGTAATTATGTAATTTGTTACGTATATCGAATCCTATAGTCAATCTTGTTCATAATAAAGTGTTTTATTTTTGTTATTTTATATATAATTAATCAAGTAATTAATTTCAAGTATATTAATAAGAAATCTTTACATAAATGCTTTTGAGATGGGGGTATTAAGTAGCTATTAGAGGTTCTACATCCTCCCTATTTAGGAAGTATTAAATGGTTGGTGTTAGTGGTTAGGCACGGTAGCGGATATCTTGAGAAGGGTCCGCTTCGGGTTTGAGGTATTAAGTAGATATTATAGGGTCTGCCTCTTCCATAAAGAGGTATTAAGTGGCCTGATGAGATAATGTGATGTCATACAGACAACGCTGGAGAGGAGTATGCCTTAGGATAAGTATTAAATGATGGGGACCTACCTAAAATATAGGAATTAATTTGTTAGAGTTTGTCTAGTTCCCATTGAAAAGGTATTAATGGTTTGGGTATTACCTCTTACATTGTTAGGATATGATTGGTGGTAGTTGCATGAGATTGGAAAGGGTCATTGGCCTACGGTTAAGGGTAAGTTGTAGAGTAGAGATGTCTTGGTAATATAGCAATTTCTATAAAGCCTTATCTAGGTGTCATCGGTCTATATAGTAAAGACCAATTGACTAGTGGTTATGTTGCAGAGGTTTTGCATCGGGGACTAAAGTATTAAGTAGCCATTATGGCATTCGCCTCCTATATAAGAAGTATTAAGTGGGGTGGGTTTTTGGGTACTGAAATGATTAAACATAGGCATATACTTATATTGTTATACCATGGAGAAGGTTAGGTTAGACATATCGTATGTGCACATAAGATTTAATGGATTAGCCATAAATAATAGACATAATATTTAAATGAACACGAATTGGCATAAAATAATGAGATGGGTAAAGTATCTAATTTTCCAATCATCAAAACAATATTCTGACCCCACTCCTCATAACAACCCATTAGGTTTAGAAGGACGGGATACTGGAGAAAGATGGAAATAATAGATGGTGAAGTCTTCTTATTCATGCTTGGAGCAGATAAGGAAATTAAATATAAAAGGAATGATATTCCAAGGTGGTAGCCTTAGTTAATACGTATGTTATATTATAATTTTCAATTCTGTTGTGGGTTATTATTAATCACACTTTGTTATACTTGTGTTTGTTATAGTAGTCAAAACCAATAATCCGTGCTCTAATGAACTTAGGTCTTGATTTGGTCAACTTTCAAGCCTATGATGTGTGGGTTGTTACAGAAACATGGGGTTACGTGTTCGTAATTATTGCATAATTAAGGAATGACTCATTCGAGGGTTTCCTTTTGGTTAATAATAACAAGATCAAATAGGAAATATCACGGTGATGATGTTGCATAGTCTCTTCAACTTGAAATACTATGGAGCTTCAATGTAAATACTACAATTTAATTATAGTTAAATAATGGCATGGAAATCCATCAAGCGACTATTGTAACACCCATAAAATTAATAGGAAATTAAAAAAATGATAATAAGGCTAAAAATGAAAAAAAATGCTGGAATTTGGCGAAGAAAGTTACACCATTGTGTTCTCGGTGATTCTCTGATCAATTTTCATGTATAAATTCCTGTAATTAGAGCTTAAACAGAAAAGTTATTGACGTTTGTCCGTTTGAAGTTTTCGAATTTAAATAATTCAATCAAATTGAAAAGTTAAATTTAAATAATGGTTAACATAAAAAGAATCAAATAGGGTATATTTTAAATGTTATAGAGTAGTTAACGTTTAAGAAGATGTCAACGTTAGTGTGAAAAAGGAATTAAATCAAGAAAATGAAAACAAACAAATTAACCTTCGCAAATAGGGACATGTCGAATTCCTCACCATGGTTAGTTGACCATAAACAGTTGACTGGTGATTCTTGCAATGGCTAGGGTTTTATTAGGCATGAACAACCTAAACTTTTTAATTTCAAATGGACTTAAATCTAACGGTTTTAGTATCTTCTAACCACTATAAGTAAGAGAATAGCCCCTCACTTTTATTCATAAATTATTTAGGAACCCTAGTAAAGATCTGTCAGTCTTCTTCCTCAACTATGTTCAACAATTCAAATTCAAGGGAGAAAGGCAATAGTTTTATAAAAATATATTTTACTTCTACATTTAGTCTTCTCTAATCCCTGAGTTTATAATCTAATTAATATAGAATCCAATTGTTGTACATTTCAAAAACTAGAAGTTTGAAGGAGAGATTAGGATCGAGCGTGAAGCAAATCCAAATGGAAGCTAGAAACCATGTATAATTAGTATTTTTCAGATTTCAGTATTTTTGTAGTAGATGTTTGGAGTTGTTTTGTGCCTTGGAGAATTTTATTCACGAAAACCCTAAAACTAAAACCCAAAAATTCTCCTAAATGAGATCTTAATTTTTATTATTTACTGGAATCTCAATTGTTTTATGTTTAGTGGGATCAAAAATGGCCACCAATAACAAAATAATGTGAAAATACCACCACTCCAATATTAAATATCCAAACAGAGAACAAAATGCGCAGATCACAAATTCAATAGAAAAAAAGTAAATGAATACGCGAATTTTATAGGCAAACTTTGACCTATGTCCACTCTAATAATCATTTTTTATACTGTAGGATTACAAATACAATTTGTTTTAGCCTTAGAAAATTAATGAAGGAAGGAAAGAGAAACAACAAAGAAGAGCCAAAAGAAGAAGATCCTTTACAATGAGCTAATGATCCTGTATTCATAGGAAAATACGTATCAAGATGAAAATCCATGGGCAGAAGACCGAGGCCAAGACAAACTCATCCAAAAAAAGGGGGCCATCTAGGCTTTTATGAGGGATCGGGATTGACCCATATATGGGGTATCAGCATCGATCGATCAAGGGGGCCACATGGGGCCCAACGATTGGTTTTGATGGTGCACTCTGACTCCCTCTACATGTTTCCTGAGTTGCTTGCCTGATCCCTTTGGTACTTATTGAGTTATTGAGTGATCATTGTTGAGTTGAACTGCCAATCCGAGTGATCCATAGCCATAGTGATCTGATCTGGTCTAATCCTAACCATATTGATCTAATCGGAACCCCTACCTAGGCAAAGTGAAAATCCATAATTAGCCATTTCTTGGATGTTATTTGCTTGAATCCACTTGACTATCATCCATAGCCTTACTTATAACTGATATTTGAACCTGATAATCATCTCTATAGGCTTTCTGCCTTGATAATTACGAGATTCATTGGGTTAAGTCGATGATATCACGGCCTTGCCAAAAGACGGGATAACTTTTTCTTCCCAAAACAAGCCTTGCGATAGGAAGGCGTATTTTGAATTATCATAAGTTTGAAGTCCGAAATCCGTAATCTGTCGATAGCCGAGTTTCTAATTCAAAATCCAATCCTTTGCCAAACCATATTATTGTAGTCCACGACTATTATGAGTCAATAGCCAACTCCAAAACAATTCCAAACCCTTAGCCAAACCCATTTCCAACCAAAGCCAGTCACCGAATCCATGATCTCACCAGATCGTTTGCCAATTCCAAGGTCTCGCCAGACCATTAGCCTAGTTCATAGTTTCTCTACCCTAATCATGGCCTCTTTAAGCTCTTACTGGACCCCATCTACTCACTCTTTGGTGAAAGGGGGACCAACGATAAGTAAGTCGATCCTATCATTCTCCGGTAAAGAGGCAATACTTCCTGCACTCCGGTTCAGTATCCCCGAATATAAAGAGATGTCATGGCCTTCCTAGGCCGATCATGGTTTATTCGAACCCTTATTGAGCCCCACTCAATCTCCGGCAAGAAGGGCACAATATAAGCACATCGATCCCATCGCTCTCCTGCGAAGCGTCCTACTTCTTGCTTCTCCGGTTCTGTCTCTCTAATCATAACGCAATGCGATCTGTGGGGTATTATTCTTTGGCCTGAATTCCCTAGTCAAGGACCTAATCCTTGTATGGGTCGATCCCTTCGCTCTCCGACGAAGGGACTCGCACCTTGCAGTTGACGCCTCGTGTCTCTGGTCAGTATAATGACGACCTTATTCATTTGTTACTTTTAAAAGCAGATTTGGGCATTCCAAAATCCATTCATTAAATTATTAAATTTAATTTTTTACAACCAAAAAAACCAAAAAATTAAAAATAAGGAAAACCAAAAACTGCTTCTCCAAGCATGACGGTTTTTCGTCAACTTAGAGCATGCCTAAGGACCGACCTCGATTCCGTACATGTGTAAGTGACTTAACCATTTTATTCTAGAGTTTATTATTTAGTTAAATCATGTCGTTCTGATCAAGAGATAACGATCCGCGACCTCAATCTAAGGCATTTCCATTTATGCAGATGGTGGCTGCTTCTGCTCCATCGCCGTAGTCCGAGTCCTTAAATATTGTGGTAGCCTATAATCCTTGACGTGTTCCCTTACCATATCATTCAAGTGCCCGCAATCGTTGGTAGTGCACCCATCTAACTCATCGAATAAGAATTATTTTCCTAATACCCTCTCGCACTTAGTGGTCTCCCTCCTTACCGGCTTTGCATATGGAAGGCGTCCTCAGGTACCCAAATAAATCATTTCCAAAGTGTCATTCAAATCAATATAAGAAGAGAACTTCGTTTCCCTCCTTTGCTGCTTCAATTTGTTGTAGCTACCATCTTCTTTCTGATTTCTTTATCTTTGCTTGAATCTTCCCTAGACAGTACTTCGTCCCTCGTAGCATTAACCTCTTCTCCACTTGCCTTAGCATCTTCATGCGGCAAGAATCTCTCAGCTTTATAGAAAAATTCTCTGAGATACAATGGTGGATCTCATTCCAGTGAAATCTAAAAGTTGATGTAGTCTAAAATCCTAGATACCCTCGCCGTTAAGACTATTGATGGATCCGACCGATCCATCAAAGCGACTGTCACATTAATCGTGTCAAGAAATCCCTCAAGGACTCTCCTGTCCTCTGCTCTATTGTTTCTAATGTTATTATGCTCCTCGAACTCGTAATGTGGACCCAAAATCACTTCATGAATTTATCAACCAGCTCCATCCAAGTACTGATTGAACTGTTATCCAATTGCCGAAACCATATTACTGCTAAATCTGCAAGGTGCAAGGGAAAACATCACCCTATCACTTACTCTGATGCCCTCAAGACTTCTATACGCCTCATATACCTTATTAGATGAATAGTATGGTCAGATTTTCCATCATATGCCCCCAATAATGGTAGCTTAAATTCTAATTGGTTCATAATATGCTTGATGTTAGGAGTGAATGGACTCCTATTTACATCCTGTAAATCTCTATTTACAAATCCTTCTCTCATATCTCCTTTGATAATTTCTGCAAACCTGTTATTATCATCCAAAGATAGCCTCTAATCACCATTTACATCCTACCCTTCGACTCCACAAGGGAATCCTAGAATATGCTCTTCTGTATCTACATCCACATTCTGATCTACACCAACCTACGCAGCATCAACCACTGGCCTACCACGGATCGATCCAGCATGCCCAAGGGCATGCCCCCAAGACCAGGGGATCGGTGCCAATCCCTTTGGGGGGTTCATTGCCGATTGGTCCATGTTGACCTGGAGCCGCCCCCGGCTACTCAACTCTATTCCTCTACATGTTGGCTTCATTTTCCCATTCCTAATTCTGATTTCCACAACTCCTGCAACTCTAATTACTTGATCCAGATTGCCATTATCCTCCTCCATCCTATCCAACTTTCCTTAGAAAATTCTTAATGATCTCCTCTTGTCACTTGATCATCCTCTCCTACATAGCATCCATCATTATATACATCTCGTTCCTTGTCATGAAGATGGAGGAGTGATTAGCCACAACTTCTAAGGAACCTCCTAACTCCCTCCATGGAGACCCTTATCCGTAAATGCTCTCTGTATTAACTGCCTAGCCATTGATCCAAATCGAAGCTCCAAATCCTTTCCAAATCAATGGGTGCTAGTCTTCTCAGCGAAAGCACCAAAATGTTGGGGGTCAAAATGGCCGACAACATCTAAATAATGTTAAACCATCACCAATCCAATATTAAATATCCAAACAGAGGATTAAATGCGCAGATTAACGATTAATAGCAAAAAAGTAAATGAACACGTGAATTTTATAGTGGTTTGGTAAACTATGGTCCTTGTAACATTCTGTATCTGGAGGCCGAAAGCTAAGCACTATGGATATTGCTGTCATCCACAGTATAAACTTTTGGTGAGAACCATGGTAATGTTAATGGAATCCATAATACCAGAAGCACTTGAATATGAACAAAATCAAACATTTCCAAAAACAATAATTTTAGTGATTACATTTCGAATAGTATCATATCCAAGTTACAAAAATACCCAAACGTATCCCTGGCATTGATCAAATATAATTTACAACAATACGACAAGAGCAATATATGAAGATGCCCCCTTGGATGATCAGAACAATATAGAGATAACTATTTTGATACATAACAGAAACAATTTTATATCAGAATTCCTAATTTAGCTATCCGTCAGCCACCTGCTTATTTACGGAAGCTTAATTGCTAAAATTTGCTAAAACCATAAACTCTCAGCCTACTCAGATCAAATTTTGAGCACCCGAGAGTTGAAGGGAAAAAAATTTAAGTCAGACATAAAGCCTAGTATGAATAATTTCTGTTACATCTGTATTTACTGATAAATAGTGAGACCACGCCGTTAGCAGAACGAGTTTCCCCTCACTAATATCTCTATTCAAAACATATATTTTGCCAATCCTTTCTTGCAACCAAGCTGGTTAACCAACTGATCATAATAATAATATAACATTATCCATAATGCTAAAATAGGAAACAAATAGACTAATTGTCTAAAATCTGAGCTATCTGCTCTTTACTGGATTATCTGTCCTAAAATTGATTATACAAAAATAACAATTTCTTTTATTCTAGATAATGGGCTACCCGCCAAAAATAGATAAAAAGGGTAGACTATCTGTCCTAAAGAAGTAGCAAGGTCCGTTATGCTAATAAATGAACTAACTGTTGATATCTGGGCTAACCCTTGCTTATCTGGACTAACTGTCCTTAAAAAGTAGCAAGGTCCGTTATGATAACAAATGAACTAACTATTCATATCTGGGCCAACTATCACTTATTTGGACTAACTATCCTCTGGACTAACTGTCCTCTGGACTAACTCCACTCAAAATGGACTGACCGTCTGAATTTAAATGAGCTAACTACTTGAATTTTCTTTTAGGTTAACTACCTTATAAAATATCTAAGCTAATTAACATGCAAACTTTCCTTGAAAACATTTTTAACATGATTAAGTCCGTTAAATCATATACATACAAGGAAAACATATATTTATCTTTATTCTAAGCTATTTTTTCCACGTTATATATACTTTACTCAAAATAATGTTGATGATGTTCAATAAGGATTACCTGTCCCTTTAAAATAAGTTAAAGTCCTTTATAACTTAAAATTCTTAGGCTATCTTCCTAGTCATTATATTCGAAACCTTTGTTAAAACCTTTAAACAACCCTTCGAAAGCATTGGTGGTAACTCCTTCAAAACCATTGATAAAACACTTCGAAAGCATTGAAGGTAACACCTTCCTATCCTTTAATAAAACATCTTGAAATCATTGAAGGTAACTCGTTCAAAGCATTTAATAAAAGCCTTTTCTCTAAAATCATCAAAATATACGACATCCGCCTTCTTAATCCTTTAAATCTTAGCCTTACAAAAACATTAAATAACCATACATTTCAACCTTGACGAAAGGTTTCTTTGCAGCATAGTCGAAAGATTTCACCTTTGACTTTGTCGAAAGCTTGAGGTACCTCCCTTATTAGATCATTAATAAACCTTTCGCAAGCAATGAAACTTAAAACCTTTCGAAGACATTGGGTTCAATTTAAAACAAGCGAACACCTTTCAGAACATTTCGAAGTTGACTACATTGAAATCTTTAAAACATTTCGATTTAAAACATTTGGATTACGCCTTCAAGTAGAGCAAAAGGATCAAAAAAAATTGGAGTCAAAAGCAACTTCTTCAAAACCTTCATAAAAAATTTCAAAACCATTCGAAAATAATTAAGTGTTGATGTTAGAACCAACCTTTGAAATCAATGGAGAGAGGCAACAAGTTTTATAAAACAAAAGATAGCCTTTGACTCCATCTGTGTTGAAAGGTTTGAAAGCGGCAACTAAGCTTTCAACCTTTTCGAAAGCTATACCTTTCGACTTTTTTTAAAGGTTTCAATTAAAACAAGAAAGCAAACCAATTGAAACCTTTTTCTTTAAAACCATTTGACAGTGCCGAAAGATCTTTGTCGAAAGCTAGCAAGCATATTTTGTTTAAACCCTAAACAGAACTTCATCTCCTTCAAAAGATCTAACCTTTCATCCCTAAACTTTTGACTTCATTCAATCCACTACGTACCAGTTGCCTGATACCATGTGCATTGGTATTTGACTTAGTCGAAAGGTTTGATACCGACCTTGTTGGAAAATTTGGAATGGAGGTGGAACCTCTTGCCGAAAGAGTTGAAATAGTAGAAAAACTATTTATTTGTACTTCAAAATAGTTCTTTTGTAGCCTACATGCCTTGTTTGTCTAAATCTAATTGGTTGCTAGAATTTATATTCAAAAATGCTGTCGACTTTCCTTATTTGGAAATTTAAATAATTTTGAAAAAGCCCCTTTCTCCTTTATAATTAAATAAAGCATTTACATCCCATTCCTTCAATAATTTTATATATCTATTGAAACACCTTGGAAAATTCTGGAAAATTTTCAGAAAATCAATGAATATGTTCTCCTCGACATATAAATTTTTTGGATCCTAACAATAATTATTTTTTCAATAAATAATTTAATAATCCAAAATACCATTTTCTTCCTTAAAAAATTCATAATAATTCCTCAAAAATTCAAAATATTGAAACCCATCTCTAAAATAACTTTTTAGATTATCATAAAAATTCGCAAGGTTAACAGACGTCGTTTAATATGTTTTCATCTTAAAACATGTCATAAAATCTATATGAACATACATAAATCGTCAGTATATATATATATATATATATATATATATATAAAAAAAAATCATTTTATCATTCAAAAACATGGCAAACCTTTGCAAAATCATTTGGATTTAATCCTAAAACCGAAACCATAAAAGTTTAGAGATGTAAACATTACTCACTTTTTCTTTAGAGATTAAGGAGCTTGAGATTTGAATGAGTTTGATTAGAATTTGCTTATCCTTAAGCTTTTATTTAGTTTCCTTTTCTTCTTTCCTTGTTAATGGTGGCCGGCCTTGCTTTTAAATTTAAGAAATGAGAATGAATGTGTATTAAGATACACAGCCTAAGGAAGGTGATATAGGAATGGCCTCTTTCCCATAACACCCTTTCTCTAATTCATTTTAAACCCTTCATTTAATTTATTAGTTAAAAAGGCATGACTACCTTAATTAAATCAAATTTCAATCTCCTAATTTTCTTAGAAGCAATCCATTCATTTAACACTGGTCGAACTTCCAAACAAGACAATACAACTATATTTCCACTAGACCCTGCCTCGGGTCTCCACTGCACTCTGCAATCTGCTAATGCTTCTAAATCTTTCCAGGCAGCCATCATTGCTAACACTGCATTCTGATGTATCCTGCTAAGTGCATCTGCAACCTTTTTTGCTTTCCTTGGTGTATACTCAATCCCAAAATCATAAGCGGCTATGAACTCTAACCATCTCTACTGTCTCATGTTCGGCTCCTTCTGAAAGAACAAATACTTCAGCACCTTATGATCTGTATACATTCAAACCTTTCTCCCAAAAGGTAATGTATCCACACCTTCAAAGCAAAAATCATCGTAGCCAATTCCAAATCATGTGTTGGATACCTGACCTCATGCGGTCTAAGCTGCATAGAAGCATAGGCAATCACTTTACCTCTCTGCATTAGCAAAGCTTCTAATCTTGTTCCATACACATCGGTATAAACTACTAAGTCCCAATTCCCTTCTAAAACGACCAATATAGGTGCATGGGTCAATAAGTGTGTTTCAAACTCTAGAATGCTTCCTTACACTTATCGGTCCATATAAACTTCACATCCTTCCTCGTCAGCATGGTCATAGGTGCTGCTATCCGTGAGAAATCCTTTATGAATCTCCGATATTAACCAGCCAACCCAAGGAAACTCTTAATCTCGGTTACCGTCTAGGATCTCTTCCAATTATTCACTGCCTCGATCTTAGTCGGATCTACTTATAATCCTTCCTTTGAGACTACATGACCAAGAAACTTCTCCTCCTTCTTCCAGAAGTGACAGTTCGAAAACTTCGCTTTCAGCTGATGCTGCCTCAATGTCTCAAGCACCACTCTAAGATGCTCTCTTTCAACCTTAGAGTAAATCAAGATGTCATCTATGAAAACCAGCATAAACCTATCCAAGTGCTCTCAGAAAATCTGGTTCATCAAATTCACAAAGAAAGTTGGATCATTCGTCAGTCCGAATGGCCTAACTAACGATTCGTACGATCCATATCTGGTCCTAAATACTGTCAAAGGTATACTGTCCTCCGCTACTATAAGACGATGGAAACCCGTTGCCAAATCCAATTGAGAAAATACCTTTGCTCCACTTAGCAGATCAAATAAATTGTCAATCCTAGGCAATGAATACCGATTCTTTGTCATTTTCTCATTCAACTTATGATAATCGATACACAACCTCAACGATCCGTCCGGCTTCTTAGAAAACACTACCATTACACCGCACGGCGAACTACTCAGCTTAACAAAACTCTTGCTTTCTAATTCCTTCAACTGCACCTTCAACTCCCTCATCTCAGAAGGGGTCATCCTGCTTGGCGGTCTACTCACTGGTTCCGCTCCTGGAACCAAATCTATTTAAAACTCGATAGCTCGCTTCGGTGGCAATCCAAATACAGGTTAAAACACATCTACGAATTTTCTAACCATGAAAACTTGGCTCAACTCATCATCTGAATCCAAAGCACCCAACAAAGCAAAAACTGCACCGCTAGAACCTCCTACGGTGAACACAATCCAGTCGCCACAATCCGGGTGTCCAAGAGATATCTTCCTACCCTGGTAAAATATCTTACCATCATACTCACCTAATAGGTCAAACTTAAACTGGTCACACCTCAACCCTAGTGTTGCATACCTTCCTATTGGATTCGCAACCCATAAGGAAGTAACTAAATATGTGGATTCAAGGTTAAGCTTATCTATCAAACATCTAGATATATAAGAATGTGATGCACCAGTATCAAATAAAACGCTAAAAGACATACCATGAATCTGAAGCATTCCTTTAAGAACTGCCTTTCCTTTCTCCATGGTTGTTGGCTTGGAAGCGGCAGGCACCAATGCATACACCTTGCCCTTACCATTTCTAATGAGCTCCTTGCACTGGTTCTTATAGTGGCCTATCTAGTCATAGTTGAAGCATCTGACATTCTTCCACTTAGCTACATCCTTTGCTTTCCCCAAGCGACACTCATTAGCAAAGTGCCCTTTCTTGTGGCATTTACCTGGACCCCTTTCGCCTTGCTCTTCTCCAAAGACTCAAGGACTTCTTACTGCCTCAAAGCCATCTTTACCACAATATCAGAAGGATCTCTAAGATGAGACAAAGTAAAACTAGCCAACTCTGGCTTTAATCCTCTAAAACACTTCTTATTCCATTTCAACACGGTATCCACAGAAGCATACCCATTACGGGCCAACTCTTCAAATTTCCTAGTATACTCAATAATTGACATCTCACCCTACACCAGCTCAGCAAAATGCCTAATCAAAGCTGACTATGCCACTATAGACATAAACCTCTTTTGGAATCTCCATTTGAAAACCTCCCATGTTACCGTCTCCTCATCTACTGTCGTTGTTACTCTTTTCCACCAGAACCATGCGGCTCCCTGATGCTACCTTGATGCCAACCTCCTTTTCTGCTCAACATTGAGCCCTAGATCTGCAAAAAATCCTTACGCAGTGCAACAACCAGTTCTCAACTTCAATGGCATCCTCCGTTCCCATAAACGGCTTTCATACAAGCTTCACACGATCACCGCTCATTTCAGCGAAATAATTAACTACCGGAACTTCTGGAACCCCTGCTCCTGTAGCATTTCCTCCTTAACACTCTGACTGCAACACATGCCTGCATCATATTCTTGAAAAACTGATACATGGCTTCCATTCCAACCTTTGGGACTTCAGCACCAACGTTCTCTACCTGACCTTGGCCTCTCCCTGCATTAGGTCTGGCATTCCTTTCAGCACTTCCCCTTCCTTGGTTAACTCTTCTTCTTCTACCATCCATATCTGTATTTAAACCTCATGAAATACAGAAATATAACCTAATCAAAGATAGATGATGGAGATAAAGCGCAAACTTATATATAACAAATACAAGTACGTTACTATAGTGTTAACCCAAACCCAGATCTTACTCTAATTTCTTTGGATTTTTGTTTTCAAAACAAATTTTAATTAAATTTTTCATAAACCTATGCTCTGATACCAAGTTGTAAGATTCCATGTCTGGAGGCCAAAAGCTAAGCGCTATGGATGCTGCAGTCATCCAAGGTATTAACTTCTGGTAACGAAATACGGTAATGTTAATGGTATCCATAATATCAGAAACACTTGAATATGAAAAAAAAATCACAGATTTCCAAAAATAATAATTTTCAGTGACTACATTTCAAATAATATCATAACCAAGTTACAATCCCCAAACGTATCCGAGGCATTGATCAAATATAATTTAAACAATATGCCAAGAGCGATATAGGAAGATGCCCCCTTGGATGATCAAAGCAATATAGACATAACTGTCTTGATATACAATAGAATTTTTTTTTAAACAGAATTCACAATTTAGCTATCCGTCAGCCACCTGCTCGTCTTTGAAAGCTTCTTCGCCAACCTAAAAACCTAAAGCCTTAGCGTACTCAAATCAAATTTTGAGCACCCGAGAGTTTAAGGGGAAGCAAAAACTTCAAGTCAGACATAATGCCTGGTATGAATAATTTCTTTTACATCTTTGTTTACTGATATATAGTGAGATACACACCGCTTAGTGGAATGGGTTTCCCCACCCTAATATCTATTTTCAAAACATATATTTTGAAAATCCTTTCCTACAACCAAACTGGTCAATCAACTAATTATAATGATAACATAGCAATATCCATTATGCTAAAATAAGAAACAAATAGACTGGCTGTCTAAGATCTGAGCTATCTGCTCTTTACTGGGCTATCTATCTTAAAACTGATTATACCAAAATAGCAATTTCTTTTATGCTAGATAATGGGCTATTGCCTAAAATAGGTAAAAAGGGTGGACTAACTGTCCTTAAGAAGTAGCAAGGTTCGTTGTGCTAACAAACGAACTAACTGTTCATATCTGGGCTAACTGCCGCTTATTTGGACTAATTGTCCTTAAGAAGTAGCAAGGTCTGTTATGTAACAAATGAACTAAATGTTCATATCTAGGCTAACTGGCGCTTATCTGGACTAACTATCCTCTCGGTTGACTGCCTTCAAAATGGATTGACTATCCAAATTTAAACGAGCTAACTGCCCGAATTTTCTTTTGGGTGAACTACTCTTCAAAACATTTGGGCTAACTGCCCTGCAAATTTTCTCAAAAAACCTTTTCAAAATGATTTAGTCCGTTAAATCATATATATTTGTATATAAGGAAAACATATCTTTAGCTTTAATCTAAGCTATTTTTGCCATGTTATATATACTTTACTCAAAATAATGTTGATGATGTTCAATAAGGATTATCGATCCTTTTAAAATAAGTTAAAGTCTTTTATAACTTCAAATTCTTAAGCTATCTGCCTAATCATTATATTCGAAACCTTTTTTAAAACCTTTAAACAACCTTTCAAAAATAATGAAGGTAACTCTTTCAAAACCATTAATAAAGCCCTTCGAAAGCATTGAAGGTAACTCCTTCATATCCTTGAATAAAACCTTTCGAAATCATTGAAGGCAACTCCTTCAAAACATTTAATAAAAGCTTTTCTCTAAAAGCTTTAAAACATATGAAATCCACCTTTCGAAAACATTGAAAAACCAAACCTTTCGACCTTGTTGAAAAGTTTCTTTTCGGCCTAGTGGAAAGGTTTCACCGTTCGACTTTGTCGAAAACTTGGGGCACCTCTCCTATTAGATCATCAATAAACCTTTCGAAAGCAATGAAACTTAAAACCTTTTGAAGACATTGGATTCAATTTAAAATAAGTGGAAATCTTTTGAAACCATTCAAAGTTGACTACTTTGAAACCTTTAAAACGTTTCAATTTAAAACATTTGGATTACGCCTTCAAGTAGAGAAAAAGGATCATAAAAACATCGGATTCAAAAGCAACTGCTTCAAAACCTTTATAAAATCTTTCAAAACCATTCGAAAACAATGAAGTGTTGATGTTGGAACCAACCCTTCGAAATCAATGGAGAGAGGCGTCAAGTTTTATAAAACAAAAGATAACATTTGACTCAATCTGTGTCGAAAGGTTTGGAAGCGGCAACTATGCTTTCAACCTTGTCGAAAACTATGCCATTCGATTTTGTCGAAAGGTTTAATTATAACAAGAAAGCAAACCAATCGAAACCTTTTTCTTTTAAACCATTTGACATTGCCAAAAGCTCTTTGTCTAAAGCTAGCAGGCTTGTTTTCTGTAAACATAAAAAAATTCATCTCCTTTGAAAGCTCTAACCTTTCATCCCTGAACATTTCGACTTCATTCAGTTCACTACGTATCAGTTGCCTGATGCCATTTGCATTGGTATATGACCTACTCGAAAGGTTTGATACCTTTTGACCGTGTTGGAAGGTTTGGAATAGAGGCAGAACCTTTTGCCAAAAGAGTTGTAATAGTAAAAAAAAACTATTTATTTGTACTTTAAAATAGTTCTTTTGTAGCCCACCTGCCTTGTTTGTCTAAAGATGATTAATTGCTAGAATTTTATATTCAAAAATGCTGCCGACTTTCCTTATTTGGAAATTTAAATAATTTTGAAAAAGCTCCTTTCTCCTTTATAATTATATAAAGCATTTAAGTCCTACTCATTAAATAATTTTATATAACTATTAAAACACCTTGGAAAATTCTGGAAAAATTCTAAAAAATCAACTAATATGTTCTCTTTAACATTTAAAATTTTTGGATCCTAACAATAATTATTTTTCCCAAAAATAATTTAATAATCCAAAATACCATTTCCTTCCTTAGAAAATTCATAATAATTCCATAAAAATTCATAAAATTGAAACCCATCTCTAAAAAGTCTTTTTAGATCATCATAAAAATTCGCAAGGCTAATGGATGTCATTTAATAGGGTTTTCATCTTAAACATGGCATAAAATCTATATGGACATATATAAATCGTCAGCATGTATATATAATCATTTTACCATTCAAAAACATGGCAAACCATTACAAAATCATTCAGATTTAATCCTAAAACCGAAACCATAAAAGTTTATAGATGTAAACATTATTCACCTTTGCTTTAGAATTAAGGAGCTTGAGATTTGAATGAGTTTGAATTAGATTTTCTTATCCTTAAGCTTTTCTTTGGTTTCCTCTTCTTCTTTCCTTGTTAATGATGGCCGGCCTTGGTTTTAAATTTTATAAATGAGAATGAACATGTATCAAGATACATGTCTTAAGGAAGCTGATATAGGAATGGCCACTTTCTCATAATACCCCTCCTCTAATTTATTTTAATCCCTTTATTTAATTTATTAGTGAAAAAGGCACGGTTGATTTAATTAAATCAAATCTCAATCTCCTATTCAACACATTACTTTAATTAGTTTATCTAACAAAATGTCCTAAATAATGTTATCAAAAATCTAGGGTGTTACAATCATCCACTCTAATAATCTTTTTTATACTATAGATTACAAATACATTTTGTTTTAGCCTCAGAAAATTAATGGAGGAAGGAAAGAGAACAAAGAAGAAGTGCCAAAAGAAAAAGATCCTTTGCAATGAGCCAATGATCCTGTATTTATAGAAGAAGACGTGCGAATATCAGCTAAAAATCCGCATGTAAAAGACCGAGGCAAAGAGGAACTGATCCGGTAAAAATGGGGCCCATCCAGGCCTTTATGAAGGATCGGTGCTGACCCTTATAGGGGGATCGACATCGATCATTCATGTGGGCCACATAGGGACCAATGATTAGTGGTGGTGGTTCCCTCCGACTTTCTCATCGTGTTTCCTGAGTTGCTTGCTCAATCCCTTTGGTACTTGCTGAGTTATTGAGCGATCGTAGTTAAGTTGAACTGCCAATTCAAGCGATCCATAGCCGTAGTGATCTGATGCGATCCATTCCAAACCATATTGATCTAATCCGATCTCCTGCCTAGGGGAAGTGTAAATCCATACTTAGCTATTTCTTGGAAGCTATTGCTTGACTCTGCTTGACCATCATCCATAGCCTTACTTATAACTGATCCTGTAACGACCCGTATTTTACGTGTCGATAAATCATAAAATAGTTGCCATTAGATCGTTTGCATTGTTTGAGTCAACCTGAGTTAGCTCGTGTGGGAGCTTAGGTCGTGTTGTGGTTTGGATCGGTGGAGCGAGTTAGTGGTAGTTGCCGACTTAAGGTGGTTAGCGGGTTAAGGAGATGGGCCGACCTAAGAGCTAACGGTTTAGGGGAGTAAGCGGCTTAGCAGAGTTAGAGGTATGGAGGTGGACCGACCTATAGGAGATGATGACCTATAGGAGTTAACGACCTGCAGGCTTAAGTCATAAGCGACTTATGGTGATAGGGTGAGTACAGTTAGGTCGTGGACGGGTTATGGTATAGGTCGTAGGTCGTGGAGACCATGTGTATAGTGTTAGGTCGGATACATCGTTGGGTCGGCAGTATAGGTAAGTCGTTAGGTCGGCTAGGTGTTAGGTCGGCCATAGGGTTAGATCGTTAGGTCGTTAGGTATGTTAGGAAGTTAGGTCGGCTACATTTGTGAGTCGTTAGATCGACATGTGTTTTAGGTCGCGTTGAAGGCCTGAGTGTTAGGTCGTAAGTCGTTAGGTCGGCGACGACTTAAGGGGGGGCAGACGACTTAGAAATCTGCCTATAAATAGAGGGGTTTGGTTCACTTTTTGGCATCAGATTTTGAAGCGACGAAGTGCTGCCATTTTTAGAGCTCGACCACAACACTTCTTCACTTCTTTTCTCCACCCTAATCTAGAGCTTACATCCATCTAAGATCAAAGATCCAAGGGCTAAAGTTGAAGATCTACATTCTTCAAAGAGAGATTTCATCATTTGAGGGGAAAGTCTTGTCGGATCGAGCTAGATCCTTTGCTTTCCAGATCTGGAGTTTGTTGCTTCTGAAGTGTTTAGGTGATTCGGTGAGTGGTAGTTATCTCTCACACGGACCCAAAGGAGTATATTGGATCGGAGGCTTGTTTGTGTAGTAAAGATAGTGGTTTTATGCATTTTCATTAAGTCTGCATGTAGATCCATCGTTCATAAAGTTTTGATATATATTTTACTACATGTAAGTGCATTCACCAAGTTGTAGAGATAATTGCCCATGATTCATGCTTGTTAGAGTGCTTGTTAGATTTGGACTCTTTATTTACGAAATTTCCATTATTGTTATAAATGTTTATTTAGATCATATTTGAATGCTTGATTACTTGGATTTATGATTGATTTGATTGATTGCTATAAATTAGTTAATTGATGATTTGATTTGGACAAGTTGGTCGAAGATGATTCAAAAGCTAAGTGGAAAGGCTCTTGAATAAGGAAAGCTGCTTGTGGCATATGAAGCGGGTGAGAAAGCTCATATGGATAGATTTGATGATGATGTTGAGATGGGACTTTGCTATGATACGAAGAAGCAAAGCATGATGTGAGATAGCCTTGGTTTAATCCAGACGGGATCATCCCAAGCATGTTGATAGCTCGGTGATATGGTTCGAGTTCGTTGATAATGGTTGGCTCGAGAGGTAGCTTGGGCAACTTTGAGAATAGTCGTCGAGGAGGATGACTAGAAGGCTTGGATTTCATCGTTATTGAAGGTTCTAGAAAACTCAAAGCAAGAGTACATGGGGCGCCCAAACGACTACAGGTAGGTGGTCAGGACACCCAAAAGACTACAAGTGGGTGGTCAAGTACTCTGGGCAGATTCGATAGTCCTAGGCACGGGCTGCGACGACGTTTGGAGTTATGTCTAGAACCGGAGTTACCATTAGTCCTTGACTTACGGCTGAAAGAATGTGCCGGTCATTCAATTAACGGTGATATCGAGGCAATGATAACAGTGATAGCCAGAGTCATGGATGCTTAGATGTTTTGGTTGAATCGTCATTCGGTCTCAAGAGCGATGTTTTGTAGGTGTTTATCTGATCTTGGTTTAGGCCTTGGGGGTTTGTGCTTGGAAAACATCGACCTTGACCCGAGTGATAATTGCTTTACTTTAATTGTCTACTTTGCTATGTTGTTTCTGCTTAGTGGGTCTGGGGGCTATCACTGTAGAAAGAGGTGGGGTGGGATGGTTGGGTTCCTATTCCTTTTTACCCTTTATGCTCTTTTGGTATGTTTGATAGTTGATTTACTGCTCACTAGGACTTTTGTCTGACTCAAGGTTTTATGTTCAACTCTTATTACCTTGGGCTGTTCATCCGTTTTGGGATGGGCAGACTAGGTAGCAGGTGACAGGTGATGTTCTTAGTGACCAACGCTGTTGATGACGAAGACGAGCTGGAGGCTTTTGCATATTGTTTTCTTACTATATGTACTGGATGTTCCGCTGCTTGTATGGTTCTCTGAGTGATATGTAGTGAGGCTTGATGTATTGACTTTTCAGATTGTTGTACCAAACTATTATGAGTTTATATGATGGGATTTTGTTCTATGGAACTTCACTATGTATATTTTTCTATGTATTTTATCCATGCGCTGTGAGTAATACGATAGACTATTCTGTGTTTACCTTACCTTGATGATCGTCCATGGCGGCCTGGCACTCTTTACAGCGCACTATTTCCTTGTTTGGTGCGGGAGTCATGGGCGGTCGTCACATTTGGTATCAGAGCTTTCGTTAATCGATTTTAGCCAACGCTTGCTGACGTAACTACGTATGAGAGACGTAATTGTAATTTCTATGGATGATTACTATATATAATATAGTAGCTTAGAAGGATATGAACTTCTTATGCAGTTGTTTCTCAGGGTATATTAATCATTTCTTTGAGATATTAGGAATGAGTCGAAGAGGGAGACCAGCTGCTAGGGGAGGCCGTTCTGTTGAGGGGGCTGCTGATTATGCTTCTATGTTCGAGGCTATGATGACTTCGATCATGAGAAGGATGCCACCTCCAGGGCCATCAGTAGATGTTGGAGTTCAAGTTCAAGCCCCAAGACCAGTGGATTTTACTAAGTTGTGTAAAGACTATACTGCTCTTGGAGGAAAGGTTTTCTTGGGGACAGAGTCAACCATTGAAGTCCAGAGATGGATAGATGCTTGTAAAAGGATTTTTGGTGATTTGGGAATTGAGGATGCAACTAAGAGAAAGCTTGCATCAAGACAGCTTCAAGGAAGAGCTTCTGATTGGTGGAATTCTATCACCTTTGATACTCCAGAGGAAGAGATTACTTGGGAGCAATTCCAAGTCAGATTTGAAGCTAAGTTCATTTCTACAGCTCAGAAGTCTGTTTTGTTCAGGAAGTTTGTAGAGCTCAAGCAAGGTGGGAGACCAGTTCTTGAGTATGTTTCTGAGTTTGAAGCCTTGTCCAAGTATGCTCTGTCGTATATTGAATCTCCATATCAGAAGAATGAGAAGTTTGTGACAGGCTTGGACACTTATCTTGGGAGGCAGTTAGTGGATCATCTGGACGATCCATTTGAGAAGCTTGTGGAGAAAGCTCTCAGGCATGAGAGTTTGTTTCCTAAAGGAGAATCTGTTGTTACCGTAACAAAGGAAGAGACTAAAACACAGCAAGGTGGAAACAAGAAGAGGAAACAGAAACAGGGTAAGGATGGTCGGAATAAGAAGCTGAAGGGTGAAGTGACCTGCTACAATTGTCAGCAGAAGGGTCATCTCTCCAAAGATTGCAAGAATTCTAAGGTCCCAGGGAAGTGCTACAACTGTGATAAGCATGTCAAGAAGAATTGTCCAGAACAGCGAAGGGACAAGCAGATTGTGCAAGCCTATGCTTTGGGGGCTGTTCCATCATCTTCGAATTCCCCTACTGTGGAAGAGAAAGGAAAGAGTGTGGTTGTTCAAGGTACTCTTTCCATTTGTGGTGTTCTAGTTAGAGTGTTGTTTGATACTGGGGCGTCGCATTCGTTTGTTTGTAATGATCTTGTAGGCCGGTTGGGTTTAGAACCGGATATTGTTGATAGACCATTGATTGTGACTAATCCAGTTGGGGGCTCGTCTTGTTTGTGTATGGTATGCCGTGGTCTAGTTGTATCGAGTCATGATTGCTCTTTTGTTTGTGATTGTTTTGTTCTGAACTTTACGGGGTTCGGAATTATTTTGGGTATGGACTGGATTAGGAAGTATGCAGCAAGGGTTGATTGTAAGAGGATGGAGGTGACAGTCGAGAATGTGGAGGGACGAAAGGTTGTGATACGATGTAAGCATGAAGAAGGCATCTTCATGAGCTTCATGTATTTGCTAGTTGTTCCACGAGATGGACTGTCATCGGTGCCTATTGTGAATGGATTTGAGGATGTCTTTGACGAGGTCAAAGGGTTACCGCCGCATAGAGAGATCGAGTTTCGTATCGATCTAGTTGAAGGAGCCAGACCTGTTGTGATGCCTCTTAGGCGAATGGCGCCTAGGGAACAGCAAGAGTTGATGGTGCAAGTTGATGACCTTTTACAGAAAGGATTCATTCGGCGTAGTGTGTCCGAATGGGGTGCACCAGTTGTGTTTGCAACCAAAGCAGATGGATCGTTGAGGTTGTGTGTGGATTATCGTGAGCTGAATAAAGTGACTAAGAAGAACAAGTATCCATGCCGAGAATAGATGACTTGTTTTATCAGCTTCACGAAGCTAAGGTGTTTTCTCAGATGGATTTGGCAACGGGATTTCACCAGTTGAGAGTGGCAAAAGATAGTGTGCCGAAGACTGCTTTCAGGACACCATCCGGTTTCTTTGAGTGGCTGGTAATGCCGTTTGGATTGACCAATGCATATTTTGTGGATCTTATGAATAGAGTGTTCAGAGATCAGTTGAACAAGTTCGTACTTGTGTTCGTGGATGATATTCTGATTTATTCCAGAACTGAAGAAGAGCACAAGACGCACTTACGTGTTGTTTTGGAAATCTTGCGGAAACTTCAGCTGAAGGCTAAGTTTTCGAAGTGTCACTTCTGGAAGAGCGAAGTGAGGTTCTTAGGCCATGTTATCTCTGGAAATGGAATAGCGGTTGATCCCGCCAAGGTGGCAGCGATCCAGGATTGGGTTAGACCTAAGAATGCATCTGATGTGAGAAGTTTTCTTGGATTAGCAGGATATTATCGTCAGTTTATCAAAGACTTTTCCAAGATAGCTGCACCATTAACAGGATTGACGAAAAAGAACCAAGTGTTCAGATGGGATGCTAAGTGTGAGCAAGTTTTCGGAATCCTGAAAGAGCGATTGACAAGTGCTCCTGTTTTGACTATTCCAAGTGGGAATGATGAGATGGTGGTTTACACCGATGCATGTGGTACTGGACTTGGAGCAGTGCTGATGCAAAAGGATAAAGTTGTTGCATATGCAAGTCGACAACTGAAGCCGCATGAAAGGAATTATCCGACTCATGATTTGGAGTTAGCGGCGATAGTATTTGCTTTGAAGATGTGGAGACATTATCTTTTGGGAGTTCGATTCGAGTTGTTCACAGATCATAAGTCATTGAAGTATCTTTTCTCCCAGAAGGATTTGAATCTTCGGCAGCAGCGATGGCTGGAGTTTTTAGCATCATATGATTTTGGTATAGCCTATACTCTAGGAAAAGGTAACGCATTGGCATATGCGTTAAGTCGAAGACATGCAGGATTGGGAGCCATGTTTTCGGAATGGAAGAGTCTCGAGTTTTTGGCTGGGTTTGACTTCAGGCCTAGATGTGAATTGGAACCTGAGATGTTGGCAAACTTATCGATAAGACCTACTCTTGTGGAAAGGATTGGCAAGAGCCAAAAGCGAGACGATAAGCTTGTCAAGATTATCCGAGATTTGGAATCAGGATTAGACCCAGAGAAGGATAGAGGATTCGAAGTCGATCGAGAGGGTTGGCTTCGGAAGCAAGGACGACTAGTTGTTCCCGATATAGATGGATTGAGAGATAGAGTTCTTAAGGAAAGTCATCACTCGAAGTTGACAATTCATCCAGGTGGAAATAAGATGTGTCGGGATATGAAGAGAACCTATTACTGGGAAGGTATGAAGAAGGATGTTGGAAATTTTATTTCCAAGTGCATGAACTGCCAGTTGGTAAAAGCCGAGCAGAAGAAGCCAAGTGGATTGCTTCAGCCATTAGAAGTTCCTACATGGAAGTGGGAGCAAATATCGATGGATTTTATTGATGGGTTACCTAGAACCAGGGTAGGAAATGAAGGGATTTGGGTCATCGTAGATCGTTTGACTAAGAGTGCAAGATTCATTCTTGTTCGATCAACTAGGTCTGCATCGAAATTGGCTGAGTTGTATGTTAAGTGGATAGTTCGATTCCATGGTATTCCGAAGAGTATAGTGAGCGATCGAGACCCATTGTTCACCAGTGGATTTTGGAAGAGCTTCCAGGAAGTTTTGGGAACCGAGTTGTGTTTGAGTACAGCTTATTACCCCCAAACAGATGGTCAGACCGAGAGAGTCAACCGAGTTTTGGAAGATCTTCTCAGAGCATGTGTTTTGGATTTCGGAGGATCATGGGAAGATCATCTTCATTTGGTGGAATTTTCATATAATAACAGTTACCAGTCAAGTATTGATATGGCACCGTATGAAGCATTGTATGGAAGACTGTGTGACTCTCCGACATGTTGGTTGGAAACTGGAGAAAAGCTGATACTTGGGCCAGAAATGATTCAACAGACTACGGATTGTGTATAGATCATTCGACGACGAATGAAGGCAGCCCAAGACCGTCAGAAAAGTTATGCCGATAAGCGTCGTAAGGATTTGGAATTCGACGTGGGTGATATGGTTTTTGTAAAGATTTCTCCTCTGCAGAATGTTATTCGATTCGAGAAGAAAGGGAAATTGACTCCGAGGTTTGTTGGACCATTCCCGATTATCGAGCGAATTGGAAAGCTCGCTTATAGATTGGAGTTACCAGAAAAAATGACGAGTGTGCACAATGTCTTTCATATATCGTATCTACGGAAATATGTGCACGACTCGAATACAGTGGTTCCTACTGATAGCTATGAAGATTTAGAGGTTGATCCAGTTGTTACGGGACCTCGTAAGCCGCTTCGTGTTGTTGAAACCGACACGAAACAGCTTAGGAGGAAGACGATTACGTTGCTCAAGATACAATGGAGTGATGATGTTAACGACTGTACACGGGAAGAGGAAGAGAGGATGAAGGCAGCTCATCCTGAACTCTTTGAGGTATGGCCCTAAGGTGTCATGACATCTCATGAATTTGTAACTTGTTCTAGTCTTAGAATTCTGCATGCTAGGCTAGTAGTTGGATGCATGGTTTGATGGTGGCTATGGATGGTAGGCATGCGGAATAGTTTTGGTTGTTCTTGTTTGTTTGGAATTTCGAGGGCGAAATTCCTAAGGTGGGAGAATGTAACGACCCGTATTTTACGTGTCGATAAATCATAAAATAGTTGCCATTAGGTCGTTTGCATTGTTTGAGTCAACCTGAGTTAGCTCGTGTGGGAGCTTAGGTCGTGTTGTGGTTTGGGTCGGTGGAGCGAGTTAGTGGTAGTTGCCGACTTAAGGTGGTTAGCGGGTTAAGGAGATGGGCCGACCTAAGAGCTAGCGGTTTAGGGGAGTAAGCGGCTTAGCAGAGTTAGAGGTATGGAGGTGGACCGACCTATAGGAGATGACGACCTATAGGAGTTAACGACTTGCAGGCTTAAGTCATAAGCGACTTATGGTGATAGGGTGAGTACAGTTAGGTCGTGGACGGGTAATGGTATAGGTCGTAGGTCGTTGAGACCATGTGTATAGTGTTAGGTCGGATACATCGTTGGGTCGGCAGTATAGGTAAGTCGTTAGGTCGGCTAGGTGTTAGGTCGGCCATAGGGTTAGATCGTTAGGTCGTTAGGTATGTTAGGAAGTTAGGTCGGCTACATTTGTGAGTCGTTAGATCGGCATGTGTTTTAGGTCGCGTTGAAGGCCTAAGTGTTAGGTCGTAAGTCGTTAGGTCGGCGACGACTTAAGGGGGGGCAAACGACTTAGAAATCTGCCTATAAATAGAGGGGTTTGGTTCACTTTTTGGCATCAGATTTTGAAGTGACGAAGTGCTGCCATTTTTAGAGCTCGACTACAACACTTCTTCACTTACTTTCTCCACTCTAATCTAGAGCTTACATCCATCTAAGATCGAAGATCCAAGAGCTAAAGTTGAAGATCTACATTCTTCAAAGAGAGATTTCATCATTTGAGGGGAAAGTCTTGTCGGATCGAGCTAGATCCTTTGCTTTCCAGATCTGGAGTTTGTTGCTTCTGAAGTGTTTAGGTGATTTGGTGAGTGGTAGTTATCTCTCACACGGACCCAAAGGAGTATATTGGATCGGAGGCTTGTTTGTGTAGTAAAGATAGTGGTTTTATGCATTTTCCTTAAGTCTGCATGTAGATCCATCGTTCATAAAGTTTTGATATCTATTTTACTACATGCAAGTGCATTCACCAAGTTGTAGAGATAATTGCCCATGATTCATGCTTGTTAGAGTGCTTGTTAGATTTGGACTCTTTATTTACGAAATTTCCATTATTGTTGTAAATGTTTATTTAGATCATATTTGAATGCTTGATTACTTGGATTTATGATTGATTTGATTGATTGCTATAAATTAGTTAATTGACGATTTGATTTGGACAAGTTGGTCGAAGATGATTCAAAAGCTAAGTGGAAAGGCTCTTGAATAAGGAAAGCTGCTTGTGGCATATGAAGCGGGTGAGAAAGCTCATACGGATAGATTTGATGATGATGTTGAGATGGGACTTTGCTATGATACGAAGAAGCAAAGCATGATGTGAGATAGCCTTGGTTTAATCCAGACGGGATCATCCCAAGCATGTTGATAGCTCGGTGATATGGTCCGAGTTCGATGATAATGGTTGGCTCGAGAGGTAGCTTGGGCAAGTTTGAGAATAGTCGTCGAGGAGGATGACTAGAAGGCTTGGATTTCATCGTTATTGAAGGTTCTAGCAAACTCAAAGCAAGAGTACATGGGGTGCCCAAACGACTACAGGTAGGTGGTCAGGACACCCAAAAGACTATAGGTAGGTGGTCGAGTACTCTGGGCAGATTCGATAGTCCTAGGCACGGGCTGTGACGACACGCGGAGTTATGCCTAGAACCGGGGTTACCATTAGTCCTTGACTTACGGCTGAAAGAATGTGTCGGTCATTCAATTAACGGTGATATCGAGGCAATGATAACAGTGATAGCCAGAGTCATGGATGCTTGGATGTTTTGGTTGTATCATCATTCTGTCTCAAGAGCGATGTTTTGTGGGTGCTTATCTAATCTTGGTTTAGGCCTTGAGGGTTTGTGCTTGGAAAACATCGACCTTGACCCGAGTGATAATTGCTTTACTTTAATTGTCTACTTTGCTATGTTGTTTCTGCTTAGTGGGTCTGGGGGCTATCACTGTAGAAAGAGGTGGGGTGGGATGGTTGGGTTCCTATTCCTTTTTACCCTTTATGCTCTTTTGGTATGTTTGATAGTTGATTTACTGCTCACTAGGACTTTTGTCTGACTCAAGGTTTTATGTTCAACTCTTATTACCTTGGGCTGTTCATCCGTTTTGGGATGGGCAGACTAGGTAGCAGGTGAAAGGTGTTGTTCTTAGTGACCAACGCTGTTGATGACGAAGACGAGATGGAGGCTTTTGCATATTGTTTTCTTACTATATGTACTGGATGTTCCGCTGCTTGTATGGTTCTCTGAGTGATATGTAGTGAGGCTTGATGTATTGACTTTTCAGATTGTTGTACCAAACTATTATGAGTTTATATGATGAGATTATGTTCTATGGAACTTCACTATGTATATTTTTCTATTGTATTTTATCCATGCGCTGTGAGTAATACGATAGACTATTCTACGTTTACCTTACCTTGATGATCGTCTATGGCGGCCTGGCACTCTTTACAGCACACTATTTCCTTGTTTGGTGCGGGAGTCATGGGCGGTCGTCACAGATCCCTGAACCCAACAATCATCTCTCCAGGATTCCTACCTAGACGATTACAAGATTCATTGGGTTAAACCCATGATATCACGGCCTTGTCAAATGGCGAGAAAACAATATTAAATTGCAAAAAAAAATTTGTTCTTTCAATTTGGATATTTCGCATTCTATCTCACTTCGAACTTTTCTATTTTCTTGTGATAAAGGGTTCTAAAAAGAAAATAAGTTAAGAAATGGTGTGTAAAGTTCGAATACTTGCACTTCCTATTTTCATAATTTAATATGAACATCATTTTCATTGTATATGCAAAAGTTGAATAGAGTATAAAGTGTTTAAATTGTAAGTTTTATAGGTGCTGATTCTAACATAATAATATAAAATTAGTATAGCATGCAAAATCTTAGCACGTATAAGAATGTTTAGTTAGCTAAATTTATGTATATATGTGTGTATGTGTTTATGCACGTATATTAGCATATAAATATATTATTAGCATATAATTAATAATATATTAACCACGTAGTATAAATAGGTTAGAAATTAGCATTAAAATCCGTATGAAGGAAGTAAATAATAATTATGGGAGTTGATATATAATTAAAGGCGAAACAAGGAGTTTTCCCTATATGGCCTAAATATGAAATATAGTGAGATAGGTATATGGTGGTATATTAGGAGAGTGGAATTATGACTAAGTTATAGGGATGCGAGGTCAGTCAAAAGCACATATAAGTCTACCCAACTAATCTGGCTTCCAGTAGTGTGACTTTGAGATTGATGTAAGACATCGCCTATGATAAGTACCCATGATGGATGCGAGGTTAGAGTTAATTCTATAGGGTATGTCTGCTTAGTTTATCCAGCTACCATCACCTATGAATTGTCAGATTAATATGAGATGTCAATGCTTGGGTTATGGGTCATAATGTGTAAGACAAGCTTTTGGGTTGGGGGTATTAAGTGGCTATTGTAGTGTCCCCCTCCTTCCTACTTAAGAAGTATTAAATGCTTGAGATTTTTGTTTAGGTGTAGCAGTGGGGAATCTCAGAAGGGGTTTGCTTAGGGATCGAGGTACATAATTGTTATTATAGGGTCCATCTCTTCTCATAAAGAAGTATTAAGTGGCATAATGAGGTTTCATGCAATGTCAGGTAGGGTGTACCAAAGAGTGGTCTACCTTGGGTTTGGTATTAAATGACGGGGACCTGTTTAGGATATAGGTATTAAGTGGCAGAGTATTTCTAATTCCCAATAAAAAGGTATTAAATGGCTTGGGTACATTTTTTTAAAATTTTAGGGAACGACTGATGGTAGTTGTGTAGGATTAGACAGGGCCTTTGGCCTACAGTTGAAGGTAAGTTATATAGTTGCTCTAAAAGAGCGTAAGTTATGGAGTTGGACTGGAGAGGAATTCGGGCCTACAATTGGAAGCATTCCATGTACAATATAGTAAAGGATTCTTAAAACATATTACTTATGATACTGCCAAAATACTATTATGGTAAGACATGTGATTTTTATTCACCAAACATTATTGTTCTTAACCCTTCCTTGTTACGACACATAGGTCAGGATAGATGATGCTGATTTAGAAGATGAAGGTGAAGGCGAAGTCTTATGGTAGTTTATCAATCTACGTATCACTTTATATATTATATTTTATATTTTCCACTGTGAGATTCTGGTGGTATAGATTGATAGCCCTGTATATTTTTGATTATATCAATTTTATTAACCAACAACCACCTCTAGAATAGGTGTAAGGTTCGATGGGCTTTTATTGGGTCGAATATTATTCCTGTTTCAAGGTGGGTTGTTACATTTAAAATCAGAGCTTAGGTTGCTCGGTAAACAAGAATAGGCATACAAAAGGATGTGTATTTTTTATTTTTGATAGTATTTTTTTGAAACCCCACTGCACACACACTTATTTGAGCATATGTAAATACACTATGCAAATCTTTTTTCAGCAAATAATACTATCTTAGGAAGTTGTAACTAAAAGTTTAAACTAACAAATTATCGATTATATCTGAAAATATTTCCACTGAGGTTGGAAACCCCTTTACCTAAGAAATACCCATAAGATGCACATTCCACAACAAGCTGCACAAGTGGCACGTGCTGCCCCTCCCCTCACTGAAGTAGCACCTCGCTTATTAGATTTCCTTAAATTGTGTAAAACTTGCAAAATATAGGAGGATGGGTTATATGGAGCTGAAGGTTTTATGGAAACAAGTCTTGGATTAACGACTGTAAAAGTATATTTTAGAAATTTGGATCGAAAGACTAGATCAAGAGGAGGATTCCTATATAGCATTCGAACAGTGATGCCTTAGATAGGGGACTATAGTTGCTAAGGAAAATACTAAGGAAGGAATAACTAGGGTTGAATTCAAAACTAGCTTTGAGTCATGATTCATGTCTAGAGCTAAAGTGAGTTTGAAGTTGGGGAGATTTATACAACTTAGATAGGAAAACTCCCTGTCGAAGGAGTAAATTAGCAAGTTCACGGAATTGGCTAAGTTTGGATTGAGTTTGATCAACATTCTCATGAAAATGGCTATAAAGTTTGTTAAATGCCCGAATTCTCCACTTAAAGAGATACTTTTAACCTACGTACCCAGGGTTCTACTTATGAAATGATAGTCGAAATGGCTCTACTATGGACCGCTGGTAGTGGGAGAAAGAGAAGGTAGGACCGATGCAAAATCAAGGTGGAGATAAGAAAGGAGGATTTTAGGCGGATAAGAAGGCCAATAGGAAGATTAAGAAGGGATGTATAACATGTTGTAGATGTCAAAAGATAAGACAATTTACTAAGGATTGTAAGGTGAGATTGATGAGAGAGGAATTCAAAGCAAGATGCTAACAGTACCTTAAGGAGGGACACTACAAGAATCGGTTTCCAAAGCTAGCTAAGGAGGGACAAAGTGGGCAAGTATGCCCTTAAGTTTATATCCATCTCAAGTCGACCTCCTCGTAAAGATCAAGGAAAAGCTGCATTGGAAGGTACTATTATTACTTCCAAGAATCTATTCATACCATATTTGACTTGGGAGCATCAAATTCATTGATAGCTAGGAATGTATATAACTCTTCGAGTCTAAAAACATAAGTTGTCACTAACCCAATAATCATGTCAAATCCTATTGATGGGTCGACACACCTTTCTTTAATTTCAAAGATCTGGTTGTGGATGCATTTGTAACGTCGATTTTGCATGTAATGTGTATGTTCTTTATTTTGAGTGGTATAGACTTATCATAGAAATGGATGGGTTATCTTACTACAAGGTGGTCTTAGTTCGTGATTGGAGCATTGTGTGGTTAAGTGGTTTTAAGGGATGAGATATAGATGTCTGTTGTACAACCGAAAAGTCAATCGAGTTAAGCTATTTATATTCGTCGAGCTTATCACAAGATGAGCTCTCATCCATACCCATAGTTCGAGAATTTCCTAACACTTTTAAAGAAGTCTTGGATATACCGTCCTAAAGGGAGACCGAATTTAGGAATGATTTGGAGAAGAATGCTAGACTTGTTGCTCTTCCATTCATTCACAAGGCTCCTAAAGAAAGGCAAGAGTTGGATAAGCAAATTTCAAAGCTGTTAGAGAATGGATTTATTCTTCGAAATGCTTCTAAATGGGGAGCGTTTGTTGTCTTCTCCATTAAGGTTGATGGCTCTTATTATAAAATTTCTTTATTAACTCAAATATGCAAGATGAAGCAATCTAAGTTCAAATAAGGGCCTAGGTTGCCTTATGCAAAGCACTAGAGAAGTATGCAAATGAAGGTTCTAGTCTGAATACAATATAATGGAGTATGCATGTTCATAGCCCGAGTCAAGTGCTATAAGTCATATGTATGTTAAAAATATAACAATTGGCTAAATAGTTCAATTGAGGTATGGTATGGTATGCAATGTTTATTGTTTAAGTCCTTATTTACAAAAGCCACAAATGTACAATCGGCTCTACAAAATCCCTAATTTGATTTAGGGTTTACAACTTGAAAATGTAAGAAATGGGATGAGAAAAATTCGCCCCTCCCATATATCCATGGGGTCCATATTTATAGGGGTGGCAGCAGGTGGTATGGTTGTCGCGTGTCCTTCGATATGTTGTGCGAATGGTTGATATTCGATATCCCTTGTTGTACTGATGACAACTAATATCCTTCTCTATATTAATGATATTCGACATCCCTCTTCATATTGATGCCATTCGACATACTCTCCATTTTGGTGACATTCAGAATCCTTCTTGGCACTAATGATATATAACATCTTTCATAATTGTAGACATTCGATATTCTTTACGTCCTTTGAAGTTTGATATCCTTTATTTCTTTTGAAGACCGAGACCTTGCAGCTTGTAGACGCTTTACAATAGTCATAGTTTTGAATGTTCAATATATATTGCTTGTTTCATAAAGTCTCGATATACCCTCTTCATGATTATGTATTTGATATCTCTTAATGATATGGCACCCTTCTTTATCTTTACTCTATTAGCACTTTATGTTATAGTGGTTCAGCAACTTCATTTGATTATCTTCGAATTCGACATCCTTTGTACCATAGTATCATGGTACCTTTTGATATTGACACTACTTTGAGCTTGTTATATGCTCAATATCTTTAGAAATTGTTTGGAATACAATATCATTTCCTCCTTTCATGCTCAATAACTTCTATAGCTGTTGAAGCTCGATACCTCCTCTTTCTTCTTCCAAGATCGATAACACTTGTAGCTCAACATCCTTAGAGATTCTATACCTTAATGTGATATCTTTTTGATTGTTTAGGTTCTGTAACCTTCTTGTTATGTTCATGTTCACTGCCTTCTGGGTTTGCAAACTGCTTGGTATTTGATACCTTCATAGATTCTACATCCCTTCTTAAACATTCAACACCTTTGATTATAGAGGTTCAACATTTCCCTGGGGTTGCTTGAAGTTTGGTACCCCTTACTGATTGCTTGATTGTTTTCCTTCTTTACACTCGACATCTTGAATTTTGATATGTTCTTCCTGGGGTTCGACATCTTTATTTGTAGTAACATTTACCCCTCCCCCTTTGTGTAGAAGAAAAGAATTATACATTAGTATAATGTTAACTTCTCAAGTTACTGCCTTGATATCGATGTTTGACGCCTCAATAACCACATTGTCGCATGTTAGCATTTCATTCCAATCATTCATTCAAATTGAGATCATTCAAATTGAGATCAACGTTTCTCATTACTCCCCCTTTTCTTCTATGAATATTTATCTTCATATTCTTTAATCTTTTACCTGTAAGTTATTTTCCAAACAACAATTTTAGCTTTCCATTTTAATCAATGATTTTTTATTTTCACAGTGCACAAGCTTGATTTTAATGTTTAATTTCTATCTTTAACTGATTGAGATAAAGAGGGGGATTGTAATTTTTGAGATAAGGTTTAATAGGTTCGGTGCTTTTATGACTCTAAGAAGATTAGCGTTTGAATTCAACTATTGGTTGTGGTATCTTCTTTACTGATCAATTGAAGTTCGATAATGTTTACCATGAATTTGAAAATTTTCTAGAAACTCGGTAATTTTATGGAGTTTTGATTGTGATAAAATCAATATCCTTTTAAGATCTCGACACTCAATTGAGAATTTGATTAATTATTAAAAACTTGACATCCTCTTAAAATCGAACAAGTTGCCGCTAATTAGTCTCCGGTTTTTGAATTTATTACTCCTTTGAAACTCAAAATCTAATTTGAAGTTCGATACCTTTTTAAGGTTCCACCCACTAATTATAGTTTCGAAAATCAGTTAGAGATAAAGTATATAACTATGAACTCGATAAACAGTTATAAGCTTAACAACTGTTTCAAAGATTAATTCAATTTTAAACTTGGTTACTTCATGGTGCTTCGTCATCCCTTTATAAATTCGACAACTAATTAGAGAGTTGTTATATGGGTTACGAACTTTACATCTTGTTTATGTTTGACAATATACTATAGATACAGAAAGTAGTTATACTCATGAACTGCTTATGTGTTCGATGCCTTACAAACTCGATAATCAAATGAAGCATTTCTTAATATTTCTAAACTCACTTTATTGTTTATAAATTTGATACTTTATTTGGATTCGATATTGGATTATCAGTTTGACGCTTTAGTATAATCTCAATAAGGTGTTATAAGTATGATACCTTGATTGGACCCTAATAACTAGTCATGATTCGACATCCAGCCATAAATCTAACAGTTAATCAGTTCCCAATTGGTTGCGAATACCTTAAATATCTACAGACTCGACATCTAGTCATGGCTTTGATATATAGAAATGGATTATTTGGTGAATTATTGACTTGTTACAAGTTCTATAACTAGTATTACTTTTGACATTTCGTCATTATAAACTGAATAGTTTTCAATTAACCATGTACTCATCGATTAGGTATTTAGTTGTTCACTTTTACATCTATATTTAGGATAATTTAAATTTTTCATGAAATATGTAATACTTGGAAGAAAAATGGATAGCAAGAAATCTGACAAAGGCCACAAACCTTCTCTTACATCAGATAAGAGAGATTATAAGCTTAACCAATCCTTCATATCTTCCAAGCAGGAATAGATACTATTCTTCATAGGTTTGGGATTATAAATATGGATGCCATGGTTGCTAGTCCATCTGGCAGAATAGGTAATCCTCCCAAAGTATTATTAACTTTTACTTCCATTCATATCTGGCATTCAAGCTACATTCCTTTCGTAGAATTCCTTTAATAGTTCCTGTAACACTTGGGAATCACTTCGATACAATTAACTCCCAACTCCTATACTTATTTAAGTTACTTAGAGGTCCATGCAAGGGAAGCCAAACTTCCTTCACTGAATGTTGATTCTTTGGTGAAGGGGGATGCTTATGGAAAAAGATCCTTGGTTGTTAGCAGTCAGAAAACCTTTTCTATTTCTTCTCCCATTTTGTGTGATTCCTCCAGTATGTTTACAATATAATTAAACAAAGTTTCTTACGTCGATGTCTTATGAATTTTCCTTTGACTTTGGTTCATCTGTTGTTGTCGTAGCCTCTAAGTCTAAAAAGGCTAAAGTTCACGTTTCTTTTTGGCTAAATCAACTAAGGATGCCCCTGTCGGGTGTTTTATTGCTAGTGTCACTGATGCCATTAAAAGGAAAGTAGGGTCCAGAGATCCAATTGATGCTTTAATCCTTCCTCCAAGCAAAAAGGCTAAGCTTGGGGAAGTCCAGACTTCCATCATTGTCGTTGAGGAATCAGATGCAGATGCTGCTTTAGCCGCTCACGATCCTAACACGATTGATTTAACTTCTCCAAACCAGGATGCACAAAAAAACACAGAGGATGTTCACACACCGAATCCATTATTAAAAATTTTTCTTCCCACTTTTGCATCCGATTTCCAATGTTTGTATAAGGAGTTAGGTCCGACTCCCCTTCTCGTCGAATCTCTTCCTATGAAGGCTCAGGCTCAAACTATACCTATGGAATTTAATGACATTATTCATTTGACTGTCCGTCCAACGTGTCTTCTCATATGCCATTGTAGCCACCAACTTTCTCAACGGATCATCTTTATTTTCTTTATTGGTAGCTTTTGTTGGTATGCATATTTTAGTTTTTGGCCAAGCTAGACTCCAATTTGGTACATCCTTAGCTTATATCTTACCATATGTTTCAAGTGGCCACACATATGTTTTTTCTTCAACAAGCCTCCCAGTGACACGTTGATCAAGTTTCAAGCTTAAGGAGCAAGTTTCCCTAGTAATGAGTTAAGTCGAGTGTAACATCACCCATTTTGAAGCACAAAACTAAGTGCTACAGATGATGTAGTCATCCAAGTTATTAATTTTCGGCGATAAAATGTGGCTATGTTAATCATATTTTCAATCAGAAGAATATGAAAATTTTCGAATAAAATTTAGATATAACTTTTACATTCCATTTAAAAATATGATTCATATTCATTACATAATCCCATTCATGATTCCACATTCAAATAAAATATAATTATTACAAAATACTCCAATAAGGACATATAAAGGTGCCCCCTTGGTTGATCAGAGTCTGACATTTGGTAATTATATACAAACAAAACCAAATGACATAGTGAATTAGATAGGAACTCCTAGATAACAAGATTGCCTCTCACATGTCTCCTAAAGCTTATTCGTCTACCTGGAAACCCAAAAACCCTTGTCGTCCTACTCAAATGAGTATGATTTTAAGCGGAAAGACGAAAACTTCAGGTCAGACAAATAGTCTGGGATGAGTAATAACCTACCATCTTGAACCAATTAGATATCTAGTGAGGCCACACTGCTGAGCGGAAAGGGCTTTACCCTCACTAGTGTTTGAAATAAAATATCTCAACTATATACTGTGCTCCTACATCCATAATAGTTATAACAAAAGAATATACCTATACGCAAGCTACAATATACGCTGGATTAGCTATCCCAAGTTATTAGACTACCCATCTAAATTTTCATTAAATACCATCTTATAATTATGTTGACTACCATCTCACATATATTAAATCTTTGGATTACCCATCCCCTACCATGTTGACTACCCATCATCCATGGTTTCATTAACAAAATTATGTGGACTATCCATCTCGCATATGAACATTTGTATGGATTATCTATCCCCTCCCATATGGACTACCCATCACATATGGTTTCATCTATTTAAAATAATATGGAATATCCATAATACATCCCACGGTTTTCCTAGGATAATTATGAGCCCTTCATTATCCATCTAGAGAGTATCCATCTACGACATGATGTGGACTATCCATCTCAAATCCCTTCTAGGATGACTATGAAACCATCATTTAATAATTTAATCATGTTACCTATACGTTTGATATCTCCAAATAGGTTATCTTCCCTTGAAGTTATAACATCTCACAATGACAAGGGTTGGTATTACCAATGATCTATGTCAAATTCATTAAAACATACATTGGTATACCTAATGATTAGTATCGAGTTTATTCTATCTTGGTACCCCCAATAAGTGATGTCAACTTCATATACTTTTTACACATAGCAATATAAACATTGGTAACCCTAATTAGGTTTTAAAGTCGAAGTCATAAAACATAAGGCTCGTCACCTTTAAACAGTTTAATACATATCAATATCGACGTCTATAACAACGTCGACAAAGTGGCTTAAGGCTCTCCGCCTTTAATAAAATAACATATAAAGAAAATAGCGTTATGGCATTGTCAACCTCTATCCAAGGTTAAAGTCAAAACTTAAATTATTTTAAGTATAAAATACTATGCCAAAAATAAGGTCATCGATTTAGAAGAAATATAGGTTACCTACCATTTTAGAAACAAAGCTTAGTGTTTTTCTAAGCGAGAAAAATGTCGTTGACATTGATGAACGACGATGTCAAGACAAGCGACTCATTGTAAAAACGTACTTAGTTCACTTTGGCTATTATATATATATATATATATATATATATATATATATATATAAAGTCAAAGACAAGACAAGTGGCATCCCTATCATTTATCAAGAGTATTTAAAATAGAAGTATGTGGTGTCGCTTAAAACATAGGTGAAGACATGCGAAGTCATTGATGGTGGCATAATTAATAAGAGGCAGCCTTAATGATCATGACACTAAACATTTAAACGCTTAGATGAATCACGATAAGGCTATGCTGCCAATGATATGTTGCCTATGAGATTTCCATCGATAAAGATGGAATCATTCCATAGCTACTAAGTATCCATCATAAGCTTCCCTCTATTTCAACTCGAAAAGAATAGATGCGATGATACCTTAGGCGCAAAGACAACATATGCGGCATGGCATTGTCATTATTATCTTGAAAACTGATTTATTTTTGTTAAAACAACTGCTTTTCTATTGGATAATGTAATAGTGTAAAATTTTAATTTTCAGTAATATGTCGCACCTCAGTTTCACATTTCCAAAACATTTTTCACTTAGTTAATTAATAGCCTTAATTAATTACTAACTAAATTGCTTTTCTAGCATACTAATTTCATAATAATTCGGAATCACTTGGGGAAATCACCAAAATCATAGAAATTCTAAAATACTATATTCTTCATCATATAAAAAATTTGGGGCCAACACCCATATTTAATTATTTTAAATAATTAAAACATAAAATAAAGTTATTTCCATATTTTGGAAATTCATAAAATATTTAATATAAATTGGAAAATTATGGAATTAAAAACCCATCTCTAAACTAAGGTTTTAGACGTCATACTAGAAAATCAAAGCATTTGGAGATTTAAAACTTAGGTTTTGCCTATAAAATCTACATCAAGAAAATCAAAAAAATTCCATTAATCATCATTGTATCTAAAAAAAATTAAACAACCATATATTGGTAAATCAAAACAATAATAATTCAGGTTTTATCCATAACCGAGTATAAACATAGGCAAAAGACACGGTTCATGAATTATTCACCTAGAATTTAATGTTGGAGTTGATATTTGATATAGCTTTTGAATCCCTAAATCTTTTCTTTGATTATTTTTAGACCAAAGAATGGTATAACACTTCAGATGTTTCTTGTGATAAGTTAGTTCTTGACTCAAGTACATGAAAATACGTAATCAAGCATGGGTCAATCAAGTCGACTTGGCCTTGATATGTGCGATGACATGATCAAGGCTCTCGATAATGATATAAGGTCTAGCTCATCACTTAGGATTGATCTTGAGATTGAATCACTAATTGATGGATGACAATTGGCCCCAAGGGCATATGAAAGTTCATTTTATCTCCTTGAGTCGTTGTGTTTGAAGTCTTCTTATGCCATTGGGTTTGTCGTGATATGGACTTACATTAGTCATTGGACAATGTTGTCCATATGGCTAATCATATGCCATATTTCCAAAAAAACATAGATTATAAGTCACGGAGTCATATTAAAGTGTGTTATGTATAACAACGAGTTATGCATTCTGTTATTATGTTCAAGGTCCATAGTCCATATATATATATATATATATATATATATATATATATATATGCATATAAGAGCACATCATAGTTCAAGGCCCTTTAACTAGATTGATTTCGAATTCGTCACGACAAGTTCGTATTATGCTAATCCAAGTCAATAATGTTCAATAAAGTCATAAACGAATTTAGTATGCACTGTTAAGTCCATGTTCATTCAATTGAATATGATTGTAGTCAAATAGATTTCTCCCTAACTTGATTTTATGTTACAAGGCTTTGATTTGAGAAGGGAGAGAGAAATGAAAATTCCCTCTCCAAAATGGTACCCCTACGGTCGTATTTATAGAGGTAGGTGCCCCCTACTCCGTATCTTATGTGTTCGATAGGATGGACTTCAATGGCATTTGACTTCGGTGAAAATACCCTATTTAAACATCTTCGACGTTTTTGACTATCAACGTTAATGTAAGATGGCATCATCGAAATTTTGTAGCCTGTGTCCCCATCTTTATGCTATGTGAAGGTCTTCGCATTGGTTGGTGATGTTATCAGAGATGTGCATCAAGCAACGTGATTCCTTATGAATGCGTATATGGTTGAAGAGCGGTGTGTCAGTGAGCCTGCTTTGGTCATGACGATCGAATAGCGGTGCTTCTTATGCCTTAGTGTGCTATACAATATTGATGTGTGATGTGATTATTGACAAAGTGTGATGCAACCTCGTTTGACATAAATACTTTCGAAGTGCTTGTTGGATGAGATGTCGACGTAGTATTAATAGTTTCTATGATTACTGGCTAGGTTCCTGTTTGATATTAAGTTAACACCTTTGAAGTTAGTAGTGTGATATTCCATCGAAAAAGAATCATGTCGAAGTGGTGAGGTATGGTGTGGTACATCATCGTAGATGCATGTTTCCACCTTCGAAGAGATATGTTACTGACACAGCGATGAAGTGCGAAGAGATACCCTCAAAGAGATATGTTATTGACGAGATGTGGTTTTATTCTTCAATATAGAACTCGGTGGTTTCAATCCTTTTATTATGTCACTGTTTATCGTGTCATTTCCGATATTGGAATTATATGGATAACAATTAGCTTTACTTTCCTCTTCTTTTCCCCTTATTTAATGGCTGGCCTCTCTTCTTCTTTTTGATTATTTTGATGTTTTGAAAAATAAGAATGAATATGAGGGGGAGAGGGTTTTTGGTTTAAAAGATGGATCTACCTAATTTTTCCCTCTCATATATCCTATTATATGTTAAACTTTTAAAACAATCTTATTACTTAATTAATTATGGTACGACCTCTATTAACAATCAATTCTCATTCTCCTTAACCATCTATATTATTCTATTTAATCTATTTAATTAAATGTCCTAAATAATGTTAAACTAAAATCAAGGTTGTTACATGTTCCCCTCCTTATAGAACTTCATCCTCGAAATTCAGTAAGGTTTACAAAACAATCATATCAAACATGCAACCAATGCTAGTATATCCTACCAACTATAAAGTCTATATATGACAAATAGAGATCGTAACCTCATAACCGCTCAAGATTAGTATCGCTAATCCTATCATCTATCCCCAAGTACAATCTTTCTCGTTTTCACTCCACTAGACTTTCACCAACTTGATTGTCTTATTCCTTATTCTCTTCTCATCTCTTGCTATAACCCGAATTAGTTGCCTCACAAAAGTAAGATCATGTTCTACCACTAAGTCTTCTAGTGCAATTAGAGTAATAGTAGTCTTTGGATCATGCGCATACTTCCTAAGATGAGAAAAATGAAACACATTATGGACACCAACCAAACTAATCGGTAATTCAACTTGGTACGTGAGCTTCCTGATCCTCTCTATAACAGGGAACGATCCCACGTATCTTGGTGCCAGTTTCCTTGAGTTTCCAAATTGTACCATGCCCTTCATCGATGATACCATAATGAAAACATAATATCCAACTGATAACTCTAAATTTTTATGCCTTTTATCTGCCCAACTTTTCTGCATAGACCGAACTTCTCTCATCCTATCTTGGATTAACTCAATATTCTCTATGGTTTCTCTTACCATATCTAGACTAAGGACCAATTTGTTTTCATTCTCTAACCAAAATGCTAGTGAATTGCATGGCCTTCCATAAAAAAGCTTCGAAAGGCAACATTCCTAACCAGTCAGATAATTATTATTATACGAAAATTCAATCAAGTGCAAATAGTCTTCCCATAACCCACCAAAGTCTAGTACACAAGCCCTCAATAAATCTTCAAGTGCCTTATTAACTCTCTCTCTGTTTGCTCATCCGTCTGTGGGTGATAAGCTATATATATTAAGCTTGGTACCTAGTACCTCTTATAGACTCTTTCAAAATTCATTAGTGAATAAGGCATCTATATTGCTGACTACTAGGAATCTCATGCAGTCCAAAAATATTCTTCATAAAAAACTTAGCCAATACAGGTGTCGTCCTGGTTGACTTAACGGGAATGAAATGTGCACTCTTGGTCAGCTTATCCACTGTGACCCAAATTCTTTTGTTTTTTCTTATTGACCTTGGTAGTCCGTCAATAAAATCCATGGATATCGAATCTCCTTTCCCAACTGGTATATCTAAAGGCTGAAGCAAACCACTCGACTTCTAATGCACGGCTTTAACTTGCTGGCAATTTATACATTGCCTCACCCATTAGACTACATCCCTTTTTATACCTTCCCAAAAGAAACTTCTCTTCATATCCTGATACATCTTCTTTCCTCCAGATTTAAACTTTAATCGATGACGCTCCCTAGGAGCTTTCTTTCGTAGGTCACCAACATTCGAAACACATAACCGTCCCTTTTTTTCTTAACCGTCCTTTGTGGTTCGAGACTAAAATCCTTTAGATCATCAGCCCTCAGTTCAACCTTCCAATCTTCTAATCCTTTTGGCTAGCAACGGATCATCTCTCTGCTTAGAATTAATCCTTTCGATCAACACTCATCGAACTTTCAAGAAAGAAACACGGATTTACTTCGATTAGAACTAGGGGATCTTAACCGCATACTACGAGTAGTCAATGCCTCTAAATACTTCCATTCTGCCAACATAGCTAACACCACATTCTGATGTTTCCTGCTTAGTGCATCTGCTACTTTATTTCCTTTTCCTTACGTATACTCAATACCAAAACATAAGCTACTGAAAACTCCAGCTACTTCTTCTACCTCATATTCAACTCTTTTTGAGAGAATAAATACCTCAAAGACTTATGATATGTATACAACTCGAATCATTCTTCTAAGAGGTAGTGCCTCCATACTATTAGTATAAAATCACCGTTGCAACTCTAAATCCAAAGTTGGATATCAAACTTCATGTGGTCTGAGCTATCGAGAAGCATAGACAATCACTTTATCCCTCTACATTAATACTTCTCCTAATCATGTACCATATGCATCTGTATACACCACCAAATCTTGATTCCATTTGGAACAACTAAAATCGGCACATTGGTCAACAAATGTTTTAACTCAAGGAATGCTTCCTCACATTTATCGGACCATACATCCTTTCTAGTTAGTTTAGTCAGGGGTGCTGCTATGCACGAGAAATCTTTGATGAATCTTTGGTAGTAGCCGGCCAATCCAAGAAAACTCCTTATCTCAGTCACCTCCTCGAGTTTTTTCTAACTATTTTCGGCCTCAATCTTAGCTGAATCCATGAATAACCCTTTCTCTATAACTACATGATCAAGAAACTTCACTTCTTTCTTCCAAAAATGACACTTCCAAAACTTCGCTTTAAGTTGATGCTACCTCAACATTTCAAGCACTATTCTAAGATGAACCGCATGGTCTCTTTTATCCTTAGAATATATCAAAATGTCGTCAATGAACACCAATACAAACCTAACCTAGTGCTCTTGAAAAATCTGATTCATCAAATCCACGAAGAAATCAGGCTGATTAGTCAATCTAAATGGCATCTCCAATCATTCATACGAACAATATCTCATTGAAACATCGTTAAAGGAATAGTGTCCTCCACTACGCTTAATTTATGCAACCTTGTCGCCAGATCTACTTGGGAAAATATTTTAGCTCCGCTCAACTGATCAAATAAATCCTAAATTCTTGACAAAATATATCTACTCTTTTTCGCCTTCTCAATCAACTTACGGTAATTAATACAAAATCTCATTGATCCATCCGGTTTCTTCACGAACACCACGGTCGCTCCCAAAGAGAACTACTTGGCCTAATAAAACTCTTTCCTTCTAAGTCCACTGGATGCACCTTTAACTCCATCATCTCGGTAGGTGTTATCCTGCTAGGTGGCCCACTTACGAGTTTAGCTTTAGGTACAAGAATTATTAGGAACTCAATAGCTCATTCCGATGGTAGTCCTGTAACCGGCTTAAAAACATCTGCAAATTCCCTTGCAACCAAAACCTGATTCACTTCGTTTTCTACTTCCATTCCTCCCAACAAAGTACTAATATGCACACTCGAGTTATTTACAGAGTATATAGTTCGATCTCTACTATCAAGATGTCTAACTGATATTTTTCCATCCCGACCAAATATCCTAGCATCATATTTTCTCAACCAATCAATGCCAAAAATAATCTCAAAACCCGCGAAATCAAACATATACAAATAGCAAGAGAAAATATATACTAGCAACTCAAATTCTAGATTGAAAATTCGCATCCCAAGAGTTGCATACCCTCTTATTGGATTAGCTACCCTTTAGGAAGTAACAAGGTGTGATAGTTCTAAACATAGCTTATCTACCAAATACTGAGATATAAATGAATGCAATGCACCGGTATCAAATAGTATCCTAACTGGTATGCTATGAATTAAAAGCGTCCTTTCCATTAATAACTTTCCCTTCTCAGCTACTATTAGTCTTGATGCAGATGGCTCTAAAACGAACACCTTTTCTTTGTTAGCCTTGGCCGCTTCTGGACACTTTTTCTTATAATGCCCTACCTAGTCGCAGTTAAACCACTTCACATTCTGTTTCATACAACCATCTTGCCATCACCCGATCAGCATTTACTAGCGTAGTGCCCCTTCTTATCACACTTATAACAAATGATACCTTTCTTCACTTTCTTAGCAGCTCCACCCTTCTGTGCTCCCATTCCCTTAAGAACTTCCTCTTCTTATTCTGAGAACTCTAGGTTCCAACTGACTTCTCTTTCCCAAAAGTAGAAATCACCTCCTCATTCCTGGTTTCCATCTCGACTATTACATTCAATGGATCCCGGTGGTGTGGCATGTTCACCCTAACCAACTCTGGCCTCAACCCCTTGATAAGCTTCTCATTTCTCTTGATCACAGTATCTATGGTGGCATATCCATACCTGAATAGCTAGTCAAACCTAGTAGAGTATTCCATCACTGACATTTCACCTTGCTTTAACTCCATAAACTTCCCGAGCAAGGACAACTTGGCTACTTCGGACAAAAGCTTTCCTCGAATCTGCTTCGGAATTCTGCCCAAGTCAATTCCTCTTCTGGCACCCCTACGGTCATCCATTTCCACTAGAAGAAAGTAGCTTCTTGAAATTATCTTGAAGCCAACCTCCTTTTCTACTCATCATTCAGACCAAATAAAAAAAATCATTTCACAACGTAATAGCCCGTTCTCTACTTCTATCGCGTCCTCTGTCCCTCGAAAAGACTTCTCATCCAGATTGGTATAATCTCGACTCGGCTTAGCATAGTTATTACTGAACAATCCTAAGAAATTTACTCCTCTTACATTAGCATCATTTCCTCTAAATGCTCCTACAACTGCTCCAGCTTGGATGACTTTGACGAAGAAATGATACATAGCCCTTATATCTATTAGTGGGGTCGTAGCACCTGCATTAGCATTTTCATTTGCATTTTGATTAGCATTTGCCTATTGACCATGTTTCCTTCGGGTGTTAGGCCAAGCATTTTCATTGGTCGTGCTGCTTCCGCCACCTAGATTTTCTCTTCCATACCTGCTATCATATATTTCTTTCTCGTAAATCTACACAGAAGCCTTAGTAAGATATAGAAGAATGGTCTAAGAGAAAGGATAGAACAAAGATAGAATACATACTTACATATAGCAAATACAAGTACGTTACAATAGCGTTATCCCACACCCCAATCTTATTCTCTGATTCATTAAGATTGTGTTTTCAAAAAACACTTAATCTTTTAAGTTTTACATAAACTTACGCTCTAATACCAACTTGTAACATCCCCCATTTGAGGCCCAAAACTAAGTGCTATTGTAACGATCGCGATTTTTCGTTGCCGAAAAATCGAACCGTTAGGGTTTTAGAAGAAGAAAGAGGTAGAAGAAGAGAGAAAGAGAGAAGAAACAAAAACAGAAAAACAAGTAACAGAACGAGAAACAATAACAGAATCTCACAGTCGCAGCGGAACAACATATAATAGATAAATGAATATCATTAAAACAAAAGAACTATACATTTTATACATACATCACAATACATCATATCATCAGAGTGTACAACAATAAAACAGCGGAAAGAATACTATATACAATAGATAATAGACTACGCTATCCAAGCTCGCCTCCAACATCTGCACAGCAACTCCCGAATCCAGAATAACCTGGCAACCTAACTCTAGACTGCCCGTGTGGAAAATAGTGGGCACCCAGAGTTTAGGAAAGGAACAATAAACTCCAGGTCAGTCATGTGACTGGTGTGAGAACTCAAAACAGTTTATCTTTTAAAAAAAAGCAACAAGAAAAATTTCAATTTTTGAAATTCGCAATGCTTTTTGGAAAATGAAACTACCATAAGGCCTCCCGCCACACACACAATGCAAACGCAGAATTGGAGGAGATTTCTCCTTATGATAGTCAAAGATGCTTACTACGCGAAAATCAAATCATTTTTGATATTATTACTAGTGCATAGTGTAGAAATCAATTTCGAAAGTAGAATATAAATCCTAGCCAGCATAGACATTCCGAACTATGCCTACTATAGCTACCATCCAAACAGTGGTGACCACCATAAGTGAATGGCAGGTAATACAACTAAAACCGTACAAGGCGCGTATTGGAGGAATGGATTTCCAACAAATGGTCAGGCTAAGGAACTTCCTACTGCCACATGGGATCGCCTCTGGCGGGACGTCCCGAGAAACTAACGTTACGGTTAGATCTCTGCCAACACAAGGCCGGGTTACCTCTGTAACTAGGTAACTACTACACGAATATGTCATCCCCCGGTCCTTTGGGACCTTTATCCGAGCGCTCGATACCAACAACACCACACAGAAATAGATATAGTGTTTCCACATGAGTAAATATCTGGGCTCCATACCATGATACCACCCTTTACCAGAAGGAAATGACATACCCTAAAGGGCGCGACCCTCATAACCTTGCCGCATATTCCTGTTTCGACCATTTCCGGGGAGTGAGGTCCTGACGAAGTCTCGTCCACAAAGCTACGCTTTGTGTAACAAAGCCATGCTTCGGGTCCACAGATGACCAAAGCAATAATCACAAAGATAAATGATCAAACAAATGATCATATCACAAATGACCAACCAATGATCATCACACAGCAACACTCAGCATGCCACATTACCAGATTGGGAAATATCGCTGATAACCTTCAACTACATAACCTCTGAGCTCGTACGTCTCAGAGAAGGGTGTTAAGCTAAGAGAATAAATTCTCCGCCACCAACAGAAATGTATTTGAAAGAAATCTGCTCTATCTCTCAAAATGTAATGTCAGACACGTAACCATACAAGTCTGTTCCGGGTTCGAACAGAACCGAAGGCACTTCCAAAGAAGCCCTTGCAATCCGGGTATTCACAATCCCGATAAAATTTCCCATCACAAAGGAAATCTCCATATCGTAGCTAACGATGCGGAGACAATCGATAGGTCATCCTATCGTTTTCACAAATACCCGGTCTTCAACACCGGTCTTCAAATGCAATCCAAACGACGTATCGCATATTCGGAATGGGATATATGACACAAAGGTCCTCTCCCGGCTAAACCGAATAGCGAGCGCTTATTTTAAAAATAAGTGTGCATTCAATTCCAAACAAACACAATCAATACCATCCAAGGGTAAATATTGATAGTCGGTTATTTAACTATCAATAAAGATGCGCCACATCATCAGATTCCAAATAATTTTTTTTCTAAAATTATTAAATCCCAAAATATCTTTGCAAGATATATATACACAATTTCCAAATAATTTCCCAATTTATTTGCTTTACCGAAACACCTTCACAATAAAATTTTCCACACTTTACCCATTTGAAAACCCATTTCAAATTAAACACCTTAACCATTTGAAAACAAATTTCAAATTACACAACTCAACCATTTGAAAACAAATTTCAAACCACCATTCATCCTTTATCCCTTTTGAAAACAAATTTCAAAACAACATATAAATCCTTACCGATTTATTTTTAAATTTTACGCTCCAAATTCGTGAATTATATTTTCATATTTCAAAATAAATCAACATTTATTTTTAAACAAATTTCCCTTCATATATATATATTCCAAAGTGGATTTAAATTCCAAGCATCTACTAGCATACGATTCCCAAATCGATTTCAAGTTATTTGCTTTCAATTACTTTAAAGGTGAATTCACAAAAACCGTTCCATCTCATATTAGAAAACCATTCCCATGCTTATTTTAAAAATAAGTAATTCATAAATTTATTTATTTTCAACAATTTGGAAATATTCAATATACTTAAGTTACCGTTAAGTATTTTATTCCATTCTCTTTAAGAAAACATTCTTTTATTCACATTTATTTGGGTTAAAAACGAATGTTGCGTAAAACATCGTTACGACAACCCAAAAACACTAGTATATGGATTTGAAATTAAAAATAGATATATAAATCCAATACTATACAAATTATCCCCTTCTGTTTCTCGAAAACGTCTATTTCAACAATCAATGTTGAAATCTATGTTTTCAATACTCAATACATTTTAAAACACCTTTAATTCGTTTTAAATTCCATTTAAAACATTCCTTTCCCAAAAACAAACCCATTTTATTTAATAATCTATTCAATATTCAAAATAGTGAATATAGCCCACTTAACAAATTCCCATATTTCAATTTATCAAATTCGATGAATTTCAAATTTATAAACATAGTTTATAAATTCCATTTCTATTATAAACCCCAATTTTATAAATTCCTTTATTAATCCGATGCAATTTACATAACCCAATTTCATACCCAAAAGCCATATTGTAAGTTAAATACTTATAATATTATTTATTTACCAAATCGTTCCTTTGAACTTCACCGATTTAAAATCTTATCACTTACAAGGTTTCTTTATGGTTTATAATAATTTCAACTAATGAAATCTTCATTTATTAACAATTTTTATAAAATTCCCCTTTTTAATGCCCAAATCCATTTTTATAAGTTAATAACTTATAAACTTAAAATTTTCCCATAACCATTCGTTTTATAAATTTCACATTTATTAATCTATAAATCCTAGTGAAATTCATGTTATACATCAACTTAACACTTTCTAAATTTATTCTATAACTTCAATAAATTTAATTTTAAAAACATCCATTTATAAAATCCTTTATATAAACCATAAATAATAATAACTTCCCGAAAACCAAATTTAACTATTTTATAAAAACCTATTATTGTTAAAAATTTCTTTTAAGTTATATTTTATAAAAATATAAATTTTTAAAACATAAAATTTTAACCATCTATTTATTTTAAAATTTAATCAATTCAAAATTTTTTAATGAACCATATTCTTTGAAAAATCGATTTAAAACCCCTTTTAAATTCAAAACCGTTATTTTAATTTTTTAAAAATTTGAATCCGATGATGCAACAGCATTAGATGGTCAATCACGGGAATAAGTGTCATATATCAATATGATTATCAACAATCAACATAATATTTATAAACAAATAAATATGTGAGGAATCCAGTTGGATCCCTCCAACCTGTTACCCTGCATCCACAGACGTTAGCACAATACCAATTCCACTTCAAGGTGGAATATCGCGGTATATGGGATTTTATAAATATTCCGCTTAATAACGGCGCAATAGGGTCTCATCCGCTATACGAGGCGGGAAATCAAATCCGATATATACATATGCCAATATATATATATCGCTATATATAGTATATATCCTACTATATCTACTAACACAATAAATCAGCAATCAACAATCAATATTAACTATTCAAAATTTTAAACAAAACCTTTCGATTGAGTGAGGAGTTCTCACCTTGATTTTATTTCCGTTTTCGCTATTATTTCGAATATAATTAAACACGCGTTTAATTATACCCGAAATTTTCGCTAGCTCCAAAGATTCCCAATCCAGCTCCATCGTGAAGAGCGCGATCATACGATTGCAATGCAACTGGTTCCGTAATTTTTCGATCTCGTACGAAAGAGATACATTAGTTTAAAGTTATACGAACTAAATATAAATGGATTTACAACTTTTATTTTAAATTTTAAACCCACATCTTTCTCTGGCCGTTGGATCTGTGTTGAAGCAAATCAGGGCCGCAAGCTGATGTTCTTCCCCATGCGAATTTTTTTTTTTTTTTTTCCAGATCGTGAAACCCACCCATCTTCGCGTGCAAACCCTAATGGCCGCCCCCCTAAACGACAACTAGACGATGATCAGAAGGTGCCATCACCACCGCCTTCTCGTGCACCACCCACGGCCCCAGTGGCCTCGAACTCGGCGCCTCCATCATCCCAAAAATCGAACACGAACGGTAGGTGAACGCGGCTCAACTGCTTCGCCCATAGTCGACGAAACCCCATCATCCCCGTACAACTGTGAAGCCCTCGATTCACACTTTATTTTCTTAGTTGATCGTTTGTTGAATCCATGCATGGATATGAAGATTTTTAGGGAGGAAGATGGAACACTCTCGGCCATTGATATAGAGGCCGGCGGCTACACGTTAAAACCCTAGTTTTTTTTTTTTTTATTTTGTGAATATTTGCTCTATTTATAGAGAACGACGAATACTATTTATCCGGGTTTTGTAAACTCCAATTTACGCGGCTAAACCAACGTTCCTAGGGTTTATCCCGCGTTCCGGACACAATGGAACAGGTTTCGGAAGCTAATTCGGAAGTATGTGCGAGTTATGGCAGTAAACGCTCAATTTAAATTAAACCCGATTTAAACGATTTCTAGGCGTTTTGGCTTGTACCGGACAAACGATATATCCAATCGACTTGAAATTTGAAATCTTACAATAATATTACATTACGGATCCGATGAAACTGGTTTCGTCGAAATCCGAGACCGTTTGAAAAATGGCTATTTTAACTCGCCGAATTAAAATTAAAACGATATCGATGCGTTTCGAGCTGCCACGGTCAAACGACAACTCCGTTTGCTACGAAATTTGAAATCCGATAATAACTAACTATTATGGATCCAATGGAACTCGTTTCGTTCAATTCCGAGACTGTTCAAAAATTGGCTATTTTTCAGTCGATAATTAAATATTAAAATATTCGATTTTTACAAATAAATTCCAAATTCAATTTTAAAAGTCCTAAAACATTTCTATAACTTTAATATGATAAAACAAAATTTTCCAAATCATTTTCAATCACATTTAACCCAATATTTAATTATTTTTGGAATTTCACTATTAAATTATCGATTTAATTATCCCATTAAATCCAATATTCGAAAAATAAATTATTCTACTTAAAAATTCCACTTATTAATATTTAAAATTAATTAAATACTCAAATTCAAATTATCAGAAATTCTGGGTCGTTACAATCTTCCCCCCTTAAAAGAATTTCGTCCTCGAAATTGCAAGTTAAGGAGAATAATTCATAATCCGTTTATTATTTTTCCAAAACTAATAGTTTTATCAACCTTCTAACACCAATCTTTTTATTAAAGATTTACTATCATTTCAATTAGCTTTCCAACTTCAATTATAGGTTTCAAACAACATTGTTTACTCAACAATTCAAATTTAAATTTAAATTCAAATTCCCAAACTTTCAAAATTTCTCAAAATTTTACTAACTCCCTAAATTTTCGAAAAATTTCGCCAGAGTCTCCTTTGCGCGGCTAGATCGGTACGACTACAAAACGGCTCTACGGCCCCTCAGAATCAAAAAGAAAAGAGAAAGCCAAGTGGCTGGAGAAGGAAATCATCAAATCTCATATAAAAACTGAAATACGTACCTTTTTGTCGAGCGTTACAAAATTTTTTTTAACTTCAAAATCAAAATTCCAATTCCTTTATATACCTGTATATCCTGCTAGCATAATATCCAATTATAATATTCAAACCAATTTGCCAATTCAATTATAAAATTTCCAATACATGCTTCTTATACCACTTTTAGTTTACTATTAAAGTTGCATATTCATTTTCATTCAACTTTGCATTTCAAATTTCATTTGAATTCAATTACATAGCTTTCAAATTTTACTAATTCAATTTCATTAACACTTAATGAATTTACATACAACCAACCAACAAGCAATAACGACCAATGTACATCCAATACAACCAAATTTTATCCATTTTACTTACATTCAATTTGGTTCAACTGTTTTAATTTCAATTGGTTTAACATTCAATTGATTTTCATTCTACTATTCAACTATTTTCAAATGAATTTACACTTGCATACATCGTTTCATATCAACTTACTTACATTCGATTGATTAACATTCAATCCATTCTTTAATTCAATTGCTAGTTCTTTTTACAAATAAAATTGAATTTCATTTATATAACTTAAGTTCACATCTTTAACAATTTCATTTACTCACTTTATTCATTTATTTTGATATTAACATCAATTCTTCCAATATTACTTAACTTGCATTCCATTTCAACTTTATTTACATCATTTAATTCACTTGATTATTTAACTTTGATGCAAAGATCGATTTTTTTATTCAACTTCACTTAAGTTATTCCATTTAAACATCATTTGTTAATTAAACTTAAGTTTTACTTATCAATTCAATTCGGATTTTAAATTCCAAAGTAAATCCTATTTAACTTTTACTTAAGTCAAATTCATATCAATATTCAAATTCATATTCCATTTTACTTAACTTAATTGTTTAACCACTTCAATAACTGGTTTCACTTACATTTTCCCATTTAATAAGTTATAAAACTTATTATTCAACTTCTAACTTATATTATAAGTTCAAAACCTTTTTCACTTATATTTATCAATTTCAAATTGAATTTTAATTTCAAATTGGTTTATTACAACAAAACTTAAATTTTTAATTCATTTTTGTAGCAAATCCATCACATAGAAACTCGAAAATGATACTGATGATGCTGCAGTCATCACCCTTATTATTTCCCAATGACAATAGTGAAATCAATGCTAATTATTCTTTCAAAAAGTTTTCTTTTATTATTCATAAGTCACTTTTATAAACCTTTTACTTGTATAATTTTACTTCTTATATACATACATGATTATCTTACAATTGTAAATCATTATCAATTATAATTTCATCTTATGATTCATTGGTTTATACCATTATTCTTTTTACAATAGTTGCTTTTATTAGCTTATTCAAACAACTTTTAATTATTTTATATATATATATATCATTTACAACAACCAAGCAATCAATTATATACACACTTCAATAATTCCTAAAAAATTATTTTCTTTTTATATATAAAATAAAATCGAGGTAAAATTATTTCATTTACCCAATTTAAAACAATATTGTGTCGAATTGTTCTATTCAAGTGTTTAGGAACCCCTTCGATTCAGTTTTCGAGGCTGCGCCGACGAAGGTTCATATACCACTCAACAAACCAATCATCACAATATAAAACAATTTTATACTCACTAACAAATACGCACTCATATCTATTATTACACTCACACTCATTCTAGAGTACTGCTGACTCTATCTCTAATGAGTAACACCCAACAGAGCAGGTTGTCGCTTAACCATAAGCTCTGATACCAAATGTAACGATCGCGATTTTTCGTTGCCGAAAAATCGAACCGTTAGGGTTTTAGAAGAAGAAAGAGGTAGAAGAAGAGAGAAAGAGAGAAGAAACAAAAACAGAAAAACAAGTAACAGAACGAGAAACAATAACAGAATCTCACAGTCGCAGCGGAACAACATATAATAGATAAATGAATATCATTAAAACAAAAGAACTATACATTTTATACATACATCACAATACATCATATCATCAGAGTGTACAACAATAAAACAGCGGAAAGAATACTATATACAATAGATAATAGACTACGCTATCCAAGCTCGCCTCCAACATCTGCACAGCAACTCCCGAATCCAGAATAACCTGGCAACCTAACTCTAGACTGCCCGTGTGGAAAATAGTGGGCACCCAGAGTTTAGGAAAGGAACAATAAACTCCAGGTCAGTCATGTGACTGGTGTGAGAACTCAAAACAGTTTATCTTTTAAAAAAAAGCAACAAGAAAAATTTCAATTTTTGAAATTCGCAATGCTTTTTGGAAAATGAAACTACCATAAGGCCTCCCGCCACACACACAATGCAAACGCAGAATTGGAGGAGATTTCTCCTTATGATAGTCAAAGATGCTTACTACGCGAAAATCAAATCATTTTTGATATTATTACTAGTGCATAGTGTAGAAATCAATTTCGAAAGTAGAATATAAATCCTAGCCAGCATAGACATTCCGAACTATGCCTACTATAGCTACCATCCAAACAGTGGTGACCACCATAAGTGAATGGCAGGTAATACAACTAAAACCGTACAAGGCGCGTATTGGAGGAATGGATTTCCAACAAATGGTCAGGCTAAGGAACTTCCTACTGCCACATGGGATCGCCTCTGGCGGGACGTCCCGAGAAACTAACGTTACGGTTAGATCTCTGCCAACACAAGGCCGGGTTACCTCTGTAACTAGGTAACTACTACACGAATATGTCATCCCCCGGTCCTTTGGGACCTTTATCCGAGCGCTCGATACCAACAACACCACACAGAAATAGATATAGTGTTTCCACATGAGTAAATATCTGGGCTCCATACCATGATACCACCCTTTACCAGAAGGAAATGACATACCCTAAAGGGCGCGACCCTCATAACCTTGCCGCATATTCCTGTTTCGACCATTTCCGGGGAGTGAGGTCCTGACGAAGTCTCGTCCACAAAGCTACGCTTTGTGTAACAAAGCCATGCTTCGGGTCCACAGATGACCAAAGCAATAATCACAAAGATAAATGATCAAACAAATGATCATATCACAAATGACCAACCAATGATCATCACACAGCAACACTCAGCATGCCACATTACCAGATTGGGAAATATCGCTGATAACCTTCAACTACATAACCTCTGAGCTCGTACGTCTCAGAGAAGGGTGTTAAGCTAAGAGAATAAATTCTCCGCCACCAACAGAAATGTATTTGAAAGAAATCTGCTCTATCTCTCAAAATGTAATGTCAGACACGTAACCATACAAGTCTGTTCCGGGTTCGAACAGAACCGAAGGCACTTCCAAAGAAGCCCTTGCAATCCGGGTATTCACAATCCCGATAAAATTTCCCATCACAAAGGAAATCTCCATATCGTAGCTAACGATGCGGAGACAATCGATAGGTCATCCTATCGTTTTCACAAATACCCGGTCTTCAACACCGGTCTTCAAATGCAATCCAAACGACGTATCGCATATTCGGAATGGGATATATGACACAAAGGTCCTCTCCCGGCTAAACCGAATAGCGAGCGCTTATTTTAAAAATAAGTGTGCATTCAATTCCAAACAAACACAATCAATACCATCCAAGGGTAAATATTGATAGTCGGTTATTTAACTATCAATAAAGATGCGCCACATCATCAGATTCCAAATAATTTTTTTTCTAAAATTATTAAATCCCAAAATATCTTTGCAAGATATATATACACAATTTCCAAATAATTTCCCAATTTATTTGCTTTACCGAAACACCTTCACAATAAAATTTTCCACACTTTACCCATTTGAAAACCCATTTCAAATTAAACACCTTAACCATTTGAAAACAAATTTCAAATTACACAACTCAACCATTTGAAAACAAATTTCAAACCACCATTCATCCTTTATCCCTTTTGAAAACAAATTTCAAAACAACATATAAATCCTTACCGATTTATTTTTAAATTTTACGCTCCAAATTCGTGAATTATATTTTCATATTTCAAAATAAATCAACATTTATTTTTAAACAAATTTCCCTTCATATATATATATTCCAAAGTGGATTTAAATTCCAAGCATCTACTAGCATACGATTCCCAAATCGATTTCAAGTTATTTGCTTTCAATTACTTTAAAGGTGAATTCACAAAAACCGTTCCATCTCATATTAGAAAACCATTCCCATGCTTATTTTAAAAATAAGTAATTCATAAATTTATTTATTTTCAACAATTTGGAAATATTCAATATACTTAAGTTACCGTTAAGTATTTTATTCCATTCTCTTTAAGAAAACATTCTTTTATTCACATTTATTTGGGTTAAAAACGAATGTTGCGTAAAACATCGTTACGACAACCCAAAAACACTAGTATATGGATTTGAAATTAAAAATAGATATATAAATCCAATACTATACAAATTATCCCCTTCTGTTTCTCGAAAACGTCTATTTCAACAATCAATGTTGAAATCTATGTTTTCAATACTCAATACATTTTAAAACACCTTTAATTCGTTTTAAATTCCATTTAAAACATTCCTTTCCCAAAAACAAACCCATTTTATTTAATAATCTATTCAATATTCAAAATAGTGAATATAGCCCACTTAACAAATTCCCATATTTCAATTTATCAAATTCGATGAATTTCAAATTTATAAACATAGTTTATAAATTCCATTTCTATTATAAACCCCAATTTTATAAATTCCTTTATTAATCCGATGCAATTTACATAACCCAATTTCATACCCAAAAGCCATATTGTAAGTTAAATACTTATAATATTATTTATTTACCAAATCGTTCCTTTGAACTTCACCGATTTAAAATCTTATCACTTACAAGGTTTCTTTATGGTTTATAATAATTTCAACTAATGAAATCTTCATTTATTAACAATTTTTATAAAATTCCCCTTTTTAATGCCCAAATCCATTTTTATAAGTTAATAACTTATAAACTTAAAATTTTCCCATAACCATTCGTTTTATAAATTTCACATTTATTAATCTATAAATCCTAGTGAAATTCATGTTATACATCAACTTAACACTTTCTAAATTTATTCTATAACTTCAATAAATTTAATTTTAAAAACATCCATTTATAAAATCCTTTATATAAACCATAAATAATAATAACTTCCCGAAAACCAAATTTAACTATTTTATAAAAACCTATTATTGTTAAAAATTTCTTTTAAGTTATATTTTATAAAAATATAAATTTTTAAAACATAAAATTTTAACCATCTATTTATTTTAAAATTTAATCAATTCAAAATTTTTTAATGAACCATATTCTTTGAAAAATCGATTTAAAACCCCTTTTAAATTCAAAACCGTTATTTTAATTTTTTAAAAATTTGAATCCGATGATGCAACAGCATTAGATGGTCAATCACGGGAATAAGTGTCATATATCAATATGATTATCAACAATCAACATAATATTTATAAACAAATAAATATGTGAGGAATCCAGTTGGATCCCTCCAACCTGTTACCCTGCATCCACAGACGTTAGCACAATACCAATTCCACTTCAAGGTGGAATATCGCGGTATATGGGATTTTATAAATATTCCGCTTAATAACGGCGCAATAGGGTCTCATCCGCTATACGAGGCGGGAAATCAAATCCGATATATACATATGCCAATATATATATATCGCTATATATAGTATATATCCTACTATATCTACTAACACAATAAATCAGCAATCAACAATCAATATTAACTATTCAAAATTTTAAACAAAACCTTTCGATTGAGTGAGGAGTTCTCACCTTGATTTTATTTCCGTTTTCGCTATTATTTCGAATATAATTAAACACGCGTTTAATTATACCCGAAATTTTCGCTAGCTCCAAAGATTCCCAATCCAGCTCCATCGTGAAGAGCGCGATCATACGATTGCAATGCAACTGGTTCCGTAATTTTTCGATCTCGTACGAAAGAGATACATTAGTTTAAAGTTATACGAACTAAATATAAATGGATTTACAACTTTTATTTTAAATTTTAAACCCACATCTTTCTCTGGCCGTTGGATCTGTGTTGAAGCAAATCAGGGCCGCAAGCTGATGTTCTTCCCCATGCGAATTTTTTTTTTTTTTTTTCCAGATCGTGAAACCCACCCATCTTCGCGTGCAAACCCTAATGGCCGCCCCCCTAAACGACAACTAGACGATGATCAGAAGGTGCCATCACCACCGCCTTCTCGTGCACCACCCACGGCCCCAGTGGCCTCGAACTCGGCGCCTCCATCATCCCAAAAATCGAACACGAACGGTAGGTGAACGCGGCTCAACTGCTTCGCCCATAGTCGACGAAACCCCATCATCCCCGTACAACTGTGAAGCCCTCGATTCACACTTTATTTTCTTAGTTGATCGTTTGTTGAATCCATGCATGGATATGAAGATTTTTAGGGAGGAAGATGGAACACTCTCGGCCATTGATATAGAGGCCGGCGGCTACACGTTAAAACCCTAGTTTTTTTTTTTTTTATTTTGTGAATATTTGCTCTATTTATAGAGAACGACGAATACTATTTATCCGGGTTTTGTAAACTCCAATTTACGCGGCTAAACCAACGTTCCTAGGGTTTATCCCGCGTTCCGGACACAATGGAACAGGTTTCGGAAGCTAATTCGGAAGTATGTGCGAGTTATGGCAGTAAACGCTCAATTTAAATTAAACCCGATTTAAACGATTTCTAGGCGTTTTGGCTTGTACCGGACAAACGATATATCCAATCGACTTGAAATTTGAAATCTTACAATAATATTACATTACGGATCCGATGAAACTGGTTTCGTCGAAATCCGAGACCGTTTGAAAAATGGCTATTTTAACTCGCCGAATTAAAATTAAAACGATATCGATGCGTTTCGAGCTGCCACGGTCAAACGACAACTCCGTTTGCTACGAAATTTGAAATCCGATAATAACTAACTATTATGGATCCAATGGAACTCGTTTCGTTCAATTCCGAGACTGTTCAAAAATTGGCTATTTTTCAGTCGATAATTAAATATTAAAATATTCGATTTTTACAAATAAATTCCAAATTCAATTTTAAAAGTCCTAAAACATTTCTATAACTTTAATATGATAAAACAAAATTTTCCAAATCATTTTCAATCACATTTAACCCAATATTTAATTATTTTTGGAATTTCACTATTAAATTATCGATTTAATTATCCCATTAAATCCAATATTCGAAAAATAAATTATTCTACTTAAAAATTCCACTTATTAATATTTAAAATTAATTAAATACTCAAATTCAAATTATCAGAAATTCTGGGTCGTTACAGCTATGGATGTTGCGGTCATCCATAATTATTAATTCCCGACAAAAAAATGTGGCTGTGTAAATCATATCGATAATTAGGAGCACAAATATGAAAAAAATTCAAACACAATTCAAAAAATAACTTTTACATTCCATTTTAAAATATGATTTCATATTCATTACATAATCCCATACACGATTCCACATTTAGAGAAAATATAACTATTATAAAATAATCTAAGAGGGACAATGCCCCCTTAATTGATGAGAGTATGATATTTCGCAATTATATAACTTACCATTACATCTATACTGATAAACACAAATGACACAACAGATTATAAAGATATTCCTAAATAGCTAGATTACCTTCCACGTGTCTTTGAAATTATTCAACTAACTGGAAACTTAAAACCCTTACCACCGACCTACTCAAATGAGTACCCGAAAATTTAAAGGGAAAGACAAAAACTTTAGGTTATAGAAACAGTCTGATGTGTGTGTTAATCGATGGATTTTCTATGAAATTATGAAATTAGAAAACCGTCGAAAAATATTGTAACCCCAAGCGCATGGCGTACAATATTAGTACGTGGCGAGTACGGGTCGATCCGTATCGAATTGAAGTGATTCAAAAATCTATTCAATCAAATTAAACCAAACTTGAGATTTTTTTAAGCTAAGTAAAATGTAAAACTAGCTAGAACAATGTGAATGGAAATATGAGATTAGAAAAAAAATTGGAGGCAGTCCAGTCTCATACTTTTACATAATTCAACACACAAACAATCTATGATCTCTTTTTTTTTGTCTTAAGTGGAATTAGTGATGTATTTATCATAAGTATGGTCAAGTATGTTATTAACTAACATAACTTAGACCATCAAACTATAATGCAATAAATAGAACCACTTATCAATTGTAATGAAAATGAAGTGAAAGCAAGAGCTATTTTAAATAAGATCTATTTGCTATTTTATTTACTAACATAGATCATCAAATTTTGATTCTACTTTAATTTCACAAAATCAATTACTAAAATGATGATGTAAATTATGTTTATATTTGAGTAAGAATAGCCTATTTGTGAATACAACATAGGCTTTCAAATTTACTAATAAATTTACATCAATCATCCACATTTTCGTGAAGCATAAAAGAGATCATGAATCACACAATATGTTGAATTCACATAATTTTAGAGAGCTTTATTACCCCTAAATTGAAGGGGTTTAGCTACTCATTTGTGTTATCATTTCAACGCATGTAAATTTCAACATAAAATAAAAGGAAAGTGCAAGCTAAATAAAATAAAAATGAACTAACTACTTACATAAAAATAAAAGTAAGCTACTAACATGAAATGAAAGAGAGAGTATGAATAGAAAATGAGCATAAATTAAAATAAAAACAAAGAAGAAATAGAAGAAGAAGAGGCTTATGAAGCCATTTTATTTCTCATTTTATTTGAGTTTATAACTTGCATAATATGATAAGTAGATAAAAGCTTTATTACATGAACATAAAAGGGTTATTTATGCATGCCTAAAATTCTAATCCATATTTTAGGGGGCTTTCCAAAATACCCTTTAGAAAGTGTGGCCACCAAGTTATCATTAGCATGAATTATCCTCCATTAAGTGTGCACGTGCTTTTAATCCCCGCTAACATGAGCATTAGCTCCTAATAGATTATGTTAAGTGGGTAGGTGGGGTCCTCCATGATTTCACGATTCCATTTATTTCCATCTTCATTTGACTTCTTCTCTTGTGCATGCATATCTTCATGAAGGCTTCTTCCATTTTCCATCCAAACTCCTATAAACAAAACTAAAATGTGCAAATAAATATTCACTAGAATTAATATTTGCACAAAATTACCATTTTGCCCCTAAATTGAAGATGAATGAGTGATGATTTGATGACATTTGGCTTTTGGTAAATACATGTAAAAATAACCAAATATGACATTTATTTAAATAAAAGTTGATTAAATGGAAGTAAAAATATGCACACTTACGTGCACATCAAATAGCCTCACACTTATCTTTTTACTCGTCCTCGAATAAAATAAACTAAGATAAATCCGTCTTCATAGGAAACACGATTACACTGAGCGCATGTAACAAGCCGTTAAACCTCTAGGTGTTCCTAGTAGGGTGAGTGTTGTCTCCTGAGGGTTTTCAGCGGATACTACCCAAAAATCCAAATGAAAATTTTCCTAAATGCTAGATTTATAAACAAAGAGATGAATGCAAGTTTTTGAAAATATTTACAATGAATAATTTACTTTTAAATTAAAAAGAATAAGTTAAATATAAGTTCTAGTCATTATCAAGAAATTTAAGTCCTTTTACTCGTTAAAACTTTCAATAAAAATTAATTTATCATCATAATTACACTCGAGGTTAGCTAGTTGTTTTAGTTGATAACATAGCGCAACTATGAAATGGATTTTTAGTGATTATCAAAGTTTTTCAAAGTGGTATTTTTATTTCTTTTGAATAACTAATCGAATCAAATAATGAAAATTGTGCTTGGATTTCAATTGCTTACTCTCTATGCTTGAAAAGTATTAACATTGTTAATATTTACACACCTAACTTAGATAAACTAAGGACAGATATACTAATCTTGCACTGCCTTTCAGACTTACATGAGAAGAGTATAGAGCATGGCGAGTGTACACACTTCTGTACGAACATATGACTCTAGGTGGTTATTTTTATTAAATTTATTTACCTACACCTAATTCAGATAAACTAAGGCTAGATATATCGATCATGCACTGCCTTTTGCGCTTACGTGAGAAGGGTATAGAGCATCGCGAGTGTACACACTTGCGTGTAAACACATAACTCTATGTGTTCTTATTTTCACAAAAGCAATTTTATTTTATTTTATGTTTTTTATGAGGAGAGAGAGATGCAAAATCATCTTAGCACCACTAAACTTAGAAGATCAAAAACATTATCGCCTTTGCTTTAAGTCAACCACTCTTTTAAACAAAGATTTTCAATTAGGATATACTTCATAATTAATACCCATGAACCTTCCGATGTACTAGTTAAACTATAGTTATTGTAATCAAGCTTTATTTTTATTTTCGTTGAGACAATAAAATTTTCCAAATTTTCAACTTAATAAGCAAAAGATACACTTATCCTATAGTGCTTTTTTCAAAAGTAAATCAAAATGCTAAAAAGAAAATTTGTTTTGGGGTTTTTGTCTTTTTTTTAAGTTCTGAGTTTTGAAAAGAAGATGCAAAAAAAATAAACCATGAAAACTGAAAAATAAAGATAAGACTCCCCCTACACTTAATTTTGAGTGTGTTTACACAGTCAATGCATGATATAATGAGTGCAATGGGGAAAAGAATATGTATCTACTTACAAAAGAGGGTTAATACTTTTTACTAGACGTAGTATGGCTCATGAAGAATCATGAGCTCTTCCTCTTGATTACTTGCCAATTCCAAGAATGGTTTCAAGCGATGACCATTGGCATTGAAAATTGTTCCATCCCTGGAGTTTTGTATTTCAAATGCGCTGTGTGGAAAAACAGTTTGAACAACAAATGGCCTGGTCCATCTTGATTTTAATTTCCCTAGGAATTAGTGAAGTTTAGAGTCATACAATAGAACTTTTTGATTTGGCAAAAAAGTTTTTCTTAGGATTAAATTGTCATGAAAAACTTTATTCTTTCTCTATAAAAAATTTCATTTTCATACGCGTCATTCCTATGTTCTTCTAATTTGTTGAGTTGTAATTTTCGATTTTCGCTGGCTTTTTCAAGATCAAAGTTTAATTTCTTGATTGCCAACAACGCTTTATGTTCGAGTTCAACTGGTAAATAGCATGCTTTCCTACAAATTAAATTAAATAGAGACACCCAAGGTTAGTTCTAAACACAATACGGTAAGCCCAAAGTGCATCGGTCAATTTCTGAGACCAATCTATTCGATTTTTATTAACAATTTTCTCCAAAGTTTTTTTTTATTTATCGATTTGAAACTTCAAATTGACTGCAAGTTTGAGGATGATATAGAGTGGATAACTTGTGGGTTATCGAGTATTTCTTCATTAGGGTTTCAAATGATCGATTGAAAAAAGGGGTTCCATATCGCTTATTATTGTGCGAGATGTGCCGAACCTCGAAAAGATGTTTTCTTCAAGGTGTTTCACAATAATTATGTGGTCATTTATTTTACAAGGAACGGCTTCAACCCATATGAAGACATAATTAACGGCAAGCAGAATGTATGAATTTCCGAAGGAATTGGAAAATGGTCCCATAAAATCAATACCCAAAACATCAAAGATTTCGATCGTAAGAATGGGGTTCAAAGGCACCATATTTCGTCTTGAAATTCTTCGTAACATTTGATAGCGAATGCAAGTTTTACAAAATTTGAATGAGTCTTTGAAAAGAGTAAGCCAATAGAAACCACATTGAGGCACCTTTTCTGTAGTTTTCTTCAGACCGAAATGTCCACTGCACGCTTGATCATGAAAAACAAAAAAACACTCCTTATTTCATTATGTGGCATGCAACGTCTAATGATTTGGTCAGAATAGTAATTAAACAAGTATGGATCATCCCAATAGAAGTATTTGACTTAGGAAAGAAATTTATATTTATCTTGTTTCCACTAAAATGAAGGAGTTTCTTTAATGACTAAGTAGTTCACTATGTCGGTATACCATGGGTCGATAGAAATAGAAAGGAGCTATTCATCGGGAAAGTTTTCATTGATTGGTAAAGGCAATGATGCGTTGGAAAGACGAGACAAATGATCAACTATTACATTGTCGGATCCTTTTTTGTCTTTCATTTTAAGGTCAAATTCTTGTAATAAAAGGATCCAATGAATTAAGCGAGATTTAGCATCCTTTTCAGCGAAGAGATTTCTAAAAGCAGAGTGATCAGTGTAAACAGTAATGTGTGAGCCTATCAGATGTTGTCTGAACTTTTAAAGTGCGAAACTACCATTAGAAGCTCTTTTTCAGTGGTTGTGTAATTAAGTTGAGCATCGTTTAGAGTCATACTAGCATAGTAGATAATGTGAAGGATCTTGTTTATACGTTCTCCTAAGATAGAACCAACTGCAAAGTTTGAAGCATCGCACATTATTTCAAATGGAAGGTCCCAATTTGGTGAAAAAATTACACGAGTAGAAACAAGTTTATTTTTGAGACGTTTGAAAGAAAAAACACAATCTGAATAAAGTCGAATGGAATGTCTTTTCCAAGAAGAGTCATAAGAGGTCATGCAATCTTCCTGAATTCTTTCACAAAGCATCGGGAAAAGCCAACATGTCCAAGAAATGAACGAATATCTTTGACTAATTTGGGAATGGGTAGATTCAAAATTACATCAACTTTTGCTTTATCTATCTCAATGCCTTTATTTGAAATGACATGCCCAAGGACAATGTCGTGTTTGACCATGAAGTGGCATTTTCTTACAATTTAACGTTAAGTGATTGTCCTTGCATCATTTAAGAACCAATTCAAGATGGAGTAAGCACACGAAAAAGAGTTTCCGAAGATAGAAAAATCATCCAAAAACACTTCAAGAAAGCATTCGATCATATCAGAAAAGATGCTGACCATGCACCTTTGAAACGTAGTAGGTTCGTTGCAAACACAAAAAGGCATATGTCGATACACAGAAGTGCCAAAGGGACATGTGAAAGTTGTTTTCTCTTGATCTTCGGGAGCAATTAGAATTTGGTTATAGCCGGAATAACCATCAAGAAAGCAATAGAATTCATGCCTAGCTAAACGTTCAAGCATTTTGTCAATGAAAGGAAGAAGGAAGTGATCCTTATGTGTTGCAGCCTTTAATTTTCAATAGTCAATGTAAACACACTAACCCATTTGAGTACGAGTTGGAATGAGTTCGTTAGAATCGTTCTTGACAGGGGTAAGTCCAGACTTTTTTGGCACGACATGAATTGGGATAACCTATGAACTATCATAGATTGGGTATATGATTCCGTTATCGAGGAGTTTGAGAATTCCATCACGAATCATATCCTTCATTTTTGGGTTAAGCCTTTTTTGCGCGTCACGAACAGGCTTGGCATCGTCAATTAAATGGATGTGATGTTGAATAAGAGAGGGACTAATTCCCTTTATATCGATGATCGACCATCCAATTTCTTCCTCGTTTTTCGAAAGGATCGAAAGTAAGGAAGTTTCTTGATCAAGAGAGAGAGAGTTGCCAAAATTATGACGAGAAATGTTTCATTGTCGCCTGAGTATGCGTACTTAAGGTGACCGGGAAGGGGTTTAAGGTCCAATCTTGGGGGTTGCACAATCAAATAATTAGGTTGAGATTCGGACTCAACTGGAAGTGATTCAAATGGGAGCGTGTATTCAATCTCATTGGGAATTTAATGAAACAATCTTTCATGCTTAGCCTCACGTTCATCATTAAGGTCAATCATCTCGTTTTCAAAGTTTTCTTGAATGAAGCTAACTTCCAATGTTTGGTCACATGGTTTATTCGATTGATTTTCAAGATTGAAGATGTTAATATCCAAAATCATGTTTCCAAAATAAATTTTCATTGAATCGTTTCGAAAAATGATGAGAGCATTTGAAGTGGCTAAGAATGGTCAGCCTAAAATCAATGATATTTGACTCATTGGATTGTTCACGGGTTGAGTCTCCAAATCGAAGAAACCGATGGGGAATATGAATTGACCAATTTTTATGAGTGTGTCCTCTATTTCTTCCATCGTTACTTTATCGAATGATTAGCGAATTGAAGAGTTACTTTCATTGGTTTTAGTTCACCCAAGCCAAGTTGTTGGTAAAAGGAATAATGAAACAAATTGACACTCGCACCCAAATCGAGTAAGCATTTGATAATCATTTTTTCGTCTATCATGCATGAGATCTTTGAACATCCATGATCATTGTGTTTGATGGGAATTGATTGGGACAATACTTTCCTAAGTCCGGTAGCTAAAAAGACTTTCTTAGGTACATGAGTTTGTCATTTTTGAGTGCACAAGTCCTTGAGAAACTTAGCGTAAGTTGGGACTTGTTGAATGATATCAAAAAGAGGGATGATAATTTTGACTTGTTTAAAAATTTCCAACATATTTTCCATTTGGTCAGAGTGTTTTTTTGGTCGAAGACGATGTGGAAATGGAACATGATACTCAATGGGTAGGTCTACTTGAGTAGAAGAAGAATTTGGATTAGCATTTGATTCGATGTTTGGCTCAACATCTGTTCAGATTCGTTTGTTGTTTTAGAAGTGTCGAGAGGGGTTTCAAAATCATTTGGTAACGACTTGATTATTGATTTGTTTTTCAGAATGCAAAGTCGTGATAGCATTCATTTGGGTTACATTGCTATCTTGAAGAACATGGGCTTGATTCAAATTCGTGTTTTGCTTTCTAGGATTTGGAACCGGTTGACTTGGGAATGTGCCTCGTTTACGTTCATTCACGGACGTGGCTAATTGACTCATTTGCATTTCAAGTTTAGCAATCGATTGACTCGTGTTTTACATATATGAGGTCAACAAATTTTGCAAATTATTGTTTGATTGGAGATTTTGAGTGGTTGCCTTAGCCAAAGTTTCGAGACTTTTTTCAAAAGAAGACAATCGTTTATCGTCTTGAGAAGCAAAAGATTGTTGTGGTTGATTTTGGGATGGAGCCGCAAATTTTTGTTGAAAATTTTTGGGTTGAAAGGGAGGATTCGAAGCATTATTCGAAAATGCTTGAAAATTGGGACGAATCAAATTTGTATTAGGATTATTTTGGTTCTAAGCATTGTTCGAATGATTTCTCCAACCAGGATTGTATGTTGGAGAAAACAGGTTGTTTTTAACCCAGTTGAAAGCGTTGAGCTATTCGATCGAATTAGGGCACTGATCAGCTAAGTGATTCGGATCATTACATTTATAACACATGGGTTGCGAAGCTTGGTTCATTTGGTTGGATAAGAAAACATTGTCAAATTTATTAATTATTGCATTGGTTTTAGCTTCCAAAGCCAACGATGATCCCATCGATTGCTTGCTTATCATAAGCAAATGGATTTTTCGTTAGAATGTTTCCATTGGGATGATTTTTTGGCAAGGTTTTCAAGAAATTTCCATGCATTGTCATGATGTTGGGCAAGAAAGTTGCATTGGCACATAGATTCAAGCATGATTCGTGAGCTATTTTCAAGTCCATCATATAAGATTTGGCAAATGGTCCATTCTTCGAAATTATGGTGTGGACATTTTATCAAAACTTCTTTAAGTCTTTCAAAATATTTTCCAAATGGTTCCCCTAAATTGATGAAAATTTACGATTTTGTTTCGGATTTTATTTGTTTTCTCCAAGGGGTAAAATTTTTTTAAGAAAATTTAACGAATTCGTCCTAAGTTTTAATCGAGTTCGAAGATAAGCTGTACAACCATTTTTCAGCATAATCGGTAAGAGCAAATGGAATTAATCATAGTTTGATTCCGTTATCTGAAAGTTGTTGGAGTTTAATGGTTGTGCAAACTTGTTCGAATTTGGTTAAGAAAATGCATGGGTCATCGTGTTCAAAATTGTCAAATTTTGGAAGCGTGGCAATATGGTTTGAATGAATTTCAAAATGATACCCATAGCGGCAGGTAACGTGATACAAGTAGGGACATAAACTCTATCGGGAAAGAATCTATCCATAAGAGTTCGAGGGGTGTTCTCGTTCACTATTTCTAGAGGATCGTTCAAGTTAAACAATTCGTAGAAGGGTCACGAGTCCAACGAATCGTTATTATGTCACAAGTCCAAGTACTCATGCACTAAAGAGAAGATTAAGGAAAGAGAAAGAAGTTAATCGAGTTTAAAAGAAAGAAGCAAGGCTTAGAAAACGAAGTGAGAAATTGTTTTTTTATATATTTTTATTATATATATTATTTAAAGGGAAAAATAATTACCAAAAAGAATTTATTTTTCAAAAAAGAGATTTGATTTTTGTTTTGTTTTTTTAGATTTTCAAAAAAAAAAAATCTTTTTTTATATGTTATTACTTTCCCTTTGTTTTTTAAAAGATTATATTTTCTTTTTGCATTTTTCTATTTCTAAAAAAAAACTAACTTGATTTTTTTTCATTTTTAATTTTGATGGAAAATTTTGAAAGGAAAAGATTCAAAAGGATTTTTTTGGATTTTGAATTAAACAAGAACTAAGTTAAGTAAAATGTACAACTTTTTTTAGTTTTGGATTTTGAGTTTTTTTCTTTTTTTCAAATATGCATTAACTAATGCAATTAAATGAATGCAAGGACTTAATTACAAATTTTCTGTCCTTGGTAGGTCCTAAACCAAAAATGTATAATCACAATTTATCTTAATCCAAGAAAATATTCCTTAGCCAGGTACCAGACATGAGTTATCTGTGCATCACGAATCACCGTAGCAATGCAACCGAAGCTTTAAGTACCTTCAGTGAAACAATCAGTATAATATTTATAAATCACCACAATAATTTTAACTGATTATTGCTCTGCTATAGCCTAGACCCGAAGAAAATAAATTGTCGAAAGGGGACAACCTGTCAAGATATAATTAAGCTCTAGGTAAGCTCATGACACTCTTTAGTCAAATGTCTAACCGTCATTATTAGTCAAGTTATAAGATGAAATGCAATTTATAGGCCAAGGAAGGGGTGATGAAATCCCTCACCTTATGTGGATTTAGATGTTGCCCCTGGAAAAGAAAATAAGATAATATGAATGTACAACAGAAATTAAATGTGAATTAACAGTGCAACTATTATCGAAGTTTGATTTTATTTTATTTTTTTGATTTTTTTTTTTTAAAATGCAAACAACCAACAATGCAAAGAAAATAAAAAAGATGAGCACATGATACTAGAGCATGTAGAATTATTAGCAATTATTTTCAAGCAGCGATTTTTTTTAGCAAGCAGCGTTTTTTTCTTTATCTGTTTTGGCAAACTGAAACTTTGAACAAGATAGATATTTTTTATTTTTTATACATAAGGATGGACTTAAAACAAACTAGAACAAAACAAATTAAACAAAACAAATTAAAAGAATTTTTTTACTCAGGCCTTCAAACCCGACCCAAGCTAAATAAAACAAACACAAGTAAAATTCTCTTACCAAAATTTATAAAAAAATTCCTGAATAAAATTTCCAAAAGGAAAAAAAATCAAAATTTCTCAATTCAAATTCGGTTCTGGAAATCTCGTGGGTTTGGGTTTGCAGTTGTTTGCAAAGTTCGATTTGGATTGCGATGGGGTGATGGAGTCGGTGGTAGTTCGCTGTTGCGATGTCGGCGATTTGTAGAGGTAGGTTGATCTGCAGTTGGTCGAATGATGGTGAGGAGTTCAGTTTGTGGTTGGTCAGGTTACGGCAGCGGTGGGTGGATGTATGATAGAGGAGTAGTAGGGGTATTTGGAGGCAGTGATGCTTGAAGCAGTAAGGTGGATGAAATAGTATTAGCAGATGAGGTATTGGCAATGATGCTTGATGTAGTTAGCAGTAAGGTTGATGACGGATGGTTTGTTTTTTATGACAGTGGAGAAGGAAATGAAGTTGTATGTGTCAGTGGGTGGAAGTGGTTGAAGAAATAATAGGCAGTGAAGTAGGTAGTGAGCAGATGTTTCAGGCAACAATAGGTGTAGTAGTCTAGTAGATGAAATTTTTTTTGCCGGAGATGCAGTACTACGAATGGATTGGGGGTCAAATTTGAATGTAGTCAAGTTGAGTGATGTTTGTGCAGGGCGGTTTTGATACGGTAATGTGCCTAGTTTGGTGAATAAAGGCAGAGGGGATTACGGTGGCAGGTAGGTGGCTGAAACAGTTTGTATGTTTGTTGTATGGTGCAGGAATCTATATGCTAGTGGGAGCTTAGGCAGTGTATGTATGAATGATGTGCAGTGTGGTATGTGATAGACAGGGGATGTGCAATATTGATATGAAGTGGAGTATGTGGCTGCTGTGGGTTGAGTGAAACAGTTCAGTTATTGTATTGATGATATTGTAAGACCGGTGGCAGTGGAGGATATGCACTGGAGTGACAGCAGGGTTATAGTGAATGTTGTATGTTTGAATTGGTGGCAACAGTTGCAACTGCGGTTATGGAAAGCAGGGGAAAAGGAAAAGGTAAAGCCAGTAGTGTTGAGGTAGGTGTGCTGGCTAATGGTAGTGCACACAAGTGTGCACAGAGTATGTAAAGGATGTCACCACAGTAATGGTTGACAGGCAGAGGAGGGATGACCGAATTGGCAGAGGAGGACATGGTTTGATAATGGAAATGTAACAGAGGAGTTAGTTAGTGATGCAGCAGTATTGAGAGACAAACAATACTAAAAGCACACTTACTGATCCATTTGGTTATCTGCCTTTGATATCAGCCTTTGATTAAGATCAACGGCCTGTATTAGAGTTTGCACTATGTTTGGATTGCCAAAGATAATATATGGGCTCTGTAGCTTATTTTCAGCCCATTATATTTTGTACATAAAATCTCAGCTCTTGTAATTAAATTCGTGTAAAAAGTATTATCAATAAACACTGATTTTCAACAGTTATTGCTTTTATGGTATCAGAGCTCATAGGCCAAACGGCAAAATTCTCAAAAAAAAATCATAAAAAAGGAGGTTTCAAAGATTTAGGCTGTGTATACTCCTCTCAGAAAAATATCATCATCGAGGAGGTATACCTTTCTCTCAATTACATTAAGATCGGTCATATCTGTTCTATATCCACTTCCTGCCATATCAGAGGAGAAATCAGAATTACTTCATCACTTATCTCCCTGACTGCAAGATTCTTTACCGCTGTCCATCTATATTACTGCTTCTTGATGAAACAGTAATATACATTTATCACTAGCAGTATCATTTCAACCTTTTTTCTCGCTTCTTGGCTGCTATTTCCTAATAGTCACGCCATAGTTTCTGTTATCTGCAACTTACATCAAGAAACCAGGCATTTCAAGATTCTTGAATCACCATGGCTCTTGAAGAAGAAGGAACGACATCAGCCACTTCAGGGAACCAGTCCAGCAATCACCAAGATTCGAATCTGATCTTGATCAAACCTAAAAGTCAGGTCATCACAACACCGCTAGATGAAGACAACTATATCTTATGGAAATATCAAGTTGAAATAGCATTGAAAGGATACGACTTACATGAGTATATTGCTGGAACCAAGAGCATACCACCAGTCATGATAACTGACAAAGAAGACAAAGTGGTTAGCAATCCAGACTACAAACATTATCAAAGACAAGATAATCTTTTATCATCATGGCTTCTATCTTCAATTAGTAAAAGCTTACTCTCACAAATGGTTGGATGCAACAGCTCTTATGAGATTTGGTCAGCAATTGAACGCATTTTTAGTTCGCAATCAGCAGCAAAGGTCATGCAATATAGAAGAGAATTACAAAATGCAAGGAAAAATGATATGCCAATGAGTGAATATCTTGCTAAGATCAAGAACTTATGTGACAAATTAAAGGGGGTAGGTCATAATGTGTCTATCAATGAGCAGATACTGGTGATAACCAATGGATTAGATCAAGATTATGAGTCCTTGATAACATACATTGCAACACAACCAACCCTACCCGATATTGAATACATCCACACTGCCTTACTTGCTCATGAGGGGAGGATTCAACAAAGGAAGTCAATGCAAGAAGAATGCAGTATCAATTATGCAGTCACATCAAGAAACAGAAATCAGAAAAATACATCAAATCAACCCAAACAAGACAATCAAAGTCAGAGAGGAGGCTATGTTCAAAGAGGAAGAGGTAGAGGAAGGAGTGGATACAATAATAAAATTAGATGTCAGATTTGTGAAAAACTTGGGCACACAGCAAACAAATGCTATTTCAGATATAAAGAGGATTTCAATGCAGGACAAACATCTCAAACCAGCAAACAACCAAGTGTAAATGTGACTCAAATCAGCAATCAATCCAGAAATAATGGAGATAATGTTACTGATGATACCCCCAAAACAGATGATTACAGCATGGATGAATGGTTTCCTGATTCTGGAGCCACAAATCACATTACAAACAATCTACAGAATTTGAATTTGGGGAACAAAGGATACACAGGTAATAAAACTGTTCTTATGGGAAATGGTGAAGCTGCAAACATAACACATGTTGGTACTGGCTGTATAAAAGGTACAAGGTTACTCTATTTAAACAATTTGTTAAGAGTACCAAGTATCAAGAAAAACCTCATTAGTGTTTCACAATTTGCCAGTGAAAATAAGGTGTACTTTGAGTTTCACCCAAAAACATGCTTTGTTAAAGATTCATTAAGTAAAAATATATTATTGCAGGGTAAGCTGGACAATGGTCTTTACAAATTTAGCAATGTCCAAAACACTGATGCTGCTGATGAAAGAATTTGGTCATATAATATTAGCTCAACAAATGACAGTAATGTAAAGTAGTTTCACGAATGGCACTGTAAACTTGGCCATCCTAGCTATGATGTAGTTAAACTGATTTTAATGCAAAATAATTTTTCTATACCAAATAAGTCTGATTTATCTCAATGTGATCACTGTCAAATGGGCAAAATGCATAAATTGCCTTTTCAAATTTCTGAAACTATATATGAAAAACCCCTTGAGTTAATCACTGCAGATTTATGGGGACCAGCACCACTGTTTTCAACACAAGGGCACAGGTATTATCTATCTCTTGTAGATGCACACACAAGATATACATGGATTTATTTTCTCAGAGCAAAATCAGATACTAGTTTTGCTATAACACAGTTTATTACTCATGTTGAGAAACAATTTAATCAATGTGTAAAGATAATACAAACAGATGTTGGGGGAGAATTTAAATCATTAAAAGAATTTTTTAACAAAAAGGGAATTCTTCACAGAACCACCTGCCCCATACATCAGAACAAAATGGTATAGTTGAGAGAAAGCACAGACACATTGTGGAAACTGGTTTAACACTTTTGTCCCATGCATCTCTACCTTTGAAATACTGGAGTGATGCTTTTGCCACTGCAGTATATCTTATTAATAGGATGCCGACAAAGGTGCTAAACAATATTTGCCCACATGAAAAACTCTTTAATGTTAAACCAAAATATGATCATTTGAAGGTGTTTGGGTGTTTATGTTATCCCTATCTCAGGCCATACAACAAACACAAATTGAGCCTGAGATCAAGTCCATGCACTTTTATAGGATATGCACACAATCAAAAAGGATATAAGTGCATGGACAATCAAGGCAAAATTTATATTTCTAGGCATGTTGTGTTTAATCAAAATGTGTTTCCATTTACAGGTCAAAAAGGGCAGAATCATGAAGCAAACAATAACAAAATTCATGATTTTTACATTCCAGATTTGACAGAATATGCTCAAAGAATCAATCAGACAGTGCATAATGATGATAAAGATGCATCCATATCCAGCACCAAATCTGGATACAGTTCAGACAATGAAAATAATAACAGCTACTCACAAATTGACTTCAACAATCAGCAAAATGCTAGCATATCTAGTAGTAGCCAGAATAATCATCGAAGTACAAGTGTGTCTAATAGCAACCAAGCAACAGATACAGCAACCAACACAAGTGACAACCAACTAGAAGATTCTCACAGACAGCAGACAGAAATAGGACATCCCATGATCACCAGATCTAAAAGTGGTATTTTTAAACCTAAACTATACATAGCTCAAATACATGAGGTAGAACCAAGTTCTTATGATCAGGCTAGCAAACATGAGAAATGGAGAAAGGCAATGGATGAAGAATTAAATGCTTTAATCAAAAATAAGACCTGGACACTTGTGCAACCACCAAAGAACAAAAACATAGTGGGATGCAGATGGACTTATAAAATCAAGAGAGATGCAGATGGTAATATATCCAAGTATAAAGCAAGGTTGGTAGCAAAAGGATATTCACAGCAGTTTGGTTTTGATTTCACTGAAACCTTTTCCCCAGTAATCAAACCAACCACCATAAGAATTATGTTAACCTTGGCACTTCACAAAAATTGGAAAATAAGACAGCTAGATGTTCATAATGCTTTCTTGAATGGTGAATTATGTGAAGATGTCTACATGCAACAACCAGAAGGATTCAATCATCATGCAGGTAAAAATTATGTTTGCAAATTACACAAGGCCATATATGGATTAAAGCAAGCCTCTAGAGCTTGGTACGAAAAGCTCAAAGGTACACTAACACATTTAGGTTTTGATGCCACAAAGTCAGACAATTCTCTTTACTTAAAAAGGGGCAAGGATTTCTGCATATATATACTTGTGTATGTGGATGATATACTCATTACAGGAGATAATCAGCAGGAAATCAACCATATCATAAAGCTACTAGACAAGCACTTTGCAATCAAGGACATGGGTGAATTAAAATATTTTTTAGGAATCAACATCCAAAGAAAAACTGACAACGAATTCTTTCTGTCACAAAAGCAATACATCAATGACATTTTGGTCAGGCACAACATGGACAAAGCAAAGCCACTACCTACACCTATGACATGCAGCAAGCAGTTATCAAAAAATAAAGGTGAACCCATTGATAATGCCAAGCAATACAGAAGTATTGTTGGAGCACTTCAGTATGCAACTATTACAAGGCCGGACATATGTTTTAGCGTCAACAGGGTATGTCAGTATATGCAGAATCCCTTAAACGAGCATTGGATTGCTGTCAAGCGAATTCTTAGATACCTCAAAGGCACCAATACATATGGATTAACTTTAAAAGGTAGCAAAGATATAAATATTCATGCTTACAGTGATTCCGATTGGGCAAATGACATAGACGACAGGAAATCCATCTCTGGATATTGCGTCTACCTGGGACCGAATCCAATTTCTTGGTGCACGAAGAAGCAAAATACCATTTCTAGAAGCAGCACTGAGGCTGAATACAGGTGTATTGCAAGTACGGTCGCTGAAATCGCCTGGATCGAAACCCTAATTTGGGAATTAGGGTTCGAATCAACTCGCAAACCCATCATCTGGTGCGATAATCTCAGTGCAATCTCTCTTTCCATGAATCCAGTTCAGCATACTCGAACAAAACACATGGAGATAGATCTCCACTTCGTTCGTGAACGAACAGGAAGCGGCAAGTTAGCAATTAACCACATTCCGTCTTACTATCAAAGAGCAGACTTTCTAACCAAAGCTTTATCTGCCAAAAATTTCAATCGCTTTCGCAAAGAGCTCAGAATTCATTCAGCCGACATGGAAGACAAGGAAAATATGAAACCCTAGTTTTGTTTGAGGCGGCATATTGAGAGACAAACAATACTAAAAGCACACTTACTGATCCATTTGGTTATCTGCCTTTGATATCAGCCTTTGATTAAGATCAACGGCCTGTATTAGAGTTTGCACTATGTTTGGATTGCCAAAGATAATATATGGGCTCTGTAGCTTATTTTCAGCCCATTATATTTTGTACATAAAATCTCAGCTCTTGTAATTAAATTCGTGTAAAAAGTATTATCAATAAACACTGATTTTCAACAGTTATTGCTTTTAAGCAGTTTGATGGTGGTGCTAGAGGGATGGTCAGGTGGTTGGTTATGTTGCAGAGGTTGTTACAAGGGGGAGTGAGGCTGTGACTATTGTTACAGGCAGTTATAAATGGTGAAGGAGGATGATGATGAGGTGTACGTGTTATGTGCACATATAGGGGTTTAAGGAAGAGTTGTGTGCACAAATTTTTATACACAGTTTGAAGGTGATGATAGAACTGATAGAGCGGTTAAGGTGGAGTGGGAAATGTGTAGTGCAATGGTATTGAATAGAAATGGCAATGGTGTTGATGTGATTGCAGGGGTGATGAAGACAATGGCAAATAGGATGGAGAATGAGGAATGTTGATGGAGTGGTAAGGCAGTAAGAGCGGATGAAGTGTAGGATAATAATGAATGCTTTATGGATCAAGAGGCAGAGATGAAGAGGACGTGTGCAAGTTGCAAAATTATTTACAAAATGAAATTTGTAAAAAGAAAGAAACTTGTAAAAAAAAGTTGTAAATGATTTGCAAAATGAAATGGATTATAAAAATTCCTTTAGAAATGAAATTATATATATACATAGCAATGCAAATGCAAATAGAAAAACAATAGGCACTAAATCAAATGAAAATAAAAATCACACAAACATACAATTCAAAATATTTTTTTAAATGCAACTCAATATACAAATGAAAACACAAAATAAATTCGAAGAATAGAAATAAAACCAAATCAAAGTCCCCGGCAATGGCGTCAAAAACTTGTTAATCGACGGATGTTCTATCGAATTTGAAAATATCAAAAAAATATTGTAATAAAAATAACCACAGGCGCACGACGTACAATTTTAGTACATGGTGAGTACGGGTCGATCTGCTGGGAATTGAAGTGATTTTACAAATTAAACCAAATTTGAGATTGTTTTTAAACTAAAAAAAATGTAAAACAAGTTAGAACAAAGTGAATAAAATATGACATTAGAAAACAATTTAGAGGCAAATCCACTCTCATATTTTTATGTAAACCAACACACAAACAATCTATGATCTCTCTATTTTGATATTAAGTGGAATTAGCAATGTATTTATCATAAGAATGGTCTATTTATGCAATTAACTAGCATAACTTAAACCATCAAACTATAATACAACAACTAAAACCACTTATCAATTGTAATGAAAATGAAGTCAAAACAAAAGCTATTTTAAGTACGATCTATTTACTATTTTATTTAGTAACATAGTTCATCAAAATTTTGATTCTACTTTAATTTCAAAATCAAAAATCAATTAGTAAAATAATGATGTAAATTGTTTTTATATTTAAGTAAGAATAGCCTATTTGGGAATACAACATAGGCTATCAAACTCACTAATAAACTTACATCAATCATCCACATTTTCATGAAGCATAAAAGAGATCGTAAAACACACAATATGTTGAATTTACAAAATTTTAAAGAGCTTCATTGCCCCTAAATTGAAAGACTTTAGCTACTCATTTGTTTTATCATTTCAACAATGTGAATTTCAACATAGAAAATAAAAGGAAAATCTAAATTAATTAAAATAAAAATGAACTAACTACTTGCATAAAAATAAAACTAAGCAACTAACATGAAATGAAAGAGAGCATGTAAATAGAAAATGAGCATAAAATAAAACAAAAGCAAAGAAAAAATAAAAGAAGAACTGGCTTAGGAAGCCATTTTATTCTCATTTTATTTGAGCCTACAACTTGCATAATATGATAAGTAGATAAAAGCTTTATTATATGAACATAAGAGGTTTATTTATACATGTCTAAAACCCTAATCCATATTTTATGGGGCTTCCCAAAATATCATTTAGGAAATGTGGCCACTAAGTTATCTTTAGCATGAATTAATCCTCCCTTAAGTGTGCATGGTGCTTTTAACTTGTGCATTAGCTCCTACTTGTAGATTATGGTAAATGGGTAGTTAAAGCCTCCCATGATTGCATGAATGAATTTATTTCCATCTACATGTTCCTTCTTCTCTTTTGCATGCATATCTTCATGAAGCCTTCTTCCATTTTCCATCCAAATTCCTACAAAAAAAACTAAAATGTGCAAATAAATATTCTCCCAAATTAATATATGCACAAAATTACCATTTTACCCCTAAATTGAAGATGAGTGGGTGATGATTTGATAACATTTGGATTTTGGTAAAAGCATGTAAAAATACCAAAATATGACATTTGTTTAAGTAAGAGTAGATTAAATGTGGAAGTAAAAATATGCACATTTACATGCATAATAGTGTGAATAATAACCTACCATCTCGAACCAATTATATATCTAGTGGAACCACGCCATTGAGCGAAACAGGTTTTCCCCCACTAGTATTTGAACTAAGATATCTCAACCATATACGGTACTCCTGCATCCACAATGGTTATAACATAATTATATACTGATATGCAAACATGCAATATATAATGGATTACGCATCCTAAGTTATTAGACTCCCCATCTAAATTTTCATTGACTATCCGTCTTATACTTATATGGATTACCTATCTCACATATATTAATTCTTTGGATTACCCATCTCTACCATGTTGATACCCATCACTCATGGTTTCTTTAACAAAATTGTGCGGGTTATCTATCTCACATATACACATTTTTATGGATTATCCATTCCCTTCCATACGGACTACCCATCATATATGGATCTATTTAAAATGATGTGGACTATCCATCACACGTCCCACATTTTTCCTAGGATAACTATGAACCATTCATTATCCATCTAGAGAGTATTCATCTACGACATGATGTCGACTATCCATCTCACATCTCATAGTTTTACTAGGATAACTATGAAACCATCATTTAACAATTTAATTCATGTTACCTATATGTTTAACCTATGTATATTGGTATCTCCAATTAGGTTATCTACCCTTAAAGTTATAATATCTCACTGATCTATGTCTAATCCATTAAAACATATATTGGTATCTCCAATGATTAGTGGCGAGTGTATTCTATCTTGGTACTCCCAACAAGTGATATCAACTTGGTATACTTTTAACACATAGTAATATAAACATTGGTATCCCCAATTAGGTTTTAAAGCCGAAGTCATAAAACAATGTCTACAACAATATCGAAAAAGAGGCTGAAAGCCCTCCGTCTTTAAAAAACAACATATAAAACACACTACTTAAGGCAATGTCTACCTCTATCCAAGGTTGAAATCAAAATGTAAATTCATTTAAGTATAAAAAACTATGTAAAAAATAAGGTCATCGACATAGAAGAATTATAGGTTACCCACCCTTTTTAGAATAAAGCTTAGGGTTTTTGTAAGCAATAACAATGTCATCAAAACTAATGAATGGCGACGTCAAGGCAAGCGGCATCATCGTAAACCATACTTAGTTCACTTTGGCTATTATGCCACTATATATATAAAGTCATAGACAAGACAAGCGGTGTTCCTTCCGTTTGTATAGAGTTTCAATATAGAAGTATGCGATGTCGCTTAAAACATAGGTGAAGACATGCAGTGTCGTTGATGGCGACATAAATCATAAAAGGCAACATCAATGGTCATGACACTACACATTTACACAATTAGATGAACCACGGTAAGGCCATGCCACTAATGATAAGTTGTCGATGAGATCGATGTCGACGAAGATGTAATCATCCCGTAGCTATCGAAGTAGCCATCATAAGTTTCCATCTATCTCAAAGTCGACACACATAGATGCGGCGCTACATTAGGCGTGGAGGCCACATATACGACATGACATTGTCGTAATTATCTTGAAAACTGATTTATTTCTATTAAAAGCAAATGCTTTCCACCAAACCATCATTTTGGTCAAATTCCTATTGGACAATGTGATAGTTCAATAGTTTCTTTTTCAGAAAATTGCCGCATCTCGGCTTCACATTTCCAAAACATTTTTCACTTAATTAATTAATAGCGTTAATTAATTATTAATTAAAATTCTTTTGTAGCATATTAAATTCATGGTAATTCGAAATACCTTAGGAAAAATCCTCAAAAATCAAAGAAATTCCGAAATACCATATTTTTCGTCATATAAAAATTTCTATGCCAAAAACCTATTTAATTATTTTAAATAATTAAAATCCAAAATCAAGCTATTTTCTCCTTAGAAAGTTCATAAATATATAATATAACTTGAAAAATCATTAATTAAAAACTCATCTCCAAACTTGGTTTTAACACATCATACTAGAAAAAAAGCATTTGAAGATTTAAAACTTAGATTTTACCCTTAAAATCCACTTAAATAATTCCATAAAAAATCATAAATCATGATTTTACCCAAAACATGATTAAATAACCTATCTTGGTAAATCAAACAATTATAATTTGAGTATTATCCATAACCAAGTATAAACATAAGCAAAAGAGATGGTTCATGTGTTATTCACCTTGGATTTAATGTTGGCGTTGAGATTTAAGATAGTCCTTGAATCCCTAAATCTTCTCTTTGATTAACTTTACTTTCCTCTTTTAAACTCCTCTTTAATGGTCAGCCTCTCTTCTTCTTTTTGATTGTTTTGATGTTATGAAAAAAATAAGATTAACTATAAAGAGGAGAGGTTTATGGTTTAACAGATGGATCTGCCTATTTTCCTCTCTCATATATTCTCTTATATGATAAGCTTTTAAAATAGTCTTATTGATTAATTCATTCAGGCATGACCTTTTTTAATAACCAATTCTCATTCTCTTTAACAATTTATATTATTCTATTTAATCTATGCAATTAAATATCATGAATAATGTTAAACTAAAATTAGGGGCATTACACCATGCTTCCGTAGAGTCAAATGATTGATGTTTCTATAGAAAAGGATGAGGCCATTCTTGAAAAGGGAAAACGATCCTCCTCCCTTGACGAGGAGAAGAAAGCTAAATTGTAACTTGAAGAGAGTGTGAACGTGAATACTTTAGAACAGAGAAGGCTGAAATGACCGATAAGATAAAGTCTCTGGAAAGTCAACTAAAAACTATAGATAACACCTTCGTTTATGCTAACAACATTATAAAGGATGCCAAGAAGAAAGTTTCTTTCTTCCTTAATTAGGATCTTACAAAAATAATAAAAAAGTGGTATGAAGATGCCCTTTTGTAGCATATACATCAGCAAATGTCCTGACATGGACATTCCTTTCCTCCTAAATCTGAGTAATGCATTTAAGAGGAAGTTCGACCTTATTCTACGGAGAGTTTAGGGATTGCTCCAAGATGTATTTCTTAAAGAGGAGGCTATCAATCCTAAGGCATAATTATCTTTCGATGATCCACCACTTGGAGGAGATGAAGATTTTGATGAAGGAAAGGATGATAATGAGGATGAAAATGATAATGATGACGATAACGATGATAAGAATGATGACGACCCTAGGAAGGAGGAAGGAAATGGTTGCAAATATGTTGATTGTGATGATGTATCAGGTAGCTACAACTTAGATTTTCCTTCCCATGATGCTGAATATTCTGGCCCTCTTGAACTCCCGCATGCTTCTCAAAAAGACATATCAACAAAGGATATTCAAGCTTCTAATAAAGAAACGTGAAGAAGAAACCTCAAGTTCTTTCCTCATAGACTCCCATGATACATGTATAGAATTTATCATCTCTAAATGCTTATAAGTATCTGTTGATTTTAGTTAATAAATTTACTATTTTGGTTAAGAAATAGAAACAAGTATTACTTTGAGATCTTGTATGAGAAGAGTGAGAAGATGGTGCAGAAATTAAATAAAGAGATTAAGAAAGTGATTAAAGATTACAATAATTTAGAATCTTCTTATGCCAAAGATTAAAAAAATTCAAGGGAAAATGAGTTTCTCGACTCTTAAAAATATCTCGTCTTCATAGACAAAGAGTTTAAAAAGAAAATGCAAAGTTAACAACACTCTTCTGAATCTTTATCAAAGACATAGATGCTTTAGTAGAGCTTCTTTACAAAATCTATTGTAGGAATCTTTTTGTTGACTTTTCTTTCTTAGAGGAGAAGAGTGGAGGTGTAGGTAGATGTCTCCATAATAGGAGCATGGGACCAATCCCCATCTAAGGAATGCCGGAATCTTCCCAAGGTTGCGACCATTCCACTTCCATAAAACTTTCCCCCATAAGAAATTTAAGTTCAATAAAGAGAGATTAATGTTCATGTTTTTCAAAGGGTCAATATTATATGAGCCCAAGTAAGTTTATCGCTATAATATGTAATTTCGACAATGTTATGAATTTCAGTATCTTTGCTTCTTTGCATCTTAGCTTATTTTTCTTAAGTCATGCAGATTAAGGAATCATCAAGTAGTCATGTTTTCATGGAACACTTAAGTAAGTTTATAAAATTAAAGAGGGACTATAAAGAGGAATCATTAATTCTTAAAACCTCTCGGTTAGCAAAATATTGCTTCTGTAGGGATCTCCAAGAAGTTCACACATGGCTTCCACACTTTCATTTTGGTTGCTTAACCAATGAAAAGGATAATTTTCTTAAATTGATGCAAATTAATTATGCTAAATTGTTACGTGATGAAGCCGGTCCTCTGACCGAGAAGTGGGACTACCATCAATTCCCAACAATTAATACCTCTATAGTGTTTAATATTCCTTTTTACTCTACTCTTTATATGTCCACAGTTTCACTCAAAAAGGCCAAACTGCTGGCTTTAAACTTTAAGAATATATAAAAAAATTATTATTAATGTAATTTGAATTTATTTGTTTGTGCTTGTAAACTTTCTTATTGCTAATAAGAACGCATTCTCTTGTGTACTAATTTCTCTTTCCCATTTACTTATTTTCATTAGGAAAAATAAACAACATTTGCGTTTAGTAGTCCAAATCTCCACTATCAACTGGACAATATTAAATCCAAAATGATATCAATCGTTGAAAATAAATGCTCTTCTTAAGATGCTTCAACTTTGTTGTTTTCAGATAACCTGGATGTGAAAAAGTGGCACAACAAATATTATCAATTAAGATCTACATTAAGCAACATAAAGGAAATGACATCTAGCTTAGAAGAGAAAACTAAATAGAAAGACAAATAAATCCAAGAGCTGAGTGGAATATGAGCGTAGCTGGCCAATATAGATTTTCAGTCTAAACAATCAAGGCTGATGCAAAAAGTGCCCGATTACAGCACATCAACGGGTAATGGATCTTGAAGTGGACTTGTTAAAAAGCCAAGTATGTTGTAAATCGTTAGAACTCATTGCAAGCAGAGGCGAATCCAGCCTTCCTACTCCTACCCCTTCGATTGGCAAAGAATGATTTTCTTCCTTGTTGAACCCACCCTTAGGTCTAGATCATGCAAAAATCTCCAATTGGTGCCAAAGAGTTGAGTATGAATACATCCAATTTTTAAAAGGAAAGTGAGATGAAAAAGTCTCAGGACACTCAACCTGTATCAAAGTCGGGTTGAGCAGTTAAGATGTGAAAAATATGCTCTATATAGAAAGTTAAAGAAATAAAAAGCAAGGTTAAAACTTTCTAATGAGCCAATAAGACGCTTGAAATCATGCGTTAAAGGTTCAAATTGCTCTATCGATGATACATATATTATCTGAAAGAAGGAGAATAAACTCAAGAAATTTTTGGATGTGGCAATTATCATATCGTACCTTCTCGGTTGTTAAAGACTTAAAGGAAAAAGTGCAAGAACTTGACTCTTAATGGAGAATAACCGAAGTGGCTTCACTTGGAAACTTTTGATTGGGTTCTCTTGTTGATTAATCTTTCTTGTTATATGTAACTTTTATATGTGATGTATTAAATGTAAAATGGCAAATAAATTTGTACCTGAATAGTTTATACCTTGAACATACTTTGTATTTTCTCCCATTGTTTTTTCTTGCATTTGAACTTGTTGAATTGCTTAAGGTTTGCAACTTAATTCAGTGCTTTATTCTGATTCCATATGTTCAGTGGTATAGAATCAAGCATAAATTTGCTTGCTTCTTATTCCTATGCAGAATTCTATGACTTCTCTCTGTCACATAAGCATAGATAGCCTCTAGTTAGTTTTGATAAATGATTAGTAATTCATCTGGAAAGAAGAGTTTTGTTCCACGTTGGATGAATATCTCGATTTTGATTCTGAGATGATAGCAATCTTTCGGTTGTCGGAATTGAAGTAGTGGGTTGTCAGTGACTTGACGGCGGTGATCTCAAAGGTCGGAGCATCGTCGGGTGACTATACATGTGCACATGTACTTCCTGATATAGGTGGTAACAGAGTGGTTTTGGCATCGAAGAAGAAAAGGTGTTTCCTCAAATTTACTCTCGGGAAATCAGTATAGGTAGCTCGAGTTTTATATCGGGTAACTTGTATATTAAACTATATAACAGAAAGTTTTAAAAATAAAACGAAGCAAAATGAAAAGGAGAGGTAACTCGAAGCAGGTCTCGGGTTCGGGCTCGGGGAAACTAGCAAGTGACTCGAGTGAAAACCCCAAGTATATCGGGTTCAAAAATATGCTAGTTTTTGAAATTTAAATTTAACAAGTTTTTTTTTAATCAATTTCTTGTTTAATTCTTTTTAATATAATAGATGTTTTATTTTGGCTTTGGATTTGGTTAAAGATTTAAATAAAATATTTTTTAATTTATTAAATTTAAGGTATTTTATTATATACCTATTATTTAAATTTAAGTTCTTTTAAATAAGTTTAAATGATGCAATGGAATAGCTTTAAGTAACATAAAGGGTTTAAGTTGAATTGTGCGTTTTGAAGATTTGTTGTAAAAGTTCATCAAATAAACTGAAATGAAATTAATTGATGAATAAAGGTAAATAGTTTATCTTTTAAATTAATTGAGGTCTTGAGAAATTTCTTTTAAAGTAATTAATCAATGGTTGATTAATTGATGTGATTAATTTATCAATTAATTTTAGTATAATTACTTAAGTAAAAGCATGATTAATTAATGATGAGTAACTGAAGGTAAATTAATTAATGAAATTAATTAAATATAATTACTTAATGTAATAAACAAAGGATAATTACTTAACGTAATTAAGTTAAAGGTTGATTAATTAATGAAAGTAACTAAAGAGAAATTAATTATTTAAAGATAATTGCTTAATCAAAAGTAATTAACTAATGATTAAAGTTGATTAATCAAGTTGTTAAAGGATAATTTATTTATATGGTTAATTAATTTAAAGTAATTAATTTAGGGATAATTAATTAATTAAAAGTTAATTAATTAATGAAATTAATTAAGGGATAATCACTTATTGTAACTGATTAAAATTAATTAAAAAAACGGTAATTAATTAAGGGATAATTAATTAATGTAATTTATTGAGGATTAATAATTAAGGTTAATTTATTTAATGATTAAAAGTTAATTAATTTATTAATTAAGGTTGATTAATTAATAGTTAAAGGATTTATTAATTTATTAATCGAGGTTAATTAATAAATGATTAAAGGATAATTAATTAGATGGTTTGTAATTAATTTATAATTAATCAACCGAGATTAGTAGTTATTCATAAGTAGTTAAATCTGATTTTTAAAATTAATCAGATGATTAGTTAATCTTACTTATGAATATTTGGATTCAATTGAATGTGGAATTGTGTGATATCCCTTATGTGTGATACTTTGTGTATGAATTATTTGATTTGAGCTATGATGTATGTAATTTATTTATCTGCGAAGAATGAATTTATTTATCTGTTATGAATTTGTATATGTGAATCTATGAATAATGATATGCGTTATAGATTAAACCGCTTATCGATATTGATATGCTTGAATCTGTTATGATTGACAATGCGCACTATTGTGTAAAACCCTTGGACTACACCATACACACACAAATATATGTATGACATTACACTTTGAGATGTAAAGCTGGTTTCTATCTAATACATTTCTGTTTGGTGGCGGAGAATTTATTCTCTTAGCTTAACACCCTTCTCTGAGACGTACGAGCTCAGAGGTTATGTAGTTGATGGTTACTAGTGATACATTCCCAATTTGGGAATGTGGCATACGAAGTGCTGCTGATCATCCGTTGGTCGAAGCACGGCTTTGTGAAAAAGCATAGCTTTGTGGACGAGACTGCATCAGGACCTCATACCCCGGAAATGGTCAAAACAGGAAAGATGCAGCAGGTTGCAGGGGTCGCGCCCCTAGGGTATGTCCATTCCTTCTGGAAAAGGGTGGTATCATGGTATGGAGCCCAGATACTTAACTCATGTGGACACTGTATATTTATTACTGTGTGATGTTGCTTTGTGGTTGAGGATCCTCGGATAAAGGTCGCAAACGACCGGGGATGGCATATCTTAGGTGTTACTCCTGGGAAGGGAGTAAACCGGCCTTGTGTTGGCAGAGAGCCGGGCAGGTTCTCGGGGCATCCCTCCAGAGGCGTACCCATGTGGCCCAGGAAATTCCTTTGCCTGACCATTTGTTGGAAATCTAATCTCCAATACGCGCCTTGTACGGTTTTAGTTGTAGAACCTGCCATTTAACATGGTGGCTATAGTAGGCATACTATAATGGTACGTGTGCTAGCTAAGATTATTATTATACTTGCAAATGTTTTCCACTATGCACTAATAATAATATCAAATGATTTTCGCGTATCAAGCATTTTTGACTGTCATAAGGAGAAATCTCCTCCAATTCTGCGTTTGCATTGTGTGCATGGCGGGAGGCTTTATGGCAGTTTCATTTTTCAAAAAGCATTACGGATTCCAATTTTAAAATCTTTTGTTGTTTGTTTTAAAGATAAAACTGTTTTTTTTGCTCAAACCAGTCCCATGACTGACCTGGAGTTTATTATTCCCTATCCAAACTCTGGGTGCCCATAATTTTCCATACGGGCAGTCTAGAGTTGGGTTTTTCAGATAATCGAATAGTAGGTATTGATTCGATGGCATTCGAAGTCTTTGGTTTGGTAGCATTCGGAAATCTTCTTCAGTCTTCAGCCTTTGATGTTTTTTTTTTGGATATTGGCAAATCGCATTGGGATGGAGTTTGGTTCAGTTCAGCTTGATGGTGGTTCGAGCTTAAAGTTTAGAGCTTTGGCTTTGGAGATTTGGTTTGTAGTTGCATATTTTGGATTCACTCTTTATCGAAGATCATATTCGAGCTATCTCTTTTATTGTTATCATATTCCACTGTGTATATTTGTCTCTGATATTGTTGTATCATATTGTATTAGATATTGCACTCATTGTTGTATCAATAATATATTATTCGTTTCCTTCCTCTGTGTTGTACTTAATGTGTTATAAGCTCTGACGAGCCAGATTCGGCGTTTGAATCTGCGGCATTCAAGTACAAGTGAAGTATGGGTGTCGATTTTCGAAGGTCGAGTCAAGGTCGTTATACCTAACATCGTACTGTTTGCACTACTGGTGTTGCTGATGGCTTCAGAATTGCCACCTTCTAAGGAAGTATTTAATGATAGCAGAAGAAACCTTCTACTAAACTACCTCTCCATGGAGGTTTACCCGTATTACCTAAAAAAGAGTGGATAGGTGAAAATATGGAAAGTAACTCTGTAGAGTGCTCATCCTTGATCAACAAATTGAATTAAAGAAGTGTGGGTCCAACTGATGGTGATGCCGCCAATACCAGCATAGGTGGTCATCTACATCATGGGATAAATCCAGTCGTAAATTCTCGTCTTAGGGATGACGTTTTAGAAATGATGCACAAAATCAGATGGGTAGTCAAAAGTACATTATCTAACTTCTAAATACTAACATCCTGGGAAAAGATCTGCTGTAAAAATCTTTGAGTCGGTCACATCAAAATCATCCAAGTCTAGGTCCTTAGGTGAGACCTCCAAAATATCAACGGGATTATCATCAGTCAGCTCAATCAAGATACCCTTCACCTTTGAATGAATCAAACTATTACCTCCATCGAAAAGGCAGATGTATCATAAGTAACATTCCCGCTCAAAAGTCTCAAAGCATAGGATCCGTGCAAATCCTATCTTGACGAATAGCTCTTTTCACCCAAAAGCGATGAAATCTTCTGCTCATTTCGGTCCAGCTAAGTGGCCTCTTAAGGGTTGAAACCATAATAGTGCATAGAAAAAACGGTAGTGTGGAAAGATGTCTTAGGTAAGAAGTGGTCGAAGGAAAGGAATACGGTCTAGATCTGGAGTTGTGGTGGGGCGAGATCTAACATGTAAAACCAGCATGAGGTTGAAGCGATGTAACGGCCCGAAATTTTCGATCCCGAAAATTTCAGATAGTTAGAGAAAAGAAGAAAGGAATAGAAGGAAAAGAAGAACAAAAACTCTAACATCTCACATTCGCGGCGGATAAAATATAATAATAAATAAAATAACAGTTTTACAAAGAAGAACCGTATCATACATTTACATTTTTATACATCAGAGTTACAACATTTACACAATACTGGATGGTTTAAAACAACATCTCCTAGATATCAACTATATATCACAGCGGAAATACTCCATACGTTCCTGCCATCCAGCTCGCCTCCTGAGCTCCGGAACGTCCTTACTTGAAAATCTGTAATACTCGGTCTGACCCGAGCATTACATCAAAATAACACCCGAGTCAGGCTGGAAACCAGCGTGAGTATACCCATCTAAGATGGAATACAAAAGTATACAACTCATATAAACCCGGGGTAACTTAATTTACACTTCACAAGTTATTATAGACATCACTTATTTCACACATCAATTTCTAAGTGACAGAACTTAGATTATATGGTCCAATTCACTTAAATCATTCCACTACAACCTATTGATTCCATGTATCAATTTGTAAAGAATCGAAGTGGTTTCGGGTATTAACTAATACCCGACCCCGATCTCTTCGAATCCAACACCATCTTATCCCAGATTATTCAAATGAAGCACAATCCAAACTTCAAATACAGGTTGTCACCTATACACATTAATTCATCATCGATAGATAACCACATTATCTCAGTTTCAATCCAACATATCATATCACATAGCATCACAAATCACATATCCGAGATATCAACCAATCTAAGGCATGCAGTATTATTCAATCATTCATAAGCAAGATAAATTGGTCATACCATTTCTAATTAATTTAAACAAATTTAAATTAATTACTTCAATCACCCTTCATCCTCCTTACTTAACATTAATTAATTACAAATAAATTAATTAATCCTTCTTCAATTATCCATTTTAATTATACATTCTTGATTAGTTATATTTAATTACATAAAGTAATTATCCTTTAATTAATTACACAAGTTAATTATCCTTAATCATTTATAGTAATTAATCTTCAATTACTTTCATTAATTCCCTTAATTACTTCCATTAATCAGCCTAAATCAATCATAACAGTAATTAACCATTCTGTAATTACTTACCTTAATTAATTAACTCCTTAATTAATTATATCAATCCTTTAATTAATTACACCCAGTAGTTAATCCTTAATTACTTCTCCTAAGTAATTATCCTTCTTAATTACTTTCATAAAGTAATTAAACCCGAAACTACTTCTATTATCTAAATTAATCATATCCAGTATTTGTCCAATAATTACTTCACTAAGAAATTAAACTTATGAATCGCATTAAGTAATTACTTAACCCCTTTTCCAGTGATTGTTTTAAAATTAATCAAACTAATTAATTAACTTAAACTAATCACATTATTTTAATTTAATTAAGAAATTAATTCCTTTAATCACTTCCCTTAAGTAATAATACTTAATTAATTCCACAAATGATTATCCTTAATTAATTATCTTGAATTAATTACCCTTATCAATTATTCTTGACTTTATTAATTAATTGATGATCCCAAATCAATATTATCCAGTAACTATCCATTATTAAGTAATTATACTTATCAAAGTTAATATAAATCTTTTGACTAATTAAAGTTTGATTACTTCTAACTCATCATTAAATCATATTTAAGAATTTTATTATGTTAATTATCCGAACATAATTATTTTAGACAAACAAATTTAAAGCATGTTTTATCTCTAAACGCTTAAATCTTAAAAACTTGTTTTCAAAACTTGTTTTCAAAACTTGTTTTAAGATTTCACTTAGAACTTGGAATCATTTCTATTGAAAACTTAAACATTTTAAAAATATGAAACTTGTTTACACATTTTCCTTTTATAAACTGTTCATGTTCCAAATTTTAAAACCCTGGTTAAAACATTTTAACTCACCCGAGTCTGTGGCATAAACCCACGAACGAAATCCCGAGCCCAAAACATAATTACCCGAACTACAACCCAGGAATTCCATCAACTCGATAGAATCGAGTTCGTCACGTTGCCATATCTTTCTTCCCCGAAGAAACAAACACAGCAACTCAACGGACACAAATTAGGACATGTGCACATGCACAGTTCACCTACGATGCTCCGTCATCGAAGCTGACGCTGTTACATCGACTACGATGTTCTCCCCTGATCACGACCACCTAGAGCCTCGATCATGCAAGAAATCGAAATCAAGCTATGAGACCAATACTGGAACCAGAACGAACAAAGCAAATCTCCTCACACCGCCGCCTAAGTTGACCAGCGATCCTATGATCACGACCGGAACTTCATCACACGCCAACATCACTAACCCCTTCCTATAATCTCCTCTGCTTCTTCCTGGACCACGAATATGCCTCGATAACAACGTTGATCGAAACAGACGATAAACCCTACTTAGCCTCGCCACGTCCACCACCGTTGCTTATAAAATCATTTGCCATTTATTCTACGACCATCTACCTACTAGCCACCACGGACATGAACCCCGACCAACCAATAGTTCATCTGTCGTCAGCTATAACCCAAAAACCCAATTCTGTCCATCATCGAACTGCACCATCAATATTCAACTACAAATCCTAATTTATGTTTTAAAAATCCTAATTTGTTAAGGGAAATTGCATTATAATCTTGAATTTACATATCAATGACCTTGATTTTTTCTACCCGTTCTTTAAATTTTTACTGTTCTTGCAATTTCCAGATAAATTTTAAAACTTATTTCTTATAAATAAAATTTTATAACTTAATTACGTAAAAATTTATTTTTGTTTGAATGCTTTAGCCTAACAAAGATCACATGAAGAAAACTTTATATACAATCTTCTTATTGAGCCTATTAGAAAATATCAAAGTTAAACACCAACTTGCATACCAATATATACAGGCATATAAACATGTTTCCAGTTTTAGACAAGCATGCATACATAAATTTAAACATGTATTACGAAATTCACATCAATCATGTCACATACAACAATTAAAACCGATTTATGGGTTAGGACTACTCACCTTGAAGGTTTGAATAGAGAGTTTGAAGTAGATGTTTAAAAACCGGAAAAACTTTTGAAATCTAGAAGCTGGATTAATCTTTGAAACTGGAAACTGAAATTGATCTTGCTTCTTAACTTGATTTGCTTATTGACCTGAGCAGTACTTGAATTTGAGAGCTCCTATGTTTACTTTTGTTTCAGATTTTGGAAATGTAGAGAGATTACTTTGAATTTCTTGATTTTTACTTACTGGTTTGTGTGTTACAAGTTTTGCTTCTTGTTTTATTTTAGAGAATGAACTGATAAAAGAAAATAAAAGAGGAGTATGGAGATGTTTATATTACTTAGTTTTCTCATTTATTAATTATTTTGAAATAGAGATTAAGGACACTTGTCAATATCCTTATCTATTTTGTTAACACTTGCTAATATGATAATGTTATTAGTTAACATGTGTACTAAATAGATTTTTAACTTAGTTATATATATATATATATATAAATGCTTTCAATATGTATTGTTTTAAAAAATTTCCTTTATTTATTTATGTAATTTTAAAAGAAAATAATACAAAATCCATTTACACACTTAAAAATGATTATAGTAGTTTGATATGTTATAAATTACACTTATTAAACCCTTTAAAGACAATGATATGAGACTAATCATGTATACATATTATTTTAAACTCAATTTATTTTTAAAATGTATACTCTTGAAATTTCAAATTTAATTTTTTCTTTAAATTTTACTTATATAAATCCAAATTAATACTTATTTTATTTGCCATAGGAAAAAGAATACATACTTAGATTATTAAAGAAAATTATTACATTATTCATTTGCGTAGAAATTTACGGGATATCACATTCCTCTCCCCTTTGAATCTTTTCGTCCCGGAAAAGGAACGAAGCCATAATTTATTAAAATACTTAATATCAGTTAAATTTCCTCTTTGAACACTTCTTTAAAACACTTTATAATCTATATAACTAAAAATACTCTTTATAACTCGATGTTTCAACCAGTCCATCCCCGTTCTCATAGAAATTCGGTCATATATTGATCAGGCGTAAGACTGAAAATCTATAAGTACTTAGCAGACCCATTTTCAACACCTAGTGAAAATACTTTGAATAATAATTTTATTGAAAATAAAGGAATCATTATGAAAATAGAGAGAATATCTTTTGGTGAGAATGCTCTTTAAATCATCACCCCCATCCATGGTCGCAGTTACATCCTGCGTTACGTTGCCATCGCAGCAAAAGTCTATATAACTATAGGCACTCCGCGCACCTCGATTACGCCATGGAACCCACAACAGATCGCGGTTACATTCCAGAGTTACGTTGCCATCACAGCAAAAGTCCATGTATCTGTTGGCTCTCAGCGGCACACACGACTTTCGCTGTCAAAATGAAACTTCTCCACTCCAACATAGGTCGCAGTCTACCGATATAAAATCAAACGCAGACTGTTGGCTCTTAGCGGCACACACGACTTTCGCTATGTTACCATAGGTCATAGTCTACCAATATAAAATCAAATGTAGACTGTTGGCTCTCAGCGGCACACACGACTTTCGCTATGGTATACTACTCATAATCCTCAGGAACTAGTTTTGTACGGACTCCTCACAGGATCAACTTTAGAACCCCCCCTTGGGGCTCAAGGCAGCACCACCTGATGGCACTCTTGAGAAGTTCATTTCAAGGTAGCACCTTTTTCCCTAGAGCCATCATCAAAACACTTTATACTATACACATATAGTATCTTTCAAATCATACACCTAGTATGATCTCATACAAAGCTTCTTTACATAAAATCGATTATCCCAAAATCGATAATTCTTAAACTAGGCTTTCCAAATTTAAATATTGATTTTACCCAAAAATCAAAAGCCTTTCCAAATCCAAAGGTTCCCAAAACTTTTTTCCAAAATCCTCATAAGATCCTTTATATATATATATATATATATATATTTTAAAAAAACTTTGGAACATTTCAAACTTGTATAAAACTCCTTTATACTTCAAAACACCTTCAAAATCCTTTTCTTCTGGCAAGAGATTCAACAAGGGAAGATTTATCTTATATAACAAAGATATATAACTTTATTTACTCCAAATCAAATATTCAAATTTGATTACTCTATAAAGTCATTAACCATATTACTTACTTTTATAAAGTAAATTTCTACCATAGAAATATCCAATTTCTATTTTATTTCCTCATATATTTCACAAAATATATTCTGACTTCAAAAACCATTTCACATTTCTTATCCACAAACTTCCAATATCAATTTCATTCCAATCCGTACGATGTACATATATCATCTGTACGCAATATCAATCTGATTGCTCACTCGATCACACAATTTCACTTCCGAACTAGTATCGTCCATCCGACTTCCTAGCGCGGACTCAGATCTGGTTTCTTGATTAGAAACCGTCATTCTCCATACATAGCCATAACCATGATAGAGAATATCCAGAACCAATCAAAAATCCATATCCAGGTTCACCGTCGAAAATCGAGTGAAAAATCCCAACTCGGATCGATAAACTATGTCGAAATTCTGTGCCCGAATCTGGATCAAATCGCTATGCGAATAGAGTAATATACATACATCCTACGTATTTAACTTCATTGATTATTAACCAAATCAATTCTCTTTTCCATTCACATTCACTTAAATTTCTATCCACTTATCCACAATTGCTTAAATCCTCATTTGGATTATCACTTCAATTCTCATTTCAATCTAGGAATTTAACCATAAACAGTTCGAACTCTGTCCAGTTTAAATTTAGAAAATAGATTGAAAAATTAAAATAGATAAGTAGTTGAAAAAAATAATTATTAGTTTGCAAAATAGCTGTAAAATAGTTAAGAAATTGTAAATTAGTTGGAAAATAGATAAATAATTATAGAAATTTTAAATAATTGCAAAATAGTTGTAAAATAGTAATTAATTTGTAAAAGAATTGAAAAAATAGTAATTAGTTTATAAAACAGTTGCAAAATAGTTAAATAATTCCAAAAATATTTGTAAAACAAGAAAAGATAGTTTTAGGTTTTAAAAGATAAGTTGTATAGTAAATAGTTTGGAAAAATAGATTTATATTAAAACAATTTATTTCGAAAATAGTCCAAAGTCAAACTTTTCAATTCCCAACCTCCATTCCCATCAATTCAATTTAAATTTCCACTTCCATTTAAATTGATTCAATTTAAATTTTGAATAACTTCAATTTCCCTTGAAATTGATTTATCCCAATTCAAGTTGAATTAATTCTCAATTTCTTTCCCATTTCCAAATCAAATTCTAGTTGAATTTTAAACCTATTCAACTTTAATCACAATTCCAAATTATTCAGATTAATTTGGACAAATTTCAAATTGAACCCATTTCAATTCATATCAATTCCAATTTGAATTAATACCAACTCCCATTTGAATTTGAACTCATTGAATTCATTCGATTTTAATTTCATTTCAAATTAATCCATTCAAATTTTCCATTTGAATTTTTAAACTGATACATCTTCAATCACAATTCCAATTAATTCAAATCAAATCCAATTTGAACTAATTCAATTCAACTTTCAAATTTAAACCATCCCGAATTATATAAATTTGAGTTAAATTTTTAAATGTTACTTAATACTTTAAATCAAATTAACTTATATCTTTAAACCATTTAATTCCGAATCCCATTTCCATTTTTAACCTATTTCAAAGTTCAAATAATAATTCAAACCTTAAGTCCAAAATGATTCCATTTTATCTTAATAATGGATACATTTCCACACCACATTTCTTCATTTATTTAATAAATCCAATTTCATCTTGAAATTTCCAATTCAGGTTGCTTGTTAAATTATTTAACCTTCCAAAGTTAAATTCAATTTACTTAATCCAGCCAACATTACCCAATTTGAATTCCCAATTCAAATTTTAAACTTCACATTAATAATTTTTTTCCACTTATTAAGTTTAAAAACTTATCAATTTGTGTTTTACATATCACATTCCAAGTAAAAATTTAAAACTCATCACTTAGAGTTTATTTCAAATCATCTTTGATATTACGTATATCTCTCATATACACATATTTATTTCTTGGCCCACCAAGACAAATTTTAAAATTTAAACCACCTTTGGTTTTAATTCAAAAAAAATTCTCTTTAAAATTTTCAAACATTTCTTATTTTAAAATAAGATCATATTCAAAATAGTATGAATAATATTATTCCCTTTAACATTTTGCAACCAATTCAAATGTTTAAATTTAGAATTCAAAAATTCACAATTTGAAACCCACTTTAATTTACAAGTTACTCTCATTAAATGGTTACGTCCTTAAAACCTTTTATTGTTTATTGAAAAACAATCATCCCATTATTAAACACAATAACCATTCTATTTCGCTGGTTTGAAACCAATTCTAATTCATCTAATTTTGAAACTCTTTCCCAACTTCAATATTTTAATTTCAGTTTGAATCCATTTCAAACTTATCTTTAATTTAATTTCAATTTGGTTTTCTATTACCACTTAATTTAATTCCAATAATTTAACAACCAATTTTCTTTATATACAATAATTGGAAAATGATTTGCTTTTTATATCAAAACATAAGCTTGTATAATAATCATTTAGTAAGATCAATTTTAAAACTTTTATATAAGAAAATAAAAAGTACGCTCTTATATATATACACTTAACTCATCTTAGGGCACCACTGACCCTATTCTAGATGAGTACACCCATCAGAGCCAATGTTTTCGCTTAACCTTCTGCTCTGATACCAAATGTAACAGCCCAAAATTTTCGATCCCGAAAATTTCAGATAGTTAGGGAAAAGAAGAAAGGAAGAGAAGGAAAAGAAGAACAAAAACTCCAACATCTCACATTCGCAGCGAATAAAATATAATAATAAATAAAATAATAGTTTTACAAAGAAGAACTGTATCATACATTTACATTTTTATACATAAGAGTTACAACATTTACACAACACTGGATGGTTTAAAACAACATGTCCTAGATATCAACTATATATCACAACGGAAATACTCCATGCGTTCCTGCCATCCAGCTCGCCTCCTGAGCTCCACAACGTCCTTACTTGAAAATCTGTAATACTCGGTCCGACCCGAGCATTACATCAAAGTAACACCCGGGTCAGGCTGGAAACCAGCGTGAGTATACGCATCTAACATGGAATACAAAAGTATACAACTCATATAAACCCAGGGTAACTTAATTTACACTTCACAAGTTGTTATAGACATCACTTATTTCACACATCAATTTCTAAGTGACAGAACTTAGATTATATGGTCTAATTCACTTAAATCATTCCATTACAACCTATTGATTCCATGTATCAATTTGTAAAGAATCGAAGTGGTTTCGGGTATTAACTAATACTCAACTCCGATCTCTTCGAATCCAACACCATCTTAACCCAAATTATTCAAATGAAGCACAATTCAAACTTCAAATACAGGGTGTCACCTATACACATTAATTAATCATCGATAGATAACCACATTATCTCAGTTTAAACCCAACATATCATATCACATAGCATCACAAATCACATCTTCGAGATATCAACCAATCTAAGGCATGTAGTATTATTCAATCATTCATAAGTAAGATAAATTCGTCATACCATTTCTAGTTAATTTAAAAAAAATTAATTACTTCAATCACCCTTCATCCTCCTTACTTAACATTAATTAATTACAAATAAATTAATTAAACATTCTTCAATTATCCATTTTAATTATACATTCTTGATTAGTTATATTTAATTACATAAAGTAATTATCCTTTAATTAATTACACAAGTTAATTATCCTTAACCATTTACAGTAATTAATCTATAATTACTTTCATTAATTCCCTTAATTACTTCCATTAATCAGCCTAAATCAATCATAACAGTAATTAACCATTCTGTAATTACTTACCATAATTAATTAACTCCTTAATTAACTATATCAATCCTTTAATTAATTACACCCAGTAGTTAATCCTTAATTACTTCTCCTAAGTAATTATCCTTCTTAATTACTATCATAAAGTAATTAAACCCAAAACTACTCCTATTCTCTAAATTAATCATATCCAGTATTTATCGAATAATTACTTCACTAAGAAATTAGACTTTGAATCACATTAAGTAATTACTTAACCCTTTTTCCAGTGATTGTTTTAAAATTAATTAAACTAATTAATTAACTTAAACTAATCACATTAATTAAATTAATTAAGCAATTAATTAAATTAATTAAGCAATTAATTCCTTTAATCAGTTCCCTTAAGTAATAATACTTAATTAATTCCACAAATGATTATCCTTAATTAATTATCTTGAATTAATTTCCCTGGTCAATTATTCTTGACTTTATTAATTAATTGATGATCCCAAATCAATATTATCCAGTAGCTATCCATTATTAAGTAATTATACTTACCAAAGTTAATATAAATCTTTTGACTAATTAAAGTTTGATCACTTCTAATTCATCATTAAATCATATTTAAGAATTTTATTAAGTTAATTATCCGAACATAATTATTTTGGACAAACAAATTTAAAGCATGTTTTATCTCTAAACATTTAAATCTTAAAAACTTATTTTCAAAACTTGTTTTAAGATTTCACTTAGAACTTGGAATCATTTCTATTGAAAACTTAAATATTTTAAAAACATGAAACCTGTTTAGACATTTTCCTTTTATAAACTGTTCATGTTACAAATTTTAAAACCCTGGTTAAAATATTTTAACTCACCCGAGTCCATGGCATAAACCCACGAACGCAATCCCGAGCCCAAAACATAATTACCCGAACTACAACCCAGGAATACCATCAACTCGATAGGTTCGAGTTCGTCACGCAGCCATATCTTTCTTCCCAGAAGTGAAACAAACACAACAACTTAACGGGCACAAATTAGGACATGTGCACATGCACAGATCACCTACGATGCTTCATTCATCGATGCTGACGTCGTCACATCGACTACGATGTTCTCCCCTGATCACGACCACTTAGAGCCTCGATCATGCAAGAAATCATAATCCATCTATGAGACCAATACTGGAACCAGAACGAACAACCCAAATCTCCTCACGCCACCGCCTAAGTTCACTAGCGATCCTACGATCATGACCGGAACTTCATCACACGCCAACATCACTAACCCCTACCTGTGATCGCCTCTGCTTCTTCCTGGACCACGAATATGCCTCGATAACAACGTTGATCGAAACTGACGATAATCCCTACTCAGCCTCGCCACATCCACCACAGGTTCTTATAAAATCATTTGCCATTTATTCTACCACCATCTACCATCTAGCCACCACGGACATGAACCTCGACCAACCAATAGTTCATCTGTCGCCAGCAATAACCCAAAAACCCAATTTTGTCCATCATCGAAATGCACCATCAATACTCAACCACAAATCCTAATTTTTGTTTTAAAAATCTTAATTTGTTAAGGGAAATCGCATTATAAACTTGAATTTACAAATCGATGACCTTGATTTTTTTTACCCGTTCTTCAAATTTTTACCATTCTTGCAATTTCCAGATAAATTTCAAACTTATTTCTTATAAATAAAATTTTAAAACTTAATTACGTATAAAACAAACAATATTTGTTTGAATGCTTTAGCCTAACAAAGATCACATGAAGAGAACTTTATATACAATCTTCTTATTAAGCCTGTGAGAAAATATCAGAGTTAAACACCAACTTGCATACCAATATATACAGGCATATAAACATGTATCCAGTTTTAAACAAGCATGTATACATAAATTTAAACATGTATTAGTAAATTCACATCAATCATGTCACATACAACAATTAAAACCGATTTATGGGTTAGGACTACTCACCTTGAAGGTTTGAACAGAGAGTTTGAAGCAGATGTTTAAAAACTGGAAAAACTTTTGAAATCTAGAAGCTGGATTAATCTTTGAAACTGTAAATTGAAATTGATTTTGCTTCTTAACTTGATTTGCTTATTGATCTGAGCAGTACTTGAATTTGAGAGCTCCTATGTTTACTTTTGTTTCAGATTATGGAATTATGGAGAGATTACTTTGAATTTCTTGATTTTTACTTACTGGTTTCTGTGTTACAGGTTTTGCTTCTTGTTTTATTTTAGAGAATGAACTGATAAAAGAAAATGAAAGAGGAGTATGAAGATGTTTATATTACTTAGTTTTCGCATTTATTAATTTTTTCGAAATAGAGATTAAGGACACTTGTCAATATCCTTATCTATTTTGTTAACACTTGCTAATATGATAATGTTGTTAGTTAACATGTGTATTAAATAGATTTTTAACTTAATTATATATATATATATATATATAAATGCTTTCAATATGTATTGTTTTAAAAAAAATTCCTTTATTCCTTTATGTAATTTTAAAAGAAAATAATATAAAATCCATTTACACACTTAAAAATGATTATAGTAGTTTGATATGTTATAAATTACACTTATAAAACCCTTTAAAGACAATGATATGAGACTAATCATATATACATATTATTTTAAACTCAATTTATTTTTAAAATGTTTACTCTTGAAATTTGAAATTCAATTTTTTCTTTAAATTTTACTTATATAAATCCAAATTAATACTTATTTTTTTTACTATAGGAAAAAGAATACATTTTTAGATTATTAAAGAAAATTATTACATTATTTATTTGCCTAGAAATTTACGAGATATCATAAGCGAGGTTTCTGCTTCTACGGAAAAACGGCATTGCCTAGGGGAGAAACAAAAGAAAGAGGCTGATATTTGGATTAGGAGGAGGATGAAGATTAGGTTCGGCTTGTTGAGGAATGATGCAGCAGAATAAACGATTTGACGATGAAGTGTAGATTTCGTGTCAAACTAATCGAAGAACGATTAGATGAATCAATATAAATCGATGGATTGAAAGATACCGAATGCCCAAATTCGTTGATCTCCAAAGATACCGAATTCTAGCTATCTTCGACACGTTGATCGCACACGATACCGTGAAAGAAGATCTACAGTTCTTCGAACGTTGATCAAGCACACTTGATACCGTGAACTGGCTTCAACAATCGTTGATTCGAGCGCACTCGAATAACCGAAAGTGGCGATAGGAGATCACACTCAACTACCAATTTCAAAAGAGGCACAAAGCACTCAAACAAAGTTTCATTCAAAAATCAACCACCTTACAAAATGACCCAACATGCCTATTTATAGGCTACAACACACACTAGGTCATGAACGACCTTACAACACACACGACCTAAAACAGGAAGCAACCTACGACCTAACTAAGGTCGTTAACGACTTAACACTTCACGAGTTACAACAGAAACAACACATCACATATTTACAATCAGTGAGCGACTCCACAAATAACGACCTAAATACAAAGACATACCCATATATACATAACAATACAACTACACGATCTACGACCTAAACAAATAACATTGCTTCAGGCTTCAGCGACCTAAGGATCTTCATGCGACCTATCTTCAACAGCAATTTTAGAGAGTGAGAGACCTAAGAAAGAGGCTTAAGGAATAGCACATAAGTACTTCCATGACCTAACCATAGGTCATAACTCGTTGACGCGACATAAACATAGGTCGTAACTCATCCTGGTTGACACTTGTAAGGTCGGAGCGACCTAAAGATACGTATATTAGATTGCCTAGTTCGTAAGGCCGCTTAAATGTCTAATTGCTCAACCCATTAACTCGTGTGCGACCTTCACTAGGTCGTATGCGACCTAAGGCTCCTTCTCTTGAACAACTCGAATTCATTGACTTTGTGGATTGCACTGTTTCGTCTTTAGGCTGGGCTGCATCATCCTCCTCAGGTTGGGAAAAATTCGTCCTCGAAATTAAAAGTTCTTCCCTATTGGATTGTACACCTCCATAATAAGGTATAAGATGTTTAACATTAAACATGTCAGAAGTGTACACATCCTCTGGCAGCTTCAACCTATAGGCATTTTCATTGATCCGTTTCACAATCCTTACAGGACCAATCTTTCGAGCTTTAAGTTTATTGTATGTTCATACTGGAAAACGATCCATCGTTAGTACAGCATATACTAACTCTCCTTCATTAAATTCAACACTTCTTCGCTTTAGATCCGCAGATCGTTTATACTTCTCATTCGTCTTTTCCAATCGTTACTGAACGTTTCTGTGGCATTCTGTCAAACCATCAACGAAATCAGCAGCCCGCTTAACTGTCCCCTTCGGTTGTGGTACCATCGTTAAATCCAACGGTCCCTTTGGCAAGCTTGAATATACAATCTGAAATGGACCGAAACCCGTACTACGGTTGATAGCATAATTATGAGCAAACTCCGCTTGACATAACTTCACATCCCAGCTCTTCAGATTATCCTTCATGAGACATCGTAACAAATTTTCCAACGATCTGTTCACAACCTCTGTTTGTCCATCAGTTTGCGGATGATAAGCACTATTGAAATTCAGCTTCGTTCCCACCTTCTTCCACAAACTCAGCCAAAAATGACTCAGAAATCTGGTATCCCTATCGAAAACTATAGATTCTGGTAAACCATGCAAGCGATAGATCTCTCTAAAGAACAACTGTGCCACATGGACTGCATCTGCCGTCTTTTTACAAGCAACAAAATGTACTGTCTTCGAGAAACGGTCCACCACAAAATATATATAGTCATTTCCCCGTTGAGTCCTCGGCATGCCCAACACGAAATCCATGCTTACATATACCCACAGTTTTGTAGGAACCGGTAAAGGCATATACAATCCCGCATTTGTAGCTGTCCCTTTTGAAACTTGACAAACATGACATCTACGCACAAACTTTTCAACTTCCCGCCTCATCGAGGGCCAGTAGTAAGATTGAGAAATCAACTGCAATGTGCGATCTACCCACATGGCCTTCTTCGTGTAACTCCTTTATAATCTTCATTCGCAAGCTGCAATCTGGTACATACAATCGATTCCCCTTGAATAAGAATCCATCCACCAATACAAACTCATCAGCACTCCCATCCTTGACTTTCTCAACAATCTTCGTAAAGTAAGGATCTTCTTCAACCAACTCGGGCAATAGTTCAAATCCTGTCACTTCAACTTTCATTGTTGTCAACAAATGACTCCTCCTACTCAAGGCATCAGCTACACGATTCGTCACTCCTGATTTGTGTTTTACAACAAAAGTAAGCCGTTGTAGATACGCGACCCATGAAGCGTGCCTAGCTGAAATTTTGTCCTGCCCTTGCAAATGCTTCAAAGCTTCATGATCCGTATAAAGAACAAACTCCTTCTGAAACAGATAATGTCTCCAGTGCTTCACAGCTTGAACAATCGCGTAAAATTCCACGTCATAAGTGTTATACCTCAGCTTGGCTCCACACAACTTCTCACTGAAATAAGCATCTGGTCTTCCATTCTGACTCAATACTCCACCAATCCCAACCTTTGAAGCATCAGTATGTAACTCAAATAACAACTGAAAGTCCGACAATACTAGAATTGGTGCTGACGTCAAAAGTGTCTTAATCTTCTCAAAAGCTAACTCTGCTTTCTCTGTCCACATGAACTTCTTTCCTTTCATGCAATCGGTCACAGGTGCCATCACACTGCTAAAATGTGGAATGAATCTTCGATAAAAAGATACCAACCCATGAAAGCTCCTCACTTGAGTAATTGTCTTGGGTTGTGGCCAACTCCTGACAGCTTCCACTTTGCTCTCATCCACTTGAATAGCCTCCTTCGACAGAACATACCCCAGAAACAGAACACCGTGCATCATGAACACGCACTTCTTTGCTGCTGCATAGAATTGCTCCTGTCATAGAATAAACAGCACTTCACGCAAATGTTGGACATGCTCTTCCATACTCCCACTATAAATCAAAATATCGTCAAAGTAAACCACTACGAACTTCCTAATGAATGGTCTGAAAATCTGGTTCATCACTCTCATAAAAGTACTTGGAGCATTTGACAAGCCAAACGGCATAACCAACCATTCGTATAGACCCTCCCTAGTTTTAAAAGCAGTCTTCCACTCATCACCCGGTCTAATACGAATCTGATGGTATCCACTCTTCAAGTCAATCTTTGAGAACACAACAGCCCCACTCAACTCATCAATCAAATCATCGAACCTCGACATAGGAAACCTGTATCTCACAGTGATCTCGTTTAGAGCCCGACTGTCCGTACACATTCGCCAAGTCCGATCCTTCTTCGGTACCAATAAGGCTGGCACTGCACATGGACTCAAGCTCTCCTGAACACGCCCTTGTTCTAACAACTCCTCCACCTGCCTTCTCATTTCCTCATGTTCCTTAGGACTCATCCTGTAATGTGGCCTGTGAGGCAATACAGCTCCTGGCACAAGATCAATCTGATGTTGAATATCTCTCAACGGTGGTAACTCCGTTGGCAACTCTTCAGGAAGCACATCTCTGAATTCTTCCAATACCGGCTTTACTTCCTCTGGAACTTCATAAGTTTCAGTGGCTTCATGTCCAATCAACAAAAACACCTCTGGACTCTCCTCCACTTCTTCAACCAATTCCTTCAAAGTCAACAAAGTCTTCAACGCCTCAATCTCTTCTGACTTGCTCTCTCCTTGCTGTCTCTTCTTCGGAACCAAAATGATCTTAACACCTTCAAACATAAAGCTGTAGCTATTGGTTCGACCATCATGCTGCACTGCTCGATCATACTGCCATGGTCTTCCCAAAAGAAAGTGACAAACATCCATCTCCACCACATCACACCAGATCTCGTCTTTATACTTCTTTCCAATAGAAAATGGAACATGAACTCGCCTATCCACCTTTACCTCTCCTCCTTTCCTTAACCATGCTAACTTGTAAGGATTTGGATGCTTCTCCGTCTTCAACTTCAATTTTCTCACAGCTTCGGTAGAAATGATATTATCACAACTTCCCGCGTCAATCACAAATTTACACACCTTCCTCAGAATAGTGCATGTCGATTGAAAGATATTACTCCTCAACCAACTAGCTTCTTCTTCCTGCTTCGGTGTTAAACAAGATCTCCTCATCATTAGATTGCATCCTTCATCTCCCGATGCGATATCTTGTTCATTCCCCTCAACTGGACTAGAATAATCTTCACCAACATCCTCACCTTCCGCTTCAGCAATCATTGCTCGCCTCTTCGGCTTCGAACATTCATTGCTTTTGTGGCCCACTTCCTGGAAATTATAACATTTGAAACTGTTGTTGACCTTTGCCTTCTCAACTTCTTTCACAACTGGTTTACTGATGACTTTAGGAACATTGGAACTCCCACTATCACCCTTGTTCTGAGAATTGTAATCTGGAAACACACCACCTTCTCGTCTCCCTTGCTTCTCCCAAGCAAGTGCTTTCTGATGTGCTTCTGCAACAGATCTCGGATCAAATATATTCACCATGTCCTGGATCTGCATTCTCAACCGTCTAACAAATCTAGCAGTCAGCTGTTCCTCTGTCTCCATAATGTCATTTCGCGCAATTAGTTCATAAAATTCATCAGCATAATCATTAACAATCTTCGTCCCTTGCCTCAGATTCTGCAACCTCTAATACATGAGTGATTGATAATTATACGGCAAGAACGTAGCTCTCATCAACTTCTTTATTTTCTCCCATGATTCAATCTTTGACTTCCCCATTCTCTCCCGTGTAAGTTTAGTTTGCTGCCACCACGCTAAAGCTCTTCCCCTCAACCTTGTAGCAACTAACTTCACTCTTCTATGCTCAGGCACTTCTTTAAAGTCAAAAATTTCTTCAACATTAGACAACCAATCCAGAAATTCTTCTGTTACCATTCCACCTTTGAATTCTGGAATTTCTGTCTTCATTCCCGACTCCCAACGTCGATCATCTTCTACCTCTCGATATTGATTCCGAACTTGGTCCCGATCTCGATAATGAATGCTAGCTCTATCACCATCTTCATCAAAATCAAATATATGTCTATATCGATCTTGACCATCAACATCCCTTCGATCACGCATGTCTCTTCTACTATGTCTCTCTTCATCCTGATATGGCTCATCTTCAAACTCACGTGGAGTTCTTCTCTCTTCATGTCTATATTCATGGTGATCCCTTCTCCATGAAATTGATGTTTCTCTTCTTTCTCTAAAAGATTATGGCGACACCCTCCTCGCTTCCGTAACCGATGGTGAAACTCTGTTTCCTCCATGATTCGAGTTTGGCGACCTTCTCCTTTGATTCATATCTATCATCAATTTCTCCAACCTACCAATGCCTTCATCCAACTTTTCATTGAATTTATTGCTAATGCGTTGTTCCATATGTTCAGCATCTTCTCGTTTATACAAATCTTCAATATTTTGATGACGATTAGCTCTTCTCGGAGGCATGATTGAATCAAACAACTCTCACTAATACTTTGCTCTCGACCTTGAACTTCAAATTGTACTTTACAATGCATGGCTCAAACTCAACTCGGCTACACTTCAAAATGAACTTCAACTCTCGGATCTACACTTCAATATAAAGCTATGCACAACTTCAACTTCAAACTCCTTGGCTCCAAGACTCGGCTTAGCTATGATTGGCTAAGTCTAGCTCCGATACCAAAATGATGCAGCAGAATAAACGATTTGACGACGAAGTGTAGATTTCGTGTCAAACTAATCGAAGAACGATTAGATGAATCAATATAAATCGATGGATTGAAAGATACCGAATGCCCAAATTCGTTGATCTCCAAAGATACCGAATTCTAGCTATCTTCGACACGTTGATCGCGCACGATACCGTGAAAGAAGATCTACAATTCTTCGAATGTTGATCAAGCGCACTTGATACCGTGAATTGGCTTCAACAATCGTTGATTCGAACACATTCGAATAACCGAAAGTGGCGATAGGAGATCACACTCAACTACCAATTACAAAAGAGGCACAAAGCACTCAAACAAAGTTTCATTCAAAAATCAACCACCTTACAAAATGACCCAACATGCCTATTTATAGGCTACAACACACACTAGGTCGTGAACGACCTTACAACACACACGACCTAAAACAGGAAGCGACATACGACCTAACTAAGGTCGTTAACGACTTAACACTTCACGAGTTACAACAGAAACAACACATCACATATTTACAATCAGTGAGCGACTCCACAAATAACGACCTAAATACAAAAGACATACCCATATATACATAACAATACAACCACACGATCTACGACCTAAAAAAATAACACTGCATCCGGCTTCAGCGACCTAAGGATCTTCATGCGACCTATCTTCAACATCAATTTTAGAGAGTGAGCGACCTAAGAAAGCGGCTTAAGGAATAGCACATAAGTACTTCTGTGACCTAACCATAGGTCGTAACTCGTTGACGCGACCTAAACATAGGTCGTAACTCGTCCTGGTTGACACTTGAAAGGTCGGAGCGACCTAAAGATACGTACATTAGATTGCCTAGTTCGCAAGGCCGCTTAAACGTTCGATTGCTCAACCCATTAACTCGTGTGCGACCTTCACTAGGTCGTATGCGACCTAAGGCTCCTTCTCTTGAACAACTTGAATTCATTGACTTTGTGGATTGCACTGTTTCGTCTTTAGGCTGGGCTGCATTAAGGAAGGAGGAATGAAAGAAGGCAACAAATGAAATTCAGACGCGACTTTTATAGTCCCGTTTTAGGTTCAACTTGCTCCAACACTCGTTAACTAGCAGACCACATAGGTTTAACGCTAGGTGGTCGACCACTAGACATGCTTTATGTGTTAATTGAACCTTGACCCAATATTGTCGGGTTAAATAATAACAATCATTTCGTGCTGTATCCTTTGATTCAAAACGATCTAAAAAACTCCTGTCCTCATCATGATGGTGTCAAAGCCTACCTCTAAACCATGCTTCAACAATTCACAATAGTCCCAACAAAACTGCTGCGACAAATAACAATTCCAAAAACCCGAAATATTACCGCTGTTATTCCCTGCCTACTTCATATGAAAATATTTCTTCCAATAGCCGGTTGGAAAAATAACACTTCAAATTACATACCCCAATAAAATTAAATGTCATTCCTAATTTTTTGCACCTTAAAGAGAGAAAATCTAAAAATCTCTATTTTACAAACCGGAAAATCACTGAGCTAAATATATGCTCCTTTTATACTTGTTTCTAAATAATAGAAACTATTTCATACCAAAACTTCCCTTACAAATCAAACTTATATAAAAATATTTTGGGGTTTCCAAAAAGCTTTTTAAATCACAAATTTTCTTGCCAAAAATCAAAATCAAGCCTTTACTAATATATACATATAAATATTTAAGGATTTCATAAATAATCTTTTATAAACTAAAATTTCTTAACACCGCCAATGTAGTTACATATATGTTTCTTTTAAAATAAAAATTTCAAAACTTTCCTAAAATAAAATTTCCACAATAAATCGTTGGGATAAGAAATCCTTTAAAAACCCTTTTTCAAAATTCTAAGCCATTTCCAAATTATACTTATAAAAATTCTCTAATTGGTTTATAGCTAAGGAATCGACGTTAATTATTTAAATACAAATCTGGTTAGCCATCAAAGAGATGATAAATGAATGCACCCTAGAAAAACTTGCTTTCGGACGATTGTAACATACTAACTCTAATTTCCCATCCATCTAGAATAAAAGTGTGTCTCTGACTGGAACTCAACACCAAAATTCAAAATCACCCGGAAGCTAGAATCTCAACCATCAAGTCGAACACTCCAGTCTCCAGGATTCTGCCATATGTTGTATTCATGCTCTTTATCAATAGTTATTTACGCATTGCCAGCGCTTCGTGAGGTGCTTTATAGTCGGTGTGAAAATCTTAACTCTAAGATATTCCTAACCCACATTTGCTTTGTCCATACTCCAGAGTGAAACTATAACAACTTCTATAGTTGGAACTCTTAGAAACTAGCGTAAAAATGTAATATTACTGGACAAGGAAGTACGAATACGTTCTCTCAATACATCCTAATTCCTCTGATCTACTAACCTAAGCTCTGACACCAAATGTAACAACCCGCACCATAATGGGCCTAAATTTCGACAAGAATCAAAATTCAAGGTCCATCAAAGTACAGATCGTTGGATTTGGTATTAAAAAATAAGCATGAGCAATATCGGAAATTGATAGAAAACTAAACTCACAGCGGAAAAAATAATAGAATAAGGATACTGACTATGACTACTATCTTGGAATTTATTGTATTCCTTGAATAACAAGTAGTCACATCAACATCAAGCATAAGAGAAAAGGAGATATCTCCGACAATAAAGCACATCCAACTCCAGTAACCTATACCTTTAAATCTATCATGTGGGTTGTAATGAAGAAGGGGTCAGAGCAACATTCTAGTGATTGGAAAATCTATATACTATCCATAACATAAATATATATTAATGGATTTTCATTTAATTGTTATGACCGTAAAGGTTAGCAATTCTAATCCAACCTTGCATTGCGCACACGATTACTGCTTACCTATGCCCAAGGTACAAAATAATGATGAAGCCTTATCAATCACCCAATACTTCCACATCTATTTTCCACTTAATATTTCTAAATATGAAGTAGCCTTTTATAATACCTTTTGAAAGAGAAATAGTCAAACTCTGCTATTTAAGACCACAAATTAAGGTAGAACCCAACATTTAAGATCTAAATAAAGATGGACCCAATTATTTAAGATTTATTCCTAAGGTGGTTTCCTAACATTGTTGTCAATGGTTTGTGGGTCCTAGGTACAAAGACCTCTAAACACTATTTAAGGTTTCCAACATTTATTGTCCAACTATTACTGCATCTATCGTCGACAAAATCGTAGCCATGTAATAGACAGTACCTAAGCCACTTAATAACTTTAAAAGGACTAGGTAGACTTCTAACCATTTAATACCTATATTCTAGGTATGTCCCCATCAATTAATATCTTTCCTCAGGTGGACTCCTCATTGGTACTATTGCTATTATGGCTTTAGCAATGTGAGAGACTGTACCCAAGACACTTAATACCTAAATAATAAGGACTAGGCAGAACCCTGACCATTTAACACCAATTTAAAGGTAGACCTTTACCATTTAATACCTAACTCTAAGGCGGACTCCTTACTCGTACTATCTAGTCATTGTTTGAAAATCTCATTGGGCTACTTAATACTTCTTTTATAGGAAAGTGGTCGCCCCTAAAGTCACTTAATACTCCAAACCTGAAGCGAACCCTTACCGAGAAATCCACTATCACCCTTAATTATATATATGGAATCCTACTAGGTTACCTCTTTTGGCAGGGAGGCGGGCCCTACAGCCACTTAATACCCCAATACAGAAGTAAAATCTTTTAGAGACATCCTTATTTATTTGAAATCTCACTAGGTTACTTAATACTTTCTTTTAGGAGAGAGGCAGACCCTACAACTAGTTAATATCTCATGCTAGAAATGAAACCCTATATAGATATCCCTCACCACTCCTAATTCCAAATATGGACCATTTAATACTTTTCAATTAATAAAGCATGCTTAATCTCTCAAGTTGTCATGGGTCTTAGGATTAGTGATATATCACATCAATAGTAAAGTGCACCAGAATTCTGGTAGCCTCAAAGTGAAAGGAAGTCATCTGTTGATTGACTTTATTGACCTCGCATCACTAAAATAATAAAGGTTTTCCTTATTTTGTGTAAATTAAATTTGTTCTTCGGATGCTTATATTTTCAATAAAAATCTTCTAAAAAGGTTTTCCCTTTTGTCCAAAATGATTTGGTCCTAATTTTATATTAATTCGAAAAAGAAAAAAAAATTAAATAATCCAAACTCCATTTAAACAATTATAATAATTTAAATCATATTTTGGTTTTATTTAGGTATATCTCAAACTAGGGTTGTTACAAGGTGATTGATGTGCCAAAAGATAAAGGCAGAACAAGGGAATCTTGAAGGACTGTTGACACCGCTAGAAGTACTGATTTGGAAGTGGAATGATAATTTGCTGGACTTTATAGATGGATTACTTAGAAGTAAAAGAGGCAATGAAGCTATTCAGGTAATGGTGGATAGATTCACTAAAGTATGCACCTTATTCTCGTTAGAAGTAATAGAACTGCAGCATCTGTAGTGCAAATTAATGTTATGGAAGCAGTACAACTGCATATGGTTCCAATTAGCATTGTTAGTGATAAGGACCCCTTATTCACTAGTGAATTTTGGAGGAGTTCGCAGTTAGCTTTAGAAACGACGTTGAATCTTAGCACTGCTTACCACCCATAAATCGACGGTCATACTACATGGGTGATTTTGGAATATTTGTTGGGAGTTTGCATCATGAATTTCGAAGGACATTCGGAACAGCACTTACCCTTAGTAGAGTTCGCGAACAATAATAGTTACCAAGCGACGATTGGCATGGCACCCTTTGAAGTGTTATACGAAAGGCCATGCAAATTGCCAAATTTTTGGTGGGAAACCACTGACAAAATTCTACAAGTACCCGATTTGGTTTGAGAGGCCTCAGAAAAGATAAATATGATTAAGCAGCAAATGAAGGTTGCAAAGGACCGTCAGAAGTCCTATGCAGACAAGCAAAGGAAGGAATTGGAGTTTAGGTTGGAGACATGGTGTTCGTTAAGGTTCCCTTCTTTTGGAGATTATGAGGAGTTTTACATCGAGGAAGTTGGCGCCGAGGTTCGTTGGGCCTTTCTCGATTTTAGAAAGGGGGAAACTTTCATATCGAGTAGAGCTTCTGAATAAGTTCAGGGAGTCTATGATGTCTTTTATGTTTCACACTTGAGGAGGTGCCTTCATGATACAGCCACTATAGTGGAGCTTGATTAGTTAGTATATATTGAGACAGAGCAGATAGCATCCCATGCCACCGTATCCATAGTGGAGAACGGAACTAGAAAGCTTTGCAATAAAGAAATTAGGTTGGTCCGAGTACAAAGGGGAGATAATCCGGTGGAAAACACATGGGAAACTAAAGAGAGGATGATGGTTCCTTATCCTAAGCTTTTCTCTAGTAAACTTTCTCTCTCCAAAATTTAGGTTTTTGGTTGCAACATGGTTTCTAGATTGGATGGTAGGAGATGGTTGCTGCATTTTTTTATTGTTACCATTACACTCATGTAGAATTTTATGAATATTTAGGAAGCCTACATACATGCATATGTGTTATGATCTTGCATTCACGCTACGACTATGCTCACCTATAGAATGTTTGCATACATAATCATATTGCATTTTTGGATGAGTAGATGGTTGTGTAGATAACATGGATGTTGAGTGTGCATTACACTATCTATCCTTTAGGGATTTCGAGGTGGAAATCCATTTTAAGGGGTTAGAATGTAACACCCCATAAAATTATTAAGAAATTAACTAATTAATAATAAGGCTAAAAATGGAAAATATATTATTATTGAAATATGGCCATGAAAGTTACTCCATTGCATTCATGGCGATTTTCTATTCAATTTTCATATGTAAAGTTTTCTAATCGGAGCTCAAATGGAAAAGCTATTTAAAGTTTTCAAATTTAAAGTAATCCAAATGAATTCAGAATTTGAATTTAAACGATGTCAACTTAAAAATGATTAAACAAGGTAAAAATATTTTTAATGTAAAGGGGTAGTTTACATTTAATAAGACATTAATGTTAGTGTTAAAAAGGAATTAAATAAAAAGAATAGAAATAAACAAATTAACGTTCCCAAATAGGGACCGGTCGACCCCCTCACCATGACTTGTCGATCGCTTGATGGTGAGCGGTCAACCGATGCTTGTGGTGGGGGCTAGGGTTTTTTTACATAGATTTTATTATTTTAAACCGAGTAAAATCCGGCGGTTCTTGTATCTTCTAACCATCATAAATAAGAGACTAGCCTCTTCACTTTTATTCATAAATTATTTAGGAATGCTAGAGAAGTTCAGTCAGTCCTCTTCCTAAACTAGATTCAAGAAGTCAAATTCAAGGGAAAAAGACAATAGATTGATAAATACATATTCTTCTTCTACTTTTATTCTTCTCTAATCCTTGAATTCTGAATTTAATTTATATACAATCTAATTGTAGTATATTTCAAATAGAAAAAGGAATTGTCTGAAGTAGAGATTAAAAGCGAGCGTGAAGCAAATCCAAAAGGAAGCTGGAAACCATCTATGAGTGAAAATCTTAGTTTTTCACATTTTAGTATTTATACAGTAGAAGTTTGGATTCGTTTTATGCTTGGGGAATTTTGTTCATGAAAATACAAAAACTAAAATCCCAAAAAACCTCCAAATGAAATCTCAATTCTTATATTTATTGGAATCTCAATTGTTTTAAGAAGAATTTTTTTTATTACAAGTTGAATATTTTATATTCAATTTCACTTCCAAATTTTCTCTTTTGTTGTGATAATGGGTTCTAAAATGAAAACATTAGAAATGGTGTGTGAAGTACAAATTCTCCAATTCGTCATTTGCACTGCCTATTTCTGTAATTTGATATATGAACTCCTTTTTCATCGTATATATAAAATTGAATATAATATAAAGGGTTCAAATTGTAAGTTTTATAGGTGCTGATTCTACTATATTAATATAAAATAAGTTTGGTATTTGATTGTATTTTTATGCAAGTGTATTGTTTGGCTAAGGATATTAGCTAATTTGTAAGTTGTTGTATGGAGTTTGACTTGTATAAATTGGAAGTTTTGACATTTAAAACGATTAGTTAGGACGTAGAATCTTCATATGCATAGGAATATTTTAGTTAGCTTAATTTAAGTGTGTACACACACAAACATATATATTAGCGTATAAATTTATTATTAACGTATAGTAAAGAACGAAATATATGCATAGTATAAATAGGTTAGTAAATAGCATTAAAATCCATAGAAAGGAAGTAAATGATAATTATGAGAATTCATCTATAATTAAAGGCGAAATAAGGAGTTTTTCTTGTATGGCCTTAATACGAATTGTTGTGGGGTATGTATAAGGTAGTATGTTAGAAGAGTGGAATTATGACTAAGTTATAGGGATGCAAGTTTAGTCAAAGGCACATAGAAGTCTGCCAAGCTAATCTAGCTACCAATAGTGTGAATTTGAGATTGATATGAGACATCTCCTATAATAAGTGCCCATGGTGGATGTGAGGTTAGTCCCAATTCTGAAGAGTAAGTCTACCCAGTTAATCTAGTTACTAGCGGTTACATAGGGTTAGACTAATGCCAGACGTCACAATTTGGGTTACAGGTTATAATGCATAAGACATGCTTCTGGGTTGGGGGATTAATTGGCTATTGTTGGGTCTGCCTCCTTCCCACTTAAGAAGTATTAAATAGTCGAAATTTTCATTTAGGTGGAGTTCAAGGTTGAGGTAATAAGTGGCTATTGTAAGGTCCATCTCTTCCCATGATGAAGTGTTAAGTGGCCGGATGAGATTTCGTGCAATGTCAGTTAAGGATTACTAAAGAATGGTCTGCCTTGGGTTAGGTATTAAACAACGGGGACCAACCTAGGACATAAATATTCAATAGTCAAAGTCTACCTAATTTTTGTTAGAAGGGTATTAACTAACTTGGGTACTTTCTCTTACATTGTTAGGACACTACTCATGGTAGTTGTGTGGGACTGGAACTGGCCTTTAGCCTATAGTTGAAGGTAAGTTATAAAGTTGGATTGAAAGAGGGTAAGTTATGGAGTTGGACTAGCAAGGCCTTTGGTCCTACAGTTGGAGGTATTTCATACAGAATATAGTATAGGATGTGTAAGACTTATTACTTATCTAAATGGTATTGTCCAAATACTATTATTGTAAGACTTGATATTTTCATTCATCGGACATTGTTGTTTTGACCCCTTACTCATTACAACACATAGGTTAGGGTAGACGATGCTAATTTTGAAGATGAAGGTAAATTTTTATGACAGTTTATTTGTCTTATTTATGTTTTTGATATATTTTGTTGTACCTGATTTCAGACATGTTATTATTATTTTTGGGATATGGTATTCTGAATATTTGGGATGATATGTTGTATTTCTGAGATTTAGATTTTCTACGAAATGGGTACTTATTTATGATATTATATTTTCTTCTTGCCGGTGTGAGATTCAGATATCATAGATGGATAGCTCTGTATGTTGTTCATTATATCAATTTTACCAACCAATGGTTAGCTTTGGAATAGGTCTAGGGTTTTTATTGGGTAAAAAATTAAGCCCGTTCGAGGGGGGTTGTTACAACAATAGTCAGGTCCAAGCTAAAGCATTAAGAATAAGACATTATTCAATAGAGAATTCGTATCCTCAATTATATTAGGTTAGTATTATGGTCAACTATAGTCAACTCAAGGTCAAAATCTCTAGCCAAGGTAGTACGGTTAACAACAAATGTTATTATTGAACCAAGTACTGTATCTTTGGAAAATTTGAGTTGAATGTAGGTAATATTGGAGTTTTGACCAATATAAAATTTCATATATTCTAAATTGATATAGTTTTGTTAAAGAGAAAATGAGTAAATTATTGTTGTTATTGGTACGACTTAAGATAATATAAAATCTTAGTTTACTGAAAGATTTTTAAGCGATGAATTTGACCACATTACCACACCACTAGCTAAGATGACGTGCGAACATTAATATTTGAATCGTTTAGTATTAATCACCGATTGAATTCACATATATCGTACACAGCTACAATTGAGAATTCTTTGAAATATCCCATGATTTAATTAGTTATAAAGTATTGTAAATTTAATAGTATTTAATAAATATTGATTATTAATTTATTTGATGTTTTGGGTTTTGTCAATAATTATTTGGATGTATATACAGAAGTTACATATGTGTGTAGTGATATATGATATCCATATGTATTAAAATAGAGCTTTAAATACACTTAATTACTTAACAAGCTTTTTGAAAAATTTGCAAATGCAAGGACGATACATGGCCAGCCACACATAGGAGAGAGGAGGGTTTGACAAAATTGCAAATCGATTGCAAATTAAATGAGGAAGTTTTAAAGAAAGAAGAGAAAATGTTCATTTTCTTTCCTTGAAACGTTATTCTCTCATTCATTTTCATTTTAAAGTTTCTTTTCCCTTCTTCCCTCATCCATGGCTTCCTTCTTCTCATTCATGATCGAATTTTTCACCCAAATAACATCAATTTAAATTAAATAAAAGTGATTCGTTCTATTCTAGCAATATCGGGAGGTGAATCAAGCAATTTAGGAGACAGTTCATATATCATGGTGTTACAAAAGGCAAGATTTATTTATATTTAATTCTATTTCATATCATTCGTTCATAATGTTTAACCATGGCCCTAGTTCGTATATATGTAAATATTTTATTTCCACTTATTATACTCGAGTCAAAATTGTCTATATTTGTCATTTATAAAATATGAAATCAATTTCATAAACACATTGAGAAAAAAGGTTGTTTAATGTATATTGATGTTGGTAGAAGTGAAACAATATGCATGTGCAAGTGCGGGCACACATGTTTATGTATGTATTTCATAAATTCGATTATTTAAAAAAATGAATTTGATGTTTAAGTTTTATAACTTTATATAAATAACTTTATGCTATTTGAAATAGTAAAACACATGAATTGGAACCCTCGGCTAAGTCAATCTTGATTTCAAACTAAAATATACTGTAGTGTTTAATTATTCAATCAAACATGTTTGAAATTTAAATTGACTAATTGATTTTGAATCGTAATATATGTGTATATATTGCAACAACCTATGAAAGAAGCTATACGGTAGGATCGTATAATATGGAATAGTGGAATGGTCTAGGCAGATAGCAATAAGTAGTAAGTAAATTAGACACCAAGCTTTATACTGGTTCGGACCTCTTGTCCTACGTCCAGTCCCTTAGCTCCTCTTAGGAATTCAACTAACCAACAACCCTCACTTAACCCAGAGGAATAGGTTTACAACTTACCCGAACAACCGACCGGGATTTCTTGCCTCAACTACCGAAGAGGACTTCAACTAGATACAAAGAGTATTTCTGACTTGTTGTGTTCTTGATAACACTAATGAGTCTAATTGAATGAAACTTTCCTATAATCTTATCCTCAAGAATATGAAATGTGTTTATGAAGATTTAGGAAATATAAATTTCTATGAATCAAAAAGAGTATTGAAGATAAATCAGAGATTCAAGCAATTGAAGTGGTTTGTGATTGCTTTTGAAAATTTAAGAAATCTGAAAATATGATCAAGATAATAGAGAGATTAAAGAAATTAGAATTCGTAATTTGCAAATGATAGAATCATGTATTTATAGGTGTAGAAGAGGTGTATCTATTTGCAAAAGATCCAGTCAAGAGATGCATCAATTACCATTGGAGAATGGTTTCAACTCCTGGGAAGAAGAAGGTGTCTTTTTATAAAAAATCCACAGGTTTGAATTCAGTCGACTGAACAGGGAATTTCAGTCGACTGAAGCTGTGCATGTTGTAATTCTGTAACAGGTTCAGTCGACTGAAATTTCCTGTTCAGTCGACTGAACTGGTAGAATCTGCACGGTGAGCACTTAACTAAAATATTAAGTTTATGAAATGTGTTCTTGTGTTTGTGCAAGCTTCTTGAGGATGGATTTTAACAATAAAACTAAGACTAAGACCTATATATAATAAGTACTTATGATATCCTTGGTCTTCATAGTCCTTCCTTTAGCTTTGCACATATCTCTTCCTCTTTGTTGAAGCACATTGTCATTGATCAAAATATAGCGTATCAACATTCTCTCCCTTTTTGATTGATGACAATACATATGTTTGTAGAGATGTAATTATCTTTCCTCCCCCTGAATATTGCACTATCTTTCCTACAAAACAAAGTTAGTGACATAGCCATTTCTCCCCCTTTGTCATTGACAAAAAGGAAGTAATAATTTGTAGAAGTATATAATTGTCAAACAAAGCAACCACATGCATGCATAACCATAGTGTGAATCATACAAAGCATAGAGTATCACGAATAAAAGAAGGCTATTTATACAAGCCTTTTCAGAAGTTTTTGAAAATTGATAAAGAGTTTCGGAAATCAAACCATCAAGATGATCAAGGATCCTTGTCCTAATCATAAGAGCCTTAACGTTCTCCTTCTGGTTCATGAATAACAGGGCCACCGGTTGGTTGTCTAAAAGCTGATCCTCCTTGACCACCGCTGTTACCACTAGTGTTGCTGTTCGGATTCTCCTCGGAAGATGTCCATGTGAACGTTGGAGTTGGGCGCTTGCCGCGTGAGGTAGAAGCAGAAGTGATGCTGGTGCATGAAATGGCATCCCATAGTTTATTGAAGAACCCTTTTACCCTATCAAGTTTGTGATCAACCTTTTTGAGACGAGTATCAAGGATTTGTTGATTCCTTGATAGAATTCCCAACGATTGATTTGTAGTAAAATCTGGTTGAACAAGACGTATTTCATCATCTTGATCAAGAGGTTCTTGTTGTGGAGCTTGAGGTTGGTGAGGTTCTTGTTGACGTGCTTCCCATTTAGCTAGAGACATGATACGAGGAGGCCTTACCGGTAGTTGCATGAGGCTTATAGTCCGATGGTTGATTTGATGAACCATCGTATTTTCTGAGTTCGGTAGTGGCGTATCAACGTCTAGGAGATGTCGCATTATGTACTCGCCAAAATATATCGTTCACATTTTCCCATTCTTGAAGGAAAGAAATTCATCAAGTATCAATTACACCTAATTTACTTTAATATTTCCCCATATAACAAATAGTGCCCGGTAGTTATTCTGGTACACTATTTCATAGGAGCCGGTGCGTGGGGTAATGGTCCTCATAAGGGCTTTGTGTAAAAGCCTAGCTCTTGGTCTTAAGGAGGTGGATTTGATATCTCGGTTATTGATCTCATGCTCTAAAAATTGATGATTTATATTGTCACGAATATGAGGATTGAAATCTATTTCCTCAAGCTTTCTACCGACGTTTGGGGATCCTAGAATATGAGCAATGCGATCAAGTGAAAACCATACCTTTTTCCCTCATACCATACTCCAAACACTATCATTCGGATTTCGTGGAGTTTGGTGTCCGAGGTTGAGGTTGGCATAGAATAATTTGACCATAATGTGGTTGATGGCATGGTCATTACGATTAATGTCTAAAAGCAATGTCAAACTTGCTTGGTCTGTTAAAGCTTGAATATTGTATGTTTGAAAGCCTTGGAAATCAACAAATGAGTGCTCGAAAATTATTGACTTCTTCATCTTGTTCCACCGATTGACCACAACTCCATTGTAAAGCCATTGAGCGATTTGGGCATCAATTGCCTCGGAGGAGGTTGAAGTTGAAGCTGTAGAACATTTAGGAGGCATAATTATGGGAATTTTAAGGAACAAATAGAGAAAAAGTAGAAATTGGGGGATAGGGTTTTCTTATAAATGGGGAAGATGAAGTTTGGAACCAATAAAAATAAAAGTAAAAGTGAAAAAGATAGCTAAGTAGGGTAGAAAAAACTTGGTAAACTGCGTTCATTCGACTAAAATTTTCTGTTCAGTCGACTGAGCTGGAAGCCGAAAGTTTTCTGGCTAAAATTCAGTGGACTGAACAAAGATTTTCAGTCGACTTAACTGTTGGCTGAAAGTTTTTGTCATCTATTTAGTCGACTGTGCAGAACTATCAGTCGAATGAATTTTGCATTTTTGGTTTTTCTTGACTTTTTGAATGCAAATGTTTTATTTAATGAAATAATTATATAGTAATATTATGATACAACAACATTATTTTGACCACAAAATCATCATTTCTTAGGAGATGGAGTCTTCTTCTTTGGTGTTATATATAACTCATTAGCCATATAGTTCTTGTCCCATGAATTTGGGCTATATTGAGGTATTTATGGCGAAACCCAAGGATTTATCGGATCAATTGATGTACGATATGAAGAAGATGGATCAAACGAATTAACTGGTCGAGGTAAGGGCTCAATCACATCCTTTTTCTTCGAGCTGCAACATTTTAAACCAATTTGCTCAAGAAAGCTTAAGCGTTTAGCCGTTACTTTCTGTTCAAAATACAATTCACGTTGAAGGTTTATTTGCTGCTGTTGATAATGATGAATTTCATCGATCTTTTTCTTCGTATCTGGAGAGATAAATAGCACATGTTTGGCCTTCTTGGAATCTGGTGTATACCCGGTTCGATAATTTTCCCATTTATAAAAGGCTCGTGTTTTGGTGTTGGCGTAGGAAGATGAGGTGATGCAGCTGAGCTATCGGTTGAGAAAGTTATGATGATGGGTGAGTTTGATTTGTTGGAGGACATTTTTCTAAAGAGTTTGAACATTTTGTTTTGAAAAAGAGTTTGTATTTTGTTTTAGTTTTTAACATGTATATATAGGCTTAGAGTTATAAGGGAAGTGTGGTGTAGAATCAATAGGAGTTTAGAGCCAGAAATTGAATTACCGGTTAATAATTTATTTTTAAATGAATGGTCTTGGAAGGATGTTCTAGTTTTTGTAATATTATGTAGCTAATTCAAGTGTATAGCTCAAATGGTTAAGTTATCAAACTTATAGTCAAGTGACCTAAGTTCAACTCTGACCTTTGTTGTGATGATAATTTTGATTTTAAAATTTTGTAATTTATTTTTATATTCTTCATTAAAGATTTAAATATCTTTTACTGAGATTAAACCTAATTCTCGACGTAGTTTAACAAATGAATTTTCTAAGAGTGGTTTGGTAAATATGTCAGCTATTTGATTTTCGGTAGAAATATATTCTAAATTGATAATTCCATTTTCCATATTGTCACGTAGAAAATGGTGACGAATATCAATATGTTTTGTACGAGAGTGATTTACCGGATTTTTAGATAAATTTATTGTACTTGTATTATCATAATATATTGTTGAATTTGTTAAATTTATATTAAAATCTTTAACTGTTGCATATATATGACTTGAGTACTAGCTAAAGCAGCAGATATATATTCCGCTTCACAGGTTGAAAGCGAAACACAATTTTGTTTCTTACTGAACCAAGATACAAGTGATTTTCCAATGAAATGGCACGTACCACTTGTACTTTTTCTATCTGTTCGAGATCCACCAAAATCAGCATCACTAAATGAAAATAACTCGAATGGACAATCTTTTGGATAGAAAAGACCAAAGTCCTTAGTATTATCAAGATATCGCATAATTTGTTTTACGGCTCTTAAATGTGATTCTTTAGGATTAGCTTGAAAACGTGCACATAAACATACACTCATAATTATGTTTGGTCTACCAGCAGTTAAGTAAAGTCTCATACTGCTAAATAACTTTTGGTCTACACTCTTGCCATTTTCATCTCGATCGAGATGAGTTGTGGTACTCATAGGAGTAGGTTTATCAGAAGTGTTTTCCATTCCAAAACGTTTAAGTAGATTAGCACAATATTTTTCTTGGTTTAAGAAAATTCCATTCGTTAATTGTTTAATTCGAAGTCCGAGAAAATAAGATAATTCTCTCAAATGTGACATTTCGAACTCCTTAGTCATTATATTTGAAAATTCTTTACATAATTTTTCATTAGTTGATCCAAATATAATTTCATCAACATATATTTGAATTATTAGAATGTCTTTAGTAGTGTTTTTTGTGAATAGAGTTTGATCTACTTTTCTGATTTGAAATCCCGAATCTAGTAGATAGCTCTTAAGTCTCTCATACCAAGCACGAGGTACTTGTTTAAGACCATATAATGCTTTCTTTAATTTATATACATGATCCGGATATTTTTCATGAATGAATAAAAGGGGGTTGTTCTACATATACATTAAGTTTTATAAAACCATTTAAAAAGGCACTTTTAACATCCATTTGATAAAGTTTAAAATTGTGAAAACAAGCGAAGGCTAATAAAATATGTATTGCTTCAAGTCTTGCAACTGGAGCAAACGCTTCTTCATAATTGATTCCTTCTTCTTGATTATAGACTTGTGCTACTAATCTTGCTTTATTTCTAGTAATATTTCCAAATTCGTCTGCTTTATTTTTATAGACCCATTTAGTTCCAATAACTGATTGGTCATCAGGACGAGGAACTAACTCCCAAATATTATTTCGTTCAAACTGATTTAACTCTTCTTGCATGGCAATAATCCAGTATTCATCTGTTGAAGCTTCTTTTGAATTTGGCTCAATAGTTGAACGAAGAGCAACATGACCCATTTGGTTTAGTTGACTTCTTGTTTGAACTTGCGAATCAATCTCTCCAATTATATTTTGTGTAGGATGATCTCGTAGGATTCTAGGAGGAGATCTAATTTGATTGTTATTGATTTGATTAATATTTTCATTATTTTCAGAACTTATATTTTCTATGTTGGATATAATTTCTTCATCATCTTTGATGATTGTATTTCTATTAAAGTTTTCATAAAAAGTTACATGTAAGGTTTCTTCTATTACATTTGTTCGTTTATTGAAAACACGATATGCCTTACTTCGTTCTGAGTAACCTACAAAAATACCATGGTCAGCTTTTGGATCAAAATTTCCAAGTTGGTCTTTTGTGTTAAGAATAAAACATTTTGACCCAAAGATTTTTAAGTATGAAATATTAGGTTTTCTTCCATTAAAAAGTTCATATGAAGTGTTTTTAGTTAAAGGTCGTATGGAAATACGATTTAATACATACCACGCAGTTGCTGCAGCTTCTGCCCAAAAATGCTTTGGTAATGTACTTCCATTTAATAACGTTCTTGTGCATTCTTGAAGAGTTCTATTTTTCCTTTCTACAACTCCATTTTGTTGTGGAGTTCTAGGAAATGAAAAATTATGATTTATTCCTTTCTTTTTACAAAATAATTCAAATGATTCATTTTCAATTTCGCCTCAATGATCGCTCCTTATATTTTTTACTTTTAAATTCGTAATATTTTGAATTCTTTTAACATAATTTTTAAAATAATCAAACGTATCACTTTTGTTTTTCATAAATATTGTCCATGTATATCTTGAGAAATCATCAACTATTACAAAAACATATCGATTATGGTTAATAGATTGAACCTGTATTGGTCCGAATAAATCCATATGTAATAATTATAATGGTTGTAAAGTTGAAATAACTTTCTTAGATTTAAAAGATGATTTAGTTAATTTTCCTAATTGACAATCATCGCAGATATTATTTATTTTAAAATTTATTTTTGGTAAGCCTTTGACTAATTCATTTTTTGAAAGTTTTTGCATAGATTTAAAATTAATATGAAAAAATCTTTTGTGCCATAACCAAGGATCATTATCTTTGACCATTAAACACATATCTTTATTATTATTAATTTTCATGTTTAAAACATAAATATTTCTATCTCTCTTTCCTACAAAAATTAGATTTTGATTTTGATCAAAAATACAACATTTATTTTCAGAAAAAGTTATTTTAAAACCTTTGTCGCATAGTTGATTTATGCTTAATAAATTATGTTTTAAGTTTTTAACTAAAGAAACATTTGTAATAAGGGGTAAATTTGATATACCGTAGTTGCACACATCTCCTTTGCCAATGATGAAACCTTTTGAGTTATCTCCGAAGGTAACAGAGCCACCATCAAAGTATGGAATATTTGTAAGCATCTCTTTGACTCCGGTCATGTGTTTTGAGCAACCACTATCCAAAATCCATTTTCTTTTCTTGAGTGGGACCTGCAAAAAATATTAATAAATATATTGGTACCCACCTTTTAATAGGGTCCTAAGAGTTAGATCTTAGGAAACCAAACCCAAGTGGGTTTAGTATCCCTTTTATAACGATAATTATTATTTTTGTGAACTGTTTCTATAAAGGAATTTATATATTTGTTCCGAATTAAATTATTGTTTGTTTTCAGAACCCATATTTTGATTTCTTTTTTCTTTTTAGTTTGTCTTGGTATGTTATTTTTCAATACTATACTATGTTTTGAATTATCTTCCTCCTTAAAATTAGCATTTTTCTTTGGAGGAATTTTTGATTCCTTTTTAAAACCTAATCCATTTTTATTTGAAGAGGATCGAGAATTTTAGATAAATTTTCTCTTCCCTTATTAAAATTAGAAACATTTTTTAGTAATGTTGTCTAATTTAATTTGAAGACTAGCATTTTCTAATTCAACTTGTTTTAGTTTATTTTTTGAATTGTGATTTTCAAAAATAATTTCATCATTCTTTGTCTTTTGAGTTTCAATTTCTTGGCTTAAAAGTAAAAGTTGACTATCTGAGTTTGAGAGAGATTTTTGAATTTTTTCAAGTTCTTCTTCCAATATTTTTCTCTCATCTTTTAACATATCTCTTTCAAATTCAGCTTTGTTTTGATTTTCACGTGTCTCTTTAAGTTTATTTTTGAGAATTTTTATAGTATTTAAAAATTCAGTGTTTACTTCTATTAAATCATCATAAGATAAATCACTAACCTCAGATTCTTGAGCCATGAAGCACACATTTTCTTGTTCATTGTTGCAATCACTATCACTATCTGATGAATCTGAATCGTCCCACGTGATAGAAAAGCCTTCTTTTTAAATTTGTCTTTCTTATTTTTGTTGTTGAAGTTTTTCCGATTCTCCTTCTTTAGCTCTGGACAGTCTTTTATCATATGACCCTTCTTGTGACAAATAAAACATTCCATATTTGAGGATGAAGATTTGTTCAAGAAATTCTTTTTGAAACCGTTTTTATTTACTTTTCTATATTTTAAGAATTTCTTGAAATTTTCGGCAATAAATACTAGATCCTCATTTTCAGACTTCGATTCTTCCTTTTCTACGTGAAAAGCCACATTTTTTCTTTCCTGTGCTTGATCTTTCTTAGCTTGCATGTTAACTTCATAAGACATAAGGTTTTCAATTTATTCTTCTGGTTTCATTGTAGATAGATCATTTGCTTCCTCGATTGCTAAGACTTTTCTATCCCATTCATCAGTGAGTGAATTTAGGACCTTAGATACAATATCAAAATCCGTATACTTTTCTCCTAATCCTATTAAGGCATGATGAATGTTTTGAAATCTCAAGTACATGGCAATGATGGATTCATTCTTCGCATTCTAAAGTTTTGGAACTGGTTCTTTAGCATGGAGATCATTGTTTGTTTGACCTTGTTTGTGCCTTCATTTATGGTTCTAAGTGTATCCCATATCTGATGTGCAGAAGTACAAATGCTAACACGATTGAACTCATTTCTATCCAAAGCGCAAAATAGCATATTCATAGCTTTGGCATTTGCGCTAGCTTCGTTCTTTTGAGTTTATGTCCATGTAGAGTAATCAGTTGTGGGTACAACGAACTCTGCTTGAGTTGCATTTCAGGCTTCAAAGCTTGTTGCTTGCATATAAATCCTCATCCTTGTAGCCCAATAATTATAGTTTAGTCCATTGAATAGAGGGGGTCTTTGAGTAGATTGTCCTTCTGCAAATGTAGAGCTATAGGCAGTTGTTGTGCTTGTGCTTGTGTTATTTTCCATATTATCAAATATGTCAAATAACGATGTTATGGTTATAGGACACCCTTGCTCTGATACCAATTGAAAGAAGCTATGCGGTAGGATCGTATAATATGGAATAGTGGAATGGTCTAGGAAGATAGCAATAAGCAGTAAGTAAAGTATACACCAAGACTTTATACTGGTTCGGACCTCCTGTCCTACGTCCAGTCCCTAAGCTCCTCTTAGGAATTCAACTAACCAATAACTCTCAATTAACCCGGAGGAATAGGTTTACAATTTACCCGAACAACCGAACGGGATTTCTTGCCTCAACTACCGAAGAGGACTTCAACTAGATACAAAGAGTATTTCTGACTTGTTGTGTTCTTGATAACACTAATGAGTCTAATTGAGTACAACTTTCCTATAATCTTATCCTCGAGAATATGAAATGTGTTTATGAAGATTTAGGAAATATAAATTGCTATTAATCAAAAAGAGTATTTAAGATAAATTAGAGATTCAAGCAATTGAAGTGGTTTGTGATTGCTTTTGAAAATTTAAGAAATCTGAAAATATGATCAAGATAATAGAGATTAAAGCAAATAGAATTCGTAATTTGCAAATGATAGAATCATGTATTTATAGGTGTAGAAGAGGTGTATCTATTTGCAAAAGATCCAGTCAAGAGATGCATCCATTACCATTGGAGAATGGTTGCAACTCCTGGGAAGAAGAAGGTGCCTTTTCATAAAAAATTCATAGGTTTGAATTCATTCGACTGAAGCTGTGCATGTTGTAATTCTGTAACAGGTTCAGTCGACTGAAATTTCCTGTTCAGTCGACTGAACTGGTAGTTTCTACACAGTGAGCACTTAACTAAAATATTAAGTTTATGAAATGTGTTCTTGTATTTGTGCAAGCTTCTTGAGGATGGATTTTAACAATAAAACTAAGACTAAGACCTATATATAATAAGTACTCATGATATCCTTGGTCTTCATAGTCCTTCCTTTAGTTTTGCACATATCTCTTCCTTTTTGTTGAAGCACATTGTCATTGATCAAAATATAGCGTATCAACAACCTACACCTTAATGGGCCCGAATTTCAAATAAAACCGAAACCAAGTCAATTAGGGTACGGAATGTTGGTTTCAGTAACCTATAATAAGCAAGTATATCATAGATCGATCACATAAAACCCACGACGGAAAGAGAGGATAAGAGATAAAATACCAAGCTAGGCTACAACTTCAGAATCAACCACATCCCATGGACAACCATAAGCCTCATTAATATCGAGCACGAAAAGGAATGACTCCCCATCGACTGTTTCGTCCATGCCTGTGATATCCCGAAATTTCAAGCAATTTAAATGTAATAATCTCTCTTATTTAATTAATTAAAATTGGTAAAATTGTTATTTTAATCAATATAATGTGATGATTTTTAATGATAGTATAAATGGATTTTTGAATGGAACAATTATTTTTACAAATTTAATTTAGTTATTTTATAAATAGAATTTTAAATAGGCTTATTAATTTAAATAAGTATTGTTCAAATGTATATGTATACAAATTTATTTAGGTTGATTTTAAAAATAGAATTGTTATTTTCAAATTTAATAATGAGTTGGTTTAAATTAATATATGTTTGTTTAAGTTGATTTTAAATTGGACTTTTAAATTTGATTTTGAATTTAATATTTGAATTTAAAGGATAATTATTTTTAAATGGTTTAGATATAAAAATATATGAATAAAGTTTTCATTAGAATATAATTTTTTTTATATTCTTCTTCCTTAAAAGAATTTATTTATATAAATTTAGAAAGTATTTATTTAAATAGTAAATAAATACAAAAGTTTTATATTTACATTTATAAATGGATTGAGTACACTATGTATGATTTTAATTGAAATATGATTGGTTTTTATTTAATTTTCTTTTAAAGGTTTTATTTTTATAAATTTACAAAAGCATTTATTAATTGGAAATGTACTAATTAATTAAGTTATTTATATAAATGCTTTTTAAAAATCAATTTAAAAATAAGTAAAAATGAATAAATACATGTGTTAGTTTTTAAATGCACTTGATAACATGTGTTAAGAAATTAAATGTGGTATAGGACAAGTGTCACCCTATTTATTTTATTTTTCTTAATTTTTATAAAACCATAAATTAGTTTATATAAGAAAACATCTTCCATTTTCTTTTCTTTTTTCTCTTCTCAATTCAAAACCCAAAGAAACTTAACATGTTCTGTTCTCAAACTAGAAAAAATCACTACCCTGTAAATCACTTTCCAGAATCAAAACTCTGTACTTCATTTCTCAAATCAAAAAGCAATCCCTGTAATCAATTCACTTCTCAAGATCAAAACAAATCCTTGTAAATCCATTTTCCAAATTAAAGTTCCAAAGCCTGTAACTCATCTCAAAAACAAGCTTGTAAACAAATTCTCAAGTAATTTCCAAGTCTGTAAACCAATAATTCTATTTCAATTTGATAATGCAATCTGGAGTTTCAAAGCTATCAGTAGAATTCAGTTTCAACCTGCATCAATTTAACAAGAATCAAGTTCAAAGTATAATTTTTTCAAGCATCAACATCTCAGTTTAAAGGAAATCAAAGCATCTTCTAAATCTGAAGTTCATTCCAGTTTCCTGCTTCAAACTCTCTGCTTTCTACAAAAGGTGGGTAAACTTTTAGATTAAAAACTTAAGTAATAAATATATGTTGCATGTGAATTACTGTGTGATGATTGCTTTTCATATCTTTATATATGTAAGCCTGTGTGCATTTCAGTTGATTTTATCATTGCTGTTCTTAATTTAAGCCTCTGTTTTAAAACTGTGAGCATGAATCACCTTCAAATTTGATGCATATCCTAATAGTTGAAGTAAACTAGTGATGTATGCTTGAAAATGTGTTTTCATGATGGTTTTATGATTCTGTAACATATTATATGTATGAAGATGCTATGTGAATAGGCTATGCATGTTTGAAATCTGACATAGGAGATTTTTTCTAGGCTTACAGGCCTTTGATCTGTTCATAAATCATTTCCCATTTCTATGATTTATTTTAGAAAATAGTTTCTAAACAAAAGATGTTAGTTTTAACAAGATTCAAATTTGAAAAACAGTTTTAAGTTAATCAGAGCAAAGTTTCTCCGGAAATTTAGGAATTTACAGTCAAAATTCAAAATAAGTCAAATTTCAAACATCATAATTTGATGTTTCAAGATTATAACTTGAATCTATTTAGAAAGTTATGATTTTTTAAAACTTAAATCTCAATTTTTAATAATGCTTTGAGGTGGCATTTTAGGTTTGACTAGGAATTGAATTTGTGGCCACCTCTGGCGATCAAGGGGAATAGGAGTCTCGGGGCTTCTAATGGAGGTGGATGGCGTTACAGGGTGTTCGAGAAAAATGCCTGAAGTTGTTCACGATCGTAGAGGCAACGATGAGAAGGGGATTTAAGATTTAACCCTAGTTTTGGTCGATCTTGATAAAATGGATGCTAAGTCGTCTTCAGGTGATCGAGTTGCATCGTTTTTGGGGAGTAGTAGCATGGAAGTATTAGGAAGTAATGGCTAGAGTTTCTGGCACGCCGGTGTTTGTCGTTGGCCGTTCCAGATGTTTTCAGGTTGGGTGTCTGGTTCCAGTTTTCAACTGGATGGCTCGATTTCGATTTTGGTCTTGTGCGAGTGGTCTGATGGTCGGAATAGGTTTCTACGATGATGGATGAAGTGTCGGAGGGATCATCGGAGGCCAGAGGTGATTTTGGTGTTGGTGTTGGTGAAAGTGCACAAGTAAGGTGTGTGTCAGTGGTTTTGTGGTAGTTTGGGAAGATGGTTTACCTCGGGTTGTAACTCGAGTTGTGGGATGTTCGTTCGAGTTTGAACTCGAGTAATGCCTGAGTGTGTTAAAACCTGTTAACTGATTTTGGTTACAGGTTTTATAATTTTAAACTTAAAACTAAAACTAAACTAAGATTGTGAAATGTAAAGGAAACTCGGGTTAGACCCGAGTGATCTTCGGGTTTGTCCCAAAGCAAATGTTAAAAAGGGTTCTTGGTTTTTGAATTTAAAAAAAAATTAGTTTAAAATTTCTTTTATAAATACTTATATGATAGTTTCTTCCTTTAGCATTGTTTAAGTAGTTTTGAAAACTTTGTTTAATTTAAATTTTGTTGAATAAAGTTAAGTCATTTTAAAACATAAGTAGAAATGAAATTTTAAAGATTTTATAAAAGCATGTTTAAATTTAAATTGAAATTAGTTTTTTTAAAATTATTACTTGATTATATTTTAAAGGCATTTAAAGTAAGTTGTGATTTGTAACTTTAATATCAAGTTGAATGAGTATTTTAAAACTTAATTAATATTTAATTAAGTAAAGTTAATTTTTTTTAAATAATGTGTTAATGATAATCAAGACATAAGTAAAATAAGGTTTTATCTTAAGATAATTATGTGTTTAATGATTTGAGATTAATTAAGTTAATTTAGAGATGTAAGTATAATTAATTAACTTAATTAATTAAGTATAATCGGTTAATTAAGTAATTAGTTAAGGATAATTAATTAATTCAATTAACTAATGATTAAGGATTTAATTACTTTACAATTGAGGGTTATAATTAATTAATTAAAAGTTTAATTAATTGTAGTTAAGGATTTTTAATTAAGTAATTTGAGATTGATTAATTTGTAATTAGAAATTATTTAATCAAGTAATTAGAGGTTGATTAACTAGAATTAAGAAATACTTAATTAAGTTTTATTAATTAATAATTAAATTTTATTAATTAATAATTAAGAGATAATTAATCTATAATTAAGGATTAATTAAAGGTTAATTAACTATAATTAAGGGTTGATTAGCTGATAATTAAGAAGTACTTAATTTTTAATTAAGTTGTATTAATTAATAACTAAAGTTTATTAATTAATGATTAAGGAATTAATTATTCTGTAATTAAAGATTTAATTAATTTGTTTAAGGGTAATCAAGGGATGAATTACCCAATTGTAATTAATTTGTTAATTAATTAAAGATAATCTCTTGGTGATTAATTAAGTATAAATACTTAATGAGATTAATAAATGTAATTACTTAGTGAAGTAATTATATAATTACTGGATGTGATTAATTAAAGGAAGTTACTCAATGGGAACTAACTAAAGGACAATTACTTAGTAGAAGTAATTAAGAATTAATTACTTAGTGTAATTAATCAAAGGATTAATATAATTAATTAACGAGTTAATTAATTAAGTAAGTAATTACAGAAGGGTAATTACTGTTTAAGATTAATTGAGGTTGATTAATGGAAGTATTTAATTAAAGTATAATTAATTAATGTAATTAATTAAGGATCAATGTAACTAATTATTATTAATTAATTAATGGAAATAATTAATTAAGGATCATTAAATAAATATTAATTAACAAAGGTAATTAAAGGTTAATTACTGAAAATGGTTAAGGATAATTAATTTGTGAATTTAATTAAAGGATAATTACTTTATGTAATTGAAGGATAATTAATCTGGGTAACTAATTAAGTTGGATATTTAGTGATTAATTAATTAAAAGATTTATAATTAATTAATGATTGATTAAGCAAAGTTGGTGATTAATTCTTAAGTAACTGATTTAATTTAAGTTAATTAAATTAATTATAATAGGGATTAATAATTGTTGCTTATGGATGATTGTTTAAGTAGAATATCTGAATTAATTGATATCTATTGGATGATATGTTGTGATATTCTATAATAAGATATTTGATATATCATTGATAAATGTGTATTATTTATCTATGTTTATGTTGTGTGAATTCAAGTATTGAATTGAATTGAATTGAATTGTTAAAACCTATTAAACAACATGGACCTAAAAGATGGCGTTTTGGATTTCGATGAGACCAGGATCGGGTTTTCAGATTTGGATATCCGAAAACCACATCGTTCCAAATTAACGATAGGTCATGAAATCTCAAAGTTAAGACTGAGATGGAGTTTTGAAGTGCAAAGGTTATTGTCGTTAACTCTGAGGGTGATTCCAAAATGAGTGTAACGAAATAATGCCTTCGGTTTCGTTCGAACCCGGAACGAACTTGTATGGATTGAATGCTTTTAGAACATCGTCAGGTGGACGATGAGCATTCTAAGAAATGTGTTCTCTAAAGGTAATCGTAGCCTCAAGCCTCATCAATCAGGAATGACTAAAAAAGGGAAGGTGCAGCAAGGCAGTGCGGGTAGCAACCCAAGTAGGACGAGATTTTCCCCTGTCTAGAGGACCTTTTTATTCGGCTGTGCGGGCAGTTGTTGAGCTCCAACTGCCGGGGTTGTCTTGTTTGAGAAGGGATGGTTCTGGCCTTGTGTTGTAAGGGATTTAGGGTGGATCCTCGGTACGTTGATCTAGGCCACGTACTGTGATGGGCGGTACCCTAGTAGCCCTGTCATTGATGGAAACCCATTCTTCCTACGTGCCCTTACGGTTTTGATTGTATTACCCACTTTTGTGGTTAGTAGCTGCAATTTAATCATGTAACAATTTTGGCCATTTTCTATTTATTTGAAAACCCTAGACCCTATTATAATATCATAGAATTTCCTACTAAATGTTTTGGTTAGTTTAAGGTAAAAACATGCCCATGTTTATGCGTGGAAAGTCTTACGTGATACCTTTTGTTTTCAAAGGTTTTTAAAGTTAAGCAATTTTAACCGTTTACTCACACCAGACCCATGTCTGACCCGGAATTTATTTCTGTTTTGTTAAACTCATAGGTACTCAAATTTTTATGAGTAGCCAAGGGATTCAGGTTAGCTTTGACGAATTCTGGAGGAGATATGGAGCAAGAGGCTTCAGAGTTTGTAGACAGATAGTGGTTCCGCTGTGTTCATATCTGTATTGTATATTGAGTTGCATAACTAGACGGGTGTTTATAACTGTCTAGTATGTGCTGTATAAGCTGTGTAACTATGATGTATATGTTACTATGTAATATTTATGTGATTAATATAATTTATTCGTTCCGCAGTTGAGATTCTGATGTTCTTTTCTTTCTTTCTGCTCTATCTTCCTCTTTTCTAGCTCTTTCTTTCTTACTAATGATGTGTCTTATTGTAGAGAATAAGGCGGGTCATTTCTTTTGGTATCAGAGCACTAGGTTGAGTGAATACCTAGGCTCTGGAGTGGTGTCTATCTTGAGAGAGCGTACGTGTAATTTTGATATTTATACATATCTATATTTCTACCTATTTGTTGGATTACCTATTCGGGTTTTCCAATATGAGTTCTAGAGGTAGGAAGGGTAGTGGTGTGTGTAGTACGACTACCAATGGAAGAAGTCCGAGTGTTGAGGTTGGAAGAGTATCTGTCGCGACTGTAGACCCAATACCGTCTCGAGTAAGTTTTGCAGCATGGTGTAAGGATTTCTCTAATCTCTGAAGGAAACCTTTTAAAGGTTCGGAGTCCATCATTGAAGTATAAGTTTTATTGCGCTCGTGTGAGTGGATTTTCGAGAGTTTAGATCTGTCGATTGAGTAGAAGCGAGTGATGGTATCTGGGCAACTTCAGGGAGAAGCAGTTGCGTGGTGAGACTCAGTGACTATGGATGTTCCCGAAGATGTTTCTTTTGAACAAGTTTGAGGAAGTATGTCGGCATCAGTGATAAGATTAAGTTTCAGCATGGTGTTGTGTTTAGTTTGGGGCCAAGTTTCTTGAGGAGATGTCTGCCTATCTCAAGGCTCTTTTTGATATTGGTTGATATAGTTTTGAGGATCGAGGAGCTTTGGATAAGAAGTCTTTGGCATATGTGGCAACGGTGCAGCTCGAAGTGTTTGGTGTGCCTGAAGGAAGATCTTTTGGCTTTGTAGTTCCTAAAGGTGGAGTTCTGAAGCAACAGAGTGGACCCGTTTCTTCGATTGATTGGTCAAGGATAAACTGTTCTGATTTGTGAAGAGAGAACTTTATCTGTGGATATTGAATTGGATAGGATCACAAAAGTGACTTGCGATGGTTTGAGTGATTCTCTTGGGTAATCTTTTGCATGGGATTGAGACATCTCTAGAGGATGTAGGAGTTATTTATTTAAATAGTAAATAAATACAAAAGTTCTATATTTACATTTATAAATGGATTAAATACACTATGTATGATTTTAATTGAAATACGATTGGTTTTTATTTAATTTTCTTTTAAAGGTTTTATTTTTATAAATTAAAAAAAGCATTTATTAATTGGAAATGTACTAATTAATTAAGATATTTATATAAAGGCTTTTTAAAAATCAATTTAAAAATAACTAAAAATGAATAAATATATGTGTTAGCTTTTAAATGCCCTCGATAACATGTGTTAAGAAATTAAATGTGGTATAGGACAAGTGTCACCCCTTTTATTTTATTATTCTTAATTTTTATAAAACCACAAATTAGTTTATATAAGAAAACATCTTCCATCTTCTTTTTCTTTTTCTTTTTCTCTTCTCAATTCAAAACCCAAAGAAACTTCTGTTCTGTTCTCAAACCAGAAAAAATCACTACCCTGTAAATCACTTTCTAGAATCACAACTCTGTTCTTCATTTCTCAAATCAAAAAGCAATCACTGTAATCAATTCACTTCTCAAGATCAAAACAAATCCCTATAAATCCATTTTCCAAATTAAAGTTCCAAATCCTGTAACTCATCTTAAAAACAAGCCTGTAAACAAATTCTCAAGCAATTTCCAAGTCTGTAAACCAAGAATTCAGTTTCAATTTGATAATGCAATCCGGAGTTTCAAAGCTATCAGTAGAGTTCAGTTTCAACCTGCATCAATTTAACAAGAATCAAGTTCAAAGTATAGTTTTTTCAAGCATCAACATCTCAGTTTAAAGGAAATCAAAACATCTTTTAAATCTGAAGTACATTCCAATTTTCTATTTCAAACTCTCTGCTTTCTACAAAAGGTGAGTAAACTTTTAGATTAAAAACTTAAGTAATAAATATATGTTGCATGTGAATTACTGTGTGATGATTGCTTTGCATATGTCGATATATGTGAGCCTGTGTGCATTTCAGTTGATTTTATCATTGATATTCTTGGTTTAAGCCTCTGTTTTTAAAACTGTGAGCATGAATCACCTTCATATTTGATGCATATGCTAATAGTTGAAGTAAACTAGTGATGTATGCTTGAAAACGTGTTTGCATGATGGTTTTATGATTCTGTAACATATTATATGTATGTAGATGCTATATGAATAGGTTGTGCATGTTTGAAATCTGACATAGGAGATTGTTTCCAGACTTACAAACCTTTGATCTGTTCATAAATCATTTCCCATTTCTGTTATTTATTTTAGAAAATAGTTTCTAAACAAAAGATGTTAGTTTTAACAAGATTCAAATTTTAAAAATATTTTTAAGTAAATCAGAGCAAAGTTTCTCTGGAAATTTAGGAATTTACAGTCAAAATTCAAAATAAGTTAAATTTCAAACATCATAATTTGATGTTTCAAGATTATACCTTGAATCTATTTAGAAAGTTATGATTTTTTTAAAAGTTAAATCTCAATTTTTAATAATGCTTTGAGGTGGCATTTTGAGTTTGACTGGGAATTGAATTTGTGGCCACCTTTGGCGATCAAGGGGAATAGGAGTCTCAGGATTTCTACTGGAGGTGGATGGCGTTACAGGGTGTTCGCGAAAAATGCCTGAAGTAGTTCACGATTGTCGAGGTGATGATGAGAAGGGGATTTAAGGTTTAACCCTAGTTTTGGCCGACCTTGCTAAAATGGATGCTGAGTCATCTTCAGGTGATCGAGTTGCATTTTTTTAGGAAGTAGCAGCGTGGAAGTATTAGGAAGTAATGGCCAGAGTTTCTTGCGCTCCGGTGATCGTCGTTGGCCGTTCGAGATGTTTTTAGGTTGGGTGTCTGGTTCCAGTTTTCAACTGGATGAATCGATTTCGATTTTGGTCTTGTGCAAGTGGTCTGATGGTCGGAATGGGTTTCTGCGATGATGGATAAAGTGTCAAAGGGATCATCGGAGGCCAGAGGTGATTCTAGCATTGGTGCAAGTGTGCAGACAAGGTGTGTGTCAGTGGTTTTGTGGTAGTTTGGGAAGATGGTTTACCTCGGGTTGTAACTCGAGTCTGTAGGATGTTCGTTCGAGTTTGAACTCGAGTAATGCCTGAGTGTTTTTAAACCTGTTAATAGATTTTGGTTATAGGTTTTATAATTTAAAACTTAAAATTAAAACTAAACTAAGATCGTGAAATGTAAAGGAAACTCGGGTTAGACCCGAGTGATCTTTGGGTTTGTCCCGAAGCAAATGTTAAGCAAGTTTTAAAAAGGGTCTAATAACTTGGTTTTTGAATTTTTAAAATAAAATTAGTTTAAACTTTCTTTTATAATTACTTATATGACAGTCGTTTCCTTTAGCATTGTTTAAGTAGTTTTGAAAACTTTGTTTCATTTAATTTTGTTAAATAAAGTTAAGTTGTTTTAAAACTTAAGTAGAAATGAAATTTTAAAGATTTTATAAAACCAAGTTTAAATTTAAGTTGAAATTAGTTTTTTTAAAACTATTGCTTGAATATATTTTTAAAGGCATTCAAAGTAAGTTATGATTTGTAACTTTAATTTATCAAGTTGAATGAGTATTTTAAAACTTAATTAATGATTTAATTAGGTAAAGTTAATTTTTTTTAAATAATGTGTTAATGATAATTACGACATAAGTAAAACAAGGTTTTATCTAAAGATAATTATATTTTTAATGATTTGAGATTAATTAAGTTAATTTAGAGATGTAAGTATAATTAATTAACTTAATTAATTAAGTATAAAGGGTTAATTAGTTAAGAATAATTAATTAATTTAATTAACTAATGATTAAGGATTTAATTAATTATAATTGAGGGTTATAATTAATTAATTAAAAGTTAAATTAATTGTACTTAAGGATTTTTAATTAAGTAATTTGAGATTGATTAATTTGTAATTTGAAATTATTTAATCAAGTAATTAGAGGTTGATTAATTCGAATTATGAAATACTTCATTGAGTTTTATTTTTTTTAGCAAAGCTAAGCGGGATTGACTGGTCCCTACCAGTTTATTGCGAACACAATAAAAAATTGCACCATAACAATTCTATGGTACAACGGGGAAAACAAAAGAAGGAAAACAAAAACAAAATACAAAAAGCGGCAAACAAACCGGGTCAACAAGACCACAGTTAGAACCAAATGCTATTGTGACTGTCAGCGAACTCAAAGGTGCAATTTCTCACACCATCTTTGATCGAGCACAACAACTGATTCCATATTTCAATTTCAGTTTTGTACTTACCATTGAAGACTCTATCATTTCTTTCTCTCCAAATAATCCTGATGAATTTCTTGAGGACAAGAAGCAACAAAGTACCGGAGTCATTAATCCATCTTGTGGCTATGAATAGAAAACACCATTCACTATTGCTATCCCTGGTTCTGTTACCATGACCAAGCAAGGCAGATATTCTATTCCACGGGCCATGTATAAACTTGCAACTGAAGAAGAGATGAACGTTTGTCTCTGTATCATCGTTACAGAAACAACAGGTCGCATTAGAAAGCAAGCCAATGCGAAGAAGTTTGTCTTTGAAATTCATGGCATTTCTTAGAACTTTCCAAAGGAGAAAGTTATCATTTTCTTTGCAGTGTTGATTCCAAACCCTTTTTTCCCACGCAAACCAAGGAGCGGATGAATCATGGGAAACACAGTCATATAACTTGGAGATGGAATGTTCGACAAGATCAGGAGACCACGGCACTCTGTCACAAGGGATAATGGGGTACTGTTTCCTGCTGATCTCATGACATAGTTGATGTGTAAGTTGATTGCTGGAGTACGGCAAGGAAATGACACCATCACTTATGAAGTCCTTAGCCTTGGCATCCATCGGTATACCAGTTTGAAGTATCTGATTATATGACATTGTTTTGCTAAGAATGAGACCATGTCTAGCCCAGGGATCATTCCAGAAACTCACAGTGCCACAAGGAGATGCAATATGCTTAATATATGGAAGCATCATGGACCGAAGGTTGAGGATGGATCTCCAAGTCCACGTGCTGCCATGCGGGATGTCCATGCACCAAAAAATTTTGTTTCTGAGACGATGTTTTTTAGTCCATGACACCCATATATTGTTTTTAGAATTCAGGAGATTATCAAGGTGCAAACTAAATGCAGCAGAGTTCCAATTTCGAATGTTAATGATCCCAAGGCCATCCCTACATTTCTTGATTTCAACCTTGCAAAAGTTCAGTGGTTTGAGACTGTTAGAGTGGATACAACCAAATCAAAGAAAATTACACATCGCCTTCCTAATCATATGGATAAGCTTTTTGGGTAGAATGAATGTTCTGGACCAGTAAGTGGTAAAGGAGAATATGACAGATTTTAAAAGGGTGAGTCTTCCAGCTTGTGATAGTAACCTGTTAGCCCATGCTTTCATGGTATGAGTGATTTATCATAGAGTTTCATGCACTGAGATGTAGAGACTTTGGTGGAGCTCATAGGGATTCCAAGGTATGAGATGTTATCAGGAGCATGGGGCAGGTGACAGGCATTGGTTAGGGAAAGGACAGCAGGAGCATCCATTCCAGCAATTTTAATTGTGGACTTGTCAAGGTAGCAAGCCCACTGAACTGGTGAAAATCATTGAGATTTTCATCAAATTGCTGATAGATTGAATAGTAGGCTTGGTGAAAACAATAAGATCATCAGCAAACATGAGCGAGGAAATAAGGGGGTCTTTGCAATTGGGGCGAGTTAGAATTCTATTGCATGAGATTTCTTGATTAATCATTGCAGTGAGAAATTCCATGACCAGAATAAAAACGTAAGAGGACATTGGGCAACCCTGTCTGATTCCTTTTTTGCTTTTGAAGTAGCCAACAGTGTTGCCATTGAGATTCAAAGAAAAATGGACAGTAGAGATGCAAGTGTAAATCCAAGCAGCAAAGTGAGGTGGAAATTTCATTTTGGCAAGGGTCCTGGAGATAGTGGTCCATTGAAGAGTATCAAATGCTTTCTTTATGTCAAGTTTCAGCATGGCTCTAGGACTAATCGTGGATTTGTTGTAATCTTTTAGGAGTTCATGTGACAGCAGCACATTGTCAAGGATATTTCTCCCCTGAATGAATGCTGCTTGGTTGGGGGAGATAAGATGGTTGAGAACAAGCTTTAGCCTAGAAGCAATTATTTTGGAGAGGCACTTGTATGTGGTGTTACAGCATGAGATTGGTCTGTAGTCAGTGACACTGATAGGATGCTCATGTTTAGGTATTAAGGCGATTTTGGTTGCATTTATTCCAGATAGCATTTTATTATGTTTGAAGAAACTGTTCATAGCTTTGACAAAATCAACTTTAATAATGTCCCAACGGCTAGTGAAGAAATTGGCATTAAAGCCACCTGGGCCTCCACACGATTCAAAGATGCTTTGCTTAATTTCACTTTCAGTAACTAAGGAAGATAGGAAGGCAACATGATCAGGGCTAAGACATGGAAGTTTCAAATCATCAATGATTGATAGGTCAGGTTGGAAATCAATATCATTGCCAAGAAGGTTAGAAAAGTAGTCAAGGAAGGCTTTATCAACATCAAGAGGAGAGGTACAGATCTTACCCAAACAATCATTGATGCAGTGAATGTTGGATTTGGAGTGCTTCACCTTAAGGCTTTCATGAAAGAATTTTGTGTTCCTATCACCAGAGTTTGTCCACTTGAATCTGAGTTTTTGCTTCCTCATATCATTCTCTGCTTCAATTGCTTTGCTGTATTAATCTTGTAAGTTGTGTTCAGCTTTGGCTAATTCAACATTGTTAAGAGCCAACATGGCTTATGTTCTGGCATCAGCCATGGAGATAGCAATAGTGGTAGATAGAAGGTCACCAGTGTCAAACCTGATCCTTGCCCAGTGCCTAAGAGTTCTTTTCACATTCTTCATTTTTTGCTGCAAAACAAACATGGGAGCACCAAAATAGTTAATACACCATGCTTTATTAACAATACTTAAAAAATCAGGCTCTTTTGTCCAGATGTTAAAAAATTTAAAGGAGGACTTTCTTAACGAGTACCTATTTTCCACATGGATGATTTGGGGGGTATGATCAGAGAGTGGTGGTGGATGGAGGAATATGGATAGATTAGACCATGAGGTGTACGAGACAGAGTTGGGTGTGATCAATCTTGCTGTAGATTCTCCTACCAGACCGACTTTTGTTGTCCCAAGAAAATCTAGCACCAGCAAATGGTACATGAATGAGATCAGCAGAATTAATGGAAGAGTTTAAGGGGGAAATGTCATTCAGAGAGACAGGATTCCCACCGATGCAATCATTGATGGACAAGAGGCAGTTAAAGTCCCCTGAAACAATCCAGGGATGGGTGTTTTGGGCTAAGTGTGGGAGGTAGTTGTGGAGGGTAAGTCTACTGCGAGCACAGTTATCTGCATACACAATGGTGAGATATAGGGATTTGGATGTGGGCTTGTGTGTGAGGTGAGAGTGGATGAATTGTTTGTAAGATAGGATCGGGGTAAGAATGTACATGCTTGGGTCATAAATAATTAAAATTCTACCATACGGGGCTTCAAGAAGGTCGTGACAGGTTTTCCACTGCGGATTGATGAATTGCACAGCTTTATGGGTAAGGTCATGGTTCAATTTAGTTTCAAGAATGGCAATGAGACTGAGATTATACTTGGATATGATGCTTTTAACTTGGATTAGTTTGGTTTCACGATGTGCTCCTCTGATGTTCTACACAGCAAAAGTTTGTGTCATTGATGTAAATGATTTAAGGAGGAGCACTGGTTAGTCTTGCTTCTGGTTGCAGAAGATGGGCTATCACTTGTTTCAGGGAAAATTCTAGTTGTTGAGGAAATATTGGGATTATTGAGGTCGGTGTTGGGTGTAAGGGTGCGGTGGTTGCTTCCTCTAAATTTGAGTTTGGTTTTGTTTTTGTGAAGGTGTGGCTTTGTGGTCGGTGTAGATGGTTTGTGGGATGAGGTTGTTATGTCAGAGAAGCCAGGTGGAGCAATAATATTGGAGTAAGGGTCAGGGGATGAAGGTAACACATTGAGAACAATATCATCGTAGGCATTGTGGATTGGGATGGTGAATGAATGGTTAGGGTTCAGGTTGGGAGGAGGTATGGTTGTGGATAAATGGCTTGATTGCTGTTTGTTTTGGTGTGTGCATGTCATGTTCATGCACGTATCACTTTTGCATGAGCAGTTTGTTTCAGTAATTTTTGCTGTGACCTCAATGTTTATTCCTTCCTCGTCAGCTTCAATCTCTTCCAAGTCCGTTAACAATGAAAAACTGTTTATTCTAGTGAAGCCATCCAAAACAGTATCAACAACAGTGGTTGTATTGTTGGCACTAACATAGTTTGGTGTGTAAGAGGGTACTACATTTGCATGGCTGTTAGTTAACTGTCCAGCTGACTTGCTTCGGGGTAGTGGCATGTTATCCATCTTTTTACTCGAGTCAAAAGCATAGTTCTCCGTTGGATTTACAGGTTGCTCACAACCACTACTATCTTTCCTATTACTGTTGTGTATACCAGTCATCAAGTTTTTACTCTGAGTTTCACTATTCTTGTTCGTTTGCTTTCTTTTTGCAATCTTCTTCCAAATATTTTTGCCTGCGTTAATTTCTCTTTTCTGATTTTTATTTTCATGCATAATGTTCGCCTGTTCTTGGGTGGGCTGGTTCACTTGTTCTTTCATCACATTGTTATCACACACTACACATGAGTGACCGAACATCTTGCAGTGCACACAAATCTCTGGTTTCCACAGATAGTTTACATGCACAAGTTGCTCACTTCCATCCAACAGCATAACCGGAAATTCCTCAAGTAATTCATTTTCTGGTGTAACTTCAACTAAACACCTAGCATAGTTAATTCTTTCTAGCTTTTCAGTGGATTCATCAAGGCATATCAATTTCCCAATACGATTTGCCAACCAGTTTATTCCAAGATGTGACCAAGCATAGATTGGGATGTTGGATAGTTGAAGCCACACAGGAACAGCCTTTATTTTGCCTCTGACATTGCCAAGCTCAGGGGACCATTGTTGGATAATGAAGATCTTGTTTCTTATAAAGTTGGATCACTTCTCAATATTCTGTTTTTATCTTCTTCACATGAAAGATGAAAAAGGAACAGAGCACCATCATACTTTACTTTGACAGAACCTTTGAGTTTCCAAGTTTTTTTAAGAGATTCAACAACAGTAGTGAAGGAAAGAGGTTTATCAAGAAAAAAACCGACAATGTAGTCTTGCCACATTGCCTTGCCTGCCGCCAGAACATTATCAGGGGGAACCAGAGCATCACCATTGAATTCAAGGTTGATGTTAATCAGCGAGTAGGCACCAGCGTTGCGTGGTTTGGTTTTGAAGAGATTAGTCCATGCAGGTCTTGGAGTGGTTGATGGGACATGTTGTGGATTAAGCATAGGGGGATCATTAGGTTGGATGGTGGATCTGGTGGTGGGTAACGATGATTGCAAGGTTGGAGAAACTAACGCGGGGAGAAGAGAAGCAGCAGAGGACGGTAAGGAAATGTCAGGGGGAGTGGGCTTGTCAGAAAGCATGGTGATTGGAAGGTCAAAGTTATGGGAACAGTGGAAAAACGGTTGCCATTAAAAAAGTGAAAAAAAGTTTTTCAAAACTTTGGGGCCAAGGAGACTATGTCGCCCTGGCCTTTGGTTAAGCCGGTTTTAAAGTGGCCGTGCACTATGTCTCATTATTGTGGCCGCTGGGAATCGATCCGGTGCCACTACAACACAATGTAGCAACATCCACTATGTCGAAACCACTGGACCACTAGAACTTGACAAAACTTTGGGGACAGGGAGACTATGTCGCCCTGACCTTTGGTTAAGCCGGTTTTAAAGTGGCCGTGCACTATGTCTCTTTATTGTGGCCGCTGGGAATCGATCCGGTGCCACTACAACACAATGTAGCAACATCCACTATGTCGAAACCGCTAGGAATCATTGAGTTTTATTAATTAATAGTTAAGTTTTATTGATTAATAATTAAGAGATAACTAATCTATAATTAAGGATTAATTAAAGGTTAATTAACTATAATTAAGGGTTGATTAACTGATAAATAAGAAGTACTTAATTTTTAATTAAGTTGTATTAATTAATAACTAAAGTTTATTAATTATTGGTTAAGGAATTAATTGATCTGTAATTTAAGATTTAATTAATTTGTTTGAGGGTAATTAAGGGATGAATTACCCAATTGTAATTAATTTGTTAATTAATTAAAAATAATCTCTTGGTGATTAATTAAGTATAAATACTTAATGAGATTAATAAATGTAATTACTTAGCGAAGTAATTAATGTATAATTACTGGATATAATTAATTAAAGGAAGTTACTCAATGGGAAGTAATTAAAGTATAATTACTTAGTAGAAGTAATTAAGAAGTAAATACTTAGTGTAATTAATCAAAGGATTAATATAATTAATTAAGAGTTAATTAATTAAGTAAGTAAGTACAGAAGGGTAATTACCATTTAAGATTAATTGAGGTTGATTAATGGAAGTAGTTAATTAAAGTATAATTAATTAATGTACTTAATTAAGGATCAATGTAACTAATTATAATTAATTAATGAAAATAATTAATTAAGGATCATTAATTAAATATTAATTAATGAAAGTAATTAAAAGTTAATTAATGTAAATGGTTAAGGATAATTAATTTGTGAAATTAATTAAAGGATAATTACTTTATGTAATTGAAGGATAATTAATCAGGGTGATTAATTAAGTTGGATATTTAATGATTAATTAATTAAAAGATTTGTAATTAATTAATGATTGATTAAGCAAAGTTGGTGATTAATTCTTAAGTAATTGATTTAATTTAAGTTAATTAAATTAATTATAACAGGAATTAATAATTGTTGCTTATGGATGATTGTTTGAGTAGAATATCTGAATTAGTTGATATCTATTGGATGATATGTTGTGATATTCTGTAATATGATATTTGATATATCATTGATAAATGAGTAATATTTATCTATGTTTATGCTATGTGAATTCAAGTATTGAATTGAATTGTTTAAACCTATCAAACAACTTGGACCTAAAAGATGGCGTTTTGGATTTCGATGAGACCGGGATCGGGTTTCCAGATTTGGATATCCGAAAACCACATCGATCCAAATTAACGTAGGTCATGACATCTCAAAGTGAAGATCGAGATGGAGTTTTGAAGTGCAAGGGTTATTGTCGTTAACTCTGAGGGTGATTCCAAAATTAGTGTAATGAGATAATGCCTTCGGTTTCGTTCGAACCCGGAATGAACTTGTACGGATTGAATGCTTTCAGAACATCATCAGGTGGACGATGAGCATTCTAAGAGATGTGTTCTCTAAAGATAATCGTAGCCTCAAGCCTCATCAACCGAGAATGGCTAAAACATGGGAGGTGCAGCAAGGCTAAGTGGGTAGCACCCAAGTAGGACGAGATTTTCCCCTATCTAGAGGTCCTTTTTATTCGGTTGTGTGGGCAGTTGTTGAGCTCCAACTGGCAGGGTTGTCTTGTTCGGGACTGTCCAGTAAGGGATGGTTCCAGCTTTGTGTTGCAGGGGATTTAGGGTAGATCCTCGGTACATTGATCTAGGCCACGTACTATGACGGGCGATACCCCAGTAGCCCTGCCATTGATGGAAACTCATTCTTCCTACGAGTCCTTACGGTTTTGATTGTATTACCCACTTTTGTGGCTAGTAGCTGGAATTTAATCATGTAACAATTTCAGCTATTTCTATTTGTTTGAAAACCCTAGACCCTATTATAATATCACAAAATTTCCTGTCAAATCTTTTGGTTAGCGTAAGGTAAAAACTTTCCGATGTTTATGTGTGGGAAGTCTTATGTGATACCTTTTGTTTTCAAAGGTTTTTAAAGTTAAGCAACTTTAACCGTTTACTCACACAAGACCCAAGTCTGACTCGGAGTTTATTTCTGTTTTATTAAACTCTTGGGTACTTAAATTTTTACGTGTAGCTAGGGGATTCTGGTTATCTTTGACGAATTCTGGAGGAGATATGGAGCAGGAGGTTTCAGCGTTTGTTGATAGATAGTGGTTCCGCTGTGTTGATCTCTGTGTTGATATATGTATTGTATATTGAGTTGTATAACTAGACATGTGTTTATAATAGTCTAGCATGTTCTGTATAAGCTGTGTAACTCTGATGTATATGATACTATGCAATATTCATGCGATTAATATAATTTATTCATTCCGCTATTGAGATTCTTATGTTGTTTTCTACCTTTCTTCTCTATCTTCCTCTTTTCTATCCCTTTCTTTCTTAATAATGATGCGTCTTATTGTGAAGAATAAGGCGGGTCGTTTCATTTGGTATCAGAGCACTAGGTTGAGCGAATACCTAGGCTCTGGAGTGGTGTCTATCTTGAGAGAGCGTACTTGTAATTTTGATATTTATATATATCTTTATTTCTACCAATTTGTTGGATTACCTGTTCGGGTTTTCCAATATGATCTCTAGAGGTAGGAAGGGTAGTGGTGTGTGTAGCATGACTACTAATGGAAGAAGTCCGTGTGTTGAGGTTGGAAGAGTATCTGTCGAGACAGTAGACCCAATACTGTCTCGAGTAAGTTTTGCAGCATGGTGTAAGGATTTCTCTAATCTCTGAAGGAAATCTTTTAAAGGTTCGTAGTCCATCATTGAAGTATAAGTTTGATCGCGCTCATGTGAGCGGATTTTTGAGAGTTTGGATCTGTCGGTTGAGAAGAAGCGAGTAATGGTATCTTGGCAACTTCAGGGAGAAGCAGCTGCGTGGTGAGACGCAGTGACTATGGCTGTTCCCAAAGATGTTTCTTTGGAACAAGTTTGAGGAAATATGTCTGCACTAGTGATGAGACTAAGATTCAGCAGTGTGTTGTGTTTAGTTTGGGGCCAAGTTTCTTGTGGAGATGTCTGCACATCTCAAGGCTCTTTTTGATATTGGTTTATATAGTTTTGAGGATCGAGGAGCTTTGGATAAGAAGTCTTTGGCATCTATGTAAACGGTGCAGCTCGAAGTGTTTGGTGTGCCTGTAGGAAGATCTTTTGGCTTTGCAGTTTCCTAGAGGTAGAGTTCTGAAGCAGCAGAGTGGACCCGTTTCTTCAATGGATTGGTCAAGGATAAACTATTCTGCTTTGTGAAGAGAGAACAGTATCTGTGGATATTGAATTGGATAGGATCGCAAAAGTGACTTGCGATAGTTTGAATGATTCTCTCGGGTAATCTATTGCATGGAATATAGACATCTCTAGAGGATATAGGAGTTATAGCGTTGTCTAGTCTGTGCTCATGTTCATCGACGACAGTCTTATCTACTCCAGATCGGAGTTGTGCAGCGGAAGCTCGGTAGCAGATGTTCTAGAGTGGAAGCAACCAGAAGTTGCAGTGTTTGGATTAGAGGGTTTCCACAGGAAGTTTTTCTGGATTTGAGGCCAGATGGGCGAGTGCCCCTGTTTTTTCTTTTCCGAGTTGGAGAAATATGTTTGAAGTCTACTATTGATTGTAAAGTGGAGTTGGTGTTCTTGATTTCGGTAGAACTTGAGAGGATCATTTTGTTGGATTGATTTTGGTCTAGTTGTTTCAAGAAGCATCAGCAAAGGTTGAGCTGATCAAGGAAGGATGTAGGCAGCCCAAGATCGTCAGAAGTGTTTTGAAGTTAAGAGACGGAGGAATTTGTAATTCGAAGCTGGAGATTTGAATTATGGATAAGGTTTTCTTCGGTAAGAAGTGCTATAGGATTAAGTAAGATTGTAAAGCTAGCTCAGAAATATTTTGGATCTTTCTGTGTTCCGATAGGGATTAGTGATTTGGTCTTCAGGCTTGAATTGCCAGTTTGGATACTGGAATTCAATGTATTTACGTATCTCTGAGGGAGTACGTGTTTGGTCCATCACCGGTTTTGGAAGCAGCAGTTCAGAAGGATTTGGTTGATGAGTCGGTCTTGTCTATGGTCTGATCTTGTATAGATGGTAGATCTAGATAAGTAGGAGCTCAGTAGCTTAGTTGTGTAGCTAGTTTGGATTTAGTAGAATGAGTATTCCACTATCTCTATCTGTATCTGGAAAACTCGGGATAGTTTAGGAAGCTTATCCGGATTTGTGTTCGGATAGCTAGTAATGTTTGTTTGTATGAATGGTTATATGATTGATAGTGCATGGCTAATATGTATGCTTGAATTGTTTGAAATATAATAAAACTTTGGGATTATCTTTTATTTAAATTTCAGAGACGAAATTCTTTTAAGGGAGGAGGAGTGTGATATCCCGGAATTTCAAGCAATTTAAATGTGATAATCTCTCTTATTAAATTAATTAAAATTGGAAAAATTATTATTTTAATCAATATAATGTGATGAATTTTAATGATAGTATAAATGGATTTTTAAATGGAATAATTATTTTTACAAATTTAATTTGGTTATTTTATAAATAGAATTTTAAATAGACTTATTAATTTAAATAAGTATTGTTCAAATGTATATGTATATAAATTTATTTAAGTTAATTTTAAAAATAGAATTGTTATTTTCAAATTTAATAATGAGTTATTTTAAATTAACATATGTTTGTTTAAGTTGATTTTATATTGGATTTTTAAATTTGAATTTGAATTTAACATTTGAATTTAAATTTAAATTTAAAGGATAATTATTTTGAAATGGTTTAGATATAAAAATATATGAATACAGTTTTCATTAGAATATAATTTGTTTTATATATTTTTTCCTTAAAAGAATTTATTTATATAAATTTAGAAAGTATTTATTTAAATAGTAAATAAATACAAAAGTTCTATATTTACATTTACAAATGGATTAAATACACTATTTATGATTTTAATTGAAATATGATTGGTTTTTATTTAAGTTTCTTTTAAAGGTTTTATTTTATAAATTTACAAAAGCATTTATTAATTGGAAATGTATTAATTAAGTAAGATATTTATATAAAGGCTTTTTAAAAATCAATTTAAAAATAAATAAAAATGAATAAATACATGTGTTAGCTTTTAAATGCACTTGATAACATGTGTTAAGAAATTAAATGTGGTATAGGACAAGTGTCACCCCTTTTGTTTTATTTTTCTTAATTTTTATAAAACCATAAATTAGTTTATATAAGAAAACATCTTCCATTTTCTTTTTCTTTTTCTCTTCTCAATTCAAAACCCAAAGAAACTTAACCTGTTCTATTCTCAAACAAGAAAAATTCACTATCCTATAAATCACTTTCTAGAATCAAAACTCTGTACTTCATTTCTCAAATCAAAAGGCAATCCCTGTAATCAATTCATTTCTCAAAATCAAAACAAATCCCTGTAAATCCATTTTCCAAATTGAAGTTCCAAAGCCTGTAACTCATCTAAAAAAACAAGCCTATAAAAAATTTCTCAAGCAATTTCCAGGTCTGTAAACCAAGAATTCAGTTTCAATTTGATAATGCAATCTGGAGTTTCAAAGCTATCAGTAGAATTCAGTTTCAACCTTCATCAATTTAACAAGAATCAAGTTCAAAGTACAGTTTTTTCTAGCATCAACATCTCGGTTTAAAGGAAATCAAAGCATCTTTTAAATCTGAAGTTCATTCCAGTTTCCTGTTTCAAACTCTCTGCTTTCTACAAAAGGTGAGTAAATTTTAGATTAAAAACTTAAGTAATAAATATATGTTGCATGTGAATTACTGTGTGATGATTGCTTTGCATATCTGCATATATGTAAGCCTGTGTGCATTTCAGTTGATTTTATCATTGTTGTTCTTAGTTTAAGCCTCTGTTTTCAAAACTGTGAGCATGAATCGCCTTCAAATTTGATGCATATGATAATAGTTGAAGTAAACTAGTGATGTATGCTTGAAAATGTGTTTGCATGATGGTTTTATGATTCTTTAACATATTATATGTATGAAGATGCTGTGTGAATAGGTTGTGCACGTTTGATATCTAACATAGGAGATTGTTTCCAGGCTTACAGGCCTTTGTTCTGTTCATAAATCATTTCCCATTCTATGATTTATTTTAGAAAATAGTTTCTAAACAAAAGATGTTAGTTTTAACAAGATTCAAATTTTAAAAATAGTATTATGTAAATCAGAGCAAAGTTTCTCTGGAAATTTAGGAATTTACAGTCAAAATTCAAAATAAGTTAAATTTCAAACATCATAATTTGATGTTTCAAGATTATAGCTTGAATCTATTTAGAAAGTTATGATTTTTTAAAACTTAAATCTCAATTGTTAGTAATGCTTTGAGGTGGCATTTTGGGTTTGACTGGGAATTGAATTTGTGACCACCTCTGGCGATCAAGGGGAATAGGAGTCTCGGGGTTTCTACCGGAGGTGGATGGCGTTACAGGGTGTTTGGGAAAAATGCCTGAAGTTGTTCATGATCGTCAAGGCGATGATGAGAAGGGGATTTATGATTTAACCCTAGTTTTGGTCGATCTTGCTAAAATGGATGTTGAGTCGTCTTCAGGTGATCGAGTTGCATTATTTTTGGGGAGTAGCAGCATGGAAGTATTAGGAAGTAATGGCCAGAGTTTCTTGCGCTCCGGTGATCATCGTTGGCCGTTCGAGATGCTTTCAGGTTGGGTGTCTGGTTCCAGTTTTCAACTGGATGACTTGATTTCGATTTTGGTCTCGTGCGAGTGGTCTGATGGTCGGAATGGGTTTCTGCGATGATGGATAAAGTGTCAGAGGGATCATCGGAGGCCAAAGCTGATTCTAGTGTTGGTGCAAGTGCACAGGCAAGATGTGTGTCAGTGGTTTTGTGATAGTTTGGGGAGATAGTTTACCTCGGATTGTAACTCGAGTATGTGGGATGTTCGTTCGAGTTTGAACTCGAGTAATGCCTGAGTGTTTTTAAACCTGTTAACAGATTGTGGTTACAGGTTTTATAATTTAAAACTTAAAACTAAAACTAATCTAAGATCGTGAAATGTAAAGGAAACTCGGGTTAGACCCGAGTGATCTTCGGGTTTGTCCCGAAACAAATGTTAAGCAAGTTTTAAAAAGGGTTTTAAAACTTGGTTTTTGATTTTTTAAAATAAAATTAGTTTAAACTTTCTTTATAAATACTTATATGATAGTTGTTTCTTTAGCATTGTTTAAGTAGTTTTGAAATTTTGTTTAATTTAAATTTTGTTAAATAAAGTTAAGTTATTTTAAAGCTTAAGCTGAAATGAAATTTTAAAGATTTTATAAAAGCAAGTGTAAATTTAAATTGAAATTAGTTTTTTTAAAACGATTGCTTGAATATATTTTTAAAGGCATTTAAAGTAAGTTGTGATTGTAACTTTAATTTATCAAGTTGAATGAGTATTTTAAAACTTAATTAAGTAAAGTTAATTTTTTTAAATAATGTGTTAATGCTAATCAAGGCATAAGTAAAATAAGGTTTTATCTTAAGATAGTTATGTTTTTAATGATTTGAGACTAATTAAGTTAATTTAGAGACGTAAGTATAATTAATTAACTTAATTAATTAAGTATAAAGTGTTAATTAAGTAATTAATTTAGAATAATTAATTAATTTAATTTACAAATGATTAAGGATTTAATTAATTTATAATTAAGGGTTATAATTAATTAATTAAAAGTTTAACTAATTGTAATTAAGGATTTTTAATTAAGTAATTTGAGATTGATTAATTTGTAATTAGAAATTATTTAATCAAGTAATTATAGGTTGATTAATTGAAATTAAGAAATACTTAATTAAGTTTTATTAATTAATACTTAAGATTTATTAATTACTAATTAAGAGATAATTAATCTAGAATTAAGGATTAATTAAAGGTTAATTAACTATAATTAAGGGTTGATTAACTTATAACTAAGAAGTACTTAATTTTTAATTAAGTTGTATTAATTAATAATTAAAGCTTATTAATTAATGGTTAAGGAATTAATTAATCTGTAATTAAAGATTTAATTAATTTGTTTAAGGATAATTAAGGGATGAATTACCCAATTGTAATTAGTTTGTTAATTAATTAAAGATAATCTCATGGTAATTAATTAAGTATAAATACTTAATGAGATTAATAAATGTAATTACTTAGTGAAGTAATTAATGTATAATTACTAGATGTAATTAATTAAAGGAAGTTAATTAATGGGAAGTAATTAAAGGATAATTACTTAGTAGAAGTAATTAAAAATTAATTACTTAGTGTAATTAATCAAAGGATTAATATAATTAATTAAAGAGTCAATTAATTAAGTAAGTAATTACAAAAGGGTAATTACTATTTAAGATTAATTGAGGTTGATTAATGGATAGTAGTTAATTAATGTATCATTAATTGATGTAATTAATTAAGCATCAACGTAATTAATTATAATTAATTAATTATAATTAATTAAGGATCATTAATTAAATATTAATTAATAAAAGTAATTAAAGGTTAATTACTGTAAATGGTTAAGGATAATTAATTTGTGAAATTAATTCAAGGATAAGTACTTTACGTAATTGAAGGATAATTAATCAGGATGATTAATTAAGTTGGATATTTAATGATTAATTAATTAAAAGAATTTGAATTTAAATGATTTAGTTCAAATTTTTATATAAACTTCTTTATATGGTAAATGTTTCTCTAACATTTGATTTTAAAACGGTTTTAACTTGATTTAAATTTGTTAAAGTTAAATTGTTAATTATTTCAAATCTTAAATTTGAAATGGAATTCAAATGTGAATTTAAAGGCAAGTGTTTCCGAATTTTCTGTAAATGATGATTAAATCATAAATAAAGGAAATGATTTTTCTTAAAGTTAATTTAAATATAATGATTTGAGATTTCATTAAATTAATGAGTTAATTAATTTAGAAATTTATCGATAAAGTTATTAGGGTTTTAAATTTATTAATTAAGGATTAAGCTAATTTATTTAGAATAATTTTTTTTTAAATTTAGAATTAATTAATTTGGAATTAACAACATTTGATTAAGCTGAATTTCTTAGAAAGGTAATTATAGAATTATTAACGGTTAATGAAAATCATTAACTGGGGATTATTTAATAATTAATTAATGTGATTAATTTTAACAATTAATTAGATTAATTAATCTCGGATAATCATTTGTGAAAATTAATTAAGAAATTAATTACTCATTTTTAATTAATTGAGTTAATGTGATTAGTTTGAGTTAATTAATTAAATTTAATTAATTTAAGATAATCACCAAATGCTTTGTTAAAGTAATTAATGAAGTATAATTACTTAGTGGAAGTAATTAAGTGTTAACTACTCAAGCTTAATTAATTAAAGAATTCATAAATTAATTAAGGGGTTAATTAATTAATGTAAGTAATTGAGAACAATAAATGACTAGAAGTGATTAATCAAGGTTCATTAATGTAAAGGCTAATTACTGAATGTAATTAGAGAGGACAATTAAGGGATGATTAATTAAGGGTTTGTGATTAATTATTGTTAAGTAAGTAAGATTTTAAAATTAATAAAGTGATTAATTTGATTTAATTAGTAATGGATGACTAATAAATCTTGCTTATGAATGATTGGTTGATATTTCTGATATGAAATGTTTGTGATATGGTATGTTGTCTTGAATAGTGAATTGTGTGGTTATCTGTCGATGGTAAAATGCTGTATAAGAAAAAATGACATCTTATATTTAAAGGCCGAATTATGTTTCAACTGAATAACATGGGTTTAAATGGTATTGAATTTGAAGAGACCGGAGTTGGGTATTAGTTCATACCCGAAACCACTTCGATTCTTTGTAGACTGATATGTGAAATTGATAGGTTAGTATGGAATGATTTAAGTGAATTGGACCATTTAGTCTAAGTTTTGGTACTTAGAAATTGATGTGTGTGATAAGTGATGTCTATAACAAATTGTGAATTTGTAAATTGGTACGAGTTACCCCGGGTTATATATATAAGTTGTATGCTTTCGTAATTCATGCTAGAAGGTTTTACTCACGCTGGTTTCCAGCCTGACCCGGGTGTTACTTTGATGTAATGCTCGGGTCAGCTCGAGTATTACAGATTTGCAAGTAAGGACGCTCTGGAGCTCAGGAGGAGAGCTGAAGGATAGGAATGTATAGAGTGTTTATCCGCTGTGATATATTGTTATTTATCTAGGACATGTTGTTCAAACTGTCCAGTGTTATGAAAATGTGTAACTCTGATGTGAAAATTAAAATGTGCTGATAAAGTTTTTCTTTGTAAACTGTTATTTTATTTACTATTATATTTTATCCGCTGCGAATGTGAGATTTTGAGTTTGAGTTTTCTGTTTCTTCTTCTTTCTCTTTCTTCTTTCACTAACTATCTGGAAATTTCGGGATCGAAATTTCCGGGTCGTTACATTTGGTATCAGAGCTGAAGGTTAAGCGAGAACCTTGGCTCTGGTGGGATTACTCATTAAGGATAGGGTAAGTGGTACCCTAGAATGAGTTGAGTGTATATATATATGAGAGAGCATACATGTCATTTTCTTATATAAAGATTTTAAATGGTTTTATATAAGATTATATTTTGATATATAAAGCAATATATATTTCTAACAAATAGCAAAGGAATTGGTTGTTAAAATTATTGGAATTAAATTGAGAAATAATAGAACACAACCAAACTGAAATTGAAATTGAATAAAGATAAGTTTGAAATAAATTCAAACTGAAATGTAATTTGTAAATTTGGAAAAGAATTTCTGAATAACATAAAAATGGATTGGTTTCCAGAGATGATAATTTTGGTTATTATCATAAATGGGTGTCGCATTTAGAAATGGAATGTTTTAAGGAAGCAAACCATTTAGGTAAGTATGGGTTATAAAATTGAAATAGAAGTTGATCTAAATTGAGAAGTTTGAATCTTAAGATTTAAAAACGTTTGAAATTTGTTTTCAAATTATTAGAAGGAATAATAAATAATATTATTTGAATAAGAAAGTTTGATGCTAATAAGAGTTGTCTGAAAATTTAAAGAAATTTGTTTTGAATTAAAAACCAAAGGTGGTTTAAAATTTTAAAGTATAACTTGGTATGTAAAAGAAGTTAATATGTATATATGTGGATATACATAATATAAAGATGATTTGAGATAAAACTCTAAATATTGAGTTTTAAGTTGGGATTTAATTTGGAAGAGTTAAATGGTTAATTTGAATTGGAGTTTGTGTGATCTCAAAATGGGTTTGAGATCTGGAATTGGAAATGGATGGATGTTTTAAAATGATTTGAATAATACCATCCCATTGTTATTGGAAATATTTAAATTGTGAAATTGGATTTGTTCAAATGAATGAGAAGTGAAGTGTGGTGATATATCCATTATTGAGAAAATCTAACTTTAATTTGAAATTAAATTGCTTAAAACCTTTTATTAAAGGTTAACTTGGTTTAAAAGGGTTAAACCAATCTTAGTGAATTTAACTCGAATATATATAATTCGAGATGGTTTAAATTTGAAATTTAAAATTTGAAATTAGTTCGAATTGAATTTGATTTGAATTAATTGAAATTGTGATTAAAGATATATAAGTATAAAATTCAAATGGAAATTTTGAATTGGATTAATTTGAAACGATTTGAAATTGAACAGGGTTCAATTTGAAATTAGTCCGAATTGATTTCAATAATTTGGATTTGTAATTAAAGTTGAATAATTTTAAATTCAAATGGAATTTGAATTGAATTTGGAAGGAAATCAAGAATAATTCAACTTGTTTTGGAAATGGGGATTGATATTGGGATTAATTTAAACTGGAGTTGAAATGAATTGAAATTGGAACTAGTTCAGTTGAATTTTATTTGAATTAGTAGAATTTGAGATCAAGGTTGAATAAAGTAAAATTTGAAAAGAAACTGAGGTTAATTCAATTTGAATTGGGAATAAATGAAATTCAATGAAAATTGAAATTTTTTAAATTGGAAGTGGGTCAATTTAAATGGAAGAGGAAATTTAAATTGAATTGATTAAGAATGAAGATTGGGAAGTGAACAGTTTTGACTCTGGACTATTTTTAATATAAATTGTTTTAATATAAACCTATTTTTCCAAGCTATTCATTATATATACAACCTTTCTTTTAAAAGCCAAACTATCTTATATTTGTTTTACAATTATTTTTGAAACTGTTCAACAATTTTCTAACTATTTTATAAACTAATTACTATTTTCAACTACTAATTACTATTTTATAGCTATTTTGCAATTATTTAAAATTTCTATGACTACTTAACTATTTTTCAATTATTTTTCAATTACTGAACTATTTTACAACTATTTTACAAACTAGTAATTATTTTTCAATTACTTATCTATTTTTAAATTATTCAAGCTATTTTATAAATTTAAACTGGATAGAGTTTAAACTGTTATTGGTTGAATACACAATCGAGATAAGAATAGAGGTGATAATCCAAATGGGATTGAAGCAGTTGTGAATAAGTGAATGAAATTTAAAGTAAATGTGAATAGAAAAAGAATTGATTTGGCTAATAACCAATAAAGGTAAATACGTAGGGTGTACGTATGTTATTCTATTCGCATAGTGATTTGATCCAGATTCGAGCACAGAATTTCGAGATAATTATGTCGATCCGAGTTAGGATTTTTCACTTGATTTTCGTCGGCGAACCTGGGTATGGGTTGTTGATTGATTCTGGATATTCTCTATCATAGTTATGACTATGCAAGGGGAATGACGGTTTCTGATCAAGAAACCAGATCTGTGTCCGCACTAGGAAATCGGGTGGACGATACTAGTTCGGAAGTGAAATTGTGTGATCGAGTGAGCGATCAGATTGGTATGGCGTACGAACGATATGTGTGCATCGTACGGATTTGAATGAAATTGATATTGAAAGAAGTAATCAAATTTGAATATTTGATTTTGGATAAATAAAGTTATATATCCTGGGTGTATAAAAAAACGCCCCTTGATGAATCTTTTGCCAAAAAGAAAAGGGTTTTGTTTTGAAAATATTTGAAGTATAAAAGGATTGTATACAAGTTTAAAATGATCCAAAGATTTTTATCAAGAATTTTATATATATCTATATATATAAAGGATCATATGAGGATTTTGGAAAAGGTTTTGGGAACTTATGGATTTGGAAAGGATTTTGATTTTTGGGTAAAATCAATATGAGAATTTGAAAAGCCTAGTTTGAGAATTATCGATTTTTGGAATAATCGATTTTGTGTAAAGGAGCTTTGTATGAGATCATACTAGGTGTATGATTTACAGATACTATATATGTATAGCATAAAATGTTTTGATGATGCTATGGGGAAAAAGGCGCTCCCTTGGAATGGACTTCTCAGGAGTACCACCGGGTGGTGCTGCCTTGAGCCCCAAGGGGGGTTCTAAAGTTGATCCTGTGAGGAGTCTGGACAAACTAGTTCCTGAGGATTATTGGGTAGCGAAATTCGATGGCGCTGATGCCTACAGGGGCATTTGGGTTATGTTGTGACGACATCGTAACTCGATGTCACTGCGATCTAGTGAGGGGACCATAGCGAAAATCGTGTGGAGGAGGAGTGTCAACGGTCTACACTTGATTTTGCCGGGAAGGCAACGCAACATCGGTAGACTGCGATTTATGGTCAAGTGGAGTGGAGAAGTTTCATTCTTTTGGCAGCGAAATTCGAGGGCGCTGATGCCTACAGTTATATGGGTTTTTTCTGTGATAGCTACGTAACCCCAGTTGTAGCTGCGATCTGTAGCGGGTTCCATGGTGTAATCGAGGGGCGGGAGGCCTACAGTTATCTGTGGATTTTGTCGGGACGACAACGTAATCATCGGGTTAACTGCGACCATGGATGGGGGTGATGATTTCCAGGGCATTCTCACCAAAGATATATCCTCTATTTTCAAAAACTATTTTCTATATTTTCAGTAAAATTATTCTCCAAGTATTTTCACTGGTTGTTGAAAACGGGTCTGCTAAGTACTTATAGATTTTCAGTCGTACGCCTGATCAACGTATGGCCGAATTTCTGTGAGAACAAGGATGGACTGGTTGAAACATCGAGTTATAAAAGTATTTTTATAAAAATTATTTTAGTAATATTATATAGATTTCTAAAGTGTTTTAAAAATGATCAATGAAAATTTATCTGATTATAAGCATTTTAAAATTCTGGCTTCGATCCTTTTCGAGGACGAAAAGATTCTAAGGGGGAAGGAATGTGATAACCTGAATTTTTGATATTAGATAATGGGATAATTATCTGATTAAACTATTGAAAATAATAATATAGATTGAATAGATAAGAATTCTGATAATAAAGGAAATCTGAATATAATAATATTAATAATGTGTTGTTTTTATATATAGATGTAAATAGATTTTAATAATAATAAAATTGTTATTTCAAATTGAATGTGTAGTTATTTGACCTCAATTTGGATTTTTTTTAAGTAATATTATTTATTTTAAATATAAATATAATAAGAAAAAAAACTTTTAAACTTAATTTATTAATTTACAAATACTTATTTATATATATAGATAACTTTATAGAAATAAAACCAATTATAAATAAATACATATTAACTAATTAACTAAACATAGATTTACATTTATCTTATATTAATCTATTAACTAAATAAATAATTAACATTTTCTTATAACTAATTAACTTTAAAAGACAAATGTAAACATTTTATAAACTAAAAGAACATGTGTTAACTAATTAACTTACCTTCATGACAAATGTTAAAAATTAATGACAAGTGTCATTTTAAAAACCTTTAATTTTCTTTATTTTAAATAAATCACATGTTCATTTACATAAAACCTTTTATATCCTTAACTTCATTTCTTTTCTTTTTCCTTTATTCAAATCCAAAGAAGAATTAAAACAAATCATCTCAAAACTAAAATCAAATCCATGAAATCAAAACATGTAAACCTGTAGCCTCTTCAAATTCATCAACCTGGAAAAGCATCCTCTTCTTCTTTCATTTTTCTCAAGATAAAACCGGAAATTTAATCAAAACAAAAAAAGATGGAAAGGAGAGAATCTGGGAATTAGGGAACAATTAATTCAGCAGTTCAAAAAAAAGGGGTGAATTTTTAAGCAAACAAGTAAAGCATGAAGCAAGAGCAAACCTGCATGCAAGTTTAAATCAACAAGCAACACAAGTTTATTCAATTGAAGATTTGGCATTTTCAGTTTTAAGCTTTCAAAACAGGTGAGTAGACTTTAATTTCTTTAAGATTAAATCATCTGTATAGCTTCATGCATGCCTCAATTAATGATATTAGTAAGTATAATATGATTTGGGATGGGTGTTGTCTGGGTATACAAATAGAACTTTTGTTGCATGACTGAATTAACATATGTATGTTTCTGTTAATCGCAACAAACCAAAATATGTTCAAAGAGAAGATTTAAATCACTTTACCTGATTTAATTTTAGCATGGGATGTTATAATGGGAGTTGATTATGATGGCGTAAAACTATTTGTTAGACAGTAGAAAGAATTTTTTTTCAAAAATTTCCATCTAAAGCTCTGTTGATTTGTTAAATAAAATGTGAGTAACTTCGCATTTTAAAAGCATTAGTGTTAACTATCTGTTGCATATGAATTACTAGAAATAAATGTGCTTGGTATACTTGAATGTGATGAATCTTCTGTGTGTGTATAAATATGTAAATGGTTACTGTTCTGTACCTGTTTTGCCTGTGCTTGTTTTAAAAACTAAGAATTTGATAAAATCCCATTATCATTTGATTTGATCTTAATTAGGGAGTAAGATTTAAACAAAAGTTGTTTGTTTATTTAAGATTTATGTTTAAAAATTATAATTAAGAGAAAATAAAATCTGATTTACTCTGTAAAACCATAAGGGCAGTAATTACTTAAGATAAGTAAAATATCAATCATTTTAAATCATCAAATGAGGTTTATAACTTGAATGCTCATATGAAATCATGATTTTTAAAACAAAAATCATGAATTTTAGTAGAAGATTTAGAGATCAGTTTTGGTTTGGTCAGTTTTGAAGTTTTGAGGTTCCTCTGGTGATCCCAATGGAATTGGGGGTCGAATTTCGGTCTGAAGGGGGCAGGATGATCGGAGGTCTGGGAAAAAATGTCAGAGTGTTAATCAGATGAGTGTGGCGATGGTGGTTGGCCAAGAAGGTTTCTTAACCTAGTTTGGTGGAAGTTCGGAAATTGCTTCAGCATTTCTTCTATGATGGATCGAGTGTTACCAGAATTTGGGCCTTGGAAGTGTAGACGTAGGCGAAGCTTTGGCCGGAGCCTCTGGAGTTCGGGTGATCGGCAAGGGATGGTCGAGGTGATTTCCAGGTTGGGTCTGAGTAGCGGTTTTGGGTTGAAGGCCTGGATTTTGATTTCATGAGGGAAACAAGGTTCTGGTGATCGATTTGAGGTGCTTGGGTGATCGATGACTTGTTTAAGTCATCAGGGTTGGTCGGAAACTGGTGATCGGCCGGTGCGTGTGCACTGTACACATTTGTGTTCATGGATGTTGTTTTTCTGGGTTTGAGCAGGATTGTGCTCGAGCTTTACTTGAGTATTTTGAGTGGATGGCTCGAAGCAGGAGGGTTTGGAACTCGAAGTGATTTTGTTTGGCCTCGGGTCGAATTTTGTTTGTTACAGGTGTCTTTAAAACCTGTCTGTTTTGAATTTAAATTGATTTTTAAATGGGAAGCAGTATTTTAACAAAGTTTAAAATAGGAATTTAAAGATAGGATTCAAATTAACTTTTGAATTCTAGTTTGAAATTAAATGAAGTTTTATAAAATTTATAATATTTAAACAAATTTTTAAGAGGGGTAAAGTATAGTTTAAAATGAATTTGAATTTAAATGATTTAGTTTAAATTTTTATATAAACTTGTTTATATGGTAAATGTTTCTCTAACATTTGATTTTAAAAAGGTTTTAACTTGATTTAAATTTGTTAAAGTTAAATTGTTAATTATTTCAAATCTTAAATTTGAAATGGGATTCAAATGTGAATTTAAAGGCAAGTGTTTCCGAAATTTTTGTAAATGATGATTAAATCATAAATAAAGGAAATGATTTTTCATAAAGTTAATTTAAATATAATGATTTGAGATTTCATTAAATTAATGAGTTAATTAATTTAGAAATTTATCGATAAAGTTATTAGGGTTTTAAATTTATTAACTAAGGATTAAGCTAATTTATTTAGAATAAATTAATTTTTTTTAAATTTAGAATTAATTAATTTGGAATCAACAACATTTGATTAAGATGAATTTCTTAGAAAGGTAATTATAGAATTATTAATGGTTAATGAAAATCATTAACTGGGGATTATTTAATAATTAATTAATGTGATTAATTTTAACAATTAATTAGATTAATTAATTTCGGATAATCATTTGTGAAAATTAATTAAGAAATTAATTACTCATTTTTAATTAATTAAGTTAATGTGATTAGTTTAAGTTAATTAATTAAATTTAATTAATTTAAGATAATCACCAAATGCTTTGTTAAAGTAATTAATGAAGTATAATTACTTAGTGGAAGTAATTAAGTGTTAACTACTCAAGCTTAATTAATTAAAGAATTCATAAATTAATTAAGGGGTTAATTAATTAATGTAAGTAATTAAGAACAATAAATGACTAGAAGTGATTAATCAAGGTTCGTTAATGTAAAGGCTAATTACTGAATGTAATTAGAGAGGACAATTAAGGGATGATTAATTAAGGGTTTGTGATTAATTATTGTTAAGTAAGTAAGATTTAAAAATGACTAAAGTGATTAATTTGATTTAATTAGTAATGGATGACTAATAAATCTTGCTTATGAATGATTGGTTGATATTTCTGATATGAAATGTTTGTGATATGGTATGTTGTCTTGAATAGTGAGTTGTGTGGTTATCTGTTGATGGTGAAATGCCGTATAAGAAAAAATGACATCTTATATTTAAAGGCCGAATTATGTTTCAACTGAATAACATGGGTTTAAATGGTATTGAATTCGAAGCGACCGGAGTCGGGTATTAGTTCATACCCGAAACCACTTCGATTCTTTGTAGACTGATATGTGAAATTAATAGGTTAGTATGGAATGATTTAAGTGAATTGGACCATTTAGTCTAAGTTTTGGTACTTAGAAATTGATGTGTGTGATAAGTGATGTCTATAACAAATTGTGAATTTGTAAATTGGTACGAGTTACCCCGGGTTATATATATAAGTTGTATGCTTTCGTAATTCATGCTAGAAGGGTTTACTCACGCTGGTTTCTAGCATTACCCGGGTGTTACTTTGATGTAATGCTCGGGTCAGACCGAGTATTACAGATTTGCAGGTAAGGACGCCCAGGAGCTCAGGAGGAGAGTTGAAGGACAGGAATGTATAGAGTGTTTATCCGCTGTGATATATTGTTATTTATCTAGGACATGTTGTTCAAACTGTCCAGTGTTATGAAAATGTGTAACTCTGATGTGAAAATTAAAATGTACTGATACAGTTTTTCTTTGTAAACTGTTATTTTATTTACTATTATATTTTATCCGCTGCGAATGTGAGATTTTGAGTTTGAGTTTTCTGTTTCTTCTTCTTTCTCTTTCTTCTTTCACTAACTATCTGGAAATTTCGGGATTGAAATTTCCGGGTCGTTACATAACATCTTAAATTGTAACGTCAGACACACATCCATACTAGTCCGTTCTGGGATCAAACGGAACCGAAGGCACTTCCAAAGAAGCCCTTGCAATCCGGATATTCACTAATCACGTCCGAACTTCCATCACAAGGGGTGTTAAAATCTCTATATCGGAGATCAGCCGATGTAGAGACATTCGACGGTAATCCTTTCGTTTTCGAAAATTTTCGGTCTTCAACGCCGGTCTTCAAATGCTATCCATTACGACTTATCACTATTCGGAATGGGATTCATAACCCAAAGGTCCTCTCCCGGCTAAACCGAATAACGAGCGCTTATGTTAAAATAAGTGTAGCATCCAAATTTAAGCAAATCACAACAAATACCCATTTAAAGTTAAATATTGATAGTCGGTTATTTAACTATCAATAGAGATGCACAACATTACCAAATTCCAAAAAATTTCCCAAATTATTTATTTTTCCAAAAATATCTTTACAAGATATATTTTTCCACACCTCAACCATTTGAAAACAAATTTCAAATCACTTTTCACCTTTACAACATTTGAAAAAAAAATTCAAATTATTTTCCTTACGCGGAAACACTTCCAAATATTTATTCATTTTCACTAGAAACCTACCAAGTTCAAATACCTTAAAATAATTTATAACACTTATCTAAAATATATCGGGAAAACACTTTGAAATAAACTATTTTTCTTTAAACACTTTACTTAAAATATTAGTTATAAAAATATTATACCAATATTACATAAAAATTAAGTCCAAACTAATTTTCAAAATAAAATTAGTAGATAGAGTATAACTATTTAAATAACTATTTTCTAAAACAATTATTGATTAAATCTTAGAAATAATCATTTCTATATCAACTTAATAAATCTTTACTTAAAGGATTTAAGACAATTTAAGAAGTTAATTTCTCTAAAGTATCCTTTTCAAAACCAATTCTAGAATTATATATATATATGTATATATCTTTCAAAGCTATTCATAAATTTTATTCGGCTTTCCAGGGAGAATACACTTTCATTTCAAAATGGTTCATTTAAACCAATTAAATAAATCCTTACCGATTTACTTCAAATTCACATTCCAAATCCGTAAATTTATTTCCACGCTTCAAAAATAAATCAATGTTTATTTTTAAAAAAATTTCCCTTTCCCTTATAAATTCCATCATGAATTCAAATTTCCAAATATCTATTGATGTACGATTTTCAAATCGATTTCAAATATTCACTTACAACAACTATTCAATTTTTCAATTGATTTCAAAAACAACCAAATCAAATTCCATATCGATTCTCCAAGAAATTAAACACCAAGTGAATTTCATTCAAATCTCAAATTGAAATCAATTTCTACTAAACCCCAAATCAATTTTCAAATTGATTCCAAATTCATTTCAAAACAGCAAATAAATTTCCAAATGGATTTTCAAAAGATTTAAATTCAATCACCAAAAATCAATTCCCAAATGGGTTTCAAATTTTATTTCCTTTTAAAGATAAATTCCTTTTAAAGAAAACAAATCCTTTTATTTTTCAAACTCTTTAAAATCCTTATTTTGAATAAATTCTTCAACCTTTGAATCATATTACCCGAAATCCATTTATTAAAGCTTTTCCCATATTTTGAAATTTTATTCAATAAGATTAAAAATAAAACTTTATTATTTTAGAATTCCTTCTTTTAAATTTATCAAATTCTCAAAAATAAATTTTAATATAAACTTTCAACCTAAATTTTCAAAAATCAAATTTTTATTTATTTCCGGTATCCAACGATACCAAAATTATATTCGGCTAAATTTTAGCCTTCAACGATTTCAATCAAAAAGATAATCACACAGAGATTATAAATAATCAACACACAACATTGAAACAAATTCAATTATTTGAGGAATCCAGTTGGCTCCCTCCAACCTATTTCCCTGCATCCACAGATGTTAGCATAATACCAATCCCGTTTCAAGACGGGATATCGCGGTACATGGGTTTATATAAAATATTATCCGCTTTATGCGGCGCCATAGGGTCTCATCCGCTATATAATGCGGGAAATCAACTCCAAGTACATATATAATACCAATTCTACATCAAAGTGGAATATCGCGTTATATGTGTTTAATATAATAACCTCCGCTTAATATGCGGCGTATAGGGTCTATTTCAATACAACAGATAGCAATCATCTTGCAAGCATACAGTCCACACAATCAAGAAATTTTAAATCTAACTATTTAAAATTTAAATCGAAACAAATTCGATTGAGTGAGAAGTTCTCACCTTGCTTCCAATAGCGGTTTCAGCGTTTTATTCCGAATAAAATTAAACACGCGTTCAATTTTACCCTAAATTATCACTAGCTCCAATCAATTCCAAACCAGCTCCATTGCGTAGTGCTCGTTAATACGAGCCCGAGGCAATTTGTTTCGTGCGAAATGGACCTCGTATGAACAAGTTACAGAGTTTTAAAGATTATATGAATTATATAATATAATAATTTCAACTTTTTTTTCAACCTAACTGCATCGTGGCCGTGCGCATGTTCTCCTCTTTCATCATTGTGACTTCTCCAGGCAAGCCAAACCCAACATCGCTTAACCAATCTCGAACACTGCTCCAAACTCGACGACACGAGCACGATCGAAGGCAATCATCAGAAGGCCACTCGCGAGCCCCACCCTCGGCAGCAAATTCACCAAGCTCGGTCGCGCCAGGGTCTCGAAATTCATGCTCGAACCGGTTACGAACGGAACCAATTTTCGCCTCCACTCGACGACATCATGTAAGATCCACCGTTGGATAGCTAGATCTGCTTGAGCTCTTCCACTTTGCAGTTGACGATTTCGCCTGAAAGTTGATGGATTGCTCGAAATCGTGGGAAGAAGAAGGCTATTTCTCGGCCATTGAATTGTTTAAGTGACGGCCGGCTAAAGAGGACTAGGGTTTCTATAGCTTAAACGTATATATATACGTTTTATAAATATTATTTTAATTTTAAATCTATTTTACAACAGCTTTTACCAACGAACTCCAAATCACACGTGCCAACGGACATTCCTATGGTTTATCCCATATTCCGGACACAATGGAATAGGTATCGAGAGCCAATTTGATCATATGTGTAAGTTACAGAAATAATGATCAAAATTTTAAATTGAATCAGTTAAACTAATTTCTATGCGTTTTGGCTTGCCCCGGACAAACCGTAAACCCGATTTACACGAAATTTGAAATCTTACAATAATATAACATTACGGATCCAATGAAACTAGTTTCGTCGAAATCCGAGACTGTTTGAAAAATGGCTATTTTTACTCGTCAAGTAGATATTAAAATATTCAATTTCCACAAATTAACTTTTAATTCAATTTTAAAAGTTCTATAACATCATTCTAACTCCAATATGATTTAATACAACTTTACAAATCAATTTAAATCACATTAAACCCAATTTCCAATTATTTCTGTAATTTCAAATATTAAATTATCGATTTAATTATCCAATTAAATCTAGATATTCGAAATAATAATTTATTCGACTTACAAATTTTACTTGTTAATATTTAAAATCAATTAAATATATGAATTTCAAATGACAGAAATTCTGGGTCTTTACAATCACTGAGCAGATTCATCTCCAAATCCATCGACAAGTGCATTCCTTTCTTCGATCTGATCAGGAAAGGAAAACGGAACTTTGAATGGACCAAGGAGTGTGAAGGCACATTCCGAGCACTGGTTCAACACCTAGCTATGCTGTCTATTCTGTCAAAGTTGATTGATCATGAGATACTTTACATCTATCTGGCGGCTTCAGAAAACACAATCAGTGCTGCATTAATTCGGGGGGAGGATCGGATACAACGACCGGTCTACTACATTAGCAAACGATTGAGAGGGGCGGAAAGGAACTATCCAAATTTAGAGAAGCTGGCTTACTATCTCGTCATTGCCTCAAGAAAGCTCCATCCTTACTTTCAGGCCCATTCGATCACGGTCCACACCGACTAGCTGTTAAGATAGGTCCTTACGTGGCCCGAGACATCTGGTAGGTTACTCAAGTGGAACATCCAGTTGAGTTAGTTTGACATTACTTATACACCGAGGCGAGCTATCCAAGGACAAGTTTCGGCATACTTCATTGCTGAGTTTATTATCCTGGAGGATTTTCTTGAAATCAGTAAATCTCCCAAACACATATGGAAGCTAAACATAGATGGCACATCGAACGACCGCTACTCAGGCGTTGGAGTTGTACTCGAAACCCAAAAGGTCGATCCATATGTTATGCAGTGAAGTTCGATTTTCGTGCAACTAATAATGAGGACGAGTACAAAGCTATACTCACGGGAATCAGGCTCGCCAGAGATTTGAGAATTGTTGTCGTAGAGAATTACTGTGATTCACAACGGGTCATATGCCAAGTGCGAGGAGAATACCAAGCTAGAGACGGGAGACTGGCTGCTTACCTCACTTAGATCCAGGAAGTATTGAATCAGTTTGATTTATTTTCCATCTACTGCATACCTCGAAAGCGCAATCAAAAGGTAGATTCTTTGGCAAAACTGGCCAGACCAGTGAAGCACAGCCAATGGGACTCATCCCTGTTAAGACGCTGAACTCTCCGAGTATCGATCAGATAAAGATAGACTGGGTGCACGAAGCCACACTCGAGGAGTCATGGATGACCCCTTCCAAAAATTATCTTGAGCATGGCGCTTTTCTCAAGTTTAGGAGTGAGAAAAGACAAGTTCTTCAGAAAGCTGCACGATTCATTTTCCAAAATAGAGTCATGTACAGGAGAGGATACTCCATTCCTTTACTCCGGTGTATCGCCCATGAAGAAATCAAACGAGTGTTACATGACGTGTACGAGGGAGAATGTGGCGATCACATTGGAGGGCAAGCCCTTACTAAGAAGATACTTCGATACGGATATTATTGGCCAATTATGAATTGGGATGCATTAGACTATGCCAAGAAATGTGACAGATGTCAGAAACATGACCGGATTCCTAGATCCCCGCCTACCAAAATCACTCAAAAGGTCAGTCCCTGGCCATTTACCATATGGGGCATCGATATAATTAGGTCTCTACCTTTGGCTAAAGGTGGCACAAAGTACGCCATCATTGCAGTTGACTACATTACCAAATAGGTGGAAGCCGAGCCCCTCGCTACCATCACGACGAAGAGAGTAATCAACTTTGTAATGTGCAACATTTCTGCTAATTTGGCCTCCCACATACCATTATCAACGACAACAGAGCCCAATTCAACAGCGTAGAGTTTAAGAACCTCTATCAACATTTCCACATTCAGAAGAAGTTCCCAGCAATTGCTCATCCTCAAGCGAATGGACAGGTCGAAAATGTTAATAAAGTCATCAAATCCATTCTGAAGAAATGATTGGAGAAGGCCGAAGGCAAATAGGTCGATAAGCTTCCCATGGCCCTATAGGCATATTGAACTACCCACAAGTTCGCAATCGACCACACTCCATTTTCACTTTCCTATGGCTCAGAAGCCGTCATTTCGGTCGAGTTAGAAGTACCTTCTCATCATGTGACTTACTATGATCCGAAGACAAATTCCATATTGATCGCCAAATCTCTAGACTTATTAGATGAGAAGCGTGAAGATGTTGATTCGAGAGCAGCCATGCACCAGAGTCGAGTCGCCTGGTTATACAATGCTAAGGTCCAACCTAGAACCTTTGAATTTGGCGATCTTGTGCTCAAGAGAATTTATCGGTCCTTCTAGTATGAAGCTGACGTGGGAAGGATCGCAAGTTATTGAATGAAGACTTAGAGACGACACACTAAAATTATAGACTGTTGATGTTCCTACTTTGCCGAGAGCTTGGAATAGCGAGAGTCTCCATTACTACTACACATAACACGCTTTGTTTATTTATTTAGTCTTCTTTTCATTCGCAATTTGTTTATGCATGTAAAAATTTGAATTTGTAATAAGACAACTAACTTTTCCTTACTTTCTTATTTCAACAATAAAATCCAACCTCTTCGAGCCAGAGTAGTGATTCTTGAAGTGCGTCAGGCGTCCGTCAAAATGCACGGAAAGGTAAGTTCCATCCTATGGTGGGACTTATTCAAATAGGAAGTGAGTGTGATACGACCGGTCTCTCGCTAAGTGAAACCCCAAGCTTGGGGGCAAGCTACCACACAAGAGAAAAAAGGGTTGGTACACGATAATCCTCTAACTAACTCCGGTTCCCAGAGTGCGAGCCGGAGTATAAACTTAAAATGCAGAACGTGCGCTCGAGGAGGGTGGATCTGTCCACCCACGATCTCACCCATGTGCGATCTAAACTCGAGGAAGATGGATCTGTCCATCTATCGACTTCGCCTTTCACATTTACGAGCTCGAGGAGGATGGATCTGTCCATCTACGACTTCGCTTGTTTACTCAAGGTGGATGTGACCAGACCATCCACGATACTAATCAACTTATCAATCTCGGAATGAGAACGAGATTCCAACACTTAGGCAGATGTGACAAACCGTTTGTCAATCAACTCTAGATTCCCAAAGTGCAAACTAGACCATAATATCAAAATAGGTATGAGTGACCACTCATCGACAACTCCGAGTCCATAGAGTGCAGACCGGAGTATAAACATTAAACGGGTGTGACTGACAGCCCTAAAAATAACTTAAGTCCCCAGAGCGTGGGCATATCTTTAAATATTAAACGGGTGTGACTGACCACCCGTAAAAAAACTTAAGTCCCCAAAGCGCAGACATATCTTTAAACATTAATCTAGTGTGACCGAGCGTCGGGTTACAATTTCAATCCCTAAAGTGTGGATGCGGTTACCGTCAAATGAGCTGGTGCGATCCGACTACTCAAACTCATATCACTTTGACTTGGTTCTGGCTAGGTTAAATTAAAATTTTTGAAGATAGATAGCGACTACCGTCCAACCACTTCAATTCTCTCCAGGACTGGGGGCATAACTCAAGCACAAGCCACTAACCGAGACATCGCAGCATTGGGACTCGACTTGACGTTTGGTTATGACCCAAAGCCATGACTCTGTTAGTCCGTGAGATGATGGTTTTGATGACAACGATCCTAGAATAGATTATAAAATATAAATACTAACAGTATAAGTTTAGATATATATGTATATGCAGGATTTAACCATGCAGGTATCAAGAATGAAGATTGTACAGTATAGAGATTCAAGATATCAAGATTGAAGACTCATGAGTATCAAGATTATCAAGAGTTCAAGTAATTTATTCTTTAATTAGAATTTTTTTAAAAACTCCTAGAAAAGCACTAGCATGTTAAAATACAATTTATTCGTGGAATGGAATCCACTTCGAGCTTGTTAAAGGGATGGACCCTAAGTAGGATGGAACCTACGAAAAATCTAGTGGAACATTGCTTTGTATCCGCTAACCTTTTATTCAAAATAATTTTTCAAAATTATATCTTATTTTCAAAATGATTTCAAAACCTTCCTTTTAAAAGCATCAAAAACAACTATCCTGATTTCATATACTTTTAGCCTCAAAATCATCATTAATTTCAAAGTCAAATTATTCCTGATTTTAAACTATCTTTTAAATATAATATATTTTACTTTTAAATATTTATACTTGGATTTTAAATATAAAATTATAGTAAATTTTTGTATATATTATTCTTTATATTTACTTATGAATTTTAACTATAGTTAAGTATATTTATAAAGTTTAAAATAGTTTTAATATAAAATAAAAGTTATTTTCAAAGAAAATCAAAACAACAAAAAATCCTTTGGGATGCCGACATGCCCAAGTGCCCCATGTCGACATGGTGTCAGTTGGTTTCAAAATTCAAATTTCAAAAGAAGTGTCTATTCGTCATAACTCTTCACGAATGGACATGGCTGTTGTTACTCTATAAATTAGGGTTAGTTTCAATGAATTTTAACATCAGATTTTCTGGTTTTTCACTCCTCTTCTTCTTCCACATTTCTTAATACATATTCTTACCCTTACTCTGTCGAAATCAACATTGAATAGAACTCGATCAATCGTAGTTTGATTCTCTATCACTATCTCAACAAGATCCTCAGTGCTATTCAGAGTTATAGGCTTTTTGTAATCAACTAAGCGAGAAAAGGTGTGATTGTAGCCTTGAAAATCAATCAAGCGAGATAAGGTGTGATTGTAGCCTTGGGAAATCAATTGGGTGAACTTGTTGCCCGGGAAATCAAGTATCTCTACCCTGAGGATTGTGATTCTGGAGGGTGTACCTCGTAGCCTTGAAATCGAGGGTGTAGTTGTAAAGATTGCTTTTGAAAGGAAATCCATATTTGCTGTGCTGGACTGGATGTAGGGTGACTCCGAACCAGTATCATATCCGCTGTGTTCTTTCATTTACTACTTTTACTTTATATTTGTATTCGTATTTGATTGTGTGATCGTATCTGTGTCTGAATATTTCATACATTTGTGTTTAAATTAACAAAAACTCAAAAAGATTTAACAATTCTCTAAACACTATTCACCCTCTTCTAGTGTTTATCCTTAGCCTTAAGATCCTTAATCCGCATTTCTCACATTTGGCATCAGAGCAAGGTTTTCAAAAGTTTCATAATCTGATTTTTGAAAAAGTTTTTTTTTAAATGCTTATGTTTGTTAATTCTAGTTTAGAAGTATTCAAATAATCATTGTTTCTTGAGTCTGCATATAATCAATTTTCAAATTCAAGATGTCTACCAAAATTGTTTGATGTGTAGGAATCATGTTATATGGTTGTCGAGGAATCAATCGCCAATGGATAAATTGTGCAGATCAGAAGAACAAATGGATACTTAATAGTGGATGTTCTAGACACATGACTGGCAATCCAGATAGGCTGAATGATATAATATACAAAGACGGAGGACTGGTTAACTTTGGAGACAATTCAAAAGGATATGTGATTGGCATCGGCAAAGTCGGTAACTCTGAAAATCCTTTTATTACTAATGTTTTGCTAGTCAAAAATCTGAAACATAATCTGCTAAGTATAAGTCAACTTTGTGATAAAGGATATAAAATTAAATTTGAAAAAGATAAATGTCACATTGAAGACAACAATTCAACCATAATATTTGAGGGAGTTAGGAAAAAGAATATTTGTAATCTTAGTATGAAAGTTTCAAATGATAACTTATGTCTTTTAGGAAATACAAGTAACCTTTGGATTTGGCATAAGAGATTTGGGCATTTGAATTTCAAACTCTTATCTGGACTGTCAAAACATGATCTAGTAAGAGGTCTCCTTAAAATTAGTTTTAAGTTAGATAATCTGTGTGATGCATGTTAATTAGAAAACTTAGAAAAAGTTCCTTTAAATTAAAAGATATGATTTCAACTTCAAAACCTCTTGAATTATGTCACCTTGATTTATTTGGTCTATCTCAAATTCTGTCAATAAATCATAACAAATATGTTTTTGTAATTGTAGATGATTATTCTAGATTTACATGGACAATATTTTTGAAACATAAAAGTGACACTTTTGAATGTTTTAAGAACTTTTCAAAAAGGATTAAAAATCAACTTTCACTAAAAATTATAACCATTCGTAGTGATCATGGTGGTGAATTTGAAAATGAAAAGTTTGAGGAATTCTACAAAGAAAGGGAATAACTCACAGTTTTTTATTTCCAAGAACTATACAACAAAACGGAGTAGTAGAACGTAAAAATAGGACGATTCAAGAATGTGCGAGAACTATGCTTTCAAACAGTAAATTACCAATGAATTTTTGGACAGAAGCAGTTGCTACCGCCTGTTATATTTTAAATAGAATTTTAATTAGACCTTTAACTAATAAGACTTCTTATGAACTTCTTCACTCAAAGAAACCTAAAGTATCTTATTTTAAATTTTTTGAAAGTAAATGTTTTATTTTAAATACTAAAGATAACTTAGATAAATTTGATCCTAAATCCGATGAAGGTATCTTTATCGGAATTCTAATAGAAGTAAAGCGTACGGAGTATTTAATTTAAGAACTAACATCAACGAAGAAACAATGCATGTGTCATTCGATGAAAATTTCAAAAATTTTGAAAATACAAATGATGAAGATGATTTAATTACTCAAAATCAAAAGTCAACTGAAACTAATAATGAAATTAATCATCCTAATAAAAGGACTAAAATTTCAAAAGATCATCCTATTGAAAATATACTAGGTGATATGCGATCTATAGTTAAAACTAGAAATCAACTAAGTCAAATGAGTAATGTATCTTTTATATCAACCATTGAACCAAAAAATCCAAAAGAAACTTCAACTGATGATTCATAAATTTTGGCTATGCAAGAAGTACTAAATCAATTTACTAGAAATGAAGTTTGGGAACTTGTTCCTAGACCTGAAAATAAAACTATAATTGGAACTAAATGGGTTTATAAAAATAAAATGAATGAACAAGGAGAGGTAGATAGAAATAAAGCACGTTTAGTCGCTCAAGGTTTTTTTCAAGAAGAAGGAATATATTTTGATAAAACCTTTGCTCCTGTAGCAAGATTAGAAGCCATTAGGATTCTACTTGCTTTCGCAAATCATAATAATTTCAAATAATTTCAAATGGATGTTAAAAGTGCCTTTTTAAATGGTTTTGTAAAAGAAGAAGTGTATGTTGAACAACCACCACTTTTTGAAAATGATAAATTACCAAATCATGTTTACAAATTTAAGAAAGCTTTATATAGTCTAAAACAAGCTCCTAGAGCCTGGTATGATAGACTAAGATCTTATTTATTACAATCAAATTTTGAAATTGTTAAAGTAGATAATACTCTTTTTATTAAAAGAAATAAAAATGATATTCAACTAGTACAAGTCTACGTAGATGATATCATTTTTGGATCAACTAATTTTGAAATGAATAAAGAATTTTCTGAAATAATGACCAAAGAGTTTGAGATGAGCCATATGGGTGAATTAAATTTCTTTTTAGGATTACAAATAAAACAATTAGATAATGGTATCTTTATTAGTCAAGAAAAATATGCTAAAGACCTAATTAATAAATTTTGTTTGACTACTGCAAGTTGAAAACCCACTCCCATGGCAACCAATAGGTACCTTAGTAAAGAAGATCTCTCGAAAGATGTAGATCAAAAGTTATATAGAGGAATGATTGGATCACTACTGTATATTACTGCTAGTAGACCCGATATCATGCATAGTGTTTGTCTCTATGCAAGATATCAATCTCAACCTAAAGAGACCCACTTAAGAGCCATCAAATGTATCAAAAGATATGTTAAACACACCTTTGATTATGGCTTATTTTACCCTAAAACTGATTCCTTTGACTTAATATCTTACTGTGATGTTGATTATGTTGGTTGTAAACCAGACCGAAAGAGTACAAGTGGAACTTGTCACTTTTTGGGGCATTCTTTGATTTTCTGGTTAAGTAAAAAGCAAAACACAATTTCTTTATCAACAACTGAAGGAGAATATATTTCTGCTGCTTTAGCTTGTTCTCAAGTAATATATATGCAACAAACATTAAAAGATCATGGTTTAAAATTTTCAAAATCATCAATTTATTGTGATAATACGAGTACGATAAATTTATCTAAAAATACTACTCAACATGCTCGAACTAAACATATTGATATAAGACATCATTTTCTCAGATATAATATAAATAAGAAAGTAATTGCTCTAGATTATATTAATTCCGAGAATCAAATTGCTGGTATATTAACAAAACCCTTAAATGAATCTATATTTACTAAATTAAGAAGAGAATTAGTTATTTGTTCAATAACTGAAATATAAAATATAAATAAACAAAGCATAATTAAAAATTAAATCAAAATAAATCAACTAATAAAAATTTAAACGACCATATCGACATACCCCCAACCCATGTCGACATATAATGTTTTTAATTTTAATTTTTTCCCTACCAAAATTCAAAATAATTGGTTATATATTCTTCACATTTTTGAAATTTTATTCATCTCTTCTGTTATCTCTGTTCTTTTCTCTGAAATCAAATAATCAATGGCCTCCTCTTCCAAATCAAACATAAAATCAACATTTTCGTTCCCCTCTCCTGCGTCTGGTCCATTTCAACGCGCTACTCTTGCTCATGTGACTAAAATGGAGGACTCTCTAAAGGATGCACTTTAGTTAATGACTGAAATCCAAGTAATGCAACTTCGAATGGCAAAGAAACAAGAGAGGCAAGGCAAAATCCTTAGGAATTTGCAAAAATTTCTAATTGGACAATCATGCTAACCCAATCTTGATTGACGAAGATCCTTCAGGAGATCAAGAACATGAGGCCAGCGAAGAAGAAGAAGTAGAAGAAGAACCCATGGAAGAAGCGCACGCAGAGGATGACGACCTAGTCGTGTGCGTTGAAGAATAAGTAAAATAAATCGTGTTCTTATATGTGTTCTTCCTTAAATATATGGTTATCATATACTTAGAATAAATTAGTAGTTTAGGATAAGGTTTATTATTAGATCTAAGTGTTGATTATTTATGATAACACTATCATTATAATCACATATCATAGAGTATTAGATTTAGGGGGAGTTCTATAGTTTGGTGTTATATAGTTTGGAGTTAGTTTTTTGTTGATGACAAAGGGGGAGAAGTATAAAATAGGGTAGTTAGGCATAGATTAAGGGGGAGTTATTAGGATATAAGTAATATTTTATAAACAAAGGTTGTCATCATCAAAAAGGGGGAGATCGTTAGTCCGTGAGATGATGGTTTTGATGACAACAACCTTAGAATAGATTATAAAATATAAATACTAACAGTATAACTTTAGATATATATGTATATGCCGGATTTAACCATGCAGGTACCAAGAATGAAGACTGTACAGTATAGAGATTCAAGATATCAAGATTGAAGACTCATGAGTATCAAGATTATCAAGAGTTCAAGAATTCAAGTAATTTATTCTTTAATTAGAAATTTTGTAAAAACTCCTAGAAAAGCACTGGCATCTTGAAATTCAATTTATTCGTGGAATGGAATCCACTTCGAGCCTGTTAAAGGGATGGAACCCTAAGTAGGATGGAACCTATAAAAAATCTAGTGGAACATTGCTTTGTATCCGCTAATCTTTTATTCAAAATAATTTTTCAAAATTATATCTTGTTTTCAAAATGATTTCAAAACCTTCGTTTTAAAAGCATCAAAAACATCTAATCTGATTTCAAATACTTTTAGCCTCAAAATCATCTTTAATTTCAAAGTCAAATTACTCCTGAATTTTAAGCTATCTTTTAAATATAATATATTTAACTTTTAAATATTTATACTTAGATTTTAAATATAAAATTATAAGTAAAATTTTGTATATATTATTCTTTATATTTACTTATGAATTTTAACTATAGCTAAGTATATTTATAAAGTTTAAAATAGTTTTAATATAAAATAAAAGTTATTTTCAAAGAAAATCAAAACATCAAAAAATCCTTTGGGAGGTCGACATGCCCAAGTGCCCATGTCAACATGGTGTCAGTTGGTTTCAAAATTCAAATTTCAAAAAAAGTGTCTATTCATCATAACTCTTCACGAATGGACATGGTTGTTGTTACTCTATAAATAGGGGTTAGTTTCAACGAATTTTAACATCAGATTTTTTGGTTTTTCACTCCTCTTCTTCTTCCACATTTCTTAATACATATTCTTACCATTACTCTGTCGAAATCAACATTGAATCGAACTCGATCATTCATAGTTTGATTCTCTATCACTATCTCAACAAGATCCTCGGTGTTATTCAAAGTTATAGCTTTTTGTAATCAACTTAGCGAGAAAAGGTGTGATTGTAGCCTTGAAAATCAATCAAGCGAGATAAGGTGTGATTGCAGCCTTGGGAAATCAATTCGGTGAACTTGTTGCACGGGAAATCAAGTATCTCCACCCAGAGGATTGTGATTCTGGAGTGTGTACCTCGTAGCCTTGAAATCGAAGGTGTAACTGTAAAGATTGCTTTTGAAAGGAAATCCGTACTTGTTGTGCGGGACTGGATGTAGGGTAACTCCGAACCAGTATAAAATACGGTGTGTTCATTCCTTTACTTATTTTACTTTATATTTGCATTTGTGTTTGATTTTGTGATCATATCTGTGTCTGAATATTGCATACATTTGTGTTTAAATTAACAAAAACTCAAAAAAAATTAACAATTCTCTAAAACACTATTCACCCCCTCTAGTGTTTATCCTTAGCCTTAAGATCCTTAATCCGCATTTCTCATAGACTCTGGGGCTTAACAACCAAACCCTAGTCCAATCCAGAGATTAAATCTTTACAAGTACAATGAATGGAAATTCAAGTGCTAAAACACTTAAGCAAATAAACACAAAGTTATGCCAAAAACAAAAGGAGACGTTATTTTAACTATTCTTTGGAAACAAAACAAATACAAACAACTTACTCCAAGAATTCCTATAAGCAGGGGCCAAACCTACATCTATACACGGCTTAAGGAAAAAAAAAGTCCTATTCTACCTATCTATCAAAAGAAGGGACAAAAGGACACACCTGCTCCTTCGACTTCTTCTTCTTCTTCTTCGGAGTCGATCCGCTCAAAACTGTCTTTTTGAGCTTTTGCGTTTCCCTTATTGATCCTCGACCGAGGGAATTATGGTAGTCTCTTCCTCTGAACTCATGTGGATTGGAATACTTTCATAATGCGTCGTAGGAGGAATGTGGGCACTTTCTATTTGATAAGACATAGGGGTACACTGGTGACAATGGTTGTACCACCCTAAGAGATCATACGTAAAGGGGTCAGGACCCGCTATACCACTTCCAATGCTACAGGCTTGTGTGGCTGCTTCCATTTCAGCATTGATCTCCACCATTATCCCTTCCACATGAATTGCTTGAGCGTCTACGGGAATGTTGCTACTTGGGCCCGAGGAGCTGGTAGTAAACACGCCTTCGCCCGAGACAAAAGGCAGGTCGGTAAGTGCATTGCTCTGATGATTGAGGAGTTCTTCCATCATTTGTTAGTTGAAGATAAAAGAACTCTCATGAAATCCCTCGGTCGAAGTGGCAGCTGTAGTGGTCGTCGCCTCCGCCACGATGGCCTCCTACTCTTGGATTGTAGGGGGCACGACCAATGCAGCTCCTATGACTGAATGATGATAAGAAAAAATATTAGTTACATCTCCTGATAATGATCTAGACTTTGAATATATTCGAGAAGTGCTCAGAATACCTTCCTTAGATTGGTTCGTGGGTGGAGCCGGAGCGCCTTCAGAAGCATGCTCACGATTTAGAGTCAAATGTGGTTGATTGGGATCATAAGCTGGGACAGTTGGAGGATCAACTGTAGAAGTAGGCTCAGGTTGGGTTGACATGGGAATTTCAGAATTTGCTTCATGGTGTTCAACTCCAGACCCCTCTCCAACCTTCGGATGTTGAGCGACAAGCTTCTCTTTCTCAGATATAACAATGGCCTCATGGAGAACTCTCCTCTCATTTTTGGTTAACGCCCGGTTCTCCAGTTCGAACCCATTAATAGATGAGTGTGGTGTTCGGCCTTCTCATCATCCACCAAGCGGCGCCAAGCATCATGAAATGAGTCGGATAGTCAACGAGCCAGCTTAAGCTACGGTATTTCAAGACATTAGCATTGTAGGTAATCAGAAGGTCTTCTATATCGCCTTCTAACCTAGCCTCTCCTGCTCCGACTTCGGCTTTATTTCTAGCCTCGGCTTCTTAGACCTTCAAAACCACCGCATCCCGCTCACCCTTATGCTCCACAGTCTGAGCAGCATTATTAGCATCGTCCCTTTCTTTGATGACATCGGTGTACTTCTCTTTAAGCTCGTTAAGCTCTTTGAGCGCGTTATCTCTCTCAGCTGTGACGATGGAATTCTAGTGGCCTATATCATCGACCAGTTTTAGGCGCTCTTGCCTCATCCACTCCATCTTCTTGTTAGCCTCATCGACTTTCTTCAAGGCCTCCATTTCTAAATTTCTCAAAGTGGCATTCTCATCGGTGAGCACTTGATGTGACGACCCGAAATTTTGAGCAATATCAATTTAATAATCTTTGATAATAATTAAATTGATTTGATCATTTTACATTATAAATTGACAAGTTAAAATTATTTTAAAGATTAATAACAATAATTAGTTAATATCGATTAATATTTTTCTTTGCAATATAATTGGCAAATTTAATTCTTATGAAAGCTAATAATATTTTTATTTGAAAATATTTATTTTTGGTAATTTAAAATTGGTAAGATTTATTTTATTTTCTATTTATAATATATATATATATATATATATATATTGATATATCTTGTAAATAGGGAATGTTTTATGTAATAAAACTTTATATTCAAATTGTAATATATATGAATGTATATATTGTGATTTGATATTTGTTTTCAACTGCAAAAAAGGGAAATCAAGAATTCTGTTTTCAACATGCAAAGAATATTACAAGCCTGGAAAGCATAAATTTCTGTCTTCTGCTCTGTTCTTTGATAAGGTGAGTAAAACGAATTTTAAAAACAGTTTTAACTTGATTTCATCTTTGTTATATGTATGGAAATTATATGTTTCCCTGAATTCTTGGATTTGAATGAGTGCATGCATGTGTGCAAGTGATAAATGACTGTATGAACTCTGTTGTGACATTTACAGGCTTGATTCTCTTTAAAATTCAAAATCTCAGCACTGAATAACTATTAGTTTTTGGTTTGTAAATGAAAGAAGTTTGAAATCATCTAACATAACTTTTAAAAATAATGACAGGAATTTAAAAAGGGAAAACTTGCTCGAAATTTTCAAATTTACAGTATAGAATAAATAGGGTTAAAAATTATTAAAACAATTTTAGTTTTTGATCTTATAATTGAATTCCTAATGCAAAATCATGATTTTTGAGATTAGTATCATGATTTTTAGATTAGAAATTGAAGAGAATTTTCGTGTAAATTGTTTTGGGCATTTCGGCCAATTAATGGCGAACTACGGCGAATCAGTGGTCGTGGTTGGGGTTGAAGGTGGTTGGTGTGTCGTTGATCATAGGAAAAACACTTTGGTGATTTATTGATGGGTGTGATGGCCGGGATTCGATCATATAGGGTTTTATCACCTGTTTTTGTCGACGTGTTCATCTTGGCTTTACGACGTCGTGAGACTACCAGAGTTGACAACGTATGGTTCTGGAGATGGTGGGAAGTGAGACATAGCTTCTGGAAGGAGGACGTGGCGTCTCGGGTGATGGGTCATCGGCGGCAATCATTTTCTAGTGGAGTGTGGTTTTTGCAGTTTGTGTTTCAGGGTGTCAATTGTTGGTTCTCAATCGCATCGTGATTTTTGGATTTGGCGTAGGGATGTAGTGGTCGACGACGACTTGTCGAAGTCAGGGTGAAGGTCGTCGGTCGTCGGGGTGATGGTGCACGATGCACGCGTGAAGGTGTATCAGTGGCAATTGGGTTGGGAAGAAGATGGATTGGAACTCGAAGAATGTTTCGTGATTTGTCGTTCTGGCTCGAAGCAGGCATAGGGTAGGGGAAGACTCAAGTTTTTGTTTGGTTTACTCGGAGTTGTCGCGTGAGTATATGCAGATGGCTCGTGGTGATTGAGTTATATTGATCGTCCAGGGTTTAAATTTATATAGTATTGTTTTTAAAGTTTTGAAACCTAAAGAAACTGGATTTTCATTAGGATAAAAGTTAAACAAGTTTAATTGTAAAACTAAAAATTGTTTGAAAGTTAAGTTCTTATATTTTGAAATATAAAAGTTTTAAAAATATAAATATGTGAAATTAATAATAGGTTTGTATTAAATTTTATTTAATAACTTGGAAAGTTCAAAAGTTTTATTTGAATGATTAAATTTTTTTTAATTATAATTGATTTCAAATATAATTTATTTTAAATAATTTTAAAGATTAAGAATTTGAGAATCAATTATAATAAAAATTTAACTTATGTAAATTAGAATTTTAATTTATTTAAAGATAAATAATTGTGATAATTCAATTATTATTCATAATTAAGTGTTATTGATTAATATAAATGATCTAATTAAGATGATGTTTTCTTAATTAAGAATTTTTATAATATAAGAATTTAAGAATCATTTAATTAAATTTTAAATGATTAATTTAAATAATTAATTAAATAATGAATTAGTGATTAATTAAGATAATCACTTAAAGGGTTAATCTAATATAATTACTTAGGAAAGTAATTAAAGTAATTAAGTGGTTAATTACTAGAGGTAATTAAGTAAAGGATAATTACTTTATGAAAAGTAATTAAGTAATGTGATTAAGAGTTAATCACTTTAGTTATCAATTAAAGAATTAATTAATAATTAGTTAAAGATTTAAATTATTGATTAATGAATAAAAGAATTAAGAGTAATTAATTAAGTGATTAATTACTTGTTAAAGTAATTAATTAAGAAAGAGATTTAATTAATGAAGTAATCATTAATTAATAAAATTAATTAATTAATTATTAATTTATAATTTAAGAATAATTAGTTTATAATTAAGTTTTAATTACTAAATGTAATTAAAATAATTAATCAAAGGTGATTAATTAAAAGTAATTAATTAAATATGATTAATTAAAAGTAATTAACAAGTGTGATTAATTAAAAGTGATTAATCAGGTATGATTAAAAGATAATTAAGGAATAATTATCAGGATAATTAGAGAATAGTTAATCAAGTATGATTAATTTTAAAAGGTAATAAAGAGGTAATTTCTTAGTATAATTTGGAAGTAATTAATCAGGATGATTAGTTAATATGGCAATTAAGTAATAATTACTTAAAGTAATTAAGTGATAATTAATCAGGGAAGATTAATTGAAATGGATAATTAAGTGATGTTAGTTAATTAATTAATTTGTAATTAATTAATGAATATTAAAATGGATTGAAGATAATCCAAGTGTTTAAGTAAGGATTAATTTAATTTAAGGATTAATTAAATTAATCAAGTTTGAATCAAACTTGTTTATGAATGATTAACGATTGGATGATATATATCATTGGATGAGTTAATGATATTGGTTGTTGTTGGATGACATTGATTGATGGGTGATGATGTGAATATGCTATATCTGAATGTGATATATATGCTGCTTTGTGATATGTATAGATGCATGTGATAATAGATGCTTATCTATCTGTGTAATATGGTACAACCATTTATGTTAAGTGATATTTCTGAAATATCTATTGTTTAAATCCCTTAAGTATAACTTGGACATTAAAATGGCGTTTGGATTCGATGAGACCGAGATCGGGTTTCCATATTTGGATATCCAAAAACCACATCGATTCCAATTAAACGTTAGGTCGTTAATCCAAGTGGAGCGAGTGAAGACTCGAGGTGTAAGGGCTATACGTCAGTATAAATCTGTGGGTGATTCCGTAATGAGTTTGACGGAATAGTGCTTATAGATTCGATATGGAGATTTAGAGTGCAAGGGCTATGGTCGTTGATTCTGAGGGTGATTCCAAAATGAGTGCAACGAGATAGTGCCTTCGGTTTCGTTCGAACCCGGAACGAACTTGTATGGATTGAATGCTTTCAGAACATCGTCAGGTGGACGATGAGCATTCTAAGAGAATTGGTCCTATACAGGTAATCGCAGCCTCAAGCCTCATCAACCGGGAATGGCTAAAACAGGGGAGGTGCAGCAAGGCTTCGTGGGTCGCTCCCACTGGAGAGCAAGATACATCCCTGTCTAGATGTCCCTTTATATTTCGGCTTTGTGGGCAGTTGGTCTGCAGCCAACTGCGGGGTGGTCTTGTTCCGGACTGTTCAGTAAGGAATGGTCCCGAACTTGTGTTGCAAGGGAGTTAGGGTGGCTCCTCGGTACGGTGATCTAGGCCACGTACTGTGACGGGCGGTACCCCAGTAGCCCTGCCATTGATGGAAACCCATTTTTCCCTATGAGACCCTACGGTTTTGTTTGTATTACCCACTTTTGTGGCTAGTAGCTGGAATTTAATAGATGTAACAATTTCGGCTATTTCATATTTACTTGAAAACCCTAGACACTATTATAATATCACTGGATTTCCTATCAAATGTTTTGGTTAGTGTAAGGTAAAAACTTTTCCATGTTTATGTGTGGGAACTCTTACGTGATACCTTTCTTTCAAAGGATTTTCTAAAGTTAAGCAATCTTTAACCGTTTACTCACACCAGACCCCTGTCTGACCCGATTATTTATTTTATGTTTTATTAAACTCTTGGGTACTCATATTATATATGAGTAGTCAAGTGATTCAGGTTATCCTTGAAGAAATCTGGAGGAGCTTTGGAGCAGGAGGCTTCAGCGTGTAGATATATAGTTAGAGTTTCCGCTGTGATGATATTCTGTGTTGATGTTCCTGTATTGTATTAGACAGAAATGTTATAGCTGTCTAAATTGAGATGTTTAGTTGTGTACTCTGATGTATATGATACTATGTATATATTCTATATTATATTTAAATCGTTCCACTGTGAGATTCTGATGTGTTGTTTCTTTTCCTTCTCTTTCTTTTCTTCTTCTATCCCTTTCTTTCTTAATTAGTGGTGCGATTTTCTGGTGATAGAAAGTCGGGTCGCTACAGTTGGTATCAGAGCGTTAGGTTGAGTGAATACCTAGACTCTGGAGTGGTGTCTATCTTGAGAGAGCGTACTTGTAATTATATATATATATATATATATATATATATATATATATATACCTAATCTGTTGGTTTATCTGCCCGGATTTTCCAACATAGGTTATAAAGGTAGAAGTGTGTGGAACACAACTACCACTATTGGTTGAGGGTCATATGTTGCGGTTGGAAGTGGATCTGTCGAGATTGTAGATCTAATACCATCTCGAATAAGTTGTGTAGATTAGTGAAAGGATCTCTTTGAGTCCAGAGGAGGTCTTTTTCAAGGATTAGAGTATATTCTTGAAGTGTGAGGTTGATTTGCTCTCGAATGAGCAGGGATTTCCAAGAGTTGAGTTGTCCGCTGAGGAGAAGCAAGTGGTGGTATCTTGATAGCTTCAGGAGGGAATAGCTATATGGTGGGATGCAGTTTCCATATATGGTTCTGAAGATGTTTCTTTTGGAGCCAGATTTAGATGGTGTTGGAAGAGCATTGATGTCTACTGCAATGAAGATTCGAATGTTTGGGAATTTTCCGGATCTCAATTAAGGGTGTCTTATCTATATTGAAGTATGAGACTAAGGTCCATGAGTTACCTCATTTCAGACATGGTCTTATTTGTTTTCCCTTAAGAAGATAAGTGGTTGGTGATTGGTTTGGAGCCGAGTTTCTTGAAAGGATGTCGACTCGTCTCAAGGATTTTTGGCAAAATTGGATGTTAGTTTTGTGTTTCAAGAAGCTTCTGGTTAAGAAAGATCTTGTGGCTTAGCAGTATCATTGAAGTGAAGTTTGAAAGCAGCAGCATAGATCTATTTCTTCGATGATTCAGAAATCTTTGGGATTCTACTATCAGCAGACCAGGAAGATGGTGACGGCTTATCCTTTTCTATGGGAGGCTCAGCAGAGCGAGATATCTGTTGGAAGTGATCTATCAGTTTCTGATAGGTAAGCCATTCTGGAAAGATTTATCTTGAATAGGAAAAGCTATTCTAGTTGGGGAGACAGTTCTTTAGGGCCTGAACTGAGTAGGATCGCAAAACTGACATGCGATTAGTTTGGGAACCTTTGAATATTCTTGGTTTGGAAATTGAGGAATCTCATATGGAGGTAAAGGCTACTTATGTAATCAGAGATTTTTCAGATGTTTTTGAGGGAATTAGAAGTCGGCCTGAATCGGAGATTGAGTTTTCTTATCAACTTGGAATTCAGGAGTAATTTTGATGGTTCAACCATATAGTGGGATGACTCTTAGAATAAAAAGAGTTTGGTGAGGCAGCTCAGGATTCTTTGGAGAGGGATTGATCATCTTATTCTAAGTTGAGATTCTGCTAAGATGCTTTGACCAAGAAGAATGGTCACTAAGATTTTTATGAGTCGGATGAACTGTGTATGGAGAAAGATTTTGCTTGTGTTCTTCGATAGCATTCTTATCTGCTCTAGATCAGAGTTGTGCAGCGGAAGCTAGTTGGCAATTATTCTAGTATGGAGCAACCGGATGTTGCAGTAGAAGATTTTTACTGCAAATTCAAGTATGAAGGAATTTTCTGGATTTGGAAGGCAAGGTTGTCAAGTACAACTGTTTGGCTATTTCAGATATGAGATATAGGTTTGAAGTCCATTAATACTTGTAGTATAGAGTTGTATTTTGGATTTCAGCAAATTATTTTTGGGAAAGCCATTTTGTTGAGTAGGATCTGGAGATTTGGTTTAAGTCGGTACTGATGTTTCATGGGGCAATCAGCAAGGGTTAGGCTGATCAGGAAGATTGAAGGTGACTCAGAGCATCTAAAGAGTTATGCAGTTAAGAATTTAGGAGGTTTGGAATGTGTAGTTAGAATTTGGATATTGTTTTAGTTTTATCCAATCAAAGGAGACATAGTATTTGGTAAAACTGGAGAGTTCGCTTTGAAGGTATTTTGAGTTTTTCTGTTTTCTCGGGAGATTAGATTTTGATTTACAGGATTGAATTGCCAGTTCGGATAACTGGAATTCATTATATTTCACATATCCCTAAGGAATATGTGTATGATTCTTTGAGTGATAGAATCAGCAGTTCAGAAGGGATCTGGTAGTTGAGCTGGTTTTGAGTTTAGTCTGATATCTTGTTCAGATTTGAAGAATCAGATGAGGGAGTTCTTGGTTTTAATAGTGTAGTTACTTAAGATTTTGTAGAGCGAGTATTCCAGTATAGGTATCTGGAGAACTCTAGATAATATTAGTAAGTTCTATTCAGAATTTTTCTGGATAGATAAAATTGTTTGTTTGAATTGGTTACTATGATTGATTGTTTGATTACTGATAGGAATTTAAATTCTTTAGCTGGGTTATTAAATTATCTTTGCTTTTAAATATCGGGGACGAAATTCTTTTAAGGGGGGAGGAATGTGACGACCAAGAATTTTGAGCAATATCAATTTAATAATCTTTGATAATAATTAAATTGATTTGATCATTTTACATTGTAAATTGACAAGTTAAAATTATTTTAAAGATTAATAATAATAATTTGTTAATATCTATTAATATTTTTCTTTGCAATATGAATTGGCAAATTTAATTCTTTTGAAAGCTAATAATATTTTGATTTGAAAATATTTATTTTTGGTAATTTAAAATTGGTAAGATTTATTTTATTTTCTATTTATAATATATATATATATATATATATATATATATATATATATATATATTGATATATCTTGCAAATAAGGAATGTTTTATGTAATAAAACTTTATATTCAAATTGTAATATATATGAATGTATATATTGTGATTTGATATTTGTTTTAAAATTTAATAAGTATTTCCAAACTTTATAATATATATAGTTTTGAAATTTGAAATGTTAATTTGATTTAATATTTTTGAAATGATATTTGGAATTTAAATTTTTATAACAACGTTAATTTCTTATTATTATAAACATATAGTTTAACTTGAGTTTTAGATAAGAGTTAAATTTAAAGGTTCATTTGCTTAATAGTCTTTCATTTTAATTTTAACATAGGATAAATTGTTTTAAAAATTTTATATGAAGAATTAAAATAAATTTAATTAAGAGCATAAATAATTTATAAACTAACATGAAATCACTTTTCTATTCATTAAAATCTAAGGATTTGTTTAAGTACACATTTTCTTATTAATAATTACATATATACATTTCATGCAAGGCTTAAAATAAATTTTAAAAAGAAAATCACATTTTTAAAAACATTTATAAAACGTTAATTAAACTTTAAAATAACACTTGTTAACTAGTTAGTGTATGCTAATGACACTTGTGAAGTATATTGCATAGGTGTTAGATCATTAAGGCATTAACGTGACAAATGTCTTTCTTTTGTAAAATTGAATTTAAAATTTTGTTGTAAAATTAAAAGAAAAGTTTTATTCTTCAGCTTAAAACATTTTCTTCAACTCAAACAAAAAAATACATAAACAAAGATCTGAAAAAAAAAAAGAAGAATGAAGAAACCTGTAACTAGAATGAGATGCTGGAAATTTCAATCAACAATGCAAGATCTTCAGGTTCTTGTTCAATCATGCAAGCTGGAAATTTAAACACCTGAAAACAAGATTTCAGATGCAATCAAACATTCATATGTAAACTTCAATAATTCATAATGCAAAGAATTCTGTTTTCAACATGCAAAGAATATTGCAAGCCTGGAAAGCATAAATTTCTGTCTTCTGCTTTATTCTTTGATAAGGTGAGTAAAACGAATTTTAAAAACAGTTTTAACTTGATTTCATCTTTGTTATATGTATGGAAATTATATGTTTCCCTGAATTCATGGATTTGAATGAGTGCATGCATGAGTGCAAGTGATAAATGACTGTATGAACTCTGTTGTGACATTTACAGGCTTGATTCTCTTTAAAATTCAAAATCTCAGCACTGAATAACTATTAGTTTTTGGTTTGTAAATGAAAGAAGTTTGAAATCATCTAACATCACTTTTAAAAATAACGACAGGAATTTAAAAAGGGAAAACTTGCTCGAAATTTTCAAATTTACAGTATAGAATAAATAGGGTTAAAAATTATTAAAACAATTTTAGTTTTTGATCTTTTAATTGAATTCCTAATGAAAAATCATGATTTTTGAGATTAGTATCATGATTTTTAGATTAGAAATTGAAGAGAATTTTTGTGTAAATTGTTTTGGGCATTTCGGCCAATTAATGGCGAACTACGGCGAATCAGTGGTCGTGGTTCGGGTTGAAGGTGGTTGGTGTGTCGTTGATCATAGGAAAAATACTTTGGTGATTTATTGATGGGTGTGATGGCCGGGATTCGATCATTTAGGTTTTATCACCTGTTTTTGTCGACGTGTTCATCTGGGCTTCACGACGTCGTGAGACTACCAGAGTAGACCGCGTATGGTTCTGGAGATGGTGGGAAGTGAGACGTAGCTTCTGGAAGGAGGACGTGGCGTCTCGGGTGATGGGTCATCGGCGGCAATCATTTTCTGGTGGAGTGTGGTTTTTGCAGTTTGTGTTTCAGGGTGTCAATTGTTGGTTCTCAATCGCATCGTGATTTTTGGATTTGGCGTAGGGATGTAGTGGTCGACGACGACTTGTCGAAGTCAGGGTGATGGTCGTCGGTGGTCGGGGTGATGGTGCACGATGCACGCATGAAGGTGTATCAGTGGCAATTGGGTTGGGAAGAAGATGGATTGGAACTCGAAGAATGTTTCGTGATTTTTCGTTCTGGCTTGAAGCAGGCATAGGGTAGGGGAAGACTCAAGTTTTTGTTTGGTTTACTCGGAGTTGTCGCGTGAGTATATGCAGATGGCTCGTGGTGATTGAATTGTATTGATCGTCCAGGTTTTAAATTTATATAGTTTAGTTTTTAAAGTTTTGAAACCTAAAGAAACTGGATTTTGATTGGGATAAAAGTTAAACAAGTTTAATTGTAAAACTAAAAATTGTTTGAAAGTTAAGTTCTTATATTTTGAAATATAAAAGTTTTAAAAATATAAATATGTGAAATTAATAATAGGTTTGTATTAAATTTTATTTAATAACTTGGAAAGTTCAAAAGTTTTATTTGAATGATTAATTTTTTTTTAATTATAATTGATTTCAAATATAATTTATTTTAAATAAGTTTAAAGATTAAGAATTTGATAATCAATTATAATAAAAATTTAACTTATGTAAATTAGAATTTTAATTTATTTAAAGATAAATAATTGTGATAATTCAATTATTATTCATAATTAAGTGTTATTGATTAATATAAATGATCTAATTAAGATGATGTTTTCTTAATTAAGAATTTTTATAATATAAGAATTTAAGAATCATTTAATTAAATTTTAAATAATTAAGTTAAATAATTAATTAAATAATTAATTAGTGATTAATTAAGATAATCACTTAAAGGGTTAATCTAATATAATTACTTGGGAAAGTAATTAAAGTAATTAAGTGGTTAATTACTAGAGGTAATTAAGTAAAGGATAATTACTTTATGAAAAGTAATTAAGTAATGTGATTAAGAGTTAATCACTTTAGTTATTAATTAAAGAATTAATTAATAATTAGTTAAAGATTTAAATTATTTGATTAATGATTAATGAATAAAAGAATTAAGAGTAATTAATTAAGTGATTAATTACTTGTTAAAGTAATTAATTAAGAAAGAGATTTAATTAATGAAGTAATCATTAATTAATGAAAATAATTAATTAATTATTAATTTATAATTTAAGAATAATTAGTTTATAATTAAGTTTTAATTACTAAATGTAATTAAAATAATTAATCAAAGGTGATTAATTAAAAGTAATTAATTAAATATGATTAATTAAAAGTAATTAATCAAGTGTGATTAATTAAAAGTGATTAATCAGGTATGATTAAAAGATAATTAAGGAATAATTATCAGGATAATTAAAGAATAGTTAATCAAGTATGATTAATTTTAAAAGGTAATTAAGAGGTAATTTCTTAGTATAATTTGGAAGTAATTATTCAGGATGATTAGTTAATATGGTAATTAAGTAATAATTACTTAAAGTAATTAAGTGATAATTAATCAGGGAAGAATAATTGAAATGGATAATTAAGTGATGTTAGTTAATTAATTAATTTGTAATTAATTAATGAATAGTAAAATGGATTGAAGATAATCCAAGTGTTTAAGTAAGGATTAATTTAATTTAAGGATTAATTAAATTAATCAAGTTTGAATCAAACTTGTTTATGAATGATTAACGATTGGATGATATATATCATTGGATGAGTTAATGATATTGGTTGTTGCTGGATGACATTGATTGATGGGTGATGATGTGAATATGCTATATCTGAATGTGATATATATGCTGCTTTGTGATATGTATAGATGCATGTGATAATAGATGCTTATCTATCTGTGTAATATGGTACAACCATTTATGTTAAGTGATATTTTCTGAAATATCTATTGTTTAAATCCCTTAAGTATAACTTGGACATTAAAATGGCGTTTGGATTCGATGAGACCGGGATCGGGTTTCCATATTTGGATATCCGAAAAACACATCGATTCCAATTAAACGTTAGGTCGTTAATCCAAGTGGAGCAAGTGAAGACTCGAGGTGTAAGGGCTATACGTCAGTATAACTCTGTGGGTGATTCCATAATGAGTTTGACGCAATAGTGCTTATAGATTCGAGATGGAGATTTAGAGTGCAAGGGCTATGGTCGTTGATTCTGAGGGTGGTTCCAAAATGAGTGCAACGAGATAGTGCCTTCGGTTTCGTTCGAACCCGGAATGAACTTGTATGGATTGAATGCTTTCAGAACATCGTCAGGTGGACGATGAGCATTCTAAGAGTATTGGTCCTATAAAGGTAATCGCAGCCTCAAGCCTCATCAAACGGGAATGGCTAAAACAGGGGAGGTGCAACAAGGCTTCGTGGGTCGCTCCCACTGGAGAGCAAGATACATCCCTGTCTAGATGTCCCTTTATATTTTGGTTTTTTGGGCAGTTGGTCTGCAGCCAACTGCGGGGTGGTCTTGTTCGGGACTGTTCAGTAAGGAATGGTCCTGACCTTGTGTTGTAGGGGAGTTAGGGCGGCTCCTCGGTACGGTGATCTAGGCCACGTACTGTGACGGGCGGTACCCCAGCAGCCCTGCCATTGATGGAAACCCATTTTTCCCTACGAGACCCTACGGTTTTGTTTGTATTACCCACTTTTGTGGCTAATAGCTGGAATTTAATAGATGTAACAATTTCGGCTATTTCATATTTACTTGAAAACCCTAGACACTATTATAATATCACTGGATTTCCTATCAAATGTTTTGGTTAGCGTAAGGTAAAAACTTTTCCATGTTTATGTGTGGGAAGTCTTATGTGATACCTTTCTTTCAAAGGATTTTCTAAAGTTAAGCAATCTTTAACCGTTTACTCACACCAGACCCCTTTCTGACCCGAGTGTTTATTTTCTGTTTTACTAAACTCTTGGATACTCATATTATATATGAGTAGTCAAGTGATTCAGGTTATCCTTGACGAAATCTGGAGGAGCTTTGGAGCAGGAGGCTTCAGCGTGTAGATATATAGTTAGAGTTTCCGCTGTGATGATATTCCGTGTTGATGTTCTTGTATTGTATTAGACAGAAATGTTATAACTGTCTAAATTGAGATGTTTAGTTGTGTACTCTGATGTATATGATACTATGTATATGTTCTATATTATATTTAAATCGTTCCGCTGTGAGATTCTGATGTGTTGTTTCTTTTGCTTCTCTTTCTTTTCTTCTTCTATCCCTTTTCTTTCTTAATTAGTGATGCGATTTTCTGGTGATAGAAAGTCGGGTCACTACACTTGAAATATGGAATCCTTGTGAGAAAATCTTTTTACAGCTGTCCAATTGTTTTCGCTCGATCGAATGCCAACGCCGAGGCCTTTTCTAAAATATTTTTCCATTCATGGTACTGGCTATACGCATCATATACATAGTCATGCACCATTTTCTTCGACACTTCTGTAATTTACCTCAGATTTAGGGATAAGTGAAAGTCGTCGAAACAAATATTAGGGAAATCTCCCTTTAGCTTACCTATTCGGGCGGCTCCCTCCCCTGTAGGCTCCATAGCCACAAATGTAGTAATAATAGATGTGTCTGCTCTAGTTCTTTGGCGCTGTTCTCCAGGCCTTGAAGTTTGTGGAGGCAATGGATGGCACAAAGTTTTAGCATTGTGTGCTCCAAAACTAGAGGGTGGCAAGGGAACTCTAGGTGGAGGAGAGGCGATCGGGAGCGACGCCTATCTCGCCTCTCTCTTTTCCTCTCTCTCTCCTTGTCTCTCTCCCTATCGTAGCGATCCCTATCTTGACAAGAGTAGATTTGTGAGTAGCCTTGTCTCTCTCACTATCGTAGGACTCATGCCTATGGGACTCTATGTATGAACTAGAAGATTGACGTGCGACACGAAGGCTACTGATCATTGATCCTTTCTTCGATATTATACCCGCAAAAAAAGAAACAGAGTTAGTTATCTCCAAAGACTGGACAACTTGTGAATGTTAGTTGTATGGTGTTGTGAAGTGTGTGCATGCATGTGTAAACCCTCTAACCAATCGGATGTAGCAGCCGTACTCGAAGGGGTTGGCTCTCCTAAATCTATGGCACTTTGAAGCCCCTCTAATCTGGTATGTTAGCAAAGAGAAACATTATATGGAATGGGAATATTTACATGTCCCTCGAAAGGACTCTCCATTTGTTAAGAGGGAGCCTCTGAAATTACAACATCTGCTGTTGGCAAAGACAATATAGAAGACTTTCATCTTGGGGCTTTATGGACAGCTGCCTTGCCTTTCCTTATCCTCTCTGAATGTCGATGACTTTGTGAAGGCCTGGGTGCGGGCTCATCTCCAGCGGGGATACTCTCATCATCACCTTTCTTGGTGACCGCGACTCCAGGAACTCTCCTTCTGACTTGCCTCATTGGAGCCATCCTAAGAAATCCTTCAAGACCGATGCTTTGATCTCTAGCGATTAGCCCAGCGGCCCTTAGATTTTCATCGGTGAGGACCTCATTGATCTCTCTACACTCAGTAGGCACATATTGAAAAACTCTTATGATCTCCTTAGAATGATCCCCTTCGGGCCGCAAAATCAAAGCTGTGAAAGAAAAGAAGTGTTAAACTCTGTAATCGAGTACTTTTATCTAGTTAATCGGCGTAGAAGTTGAAGCACTTATGTCTAGCTAGCCACCGTCTGATGAACCCCAGTGGACACCGAACATAGAACCATTCGACCTTAAAATAGCTCTGCTTGCTCTAAGCCTCGAACATGATTTGATAGTTCCTAACTACCTCTAAGAAAGTAGAGGAAGGATTGTCTCCTCAACTCTTTATGTTAAATAAATATCTGACTTCCTCTGGAGTTGGGGGTCGGAAAAGGTGCTCCATAAAAACTATGAATAAGCTACTCAGTAAGGCAAACCCGTTCGGGTACAACTATGATGGGGCAATTTTTAAATAGAAAAACACTTCTCAAATGTATTGATTAAATAGAGAGAGTCTCCCAGCTACACACGAAAATCTTTTACAGGCCGTGTACCCTTCCGGGGGAGTATGGGCTCTATCTTCTGCACTTGGCAATAAGACATCATCCCTTGACAATCCATGCCTTATGCAAATCTGCCCAGCATGTGTTTAGATATATTAGAAGGAACGTAATCTTACGGATGCATGATGAAAACTACTCCTTGTAGCTAATCCGAAGCAGGACTAACAACTTCGTCTATGATGGCCAGTATCTCGATTACAGGAAGTGGTGGAATCTGAACTTCCTGCGATTGTGGACTTCCTGGTTCCATAGCTATTCAACTTAGGAAAAATCATCGTTAGACGATAATAAACATGTGTTTCCCCTTGTGTGAAGTGCATGAATGTGTAGTGCAGTGCAGTGCTATATATTACTTAAGAGTTTCTACAACGTTTGAAAAATGTTCGAACGACAAGACTTTGAAATTCAACCAAAGCGACCGTAATTGCTGACAATCACACCCGTGCCATCCAGACTTTGGAGATCGATCCACGTTAAAGTTTGTCAAGTTATGGTTCCAGCGACGAGCTTTGAAAGGCAGTCAAATGTGCGGTGAAACGGTTAAGTCCAGTTGTGCAAGGCAGAAGCTCGTCGGAGTCAAATATTCGAGTGTGCAAGAGTTTCTTAACCATCAAGATTTAGGATTGGATTGATCACCAGAAGCCTACTTTGTATCGATCAAGGAAGGATGAGTTTCGCATCGATTAGGAGCTCATGTTCGTATCGATCATCTTGTAGGAATTCATATCGATGAACTGATTCTTTTTCATGTCGATCATTTTTCCAACACTTCTATCAATAGTTTTGGATCAATACGAAGCTCCATAACTCCAGACCGATACAAGTTCCCTCCTTCTCACCATCGGTTACAGATCGACACGAATCTCTCTCCCCAGATTAGTACGAACGTGTTATTTCCTCCCTTCTCTCATTGATGCGCAGTCGAGGTTGAGCATTTCTTCCATGGGTCCTATGTATCTCCATACTTCATCTTCTACAAAGCTTTGTAGAGACCACCTCCTCCTTCATCTACCTCATTCTGACCATCTTCGGCCTCTACTTCACCAAAATAGGTCATGAAAAAAAATGAAGTGACAAAGAATATCGAGTCACATCGTTTTCAACACAAATTCTGGTTTAGTTACCTAGCTTTAACAATTGGTTTAGGGGATTGAAGGCTTGGTGCAATTTGAAAGCAAATGCGGTTTTGTTTCTCTTTTATCCGGAGCGATACGAAGGCTGGAAAGGCCAATGAATGTGTAGGAAAAATGCTAAGTACAAAAGAATTATATACTAGGGAGTGAGTTTATTCGTCTCCCAGTTATTACGACCGGTTGAAGCATTCAATGACACAATCGAAACGAAAACCAATTCGAATCCAATGTTCAATCGAGGCAATTTCAACATCATCAATACGAAGCTTATTTCGTGTCCATCCACTACCTATTTGAGATAAAGCAATTCGTATCCATCCAACGAGCGATATGAATCATGATGCCAAAGCTTATTTGGACTGTTTGAACCCATTAGAAACGCATTGATACAAAATGATGAGTTCGTATCCACCAACCTAAAGCCCACAGAGATTCATATCCATCCATACAAAATATTTTGAAAAGCCAATTGATTCGTTCGATTACCATCGATACAAAGACGATTTTTCAGCTTTTCACATCGATCCAGGAGAGGGTCGATACGAAGAGATACACTAAAATGACCATCAAGCATTGTTACAGCTCGAATTTCACATCTATTTAGGAGAGGATTGATACGTTTGGTACAAAAAAAGAGCTTGACAACGACCCGTGAATGTGCTAACATAAACGAGAGTCAAGTTAACGGACGTGTATGTATGCCAAATTAACATTTGATTTTCAAAGTTAACAGGAATTGAATGGTTACCTAGTGATGATCACAACGATGAACAAGAAATCACTAGCGCTCAACTCTCAAACACTACATGATCATTGACAATCAACAGTTCGATATCTATATACTAAAGATCAATCAAAGGTTACATCTTTTGACGAAAAAACAACAACTACACAGCGAATCGGATAGAACTTTTTCATAATGAAGATTGCAGCTTTTCAAAGCATGTCACGTTTACACAAGACGTACTTTGGAAGGCAAATGTTATCCTGCCTTTTGGCAAGGTCGTGACACCAATAAATTGACTAGAAACCGAGGACAGTTCGTCCCCAAGATCGGTTATACACTGGCATACTATGGATACCGGTAAATTTAGCCCGAGTTTGGATTGAGCTACAATTAATATGACAAGCAAAGGCCAACATTCCAAATTTCAAGTCAACTGGAATTCATACGCTCAAGATATTGATCGATCAAAATCAAGAAAACCAACCACGTTTATTTCCATGAAAAAAGGGTTAAGTTCATATCCATCCTTCATTGTCCCCTTCTATCCATCAGTAGCCAACAACGATCAGACCTCCACAATTCTATCTTTGAAGCTATTCGTATTGATCATCATCCAGCTAATTCGTATCGATCGACCAGCGTCGATACCAAAATATATAAACAAACATCGATACGAAAGGGATTAGTTTGTATCGGTGCAAACCGAAGTAAGGGCCATCGATACAAAGCGGCATTGACTATTGATACGAAGTCAACCAAGTGCTATGGGTACAAAGCAGAAACCCATGATCGATACGAAATAAGGAGCACAACAGGTCGATACGAACGAGAACATGTTCAAGAGGAAGACTCGGCATAAAAAGTGGATTAATCCTAGAATATAGCACCATGTCACCTGACCGATGCAAGCTTGAAGCGATACAAAGGTGTCGATATGAGTTGTATCGATATGAGCTCGGTAGTACATTAAAAACACAAACTTGTATCGATCATAACTCAAAATCTATAAGTCCAAACGCCATCAAATTTTCACAGGAGCTTAATCACCAACTCAAGAATGTACTTGATCGATCTCAGCCCAAAATGAGGTGTTTTGGATCGATACGAATTATGTATGTATCAATTATGGATCAAATCCAAATGGCCAGGGATCGATCATGTGCCCCCACCCACATGAGAGAAGGGGTCTTCCGAGATCTGGGTGAGATATCTTCAGCCTACTCGTATAAATAGTAGTCCTAGGCCTTCATAAAGGGGACTTTTGACTCTTCTACGCCAATACTCTGCCGAAATCTCCATTGTATCTTGAGTGTACTATTATAATCAGTTGTAACAAACTTTTATATTGGAAGTATGCTACAATGCCGAATCACTCTAAATCTCTATGTTCTTATACTTCTATTTGTCATTTTTGGCGTATTTGTTAGATTAGCTTCATTTTTCATTTATATTCTTCACTTTAATCTCTCTAAATATATCCGAAGGGTGTTGTGTCAAATTTTGGTACAAACATATTTCTTTAGACAAAGCCGTAGAAGAAGCGGATTGGCTTTGATGTTTCTAAGAAGGTATTCTAAATTGGGATAAACCTGTACCTCCAATAAGCATACATTACGATAGCCAATCAGCTATTAGAAGGGCTAATAGTAAGCTTTATAATTGCAATTCTAGACATATTCGTCGTTGACATAAATTTTTTTGACAACTTCTCTCCAAGGGGGTTATCACAATTGACTATGTAAGATCAAATGATAACATTGCAGATCCACTAGCAAAAGGTTTACCTGGAAATAAGGTTAATATCTTATCGATGGAAATAGGGTTAAGGCCCATAAACTAAAAGTTTCTTTAAACGGAAACCCACCTTGCTAACTGGAGATCCCAAGATCTAGGTTCAAACGGACAACTAAGTTCAGATAAACTTGATAGGACTGTAAATATTCAAACCATTCCTATGATAAGTCAGTGCACTACTCGCCAGAGAATAGGATAAGTTTTGATACTTATAATGATGTCTATACTTAGTCATATTATAGAATCAAGTAGAATATTGCGAAAATACTCGTTATGGAATCACCTACGTGAGTGCGAAGGTGCAGCTTCTAGGAGAATTGTATGGCCAAATTCTCCAAAGCACTCATGAGACCAAGCTGGTGTTCATGGCAAAAGAAAACACACACAGAGAACCAAGGAGGATTAAAAACACTTATTCCATGTTATCTATTTTAGATTTACACAAAAGGCTATAGTTCAAAGAAAACCAACTCCACTGATTCGCCAGTAAGTCAAAGGGATAAACACTAGGGAAGTACAAGGCTAATGTGCTTCTTTAACCGATATGATAAATGTTTCGCATAATTTTAAGAATAAATTGAACAAATACTCATTCTTGTGGGGGACTGATAGAAACGAACAAGTTGTATTATGGAATGTGAAGGTATTAATTGCCTACGAAGCTGAATAGTCCCACATCTTAGAATAAAATAAATTATTTGTGTTTATATACTAAGATGTGAACACTATGACAATTCATATAGGCAAATAGAGACACAAACCACGACGGGTGGTGTAACGCACTACCCTACACGCATGCACCCACACCTGTGCCCGAGCCCGAGCCGGGACCCACACCCTCATCCGCAGCATAGACGAATGGCCATTTAAGGCATATTAGATATACTTAGCACTTTGTAGTTGGCTTGGCGTGATTGTTCAGACCGAACAATTTTTATTTCTGTCTATTCGAATTTAAACGGTCGCACCACCTAGTAAAGGGTCGTAACCTTTCCAATAGTTGCATCCGTTTGAACATGCACCTATTACCGAATAGGTGCACCTCGCCATGCCTATATATAGGTAGACAGAAAACAGTGAAAAACAAAATTAAGATTTGTGCAATTTTCTTTCTCCTCACAGCACTTTGTTCTTAAAATACACTCTCTTAAGTTCGTTTTTGCTCTGCGATTGTTGCGCAGCATCGCAGAGAAGGTCCATTTCATATTGGGAAACAATTGCTCGATATCCTTAAGCACTGTAGAGGGAGAAATATTGTTTCAAGGAAAGAGTTTTCAAAAACTGGACTTGGACAATACAAACGATACATTATTTACTGCTTTAATTGTTAACTGCACAGTTCTACTCATAACATTTTTGCGACGTGCCTGTGACAGTTTTTTGTTATTGTTGTTGCAATTTTTAACATAATTGTAACAGTTTTGTAACACTTTTGTGACATTACCGTTTAACAATTTAACTCTTTTCTGATATTACCGTCTAACAATTTCGTAGCACTTTCCCGACGTTACGAATAACACTTCGATCCCTATGCTTTTTTAATTTAACACTATCAAATAATAGATTCGTTTAAATCTTCACTATTTTCTTCTACGTTCACCGAATTAGGGATTTTTAGTATCCGTTTTAACAGCTTTAATATAAAAGGTCAGTTGTATTCTAAACCAAATCAACAAATTTAGAATAAGTCTAAGTCCATATACTAACCATTCGACATAAATTAGAATTCTATTATGTTACCGAGTTTGAAGCACACAGATTATGATATTTACTGTTTTGTAATATAGAAATGCACAATCTTTTCTATATACACGAATGATTCCAAAATGAGAATAAATCAAGTTTTGAGGTTTGATGTTAGTTTCAAAAGAAAAACCAATTTTATTCCCCGTATAACCTTTTGTACATCGAGTGTTGTAAAACCTTTAAGTGCTTTAGCTGCGCAGATCATATAGCATTTGCCACCTTCAACATAGACCATTATAGAATATTATATAAAGCCAACATTGTTGTGCCATAAAGGCAATATCACCGATATATGTTATCTCTACAAATATATAACCATAAAAGTACGAACATATCCAATACAACAACCACATGTCCAATACAACAACCCCATTTCTCAATTATACATAACAAGTCTACGTCCCAATATTACAAAAATACACACATATCCAACCTAAGTCTAATAAGTTATCATATACGTTACATATCACTCACAACTGTGTGAAGTTCCACTTCGGCTCGAGCCATGTTGCTGCGATTGTATTAACTATGTTATAATCCACATCGCATCATTGATCAATGTCACTTGGATCTAGAGTTGCCGAATCGAAGAATCTTGGGCTTTCAACTCATTCAATAGCCTAACTCTTTCCCTTGATATGGTTAAGGGTGTGCTCTAGAATTGATCATATAAAGAGGGAATTTGTCCAAATGAAAATTTTGGGACCAATTTTAGTTTGAAGGGTACAAGGTTTAATTTAGTCCAAAGTACAACATATTTCCATATGCATAAAGCAACACTCGTGTACAATGCTATACTTATATAGCATTATACATATAGAATTCTATATTCATGCAATATTACATGTATATAATGCAAAGTTAATCCATCATTACGCATATATAATGCTATGTTCATATAGAATTACACATATAGAATGCTATATTAATATAACATTCCTTTACCCAGTTCATTTCAATCATCATCGCCACTTTCACCACCACTTGCTATCTTCACCTCCACTCATCCACTGCACACTTAAACTCTGCCATTAAAGTTGTCTCCAAAGTCATAGTAGTTGTCGATGAACACCTTCAATGTTATCGCCACTGCCTTTACATACACTTCCATCACCTATGCATGCGCTACCGCTGCCTGTTTTTACTTTGTCGCCTCTGCATATGCATTGCAATTTATTCCTCTAGCTTAAAAAAATTTGGTCACATCCTTAATACAAAATAGTCCCTTAAAATTTTCCTCTTCCTTATTTTCCTAATATATAAATAGTTATATGACTTAACACTTGTAGGATCACAAAATTGTTAATTACTAATTCGGATTTTGATAGTGTCAGTGATGATATCACTAGTTATGTAACATTGTTCTGACCCCGTTATTACAATCCACATGATAGGTTTAAAGCAACATATCACTTGCACTAATGGAATGGTTGATGGAGAGGTAGTACTTTTCATTATCAATTTTGGTGAGGCCTACGGACGTCCGCAAGATGTGATTATTTCTGATGTTGTAACATCTATCAGTATTTGATCTTGTTATCCTTTCTTTTCGCTGTGGGTTTTATTTGATCGATCTCTGATATATTTACATTTATTACAGGTTACCAAAACCAACAGTTCGTACCCTAATGAGAATGGATTTCAAGTTAGTCCACATTCGGACCCATTAAAGTGCGGATTGTTACATTTTGTATTGGAGCCTAGGTTTAGTCGGTCATAAGGTTAGGATATGTCAAGAGAGCGTGTCCATAATCTTTTTATCTTAGTCTAAGAAAAAACTCTATAAATTTTTACTTTGGAACTGTTGTGACCATAATTCGAAAGGATGGGCGATGCAACTATGGGTTGGAAAAAAATAGAGTAAGGAATTTGAATGGAAAAGGTTATAATTCTAAAATTTACAGGGCAATAAGTGCAATAAATAAGAAGTTGCAATAATTTAACAAGGATATAAAAGGACCAATTAAAGGAATATCAGAGTAATTATGGAGAAGTAAAGAAGCTTTAATAGGAAAAATTGGATTAATAAATAAATGTATTTAGAAATTATCCAGTTACAATAATAACCATTTATTTCGGGCAATCAACACTTATAGAAATAGTAAATAAGAGTGTTATGTAGTAATTAAATATTACGAGGTAGTATAACTGTGAACATCCGAAAGCAAGGGATGATAGAAGAAGAAAACTTAGTATAGAAGACAATTAAATACAATTTCAAAAATCTAACTCTATGTGAAAGAATTTGATAAAATGATTTTTGGAAACTTCCTTGAAGTGTTTTGAATAGAGTTTTCAAAAGATTCATTAAGAAGTTGTTGATTTGGAAAAGTAAGAAAATTTTGGAAAATTATAACTTGAAAAGAAGTAGTGGAATCAATAGTTCTGATTAAGTGGTTTTTGGTAAAAAGGGTTTTTCCATTTTCGAAACTTTTAATTTAAAATTTTGTTGGGTAAAAAGGTTTTCATTTTAATTTTTTTGATAAAATGATTTTTTTTTGAAATAAATGTAAAATGGAGCGTAAGTTGGGCTTGATGATTTTTCCCATTTCATAAATTTGGAAGTTCTTTTAAATTCTTCTTTACAAAATGGAAATGGAACTTGAAAAAATGGAATGATGTAGAAGCAACTTAGGTTGGAGAAATATAAACAGAAGCAATAATCGAAGACTTGTATAGGAATAGTGTAAGGAACGTATGAAATAGGTCTAGTGATCTAATTGGGGATAATGTAGGAATGAACTAATGAGAATGGCATAGGAAAATGTTCATATCTTCCCCATTTTTCATTGTTTAAGGTAAGTTGTTTTTGGATGTTTCAAATTAAAAGATTAAAAGAATAAATCTTTAGTGTAGAAAGTTTTTTAAAAAGGAAAATTATTTTGTTTCCTTTTTTGGGACTAAGCAATCCTTTTTTAAATTGAGATAGTTGGCTTAATAACTGATTTTTTGAATGTTTGGGATAAAGAACCTACTTTTAAAAAGAGTCTTTGAGATAAGAGTATTTGAGAAGTGGGATTATTTTTCTATGCAATTTTAGAACCTTTAAATTTAGGATTAAGAATAAAACAGTAAATGTTTTGAGAATTATGGAAAGTTGGGTTCAAATATTTTTGGAAGGTTTTGTCCAAATGTTTAATAAAAATAGAGTAGACATATAGAATAAAATAAAATATTATGTCTAGATGCTTTTGGGAATTCAATTCCCCAAACTGATTTTAGAAGCTGGAAATTCTTTTTGAAAGTATGCTTAAAGGTTTTCTTTTGAGATGTGGAAATTCTTTTGTAAGTTTGAATTTTAAGTGTCTCATACTAGCTTAATGTTGATTTTTAAATTTATATTTCATGGAGTAGATAAGGATCACTACCTAGAAAAGAAAGCTTTCGGGATGTGAATAAAATAAGAATGGTATACACAAGCTGATCTGGAAATTTAAAATCTGTCCTGAGCATTTATCCGTAGGATGTTGGTAAAGTTGCTTAGGTATTCCATATTTATAATTAGGTTGTAAGTGAGGTAGCTCTTGGAATGTGAATTTTCATATTTTGATTTATTGAGAGCAGGCATTATGTAATTTATGTAAATTACCTAATTCCTTAAATGCGTGAAAGTGCAGCATTTGAATTGACAAGGGATATGTACCAAAATGAAAAAGAGATGTGTAAGATATGGATATTCTTTTCTGTAGTTTACACAGTCTATTTCAATAAAAGAATTATAGTCAATTTATGGAATTTTTTAATGGTAATTCTATTTGGAAGGATGGCTCCGATAAAAACATATGTAAATGAATGTTCTAGTTTGGGTAATTAATAATTAGAAATATATAAATAGCGTAATTAACAACAGTATTTGTATTATCTAAATAATGTAGTGATTATAGGACTAGGATTTATGGACATTAATTACAGATTAATAGATAATAAATTTGTAATTAATAAGAATAAAAAGGAATTAAATAGGGGACTGATTAAGGAATCTTATATGGTATTTATGAAGAAATTGAATACTCATTATAAGTGACTTTTGAAACTAGTAAAAGACTAGAAGAGAGTAAATAAAGGTTAACTAGAGACTGCCAATTTTGACATTTTTGATAAGTTATTATGGGTCTTGCTCCCACAAAGGATCGGGGCCATCCTACAGTTCATAGGTAAAGTATTTTCCCTTTCTTTTCTTAGGATATGTTGGGTTATAAGTGTTAGTTATCTCCATATAAAAAGGCACGTATGGTATGTTATGAGATATGTTCCTATTTGTTTATTTTACTGCTTTTCTAAATAAGTAAACCGCTCTTATTTGTATTATGAGAAGAAATAATGTAAATAGAAAAAAATCTTATAAGGACAGTTAACCAGCGATATATGTAGTGTAAGACCGAACAGTTGTTAAAATGGTAAATTTTTGCAATCAAAGAACAATAAAAGTTGTTGTGAAATTACTATTCATTTTAACCGTTTCTTAAAAAGCTAAAATTTACAAATTTCTTTATGGGTTGTCATAATAATAAAATAATAAATATACTGACATTTTAAAAAAGGTGATGTTCTAAAGATAAAGGTTGAATGAGAAGTGTTAGAGTGGGACTTATGCGTTAGTACATAACTAACTTCCGACTACATTGAAATGTGGCTTGAAAAATTCAAATTTTTGAGAGGTAAATATTTGAAAAATCGTTTAAGTATTCTAAGCCCCAAAATAGTTTTTAGAAAATGATTTTTCAAGGAACGCACAAATGTAAAATGTAAAAGAGATTTTTATAGAATTTTCGATTATGAAGGCACATGCTAAGCGTAGGGAAGTTAAATTAAGAAATGCAAATTTAGCAGTGCATTAAAGTTGACGATGCGATAAAACACAAATAATAATAAAGGAAAAGTTGCTTTAGCCTTAGGATTCTATTTGTATATCTTGTTGACGACACGTGAGAGTCCATTTTTGGATTATTTCCATTTTAGAGCTTGAAAACAATCCTATGTATGTGTTTTGTATATGGAAATATTTGGAAGAACTAGGGCAGCGAGAGAATTTCTATTGTGCAATGGGAATTCATAGCTTATAGAGTGGGAAGAATGTAGAATTTTCCACCTAAATTTATTTTCCCGGCATAGAAGTAACATTTAGAAAGCGATATTTCGACACTTTAGATTGTTGGCAGATAGAAATTAAATGTAAAGTTGGTTGCACCATAATTCTATTCGTTGGAGTATGGGGTTTTTCGGTGAAAAAGATATTTCCAATCAACATACATATAGAACTGCTAGTATATGTATAGTTTGTTTGCATCATATTTTCCAAAATATTTTCAACTAAAATACATTCGTGTACGTAGAAGGGCCAGATTTAGGATCATTCTGCATATATATTTTCTGTGGTTGTGATACACTATGTGCTTATGCACATTTGGTTCCAAACTTGGTCGTACACTAATTGGTTGAGTACTTCAGGAAAATTTTGAGCAATAACCATGATTTAATCCTTGGTGTAATTTCGGAGACGAAATTCTTTTAAGAGGAAAAGAATGTAACACCCATAAATTTACGTTAGTTAATTAGTTAGACGCGAAAATGTAATTTGTGCAAACAGTGGACTTTGATCATGAAACTTGCGCCATTGCGTTCATGGCGACTTTTTGAGCTTATAATTGGAGTTTTACGAATGGAGTTCAAATAAAGAAGTTACAGACATTTAAAGAAATCGAATCAAAAATTATTTAGAAAGGAAAAGAAGAAATAAATAAACAACATCAGCTGGCCACATCAGTTGACCTTGGATGTAGGGCGGTCGATCTATAGCGGTTGACCGTTTAGAGCCCAAAAGGCTGAGGTTGAACCTTGGCCAATGGCCTGGATTTATCAATTTTACTTTGGCGCATATGATTTGTTAGTGCCAAAATTGGTCACTAACACCCAAATGTAAATGAAAACACTAATTAACAGTTATTGATAACAGATAGAGTGTGTGCAGAGAGTAATAATATGAATAACAGTTGAAATTAAAATGAAAGCAGTAAAGAACAACAGATTTTATAGTGGTTCGGCTAACTCTGGCCTACGTCCACTCTAGAAGTTTTCTTTCTTATTGATATGAGAATCAATTACAGTTACAAAGTGGTAGGCTAGCCTTAGCCTTAGAAAATAGAAAGTCAGAAAGCAGAGGAGAAGAAGATCCTCCATCTGGAGACCCACATGCTGTATTTATAGGCAAACCAGGTTGTTGGGCCTCCTGAGTAGTTTGGGCCCATCAAGGGTACCGAGGTATCGAGGTGTCGAGGTATGGAGCTACCGAGATGTCGAGGTATGGAACTACCGAGGTATGGATCTATGGAGGCATGCATCTACCGAGGTATGGAGCTACCGGGATGTCGAGGTATGGAACTACCGAGGTATGGATCTATGGAGGTATGCATCTACCGAGGTATGGATCTACCGAGGTATGGAGGTACGAATCTACCGAGGTATGGATCTACCGAGGTATGGATCTACCGAGGTATGGAGGTATAGATCTACCGAGGTATGGAGGTATGGATCTACCGAGATATGGATCTACCGAGGTATGGAGGTATGGATCTACCGAGGTATGAAGGTATGGATATACCGAGGTATGAAGGTATGAATCTACCGAGGTATGGATCTACCGAGGTATGGAGGTATGAATCTTCCGAGGTATGGAGGTATAGATCTACCGAGGTATGGATCTACCGAGGTATGGAGGTGCGAGGTGCAATGCTGAGTGAGGTAAGATATGCCGAACGCTCCCTGATGCCGATCGATCCATCCAATGTCGAGCGAGATTTAGGCCGAGCATGGAGTGTAGACCGAACGAAGTACTTGTGCCGTGCATTCCCTCCATTTCTTGGACAAATGACATATCCATGTAAACTTCATCCTCCGAAACCAAATCCATCACACTCCAACCACGATAGTCGTGAAGTTAGTTAGGTTGAATCCGCCTACTTATGGCTTTGACAAAAGGCGGGTTAACACTTTGCCCCTCCTAAAACATGCCTTGCTAATGGAAGGTGTGTTTTGTAGCTCAATAAGCTGGATGTTCGTATCCTGTTAACGTCCTACAAAGAAATTAATAGCCTTATCTGACCATGAATGACGATAGTTCGGGATTGTATGTCATTCGGGGTGGTATGTGACCATTCGAAGTCGAGTTATGATCGTTCGCGATCTGGTGCCGTTCGAGGCGAGTCGTGACCATTCGAGGTCGAGTGTCGCTCGACGCGAGTTGTGATCGTTCGCAATCTAGTGCCGTTCGAGGCAAGTCATGACCGTTCGCGGCCAGGTGCCGTTCGAGGCGAGTTGTGATCGTTCGCGATCTAGTGTCGTTCGAGGCGAATTGTGACCGTTCGTGGTCGGGTGCCGTTCGAGGCGAGTTGTGATCGTTCGCGATCTAGTGTCGTTCGAGGCGAATTTTGACCGTTCGTGGTCGGGTGCCGTTCGAGGCGAATTGTGATCGTTCGAGGCGAATTGTGACCGCTCGTGGTCGGGTGACTTAGTATCATTAATGTCAAATTTCACGTTCGAGTGTTTTTCTGAACTGTTTGTTGTGGCGGTTTACCGCCATTTCAGAGCATGCCTAAGGATAGTTCCTGACCTCGTACATGTGTAAGTGGCTTAGCCGTCTTGGAATCACAAATAGCAGATTTTCATTCAAGATGAGTCTTTCAACGGAAATGTCAAACTAAATCAAGTCCAAACATAAGTAATGGAAAATAAATACAAAACAGGGGCGTCCAAGTGCAAACACCTACATTGATGCGATTTATAGTCGTATCAGAGCATGCCTGAGGATCGTTCGTGGTCATGTACATGTGTAAATGAATTAATTGCGTTGGTGTGGAGTTTGCCACTTATTCGTCATATGGGGCCCAAGTCCTAGGCCGAATCCTGGTCTCTCCGGACCCTTGCCGAGCATTGTCCATACTCGATGACCTGAATAAGTTAATTCACCGCGTTTGGGCGAAAAGACTTACCCCTTGCCGGGCACAATCCATTCCCGATGACCGTTTACCAAAAACCAGATAAAAATCCAATCAAAAGCCAATCCAAAATCCAGATCAAATTAGAAAACAAAAAATCCATATCGAAAATCCAAATCAGTATCCAAACCAAATTTCAAACCAGGAAACAAACAGAACTAGGAGTTCGAACCACACTCCAAAACCAAACTAGAAAAACGGAAATCCAAATCAGGAAACAAACAAAACCAGGAGTACAATCCAAACTCCGAAACAGAATCAGAAAAAGCAAATGTCCAAGCCAAAATGGCAAACCAGAAAACCAACCAAACTGGGAGTTCAATCCAAACTCCAAAACCATACCAAAGAAAAGTAAACGTCAAAAATATGAAAGAGGGAACCAAAGTTAGCAGAAAAATAGAAAGAAAGTAGGATTTCATAGACTCAAGTAGCACGGTTTTTTGTCATCTCAGAGCATGCCTAGGGAACGTCCTCGATCCCGTACGAGTGTAAGTGACCTAGCTGCATTACTTTGAGTTCTATTACTTATTCAAAACCATAAACCTGTTTAGTTGATAATGAGCTGCTGTTGCCCAGATCCAGTGCCATCTCCGTTCAAGGTAGGTGGTAGTCTTTCTATGGATTGGTCCAGCATTTCCTGGTGGTATGCCCCCGAGTCTAGATCCATCCGGATTGATAGCCGTCTGCTGATTGGGGGTTGCCCCCTGCTGAGCCATTCCCTCTGCTTGCTGGTTGAGCGTTTCAGATCCAGCTCCATGGATCTGAGCCCCTGCCTTTCCTGCTCATGCAAATTGTCTGAGAAGAGCCTGCATCATCTCCTCTTGTCTTTTTACCATGACTTCCATTTCCTTTCTGGTGATGTAAATGGATGCTCCACCTGCTCCATTTCCAGAGGAAGCCTCTTGACTTCCCACCTGATTGCTCTTCTCTATCACTTGCTTCCTTGCTGATGGTCTAGCCATTGCTCCTTCAAATCCAAGTTTCTAACTCCAAAATTCCTGAGCGCTTCAGTTCTCAGTGGAAGCACCAAAATGTTAGCGCCAAAATTGGTCACTAACACCTAAATTTAAATGAAAGCACCAATTAACAGTTGCTGATAATAGATAGAGTGTGTGTAGAGAGTAATAATATGAAGAACAGTTGAAATTAAAATGAAAGCAGTAAAGAACAATAGATTTTATAGTGGTTTGGCTAACTCTGGCCTACGTCCACTCCAGAAATTTTCTTTCTTATTGATATGAGAATCAATTACAGTTAAAAAGTGGTAGGCTAGCCTTACTCTTAGAAAATAGAAAGTCAGAAAGAAGAGGAGAAGAAGAAGAAGAAGCAAAAGAAGATCCTCCATCTGGAGATCCACATGCTGTATTTATAGGCAAAACCAGGTTGTTGGGCCTCTTGAGTAGTTTGGGCCCATCAAGGGTACTGAGGTATCGAGGTGTCGAGGTATGGAGCTACCGTGGTGTCGAGGTATGGAACTACCGAGGTATGGATCTACCGAGGTATGGAGGTATGGATCTACCGATGTATGGATCTACTGAGGTATGGAGGTATGGATCTACCGAGGTATGGAGGTATGGTTCTGCCGAGGTACGGAGGTATGGATTTACCGAGGTATGAAGGTATGGATCTACCGATGCATGGATCTACCGAGGTATGGAGGTATGGATCTACCGAGGTTTGGATCTACCGAGGTATGGAGGTATGGATCTACCGAGGTATGGAGGTGCGAGAAGCAATGCCGAGTGAGGTGAGATATGCCGAACGCTCCCTGATACCGAACGATCCATCCAATACCGAGCGAGATTTAGGCCGAGCAAGGAGTGTAGACCGAACGAAGTACTTGTGCTGTGTATTCCCTCCATTTCTTGGCCAAATGACATATCCATGTAAACTTCATCCTCCGAAACCTAATCCATCACACTCCAACCACGATAGTCGTGAAGTTAGTTAGGTTGAATCCGCCTACTTATAGCTTTGACAAAAGGCGGGTTAACACGATTCATTCTAGCATCTATAAATGCACATCCATATCCTCCTCCTCTTCTCATATTTTCTGATGTATGCAGCGAAGTTCTATCACTTTCTCTCCTCTACTTTCTCATTCAAAACAAAATAGACTATAAACATAAAAATTTGAGTAGAGAGGAACATACGAATTAGCGAGTGCAATAATAAGGTAAGTCTTAAACTTCCCTTAAATCCTAATTCTCTTCTTAGATATATAATTTTAAAATTATGTATATTTCTTTTTATACATAAGCCTTGAACTGAAAAAGGAAAGAACTTAAATTTGAAGTATCGGATTCAGATCTGGAAGTTCGGGAAGCCTAAAACTGTGAGTGAGAAATTTATGTAAATCATTTATAATATGATAATTTATCTTATTGGATTTTGTTTGATTATTATGTCTAATTGAAATATCTAGAGTTATAGGCTTAAAATTTAATTTATAAATCATCGCCTACATATTCTCTAAATTAGAGAAGATTGAATGGAATTGTTAATTACACATATTTCTGTAAATTTATTCCAAGTCGTTGGCATTTGAATATGAATTGAATATAGAATTCTTTCAGATCTACCAATTGGTTTGTTGTAAAATTTATTTCAGATTTATATTTGTATTGAAGGGTGTTAAGTTGTTCTAATTTCATTGAAATGATAAAGTTTCTGTATTTAATCCGTTGATTATGTAATCCATTCAATTCTATAGATTTATCTAACCTTTATATTGAAAAGCGCGATGTTTGATTTGACAAGGAATAACACTAGAAAGAAAAAGAAAGAGATGTGTAAGGTCTCAAATTTCACTCCATGGTTTACACCGTTTATTTCAAAATAAAAGGGAGTTTAATAATTCCTTGTAATTTCAAACCACACAAACCACTTATTTTGGTAAATCTAAGGTAAAGTATAGTGAGAGATATTTTAAAACGAAAGGTTTTCATATATTCAACTATGAAGAAATATCCTAATTAAGAATGAATGTAGCCAGAAAGATAAAAGAGAAATAAATGCATAAAACAAGTATAACCATGCTAAATTTAAAAAGAAAATCATTATTAATACAATAAAAATGCGTATAAATACCCACATTAAAACAAAATTAGAAATCTAAGATTATAGGTACAATCAATGGTAATAATTGGAAATAAAGGAAGAAATGTTGAATAGATATTCAATGTGCAAATAATGAAATAGGAGCTACGAGAATTTAAATAGTTGAAAAGTTGTAGCTTTAGAAATAAATAAGCATTGAAGGTGCAATGAATGAAATATGGGTCATGAGAATTTAAATAGTCGTGATCAATTTAGTGAAATTAATTAATGAAACTTAATAATGTAATTGTAAGGAGATAAAGAAAGAATAAAAATGTTTAAGTCATATAGAATAAAGGGAGATACGTAGTGAATAGTGTAAATCCCTTAGGGAAAATAATTAATAATGGAGTTAATTCCTAATTAGACACTTAATAATAGGTTAACGTATTGGCCTCAACTATTAAACGTGTAGGATGATATATGTAAGGTTAGTCCAAATCTATATGGAAGTCTGCCCGGTTGATCTGGCTACCAGCAGTGTGGCTTTGTGGACTAATGTGGGACATCTCCTATAATAAATAACTTCAGTGGTTACACCCCATAAAATTAACCGTAATTAAATAAGTAAATTAAGAGAAATTCAATTAATTAGGCTAGGGATAAAAACGGAATTTTTAGATTGGAACTTGACCATAAAAGTTATTTCATTGCGTTAGTGGTGAAATTCCGATTGAGCTCAAACGAAGTAGTTATGAGCATTTGAAGTTTTTAGATATGACTTAATTTAGTTCGAAGTCAAATTCAAATGAGTATTTCAATTTAAAGTTTGAATTTCAAAAAATAGTAGTGAATAGACTTGAGGGTTAAGTAAACATTAAAGTTACCAATGAACGTTGAAGTTAATTAGGGAATAATAACCAGGCAACAGAAACAGTGAAATGTTCCCCTAAGTTAGGCGAAGAGGTCAACCCTTTGACCTATACCGGTCGATCCCTAGCGGCCAACCACTCCTATAAAGGTGGCGGCAAGGTTTCTTATTTTAAACACTCCAGATTTATCGGTTTCAACCTATTTTCGTCTCTCGGTTATGCTTCACTTCAACCACTAAAAATATGACCCCAGACCCCCCACTTTTATTCACAATTATTTTGGAAAGATCAACGAAGCTCTATCAGTTTATCTCATCTTAGATTCAAAAAACTCCATTAGTGTTTTAGGTAAGAAACCCTAATCTATTTTTGCTTATTATTTAATTTCTAAACCTCTTCTTCTCCAACCATTTTGAATCTAATACACATATACAAACATCCCTTCTTGTATGTATCAAAAAGAAAAAATATGAAGGAGATTATAATGGTTGTTGCAAATCCAAAGAGTAGCTAAGCTAAGGACCAACGATGAGTGGAAATATTAGTTTTTCTTTTTTATTACTTGAATAGTATAGTTTGGATTTGGTATAATCCTTGGTGAGGTTTGGATTACGAAAGAATCATAATAAAAATCCTGAAATCCCCCTAAAGCGAAATGTCAATTCTTAGGATTGGAATCTTAATTGTTTTGTGTTAAAATAAAGTTTATGGATTTTGCAGTTTATGTATTCAACCTTCTATTCTACTTCTTATTCTTCTTCCCTAGATCTGATTAAGGGATTTAATTAAGAAATGGTATGTAAAGGATGAATCTTTATTCATAGTTTACACCGCCTATTTCTATAAAATTAAATAGAATTTCCCTTATCAAAATTCATGTAAAAGAAGTTGAATAGAGCATAGAATTAATTAAATAATTAATTTATAAATTTTCATTTTTTGTTTATTGCATTGTTTTAATATGAGATAAATTAGATTTGGATTCTATTTATAAGTCTATCTATTGCAATTTTGGATATGATTATTGAATCCTTGTAATGTATATTAGAATCCCTTGTTATGCGTATCGAAATTTGGACATTATTGGTAAAATGAAAAAAAAAGACTTGAATCATTATGGTTAAAAAGGAATTTACATTTGATGTTAGTAGGGGCATAATCTCCGCACGCATATAATAATAAGTGCATATTTGTTTATATAATAATTAGCATGATAAATGTATAATTATAACATATATGTGTAGTTAATTAGGTAATGAGTGTCATTAAATCCTCCTCAGGAAAGTAATTCGTATTTTAACGCATAATAAATAAAATCCCTTATAAGGCCTTAATTATGGAATGGTGAGATGATTATTACATGTAGAGAGAGTATTTAAATTATGGCTAAGTCATAGGAATGCGAGGTCAGTCAAAAGGTACAGTGACGTCTGCCTAGCTAATTTGGCTACTAGTAGCGTGTAACACCTCTAATTTTTGATAATATTATTTAGGAGATTTAATTAGATAAATTAAATAGAATAATGTAAATGTAAGTGATAAGGGGATTGAGACTTGAATTAATTTATTAATGGCCAAGCCTAATAAACTAATTAATGTGCTAAAGAATGAGTTTTTGGTTAATTAAACCACATAGGGGTAAATTAGGAAATTGCCATCCAAAACTCCCACCCTTATATATATTTTCATTCCTCATATTTCTTCCCATTCACGTCATTTTAAAACACAAACAAAAATATAGAGGAATGGCAGCCATTAAGGAAGACGAAGAAACTCAAATTAAAGCTAAAGAATCAAGCTTAGAGGAAATCAATCTCAATCCAATCTCTTTATCTAGATTAAGGTGAAAAATAATTCCATCTCTATTTTTGGTTTGAAGCTTATGTTTCAGATTTAAGGGATAAATTCATTTTAAAGATGAATTGAATGATGGTATGCTTGATTTAAGATTTATTTTATTTAAACAAGATTGTTTAAAGGAGTTTTTATATGGTTTTTGGTCAAAAGAGATTAAATGATGTTTAAATGCCATGGGAAAATTTTATGTTATGAGAAACATGATTTTGGAGTTGGATTTCAACTTTGAGAATTTTCCAAGCTATGGAAAGATTATTGTAAATTTCCAAAGGAGATTGTGGTTATCTGGTTTATAAATTTATTTTGGAAAATATACTAAGAATTTGGGTCTTGAATTTTTATATGATAGATAACACGAGTAAAGTGAATTTTTGGAATTTTTTGGGATTTTTCCAATGTGATTTGCTATGCAAAATAAATTACTTTAGAAGAGGGACTTCTTTGCAAAATTGGTTTTAATTAATGGAAGGGCTTAATTGATTAACTTAACCACGGTTTAGATCTGATTAGCAGCAGTTAATTTTTGAAAAATTTGAAAAAGTTAGGGCAATCAATCTGGTGTTGATACGTGGCAGGTTAGTTAGAGAAAAGTTTGCTTAAAGTGGTAAAAACCAGATTTGCATCAGAAATTTGGTTCCAACTACTTAGGAAAGCGCCTTTCGACACAATAGCTTCCACCTTCATCCTTGTCGAAACCAACCATGTTGAAACCAATGCACAAGATATCACTATGATTGTACGTAGTGGATTGGAGATAGGCGGAAGGTAGAGTGTCTAAAGTATAGCTTCCAAAAGGGTTGAAACATTGGTTTGTTTTTAAAATGAAAGCGCCTTCCTATGTTTTTTTTTAAGCCTTCGACAGTGTCGAAGCATTTGGTTTTGAAAGAGGATTTAAAGAAGTTTCGAAAGGGCTGACTTTAACTTATAATTGCTTTCGACTAGGTTCTTTACTTAAGAAAGAATGTTTTAAAAGAAGGGGCTCTGACCTAGTCGATACCCTACTGTCGTTCTTTGACCTTTCGATGGTATTGATGATTTCAATGATGTCCCAAGGATACTTTGTCTTATAAAGTCGAAGAAACTTCATGTAGCTTTCGAAGGGGTTAGAGGTTTCGAAGGTGATGGTTTCGAATGGGGTTTTGACACCAACCTTCTAATGTTTTACCCAGATGTTTTATGCTTTCGAAAGATATGGTGCCGATGCCATTAAGTTTTCCCCAATGTTTTATATTGTAAAGGATGGTTATGAAATAGATGCCTTCGACTATATTCACTTTGACCCAAATAATATTTTAAGTATAAACCCAATGCTTTCGAAATGGGCACTTTCAATGATTTCGGAAGGGTTACTTCCAATGGTGTTTAAAGGGGTACTTTCAGCTAATTTCGAAGCTAAGCTTCAAAGATTAATTATTAATACTTTAATGTATTCGAAAGGTTTCGAAAGGTAGATTTTAAAGTATTAAAAGGCAGGAGTCTATTGTTTTGGAGAAAGATTTTAAGGCTTTCGAAGGAGTATGATGTCGAAAGCTAGGTTTCGAAGGTATCGAAAGGTTCTATAACCCAACTCTATTTTTAAAGAAAAAACCGATGACAATATCAAAGGAGTTTTTATAATGGTTTTAAGAAGAAGCTATCTTTTATAAATAAACTACAGAAGTGGTATTGCTACATTTTTATATTGCCTTTTCTAATATGAATATATTCACTTTATAATGTACCCATAAGTGCATTTTGGGGAAAAAGGGTAGGAGAACCAAATAGGTTAACCCAGTAGTGAATAAAAATTGAATAAACTCCTAAATGAGTAGAATTGCAACTAGGAGGTAAGGAAGACCAGAATATAGGATGCTAAAATATAAAGGAAAGATGTTGGTAGAGGCCAATAGGTTACAGTAAGCCCTTGAAAACTGTATTATATTGGCGGGTGCCAACAGGTTCACAGTTAGCCCATGAAAACTATGTATAAAAGAAGATGTCAGATAGAAAGGTTCATATTTAGCCCATTAAACTATGTGAAAAGGAAGATGTCAGATAGGCAGGTTCATAGTAAGCCCATGAAAACTATGATGGGATTCTAGCAGGGCCAGTGGGTTTGTAGTTAGCCCATGAAAACTATATCCGGATGAAATATTGACAAATTTCAATAGGTTCCTAGTCAACCAATAAAAACAAAGGTAAGAAGAAAGGATATTAGGGTTGCCAATAGGTTCCTAGTCAACCCATGAAAAATTGGGTAAGAAGAAAGGATATTGGGGTTGCCAATGGGTTCCTAGTCAACCTATGAAAACTAGGGTAAGAAGAAAGGATATTGGGGTTACCAATAGGTTCCTAGTCAACCCATGAAGACTAGGATAAGAGTAAGATATTGGAGTTACCAATAGGTTCGTAGTGATCCCATTAAAACTATGTAATTGGATAGAGAGTCCTTAAATATTTAACCAGTTATTAGTCAGCTCATGAAAGCTAGTATGTTAACAGTAATCCTAGAAACTATAATTGAGATAGATAGTCTAAAATGAATTGGGATGGGTAATCCAGAATTAATTCATTTGTTTCGCATATCATCATACTATACCGTTTTGAATTTTTTAACCATTGTGGATGCAGGAGCACAGTATATGGTTTTATAAAGGTTTTGAGGTACTAGTGAGGGAAAACTCGTTTCACTAAGAGGCTTGGTCTCACTATATATCTAAATGATTTGAGATGGTAGATTATTATTCATACCAGGCTTTATGTCTGACTCGAAGTTTTTGTTTTCCCCTTAAACTCTCGAGTACTCAATTGATTTTGAGTAGTTTGAGAGTTGAGGTTTTCAGGTACCTCTTAAGACGAATAAGCTTCTCGAGATATGCATGGGGCATGGTAGCTTTTTAGAGTTCTCTTTTCTTTTGATTCCATTGTGTTGATTGTAATGGCAAAGTTTTTATTTTGCCTATATATACTCTGATCATCCCGGGGGCATCTTTGTGTGTCGCTCTGGGTGTATGTTGTCATAAATATATTTTATCTGAACATGATTTGCGAGTTTGGGATTATGTAGTGAATTGAAAATATTTTGGAATGAAAAGTGATTTGGTTTGAAGTTTAATTTTTTTTCATATTCATGTGTTTCTATGATCAATGAATCTGATACCGCCGTATTTGGTTGCTGAGGATTAATAACTATGGATGACTGCAGTATCCGTAGCCGTTTGTTTTGGGCCTCCATGTAGGGGATGTTGCAAGTTATTATCACAGCATAGGTTTATGAAACTTTAAAAGAAAGTTAAACCTAAAAATTTCTCAAACATAATCCAATGAATTTGAAAATATAATTGGGGTTTGGGTTACCGCTATAGTAACATGCTTGTAATTGATGTGTGTGTGTGTGCGTATTTATATGAGTATTTATTCCCCTCTCCCTAAGATCGTTCTTTTGTATCTTACTAAGGCTCGTATGCAGATTTATGAGAAAGAGGATATGGAAGCAGGAAACATAAGAGGAAATCTAGGTGGTGGAAGCACCACAACAAATGGAAATGCTCAACCTAATACCAGGAGGAACCAAGGTTGACAAGCTAATGCTAATCCAAATGCTGAAGCCAATGTAGGTACTGGAAATCCGCTAGTAGATGCAGGGATGGTGTATCAGTTGTTGGTCATTCTTTTGCAAGCTGGAGTTGCTGGTAATGTTAGAGGAGCTAATCCTGTGGCTCCAGTTGGGAATAACTATGCTATGCTAAGAAGAGACTACATCAGTTTGGGTGGAAAGCCATTTGTTGGAACGGAGGATGCTATTGAAGTTAATAATTGACTATTGAGTTATGAAAGGATGTGTACTGATTTAGGATTGGATTATGGGAAAAAGAGAAGGCTAGCCTCTATACAGTTGCAAGGGGCAGCGCTTCAATGGTGGAATAGTGTGACAGCCGGGGTACCGAAGGAAGAGCTGACATGGGCTGATTTCAAGATAAGATTTGAGCCGAGGTTTCTGATAGAAGTTGCTAAGTCGGCATTGATGAGGAAGTTCATGGATCTGGTTCAGGGAGAGATGTTAGTGGCCGAGTATGCTGCTAATTTTGATGAGCTGTCTTGATTTGGATATGCTTTGGTTGACACTGATGTCAGAAGGAATGAATGGTTCATTCAGGGACCGAGACATGAGCTTGCTAGAATGACCATGACCAATATCCGAGAACCTAGAATGTGGTGGTGGAGATGGCCATTTTCCATGAAGAGATGCTTGCTATTTCTGCTAGAGAGCAACTAGTTGAATCCCAGGATCCTCAGGGAAAGATAAGGAAATTTTTTAAGAAGGGAGCCCGAAAAGGGGATGCTACCACGAAGGAAAAGCATATTTTGTATGATACAAATTTAAAAATAAGGGTCATCATGCGAATAAGTGCCGGTCAGGCAAGGGAAAGAAGGCTACAGATAAGAAGAATGTGAAATGATTTAACTGTGATCAAGTTGAGCATTACAAGAACCGGTGTTTAGAGCCAGCCAGGGCGGATATGGGGATGTTTTTGCTGTTGGGTCATCAGCTAAGCCCACTGCAACCGACAAAGGGAAAACTGTGACGGAAGGTATTTTTGATTCAGAGTATACCAATAGGATACTTTTTGATACCGGCGCGTCATATTAATTTATATCCCATTGTTTGGTTGATAAGTTTAGCTTAGAATCTACATACTTTGTTACTTCCTTAATGGTTACGAATCCAATAGGAAGGTATGCAACTTCGGGGATGAGATGTGACCAGTTAGAACTTGATTTGTTAGGTCATAAGTTTGCATGCAATTTGTATATATACGATTTCTTAGATTTCGAAATCATTTTGGGTAAGGATTGGTTGAGAAGGTATGAGAGCAGGATATTCTGCCAGGATGGGGAGATATCTTGGCGACACCCTAATAGTCATGATCGAATTATATTCTCAGTAGAGAATTATGACCGGAAGAGTTGTGATTTGTTAAGTGCAATGGAAGTTGGAGAAGAGCTAAGCCAGGTTTGAATTTGCAGATGTTTTTGAGCCAATCACAGGACTACCATCGAAATGAGCTATTGAGTTTCAGATAGATCTTGTGCCAGGAGCTAAACCTATGAGTTGACCACCTAGTACGACGACACCGACCAAGACGAAGGAATTGAAGGTGCAGCTAGTAGTTCTAGAAGGAAGGAATTTTATTAGACCAAGCAGTTCACCTTGGGGAGCGGCCGCGGTATCCGCGAGGAAACCAGATGGGTCGTTGAGGATGCGTATCGACCATTGTAAGCTAAACGAAAGGACGATAAAGAATAAGTATCCTTTGCAGAGAATTGATGATCTGTTTGATCAGTTGAGTGGAGCCAAGGTGTTCTTCCAGTTGGATTTAGCGATGAGGTTCCATTAGTTGAGAGTGGCAAAGGACAGTATTCCTTTGACTGCATTTCAGACTAGATATGGTTCGTATGAGTGGCTAGTGATGCCGTTTGGGTTGACGAATGCACCCTCTTTCTTTGTAGATTTAATGAACCATGTCTACCGAGAGTATTTGGATAGATTCATGTTGGTGTTTATATATGAATTTTTTTATACTGTGAGGATAAGAGCAAGCATGAAGATCATCTTAGAGTTGTGCTAGAGACGTTGAGGCAGAATCAGCTAAAGGTGAAGTTTTTCAAGTGTCATTATTGGAAGGAAGAGCTTAAGTTTTTTGGTCACGTGGTTTCAGAGAAGGGATTATCAATTTATCCAGATAAGATCGAAGATGTGTACAATTGGAAGAGACCAGAGACGGTGACCAAGATAAGAAGTTTTCTTGGACTTGCTGGATATTACCGGAGATTTATAAAGGATTTCTCGTGGATAGCAGCGCTTTGACTAAGCTTACCGGGAAGGAAGTTAAGCTTGTTTGGTCCGACAAATATGAGGAAGCATTCCTTAAGTTAAAGCATTTGTTGACCAATACTCCACTGTCAGTAGTTCCAGATGGAAACCAAGGGTTGGTAGTATATACGGATGTGTGTGTGACTGGATTAGGAGCAGTGTTGATGCAGAATGGCAAAGTCATTGCTTACGCATTTAGGCACCTTAGACCGCCCGAAGTAAGATATCCTACTCATGACTTGGAGTTGACTGTGGGGACTTTTGCCTTGAAGATTTGGAGGCATTATCTCTTGGGGGAGAGATTTGAGTTGTATATCGATCATAAGTCATTAAGATAACTATTCTCTCAGAAAGAGTGGAATATGAGAAAACAAAGGTGGTTGAGTTTTTAGCCACTTTTGATTTTAATATAGAGTATACCTCCGATAAAAGTAATAAAGTGGCCGATGCTCTTAGCAAAAGACATCAGAGTATGGTCTTGGCTATGTTGGCAGATTAGAAGGATATAGAAGCTTTGGCCAGTTGTGGTATGCAGTTAAGATCGACTGCGAGTCCCAACCAGAGCACTGCCATGATGTCCTATTTAGAAGTTCAACCAGTGTTGATCGAAAGAATTGCTTCTAACAAAATGGCGGATCCATCATTAGCTGAGAGGATTAGAAATCTTGACGTTCGAACCGAGGTTGATGATTTGAAAGATTTTTCTCTTGACCAAAGAGGATTGTTAAGAAAGAAGGGACGGTTATGTGTTCCGGATGTTGAGAACCTGAGAAGAGAAGTTCTTAAAGAGTATCATCGATCCAAGTTTACGATTCATCCTAGAGTGATCAAGATGTACCAAGATATATAGAGGAGTTTCTATTGGGAAGGAAAGAAGAGGGATGCTGGCTTATGGGTTAGGCAGTGTGTAAACTATCAACAAGTGAAAGCCGTACATCAGAATCCGAGTGGATTACTTCAGCCTCTAGATATTCCAGTTTGGAAGTGGGATTCGATATCCATGGAATTTATTGATGGGTTGCCAAGGTCAAGGAGAGGAAATGAGAGTATATGGGTTATTGTTGATAGGCTGACCAAGAGTTTCCATTTTATTCCACTAAAGTCGACTAGGATGGCTCCTCTTTTGGCAAAGTTTTTCATGAAGAACATGGTTAGACTTCATAGAGTTCCTAGTAGCATAGGCAGCGATAGAGATGCTTTATTCAGTAATGAATTCTAGAAAAGCCTATAGGTTGTGTTTGGCACTAAGCTCAAGATGATTACCGCATATCACCCCCAGATGGATGAGTATACGAAGAGAGTCAATAAGGTACTCGAGGATCTGTTGATAGCATGTGTGTTGGACTTTGGTGGATCTTGGGAGGATTACCTGCATTTGGTTGAGTTTTTCTATAATAATAATTACCAGACTAGTATAGGAATGACGCCTTTTGAAGCTTCGTATGGAAGGCCACGCAAATCCCTTGCATATTGGTTGGAGACTGGAGACAGATTGGTCTTAGGTCTAGATTCGGTAAGGGAATCATCAGAAAAGATTGAGTTCATTCGAGAATGGATGAAGGAAGCTCGATCCAAACAGAAGAGTTATGCAGATAAGAGGCATAAAGACCTAGAGTTGTCAGTGGGAGATACAACTTTCATTAAGATATCACCAATGAAGGGTGTGCTACAGTTCAGGAAGTCAGGGAAACTGGCATAGAGATATGTTAGTCCATTTCAGATTATAGAGAGGATTGGAAAAATCGCATATAGAGTAGAGTTTTCAAGCAATATGGCAGATTTCCATAATGTATTTCATGTGTCTCATCTTCACAAGTATGTGCATGATCCAGAGGCTACCATTGTTTAGGCAGACTTGGAGGACCTGATAATGGAGCCTGATTTGACCTTTTTTAGACAATCAATTCGGGTTGTAGCGAGAAATGAGAAAAAATTGAGGAACAAGACAGTCAGTTTGGTGAAAGTTCAATGGAGCGACAACGAGAAGGACAATACTTGGGAGACAAAGGACATGATTCGAGATACTTATTCTGATCTACTTTGAGGGTATGTCTATATTAGATTTATACAGATATTTCCTTGTCAGGTGGACTAGTATGGTTGTTAGGAGTCGTTACAGATGATTGCTATGATTAATATTTAGTCCTTAATGAATTTCGTGGACGAAATTCTTTAAGGTGGGGAGCCTGTAACACCCCTAATTTTTGATGACATTATTCAGGAGATTTAATTAGATAAATAAAATAAAATAATGTAAATGTAAGTTATAAGGGGATAGAGACTTGAATTAAATTATTAATGGCCGAGCCTAATAAACTAGTTAATGGACTAAAGAATGGGTTTTTAGACATAAGGGTTATTAAGAAATTGCCTTCCAAAACTCCTACCCTTATATATATTTTCCTTCCTCCCATTTCTTGCAATTTACGACATTTTAAAATGCAACCCAAAATATAGAGTAACGGCCGACCATTAAGGAAGAAGAAGAAACTCAAATTAAAGCTTGAGAATCATGCTTAGGGGAATCCAATCTCAGTCCAGTCTCCTTATCTAGATCGAGGTGAATAATAATTCCCTCTTTATTTTTGGTTTGAATCTTATATTTTGTAGATTTAAGGGATAAATTCGTTTTAAGATGAATTGAATGATGAATGATTGATTTATGATTTATTTGATTTAAACAAGATTGTTTAAAGGAGTTTTTATTCGGCTTTAGGTCAAAACCGAGATTAAGTGATGTTTAAATGCCATGGGAACATTTTATGTTATGAGAAACATGATTCTGGAGTTGGGTTTCAATTTTGAGAATTTTCCAAGCTATGAAAAATTATTATGAATTTCCAAAGGAGATTGTGGTTATTTGGGTTTATAAATTTATTATGGAAAATATATTGAGGATTTGGGTCTTGAATTTTGATATGATAGATAAAATGAGTAAAGTGATTTTTTAGGGATTTTTCAAATGTGATTTGCTTTGCAAAATAAATTATTTTAGAAGAAGGACTTCTTTGCAAAATTGGTTTTGATTAATGGAAGGGGTTAATCGATTAACATAACCATGGTTTAGATCTGATTAGCGGTAGTTAATTTTTGAACAGAATTTGAAAAGGTAAAGGCAACCAATCTTGTGTTGACACGTGGAAGATTAGTTAGAGAAAAGTTAGCTTAAAGTGGTAAAAACCAGATTTGCATCAAAAATTTGGTTCCCCCTACTTAGGAAAGCGCCTTTCAACACAGTAGCTTCCACCTTCATCCTTGTTGAAACCAACCATGCAAAAACCAATGCACAAGGTATCACTATGATGGTACCTACTGAATTGGAGATAGGCGGAAAGTTGGGTGTCGAAAGTATAGCTTCCGAAGGGTCCAAAAACTTTGTTTGTTTTTAAAACGAAAAGCGGCTACATATGTTTTTTTTAAGCCTTCATCAGTGTCGAAGCATTTGGTTTCTAAAGAGGATTTAAAGAAGTTTCAAAAAGGTTGCCATTAACTTATAATTTCTTTCGACTGAGTTCTTTACTTAAGAAAGAATGTTTTAAAAGAAGAAGTTCCAACCTAGTCGATACCCTGCTGCAGTTCTCTGACCCTTCGATGGTATTGAAGATCTCCATGTTATCGAAAGGGTACTTTGTCTTATAAAGTGTAAGCCACTTACTATAGCCTTCGAAAGGGGTTAGGTTATGAAGGTGATGGTTTCGAAAGGGGTTTCATCACCAACATTCTAATGTTTTACCTAGATGTTTGATGCTTTCGAAGGAGATAGTACCGACGCCATCAATTTTTCCCCTATATTTTACATGATAAAGGATGGTTTTAAAACAAATGATTTTGACTATATTTAATTTGTCCTAAATAATATTTTAAGTATGAACCCAATGCTTTCGAATGGGGTACTTTCAATGATTTCGGAAGGGTTACTTCCAATAGTATCGAAAGGGGTACTTTCAACTTGTTTCGAAGCCAGGCTTCTAAAGATTAATTATTAATACTTTAATGTATTCGAAGATTTCAAAAGGAGATTTTAATGTATTAAAAGGCAGGAGCCTATTTATTTGAAGAAAGATTTTAAGACTTTCAAAGGAGGTTATCCTATGAAATCGAAAGCTAGATTTTGAAGGTATCGAAAGGTTATGACCCAAACTCTATTTTTAAAGGAAAAATCCATGGAAATATTAAAGGAGTTTTTATAATGGTTTTAAGAAGAAGCTATCTTTGATAATTAAACCTACAGGAGTGATATTGCTATAGTGTTATTTTGCTTCTTCTAATATGAATATATTCACTTTATAATGGACCCCTAATTGCATTTTGGAGAAAAAGGGTAGGAGAACCAGTTGGGTTAACCCAGTAGTGAATATAAATTGAATAAATTTCTGAATGAGTAGAATTGCATCCAGGAGGTTAGAAAGACCAGAATATAGGATGCTAAAATATAAAGGAAAGATATTGGCATAGGCCAATAGGTTTACAGTAAGCCCTTGAAAATTGTATGATATTGGCAAGGACAATAGGTTCATAGTCAGCCCATGAAAACTATGTACAAAAGAAGATGTCAGATAGACAGGTTCATAGTTAGTCCATGAAAACTATATGAAAAGGGAGGTGTCAGATAGAGAGGTTTATAGTTATCCCATGGAAACTATGATTGGATACTGGAAGGGCCAGTAGGTTTGTAGTTAGCCCATGAAAACTATATCCGGATGAAATATTGACAGATGTTAATAGGTTCCTAGTCAATCTATGAAAACTAGGGTAAGAAGAAAGGAGGTTAGGGTTACCAATGGGTTCGTAGTCAAAACATGAAAACTAGGATGAGAGTAAGATATTAGAATCACCGATAGGTTTAGCAATCCCATGAAAACTATGCAATTGGACAAAGATTCCTTAAATTTTTAGGCGGTTATTATTCAGCCCATGAAAATTAATAGATTAACAGTAATCCTAGAAACTATAATTGAGGTAGATAGTCTAAAGTGAATGAGGACGGGTAATCCCAAATTAATTCATTTGTTTAGCATATCCTCATATTATACTGTTTTGAATTGTTTTAACCATGCAGGAGCATAGTATATGGCTTTATAAAGGTTTTGAGATACTAGTGAGGGAAACCCATTTCACTAAGTAGCATGACTCACTAGATATCTGTGGCGACCCAACTTCCTATCTGCAGAAAGTCGCATCACTAATGAAGAAAGAAAGGGATGGAAGAAGAAAAGAAAGAGAAAGAAGAAACACAACAACATCAGAAACTCACAGCGGAACGAATGAAATATAATATATCACATAAAATATTACATAGTATCATATTACATCAGAGTACACAACTTATACAACACATATTAGACAGTTATAAACATCTGTCTAACTATAACACTCAAGATATCACAAGACACAGATACAAACAAACACAGTGGAACCATAATATATCTACACGTGGAAGCCTCCTGCTCCATATCTCCTCCAGAATTCGTCAAGCAAACCTGAATCACTTGACTACTCATACATAATATGAGTACCCAAGAGTTTAATAAAACAGAAAATAAACACTCGGGTCTGACAGGGGTCTGGTGTGAGTAAACGAGTTAAAATTGCTTAACTTTAGAAAAACCTTTGAAAAGAAAAGGTATCACGTAAGACTTCCCACACATAAACATGGAAAAGTTTTTACCTTACGCTAACCAAAACATTTGATAGGAAATCCAGTGATATTATAATAGTGTCTAGGGTTTTCAAGTAAATAAGAAAATAGCCGAAATTGTTACATGATTAAATTCCAGCTACTAGCCACAAAAGTGGGTAATACAAACAAAACCGTAGGGTCTCGTAGGAGGAATGGGTTTCCATCAATGACAAGGCTACTGGGTTACCGCCCGTCACAGTACGTGGCCTAGATCAACGTAACAAGGAGTACGCCCGCTCCCCTGTAACACAAGGCCGGGGCCATCCCTTACTGGACAGTCCCGAACAAGACGACCCCGCAGTTGGCTGCGACCCAACTGCCCACGCAGCCGAATAAAAAGGGACTTCTAGACAGGGGAAAATCTTGTCCTGAAATGGGCGCTACCCACCTAGCCTTGCTATACCTCCCCTGTTTTAGGCATTCCCGGGTTGATGAGGCTTGAGGCTGTGATTAACTTTATAGAACATATCTCTTAGAATGCTCATCGTCCGCCTAACGATGTTCTGAAAGCATTCAATCCATACAAGTTCGTTCCGGGTTCGAACGAAACCGAAGGCACTATATCGTTGCACTCATATTGGAATCACTCTCAGAGTCAACGATCATAGCACTTGCACTCTAAATCACCATCTCGAACCTGTAATTACTATTTCCGTCAAACTCATTACAGAACCACCCTCAGAGTTATACTGACGTATAGTTCTTACACCTCGAGTCTTCACAAGGATTCACGACCTAACGTTTAATTGGAATCGATGTGATTTTCGGATATCCAAATATGGAAACCCGATCCCGGTCTCGCCGAAACCAAACGCCATTTTAATGTCCAAGTTGTTTAAGGTTTTAAACAGTTATACTTATATCCAGGATGATATAAACAAATAGATGAATCACATTATCACAATAGATAATTCATATCAACATTCATCTCTCAAAGCAGCATATCACATATCATAGATATCAAAATATCTAGTATCAACCAATCACCCAATATCAATCATCCAATATTAATCAATCATCCAATATCAATCAATCACCCATAAACAAAATTGATTAACTCTTAATCAATTTGATTACCAAAATCCTTCTTCGTTTATTTGTTCCAAATAAATAAATAAATCTTCTCTTAATGATCTTCTTTAATTAATCTTCCTTGATTAATTATCTTTAATTACATTCAAGTAATTACTCTTTAACCATATATAGTAATTAACCTTTAATTACTATCATTAATTACAATAATTAATGATCCTTCATTTACTTCCATTGATTAATCAATTACAATTAATTACATTAAACCTTAATTAATTACAATTAATTAATCATACTTAAATTAATTACTTTTATTAATCAACCTTGATTAATTCATTAATTAAATAATGATACTTATAAATTAATAATTCCTTTAATTAGTTAAATAATTAACTTGTAATTAATCATCTCATTAATCATAATCAGTATTTAACAACTTGTAATTACTTATCTTAATTAGTTAACTTCTTAATTAATTATATTAATCCTTGATTAATTAATCCAATTAATTAATCTTTAATTACTTCATTAAGTAATTATTAATCAATTTAAATTAATAAAATAATCCTTAATTAATTACTTTATTAATTAATTAAATTTTAATTGATTACACTTAGTAATTAATCTTAAATTAATCACATTCATTAATTAATTAATCACATTAATTAATTAACTAAAATAATTAAGTAATTAACTCTTAATTACTTACATATGTAATTATCTCTAATTACTTCATTAATAAATTTTGATTACTCTCTTAATTAGTTACTTAACAGGTAATTAATTCCATTATTGAATAATCCTTAATACTTTAATTAATTAATTACTCCATAATTAATTAACTTCAAACAATTATATTAATTAATTCCTTAATTACTAACAACTAGTGATTAACCATTAATCACTTCAACTTTAACTACTCCCATGAGTAATTTCCAGTAACTACTTCCATAAGTAATTACCATTTCTTAATTACCTTCAATAATTAACCAATAATTACTTCATTAAGTAATTACACTTAATTAATTCATAATTAAGTGATTATTCAAAATTAAATAAACAATTAACTTATTAGTTAAAATTAATTAAATAATTAATTAATTAACTTCTTATATTTAAAAACCCTTAATTAATTAAGAAAACATTAATCTTAATTAACAAATCATATTTATTAAGTACTCTCAAATTCATATCAAAATAAGTTAACATTATCTATCTTCATAAATAAGTTATTTGAAATTGATCAACTTTTAACAACTCAAAAACAAATTATTCAATTTGGTTTTCAAAATCAGAACAATAACCTTATTTGAGAATAAGGCATTTAGAAATCAAATTTAAAATTTAAAACACTTTAGTTATCAAATTTAAACTTATTTATTTTCAAAATAATTTGAAAACTTAAGTTATTAAACCATTACTTAAACTTTTAACTTAAGACTTTGATTTAATTCTTTGAATTAAAAACACTTCTTTTAAAACTAGAATTAAATTAAGATAATTACTATCTAAGCAAACATCTTAAAACATTTTAAATTTGAAATATAAATTCAATTTTACACTTTTATAAGTTTGATTAACATTCACTTTTTAAAGTTTTGGTTTACATTTATTTTAAAACAATAATTTTTAACTTTGAAAAGTTGTTTATTTTATAAAACTTGTTTATAATTTTAATCTTGATCTTAATTTATTTTAAACAACCGGTTTTAATTTGCAAACTAATGTCATTACAGTACTTAGCATTATACAGTACTATCAGAAAGCATGCGACCAAAAATCTCGAGCCAGACACTCATATCACACGCGACTGCCCTGAAGACACCCCCATTCCCCTATGCTTCGAGTCGCCCCCGAAAAACAACGCGAGCTAAACTTCGAGCCGACTCTGTCTTTCCCAATCAAGCATCCCAGTGCACACACACACGCACTTGTGCACGTCTCCCAACACCTCCGACCAAACTTGGTCGTCGCGACCATCGACGTCGGGCACACTAATGCTCTCGAACCCCAAACCAAACCCAGATTCAAGAATATGCACTCGAATCAAAAATTCGACCTCAAGCTCGAACAACTGCAGCTGCTCGAACCCCAAAATCACCCACGGCCGATCACCACATTGCCGTTAAACCTCGCCGACCCTACCACAGAACTGCCACGTCACGAACTTCGTCCTTCCCAGAAGTGATCGCCTCCGGTCCAACTTCCACTACGCAATTTCCTCTAAAGACAAGCCGAGCAAAAACAAGGCTAAAACCCTAACATTCCCAAATCCTATCACCTTGTCGCATGATAAATTGTGCGACTATTTTTCCCTACATCCTTACCATCAAAGCTTTCTTCGATCAAAGTCTCGACTCCGTCCAATTTGTCGATAGACATGAATTGGCGATAAACCCAAAAACTCATCATCTCTGATTTCGCAGAAATCCCTTAAATAAAAATTATGATTTAGGTACGTAAATTCATCATTTCCAATTATTTACCTATTCCTGGAGTCAAATTACAGAATTATGAGTATTAATTTTTGACATGCAAATGATTCTTACTGTATATTCTCATTTAAAAATAATTTACTCAAATAAAAATCCTAATTCCATTTTTAAAATCATCCTTAAACATTAACAAACAACTTCCATTTGTATTTTGAAGATAAATGTTGATTTGATTTAGAGATTTGAATTTCTGAAGCAAATATGGTCTGTGAAACAACAGAGAACAGAACATACATACAGACATACTTTCACACATATATTCATACCAATTCAATTATATAAAAACTGAAAAGTTTTCATGCAACATCAATAACAATTCACAGATCAATACATGATTAGGTTAAACTGTTTTTAAAAACAATTTACTCACCTTTATAAAGTTGCAGAGAAGTTTCAATTTATTTTATTTTCCAGGCACTTGAATCATTAATCTGGAAAAACTGAATGCATGCCTTCAAATGACTTGCTGATGAAATGAATCCTTGTATGTTGAAATTGTAGTTTAAATTTGAAGGTTTCAGCTTTGATAATTACAGATTTGATCTTGCTTTTGATTTCCATTTGAATTTGCAGCTACTTTCAAACTTGATTTTGCAGATTTAGTTTTCAGGTTTGATTTTGTTTTTATTTTCTTGTTTTCTCATTATTAATTTTTTCTTTGTTCAGCTGAGAAAAATGGAAGAAGAGTTGCAAGGTTTCTATTTAGTTATGTTTATAAAAATTAAAGAAAATAAGTTTTAAATGAAGACACTTGTTAAAAATTTACACTTGTCACTATATTAGCTTATTTTACTTACATGTGTTGTTAGAATGACTTAAGAGAGTTACACATGTTACTTATGTATTTTTAATAAATTTTTATTTAATTTAAATGTAAATATAACTTACCTTTTAAGTTACTTAGTTAATAAATATTAGTTTACCTTTAAAAGAAAATATGCTAAAACTAATTATAAATATAAATAAATTCTTTATACATGTATTTTAAAATCTAAAACATATATATATAACCTTTTAAAATTTAAGCATTTTTAAAAGAAAAACAAAACAAAACGTTAATTAAATCCTTTTTACACTATCATATTTAAAACAACAATTATCTTATATTTTTTAAACAATTGAATACATCTTAAATTATCTTTTGAAAAACATTAATTCTAAAACAAAGCTTTAGAGTACAATATATTCATACATATATAAATTATTAATATATTAATTTAAATTAAATTTCAAAAAAACATCAAATTATAACATATACATACATATATATTACAATTTGAAAATTTATCTTTATTTAAAACAAAAGATATTCTATTCACAATATATATCAAATATATATTATAAATAGAATAAAAATTTATTAGCTTTGAAAAATAAATCTTATCAACTTTAAATTGTAAAAAAGAAATATTGATCAATATTTCTAGATTAAACATTTATTAACCTTTAAAAGATTAAATTTACCAATTTAAATTAAAATTATAAAGAAAAATTATCAAATCAAATAAATTATTAACTCAGATTATTAAATTGATATTGCCTAAAATTCCGGGTCGTTACAATCCTCCCCCCTTAAAAGAATTTCGTCCCCGAAATTTAAAAGCAAAGGAAATTTAATAACCCAGCAAAGATTTCAATTTTAAACAGCAAAGCATTCCTATCAACCAGTAACTAACAACCATAGCAATCAATCAATCAAACAAACCTAACCAATTATCCTGACACAAATCAGAATAAATATCCTAACACTATCTAGAGTTTCCCAAATATAAATCACTGGGAGACTCGCTCTACAGAAGCTAGACAAACTACACCACCAAAATCCAGAGCTCCCCTCATCTCAAGATCCATCAATCTGAACAGAACATCAGACTATACCCAAGTCTAGCTCAACTTCCAAATCCAACTGATCTACAGATTCAACAACCAACAATGAATCATACACGTACTCCCTCAGAGATACGTGAAATATAATGAATTCCAGCTATCGAAACTGGCAATTCAATCTTATGCTATCAAAACACAGATAAGAAATCTCAAATGCCTTAGAACTAGCCATCCAATCTTACCCAATTACTGTTCTCTTAACCAGAGAAAACTTAACAGCAATGAAGTCTCCAACTTCGAATTCCAAACTCCTTATCTCATATCTGCATAACTCAACAGACAATCCTGGGCTGCCAATCTCTTCCTGATCAGCTCAACCTATGCTGATACTTCCAGGAACAACTACACCAAAACAAACCAGTTTCTGCATCCTATTTAACAGAAAAGTCTTCCAAAATCCGTCGAAATCCAGAACACAAGCTCTACTTCCTAAGCAATAGCAAACTGAACTTGCTTCCTTCCTCGCACAGCTGCTACCTCGCTTCCGCTGCACAACTCTGATTTTGGAATAAATGAGAATACCGTTGATGAACACGAGTACAAACTTATCCAATATATCCGAGAAACTTTGTTCATCAAATCCATAAAATCTTAGTGACCCTTCTGACTCAGTCACACAACCTTATAGCAGAATTCCAACTCAAAATCTAGATCTGACTAATCCAAATTCCAAAATATTCTGAGCTACTACACCAACTCTTCCTTCCAGGAACCAAAACAATATGGAACTCAACTGCAGATGCAGACAAACTTCTGATTACATCAGTAACTCCTATTACCACATGAGAATCCTCAGTCTCAAACAAAAGATTGCCCAAGAAAAATTCCCAAATAAATCGCAAGTCACTTTTGCGATCATACGTAGTTTGGATTCCAAATAAACTGTCCTCTCTTTACCAAATAGAACAGCTTTAAGCTTTTACAAACAAGGTTAACCCTTCAAGAAAACATTCACCAACCGCCCAGACTGCTGAAAGAAGAATCACAAAGATTCCTGAACCATCTAAGAAACGACCACACTACTGCTTCCAAACTCTACCTCGATGATACTGTAAAGCTAAAAGATCTTCTCGTCAGCACACCGATCACTTCGAACTGAACTACTACCATAGCCAACCAACGACTTCTAATCCAAAGGCTCCTCGAAAACCAAAACCATCAACAAACCACACAACGGACATCCGAGATGGCAGATAACCTCTCAAGAAATTCGGGTTCCAAACAAAGCATCAACATCTCGCTCTCCTTAAGGAATAACAAATGAGACCATGCCAAAGCGAAACAACTTATAGACCTTAGTCTCATATTCCAAAATAGCCAACCTCCTTGCTAAAGATCAAGATAACTTCTACACAGACGAATCTTCCCTGCGGCAGGTAAAGACTGCTCCTCATCCACTTCTAAAACTGCTTCAAGAGAAAACATCTTCAGAAAATATCCATGGGTACTGCATCTCATCACGCAGTTACCAAGATACCATTACTTTCTTCTGCACTTCCGACAGATCCAAACTTCCACTTCAAAGATGGACTCTGAATCTTTAAAAGATTTCCTTCGGATATCAGAGAAATCCTTACTTCAACTACAGATCCTACTCGAGACAGTATTAGGTCTACAGTCTCGACAATACTTCCAACCTCAACATATGGACCTCTTCCATTAGTGGTAGTCATGTTACACACACACCACTACTCCATCTACATATAGAACTTATGTTGGAAAATCTAAACAGATAACCCAACAGATTAGGTAGATATAGATATATATAAATATATATAAAAATTACAAGTACTCTCTCTTAAGAAAGACACCACTCCAGAGCCTAGGTATTCACTCAACCTAATGCTCCGATACCAAATGTGGCGACCCGACTTCCTATCTCCAGAAAGTCGCATCACTAATGAAGAAAGAAAGAGATAGAAGAAGAAAAGAAAGAGAAAGAAGAATCACAACAACATCAGAAACTCACAACGGAATGAATGAAATATAATATATCACATAAAATATTACACAGTATCATATTACATCAGAGTACACAACTTATACAACACATATTAGATAGTTATAAACATCTGTCTAACTATACAACTCAAGATATCACAAGAAACAGATACAAACAAACACAGCGGAACAATAATATATCTACACGTGGAAGCCTCCTGCTCCATATCTCCTCCAGAATTCGTCAAGAAAACCTGAATCACTTAACTAATCATACATAATATGAGTACCCAAGAGTTTAATAAAACACAAAATAAACACTCGGGTCAGACAGGGGTCTGGTGTGAGTAAACGGGTTAAAATTGCTTAACTTTAGAAAAACCTTTGAAAAGAAAAGTTATCACGTAAGACTTCCCACACTTAAACATGGAAAAGTTTTTACCTTACGCTAACCAAAACATTTGATAGGAAATCCAGTGATATTATAATAGTGTCTAGGGTTTTCAAGTAAATAAGAAAATAGCCGAAATTGTTACATGATTAAATTCCAGCTACTAGCCACAAAAGTGGGTAATACAAACAAAACCGTAGGGTCTCATAGGAAGAATGAATTTCCATCAATGACAGGGCTACTGGAGTACCGCCCGTCACAGTACGTGGCCTAGATCAATGTACCGAGGAGTACGCCCGCTCCCCTACAACACAAGGCCGGGACCTTCCCTTACCGGACAGTCCCGAACAAGACAACCCCGCAGTTGGCCGCGACCCAACTGCCCACACAGCCGAATAAAAAGGGACTTCTAGACAGGGGAAAATCTTGTCCTGAAATGGGCGCTACCCACCTAGCCTTGCTGCACCTTCCCTGTTTTAGCCATTCCCTGGTTGATGAGGCTTGAGGCTGCGATTACGTTTATAGAACATATCTCTTAGAATGCTCATCGTCCGCCTGACGATATTCTGAAAGCATTCAATCCAAACAAGTTCATTCCGGGTTCGAACGAAACCGAAGGCACTATCTCGTTGCACTCATATTGGAATCACCCTTAGAGTCAACGACCATAACCCTTGCACTCTAAATCACCATCTCGAACCTGTAAGTACTATTTCCGTCAAACTCATTACGGAATCACCCCCAGAGTTATACTGACGTATAGTTCTTACACCTCGAGTCTTCACTTGGATTCACGACCTAACATTTAATTGGAATCGATGTGGTTTTCGAATATCCAAATATGGAAACCCGATCCCGGTCTCAGCGAAACCAAACGTCATTTTAATGTCCAAGTTGTTTAAGGGTTTAAACAGTTATACTTATATCCAGGATGATATAAACAAATAGATGAATCACATCATCACAATAGATAATTCATATCAACATTCATCTCACAAAGCAGCATATCATATATCATAGATATCAAAATCATCTAATATCAACCAATCACCCAATATCAATCATCCAATATTAATCAATCATCCAATATTAATCAATTGTGACGACCGCCCATGACTCCCGCACCAAAACAAGGAAATGATGCGCTGAAAGGCATGCCAGGCAGCCATGGGCAACCGTCAAGGGTAGAATAAACATCGCAGAATCTATCGCATAACTCACAGCGCATGTATAAAATACAATAGAGAAATATATGTATAGTGAAGCTTCATAACAGAATATCATCAAATAAGCATCTTAGAAGTTTGATACAATCATCAGAACAGTCAATACATCAAAACCTCACTACAAAGCACTCAAAGTATATACAGCGGAACACCCAGTACATAATATGAAATAATATGCAAAAGCCTCCTGCTCGTCTTCGTCATCATCAACGTAGATCTTCAAGAACAGCACCTGTCACCTGCTACCTAGTCTGCCCATCCCAACATGGATGAACAGCTCAAGGTAATAAAAGAGACATAAAACCTTGAGTCAGACAAAGTCTTAGTGAGCAGTAAATCAACTATCAAACATACCAAAAGAGCATAAGGGATAAAAGGAATAGGAACCAAACCATCCCACTCTGCCTCTTTCTACAGTGATAGCCCCAGACACACACTAAAGAGAAGCAAGCATAACATGGCAGACAATTAAAGTAAAGCAATAATCATTCGAGTCAAGGTCGATGTTTTCCAAATACAAACCCCCAAGGCCTAAACCAAGATCAGATAAGCACCCGGAAAACACCGCTCTTGAGACCGAATGATGATACAACCAAACGTCCAAACATCCATGACTCTGGCTATCACTGTTATCATTGCCTTGATTTCACCGTTAGTTGAATGACCACCTGTCAAGGGCTAATGGTAACCCCGGTTCTAGACATAACTCCGCACGTCGTCGCAGCCCGTGCCTAGGAATTTTCGCAACTACCCAGAGTACTAGCACGTCGTCGCAGCCCGTGCTTGGAACGTCGTCGCAGCCCGTTCCAACGTACTCTTGCTTTGAGCATGCTAGAACCTTCAACAACGATGAAATCTCAGCCTCCTAGTCATCCTCCTCGACGACTATTTCCATACTAGCTCAAGCGCCTCTCAAGTTAACCATTATCAACCAACTCGCATCGCATCATCGAGTTATCAACATGCTTGGGATGATCCCGTCTGGATTAAACCAAGGCTATCTCACATCATGCTTCGCTTTATCGCATCATAGCAAAGTCTCATCTCAACATCATGGCTTGCCTCATCGCATCATGGCAAAGTCCCATCTCAACATCATCTAATCCATACATATGAGCTTCAACATCCGCTTCATATGTCACAAGCAGCTTTCCTTATTCAAGAGCCTTTCCACTTAGCTTTTGAACCATCATCAACCAACTTGATCAAATCAAGCTATATATCAACTAATCAATCAAATCAAACATTAATCCAAGCAATCAATCATTCAAACAAGATCTAAATAAACAATTACAATGATAATGGCAATTTCGTAAATAAATGAGCATAGATCTAACATACATAAATCATGGGTTTTTAGCATGGATCTAACAAATATAAATCATGGGTTTTGTCTCTTCAACTTGATAAATGAACTTGTATAAGTAAACATCTTCATGAGTAGTGGATCTACACTTGGATCTAAGGAAAAAAAATGCATAAAATCACTATCTACAACACTCCAACAAACCACCAAACCAATATACTCCTTTGGGTCCGTGTGAGAGATAACCACCACTCACCGAATCACCCAAACACTTCAAAAACTATCAACTTCAGATCTGGACAGCGAAGATTCAAGCTTGATTCGACGAAATCCCGCTTGAAACGATGAAATCTAGCTTCGTTGGATGAAGATCTTCAACTTTGGCTCTTGGATCTTCGATCTTGATCTTCGATCTTGGATGGATGTTAGAACTAGATTAGAGTGGAGAAAAGAAGATGAAGAAATGTTGTAGTCGAGCTCTCAAATTGGCAGCACTTCGTCGCTTCAAAAACCGGTGCCAAAAAAATGAGCCAAACCCCTCTATTTATAGGCTGGAAACCCCATGAGTCGTCGCCCCTTAAGTCGCTCACGACTTATCCCATGAGCCGTCCACGACTCATCAGCATGATATACGACTCGTCGAGCCCAGCCAACCTATCCTTAACTCGTATACGACTCACCAACCTAGCGACATACGACTCAGCCATTTCCACGACTCAACAGGCACTACAACCTAACACACACAGAACCAACCGACTTATCCTATGCGCGGCCTAACTCATACACGAGCTACGACTCAACGGCTTACGACTTATCGAACCCAACGACTCAACTGGGAAACGACTTATCAATGTCACGACCTAACGCTAATAAGCTCACGACTTAACGGACAGCACGAGTTACGACCTATCACTAAGTCGCTAACGACTTAGCCTTATACTGAGTCGCTCACAAACTAACCCGTTAACCTCCTTAGCTTGGTAACACACTATCTCCATTATCCCACTAACCCGTAGGTCGCTGCTTCTCTTAACTCGCAACTCTTAGGTCGTTAACTCATCCCAAACAACTAAGTCGCCAACTACTGCAAGTTGCTACACCCAACCTATCTTCCTCACGACCCAAGCTACCCATAAGTCGTTTACGACTTAAGAACCCCACACGACTTAGGCCAAGGACGACTTAAACAACACTAACGACCTAGAAATTCTACGATTTATCGACACGTAAAATAGGGTCGTTACATTCTCTCCCCCTTAGGAATTTCGCCCCCGAAATTCCAAGAGAAAAACAGCAACCAAAACTATTCTGCATGCCTACCATCCATAACAATCAACAAACCATGCATCCAATTCTAGCCTAGCATGCAGAATTCTAAGATTAGAACAAGTTACAAATTCATGAGATGTCACGACACCTTAGGGCCATACCTCGAAGAGTTCAGGATGAGCTGCCTTCATCCTCTCTTCCTCCTCCCACGTACAGTCGTTAACATCATCACTCCATTGTACCTTGAGCAACGTAATCGCCTTCCTCCTAAGCTGTTTCGTGTCGGTTTCAACAACACGAAGCGGCTTACGAGGTCTCGTAACCACTGGATCAACCTCCAAATCTTCACAGCTATCAGCAGAAACCACCGTAGTTGGGTCATGCACATACTTCCGTAGATACGATACATGAAAAACATTGTGCACACCCGCCATCTTTTCCGGTAACTCGAATCTATAAGCGAGCTTTCCAATTTGCTCGATAATCGGGAATGGTCCAACAAATCTCGGAGTTAACTTTCCTTTCTTCCCGAATCGAATAACATTCTTCAGAGGAGAAATCTTCACAAAAACCATATCACCTACGTCGAATTCCAAATCCTTACGACGCTTATCGGCATAACTTTTCTGACGATCTTGGGCTGCCTTCATTCGTTGCTGAATGATCTCTATACAATCCGTAGTCTGTCGAATCATCTCCGGCCCAAGTATCATCTTTTCTCCAGTTTCCAACCAACATGTCGGAGAGTTACACGGTCTTCCATACAATGCCTCATATGGTGCCATACCAATACTCGACTGATAACTGTAATTGTATGCAAATTCCACCAAATGAAGATGATCTTCCCATGATCCTCCGAAGTCCAAAACACAAGCTCTGAGAAGATCTTCCAAAACTCGGTTGACTCTCTCAGTCTGACCATCTGTTTGGGGATGATAAGCTGTACTCAAACACAACTCGGTTCCCAAAACTTCCTGGAATCTCTTCCAAAATCCACTAGTGAACAATGGGTCTCGATCGCTCACTATACTCTTCGGAATACCATGGAATCGAACTATCCACTTAACATACAACTCAGCCAACTTCGATGCAGTCCTAGTCGATCGAACAGGAATGAATCTTGCACTCTTGGTCAACCGATCTACTATGACCCAAATCCCTTCATTTCCTGCTCTTGTTCTAGGTAGACCATCGATAAAATCCATCGATATCTGTTCCCACTTCCACATAGGAACTTCTAATGGATGAAGCAATCCACTTGGCTTCTTCTGCTCTGCCTTAACCAACTGGCAATTCATACACTTGGACATAAAATTTCCAACTTCCTTCTTCATACCTTCCCGGTAATAAGTTCTCTTCATATCCCGATACATCTTATTTCCACCTGGATGAATTGTCAACTTCGAGTGATGACTTTCCTTCAGAACTTCGTCTCTCAATTCATCTATGTCGGGAACAACCAATCGTCCTTGCTTCCGAAGCCAACCCTCTCGATCGACTTCGAATCCCTTATCCTTCTCTAGGTCCAATCCAGATTCCAAATCACGGATAATCTTGACAAGCTTATCGTCTCGCTTTTGACTCTCGCCAATCCTTTCCACAAGAGTAGGCCTTATTGATAAGCTTGCCAACATCTCAGGTTCCAATTCACATCTGGGCCTGAAATCAAATCCAGCCAAATACTCGAGACTCTTCCATTCCGAAAACATGGCTCCCAATCCGACATGTCTTCGACTTAATGCATCATCCACTGCGTTACCTTTTCCCGGAGTATAGGCTATACCAAAATCATACGATGCCAAGAACTCTAGCCACCGTTGCTGTCGAAGATTCAAATCCTTTTGAGAGAACAGATACTTCAACGACTTATGATATGTAAACAACTCGAATCTAACTCCCAATAGATAATGTCTCCACATCTTCAAAGCAAAAACAATTGCCGCTAACTCCAAATCATGAGTCGGGTAATTCCTTTCATGCGGCTTCAGTTGTCGACTTGCATATGCAACAACTTTATTCTTCTGCATTAGTACTGCTCCAAGTCCAGTACCACATGCATCGGTGTAAACCACCATCTCATCATTCCCACTAGGAATAGTCAAAACAGGAGCACTTGTCAGTCGCTCTTTCAGGATTACGAAAGCTTGCTCACACTTATCATCCCATCTAAACACTTGATTCTTTTTCATCAATCCTGTTAATGGTGCAGCTATCTTGGAAAAGTCTTTGATAAACCGACGATAATATCCTGCTAATCCAAGAAAACTTCTCACATCGGATGCATTCTTAGGTCTAACCCAATCCTGGATCGCTGCCACCTTAGTGGGATCAACCGCTATCCCATTTCCAGAAATAACATGGCCTAAGAATCTCACTTCACTCCTCCGGAAGTGACATTTCGAAAACTTAGCCTTCAGCTGATGTTTCCGCAAGATTTCCAAAACAATCCTCAAGTGTGTCTTGTGTTCCTCCTCAGTTCTGGAATAAATCAGAATATCATCCACGAAAACAAGCACGAACTTATTCAACTGATCTCTGAACACTCTATTCATAAGATCCACAAAATATGCTGGTGCGTTAGTCAACCCAAATGGCATTACCAGCCACTCATAAAAACCGGATGGTGTCCTAAAAGCAGTCTTCGGCACACTATCCTTAGCCACTCTCAACTGGTGAAATCCCGTTGCCAAATCCATCTGAGAAAACACCCTAGCTTCGTGAAGCTGATCAAACAAGTCATCTATTCTTGGCAATGGATACTTGTTCTTCTTAGTCACCTTATTCAGCTCACGATAATCAACACAAAACCTCAACGATCCATCCGCTTTGGTTGCGAACACAACTGGTGCGCCCCATTCGGACACACTACGCCGAATAAATCCTTTCTGTAAAAGGTCATCAACTTGCACCTTCAACTCTTGCTGTTCCCTAGGCGCCATCCGCCTAAGAGGCATCACAACGGGTCTGGCTCCCTCAACTAGATCGATACGAAACTCGATCTCCCTATGCGGCGGTAACCCTCTGACCTCGTCAAAGACATCCTCGAATCCATTCGCGATTGGCACCGATGACAGTCCATCCCGTGGAAAAACCAGCGAATACATGAAGCTCATGAAGACGCCTTCTTCATGCTTACATCGTATCACAACCTTTCGCCCCTCCACATTCTCGACTGTCACCTCCAATCTATCACAATCAATCCTTGCCGCATACTTCCTAAGCCAGTCCATACCCAAAATAATTCCGAACCCCGCAAAGTTCAGAACAAAACAATCACAAACAAAAGAGCAATCATGACTCGACACAACTAGACCACGGCATATCATACACAAACATGACGAACCCCCAACTGGATTAGTCACAACCAATGGCCTATCAACATTATCCGGTTCCAAACCTAACCGGCCTACAAGATCACCACAAACAAAAGAATGCGACGCTCCAGTATCAAACAACACTCTAACTAGAACACCACAAATGGAAAGAGTACCTTGAACCACCACACTCTTCCCTTTTTCTTCAGCAGTAAGAGCTTTTGAAAACGACGGCACAGCTCCCAAAGCATAAGCTTGCACAATCTGCCTGTCCTTCCTCGGCTCTGGACAATCTTTCCTGAAATGCCCTGGCTTGTCACAGTTGTGGCATTTCGCTGGCGCCTTTGGATTCCTACAATCCTTGGAGAGATGGCCCTTCTGCTGGCAATTATAGCAAGTCATTTCGCCCCTTGGCTTCTTATGGCCATCCTTACCCTTCTGTTGTTGTTGCTTCCTCTTCTTGTTTCCACCCTTCTGTGGCTTAAACCCTTCCTTGGTTACAGCAACAACAGAACTCTCCCTAGGAAACAAACTCTCATGCCTGAGATCTTTCTCCACAAGCTTCTCAAACGGATCGTCCAGATGATCCACCAACTGTCTTCCAAGATAAGCATCCAAACCGGTCACAAACTTCTCATTCTTCTGATAGGGAGAATCAATATACGATCTGGCATACTTGGACAAAGCTTCAAACTCAGAAACATACTCAAGAACGGGTCTTCCACCTTGCTTGAGCTCCAAAAACTTTTTAAACAAGACAGATTTCTGAGCCGTAGAGATGAACTTAGCTTCAAATCTAGCTTGGAATTGCTCCCAAGTAATCTCCTCCTCCGGAGTATCAATGGTGATAGAATTCCACCAATCCGAAGCTCTCCCCTGAAGTTGCCTTGATGCAAGCTTCCTCTTAGTTGCATCCTCAACTCCCAATACAAGCATCAATCCATCTTTGCACTTCAATGGTTGATTCCGTTCCCAAGAAAACCTTTCCTCCAAGAGAAGTATAGTCCTTGCAAAGCTTAGCAAAATCCACTGGTCTTGGAGCTTGAACTTGAACTCCAACATCTACTGATGGCCCCGAGGCTGGTATCCTTCTCATGATCGAAGTCATCATGGCCTCAAACATAGGAGCATAATCAACAGCTTCCCTAGTAGCACGGCCTTCCCTAGCAGCTGGTCTCCCCCTTCGACTCATCCTTATTATCTACAAAAAGGAATGACTTAGAACACCTTGAGAAACAACTGCATAAGGAGTTCAAATCCTTCTAAACTACTATATTATATATAGTAATCATTCATCAAAATACAATTACGTCTCTCATACGTAGTTACGTCAGCGAGCGTTGGCTAAAATCGATTAACCAAAGCTCTGATACCAAATGTGACGACCGCCCATGACTCCCGCACCAAAACAAGGAAATGATGCGCTGAAAGGCGTGCCAGGCAGCCATGGGCAACCGTCAAGGGTAGAATAAACATCGCAGAATCTATCGCATAACTCACAGCGCATGGATAAAATACAATAGAGAAATATATGTATAGTGAAGCTTCATAACAGAATATCATCAAATAAGCATCTTAGAAGTTTGATACAATCATCAGAACAGTCAATACATCAAAACCTCACTACAAAGCACTCAAAGTATATACAGCGGAAGACCCAGTACATAATATGAAGTAATATGCAAAAGCCTCCTGCTCGTCTTCGTCATCATCAACGTAGATCTTCAAGAACAGCACCTGTCACCTGCTACCTAGTCTGCCCATCCCAACATGTATGAACAGCCCAAGGTAATAAAAGAGACATAAAACCTTGAGTCGGACAAAGTCTTAGTGAGCAGTAAATCAACTATCAAACATACCAAAAGAGCATAAGGGATAAAAGGAATAGGAACCAAACCATCCCACTCCGCCTCTTTCTACAGTGATAGCCCCAGACACACACTAAAGAGAAGCAAGCATAACATGGCAGACAATTAAAGTAAAGCAATAATCATTCGAGTCAAGGTCGATGTTTTCCAAATACAAACCCCCAAGGCCTAAACCAAGATCAGATAAGCACCCGGAAAACACCGCTCTTGAGACCGAATGATGATACAACCAAACGTCCAAACATCCATGACTCTGGCTATCACTGTTATCATTGCCTTGATTTCACCGTTAGTTGAATGACCACCTGTCAAGGGCTAATGGTAACCCCGGTTCTAGACATAACTCCGCACGTCGTCGCAGCCCGTGCCTAGGAATTTTCGCAACTACCCAGAGTACTAGCACGTCATCGCAGCCCGTGCTTGGAACGTCGTCGCAGCCCGTTCCAACGTACTCTTTCTTTGAGCATGCTAGAACCTTCAACAACGATGAAATCTCAGCCTCCTAGTCATCCTCCTCGACGACTATTTCCATACTAGCTCAAGCGCCTCTCAAGTTAACCATTATCAACCAACTCGCATCGCATCATCGAGTTATCAACATGCTTGGGATGATCCCGTCTGGATTAAACCAAGGCTATCTCACATCATGCTTCGCTTTATCGCATCATAGCAAAGTCTCATCTCAACATCATGGCTTGCCTCATCGCATCATGGCAAAGTCCCATCTCAACATCATCTAATCCATACATATGAGCTTCAACATCCGCTTCATATGCCACAAGCAGCTTTCCTTATTCAAGAGCCTTTCCACTTAGCTTTTGAACCATCATCAACCAACTTGATCAAATCAAGCTATATATCAACTAATCAATCAAATCAAACATTAATCCAAGCAATCAATCATTCAAACAAGATCTAAATAAACAATTACAATGATAATGGCAATTTTGTAAATAAATGAGCATAGATCTAACATACATAAATCATGGGTTTTTAGCATGGATCTAACAAATATAAATCATGGGTTTTGTCTCTTCAACTTGATAAATGAACTTGTATAAGTAAACATCTTCATGAGTAGTGGATCTACACTTGGATCTAAGGAAAAAAAAATGCATAAAATCACTATCTACAACACTCCAACAAACCACCAAACCAATATACTCCTTTGGGTCCGTGTGAGAGATAACCACCACTCATCGAATCACCCAAACACTTCAAAAACTATCAACTTCAGATCTGGACAGCGAAGATTCAAGCTTGATTCGACGAAATCCCGCTTGAAACGATGAAATCTAGCTTCGTTGGATGAAGATCTTCAACTTTGGCTCTTGGATCTTCGATCTTGATCTTCGATCTTGGATGGATGTTAGAACTAGATTAGAGTGGAGAAAAGAAGATGAAGAAATGTTGTAGTCGAGCTCTCAAATTGGCAGCACTTCGTCGCTTCAAAAACCGGTGCCAAAAAAATGAGCCAAACCCCTCTATTTATAGGCTGGAAACCCCATGAGTCGTCGCCCCTTAAGTCGCTCACGACTTATCCCATGAGCCGTCCACGACTCATCAGCATGATATACGACTCGTCGAGCCCAGCCAACCTATCCTTAACTCGTATACGACTCAACAACCTAGCGACATACGACTCAGCCATTTCCACGACTCAACAGGCACTACAACCTAACACACACAGAACCAACCGACTTATCCTATGCGCGGCCTAACTCATACACGAGCTACGACTCAACGGCTTACGACTTATCGAACCCAACGACTCAACTGGGAAACGACTTATCAATGTCACGACCTAACGCTAATAAGCTCACGACTTAACGGGCAGCACGAGTTACGACCTATCACTAAGTCGCTAACGACTTAGCCTTATACTGAGTCGCTCACAAACTAACCCGTTAACCTCCTTAGCTTGGTAACACGCTGTCTCCATTATCCCACTAACCCGTAGGTCGCTGCTTCTCTTAACTCGCAACTCTTAGGTCGTTAACTCATCCCAAACAACTAAGTCGCCAACTACTGCAAGTTGCTACACCCAACCTATCTTCCTCACGACCCAAGCTACCCATAAGTCGTTTACGACTTAAGAACCCCACACGACTTAGGCCAAGGACGACTTAAACAACACTAACGACCTAGAAATTCTACGATTTATCGACACGTAAAATAGGGTCGTTACATTCTCTCCCCCTTAGGAATTTCGCCCCCGAAATTCCAAGAGAACAACAGCAACCAAAACTATTCCGCATGCCTACCATCCATAACAATCAACAAACCATGCATCCAATTCTAGCCTAGCATGCAGAATTCTAAGATTAGAACAAGTTACAAATTCATGAGATGTCACGACACCTTAGGGCCATACCTCGAAGAGTTCAGGATGAGCTGCCTTCATCCTCTCTTCCTCCTCCCATGTACAGTCGTTAACATCATCACTCCATTGTACCTTGAGCAACGTAATCGCCTTCCTCCTAAGCTGTTTCGTGTCGGTTTCGACAACACGAAGCGGCTTACGAGGTCTCGTAACCACTGGATCAACCTCCAAGTCTTCACAGCTATCAGCAGAAACCACCGTAGTTGGGTCATGCACATACTTCCGTAGATACGATACATGAAAAACATTGTGCACACCCGCCATCTTTTCCGGTAACTCCAATCTATAAGCGAGCTTTCCAATTTGCTCGATAATCGGGAATGGTCCAACAAATCTTGGAGTTAACTTTCCTTTCTTCCCGAATCGAATAACATTCTTCAGAGGAGAAATCTTCACAAAAACCATATCACCTACGTCGAATTCCAAATCCTTACGACGCTTATCGGCATAACTTTTCTGACGATCTTGGGCTGCCTTCATTCGTTGCTGAATGATCTCTATACAATCCGTAGTCTGTCGAATCATCTCCGGCCCAAGTATCAGCTTTTCTCCAGTTTCCAACCAACATGTCGGAGAGTTACACGGTCTTCCATACAATGCCTCATATGGTGCCATACCAATACTCGACTGATAACTGTTATTGTATGCAAATTCCACCAAATGAAGATGATCTTCCCATGATCCTCCGAAGTCCAAAACACAAGCTCTGAGAAGATCTTCCAAAACTCGGTTGACTCTCTCAGTCTGACCATCTGTTTGGGGATGATAAGCTGTACTCAAACACAACTCGGTTCCCAAAACTTCCTGGAAGCTCTTCCAAAATCCACTAGTGAACAATGGGTCTCGATCGCTCACTATACTCTTCGGAATACCATGGAATCGAACTATCCACTTAACATACAACTCAGCCAACTTCGATGCAGTCCTAGTCGATCGAACAGGAATGAATCTTGCACTCTTGGTCAACCGATCTACTATGACCCAAATCCCTTCATTTCCTGCTCTTGTTCTAGGTAGACCATCGATAAAATCCATCGATATCTGTTCCCACTTCCACATAGGAACTTCTAATGGATGAAGCAATCCACTTGGCTTCTTCTGCTCTGCCTTAACCAACTGGCAATTCATACACTTGGAAATAAAATTTCCAACTTCCTTCTTCATACCTTTCCGGTAATAAGTTCTCTTCATATCCCGATACATCTTATTTCCACCTGGATGAATTGTCAACTTCGAGTGATGACTTTCCTTCAGAACTTCGTCTCTCAATTCATCTATGTCGGGAACAACCAATCGTCCTTGCTTCCGAAGCCAACCCTCTCGATCGACTTCGAATCCCTTATCCTTCTCTAGGTCCAATCCAGATTCCAAATCACGGATAATCTTGACAAGCTTATCGTCTCGCTTTTGACTCTCGCCAATCCTTTCCACAAGAGTAGGCCTTATTGATAAGCTTGCCAACATCTCAGGTTCCAATTCACATCTGGGCCTGAAATCAAATCCAGCCAAATACTCGAGACTCTTCCATTCCGAAAACATGGCTCCTAATCCGACATGTCTTCGACTTAACGCATCATCTACTGCGTTACCTTTTCCCGGAGTATAGGCTATACCAAAATCATACGATGCCAAGAACTCTAGCCACCGTTGCTGTCGAAGATTCAAATCCTTTTGAGAGAACAGATACTTCAACGACTTATGATATGTAAACAACTCGAATCTAACTCCCAATAGATAATGTCTCCACATCTTCAAAGCAAAAACAATTGCCGCTAACTCCAAATCATGAGTCGGGTAATTCCTTTCATGCGGCTTCAGTTGTCGACTTGCATATGCAACAACTTTATTCTTCTGCATTAGTACTGCTCCAAGTCCAGTACCACATGCATCGGTGTAAACCACCATCTCATCATTCCCACTAGGAATAGTCAAAACAGGAGCACTTGTCAGTCTCTCTTTCAGGATTACGAAAGCTTGCTCACACTTATCATCCCATCTAAACACTTGATTCTTTTTCATCAATCCTGTTAATGGTGCATCCATCTTGGAAAAGTCTTTGATAAACCGACGATAATATCCTGCTAATCCAAGAAAACCTTGAGTCGGACAAAGTCTTAGTGAGCAGTAAATCAACTATCAAACATACCAAAAGAGCATAAGGGATAAAAGGAATAGGAACCAAACCATCCCACTCCGCCTCTTTCTACAGTGATAGCCCCAGACACACACTAAAGAGAAGCAAGCATAACATGGCAGACAATTAAAGTAAAGCAATAATCATTCGAGTCAAGGTCGATGTTTTCCAAATACAAACCCCCAAGGCCTAAACCAAGATCAGATAAGCACCCGGAAAACACCGCTCTTGAGACCGAATGATGATACAACCAAACGTCCAAACATCCATGACTCTGGCTATCACTGTTATCATTGCCTTGATTTCACCGTTAGTTGAATGACCACCTGTCAAGGGCTAATGGTAACCCCGGTTCTAGACATAACTCCGCACGTCGTCGCAGCCCGTGCCTAGGAATTTTCGCAACTACCCAGAGTACTAGCACGTCGTCGCAGCCCGTGCTTGGAACGTCGTCGCAGCCTGTTCCAACGTACTCTTGCTTTGAGCATGCTAGAACCTTCAACAACGATGAAATCTCAGCCTCCTAGTCATCCTCCTCGACGACTATTTCCATACTAGCTCAAGCGCCTCTCAAGTTAACCATTATCAACCAACTCGCATCGCATCATCGAGTTATCAACATGCTTGGGATGATCCCGTCTGGATTAAACCAAGGCTATCTCACATCATGCTTCGCTTTATCGCATCATAGCAAAGTCTCATCTCAACATCATGGCTTGCCTCATCGCATCATGGCAAAGTCCCATCTCAACATCATCTAATCCATACATATGAGCTTCAACATCCGCTTCATATGCCACAAGCAGCTTTCCTTATTCAAGAGCCTTTCCACTTAGCTTTTGAACCATCATCAACCAACTTGATCAAATCAAGCTATATATCAACTAATCAATCAAATCAAACATTAATCCAAGCAATCAATCATTCAAACAAGATCTAAATAAACAATTACAATGATAATGGCAATTTTGTAAATAAATGAGCATAGATCTAACATACATAAATCATGGGTTTTTAGCATGGATCTAACAAATATAAATCATGGGTTTTGTCTCTTCAACTTGATAAATGAACTTGTATAAGTAAACATCTTCATGAGTAGTGGATCTACACTTGGATCTAAGGAAAAAAAATGCATAAAATCACTATCTACAACACTCCAACAAACCACCAAACCAATATACTCCTTTGGGTCCGTGTGAGAGATAACCACCACTCACCGAATCACCCAAACACTTCAAAAACTATCAACTTCAGATATGGACAGCGAAGATTCAAGCTTGATTCGACGAAATCCCGCTTGAAACGATGAAATCTAGCTTCGTTGGATGAAGATCTTCAACTTTGGCTCTTGGATCTTCGATCTTGATCTTCGATCTTGGATGGATGTTAGAACTAGATTAGAGTGGAGAAAAGAAGATGAAGAAATGTTGTAGTCGAGCTCTCAAATTGGCAGCACTTCGTCGCTTCAAAAACCGGTGCCAAAAAAATGAGCCAAACCCCTCTATTTATAGGCTGGAAACCCCATGAGTCGTCGCCCCTTAAGTCGCTCACGACTTATCCCATGAGCCGTCCACGACTCATCAGCATGATATACGACTCGTCGAGCCCAGCCAACCTATCCTTAACTCGTATACGACTCAACAACCTAGCGACATACGACTCAGCCATTTCCACGACTCAACAGGCACTACAACCTAACACACACAGAACCAACCGACTTATCCTATGCGCGGCCTAACTCATACACGAGCTACGACTCAACGGCTTACGACTTATCGGACCTAACGACTCAACTGGGAAACGACTTATCAATGTCACGACCTAACGCTAATAAGCTCACGACTTAACGGGCAGCACGAGTTACGACCTATCACTAAGTCGCTAACGACTTAGCCTTATACTGAGTCGCTCACAAACTAACCCGTTAACCTCCTTAGCTTGGTAACACGCTGTCTCTATTATCCCACTAACCCGTAGGTCCCTGCTTCTCTTAACTCGCAAATCTTAGGTCGTTAACTCATCCCAAACAACTAAGTCGCCAACTACTACAAGTTGCTACACCCAACCTATCTTCCTCACGACCCAAGCTACCCATAAGTCGTTTACGACTTAAGAACCCCACACGACTTAGGCCAAGGACGACTTAAACAACACTAACGACCTAAAAATTCTACGATTTATCGACACGTAAAATACGGGTCGTTACATCAATCATCCAATATCAATCAATCAACCATAAACAAAATTGATTAACTCTTAATCAATTTGATTACCAAAATCCTTCTTCGTTTATTTATTCCAAATAAATAAATTAATCTTCTCTTGATGATCTTCTTTAATTAATCTTCCTTGATTAATTATCTTTAATTACATTCAAGTAATTACTCTTTAACCATATATAGTAATTAACCTTTAATTACAATCATTAATTACAATAATTAATGATCCTTCATTTACTTCCATTGATTAATCAACTATAATTAATTACATTAAACCTTAATTAATTACAATTAATTAATCATACTTAAATTAATTACTTTTATTAATCAACCTTGATTAGTTCATTAATTAACTAATGATCCTTATAAATTAATAATTCCTTTAATTAATTAAAAAATTAACTTGTAATTAATCATCTCATTAATCATAATAAGTAATTAACAACTTGTAATTACTTATCTTAATTAATTAACTTCTTAATTAATTATATTAATCCTTGATTAATTAATCCAATTAATTAATCTTTAATTACTTCATTAAGTAATTATTAATCAATTTAAATCAATAAAATAATCCTTAATAATTACTTTATTAATTAATTAAATTTTAATTAATTACACTTAGTAATTAATCTTAAATTAATCACATTCATTAATTAATTAATCACATTAATTAATTAACTAAAATAATTAAGTAATTAACTCTCAATTACTTACATAAGTAATTATCTCTAATTACTTCATTAATAAATCTTGATTACTCTCTTAATTAATTGCTTAACAGGTAATTAATTCCATCATTGAATAATCCTCAATACTTTAATTAGTTAATTACTCCATAATTAATTAACTTCAAACAATTGTATTAATTAATTCCTTAATTAATAACAACTAGTGATTAACCATTAATCACTTCAACTTTAATTACTCCCATGAGTAATTTCCATTAATTACTTCCATACGTAATTACCATTTCTTAATTACCTTCAATAATTAACCAATAATTACTTCATTAAGTAATTACACTTAATTAATTCATAATTAAGTGATTATTTAAAATTAAATAAACAATTAACTAATTATTTAAAATTAATTAAACAATTAATTAATTAACTCCTTATATTTAAAAACCCTTAATTAATTAAGAAAACATTAATCTTAATTAACAAATCATAATTATTAAGTACTCTCAAATTCATATCAAAATAATTTAACATTATCTATCTTCATCAATAAGTTATTTGAAATTGATCAAATTTTAACAACTCAAAAACAAATTATTCAATTTGGTTTTCAAAATCGTAACAATAACCTTATTTGAGAATAAGGCATTTAGAAATCAAATTTAAAATTTAAAACACTTTAGTTATTAAATTTAAACTTATTTATTTTCAAAATAATTTGGAAACTTAAGTTATTAAACCATTACTTAAACTTTTAACTTAAGACTTTGATTTAATTCTTTGAATTAAAAACACATCTTTTAAAACTAGAATTAAATTAAGATATATCTAAGCAAACATCTTAAAACATTTTAAATTTGAAATATAAATTCAATTTACACTTTTATAAGTTTGATTAACATTCACTTTTTAAAGTTTTGGTTTACATTTATTTTAAAACAACTTTTAACTTTGAAAAGTTGTTTATTTTATAAAACTTGTTTATAATTTTAATCTTGATCTTAATTTATTTCAAACAATCGGTTTTAATTTGCAAACTAATATCATTACAGTACTTAACATTATACAGTACTATCAGAAAGCATGCGACCAAAAATCTCGAGCCAGACACTCATATCACACGCGACTGCCCCGAAGACACCCCCATGCCTCTATGCTTCGAGTCGCCCCCGAAAAACAACGCGAGCTAAACTTTGAGCTGACTCTGTCTTTCCTAATCAAACTTTCCAGTGCACACACAAGCGCACTTGTGCACGTCTCCCAACACCTCCGACCAAACTTGGTCGTCGCAACCAACGACGTCGGCCACACTAATGCTCTCGAACCCCAAACCAAACCCAGATTCAAGAATATGCACTCGAATCAAAAATTCGACCTTAAGCTCGAACAACTGCAGCTGCTCGAACCCCAAAACCACCCACGGCCGACCACCACGTCACCGTTAAACCTCGCCGTTCCTATCACAGAATCGCCATGTCATGAACTTTGTCCTCCCCAGAAGCGATCGCCTCCGGTCCAACTTCCACTACGCAATTCGCTCTACAGAGAAGCCGAGCAAAAACAAGGCTAAAACCCTAACATTCCCAAATCCTATCACCTTGCCGCATGATAAATCGTGCGACTATTTTTCCCTACATCCTCACCATCAAAGCTTGCTTCGATCAAAGTCTCGACTCCATCCGATTTGTCGATAGCCATGAATTAGCGATAAACCCAAAAACTCATCATCTTTGATTTCACAGAAATCCCTTAACTGAAAATTATGATTTAGGTACGTAAATTCATCATTTCCAATTATTAACCTATTCCTGGAGTCAAATTACAGAATTATGAGTATTAATTTTTGACATGCAAATGATTCTTACTGTATATTCTCATTTAAAAATAATTTATTCAAATAAAAATCCTAATTCCATTTTTAAAATCATCCTTAAACATTAACAAACAACTTCCATTTATATTTTGAAGATAAATGTTGATTTGATTTAGAGATTTGAATTTCTGAAGCAAATATGGCCTGTGAAACAACAAAGAACAGAATATACATACATACATACTTTCACACATATATTCATACCAATTCAATTATATAAAAACTGAAAAGTTTTCATGCAACATCAATAACAATTCACAGATCAACACCTGATTAGGTTAAACTGTTTTTAAAAACAATCTACTCACCTTTATAAAGTTGCAGAGCAGTTTCAATTTATTTTATTTTCCAGGCGCTTGAATCATTAATCTGGAAAAACTGAATGCATGCCTTCAAATGACTTGCTGATGAAATGAATCCTTGCATGTTGAAATTGCAGTTTAAATTTGAAGGTTTCAGCTTTGATAATTACAGATTTCATCTTCCTTTTGATTTCCATTTGAATTTGCAGCTACTTTCAAACTTGATTTTGCAGATTTGGTTTTCAGGTTTGATTTGGTTTTTATTTTCAGGTTTTCTCATTATTATTTTTTTCTTTGTTCAGCTGAGAAAAATGGAAGAAGAGATGCAAGGTTTCTATTTTAAATTTAGTTATGTTATAAAAATTAAAGAAAATAAGTTTTAAATGAAGACACTTGTTAAAAATTTACACTTGTCACTATATTAGCTTAATTTACTTACATGTTTTGTTAGAATGACTTAAGAGAGTTACACATGTTACTTATGTATTTTTAATAAATTTTTATTTAATTTAAATGTAAGTATAACTTACCATTTAAGTTACTTAATTAATAAATATTAGTTTACCTTTAAAAGAAAATATGCTAAAACTAATTATAAATATAAATAATTCGTTATACATGTATTTTTAAAATATAAAACTTATATATATATATATAACCTTTTAAAATTTAAGCATTTTTAAAAGAAAAACAAAACAAAACTTTAATTAAATCCTTTTTACACTATCATATTTAAAACAACAATTATCTTATATTTTTAAAACAATTGAATACATCTTAAATTATCTTTTGAAAAATATTAATTCTAAAATAATGCTTTAAATTACAATATATTTATACATATATAAATTATTAGTAGATTAAATTAAATTAAATTTCAAAACAACATCAAATTATAACATATACATACATATATATTACAATTTGAAAATTTATCTTTATTTGAAACAAAAGATATTCTGTTCACAATATATATCAAATATATATATTATAAATAGAATAAAAATTTATTAGCTTTGAAAAATAAATCTTATCAATTTTAAATTGTAAAAGAGAAATATTGATCAATATTGCCAGATTAAACATTTATTAACCTTTAAAAGATTAAATTTACCAATTTAAATTAAAATTATAAAGAAAAATTATCAAATAAATTATTAATTCAGATTATTAAATTGATATTGCCTAAAATTCCGGGTCGTTACAATATCCAAATGATTTGGGATGGTAGATTATTATTTATTCCAAGCTTTATGTCTGACTTGAAGTTTTTGTTTTCCTCTTAAGCTTTCGGGTGCTGAATTTATTTTGAGTAGTTGAATGTTGGGGTTTTCGGCTAACTCTTAAGATAAATAAGCTTTCGGGGACGTGCAGGAGGCATGATAGCGATTTAGAGTTATCTTTTATTTTGATTCCATTGTGTTGATTGTAATGTCAAAGTTGTTATATATTCTATATATACTCTGATCATCTTCGGCGGCATCTTCATATGTCGCTTTGGGTGTATGTTGTAATAAATTTATTTTCTCTGAACGTGATTTATGATTTTGGGATTATGCAATCTATTGGAAATAATTTGGAATGAAATGTGATTTGGTTTGAAGTTTAAATTTTTTCCATATTCATGTGTTTCTGTGTATCAATGAACCTAACGCTGCCGTATTTGGTCGTCGATAATTAATAACTATGGATGACTGTAGCATCCGTAACCGTTAGTTTTGGGCCTCTAAGTAGGAGGATGTTACACAGTGGGATTTTGGGGTTGATGTGAGACATCTCCTATGATTAGTATTTATAATGATATGAGGTTAGTCCCAAATTCTATTCTAGCCTACATCGGGGTCTTAAGGGATTAAGTGGTTATTTGAGGGCTCGCGTCTTTTCCCCAAATGAAGTATTTAATGGTCGGGTTGGATTTAGGCACGGTTAAGGATATCTCGAAAGGGTCCATTTCAATAGGAAGTATTAAGCGCCATTGGAGATTTTCATGAAATGTCAATTAAATAGATACCTATAGGAAGTTCATCTTGGGAACATGTATTAAATGATGGGGACCTACCTCAATTGAGGTCTTAAATGGTTACAGTCTGCCTATTTTCCCTTGAATGGTTTTAAGTGGATTGAGTTATATCTCTCACATTTTTATATATTTATGGCGTTGGTTATGGATTATGGGATTAGGAAACCTGCTTTAGCAATGGAAGGTATTAAGTGGTTGTTTGAGGACCATCTCCTTTACTTGTATGAAGTATTAAATGGTTTAGTTATATAAGAGATGTTCTTATTTAAATTATACCGTTCAAGCAATAAAGTAATAAGGCTTGAAATTTCTATTCATCGGATACTTTTTGTTCCGACTCACTCCTCATTACAACACAGGTTAGAGAAGGACTTGATGATGCTTGAAGATGGCGATAATGAAGCTTGTGCCAGTTAATATCTATCTTTACATGTTATTTTTATTGTACACATAAATTGTATTTTTGAATAAAATTTTGTAATAGTGGCTGTTATGCATTATGACATTTGAAATGATTTGAAATAAATGAGTAATATTATTATTGTTATATTCCTTCCGCTATGAGTTCTGAAAGAATAGATAGATAGCTCCGTATAATTTTTTTATACCAACCAACAGCCAGCTATGGAATGGACCTAAGTTTCGATAGGCCTTTTCTGGGCCCGAATTTAGGTCAGTTTCAAGGTGGGTTGTTACACCAGTCGACACGAGGTTATTCCCAATTCTGTAAGGTAAATCTATCCAGTCAATCTGGCTACCAGTTCTTATGTATAACTGGAGTAATTTGAGATATCATGGTTGGGTTATGGGTCATAAGTTGTATTATGGATACAATAGGTGTAGGAGAGGTTTGCTTTGAGTTTGAGTTATTAAGAGGCTATGGTAGGATCCACCTCCTTTTTAAATGAGGTATCAAGTGACCTAACAAGATTTCTTACGATGTCATTTAGGAAGGACCATGTAGGGACCCACCTTAGGGTGGGTCTTAAATGACAAGGATATGCATAATGTATAGGTCTTAAATGATCAAAGTCAGCCTAACGCCTAGTAGAAGAGGTAGTAAGTGGTTTGGGATACTCCCTCTCACATCGTAGATGGTAGTGCGCTAGAATTCTAGACCGAAATGGCCTTCAGGCTTATAGAGGGAACTAATGATATAACAGAAAGAGCGATAGATGCATAACAGTTAAATTAGTACTAAGCTCTGTGTGTGAGTTAAGCTGTCTCTATGACCGATTGATTTAGGGTGACCGTTACACTTGGTATCAGAAGCTGACCAGAAGCTGGCCCGCTTGGGATGTGGGTATTAGATTGCCGTTGGGTGTACCTCTTTTCCTAGTTAAGAAGTATTAAGTGGCCGGGAATCTTTAGATTGTAAAATGTTTTGAATTATATACATATGTATATAGGCATATATGTGTATGTAGTTGTGCCTTAGGTAAGGATAAGCATATCATACGCGCACATGCATTAATTAGTTAAATAACAGACACAACGTTAAATAGAAGCCAAGTGGTATAAGTTTATGTTATGCGTATGTAATTTTTCTAGTCACAAGAACGTTGTTCCGAACCCCCTTCTTATTACAATACACAAGATAGATTTAGTGGAACGGGTTGCTGGCATTGAAACGACCCGCCTTATTCTCCACAATAAGACGCATCATTGTTAAGAGAGAAAGGGATAGAAAAGAGAAAGATAGAGAAGAAAGAAAGAAAACAACATCAGAATCTCAACAACGGAACGAATAAATTATATTAATCACATAAATATTACATAATCTCATATACATCAGAGTTACACAGCTTATACAGCACATACTAGACAGTTATAAACACCTGTCTAGTTATACAACTCAATATACAATACAAATATCAACACAGAGATCAACACAGCGGAACCACTATCTATCTACAAACGCTGAAGCCTCCTGCTCCATATCTTCTCCAGAATTAGTCAAAGCTAACTTGAATCCCCTGGCTGCTCGTAAAAATTTGAGTACCCAAGAGTTTAATAAAACAGAAATAAACTCTGGGTCAGACATGGGTCTGGTGTGAGTAAACGGTTAAAGTTACTTAACTTTAAAAACCTTCGAAAATAAAAGGTATCACGTGAGACTTCTCACACATAAACATGGGTAAGATTTTACCTTACACTGACCAAAATATTTGATAGGAAATTCTGTGATATTACATTAGGGTCTAGGGTTTTCAATAAATAGAAAATAGCCGAAATTGTAACATGATTAAATTCCAGCTACTAGCCACAAAAGTGGGTAATACAATCAAAACCATAAGGGCTCGTAGGAAGAATGGGTTTCCATCAATGGCAGGGCTACTAAGGTACCGCCTATCACAGTACGTGGCCTAGATCAACGTACCGAGGATCCACCCAAAATCCCCTGCAACACAAGGCTAGAACCATCCCTTACTGGACAGTCCCGAACAAGACAACCCCGGCAGTTGGAGCTCAACAACTGCCCACACAGCAGAATAAAAGGGACCTCTAGACAGGGGAAAATCTCATCCTACTTGGGTGCTACCCATTTAGCCTTGCCGCACCTCCCCTGTTTTAGCCATTCCCGATTGATGAGGCTTGAGGCTACGATTACCTTTAGAGAACATATCTCTTAGAATGCTCATCGTCCACTTGACGATATTCTGAAAGCATTCAATCCATATAAGTTCGTTACGGGTTCGAACGAAACCGAAGGCATTATCTCGTTACACTCATTTTGGAAACACCCTTAGAGTTAACGACAATAACCCTTGCACTTCAAAACTCCGTCTCGATCTTCACTTTGAGATGTCATGACCTATCTTTAATTTGCATCGGTGTGGTTTTCGGATATCCAAATCTGGAAACGCGATCTCGGTCTCATCGAAATCCAAAATGCCATCTTTTAGGTCCAAGTTGTTTAATAGATTTAAACAATTCAATTCAATACTTGAATTCACACAACACAAACACAGATAAATATTACACATTTATCAATGATATATCAAATATCATATTATAGAATATCACAACGAATCATCCAATAGATATCAACCAATTCAGATATTCTACTAAAACAATCATCCATAAGCAACAATAATTAATACCTATTATAATTAATTTAATTAACTTAAATTAAATCAATTACTTAAGAATTAATCACCAATTTTGCTTAATCAATCATTAATTAATTACAAATATTTTAAACTATACTTTACCCCTCTTAAAAATTTGTTTAAATATTATAAGTTTTATAAAACTTCATTTAATTTCAAACTAGAATTCAAAAGTTAATTTGAATCCTATCTTTAAATTCCTATTTTAAACTTTGTTAAAATACTGTCTTCCAATTTAAAAATCAATTTAAATTCAAAACAGACAGGTTTTAAAGACACCTGTAACAAACAAAATTTGACCCGAGGCCAAACAAAATCAAGTCGAGTTCCAAACCCTCCTGCTTCGAGCCATCCACTCAAAATACTCGAGTAAAGCTCGAGTACAATCCTGCTCAAACCAAAAAAACAACATCCATCAACACAAATGTGTACAGTGCACATGCACCGGCCGATCACCAGTTTCCGACCAACCCTGATGACTTAAACAATTCATCGATCACCCAAGCACCTCAAATCGATCACCAGAACCTTGTTTCCCTCATGAAATCAAAATCCAGGCCATCAACCCAAAACCGCTACTCAGACCCAACCTGGAAATCACCTCGACCATCCCTTGCCGATCACCAGAACTCCAGAGGCTCCGGCCAAAGCTTCGCCTACGTCTACACTTCCAAGGCCCAAATTCTGGTAACACTCGATCCATCATAGAAGAAATGCTGAAGTGATTTCCGAACTTCCACCAAACTAGGTTAAGAAACCTTCCTGGCTAACCACCATCGCCACACTCATCTGATTAACACTCTGACATTTTTTCCTAGACCTCTGATCATCCTTCTCCCTTCAGACCGAAATTCGACCCCTAATTCCATTGGGATCACCAGAGGAACCTCAAAACTTCAAAACTGATCAAACCAAAACTGATATCTAAATCTTCTACTAAAATTCATGATTTTTGTTTTAAAAATCATGATTTCATATGAGCATTCAAGTTATAAACCTCATTTGGTGATTTAATATGATTGATATTTTACTTATCTTAAGTAATTACTGCCCTTATGGTTTTACAGTGTAAATCAGATTTTATTTTCTCTTAATTATAATTTTTAAACATAAATCTTAAATAAACAAACAACTTTTGTTTAAATCTTAATCCCTAATTAAGATCAAATCAAATGATAATGGGATTTTATCAAATTCTTAGTTTTTAAAATAAGCACATGCAAAACAGGTACAGAACAGTAACCACTTACATATTTATATACACACACAGAAGATTCATCACATTCAAGCATACCAAGCACATTTATTTCTAGTAATTCATATGCAACAGATAGTTAACACTAATGCTTTTAAAATGTGAAGTTACTCACATTTTATTTAACAAATGAACAGAGCTTTAGATTGAAATTTTTGAAAAAAAATTCTTTCTACTGTCTAACAAATAGTTTTACACCATAATAATCAACTCCCATTATAACATCCCATGCTAAAATTAAATCAGGTAAAGTGATTTAAATCTTCTCTTTGAATATATTTTGGTTTGTTGCGATTAACAGAAACATACATATGTTAATTCAGTCATGCAACAAAAGTTCTATTTGTATACCCAGACAACACCCATCCCAAATCATATTATACTTGCTGATATCATTAATTGAATGAAGCTATACAGATGATTTAATCTTAAAGAAATTAAAGTCTACTCACCTGTTTTGAAAGCTTAAAACTGAAAATGCCAAATTTTCAATTGAATAAACTTGTGTTGCTGGTTGATTTAAACTAGCATGCAGGTTTGCTCTTGCTTCATGCTTTACTTGTTTGCTTAAAAATTCACCCCTTTTTTTTTGAACTGCTGAATTAGTTGTTCCCTAATTCCCAGATTCTCTCCTTTCCATCTTTTTTTGTTTTGATTAAATTTCCAGTTTTTATCTTGAGAAAAATGAAAGAAGATGAGGATGCTTTTCCAGGTTGATGAATTTGAAGAGGCTACAGGTTTACATGTTTTGATTTCATGGATTTGATTTTAGTTTTGAGATGATTTGTTTTAATTCTTCTTTGGCTTTGAATAAAGGAAAAAGAAAAGAAATGAAGTTAAGGATATAAAAGGTTTTATATAAATGAACATGTGATTTATTTAAAATAAAGAAAATTAAAGGTTTTTAAAATGACACTTGTCATTAATTTTTAACATTTGTCATGAAGGTAAGTTAATTAGTTAACACATGTTCTTTTAATTTATAAAATGTTTACATTTGTCTTTTAAAGTTAATTAGTTATAAGAAAATGTTAATTAGTTATTTAGTTAATTGATTAATATAACATAAATGTAAATCTATGTTTAGTTAATTAGTTAATATGTATTTATTTATAATTGGTTTTATTTCTATAAAGTTATCTATATATAAATAAGTATTTGTAAATTAATAAATTAAGTTTAAAAGTTTTTTTCTTATTATATTTATATTTAAAAATAAATAATATTACTTAAAAAAATCCAAATTGAGGTCAAATAACTACACATTCAATTTGAAATAACAATTTTATTATTATTAAAATCTATTTACATCTATATATAAAAACAACACATTATTAATATTATTATATTCAGATTTCCTTTATTATCAGAATTCTTATCTGTTTAATCTATAAATTATTATTTTCAATAGTTTAATCAGATAATTATCCCATTATCTAATATCAAAAATTCAGGTTATCACATGTAAAGCTGGTTTCTATCAAATATATTTCTGTTGGTGGCGGAGAATTTATTCTCTTAGCTTAACACCCTTCTCTCAGACGTATGAGCTCAGAGGTTATGTAGTTGATGGTTACTAGTGATACATTCCCAATTTGGTCATGTGGCATACGAAGTGCTGCTGATCATTTGTTGATCAAAGCATAGCTTTTATGAAAAGCGTAGCTTTGCGAACGGGACTTCGTCGGACCTCACAACCCGGTAATGGTCAAAACAGGAAAGATGCAGCAAGGTTATAGGGAGTAGTGCCCCTTAGGGTATGTGCATTTCCTTCTGGATAGAAGTGTTATCATGGTATGGAGCCCAGATACTTAACTTATGTGGATATCACAAATATATATGACTTTGTGATTGTTGTTGGTTGAGGATCCTCGGATAAAGGTTGTTTACAACCGGGGGATGGCATACTCGTGTCAGTAGTTACTTACTTTTACAGAGGTAACCCGACCTTGTGTTGGCAGAGATATGGTAAGGTTCTCGGGGCGTCCTTCCAGAGGCGTACCCATGTGGCAATGGGAAGTTCCTTGGCCTGACCATTTGTTGGAAAATCCAAAGAAACAATACGAGCCCTGTATGGTTTTAGTTGTATAACCTGCCATGGAATGTGGCGGTAACCTGCTATTGAACATGGTAGCTATAGTAGGCATATGATAATGGTCGTATGTTGGCTAAGATTTATATTATACTTTCGAAATGTTTTCCTGCACTTTGCACTTATAGTAATAATATCAAAGAAAATTGTGTATCAAGCATGTTTGACTATCATAAGGAGAAATCTCCTCCAATTCTGCGTTTGCATTTTGTGTGTGGCTGGAGGCCTTATGGTAGTTACATTTTCTAAAAGCACTGCGGATCTATTTTAAAATGTTTCTTTGTTTGTTTTAAAGGTAAACTGTTTTAAGTTCTCACACCAGTCACATGACTAACCTGGAGTTTATTGTTCCCTTCCTAAACTGTGGGTGCCCATCATTTTCCACACGGGCAGCCTAGAGTCAGGTTATCAGGATGTTCTCAAATTCAGGAGGTGTTGTGGAGCAGGAGGCGAGCTAGATGGCGAGATGTATCACTTGCATATGATATTATCTTTTCCGCCGTGTATTCAGTTGTGAGGACAGGTTTATATAACTGTCCATTATTGTGTTGTGTTGTATATTGACTCTGATGATGTAATGTATAAAATGTACAGTTCTTTTTATTTAAAGATATTCATTTATGTATTATATGTTGTTCCGCTGCGATTGTGAGATTCTGATATTGTTCTGTTGCTTCTTCTTTCTTTCTTCTTCTATCTTTTTCTTCTTCTTAAACCCTAAGGGTTCGGTTTTTCGGCATTCGATTGTTCGGCAGTTGATACAATGGACGTATTAATGTCGATATTCGGAAGTCGAAGAATCGGGTTTTTACAAAGTGGTATCAGAGCATTTGGTTAAGCGACAACCTTGGCTCTGTTGGGAATTAGTCATTAGAGATAGACTCAGTAGTACTCTAGAATGAGTGTGAGTGTAATAATAGATACGACCGCGTATTTGTTAGTGAATATAAAAATGTTTTATATTGTGTTTGCTTATCCGTTGAGCTGTTTGTGAATTATGGTCGGTATGTGGGACGCCATATTATCGATAAGGATTTCTAAACACTTAAACGAGGCAAGTCGACATAGTATCATTTTAAATTGGGTAAATGAAATAATTTTACCTGGATTATATTTTACATATAAAGGAAATAATTTTTCAGAAATTATTAAAGTGTATATAATTGATTGTTTGGTTGTTGAAAACGTAAGAATATATATAAGTTAATTAAAAGAATAATTGTATAAGCAAGTGAATCATTAAGTATGGAATTATAATTAACGTGATTTACAATTGTGAAATAATCTTATATATAAGAAGTGAAATTATATGAATATATTTATAAATATGAGTTGTAAATAAAAATAAATTTGGACTATGAATTTGAAAGTTTTGAATCCCGTCTATTTTGAAAGTTGTTTTTCAAAGTTAAAGATGTTATTAAGAAAGATAAATCAATTTGGAATAATCTTATGTAAGGGAAGTGGAATAGTGAAATTCTATAAGAAAAAGACTTATAAATGTGAGTATAAGTAAAAAGGAATTTTTTTTGAAACAATATTAAGCACTGAATTCACTACTGTTGCTGAAAAATAATAAGGGTGATGACTACAGCATTATCAGTATCATTTTCGAGTTTCTGTGTGATGAATTTGTTACCATAGTAAATTGGAAATTGAAGTTTTGTTGTGATAAACAAATTTGAATATAAGTAATCAAGTTTTGGACTTATAATATGAAATAATAAAGATTTTACTTTGGTAAAGTTGAAATAAATTTGAGTTGGCATAATAAAACATATGATTTGAAATTTAACTAAACGAAGGCTAAATAAATTGATTTGGATTAGATAAGCTATCGAAATGGAAATTAAACTGAAGTGATTATACAAAATAACTTTGAAGTTTAAATAAGCTGTATAACTTGTAAAGTGGGAAAATGTAAGTGAAGCCAAATGATAAAATGGTTAAACAATTTTGTTAAGCAAAACGAGATATGAAATTAAAAAGTGATGAAATTTGACTTTGGTAAAGTTAAATAGAATTGGAAGTTGAATGGGATTTATAAGTGGAAATTTAAGTTAAGTGAAACAAATGATGTTTGAAGTGGAATATAACTTAAGTAATGTTGAATGAAGTTGATTTTGGTATCGAAGTAAAATAATAAAGTGAATTAAATGGATGTGGACTTGAGTTATGTAATGAACTTCAACTTTTGTGGTTAAACGAATTAGCAATTGAATTGAAGTAATGAATTGAATATTAATCAATCGAATGTAAAAGAATTGATATGGAATAATGGATGTAAGTGTTAATTCATTAGAAACTAGTAAATTGGAAATTGAATAATTGAATGGTCAATTTAATATCAACCAATTGAAATTAAAAGTGTTAAACCAAATTGAATGTAAATTTAATAATTTGGTTATGTTGGTTATGATTTGGTTGTTATGTGATTGTTAGTTGATTATAAATAATTCATTAAGTGTTAATGAAATTGAATTGACAAATGGAAAGCTATGTAATTAAATTTGAATTGAAAGTGAACTAATGTGAATTGGTTGTAAGCAATTAAAATTTGTATCGAAACCTTATAAATTGCTTATGGGAATTATTTTGATTGTATTTCTTATGGAAAGCTATGTGTTTTCTATTGAAAATTAGTGAAATGTAAATGAATTTCCTATATATGTCACTTACATGTTTAAATTGAGTAAGTACAGGTACCGAGGCTGTAGTTGGCTGGATTGGGTCATGCTAAAATGCTAATAAATAACTGCTTTGCTTAAAAATGCTCAAAAGGTACGCCTACGCAATAAAAATAGGAAATATGAACTGTTTTTCTGTTTTTCGACCGTGTGGGTCGATGTATATATATTTATATCTATTGTGTTATTGCAAAAGCTCCTCCGTACAAAGGAGACTCTGCCCAAATTTTCCGTAAATTTTGGGAGTTAGAAAAACTTTTGAAAATTTTTTGTTAACGAAAAGTCAATTTCTAAATTGAAATGAAAATGTAGGAATTGAACTAGAAAAGTATATCCATCAGATTTTGGAAAAGTTAAGAAAATTAAAATGAATCTGAAATCAAGTTGGAACGGTTTGTTTTTGAAAAAAAGTTAAGGGATTCTGTAACTTTTTCTTACTTGGCAATTTTGAGGACGAATTTCTTTTAAGGGGGGAAGTTTGTAACGACCCATAATTTTTGTCATCTGAAATTCGTGTATTTAATTGATTTTAAATATTAACAAGTAAAATTTGTAAGTCGAATAAATTTTTATTTCAAATATCTAGATTTAATTGGATAATTAAATCGATAATTTAATATTTGAAATTACAGAAATAATTGGAAATTGGGTTTAATGTGATTTAAATTGATTTGTAAAGTTGTATTAAATCATATTGGAGTTAGAATGATGTTATAGAACTTTTAAAATTAAATTAAAAGTTAATCTGTGGAAATTCAATTTTTTTATATTTCATTGACGAGTAAAAATAGCCATTTTTCAAACAGTCTCAGATTTCGACGAAACTAGTTTCATTGGATCTGTAATGTTATATTATTGTAAGATTTCAAATTTCGCGTCAATCGGGTTTACGGTTTGTCCGGGGCAAGCCAAAACACATAGAAATTAGTTTAACCGATTTAATTTAAAATTTTGATCGTCATTTCTATAACTCGCACATATGATTAAATTGGCTCTCGATACCTATTCCATTGTGTCCGGAACGCAGGATAAACCCTAGGAATGTCAGTCGGCACGTGTGATTTGGAGTTCGTTGGTAAAAGCTGTTGTAAAATGGATTTAATATTAAAATAATATTTATAAAACGTATATATATACGTTTAAGCTAAAGAAACCCTAGTCCTCTTTAGCCAGCCGTCACTTAAACAATTCAATGGCCGAGAAATAGCGTTCTTCTTCCCACGATTTCGAGCAATCCATCAACTTTCAGGCGAAATCGTCAACTGCAAAGTGGAAGAGCTCAAGCAGATCTAGCTATCCAACGGTGGATCTTACGTGATGTCGTCGGGTGGAGGCGAAACTTGGTTCCGTTATTAATTGGTTCGAGCAGGATTTTCGAGACCCTGGCGCGACCGAGCTTGGTGAAACTGCGCCTGCGGCCGAGGGTGAGGCTCACAAGTGGCCTTCTGATGATTGCCTCCGATCGTGCTCGTGTCGTTGAGTTTGGAGCAGTGTTCGAGATTGGGTGAGCGACGTTGGGTTTGGCTTGCCTGGAGAAGTCGCAATGATGAAAGAGGAGAACATGTGCACGGCCACGATGCAGTTAGGTTAAAAAAAAGTTGAAATTATTATATTATATAATTCATATAATCTTTAAAACTCTATAACTTGTTCATACGAGGTCTGTTTCGCACGAAACAAATTGTGTCGGGTTCTTATTGACGAGCACTACGCAATGGAGCTGGTTTGGAATCGATTGGAGCTAGTGATAATTTAGGGTAAAATTAAACGCGTGTTTAATTTTATTCGGAATAAAACGCTGAAACCGCTATTGGAAGCAAGGTGAGAACTTCTCACTCAATCAAATTTGTTTCGATTTAAATTTTAAATAGTTAGATTTAAAATTGATTGATTGTGTGGATTGTATGCTTGAATGATGATTGCTATCTGTTGTATTGAAATAGACCCTATATGTCGCATATTAAGCGGAGGTTATTATATTAAACACATATACCGCGATATTCCACCTTGAAGTGGAATTGGTATTGTATATGTACTTGGAGTGGATTTCCTGCATTATATAGCGGATGAGACCCTATGGCGCCACATAATAGCGGATAATATTTTATATTAACTCATGTACCGCGATATCCCGTCTTGAAACGGGATTGGTATAGTGCTAACATTTGTGGATGCAGGGAAATAGGTTGGAGGGATCCAACTAGATTCCTCAAATAATTGAATTTTTTTCAATGTTGTGTGTTGATTATTTATAATCTCTGTGTGATTATCTTTGTGGTTGAAATCGTTGAAGGCTAAAATTTAGCCGAATATAATTTTGGTATCGTTGGACACCGGAAATAAATAAATAAAAATTTGATTTTTGAAAATTTAGGTTGAAAGTTTATATTAAAATTTATTTTTGAGAATTTGATAAATTTAAAAGAAGGAATTCTAAAATAATAAATTTTTATTTTTAATCTTATTGAATAAAATTTCAAAATATGGAAAAAGCTTTAATAAATGGATTTCGGGTAATATGATTCAAAGGTTGAAGAATTTATTCAAAAGACGTATTTTAAACAGTTTGAAAAATAAAAGAATTTGTTTTCTTTAAAAGGAATCTATTTTTAAAAGGAAATAAAATTTGAAACCCATTTGGGAATTGATTTTTGGTGATTGAATTTAAATCTTTTGAAAATCCATTTGGAAATTTATTTGCTGTTTTGAAATGAATTTGGAATCAATTTGAAAATTGATTTGGGGTTTAGTAGAAATTGATTTCAATTTGAGATTTGAATGAAATTCACTTGGTGTTTAATTTCTTGGAGAATCAATATGGAATTAGATTTGGTTGTTTTTGCAAAATTGAAAAATTGAATTGTTGTTGTAAGTGAATATTTGAAATCGATTTGAAAATCGTATATCAATAGATATTTGGAAATTCAAATTCACCATGGAATTTATAAGGGAAAGGGAAATTTGTTTAAAAATAAACATTGGTTTATTTTTGAAGCGTGGAAATAAATTTACGGATTTGGAACGTGAATTTGAAGTAAATCGGTAAGGATTTATTGAATTGGTTTAAATGAACCATTTTGAAATGAAAGTGTATTCTCCCTGGAAAGCCGAATAAAATTTCTGAATAGCTTTGAAAGATACACACACACACACACACGCACACACACACACACACACACACAGATATATATATATATAATTCTAGAATTTGTTTTGAAAAGGATACTTTGGAGAAATTAACTTCTTAAATTGTTTTAAATCCTTTAAGTAAAGATTTATTAAGTTGATATAGAAATGATTATTTCTAAGATTTAATCAATAATTGTTTTAGAAAATAGTTATTTAAATAGTTATAGTCTATCTGCTAATTTTATTTTGAAAATTAGTTTGGACTTAAGTTATATGTAATAGTGGTGTAATATTTTTATAACTAATATTTTAAGTAGAGTGTTTAAAGAAAAATAGTTTTATTTCAAAGTGTTTTCCCGATACATTTTGGATAAGTGTTATAAATTATTTTAAAGTATTTGAACTCGGCAGGTTTCCAGTGAAAATGAATAAATATTTGGTAGTGTTTCTGCGTAAGGAAAATAATTTGAAATTTGTTTACAAATGTTGTAAAGGTGAAAAGTGATTTGAAATTTGTTTTCAAATGGTTGAAGTGTGGAAAAAAATTTCTTGTAAAGATATTTTTGGAAAAATAAATAATTTGGGAAATTATTTGGAATTTGGTAATGTTGTGCATGTCTATTGATAGTTAAATAACCGACTATCAATATTTACCTTTAAATGGGTATTTGTTGTGATTTGCTTGAATTTGAATGCTACACTTATTTTAACATAAGCGCTCGTTGTTCCGTTTAGCTGGGAGAGGACCTTTGGGTCATGAATCCCATTTCGAATAGTGATACGTCGTAATGGATAGCATTTAAAGACCGGTGTTGAAGACCGGATATTTTCGAAAACGGAATGATTACCGTCAAATGCCTCTGCATCGGCTAATCTCCGATATAGAGATTTTATCACCCTTTGTGATGGAAGTCCGGACGTGATTAGTGAATATCCGGATTGCAAGGGCTTCTTTGGGAGTGCCTTCGGTTCCGTTCGATCCCAGAACGGACTAGTATGGATGTGTGTCTGACGTTACAATTTGAGATGTAAAGCTGGTTTCTATCGAATATATTTCTGTTGGTGGCGGAAAATTTATTCTCTTAGCTTAACACCCTTCTCTGAGACGTATTATCTCCGAGGTTATGTAGTTGATGGTTACTAGTGATACATTCCCAATTTGGTAATGTGGCATACGAAGTGCTGCTGATCATTTGTTGATCAAAGCATAGCTTTTGTGAAAATCATAGCTTTGCGGACGAGACTTCGTCGGACCTCACAACCCGGTAATGGTCAAAACAGGAAAGATGCAGCAAGGTTATAGGGAGTAGCGCCCCTTAGGATATGTGCATTTCCTTCTGGATAGAAGTGGTATCGTGGTATGGAGCCCAGATACTTAACTTAGTGGATATCGCAAATATGTATGACTTTGTGATTGTTGTTGGTTGAGGATCCTCGGATAAAGGTTGTTTACAACCGAAGGATGGCACACTTGTGTCAGTAGTTACCTACTTTTGCAGAGGTAACCCGGCCTTGTGTTGGCAGAGATCCGGTTAGGTTCTCAGGGCGTCCTTCCAGAGGCGTACCCATGTGGCAATGGGAAGTTCCTTGGACTGACCATTTGTTGGAAAATCCAAAGAAACAATACGAGCCCTGTACGGTTTTAGTTGTATAACCTGCCATGGAATGTTGCGGTAATCTGCTATTGAACGTGGTAGCTATAGTAGGCATACGATAATGGTCGTATGTTGGCAAAGATTTATATTATATTTTCGAAATGTTTCCTGCACTTTGCACTTATAGTAATAATATCAAAGAAATTTGCGTATCAAGAATGTTTGGCTATCATAAAGAGAAATCTCCTCTAATTCTGCGTTTGCATTGTGTGTGTGGCTGGAGGCCTTATGGTAGTTACAATTTCTAAAAGCATTGCGGATCTATTTTAAAATATTTCTTTGTTTGTTTTTAAAGATAAACTATTTTAAGTTCTCACACCAGTCCCATGACTGACCTGGAGTTTATTGTTCCCATCCTAAACTCTGGGTGCCCATCATTTTCCACACGGGCAGCCTAGAGTCAGGTTATCAGGATGTTCTGAAATTCAGGAGGTGCTGTGGAACAGGAGGCGAGATGGATGGCGAGACATATCACTTGTATATGATATTATATTTTCCGCTGTGTATTCAGTTGTGAGGACAGGTTTATATAACTGTCCATTATTGTGCTGTGTTGTATATTGACTCTGATGATGTAATGTATAAAATGTACAGTTCTTTTGATTTAAAGATATTCATTTATGTATTATATGTTGTTCCACTGCGATTGTGAGATTCTGATATTTTTCTATTGCTTCTTCTTTCTTTCTTCTTCTATCTTTTTCTTCTTCTTAAACCCTAAGGGTTCGTTTTCCGGCATTCTATTGTTCGGCAGTTGATACAATTGACGTATTAATGTCGATATTCGGGAGTCGAAGAATCGGGTCTTTACAGTGATGCTACCTTCTTGTTGAGGCTTTGTACTTGCTTTATAGTTTTAGGAGTATCAAGATTCTGAATCCCCCATATCTTTTCAGGATTGGCATCAATTCCTCGATCTTGACAATGAATCCAAGGAACTTTTCGGACACGATCCCAAACTGACACTTCAATGGGTTAAGCTTCATTCGGTAGTCTCGGAGGATGTTGAACATTGTTTCTAGGTATTTGACATGGTTAATGGAGAGTCGCATGTTTACAAGCATATCATCCACGTACATCTCCATAGTTTTCCCCATCTAGTTGGCGAACATTCGGTTGACTAGCCGTTGGTAAGTTGCTCCAGCATTCTTGAGTCCGCAAATAGAGTCCCAGATTGGTGTCAAAGCTGGTGTGCCCCTGATCGGGTAGGTGCATCGGTATCTGATTGTAGCCAGAATATGTATCCATGAAGGATAAGAGCTCGTGTCTGACCATTGAATCTACAAGCTGATCAATTCTAGGAAGCAGAAAACCGTCCTTGGGGCATGCTTTATTCAAATCTGAGTAGTCAACACAAGTCCTCCACTTTCCATTGGATTTCCTGACAAGTACTGCGTTGTATACCCACTATGGATATAATTCATCTTGGATGAACCTGTTCGTCTTGAGTTTATCCACCTCTTCTTTCAATGCGGAAGATCTCTTTAGATCCATACCGCGCCTTTTCTTCTTGACCGGGACATGCCGCGGTTCAATATTTAATATATGGCTCATGATGTCTGATGAGATCCCACATATGTTTGAGTGCGTCCAGGCAAACACGTCGAGGTTTGCCCGTAGAAATTCAATCGTCTGTTGGCTTAGCTGAGACCCGACCTTTATCATTTTGGAGTTGTCATCATCATTGGTCTGAATATCGATTGTCAGCTATGCCAGGGAAGCCTGATAGTCTTTGACTTCCTCTTCATTATCATCATCTTGTGGATCTATATTCTTTAGGAACTAGTTGTGGTGCCCGGGCCTAGTTCCAGGTGTTAGTTGTCAGTTGTCGGTAAAATGGACGCAGAGAGGTTCCTCTACATCCTTGCCCTTCTCTTTCCGCTGCGCCTCTCACAGCTCAGCAACATAACAGGCACGTCCAACCACCTGATCTCGCTGAACAACTCCAACCCCATTGTTAATAAGGAACTTAAGAGTTAAATACCAATGGGCAATAGCTGCCCTAAATTCAGTCAGGGCTGGTCGGCCCAAGGAAGCATTATACGTTGAATTGATATCCAACACAATGAACTATAACATCTAGACTCTTTGGCGTTCTTCGATTCCCAATTCCACCGATAAATCCACCATCTCAGTAGGTATAGCTGCACTTCTATTGAAGTTGTGTATGCGAGACTGACATGGCTTCAAGTCCTTTGCTTCCATCTTCATCTGATCGTATTCTCACTTGAAAAGAATATTTACAGAGCTTCCAATATCTACAATGATCCTCTTCATCCAAGCACGTCCTATTTGAGCTTATATGACTAGTGGATCAATAGTAGGGGCTTCGACTCTATTGGCATCCCTATCTCAAAAAACGATATCATCTGTCATCGTCTTTTGTTGTTTAGCCGGAGCCCCATCGCGAAGATTACTACAACACTGGAAGCTTGCATGCCTAACTGAGCTAGCATACGACTCCATTTCTTTCCAGCTCCGGTCAGCTGGATGAGGACCACCATTTACTATGTTAGTAACTAACCTCCCGCCAATACGTGTGGGTTCTTCTAGTCAAGCCTGATTCTATATTTGATTCCGATACGATGAGCCTGCACCTCCAGCCTGCGGCTCCTAGAAGAATTGTTCCAACTTCCTCTCACAGATCAGCTTCTCAATAATGTCCTATAAATGGTGATATTCATTGGTATTGTGACCATTGTAATCATGGAATCTACAGAATTGTATAGATTGAATCTACTTTTCGGACGACTGCTTCAGAGCAGGCTCTTCTATTGGCCAGTACCACAGGTCAGTGAGTGCACATTCTCCAAGGATGTATTCAAAGGAGTATATGTGTCAAAGATGGGAGCTCTGCGTTGTAGTCCATGATTTTTATCTTGCTTCTTATCCCGACTTCTACCACTTTTCTGCTAATTCTTCTTATTATGTACACTTAACTGTACTTTACCGAAACTCTCACCGGTTTGCTTCACAGCGACGTTCCTTAGGATTCCTTCCACACTGGGCCTCGCATCATCCTCTTTCTCGGATTGTTTAGCATCTCCTCTTCTTAAGAACTAGGCCTCTTTAGAGTAAATTGCTCCAATGACGCAGGGGGTTTCCCAGCCAACCAATTGCCAAATTCGAAATATGGATCGGTTCCTCTAGTTGGCGCCGTCAATGTGGAATTATCATTAGGATTACTAATGTCCACACAAGCGGCATGGAACCTTTTCAGCATCTCTCCCGGGGCCTAAGTGATGCTGGATAAGGTGTTAACATCCTCAAGTCTTATGACGTGCATATGAAACTATTCGACGAATTTCGTAGCTAACTGATCAAAGCATGAAACAGATCGGGGCATTGGGCTAGTAGATCACATGGTTGCGATACCACCGAGGGAGATATGAAAACTTCTGCATTTGGCCGCATCATCGGCTCGTGCAGCATTCGTAAGCCATTCATACCTTAAGATGTGTTGGTTAGGATCTGAACTCCCTTCATAAACAGGTAAAGTTGGCATTCTAAATCGGTGGGGTGGTTCAGCATAAACGATGCCATTAGTGAAGGATGTATGACTCCGGGAGATTCCTCAGTCGTCATTGGAGAGGCCCTGACTTTCTCGAATCATTTAACGGATCAAGGTCGGGATGTTTAGTATCTGGACATTCTAAGCATTCTAGGCTAAGGTATGGTCGGGTTCCATAATACGAGGATGGCCCGGGCGCAGTCGATGGTCCATGCCTTGCCTCCCTGGCTCTAGGTCTTTAGGCGAATAGGGTTCAAGAGTACGATCTTGTTGACAAAGGTTCGGACTTGCTTAGTCTGATTGATAGCTTCCAAGTCTATGGTAGCGACAGTAGCACATGTTATCAAAAGTGTGATAAAAATTGCCCTTCCCCGGGGGGAGGGTTCAGCCTATTGACTTGCAGATGGACCAGCTCCCGCTTGTCCAAGGTTCAGAGTGTGCTGATGCCCAGGAGCTTGCACATTACGTCCATCCAGCCATGGATGTGTAGATATGTGATTGTAATCAGAGGAAGCTGAGCTTTGGGTGGTTGAGTGGGAAGCTTGAACACTCCTGGATCTCCTTCGTCTTTCCTGATTCAGTTAGTTGGTTAACTTCATGTTGGCACGGATCTACTGGGTAAGCCATTGGCGGCTTTGGGTTCTTGCATTAACATCCGAAACTCCTTCCTGGTTATAGGGCCTTGTGGATCTGAAGGTCCAACTGAATTTTGACCTGTAGAGGGAAGCTGCACAGGGTTCTGTCTATCTCGTCCTTCCTGATCTACAGCAGTTGAGGCGGTTTTAGTAGTAACCATGGTGAATGATGTAGCTCCTACCTAGAATGATGCAATCTGAATAAAATGGAAGAACTACTGGAAATGAGATCTGGATCTTCTTCTTAGTTTCTTGCAATCCAACGACGGTAGTAGATCTAAAGAGCAGGAGAAAAGCCGGGTTTTCTTTGTGAAAGCACAAAAGTGTTTAGACCAAAATTGGGCACAACACACTTTGGACGTATTTGGAGAGATTAAAGTGAAGAATATAAATGAAAAATGTAGTTAATCTAACAAACACGCCAAAATCAGATAAATAGAAGTATAAGAACACAGAGATTTAGAGTGGTTCGGCATTGTAGCCGACGTCCACTATAGAAAGTTTGATGTTTTATTGATGACTCTTGCTGGTTACAACTGATTACAACAGTACACTTAGGATACAATGGAGATTTTGGCATAGTATTGGCGTAGAAGAGTTAAAAGTCCCCTTTCTGAAGGCCTAGGACAACTATTTATATGTGTAGGCTAAAAATTTCTCGCTCAGATCTCGTAAGACCCCTTCTCTCACATAGGTGGGCACATGTGATCGATCCCATGCCATTTGGATTCGAAACATGATAGATACATGCACAATTTGTATCGATCCAAAACACCTCCTTTTGGTCAAAGATCGATCAAGTGCATTCTTGAGGTGCTGCGTAAGCTCATGTGAAAATTTGGTGGCGTTTGGACTTTTAGATTTTGAGTTATGATCGATCCAAGTTTGTGTTTTCAATGTACTACGGAGCTCGTATCGATACAACTCATATCGATACCTTTGTATCGCTTCAAGCTCGCATCGGTTAGGTGACGTGGCGCTATATTCTATGATCTATCCACTTTTTATGCTGAGTGACCGAGTCTTCCTCTTGAAAATATTCTCGTACGTATCGACATGATGTGCTCCTTATTTCGTATCGATTATGGGATGCTGCTTCATACCCATAGCACTTGGTTGACTTCGTATCGGTGGTCAGTGCTGCTTCGTATCGACGGTCCTTACTTCGATTTGCACCGATACGAACCGATCCCTTTTGTATCGACGTTTCTTTATATATTTTCATATCGATCACTAGTCGATAGATACGAATTGCGTGCATGATGATCGATACGATTAGCTTCAAAACCAGAATTGTGGGGGTCTGTTGGCCACTAATGGATACAAAGTGGATGGTGAAGGACGGATACGAACTTAACCCTTTTTTCATTGATACGAACGTTGTTGGTTTTCTTGATTTTGATCGATCAATATCTTGAGCATACGAATTCTGATTGATTTGAAATTTTGATCGTTTGTCGTGCCATATCAATTGTAGCTCGATCCGGAATCAGGCAAAATTTACCAGTATCCATAATTGGCCTGTGTAAAACCGATCTTCATTGAAATATCTTTGGTTTCCATTCAATTTCTTGGTGTCATGGCCTTGTCAGAACGCGGGATAACACAATAAATTCTGATTCCATGGTTGATCTTGTAGTACAAGTTTGTTTAGAGGATCTCCAAGATATTCCCCCACTAGCTAAGGTAAACACATATCCGCTGGTGAATTTTGTTTTCGATGAAACAGTTATCCGGTTTGCATCACAATACCCTTCTATTACAGATGGGAACCTATCTTAATGTAGTCCATGACTTTATGTACACCTTAGGTATCCTAATACTCGAATTATAGCTTTCCAGTGATTCTTTTCTGGATTGCTAGTTTATTTGTTGAGTTTACTTACAGCTTACGCTATATCAGGCCTAGTGCAGTTCATCACGTACATAATGCTACCTAGTATGCGAGAGTGCTCGAGTTGATAAATACTATCACTGCAATTTTTAACCTAGTTTTGGTTCAAATCTACGACGTTTTTGCTGATATTATATTGTGTTGTTTAAACTTTTCGAATATTTTCCCTATGTAATTTGATTGGGACATTACATATCATTGGTTTGTTTTATGTATTTTCACACCAAGTATCACATCAAAGATTCCCATATCTTTCATATCAAATCTGGCGAAGAGCGTATCTTTTCTAGATTTTATTATCTCCTTGTTGCTTCTAAATATTTGTAGATCATCTACATATAGACATACAATGACATATTCCATATTTGTATGTTTAGAATAGACACATTTGTCACATTCATTCATATGAAATCCATTTAATATCGTATTTTCATCAAAATTTTCATGCCATTGTTTAGGCGCTTGTTTAAGCCCATACAGTGATTTAGAAATACATTTGTCACATTCATTCATATGAAATCCATTTATTTTTCCAATTCTCCATTTAAAAATGTTGTCTTTACAACCATTTGATGTATTTCTAAATCGAGCGTGGATGCGATTGCTCAGCATTCTTATTGATGTTATTCTAGTTACTGGAGAATATGTATCAAAATAGTCCAGGTCCTTCTTTTGTCTGAAACCTTAAACCACAAGTTGAGCTTTATATTTGTCTGTCGAACCATCAAGTTTCAATTTCTTCTTAAAAATCCATTTATTACCCAAGGTCTTACATCCTTTAGGTAAATCAACTAATTCCCATGTATGATTTTTCATAATGGATTCAATTTCGTAATTAATGGCCTCCTTCCAACAAGGGGCATTGGTGGAGGACATAGCTTGTTTATATGTTAATTTATCGTCTTCTAACATAAATGTGTATATGTCTAGATCAAAGGTTTTTGACGTCCTTGATCTTTTGCTTCTCCTTCGTTCCTCCTCTTGTTAACTAGCACTATTTTGCTAATCATTATCAATATTTTTTCAGTATTCTCAAGAGAATTGAAGATTCCAATTTCCTCGGGTCTCTTTTGGGGATAATTTTTAGTACCTTGTTTTAGAGGGTATACATGCTCGAAAAATCTGGCATTTCTCGACAAGATGATGGTATTTACGTAAATATCATTAATTTTCGATTTGTGTATCAAAAACTGATAAGAAATACTATTTTGTGCATATCCAATGAATACACAATCAAATGTTTTGGTCCAATTTTGATTTTCTTTGGTTTATGCAACTCTACTTTCGCAAGATGCCTCCACACTTCTAAGTATTTGTAGGATGATTGGTCTATTTTTCCAAAGTTCATGGAGAGATTTATATGTTTTCTTTCGTGGTATCTTATTCAAAATATGATTTGCAGAAAGAATAGCTTCTCCCTAGAGATTATCTGGTAAGCCAGAACTAATTAGTAAGGCATTCATCATTTCTCTAAAAGTTCCATTTTTCCGTTCGGCTATACCGTTAGATTGAAGTGAATACGAGGCCATAGTTTGGTGTATAATACCATGTTCAACAGAGAATTCCTCAAAGGGAAATTCATATTCTCCTCCTTTATTGAGACAAACCGACTTTTTCTCCACAAAAAGTCGTATCATCCTTAAGAAAGAAAGGGATAGAAAAGAGAAAAGAAAGAAGAGAAAGAAGAAACAACACAAGAATCTCAACAGCGGAACGAATAAACTATATTAATAACAAAGTATTACATAGTATACACCAAATATCAGAGTTACACAGACATATACACACGTACTAGACAGTTATAAACACCTGTCTAGTTATTACAACTCAATATACAATACAGAAACACTCAGAGATACCAACACAGCGGAAACTATATAACTATACGCAGAAGCCTCCTGCTCCATATGCTCCTCCACAATTCGTCAAAGCTAACCTGAATCTTAACCTGAATTCCCTTGGCTACTCGTAAAAATTTGAGTACCCAAGAGTTAAAGAAAAACATAAATAACTCCGGGTCAGACATGGGTCTGGTGTGAGTAACAGGTTAAAGTTGCTTAACTTTGAAAACCTTTGAAAAGAATAGGTAACACGTAAGACTTCCCACACATAAACATGGAAAAGTTTTTACCTTACGCTAACCAAAACATTTGATAGGAAACCCGATGATATTATAATAGTGTCTAGGGTTTTCAAGTAAATAAGAAATAGCCGAAATTGTTACATGATTAAATTCCAGCTACTAGCCACAAAAGTGGGTAATACAATCAAAACCGTTGGCACTTATTGGATTTTGGATTCCATCAATGGATGGGCTACTATGGTACCGCCCGTCACAGTACGTGGCCTAGATCACCGTACCGAGGATTACTCCCAATCCCCTGCAACACAAAGCCGGACCCGTTCCTTACTGAACAGTTCCAAACAAGACAACCCCGCAGTTGTGATCAGCAACCGCACCACTAAGCCGAAAATAAAGGGACCTCTAGACAGGGATAAATCTTGCTCTCAAGTGGGGGCTACCCACGAAGCTTTGCTGCACCTCCCCTGTTTTATCCATTCCCGGTTGATGAGGCTTGAGGCTACAATTACTTTTATAGGACATATCACTTAGAATGCTCATCGTCCACCTGACGATGTTCTGAAAGCATTCAATCCATACAAGTTCGTTCCGGGTTCGAACGAAACCGAAGGCATTATCTCGTTACACTCATTTTGGAATCACCCTCAGAGTTAACGACAATAACCCTTGCACTCTGAATCACCATCTCGAATCTATAAGTACTATTCTGTCAACTCATTACGGAATCACCCACAGAGTTATACTGACGTATAGCCCTTACACCTTGAGTCTTCACTCGCTCCACTTTGATTCACGACCTAACGTTATTTGGAATCGATGTGGTTTGCGGATATCCAAATATGGAAACCCGATCCTGGTCTCATCGAAAACCAAAGCGTGTCTTTTAAGGTCCATGTTGTTTTAAGTTTAAAACAATTCAATTCATTATCTAAATATACACAGATAGATAATTTACAACACAATAGATAATCAACCTTATCATTATCAACAGATAATTCATATCATAATCAAATAATCCATATTATCATCCAAAAACAACCAATACATCCATTACTCATCTCATAACTGAGATTACAAACCATACATGGCAACCAATACCATTCATCAAACATAAGCAATGATCTAATGATCACACCATTTATAATTAATTTAAAATGAATTAAATTAATTACTTAAACTCTAATTAACTTAAAATGAATTAAATTAATTACTTCATCATTAAAATTTTGCTTAACTTAACCATTAATTGATTACAAATCAATTAAATAACCACCATCTCAATATTTATTTCAATTAATCATTATTGATTAACCATCTCTAATTACATTAAGTAATTAGCATTTAATTTTAATTACACAAGTTAATTACTTAAACCCCTTTGCAAATAATTAACTTGTAATTACTTAATTAATTAATCATTTATTCATTATTAATTATTCCTTAATTAATCAATTCCAAATTACATCATTAATCAATTATTTAATGATTTCTAACCACATTTAATCAATCTCTAAATATAAATTAATTACATAAGTAATTAATCTATAATTTAAACCATATATATTAATCACCCATGATTAATAACCAGTAATTAACTACTCTAATTACTCATCCCATAATTAATTACCCTTAATTAATTATCTTCATTAATCACTTGATAAATTTTCAAAGTAATTTAAATTCAAATTACTTCTATAATAAATATTTTTAATTACATCCTGTAATTTATTTATAAATTACTTCCTTAAGTAATTACAAATTCATAAATTACATAAAGTAATTATCAAACAATCAACAAATGTTTAAATTAATTTAACTTAATTAATCTAAACTAATTACATTAATCAAATTAATTACACCAAGTAATTAATTTATTAATTATTTTCATTAAGTAATTAAATAATTGATTATTATTAATTAATTAATAAAATTAATTATCAAAATTAATCACATTAATTAATTGTTAAATAAATCTTAAGTTAATGACCTTCATTAGCATTCCTTAATTACATAATTAAGAATTAACTTAAATTAATCATTATTAATTATCAATTAAATAATATTTAACTATCATTTAACTAATCTCTAATTATTAATTAATTAAGTGTTAATTAAAATCTAAATTACTTTTATCGCTTGATTAAATAAATCTTAATCATTAATTAAAATTTAATTAACCATCCTTAATTATAGATTAATTAACCTTAATTAATTAATCTCAAATCTTAATTATCTAACTTAAAAATTATTAATTACTTAATTAAATATCCACATTATTAATTAATTAAATAATTAATACTCCATTTAAATTAATTTAATAATTTAAATGAAACCAATTTTCTTAAGTTCAAAATTAAGAAACATTCTTTTTATACAAAGTATTTTAAACAATTTGTTTCAAACAGATTCAAATTTAAAAATTCTTTTTAAATTCTACTGAAACACAATTCAAATTTTTATTCTAGATTCAAACTTAAAAATTTAAAACTTTATTTACATCTCCATCTTCATTTTCAAATTCAAATTATTTAATCTTTCTAAAATAGTTAAAACAATTTAAATTTAAAAACTTATTAAATTTTAAAAACTGACATTAAAGTCAAAATCTCAGGTTTTAAAACTAAATTTAAACTTAGTTCAAACTTTATTTCATACATTAAGACTTATAGTTTTAAAATTCATAACAATGTTCTTTGTACTGTAAAAGTTTAAAAATCTAATTTAAACATTCCAGATTTGAATTAAATTCAAACTTGAGCTTCCTAAATCTGTTCCCAGATTTTAAACTTTTTTTTTAAGTTTTCAGATGCATTTTTAAAATTTGCTTTTAACTTTAAAACAGAAAACAGAAAAACAGTTTATTGTTTTCGTTTAACATCTTAAATTTGAATTCAAAAATGATTAAAAATACAAGATTTAAATTATTGATTTCATATTTAAGTTTCAGGTTTAAACATTTTCAGATTGAACTTCATCTTTAAGTTTTAAACTCTACTTTTAAATTTTCAAAACAGAAAGACAGTTTCTGTTTTAAGTTTAAGACCAAACTTGGATTTAAAACATTTCAAATTTAATTCAAAGATCTAAAATTTAAAACTTACTGAATAAAAATTCAATTTCAGATTCAAGGCTTATTTCAGATTTTTGATTGCATCTTACCCTTACTGAAATTTTTAATAAACCTAGAAAACAGGTTTTGATCAACTTTAAAAACTACAATATTTACATTTTAAAAACACAAATTATTACAAAATAAACAGAATTCAAACTTTTGAATTCATATTTAAATTCAGTTTAAATTTTATGCTTAGTTCAGGTTTTAAATTTATATTTTTTTAAAACTTACTTTTAAAAATTTTAAAACTGGAAATAAGGTTCTGTTTAAAACCTGAAACATTACAACCCGAGCCATCCAATAACCTACTCCGAGTAAACCACATCCTTGCTTCGAGTCACTTCCCAATTCCCCCCCGAGACCAACCCGAGGAAATAACCCTGCAACCCAAAACACCATCAACATGCACACTTCTATACTGTGCACCCAACCACCAACTCCGACCATCTTCGGTCCTTATCAACGACCATCCCCGTCCACCGGTGACCTCTCATCACACTCCCATCCTTAAATGCCCATAATTCAACTAGAATTTAAATTCAAGTTTTAAAATAGAAACCTGGAACAACCTCCCCCTATCAGTGCCTAGCCTGTCAACGGCAAGCTCACCCAACTCCGACCACTATAAATCTTGAAACTCCAGTGATGACTCCAACAATATATCAGCTACCAATCCCCTAAATATCTCAGAACTCGATTCACTCTGAAAGCCGCAGCATCCAAATTCTTGAACCCAGTAAAAACTAGGGTTCTTAACTAGAAATTCCAAATTCAACATAAATATTTAATTGCAATCCAATTAGTATTTTTCCTAAAATATTTGATGGCTACTCTATCCTAAGAATCAAATTCATCCAGATCCAATGCAAGTTCAACTGTGCTCAACCAAATTGTGAAATACAGTAATTTCAAACTGCAATTTGTATAAACCATTAAACTTGTGATTTTCCTTTTAAAAATCATGATTTAGTATGGGAATTTGATTTACAATTCTAAATCCATAAATTTCTAAACTTGAAATTTCACTACTTAATTGATTGATCATCTATTAGCAAACTCCATAGTTAATACAGAGTTGTTTTTCTTAAGTAAGTTTTCAAACTATAGTTTATGGGAAATAGACATATCTTGTTTATTTCTTAAATATAAACCAAGATTTAATCCAGAGATAATGATTTAAAATCAAACGGCAACTTGAAAATTAAATAAAAACAGCATTGTACAGGAAAACTGCATGCGCACATATATGTTCATAAATATAAATGTTCACTGCAGATTTCATAAAATATATCCATTTCAAATTAAAACCTGCAATCAACCTACTTAATTTTTTTGAAAAGAGGAGTTACTCAGCTGTGATAGATGCAGAGCCCAGAATTTGAAAAACTCTTTTGAATACTTCAACTCCTGATGCTTTTTTTTTAAATGCTTCCAGATTTTGAAAAACCCTTGCATGCAGACCTTCTTGCCCCTTTTTCCAGATTCATATGCATGTTCCAGATGAAATGCAGGTTGCTATGATCTAATTTGCTTGCTTGAAATTGGAGTGCATGTTTGCATTTTGCAGATTTTAGAAAAAATGCAGGTCTTCATTTGATTAAAAATTGAAATGCAGGCATTTAGTTTTGGAGGATGCAGACTTGCATTTTGAGGAGTTTGAATGCAAGTGTTTACAGGGAATGATTTGCAGGTTTTTGAATGTTTGAAAAAGAGAGGAGTTGAATGCAATGCATGCTTACAGATTTGAGAAATGCATTTGAACAAAATTTCAGATTTCTTTTAGAATGAAAAATGAATAAAAAGAAAGGAAAGAAAATGCAAGTTTTATATAACAATAATTGATTTAAATTAAAATTAACGGAAAACAAACTCAAACAATGACACATGGCTTGAGCTATTACATTTGTCATTTTAGATTGATGATAAGTTTACACATGTATTTGTAAATGTTTTGTTATTTTAATTAAGGTTAAAGAAAATTAAACTTAGTTAACTAGTTCTTATACCTTTAAACAATTAAAATAAATTTATAAAAGAGTTTACAATAACATACATGAATACATGTTTCATATTTCAAATTGTATTTTAAATTTCAAATTAAATTTTCAAATCACATTTTATAAATTAATATTTAAAAAGAATAACACAAACATTTTTGTAACTTATTTCAATATTCAGCTTGAATTAAAATGAATTTCAAACCAATAAAACATTTATCTTACATATTTAAAATCATATAGTATTTTATTAAATATTTTTGAAAAGCTTAAATTAAAAATAAATCACAATTTCTAATTTCAAATTATTAAAATTATGCTATACTAATTTAATTAAAAACAACTTGTCTATTTAAAATATATATAAATACATTTACATTATTAAATAGAAAATAGATTTATTAGCTTGTTAAAAATAAATTCACAAATTAAATATTTAAATAAAGAAGATTATTAAATCAAATCAAATTTATTAACAAAAATCATCAATTCAATTTAAATTTAAAACACAGATTATTAAATTTAAATTGTCCAAATTTCTGGGATATTACATTTATCCTTTTTTAAAGCTTTTATTTTCTTGTTGAGTTGATTTTCAACTTCTTCTTTATACTGTTTACACGTGTCGAATGCTTCATCTTTACTTCTAAGGAGATACACGTAACAGTATCTTGTACAGTCATCAACGACGGTAATGAAGTACCTTTTTCCACCTCTAGTTTGACACATTTTTAAGTCACATACATCTGTGTGTGTTAGCTCTAGAGGTTCAGTTTCTCATTCAACATAATGAAATGAGGTTCTTGTCAATTTTGCTTCTGCACAAAATCTTTGTTACATTTTGGTATGAAGTCTAGATTAATCAATTTTCGTAAGGTATCGAAATTTACATGGCCTAATCTAGAATGCCATATGTTATAGGAGTCAACAATATAAGCAGAAGATTCTATTTTATCCATATTATTGTTTGGTACAATAGTGGCTACATTTGCCCTAAATAAACCATCACAAGCATATCCCTTCCTACATATACTCCACTCTTTGACAACAAACACTTATCAGACACAAAAGTGAGTTTGAAGAAATTCTTGCTAAGTAGCGATCCAAAAATCAGGTTCTTATGGATCTCTGGAACATGAAGAACATCTGCCAAAGTTAGTTCTTGTCCAGAAGTCATTTTTAGTGCAATCTTTCCTTTGTCTTTGATTTTTGATGCAGATTAGTTACCCATAAAATGTCGTTCGTCCTCAGTAGTAGTTTTGTAGGTTGTAAACATCCACTTATTTTCACATATATGTCGTGTGGCTCCTGTATCTGCAAACCATTTTTTAGAGTCACGAAAAAGGTTGCATTTGGACACTACTGCACATAAGTCCATATTAGACACGCCTTCTGAGATGTTAGCCATGTTTGCTTCTGATTTCTTTTTCTTGCGTGCGTGACATTTGATAGTTTTGTATCCTTTCTTCCCATAATTATGGCATGAACATTGAAATTTCTTTGATTTCTTAGGAGGATGCTTACATTTTTTTTGTTTGGTTTACCTGACTCAACTACATTTCCCTTGGCAACCATGGTATGCAAAATCTTTTTCTCAGATTTTCGATTATCTTCCTCAATCCACAATCGAATTACAAGTTCCTCCATTGTCATCTCCTTGTGCTTGTGCTTAAGGTAGTTTTTGAAATCTTTCTATGATGGAAGAAGTTTTTCAGTTGCAACGGCAATCTGAAAGGATTCGCTTAGAATCATTCCTTCATCATGCAGTTGGTGAATGATGACTTGTAACTCTTGAATTTGGTTGATAACGGTCTTTGAATCAATCACTTTGAAGTCAAGGAATTTTCTTGCTATGGATTTCTTCATGACCGTATTTTCGGTTTTTTACTTTTTCTCTAATGTCGTCCAAAGTTCTATGAAAGTTTAAGCAGTATGGTTATCCCGCCTTTTGGCAAGACCGTGATACCAAAAGATTGATCAAAAATCAAAGACAGTTCGTCTCAAAGATTGGTTATACATTGCTTCGCTATGGATATCGATGAATTTTTTCCGAGCCTGGATCAGGCTAGAATTGATAGGACACGACAAGCAAAGCCATTAAAACTAGCATTTCAAATTTCAAGTTAATCAGAGTTCGTATGAACAAGATATGATCGATGCAAATTGGAGAAAATATGTTGTTCGTATCCATCTGATTGACCGGTTCGAATCCATCATATTCGTGTCCATCAGAAGGTCAAGGTGATGGCCTATTCACACCGACCAGATTCGTATCCATCAAGATGAGTCTGCCTCGATCAATTCGAATCCATCACGTTCGAATCGACCGACCATCGCACTGTTCAAATCCATTGAACTCAGCCACTTCATATCGATTAGGGCTCTCACTTAGCAGTCTTGTTCGCATAAATTGCATCGGTCGACTTCGTATCCATCGGCAAGCGTTTGTTCGAATCGATCAGGATACACCATTTCGTATCCATCAATGGAGTATGCTTGCTCGTATCGACCTATCATTATTCAAACCCATCGAAGCTCGTTAGTTCGTATCCATCAATCGTACCCATCACGTTGATCAATACGAACACGGCCAATTTCTATTGATACGAACAAGCGTGCTTCCATCGATACATGTTGGCAGCTTTTATGGAATAAAACAAGGCAACGGTCATCAATACAAACGAGGTGAAGTTCATGGATGCGACACGGTCAACTCGGAGCAAAAGGCGGATCGATGCGAAACTTGGTGGGGTCGGTCGCGTGGGCCCACTCACGTGCCAGAAGAAGTCTTCCGAAGTTTGAGTGCGATATCAGCCTCCTACGCCTATAAATAGCCCCCTGAAGCCTATAGAAAAGGGGATCTTTTGGCCATTCAACGTCCAGACTCCGCCGGATTCAATCCTACATCTTTTCATCACCATTGTATTCAAACTTCAGAGCTATAATCTATTGTAATCTACTGTAATAGATCAAAATCATCAAGTGAATCAATAAAGCTATCAAGTTCAGAGTGGACGTAGGCAAGATCGCCGAACCACTATAAAATATGTGCTATTTACTGCTTTCTTTTGAATATTTTGAGTGATTTGTATCATTATTCCTATACTTGCTTGTTACTTTTGATCTGTGATAACGAACTGGTGCTTCCATTGGCAATTGGGTGTTTGTGATCAGTTTTGGCGCAAAAATTTTGGTGCTTTCACTAAGAAGGCTAATTCAGGAGTTCTATCAGTTGAATCAGAGAGTTTGGAGATTCAGATCCGAAGAATCATGACGAGGCAATCAAGTAGAAGGCCGAGACTAGAGAGAAGTCAGCACGAAGGGAGTCAAGAGGCTTTCTCAGGAGCGAACCAAACTTCAATCTTCATCACCAGAGATGAGATGGAGGCAATGATGAAGAGACAAGAGGAGATGATCTAGAATTTGTTTTAGCAAATTGGGCAACTTGGAGCGTAAAATCGAGGAACAAATGGAGTTCAGAATGGAGCAGGACCATCCGGCATAGCACCAGGACTAGGATGCATACACTTAGAGCATGTTGATCCAATCCCGGGGAGAGAGACAGGGGCATCCGAGCAACTTGGTGGCGATAGAGGAATTAACGCTCATCCAGGGGGGGGCAGACTCCTAAAAGCTCATACGGACTCGGGGGGTAGGTTGAAGGCAGTGAACGAGGACTGCATCTTAGAGACAGTTACAGATTGGCAGAGATGGTCAGGCGAGCCATGAGGGGAGGATTAGTAAATAGAGATCTTGAAGACGTGAACAGGAGTCCCTTTTCTCCTTAGGATGGTTAGGAACCCACCAGAGTTACGGTTACCATCAGTGGAGATGTACGATGGAAGGACGGACCCCGCGGCCCATCTGACAAAGTATATGAGGCACATGGAAGTGTTGGGGGCATCACAGGAAGTTATGGCCCGGTGCTTTCCATTATATCTAACAGATATCGCAGCACTATGGCTTAGGCAGCTGGAGAGCAACTCCATAGGAACATAGGCTGATTTAGCCAAGAGGTTCATGAGGCAATTCAGGGTTCACATCACAAGACCCAAGAATATGATGAGTTTTGCAACTTTAAAGCAGAAAGCCGAGGAGTCTTTGAGGTATTTTCTGACGCGATTTAATGCGGCAGCAGCATCGGTGGATCGACCAGATCCATCCATGGTTATGATGGCAGCTGTGTCCAGAATAGCTGATGGCACAGAATTCAAAAATTCATTAACTAAAGATCCGCCTATGGATCTAGGAGAATTCTATCATGAGGAAGAAAAGTTATTGCGATTGGAAGATGCTAGTGCAGAAAGAGAAGAAGGAATCGACGTTTACGCAATCAAGGGCGAAAATCCACCTGGAAAGGGTGCGGAGACTGGTAAAGGGAAACAAAAGGCTGAGAATAACGATGACAGGTCAAAGCGGCCACGAAGGGAGCCGCAATTCACCACTTATTCTGAGATGAACGAGAGTTTGGAGCGAATCTATCAGGATACCAGAGAGCAAGTTCCCTATCGTAGACCAATGCGAAGGGATCCAACTGTTGACGAGAGGAAATTAGGCAAATATTGCTTATTCCACGAACTGAACGGTCATAACACAAATGACTGTAGACATCAGAAGGATGAGGTGGAGGTGAATATCAGAAACGGTAGGCTACTTCAGTATGTGAGGAGGCAAGCTCCGGCGGTGGAGCCAGAACGACCACCGTCCACATCAGCTAGGGGTGACCCTGAACCGGGACACTGAATGGTTATCAATTGATTGATTGGTTGAAATAATGATGAACAAGTCGTAAACTCCTCACTAACACAGTTAAATCATTTACACATGTATGAGATCGCGAACGATCCATAGGCATGCTCTGAATGACTATTGACCGCATCATAGTAAGAGTTTACACTTTGACATCCATGTCTTGCTTCTGTTTTGTTTTGGTTTGGACATTTGGATTTAGTTTGATTAGACGTTTCTGTTATTGAATTCATGCGAACATTTCTTTAATATTTGCAATTCTGTGAAAGAATTTACTTGTATACCAGTTGGATCGCGAACGGTCCACAAGCACACCTTGTATGGCGATGAACTGTCAAAGCCACTAACTCACAAATTCACCCGAACGTGATATCTGATTCTAGTAATGCTAAGCCTCCCTCAGCACCCGACCGCGAATGGTCACAATTCGTCAAGAACGACACCCGACGGCGAACGGTCACAATTCGTCAAGAACGACACCCGTCTGCGAACGGTCACAATTCTGCCCCGTGCGGCATCTGACCGCGAATGGTCACTATTCGTCAAAAACGACGCCCGATCGCGAACGATCGCAAATCGTCTGGAACGACATCCAACCTCAAACAGCCGCCTTTCGTTTGAAGCTGTAACCCGATCACGAACGATCATATTTTGCCGCGAACGACATCCGACCGCGAACGGTCCCATTTCACCATTTGCCGCGAATGGCATTCGACCGCGAATGGTCACATTCCATCATTTGCCGTGAATGGCAACCGACCATGAACAGTCTCATTCCTTCATTTTCCACGAACGGCATCGACCGCGAACGGTCACGTTTCATCTCAAATGGCATACGATCCCGAACGATTTTCATTGGAGGCCATATGAAACTATCAAGCTCTTTACAGGTTGTTGACAGGATAAGAACATCCAGCTTACGATATTACAAAACAAATCTTCCTATCGCAAGACTTGTTTTGGGAGGCAAGTGTTATCCCGCCTTTTGGCAAGGCCGTGATACCAAAAGATTGATCGAAAATCAAAAGACATTTCGTCTCAAAAATTGGTTATACATTGCTTTGCTATGGATATCGATGAATTTTGTCCGAGCCCAGATCAGGCTACAATTGATAGGGCACGATAAGCAAAGCCATAAGAGCTAGCATTTCAAATTTCAGGTTAATCAGAGTTCGTATTAACGAGATATGATCGATGAAAATTGGAGAAAATATGTTTTTCGTATCCATCTGATTGACCGGTTCGAATCCATAATATTCGTATCCATCAGAAGGTCAAGGTGATGGTCTATTCGCACCGATCAGATCCGTATCCATCAAGATGAGTCTACCTCAATCAATTCGAATCCATCACGTTCGAATCGAACCACCATCGCACTGTTCGAATCCATTGAACTCAGTCACTTCGTATCGATCAAGGCTCTCACTTAGCAGCCTTGTTCGCATAAATTACATCGGTCGACTTCGTATCCATCGACAAGCGTTTGTTCGAATCGATCAGGATACACCATTTCGTATCCATCAAAGGAGTTTGCTTGCTCGTATCGATCAATCATTATTCGAACCCATCGAAGCTCGTTAGTTCGTATCCATCAATCATACCCATCACGTTTGATCGATACAAACAGGGCCAATTTCTATTGATACGAACAAGTGTGCTTCCATCGATACGTGTTGGCAGCTGTTATTGAATCGAACAAGGCAACGGTCATCGATACAAACTAGGCGAAGTTCATGGATGCGACACGGTCAACTCGGAGCAAAAGGCCGATCGATGCGAAATATGCGCGCCACGTCACCGCGTTGTTACGTGCATCCATCGATTCGAAGACATGGATTCGAAATGATCGACTCAAAGCAAACAGCTGACCGAGAAACTCCATCTCGTATCGATCATAACTCAAGGTCCACAAGTCCAAATGCGACGAAATTTTCACAGGAGCTTATATGCAAGCTAAAGAACAATCCTGCCGAGTTTCACCTCGATTGGATCATTTTTTGATGGATACAAAATTGTTTCATATCGATCACAGATCAAGTCGAAACTTGGTGGGATCGGTCGCGTGAGCCCACTCATGTGCCAGAAGAAGTCTCCCGAAGTTTGAGCGTGATATCAGCCTCCTACGCCTATAAATAGCCCCACGAAGCCTACAGAAAAGGGGGTCTTTTGGACATTCAACGTCCAGACTCCGCCGGATTCAATCCTACATCTTTTCATCACCATTGTATTCAAACTTCATAGCTATAATCTATTGTAATCTGCTGTAATAGATCAAAATCATCAAGTGAATCAATAAAGCTATCAAGTTCAGAGTGGACGTAGGCAAGACCGCCGAACCACTATAAAATCTGTGTTGTTTACTTCTTTCTTTTGAATATTTTGAGTGATCTGCATCATGATTCCTATACTTTCTTATTATTACTGATCTGTGATTGTGAACTGGTGCTTTCATTGGCAATTGGGTGTTTGTGACCAATTTTGGCGCAAACAAGTATATTATACATTGTATAGGTTGTTGTCGAGCTCGTTTAATATGTATTTCTTACACATAAAGTCAGATTTCTTTCAAACATTCATGGCTCCAACTTTTGTTGCATCGTGTTCCAATTCTTCAACTATGAGAAAATCTTCTGTAAGGAACTTTGCAAGGCCCAAAGTCTTCAAGTAAAACAACATCTTTGCATATCAAACCAACATTAAACTCTTATTCCTAGAAGAAAATTTTTAATTTTCAACAATCCAACTCCAAGCATGAAGGAAATCAGAGTCGAAGTTTCTTTGCATATAAGACATAGATAGAGAATTATACTAAAATAGGGAAAAGGAGTTTTAATTTCTCAGAAACTAGGGTATGTAATTTGTTGTGCATATAGCAAGGCTGGTTGTTATATTGGATGATTTTATAGGTTATTTATTATTTTTCTTATTTTTAGTGGTTCATTAACGTCAATAAGTTTTAATTTCAAAGATCGAACCCGTGACCTATGATCTCACGGTTGGAATTGCAAACCACGGATTCAATGTTGTTGGCGTGATTTTGGAGAATTTGACACTCACATAAATAAAGAATCATAAGAGCACTTCTAGATGTTATCGTATTCTTCAAGAAAAAATAATACAGATATAATTTAAAATGGTTGAACTTTAAGCAATTGCTAAACGAGTATCTATTTAAAAATAATGTGTGCTAGTTATCTATAATAATCTACACCTTCGGACACACTGATCCAAAGCCCAAAAGTGACTTCTAAACTCGAGTCATGTCAAGAAGTATGAATCTTTAAGTTAGTATTTGATTTAAAAATGAATTTCTTTTCTTCTGATTTTCAATATCTATGTCAAATATGAGAAGAGTGGAGTAACAACGGAGAGGATGATAGAAAGATGGATGGGAGGACGAAAGGAATAGAGGGACGACGGAAGAATGGATTGTTTCACATGCTTATGTTACTTCCCAACACATGAAAAAAAAGTTGTTTTCTATTTAGTATGTTATTTTTGTTTTCTAAATTGGTCATTTTCGGCGATATATATGCGTCATGTGCATTTTTGTATGGACGAAAACCCAAATTTAAGAACAACAAACCCAATACTACCTAAGTTTTTTAGAGTTACATGATATAGAGACAAATATAAGTTTAAACATTATACACTTTCAAGCTTCACAACGGAAGAAAATAAAATATAAATACTGAAAATAATTCAATCAGATAGTAGTCTCAATATAAACGTGGTCCGTATGGTAACTAAAAAATAATATCTCCAAATAACAATATAATAAGAGTCTAACTTATATAATATATATAAAGGGAGCAACTATAAATAAATAAAGCTCTAAAGTGCTAAGCCACCTCCTCTATGCACTATCCTAACCAAATTACCTGTTGGTCCGTTCTTTTGTAATATTGGTAAAGAAGGAGAAATGGAGGAGGTCAGACAAAATTTGGTGAGTGAAACATATCAATAGTGGTGCGGTGTTGGTAAATAATTAAATTGCGATTATAATATATCAAACCTAAGGGTATTCATTAATGTTCATGTAGTATATATGTGAAATTGTTAATTTAAATGTTATGGATAACCTTGCTCAACACACCTTAACCCAAATACAATATATGAGAATTTCCACCCAAAGGTTGGACATCCAAAAACTAAGTAGACCAAGGAATATCCTCGGTGTATGATCTTAACAAAAAATCATCTAACCACACATTGAGTTAACCTTACCCATGTCGAACCGCTTAAACTACACATATACACTGAGCGAACATCGCAATGTCAAGGCGCGGGCCAAGTACACAACCTCGACGATTTACGGCTGACCAAAGAATTCGTGTATCCTTCTCAATGATAAATGTAGCAAACGCTCTATATCATTCAACCTGAAGCTAAATAAGTTGTTTAACAATACATGTAACAGTACAGGGCTATTTATCTACTCATTCAAAACTCAGAGTGGAAGGATAAAATATAATAATATAAACGATACCCATTTTATTTGAAATTCCAAATGTCATAAAACCATAACACCATGTAAATAATAACTATTACATAACCAAGATATAACATGCTCAAAATATATTATAATCTTTAAATGGATACATCAGTAAATAACATAAATAGATAAATAGATGACTACCATAGACTCCTATCATCGTCATCTACATCTGGATCATCGTCTCTATTCCTAATCTGTGTTGTAATGTGGATGGAGTCAGAAGAACAATGATTGGTGAATAAAAATTTCATGCCTTTCTATATTGGTACTCGGGTAATATATTTTATGTAAATATATATCATATGAATTTTAGTTATATTCAAAATCTTTCCAATTATAAGCCCCAAGGCTTTCTCATCCCGGTAGTCCATAACTACCATTAATAATATCATATTAAATGCAAGAGATGGTACCGAAGCGACTAAATGGAAATAGGAAGATGCTAGCCATTTAAGATCTCATCTGAGGTAGACCCCCATCATTTACTACATATCCCCAAGGCGGACTCTTCTCAGTACTATATAGCTGACATTGCACAGAATATCTTCAAGACACTTAATACTTCTTTTTATGGGAGAGGCAACCTTTCAACAATCACTTAATACCTAACCCGAAGCAAACTCACCTCGATATACCTTCCAACATGCCTAACCACTAACCTTGACCATTTAATACTTCTTACATAGGGAAGAGGTGGGCCTTCAGGAGGTTACTTAATATCTTCAATCCTTAAAAAAAGTCCTTCGTATTATGACATGTACCCCGCGAGACGTCTCATATTAGTCCGACTTAGGTACCGATAGCCAATTAGCTGGATAGATTTACTCTATAGAATTTAGGACTAACCTTGAGTCATCCATAATTACTTATTATAGATGATGTCCACACCAGCCCTAAAATCACACTGCTAGTAGCCATATTAGTTAGACAAACTTCTGTGTGCTTTTGATTGACCTCGCATCTCTATAGCGTGGTCATAATTTATAACACTCTCTAAATATATTATCACACATCTCAATGTATTCATTACATTTGGGCCTAATAAGAAATCCTTCTTATTTCGTCTCTGCAATTAATTACTTCCCTAAGAGGGATTTAATGATAATTATTAACCTAATTAACTGTGCAATTGATATGTTAATATTGTACGTTATTTATATTATACACACACAAACACACACATATATACACTCACTTATTAAAAGTATATCGTATGGAGATTACACCCAAAACAAACATTTAAATGTCAAATCTTCAAAAATCATACAAGTCTCAATTCCACAATAACATGTATATCATAAATCCAATATTCCAAAATCAAATCAGTGGACTTGTATGTAGAATCCCAATCTAAATTATTTTATGTTAAAATAGTGGAATAAACCAATAATAGAAAGTTATAATTTAATTAACTTTACACTCTATTCAACTTATTTTACATGAAAGTAGACAAGAGAATTTCTATTCAATCTATAGAAATAGGTAGTGCAAACTATGAATAAGAATTCGTACCTCACAAACCATTTCCTATTCAAATCCTTTAATTAGATTAAAAGAAAAAGGATAAGAAGTGGAATAAAAGGTAAAACGCTTAAATTGCAAAATTCACACAAACTCCATTCAATACAAAACAATTAAGATTCCAATTTAAGAATTGACATTTCGCTTTGGGGGATCTTTGGGAGTTTTAATGTGATGTTTTCGCAATCCAAAATTCCAAGGCATAAATAAAATCCAAACAACAGTATTCAATTGCTAAAACAGAAAAACTAGGATTCCACTCACTACTGGTCCTTAGCATTGCTCCTCTTTAGATTTAAAAAGCCTAGAACAATCACCTTTAGATCTCTCTTCTTAGGTATATGCAACAAGAGAATTGCATATGAATTAGATTCAAAAATTAGAAGATTGGAGGAGAAATGAGATTAGAAATTGAATAAGAACATCTAAAATTCCTTACATGTCATCCTAGAGAATTTCTTGAGTCTTTTGAAAGAGTGACTAACAAAGTTCTGTCATTTTCCCAAATAATTTGTGAAGAAAAGTGAGGAGGCTATGCTCTAAGTTATAGTGGACAAGCCAGAACCATCGGACTAAGGTTGGTCAAAAATAATATAATCTGGAATGTTAAAAAAACATAAACCCTAGCCGCCATTCACTATCAGTGGTCGACCATTAGCAGTCAACCAAACCAAGGGGAGCAGTCGACCGCTCCTCTTATTTTTGGAACATTAATTTGTTGCTGCTATTTTAATTATTTTCGTCCTTAACTACTAATTAACATTTACTTAACCCTTGAAGTATAATTACTGTTAACTTTTGAATTGCAAATTTATAAATTATTTATTTATTTGAATTTGAATTCTATTTAAATTAGTTTGAATTCGAAACTTCAGATGTCTATAACTTTCTCGGTTAAGCTCCATTTTCAAGGTATTATATATGGAAATTGATCATAAAATTTCCACGAACGCAACAGCGTAACTTTCATCGTCAAATTTAAACTTTTACAAAATTTCCAATTTAAACGCTATCTTATTTAAGTTAATTTATCCAATTTGTTTATTTATGGTTAATTTTATAGGGTGTTACATTATCCCCCTTAAAAGGATTTCATCCCCAAAATCTTTCCAAGTGGTGAACATCGTAACGCTAAATAAACATCCATGTTATACAACCAAGTTATCCATAAAACCATCTACTTAACCATAACGCGATGTGTTTCTGTATTGTAGACATACTACAAGTGAGCTCAATCCTAGCGTGAATTATGATCGTGACATATAAATATGTATGCCAACACCCTAAACATGCAAAAAAAATGAGTGCCAAGTGATAGTGAAAAGTGTAGCAACAATCTTCTACCATTTAATCAAGCAACCACAATGCAACCAAAACTTAATTTTGGGGAGAAAAATTCGCCCGTGAAAAGCTTAGGATGAGAAGACCTCATGTTTCCACCGGGTTTCCCCTATTGTACTCGAACCAACCTAATTTCTTTGTTATAGAGTTTTCTAGTTCCTTGCTCCACACTGCATGCGGTGGCATGAGATGTTATTAGCTCTGTCTCATTGCCCCATAATTGATCAGGCTATATCATAGATGCTATGCTATAGAGGCCTTTCCTTATGCATGACATGTGAAAAACATCATGGACTCCTGCAACTTATCTGGTAGTTCCACGTGGTAAGCAAGTTTTCCTATTCTTTCTAAATTGGAAGAGGCCCAATAAATCTTTGGACCCAACTTTTTCGATTTTTTCAAATCTCACGACTTTTCTTAGAGGGAAAACCTTAACAAACACCATATCCCCTGCTTCAAACTCTAAATTTTTTCTTAATATATCCATATAGTATTTTTAGTGATCTTGTGCGGCCTTCATTCGCAGCTTAATCAATTCTATCTTTTTCGTTTTAGCACATCAAAAAAAATTGGCAAACTGTGGCATCTTCTTTTTCATCCCTGTCTAATAAAATATTCTCTTCATATCGTTTTCTTCTTATCTCCTCTGGGATGAATGATCATCCTTGAATGGTGTAATATCCTAACACTCCCTACCCAATTAAGATAGACATTTCTAATATGTCATTCCACTTTATTCTCCATCTTCCTTGATTCTCCTTCTTGGTTTCTAATAAATACGGTCCATCCATTACTTCAGTTAATATTTAAGTAATAGTTGATCGCTAATGTCAAAGCTGGACCATCTTTAATCAGTCCTTACTTAAATCCCTTTAATATTTTTACCAGTTTCAAAATCCATTTATTATGTCGATTCAATTCTTCAATAAATGCAATATTAGACTCCTTTAATTCTTTATTAATTACAAATTTATTGCCCATTAAATCTATAAGTAATGTCCATAAATCCTAGTCCTATAATGACTAATATGAATACCATTGTAAATTATGTTATTTATATATTTTTAATTTTAACCTTAAACATGGTTATACATACATATATTTCTATTTCTAGCTATTAACATTTAATCATTTTAATCTATTAGAGCAACCTTGCAAAAGGATTAACGTTATATCTACATATTAACCAAAAGTGAGATCTTTGCTTCGTTTGAAATTACAAGGAATTATTTCTTTTCTTTTAACGAAATAGACAATGTAAACTATGAAAAAGAATATCCATGCCTTACACTTTTCTTTTCCTGTTTTGGTATGCTCCTTATTTATTCAAACGTCGCACTTTTATACATATTTTGGAATTAAAATTTATGGAAGTTACATGGAAACCACTCCAAGTAAATCAAAACGAAGAAATTCATATTCCAAGTCAACTTGGAAAACCTAACTTACAACTCAATTATAAATCTAGAATATCTTTGCAAATTTATAAACATTCTACAATTAAATATTTGGGACCGATCTCTAATTTCTAGATCAGGTTGTACATGTTATTCCTACTTTATTCATATCTTAAAACCTTTACACTCCCTTACAAAGATAGTGATTCCTATCTACGCCATAATTTTTTATTTAGTTTAGTCCTCACCATTTTTAAACTAAAATTTAACAATTATGAAGTATATTATTTGTAACTTTTATCTTCAAAATTATAAATTTGGAAACTTTTTTTGTCAATTTCAAAAATTATATAGTTCCCAAAAGGAGCCATAAAAAAATTTCCTTTTTCTAACCAACTTTTCCTTTTAAGGACTTTGTGCAGCGGAGATTTATTTCTTTAAAAGTTCAACTTTTAATTTAAAATATATAAAACTCAATTATTAAGCCAAACTATTAGATCAAAATCTCAAAAATTGCTTAATTCCATAAAGAAGCAAAATAATTTCCTTTCTTAAAAACTTTCTACAACATATAAAATAATTTTCAATAAATTGTTTTCATACAAATAAACTTATTACATTAAATCCAAAATCAGCATTTATTACTCCATTAATTTATGAAATCATAGCCTATACTTATGAAAACATCGACTTACCATTTTAAGAATACATTATTATTATTATTATTTTCCAATTATAGCTCTTTTGAAATCTATTACAAAGATTATAACTTTAATAACATTTCAAAATAATAGATTATCTCTTATTAGACATTTATTATTTCAAAGATAATGTTAGTTCTAAGACAATTATTTAGTAAACTTCAAACCACAATCAATTCACATACATGCCAAAATTATAATTTCACGTTGTTATATTATCCGAAAGATAAACATCAAAATCTGAAACACCTTACACCCCTTAATATACCAAAAGGATACATTAAAAGGCGTGGTGCGTTGTAGGTATAACTAAAGCTAACAGAGACTAAGATTCACAAGAAACACCCAAAAATTTCTTGGTAATTTACTATTTGAAAGCATGTTCTTGCATAATATTGAATCGTCCTATTTTTATGCTCTACCATTGTTTGCATTAGAGAAGTATGTTTTGAAAAAAATGTAATTTGGTCGAACAACATGGAAAATTTTTGTCTCCGTTACCCTAATTGTTCGATTCAGAAGCCACCAAATGTCAAGGACTCTCGTTAGATTGTTATTATATTAATATTTTTATATTTTGTGTACTTGTATTTATTGTGTCTATGTTTCATATATATGTGTAATGTAACATCATATATAATAAAATTTGATTTATATTTCGCTTATTACACTTTGTTATTAGCATTTAGTTCCATAGTATTAGTTTAAGGGGAAGTTATATAGTTTAGGCTTAGTTTTTGTTGATGACAAAGGGGGAGAATTATAAAATAGGATAGTAGGCTGTTATTTAGGCTTACATTAAAGGGGAGTTTGTATATTAAGGGGGATTTGTTGGAATAAGGAGGAGTCGGAGTAGAATCATAGTTTGGTGCAGTATATTTTATAAACATAGGTTGTCATCATCAAAAAATGGGAGATTGTTAGTTCCTGAGATGATGGTTTTAATGACAACAACCTTAGGTCTTGTTATAAAATATAAGTATAATATCTCTGTCTAGATAAATTTATATGCAGGATATATGTGTGTGTGTGTGTGTGCGCGCGCGCGCAGGTACTAGGAATGAAGACTGTACAGTATAGAGATTCCAGACTGACGAATTCAAGATTGTAGAAATCAAGACTGAAGACTAATGAGTATCAAAATTATCAAGAGTTCAAGATATCAAGATAAGTATAGAGTCTAGATTTATGTTGAAACTTTATAATAGCACTAAAATATTTATTCTCATTTTAATTGTGGAATGGAATCCACCCTCTCGCTTTAATAGTGGGATGGAAACCATGAACTCTTTAGTGGGATGGAACCCATGACCTTCTCTAGTGGAACGGAATCCATGAAATTTTTCAAAATGATTTATTTTTAGATTTTTTCCAAACTATCTTTTTAAAAAAGTCGTCTCTCTTTCGGTTTAAATATTTTAGCCTTAATTTAAAAAAATTATTTTTAATCATATTAATTTCAAAATCATTTCTTGTTATTAAACTATCTCCTGGTTTTAATGTTTCAGCTTTAATCTCAAAATATTTATATATTTAATTTTTATTACTTTCATATTTCGTAAGATCACTTTCCAAAGGTTTTTATAATCATAAAGTATATTCAAAATAGTTTACAAAGTTATAAGATTGTTTCGTTTAGAAGAAAACCTCTTTTAAAACAAAATTCAATTTTCAAAAAATGCTAGCCATGTCGACATGGTAGCCATAGATTTTAAAATTCAGAAGTGTATATTCGTCATGACCTTCCACGAATGGACATGACCGTTATTCTCCTATATATACCAGTTGTTTTCATCAAATTTTAAGTTAGTTTTTCTTTATTTCTTCATTCCTTCTTCTCCACTCAAATATTCTCTTATATTTCAAATGCTTTAACAAAATTCTGCTGAAATCCTAAGTGAATCATACTCGATCGTCTCTAGTTTGATTCTCTATCACTCTCTCTCTCAATGATCTCAGAGCTATTCAGAGCTATAGGATCATTTGTAATCAAAGATCGAAAGATCGAAGTGTACTGTGTCTCCCTCTATCAAATTATGGTCAGAAATGGTGTGATTGTGGCCTGTAAATCTATTAGGTGTGATTATAGCCCATAAATCAATTAGGTGATTTTATAGCCTGGTTAAATCAAGAGAGTTCGCCCTGGACTTGGAGACAGGTGGGTGTATCTTGTGGCCTTGAAATCGAGGTTGTAATATCGACATTATATTTGAAAAGAAATCTGCACATGAAATTGTGTGGGACTGGATGTAGGGTAACTCCGAACCAGTATAAAATTCTGAAGTGTACTTTCCTTTGCTGCTTTTATTTACTATTTGCATCTACGTTTGGTTCTGTGATTGTCTATGTGTTTGTGAATTGCAACTGTTTGGGTTTAATTTGAAAAAATTTCAAAAAGGTTCATAAAATTAATTAAACACTATTCATCCTCCTCTATTGCTAATTCTTCCTTAAGATCTGTAATCTGCATTTCCTACACTCTCGATCCAGTCTAAGGTGATAGCACATTCCCTATCTCTACTAGATCATGGAATCAACTCTAGTTAATCATGTAACCAAAGCTCTGATACCAAATGTAAAGACCGCCATATACCAATGTTACAAATAGTATATAAATAGTGCGCTATTATCGTGCCCGACCGATATAGAGCAATCATCGGGGTTTAGAATGAAAAATGTAGCATATAACCTATCGTATATCTCACAATGCATGGATAAAACATAATATCAAATATATAACAGAAGAGGCGGTAATAAAAATGTGAGTAGATCATTATCATCAGAGTATAATATCCATAGAGTTATTCATCAATAGTGGAGTTTATACAATGGAAACAAACTCAACAACTATCTCAAATACAAATGGTAATTAGTCAATACTGAGGCTCTCTAGTGCTACACTGTGGAATATGCATAGACTCGATATATGTATATAATACGAGATATCTCCATCTAGCTCATCCTCTAAATAACTACCGCATCGCCTAGACCTGTAATCTAGTCTACTTATTTAAGAGTACCCAAGATAATAAGAAACAAAGCATAAAACCTTCGGTCAGACAACAATCTGGTATAAGCAGCAAATGAGCCTCAAAATACTGTATAGGTAAATATGATAAGAAACAAGAGTACATAAACCATACCCGACAAGTCCTTGCAACCAAAGAGTTACCATATAACACTATAATACTCTATTCCATAATATCATAAAGATATAACATAAACCAAATAAAGGATATCGGTCTTCCAGCTCTAATACTACTTCCCTTGATACCTATGAGCGATAGCTTACAAAAGAAAATAACCAAAGCAACCATAACATCCATCAAACATTCCTAACCATCACTCCATGTGCCCTGAATATATGGTATCTCGTATGGCCTCCTTTCTACCAGGGACTAATGCAAATCCTAATTCTCTGTTGTACTCTCATATCTCACAGCCTAAAGCTGGATATGTGTCTCATAGCCTAAAGTTGGATGCTAGACCCAAAACCAAATGCCCTGGGTATACGGATCCTCACCACCAATCAATGCGTATTCCCACTTATAATATCCCTACTTCGAGTACAACAGAAAACCCACCGAGCATCAACAATTGCTTTGCACATACTCTCGAGCCCAATCTATTGCGACCACTTTATGAAATGGGAAACCATCATCCTAAAGCAATGGAACAGGTTTGAGACCGTACTTCAAGACCTATCAATACTTATAGACCAAATAAGATTTTCAGGATCAAAATGGTTACATAGAAATTTTGAAAAAAATTATAGGTATGTAAAATGTCCCTAAGAGTTATATTGAAAAATTATAGAATCATACGACCTCATATGAATAAAATAAAAATATTTTACAATCCTTTGATACATAAAATATGGTTCGTTACAACTAACCTGACCATTTAATAATACGTTAAAAGGAAAGTGGCAGGCTCTCAAACAACCACTTAATACCTACAATCCATATAGCAAGCCCTTTATATTATGATCTATACCCCATGGAGATGTCTCATATTAGTTCGACTATTCATAGGTATGGTAGCTATATTAGTTATGTAGATTTACTCTACAGAATGTGGGATTAACTTCGTGCCATCTGTATTTACTAATTATAGATTATGTCTCACATCAAACCCAAAGTCACACTGCTGGAAGCTATATTAGATGGGTCGAATTTTGTTTACTATTAACAGACCTTACATCCCTATAACTTAGTCATAATTTATAACACTCTCTAAGTATGTTATCACTCGTATCACCATATACATTTTTAGGCTTTATAAGAAATCCTTTCTCCTCTATAATCAATCACTTTCCATAGGGGATTTCATGATAATTATTAACCTAATTAACTATGCAATTAACACATTATAATTGTACGTTATTTTCGTTAATTTTTGTGCGCATGTATATATACACGCGCGCACGCACTTATTAAATTTTTACATATGCAGAGATTACGCTCTAATCTAACATTTTAATCTCAAATTTGACAAAATTATACAAGTATCAATTCCACAATAACATATATACCATGAAAGTAGATAAGGGAATTTCTATTTAATCTGTAGAAATATGCAGTGCAAAATACAAATAAGAATCGTACTTTACATACCATTTCCTGATCAAATCCCTTAATCAGATCCAAAGAAATGGAATAGAAGATAAAACACTTAAATTGCAAAATCCACACAAACTCCATTACTTTAATATAAAACAATTAAGATTCCAACCTAAGAATTGACATTTCTTTGGGGGAAATTTGGGGGTATTTAATGTGATGTTTTCACAATCCAAAATTCCCTAATGTATATATCAAATCCAAACTACATTATTCAATTACTAAAATAGAAAAAACTAAGATTTTCACTGACCACAAGTCCTTAGCTTTTCTCCTCTTTAGATTTGACATGCCTACAAAAATCTCCTTTAAATCTCTTTTCTTAGGTATGTACAACAAGAGAATTGCTTATAATTTAGATTTAGAAATTAATATATTGAAGGTGAAAAGGGATTAAAATTGAATAAGAACATCTAAATTCCTTACTTGTAATCCTAGAGAAATTCTTAAATCTTTTTAGAAGAGAGACTGATAGACATCCGTTTTGCTAATAATTTGTGAAGAAAAGTGAAGCGGCTAGGCTCTTATTTATAGCAGTTGCAATGCATCAGACCATCAGATTAAGGTCAGTTAAAAATAATGTAATCTAGTACGCTAAAACCATGCAAACCCTAGCCACCATTCATAATCACAGATCGGTTGCCGCTTCCCAACGGTCGACCGCTAGCGGTCGACCGATCCAAGGGAAGTGATCGACCGGTCCTCTTATTCTAGGGACGTTAATTTATTGTCGTTGTTTTAATTATTTCTTCCTTACTTACCAATTAACGTTTATTTAACCCACAAGTATAATTACTGTTAACTTTTGAATTTAAAACTTAGGAATTAATTATTTTTTTAAATTTGAACTTTATTTAAATCAATTTGAATCTAAATCTTCAAACGTCCATGACTTTCTCGTTTGAGCTCTGTTTCAACATATTATATATGGAAATTAATCGAAAAATTGCCGCGGATGCAGCGACATGAATTTCAAAGTCAAATTCTAACTTTTAAAAAATTTCCATCTTCAACCGTATCTTGTTTAAATTAATTTACCTACTTTATTTATTTATAGTTGATTTTATAGGGTGTTAAAATACGACTCTAACGTAGCTCCAACCACTACTTAGTCGTATAGCCCTACAATCGTGGACTCTCCGTCACCCTTTCCCACTGTCTAAAAATTTAAAATATGCAACTGAGTATGCTATTAATGACAAGAGCATCTAGTTGTGATGTAAAGACACGCCTCATTGAGTACCACATCTTGCACCACATGAAGTGCGAACCCAAGTGCATCTTCAAGCGTGAAACCTGTCTCACCTATTGCACAGCTCTATGCAGCTACGTGAACTCCCGCTAATCAAGAAAATGAGAATAAGTTTCCCCCATCTATCTTACTTGGCCTGCACCAAGCCCAGGTTCAACATGGGCTTGGTTCAGCCATTCAGGCATTAGAGTTTTAATTTAGACATTTCATACTCTATATAGAAATTTGCCTACAGGCATTCGGACGAATCCTATACTCAAATGTCTAGCTGAAATTCCAAGCATTTGGATAGTGGTATAGACATCTGAATCTAGTCAGTTTGGGACTAATTTTTTTTCTTTTTCGTATCTTTTAAAATCTATACATCTGGTTTGGGATTCAAACATCTGAATTGGTATTTTTATCTCTATTACCTTATTCGTCATGTTCCTCTTCTTCGTAGATTCATGTATAGATGTAAGCATTTATTTTTATCAAGTATTTTTGGTATAATTTTTATTTTGTTTGTACACAACATCAGCTAGTTTATCTCAACAGTTGTATATAACATTTCAATCAATTACCCATGTGTATTTCCACCAATAATCTATGTCTATTTCAAGATTAATAGAATCATTTCTAGTTAAATTCCAAAGGGTGTATTCGGTTAATTTTTATTCATCCAAACCAATCCAAACTTATCATATAAAAATTGGACCTATAGAATTAAAGGCAATTTCAATCGAATTTACCCTTTTTGTTAAATTTCATCAAGTTAAGGTTATTACTTAGGGTTTTTCTAACATATGTAATCATGTTTGCAAATCCAAATTCAAAGTTATTAATTCAGTTGAAATTATACATTCAAAATCCAAAATACATAATTTAATTTAAATAGATGTATAAAAAAAATTTAACTACTTGTTTCATAACATAAACACATCGTATTATTTCCACTCTTCTTTCTAGCCCTTTCTCTTTAACCTTGAAATTTAATTTCTAACCCAATTTGAATTGGCATCTATTTTCCTATATCCCCTGATTTGTTTTTTATTCTCCCTCTTTTTCACTTTCAGTTGATTTATTTTACCTTGTTTTCTATTTAGAAATTTGATGAAGAGAATAAAGTAGTGTTTAGATTTGAAAATTTTTTAGGATGAAGAAGGAGTGTAGAAATTCTTAATAGCGGCAGGGGTTTTAAGTGAAGAGAATTGAAGCTTAGGTATTTATTTATAGTAGACTATGATTATTAGGCTTAATTCCGAAATAATCATTTACGCAAATGCCATTGCGTCCAGCGTTCTCTATTTTGACTCTTTTATAAAATGCACCTAGTTATATATGCTTTCTAATGGTAAACGGCAAACTAGACACCATGGGATAGGTTCCAAAGCGTAATTCCAAAATTGTGAAAATTTACCATTTTGTTCTTTTATGTAAAGTTACATTTTAACTCTTATAAATATATTTTTTATTAATACAATTTCTTAGCTTTTACGTTCTCCCTCTTAAAAGGATGTCATCCCCGAAATATCCGAGGATGAAAAAATGAAAATCGCTCAAAAAGTTCAATATCTATGACCATTTACTCAACCACCAATCATTAGCAAACATTGTCCTTGCTTTTGAAATTTCTAATGCAGCGTGTATATTTAAATATGTAATGCAAATGAATATATAAGTAATGTAAAATTAGGTGCTCGCCTTAAAAAAGTCGACACCCTAAAATGCAAGTGCCTGCATTATATATCCAAAATGTATGCAATGTCATATATATTACTCGCAATTCTATATATATTAGCAACCATTCAATACATATTCAAAAGTGCAACAACCATTATGCATACAAACTAATAAAATAAAATAGACAAGTTGATGAGCACCGTGGGCCAGCATGAACATACTGGTCGTATGTGCAATACTAATTAATAAAATACATTCATTGTTGTTACCCGATACATTGGCCTGGCTACACAAGGTTGATTATGAAGGCCAAACTTGATTGTTAATTGGAAAGATGGTTATGAGACGACATCCACAAGGCCAAAATATAATGTCTAAACAATTGTATCCAGCCCAGAATTAATAAATTCGACAGTAGATAGTGCAGGAGGTCAGGATATTGGAATTGAGTTTGATTGGAATAGGGAATGGTGTGGACGCTTGACGAATAGAGGGAAGTATGGATTGGGTCGGCATAACTCATTGAACCGATGGGTTCGGCATATTCAGTTCGGATCGGCATATTAAGTTTGGATCGGTATTGGATGTGAGAATAGCGAGGTTAATATAGGATATGGAAATGGTGGGAATTGTATATTGGTGATCGGCATGTTGGTGGTCAGTTTACTTCATTTAACTCAGTATAGGATATAAAGGCAGTGGGTAGTAGAAGGAAGCATCTTAGGTCAGCATATTGGAGACCGGCATATTGATGGCTTCTACTAAAGTGGTCGGAATACTAGTAGAAAACAGAAGGGTTAGCATAGTGTCTTCGTAAGTAATGGGTCGGCATAACATGGTCCTGGAAGGAGAGGTCGACATGCAGCTCGTAGGGAGATGGATCGGCGTATGTTGAAGATTCGAATATGAGTCAACATTTCCCTGGTCGGTTTAGGACTCGGGCCAAAGCACAACCAGAACTTGAGATTCACTAGTCCAAGTGCTATCATATTTGTAAAAACATCAATATAGACTATAAGAGAGGCACCATAACGGTCGCTATTCCAAACTCAACCCATGAAGGGGTACGTAATGACCCCTATTCATTGAGAGTTGGTCCTAGCCCTCTTTATGGTGGGCCCATATGGTTGAAGCGGTCTAGGTGCCGAAGTTTCAGTCAGATTGAAGGCAACCTCCATCTATAAATACAGGGGCAGGGAGCCATTTTAAGGGACTTTTTGGATGATAAGTGAAACTATGCCCTTTTTGTAACCAATCTTGGTTCATCTATCCTGATCTCTTGTTATTTCTTGCTGATTGTAAGTGTAATCGTGAAGCAATAAAGAAAGTGTTCAAATGGACTTAGGGAATTAAAGTCGAACCACTATAAACCTTGTTGTTTTTGCTCTTTATTGCATTTTTCCTTGTATTCAACGTTGTTCCTCGGTTTTCATTTAATTTCTTCATTTATTTAACTACTTAAACCTATTCATGGGTGTTTGTGACCAATTTAGTTGCAAACATTTTGGTGCTTTCACTAAGAACGTCGATTCTTAAGCTATTAGGATCACCTTTGCTACTATTGGATTGAAGAAATCCCCCGAAGGAGATCCAAGTTCCTTTTTAGAAGCTTGTAGATACTATCCAGATTCTTCAGGATCTAAGAAAAGGAGTCCAAATTGGTAAGGCGCACCAGATATACTTCACACAATGTTGATGCCAACGAAACCGCCAGTGTCCAACAAGGGGGTCCAAGCAACCAACCTCTAATGCGAATGTGGAACCCGCTGTAGTCCAGAACCCCACTGATTCCATTACTAGATCTATATTTAATGACTTTTTGAGGGAGCTGATGGAGACCCGTAGGCAAATAAACGAGCAAATCCAGGCTAATGCTAACCTGATGAACCAGATTGCTCAACAGCAGCACCAAAGTATTGGATTGGTCTCGCTTCGTACTCGGCGTCAGATAACTCAACTTCGTCGGACGAGCACCATACACGTAGGCACCGTAGGATTGAAACAACACGAGATAGATCCTTGGAGCAACATTTGGTAGACCATTATGGTCTGCCAAATCGGGTCGATGTCGATCCTTCCCTAGAGGCTGGTACCGAATCCTCGACCAGACGCATAGCTCCTCAACTGCACTTGGAGGTCATACTCAACTTGGTACCGAGAACTTAGACACCGAAGAATGCATAGACGCTGGTCAACAACCACTCCAGAATGATAATGAGGCAAATGCTTGGGATACGCATTTAGAATATAATAGGCTAAGGAAGCGTGAGGTACTCCAGAGACACTGGCCAAAACATTCATACGGGACGAAGCACGGCCACCACTTGGCGCCACCCATCCAAACACTAGATTTGTCCATGATGGTCAGACAGCCAATGAGGGAAATCAAGGGTTTGACAAATGATGACTAGGGAGTCTCCATGATTCATATCCAATTTACCGAGAACATTTTACAGGCAAAGTATCCTATGAGGTTTAACATGCCTACGATTCACGCTTAAAAGCGAAAACCAACCCTCAGTAACACATCATGAGATATGAATGGTTGATGGATTCGGTGTGTGTGAATGATGCTACCAAATGCAGGTGTTTCCCTATAACTCTATCCGGAATTGGTACAATGTGGTTTACAAGGTTACCTCCATGATCGATCTCAAGATTTGACAAGCTAGCTACGAGATTTGTGGAGCAGTTCCGGATTCTCGCCATACGCCCCAAAGATGCCATGTTGCTATCCAGTGTAATCTAGGCTTAGGGGGAATCATTGAAGGATTACTTCCAAAGATTTTATGTGGATTCCATAGACGTTAGTAACCCAAATGACCACGCCATACTTATGGTTATGACATGGGGGGTTGACTCGAAATCCAAGTTCGGTGATTGGCTAGCTGGAAACCCGCCAGCTGCGCTTGAGAATTATACACAAAGGCAAATCAGTTCATGAGAAAGGAAGACGTCAGATTGTCTAGACGAAGCCATGCTAAAGGGCCAAGCGGAGAAGTGGTATAGAGCAACATCGCAGTAAAGTAATCTGGTGAAATCTCTAGAAAGGTTCAGGTTATTTTTCTAGACAAGCCGGGTCAATAGAAAAGAAGTATAGAAGGAAATCCCAATCGAAAAAGGGAGCTTGGAAAGTGGAAGTCAAGGATTCCTACATATAGTGAACACCTCTGGATGCATCTCTGGAGAACATCTATCTATCTACTTGTAATACTTTCCAATATAAGAAGTCGTGCCCAAATGAATCGACTGAGGAACAAAAGAAAAATGGGAAGTACTATCGGTTTCATGAATGCTACCACAATACTAATTAGTGTAGGCATCTGCATGATGCCATCGAGAAATTGATTCGGCAGAAAAAGTTGCAGCACTTTGTCAAGAATCCGCAGGAGAGCAGATAGGGAACGTTTGATCCCAATCGAGGGCAAGCTCCACGTCGGGCTGAGGAGCCCACTCAGACCGGTGGGAGGTTGGTGATAAAAGCCATAGTTAGTGGACCACACCCTACAGATCGGAGTTGGCAGGAAATAGAGTGCTACGCTAGTTCAATGAAACACTAGATTTTGAATTTTGTTCAAATACAAAGGATGGAACTCTATCCAAGCAACAACATAAAATGGCAGATGATATGGTGTTCAGAAGAAGAGATATTGATAAAGTAGAGGCCTCTACCATTAATCTGATGGTTATCTCTGCAATGATTGGTCCTGCTCTGGTGAGAAGAATTTAATTGATTGTGGAAGTTCTATGAACATCATCGCTAAGAAGGCTTATGATCAAATGAGGATGGAGGCTAAGGATTTGAAATCATCTAAAGCTCGAATACATGGTTTCGATGGTGTGGCTACTGAGGCGATAGGTTATGTCAAATTACCGGTTGAGTTGGGAGAAGGTGAACGTAGAAGGGTGCAGATCCTACCATTCATTGTCTTGGATGTTGATTTACCGTACAATGATTTTCTACGATGTCCGACCCTGGCTGAGTTACGAGCAGCTCTTGCCCCATGGTGTTCGGTGTTGAAATTTCTGATAGATAATGGAGTGGGTGTTGTACATGGTGATCATGAAACTGGCCTTGCCTATTATGTGGCTAAGTAAAGAGAGGCTCAGCAGAAATAGAAGGGAAAGGGTGTGGACAAGTCTATCCGCATCCGGGTTACTGAAGATTGACAAATAGCGCCTAAACCTTGGCTTGGGCACTACAGTCGGTTCTATATAGATATAAATCCAAGGGATGATAAGGAGGAACCCAAGGAGGCCAAGGCAGTGCCGGCTGAATAGACGATCGATATCTCAGTCATCCACGATGACCCATCGCGGATGTTGAAGACTGGGTCACAACTCAGTCCCTCGATGATGATAGAACTTACCGATTTCCTTCGAGCGAATCTGGATGTAGAATCATTCTGACATGTGTGGGATCTCTCCTGCCATCGCAAGCCATGCATTAAATATTAATCTGATGTATGCCCATGCGAAGCAGAAAAGATGAGGTATGGATCCGAAGAGATCCATGGCTCTTAAAGAGGAGACCGATAAACTTAAGCCAATGGGTTTATTCGCGATGCCCTCTATCCTGGATGGATATCTAACCCATGCTGGTGAAGAAGGAAAATGGAAAATGGAGAACGTGTATTGACTATTCAGACCTAAACAAGGCGTGCCCTAAGGATAGTTTTCCCCTACCTAGAATTGATCAGCTAGTTGATTCAACTGCACGACACGAATTGTTATCATTTATGGATGCATACTCGGGGTACAACCAAATCCCGATGCACATCCCAGATCAAAAGCACACTAGTTTTATCACGGACGTTGGTTTGTATTGTTATATAGCAATTTCATTTGGATTAAAGAATGTCGGAGCTACCTATCAGCATTTGGTTAAAGGTTAGATCGAGACGATGATGGAAGTCTATATGGATGATATGCTTGTAAAGTCATGGAAATCAAATGACCATATTGAAGATTTCTCGAAGATGTTCAATATCCTCTGATTTTATAGCATGAAAATCAACCCTTTGAAGTGTTCATTCAGTGTTGCGTTAGGGAAGGTCTTGGGCCTTATTGTCAATGCGCGAGGAATTGAAGTAAATCAAGAGAAGATTAAAGGCATTCGGGATATATAAGCACCCAGAACTATTAAGCAAGTGCAGAGCCTAAATGGGAAGCTCGCTGCCCTATGTCGTTTCATCTCCATGGCGACCGATAAATGCATTCCTTCGATTTGATGAGGAAGGGGAAGTGAAATTTTGAATGGACACAAGATAATAAAGGCGCATTCTAAGCTTTGGATAATCATTTGGGGAGACCCTCTGTTTTGTCAAAGCTGATAGATCATGAGGAGTTGTACATTTGGTTAGCAGTATTGCCACATGCCATAAATGTCGAACTGATTCATGAGGATAACTGGATCCAGAGACCGGTTTACTACGTCAGTAAGTGATTAATAGGGGCGGAGAGAAACTACCAGAAGATAGAGAAATTGGCGTACTGCTTGGTGATTGCGCCGTGCAAATTTCTCCCGTATTTCCAGGCAGATCCAATCAACGTCTACACCAATCAGCCTTTACGACAGGTCCTACAATGACCCGAGACATCCGAAAGGCTGCTTAAGTGGAACATCGAGTCAGTCAGTTCGACATCACATATCTAGCTCAAAGAGCTATCCAGGGACAAGCACTGGTCGACTTCATAGCGGAGTTTATCATGCAGGATGACCCCCTAGAGAATGGTGTAATCCATACTACACGATGGAAGCTGTATACCAATGAAGAATCTAAAGATCATTGTTCCGGAGTAGGCGTCATTCTTGTAACCCCTGAGAACCGGTCAATTTGTTATGCTTTAAAGCTTGATTTCCCTGCTACGAACAATGAGGCCGAGTATGAGGCGTTAATTGCTAGACTTAAGCTTGCCGGAGAGCTCAGGATGAAATCTATCGAAACCTTTTATGATTCGCAGCTGGTGGTGTACCGAGTTAGAGGGGACTACCAAGAAAAGGGACAACGGCTTGCCCCATATCTTACTTGATTTCAGGAGTTTATTGGGGGATATTGAATACTATTACATTTCTCATATACCGTGTGAGCAGAACAGAGAAGCCGACTCGTTGGCAAAGTTCACGAGATCTAGTGATGCGCAATGGATAGGCTTGGTTTTAGTCGAGATACTTCATACCCTAAGTATAGATGTGATGGAAGTTGATCAAGTACTAGAAGCAGAATCCAAAAGGGAGTCATGGATGACTCCATTTCAAGAATACTTGTTTCATGGAATCTTGCCTGAGAAGAGGAACGAAAAGCGACAAGTCCTTCGTAAAGCTTCACGGTATATTTATGCAAAGTGGAATTATGTATCGAAAGGGATTTTCTATTCCCTTACTCAAGTGTATCGCCTATGATGAGATGAAGCTTGTCTTCAAAGAAGTCCATAAGGGAGAATGTGGTGATCACACAGGGGGGCAAATGTTAGCAAAAAAGATATCCTATTATGGGTACTACTGGCCGAATGTGGACAGTGATGCCGCAGATCATGTGAGACGGTGTGACAAATGCCAGATATATGCAAAAGTCCCAAGAGCATGCCGACAGAGATCACGCAAATGGTTATTCCATGGCCATTTGTTGTATAGGGAATCGATATTATCGGCTCTTTGCCGATTTCCAAAGGTAGCGCGAGATATGCAATCGTTGTAGTTGACTACTTCACCAAATAGGCCTAAGCGGAGCCATTAGCTACGATCACAACCAAGAAGGTCATTAACTTTGTTGTTCGAAATATTGTGTGTCAATTCAGTCTTCCACATTCTATTGTAACTGGTAACAGGATTCAATTTGATAGTGCTAAGTTTAAGGAGTTTTTCCGGAAGTATCACATTGAGAAAAGATTTGCGGAAGTCGTTCATCCTCAAGCAAATGGACAAGTTGAAGTTGTAAACAAGATTATAAAATCTTACTTGACGAAGCGTTTGGAAAAGGCTAAAGCCAAGTGGGTGGATGAACTTCCCATAGCACTCTGTGCCTATAGGACTACTCACAAGCCTACGACCGACCACACTCCATTCGCTCTTTCTTACGGAGCGAAAGCAATCATTCCTGTAGAACTCAAAGTCTCTTCTTATTGGGTAACTTACTGCGATCCTAGAACAAACCAAAATATCTTATTAGAGTCATTGGACTTTATTGATGTGAAATGCGATGAGGCCAATTTGAGAGCGACTGCAGATCGACACCGAGTCGCCCGGTACTATAATACTAGAGTCTGACCGAGAACCTTTGAAATTGTCGACCTTGTCCTGAAACAAAATTTTCCAGCCCCATCGCACATGAACCCGACATGGGAAGGGCCATACGTCATTGAACAGAGGCTTGGAGAAGGAACTTTCATGCTAGTGATTGTTGATGGCATGACGCTTCCAAGAACATAGAATAGCGAGCATTTACGATGCTATTTCACCTAGACTATTTCTTTCACATTCCAATAATATTTGCTTTCAATATTTGCTTTTTTGATATGTAGTAAGACAAGTTATTCTATCCCTATTTTTATGATGAATAAAATCTTAAAGCTTCCTTCGCATAAATTACTGTTATTGCATGTTATGCTAAGTTTATTTTAGAACTGATTGATATCGGTATCTGCAATGTATGAACAGATGTGTAAGGTTAAAAAAAAATCAGTTACAATGGTCCCCGATGAAAATGAACAAGTGGGGTGTTATAAGTTCGCTCGATTGACCAAGCAATTTCTGTAGATGAATCAAAAGGCAATTTTCGCAATAAGGAACAAAGGTCACCAACGGTGGAAGAATGACTAAAATCTCTAAGTCCCTGATGTACATTAGAGTACTCTAAGTCCTCGAAGAGGACTAGAGTATAAACAAGTTGATGAAAATCTCTGAGTCCCTTAACTCGGACTAGAGTACTCTAAGTCCCTGAAGTTGACTGGAGTATAAATGACCTGACAAAAATCTCTAAGACCCTGAAGCGGACTAGAGTATAAATGACTTGATAAAAATCTTTGAGTCCCTAAGCGGACTAGAGTACTCTAAGTCCTGAAGCGGACTAGAGTATAAATGACTTAACAAAAATCTCTAAGCCCCTAAAGCAGACTAGAGTACTCTATGTCCATGAAGTGGACTAGAGTATAAACGACTTGACTAAAATCTCTAAGTTCCTGAAGCGGACTAGAGTACTCTAAGTCCATGAAGCGGACTAGAGCATAAACGATTTGACAAAAATCTCTAAGTCCTTGAAGCGGATTAGAGTACTCTAAGTCCCTGAAGCGGATTAGAGCGTGATTGATTTGACAAAAAATCTTAAGTCACATACCGCGGACTAAATAAAACTCTTAGTCCACAAACTACAGGTTAACCCGAAAACCCAATGGGTGGACAGACGAATTTTCAGTTGTTCACTGCCCCATGAGTACCGGCCTCAAACCAATAGGGTAAGCTTGAATTTTTGGCTGCGAAATGCAATCGTTATTTACGGTTTCGGATAGACTTTGCTTATGGCTTAAGATGGCGCCTATGGAGAGGCTTCGAGATCAGGATAGTGAATTATCAACAAGACGTATGGAAATTATTACAAGTACATGGAAGGAAGGAAATTACTTTACTATCGAAGTAATAGTGCAATGTTTAATCAAATAAAGCAAAAAAATTATTTGCAATCTCAAAAATTCCTTACAAATTATCCGAAAGTTCGAGATCCATGCCCGTGTATCTGCTACTAAAAAGGAAAACGAGGAACGAACACACATCTAACATATCTAGACTATGTACACTGACACAAGACACAAGACACAAACTATTTCTTCGATTTCTTCTCCTTCGGTTTTTCAGAAGTTGAATCGGTCGAGCGCCTTCTTCGAGATCCTTTTCCACCTTTAGTGAAAGCACTTGAGGAGGGAGGACGAACCTCAATAGGATTTTACCCGCCAGGTGAGATGAATTGCCGGGTCCTAAAAAGAGAATCTTCGGCCGCAACCACATCGAATTAAACCTTGACTTCGCGTTCCAACTTTTCCTCCTCTTCGATTTGTTCTTTCATGCGGACTTTAGGGATATGCTCCGAAGTGGCCGTGATCACAACATCGTCATGCTCTTCAGCAAAGGATGAGTCTTTAGGCTTGTCCACATCAAGTGCCCCAATCACTTGAGCATCAAGCCTCAGAGTATTTTTAGCTGCCGGAGCCTTGGCAATTTTTCCTTGGTGCTCCATGGCGACATCGCTCCTTGGAGTTAATTCAGTACCAGGCTGACCTACAAAAATTCATCAAAGCATAGACATTAGTTTACATCATTTGTATGCCAAAAAAAGTAACTTTTTCGAACAATTTTAATACAGTACCAGCCTCTCGTTGGCTCTCGGTAGTCATCGGGGTACTCCCTTCGATGATGGGAGACAACTTGTGTGGGCCAAGTCCAGGCCTGTATGGATTATAACCGATGTGTTCCTTCGCGGGATGAGAGGATGGTATTCCATCCAGCTGTGTAGGAGGAGGACCTTTGGGTTCGGTTCTGAAAGACCCTACGACATCATTTTTTCCTTGGTCGATGTAGGAGTCTTGCCGAATGGAAGTTTTGCGGGGGCAAAGTCAGATGACCCGTTTCCACTGAGCGCTTCTTACACAAGAGCACCCTCATCAAGCTTTGCCACTCCCATCTACTCTTTCTTGATCCTTTTAATGATGTACGAGCACCTCTTTCCTGCACTCTTCACGGGCGGCTTTTTCAAGGCTTTAATTTAGGAGAGTAGCTCATCAAGTTTCGTTTTTAAATTTCTTGTTTCAACAATGTCCTTGTGATGTTTCTGGGACTCTTCTTGTGCCTCGATTTTTCCTTCTTATCCTTGGACAGTAATTTTTCTAAATCCTTAACGTGACAGGCTAACACATTTGTCTCCTTTTGTAAGGAGTCCTTCTCTAAAGCTAAGGTGCCACAGTGTTGAAGTGCAACATTCAATTCCTTCTTATGTGAAGCCTCTAGGTGACTGACTGCCTCAGCCGTCTCTTTCGCATTTTTCTTTTCCTCATCAAATTTAGCCTTAAATTCAAGCAGCTCAACATCTTAATGTTTCATGATATCTTTATTGTGGATGGCCTCTAGCTTAAGACGATCAATCTCAAGCTGGCGCACGATAAAAACTTCGAAGACTTTTTCGGCCAAGTGAATAAACGCTTCCTGCTGGACGTTTACATCATTCTTACACACTAATGAGCTTTCTCTAACAGTTCCAAGAATGATGTGTATAGAGGGGAGGAATTTGAGCCCGTCAAAGCAGATTTTTAGGAAAGTAGCCTTGAGTTCAGCTAACTTCTCTATTGTGGTAGGATCTTGGGTAGGAACCAGAGGGATTTGTTTAGATGTAACTAGTCTATGTTTGCGACACTCACAAGATTGCCTGGTACTTGATGATCTGGAGTATTGGTCATGAGGAGCGGTAGATTGGGAACCTCGATGTGCGGACTTGTCTCTGCTGTTTGCAGGAGGGTTAGATGGGTTGCCTTAGCACGGAGCATGTGCATGATACTTCCTTCTGGACGAAGAGGAAGATTCTCGAGAGTGATAGTCTCTATCCCATCCTTCATCTTTTTCTCGGCGCCCTACGGATTCGAGTCCCGACTCGAGCGATGGTAGGCGGAAGAGCCATGGAGGCGATTGAAGGCATGTGAATGAGACAATACATCTGTAGAAGAACCAAACAAGGGCATATAAGGAGTTCGTTACCTTAACCGCAAGGAGGACGATGCCTATGTGAAGAATTAATCAAAAGTGTATGGTGGAGTGCAAGTGCTTGTGTGTGTCCTAGTGTTTCCCTCGGATGCACCAGTGACGTTAGCTTTACTCATTGGAGTTTTTTCTCCTCTGTTAGAAGGCTGCACACCTTCACCGCTTTTGATGGGTGAGTCAAGCCCTTTGAAATCGAGATTGGTGAAGTTGTAATTTAATAAATCGTCCAGGACTGGAATATCAGAGAATCCCTTCAGTGAGCTATCCATCTGTTGAGAAGACGATTCTTTTTCAATTGGAGCTATGACTAATTTTGGGGTCGCCTCGGTTTTTCTTTTCCATATCTTGTATGCCAAAATTTTCCCTTTCTTTAAGGGAGGTTGCAGTTGGCTAGTTTTCGACTCTTCAATTGCTGGCATTTTCCCATGGCCTATGCTTTCGTCCTTCAGCCTCACATCTCCAAATTCCTTTATCTCCCCTTTTCGGTGCCTTCTTGGGTTCCTTCAGCAGGGGGAACCATGAGGTCATTTAATTCTCTCATTTCCTCGACGACGATCTTCGTGATCGCTCTGCTTCCAGGGAGACCAATTCTATGGCAGTCTTCCAACAACCTAAACGGCGAGAGCAATCGGTGATGAGGAGTTTAATGTTTCGTTCATCCGTCGAAATAACATGAATATCCATAATACCCCTAGAGTATACGACGACTTCGAGCCGAGGGTGAACGCTTGAAAGAGTTGGTACAATTAATGAAGAAGTTGTGATTTGAATCTTTATATAAGTCTATAGGGTGGATCATGTAGTGTATATGCAAGTATATGTGAAAAAGTATATGATGCAACTAAAACAATATTAATCTAGGTAAATATAGAATAAGCACACTAGGATTTTATACTGGTTTGTGCCTCCCATCCTACGTCTAATCCTGAAGCTCCCCTTCGAAATTCGACTATCAAATACCCTCGCTTCGCCTGGAGGAATAGGCTTGGTTAGAATAAGTTGTTCTTGTCAAATACGTGTTCTATAACACGAATACTGACTAATAAGTACAAATGCTTCTAATATATGTCTAGAGAGTATTGACTATAAAGAACTGAATATATGGAAGAGTGAAATATATGTATAGATTGCTATAAATCAAGAATATAACAGAGTATGTAAGTAGAGAGCGCAAGTGAGTAAGGTGAGTATTCTCTTGATTTCTTGATGATATATATAGTTGTAGAGAGGTTCCTTGAGTATTTGCATCCATTAACAAGTGCTCTACAGTTGCTTCTGTTGATGGTGAAGAGTTGCAGCGAAGAGAAGCAAAGATGTCTATTCAAATGTGGCAGTTGAAATTTGAAATTAAATTCTGAGTTTGAAATTTGACATCTGGTATTTGTATCACACGTCTGATACTATATATATTTTTTGTATATAGTAGGCTTTCAGATGTTTGAGTGCATCTACTAGATGTTTGGTTCTGTGCTTTTTATTGTTTCAGAGGACTTTTCCAGACGTTTGGCTTGTGCACCCAGACGTCTGAAAGTTGTGCATGTATGTTTTGTGCATGTTTCTTGTTGCTTTCTTGATGTTAATGACTTGTAGTTTTTTGTAACGTTCTTTGAGACTTGTTCTTGTCTTTCTAGTTATGTTTCTCTAGAAAGTACCTGTATATTGAAATATATATGCATATTCTATTTCCATTGTATAGTTGTTGTCATCGAAACCGTAGATTTGATTTCCTAACAATCTCCCTCCTTTTTGACGATGACAATTATACAATGTACTTATATATAATTTTATAAATCTCCCCTTGAATATGTGCTTTTCATTACTTATTGTGATCTTTATTATTTCTCGTTCTTTGGCATTATCAAAAAGGACATAAAACTTTTTAAATATAGAAATTATTAAATATCGACCAATCGTTATAAGACAGAGATATATACAGAAATAACATACCAAAAGAGAAATTTCATTAATTTACAATAATCGAGTACATTCGTAGATTTTTAACATTTTACATAAGATGGAGTCCTAAAAATCTATGAGTCTTTTGGGGAAGCTTTTTGTTGCTAATCTCCTTTATCTTCATTTTTGGAAGAGCTAGGTTGCTTCGTAGGAGATGTCGGAGCTTGTTCTGGAGGTTCGTTGTCCTCAAAAAGTTTGGAATGTTTCGAAGGAGGAGAAGGTACTGGGTTTGGCCAATCTTTAGATGGTGGTGTAGGGCCACGAACCTTTTGAAGAACCTCTTTGAGAATCGATAATACAGTTGAAAGTGATGTTTCAACTGTGGTTAGGCATGTAGCAAAATACGTCTCAAAGTTGTCAATGCACTTAGCTAAAACTTTTTGATTTCGAGATAAGATATGCTGATTTTGAAGAGTGAGGTTTCGAATACTTTCATTTGGATTCATCTCTGTTCGAGTCTCCAAAATCTCATTGTGGCATGTATAATCAAATGGTGGACGAGGAGGAGTAGCTTCACGATTTTGTTCCACCTCTTGTGATGGTTCAAGGTGTGGTTGAGGTGGAGGTCCAACTTGCCTGGCTTGACGACGTTGCGTCCACTCTTCAAAAAACATAAACTCCGGAGGATTTTTCGATGGGTTCATCAGGGAGAAAATTTTCATGGAAACATATTTTGGAGAAATTTCTTCAAAAGTGGATAAATAGGAGGGGATGTTGTGAGCACGTAGAAGCCTCATGATGTATGTGGGATAGATAATCGATGGTGTGATCGAGTCCAAAAATGTTTGAGCTCGTCAAATATAAATTTAGCCTAATTTACCCATTGTTCCGCTGAATATAGCATACAGGGCCTTGTGCTTTAATACCATTATCTGTTCATGACTATCAAGATAAGGAATGATAGTGTTGATAATGATTCGTGTTAGAAGTCTCACTTTAGGTCGTAGGTATTTGGATGCAAATTTTGGCATTTCGTCTTTCCACATTTGATGTGTTATATTGTCTCTTGGTTTGAGACACATATCGGGAATACTATATAAATCTTCTCCGGAGTTGGAACATCCGAGAGTACTACCGATGATTCCTGGAGTGAGCCTAATTGTGTTGCCATGCACACTAAGTGTTCTAAACCGCTGTACTATCCAAATTAGCGTAGAAGAGAAATATAGCCAACTGATCAATTTGGATGTTAATGGGATTGAAAGATATCAAAGTTTCTAAACCGGCATTTTCACACATTTCATCTAAATCGTACATTGGGAATTGAGTAAGTTATAAAATGGACCTGTGTGGAGTTTCTTTTTCTAAATATCCTCGTATCTCTTGAGTGAATGAGGTACTCGATTCATCCACGTTCAATTTGATCATCTGAGCAAACTTGAGGATTTGAGGAAGTTGCTTGATCTTATTTTCGCTTAGAGATTTTTTGTTTAAGGAACCATCAAATTCGATCAAGTTTGGAAGAGAAGGATTTTGGAGAAGCAAAAAATTGAAATCGCAGTATAAATAAAATGAAATGAAGTAAAAAGGAAAAAAAATAGATGGTATCTGGACGTATAAATGTGTCGATTGAATTTCGGACGTCTGGAATGTAAATTAGACATCCGATTTAACCTAGTTTAAAATAGTAAATAGAATCAGACGTCTGGTTTGTTGTGGTAGACGTCTGGATTTGGTCGAGCTGTAAAATTTGATAGTCAAAGATTTTAGATGTCTGTTTGCATTATCATACGTCTGGAATAGATCAAACTTTCATTTCTAAATGACAGATAGTTTTCTTAGACGCTTGGCTTAAATATTAGACGTCTGAAATAGATCGAATTTTTATAATATGGTGACAGAGACTTTATTCAGACGTCTGATTCTTATTTCAAACGTTTGAAATAGTCTAGAATCTATTTTTTTGTAAGCGGAGACAATTTTTAGACGCTTGAAAGGTTATATCAGATGTCTGACATATGCACAATGGTGAAGAATTTATGTGATATCAGAGTGTCAAACATATGAGGGCAATGGTTAGACGTCTGAAATGACCAATTTTTCTAAAAATAGGCTAATTTTGAAGGGTGTTGCTTATTTTTCGACTGTTTATTTTTTTGGAAAAATATAGTATTATTTTTGTGAAAATTACAAATATATGAAGATACAAATACAATGAAAATAATTTAAACTATTTAAATGGCGATGGAATTTTGCAATCTTCAGACTTGTCATCCCTCCATGGCTTGATTGGAGACCATATATTTCCACTTTCATGGGTTCTCGGGGAACCAGAGAATCGTCTTAGTGAAGGATCCAAAGATGTATGATACGAGGATGAGGGATCCAGAGAGCTGCAAGGAATCAGAAGTGGTTCATGTACATCCTTCTTCCGTGAATTACAAAATTTTATCGCTACTTGCTCTAGAAAACTTAGTCGTCGTGCCGTGACTTTTTGTTCAAAATATAATTCTCATTGTAGATCTATTTGTTACTTTTGATAGTGATGTATCTCATCAATTTTCTCCTTGGTATTAGGAGAAACAAATAGAGCTCGTTTGGACTTCTTGTTATCGGGAGTGTATCCCGTGTGATAGGAAGACCATCTATACGTTGATTCCTGATTTGGTGTAGGGGCAGGAAGGCATTAAGATGTATCCACTGAGCTATCTATTGTAGGTGTCGAGAAGGATAGATGAGAATTTTCAGAAGACAATATTATATTTTATGTTGTAAAAAAAATCTGTATATTCTTTACTTCTTGTTGTGTAAAGATTTATATATAATTTTAAAAATTATTTATAGGTAATTTCAGAAAACAACCACCTAAAAAGTTTAAGGTGAAGGAGTTATCAACTTTAATTTGTAGATAAAAAATCTTTTAGCTACACATAGAATAAATGAAGATGTGGTCATCAGTTTAGAAGATCATTAAGAGAACATATTCCTAAATCGCCTCGCAGTTTAACAAAATTTTGTTTGTTTAGTGGTTTTGTGAAAATATTTGCTATTTGGTTTTTAGTATTTACATATTCTAATGTAATAATTCCCTTTTCTACATTGTCAAGTAAAAAATGATGTCGTATATCTATATGTTCAGTATGCAAGTGATTTACAGGTTTTTTTGATAGATTTATTGCACTCGTGTTATCGTAATATATTGGTGATTTATTGATAACTTTGCCAAAATCCGTAAGTGTTTGATGCATGTATATCACTTGTGCACATGCTCGAGCTGCTGAAATATATTCGGCTTTGCAAGTAGATAAGAGACACAATTTTTTTTTTTTGCTAAACCATGAAACTAATGATTGTACGATAAAGTGACATGTTCCACTAGTACTCTTATGATCTGTTTTACATCCACCGAAATCCGCATCTAGTTCAAATGATAATCCCTTAGGATAAAACAAACCGTAATCCCTAGTACTAGATAGATATCGTAAGATTCGTTTAACAGCTCTTTGGTGAGATTCTTTTGGATTTGCTTGGAATCGGGCACAAATACATACACTCATCATAATGTCGGGTCGACTAGCCATTAAATAGAGTAAGGAGCCAATCATACTACGATATAATTTTCATCGATATCTTTTCCATTATCATCTTTTTCCAAGTGAACACTAGTACTTATTGGTATTGGTTTGCTTGAAGTTTTATCCATTTCAAAACGACGTAATAAATCGTTACAATATTTTTCTTGATGAATAAAAATACCATTTTCAAATTGTTTTATTTGTAAATCGAAGAAGAAATTTAATTCTCCCATATGAGACATTTCAAATTCATTTTTCACAATATTTGAAAACTGATTACAAAGATTTTCTTTAGTTGAGAAAAAAATAATATCGTCTATGTAAATTTGTACAACTAAAATATCGTTATTTTCTCGTTTAATAAATAACGTTGTATCAATTTTACCTATTTGTAAACCAGATGTAATTAAATAATTTTTAAGACGTTTGTGCTAGGCACGGGGGGCTTGTTTTAAACCATTTAAGGCTTTTTGTAATTTAAAAACATGGTCGGGGTATTTTTCGTAAACAAATAATGGAGGTTGTTCAACATATAAGTTTTGTTTAATAAAACCATTTAAAAAAGCACTTTTGACATCGATTTGAAATAGTTTAAAATTGTGATGATTTGCAAAAGCGAGTAAGGTACGTATGGCCTCGAGTCTCGTTACTTGAGCAAAGGTTTCTTCATAGTCGATACCTTCTTCTTGATTATAACCTTGAGCAACTAAACGAGCTTTATTTCTAACTATATTTCCGTTTTCATCTGCTTTTTTTTAAATACCCATTTTGCTCCGATAACCGATTGATTTTCTGGTCTCGGTACTAATTTCCAAATATTATTACATTCAAATTGATTTAATTCTTCTTGCATAGCTATTATCCAAAAGTTGTCATTTGAAACTTCTTTATAATTTTTTGGTTCAAAATTTGCAAAAATGCTATATGACTTATTTGGTTAAGTTGATTTCTAATTACTCTAGAATTGACATCTCCAATGATATTATCTTTTGGATGATCCTTAAGAATTCTAGGAGATGATACTAACGTATTATTTTGCGCATTTGTCTCATAATTAAAAGAATTTGTTATATTTGTTATTGGAATTATTTCTTCATCGTCATTAGTATGATGGTTAAAAAGATTTTCATCGAACGAAACATGTAAACTTTCTTCAATATTTTTATTTCGTTTATTAAAAATTCTATATGCTTTGCTACGATCCGAATATCCAACAAAGATTCCTTCATCGGCCTTCGAGTCAAATTTTCCTAAACTATCTTTTGTATTTATATAAAACATTTTGATCCGAAAGTTTTAAAGTATGATACTTTAGGTTTTCTTCCAGAAAATATTTCAAAACAAGTTTGTTTAGTAATAGGTCGTATGGTTACTCAATTCAAAACATAACAAGCTGTGGCAATAGCTTCAGCCCGAAAATATTTTGGTAAACCGCTACTATTTAATAGTATTTGTGCACATTCTTGTAACGTACGATTTTTTTTTCTACTACTCCATTTTGTTTAAGTTTGCAGGGAGAAGAAAATTTATGACTTATACCTTTTTTATTACAAAAATTAGTGAAAAGATCATTTTCGAATTCTCCAACGTGATCACTTCGAATATTCTTAATTTTCAAATCCATTTGTGCTTTAATTATTTAAGCAAAAATTTTATACATACCAAAAGTATCACTTTTATATTTTAGAAATAAAGTCCGTATATATCTTGAAAAATCATCAACTATTACGAAAACATATTTGTTGTGATTTATATATCGTACTTCAGTTAGGCCAAATAAATCTAAATATAATAATTATAATGGTTGTTTTGTAGAAATATTATTTTTAGATTTAAAAGAGCTTTTCTTTAGTTTTTCAATTTGACAATCGTCACATAAATTTTCTACTTTGTAATTTATTTTAGGTAAACCTCTTACTAGCTCATATTTTGCTAATTTATTAATATATTTAAAATTAATATGCAAAATCATTCATGGCCCAACCATGGATCGTCATGTTTGGCGGTTAAACACAAATTTGAATTTCTATTTATATTCATGTTTAAGGCATAAATATATTTTTTTCTAAAACCCTCAAATATAATTTGTTTATTATTATCGAAAATATTACATCTATCTTTTTCGAAATTGGTTTGAAAACCTTTATCGCATAATTGACCAATACTAAGTAGGTTGTGTTTTAGATTTTCTACTAACAAAACATTTGTAATAATAGAAGAGTTAGAAATACTAGAGTTGATGACTTCTCCAATGCCCACGATGTATCCTTTTAAGTTATCTCCAAAAGTTACCATTCCACCATCAGTGTATGTTAATTGATAATATTTTTGAATTTCCGGTCATATGCTTAGAGCATCCACTATCAAATATCCATTTCTCCTTGTGTTTTATTTGGGTACCTACGAAATAAAAGATGATTTAATTGGAATCCATATACTTTGTTAAGGTCCTAGATGTTAGGAGGGGTAAAGCCATACCCAAGAAAGTTTGGTACCTCTATAAATATAATTTTTATTATAGATTACATTTTCTAAAAAATTATTAATATGTTTTTGTATAATCAAATTATTATTTGTCTTAGAAATCCAATTTTTATATTTCTTGTATTCGTATTAGACTTAGGTGAACTTTTAGTCTTTTTATAAATACAACTATATTTCTTAATATCATTCCCTCTTTATTTAGGAATAATTTTAAATCCTATTCCATTTCTATCACCTAATGGTTTTGAAGTTTTGATAAGATTTTCCAAATCTTATTTTCCTTTATTAAATTTTGAAATATTATTTGTAATTTTATCTAATTTTTCTTTTAATCCTAAATTTTCAATTTTCAATATTTCAATATTACTCTTCAAGTTGACATTTGTTGCTGGGAATGCTATGTTCTTCTTTTCTGAATTTTGTTCTTTTCGTGCTTGCAAATTAGCTTCATAGGACATTACATTCCCTATCAATTCTTCAAATAAGAGTGCTGAGAGATCATTAGCTTCTTCGATAGCTAATACTTTTCTTTTCCACTCTGGAGTTAAAGAATTGAGTATTCTAGATATTAAGTCAAAATTTGTAAATTTGACTCCAAGAGCCATTAAGTCGTGTTGAATGGTTTGAAATCTAGAGTACATGTCTACTATAGATTCATTTTGTTTCATTTTAAATGATGAAAATAGATTTTGTAAAATCGAAATCTTAGTTTGTTTAACTTTGTTTGTGCCTTCGTGTGCAGCTTGTAAGGTGCGCCAAATATCAAATGCAGTGTTACATAACATGACACATGAAAAATCATTCTTATCTAGTGAACAAAACAGAACATTCATAGCTTTGGCATTATTAGAAGCTACGGTTTTTTGTGCATCAGTCCATGTGTTCATAGCAGTGTCAGGTGCTTCATATTTATTTTGAGTGGCTGACCAAATTTCTAATCCATTAGCTTCCATAAAAATTCCCATACGTTTTGTGTAACGACCCGGAAAATTTTAACAATTTTAATTTATTCTATAACGTATTTAATTGAATATTTGTGAAATCTTATAATAATGGAATTTTTAAATAAAATGTTTATATATTTAGTATACGTATATTTAAATATAGCAGATTGTAAATTTTCAAATAATTTTATGGAAGTTTATTTAATTGAGAAAAAGTGCTGTCCAATTCAAGCTATTAATTGCTTTAATTGATTTCTGAATCAGTGCGTAACGGTTTCTTTTTACTACCGTTAAAGATTTCTATTGCTTAATACTTTTCCAATCCAAGTAGACTTTTCCATTCGTAACCATTAATAAATTTGAGATCGTCGACCTTGCTTTTATTATTCCTTATAGTTTCGTGCACTGACATTACCTTTCCCACTACCCATAATTTTCTCTATACGTTTCTTTTGCAATTGAAGCGTATATTTATATTTATGGTGGTGCGTTTATTCTGGTCTCTCTTTATTTTTGTTTTTAACGCTTGAAAGAATCTCAAATCATCAAGCTAGTAGCATCCGTTCCTTCCCTCGCTTTCATAAGGCCTATAATATATAAACCACTTGCTTATAGATCCGAACACAACTTTGTCATCAAATTTAATGTGCCTTCCTCTCCCTATTATTTCGGTTCCAACCTTCCTAGTAAATGGCTTTAATAAATTTTGGCTAAATAATAGCTACGGACTTTTCAAATTTCTTTCATTTTATATTTATTTCCAATTCCTTCATTGCTTCAAAATTTTTGAACGTGCCTAATCATCTCAGCATGTATATACAATGTAAGCCTACCTTTCCTTGGAAAGCTATTGCTCTCAAAAATTTCCTGATTTCTTTCCTTTTATCCATTTTTATATCCTTGACTTTCAAAACTCATTATGTGTTGTACAAACAAACAAAAATTTATTACTTTTTTTTTATTTCAATTTATTACTTAAATAACGTTTTGATGAAGTAGTGGACAGCTTTATGTTTCTTTTGCTTTTGAAAACTTTATATTTATAGTGTACGTTTCTTTTGCATTTCAAAATTTTGAAACATGCTGCCCCATTTAAGCCATTAATTGTTTTAATTATTTTTCTTAATCAACATATAACCGTTGCTTTTTATTATTCTAGGATTTACATCCATACTTTAATCTCTGCTGTTCCATTTATTTCATTTGAAATCTAAATTTATTTACCATTCATTTATACGCCTCTTTCTCTTCCCTCTTTTACCTCTTTGTTTTCGTGTTTCTAGGAATATATATATAGTATAGCATAGATTGCATCTTCTTTTCTCTCTGTAGGCTATTCGTTGCCCTCAAATTAATATTAAAAGAGGAGAGAGCTTTGTAAATATTATATAAAGTCATATAGCACGTTCACATATCAGATGCAGACCTACCTTTATATTTAAGAAACTAGCATTTTCTCTGTTGCCTGAAGAATGCCCTTCGCCATGTCATGTCGCATGAATCACGCATGCATTCTTCCTTTAAAAATCGCCTGTTCTCATCTCCCCTCCATCTTTTCTTATTTCTTCCAAACCTGAGCATGAGCTGTCTCTTTTCCTTGGCCTGCCTCCTCCCCATGGCCGCATGCATTAGTTGGCAAAACATTTCCTCTCTGGTTTTTAAAAGTAAGTATGCATTTTATTTGATATAAGTCTATTTTATATATTAAGAAAAGTATAGATTGTGCATAAGTTTTGTTTTATATGTTCACTGCAACTATGGGGATTTTGAATTCCCTAACAGTTGAACTTTAAAAACAATAATATATTTCATAATAGTATATATATGATAATTGTTATATTTATAAACGTGTATATAAATATTTAACTTCTATTCATATATAAAGGTTAGTATATATTTATAATGTATTATGTATATTATTTTAAGATTTTACGGTATATAGTTTTTGACTTTTGTTAGCATATAGTTATCGTACGGCTTTTAGATACATATGTTTCACTAACTAGTTGATAAGTTAAATATATATATATATATATATATACACACATTTTATTTTACTATTGATAGCTTACGGTATATATGGTATAAGTTTGGCAGCCTTCTATTAATATACGTATTTTTATATGTTTTATATATTTGGTTATAACAGTTTCAACTATAATAAAATATGTTATTTTATTAGCTTTCATATGTTAGATATATAAAATATAGTATTTCAATTTTCGTTACTGTTTTGGTATATATATTATATAAAATCGGTGGGTACAAGTTTGATAGGTCAATTTATAATATATATATTTTTATGATTGTTTTAGTATTTTAGAGTCTACCGTACTATATTTTATTTTATTTTCAACAATTTACATAAGTTATATTTAAATGTAGGTATATATATAAATTTTCTATTGTAGTTTTACAGTATAAGTTATATCAATATTTTATAATTTCAACAGTATATGTTTTCAAAAGTTTATTTCATGTCAGCCTTAAGGTTGTTTGCACTGACTGATATACGTTAGATTTTTTTTAAGGGATGTGTATTTTGATTTCAAGTATAGTCATATGTATAGTCATATACAAATTGGTAGAGGAAATGTTATATAGTATATATATGGTTATATTAATATAGTCGGTCTGCACACCTATGTATATATATTAACCGAGGCATGCATATTTTGTTGCATATTTTATAAACTGTGTCTGCATATGTTGGCTAGTTGTATATAAGCTCACTTATCCTATTTATCTTCCTTGATCCAATTCTGATTTGAATTCGTCTATTCCTATTATCAGCTTTGATCATTGAACCGTGTCCATCTAGCTTTGTTTTGGAATTCGGATCGGGATTTCATAACTCACTTCTTTTTCTCTGGCCTCGAAAGGTGAGAAATCACTCACGATTAACATTCTTTTATTTACTAAATTTGATTTCAATTGAGACGACAATTGAAATATGAGGCTGTAGTTATTTAAATTGTTATATACGTTATTATCTGTAACTATTCACTTATAGGATATGACACCATATCCTATTGTTCATATATTTATTTTGATGATATATGCCTGTTGTTATTATTATTTACATATCTGTTATCACTCTGCAAGTTCCCTGTTAGTATAGAAATCACTATGGGTTGAAATGATACATACCCGAACAGACTTTAGAATAGGAGAAAATCGTTATGGGTTGAAATGATAAACCCAAGCGATTTTCATTTAATTGAATTGGGATTACGGGTTGAAATGCTATCCACCCGTATACATTTAGTGTACGGATTGAAATGATAAATATCCGTAACACTTGACCATATGATAAGAAATATATACAGACATCGTTGGTCCATATATATAAATATTTTGAAATTTAATTCATTGTTTTGGAAAGAAATATATGGTCTTATTAAATGTTAATCCTTAAAATTTTTTATATATAAAGGGTAATGATATATAGATTTAATAATATTTAATTTAGTCAAAATTTGATTTAATACATAAATTATGCTAAATAATTATGTAAATTTTATTCCAAAAGTATTCTGCAATTTACTAAGATTGGGAGATAAATGTGGGTTTATCTAAATGGTATTTAAATAAGGATTTATTCAATTAAATCAATTTGAAATTTTTGAATGGGAAATTTAAGGGTATGATTTTGTAACTGGATTTTTATTTAAGTGATTTAATGAATATTTCACGTTTAAATAAATTAAAGAAAATATTGAGTAAAATGTAATTTAAGGTTACTTAAATGATATTGTATCTAATGAGGGATTATTTTAAGACTAGATAATAATGAGGTTAAATCGAGATCTATATGGAACTATTAATTGAACATTTAATTAAATATTAAAGCTTTTAACTATATTGGGATTTAAATGGTTTATTTTGAGATTCGGATATGTATTTGAAATCAGTATAGTTGAATTTATTATTTAGAAACTAAATTGATTAAAAAGTTAGTTTGAAACGTTGAATACTTAAAGTTTTGAAATATATTGAACATAAAGGGTATTTTGTGATTTCAAATCCGAATTTGAGATCGATAAAATTGAAGTGGTTATTTTAGAAATTGAGTTGAATTTAAATTAATAAATTGAGATTGAAATAGATTTAAATGGGGTGGTCGGGTTGATGTTAAACGATTTGTTAAGTTGAGGAAATTGAAATTTCTTTACTATACAAATTATTTAATATATAAAAATACTATTTGGGAAGTATAGAGATATTTGAAGTGAAAATGATATTTGGTTTTGAAGTATAAATTAAGTTGAAAAGACTACGATGTTATAGTGTATATTTCTATATTTTAGATAGTTCCATGGACCCTTAGAGGATGGTTATCCCAAACATCCTCTAAGTTAATTATATTTCGGTTGATATTTCACTTGAGTTAGATTTATAGATATAAGAATGTTAATCCTGACTCGAGTGTTTTGTGTTTTGCTTTACGCTCGGGTCAGACTGAGAGATACAGCATTTGAGACTCATCTTCGAAGTTGGAGCTTTGCTTGAAGATCCAGCTATCTATCCCTTCAGTCATCCAGTTGATTGGTTCAGTGAAGCCATCTGTTGCATTGGAGACTTCATGGCATTTGAACTATTCGGTTGTATTTTATTTCTAACTCTGCGGTATACAGTAGCTTCATGAACTACTAATCTTTATCTATTCCGCTGCATTGTATTACTCTGTGTAAGTGATCTATGATTGATTTATTTACTGTATATTTTAAGTTTTGCCAAATTTTATTAACAATTCGGTATTTTGAATTATTCAAGTAGGACATGTAAGGTTTTATTGTCGATTTGAATGGTCCAAAATAGCGGGTCATTACAGTTGGTATCAGGGCTTTGGCTCTAGGCAAAATCTAGCATATATGGTAAATTCATTTACAGAATCACTTTCGTTCGAGTTGAATCCCTTCTTTTTGACTTGATTTCCTTTGAATTTTGGAATGTCCCTCAGTTCCGAAATTCATTCTTGTTTCTCCCTATTTATATTCGTTTGATTTTGGAGTATCCCATAACTCCATGGAATGAATTGTAAAGGGGGTGAAAACTCCTTTACAATTGGCATTGATTCACCGGAGATTTCTGTATCCTCGGTTTACGATGCTGCTATATCTTGGTATGCCGAATTCTATCTCTGGCAATCGAATGTCGATTTGCTTTAGAATTCCGCATCAATTATATTCCTGAAGTCACGGTTGACCCGGTTAAGGTCGCCCGAGATTTATAGAAGTATATCCATCTTCTATTTTGTAATTTGATTTTCTCGACCTTGTTTGAGCCTATCTTCGAATCAGGATTCTATTGATTAGAGTTCCTCTAAATTAAATCTCTATCTTTGTTTTGAAATCCATTCTTGAATCATCCTTTGAAAATCGGGTTTGTTGTATTTTAAAATTGTATTATACGAAATTATTATTTTGATAACTATGATTTTATTCTATATATAAAAGTGAAAATGTTTTCGATAAGGATTATATACCTATATATAAAACGAATAAGAAATGCTATTCTATATACGAAAGTTTTGAAAGGATTGGAAATTTTGAAAATTTATAAGAAAGTGATTTATATAAAAAGGATTTATAACTGAAGGGTTAAATTTGAAATTCGAGAATTGAATTCTGATATTTTGAAATTGGTTTTAAGATTTTGGGAAAATATATAAAAATAATACGATTTAAAAGTATTTTTCCGAATAAGAAATGTTTCAAATGGGTTCAAATGAATTCCAATAATTTTGAAGAAATTTCAAAGAAGTTTTCAAGAAAATAGAAGTCCAGAACTTACTTATGTCGCTGGAGAATTATTTCGGTGATGAGTGCACGCATCATCGACATTGATTTTCGAGTTTCAGAGTGGGGGAGAGGCCACTTTAATAGCTTCTCTATGCGAGTGATTTTGTAAAACCGTTTTTGATTTCAAATTCCGAAGTATAATTTGATATTTTCGAAAGATATATGTATATATTTGAAATAATTTAAAGTGAGACCGGTGTTCAGTCCTCGAGTTTTCAATTTGACTAGTAATAACTCTATATAAAAAAAATTGATTTCCAACTCTTAGATTTGAAATTTGATTTCATCGACTATTTTGAAGGTTCGAGCACTTCCAAATCAAGGTTTAAAAGTTTTAAACTAAGAAATTTCGAAAAGTATAAAATTTTTGATAAAGCATATAAGTTTAGTTTTAAAGAGTATGACTTAAGTAAGTTTGAAACCTTTTGTTAAGTAAGTGAATATGACTATTTTAATTATACTAATATGGAATTTAGTTTTGAAATGTTTTGGAAAAAAAAAATAATTTCAAATAATGGTTTTCAGAAAGGTAAATTGGATATTTCTAATAGAAATAGATAGTTTAAAAGTTTTAAAGTGATGATTATAAATTTGGAAACCATTTTGAGTATAATTGATTTTGAGAAAATATTTGGTTTTGAAATTAAATTGAAATTAAAAACCAGTACTTATATGGTGATTTTGGAAATGAATTTGTTTGACTTGAATTATTTTAATTTTGAAACTGGGATAATTTTATAAACCTATTATTTTGGGAACTTTGAAATTTAGATACTTAATTTGGAAGAAAATTTGGTGAAATCCTATATGATTTTGAAACTGAATTGATATTGAAATGATTTGAAATTGAGACTCTTATATTGTTAAGCACTTGATTTGGGAGTGGTCGAACTTATATAAAATGGATTTGTATAAGTATGAAGTGATTTGAAATCTATTAATTTGAAAGGTACTCAATTTGGAAAGAGAATTTTTTTATAAATCGAAGTCTATATAAGTATGATTTGATATACTATTGATTTGGAAAGTATTCGATTTGAAAATGGAATCTTATATATATGGATTTTATATAAGTATGATATTTGAAAGTATTTGAAAAGGTACTATATGATATATATTTTCGATGTAAAGATATGGAAAGTGCCTTCTGCTTGATATCCGCTTTGTGGCCACATCGTGGATTCATTCTATCGATATTATTCTCTCTGATTTTCGGTTTTCTGGATGTAATACTCGAGTGTTTCCCACCGTGGCGTAACCTATGGTTTTTTTTCTCTCGTGACTGCATAGCACAACTGCCTGGCTGAGTCTTGCCTAGGGGTACGGATTGTTTCCTGGGGGATCCAGGCGCAACCATTGTGTATCCTGCAATCTGTGTACGTCGCGAATAGTAGCGCAAGTGCCTGGCTGAGTCTTGCCTGGGGGTACGGATTGTTTCCTGGGGGATCCAGGCGTAACCATTGTGTATCCTGCACTCTACTAGTCATCATGACGTAACTCGCAGGGCTGAGAAAGCTTACGGATATGGATTGTTTCCTGGGAGACCCAGGCGTAACCATTGTGTATCTGCGAACCATGGTCGGACAAAGGTTTTGGTTTGGTTGTTTGTTTGGATTGTACTTTCCATATCTGTTTTTAAAAAGGTTTTTCAAGTATTTTCACTGGGTGTTGAAACAGGTCTACTAAGTACTTGAAGAATTCTAGCTTTGCGCCTGATCAACGCATGGCCAGAGTCTGCAAGAACGAGGATAAACTTGTTAAAACATCGAGTTATAAAAATATTTTCGAAAGAAAGATTTATTTCGATATAAACATATTTTTATAAAGGTATTTATTATAAAAGTATTTTTTCCAACAAAGAAATTTTGTATTAATATTTGAAATTAAAATTCTTATGGTTTGAAATAAATTATTCGTGCCCGATTCTATTCTTTTGAATCTACCTCATCTGCTCAGCTTCATTTTTTTACCTATATTCCGTTTTCGGAATCTTCCTTCCTTTCCTTTTTGAATAAATCTTTTAAATATTGCTTATTTGTATACTACATTGTTTTATATAAAATTTTAGTGTTATAAATATTTTTGAAGTTATAAATTAAATAAAACATCTTTAAAGAAAATGATTATTAATTTACTGATAATATTTGAAAGGTATCTTGAGATAAATTAAAATTTTCATAAATTTTGGTTTTAATATTTTCAATAGTCTTTGTAAATAGAAGTAATAATGTAAATAATTGTTTGCAAAGGAGTTTGAGAAGTATTAAATATTAAAGAAAATTTAATTTCAAATGAAATTTTCAAATAAATATTTTAAATAAAATTTATATAGTTTTAAAATTTATTGTTTATCTTGGTTTCAATCTTTTTTTTTTCTGGTTGTTTTATTCTCCTACCTCCTTCCTTTTCGGGGACGAAAAGTTTTGAGTGGGGGGGAGTGTAACGACCCGGAAAATTTTAACAATTTTAATTGATTCTATAACGTATTTAATTGAATATTTGTGAAATCTTATAATAATTGAATTTTTAAATAAAATGTTTATATATTTAGAATACGTATATTTAAATATAGCAGATTGTAAATTTTCAAATAATTTTATGTAAGTTTATTTAATTGAGAAAATGTGCTGTCCAATTCAAGCTATTAATTGCTTTAATTGATTTCTGAATCAGTGCGTAACGGTTTCTTTTTACTACCGTTAAAGATTTCTATTGCTTAATACTTTTCCAATCCAGGTAGACTTTTCCATTCGTAACCATTAATAAATTTGAGATCGTCGACCTTGCTTTTATTATTCCTTGTAGTTTCGTGCACTGACTTTACCTTTCCCACTACCCATAATTTTCTCTATACGTTTCTTTTGCAATTGAAGCGTATATTTATATTTATGGTGGTGCGTTTATTCTGGTCTCTCTTTATTTTTGTTTTTAATGCTTGAAAGAATCTCAAATCATCAAGCTAGTAGCATCCGTTCCTTCCCTCGCTTTCATAAGGCCTATAATATATAAACCACTTGCTTATAGATCCGAACACAACTTTGTCATCAAATTTAATGTGTCTTCCTCTCCCTATTATTTTGGTTCCAACCTTCCTAGTAAATGGATTTAATAAATTTTGGCTAAATCATAGCTACGGACTTTTCAAATTTCTTTCATTTTATATTTATTTCCAATTCCTTCATTGCTTCAAAAAATTTGAACGTGCCTAATCATCTCAGCATGTATATATAATGTAAGCCTACCTTTCCTTGGAAAGCTATTGCTCACAAAAATTTCCTGATTTCTTTCCTTTTATCCATTTTTATATCCTTGACTTTCAAAACTCATTATGTGTTGTACAAACAAGCAAAAATTTATTACTTTTTTTTTCATTTCAATTTATTACTTAAATAACGTTTTGATGAAGTAATGGACAGCTTTACGTTTCTTTTGCTTTTGAAAACTTTATATTTATAGTGTACGTTTCTTTTGCATTTCAAAAATTTGAAACATGCTGCCCAATTTAAGCCATTAGTTGTTTTAATTATTTTTCTTAATCAACATATAACCGTTGCTTTTTATTATTCTAGGATTTACATCCATACTTTAATCTCTGCTGTTCCATTTATTTCATTTGAAATCTAAATTTATTTACCATTCATTTATACGCCTCTTTCTCTTCCCTCTTTTACCTCTTCGTTTCCGTGTTTCTAGGAATATATATATATATATATATATATATATATATATAGTATAGCATAGATTGCATCTTCTTTTCTCTCTGTAGGCTATTCGTTGCCCTCCAATTAATATTAAAAGAGGAGAGAGCTTTGTAAATATTATATAAAGTCATATAGCACGTTCACATATCAGATGCAGACCTACCTTTATATTTAAGAAACTAGCATTTTCTCTGTTGCCTGAAGAATGCCCTTCGCCATGTCATGTTGCTTGAATCACGCATGCATTCTTCCTTTAAAAATCGCCTGTTCTCATCTCCCCTCCATCTTTTCTTATTTCTTCCAAACCTGAGCATGAGCTCTTTCTTTTCCTTGGTCTGCCTCCTCCCCATGGCCCCATGCATTAGTTGGCAAAACATTTCCTCTTTGGTTTTTAAAAGTAAGTATGCATTTTATTTGATATAAGTCTATTTTATATATTAAGAACAGTATAGATTGTGCATAAGTTTTGTTTTATATGTTTACTGCAACTATGGGGATTTTGAATTCCCTAACAGTTGAACTTTAAAAATAATAATATATTTCATAATAGTATATATATGATAATTGTTATATTTATAAACGTGTATACAAATATTTAACTTCTGTTCATATATAAAGGTTAGTATATATTTATACTGTATTATGTATATTATTTTAAGATTTTACGTATATAGTATTTTACTTTTGTTAGCATATAGTTATCGTACGGCTTTTAGATACGTATGTTTTACTAACTAGTTGATAAGTTAAATATATATATATATATATATATATATATATATACGCGTTTTATTTTACTATTGATAACTTACGGTATATATGGTATAAGTTTGGCAGCCTTCTATTAATATACGTATTTTTATATGTTTTATATATTTGGTTATAACAGTTTCAACTATAATAAAATATGTTATTTTATTAGCTTTCATATGTTAGATATATAAAATATAGTATTTCAATTTTCGTTACTGTTTTGGTATATATATTATATAAAATCGGTGGGTACAAGTTTGATAGGTCAATTTATAATATATATATATATTTATGATTGTTTTAGTATTTTAGAGTCTACCGTACTATATTTTATTTTATTTTCAACAATTTACATAAGTTATATTTAAATGTAGGTATATATATAAATTTTCTATGGTAGTTTTACAGTATAAGTTATATCAATATTTTATAATTTCAACAGTATATGTTTTCAAAAGTTTATTTCATGTCAGCCTTAAGGTTGTTTGCACTGACTGATATACGTTGGATTTTTTTTAAGGGATGTTTATTTTGATTTCAAGTATAGTCATATACAAATTGGTAGAGGAAATGTTATATAGTATATATATGGTTATATTAATATAGTCGGTCTGCACACCTATGTATATATATTAACCGAGGCATGCATATTTTGTTGCATATTTTATAAACTGTGTCTGCATATGTTGGCTAGTTGTATATAAGCTCACTTATCCTATTTATCTTCCTTGATCCAATTCTGATTTGAATTCGTCTATTCCTATTATCAGCTTTAATCATTGGACCGTGTCCATCTAGCTTTGTTTTGGAATTCGGATCTGGATTTCATAACTCACTTCTTTTTCTCTAGCCTCGAAAGGTGAGAAATCACTCACGATTAACATTCTTTTATTTACTAAATTTGATTTCAATTGAGATGACAATTGAAATATGAGGCTGTAGTTATTTAAATTGTTATATATGCTATTATCTGTAACTATTCACTTATGGGATATGACACCACATCCTATTGTTAATATATTTATTTTAATGATATATGCCTGTTGTTATTATTATTTACATATCTGTTATCACTCTGCAAGTTCCCTGTTAGTATAGAAATCACTATGGGTTGAAATGGCACATACCCGAACAGACTTTAGAATAGGAGAAAATCGTTATGGGTTGAAATGATAAACCCAAGCGATTTTCATTTAATTGAATTGGGATTACGGGTTGAAATGCTATCCACCCGTATACATTTAGTGTACGGATTGAAATGATAAATATCCGTAACACTTGACCATATGATACGAAATATATACAGACATCGTTGGTCCATATATATAAATATTTTGAAATTTAATTCATTGTTTTGGAAAGAAATATATGGTCTTATTAAATGTTAATCCTTAAATTTTTTTATATATAAAGGGTAATGATATATAGATTTAATAATATTTAATTTAGTCAAAATTAATTTAATACATAAATTATGCTAAATATTTATGTAAATTTTATTCCAAAAGTATTCTGCAATTTACTAAGATTGGGAGATAAATGTGGGTTTATCTAAATGGTATTTAAATAAGGATTTATTCAATTAAATCAATTTGAAATTTTTGAATGGGAAATTTAAGGGTATGATTTTGTAACTGGATTTTATTTAAGTGATTTAATGAATATTTCACGTTTAAATAAATTAAAGTAAATATTGAGTAAAATGTAATTTAAGGTTACTTAAATGATATTGTATCTAATGAGGGATTATTTTAAGACTAGATAATAATGAGGTTAAATCGAGATCTATATGGAACTATTAAATTGAACATTTAATTAAATATTAAAGCTTTTAACTATATTGGGACTTAAATGGTTTATTTTGAGATTCGGATATGTATTTGAAATCAGTATAGTTGAATTTATTATTTAGAAACTAAATTGATTAAAAAGTTAGTTTGAAACGTTGAATACTTAAAGTTTTGAAATATATTGAACATAAAGGGTATTTTGTGATTTCAAATCCAAATTTGAGATCGATAAAATTGAAGTGGTTATTTTAGAAATTGAGTTGAATTTAAATTAATAAATTGAGGTTGAAATAGATTTAAATGGGGTGGTCGGGTTGATGTTAAACGATTTGTTAAGTTGAGGGAATTGAAATTTTTTTACTGTACAAATTATTTAATATATAAAAATACTATTTGGGAAGTATAGAGATATTTGAAGTGAAAATGATATTTGGTTTTGAAGTATAAATTAAGTTGAAAAGACTACGGTGTTATAGTGTATATTTCTATCTTTTAGATAGTTCCATGGACCCTTAGAGGATGGTTATCCCAAACATCCTCTAAGTTAATTATATTTCGGTTGATATTTCACTTGAGTTAGATTTATAGATATAAGAATGTTAATCCTGACTCGAGTGTTTTGTGTTTTGCTTTACGCTCGGGTCAGACTGAGAGATACAGCATTTGAGACTCATCTTCGAAGTTGGAGCTTTGCTTGAAGATCCAGCTATCTATCCCTTCAGTCATCCAGTTGATTGGTTCAGAGAAGCCATCTGTTGCATTGGAGACTTCATGGCATTTGAACTATTCGGTTGTATTTTATTTCTAACTCTGAGGTATATAGTAGCTTCATGAACTACTATTCTTTATCTATTCCGCTGCATTGTATTACTCTGTGTAAGTGATCTATGATTGATTTATTTACTGTATATTTTAAGTTTTGCCAAATTTTATTAACAATTCGGTATTTTGAATTATTCAAGTCGGACATGTACGGTTTTATTGTCGATTTGAATGGTCCAAAATAGCGGGTCGTTACATGTTGACCAATATGCATATTTAGAACCATTAAAGGGGGGCTGTGAAGGGGGTTTCGTGCTGTAGATTGACCTTCTTGAAAAATACTTTCCATTTTAAAGTGATTCAAAAACATGTTACTGTATTTTGATCTAACCTAGCTCTGATACGAATTATAAGTCTATAGGGTGGATCGTGTAGTGTATATGCAAGTATATGTAATAAAATATATGATGCAACTAAAACAATATTAATCCAGGTAAATATATAATAATCACATCAGGATTTTATACTGGTTCGGACCTTCCATCCTACGTCCAGTCTCGAAGCTCACCTTTGAAATTCGACTATCAAATACCCTCGCTTCGTCCGGAGGAATAGGCTTGGTTACAATAAATTGTTCTTGTCAAATATGTGTTCTATAATAGGATATTGACTAATAAGTACAAATGCTTCCAATATATGTCAAGAGAGTATTGAGTGTGAAGAACTGAATATATGGAAGAGTGAAATACAAGTATAGATTGCTAGAGATCAAGAATATAACAGAGTATGTAAGTAGAGAGCGCAAGTGAGTAAGGTGAATATTCTCTTGATTTCTTAATGATATATCTAGTTGTAGAGAGGTTCCTTGAGTAGTTGCATCCATGAACAAGTTCTCTATAGTTGCTTCTGTTGATGGTGAAGAGTTACAGCAAAGAGAAGCAAAGATGTCTGTTCAAATGTGGCAGTTGAGATTTGAAATTAAATTCCGAGTTCGAAATCAGACATCTGGTATTTGAATCAAACGTCTGATACTATATGTTTTTTATATATAGTAGATTTTCAGACGTCTGAGTGCATCTACCAGACGTTTGGTTTTGTGTTTTTTGTTGTTTCAGAGGACTTTTCCAGACGTCTGGCTTGTGCACCCAGAAGTCTAAAAGTTGTGCACGTCTGTTTTGAGCATCTTTCTTGTTGCTTTCTTGATCTTCTCGACTTGTGGTATCTTGTAACGTTCATTAAGCCTTGTTACCTGTATATAGAAATATATATATATATATATATATATATATATATATATATATATGCATATTCAATTTCCACTGTATAATTGTTGTCATCGAAACCGTAGATTTGATTTCCTAACACTTTAGACTAAAGGCAAAGGCAGAAACATCACTTATGCCCTTCTAACCAATTTCTTACGAAGCTGAGAGGACATCGTATGTAGAAACATTCACGTTTAAAAAAGGAAAGTTTATTCGACGTGCCTGTTAAGACCTGACATTTGGGAAAGGGTTCGAGGAAGACGTACGAAGGACTATCAGCCCGTCTTTGAAGTTGTAAATGTATTAGATGTCTTCAGGAGTTGGCGGATGGAACAAGACTTTCAGGAAGAGGTGTTAAGTGCCATGGATAAAAACGTAGTTGTTGGTGTATAGCTGAATAGGAGCGATTCCCATGAATCTCAGCATTTCTCGAATGAAAGAGTCGAATAGCGGCATGCATTCGGCCTAGAACATGAACTTGTTGCATGTTGTATAGCCAGCTAGGGAAAAATGAGGTCTATCTTGCCTTGACGGAACCAAAAAATCTTCAAAGGGAATCTCGAGGATAGAACATAGTCGACGAAGAGCGGCTTCGCCGATTCTGGACGCTTGTGAGTCAGTCGGATTATTCAGAATGATAGCATCCTCTGCAATGTTGAGACTTGGGTCAATGACTTCTACAAGAAGAATGGGGATGTCGAAAAAATATTCACTTGTGGTTCATATGTCCCTACTTTTTCCATTTTCTGACTCGGTGCAGGCTTGTCAAATAAGGTAGCGGAACTTGATCTCATGGCGGATTAAGAAGACACTGTAGTTGGAAGCTTCGTGTAACTTGAGATCTATGTCAGCTATACTCAGTAGACAATCAATGTTAGAAATAATAACCTATCCCCCCATGTTGTGTGTGAACTAGTGCAGTGAAATATGAAGTAAACATAACAGATCAAAATCAGAAAAGCAAAAGTAAAATGCTGAAGCCTGGAGGTTTTGTCTAGAGAGACAGTCATCGCTGACCATCTCAAATGACATAAAGGGTAATCGACAATCGAAGCTTTAGGATCGAATGTTGATATTCTGAATTATGAGGTCCAATGTTCAAGTTGGTTGGGCCAATATTATACTTAGTTCATGTTGAGTAGATTGGAAATTTGTTCGTTCAATCTTAAGTCCATTGGTCTCGATATGTTAGTCATGTTGTTATCGGTGACCTTATACTTGGGCAAGCCAATGTACATCATATGTTCGAATAACTTAATTTAAGATGGTCATTGTAGTCAACACCGATCCATGCTTTCAATGCCGACCCTTATGCCAAACTCTGATAGCCGACCCCTACACTTAGACACACTTGACAATACCAATTCCTATGCCTTACTCTCGTAGCCGACCCCTATACTTAAATTTTAGGACGACCCTGACTTTTTAACTCTTGGACCGACCCTTATAGAAAAGCTTTTATACTGACCCATTCTAAGATGCCTATCTATGTCGATTCCTACACTTGGTACGTCCCGGATATTTGGGCAATGCCTACCCATCGAACCCTCGCCTAACAACTACATACCGAACACCCAAGCCAGAATATTCCCTACCGACCCTTCCCATCTCTAATGCCGAACCATAAATGAATATCGCTCACCGATCCTTCGCCTGATGTCAAGCCCTCCTCTTTTATTACCTTTTTCCTTTTTCTCCTTCTTCCTTTCTTCTGCTCCTCCTTCTTCTTCCTTCTCCTTCTCCTTTGCCTTCTCCTCCTCTATCGCATAACATAATCAACCCCTTTAGGCAATATGACTAACAGACACCTAAACACCTCCAATTTCGATAACTCATGATAGAACCACACAAATGAAGAAGAGATTATACCTAGTTGAGTTGCGTTCTGAGGCCGAAACTTGGATTAGGAGCGAATTGGTGTTAGTGGAAGTAGGAAATTTGATCTTACACTCGGGTTCGAGTTAGAAGAGGGAGCTTTAGCTTCTTAGGAGCGTTCGGTTATGGTGAACAAGAAAATGTAGAGAGTTCAAGTGCTGAAAATATAAAGTAAAAGAAGAAGGAGGAGAGGATACAAGTTTTTATATGAGAGAAAGAAGGGGAAGAGGAACTGGTCACACCTCGGTGACCTGGTCATAAAAATAAGAAGGATCGGCCTTGAGGTATGTCGATCCCTATCCATTCAGACACACCAAGGGATCGGTATTCAAATGCCGACCTCTCTTACTACATATATATATATATAATATACAATGGAAGAGATAGGGGTGTGCATAAATGATGAATGCTAATGAAACGGAAAGGGGAACAGAAGATAGAGGCAGATGTTTGAAAACCGAATGGCAACCGATATCATGAAGATTAGGCTGTAAACTGAAACATACAGAATAGAGCATCTCGACAAAGGCCGACGAGTTTCTGAACACCTCCGGAAGTTTGCAATGGAAGTATGTGTGTAAACGTGTGTGAAAGGGATTTATTAGTTTAGCTTTTTGAAAGGTTAAGTCAGGAAGAAACCTGAAGGCTTCATATAACCAAAATCTATGCATTCGAATGGAACTAGACGTCAGACATGTTCCAACGAAGGTTAATAAAAGAACAATGATTAATCAGTGACTTGGATAGGTTTGTTCCCGAGGGCTTCAATTCCTCTAATTCAAAGTACGTCATGTTATTCACAAGACGTACTTTGGAGGGCAAGTATTACCCGGTACCTTGGCCCGGCTACACAAAGTTGATAATGAAGGCCATACTCGACTGCTAATGGGAAGGATGGTTACAAGACGACATCCACAAGGCCAAAATATAATGTCTAAGTAGTTGTATCCAGCCCAGAATAAATAAAGTCGACAGATATATAGTGCAGGAGGTCGGGATTTTTGAATTGAGTTTGATTGGAATAGGGATCAGTGTGGATGCTTTGCAAATGGAGGGAAGTATGAGTTGGGTCGGCATAACTCGTTGAACCGATGGGTTCGGCATACTGAGTTCGTATAGGCATATTGAGTTTGGATCGGTATAGAATGTGAGAATAGTGGGGTTGGTATGGGATATGGAAAAGGTAGGATCTGTATATTGGTGGCCAGCATGCTAGTGATCAGCATAGTCCATTTAACTCAGTATATGATATAAAGGCAGTGAGATCGGCATATTGATGGCTTCTACAAAAATGGTTGGCATACTAGTAGTCAACAGAAGGAGTCGGCATGGTGTCTTCGTAAGTAATGGGTCGGCATAACATGGTCCTGGAAGGAGAGGTCGGCATGCACCTCATAGGGAGATGGATCAACGTATGTTGAAGATTCGAATAGGGGTAGGCATTTCCCTGATTAGTTTAGGACTCGAGCCAAAGCATAACTAGAATCAGAGATTCACAAGTCCAAATGCTACAATATCTGGAACAACATCAATACAGACTACAAGAGAGCACCCATAGGGGTCGCTAGTCCAAAATTAACCCGTGAAGGAGTCGGTACCGACCCTTATTCATTAAGAGTAGGGCCTAACCCTGCTTATGATGGGCCCGTATGGTTGAAGGGGCTCAGGTGCCGAAGTTTCAGTCAGATTGGAGGCTGCCTTCATCTATAAATACAGGGGCGGGGACTATTTAAGAGACTTTTAGCTAATAAGTGAAACTCTGCCATTTTTGTAACCAATCTTATTTCATTCTTTCTTGATCTCTTATTATTTCTGACCGATTTTAAGTGCAGTCGAGTGATTTGTGAAGCAGTAAAGAAAGTATTCAAAGTGGACATAGGCAATCAACGCCAAACCACTATAAACCTTGTTGTTTTGCCTCTCTATTACATTTTTCCTTGAATTTAGTGTTGTTCCTTGGTTTTCATTTAATTTCTTCATTTATTTCACTACTTAAACCTATTCATGGGTGTTTGTGATCAATTTAGTTGCAAACAATTGGCAAGCATCATACAGAACATATACTAACGACCCATTCACATTAATGCCTAGCATTCATACATGCTTACCTATGGAATATTCTAAGCTAAATATTATGCATTCAAGTAATCATACCAAATTCAATGGAAATGCACCAGAAAATAACTTTGGATGGCTAGCTCGACTTTCTCCTCGATCTCCAAGTACTCTCAATTGGAATGCCTCTCCACTGGACTCTAACCAGTCGAATTACCTTATTACGGAGTTACTTTGTCCTATGATCAACAGTGCGAGTTTGTGCACTGTGAAAAGTGACTCCCTCCTACTTCAATTTCTTTTAACTTACTCGATTCGATCACAGTTGTTGAATCATGTGAACACTTCCACAAGTGTCACACATGAATAAATTGTGAACTCTCGTAATTTTTAAGAAAGATCCACTCTAGAAGCTAATTTTCCTATTCCTTCCAAGATTGGAAATAACCCTACAAACCTTGTTGCTAAATTTTCTAAAATACTAAACCTCATAACATGTATAAATGGTGAGACCTTCACAAAGACAATGTTGCCCACTATGAATTCCAACTCCTTACATCTCTTGTTGGCATATGATTTCTGTCTATCCTGTATAGCCTTCATCCGTCTATGGATCTAATCTACTTTCTTGAAGTCTCCCTAATCATGTTTGGCCCAAGAATGATTCTATCCGTGGTATCCTACCAATAATATGGAGATTTACATGGCCTCTCACACAACACTTCAAATGATGTCATTCCAATGCTTGCTTGATAGTTGTAATTATTTGTGAACTCTACACATGGCAAGTGAATTTCCCAACAACCTCTAAAGTCCAAAATACACATCTGCAGCGAATTCTCCAATACTTGATTCACCCTTTTAGTTGTCCGCTTGTCTGCGAGTGATAGGCAGTACTTCAATTTAGTCCCGTGCCCAAGGTCTCCTGATGATTCCTCCAAAACTCTCTAGTATAAAAAAATCTCGATCACTGACATTACTAAAAGGAATTCCATACAATCGAACCATCACTCTTATGTATAAGATTGCCAAAGATGCATCCGTCCTTGTACTCTTAACTGGAATAAAATGAGCAAATTTGATCAATCGATCGATTGTGATATAAATACTGTCACTACCTCTTCTACTTCAAGGTAGCCCAACAACAAAATCCTTGGAGATGCTCTATCATTTCCACTCCTGAATATCCAAAGGCCATAATAATTCACAGGCTTCTTCTTCTCCGCCTTTACTCTCTAACAAGTCACACAATTGGAAACAAAGTCTGCTACATGCCTTTTCATACTTGACCGGTAGAATACTCTCTTCATATCATGGTACATTTTGTCACTGCCAGGATGAGTAGTCATCCTAAACAATGGGACTCTCGTAGTACCATGTCTAGCAAATCCTTAATAAGATAAACAAATAGCCTACCATCTCTTCCTAGCCATCCACTCGAATCAATGGAATGACGGTCCAAACGACTCGAATGTTCTCCTTTTTTCATCTTCTCGAAAATACCCAATAACTCCATATCTTACTTCTGACTCGAACCAATACTTCATAAGTGAAGCCCAAACATCCAAAGCTGCCAATAGCCCCAGTGTAAGGTCCGATAAAGGTCGAAAATCAGATGTACAAATGTTCTCTAGGTCCTTCCACTCTAAAAAAAATAGGGCTTAACATCGCATGTTTTCTATTCAAGGCATCAGCAACAACATTGCCTATGTCTAGAGTATACGAGATACCGAAATCGTATGATGTAAAAAACTCCATAAACCTCTATTGTGTTTGAATCAAATCTTTTTGGTAGAACATATACTTAAGAATGTATGATCCATGAATAAATACAATTGTTCCTCCCAAAAGATAACGCCTCAAAGTTTTAAGGACAAAAATAATAATAGCCAACTCAAGATCGTGGGTTGGATAATTACTCTCAGGTACTTTTAACTATCGGCTAGTGCAATAGATAACTCTACGTTCCTACATCAACACACCACTTAGTCCTATACCACAACCACCAATTTATATCGCAAATTCTTTTGAACCATTAGGGAATACTAAACAGATGCACTAGTGAACAAATCGTTTACCTTAATAAAAACATGTTCACAGGCCGAGTCTCACAAGAAAATTATATTATTTTTGGTAAGCCATGTTAATGGTGTAGAAATTTTAGTGAAGTCCTTAATGAATTTCCTATAATGGCCAGCCAAACCAAGAAAACTTCTCAACTCCATAGCACTTTTCAGTATGTGCCAATCCTATACGGCATCAACTTTACTAGGATCGACTACTAGTCCATGCTCAGAAACAACATGTCCTATAAAGCGAACTTCCTTATGCTAAAAGTGATATATGAATTCTTTTTCCTTTAATCTATATCTATAGAGACTATCGAGCACTTCTCCTAGATGAAAATTATGCTCTTCCTTGCTTTTTGAATTGATAAGTATGTTATCAACGAATACCACCACAAACTTATTCAACAACTCTCTATAGACTCGATTCATGAGGTCTACAAAATATGTTGGTGCATTGGTAAGAAAAATGGCATGACTATCCATTCATATAGTCCGTCAGGTGTATGAAAAGTGGTTTTTTGAATACTATTCCTAACTACATGCAACTGATGGAACTCAGCATCCAAGTCAAGCCAAGAGAATATCTTTGATCCAAGTAACCAATCAAAGAGATCATCTACAAATGGTAGTGGATAGCGATTCTTCTTTGTCAGCTTATTCATCTCATGACGATCAACACAAAGCCTTAAAGAGCCATCTACTTCGGTAGTAGAGATAACACATGCTCCCCATTCTGAAATGCTTCTTTGAATAAGCCATTCTCTAATAATTCGTTCACTTACTTATTAAGCTTGCATCTTTCTCTAAGAGTCATATATCTAAGGGTTAAGGCAACAAGTCTGGCATTCTCTTCTAGATGAATTTGAAATTCGATCTCCCATTGAGAAGGAAGACAAAAAACTTAGTAAAGACATCAAGTAAATCAAGTACTATCGATACGGAAGCTGACTCCTCATGCGATGGGTTCAAGGAATACAAGTAAATCAACATGACGGAACTTTTGGGATCGTAGTAAACCTCGAGGCTGGGCCCACTACGACTATCTAGACGAACCACCTTCCTATAACAATCTTTTACTGCACCATACCTAGTCATTCAATCCAACCCTATAATTAAACCAAACCCGGAAACCCCTAAATAAAAGCATTTACAATCGAATTCAATAACCAAAATACACAATTTCAAACCCATACAAAGCATGGATAAATGAGCTGATCCTCCAATAGGGTTCGACACTATAACAAGGTCTATAACTCTACTGGTGTTTAATTGTAACTCATTTACTAATTTACTTGAAATAAATGAGTGAGATGCTTGGGTGTTAAATAAAGTGTGAATAGATAAATCATAGAGGGTTTTATAACAAACTTCATTTTCTTTTCCACAATTGGGGTTATGCTCAAGCTAGGAACAACATCAACTACATAAGTTGGTACCACCAGGGTTAAGTCTAAGGTACAGTTGGACACTCACTCCTCATGTACCCAAACTGCTTGAATTTGTCGCACTTGATATTAGTAATACTCATCTTGCAATTCTTCATTATATGACCCTTGCCTTGGTACTTAGTATACTCAAACCTTAGTTTCTTTATTCTGCTTTGAGCTTCCATTCCACCTTTGCAATGATCCTGCTAAACTGGCTCCTCCTTCCATCTTACATCCATCCTTTCCAATTGAATTCAGCAATGTCATATCAACAAAGCTCTCAAAGGTAGCGCCAGTAGGTACAAGACTCGAAGCGATATCCCTCAAAGCTAGACTTAACCCTCTAGCAAACTTTGTCACCTTTTTCACTAGTGTATCAATAGGCCATACGTTGCTAGCTGATTGAACTCATCGACGTATTCCTAAACATTACGGTATCCTTTCTCAAAGTGGATGAACTTCTTTAGCTCCACCCCACCATTTGACCTCCGATATAAACATAGTTTCAAAGCTTCCCTTAAAATCAATCCAAGTAATCTATTCAACAACAACAATTTCCACCGGTTCAAGGCCACTAACTGTAAGTGCCACATAGCCAACTATCTCTTCATTGCATCCTCCACATCCATTATAGCAATAATCCAATCACAGTTCCTCAATGTTGCATCTCAACAAATGATTTAGTCCCAAAATAATTCTTTTCACCTATACTCTAGAAATCCTAACACGACTTGGGGAAGTCCAAAGTAGGCACAGGAGCTGGGGCTGCACTTTGGGCTTGTATTGTGGGCCATCTATTATAGTCAAGTCCATTTCCGGCCTTTAGCTTGCAAATACCAACAAAATCATATCGAGACGTACACGATCGAAACCTCGGCTGCTTTAACAGAATCACTCCCAGTTTGATTTCTTATCCCACTTATTTATCATTAGGAATTATTAACAACTTTCTCTAGATAGTATTTAGCATTACTGGAATATTATAGGTTCTTGTGTTATACATATGTATGTATGTATGTATGTATGTATGTATGTATGTATGTTAGTACAGAGTAATTTTAAAAATATACAAGTATGTTCTCCGAATACGCGCATAATCCTTAAAGAATCCTAAATCTAATCTCTGATATCAGCTGTAACACCTACACCCTCGAACACTCTAATCCAAAGCCCAAATGTGGCTTTTTAACTCGAGTCATGCCAAGAAGTATGATTCGTTAGGTTTTTAGAGTTACATATATAGAGACAAATAAAAATTTATTCATTCTATACTTTTAGATCTCACAATGGAAGAAAATAAAACATAAGTACTAAAAAATAACCCAAATCAGATAGTATTCTCAACATAAACATGGACCATACAGTAACTAAATAACGGTGTCTCCAAATGATAATACAATAAGAGTCTGACTCATAGATATAGTATAATATAAAGCACATAAGGGATTGCAATAAAATAGCTTTGAGCGCCAAGTCACTTCCTATACGCACTATGTCCTGGCCAAATCTTGCATTAGCCCATCCTCTTGTAATTGAGATAGAGGGAGAAATGGAGGAATATCAGACAAAGTCTAGTGGTGGAACATATCACTAGTGGTATGGTATTGGCAAATAATTAATTTATGGTTATAATCTGTCAACCTAAGGGTTCTCAAATTATGATTATAAGCTGTGGGATGACCATCCCTAACACACCTTAACCCAAATACAATCTACGAGAATTTCCACCTAAAGGTTGAACATCTAAAAACTAAGTAGACCTAGGAATATCCCTAGTGTATGGTCTTAACAATCAACTGCCTGACCATACGCTGTTAACTTTCTCATGCTAAACCGCTCAAACCACACATACACACTGAGCGAACATCAGAATGCCTGGGCACGCTTGAGTATACACACTCGATGATTTATGGCATACCAAAGCATTTGTGTAACCTTCTCGATGGTAAACGTGTCATATGCTCCATATCATTCAACTTGAAGCTAAAGAAGTAGTTTAACAATACGACTTCTTCGTATGTTAAACCACTACCCGATTATATAAGCCTACTATTGGAGATGTCTCTGTCACCCTTCCCTACTATCCAGCACATTAAAACATGTGACTAAGAGCACTACATTACTGACAAGAGCATCTAGTTATGAAATAATTTCATGCCTCGTTGTGTACCACGTTTTGCACCCCGTGATGATTGAACCAAGGTGCATCTTCAAGTACAAAACCAATTCCGCTTGTTACACAGATCCATGTAGTTACATGCACTCCCGCAAGTTAAGAAAATAGAAATAAGTTTCCCAGATCCATCTTACATGGCCTACAAATGGTCCAGGTTTAACTAGGATTGCTTTAGCCATTCAGATGTTTGAGTTTTAATTCAAACGTTTGATCCCCTGTATAAAAATTTGGCTGCATGCATCCAGACGTCTAACTTTGATTCTAGACGTCTGGATGATGGTTCAAACATCTGAACCTAGTCAAATTTGAACTAATCCTTTTATGTTTCATGTTTTCTAATATTCGATTGATTGATTTGGGATTTATACGTTTGAATCGGTATTTTCAAGTCTATTACTTTATTTGTTATGTTCATCTTCTTTGTGTACATGTATAGTTGTAAGGGTTCATTTTTAGCAAGTGTTTTGAGTATAATTTTTATTTTTTATACAAAACTCCAGCTATATCTCAACAATTGTATATAACATTTCAATCAATTACTCACGTGTATTTCGACCAATAATCTATGTATGTTTCAAGGTTAATAAATCAATCCTAGTTAAATTTAAAAGGTTGTATTCAGTTACTTTTTATTTATCCAAATCAATACAAACTTATCATATAACAATCAGGTCTATGGAATCAGATCCAATTTCAATCGTTTATCCTTTTTCTTAAATTTCATTGATTCAAAGTTAATACTTAGGATTTTTTCGACATATGTAATCATGTTTACAAATCAAAATTCAAAGTTACTACCCATTTAAAATCCAAAATTCATAATTTTAATTTTTGATAGATATATAAAAGAGATTTAACTAATATAAACACATCGTAATAGTTCCACTCACCTTTCTAGCTTTCCGTCTCTTTAACCTTGAAGTTTCCTTTCTAATCTGATTCAAATTGGCATCTCCCTTCACTATCCCTTGGTTTATTTATTCTCTCCCCCTCTTTCACTTTAAATTGATTTATTTTAACTATTTTTTCTATTTGAAATTTGGAGAAGAGAATAGAAAAGTGTTTAGATTTAAGAAGTTTTGAGGAGGAGAAAGGAGATTAGGTTTACTTAGTAGCGGCTAGTATTTTAAGTGAAGAGAGGCGATAGTTAGGTCTTCATTTATAGTTGAAATTAGGATTATTAGGGTAATTATTTATGGAAGTGTCCTTGGGTCCAGTTTTCGTCAATCTTGACCCATTTTATCAGATTCAACATTTTATATATGTACGGCTATAAACGGCATCCAGGATGCAATGTAATAGGTTCCAAAGCCTAATTCTAACGTTTTTGAAAATTTACCATTTTTCCCTATAACACAAAATTACATTTTTTCCCTTTATTAATATTTTAATTTATTAATAAAATTACAAGGGTATTATATTATGTTGATTGGATATCCCCAAAATCTTCTTTGTTACTTTGCTCAATTTAATTTTGATCCAACGTTTTTATAAGAAAATTACGTAAGTGTAAAATTATTTTAAAGAATAAATTAGTATGCAACCCATAAGTTCTACATTGTAATATTGTAAAATATAATATTTACACTTTTAATGTGAAAAACGGAATTTTGTTTTGTAATGTTTAATAAATTCAGTGAGGTAAATAATTATAAATCAAGACTTTTATTATCATTTATATTTATACCTTATGTTATGCGATTCACCATTTTTGTCATGGAATAGTTATGTATACTAAAACTGCCATATTTAGGACTTATTGGTGAAAATATCGAAATATAGTATTTGAATTTATTTGATTAATGAAAATTTATGATTATGTACTTAATTTAAATACATAAACTTTATTCATTCATAATTACTAAAATTTGAAAATATAGGAATTTGGATATAAAAATCGAAGTTCGTAATGAAATGTATGATAAATTTATCAAGACAAGTGAATTATAAAAAATAAATGTTGCTAACGTTTACATAAATAATCTATGTTATAAGATTTCTTAAAATATTTATATTTAAATGGAAAAATAATTATACCATTTACATCGACATGAATTTGGTATATATATTTAAATTTTCATAGTTTTTGGATTCATTAGACGAAATAACGACATTAGATGGTTGTATCTATTTAAATAGTTTAAACATCAGATTATGTAATTATCTTAAATGTATTTAATTAAATGTGACATATCATTAGAAAATTGAGGAGTGTTTATAATAATTATAGAAATTTTAAAATGTAGGCATTTGAAGTTAAAATATTTTCTGTAATGTCATATGATATACATTTAGGATGAGTGAATTACAAATAAAATTTTATGTTTCTGATTTGTCAAGCACCTATAATGACCAGTAAATTTGACACAATAATTATTAATTAATTTTGAATAGTTGTTTAAATTTAATAAGCAATAAAATAAAATTTTGAGTATGGATGTGTTGTGGATTTTGATGCTCCCATTGTGTGCAGAATTAGCAAAAACCTATATTTCGATGTATGGCATGACATAATTTCATTGACTTTTGGAAAATGCATTTTTCAAACATTTATGACTAATTTGGCCCAACTAAACCCTTATCACCTATAAATTTTAAGTTATAGAAACCTAGCCATTATCTGTATTCTTATTACCTAATCCCTAAATTCTCTAACTCCCTTTAATGGCGAACTAACGAATCAATTAAAAATCATTAAAAACTCAATATTCCCAAATCCTACCTTATAATATATCATTTTGAATCTCTCGATGTGTAAGAGATAACAAGTGGTGGTTTGTCAAAGTAGTGCTCAATCTGATCAAAAATTACGGTCGAAAGTTGAATGGCAAATTTGGGTTCGGAATATTAGGGATTTTTGATTGGATTTTTGATTGATGAAATTGGAGGCGTGGATTGGTAGATCCCAGTAAGAGGAGCTTAATGGTGGTATTAGTTTCATGATGCGATGTCTAATTTGATCAGAAATTGCATTTTTTAGTCGATTGTGGCGAACTGAGGGACAGTCGTCGGAGGGATCAAAGGCAACATCAGGGGTTGGTGAAGTGGGGCTCATAGTAGCAGTTCTAGTGGTGGTAGGCGTGAACTGTGTTGGCCTAGTGGTGGCAAAATCGATGGTCAATGGCGATTGAAATCTACGATTAACGTGATATCGACGTAGAGATGAGATGGTAATTTTTTGATTTGGCCCCTGAAATTTTCATATTCACAAATATAACTTTGAAACTCTAACCTCCATAGCTTCTGCATATGAACTTCGATTCACGTGTGATTTATTCTGTTAGACTCATTGTGGGTGTAACATCCCCAAATTTTGTTAATTTAAATTTAGTAATTTATTAAAATTTCTGAAATTTAAATTTAGAATTAATTTGAAATTTTTCAAGGCAAATAGAATTAGTATTGATTTATTCATATATATACATAGATTGTAATTCAAATTTGAATTTGAATTTGAATTCGAAATTTAAAATTTAAATAAATGTCTTAGAAAAATCATATGCATTTAAAATAATAAATATTCAATTTATTTAACGTAGGATTAGTTTGAAACATTTCTTCTTTAAAATTGTATATAATAATGAATAGGAAATGAATTTATAAAAATAAAGAAAATATGATATAAGATTTATTTAAAAGTCTTTAATTTATGTGAAATACAAGTGTTAAGCATGTAATAAGAAATAATACAAGTGTATTTCATATAATAAGTACTTTAACAAATGTAATGATTTTACAATTAATTTGAACAAGTGTCATTTTGTTTTGTTTTTAAGAAAAAAATTATAAAAATAGAAAATGAGATTTTATAAGTTATCAAATCCCCTCCTTCTTTCTTTAAAGCTTTAGAAAAAGAAAAAATCTGTAAACGTTCTAAAACCAGGAAACAAAGTTTTCAAAATCAAAATCAATGAATCTCCAAGACAAAGCTAAACCTAGAATTTGAAACGACTTCTTCAATTCAAAATCTTAAGCCTGGAAATCATTTCTATCTAGAAATCAAAAAAAAGTTTCAAACTTCAAACAAGTAAGGATTTCAACTTCAACCTCAAGCGAATTCAAATCCTCAATTCAACTAATCAGAGGATTTTCATATTAAACAACCAGGGTCAAAAACCAGAGAGCAACTTTCAGATTTTCAACTTAATAACAGTTCCCGGATTCCTCTGTTCAAAATACTCAGGTGAGTAAACCCTGTTTGATTTGAACTAAAATCTGTTGTTGAGAATAATATTAGAGTTAAATGGCAAATTTGTGTTTGCATGCATACATACATACATGTGTGTGTGTGTGTGTGTGTGTGTGTGTGTGTGTGTATGATAATGAGGTGTGCATGTCTGTGCACATGAATCTGAAATCTGTTCCAAGCTTACAGGTTCCAAAACTTGTTTTCAAATCCAAAAGCTTTATCTCAAATCATTTTTAAGCCTTCAATTCTAAATAGAACATGTTTGTATCATCATGTTGTAAGTTTTAAAAATTAAATTTAAGTAAATTAGATTAAAACTTTCTCTGGAAAATTGAAGGAATAGGCAAAAACAATGTTAACCAAAATTCCATCCATCATGATTTCTGACTGTAAATATACAAATTGAAATATTTTTGAAATTGATGATTTTTAAAGGTGAAATCATAATTTTTAATCAAGTATTCTCTGAGAAAAATAGGGATGAAAGGAATTGCCATTTTCACTAAATTCTAGCGATCGATAAGGTGATGGACTTCGTGATCGTAGCCGTAGATAGCTGGGAGGCCAGAGAGTTAAGGAAAAATGCATGATTAAATTCCAGATCACATGGATGGTGAACAAGGTCAATCTAAGGTTTTGGCCCTGTATTTTTGTCGATCGTATCAAGAGGCAATGGCGTTGTCTAGGTCAAATCGGACCACACCAGAGCGCATGAAATCGATGTGTAGGAGTTTAATGATGGTCTGAAAACAATATCGTGGCCTCTAATGGCCTGCGGCGGCGAAGCAAATCAAAGTTGAAGGATCGAAGTTCGTTTCAGTCACTGGAAATGGTGAAATCTCGAATTCGTGATGTTGTGGATTTCTGGGTGCTCTGGTGGTTGATGGTGGTTGTCACCGACTTGTCAAGGGTTGCGGCATTGATCGAAGTTCGCCAGCGTTCGTGTGCATGTGCACAGGCCATGGGGATGTGTCAGTTGCCTGGGATGAAGAAGAAGGTTTTCAACTCGAAGACAACTTCGGGAAATCTTGTTTCTAGCTCGAGTTTGAGTCCGGGTATGTTCAAGTGTGTATCAGGTTGTATAAAAACTTAAACAAAAATTTAGGTTTTGAAAAGCATATGGGTTAGTTTGGGGTTTGACTCCGGGAAGACTCGAAGCAAGTGACGTTTTAACTCGGGGAACACCTGAAGTAGGTCTCGAGTTTGACTTACAAAACAATTTTTACTTTAAAACCAGATTTAAAATTTTAAACAATTTTAAACGTATGATTTAAAGATAAGAAAATTATGTTTTAAAAGTAATTAAGTTTATTTTCACTAATTAATTCTTAATTCATTTTAACAAATAATGTAATTAAAAGGTTAATTAAATTATAATTAAGGATAAATAAATTAATGTAATTAATTAAGGAATATTTAATTAATAAAAGTAATTAAGATTGATTAATTAATCATTAGGAATGATTAATAATAATTAATTAATTTAGTAATTAAAAATTAAAAATTAATTAAATGATAATTAAGGTTAATGAATTTTTAATTAAGGATTAATTAATTAAGGTAATTAATTAAGGAATCATTAATTAATAAAAGTAATTAAGATTTAATTAATTAACAATTAAAGATTAATTAATAAATAATTAATGACTATTTAATTCATAATTAAGGATAATTAATCATTGATTAAAGATAATTAATGAAGGTAATTATGTGGTTAATTAATTTAAATAAAACGATTAATTCATCTTAATTGAAGATGATTGATTATCATTGAATGTTGTGTATTGGATTAATATCTTTGATATGTGATTGTGATGCTATGTGATATGAATTGCTTTGTGCTGAGCTATGATATCTGTGATGTATATATTTCTGTGTAAATGTGAAACCCATTGGCCCATAAAACGACACTTGAATTTCGATGCAACAGGGGGTTGGATTCCAGTTGGTTATCAAAAATCCACATTGAATATTAATGATGAATCTTTATGATTGATATATTTTTAAATTGAGCACTCACTATTCGGTTTAGCCGGGATAGGACTTTGTGTCATATAACCCATTCTGAATAGTAATACGACGAAATGGATAGCAATTGAAGAAGGTGGTGAAGACCGGGTGTCTTCGAGAACGATATGATAACCTGTCGAATGACTCTGCACTGAGTTTCTCCGGTATAGAGATCTCCATAAATGATGATGAGTCCGATCGGGATTGTGGATGCCCTAATTGCAAGGTCTTCTTTGGAAGTGCCTTCGGTTCTGTTCGAACCCAGAACAGACTTGTATAGTTGTATGTCTTGCCGAAACCACAAATAACTATCACTGACGAACTTCTCCTCCGATTCTCCACGTGCTCGGCCCACTCTCGATACTCGAATACCACCCTACCACGTCACGACCTGGCACGGCTACCCACAGCCCAAGAAATATCACGCCTTCCAAAACGATATCGAGCACTGCAAAAACTTGGACGTAGATGCCAATCGCCACCAGAAGTTCGAATCCATGGTTTGATTCGCCTAACACCTCCCTAATTACTATAAAATCGAAATCCTAACTGCTCGTCCAAAGAGCCGATCACCATAAACACGCCGCAACCCCCAATATAGCTATCAGATCGAAGCTTGTAGAGAATTTTGATTTTTTTGAATAGGTTTGGGAATTTTTAAGTAAGCAGAATTGTAGAAATAAAATTATGAAGTTTGATGTTCATTTATTTTTCCTCTCTTCTGTTACTATTGCACTTTATTTAAAAAAAAGGAGGGGTGAGACGTTAGCGTGTAGGGGTTGTGTATAGTGGTTTGAAAGGAAGGAAAAGAGGGTGATGTGATTAGATTTTTGGCTGGTCAACATATTTTATATATATATATATATATATATATATAATTTTTAATTTTCAAATCATCTCGAATTCGTAGCTTAAAATCTTGACCTCCTATCGAAGCATGCCGCTAGGCGTTCATATTGTTATACCCCTATTCCGAACGCAAATGGAAAAGGTTTCCAGTCCTAGTTCGATCGTATGGAGAAGATAGCTTTTTGGATCCAATTATTATATTGAATTTTTGATATAAATATTAGCGCATTTATATCTTGTACGACCAAATAATAACTCCAAACACTACAAAATTTGAAACCCGATAATAATACACTACTATGGATCCAATGAAACTAGTTTCGTCGAATTCCGAGACTGTGCCTCGGAAGGCTATTTTTAAATGTCAATTTAAACGGCATATTTTTAAAACTGAACAAATCGCTTTTAAATTCAGATTTAAAACTTTTATTATCTTTATTATTATCAATATAAATTTTATAAGCCTTTAAATTATTTTTAACAAGCTTAAAACTCAAGGTTTGTTATTTTAACCAACTTCCAATTATTAAATTCAGTAATCAAATTATCAAATAAATAGTTATATTTTAAATTCAAGTTAAAAATTAACTTTTAGATATTTAAAATGAGTATAATACTCCAAATTCAAATAACCAAAAATTCTGGATCGTTACAACTCACAAACTCAATATCGCTCCAACTAACTTCGAGAAACTTTTATTGTTATGTACATATAGTATATTCTAAATCATTAATTATAAGTTTCCATTTTAACACAAATGCACCAAAACACAAATTCATACTAAGTGATAATTTTATAAGCAAATCTGAATTTTCTTAAGCATATTGAATGATGAATCTATTACGCTAATTTCGATAATTGCAATTTATAATTTCAGTCTTTTTAATGTTTCTCATTTTATTCCAACTGCATTGGTCTTGCTCTTGAAGACACATTCGTAGTCAATGGATCATATTCCTTCGGGTACAACTACCAAAATTATATTTTGATAACATACTTGGAATCCATTTTGAATTTTTATATCGTACCATATCGTAGATTCAATACTCTTAATGGTTTAATTGACAACTGAGGATTATCTTTTCTCGACATTGATAAGAAACACATAGTTCATCTTCAATGTGCTAGAACACTTATTAACATTCTATTATGTTGCATTCATTTAGGTTTGGTTAATTTCATATCATACCATGTAATCGGTTTTATCCTTGGATCATATCTGAATCCATTTTGCTACCAATAATTTCTCAAAGAAATTCTTTCCTTACGAAGTTGGTATTTCTTGAAACAACGGTTGTTTCTCGGTGCAAAGGATATGTATTCATAAACACTTTATGAATTTCCTTGTATATAAAATTGATTTGGTTTTAGCCTACGATACTTATGTTCAAAACATAAATTGGTCATCCAATGGCCGTTGTTCCCAAACTTCTTTTGAGGTAATAGATAAAAGATTCCTCAATTATAATTATTACATGTAGTCTTTTGATTTGCATAGCCTGCCAACTCATTGGCTTAGGATATGTCGGGATTTATCATAAATCCTTATCTTTTATGATTCTGTAAACCATTCTTTAGGTGAAATTAGTTTTGACCTTATATGCTACTATAACGACCAGATATTTTCAACCATTCGCATTCACACATGCCGGAATTTAATTGCTCAAAATATCAAGTTGTTAATGTATGTTTGGCAAAACTCAGCATTAACAGTAATTAAATAAATCACAGAATCACAAACACAGAGTAATATAATGCAGCGGAAACAAAAAAAGTAGTTCATGAAGCTACTGTTATATATAACAGAATCAAATAAGATACAATAGAAGTTTCAAATACAATAGTCAAATACAAGATCAGAATACATCAATAGAATCAACTGAATATCTGAAAGCTTGATAGATAGCTGGATCTCCAAGCGAAGCTCCAACTTCAAAGATGAGTCTCAAAAGCTGTATCACTCAGTCTGACATGAGCGTAAAGCAAAAAAAAACACTCGAGTCAGGACTAACATTCTTATATCAATAAATCCAACATAACAATTGAAATACAGGTAACTCAAAGGATGTTTGGGATAACCATCCTCTAAGGATCCGATAAACTATTTACTATGTAGTAATATACTCTATTATAATAATGTCTAAAAGTAAAATAAACTTACTTTGAAATAGCGTTAAGGAGTGACCCAATATTCCCGTTAACACATAAATAGTCCCAGTAGTATATCCAGTATCATAGTCCCTCTTGATCGGGAAGCCACCAGAGGATACCCCACACGCTATGGCACAAAACCAAAATCGTACAAAGCGTGCTAGGGTAGGCGACACGACACAACTAGGCAATGCCAGGGTAGATATACCAATTGCACTTCCAGGCCGGTGGTAACGCGTAACAGCTACTACCGTCCACCTCGAGCCACACTCCCAAAATCAAAGGTGCATCCAATCAATCACAAAGTAATAGAATGGTATCGAAGAAGTGTGTTTGATAAGAGGAGCGACCTCATTAGCCCGTCGATTGCTCATGTTTTAGTCACCTTATGCCAACTCACGGGAGTCGGGTCCACATATATGCCTCAATAGAACGTCGCCACCATCCTACTTCATTTTGAAATCTCCACCGCATACACGGTTGTTAAAGTGGTTTTCAGAGTTGACAGAGGGTATGACAACTTCCGATCCTGGTCTCTTTAACAACCAAACGTTATTATTACACCGTGGTCATTTCAAAAATAATTTATACTTCAAAACCAAAATATCATTACCATATCAAAATCATATCAATACAATATTATTTCCATTTCAAAACAAAATACGGTATCATTTTTATTTCAAATATATCCTTTTCCAAAATTATAGCATTTCCAAGGTTATAAAACTTTTGAAACCAACATTTGAAAATATAACATTTTCAAACATAATACTTACATATTCATAGCTTCGAAACCACAACTTCACCCCTTAAACAGTTTAGATATTCAAATAGTATACATAATAAAATTGTTTTAAATTTAAAATTACTTCATAAAATAAAATAATTCCCTCAACTTCACAAATTGATTCAAATCAACTCGAATCTGAAATTTCAATTTAAATCAAATCTCAATTCATAAATTTCAACTCAATTCATATTTCAATAATCCATTTCAATTTATATCAATTTCAAATACAGATTTGAACCTCAAATAAACCATTTCAAATCCCACATATTTCCAAGCTTCAAATATTCCATAATTTCAAAACTAAATTTTGATAATTCCGTATATATCAAAATCAATTTACTATTATTTAGTTGTGAAAGATTTACTTAATAAATCCAATATCATTTAATAAAACTTTTAAACTTCAAATAACTAAATATTCCTTCAATCTATTTAAACTTGATATACTCATTTAAATCACCTTAAAAAAAATCAAGTTATAAAAATCATATCCATTAAAATCTCAAATTTAATAAATTTGAATTCAAACTTATTTGAGTTTAATTCCTAAATAAATTCAATTCCAAATCAATTTCAAATTTATCTTCCAACCTTAATTTATTTAAATCATTATAAACTCTGTATTATAATATAATTTAAATAATTAACCATTTTATCTTTAATAAAATCAAACTTTATCATTAAACTTATTCTATATTAAAACAAATTTAAACATAGCTTAAAATTAAGAATTTAACTATATATGAAATAACATTTATACAATATCAATATCTATTAAACCATATATTTCTTTTCAAAACATAGAAATCATTTTTAAAATATTTATATATAGACCAACGATGTCTATATATAATTTTCTATCCTATGGTTAAGTGATACGGATATTTATCATTTTAATCCGCAATTTAAATATATATGGGTATATATCATTTCAACCCGCAATCCCAAATTCAATTCAATGAAAATCGCTTGGGTTTATCATTTCAATTCATAACGATTTCTCCAATTCTAAAGTCCATTCGGGTATGTATCATTTCAACCCATAATGAATTCTATACTAACAGGAAACTTGCAGAGTGATAACAGATATGATAATAATATAACAGGCATATATCATCAGTATAAATAACAGATAATGGTGCCTGTCACGACCCGTCTTCCACTAACCAGAAATACGTATCATGAATTAAGAAAGAAAGAGATAGAAAGGGAAAGGAAGAGAAGAAAGAAGAAACAACAACAGAATTTCAACAGCGGAACGAATAAATTATATTAACAACAAAAGTATTACATAGATATACAACAACTATCAGAGTTACACAGATTATACATCTCATACTAGACAGTTATAAACACCTGTCTAGTTATTACAACACAGTACAAAATAACTCAAACAAACGACTCAAAGATACCAACACAGCGGAAAACTAGATAACTACAACGCAGAAGCCTCCTGCTCCATTTGCTCCTCCATAATTCGTCAAAGCTAACCTGAATCCCTTGGCTACTCGTAAAAATTTGAGTACCCAAGAGTTTAAGTAAAGCAGAAATAAACTCCGGGTCAGACATGGGTCTGGTGTGAGTAACAGGTTAAAGTTGCTTAATTTTTTAAAACCTTTTGGAAAGAAAGGAATCACGTAAGACTTCCCACACATAAACATGGAAAAGTTTTTACCTTACGCTAACCAAAACATTTGATAGGAAATCTGATGATATTATAATAGGTCTAGGGTTTTCAAGTAAATAAGAAATAGCCGAAATTGTTACATTATTAAATTCCAGCTACTAGCCACAAAAGTGGGTAATACAATCAAAACCGTTGGCACTTATTGGATTTTGGATTCCATACTATGGCAGGGCTACTGGGGTACCGCCCGTCATAGTACGTGGCCTTGATCACCGTACCGAGGAGTACGCCCGCTCCCCTGCAACACAAGGCCGGAACCATCCCTTACTGGACAGTAGCGAACAAGACAACCCCGGCAGTTGTCACGAATCAACTGCCCCACACAACCGAATAAAAAGAGACTTCTAGACAGGGGAAAATCTTGTCCTGAAATGGACGCTACCCACCTAGCCTTGCCGCACCTCCCCTGTTTTAGCCATTCCGGTTGATGAGGCGTGAGGTTATGATTACCTTTAGAGAACACATCTCTTAGAATGCTCATCGTCCACCTGACGATGTTCTGAAAGCATTCAATCCATATAAGTTCGTTCTGGGTTCGAACGAAACCGAAGGCATTACCTCGGTGCACTCATTTTAGAATCACCCTCAGAGTTAATGACGATAACCCTTCCACTCTGAATCTTCATCTCCACTTGAGATTCACGACCTACCGTTAATTTGGATCGATGTGGTTTTCGGATATCCAAATCTAGAAACCCGATCCCGGTCTCATCGAAATCCAAGCGTGTCTTTTAGGTCCAAGTTGTTTTAAGTTTAAAACAATTAGATTTGCATTTAGATTTGCATGCAGGCTATTTAAAACTTGAACTTGCTGTTAAAATCTTGGATGCAGGCCTGATTCCCAAATGCAGAAGACAAACCAGATTTATTTTGCTTAAACTTGAATGCTTGTAGTTGCATGTTCTTGATTTACACAGTGGATTGCAGGCTAGCTTTGCTTTTGCATTTTGAGCTTGAGGATTTAACAGAGGACTTGCTTGTTTTAAAACTTAGGTTGAAAAGAAAAAGCTTGCATGCTTTAGTTTTTGAAAAGAAGGATGCACAGGCTTTTTAAAACAGATTGAAGAACATGATTTTGCAGGCAGATTGATATTTGAGAGGGTTACAGGGTTTATGATCTTTGAATTGGATTTTGATTGAAGAGGAATTTCAGTTTTAACATGATTTTATTTTTGGTTTTGGAGATTTTGTTATTGATTTGTTTCAGCTGAAAACATATCTTTTTAACTTTGAAAAATGAAGATTAGAAAAGGAAGGATTGAAGAAAACATGTTTATATATAAGTGTAATTGATTTATTAAAAATTAAAAGAAAATTAAAAATAAATATGACACTTGTAAAAAAAACTAACACTTGTCATTATACCCCTTAGTTTAATAACATGTGTCTTGAGAATTATTTTATTTGTTTTCATTTATTTTAAAAGTAAATGAAATTCTCTTTCTTTATTTATTAAATACATATATGTAAATTATTTCCACAAATAAATGTATATGCATTCCATTTAAAAGAAAATGAAATAAAACAATTTATATAAAGATGAAAGCTTACTTACAAGATTTAGATATGTTTATTCTTTTGTAATTTTCAAAATTAAATTCAAATTCCAATTCTATTCATACATTTAAAAATCCAATTTAAAACTAATTTATATTAACATACTTAATTTAACAATAATAATATTGTCTTTTAAAACCTATCTATATTTATACCTTTATTATTATTTGGAAATAACATATTTATTAATTTAAATAATTTTATAAAAGAAATTATAAATTACTTATCACCAATCTAACTTGTTTAAATGCATAAATGTTTTAATATAAAAATGGTATTATAAATTTTCATATATAATTCAAACTATATTTATTAAGCTATATTCACAAAGAAAATAAAATAAACTTTTGCTTATCTCATTTAAAAATTTAAACTATGCTTTAAAATATATTTAAATAATTTAAAACATTTTCTTTAAGTATCTTAAAACCAAATAGTTAATTATTTAATAGTTTTGAATAGTTATTTATTAAATAAAATAATAATTTCCAAATTATGAAAATGAATATTAGAATTTAGAAATAAGATTTTATTTGTTTATTAATCTACAATCAAAACTTATCTATCTATAATATATATAAATATATATATATACATTATAAATAGAAAGCAATTTATTAGCTTTTAAATGATAAAATTCACCAATTAAACATTTATTTAATTGGATTATTAAATCAAGTTAATTTTAATTTAATGAATTTTATCTAATCAATTTAATTTTAAATACGGATTATTAAATTGATATTGCCAAAATTTCCGAGATATCACATTTCTCCCCCCTTAAAAGAATTTCGTCCCCAAAATTTAAAAGCAAAAGTAATTTAATAATCTCATTTAAGATTTTAAATTTTAAATCACAAGCATACATCAATCATATGCTAACAACCATAGCAACCAATTTATCTAGTCAAACAATTTTAATTATCCAGACAAAATTTTGGATAAAATTTCCTTGAGTTTTCCCCAAGTATATATATATATACCGGGATACTCGCTCTACAAAATTCAAACGATCAAAACTACGAAACTACAGAGCTCTTTCTCATCTAGATCTATAAAACTAGACAAGATATCAGACTACAAATGAGTCTGACTCAACAACCAAACCTTCCTGAACAGCTGGTTCCACAACCAGAGATAACCCATACACGTACTCCCTCAGAGATACGTGAATCTCATTGAATCGAATTATCTAACTGGCAATTCAACTCTACTCTTCAAGCATCAGAAGAAAAAACTCACTTCTTCTAGGAAAAGAAAAAACAGAAACACTCCCAAACTGCTTCCGCTGCACAACTCTGATCTGGAATAGAAGAAAAAATTGTTAGGGATGCGGATTAAGGATCTTAAGGCAGAAATAACACTTGAGGGGGGTGAATAGTATTTTAAAGAATATATGAACTATATGACTAAATTAAAACTTTCAACACAAATCTATATAGAATTCTAACACAGAATGATCACAGAACATATAACAAATGCAAATAGTAAAGTAAATTAAGTAAAAGGAAAGAACACGCCGGATTTTATACTGGTTCGGAATCCTCCTACATCCAGTCCTGCACCAAGGTAATATCCTTGTACAGATTTTTATAGGCCACTATCCAAATTACAACCCTCAATTTCTAAGGCCTTGAGGAAACCTCCTATCTCCGAGTCTGGGGTAAACTCTCTTGATTTACGGGACACAAGATCACCCTAATACTTCTTAATAACAATCCTTTTGAATGAATAGAATCTATGGACTTTTTGAATACAAATTGATCCTATAACTCTGAATAGCACTTTGATCTTTAGTAGAATGATGGAGAATCAAATAGAGAGAGTATCTAAATGATTTCCTATTGAGAATTTGGCAGAATGATGGCACGATCTTGAAAATATGAAGTTTTATGGATATGGAATGGTGGAGAAGAAAGAGTGAAGAAAATAAGAAAATAGTTGTTAAAAAAATTCGTTTTGGAAGCCTTTATATAGATGCACAACAGTCATAACCATTGGCGAAAGGTTTTCGAACGAATGGACACTTCTTTTGAAAATTGAATTTTGAATCCAATTGTCACCATGTCGACATGGGGTATCCCCTTATGTCGACATCCCTTAGTTCAAAATTATAGAGATGTTGTTTTGTAAAGACAACTGAATTTAAAACAAGTTGAAACTTCTCTGAAGCAAAGTAAAGTGTTTAAACAATATTTTGAGATAGAGAATGAATATAAAACATTATTTTAAATATATATATATATAATTGATATAGACCGTCAATTATATAAGTAATATTTAAAATTAGAATAAGTTTTGATGTTTTAAAAATAGAAGGTTTTAAAATCAGAATAGAGGAATATTTCAAGGCTAAAACAAAGTTTGAAAATATTTTTGAAAACATGATTTTGAAAGCTAAAACATTTTGAAAACAGATTTAAAAACATTTTGAAAAATCTATTCAAACTGAAATTGCAAGAACCTTCCTACAGAGCTCCTCCATAGGACTCGAGTACTTGCACAAAGTAGTTTAAATGATTTTGATTTTCGTGCGTTTGTAAGCCACTTGTCGTAGGTTTGTAAGCTACTTGTCGTGGGTTAGTAAGCCACTGGTTTCGATAGAAATTGGGTTCCATCCCAAAAGAAAATTGGAAGAAAGATGAGAGTGCTATTATGAAGTTTTAACAAAATACTAGACACTTATCTTGAGATCTTGAAATCTTGATTCTCTAGAGTCTTGAATCTTGAATCTCTAATCTTCATCTTGATGCTTGAGTCTTTATATTGATCAGTCTTCGATGATACCTGCATATACTTCCTATATACATATAATATATATATATATATATGGAAATGTTAGTATATATTTTATAAAGTAAAGTATAATAACTATATAAGGTTGTTGTCATCAAAACATCATCAACTCAGTTCCTAACAAAAAAATGCTGATGAAGAACACGAGCACAATCTGGACAATATATCCAATAATATGGTTCAATAGATCCATAAAAGAAAACTCAGAAATTCCACCAATCCTGAGCTGCTATACCAAATCCTCTTTCTAGGAACCATCCTTCTATTATGCTGAACCACGGACATCACTCCTGGAATCCAGACGATAAGAAAACTCAATCTCCAGATGCGGACAAACCTTCGACTTCTCAGAAGACATCCAGAAAATATCTGACGATCCAAGAGAACAATCAAACAATCGCAAGTCACTTTTGCGATCAACCAAGCCTAATATCCAAAGAAAACTATTCTCTCTCTACCAATCAGAACAGCTTGCGCTTACCTAGCCAATTCATCGAAGAAACGGATTCACTCTGCTGCTTCAGAACTCCTCCTCCAGAAAAATTGCTCAGCCAGAAAACTTCCTTGTCGGCATACAAAACACTCCGAGCTGCACTGCTAACACCAATGCCCAAGACTTATTAATCCATAAGCTCTTCGAGAAACTCAGGACTAAAAGCCAAACACAAACAACCAGCTGAACCCAGCCAGAACACCGAAGCAGACACACTTCCTAAAACTTGTTCCAAAGAAAACATCTTCGGAAACCTCCATTGTCACGGCATCTCATCACACAGCTACCACTTCCTGAGGTATCAAATACCATCACACACTTCTACCAAACCGACAGATCCAAACTCAACTCATCCTACTTCAAAGATAGACTCTGAACCTTAACAGGTTTCCTTCAGAGATCAATGAAATCTCTACACCACTGCACAACTCACTCGAGACGGTATTAGGTCTACAGTCTCGACAGATACACTTCCAACCTCAACATTTAAACTCCAACCATTGGTAGTACTCGTGTTACACACACCACTACCTTATCTACCTTTATAACCTATATTGGAAAAACCCGAACAGGTAACCCAACAGATAGGTAGAAATATATAAATATATATAATATATTCAAAATTACAAATACGCTCTCTCAAGAAAGACACCACTACAGAGCCTAGGTATTCACTCAACCTAATGCTCTGATACCAACTGTCACGACCCGTTTTCCACTAACCAGAAAGACGTATCATGAATTAAGAAAGAAAGAGATAGAAAGAGAAAGAAAGAGAAGAAAGAAGAAACAACAACAGAATTTCAACAGCGGAACGAATAAATTATATTAATAACAAAAGTATTACATAGATATACAACAACTATCAGAGTTACACATATTATACATCTCATACTAGACAGTTATAAACACATGTCTAGTTATTACAACACAGTACAAAACAACTCAAACAAACGACTCAGAGATACCAACACAGCGGAAAAATAACTACAATGCAGAAGCCTCCTGTTCCATTTGCTCCTCCATAATTCGTCAAAGCTAACCTGAATCCCCTGGCTACTCGTAAAAATTTGAGTACCCAAGAGTTTAAGAAAAAACAGAAATAAACTCCGGGTCAGACATGGGTCTGGTGTGAGTAACAGGTTAAAGTTGCTTATTTTTTAAAAACCTTTTGGAAAGAAAGGTATCACGTAAGACTTCCCACACATAAACATGGAAAAGTTTCTACCTTACGCTAACCAAAACATTTGATAGGAAATCCGATAATATTATAATAGGTCTAGGGTTTTCAAGTAAATAAGAAATAGCCGAAATTGTCACATTATTAAATTCCAGCTACTACACAAAAGTGGGCAATACAATCAAAACCGTTGGCACTTATTGGATTTTGGATTCCATACAATGGCAGGGCTACTAGGGTATCGCCCGTCACAGTACGTGGCCTAGATCACCGTACCGAGGAGTACGCCCGCTCCCCAGCAACACAAGGCCGGAACCATCCCTTACTGGACAGTCCCGAACAAGACAACCCCGGCAGTTATCGCGAATCAACCGCCCCACACAGCCGAATAAAAAGGGACTTCTAGACAGGGGAAAATCTTGTCCTGAAATGGGCGCTACCCACCTAGCCTTGCTGCACCTCCCCTGTTTTAGCCATTCCCGGTTGATGAGGGTTGAGGCTACGATTACCTTTAGAGAACATCTCTTAGAATGCTCATCGTCCACCTGACGATGTTCTGAAAGCATTCAATCCATATAAGTTCATTCCGGGTTCGAACGAAACCGAAGGCATTATCTCGTTACACTCATTTTAGAATCACCCTCAGAGTTAACGACGATAACCCTTGCACTCTAGATCTTCATCTCCACTTGAGATTCACGGCCTATCGTTAATTTGGATCGATGTGGTTTTCGAATATCCAAATCTGGAAACCCGATCCCGGTCTCATCGAAATCCAAGCGTGTCTTTTAGGTCCAAGTTGTTTTAAGTTTAAAACAATTCAATTTAATTATCTATATACACACAGATAGATAATTCACATCATCACAATAGATAATCAACATTATCATCATAAACAGGTAATCCATATTATCATCACAAATTGATAATCTCCATTATCATCACGAATAGATAATTCATATTATCATCACAATGCAACCAATGCATCCATACCACACAATATTACTAATCTCATATCTGATATTCAAACCATTCAAGGCAATCAATATCATCCATACATAAGCAATGATCTATAATCACTCCATCTATAATTAATTTAAAATGAATTAAATTAATTACATCATCTCTAATTAATTTAAAGTAAAATAAATTAATTACCTCAATCTATAAATCCTGCTTATATAACCATTGATTACAAACCAATCAACTAATTAATTAACCACTAATTAATTCCCTTGATTAATCATTCTTTAATTACATTCAAGTAATTAATTTCACTAATTCATTATCTTTAACCAAATAAAGTAATTAACCTTTAATTACTCTATTAATTAATTAATTATAATTAATTACATTAATCCTTAATTAATTACATTAATTAATTACTTTAATCACTTATCATTGATTAATTAATCTCAATTAATTAATCTTAATTACATCATTAATTATATTAATTGATGATTCTTAATTACATTTAAATTAATTACCTTATTTAAATTAATTACATTAAGTAATTAACCTTAATTAAGCCACAATTATCAATCACTTTTATTTAATCGCCTTCAGTAATCAACTACCCTTAATTACTTCATTGAGTAAATTAATTGCTCCTAAATTAATTACATTTAATAATTAATTACATTTAATAATTAATTATATTTATTAATCATCCCTGATTAATCTCATTAGTAATTAGTTACCCTTAATTAATTACATGACTTAATTATTTTCCCAAACGACTTAATCAATCAATGCTTAAATTAATTACACCAAGTAATTAATTATTAATTACTTTCTTAAAGTAATTATCCTCCATAATAATTACACAAGCAAATAACCCCAACTCTTCCATACTTCAATACATTTAGTAATTACTCATCTTAATTACTTCTCTAAGTAATTATCCTTCATTAATCTCTTATCAACCCATCAAATGATTATTCTAAATTAATTAAACTTAATTAATTAATTTAAACTAATCAAATAAATTAATTAATTACAATGAGTAATTAATAACTTTAATTACTTTCATAAAGTAATCATACTTAACCAAAATCCATAATGATTATCAAATTTAATTAATCTAATTAATTATCAAAATTAATCACTTAAATTAATTAATACATAATCCTAAGTTAATGACCTTCATTAACTTATCAACAATTTCCTTAATTACCTTACTTAAGTAATTAACTTAAATTAATCATTATTAATCACAAATTTATTAATCTTTAATAATCATTTAATTAATCACTAATTTTTTAATTAATTAAATTTTAACTTAATTTATCTTAACCTCTTGATAAATTAATTTCTAATCATTAATTGAAATCTTAACTTATTTAATTAACGATCTTATTTCCAAATTAATTAATCTTAATTATTTAACTTCAACCTTAATTAATTAACTCAAAATCCTTACTTAATTAATTACATAAATTAATTAATTATCCATCTAATTACCTTACTAATTCAAATAATCAAAATCATTAAATCTTTGATTTATTTTAAAATATAAACTTTTCTTATTAATGATTACATTATCATTAACAAAGAAATTTAAAAATCTTACTTTAAATTAGTTTCCAAATTACATTTAAAATTTAAAATTTAAAATGAAATCAAACGTAACTTTAACAAAGTTTAAAAAACATTTTAAAACCTTTTTAAAACTTCTACTAAATAATTTCTTATTTTATAAAAGATGTTTAAGGAATTTAAACCCACATTCATTTTAAAAATACAAATCCTATTTAATATGTTTCAACATCCAAAGTTGTTTAAATATTTTAAATTTTTTAAAATTTCCTTTATTTTCAAAACATTGATTCAAATTGGATTTTGATTTCCAGATTTAAACTTATGTTTATGTCTTCTACTTAGATTTTAAAGCTTTATCTTTAAATTCAAATTATTTAAACTCTTTTATAGTTGTTTAAACATTTTAATTTAAATATTTAAATTAAATTTTAAAACAGGAATTCAAATCTAGTTTGAAATTCTTACTTTAAATTTAGGTTTAAATTCTGTTTAAAATCTTGTTCTAGATTTTAAACAAATTGAATTGAAAATTTATATAGGTTTCAAAGAAACCTGTAACTACAGAAAAACGCCCGAGCTTCCCTTATTTTAGCTTCGAGTAAAACCCTAAACAATCTTCGAGCAAAAACTCGAATTACTCGAGTATTACCCGAGAACAAAATTACTACAAAACCCAACACTCACCTGACACCATTTCTTCATCGTGCATATGCATGGTGGTCTTGGCCACCTCCGGCCATCACCAAGGCAACAAGCAAGTCGACGATTGCCCACAAATCCCTCCACGATCATCCAAAACTCATCATCTACTCGAAAACAATTTCGAGTCCCCAAACCCAAAACCTGAAACATATTGGAACACTTTCACCATCAAATTTCCAAACCTGTAAAAACCCACATCCACTCTCCTCCGGCCATCGGAAGCTCTGGGACTCTGTCCGACGCTTCTTCAATACCCTAGCAACCATTTCCCTAAAAATTGTAACACTCGATCCCATATAGCCACCGTGCCTATCAAAACACTACACTACCCCCAAAAACTTGGTTTAGAAACTTATGACAGCCGTCGCCGCCGCCACCTATTCTTGATCACTATCCCGACAATTTTTCCATCATCACTGTTCCCCCCACCATCACCAGAAGCAACCACGACCTCCCTGACCTTCGAGAGCATCAGCAAAACCCCAAAAACCAATTTTCAATATAACCAAAACTGCTCTTTTAATCCACCATTAAAATTTGTGATTTGATTTTTAAAAATCATGATTTAGTATAAGCATTCATATTTTAATCCTGAATTAATGATTTCAAGAGTTCGAATTTTCCCAAAACATAAACCCCCGCTGTTCATTTTGATTTCCTGTGTAATATCCAATTTAATTTGATTCAAACAAATTTTTAAACCTTGATTTAAGATTAAACATACAATTTTTGTTTATAACATAAATCCTAATAGTGACTAAATCCATAGATAAAGAAATTTAAAACAAAGCTTGAATCTTTTTCTTAAAAACTGTAAAACAGGGATGTTTTACTGACATTCATCCATATGCATATATTATACATCCACAATGCACAGAAGTCTATCAATATACATTCACACAAACATATTTAATTCAGTGGAAATCATGCAACAGATTCATACTTAATCTCTTAAACTGGTGAAGTTACTCACCTGAAACAATGAGGACAGAGCCTTTATTTTGAAAACTGTTTTGAAAGCTTTTACTTATATGCTTTGAAACTGAGTTGCTTTGCATTTAGATTTGCATGCAGGCTATTTGAAACTTGTACTTGCTGTTAAAAACTTGGATGCAGGCTTGATTCCCAAATGCAGAAGACAAACCAGATTTATTTTGCTTAAACTTGAATGCTTGTAGTTGCATGTTCTTGATTTACACAGTGGATTGTAGGCTAGCTTTGCTTTTGCATTTTGAACTTGAGGATTTAACAGAGGACTTGCTTCTGTTAAAACTTTGGTTGAAAAGAAAAAGCTTGCATGCTTTAGTTTTTGAAAAAAAGGATGCACAGGCTTTTTAAAACAGATTGAAGAACATGATTTTACAGGCAGATTGATATTTGAGAGGGTTGCAGGGTTTATGATCTTTGAATTGGATTTTGATTTGAGGAGGAATTTCAGTTTTAACATGATTTTATTTTTGGTTTTGGAGAGTTTGTTATTGATTTGTTTCAGCTGAAAACATATCTTTTTAACTTTGAAAAATGAAGATTAGAAAAGGAAGGATTGAAGAAAACATGTTTATATATAAGTGTAATTGATTTATTAAAAATTAAAAGAAAATTAAAAATAAATATGACACATGTAAAAAAAAACTAACACTTGTCATTATACCCCTTAGTTTAATAACATGTGTCTTGAGAATTATTTTATTTGTTTTTATTTATTTTAAAAGTAAATGAAATCCTCTTTCTTTATTTATTAAATACATATATGTAAATTATTTTCACAAATAAATGTATATGCATTCCTTTTAAAAGAAAATGAAATAAAACAATTTTTATAAATATGAAAGCTTACTTACAAGATTTAGATATGTTTATTATTTTGAAATTTTCAAAATTAAATTCAAATTCAAATTCTATTCATACATTTAAAAATCCAATTTAAAACTAATTTATATTAACATACTTAATTTAATAATAATATTGTCTTTTAAAACCTATCTATATTTATACCTTTATTATTATTTGGAAATAACATGTTTATTAATTTAAATAATTTTATAAAAGAAATTATAAATTACTTATCACCAATCTAACTTGTTTAAATGCATAAATGTTTTAATATAAAAATGGTATTTTAAATTTTCATATATAATTCAAATTATATTTATTAAGCTATATTCACAAAAAAACTTTTTTTTATCTCATTTAAAATTTAAACTATGCTTTAAAATATATTTAAACAATTTAAAACATTTTCTTTAAGTATCTTAAAACCAAATAGTTATTTATTTAACAGTTTTGAATAGTTATTTATTAAATAAAATAATAATTTCCAAATTATCTAAATGAATATTAGAATTTAAAAACAAGATTTTATTTGTTTATTAATCTACAATCAAAACTTATCTATCTATAATATATATAAATATATATATATATATATACATTATAAATAGAAAGCAATTTATTAGCTTTTAAAAGATAAAATTCACCAATTAAACATTTATTTAATTGGATTGTTAAATCAAGTTAATTTTTATTAACAGAATTTTATCTAATCAATTTAATTTTAAATACGAATTGTTAAATTGATATTGCCAAAATTTCCGGCATATCACAGTGCCAAATGTCATAGGTGAACAGATACAGATAATAGCATATATAATAATGTAAATAACTAACACAAGCAAATTTCAATTGTCATTTCAATTGAAATCAAATTTAATAAATAAAAGGACATTAATCGTGAGTGATTTCTCACCTTTCGAGGATAGAGATGGACGAGAATGAGAAAAGTTACGAATGAAAGAACGAATTCCAAAGCGAATAGATGGGCACGAATTCGACAAGCTGATAGATAGGAATCAATGGGAAAAATCAATCAATTTGGTAGAAATAGAAAATATATATTGTTGCTCTTTCCATGAAACCAATATTTCAATTTGAAACACATATTAAATAACATATGTGTATATATTTTATGCCCAAACCAAACTTAAATATATGCAAACTTAATATATATTATGCTTTGAAATCCATCCTTATTATAAAACTAACATTAAAACACAAACACATTAAATCAATATATATATATATATCTTAAACCAAATTCACTTTATTTTATAGTATATACATTTTATAATATTCAACACACAAAATGTAAAAAAAAATCTTTTCTTTCACAAGTATGATAAATCGGCATAGACTAGCATATATAACTATGAATTACTACCCATTATGTAATATATATATAATATGTACTTTATATTTCAAATATATATACTTTGAATCTACACGCGCAGACTCGCAGTATTTCCAATTTATATAAACAAACACATAAAACTAAAATCTCCATATAACTGCAACCCAAACTCGTATACTAATGTATACAAACTAATATATAACCAACATACCATACAATATGGTTATAAAATAAATAAATATATATATATAATTGTCGACTATATATGCTAACAAATTTTATGTGGACAAACTAACTTTACACATATTCACTAATATTTAACAGAGCATATCATGTATATACTTTTAAATCATATATGTACAAAACAGAATTCATAACAGATGCAGACCAAATATAAACAAAACATGTTTCATTTATATATATAAATCACTAAACTTGAGATAAACCTTAAAGTAAGCAACTTTAAACAACAAACATAAATAAGTAATAAGTTTATATGAAATAATATATATAGTTGCACTATATAGCCTAAATATATATAAAGCAGATCTATTTATAACTACGGCACATGTTAAGCAGCTTTATTAAAATCGTATATATAAAATTACAAAATCAAAATAACTTATATTTTATACTAATTTATCATACGGCAAATAAATTAACAGAGTGTAAATTTTTGTATAAGCTTGTATAGTTTATTTCGAAACCCCATAATATGACATAAATGCAAACACATCTATATATAATATGTAACTAAAAAATTTATCAGAAGCAAATCTAACTACGCTATGACTATATATTTATAGGACCACATTATACTATAAAATGGCAAGGCAGGCTAGTATACCTGTATATGTGTGTGTGTGTGTGTGTGTGTGTGTGTGTGCGCGCGCGTGCGTGTGTGTGCGTGTGTGCGTGTGTGTGTAAGGATAAAATAAAAACCAGGGAACCCAAAATACAACAGCATACATATATAATATAATAAATATAACCTAATAGATTAGTATGTAACTTATCATATACTCACCCATCATGCAACAGAGGAAGAAAAGGAATGAGCGGTCAGTTGAAAAACATGATGGAGGGACCGGGTTGCGTAAGGCTCGGCTGTAGGCCGAAGAGGATGAGTGGGGAAAGGAGGATCGGTCTCGAGTGGCAGAGTGGATTCAAAGGAGAGAAGGAGGGGGTGGCCGAGGTCGCACGGCCAAGCGGGCGGAGGGGAGAATGGCCATGAGGCGGGCGGTGGTTGACAGGCAAGGTTAGTAGCGAAGCTTCTAAGGTAGAGGGGAGTGGGCTCGGATTGGCTCGGGAAGGAGATGGCGGTGAATGGTGAGTGGGTTGTGTTGTGACTTTCATGCGCGGAGAGACTGAGGTGGCTTGGTCGCGTGTAGGGTGGAGATTGCTCGGCTGGGAAGGGAAAACAGATCGGTGGAGAGAGGATGGAGTAATGGGTTCACGCGAGGGTGCAACCGATCAACAGAGCAGAATAAAGAAGATGAAGGTGATCCGTGAAAATGAACAGGCATGCATGCTTTTTAAATCTACAAACCGATAGAAAATGAAAACAACCAAAATAAAAGCAACCGATGATATCTAGGAATATTAAAAGGCTAGTGACTGTTTGATTTAACGATATATAGATGAATGGAAACCCAAAAGTTTAAAACGTGTACCGGTACGATTAACGGTTCAACAGATTTCATCGCGTACCGGATTTTCGAAATACGCACATGAATACACAGTTGAGATAAGTACGACGAGGCGATCAAAATGGCATACAAATATTGATGGTACGATCATCCGATCAAAAGTCGATAATCGGTACCGATATACGCTGTTATTACGCACGGAAAAATCCAAACGGAGCTAGAAACGTCCGAATTTCACGAAATGAATTTCAGGATCTGATTCAGAGTGTCCTAAATAAATTTTCTCATGTTGACATATTTAGGTTCGGAAAACTTTTAAATTCAACAGTTATTAACTGATTTAAATTGAAATAGAATTACACAATAAAATAAACTTCCATATTATCTGATGAAAATTTACCGGTTGCTATGTTTAAATGGATGTATTTGCAACAACAAATTTTTATTTCAAAATTCAATTATTTAAGATTTCACAATAATTCAATTGAATATATAAGTAAAACAAATAAAAATTATTAAAAATTTACAGGTTGATACACTCTCCCCCACTCAAAAAATTTCGTCACCGAAAAGAAAGGAGGTAGGTAAATGAAAACAACTAGAAGGAAATAGATTGGAACAAGATAAAATGATTAATTTAAACCATATAGATTTTAATTTAATCAATTAATATTTAACAATTTGGTTAAATCCATTTATATTAAATCAATAAATAGTCATTCAATTTAAATTTGTTAGTTCAAATTGTTAATTCTAATCATATAAATTTAATTCAAATCAATTAATATTCAATAATTGATTTTTTTGATTCAAGGTATTTCATTAAGTTGATTCAATTGTTAGTTTATTAATTCCTTCAAATCAAAGATTTATTTAATGTATCTTATTTATTCATTATCTTATTTTCCAATTATCCTCTATTAACAATTTTCTAAAATCATAAATTTGAATAGTCATTTATTATAATCATATTTTATTCAACAAATTTAATTCTTCTTTATTTCTAATTATTATTAAATTAATTCCAGTTAATATCTCTTATCACATATATTAAGTGTATTTACACTTATTATAACTACACAAATTTATTTATAAATTCCTTTCGACATCATTATACATTGTATATTATCTAATTGCATAGTTAACTTCTGAATAATAAAGGTGAGTTATATTGGAATGCAATTGAGTAATATACAAGTAAAATTTTCTAATTTAATTATTCAGGCTTAAATATTTATTCAAAATTTTGATTTCATTTGATAATTGAAATTATCTTTTAACATAAATTTAGGAATTAAATTTCCGATTCACTTCAAACCATTTAGAGATAAATACATATACTATATATATCAAATCAATTTATAAACACATATATATGTTATAAATCAAGTCATACTAAAGAAATTCAAATCTAAATATTTTCCTTCAAAACAAAGTGTAGCTAAGCTACTAATGGTCTCTCCACCTCGAAACTCGAAAATGAATGTCGATGATGCTGCGGTCGTCACCGAAATTATTTTCCAACGACAATGGAGGAGAGTGCTAATTTAAAACTTTAATATTCTTTGAAACAATTTCTATTTGGAAATACTTAATATACATTTAAAACTTTTAAAACCAAAGTTTGAAATCACCGGAAATTAAATTCTCTAATTTATAATTTATATTTATTTCAAATTCTAAATCAATTTATGAGTCAAGTTTAAAAATTCATTTATAGAAATACAAATGATAATCAAATATTATCATTTCAAACAACGAATTTAATTAACTTATTAACTTCTAGAAAAATTTACTTATATATTCATAATACAATCATACAAATTTATTTCATTAAACAATTTGAAGATAATATTGTGTCATTTTGCTCTGTTAAAGTGTTTTGGAAATTCTATCGATAGTGTTGATCAGACGAATCGATCGAAAACCCAAATTAACATCAAAATCTCAAACAACATAATATATAAAACATTTTTAATATTAATTACAAATACACTTCCTCGCTCGACGATACAAGAACGGATTTCAAAGCAAGGGTAGAGATTCAAATTTGATGGACTCAAATAAAAGAGAGTTTTGATTTGAAGATAGGCTCGAAACAAAAATAAGGTGATTAAATAATAAAATAGAAAGATGAACAAGTTTATATAAATCGCGAGCAACCTTTACTGGGTCGACCGTGACTTCAAGAATAAGATTGATGTAGAATTCCGAGGCAAATCGACATTCGATCGCAAAAGATAGAATTCAGACATAGCAGAAGATAGATAGCACCATAAACGATGATACAGAAATCTCCGGTAAATCAATGCCTATCGTAAAGGAGTTTCACCCCTTTACAAATCATTCGAAGATTGGCGAGACTGTCGAGTTATTGTAGAATTCATTTGAAATGGAGTTATAGGATACTCCAGAATCAGAAAACATGAATAGAGGGAGACAAGAATGGATTTTTGAAACCGAGGGGAACGTTCCAAAATTCAAAGGAAACCGAGTCAAAGAGGAAGGAATTCAGACTCGAACGAAAGTGATCCTGTAAATAAATTTATCATATATGCTGAGTTATGCCTCGAGCCAAAGCTCTGATACGAAATGTAACGACCTAATATTTTCAACTATTCGCATCCACACATGCCGGAATTGAATTGCTCAAAATATCAAGTTGTTAATTTATGTTTGGCAAAACTCAGCATATGCAGTAATTAAATAAATCACAGAATCACAGACACAGAGCAATATAATGCAGTGGAAACAAGAGAATAGTAGTTCTTGAAGCTACTATATATATAACAGAGTCAAATAAGATATAATAGAAGTTTCAAATACGATAGTCAAATAAAAGATCAGAATACATCACTAGAATCAACTGAATATCTGAAAGCTGGATAGATGGCTGAATCTCCAAGCGAAGCTCCAACTCCAAAGGCGAGTCTCAAAAGCTATATCACTCAGACTAACCCGAGTGTAAAGCAAAGCACAAAATGCTCGAGTCAGGATTAACATTCTTATATCAATAAATCCAACTCAAGTGAAACAACAACTGAAATATAAGTAACTCAAAGGATGTTTGGGATAACCATCCTCTAAGGATCCGTTAAACTATTTACTATGTAGTAATATACGCTATTATAATAATGTCTAAAAGTAAAATAAATTTACTTTAAAATAGCATTAAGGAGTGATCCAATATTCCCCTTAACACATAAATAGTCACAGTAGTCTATCCAGTATCATAGTCCCTCCTGATTGGGAAGCCACCAGAGGATACCCCGCAGGCTACAACACAAAACCAAAATCGTACAAGGCACGCTAGGGTAGGTAACACGGCACAACTAGGCAATGCCAGGGTAGATATACCAATTGCACTTCTGGACCAGTGGTAACGCGTAGCAGCTACTACCGCCCAACTCGAGCCACAGTCCCAAAATCAAAGGTGTAGCCAATCAATCACAAAGTAATAGAATGGTATCGAAAAAGTGTGTCCGATAAGAGGAGCGACCTCATTAGCCCGTCGATTGCTTCTGTTTTAGCCACCTTATGCCAACTCACGGGAGTCGGGTCCATGTATATACCTCAATAGAACGTCACAACCATCCTACTTCATTATGGAATCTTCACCGCGTGCACGGTTGTTAAAGTAGTTTTCGGAGTTGGCAAAGAGTATGACAACTTCTGATCCCGGTCTCTTTAACAACCAAATGTTATTATTACACCACGGTCATTTCAAAAATAATTTATACTTCAAAACCAAAATATCATTACCATTCCAAAATCATATCAATACGATATTATTTCCATTTCAAAACCAAATACGATATCATTTTTATTTCAAATATATCCTTTTCCAAAATCATAACATTTTCAAGGTTATAACACTTTCGAAACCAACACTTGAAAATATAACATTTTCAAACATAATACTTAGAAATTCATAGCTTCGAAACCATAACTTCACCCCTTAAACAGTTTAGATATTCAAATAGTATATATAATAAAATTGTTTTAAATTTAAAATTACTTTATAAAATAAAATAATTCCCTCCACTTCATAAATTGATTCAAATCAACTCGAATATGAATTTCAATTTAAATCAAATCTCAATTCATAAGTTTCAACTCAATTCATTTTTCAATAATCCATTTCAATTTATATCAATTTCAAATACAGATTTGAACCTCAAATAAACCATTTCAAATCCCATATATTTCCAAGCTTTAAATATTCCATAATTTCAAAACTAAATTTTGATAATTCCATATATATATCAAATTCAATTTACTATTATTTAGTTTTGAAGGATTTGCTCAATAAATCAAATATCATTTAATAAAACTTTTAAACTTCAAATAACTGAATATTCCTTCAATCTATTTAAACTTGATATATTCATTTAAATCACTTTAAACAAAATCAAGTTATACAAGTCATATCCTTTAAAATCTCAAATTTAATAAATTTCAAATTTCAAACTTATTTGAGTTTAATTCCTAAATAAATTCAATTCCAAATCAATTTTAAATTTATCTTCCAATCTTAATTTATTTAAATCATTATAAACTCTATATTATAATATAATTTAATTACTTAACCATATTATCTTTAATAAAATCAAACTTTATTATTAAACTTATTATATATTAAAAAAATTATATGCTTAAAATCAAGAATTTAACTATATATGAATAACATTTATATAATATTAATATTTATTAAACCATATGTTTCTTTTCAAAACATAGAAATCATTTTCAAAATGTTTATATATAGACCAACGGTGTCTGTATATAATTATCTATCCTATGGTCAAGTGATACGGATATTTATCATTTCAATCCGCAATTTAGATATATACGGGTATATATCATTTCAACCCACAATCCCAAATTCAATTCAATGAAAATCGCTTGGGTTTATCATTTCAGCCCATAACAATTTTCTCCAATTCTAAAGTCCATTGGGTATTTATCATTTCAACCCATAGTGAACTCCATACTAACTGGGAACTTGCAAAGCGATAATTGATATGATAATAATATAACAGGCATATACCATCAATATAAATAACAGATAATGGTGCCATATGTCATAGGTGAACAGATATAGATAATAGCATATATAACAATGTAAATAACCAACAACAGCATATTTCAATTGTCATTTCAATTGAAATCAAATTTAGTAAATAAAAGGACATTAATCGTGAGTGATTGCTCACCTTTCGAGGTTAAAGGTGGACGTGAATAAGGAAAGTTACGAATCCAAGCATGAATTCCAAAGCGAATAAGATGGGCATGAATTCGACAAGCTGATAGATAGGAATCAATGGGAAAAATCAATCAGTTTGATAGAAATAGAAAATATATGTGTTATTGCTATTTCCTTGAAACCAATATTTCAATATAATACAAATATTAAATAACATGTGTGTATATATTTTATGCCCAAACCAAACTTAAATATATGCAAACTTAATATATATTATACTTTGAAATACATCCTTATTATAAAACAAACATTAAAACACGAACACATTAAATCAATATATATATCTCAAACCAAATTCACTTTATTTTATAGTATACGCATTTTATAACATTCAGCACAAAAAAAAAACGTAAAAAATTTCTTTTCTTTCATAAGTATGATAAATCGGCATAGACTAGCATATATAACTATGAATTACTACCCATTATGTAATATATATAATACGTACTTTATATTTCAAATATGTATGCTCCGAATCTACACGTGAAAACTCGCAATATTTCCAATTTATATAAACAAACAACTAAAATCTCCATATAAATGCAACCCAAACTCATATACTAATGTATACAAACTAATATATAACAAACGTACCATACAATACGGTTATAATATATATATATATATATATATATATATATATATATATATATATATATATATAATTGTCGACTATATATGCTAACAAACTTTATGTTGACAGACTAACTTTACACATATTAACTAATATTTAACATAGCATATCATATATATACTTTTAAATCACATATGTACAAAACAGAGTTCATAAAAGATGCAGACCAAATATAAAATAAACATGTTTCATTTATATATATTAAACACTAAACTTGAGATAAACCTTATAGAGCAGCTTTAAACAACAAACATAAATAAGTAATAAGTTTATATAAAATAATATATATAGTTTCACTATATAGCCTACATATAGAAAGCAGATCGATTTATAACTACAGCACGTGTTAAACAACTTTATAAAAATCGTATATATAAAATTACAAAATCGAAATAACTTATATTGTATACTAATTTATCATACGGCAAATAAATTAACAGAGTGTAAAATTTTGTATAAGCTTGTATAGTTTATTTCGAAACCCCATAATATTACATGAATGCAAACACATCTATATATAATATGTAACCTAAAAAAATTATCAGAAGCAAATCTAACTATGTTATGACTATATATTTATAGGACCATGTTATACTATAAAATGGCAAGGCAGCCTAGTATACCTATATATGTACATACTGTAAGGATAAAATAAAAACCAGGGAACCCAAAATACAACAGCATACATATATAATATTATAAATATAACTTCACAGATTAGTACATAACTTATCATATACTCACCCATCACGCAACAGAGGAAGAAAGGGAACGAGCGGCAGGTTGAAAAACATGATGGAGGGACCAGGTTGCGTGAGGCTCAGTTGCAGGCCGAAGAGGATGAGCGGGGAAAAGAGGGTCGATCTCGAGTGGCGGAATGGAGTCAGAAGAGAGAGGGAGGGGGTGGCCGAGGCTCGCATGGCCAAGCAGGCGGAGGGGAGCACGGCTGCGAGGCGGGTGGTGGTTGATAGGCAAGGTCAGTGACGAAGCTGCTAAGGCAGAGGGAGTGGGCTCGGATTGGCTCTGGAAGGAGATGACGGTGAATGGTGAGTGGGTTGTGGTGTGACTTTCGTGCTTGGAGAGACTGAGGTGGCTTGGATGCGTGTAGGGTGGAGATTGCTCGGTTTGGAAGGGAAAACAGATAGGTGGAGAGAGGATGGAGTAATGGGTTCACACGAGGGTGCAACCATCAACAGAGCAGAATAAAGAAGATGAAGGTGAGCCATGAAAATGAACAGGCATGCATGCTTTTTAAATCTACAAACCGATGGAAAATGAAAACAACCAAAATAAAAGCAAACGGTGATATCTAGGAATATTAAAAGGTTAGTGACTGTTTGATTTAACGATACATAGATGAATGGATACCCAAAAGTTTAAAACGTGTACTGGTACGATTAACGGTTCCACAGATTTCATCGCATACCGGATTTTCGAAGTACGCATATGAATACACTGTTGAGATCAACACGACGAGTCAATTAAAACGGCATATAGATATTGATGGTGCGATCATCCGATCAAAAGTCGATAATCGGTACCGATATACGCTGTTATTCCGTACGGAAAAATCCAAATGGAGCTAGAAATGTTGCGAAATGAATTTCGTAGTATGATTCAGAGTGTCCAAAATTCATGTTGACATATTTAGGCTTCGGAAAACTTTTAAATTCAACAGTTACTAACTGATTTAAATTGAAATAGAATTACACAATAAAATAAACTTCCATATTATCTGATGAAAATTTACCAATTGTTATGTTTAAATGGACGTATTTCAAATATCAAATTTTTATTTCAAAATTCAATTATTTAAGATTTCACAAAAATTCAATCAAATATATAAATGAAACAAACAAAAATTATTAAAAATTTACGGGTCGTTACAGCTACTCTTAAGCACACGACCTTACAGAAAGAAAACTCAACTTCACTCATATTAGTCGTACTTCGTTCAAAATAGTTCGATTGCTCCTTATAGATATATTATTATGTATCATAAAGAGGAATGACCTTTGAGATTGAATCTTTATTCATTTTAAGTTACAATCTGAACTATTTTCAATATACTCACATATTCGATCAAATTGAATCATTTTATTTTCTATCGCATGTTATTTTATTTACTTATATTTTATATTTTATGAACTCATCGTTAACAAATCATGTGTGTAGCATATACACATGTTCACATTTGTGATAATTCATCGGTGAATACAACAAAGTGGCAGGAACCATTTTGGAACTAATATACTTTTGATTGCATACATTTATATGTATTAATCCGTAGAGTTCATCAATTCTTATGATACTCCCATTAAATAAGTGCTTTGCCCTTAATTATATAAGATATAATTTACTGATATCATATGATTCATAATCATAAAATCAAAATTTATTTCTCAAAAATGTGGCTTAGTCCATATTTCCAAAATAATTGTAAATAAATTGAGATACACGTGTATTTTCCAATGCGTCACCAGTAATATATTTTTATTTTATAATGAATATTCATATTGCAATAAAATTATGTCTATTTTTTAGTCAAAATTGAAAATAATTATTACTTTATAAACAATGTTTTGTATGTTTTGCCAAAACAATTTTCGCAACTTGATGCCACCAATAAGTGCTATATGGCATGCTTCCACTATTTCTATTATTAAATACAAAGCTCCATTCAACCACTTAATATAGGCTATTTATTTCATTTATTGTAACTGGTTTACAGTAGAGAATTTTTAGATCAACTATGTTAAATTCAAAGAAAGAAATATCATAGAAAATAATTTTCTATAAGAAAATATTTTTGGAATAAAAATCATATTTCTTACTCCAATGTTAAGTATCAACTATTATTTTCAATTCTTATATTTGATATCGTTATGAAGTAGAAATAACCATTTACTCTCTTCATCCCAATTGTGCCTTAGATTACATATGCTCTTAGACATTCGATTTCATTTCTATATGGTTGAACCATTCAAAGAAAATCAAACTACAATATCATAACGAACTCTTTACAAAAGTGCAGTCATCATTAACTTTTAAAGATATCAAATAAATTGCATTTTACGTAAGGTGATCAAAATGACATTTTAGCGATCGAATTATTATATCTATCTTGTAGCCTTTGGTTTAGTGTTACATTTAACACAACAAGACAATTATTGTAATTAATCATATTGAATACGTGATCTCATGTTACATTTAACTTGCTTATATCAATGAACTAATTTCGTGTTCGTATATTACGAATTATGATCGTTCACCATATAACATTTATATGTATATGGATCAAATATCCAAATTCTTGTATTATTTTAAAGTTCGAAACTCATTAAAGACAATACACACTCTTGGGCAAGAAAACTCGTAAGTGACCAAGTTACGAATATATTTAGTAGTCGTATAATTAGGAGCTTGCATGAGTCAACATGCAATAATTTGCTGGTAAATATATTTTATATTTCCATTTTTCAATATTAATTCGGTTCATTTGTCTATTTCAATAGATAAACATTTTATTAATTATATTAATTGCACTAATTTATCAATGTAGAATATTATAACTTCATATAGCGAAGGTTATTACAATGTTTGAAAGGTTAGATATTATCATTTCATTTTTCTAATAAGGCTCCCACTAGTCATTTATGTTTCTCTAAACCCAAAAACGAAACTTAGAAATATTTTGACTTCACTAGTAGAAGTTAGGACTCATCTGTATTGGGATTCAGCCCTTGAGTTTGCTCAACAAGTCATAGCTCCACCAACAGTGGAAAACTCCTTATTAGTTGTATCGTATGCAACTCTTAATCCATGGTTCATTGTCTTAATTTTATTTCGACCTTGAGTTTACTCAATAAATACATATAGTTATATTACCTCACCTAGTCAATATATTAATAATACTATGCATAATATCTTTAGCTTGAGTTTTCTCAACAACTAAAGAGTATGCAAGTAATATATATATATATATATATATATATATATATATATATATATATATATATATATAGTAGAGGACAACGCTTATAATAAAGATTCATAACCTTTCATATATTTAATTGAGTGAAATCGACTTATATAGAGCAATGTATTTCTTATGAATTACCCTCGTGATTCAAATGTCGAACACATCAAAAATCACGGTAAAAGAACTTTTACACATGTATTTATTTCTTACGGCATGTATTTATTTCTTACGTCTATTTAGGGTTTCTTTAATGTTCCACCTTTTGTTTATACATTTATATTATATAAGTTTTATTATTATATAACTTTTATACTTTATCTGACCTATATGATATTTTATATATAATATTATATTAATTAAATCTTATTTAATAAATTAAATTAATTAATTCTTTAATTAATTTTTATATTATTCAATTATAACATATTATATAGAATATATAACTATAATCTTTAAAGTAATACATATATATCTTATATTTATATATATATGTGTATGAATGTATATGTATTTTAATTTGTTAATTAACATTTAATTAATTTATTTAATTAAACAATTTTAATTAAATTTTATTAATTCGAAGATTCTTTTATACACATGTATACTCATATTGTCCTAAACAATTCAAGACAACATAACATATATCATTATATACGTTATATATTTATTAATTTACTTATTTTATTAATCTTATTAAAAAATAATATTTTCGAAATTAATTTTATAACATTTTCAAACATTTTTGAAAAATTATATTATAACTTTTTTGAGCTATATTTTAAATTTACCTTTTTTAATTTTCAAAAAAATTTGAAATTCTATATTATAACATTCATAATATTTTTCTTATTTTAAATTCAAATTTTTATTTTAATTTCAAAACAATTTTGAAATTAGTTCAAGGCCCAATTCAAATTGGACATTTTTTGTTAGGGTCAATTTTTTGGCTTACATAACTATTCGGGGCAAGCTGGTAGTTAGGTAGAACAAGGTACTTCACTCAATAATCCAGCCTAGACCTTACATTTCATAAACATCCTACTAACTAGGTTGTATGCTTACGTAGTTAGCTCTGATATCATTGTTGGAATTAGATCAGCCTGCAATGGAGTAATTAGGTAAATTTCAATTTTTTGACGACTTGGACTTTAATGGGCCTATGTAAAATAATTCATTTAGAACTTTTCTAAATTTTATGTTAAATAAAATCAATATTTTATTTGTATTTGTAAACAAAATTATTTTATATAACTTTGTACTATGATATGTATATGTGTTTCATATACACATATGTGTGTACGTGCACATACAACAGAACAAAGTGTAATGGTTTAACATGTTCTTGTATAGATGTCGAAATTTACACCACAGCGGACATATTAGCCCCTCTTGTATTCGATTCACTGTCTACATATGTATATGTTTGTATCATAATAAAATATACAAGTAAATATATGATACAAATATACATACATACATACATACATATATTGATATTAGTTATAAACAATTTTTATGTAAAACATTTATAAAATTTATATTATATATATTTATGTAAATATATACGCAAAATAATTAAATAATTAAATCAATTAAATATTAATTTATAAATTAATTTTTAACCACATATATATATGTGTGTGTGTGTGTAATATATAATATGAAAGCCAAAATTCATTTATTAAAATAGTATTTTATTTTAAATTAATTTATATAATACATGTTGGACCACTTAAGGTAGGATAATTTGCATCTTAGGTTGGTTAGAATATAGGATTAGGGAGCATTTTGATTGCTGATTATACGCTTTGTGTGTATGGAGGCTTATGTGACTACCGTTTCCACACTTTATAATGGTGTTTATTTATGATGACCTTTGTATGGAAGATAAATAAATTAGAAATGGGGTAGGATGAACACTTTTAGAAGGGACTAACTTTAGGTTATCACACAAATAGCACACATAATGTCAAGTTAGAATTGGAACCCATCCTAAATAAATAGGACTACGTTTCATTTTTCTTTGAAGTTTTAACTAAAAAGTATATGTTGAAATTAGTTATATTAAATATACATTTTTGGTCTTAAAGATAAATGTATATTTTTTGGTATAAAGTGATTTGGTAAAATTTTCTTTTACATGGATGAAAATGAAGTAATTAACTTGGAAAATAAAATATTTTATGAAGATGTTTTCATAAGCAAAATTTATGTTGAAAAAATATATATTTAAAGGTGCTTCTGTGAAAGGATGCTCAGTTCAAAATATTTGAAAAATATATATTTTGGCAAGAAATATTTTGATGAAAATATTCTAGTTAATTTTTTTTTACTTGAAAACGTCCTTTAACATATATGTGTGTGTGTATTGGAAAGTGTTTTATGATAGTGTTATGATTTGGGAATGTTATGTTAAAGGTATATTGTTAAATGGAATTTAAAGAAAATTCTTATCTGAAGAGAGAACAATGTTTGTGGAAAAAATATTTACAAAGAAATTGTTTGCACAAAAAATGGGCAAACACCTCCAAGTCGTATGATTTAGTTGATTATATGTTGTTCTTAGTGATTTGGGTGATTTATGCAAATATGTAAAAAGCAGGGACTAAACTGTAAAAGACACGCAGATTTATAGTGGTTCGGCCAGAACTTGCCTACGTCCACTTTATATGTTATTCTCCTTTACTGTTCAGATTACAAGTACAATCTTTGATTACAAGCGCATGAAAATTGTTTGAAAGTTCCTTCCGTGCTTGAGCTCCCAAACTTGTCTGCCATTGTTGTACCCCTACCCTTCTATTTATAGAGTGAGGCTGGGGGCAGGGGTCTTGGATGTATATAGCTGCTGGTGGGCCTGGGCTGAAGTGATCTGGCCTGGCAACGTTGGTTCGGTAGTAGATGGTAGGACTAGCGTTTTGGTCCGGTGGTAGAGGAGATGGGATTGGTTCGGTGTGGTTGATTCGGTGGAGGCTGGTCCGGAGGCCTTGGATCGGTGGTGGTTGATTCGGTGGAGGATGGTCCGGTGAGGCCTTGGATCGGTGGTGGTTGATTCGGTGGTGAGTTGATTCGGTAGTTAGTGGAGAGTGGATTGGTTCGGTAGGGCCTTCCCCCTTTTGGTTCGGTGATGCTTTCTTTCTTTGGTTCGGTGGTGGAAACGCACCCAACATTTGCCCCCCCCCCCCAAAGTGGGGCATATGCCAGCATATATCGTGCTTTGTTTTAGGCCATTCATCTTTGACATTCTCATTCGGTCTCGAGCGCCGAACCAATCGGTCCGGTCGTGTCTATTTGCCTATAAGTATGGGTCATACGCTTTCGTCATTCCTTACTAACTGAAATAGCCGAATCAGATTCTCTCCTGCCGAATCAAACGCACTGCCGAATCACGTTAGATTACCGAATCAGGTGATTTAGCCTTCTCTCGCCAAATGGCTTTTATGTTTTTGGACTACCGAATGAGTCTGGGGATTCCGAGGGCCGAATGAACTTAAATACTTGACTTGCCGAATGAACCCGGAGATTCCGAGTACCGAATGAACTTAAATACTTGAATTACCGGATGAACCCGAAGATTCCGAGTACCGAATGATCTTTCGGCCTTGAATTCCCGAATGACCATGGGGAGTATGATTGCCGAATGAGATTGGGAGTTTGAATGCCGAATGGTATTTGAGCCTTGGACTACCGAATGGACTGGAGAGTATAGTGCTGAATGACCTTTTGCCTTGCTTTACCGGATGAATTTGGGAGTTCGAGTGCCGAATGACCTTTTGCCTTGAACTACCGAACGCACTTTTATGTTTTGAACTGCGAGTGAAATTCCAGACTACATACACTTGCTTGTTTACTTCCCTCATTCTAACGACGCACTTTTTGTGTTTGCAGATAAATATCTCGTAAAGTGGAAACTCGATTAGATAAGAAGAAATCCAAGGACAGAAAAGAGTCCTCCACAGTGCCCCCAGCTCAGTCAGGACCGGAACGTCATGGACCTCCCCCGAGATCACTAGTAGATGGGTACGGCCCTCAGGAGCTCCTGAACTCGCCGCCTGACTGTTTTCCTAGCTCCCTTAAAGAGGAGCGGCTTGATGTTATATCTCGTTCTTTCGGGATTGACAGAGCACACATGGTGCTGCCAGGGAATGGAGTTATGTCGTATGTCCCTCCTGAAGGATATTTTGCTTATAGCAGGTACCATTGTATATGTGGGGTCATTCCCCCGATCAATGCTTGGATAGTCAGCTTCATCACCTATTTGAAGGTGGCCCCTTTCCAGCTTCAGCCCAACTCTTATGCTATCTTGGTGGGTCTATTTATCATCTTCCAGAGAAAGTACGGGCGTCTCCCCTCCAACCGGGAGATTTGGTACCTGTACAATTTGAGAGGCTACAAGAAGGGGTCTCCCAACATTAGCTTAGAATCGGCCGTGTCCTTCAAGCCGGTCCTGGACTTATATTCGAAGTTCATCATGTTCAAGAAGGAATGGTTTTTCGTCAAGGATGACTCTGTTTCTATCCGTCGCTTCACCTCTGGCTGTAAGTTGAAGCTTATTTATAATTTCCGTTCTTACTGCAATGCTTCTTCTTATGTGTTTTTATTTCTTGCTAGCGACAGGTGGCTTTGCGGTCGTGGAGAACGATCGCCTGGTTCAGATGGCTGCAGAAATAGAAGCCATTTCGGGAAGGGAGAGGTCAACTTCTTACTTGATCAGGAATGCTACTCTTCTGGGGCACAATTTGATTCTACCACGTCAGTCTGTGGTCAAGCAGAGAGACACAGCTGAGGAGAGGGCTGCCAAGGCTAAAGGAGGGGATGCGGCGAAGAGCAGCAAAAGAAAACCCTTCTCGATACACCCAGTCGCCGGGGGGAAGAAACTCAAGAAATGCGATGGACCCTCCCCCAGCACTTGTCCAGATGTTCCGGAGGAAAGAGGCGAGGAGGAGAGCGGAGGTGATGGAGAAGGTGATGGTGATGATGGTGGCGAAGGACAGAGAGGTAATGGCGTTGGGGCTTTGTCCTCTGGGCAAGCAGGAGAGATCCAAGAGTGGACAGATGATGCTTTTCGCCAGGCTTTTGAGGGGTTGGAGGAAGGATCGGCCTTGGTGGAGAAGCCAAAGAAAGCTGACAAGGCCGGGACTGGTGTCGATTCATCTTCCAAGAGCATTTCAGCTAAGGCAGCCACTGTGATTCAAGGTGAATTTTTGACTCCTGACGACTCCATTTATGATAAGGATTCATAAATTTTATGGTCATCTCCCGTCCTGTAATGAGATCCAGGACTTATTGCAGTATCCTACTCCTCTCCAAGGTTTGTATAACAAAAGCATCTTTTTACTCTTCTTAACTTGATTCGTTTCTTGAATTATAGCTCAATGTATGCTTGTAACACTTGGTTTTTATTACAGGAGCGGGCGAAGCGGCCAAGACATCAGATGTTCGGCACCGGCTTGAACAATACAAACTTCTCAAAGCTTCTACTAAGCCGAAGCCTTCGACTAACCGTCCCGGAGACGTAGTCGGCTACCGTCCTCTTCTTGGGGTCATCGAAGAGGACATCCAAAAGAGGAAGAGGAGTCGTTCCTTGTTCGAATCCTCACCTGGTCCTCAGCCCCCAACTCAACCTCTTTGGGATACCACGGAGGAGAATATTGAGTTTATACCTTCCCCGCACCCGTCTGAAAACCCTACTGTTACCCCAATAGATCATCCTGGCTTGGCTCGGCTCGTAATCCGTTTGCGAGTCATCCGGACCTGGATCCAGACTCTCATGATATTTCCTTTGACGAGACTACTGGTGAGCACCTTCTCCCTCGCAATCCTATGGTACGGGTGTTTGATGAGGCTAAGTCCCTGGACCTTGATTTGCTTACTACTCGGGTTGTAACTATGGGGGACGAAGCTAAGGCAAACATCGACCGGGTTGCTGAGGAGACCAGGAAGCTGATGGGGCATCACGCCCGACTGGTCAAGGCCAGAGAGGAAATCGGGAGTGCTAACATTCGATTGCGGTTAATGGTTTCCGACCAAGCCAAGAAACTCGCCGATCAGGCCATCCAGATCTCTCAACATGAGGCCGCCTCCAGGCGACTAAAGAAAACCATGAAAGAAGCTAGCAGAGCAGAGTTACGGAGAATGGAGGCTGCTTGCAAGGAACGGATCGATATGGCTATTGCAACAGTGGATAAGGTCCAGAAAGCGGATCTCGAGCGGGTAGAGGAGTTATCCGGGAAGCTCGAAGCCGCAGAGCTTGCTCAAACCAAGCTAAAGGAGGAGATGGAGGCAATGAGAAAATCTCTTCAGGCTGACCGCTCGCGATACCGATCGGAGAGGGAAGCTGCCGTTGCAAAGCTGTTGGCTTCTGAGGTCTGAATGAGGGAGTTCGAGGAGAACGAGGGGATGATGGATGAGATGCTCCAGGATATGTACTTCCGTACTTGGAAACAGGGCAACTTATCCTTGATGGATGATTATCCCCGAGTCATGGCAAGGATTTATCTCAGGGCTCTGGAGGAGGCCAAGGCTGATGCGGATAAGGAGGGTGGCATGACCTTCAGAATGGATGTGGTTACGGCCCAATCACCAAGGAAGAGAAAGTGGTGGTGAAGGAGGGTATGCGGCTGCTCGTTACTGAGGAGGTAGGTGTGCAATTGGAGGATGATGATCAAGGAACAGATGTTGGTAAGTCTTCCCTTTTAGCATTTTCATAACTTGGTTGCTTATTGTTTATTTAATGGATTCTTCTCCTGAATTGGACAGGCGAGACCTCTGAAGCGCCAACTACCTCCGGTCAACATGCTGGGAGTGTTGATCCTACGGTTAAGTAGATCTCGGAGGGCCAGCAGGATAGAGGCGAAGCCCCGATGCAGCCGACTCCTTGGCTTGATCTGGACATTTTTTGGTTTACTTGACATTGCTGTCTATGTTAGTCTTAAAACATTAATGTAATTTTCAGGCTGTAATTATGTAATGAACAACTTGATTTTTGGCATGTAACTTTTAACTTAGACTGATTCCGCTATATTTGAATGCTTTTGTTATTTTGATATGTTGCATAAGAAATACAGCTGTGCACATGTCTGTGATTCAATCATGTTTGATGCTAAGTTCTTGCTTAAAATATAATTTCATATCTTGCAATGTTTGTGTGATGTGCGAGTAAATTATAGATACGTATTTTTATACAAGAGGAAAAGGTACTGCCCCTCATGTCTTAGTTGTAGATGGTAGCTTTGATTGTCTTGTGTAGCTGAGTATGGAATGCAGCTGAGTGTCATATTATTCAGTTGTGAGTTCCTATTTCCATTGGCGAGCGTCTCCTATTTGGTGTCATGTACTTTAGGGATTGTTATAGAGGACAGAAGGAAAAGTTTTCAAACAAAATAGAAATACAAGAAATAGTAAAACTTCCAATCACGGAAGGCCTTCGATGTGCTCAAGTTCGTGGCAAACGGGTTTTGTAGTCACTTTCCCTAGCTGTGGGTCTTGGAGACATTTGTCACCCATCTTACGCCTCCGCGGGGAGTTTTCTTTTTTACCACAGCCGTACTTAAGACACATCGGAGCCGAGATCGCGCACGGTAACTACCCGGACCATTATGGCCCGTAATCGTGGGTATTGTTCGATTTACCGTGGCCGGCTAGCGTGGGTGCCGATCGTCAACCGTGAACTACCCCTGGCTGGCCACACCTTATGTTGGGGCTTAAAGTCGGTTCACAGTTGCCGGCGAGTCGAACGCCGTAATGAGCTGCCTAGGCTATTTTCGACCTCCTCGGTGGCTTATAATCGGCTCATTACAGTTGGCTTTGAGGGCCGTCGCGAGCAATGAGTTAACCCGCAGCAGAGGGATGCTGGAGCAAAAGTGTCTCATTGGCGAGGGCGTAGATTCGTATAGTACCTATTAGGTCTTGTCCAGGTGAAGTCGCGCCGTGATGTGTCTTGAATAGAAACACAGGATTTTGTTCAACAGAAAAGGATAAAGTTAACAAGCAGCCAAGATATAAAGGAACAGGTTAAAAAAGAGACAAGATTTTTAAAGTGGTTCGGCACGAAAATGCCTACGTCCACCGATTCTCTTTGTTAATTCACTTCATATAGGCAGTACAAGTTAAGAAAAGTATCGACGAAGGTGTTGGATATTCCATGCCCTCTGTAACACCTCTCCGTCCACTGTTGACAAAATATAAGCTCCATTGTGGAGATCTTCATGAATTACATACGGTCCGTCCCAGATTGGATCTAGCGCTCTGAGGCGCGGGAAGATTCACTTGAGGACAAGATCTCCTTCTTGTAAGCTGCGATGCTTGACTTTGGAGTTGTACTGTGTTGCCACATTTTGCTTTTGAGCTACCGCTTTGAGTGCTGCATCATTTCTTCTTTCTTCGATTAGATCCAAAGACAAATGGAGGAGTTCTTCGTTCTCTTCTGAGTTGTAGTGGATCCTACGGTGGGAAGGCACTACAGTTTCAACTGGGAGCATGGCCTCCAATCCGTATGCCAAAGAGAAAGGAGTATGCCATGTTGATGTTCTGAAAGACGTGCGGTAGGCCCAAAGTGCCGTAGGAAGTTCATCCACCCAAGCGCCTTTTGACTTTTCAAGCTTCTTCTTAATTAGAGTTTTGAGAATTTTGTTGACAGCTTCGACTTGTCCATTTGCTTGGGGATAAGCCACGGACGAGAAGCTTTTGTAAATTCCATGCTCTTGGCACCAGTCGGCGAATTCCTTGCTGTCAAACTGAAATCCATTGTCCGATATGATTTTGAGTGGAACCCCGTACCTGCATAGAACATTTTTAATCAAGAAGTTAATAACTTTTGCTGAAGACACCTTATTTAGAGGTTCCGCTTCCACCCATTTGGTGAAATAGTCGACTGCCACTACGGCATATTTGGCTCCGCCTCGGCCCATTGGCAGTTCGCCAATCAAGTCAATTCCCTATACTACAAAGGGCCAAGGGTTGGTCATCTGAGTAATCTCATTTGTTGGTAGTCGACGGATCTTAGCAAATTTCTGACATCTGTCGCATTTTTTGACGAAGTCCAAGGCGTCTTTGTTTAAGGTGGGCCAGAAATATCCATATCGGAGTATCTTCTTTGCCAGAGTCTGCCCTCCAGTATGATCTCCGCAACTTCCTTGATGGATGTTGGATAAGATTTTCTTGGCTTCCTTTCCAGCGACACACCTTAATAAGGGGTTAGAGAAGTCGCGCAGATAGAGGATGTCTTCTTGTATTGTGTAGCGGGAAGCTTTCCTCAAGATTTTCTTAACTTCGTTACACCCGTCGGGCAGTGTGCCACTTTGTAAGAATTTCCGGATGGAAGTCATCCAAGTTTCCTCTTCGATTGCAGCTATCAGATTCACTTGCTCGAAACTCGGGGCTAGTTGCATTGGGATGGTTACTGTTTCGGAAGTGGTGCCGTCCTTCATGCTAGCTTTCTTTGCCAGTTTGTCGGCCTCCTGATTCTCTTCTCGAAAAATGTGTTTGATTAAATAGTGATCCAACTGGTCGAGCAGCAGCTTGGTCTTCTTTAGATATGCTGTGAGTCGTTCTCCTCGAGTCTGGAATTCTCCCAGTATTTGATTTACAATAAGTGAGAATCACTATGGAGACATAAAGAACCGACTCCAATCTCTAGGGCAAGTTCTAATTCGGCTATCATTGCTTCGTATTCTGCATCGTTGTTGGTGGCAGTGAATTCCAACCTTAGAGCATAGTGTAGCTTCCTTCCCCTATGAGTGATTATTACAATATCTGCCCCCGAGCCTTATTCGTTTGATGCTCCATCCATATAGAGATTCCACTTGATGTTTTCCGCTATTTCAGATTGCTCCTTTCCTTCGTTGGTAGTGAATTCGGCAACGAAATCGGCCATGGCCTGTCCCTTGATGGCGGTGCGAGGATGGTAGGTGATATCATATTGACTCAGCTCGATGCACCATTTAAGTAGTCGCCCGGAAGTGTCGGGACGATGGAGTACCTGCCTTAGCGGTTGATCGGTTAGAACTCTGATGGAATGAGATTGGAAGTAGTGTCGCAGTTTCCGTGATGTGATTAGTAAACAGTATGCTAGCTTCTCAAGTTTAGGATATCTGGCTTCTGCCACCGTAAACCTCTTGCTTACAAAGTATACTGGCCGCTACGCGCGGTTGTCTTCTCTTAACAAACCGGCGCTTAGAGCGAGATGACACAGCAAGGTATAGCTCTTCGCCTTCATTTGGAGTTGAGAGTACCGGTGGTCTCTGGAGGTGTTCGATTAGGTTAAGGAAGGCTTTTAAGCATTCGTCAGTCCACTCGAACTTTCCTTTGTCCTTCTTTAGAGCTTTGAAGAAAGGGATGCACTTGTCAGTTGCTTTAGAGATGAATCTGCTTAGGGCGACCACTTTCCCATTTAGGCTTTGCATTTCTCTTCGAGTGGAAGGTATCCTGATTTCTTTCAGAGCCTGAACTTGTTCAGGGTTCGCTTCAATTCCTCTGGCATGGACGATGAATCCTAAGAACTTTCCCGATGATACTCCGAAGGAGCACTTTAGAGGATTCGGCCTCATTCCATATTGGCGAAGTACTTGAAACATCTTGCTTAGGTGGCTTACGTGGTCGTTGGCTTTCCCAGATTTTACTAGCATGTCGTCCACATAAACTTCCATAGCTCGTCCTATTAGTTCTGCGAACATCTTGTTGACGAGGCGCTGATAAGTAGCTCCGGCGTTTTTAAGTCCAAAAGGCATTACTCTGTAGCAGTACAATCCCCGGTCAGTGATAAAACTAGTGTGGTCTTGATCGGGAGCGTGCATAGGAATTTGGTTATATCCTGAGTATGCGTTCATAGAAGACAAGAGTTCGTGCCCGGCTGTGCTGTCCACCAGCTGATCGATTAGGGGGAGTGGAAAGCAATTCTTTGGGCAAGCATCATTTAAGTCGAAGAAGTCAATGCATGTTCGCCACTTCCCATTAGCCTTCTTTACTAGTACCGGGTCAGCGATCCACTCTGGGTAGAAGGCTTCTCGTATGAAGTTATTGGCAAGCAGGTTCTTTACTTCTTCATCGAGGGCTGCTGATCGTTCTGCCCCCATGCTTCTCTTTTTCTGCTTTACTGGCACTTTGGTAGGATCGATGTTCAGTACGTGGCACGCTACGTCTGGGGAGATTCCAGTCATATCAGCGTGCGTCCATGCAAATACATCCAAGTTGTGGCGGAGAAAATCAATGAGTTGATCCTTCAATTCTGCTTTTAGCTGAGATCCGATTTTCAATAGTCTACTTGAGTCATGTTTGTCTACATATACAAACTCCATAGCCTCTGCAGACTCGACGGTGGCCTCCTCCTCTTTGTACCTGGGGTCTAATTCATTGAAAGGATCACTGGTACATCGAAGAGGAGGGGCTCTCTTTAGTTGCTATGCTTCCAAGCTTTTCATGGAGAGAGTAGTCTCTGCATTCTTCCCTTTATCCCTTCTGCGGTTATTGCGAAGTTCAGTTACATAGCAGTCTCGAGCAGCGTCTTGATCTCCCTCTAATTCTCCTATTCCATTGTCTGTTGGGAATTTCATCTTCAGGCACCACGGGGCTAGGACAATTTGAAAGTCGGACAAGGCTGGTCTTCCCAAAAAGGCGTTGTAGGCCGAGTGGTTTTCTATTAGCACAAATGTTTATTTCCGCACAACGGAGCGGGGATGACTTCCTATTTCAACAATGAGGTCCAGTTGCCCAAGGGGCATCTTCGCACCTCCAGTGAAACCATGTAGTGATTTGTTGCAAGGAGACACAACCTTCATTGACAGCTTCATTTTATCGAAAGCATGCTTAAATAGGATATTTACTGAGCTTCCAGTGTCTACTTGAATTCGAAAAACTTATGCCTGGAACGAACCAGGCAGAGATGACCATAGGATCCATGTGAGGGTACTGCCTTCCTTCTAGGTCACGCCTACCGAATGTGATGTCATTGTTCTCTTTCCGCTTTGGGTGGCGTTCTTCTATAACGGAATTAACGCATTCTTCATTATTTCTAAGCAACTTTCTATACTTTTCCATCTCTGCCCAGCTTCTGTCGGCGATGTGTGGTCCTCCCGATATGGTATGGACCACTATCTTCTCTTGATTAGAGCCGCTGGTGTTGCGATTTCCTCCGCCTACTTCCGGGGGTGATAGCCTCGGGCTTTTATTGGCAGGAGCTGGAGTCCTGTTCTGGCTTTTTACATAGCGTTCCAGTCTCTTCCTTCTGATGTGTTCTTCAATTAAGTCCCGGAGATGATGGCATTCATTGGTATCATGCCCATGAGATTCGTGGAAACGGCAGAACTTTCCAGATTTAATTGCGTTATCTGATTCCTTCTTGTGCGGGGGCCGTTTGTGTTTAACTTCGTCTTGGGTGGGCAGGAAGATGTTTTCGATTGTTTCATTCAAAGGAGTGTAAGTGTCAAATCTTGGTCCTGGCCGATATAGACGCTTTTCTCCCTTCTTGCCCCTAGCATTATCTCTGGAGTCATTTCTTCGAATGTCCTTTGCTACTGCGGGTGTTGTCGTGAGCTGCCTTAGTTTGTTTCCCTGTCTGCCTTTCAATGGCAGCGTCTTCAAGTCTCATATATTTTCCGGCTTCATGGAAGAAATCGGGTAAGATAGCTGGCTTTTCTTTCGTTAATCTCCTAGCAAATTTAGTATCCGGATGCACACCACTGTAGAGGGCCATTAGGATAAGTTTCTCATCGGCATCCTGGACTGCGGCCGCTGCGGCATTGAATCGGGTTAGATATTGATGCACTGTCTCTCCGGGCTTTTGTTTGACATTGGATAAGGAATAAGCGTCCTTGGGTTGTTCCACATGAATGCGGAATTGGCTGATGAACTTTTCTTTCAACATTTCCCATGAGCTGATGGACCCTTGGGGTAGATGGCAGAACCAGGAGGTAGCTAGATCTGCCAAGAATAGTGGAAAGTATTTACACAATACTCCTTCTGTCGCTCCGTTCATGAGCATATGCTGTGTGTATCTCTGTAAGTGTACGACGGGGTCAGAGATTCCCTTGTAAGGCTCCATTGTTGGCATTTTCCATTTTCGGAGGGTGATGGCAATTTCGATATTGCGAGTGAAGGGGCTGGTTACCCTAGCGCCTATCCCTCGATCTCTTTGATCCCGTCGGACGCACTCTCTGAACAATCGCGCCATCCTTTCATCAGAATTTGGAGCAGATAGAAATGAGTTTGGTTCTTCTCTGCGGGATTGATTCCGTCCAGATAACCTGTAGGGATGGTATCGTCTATCACTCCTAATATTTTCTAGTGGCTGCCTCTGGTCATTTGGGAGCATGTTAGGGTCAGCTACAGTTGGCACTTGCCTGGATCTTCCCCTGCTGGGTTCTGTTCCAAGAATTTCCTCGGGTCCAACTTCGGGCTGGACTCTAGCTCGGCCCCGTTCATTGGTGTTCCCATGGATAGGTAGCATGACAGGCTCAGCTACATCTGACCCTCGCATGGTACCTTCCCTGTTAGGTTCGGTTCCAAGCGTCTCCTCGGATCGGAATTCGGGCTGAGTCCGGGCTCGGCTCCTACCATTGTTGTTTCTGTTGTTTGCCTCTTCGAAGAAGAAAGATCTTTGTCGCCTCCCGGGTCCTCCAGACTGGGACTCATCCCATGATTCAGTGTTGCAGTTGGATTCTTCTACATCCCTTAAGCGTGACATGAGTTGGTTCACCAAGGCTTCTTGTTGGGATGTGAAGCGATCAGTCACTTCAGCCACAACCCTGTCTAGATCTGCCCTAGTAATTGCTGCCGGTTGTTCCGTGGCAGGGGCTGTCGGATTTGCCTGATTTCCATTTGCTGTTGGAACAGGACGATTCTCTTGATCTTTGATCACTAGATCTGGGATACTGCTAGTTGCGATGTTCTTTCCTTTGCTAGCATCTTTCCTCTGCCTAGGAGGCATGTTTTCCAAGCAATGAGCGATGCTGTTGGGAAGAAGGTTGAGTGGGAGAGGCTGAAGCTTCTAGCTCGATTTTTTAGTGAAAGCACCAAAAATGTTTGCACAAAAAATGGGCAAACACCTCCATGTCGTATGATTTAGCTGATTATATGTTATTCTTAGTGATTTGGGTGATTATGCAAATATGTAAAAAGCAGGGACTAAACTGTAAAAGACACGCAGATTTATAGTGGTTCGGCCAGAACGTGCCTACGTCCACTTTATATGTTATTCTCCTTTACTGTTCAGATTACAAGCACAAATCTTTGATTACAAGCGCATGAAAATTGTTTGAAAGTTCCTTACGTGCCTGAGCTCCCAAACTTGTCTGTCATTGTTGTACCCCTGCCCCTCTATTTATAGAGTGAGGCTGGGGGCAGGGGTCTTGGATGTATATAGCTGCTAGTGGGCCTGGGCTGAAATAATCTGGCATGGCAACGTTGGTTCGGTAGTAGGTGGTTGGACTAGCGTTTTGGTTCGGTGGTAGAGGAGATGGGATTGGTTCGGTGGTGGTTGATTCGGTGAAGGCTGGTCCGGTGAGGCCTTGGATCGGCGGTGGTTGATTCGGTGGAGGCTGGTCCGGTGACGCCTTGGATCGGCGGTGGTTGATTCGGTGGTGAGTTGATTCGGTAGTTAGTGGAGAGTGGATTGGTTCGGTAGGGCCTTCCCCCTTTTGGTTCGGTGATGCTTTCTTTCTTTGGTTCGGTGGTGGAAACGCACCCAACAGAAATAGTATTGGATTTATGGAGCATTTACTAAAAAAGGGTTGTTTTATGGAAAGACGATTTTGATAAAAGTTTCATGATTTAAAAACATTGTTAAAGGTATGTTATTGGGAATATTTGTTGAGATTCCTTGATTAAAAAATGAAATATTTTGAAATATTCTTCAAAATAAAGATTATATGATTTGAAGATGGTTTATCTTAAATATTTTTCGCTCAAAAAATATTTTCAAAAAAGATATTTTATTCCAAAGAAATACTTGTAAGAATTATTCTGGTGATGGAAATATTTGGAAATTTTTTAATGGGAATACTTTTATTTGAAGAAAATTATTTTATCCAAAGAATATCTTTAGTTTTGGAATTTGAAAGTCAATTGTGGTCATAAGGGCTTTTATTTAACGGGCACTCATTTATAAAAGATGCTTTGAAAGGAAAAACGTTTTTGGGTAAAAGATTTTGATTGGAAATTCACCTAGTTAGAAAAATATTTTATTGAGAATATATATAAAATATATGGAGAAAAAACATATTGTGAAATATTTAGTTTTGAAGTACTTTGAGAAAATATTTTACAAAGGTGGAAATGATTTGATTTAGAAGAAAACATTTAGTTGGGAACAATAAATTTTGGAAGTGTTTATTGAAAAGTATTTTATTAAAAGATATTTTATTTGGAAAACACTATATAAAAACTGTAAAATTAGATTGTATGACATAGGGTGTGAGACGATTAGATGAGATGAGTTTTGTGTTTTCCCAACATCCATTATGGCGATGTTACTTTATAACGTTTTTGTATGACATTCCCAAATGAGTTGTAGGGAAGTTTAATTATTCTCTTCTATTGAGAGAATTGGATTATGGTGTAGGAACTATCCATTTTGTTATATGAGGCAGTAATATGTTTTCTTATTTACTTACTTCGTTGAATTATTTCATTGATATATTACTTTTTGAGCTATTAGTTATTTACAATCAAGAAAGTTGAACCTAAGTTAAGATTTGTTTGTTAGTCATTAGACATTTTAAAACAATGTTAAGAGACAAGTTTTCCTTTACAGAATTTGATTGACTGTTAGTGTTACATTATTCCTTCATGGAATTTGGTTGATATGATTTGATTGAATTGATTTGTCACATGATTTTTATACCATTGTCTATAAAGTCTAAATTTATAGACAAGGGATTTTGAATTATTGTTATTAGGGCCTAAATCTCGATGATTTTAAAAAAAGAGAAATTTTTGAAGATTTTGGAAAAGGAATGATATTTATTCACTCTAGTTGATGTTTTTAGAGGAACTAGAATATCACTAGACGTTCCATGTTGTCATGATTCTAGAGGTTCACCATAATTTATTAAGAGAAGTTCCCTCCTTGTCATTTGATTTCGAACTTTGATTTTTCTCAATTGAGAAATTTGAAAATAAATTTTTGAATTGAAAAACCTGGGTATTTAGATCTAAATTATCATTTGAAATAGTTGGATGCATAGCACCTATTGCGGAATATTCTCTGTGTCTTATCGCATACAATTCTGATATGGTTGTTGGTTGCATGTAGATTTATATCATGCTAGTTTTTGAATGTAGAGTTACGTCACATTGCTTTTGTCAACCTGATTTTTTTTAGATTTTGTAAGTACAGGTATGCAAGAAACTGCTATTTGATTCTTGTGCACCTACGTCTGTGAAGAGATAATAAATTACTTGCCAAAAATATAAATCAAATGTAGAAAGGTACGTAATAAATTTAGAAAAATTAAACCGGTTGATGATTTACACCCCAGATATGGGAAGCCATTCAGCTTTTATTTTCTTTGATTAGATTAGAGCCCATAGAGATGATTTGTAGTTGTAACGATCGAGCCGCGCAAAGGAGACATTGATGAAATTTTTCGAAAATGTAAGAGTTAGAAATTTTTTAAGAATTTTGGAAATTTTTGATAACTAAAAATTTTGATTTTTGGATTATATCTTGGAATAAATGAATAAAAGAGGAATTAGTTGGTATAGGTGAATGAATTTGAAAGACTTGGAAATTTTAAAAATCTATTCCAGCTAATTTGTTTTGAAAAGTTAATATGTTTAATAATCGTTTTAAATTAATAGTTTGATACTTAAGGGTTTGGAAACATTTTCTTCCTTAGGAATTTCGAGGACGAAATTCATTTAGAGGGGAGAATGTAACAACCCAAAATTCTGGTTAATATAAATATTTAATTAATTTTAAATATTTAAATAATTAAAATTTGGAATTTAATAATTTATAATTCAAATATAGGGATAATTAAATATTTGAATTATGAAATATAATGTTAATTGAATGGATTTAATAATTCTATTTAACTCCTTTTAATTAATAAATAATATTGGTGAATTAATTTGTAAATTTATACAAATATAAATAGACCGGATAAATATCGATAATTTAATATTTAAATCTTTGAAATTGCCATTCTGGCGCACAATCTCATATTTCGACGAAACCAGTTTCATTGGAACTGTAATAGTGAATTATATTATATCGTCAAATTTCATCCCAATCATACGTATCGTTTGGTCGTGCGAGTTCGAAACGCGTAGAAATTTATTTCCAAAATTTTATATTATAACTAGGTTTAAAAATCTATCTTCTGCATACAATCGAATTTGGTCTCGAAACAAGTTCCATTGTGTTCGAAATAGGAGTATAACATATAGAACACCACACAGCATGCCTCGTTTGAAGTTTGAGATTTTTAGGTATGTTTTGTTGAATATTTTAAAATTTAAAATTATATATATATATATATATATATATATATATTCATTTTGTTGGGCCATGTTGCCTTACCACTAGCCCATACCCACCTTTTCAGGTCCATACCCTTATGTATGCCCATACACCTCTGTTCTCTATACAAACAATGTCTGTTTACAAACAACAGGGCTTCTCATTTAAAAACATGAAACTCAAAAATCAAAATATGGTGATAAACACCTTTAAAAATCATGAAACGAGTTTTAAAAATCTCATCTCGAGGGAATCTTCAAATCCATATGCCTACGAGAAATCGCGGCTGCCATTTTGAAAGCTCCACCATAAGGCAGTCGAACTAGGGTTAGGTTTTACGGAGTTTGTGGTCCTCGATTCGATAAACAGAGCATAGATTTGGTTTCGGGGCAATAAAGTGCAGAAGGCGTCGATATGCGGTCGAGTATTGGGAAAGGCGACATTTTTGGGTCGCAATCAGTGATCCTCCAGGTCGCGATGCTTGGGAAGCCGCCGTGCTCGATTTCATGGCGTTGATCGCGTAGAGAAGGAGAAGGGGAAGTGTTTGTCGTAGTTCGATCAATTTTTTGGTGAGACATGGTGTTGTTTGGCTGTGCGTGCATGCGGTTGTGCACTGCTATTTTTGTACATCGCTATGCACATTTAGGGATGGAATAGCAGAAAGGTAGGAGCAAGGGCAAAATTGTAAATATATATAAGAAGTTTAATTTTAATTTCAAATTTATCGATAACTTATAAATTTTGTATCTCGCTCATACGAGGTCGGGTTCGAACGTCGTCTTCTACATTGGACTCATGTCGTCAAAATCTTAGAATGGAGTTGGTTTGGTTGGATTTGGAGTAAGTAAAATTTTGGGCAAAAATCGAACGATCATTCGGTTTTAGTCCGAAATCGGGACGTTTCGGCGAAAATGAAAATAAATGCGAGTTTAACTCACATTAAATTTTATTATATCATATATGTAATGTTTTAAAACATTTATTAATTGTTTGGATGTTAGTTAAATTGTTCGATTGTTTTTCTAGTTGAATTTCCGTTTGGAAAATGGATGACATATTAATTTGATCATTATAAACCCATATGATTATCGACATATTATCCATAATCGTTGTTTTGGAAGGAAATCTGTAGAGAGACCCTAAAGGATTTCTCGTCAATAATTATTTATGTACATCCTTATGCTGTTATATTGATAATAATTGAGATTAAATCCTAAAATTCCTTTTAATTTGTCAAATGTCGTTATAGCAATTTCGCTATATCGTCATTTATTAAAATTCATTCCCAAACCCTGTCGTATGAACTTGAGGTTGTGTTTCGACTAAACAGAATAATAAAATTCATTAATCATTTGGATTAACGAAAAATTAAAAATCATTAATCAATTTTACTAATGATTTTGAGATTTATTAACAAATTTAATAGATGATGATTTAAAAACTGGTTTACCTTTAGATTTAATTAATCATTTTTGCTAATGATTTTTTGTACTTAATTAAATTTTAAACTAATGATTATTTGAGTTTAATTAAATACTTTAATTAATGATAATGGAGTTTAATTAATTTATCGAACTTAAATAATTATTTCAATTAATGATAATTGAAATTAATAATCATTTTAGTTAATGATATTTAAAAGTAATAAATCATTTTAAATAAAGATGTTTGAATTTAGTTAATCATTTTAATTAATTGTTTTCACTAATGATATTTGGAATTTAGTTAAACCATTTAATTAATGATGTTTTATAAATAAATCAGTTTTACAGATGATGTTTCTAATTAATCGTTTTAGCTAACGGAGTTTGAATTTAATTAATCCAATTAATTTATGATTATTTGAACTTAATCAATTGCTTTAATTAATGGGATATAGAATTACTTATCATTTTAATAAATGATGTTTGAGCTGACTTATACATTTTTAACTAATGATTATTTGAATTTAATTAATCTTTTCAATTAATGATATTTAAAATTAAATAATTGATTTAATAAAAGTGATTAAAGTAAATTAACTAATATAATAAAACTGCTTTAATCAACTGATTTAAAGTTAATAAACTGATTTAATAAAGATTTTAAAGTTAATTTACCAAAGTTATAAAAGTGTTTGAAAATAATTGTCAATTTTATTAAAGATAATGGACTGTTTATTTAAAAGAGATTTTAAATGTGACTAGTAATCTTTCGGGATAATTAATATTGTTTAAAAGTTATAAAAAGGAATTGAAACCCGATTATCGGCATGTTAAGTTAGATAATCTTCTGGGTGTTAGGACTGATGTTGGTTTAGGTCTTCGGGGTCGCGCACTTAGAGAAATTATTCTCTTAAAGTTATAGCAATCAGGAATTAATTCTAAAAGTATTTTATCAATATGGAAATGTGGAAACCAAGCACACGTTCAGTTCACTTTTAAAAGAAAGGGTTTGAATTGTTTGTGGAAATGAATTATTTCCGTAAAGCGAATCACTTATAGGGAAAGATTTATTTGTATAATTAGCACTAAACATCGAAGAAGTAACCTTATCGCTATTTCTAAAGTTAAGAATAATCGTTGGACATGACTTTGAGGTAACACTACCTTGACTTGTCCGGTATTATTATTAACTAAAGAAAAGTACAAGTTTGAATTCAATGAGTGGTCATAAATATACAAGACCTAATTTCCATATACGATCATTTTATATCCTGATAGTAGATATCTCAACTATTGGTTACTTCAGCTACTTTATTAGCATTATTCTAAGATGATTTATTGCTCCGTTGAGCTTTGTTATCCTTTGTCGGAAATGACTAAATCAAAAGGGCTAAGAGGCGTCTAGCTATGTGGGGTTACCCCCATCAAAAGGGTATTTCACATCTCGTCTAAATTTTTGTGTACCGTCACGTGAAAAACGATTTGAGTTTAATGCTAAATATTCGGATTCTTGGGAAGGTTTGGCGGGGTCCGGCTGGTACTTTTCTCGACGAGGTCACAGAGTATATGACCTTTCCAAGAGTACATTACTAGAGTTATATTTAAGGGCGGCCGCACTCTCCTAGTCATTTGTTGAAAATTTTCCTTTCTTATTTGATTCGAAAACCCTAAATCTGTTTTAGCTTTAAATTGGCACGAGTAGAGCCAACTCCTCATCACGATGTTTAAGTATTGATTTGGTCCATTCTATCAAGTTAGATTGTTACCTTATTCAGTCCATTCTATCAAGTTTGGATTGTTACCTTATTTAGTCAATTCTACCAAGTTTGGATTATTACCTTATTTAGTCCATTCTACCAAGTTGGACTGTTTTCCTTGTTCTATCTATTATGTCCAGTTTGGATTTTACTTGATTTATTTCCATTCTTTCAAGTCTTGTTTTAAACATCAATTATGCCCATTCATATTTGGATTTTTTTTCTGATATTTATTTCTGCTCTTGCCTGTATGGATGTTATTCTGGTAAGGTAAAAACCTTTTCCGTGTTAGCGGTGTGGTCTCACAGAACTTTTATATGTTCCCTATTATTCTATCTCATGTTGGTATTTTCAGACTGATCCGGGTGTTATTTATTTATAATGCTCGGTCAGACCTAGTATTTCCAGGTTGTCTTTGAAGTTTTGGAGATCATGGATGGGAGCTGAAGATCACCTATCGTGGTACTTTATTTTCTGTTGTATTTTATAGTATACCTATCGACATTTGTAAGGTCGGGATTTTATAATTATCCAGTTGATAAGTTTTGTTTTTAACTCTGATATATTGTGTATGTTTAGAGTGACAGTTTCTATTGTTCTTGTCATATTATATGTTGTCGATTCCACTATGAGATTATGCTTTTCTCCGTTCTTTGTTCTTTTCTACCCTTTTGTCGATTGGATGCGTGACATTGGAACATAGTGGTAGCGTGTCGACTTTTGATGGTCAAAAAGGCAGGTCGTTACAATTTTTCTTATATTGTCTTATAATTGATTGCTTGTTTTGCTATAATTAGTTTTAATTTTTTGTTTACCTGTCTAATGTATGCCTTGTTGTGATTGTGTGTACTGCATGTTAGGTTACATTGCTTGTTATGTATGATAATTCTATAATGAGATAGTTATCCAAATTTATCTTTTAGTAGAATGTACATTGGAGAAACTATTAAGTTTTTAAGTAAAATATTTGGTCAGTCATAGTGGGATGACATAGTTTATTAAGAAAAGAAGACTAAGTATTCGAATTAACTAAGAGATTGATGATGTTCTTTGAAGGTAAGAAATGGTGACTAAAGAATTTTGGTGAATATAAATTTAGTGGGTGCTATTTAGGAGTCCAAATTATGAATGGGGGTTTGTTACATCTTTACTAAAAATTTGTAATAAATATAAGTTTCAAAAACTATTCCATACGAGCGATTTCCAGCTTCCATAATTTAATTTCAAAAAAGACTTCTACATTTATTTTGAAAAAAAACGTACGATACGAAACTTTTCCAAAGTGGTGTTTTCTCAAAAGCATCTTAAATTATGTTTAGTGGTGATGGTTTAAACAAAAGATTTTTTGCTTTAAAAGGACATGGAAGCCTTGCTTTGAAAATGAAAATATTTCGGTAAATGTTTTGATCTAAAGATGTATTAGAATCCCCATCTCTATCAATGGCGGGCAGATCCCTTTTTGGCATTTTGAGTTAGTTATCATTGCCATCAAATGAAGAGTTCACTATGAGAGGATTTTGAAACCAGATTTTTGAAAGTAATTTAAAGATTGGAAAAGATAAAGTCTGATATGGATGTTCAAACATTGATGACTCGATGATGGGAGTTATTTGGATGGTATAAGGAGACATGTTCAATGATGTGAACTTATGAAGAGATCGTTTGATGTGTTCTACTATTGGATGTTTGCTATGGGATTGATGATGACCAAAGGCTATAGCGAGTGCCCAAAAAGCAGGGCTTTGTGAGGACGCTTACCTTGATTGTGATGTTGATCCTAGATTTTTTTATGTTGGTAGTCTAGTTTTCTAGCTGTCTAAGTGGCATGGGTTCAAGCTAGTCGCAATGTTTTTTGATGTTGAGTATTCATTGACCTCATGATGGTTGTTATTTGTGTCATCATATATCCTAAAGTATATATCCTAATGTATAATACTCTTATTATGGGGAGTATCCATTGACCTTATGATAGTGGTTATCTAGAAGAGGCTTTATGATGTGGGTCAGAGGATACCACGAGGATTGATGCAGCAACGGCATGAATATATGGATATATTATTTTGAGGATGTAGTCATGACATAGCAAGACATGAGTCGGCACACGCATTATTTGTAAAATATTAGATTATTCTGAAGATGATACTATGAGGAAGTTCATCGATAACTTTGAAGACATTTGTATTATGATGGTTGTGCACCCAGCATATGGATTGACACATACGTTATTTGTTGGTATGATAATATAAAGATTACCATTTTTGAGTGAATGTGTTTATTTTGACAAGCTATGCTAATTATTGATATTTATTTTTACATGCATGTTTAGACCAATCTAAATTGTTTGTGTATTTTTGTTACGGGCTATTATGGTTGGATGGTTAAGATGCATGATGTGACTTGCGGACGAAGTTAATCTATAATTGAGATTGCTTCACTCTTAGTTAATGGATTGATATCTTTTACATGTTATAGTTTAGATTGCATGATTGAGATACACATATGCGTTAACATATTATATTTGTAAACAAGAACAAATTCATTATCGTAAATGAATTTTGTATGCCGTGACAAATTGTGTTATATGGTTGTCGTATGCTACTTTACATGTGGCTAACTTATGATTAGTATGTTTACCTATATTTTGTGATTAAGCCCCTGATGATGCTTTGTTATTGGATGACGGTTGTATTTAGGGAATTACGAAGGAACAATTCTGTTATGGGTGGAAAAATGTAACGACTCGTAAATTTAACACATTAATTATTAATTAATTTTGATTAACTATTTAAATTTAATAGGCGATAAAGGCAATGTTGAGTAGGATATCGTTTTGGGGATTTTAATTCTCCCATTATGTTTAGAAACATCGAAAACACGTATTTCGATGAATGGCACGACATAGTTTTGTTGACGTTCGAAAAATGGGTTTTTAGACCATTATGACTATTTTGGCCCAACATAACGTTCTCGCCTATAAAAATGAAGCTGTAGAACCCAAGTCGTCATCCCTATTCTAATATTTCAACCCTAATCCTGAAATTCTTTGATCTCCCTCCAATGATGGATCAAGAAATTAATTAAAATAATTAAAAATTCAAAGTGCCAAATCCTATCTTTTAATATATCATTTTGAAACTCTCAACTAGTAAAAAGATGGAAAGTGGTCGTTTGTTGAAAAAGTTCTCGATTCGATCGTAAATTATGGTCAAAGGTTGAATGTTGAATTGGGGTTTCAAACGTTGAGGATTTTTGATTGCATCCTTGGTTGATGAAATTGGAGGTGTAGACTAGTAAATCTCAATAAAAGGATCTCGGTGGTGGTTCCAATTTCAGGATATGGCTAGAAATTACATTCTTTTGTCGGACATGGCAAATTTGGGGATGAGGACTAGAAGGATCAGAGGAGGCATTATGGGGTCGGTCTAGTGAGGCTCGTGGCAACGGTTCTAATGGTGGTAGGCGCATGGACAATGGCGGCCTGGTGGAGGTAAAATCGACGTTCAACGACATTTAAAATTGATGGCTAACGATGAATTTGATTTGGGGGGATGGTAATTTTTTGATTTAGCCACGAAGTTTATATATATAACCTTGAAACTTCTAACCTCCATAACTTTTGTATACGAATAATGATTCACACTCGATTTATTCGGTTGAACTCGTCGAATTCTGGATGATTGGGCATTTGGTTTGCTGAGTTTTGAGGTTGTTTGCAAAAGTACATTCGTATAGTTTATTCATCTTAAAAAATTAAGGTTTAAAAAACTAAATTCACATCATTGATGAATACTTCTATTTATTTATATGCGTGGTGATCTATTAATGACTATTTGTTTATTATGATGTTTTGGACATGTTGTGCCATGATTTGACCATTTATTGTTGATTGTTGTATTATTGGATGAAAAATTAGAAAATAGTGAATTTGAATGGGATAAAAATAATTTGTTGAAATAAAATGGATGAACTTGTATGATAATATTATAAATAGATGAATAAATGAAAGACAAGATTCTTTATAGATTTTTGAAAAATATTTATAAACCAGAGTGATTTAATTATTTAAAGTGAAATTAATATAAGAAATTTAATGAGTCCATTATTTATGAATTTCTAGGGAAATTCATAGATAACAATGGAAAAGTCTATTTTAAATTAAGATTGAGGAGTTTGTTGTTATTTATAAAATAAAATAAACTTTTATAAAAAATAATATAGTTTGTGAACATATTGTTTTAAGTAATGATGATATAATTGATTCTACGATGTCTTTATTATTGTTATTGTTTGGTTAATAAAGTAAAAGATATTTTTGAAATGATAATAATAACAGCAGTAAAGATATATTTCCAAAACTATTTTGGATTTATACTGATTGCTATTTTTAAAAAAGTGATGATGAAAGGAGTTTTGAAGTATAATATGGGACATTGTTATTTTTGAGATATACAGTAATGAATTGGTTTAGGAAAATATATAAGTGGGTTTAATGTATATTATTATTTTAACTAAAATAATATTATTATTGTTTGGAAAAGTAATTTGATGTAAATTACTAAATTTGGTTAAAATACAGTGTTTTAAGGGATTTAAAGCAATAAAAGGATTATAAAGGAATTTGAAGTACATTATCATTCTGGAAGTATTATAGTTGTTTTAAGATAAAAAAATAAAGATGCTTTATAATAAAAAATAAAAAAATGATTTTATAATTAAGATAAAATGATGGTCATAAATATATATTTTTGATATTTGTAAAATATGTTATTAAATATTTGTTATAATTATCATATATGTTTGTTGTACGATGATGAAATCACGTTTGATGAGTATAAGATAATCTACCATCATTATTATTGGATGATGGATGGTTAATTATAGTTTTGACTGTTTGGATGATATTAATGTTTGTTTTACTGATGTTGATTGGTTAGTACACATTTGATGACTTGATATTGTGCCACCAATGTTGATTAGTTAATTAGTACGCATTTGATGATTTGAAGTTTGCATAACTAATGTTGGTTGGTTAGTATCTATTTGTTTGATTTATACATACGTTGGTAGTGTATTACTATAGTTGATGATTAGTATGTTTGTAAGTATATTTACATTGTTGACTTATTTGGTGTTTGGGTTAACATTGAATATTATTGATGTTTGATGGCTGTGTGTAATTATTGTTGTTACTCCATATGAATCTATGACGACTGATTGTGATGGCTTAGTAGAAGTTGTATTTTCCATTTGCATTAGTTGCATGGATGTTATAGTTGTTACGTGCTTACAAGTATTTGGATGCATGAGAAGAGCAGGAAACAGAAATAAATGGGCTTTGTTCCAAAAGGGTACATGGCAGTTTCTTCTATGCAATAGCTCTTGAGCCTTTGGACGGAATGTTTATAACACTAGGTGCCGCCCAAACATAGCTGAAACATTTTTTCTCTCTTTTTTCATGCAATCGTAAAGTCGTAGGTAGGAGCAGAGGAGGAAGCAAAGATCAGGAAATTTGTTGTATTTGCAGATGCTTGGCTTGGAATACTTCTTTTACATCGTAGAGATATTATTATTGATTAAATGTGGTAAATATATTGGAAAATATGAATGTGATGCGATGAATAAAATTTGTATAATATTAAATCGTTGAGATAATGTATACGAAATCTCGTTTAATTCCGCTGTGATGTTTCCCTTTATATTCATTGTTTTTTCAATTTTATATAACCAAGATCAATTGATTTTATTATCTTAAATTAATTGTAAGCGTATTTTGACGGCGTTTATAACTGACTTCAGACGTTAAAAATAGTGGGTCTTCACAGGATCACTAGCTCAACTGGCAAGTGGTGCGATGCCATAGGCTAAGGTCCTTAAGGTTATGGATTTGAACTCCTGAGACATCAAGATGAGTGGATCAGGAAATAGGTTGTATTTGCAAATGCTTGGCTTGGTATATTTCTTTTACATCTTAGAAATATTATTATTAATTAAATATGGTAAATGTATTGGAAAACATGAAGGTGATGTGATGAGTAAAATCTGTATAATATTTAAATTGTTGAGATAATGTATATGAAATGTCGCTTAATTCCGTTGTGAGGTTTCCATTTATATTCATTGTTTTTTCAATTTTATATAACCAAGATCCATTGCTTTTACTATCTGAAATTAATTATAAGTGTATTTTAATGACGTTTATAACTGACTTTAGATGTTAAAATTAGCGGGTCTTCAAAAGACCACTAGTTCAAGTGGCAAGTGGCGCGGCGCTATAGGCTAAGGTCCTTAAGGTTATGGATTTGAACCCCCGAGACATCAAAATGAGTGTTTTGCTATTTATCTTTGTAGTAAAATGAAAATTCAACTAACTATTTTTGTTAACATGAATATGGTATAAATAGTAAAAAAATTATATTTTCTGGGTTTATTAGACGAACTAATAAATGTTAGTTGATTGAATTTATATTTAAATGGTTTAAATTTAAGATTATATAATTAATTTATATATATATGAACTTAAAACGTAAAGTACCAGAAGAGAATTTAAGATTATATAATTAATTTATATTTACCCACAAAAACAAATCAAAACGGTAAAACACTTCAAAACTTTATTGCTGTGAAAAACGATACAAAAAAAATCTAAAAATGATACCTAAAAACTGATCCTTAAAGAAATAAACACAACAATACATTTTCATCCAAACCAATATGAATCTAACATATACATTAGTGAACAAAAACCAAACAACAGCTAATTTAAAATAAATAAGAAAACATTGTTGCATTAAAAAAAAAAAGAACATACCTGCTGCTGCTGCTACCCAAATTTGCCATAGAATATGAAAGAAGAAAACACGGCAACAAAACTGAAATCAATTTTTAAAAAGAAAAAAAAAGAATGTTAAAAACAACCAATTTAAAACACCGATAAAAGAAAGAGGAGAAAAAACATATGATCATAACTAAATCCAAAAATTTCCACTGCCATGTTCAAAGAGACGAAAATCAAAATCAAGCTAACAGAAATGGATCGTGCATGATAATAAAGAAGAATGAAGAAGAAAATTTAAGATTGAATGCATAAAAAAGAAAGCGAAGAAGAATCAAAGAAGAACGAGATCGAATAAGAAAAAAAGGAAACGCGCGCGACTGTTAGGGCTTTTAAAAATATTTTAACGTTTTTGTCCATTTTATCCTTGAAAATAAAATATTGATGGACTGTCCTAGATGCTAAAAAAAAACCTCTAAATTTGTCATCTATGATATTTTCCTGCTGAATATAAATAGTGTAAAAGATTTAGAAGAATAAGTGCAAATTGATAAAATACAGGGATTTAAAATAAAACATCGAAGAGAATCGAGGAGATATTGAGAACACTCTTAGATTTAACATAAGAGCTAGAAATTTGTGGGTGTTATCACAACAATAATTTGCGCATTATTAATCAGTGCAAAATTAGCAGTGAGTGGACAGTCAGTAGTAATTTGTATATTTTTTAGAGCAAATATCATAGAGAAACATTAATGACTCACACGCACATTACAGATGTGGGTTATTTGGTGACGATCTACCAAAAGCAACATGCACAATTCTACAAAGGCCGAAACTAAAGCCAGGTAATACGTCCGATATGATCTGACTCACTCAACAACAAAAAAAACCCCTTAATCCACCCTCAAACATATTTGCATCTCCCGTACTTTTCAGGTTCTGCCACACATCCCTGGATCAGGAGGTCATGAAACAATTTCTGGGTTATGTACCAAATAAAGTCATAAATTTACTAATAATAACGCCGCCTAAGCTTTTGGTTAATCTTGAACCAAGTGACATAAACCAAAAGCTGTTTGTAATAATCTTATTTATTAACTATATTTATTTGTTTCTAACTTGTTAAATTATTTTACTAAATGTGTATGATTGAATGTGAGTAAATGCGGAATGACCAGAGCCAGGATAAAAAAGGTGGAAAAGGCAGTTTAACTTTAAAGGTTGTGTATTATAGCCAGGAGTTTGATTATACTTCTATTTTGGAACGTGAAATTATATCCATGAAACTTATTCTGTTGGTGACTTAAGCACAGCATATCAAAGAAACACGGTTATCAACTAAAAAGTTTACAAAAAGCATAATAGAGTAGTAACCAGGAATAGTATAGATGGAGAACTTTACATCATTTATCTCATTATGATGGCTTCATTTATAAGTTCTCATGTGCCAGAGAACCACTGTTTGAAGTTGTGCTTTCTCAAAAGAATCATTAGAATCTGTAGCTACTTTTTCAAAAAGAATGATGTTAAAACAATAAATTTCCTGCCAATCGAGTGCCACCACATTATAGATATAAAGTCCATGCAGTCCAAAAACAGTACCATCGTATAAAATCATAACAGCTATTTATATTTATATTTATTGCATGCTGCAAGGGGACCAGTGCCAAAGCACCACTGTTTTGAAAACTTGTGCAGGATAACATAGGGAACTATTTTGTTGAAAAGTTGTCCATTCAACAGGTGAATTCAATCGATTAATTAAACTGTAGTGTTGTTTCAACACTATTGTCAATATAATTCTAATCAGAAGATAACATATTTCAAAGTTAAAACAAAAACGCTATGATCTATAGAAGAATGATTACTGCACATGCATGCTGTTTTGCATGCCAGCAAGCCTCCAATAAATTTATTAATTAAAACAGTGTCATCCCACATATATGATATATCATTCTATTCATGTTTGTGATTTGTAGTATGACATAGCAAGTAGGAAATGGTATGCGTTTAAATCTGAATTCTTTTATTCGTCCCACTCAAATGGATTAGTATGTGTGTTGGAAATTGTGTTGAAAAATTCAAGTGAATTATTAAAAATGACTAAGTGTGAAGAATGGCTTTGTGAATAGTCCCACATTGTAGGACTATATGAAAGAATCAAGTATTTATACTTGATTCTTAGAGGCTAAGTTGGGCCCTTTGGGCACCCAATGATGCTCTTTTGTGAGGAGGGAGGCCATGCTTGACCACCACACGCGCGCGCGCCGACCGACTCGACTCGACCCGACCCGGGCCGGGCCGGGCTCGGGCTTGTAGTGGTGTAACACTTATATTTTTGCTACAAATTTGTTAACTGTTTTCTGACCGGGCTGGATCAGTTACTTAAGCCCGTATGAAGAACGTTGTGCAACGTTCATTATTTTTGACCCGGTAATACTCAGATCCGTTTTTCTATACCACGTCCCCTAATCAGTAAAATGGGACTATTGCTCTTAGATTGTTGAGTCACGCACAATGGTAACCCGACCTAATGACTGGAGATCCCAAGAACTAGGTTCAATGGGTAAGAACAAGTTGTGAAGTGATATGAGTTGAACATGCCATTTTTCATATATAAAGAAGCATGTATTCCTGAAGTGATTAGAGGATGAGTTAATAGAAACTCTTAATGAGATCTATACTCCATTTGGAGTGGAGTACCTACCTTCAGGAGTACTCTTGATAGACTCACCTGTGTGAATGTGGAAATTTGGCCGTTTCCTATGGAGTTTTGGGCAAAACTCCTAGAGCATTCACTAAACTGGGATAGACGTGCATGGCCATAAATGCACGGGCTTATTTGATTGCACTCTAGAAGGATTGTGTGTGGTCTGATGTCAGGAATAGAGTTCAAGACTACGTGTCACTCTAGTAAAAACTGAATCTTATTCACTATGCAAAGGTTCAAGTCTAACGACACCTTTGTTTATGCACAATCTTATGTTTTCAGAAATTGCTCGAAAATTTTAAAAATTCAAGTGGGGGATTGTTGGAAATTGTGTTGAAAAATTCAAGTGAATTATTAAAAATGACTAAGTGTGAAGAATGGCTTTGTGAATAGTCCCACATTGTAGGACTATATGAAAGAATCAAGTATTTATACTTGATTCTTAGAGGCTAAGTTGGGCCCTTTGGGCACCCAATGATGCTCTTTTGTGAGGAGGGAGGCCATGCTTGACCACCACACACACGCGCGCGCGCGCCGACCGACCGACTCGACTCGACCCGACCCGGGCCGGGCTCGGGCTTGTAGTGGTGTAACACTTATATTTTTGCTACAAATTTGTTAACTGTTTTCTGACCGGGCTGGATCAGTTACTTAAGCCCGTATGAAGAACGTTGTGCAACGTTCATTATTTTTGACCCGGTAATACTCAGATCCGTTTTTCTAGACCACGTCCCCTAATCAGTAAAACGTTCTTTTCACTACTCCGTCTTCATAACTCATACGAAGACGAAATAGACAGAACGACATTTTTTTCCTTATCTCTTCTTCATAAAAATCCGAGCAATATTTCGAGAGTGCAAACTGAACCGTTTCGTTCGTGCAAACGTAACGGTACCCCAATTTATTGAGAGGCTGTTTTATCCTAGAGGCGGCGGTGATTGATCCGAACTGCTTGCACCTTTGAGCAGATCGCCGAAACGTCTTCAAGAAAGTGACTTTGTCCACGACTCAGCCGAATTTCGACCATTGTTTCCAACAATGTGCATAGGCTACGATGGGAGCTGGTAAATTTTTATATTGGTTGCTTTGCTTTTGGAGCATGGATGTAAGCAGAAAGTGTAACACTCACGAGAAAGAATAAAAAGGACACCTCCACATGTCATCATATTGTTCAATCCATGAACATGATGATATCTCAGAGTGATTGCACTCCTGAACTAGTACTAGAACAATTATCAGTCTAAAAACCGTGCTAATAGGACATATATATAGTATAATTTATGTGCTTTTGGCTAGGTTCTCGTACGTTTAAAGTGGATCGAGGAGATCAATATGTTTAATTGCTTAGAAGAATCCACAAAAACCCAAATACTACAGTCAACAAGGTAGCAAGAAGAAGAAGAATAGCAGCTTAGCTTTAGCAACAATGAAATTTAAATCACATTGAGCAAATTTGGAATTCGTGCCTCCGAAACCTAATTATGTCAAACCGTTTATACAATAGGATAAGTGGTTTGAACATTGATTCCTCTTTATGTTGCACTTAATATGTTTAACTATTGCAATGTTCCACTTTATGTGGTAATATATTTATACGCTAGGAAGTTATTCCCATTCTTTTCCTCCAAACAAAATCCATTCTAAAACCAACTAAGGATTTATAATTTAAGATGACTTAAACCATATAACATCAAGTTTTATTTTTGAACTGAAAGACAAATGCTAACTAGCATTATATTCAGTTTTTATATTATATGAAATGCTAGTTATAACTAGCACTTTAGCCAATAAACAACCAACAAAAAACATATCGTGTTTCAATCTAACTTTTTATATATATATAAATTTGTGCTTGTGTCTATTTTCTTGTTACTAGCTAGTGATGCAATATATAGATTATATGTGGCTACTTATCAATTTATGAATTTGGTTGTCAAAATCTTAAAACTCAATTGCCTATGGTTTCACTGCATGCGTGATACTTCATTTTTTCTCTTCGCTTCATTTCATTTGATTTTGATCCAGTCATGTTACAGAAATGGTTTGAACTGAATATTATTAATAAATAAATTGAAAATCAATTGCATACGATTTGTGCATGGCTAATTGCCAATCATTGATCTGAATTCACAATTGATGTAAGCAGAAAGTTAACACTCACGAGAAAGAATAAAAAGGACACCTCCACATGTCATCATATTGTTCAATGCATGAACATGATGATATCTCAGAGTGATTGCACTCCTGAACTATTACTAGAACAATTATCAGTCTAAAAACTGTGCTAATAGGACATATATATATAGTATAATTTATGTGCTTTTGGCTAGGTTCTCATACATTTAAAGTGGATCGAGGTGATCAATATGTTTAATTGCTTAGAAGAATCCATAAAAACCCAAATACTAGAGTCAACAAGGTAAGGTAGCAAAAAGAAGAAGAATAGCAGCTAGCTTTAGCAACAATGAAGTTTAAATTACATTGAGCAAATTTGGGAGTTCCCGAAACCTAATTATGTCAAACCGTTAATACAATAGGATAAGTGGTCTGAACATTGATTCCTCTTTATGTTGCAATTAATATGTTTAACTATTGCAACATTCCACTTTATGTGGTAATATATTTATACGCTAGGAAGTTAATCCCATTCTTTTCCTCCAAACAAAATTCATTCTAAAGCCAACGAAGGATGTGTAATGTAAGGCGACTTAAACCGAATAACATTAAGTTTTATTTTTAGACGGAAAGACAAATGCTAACTAGCATTATGTTCGGTTTTTACATTATATGGAATGCTAGTTATAACTAAAACAGACAACAAAAAACATATTGTGCTTCAATCTAATTTTATTTTATTTTTTAAAATTTGTGCTTGTGTCTATTTTCTTGTTCATGTAACACTAGCTAGTGATGCAATATATAGATTATATGTGGCTACTTATCAATTTATGAATTTGGTAGTCAAAATCTTAAAACTCAATTGCTTGTGGTTTCACCACATGAGTGATAGTTCATTTTTTCTTATCACTTCATTTCATTTGATTTTGATCCAGTCATGTTACAGGAAAATTATATTGGTTTGAACTGAATATTATTAATAAATAAATTGAAAATCAATTGCATACTATTTGTACATGGCTAATTGCCAATCATTGATCTGAATTCACAATTGATAATATAGCTGACAATTAACCACTAACAATCCAAAAACCAAACTAAAAATAGATGTTACATTAAACAATACAATAATAAATATCACTGTAAAATCTTTTGGCTTTTCTCTTCTTTTTTTTTTGGTGTGCGAGTGTTGAATAAATGAGTAAGGGTAAACGTGACCCAAAAAATAGTTAAATATGGAAGGGTGGTTATGTAATGATACACATAGTTGAACTACATTCTACAAAAAGTTTTTTTCTTTGGGCGAGTTAAGGAAGCATAGCACATCAAAGAAACATAGCTATCAACTAAAAAGTTTACAAAAAGAATAATAAAGTAATTAATTACGAGGTAGATAGATAACTTTTTACACCATTTGTCACAATATGTTAGCTTCTCCAAGTTATCTTCAAATGATACTAATTAATCGGGGTATCACTTCAAAATGCTAGTAATTTTGGCCGTATAGTTAGTTATGACATGACTGAACAATTTATATAATTTGCTTTCTAAAAAGAATCGTTAGAATTGTGGTACTATCATCGCACAACAACATAACAGTTATTTGTTTTTTTTTTTAAAAATTCTACCCTCCCTCGCTCAAAAGCAAATGAGAAGCGCGCGCACTCGATTATTGGTTAAATTATATTAAAATGTGAGTTTTCGGTGCGACCCACTTGTTAATAATTAATGTACATATACAAATTAACCAAAAGCTGAGCAAGCATCCAACTCACCCTCCTTTGAACAATTGTGCATAGCAAATTTCAAAAAATAAACTTATCGACTAATTAATTACGTATTTATAGCATACATAACGAAAATTTCAAACGGTCAAGGATAAAACATCCAATAGGATATAAATGACCTCTCTCTCATACACACACGGTGCGTGCGTGCGTGCGAGAAAAGAAGGAAAAAATTGTGTGGAAAATCCTCTAGCATATTGATATTATAATCTTTCTCTTTCATTGAAATAATTTTAACGAACTGTCATCCTCTTTTTAGAAATATTCCTCCAACAAGCGGATATTAAAGTTTTACTCTTCCAAAAATATTTCCAACAAACTGATATTATCAAAGCAGCCAGGGGAATTAAAACCTGATAATTGTTTGGTTAGGGTCGCGGTTCATGTTAAATTTTGGTGATACAAAATCACAAATAGAGGGAAAGAAATATGCAAAAGAAAGAAAGAGAAGATTTTGTTTCCCCTAATTAATAGGCATATTGAATATGTTTATTTCTTTCTCTAATTGGCTAATCAAATTATTTTTTGTCATCTAATGCTAACTTGGGCATTAAGTAATTGGTTATATAAATAGAGACTAGAAGAGAGGGTAAATGTATGGTGGAAAATCTATTTGCTAATTCCCTGTTCTCCATCTTTGTTCTTCTTCTTCAACAATTTTAGCCATATAGATATTTGCTCCCTTTCTCAATTTGGTTATTGATTCAATGGTATTTTGTTTATTTTAGCTTTGTTCTATTAATTGTAAACAAAATTTTTGGTGAATCAATAAAGTGGGTGGTTGGGTGGAATATCTTGTCTTATTGCTTTTAATTTCAATTCCGTTTTGTTTTTAATCCAAGTTATCTCTTTGTGATTTGGGTGACAAAGATCCGTTGATATAAGCTTCCACAAAGCGCTGTCATTTTTTGCACAACAGATTGGTATCAGAGCACAGATCATCGCAAAGCTTAGAGTAATTTTGAATTGAAAAATTATTGATGTCGGATATGATTTCGTTTTCGAAGATGGCTATTTTGGATGGAAAAAATTGGGGTATTTGGAAGCCTAAGATGGAGGATGTTCTGTACCTCAATGATCTTCATGATCCGATTGATGGAGATGGAAAGAAGCTCTCTAATGTAGATGAGGGAAAATGGAAGAAGATGGATAAGAAGGCGATTGCTTTGATTCGCCAATATCTTGATGATTCAGTTTTCCATCATGTGGCTAGCTGTGAATCCGCAAAGGCTTTGTGGGATAAGTTGGTATCTTTATATGAGTCAAAAAGTGCTACTAGTAAGGTTTTTCTGGTTCGAAAGTTGGTACAACTGAGATTAGATGAAGAGAAGTCTGTTGCAGAGCATTTGAATGAATTTCAGGATGTAATAAATCAATTGACAAATATGAAGGTCAATTTTGATGATGAGTTACAGGCTCTTTTATTGATGAGTTCGCTTTCAGAAAGTTGGAAAACTTTGGTTATTTCATTGAGTAATTCCAATGCTAATGGAACTATCTCTTTGGAAACTGTTCGAAACAATCTTTTGAATGAGGAGCTTAGAAAAAAAGGATCAGGTATGAAATCAATTCAAAGTGAGGCTATGGTGGCAAGGGACTCGAAAAAAGATACAATTTGAAAGAAGAAGGATGCTAATGGTAAATGAGTCATCACTTGTCATTATTGTAATAAGAAAGGTCACATACGCAGCAAGTGTTATGCTTATAAAAGAGATCAGAAAAAGGCTGCGCATGGTGATACTAGTAGTGATGCACATGCAGGTTTTGCTGAAGGTACCGATAGTGATGCTTTTTATGATGTCCTCTTTAGTGAAAATAAGCCTTGAAAGATGGATTCGGAAGCCAGTTTTCACATTTGTAGAGATGTGAATTGTTTTTCTTCTTATGAGAAGAGTGTCGATATGATTAGGACAGCCAATGGAGAAGAGCTACCGATTTGTGGTATCAGATCTATCCGGTTTCGTATGCATGATGGTGTGGTTAGAAAAGTCTCTGGAGTGAGACATGTACCCACTTGTTCGCTTAATCTTATTTCTCTCGGTCAGTTGGATCGCCGTGGTTGCACTTATGAGACTCAAGGTGGAGTTTTGAGAGCGAAAAAAGGTGGTCATGTAAGGATGAGAGGAGTATTAGAAGAAGGAAACCTTTATAGCTTGGTTGGTTCTGTAGTCGACTATGGAAAGCGAGTGACGGTTGAAGAACCTAGTCCACAACAAGGTGGAGAGGTTAATGTGGTCACTGCTTATGATTCTAGCATTGAGGATCATATTTTAGACAGGGGTCTTCATGTTGATGATGCTCGGGGGATCGATAGTGATCAGGTAATGAGCTCAGATCGAGTGATAGACGGGTGTCGAGTTGCAAAATCCACAAAGACAAGACGGAAATCTTTGTGGTATTACAAACATTTTTGGGACCGGATTTGTGTGGTGCACCTCATGTGGGAGATGCATCGTTTGCAGTCGGTGGTAGAAGTTTGTAATTTGGTATGACTGAGATATAGGGAGTTGTGATAGATCTAGATATGACATGTTTGATATGTTGGAGATATATGATTTTGCATCAAGGTGGAGCGTTAAATTTTGGTGATACAAAATCACAAATAGAGGGAAAGAAATATGCAAAAGAAAGAAAGAGAAGATTTTGTTTCGCCTAATTAATAGGCATATTGAGCATGTTTATTTCTTTCTCTAATTGGCTAATCAAATTATTTTTTGTCATCTAATGTTAACTTGGGCATTAAGTAATTGATTATATAAATAGAGACTAGAAGAGAGGGTAAATGTATGGTGGAAAATTTATTTGTTAATTCTCTGTTCTCCATCTTTGTTCTTCTTCTCCAACAATTTTAGCCATATAGATATTTGCTCTCTTTCTCAATTTGGTTATTGATTCAATGGTATTTTGTTTATTTTAGCTTTGTTTTATTAATTGTAAACAAAATTTTTGGTTAATCAATAAAGTGGGTGGTTGGGTGGAATATCTTGTCTTATTGCTTTTAATTTCAATTACGTCTTATTTTTAATCCAAGTTATCTCTTTGTGATTTGAGTGACAAAGATCCGTTGATATAAGCTTCCGCAAAGCGCTGCCATTTTTTGCACAACAGTTGATTCTTGCTAATAAGAATTATAAAGAATTAAGCACTAGAAAGATAGACGAGTTGATATCCAAAAGATTATGGAAGATCGTCGAAACTTGAAAGTGTCTTCAAAGGGCGAAAGATTCAAAAACTTGACATTAAATGAAGGATGATACTATATGCATCCATCAAAACACTCCTCCCATCCACTTAAAAAAAAAAAATTAATTAAAATTACTTCAAAAACCCACCATGCTTTGATAGAAAAAATTAAACCAAAAATAAAAGGAAAAATTTGCATAATTGAGCAACATAATATAAAAAATGACTTTGATTCTTAATCACATTGATTTCTTCTGCTACCACTTTCAATGGCAAAAGAAAGAGAGGTGATAAATGTTAGTGGGTGATGAGATGTGATTTGGTGTGTAAATAGTATCATGCCAAACGAAAAGGTAAAATTTTACATGATTGGTATTATCGGAGATGTGAAGATTGATGTAAACAAAGAAGAAATAAGCGAAGTAAAGAAAATCATATTGTGTGGATAATTCCTCCTCTTCTTGCATATTGGTATCTGAGCTTTTTTATTCCACTAAAATAATTCTAACAAAAAGGTACGATGAAGTTCGGTTGGTTTTGAGGTAAAAAAACATTAAACCAGACTAGAACCAAAAAAAATGAAAATTGAACTAAACCGAATTGATTTCTGTAATCCAGTTCGTAACCAATTTAATCGAATTAAGTGGTAAATAAGCGAAAATATTATATTATATTATTGAAATGTTCAACTTTCTCAAAGAAAACTCATATTTCCATTTGAAGAGTTTTATCAAGTATTTTTATTTTTACAAGTAAAATTAATACACTTACGATATATAAACTCTTTTCTTTAATTACTAAACCAATTATAGAAAGTATTACAACACTATAAATTTGAATAATATAATAAAAGTTTAGATTAGATCGGTTAAAGCAATGATCTAATATATTATTTTACAAACAAAACTAAAAACCTTTTTAAATTTGTAACCGAATTGAATAGACCAAAATAGACTTATTCAATTGATTAATTTGTTTAAACCGAATATTTCTTCTATTTATCCAAAGCTGTTAAGATTGTCTCGCATGTGGAAATAAGAACGATGGTTTGGAATTGAATAGTATCACATCGCTAAAGCAGATGGAGACGTATTATATATAAATAATATGAGTTTGTAAGAACATAACAATGAGGATTCTTTTTGTTACAATAAATCATATATGGAAATAGGTGCGATATTTGAAACTGGAATAGTCTCACATCACTAAAATTTGATGAAGATGCGGTGTATAAATATGGATTAGTGGATACGTAATTTGCGGGTTTCTTTTGTTACAATAAATTATGTGTCAACTCATATGCGCATACCACGTACTGGAGATGGAAAGTTTGGTCCAACCATCGTTACACAACAAGAGCACCACTGGTTTGAAAAAAATTTAAGCTTATTAATAGAAAGTTTCGAATGTGGATAATGCCGTATTTGCAACTAAATTTAAAATCATTTTCAGATATCGAGCATCGACGAATACGCGGATAGCCAACGCATGTTGAATGTTATCATATCCACGGACGATAAATCCAAAGATATTAATATAACTTTTAATTTAACGTAATTCTTTTTCCAGATCTGATATTCATAGGAGTAAAAAAACAAAAATATATGATAACAAACGATAGTTTTATTGTAGTGATATTTCCCAATACCAATTAGTGGTATTAAAATGTGTAAAACATAAAGTACTTAGCATCGTATTTTATGTGGTGTTAACGGCGTCATGTTATACACTTCCCAGTACCAAATAGTGGTATTGAAAAGTGTAAAACATGGTGTCCTTAACACTACACTAATTTAAAATAGTAAATTTGCATTTATATATACATATAATATAAACTATATATTATATTGATAAAATAGTGGATACCTATGTTTTTTATACTAAAATTCGCATAATATAAACCATTTTCTTAAAGAAACCTGATGGATATTTTTCACTTGCGAATATCTTTATATCCACATCTGTATCCAATTTTTCGTATCCGTTTTCTAGATATAGATGTCGACGGACTTGAGATTTTTCTATTATTTAGACTTAAAAGCATGTCTAAGGCAACATATCTGAAAATATAAAACAAAAATGTCCATTATCCATGAGAATGATTAGCCCACATGTATGCTCTTTACGAGCATGCAAACATCATGCCATGATTAAAAATACTATCAGCACAATAATTAATAAATGCATACATCCAAATTGAAAGTTTATTAATTGGATATACTTATTTGCTTTCATAGAAAAATATTTAAGGTTGTGGTTAGGAAACCGGATCATATAATTTTATATTCAAACTTTTAGTTTGGATATTCCTGTTCAACCACATAAAATAATAGAAGACCTACATGTTTCCGCAAATTCATTTCGTTAGCAGTCATCCACTTACACCATATATCAGTGGCTAAGGAAAATTAAAAGGAGCCTACATACACTTTAGCAACATATCCACATGGTGAGTACAGAGTTAACTGTTCATGCCTTAACCTTGATGGTTATGCGCCCATGTCAACGTCTCATTTGCAGTGTATAGTAACTTTACACGTTAGATCTGCCCCGTTCCTATGTGTCACCATCTTAAGAAATTACAACCACCTATCATTTAATAAAATGAACCGATTAAAATAATTTATGCATGAAGAAGTATGATTGAAATTGTTTGGAAACAGAGAACCAAGCTCCTAAAATTAGCAAGCATTTTACAATGCACTAAGATACACCAGACTATTTAGTAGATTGTTTGCAACAACTATCACAGTTTATAACATCTATGCAACTAATTGAAGCCTACTGTATAAACCTAAAAGAACTTTGGCCCATACTAATTAAAGCCCACATTAAATTGTACATAGCTAAACCCTTTCTTAAGCTTACGGTAGAGAGCAACTAAAAGAAAATGAATTTCCCATATGTAGTTTCCGTTCGCAGACCATAACACGATTTCTTCACAAACTAGTATGCTTATAGTAACGCCGTTATCACTTCTTATGTTGTATACTAATTTTGTTAGACCAATTTATTTTTCATGAAACTTATATGTTACAATTTAAGTGTACAATGTATTACATTAAGTGGGTACAAGACCTTAAATTGACAAATAAAAATATAAAATGTCTCAACAAGTTGTTTTAATTGCATAATATGATTTTAGCTACATAATTAAATTTGCTATATTAAGAACATAATATTCGATCTAAACATGGCTAATTTATAAATTATAACTTGTAATGTCTCACATCGTCTAATATGATATGGTGATGATTATATCTAGGCCCTATCCCCTTAGAAGCTAGCTTCCCCCTTATGATACATCATGCATTGTATTTGGATATAATCTTGTGTTTGTCTGTTTTGTGTATTTTTTTATATGAATTCAATTTTCAAAGATATTATTGACAACAAATTGAACATGATATCTATCATTTATAATTTGACATTATATTGGTACGAGAAAAAAAAATTCAAGTTCCGTCACTAGCTCTACTAATTCACTTTTCTTTTACCAGTCATAATAGTTGAAGTAGTATAGATGAGCTGCAGCTTGGACGCAGCCCAAAACATGCTGCATGGTGTCAAATTGTGTGGATCTCTTCACGGTATCTAGTTCTCACTTAATTTCTAGCCTTTGCGTGTACTAATTAGTGGACTTCTAGCTTTTGAGTGTTAATTAGAAGATATTACATGTATGAAAAATATTGTTTCTACTTTCTATGCATTTTCCTTGATGAAAAGCCAAAGTTGCTATTCTCCCATGTTTTCCCCTAACTACAATAAAATGTTTACATACGTTAGTCCATACATGATTGCTGTAGCAATAATTTCAGGTTATGTTTTTTGTTTTTGTTTTATTCTTATTTGAACAGATAATGTTCGATGTGGCAGTATGAATAAAAATAATCAACACTGATACAATCTGATTCACAGTGTTTAATAGCAGTACGTATCAGTATACCACAAAAGATTTCAAAGAACATATCTATAAATTATAATAGGAAGCTATAATTTGGATAATTTACCTCAAAGTTTGCAGATACCCTATTGCCTCTCAATCCTTCAGTCCTCTCCATGTGCAAAACTAGCAGAGGTTCAATTACAACGAATGAATGTGCTATACCTAGATATATTAACATTCAAGTTATTTCTTTTGATATACTAGCTGTTACTAGGAAGATGTTATAGTCCAACTATTGTAAGATTTGTTACTGAATACCTCCTACTCTCTGATAATATTCTAAAATTATGGACAACAAAAGGAAAACACATACGACAAATAATAGATGTGTGTATGTTGTTTGTGCTGGTATGAAAATGCCAATTAATAACATGCAGTATGTTATGTTCATAACATGAACAAGGAATAAAATAAAAATCTCAGGCAAGAACCTTTGAATAGAATAAAAGGAGTTACTAGGAAGATAAGTTAATTAAAGCTCACATATAGCCTATAGGACCTCTTATTGTAACACATTGCACTATTGTAAAAATGTTCCAACCATATATTTATATTGCGAAGCACTTAAATTATTTAAATTTTAAGTTACTAAGGTACAACAGCATGCACATTCACAAATAAAAAATGTTCAAAAGATATACACTTCAGTGAACTTTTTGATGCACTTACATGTCTGATATAATCTGGAGTACATGATACGAATTGATCTAAAAAGGATGGGAAATCTAGTACAGATTTGGGGTTTGAAGAATATGTAAATTGTGCTCAAATTTACAATGCTCTAATTCTCATATCATTAGTTCATACTTACATACGTAACCAAGCGAAACCAACAGGAAGATTCACCCCACATTTGAAGATAACAATTAATAACTAATTAAAGAGCAAGGTTCAACAGTTTTAGGGCCACCACAGTAAAATCATAAGACAAAGAAGAAAAGAGATATTGGTATTACCTACGTCCATAGCAAGGTACATAACAGCTGGCCATTCTCAATCGCACTTGGGATCACATGCAGTGAAACCTTATGCCACAATCAGGTACGAAACTGATATTCGGCGCCGCAGACTCGGCTGATTTTGTACCAAATGCGCTGAAGAATTTTATTAAAGTTTTGTAGGGTCTGATGCTGTACACGAAAGTGGAAGTTTGATCTAACATTAAGGCTTTAACATCTTCCAAATTGGGGATGTAGCTCAAATGGTAGAGCGCTCGCTTTGCATGCGAGAGGTAAACGGTTCGATCCCCTGCATCTCCATTATTCACGGACCTTTTACCCCGATTGCCCCACATACTTCGTCCTCCTTTTGAATTTATTCTATTCCTCCCTATACTCGGGATTTCCAATTCCTCAAATATTTTTGCCATTAAATCTCAGCTTTATTGACATTTATGCTTGGATTTGTTCAATTTTTGAATCCAAATTCAGATACCGGATTGAACTGACGTTCACAAAGCTGTTTAATTGACTGCTTGGGAAGGAGATGAGAATTTCAACGGTTTGACTCCATCCTGCTGCTAAAACCACAAATTTATGCATGCTCAAACTTGTGAAACCTCTACCACCACTCGTACAATCTGTCGCTATATCTACCATTTTGACTTTGATTTATTGTTTCTAATACCTGGTCCCTTTTCAAATTTAAATAGCCAATCGTCATTTCCATGCTACCTGTGACTATTGATATGGAGATAATGTGTCGACTAGGCCTGTCAATGAATATTCGAAAAATCGGAAATCCGTCCCAGTCCGTATTCGAAAATATGGATATTATCCGATATTCGAAAAGCGGATGCGGATATCCGATATTCGAAAGAGATTTCGGATGCGGATACGGATATGAGCATATCCGTATCCGAAAAACATCCGTCCGATCCGAATTAATTATAATAAAAATTGTTATTAATATTGATTTATTATTTAAAGGTACCCTATGTTTAAAATTTATTTGAAAATTAAAGGCAACGACCCAAGTCCACCAAACTAAATTAAAGGCAACGACCCAAGTTCACCAAACTAAATTAAAGGCAAAGGCAACAGTGTGGTAACTGGCATTCACTTCAAAGCTCAAACGGCAATTACTATTTACTAATTTACTCAATTCAATTCTTACAGTTACAGCCGCCGTTAATAAAAGAAATCTCAGAACCCTAAATCGCAGTAACCCTAAATCAAAACAACCCATCACTCTGAAGTCGCTCTGCCGCAGTCGCAGCTTCGGCTCCGGCCTTTGTTCGAAACCTCGCGGCTCACGTGAGTCGCCTCGCAGCTTCGGCTCGCAGTCGCAACTTCGGCTCCGGCCTTTGTCATGTTATTTACGCCTATTTAGTTCATCAAACGAAGTTTCATCTTCCCAGCAGTAAGTTTTTCATTAATTTTTCTTTTTTAGATTTCTGATGTTAAAATTTACAACAATTTCATCCAACAAATGCGTTGAAATAATCAAACCGCAAGGCCTTCGAATTAGTACATGAAAATCAGATCAATCTAAGATATTCGATATTCTATTTAAGTGTACATTCACATGGTGTTGCTGTATTAATTAATTTATATGTACACACATCATTTGGAAATATGAGTAAATGGTAAGGAATGCTGAAAGAAATAATCACGTAAGTATCACATAGGGGATATTTAATACTTTAGCCTAAATTATTTCAAAATAAGCATTGTTTATTTAAGTTCTTGTTTATTTGATTATTTTTATTCAGACCTTGTGTTTATCAAGCACAGGTATTTCATGCGTGTTTCTTCTCATCTGGGCATATTACTATTTTAATCGTTTATAATTATTTTATCTACTTTATTGTTCGAATGAAAGGAAAATTCCCATTTAATTTTCTGAAAATAAAAGCAGCAATTACTGCACTATTTTTGTATTCGTTTTGGGAACTTCGACTAAAGGATGTTTCAGATGATGGTGTCATTATCTGCAACAGAAAGAAATGCATTATTTAGAAGTGAATTTACAACAGAAAGAAATGCTACAGTGCGTAGCGTAAATTTTGCAGTGGACAATTCGCCTGTGATATATATTTCCATGTGTCAAAGCAGAGTTTTATATTTAAAAAACATCCATTTCTTGTTTTAAAAATTAATTGAGGAAAACAGTGATATTGTTGAATGTTGATATCCTTTTCCCAGTTTGGCCTAAATTGAAAAGGTAGTTGCCCATTTAAATCATATTTATTGACCTGGAACTTCTCCTCATTTGATGATTTACAGATTAATCTGTTTAATCTTTCTTACAATTGTTCTATGAATATTTACAGATTTTTAAAAATGGAAAACACCTCGTCAAGTTGTAGCAGTAAATCTGTTGCATGTGCTGCATCAAATGCTTGTGTCAAAGATAACATAGCTGTGCTAGAAACTACGGGCTCTAGTGCGCCACCAACTCAAGTTATTCCAGCTAATGAAGAAATATCTGCACCTTTGAATATAAAGCCCTTAAAATCCGATGTATGGAAAGATTTTGATAGAGAAGTGTTAGATGGTAGTAATTGTATTAAGGCAACTTGTAGACATTGTTTAAAGATATTCAATGGAGTCACTTCATTGGGAACAACGCATTTGAAAAATCATATAAAAGTTTGTCCCAAAAATACTACCAATAAAAGATTATCCGGACAACAACTTTTGAGTACTAAAAAGTCTCCCAATAAACCATTCAAATTAGCTAGTTGGAAGTTTGATCAAAGTAGGACTCGAATGTGTTTTGCTCGTATGGTTGCCAAACATGATTATCCATTCAATATGACTGAACATGTTTACTTTCAAGAATTTGTTAAGAGTATTAATCCAACCGTTAAGTTCTATTCTAGAAATACAGTTCGTTGTGATGTGTTGAAACTTTATGCTGATATGAGAACTGAATTACAACAGATGTTTGATAGTTTGTCTACTCGTGTTAGTCTCACTACTGATTTATGGACATCTGAACATCAGAATATAGGTTATTGTTGTATAACTTGTCATTACATTGATGATGAATGGAAATTGCAAAAAAAGATAATTTCTTATTATGAAATGCCTTCTCCACACACTGAACTTGCACTTAGTGCTGCTCTTAAAACAAAACTATTGCATTGGAATTTGGATGAGAAATTATTTTCAAATACTGTCGATAATGCATCGAATAATGATGTTATGATAAGAGATCTCAAGGCATGGTTAGATGGTAAAGGGGTCTTGATTTCAAATGGTGATCTGTTTCATATGCGTTGTTGCACTCATGTCTTGAATTTAATTGTGCAAGATGGGTTAAAAGCAGTACATGGTCTTATTATAAAGATAAGAGAAAGTGTTAATTTCACAAAGTCTTCACAGTCTAGAAAACAAAATTGGGAAAACGCATTGGCACAAACTAGATTAGTTGGAAAAGGTGTTTCTTATGATGTTCCAACGCGATGGAACTCAACATACCTTATGCTTGAAAGTGCGATTGAATTGCGTCCCGCGTTTGAGCGATTAGTTGAGTTAACTTCAGATTATATAAGTTTGTCTTCTAGAGAAGAATGGGAGATAGGAAAAAACATTTGTGAATGTTTGAAAATCTTTTATGATGTAACTCTCAAATTTTCAGGTGTTAAATATCCAACAGCGAATTTGTATTTTAAAAGCGTGTGTGATATATATGAAAGTATTACTAGTTGGGAGCTAAGTGAGCATGATTATATTTGTTCCATGGCACAAATGATGAGAGTTAAATTTGAGAAATATTGGAATACTTGCAATTTAATGATGAGTATTGGAATGGTTTTCGATCCTCGTTATAGAATGGCTTACATTGAATTTTTCTATGATTTGATTTATGGGGAAGATGCACAAGTTCATGTTAGGAAAATCAATGATTGTTTGAAATCTCTTTTCTATTTATATGAAGAAGAAAGTGCATCCTATAAAAATGTATCTTCTTCTTGTGCATTGGATGATAATGTTAATCATGGTTTAAAAAAGAGAACAAAAATGGATCTTAAGTGGAAAAATTATAGAGAACAAAAAATTGGAAGTTTGCAAAGTTCAAAGACCGAGCTTGACAAGTATTTGAAAGATGAATTATTGCCGATGGATGAGGATGACGACAACTTTGATATTTTAATGTGGTGGAAAACAAATTGTCCTACATTTCCTACTCCCGCAAAGATTGCTCGTGATATTTTAGCCGTTTCCGTTTCTACCGTAGCATCCGAATCATCGTTTAGTAGCGGTGGTAGATTGATTACCGAAAATAGATCCTCATTATCTCCTGACATAGTGGAAGCATTGAGTTGTATTAAGGATTGGTTATCATCGGACATAGGTTAGTTATTATTACATACTAAAATTATTTTAGAATTTTAACCATTTAATATAATCAGTTTTTTATTTAACAGGTAAAGATATAGAGCTTGTAGATGAAGCATCAACCCTAACATAAACCATCTATCGAACGAGGTAATTTTTTTTGTTTCATTTATGTGCTGAGCAGCACTTTCTATGTTTATTTGTATTTTTTGCGATTTTGATTAGAATGATTTGCCACATTACTGCAGTCAATATTTTTTGCGATTTTGCTTAGAATGATTTGCCCACTCTTTCCATTCTTTAGCAGCACGGTTAAAATGAGACACATGCAATTCATTAAACATACACATATAATTAATTAACACCCTATATACTATGGGAAAAATCACAGTGCATTGACATTAAAAGATTTGGGAGATGATTTATCTGAGGTTAATTAATGCATACAAAACGCAGTTGGAAAAACAAAAGATTTGAGATATAATATCTGACCTGCAACATAGATAGATATGACAAGAAAATAATTGTGATCACTGCATTCGTGAAGTGGATGCAAATATACTAAAGTGCAAACTGATCAACATTATAATTGATCAACATTATAATTTGGTGGAGAATAACTAGGAGACACTAGAGCGTCCATACTCTAACATTATAATTTAGTGCTGCATTCAAAAGAAAGATTCTGATGTTTGTTTTAACTTCGTCTTCCTCTTGTTTGGTCTCTGGTCCGAGCTAATTTCGTGCGTTAAGCCTCCGTTGCATGCTAAATTAAACTCCTTTTTGTTTCAGGGCTGCTTGTTTTATTAAAATAATGGAGTTTAAAGCTGGAAGCGGTACACAAAATGACTCTGCTTCATCCATTGAGAGCAATGCTCTTTGAGGTATGCCATTTATTGTTTATATTATACATAAAAATGCTAATATGTGTTAATCATACTTGTGTATAGAGACTGATGTTTAGCGTTTCTAGTTTATTGTTGACATACTACCATTCTAGTTTTCATGGTTAATGTGGATTTGTTGAAATAATAAAATGACTGGCTTTTAACTTAACATGGAAAGAATTTAGGAACTAAGTTATATGCCTCAAGGATATGTGTCCATGAGATGTTTCTTAGATGCACTTGGTCAATACAATGAAAACTTTAGTCATTATTATGGTTTTGTCTGTAGATTTCTTCTGATACAAAATGTTCAATTTTGCTTTGTATGGTGAAGTTACATTGCAATTGAATGATTAGATTGTACTAATTTCAATTCTTTTGACAAGGTTTACTAATTTCAAGTTTCAATTAAAAATCTTTTTGATAATGTTTACTAATTTCAATTCTTTTAATAATGTTTACTAATTTTAAGCTTCAATTAAAGATCCTTTTGACAATATTTACTAATTTCAAGCTTCAATCAAAGCTACAATTCCTTTTTACACATTACTAATTGAATGATTTATTGTGCCGATAGATTTGATTTTGATTAATTTAAAATTGATTTAATATGATATCTGCTTAGTTTATTATCAATCAATTTTTCCTATAGTTTATTTTCCAAAGATTAACTTCTGTAAACTCTTATTGTTTTTGTTGTATTTACATAAAATTTAGCTAAATGTATAGAAAAGTACTTATATAGATTGGGGATAGGAGATAATTTTGGCAATGTTAATATAAAATCAAGGTTATAAAATATTGCGGCATAAAAATACAAAAATGGTATTATATTGATTGTACAGAACTGTATTCACATCATTTGAAATGTAGATAGCCTACACAGATCTAATTTATAGTAGCTATAATATATTTATATTGATTGTACAGAACTGTATTCACATCATTTGAAATGTAGATAGCCTGCACAGATCTAATTTATAGTAGCTATACTATATTTATATTGATTGTACAGAACTGTATTCACATCATTTGAAATGTAGATAGCCTGCACAAATCTAATTTATAGTAGCTATACTATATTTATATTGATTGTACAGAACTGTATATAAATGCAAGTAAAACTATAAAGGAAATATCAATAAGATTACCATATTTGTATTAGTTGAAACGTAGGCACATAGTATACGACTATTCTACCTAAGTTGCCTCAAATAATATAAATATGGTATTATGTATTCTTAACTCATTACTGTAGAAAAATATCGGATGAAGATATTTGAAACACCTGAAACAGCCTGTGACAGTTTTCAAGAATATTGCCATATTTACAAACGTTCCTGGTAAAAGGTAAATGTATATTTAAAAATCAACTAAATGCAAACAAACCTATACAAACTAATAACAATGCAGGGGATTCTCATCTTTGCACAGCTGTACATGCTATTGGAATTATTGCCTTATTGGATCATATTTTTGCCATGCTTTGTTTTATAGGATCGTGTGGTAAGCTCATGAGTTTGAAGATAGAACAAAGAATTGGATGTTCATTCTTCACTTTTGCAAAGAAACCGGATGCTTATTCGTCACTTTAGCTATGTTTGTTTAGGTTGTGTGGTTAATTATTTAAATTGTATAAGCTAATTAATTATGTATTTTGTAACACTATTATGATTTTGTGTGGATTGTTTGTTGTTAACTTAGAAACTGAAGTATATTGGTTTGTCGATTGATTGTTATTTGAATGCTATGAATTCTAATTTTTTGATTAAAATTTTCATTATATTATAATTCTCAATCTAGTTTTCGGATGCGGATTTTCGGATATTCGGAAATATCCGCATCCTATTTTCGGATGCGGATATTTTCGAGATATCCGCGGATGCGGATACGGATGTTAATTTTTGAATATCCACGGATATCGGATGCGGATGCGGATGTAGATTTTAATTTTCGGATACGGATACGGATGCGGATATAGCCATATCCGCATTCGTTTGCATCCGTTGACAGGCCTAGTGTCGACCAAAGGATGGTAATGTTTGGAGCATGTTTGCAAAATTGTGAATATGCTTGTTAATGGGCAGATTTCGGTCCGAGTATTATAAAATCCGAACCCAAGTCCAATTACAATAATCAAAACCCGAGCCCGGTTCGAACCGGCATGGTATTTTAACCCAATATTCGAGCCCGGCTCGTAGGGCTTTTTAAGCCCGCTGGGTAATAACCATATACCTAACTCAGAATATTTATATTAAAAGCATATTTTAAAACTGCAACTTTGGTAAAATTTGTATACAAATAATGTTAACATATAAATTGAACGGTGATGTATTGAAGCTCATAACAAAAGTATGCAAAAAACATTTATATGTAAACAAACAAAATGGTAAATAAATAACATACACACTTATGTTTTAATACGACGAAAAAATAATAGTCGGTCGGATCTTAACCGGGTTTTGATAAACTGTACCCAACCCGGATCGGGCCTAAGTCGGACTTGTGTAGTAAAAGGCAAAACTCATACCCGCATAAATAGGCCAGGTTCGAACCGAGCTCGAGCCGAAACCCGTACCATTAACATGCCTAACTGTGAACAATATTTAGCATGTTCGGCCAATTTGAACATTCGGCATGTCAAGGTTTAAACTGGTAAATCAGTTCTTATGCGCCATTTAGACATAACGGTAAGAATTAAACTGTTGGTGCTTGATAATTCAATTCTTCCTCCATCAAACTTAAACACCCAAATCCAAACTTCTCAAGCCATTTTAGCATGACAGGATCGTTTTAGCTCAATATAAAATAAAGTGTGGATCCAAAGAAGTTTGTTCGGCAACTCATATTTGGATAACCATTGTTAACAAGAATGTCAATACCTCAAAGTGAAGTTTGTAGAATAAGTGATCTCTTTGAAACCTTCTTTTGATGGAGGTGAATGTAGCTTATACCCTTTATTAAGTAAGATGGTTAAAATCACTTCGCTAACACCCTTTCGACCTGGTTGAAAGGCTGATTTCTTTATGAGAATTCCTTCCGAATTGTTTGGTTCTTGACCCAGTCGGAACCACCTTTCGAAGTAGCCAAGGCGGCTGTAGTTGGGATTGAATTGCTTTGAGAATTTGGTTAAACTGAGTGGGTTTCGACCTCGTTGAAAGGACGAGCTTACACTTTATTTTGGCATTGAGCTAAAACTCTCTGAATACAAGTATGTAAAGGGTTTCGACTTAGTCGAAGGGTAACCTTTCAACTAAATAAAGACGTCGAATAACAATAGTCGTAAGAGGATAGAACTTCGTAGTTGCAGCATAATCAAGATTATCATAATCTCTCTTTTTATTGAACCGAGATGAACAAATTGACCAAATCTTCAATTTGATTTGGGAAACAGGGTTTACAAGCCTCTGAAAATATAAGTAAGAAGTGGATGAAAAATCGGATCCACAAAGCGGGTTAGCACCTTTCAATCGAGTGCTTTCAATGCGGTCGGAAGATTTGCTTTCCTGCTTTCGTACGCATCTCTTGATTTGTTATATGATCGCCTTTTTGTTGCTACCGAAGATGAACTTCTTTCTGTCTTGCTTTATTTCCTTTCGACTTCGTCGAAATGTATTGCCTGATTGTCTTCGACCTCATCGAATGGTTTAATGATGCGCTCTTCATTTGGATGCTGATGTGCCGTGTAAGTTGGCCTGGGTGCTGGACTTCGATGTTGTCGAAACATGTCCCAGGGTTTCGAATGAGTCGAAACGCCCTTTGATGTAAGTGTCTCCCCTTGCTAGTGTGGAACCTCATTATTCGGTGTTGGTGTATGCCAAGTCTTTTCTTCATAGATGATAGTGGCCTTAACAAATCAGAAAGGATGTCAAATGCTTTCGAAAGGGCTGATCTTGCCAAATATTTTTCTAATGAACATAGATGAAGACGAAACCATTCGTTTCGAATGGTTTGGAGCAAGCGAAATGCTGAAAATATGTTATTTTTTGCCTTCGAAAGGTAGATTTTAACCCCGTCGAAAGCTCTTTGCTTACCTAAAACTTTGCCACAATGTCTTTTTGACCCCTTCGAAAGGTGCAGATGATGCCATCATCTTCTTGTTGAAAGATTTATCCAATTGTTGAAGTAGGCCATCCTAATTCCTTGTGATCTACATCAATTCTCTTGTTCCTTCTTTCATACTTTTATTCTTGCGAATATTTTCTGGATAAATATTTAGCCCCTTAGTATGAAAGAAGCTTTTGTTCTTTGGACAAAAACTCCAAAGAATTTCTTTCTTTATTTCCTGCAAAACAGATAATAACTTTTATCAGGATCAAAACCTTATTATGAAACCTTATTGGACAACCTTAAACTTATTATGCTAACGTTCAAAGTATTATTTGATGATGTATTTTGAATAATGCACTCTAGATAATACATGATCAAAGCTCTTTTGACTTATCACCTAGTTAGTAGGTATCGGCTTAAATAGATGAACCCTTCACGAGAGCTATTATTCACTCCAAGTCTCTCTTTCTTGAATTAAGTTTTCTTCAGCCGTCAGGTATTTGCTTCTTGTTTGAGGTGGTTTTTACCTTGTGCCTTCACTATAACCTACTGTCATCCCCTAACCTTTGACAAAATCTCATCTTAATATTGATAAAATTTCGCATCGAATTCCAATTCAAAAGTTCAATGGAAAATTCACGAATCATTATTGAAATTCAGTAAACGAAACAAAAATTCATAAACTAGAAGTTCAATAAGAAATCATTATGGAATTCCCATAAAGAAATTAGGAGTATGAAATCCACAAAATACCATACAAATCAATCAGAAAATTTAAAATCCTCCAAAATCATAAATTCGGTAGGAAATCATCATAATTCGATACGAAATCTAAGAATATGAAATTCATAAATCATCATCAAAATTGATAAGGAAATTTAGGATTTCTAAAATTAGAAGTCCAATAAGAATTCATCTAAAAATTCGACAAGGAAATAAAAAATATGAAATCCACAAATCACCAGAAAACCAATAAGGAAATCTAGAATTCACAAAATTTGAAATCCAATAAGAAATCTACAAAAATCCTATAAAGGAACTAGGAATTATAAAATCCACAAATCGTCATAAAAATTGACAAGGAAATTTAGAATCCACAAAGGCAGAAATCCGATAAGAGACCATCACAAAAATCCAAGGATATGAAAGTCGTAAATTATCCTAACAATCAATAAGGAAATTTAAAATTCACCAAATCAGAAAATCGTCATAAAAAGGAACCAAAAATTCACAAACTCGGGAGTGCGATCAGAATTTTGTTAAGATCTAATCTGCCAAACATACTACAAAGTCAGAAATTCAATAAGAAATCTATAGATCATCATGGAAATTCAACAAAAGAGTCAAGAAATCAAGAATTCATAGAAACTGAAGATCAATAAGAAACCATTATGAAAATCCAAAGGAGAATGGAAATCCATAAATCATCACAAAAGTAATGAGGAAACTTGGAATTTATGGATCTAGAATTCAACAAGAAATCATTAAGAAAATCCAGCAAGGAGACTAGGAATATGAAGCTAGTAAATCAACATAAAAGTAAATTGTGGAAATTTTGGATTCACAAAACCCAATATGAAATCTTCATGAAACGAAATAAAGAACCTGAAAGTTCACGAAAACAATAATTCATCCAAAATCTCATCAGGATCCCATTCGACAAATAGATTATTTAAAAATTCATCCAATGTAAGCATAAAATTAGAAATCTGTGTAGTAATAGTAGGTTTAAGAAAAAGATTCCTAGACCTATAAATTAGTAGTATTATTGTTATATTGGAGTCGAGTAATTCTGTAAGTCATGCAATCACTCAGAATAGTGGTTCTGTATTATTTCTTAGCCATTCAGTAGTGTAATGGTTCAGATAACATATTAATATATATATATATATATATATAGACACACACTCTCTCTTCTATCTTAAAGGGATACCTTATTTCTAAGGATCCACGAGCGGTTTAATCAATCTATCTTCGAATGGAGTCACTTTCACCCTGGTAAGAATTTGTTATATATTCCGTTCCTTTAGCTTTTGTACAAATCTTTGCTTTCCATTTTAAGTTATGGATCTTCTTATCTATTTTCTTGTCTCGTGTTCTCTTTTAGGATGCAAGTTTCTTAACTCTTTGTTGTGGGCGCCACTTTTCAAGCATTGGAAGTCTTGAAATTTGCTATCTCAAATTTGGCCCTTTCTGATTATGAATTTGGTTTCTTTGTCTGTTATCGATTATGGCATTGGACATCTTTATCCTTTTTCCTTTGCATGTATCCCTCTCTTAGGTTTCAACTTTGTCCTGGTTGGTGGATAGATTTCTTTCTTGAACCCTTTATTCTCTTGGGTTTGACAGATTTTTTTTAGGGTTGTAGACTTCTTCATCTTTCTTCATTTGCTCGGTGCCTCTTCTGGGCTTTCGCTGAGTTGACCTTCCTCCAGAAGGTTGTTGATGGGTGCTTGTCCAGACTCTTCCCCCAAGAGGTGAGTTGAATGTGAGGGGTTTTGTGCCTCTCTTTAGGAGATGCTACAGATTGGTCGTAGGCTTTTGGTGGGTATAGGACCCCCCCTCCCTCTAGAAGGTGCTATGGATTGGCCATAGGCTTTTGGTGGGTACAGGACCCCCTCCCTCTAGGAGGTGCTACGAATTGGCCATAGGCTACCCCGTCTATTTAGGAGGTGCTACGTATTGGCCATAGGCGAAAACTTTGAGTATGAAAATCGTTTTTGGCGAATTGAAATTCTTTTTGAACATTGGCTTCCTCTTGACAGAAAGAATTTTTGTAAATGATCCCTTCTAATTTATCGAGGGATTACTTTCTGAAAGAGCTTGGAAGTACAAGAATCTTTTCTTAATGCTGCCTTCCATAAGGGTTTTCAAATCATTCTCATAGTAGAAACACAGATCTCAAATAGAAGACTGAAAGGTCAAGATTCATGAACCAATGCTCTTTTAGTCGAAAATAGGATTCTCTCATCTAATTTTTTTTTATCAATAAGCTTTCGATAGCTTTAAAGCTTTTCTTGAAAATAAATAGACTTTTCCTTGCCAATGGTTTTAGAAAACTTTAAAATATTGAGATTGCTTTGTAAGAAATCCTTTGTGTGCATTTACTAATGCTATGCAGTATCTTTGGAAGATTATATAAGTCGGTTCTTGGAATAGATAGATACTTTTTTCCCAGGTTGTAGGGTAATTGAAAATAGTCTTTCTTTGAAGATACGTTTGAGAAATTTCACTTAGTAAAATAATTTGTCGAAAATAAAATAGGAGTACATTGTTTTCTCCTTCAGATAGATTACCATACCTTGGTAAGTATTGCTCTGTAGCATAATGGTCTATTTGTTAGTTTTTCTATAATAAAAAATTGATGGAGGATAATTAGTGGTCCATGGTTTCATGAGAGCGGGTCTTTGTATTGCATTGACTCCATCATTGGTAGTGATTTTGTATCAAGCATTTAAGCTGACTTTCTAATGTAATTGGAAATTTGTTGCGCTCTAAGAGTATGTTGAATGCCATGGGCTAGTTTTGTTTTTCACCTGTAAAGACACTCGAATTTTGTATTAATATATTACCAACTCTAAGTACAATTCAAAGCAAAGAAAATTTATAGTAAACAAATGCTGTTAGGTCTCATAGCCCGATCAGTGTCTGTAGGAGAAGTGATTATTCTGACTTTCCATCAAGGCTTTAAAATGGTTGACTTACTCCTTTAGGGGTAGGAAATCTTTTAATCCCTTTTGACAAACTCTTTTAAGAATCCAGACTTGATTAGGTTCTGAAATTTCTCCAAAACATTGCAATTGTCAGTTTCATGTCCATTAACTTTATGATAAGCATAATAAGTCCTTCCTTTTTTAGGCTCAGCGGGCGTCCTTATCTTGTAGGAAATGGAGAAATTGTCATCGTCTTTTGTTACGGAAAAGAAATAGGAGAGGGTTTGTTTAATTCAACTGATCTGGATTTAGATGTCACCATTTGGGATTTTTTCTATTTTCCTTCTTTTTAGTTCTCTTATTGGGATGATTGCGTCAAGTTTCTCTATCTCCTAGTTTTGCTGAGATTTCATCATAGCATGATGCATTTCATCCATCTGAATAAACTTTTCAACTTGGAGATAGAAATGTTGTAGATCCTTACATCCATGAATACGAAGTTCCTTCCAAAAAGGAGTTTGTTTGATTATCTCTGAGCGAACTGTCATTAGTTTTTCTTAGTCGGTCGTGTTTTCGACCTTCTATGCTTTCACGTTAAATCTTTTAATGTATTCGCCAAGTAATTCCTCTGGCCTTTGTTTGATATTAGCCAACACATAGGAATCTATTATTGGATCTCTATATATGTGAAATCACGCTTTGAATTCATAAGAAAATTGTTCCTAAGAATGGATGGTTTTTGCTTGATAATTCTAATAACATTTAATAGCTACTCCTTGAAAAGTTGCCACGAAAATCCTACAACTAATTGCCTTAGAAACATTATAGTAATTCATTCTTACTTCAAAAGCTACTAAGCGATCCTCTGGGCCAGAGGTTCCATCATACTTTTGTGGAGGAATTTGAATGTGAGGAGGGATACTTATTGCCATTATTTCTTCGGAAAAAGGAGTCTCTTGCAAGATAATATCTTTCTCAAGGTTAGGAATTCCTTTTCTTTTAGCATGTTCATTATTATTTGACATAGGATGTCTTTTTATCAGCCTCATTTCCGTGGTAACTTTTACTACTCCTTTGGATTGGACTATTTGATTGCTCGAGGGACCTTTTTGCTTGACTTTTCTAGTTTAACTCTTCATCTTTTACCTCATTCAGAGGTTGTGTTTCATTTTTCATCCATAATCCTTAATGATTCATGAGATGGACCCCTTCAAAAAACTCCTGCATTGCTATCATTTGTTGTTGTAGATTCTGGATTTTGATCTCATTTTTTCCCAAGCTTATTAAGGTTAACGGTTGCCCAATTTCCATATTCTCTAGGTTGAAGTTTGGGACTATATTATTTTCCAAAATTGATTGTGGCAAAGCTTCTTCGTTCGAGATGTCATTATCATTCCTTGTTCCTTCCAACTTCTTCTTTTGAACGAAGAACTTTATGCAATTAATCTGTGTTGAAAGTTATAAGGGATCGAAGGTTCAAGTCCTCCTTCTAGCGCCAAAAATGTTAACAAGAAAACTTATCAACACTACAAAGTGAAGTGTGTAGAACAAGTGATATCTTTGAAACCTCCTTTCGATGGAGGTGAAGGTAGCTTATACTATTTGATCAAGTAACATGTTAAAACACTTCAGTAACACTTTTCAACCCGGTTGAAAGACTGATTTGTCTATAAGGATTCCTTCTGAATTGTTTGGTTCTTGACCCAGTCGGAACCACCTTTCGAAGTAGCCAAGGCGGCTATAGTTGGGATTGAACTGGTTTGAGAATTTGATTAAATTGAGTAGGTTTCATCCCCGTTGAAAGGATGAGCTTACACTATATTTTGGCTTTGAGTTAAAACTCTCTGAATACAAGTATCTAAAGGGTTTTGACTTAATTGAAGGGTTACCTTTCAACTAAATCGAGACGTCAAATGACAATGGCCGAAAGAGGATAAAACTTCCTAGTTGCAGCATAATCAAGATTGTCATAATCTCTTTTTCTATTGAACTGAGATGAAAAGATTGACTAAATCCCCAATTTGATTTGGGAATTAGGGTTCACAATCTTCCGAAAATATAAGTAAGAAGTGGATGAAAAATCAGATCCCCAAACATGACTCCTGGGGTCTTATTTATAGGTGCGGGTCGACAACTTTTGACCGAGTGCTTTCGATGTGGTGGAAGGTTTGCTTTCCCGCTTTCATGCACATCTCTTGATTTACAGCTTTCGACTTAGTCTAAAGAGTTATATGATCGCCTTTCTATTGCTGCCGAAGATGAACTTCTTTATGTCTTACTTTATTTCCTTTTGACTTCGTCGAAAGGTATTGCCTGATAGTCTTCGACCTTATCGAAAGGTCTTGTGATGCGCTCTTCGTTTGGATGTTGATGTGTCGTGTAAGTTGACATGGGTGTTGGACTTTGATGCTATAGAAACATGTCCTCCTAGGGTTTCGAATGATTTGAAACACCTTTTGCTGTAAGTGTCTCCCCTTGCTAGTGTGGAACCTCATTCTTTGGTGTTGGTGTGTGCCAAGTCTTTTCTTTATAGACGATAGTAACCTTAACCAATTCGGAAGGCTGTCAAATGCTTTCGAAAGAGTTTCTTTTGTTGAATATTTTTTTAGTGAACATAAATGAAGATGAAACCATTCGTTTCGAATGTTTTGGCGCGAAATGTTGAGAGTATGCTATTCTTTTCCTTCAAAAGGTATATTTTGACACCATCGGAAGCTCTTTACATACCTAAAAATTTGTCGAAATGTGCTTTTGACCCCTTCAAAAGGAGCTGCTGGCGCTATCATCTTCTTGTTGAAAGATTTATCCAATTTTTGAAGTAGGACATACTAATTCTTCTGATCTTCATCGATTCTCTTGTTCCTTCTTTTATGCTTTTATTCTTGAGAATATTTATTGGATAACAACCATGTTCGATTGTTTCTGGCTTTCTCTGACTTGTACATCATTACTATTGTAAGTTTGGCTCTTTAGAATCATCCTCCATTATTGTTGGATGCTTGTGTATCTATAGAAATAAAAGTGTGTAGGAGTCAGACGAGAAAATAGGCAGCTCTTCTTATATAGTCCGTCCAGTTGGGTACTTTCCATATTTACCAGATGTGATCGAATCTTTCTATATATACTAGATTTCCTTTCCCTAAATGCTATGCTCAGTATAGTAAAAGTAGGCCTATTCGACTGTAGTTGATTTGGTAGTCATACATAGAGGCTTTTCAGTCAAGTAAGGAGCTGCCCCTCTTTCGTTCAACGTTGAAATATGCCAGACATGATTTCTTGTCCGGTCGTTGTTCGGCTTTTGGCCTTTTGCATTGCATTCCTTCCTTTGTCTTTGCACTTGACTTGAGTCCTTTTTTTTCCTTTTTGACTTGAGTAACTATCTTGACCCTATCACTACTTGGGTGAAATGGCATATAACACTATGCGTTTTAGGTTCCTTATCAGACCGTTTCTTCCATTCTGTAAAATTATTATGCTTGGCAAGAATTGAACCCCTGATCTTTCTGTTGGAACCTCAACACATAACCACTTGAGCTACACACATTTTTGTGCCATAACTCCTCTACTTTAAGTCAGAACTAAATGAAACTTAGACAGGTAGCTTCGTATCATTGAGTAGAATATTGCAATGCCTTTAAATGTTTCATTGCTTCAAGTTGGTAGTTGCTCTCTGTTATCCTGCCTTTTGGCATGGCAGTGATACCATGAAGTTGGCTAAATGGATTTACGATCATCAAGGCAGGAAGCCTAGAGAGGTGATTGTTAGGTTCAGAGATCGGTTATAAGAAAGGCTACGGATGATAGTTAAGCGGATTCAAGCAAGCAGCGTCTAAGAAATGGCTAAGTATGGATTTGCACTCTCCTAGATAGGGAATTGGATCAATATGGTTTGGAACAGATCAGATCAGACCACAATGGCTATGGATCACTCAGATTGGCAGTTCAACTCAAAGATGATCGCTCAATATCTCAACAAACATCGAGAAACTATGCAAACAACTATGGAAACACGAAGAGGAAGTAGAGGAGGCCCACTACAACCGATCACGTGGCGCCACTTGGCTCATACCACCGACCGGTGCCAATTCCCATAGAAGGCCTAGGTGGGCCTTAAACTTTTTAGATTAGTTCATCTTGGTCTTAGGCTTCTGTAGGAAGATTTTCAGCTGAATATTTTAGCGTCTTCTTTTATAAATATAGGACCATTAACGTATTGCAAGGGACCTTCTTTTGGCTCTTCTTCATTATTTCTCCTTCCTCCCGCCATTAATTTTCTAAGGCAAAAAAAATGTAACTGTAATTCTACAATATAAAAAAAATGAAAATTTGAGTGGATGTAGGCCAGAGTTTGCAGAACCACCATAGAATTCGTGTATTCATTACTTTTTTGCTTATAAATCTTTGATTTGTACATTTAATTCTCGATCTGAAAATTACGAATGGATTTGTGGTGCTTTCATACTGTTTGGATGTTGGCAGCCATGCCAAAATTTATGTGCTTTCACTGAGAAGACTTGCACCAGCGGATTCGGAAGTTTGAATCTCTGATTTAGAAGCTTGGATACTTAGACCATGGAATCAATGGTGAGACAATCAGCAAGGAGACCATTGGTAGACAGGAGTCACCATGGAGGAAGTCAAGAGGCATCCTCTAGGCTGGAACTAATCAACCATTCATCTACATCGCTAGGAACGAGATGGAAACTATGATGGATGCTATGAACAAGTGGATGATGAAGAGACAAGAGGAGATGATGTAGAATTTCCTTAGGAAAACTGGACAGGCTGGAGTAAAAGCTAATAACAACTTGGATCAAGGAGTTGGAGAAGTAGGAGATACAGGAAATCAGAACCAGATTGGAAGCCAACAGGCGGGAGAATGAAATGGAGCAACGGGGGGCAGTCCCCTGCCAACAAGGAGGGATGGGGGATCGACACACATCGCCCATGGAAAGGAAGCATGCCTCTAGGTCAGGCTAGATCGGTTCACACTAGACAGTGTCGATGTTGTATGGTTTGGTACGAATCAAAATGCGGATGCACATCCAAAAGTGTATGTTCCAAGATTCCCTCATAGAGACTAGGGGTGGGCTGGAAATGATGATTGGAGGCTACTTTGAATAGCAGTGGTAGGTTTGCGGAGATCATCGGACGAACTATGAAAGGAGCATTGGTGAACAAGGATCTGGAAGATGTGAATATGAGTCCATTCACTCTTAATATATATCGAGCGTGCTAGGAATCCATCGGAATTTAATTTACCGATATTGGAGGCATATGACGAAAAATCGGACCCTACTGTTCATCCGATGAGGTACATTATAACAACCATGTTATCAACTGCCTAATTAGTTAAGTTTAATTATAAATCATTAGTCTTAAATTTTGTGAAATTTAATTGTGAAATTAAATCTAGTTTTAAAATAGTGATTTGATTTATTTAAGAAATAATTTTTCATTTCTTAAAAAGGATTTCAATTTAAATTTGAGATATTATTAAATCAATTATTTAAATTTAGCATTTAGGGTAGATTGTTAATATTGAGATTATTGTTAAAATGAGATTTTTGTTAAAATGAGATTTTTGGAAATTTATAATCTATCTTTATTAAATTGATCATTTCTAACATAGTTGTGTTTGTCAAAATTATGTGAAATCAAGTAAGTTAAATAAATCATTGATTGGAGTAAATTAGTGTTTTAATACATGATAAATCAAAATAAGGATTAGCAACACTTCTCTTAAAAGTTAGTAACACCTTGCTATTGGATCCAAATCAAACCCTTTTGGCCCAAATAGGATAAATAAGAGTTGAGAAACAAATACGTACAGTTTCTCATTTCCATTTTCCTCCTGTAAATAGAAAACGCAAAAAAATCCTATATACAAAACCCTAGCTATTAAAATTCGCAAATTCAAGTGAGATCAAAGAGCATTTGGCTAGAAATTTAACTAATAAAATCAAGGTAATCTCTTTTATTTTATTCTATCATTAAGAACTTTTAATTTTAAATTTTAAGAAATTAGTAATTTACTATATGTTGCTTTCAAATTCTATTATTAGGGTTTTGTTGAATACGGAAGGAAGTAGTAAATTTGTGATTCTGCTAAAAAGATAGAAGAATAAAGGTGCGTTAAACTCATGAAACCTATCTCTGGATAATTAAATGTAGAAATATTGTTGTTGTGAATTGTTTGCTTGATTTGGACAAATTCATTGATTGTTTCTTGTTTGTGAAAATCACTGTAGTAAAACAGTGATATCTTAGTGTAAAATGATCCGAAATAGCTCATTCTTTTTATGGTAGAAATTTCTTTCAATAAGCTTAAGGTTTTCTTTTAATCATTTTTCTAAATACTGCCTTTTGTGGGTTTAAATTGAGTTTGAAAATAATGATATAGCTTAGACGTTTGTAATTTTCTGAGTTGAAACTAGAGATTAAAATTGCCGTAATTTTTTAACCATAGATCCACATTGTTCAAACTTTTGTTTAATGGAAAGCTAAGACTTTAAGGAACAACTTTTGTGTTGTAGGTTTTCAATAATTTTGAGATTTAATGGGTTTAAATTGCATTTCAAAACTGAAAACTTGAAATGGGTAATTTTGTGAAAATTTGTTTTTATGCAAATGAGTTTTGAGTTAACTTTGTGTAATTTTGTTTATTGATTTCTAGACCATTTCTGTATCTTTATGAGCTATGATTTTAGGGGCCTTGATCGTTTTTGCTCTTTCTTAGCCTTGTTTGAATTTTATTTTGTGATGAGTTTGGTTACATTTACGAGTTGTTAAACTACTTTAGTGATCTTTCTTATATTGAACTCTTGCTCTATATTTTAAGTGCTAATTATATAACTTTTTTATATCCATTTGCAAAGTTATTTACAAAGAAAATTCTTTTTTGAAATAAATTGTTTTCAAATTACAAAAATATTTATATATGGAAAAATATGTAATTTGGAAAAGAATGTTTTGGGAAATTATATATATATATATATATATATATATATATATATATATATATATATAGACACACACACACTTGAAATTTCTTAGTGAATGTGGGAAAGTTTTATACAAATATTGTATTGAAATAGAGAGTATATAAAGGAAACTGAATTATTTAAACTTACAAATGAAGTTGTATGATGAAGTTGTATACACACACACACACATACATTCATACATATATGTCACTATTGTTTTCAAAAGTATTATCATAATTCTCTAATGAATGTGATTTCTTATCATTTAATAGTGTTTAAATTAAATCTTGGATTTTATGCAATTTTGGACATCTTCATATGACTTTTGGATTTTTAAATAAAAAGTTTTGAAAACCTTAATTCTATAATTTGAGTAACATTAGATTAAATAATAATAATCGACGTAATGTTATCGAGTGGTTTAAATGCGCTTGAGTAACACTTTATCGAATATAACACAACTCATTGAGTGGAATGTTTGAGTAGGATTTACTAATCCATTAGCGAATACTTTAATTTCACGAGGTAGTGTACTAGTTAAATTCTTATGATTGCTTTTGGTATTTATATTTAACACTTTCGAGTTGCATTCACTTTTGGTGTGCAGCATGAGGCTGCTAGATCCTTAAGAGAAAATAGTTTAGGTTTTCTAGTAGTATCCGTAATGAGTGAGATTTACTAGCTTCTAGTAATTACTTGAATTTCACCAAACGGTATGGGATGTTTTGGTTAAGTTCTCATAATTGCTAAAGGTGATAGTAGTTTGCACTTTAGAGTTTACTCTCATTTGGTGTGCAGCATGGGGCAGGTAGATCCTTAAGAACTAAACTCATGGATTTTTATACGATCCTTGTGATCGGTTGAGATTTTACTTTCTTCGATTTGATATTTCTTTTCACAGTATGGAATACCATTGGTATCGGATCGGTATGAGTGATACTACCTTCTGTTTTCCATGATATAACGATCATTGAGATCATTCTGTATTTGGCTTTTTTGTATTTTGAAACATTATTCTTGGTCTTGGAATTTCTGGGATTTTGATTTATTCTCCATTTTTGGATATAAATATTTCCTACGCCTGAAGATGGATTTTGATGATTTGTGAATTATTCTGTGTCTTGCGGTTGAAATCTGGTATATATCTTTAAATGGGTTTTAAGCTAAACTATTCCAGCGCCTTGTTTATATTTATGGAATTTACATGCATTGTACTGTCATATGCTTCTGTGTTATATCTTGTTCTCACCTTTATGATATTTAAATATAGTTTGTTCCATTTATTTTATATACCCGGGTTAGGTCAAGACTTTTCAAGTTACAGGACAGGTTGACCTTTGGATGGTTATGCTAGCAAGGAGATAAATATTTTCGACTTTTAGTTTATCTAATTTAGGATTTATGTTTGTTTATGAGATGTATATTTAGAGGTTTGTGCCGAACGTATAATATATGTGTCTAGTGTTATATTTTGCAGAATCAAAACTTTTATTTGCGTATGAGATTTATTATTCCATTGTGATACGTGATTACTGTTTTATAAGATATACAATTCTGATTCTGTGAAACTGATGTGTTCATTTCTTGAACCGAGACTATACACATCAAATTTAATTCTAGGGATTTAGAAAAATAGTATATATGATATGACAGTGTTAGTTTAAGGTATAATCACAATCTGTTGCCCTTAACAAGCCGTATTTTCGGCATTGTTAGGCGACATTGTTTTCAATGTTCTTTAATAATGTGGGCATAGCGGTATGGTCATTACAGTTGGTATCAGAGCTGAGTCAGAACATTATAGCTTATAAAATAACAGATTTAGATCTAGTGAAACTTAGAGTCCTGTTCATGTCTCTTGGGTGTGTGGTAGATAGTTATAGTAATTATCTATTTAGGGATAGCAATATTAATTGATTATCGAGATAATCAATTAGGACGTATTTTGATTTAAAAATTTAATTAACTAAATTGGAATTTGTGATATTAAAATTTTGCAAAATAATGTGTTAAAATCTTGTGGAGTTTAGGAAATTTTGGATTATTGAGAAATAAATTTAAAGGAGATAAATTAGAATGAATTAATTCAAAGTGAACAAATTTCTTTTAATAAGAAATTTGGATAATTTGAGTAAATAAGTTTAAGATTTAAATGATATAGGAATAATCAGAGTTACACGGTAGAATTTTAAGAAAAGAGTTGTTCCAGTGTAAATGACTATTTAGTTTTGGTTAATGGGTTATTATGAATTGGTTGCTTGGTTGTATTTAAATTTAATGCACGGATGCTAGTGATAATAATAAGTATAAGTAAGGAAAATTTGTGATTAATTATTGTTTTGACTTGTCTGGAATTTGTTTAAGGATTCTGGATGATAGGTAGGATGCCATATTATCAACAGAAATTTCTAAACATCGATTGAGACATTTTGACATGAGAATCTAAAATAATTGTTTTAGAAAAAATATTTTGAACTAAAAATAAATTGAAACAATATTTTCGTCACAAAATAATTATGCGAAATGGAGGGACTTGGTAAGGTATTATTGATGGCATTTGCGATCAACTTTGTAAGTAATGAAGTGGATCACAATAATTTCATGGTTTAATATTATTTTATATAAGAAGATGATTTTAATTCGTAATTTATGAATTAGTTGGAAAAGTTTTAAAAGTTCCTTGTGAAGTAAAAGGATAAAGCATCTTAATTATCCTTAAGATTTAGTAAACTTGGAAAAAAATATTTGGTTAAAGAAAATTTTAATTTCTAGATTTCTTTCGTTATGGAAATTGCAGGGCGCAATTTTCTTAAGGGGGAGTTTGTAACAACCCTATTGTTAACTACCTAATTAATTAAGTTTAATTATGGATAATTAGTCTTAAATTATGTGAAACTTGATTATGAAATTAAATCTAGTTTTGAAAATAGTGATTTGATTTATTTAGGAATAAATTTTCATTTCTTAAAAAGGATTTAAATTTAAATTTGAGATATTATTAAATCAATTATTTAAATTTGGCATTTAGAGTAAATTGTTAATATTGAGTGTGACGACCCGCCTTTTTGACCCTCGAAAGTCAACATAAATATGCCCATTGTATAACATACCGAACGATCGAGTGCCGGAAAGATAGATTGTTTAGGTAGAAGAAAGAAGATACTAAACAAAATAGAATCTCACAGCAGACTAATTAACATTTAATATAAATAGTTCTTTACACAAATTAAAAATGTAATATACGTATCTCGCATCAAAGTACACAAATCAAAAATTACCAGCCTGGACAGTTATAACAACCTGCCCTCATAATATGCTGATAATTTCAAAAAATCACTACAGCGAAATAAAATCAAATATGAGTAGTACGTCTTCGCCATCCAGCTCGTCTCTTGAGCTCCATAGCATCCTAACCTGAACCTGTAATACTCATTCTGACCCGAGCATTATAATAAAATAACACCCGAGTCAGTCTGGAAAACCAGCATGAGAAAACACACTCAATTTGAATTATTAACTTTTGTCAAAATCCTTTGAAAACAAAGGTATCTCGTAAGACCGCGTCACACATAAACACGATGAGTTTTTACCTTACGATAACCAAAACATTTCATTTCAAAATCATATGATATTATAATAGTGTCTAAGTACAAATACCTATTCAAATAGTTGAAATGCTTGCATCTCAATAGTTGGGTACAATCAAAACCGTACGACGCTTATTGGAGAATGGATTTCATACGAATGACTAGGTACTAAGGTATCACCTGTCATGATACACGTCTAGAAACAGTGTACTGAGGACCACGTCGGGATCTCCTACAACATAAGACCGGACTATCCTTAACCTGGATAGACCGAATATGCTATCACCCTGGGTGTTCCCACCCTTCCCGAGCTCCATCCATAAATCGTAGTAATATATCTGAGGGTATCTAGAAAGGTGATAAACATACCCTAATTGGGTGCTACCCACTTAGCCTTGCTGCATCTCCCCTGCTTTTCAGCCATTCCCGATTGATGTGGCTAGAGGCTCCGATTACCTTTTCAGGAAAAAATTTCACTTAAAATACTCATTGTCCTCCAATGACAATGTACTGATAACATTCATCCATACAAGTCCGACTTAGGTCCGAGCGAGACCGAAGGAACTATTCCTACTACAAAAATGTGTATTGATGAATTATCCATCTCATTCACTCGAATAGTGCAAAAACGTGTATTTTTACATATAAAATAATTTATTATAGAAAATAAGATTTTAAAACTATTTTCGAAATCGTTTGGAAAATAACTTTTGAAATTCTCTTATTATAGATAATATATAATTTAATAGCTTTAAAGTAACTATAAATATTGTAAAATATTTATTTCGAAAGCTAAAAATATCTTTCAAAAACGGTTTAGAAAGCACGTGCAACGAAACAAAAAAATCGACAAAAATTCAATGAAATTATTCATAAAATAGTTTTAAGAGCTTGTTTTCTATAATAAATTATTTTCAATATAAAATACACGTTTTTGCACTATTCCAGCGAATGAGATGGAGAATTAACCGAAAAGGTAAACGCATGTGTCATGGATTGACCTTCAAGATTAGTAGCGACTAGCCCTTGTACTTCATTGCTCCATCTTTGACTCTATGCTCTTGTTTTCCTATCGAAAACATATCCGTTGGATCGAAGTGGTTTTTGGATAATGAATCCGATCCCGATCTCTTCGAAACAACATCGATATTTTTCGATAAACTCAAACCCGGTTCTTTAGGAAATAAATAGATGAAAATAAGATCGAAGATCACCTTCTAACCATTAGTGGACAGATTTCCTTATAAACATCCTAGAAGAACGAACCGGGTTTATACGTACAGTATAGCATCTCGAACGGTAACTATACCATATAATCCCCGTGTTTCCCCTAGATATTCACAAAGTTATATTTTGGGTCCAGATTTGATAATCGGTTATTTAACTATCAAATAAACAATCATTCAACCAAACATTCTTTTTTCCACTGAAAAACTACAAGTCATACTTAAGTTAAATTTTAAATAAATTAAATCTCTTTATCCAAAGGTATGTACTTACCTCATCGAATTCAGTACATTAAAAAATTATCCTTTTTAAAAATATTTGAAAACCCTTTTAGAATAATATGGAAAGTACCGCGTTGGTATCAAACCATGGATTCACAGCTCAATGGTTACGTCTCTATCCCAGAGAAATCCAAGACTTAACTGCAGGCACTCACTGCCTCCGATTACGCCATGCGAGTATACTATTACTTCCCGAAACTTTATTTAAAATTTATCTCAAAATAATGCTTGTAAGTTCTAAAATAAATTTTCAATTTTAATCTAGAAAAATATAATTACATAAAATTTATTATACAAAGCCATATTAATATTTAATAATTTATCTTTTAAAACAAAAATGCTGACTAGTTCTTTAAGGATAGTAATAAATCTTTAATAATCACTATAAAGTAACTAAATAATAATTAAATATGCTTTTAAAAAATTTAAAATAATTAAATAACTAGTCTCTAGAATATCTTTAACCCTTTTAAATTACCGTGTTAATAGTTAAAAATCCTCTTTTTAGAACAAGTCCAATTTCTCGATTCTAATTTCATTTTGTTAATTTGGAAATCTTGCTTGAGTTCCAGTATGACCAATTTCATACTTATTTCGAATTTCACTTCTATCCTTTCCATCTGTTAAAACCTCAGTTTTAAAACCTTTTATATTTAAACAAGTACCACTTAAGAATTTATTATTTAAAAATCCTTTTATACATTTTATTCCAAAATCCCTGTTCACATTATCCCGAAATAGTTAAGTGCAAATTTCAAAACCATCATTTTATCAGATTAATTAACCCAAAATTCTATATAATATTTTACTTCAAAAAAATCTCTTTAAAATTCTTTTCAATTCGAACCTTAAATTACTGGTATTTAAAAACACCAAAATCTAGGCTAAAACTTACAAAGCATCCAATCTATTCAAATCATACAATAACCTATCACAGATTATTCAAACAAAACATATATCACTATATATGAAATTAAAAGTCAACATTTTGAGGAATCCAGTTGGATCCCTCCAACTTGTTTCCCTGCAACCACAGATGTTAATATAACATAAAAATACCAATTCCGCTTCGAGGCGGAATATCGCGGTATACAGGATCATCCACTATTATGCGGGGAGCATAGGGTCTCGTCCGCTATATATATGCAGGAATATTAATCACTACAATATATATACTACTATGTATAATATAACATTCAATTGGCAATAATTTATCGATTCAACCAATAAATCATTAATTAATTTTAACTGTTTAAAATTAATACCAACAGTCCAAAATCGAGTGAGATTAACTCACCTTGAGTTTTAAAATTTTCAAACGTTCCAATTTTGAATTAAATCGAACACGTTCAATTTAACCTAAAATTTTAGCTAGTTTCAATTGACTCCAAATCTACTCCAACGCGTAATGCTCATCGTCATGATTCGGTCGCCACTTATTTCGTCCGATCCCGACCTCGTATGACAAAGATACGAATTTTTAAAGTTTTGGATCTAAATAATTTTTTTTTCAACTTTGATCTTGTCGTTCGTTTTTCCTAGCTCCATCTCGGCTGCTCCTACTGCTTCTTCTTCCTTGCATGATCCAAGTCGAGAGAAACACCCTTGCTGTCTTTCCAAAATCAATTGCCACACCTCCTTTGTCGCATTTGACGATGATCCACCAACGTCAATCGAAAGCTTGCTCCTTGCCGCACATACAGCCAGAGAGTGCACACCCCAAGCCTTGCCAACGTCATGAAAATCCCCATTGAATGGCGCACGAACGCGGCTGCCTTTTGCCTCCTATCGACGATGATAGCCAAGATTCACCATTGGATGGAAAGGTCTCGACGTGCTTTACGACTTTCATGTTGGAGATTTTTGATGAAAGTGAATGGATGGTGGGAAATCGAGGGTGGAAGATTGGGTATTTTTGGCCATTGGTTGATAAAAACGACGACTACATGAATAAAGTTGCTAGGGGTTTACTGTGCATTGTGTTTATATAGGCTTATATATATTATATTATTATTATTTTCAAATTTACATGTTTTTTCAAATGAACTCCAAACGAAGCATGCCACTTGGCATTTATAATGATTTACCCCTATTCCGAACACAATGGACCATGTTTCGGGGCCTAATTCGATAGAATGTGCAAGACAACTATTCCCTAATTCGATAGAATGTGCAAGACAGCTATTCGAATCGAATTAAAATATTGAACTTTCGATATTAAACTCGACGCGTTTTTAACCCGTACGACCAAACGGTAATTCCAAACGCTACAAAATTTTAAATCCTATAATAATATACTATTACGGATCCAATGGAACTAGTTTCATCAAATTCTGAAACTGTGCCTCAGAAGGCTATTTTAACTCGTCAATTAAATCGAGCGATTTCCAATATCGACAAAATTGCTTGAAATCTAAATTTCAAAATTTTACTAACTCAATCATAATTCAAATAGAATTTGTATTCTCATTAGAAATCATTCCGATTTATATTAAATCAAAATTCCATTATTTACACTATTACCATATATAAAATTTCACTATTAAATTAATATATAAATTTCAAACTTTAAATTTATCGACTTTTAATCCCATTCAAAGTCTATTACCATGATTCTAATTCAAATAGAGTTTCAAATCAACTTAGAAATCATTCTTATTCACATCTAACTCCAGATTCCCATATTTATCCAATTTCAAATATTAAATCACCATTTACTGAATCCGTTAATCGCTATATTTGTAATTTTAAACTTTTTCACCAATTCTTTTATATTCAGAATCAATTAATAATTCAAGTTCAATATTTAAAAATAAATTATATGTTCAAAAATGAAAGACCAAAATTCCTAGTCGTTACATTCCTTCACCCTCATAAGAATTTCGTCCTCGAAATTTCTAAGGTAGGAAAAATGCTTCCAAACCCATTTACTTACCCAAAACCACTTACTTAAAATTCAATATTCACTTTTTTAGACCTTTTAGTTTTATCTAAAACAATTAGCTTTCATTTCTATTTCCAAAAGCCATGATTTTTATTACGATTAAAAAATCAACTCACTAGTGTAATCTCGCCATTTAACAAGGCCGTGACACCAGGGAATTGACTAGAAACAAAAGACGGTCTGTCCCAAAGATCGATTGTACACAAGTTCACTATGGATGTCGGTAAATATTGTCCGAGTCCAGATCAAGCTACAATTGATATGACATGACAAGCAAAACTATGAAAGCCAACGTTCCAAATTTCAAGTCAATCGAAATTCGTGTGCTCAAGATACGATCGATGCAATCCAAGAAAATCAACTCACACGCATCCGTCTTTTCACATCCATCATTTCGCATCCATCTGTTCGTATCCATCACGTTATCTGTTGTTCATATCCATCACGTTATCTGTTGTTCGTATCCATCATGTACACTCCACTACGTGTCCACTCAGTCGGTTCTACTTCCTGTCCATCAAATTGGTTCAATTTCATATCGCTCAATTAGAGTCAATTCGCGTCGATCCCAGTCGCACAAATCGTATCGATCGTTGATAAAATATCAAACGAATGATACCAAAAAAACTCTGGCTATCGATAGGAAATGGCCCTCAGCTATCGATGCGAAGTAGCCCATGAGTATCGATACGAACAAGGCCATGGCAATCGATATGAACAGAACAACTTCGATCGATAGGAATAGGCCTCGAATGATCGATACGAAGGCTACATGCCAACATCGATTCAATGGACATAGCGCTCAATGGATACGAAGGAGGAAACAGTCAACTCAGCATGAAAAGTGGATTGATTCGAGTAGTTAGCGCCACGTCAATTTGCAAGCATGTGCCCAAAAAGCGATACGAACCGCATCGATACGAAGGAGACGGCCTTCGAAAAACACAGACTTGCATCGATCATAACTCACGATCTACAAGTACAAATGCCATCAAATTTTCACAGGAGCTTACGTACAACCTAAAGAATGTTTATGCTCAATTTCCACTCGATTGGGCCAAATCTTAGTCGATAGGAAATTCGTTCGTATCGATCACGGATCGAGTGCAAACCATATGAAATCGTTCGCCTGGCCCGCCCACGTGTCAGAAGAGGTCTTCCGAGATCTGAGTGAGATATTTTCATCCTACGTCTATAAATAGCATCCCAAAGCCTACAAAAAAGGGACTTTTAACTCTCCTACGTCCAGACTCTGCCCAAACCATTTTTGTACTCAAAGATCACTGTTGTAGTCGAAATCTACTGCTGTAACCCACTGTAACCAGTTGTAATCAGCAAACAAACATCAATAAAATCATAAAATTCATAGTGGACGTAGGCCATACGCCGAACCACTCTAAACCTCTGTGTTTCTACGTGTTTTTCTTATATTTTTTTGAAGTGTTTGTTAGATAATCCTCTTTTTACATTTATTTTCTTTATTATATCTCTTCAAACACTTTCGAAGAGTGTTGTGTCCAATTTTGGTACAAACACTTTGGTGATTTCACTGAGAAAACGCGGTTTTTCTCCTACTTGTTGGATCTACTATCGACATCGGATTGCATAAATCTAAGGAATAGATCCAAATCTCAAGTTCAGAGTTCTTCCATCCTATTCAGATTTGCATCAATTCTAAGAAAGAGCTTCGCTGTTCACCATGGTAAACACAAGGACCAATTTACTGCTATAGATCCAGAAGGACGGGATCGACAGAATCCCGTACAATCACCTCCGACTGATCAAAATGCTACCAGACCATCAGATCTGCAAGGCCTGTCACCAGAGAAGAGTTTTAGATGCTAATGCAAGAGCTGACGCAGAGACGTCAGCAGCTTACTAAACAGCTGCGTGCCAACGCAGAATTAACCAATCAGCTGAATCGCTAAAGACGTAGGAGATCTAGGAGGGATCAGGCTTCCTATTCCTCCATTGAGAGTTCGGCTTCTTCATGCTATCATCACAGATCCACGCGCCCACAGCTAGATGGGAGTTATACCCAAGCTATTGGACATCAACACGCACTGAGAGTCTAGCAAGTAAGAGTTGGCCCGCCCACCAGCCATCAGACTGAACCCTCCTCCCGAGGAGGTACTATTCCATATCATGTTACAAACAACCGAGCTACCACCACTGCTGTTGAACCGGGAGTTGATGACCAAAACCGGACAAATCTGATCCAATAATAGCATACTCCCGAACCTTACATCCCTGAAGACTTAGAACGAAGGAGGCGAGACCTGGACCGTCGACCACGTCCAGCCCAGCCTCGCGTTGTGGAACCTGACCACACCTTGGCCAATGCGCTCAAAATGTCCAGATGCCAGATATACCGACGATGATATGTCAAATGATCTGTGAAAGTCAGGGTCTAACTAACGACTGTTAGAAATGCGGATTACGGATCTTAAGGCTAAGACAAACACTAGAGGGGGGTGAATAATGTTTAAAGAAATTACTAAATCTTTTTGAGTTTATATTAATTTGAACACAAATGTATGAAATATTCAGACACGGATATGATCACAGAAACAAATAAAGATGCAGAAATAAAGTAAAAGTGGTAAAGGAAAGAACACACTGGTTACCCTACATCTAGTCCCGCACACCAGTACGGATTTCCTTTCGAAAGAAATCTTTATAATTACACCCTCGATTTCAAGGCTACGAGGTACACCCTCCAGATTCACAATCCTCTGGGTAGAGGTACTTGATTTTACGGGCAACAAGTTCACCCAATTGATTTCCTAGGCTACAATCATACCTTTTATACTTGATTGATTTCCAACGCTACAATCACGTACACTTGATTGATTTTCAAGGCTACAATCACACCTTTCTCGCTAAATTTATTACAAAGAAGTATATAACTCTGAATAGCACTTAGGATCTTGTTGAGATAGTGATAGAGAATCAAACCAGAAATGATCTAGTTAGATCCAATGTTGATTTTGGCAGAGTAATGGTAAGAATATGTATAAAGAAATGAGGAAGAAGAAGAGGAGTGAAAAACAGAAAAATATGAATAGAAATTCGTTGAAAACAACCCTTATTTTTAGAAGAATAACAGTCATGTCCATTCGTGAAGGGATATGACGAATAAACACTTCTTTTGAAATTCAAATTTTTGAAATCAACTGAACCTGTGTCGACATGGGTATCTTGGGTATGTCGACATCCCAAAGAAAATTTTGTTGTTTTGTTTTTCTTTGAAAATAACTTTTATCTTATATTAAAACTATTTTAAACTTTATAAATATACTTAACTATAGTTAAAATACATAAGTAAGTATAGATAATAATATTTTGGTATTTATAATATTTTACTATAATTTTATATTTAAATCTAAGTATAAATATTAAAAATTAAATATATTATTAAAGATAATTTAAAACCAAGGATAATTTGATTTTGAAATTAAAGATTATTTTGAGGCTAAAAATATTTAAAATCAGGATAGATGTTTTTGATTCTTTTAAAAGGAAGGTTTTGAAAACATTTTGAAAACAAGATATAATTTTGTAAAATCATTTTGAATAAAAGCTAGCTGATACAAAACAATGTTCTACTAGATTTTTCGTAGGTTCCATCCTACTTAGGGTTCCATCCTTTTAACAGGCTCGAAGTGGATTCCATTCCACGAATAAATTGGTTTTTAATATGCCAGTGCTTTTCTAGGAGTTTTAACAAAATTCATAATTAAATTACTTATTCTTAAAATCTTGAAATTTTGATAATCTTAATATTCTTGATACGCATGAGTCTTCAATCTTGATATCTTGAATCTCTATACTGTACAGTCTTCATTCTTGGTACCTGCATGGTTAAATCCTGCATATACATATATTTCTAAACTATAATGTTAGTATTTATATTTTATAATCTTATTCTAAGGTTCTTGTCATCAAAACCATCATCTCAAGGACTAATAATCTTCCCCTTTTTTATGATGACAACCTTTTTTTATAAAATATTACTTCTATCCTAATAACTCCCCCTAAAACTAATAAACTCCCCCTTAATCTATGCCTAACTACCCTATTTTATATTTCTCCCCCTTTGTCATCAACAAAAACTAACTCCAAACTATATAACTTCTATATAACTCCAAACTATATAACTCCTCTTTAATCTAATACTCCATGACATGTGATTATAATGATAATGTTATCATGAATAATCAACACTTAACTCTAAAACTTAAAACTTAGTCCTAAACTACTAGCAAATCATATCTAAGTATCCATATAACAATAATTTTAATAGAACACGAATAAGAACACGAACTATTTATTAATTATGTAGTCATATTTACATTTTCATAGAGAACGTAAGAAAGAACATACATAATAAGAAAAAGAGAAAAGAAACTAATGAGTATCTTTGAAAATGGGGGATCTATGGATCGAACAATTTGGATAGTGGAAACAGAAATTTCCACGTTGTTCGACAAGATTTCCATCTTTGTCAAAGCATACTTCGCCAACACAAACGACTTTGTCACCTTCTTCAACGTGCTCTTCTTCCATGAAGGCTTCTTCTTCTTCTTCGCTGCCCACTTGCACTCGATCTTCTGAAGAATCTTCGTCAATCAAGATTGGGTTAGCATGATTATCCATTAGAAATTTTTGCAAATTCCTAAGGATTTTGCCTTGCCTCTCTTGTTCTTTTGCCATAAGTTGCACCACTTGAATTTCAGTCAATAATTGCAGTGCATCTTTCAGAGAATCCTCCAATTTTGTCACTAGAGCGAGCGTAGTTCGTTGAAACGGTCCAGAAGTAGGAGAAGGGAATGAAAAGGTTGAATTTATGTTTGATTTGGAAGATGAGGCCATGGTTTAATTTATTTCAGAAGTTAGAACAGAGAGAGAATAGAGAGAACGATCAAAATTTCGAAAATAAGAAGAATATATAACCAATTATTTGAATTTTGGTGGGAAAAATTTCAAAAAAAAAAATCGTTATATGTTGACATGGATAGAGGGGGATGTCGACATGGTGCTTGATTTTTTGCTATTTAATTTATTTTGATTTAATTTTTAATTATACTTTGTTATTTATATTTTTATATTTCAGTTGTTGAACAAATTCCTAATTCTCTTCTTAATTTAGTAAATATAGATTGATTTAAGGGTTTTGTTATATATCAGCAATTTGATTCTCGAAATTAATATAAGCTAGAGTAATTACTTCCTTATTTATATTATCTCTGAGAAAATGATGTCTTATATCAATATGTTTAGTTCGAGCATGTTGAGTAGTATTTTAGGATAAATTTATCGCACTAGTGTTATCACAATAAATTGGTGATTTTGAGTTATTTAAACCATAATCTTTTAAAGTTTGTTGCATATATATTACTTGAGAACAAGCCAAAGCAGCAGAAATATATTCTGCTTTAGTTGTTGATAAAGAAACTGTGTTTTGCTTTTTACTAAGCCAGGAAATCAGAGAATGCCCCAAAAAGTGACAAGTTTCACTTGTACTTTTTCGGTCTGATTTATAACCAGCATAATCAGCATCACAGTAAGATATTAGGTCAAAAGAATCATTTTTAGGGTAAAATAAGCCATAATCAAAGGTTTGTTTAACATATATTATGATACGTTTTACGACTTTTAAGTGGGTCTCTTTAGGTTGGGATTGATATCTTGCATAAAGACACACACTATGCATGATATCAGGTCTACTAACAGTGATATAAAGTAGTGATCCAATCACTCCTCTGTATAATTTTTGATCTACATTCTTCGAGAGATCTTCTTTACTAAGGTACTCATTGGTTGTCATGGGAGTGGGTTTTCCACTCGCAGTAGTCAAACCAAATTCACTAATTAGGTCTTTAGCATATTTTTCTTGACTAATAAAGTTACCATTATCTAATTGTTTTATTTGTAATCCTAAAAAGAAATTTAATTCACCCATACGACTCATCTCAAATTCTTTTGTCATCATATCAGAAAATTCTTTATTCATTTAGAAATTAGTTGATCCAAAAATGACATCATCTACGTAGACTTGTACTAGTTGAATATCATTTTTATTTCTTTTAATAAAAAAGTATTATCTACTTTAACAATTTCAAAATTTGATTGTAATAAGTAAGATCTTAGTCTATCATACCAGGCTCTAGGAGCTTGTTTTAGACCATATAGAGCTTTCTTAAGTTTGTAAACATGATTTGGTAATTTTTCATTATCAAAAAGTGGTGGTTGTTCAACATATACTTTCTCTTTTACAAATCCATTTAAAAAGGCACTTTTTTTTAGCAAAGGCTAGCGTGGTTAACAGGGCCCCTACCTGATTTTATTGCAAAACCACAATAAAATACAAATTAGAAAAACATGGGGATAAACAAAGGAAAAAACAAAAACACAAAGCAAACAAAACAAGCTACAATCCAAAAACACCAACTATCTCCAAGCATCTCTGAATATCGAAGGAACAGAGGGTTGCATCTTCAAAGCCATATAAATTTCTGTCCTCAAAACTTTCCATAACACCTGCCCATCTCTCCTCTTCTTTTCAAAACAAATCATGTTTCTTTCAAACCACACTATTGCCATATACCTCTTCATACAGATTGTAAGGCACTTTTAACATCCATTTAAAATAGTTTGAAATTATTATGATTTGTGAAAGCAAGTAGAATCCTAATGGCTTCTAATCTTGCTACGGGAGCAAAGGTTTCACCAAAATCAATTCCTTCTTCTTGACAATAACCTTGAGCAACTAACCGGGATTTATTTCTAACAACCTCTCCTTGTGCATTCATTTTATTTTTATAAACCCATTTAGTTCCATTTATAGTTTTATTTTCAGGTCTAGGAACAAGTTCCCAAACATCATTTCTAGTGAATCGATTTAATTCTTCTTACATAGCCAAAACCCATGAATCATCAGTTGATGCTTCTTTTGGATTTTTGGGTTCAATAGTTGATATAAAAGCTACATTGCTCATTTGACTTAGTTGATTTCTAGTTTTAACAACAGATTGCATATCTCCAAGTACATTTTTAATAGGGTGATCTTTTAAAAGTTTAATCCTTTTATTAGGATGATTAATTTCATTATTAGTTTCAGTTGTCTCTTGATTTTGAGTGATTAAATCCTCTTCATCATTGGTATCTTCAAAAAAAATTAGATTTTCATCGAATGAAACATGCATTGTTTCTTCGATGGTGTTAGTTCCTAATTAAACACTCTGTAATCTTTACTTTTATTTGAATATCCGATAAAGATACCTTTGTCGGATTTAGGATCAAATTTATCTAAATTATCTTTTGTATTTAAAATAAAACATTTACTTTCAAAAATTCTAAAATAAGATACCTTATGTTTCTTTGAGTGAAGAAGTTCATAAGATATCTTATCAGTTAAAGGTCTAATTAAAATTCTATTTAAAATATAACAGGCGGTAGCAACTGCTTCTGTCCAAAAATACTTTGGTAATTTACTATCTAAGAGCATGGTTCTTGCACACTCTTTAATCGTCCTATTTTTACGTTCTACTACTCCGTTTTGTTGTGGAGTTCTTGAAAATGAAAAATTGTGAGTTATTCCCTTTTTACTGCAGAATTCTTCAAACTTCTCATTTTCAAATTCAACACCGTGATCACTACGAATGGTTATAATTTTTAGAGAAAGTTGATTTTGAATCCTTTTTGTAAGGTTCTTAAAACATTCAAAAGGATCACTTTTATGTTTCAAAAATATTGTCCATGTAAATCTAGAATAATCATCTACAATTACAAAAACATATTTACTATTATTTATTGACAGAATTCGAGATGGACCAAATAAATCAAGGTGAAGTATGAAGAGGTTTGAGGTTGAAATCATATCTTTTAATTTAAAGGAATTTTTTCTAAGTTTTCCTAATTGACATGCATCACACAGACTATCTGCTATAAAATTCATATTAGGGAGACCTCTTACTAGATCATGTTTTGATAGTCTAGATAAGAGTTTGAAATTCGAATGCCCAAATCTCTTAGGTCAAATCCAAGGGTCACTTGTATTTGCTAAAAGACATTGGTTATCATTTGAAACTTTCGTACTAAGAATATAAATATTCTTTTTCCTAATTCCCTCAAATATTATGGTTGAATTATTCTTTTATGTGACATTTATCTTTTTCAAATTTAATTTTATATTCTTTATCGCAAAGTTGACTTATACTTAGCAGATTATGTTTCAGATTCTTAACTAGCAAAACATTAGTAATAATAGGAGTTTCAGAGTTACCGACTTTGCCGATGCCAATCACATATCCTTTTGAATTGTCTCCAAAGTTAACCAGTCCTCCGTCTTTGTATATTATCTCATTCAGCACATCTGGATTGCCAGTCATATGTCTAGAGCATCCATTATCGAGTATCCATTTATTCTTTTTGATCTGCACAATTTTTCCATTGTGGATTGATTCCTCAACCCCCATAAAGCATGTTTCCTGCACATCAAACAATCTTAGTAGACAACTTGTATTTGAATATTGATTATATGCAGACTTAAGAGACAATGATGATCTGAATATTTCTAAACTAGTTTTAACAAACATAGCCATTTTAAAAACTTTTTCAAAAATCAGATTATGAAACTTTGAAAACCTTGCTCTGATACCAAATGTTAGAAATCCGGATTACGGATCTTAAGGCTTGGATAAACACTGGAGGAGGGTTGAATAGTGTTTGAAGAAATTACTAAATCCTTTTGAGTTTATGTTAATTTGAACATGTATGAAATATTCAGACACAGATATGATCACAGAAACAAACACAGATGCAGAAATAAAGTAAAAGCGGTAAAGGAAAGAACACACCGGATTTTATACTTGTTCGGAGTTACCCTACATCTAGTCCCGCACAAAAGGACGGGTTTCTTTTCAAAAGTAATCTTTACAATTACACCCTCAATTTCAAGGCTACGAGGTACACCCTCTAGATTCACAATCCTCTGGGTAGAGATACTTGATTTCACGGGCAACAAGCTCACCCAATTGATTTCCTAGCTACAATCACACTTTTGCACTTGATTGATTTCCAAGGCTACAATCACACCTTCTACACTTGATTGATTTTCAAGGCTACAATCACGCCTTTTCTTACTAAATTTATTACAAAGAAGTCTATAACTCTGAATAGCACTAAGGGTCTTGTTGAGATAGTGATAGAGAATCAAACCAGAAATGATCTAGTTAGATTTAATGTTGATTTCAGTAGAGTAATGGTAAGAATATGTATAAAGAAATGTGGAAGAAAAAAAGGAGTGAAAAACAGAAAAATATGAATAGAAATTCGTTGAAAACAGCCCATATTTATAGAAGAACAACAGTCATGTCCATTCGTGAAGGGATATGACGAATATACACTTCTTTTGAAATTCAAATTTTTGAAATCAACTGACACTACGTCGACATGGGTAACTTGGGTATGTCGACATCCTAAAGGAAATTTTGTTGTTTTGTTTTTCTTTGAAAATAACTTTTATCTTATATTAAAACTATTTTAAACTTTATAAATATACTTAACTATAGTTAAAATACATAAGTAAGTATAGATAATAATATTTTGGTACATATAATATTTTACTATAATTTTATATTTAAATCTATGTATAAATATTAAAAATTAAATATATTATTAAAGATAATTTAAAACCAAGGATAATTTGGTTTTGAAATTAAAGATTATTTTGAGGCTAAAAATATTTAAAATCAGGATAGATGTCTTTGATTTTTTTAAAAGGAAGGTTTTGAAAACATTTTGAAAACAAGATATAATTTTGTAAGAGCATTTTGAATAAAGGTTAGCGGATACAAAACAATGTTCCACTAGAATTTTCGTAGGTTCCATCCTACTTAGGGTTCCATCCCTTTAACAGGCTCGAAGTGGATTCCATTCCACGAATAAATTGGATTTTAAGATGTCAGTGCTTTTCTAGGAGTTTTAACAAAATTCCTAATTAAATTACTTATTCTTGAAATCTTGAACTTTTGATAATCTTGATATTCTTGATACTCAAGAGTCTTCAATCTTATTATCTTGAATCTCTATACTGTACAGTCTTCATTCTTGGTACCTGCATGGTTAAATCCTGCATATACATATATTTCTAAACTATAATGTTAGTATTTATAGTTTATAATCTTATTCTAAGTGTTGTCATCAAAACCATCATCTCAAGGACTAACAACGACGACCGTAGAATCTCCTGAAGTCATACCTCTTTCACTGATGACATACTCTACGCTGAACCACCTCGACGATTCAGGATGCCAACTCTACCCATCTATGAAGGGAGCTTAGATCGTAATTAGCATATCCTGAAGTATGAATGGTCGATTAATGCTGCACGAGTCGACGTTGCGGTTTAAATGCCGGAGTTTTTCGATCTCTCTTGGAGGAATAGCTACCATGTGGTTTATCCATCTGTTATGTTGATCTATCTTGTGTTTTGATTAGTTGGTGACAAAGTTTGTTGAGAAGTTTTGGATGCATGTAACGAAACCGAAGGATGTTAACACTTTGTCTAGTTTCACTTAAGCTCTCGGAGAGACATTCAGACATTATTTGGAAAGATTTCATGCTGCGTGTGCTGAGATTAGCAATCCTAATGATAAATCTATTCTGATTGCACTAACTAAGGGAATCGATTCCGATTTCGAATTCGGCAACTGACTGGTCGGAAAATGCCCTGCGTCATTGGACCATTTCTATTCCAAGGTAGCCCAGTTCTTGAGAAGGGAGGATGCAAAACATTTTAGGAAAAAGGATGACGCAGGGCCCAGTGTGGAAGGAATCTAGAGTAATGTAGTCGTTAAACAATTCGGGGAGAGCTCCGAAGAAGTGCAATTGAATATTCAAAATAAACAAAATCAAAAGAGGGGTTATGGAGATCGAGATAAGAAACGGGATCGGAATCGTGGTCCACGACGTAGGGCTCCCATATTTGATAGTTACACTCCATTGAATACGTCGCTAGAGAATGTGTACTTACAGACTTGTAATACCATTCAACAAGAAACCTAACACAAGACCATCATCAGAGAAACAAATTCAAATGGGAAAGTTTTGTAGATTCCATGATATCTACGGCCATAACACGAATGAGTGCTGTCACTTGCAGGATCTCATTGAAAAATTGATAGGAGAAAGGAAGTAGAAGCAGTTTGTTCGGGCGTCGCAGTCTGGAGGTGCGGGCCCATCAAATCGGAATCATGTACCTAATCAGGTGAGACAGTCGAAACCCGCTCGTACTAGCAGGAGGTTGGTAATAAATTCTGTTAGTGGTGGTCTTCATCCAGCAGACCGAAGCTGGAAGGAAATGGAATCCTATGCTAGTTCTATTAGGCATGCAAACTTAGAGTGTTGTAATAGTTTGAAAGATGGGGATCCGACCAAACAACAGAAGACGATGACTGACGACATCGTGTTCCGAGATTGAGATGTTGACAGATTCGAAGCCCCTACTATTGATCCACTAGTCATATCGGCTCAGGTAGGTCCTGCTTGGATGAAGAGGATCTTAGTCGACAGCGGAAGTTCTATGAATATATTTTTTAAACGAGCCTATGACCAGATGAAGACGGAGGCCATAGATTTGAAGCCTTGTCAATCCCATATTCATGGCTTCAGTGGGAGTGCAACCATACCCATTGGAGTGGTGGAATTTCCAGTGGAGTTAGGAATCGGAGAACGCCAAAAAGTCCAGATACTACAATTTGTTGTGTTGGACATCGACCGTACAATGCTTTCTTGGGCCAACCGGCCCGGGCTGCCATTTCCCCGTGGTGTTTGACTCTAAAGTTCCCCACCGACCATGGAGTGGGAGTCGTTCAAGGAGATCAGGCTACTGGGAGAGCCTGTTATGTTGCTGAGCTGTGAGATGCGCAGCGAAGGGAAAAAGAAAACGGCGTAGAGGAATCTCTCTGCGTCCGCTTCGTTGAAAATTGACAATTGGTGCCTGGGCCCAGGCCCGAGCACCCCAACCAATTCCAAAGAGATCTTGACCCGAGATATAACAAAAGCGAAGATGAAAGTAAAGAAAGTCAAGCTTCTCCGATCGAATTGATGATTGATTTCCCGATTGACGATAGCGACGATTCTAGAATGATAAAGATTGGATCTCAGTTAAGCCAACGAATGCAAAAGGAATTGGTTGAATTTCTCCAAGCAAACCTTGACGTGTTTACTTGGAAAAATTCTGAAATGTGTGGAATCTCCCTCGACATCGCGAGCCATGCATTGAACATTGACCTACGGTACATCCCGATCAAACAAAAAAGACAAGGTATGGATCCAGAGAGATCCACCGCCCTTAATAAAGAGGTAGATAAGCTTAAATCGAATGGGTTTATACGAGGTGCATTATACTTGGAACGGTTATCCAACCCCATACTCGTCGAAAGCCAAATGGGAAATGGAGAACATGTGTCGACTATTCAGACTTGAATAAAACTTGCCCCAAAGACAGTTTTCCACTTTCTCGAATCGGTCAGCTTGTTGATTCAACGGCTGGACATGAACTCTTATCCTTCATGGACGCGTATTCAGGCTACAACCAAATACCCATGCACTTACCCAACCAAGAGCATACCAGCTTCATGACCGATCTGGGACTCTATTGCTTATGCCTTTTTGACTCAATAACACCGGTGCAACTTACCAACGATTGGTTAATCGGATGTTCGCCAACCAGATTAGGAAAACTATGGATGTATACGTAGACGACATGTTTGTGAAATCACTATTCTCCACTGATCATATTAAAGACCTAGAGTCAATGTTTAATATTCTTCGAGAATACAGAATGAAGCTCAACCCGTTGAAATGTCACTTTGGGGTCGAATCCGAAAAATTCCTTGGGTCTATCGTCAATGCTCGAGGAATTGAAGCCAATCCCGAAAAGATCTGGGCGATCAGAAATCTTGAGACTCCAAGAATTATAAAGCAAGTCCAGAGCCTTAACGAGAAAGTAGCAGCACTGAGCAGGTTCATTTCAAAATCCATTGACAATCGATTTGATTCGAAAAGGAAAATGGAACATTGAATGGATCACGGAATGTGAGGGCGCATTCCGAGCACTAATTCAGCACCTCTCCACACCGCCTATTTTGTAAAAGCCTATCAATCACGAGAAATTGTACCTTTACTTGGCAGTATCAGAAAATGAAATCAGTGCTGCCCTGATTCGGGAAGAATACCGAGTACAAAAACCGGTCTACTATATTAGTAAATGACTAACCGGAGCTAAGAGAAATTATCTGAAGCTAGTGATGTCATGTTATTGCCTCAAGGAAGCTTCATCCATATTTCCAGGCTCATCCTATCACCATTTACACCGACCAGCTGTTACGACAGGTCCTTACACGGCTTGAGACGTCAAGTAGGTTACTCAAGTGGAATATCGAGCTAAATCGGTTTGATATTACCTACACTCCAAGGCAAGCCATTCGAGGACAAGTCCTAGCAGATTTCATAGCTGAATTTACCATCTCAAAAGACTTGCCTGAAACCAGTGAATCTACCAAATATATCTGGAAGCTACATACTGATGGTGCATCAAATGATCGTTGCTCAGGTGCCGGGGTTGTACTTGAAACTCCCGAAGGTCGATCCATATGCTATGCTTCAAAGTATGATTTTCGTTCGATCAACAATGAAGCTGAGTATGAAGCCTTGCTTACCGGATTGAGACTTGCCCAAGATTTAAAAGTCATTGCTGTGGAGATTTATTTTCATTCACAACTGGTCGTATGTCAAGTTCAGGGGAAGTACCAGGCCAAAGATCGAAGATTGGTTGCTTACCGAGCTCGGGTCCAGGAGATACTGAATCAGTTCGATTATTGTGCTATCTAATACATCCCACGAGAGCGCAATCAAAAAGCTGATTCATTAGCGAAACTAGCCAGCATATGTGAAGCACAACAAATGGGACTCGTTCTTATGGAAACATTGTCTTCGCTAAGCATCGATCGAATGGAGACGGATTGGATATTTGAGGTCGTTCCCGATAAGGAGTCATGAATGACTCCATTCATAAATTATCTCGAGCATGGAACACTGCTAGAGCGCATGAGTCAAAAAAGACAAGTTCTTCGAAAAGCCTCGCAATTCACTATTTAAAATGGAGTCATGTATAGAAGAGGATACTCTGCTCCTTTACTTTGATATATCACTCACGATGAAATTAAACGAGTATTGCATGATGTACATAAAGGAGAATGTGGCGATCACACCGGGGGATAAGCTTTAGCTAAGAAAGTACTTCGATAGGGATGCTATTGGCCAACCGTGAATCGTGATGCTTCGGACTACGCCATAAAATGTGACAGATGTCAAAAACATGCTCGGATTCCTAGAGCCCCTCCTACCGAAATAACCCAGATGGTCAGTCGATGGTCATTCGCAGTCTGGGGCATTGATATTATTGGCTCTCCATCACTCGCCAAAGGTGGTGCAAAGTACGCAATCGTCGTAGTTGATCGCGTTGCCAAGTGGGCTGAGGCTTAACCTCTTTCTACAATCACAATGAAGAAGGCGATCAACTTTGTAGTCCGCAACATTATCTGTCGAGTTGGTCTCCCATATACCATCATCACTGATAACGGAACCCAATTCAACAGTGTTGAATTTAAGAATTTATATCAGCGATTCCACATTCAGAAGAGATTCTCTATAGTTGCACACCCTCAAGTGAATGGATAGGTTGAAGCTGTAAACAAAGTTATATAATCTATTCTGAAGAAACGATTGGAAAAGGCCAAGAGCAAGTGGGTCGATGAACTTCCTACGGCTCTATGGGCTTACCGAACAACCCACAAGTCTGTGATCGGACACACTCCATTCTCTCTTTCTTAACCGTTACTCCAGTCGAGATGGAAATACCTTCTCATTGTGTAACTTATTATGATCAGAAGACAAATGCTACATTACTTGCCGAATCCCTGGATTTGTTGGATAAGAAGCGAGAAGAGGCTGACTTGAGGGCAACCGCATGCCGAAGTTGAGTCGCCTGATTGTACAATGCCAAGGTCCGACCTCGAACCTTTGAACTCGGTGATCTCATCCTCAAAAGAATCTATCCGGTTCCTTCACACATGAAACTAACGTGAGAAGGGTCGTATGTGATTGAAAAAAAGCTTGGAAATGGCACATTTAATTTGTCGACCGTTGACGGTCTTACTCTGTCAAGAGCCTAGAACAGGAGAGTCTTCATCGCTACTACACATGACAAGCTTTATTTTTTTAGTCTACTTTTTATTAGTAATTTGTTTCCGCACTTCGAAATTTGAATCTGTAATAAGAAAACTGACTTTGCCGTATTTTCTTATTTCAGCAATAAAATGCAATCTCTTCAAGCCAGAGCTATGATTTATTGAATGTGTCATACAACTATCACGATGCACGAAGAGCTAAGTTTCATCATACGGTGGGATTTATTTAAATAGGGAGTGACTGTGATACGATCGGTTACTCGCTAAGTGAAACCTAAGCTCGGGAGCAAGCCATCACGCTAAAGACTAAATAGGGTTGATACATGACAATCCTCTAACTAACTCCAGTCTCCCAGAGTGCGAGCTGGAGTATAAACTTATAAATGCGGATTCAAGGATGGTGGATCCGTTCACCCAATGACCTCGCCCGTATCCGAACCAAGTTTGAGGAGGATCGATCTGTCCATCTAACGACCTCACCTGCTAACTTTGGGTGGATGTGAATTGACCATCGATGATCCTGATAAATCCATCGTTCCCGCAGTGCGAACGAAATTCAAAAGCCTAAACTGACCTGACTGACCATCTGTAGGCCAACTCCAAGTTCTCGGAGTGCAACTAGAATATAAACATCAATTCCAAATCCCAGAGTGCAAGTTGGAGTATAAACACTAACTCCGGATTCCCAGAGTGTGAACCGAAGTGTCAACATCAACCAACTTCCAGTTCACGGAGTACGAACTGGAGTACAAACATCGACTAACTCTGGATTCTCAGAGCGCGAACCGGAGTATCGACTACAATTAACTCTAAGTCCCCAAAGCGCAGATTGGAGAATAAACATCGACTAACCCTAAATCCCCAGAGAGCGGATTAGAGTTTAGACACAAACCGAATGCGAATTGATCATCCATAACACAACTCTGAGTCCCCAAAGTGTGGTCAGAGTATAAACGTAACTCGTGTGTGACTGACCACCCATAAAACAACTTAAGTCCCTGAAGAGTGGACATAAACTTAAACAGGCGTGACCGACCACCGACGCACAAACGCAAATCCTCGGAGTGCGGGTGTGATCATCAATAAGTGAGCAAGTGTGATTCGACCACTCGACCTTCACTTGTTTCAGCATCAATTCAACGACGTTAAGCTCAATGTATTGGGGGCAGAATGCAGTCGCTAGCTAAAATTTACAACTCATCACTGAAATTGGGGGCAGAACTTAAGTGTCGATCACTGACTGAAGCAGTGCAGCATCGGAGTTCAGCTTATTGTCCGGACATGACTCATAGCCGTGATTCCAGGACTTAACAAATAAACTCAAAACCCGATCCAAAGGTCAAAACTTCACAAGTTTACTGAACTAGAATTCAAATGTTGGAACACTTAAGCAAATAAACGATAATTGAGTTGAAGACAAAATAGAATTTCATTTCAACTATTTGTGAAAGGAATTTATGTACAAGTTATTTCCAAAAATCCTACTAGTAGGGGCCGAACCCGCATTTATACACGGCCAACAAAAGCTAAAGAAATTCCTATCTACTCAAAAATGAGCTGAAGAAGCATATCCACTCTTCCTTCTTTCTTGGTTTCTTCTTCGGCGTAGACCCCCTAGAGCTGCCACTGAGTTTCCTCTTTGAGCCTTTGCTCTTCGACGGATGATCTCCTTAGGGGCGGAATTACATCGATTTCCTCCTCCGAACTCAAAAGTATAGGAATATTTCCAGCAGGCAGAGTTGGATGGGTCTGGTCCACTACAGGAGGCGGAATAAGCACGCTGGTGTCGACAACAGTGCCACCAGAAAATATCATTTGTAAAGGGGTTGGACCAGGGCCCTCCATTCCACCTTCGAAGCTATTGGCCCGACCAGATGCTTCCTTTTCTATGTTAATCTTGGCTGTAATTTCTTCCTCATGAAGTGTTTGTGTATCGCTGGAAACGCTTGCTGTTGGAACTGAGGAGCTGGTCGCTGGCGCTACTCCATCCATGACAAATGGAAAGTCAGAGAAAGGGTCACTATGATGACTGAGAAGTTCCTCATTCATCTATTCATCGAATGAAAGTGAGCTCCCTTGTACATCATCTGTAGGTGCAGTGGCCGATGTCGTGGTCGCTTTCGTAATAATCGCCTCATGCGCATGATGCAACTCTTGAGTTGCAGGAGGCACGACTGACATGGCTCCGATCACTGAAAAGAGAAAAAGGAAAACTGTTATTAAATATTTCAAGTGAAGCTCCTAATCGTGAACAAGCATACAAAATGTTCAGAGTATCTTCCTCAGTCCGACTCGTTGGCGGCTGAACGGCCTCAGAAATTTTCTCACTAGCTTGAGATATATGCGGATGATCCGAGTTGTAAGCAGAAACGGATTGAGAATCAACCATAGAAGTCGGTTCAGACTAAGTCGGCACAAGAGTTTTGGGACTTGTGTCACGATGCTCGACACCAGAACCTTCTTCGACCTTCGAATGCTGAGCGCCAAGCTTCTCCTTCTCATACGAAATCATGGCATCATGAAGAAATTTCCTTTCATCTTCATTCAGCATTCGGTTATCAAGCTCAAATTTGTCGACTGATTCACCCTGGCGGGCAGCCTTCTTATCTTCTATTAATCGACCCCAGGGCGTTGTACAAATGTGTCGGATAATTATCGAGCTAGATTAGGTTCGTATCCTTCAAGACATTAGCGTTATAGGTAATGAGGAGATCTTCAATGTCAGCCTCTAGCCTGGACTCTGCCATTTGGACTTTTTCCTCGACCTCAGTCTCCACCTCCCGGACCTTAGCCGTTGTCGCATCCCGTTCGCCCCGAAGCACTACAGCCTGTTCACATGCCTCTTAGGCTACACTAATTGCATCATCCCTCTCCTTGATGATTTTGGAAATTTTGGCTTTGAGATCGTTAAGTTCTTTAAGACCAGCATCCCATTCGGCTGCGACAGTGGTGTTTCGATGGCCCATCTCCTCCACCAAGGCAAAATGTGTTTGCCGCATCCTCTTAATTACTAAGTTCGCCTCATCGGCCTTTTGGTTAGCCTCTATTTTTGATTTCCGAGAGGATTCAGCCTCATCGTTAAGCACTTGAATAATCCATTCCTTTTGAGCGAGCTCAGTTTCTAATTTCTCAATGGTATTCGCTCGCTCAAAGGCCACCTTCGATGCTTTTCCTGCAGCTTTTCCCCGCTCTTTGTACTGGGTATAGATATCATGAACATAATCATGCATTGTGTACTCTGCCTCCGATGGAATTCTATTTAAGTGAGGGGGAAGACGAAACCGTCAAACCATAAGTTTGGAAAATCTTTCTTCAACTGGGCAATTCTAATAGCCCCTTCCCCGGTGGGTTCGATAATAGCTTGTTCAGCAACAATGGGAGTTTCGGCCTCATGTCTACGACATTGTGATTCAGGCCTAGAGGTTTGAGAAGATGATTGTTGGCGAGGAGGCTCTATCGGTTGTTTTCCATGGCTTGAAGGTTTCATAGGGGCTCAAGGAGGAGATCGTGATCGAGATCGATGTCCATAATCCCTACCCCTCTCTCTCATTAAGTTCTTGGGTCGAATAACTGCGATCATGGTTTCTATCATCCTCCCTCCGAAGGGACTCGTAATATGAGCTGGATGATTGTCGTGCTGATCGGAGACTTCCCAACATAGAATCTCCTCTGGTCATTGAATCTGTAAAGAAGAAAGCATAACAGGGTTAGTGATCTCCTGAAGTAAACAGCTTGTGATTAGAAATCATGTAGTGCCATGAAGTGTATATGTATGTGAAACCCCTCAACCAACCGAAAATGTCGACCATTCTTGTGGGAAGAGACTCGCTTAAGTCTAAAGCACTCGGAAGCTCCTCCAATCTAGCATCATGTTGAAGTGACACATGATCCGAGATTGGGATATCGGCAAGCCATTCGTGAAGGTTCTCCACTTGTAAGGGAGGAGCCTTTGAAATTCTAATACTGGAAACAAGCAAAGACACGATTACAGATTTCCATCTCAAAGATTTGTGGCGCTAATGCACTGTAGCCTTGCCTTTTCTCTTTCCTATAAGACTTTGAAAGCTGTCAGAAGGCCCGACTATGGGTTCATCATCGGTAGGTGTATTTTCTTCCCCACCCTTTTCGGTTATAACGATCCTGGGTGCTCTACATCTAGCCCGTTCACCGGAGCCACCCTCAGCGTTCCTTCAAGCCTAATGCTCTGATTTTTCTCGATTAGCCCGACGGTCCTCAAGTTTCTGTCTGTTAGTACCGAGTCTATGTCCCTCATTTCACTCAGCACTTCTCGAAGGACCCATGCTATTTCTTTAAAATGTGCGCCTTCAGGTCATGGGATTATGGCTGTAAGAGGAAAGAAGATATGAGATATAGCATCAGTTACAGCAAATTCATGAATTATCAAAGAAAATTATGACACTTACGTCTGGCTAACCATCGACCGACGAATCTTGGAGGGTGTCGGACATAGAACCATTCAGTCTTATAATAGCTGAGCCGGGTCCAAGAGCCCATAACCACTTGACAGTTCCTAACCGCTCCAAGAATGTGAATGATGGACTATCTCCCTGACTCTTAACATTAAATGGGTATCTGATTTCGATCGGAGTCGGGGTAGGAAAAGATGCTCCATGAATACAATGAATAGACTATTCAACAGCGCGTATCCGTTGGGCTATAGTTGTGAAGGAGCAATTCCAAAAAAGCCAACACTTCTCGAATGTATTGGTTGAATGGGGGAAGTGTTCCAGCTGTGCATGAATGCCTGTTGAAAGCAATAATCCCTTCTGGGGAGCATGGTCTATCACTTGGCCCGGGTAACAAAACATCGGCTAATGATAAACCATGCCTTAAGCATATTTGTCCCAACATGTCTACAGAGACATTGGACGGCATAGAGTCTTGTGGATTCATTATAAAAGTTTCTCCTAGCAGCTCATCTGGAGCTGGATCAATTACTTCGGCTTCAATGGCCGGCAACTCTATTATTGGAAGAGATGAACTTCGAGTTTCCTACTGTTGAGAACTTGTGGATTGCATAGCTAATCAACTTATCAAAAACCATCATTAGACGATAATAAGCCCATGTGTTCCCTAGTGTTAAGTGTGTGGATGTGCAGTGCAGTGCTACATATTACCTGAGAAATTCTATAGAGTCTGAAAAATATATTAAAATGACAAGACTTCGAAATTCAACTGGAGTGACCGTCATCGCTGACCGTCACAACCATGCCATCCAGGCTATAGAGACCTATCCAAGTTAAAGTTCGTTAAAATTTTGTTAAGTTATAGTTCCATCGACGAGCTTTGTAGGGCAACCAAATATGTAGTTTAACAGTTAAGCCTAGATGTGCAAGAATGATGCTCGTCAGAGTCAGATGCTCGATTGTAAAAGATTTCGTATCCATCACGGTGTGTACTTGGATCGATCACTCAAGATGAATTCGTACGGTCATGGTAGGAAGCAATTTGTAACGATCCTAGAACGGCGTTTCGTATCCGTCACCCAAAACTCAGTTCGTATTAATCAAAGTCCCCTAGTTCGTATTGATCACCAGGTCTAACATTCGCATCGATACAAATGACCATCGTCAAATGATCAACATGAATACCTATCATCCATCGGTACGAAGTGATTCACTCATTCATTACGAAGTATTGTCATGTCTGGATTGATGCGAACTCGTCTACCATCCATCATCGGTATAGATCTCTTCTTCGTTTCCCTCTACACTTCATCTTCTCCAATCAACACGAACGCCACCTCGACCTTGCTCTGGCCCATCTCCACCCTCCATTTCACCAGAATCGGTCACAAAGGAAAACGTAATGGCAAAGATTTCGAGTCTCGTCATTTACACGTTGGATTCGTTCGATGGATTACATAGATTTAACAGTTGATTTAAAAGATTGAAAGGTTGATTTGGTTCGAAGACGAAAGTAGTTCCAATTTTCCCTAATCCAGAGTGATACGAAAGCAGAGAGTTAAAAAATGAGCAAGTGAAAGAATTCTAAGTAGAAAACGTATTTATATGGATACATAACCAAAGGGAAACGATGCGTGTCCCAGTAGCCAAGTACCGGTTGGAACTGTCACAACTACCATTGATACAAAGAAGTTATTCGTATTCATCGATCCAGAGCGATCCAAAGTGTAGCTGTTCGTATCCATGGGCGACCGATCTCCAACTCCATCTCCATCCACTCGTAGATCATGAGAATTCATGCCTATCGATGCGACATGACAAATTCGTATCCCTAACTCTGAGGTCCACTAGTACTCGTATCCATCGATACGAGACACAAAAAATAAAAAAGAGAGACCAACCAATCCGTGTCGACCACCATCGATGCAAAAATGACTTTTCAACCTTCCACATCGATCCAGGAGAGGATCGATGCGAAGAAAAACTCCAAAACAACCGTCAAGCATTGTTACAACTCGAATTTCATATCGATTTTGGAGATGATCGATACGGATTTCGATGCAAGATAAACTGACAACTTGCGAACGTGCAAACGTTAACGGGAGTCAGGTTAACATACGTTCATGTATGATGAACTAACACCAATTTTTAAAATTCACATGAATTGAACATTCGTATGGTAATGATTACAACAACAGACAATTGATCACTATCGTACAACACTCAGTTACAACAGTGCACGTTACAACAATTGGTAGTCAACAGTTCACGTTACAGAAGGCCGATCAAAGGTTATATCTTTTGACGAGAAGACAACAATTGTTCAATGATTCAGACGAAACTATTCAGGATGAAGATTGCAACTTTACAAAGCACGTCATGTTCTTACAAGACATACTTCGGGGGGCAAATGTTATCTCGCATTTGGCAAGGCTGTAACACCAAGGAGTTGACAAGAAACAAAAGAAAATCTATCCCAAAGATCGATTGTACACAGGTTCACTATGGATGTCGGTAAATTTTGTCCGAGTCTAGATCAAGCTACAATTGATGTGACACGACAAGCAAAGATATGAAAGCCAACATTCCAAATTTCAAGTCAATCAGAGTTCGTGTGCTCAAGATACAATCGATGCAAGTTTGTATCCATCCGTCTGTTCGTATCCGTGATAGATACAATCGGTACAAGCTATGAAAGCTACATCCGTCTGTTCGTATCCATCATTTCGCATCCATCTATTCGTATCCATCACGTTATCTGTTGTTTGTATCCATCACGTTATTTGTTGTTCATATCCATCACGTACACTCAACTGCGTGTCCACTCAGCCTGGTTCTACTTTGTGTCCATCAAATTGGTTCGACTACTATAGATCAATTGGAGCCAATTCGCATCGATCCTAGTCGCACAACTCATATCGATCGATCAACGATCGATACGAATAAAACATTAAACGAATGACACGAAAACAAACTTCAGCTACCGGTATGAAATGTCCCTCAGCTATCGATGCGAAGTAGCCTATGAGTATCGATACGAACAAGGCCATGACAATCAATACTAACAGAACAACTTTGATCGATAAGAACAAGCCTTGAATGATCGATACGAAGGGTACACGCCAGCATTGATTTGAAGGACATAGCGCTCAATGGATACGAAGGGGGAATAGTCAACTTGGCACGAAAAGTGGATCGATCCGAGGAGTTAGCACCACGTCAAATTGCAAGCACGTGCCCAAAAAGCGACACGAACAGCATCGATACGAAGGAGACGGCCTTCGAAAAACATAGACTTGCACCGATCATAACTCACAATCTACAAGTCCAAATGCCACCAAATTTTCACAGGAGCTTACGTACAACCTAAAGAATGTTCATGCTCAATTTTGACTCGATTGCGTCATTCGTATCAATCACGGATCGAGTGCGAACCATATAAGAACGATCGTGTGGGTTCACCCAGGTGCCAGAAGATGTCTCCCGAGATCTGAGCGAGATATTTGCATCCTACACCTATAAATAGCATCCTAGAGCCTACAGAAAAGGGTCTTTTAGCACTCCTACGTCCAGACTCTGCCGAAACCATTTGTACTCAAAGATCACTGTTGTACTCAAAATCTACTACTGTAACCCACTGTAACCAGTTGTAAATAGCAAATAAACATCAATAAAATCATCAAATTTATAGTGGACATAGGCCATATGCCGAACCACTCTAAATCTATGTGTTTCTGCGTGTTTTTCTTATCTGTTTTTGAAGTATTTGTTAGATAATCCTCTTTTTACATTTATTTTCTTCTTTTATCTCTTCAAATACTTCCGACGAGTGTTGTGCCCAATTTTGGTACAGACATCTAGTTAACAAACTTCCAAAAAAATTCAAAATTTTTTGTAACACCCTAAATTTTTGAAATTTTTTGACACAGTCTCCTTTGAACGAAGAGCCCTTTGTAATATGCCAAGAGAGATAAAAATATATACATCGACCCACATGGTCGAAAAATAAAATATATATCAATATATTATCATTTTCTTATTTTATTGCATAGGCGTATCTCATATTAGCGTTATTATGCGAGTGGCTTATCTACTTGCATTTACGCAACTAAAAAATTAACCAACAGCTCCCTGTACACGTACTTACTCAAAATAAGCACATAAGTTTCATAACCGTGAAATTTTATAACATTTCACTTATTTAACTAGCTAAAGATATAAACTTCATAACCCAAACATGCCAATCATATGTTATAGGAAATTATAAGGTTCCAACACTAATTTAATTTTCTTCCATGGATCCATATATCATATATATCATTTCATTCTATTTGATTGATTTTCAACCAAATTTATTGCATTCAATTCATATTTACAACAACCAACCTCATATTCATTCCAAATTGATTTATATGTGCTTTACTTGCATAAATTTACTTCTATTCAATTTCAAACTGATCCACAATCCACTTTATCAGCTTCAGTTTATTCCTTTTTAAATTGACTCTAAATCAATGTTTTTATTTTCCATTTGATGCATATTCAAGTTATCTACCAAACTTTGTTCGCTTCATTTCTATATTAAACATATTCTAACCCATGTTAATTTATTGATGAATCATTTCATAACAATCACTTAAGTTAAGTTTCCATTGCAACCAAATTCCATTTCTCTTTCAAATTGATTTTCATTCAACTTTTTTTTGCATTCATTTACTTAGTATATCCAATTTATACTATATCGTTGGGGAATCATTTCATATAAATCGATTCTCGAACAATTTAGTTCAGGTTCATGCACTTGCATTTTTTTTTGACTTTACTTTCAACTTATATTACCTTTTTTTCATTCACTATCATTTTATTCACATAGTGTTATTAACTTCACCCTATAGTGAATGAAATTTCATTTCATGCTAATTTCGTTATAAACCATTTTACAAAATTTATTTCTAAGGTTTGTTATAAGCATTCCATATCGCCACTTAAGTTCATATTCAACTTATAACCTAAGTTCATACCCCATCCTGTCCAGCCCATATTCCAAAATCGTATTCAAATCATTACTCTTAAATTGAACTCATTCCTTGGTTATCAATTTCTTAACCTTTTAACTTTTACTTTTCCACTTCCTCAGTTTGATAAGTTATACAACTTATTTGTTCACAATTCCTTGAATTTCCACTTAAATTTACTCACATTCAATATTTATAACATATAGCTATATGGTCACTTCATAATTCATATTTATATTCAATTTACTCCATTCTAATTCACTCTTCATTAAAAATTCAATTTTTGAACTTCCATTCTTTTATCATAATATCAAACCATTTTCATTTAGGTTTTACCATTTCATTTCTCAATTCATAAGTTCAAAAACTTATTTTCTTAAAATCTGATATTGCTTACTTGAGTCTATTCACATCTTACAATCATACTCCGAATTATACACATCACTTAATAGCTTAAGTATATCCATTTCATTCAATAATTATAACTTACAGTTATATAATCATTTTACACTTCTAGCTTAATATCCAATTCAAATCAAATTCAACTCAATCTTATTTAACTTATCTGAAGTTAAACTCAACCCATATTGTTCATTTTAACTTACTCTGAAAGCGACTGCTGTGGCTAGCTATCACATAGGATCGTGTAATATGGAATATAATTAAATATAAATGTGGAAATAGATGATGATAGCAAAGTAAATAAAAATAAGCACACTAGGATTTTTTATACTGGTTCGAACTTCCCGTTCTACGTCCAGTCTCAGACTTCCCTCTGGAATTTTTCACAATAACCCTCTCTTAACCCGGAGGAATAGGTATACAACACTTAAACAACCGAATAGGATTTTTCCGCCTCTAACAACTGAAAGAGGACTTTACCCGCCTGAACAACCGAATAGGACTTTTCCGCCTCTAACAACCGAAAGAGGACTTCACCCGCCTGAACAACCGAATATGACTTCAACAGTTTCAATAGAATTGCTTTGACACTATGTGTTCTTAATAACACTGATATGTCTTTGACGTACAACCTTCCTATAATCTTTCTTCAAGTATGTATGTGTGTGTAAAGAATTAGAAAGGAAAATTATTACTTAGAATCAAAGAATAGATTAGTTAATTCAGAGATTAAAGCAATATATGTAAGTTGTGATTGCTTTTTAGAATGCAGAGAGTATAGAAAATATAATTAGAAAGTATTCAGTAAATTCGTGATTTGTGAAATAGATTTTGTGTGTTTATATAATAGTTAAAGAGATGCAACCGTTCATGAAGAGTAATGATCAACAGAAGCATCCATACCTCTTCATATTAGAACGTGACTCTTGGCAAAGAGAAGTGTCTATTCAGGAAAAATAGCTGTTGAAAGAATTCAGTCGACTGACCAAAAACGATCAGTCAACTGAATATTCAATGTTGTTTAAAAAACAAAATGTTTTTGTGCACCTATACAGGTTCAGTCGACTGGCTATATAAGGTCAGTCGACTGACCTAACAGTCAAAGCACACTTGTCACATTTTATAGAATTTTAAAGTTTTTAAACAAACTTAACTACTAGAGGATAGATTTTAGCATTTCTATGACTAAAAAACTTCAAGAGATCAACATAATATACGTAGTTTAGTAGCCTTGTCTCCTTCGTAGTTTGAACAGTATACTTCCTTTTCTTTTTGTCGCTTATCCATGTAGTATAGTTTATTGCTTTGTCATGAATCAAAATATGTGATTCAACAATCTCCCCCTTTTTGATTGATGACAACACATGTTATATTTTTGAGAAATATATAATATATCTCCCCTAAATATATGATGATACTTTTAATCCCTGCATAGAGTGGTTAGTTTCCAAATTTCTCCCCCTTTGTCATCGACAAAAAGGAAAAGATAATGGACATATAAAATTAACACAGTAGAAATAATACAGTACTGGATGCGATCACAGAAACAACACCAAATGTTATGAATACAAACTTATAGAATGTACGAAACATAATAACTAACTTACTACCACGAAAAGATAATAACCTCACTCAGAATCAGATTCTGTCTCCTCCTCTTCAATATGCATTGGTTCTTTTCCTCTGGAGGAGCTTCCTACAACATGTCTGCCACCTCCATTGCCACTTGTGTCAGAACTAGTGTGTTCTTCCAATGTAGACCAAGTGAAGTGAAGGGCTGGGCGCTTGCCTGTATCACGTTGAGAGGTCTCCGTAGTGATGGACGAGGAGCATGATATTGCATCCCATAGAATCCCGAAGAAGCTTTTGATTTTATCAAACTTTTTCTCAATCTTCTTATCAAGATTTTTAATACGGGAATCCAAAGTAACTTGATTTCTGACGATTAAATCAATTGATTCCCAAGAACTTTGGGATGGTGTTGGCATACGGATGTCATCTCGTGATTGATGTTGTTGTTGAGAAGAGGCTTCTTGGCGAGGGCGATTTTTCCATTCTTGAAAGTCCTTAATAGTGAGAGGTCTTGGTGGTAGTTTCATGAGACTAATGGTGCGGCTATTCAAGGTTTTAGGAATAGAAGTATCAGATTCTGGAATAGGAACCTGAAGATTCATAAGCAACCACATAATATATTCACCAAAGTAAATAATATTCATACGACCTTGGTTGAATGTTAGAAATTCATCTAGAATGAGTTTTGGCCAGTTTACTTCAATTTCTCTCCAAATAGCATATAATGCTTTATAGTTGTTTGGATGGACAAGCTAGTATGAGCCAGTGTGGAGAAGAATTGTATGCATTAAAGCTCTATGCATTATTCTGGCAGTAGGTCGTAATGCAATAGACTTTAGCTCGGTCATATCATCTTCTAGAAAATGATGACTTACTTCATCTCTTTCACCTACAACAGTATTCAATTCTTGTGATTCAACACCCCTTGTTGGAGTACGAAGTATATGACCGATACTATCTAAAGAGAGAAACACTTGTTGCCCACATACCAAACTCCAAACGCAATTGTCACAATTGCGTAGGGTTTGATGGCCTAAGTTCAAGTTCGCATAGAAGAGTTTCACTAAGATATGATTTATCTTGATATTGTTTTGATTATTATCTAAAAGAGATTCTAAATGGCTTCTTCTTCTTATTCTTGAATTCTGTACGATGTAAAATCAGGATAGACAACAAAAGAACCTTCGAAGAAACGTGCTTCTTTCATCTTATTCCATCGTTGAATTGCAGTTGCATCGTATAGCCATTGAGCGATTTGTGAATCAATTGGCTCGGAGGAAGAAGAAGCATGCTTAGATCTCTTTGTTTGTCGTGGTGCCATTTGAATTTATGAAGATAATTGAAGAAAGTTTTGAAAATTGTAGAAGCTAGGGTTTTGGAATTCTGGAGTTTTGAAGTAAAAGTAAAAAGTAAAAGAAGAAGTGAGGGTTTTAGGGGTAAATAGTATGTAAAAAGTTGAAAAGGACGTTCCAGCTGTGAATTCAGTCGACTGAATATTTGTGGTCAGTCGACTGAACCACTTTCCCGAGAGCTCTGCAGCAGTTTTAGTCAACTGGTATAGTCGACTAAAATAACTAATATGTTCTCTGTTTGATCAGCGAGTCGACTGGTCGAATTACTTCAGTCGACTGAATGTTTTGTAAATAATTTTCCTGAGAGCTATGCTGTAGATTTAGTTGACTGGTCTCGTCGACTAAAATAGGAAATTTGCTCTCTGTTTGGTCATCCAGTCGATTGGTTGCATTCGATCAGTCGACTGAATACTGTATAAAAATATACAACATGCAGATTCAGTTGACTGGTCGAAATATCCAGTCGACTGAATTTGTATTTCAGCATTTTCAGTCACTGTTGAGCATAAATAAATAATATTTATTATAGAATAATACAATGCAAATTAAATATGGATAAAAAGAAATAAAAAAACATAATTATTTTGAAGATGAGTTTGATGGAGAGTTGGATTTTGTTGGTTCATCTTTAGTCTTCTCAACATATGGTCGCAGAGGTAACCAACGGTTTCCACACTCCCAAGAGTCTGGAGAGACAGGTGGAGCTTATGGTGACCTATCCCATGGATTTTGAGTTGACAATGGTGTTGGTTGATGAGCCGAAGAGGAAGATGAACAGCAGAACTTCCATACAATTTGTTCAAGAAAACTTAGATGTCTAGAGTTCATTTTCTGTTCATATTACATTTCTCGCTGAAGCGTTATCGGTTCCCTCTGGTAATGATGAAGATCATCGATTTTTTGCTTGGTTTGAGGAGAACCAAAGAACAGGAACCGTCTAGCTTTCTTTTTCTCAGGTGTATAACCCGTTCGATAACTTGATGATCTTGCAGGTTCATGTATGGGAGTAGGTGTTGGTAGGTTTGATGAAGCAGATGATGGAGTTTCAAAGTTGATAGAAGAGTAGGATGATCCATCTGATGAGTTATGTGATGACGACATTTTGAATGTAGAAGATGATATAGAGAAAGAAAACAAATATGTTTGAAAAATAATTTTCTTTTTGATGGAAATATGAAAGCTGAGTGGAGGAATATATAGGAGTAAAAAGCAGTTAAGACATAGTGGTTGAACATGCAGTTTGAAATAATAAAGGAAGAAAATGAACCAAAAAATTTGTGGCTGAAATTTACTCTTTTAAAAAAAATAGAAAATGTAAAGTAGCTGATGTATATGGTATAGATGTGAAGCAATAAATAGCCAGGTGGTAAAGACAGACTTATCAAACCCGAGGGGCAGAGTTCGAGGACCAAAATTTTTTTTAAAAAAAAAATTATAATTCTTCTAAAGAAATTATACCTAGTTCTCTTCTTAATTTTATAAAACTATTTTCATTTAAAGGTTTAGTGAAAATGTCAGCTAATTGATTTTCAGAATTTACAAATTCTAAGTTTATTATATCCTTTTCAATATTATCATGAAGAAAATGATGACGAATGTCAATATGTTTAGTTCGTGAGTGATTGACTGGATTTTTAGATAAATTTATTGCACTAGATTTATTGCAATATATTGTAAATTTATTTAATTTTATATCAAAATCTCGTAATGTTTGTTGCATGTAGATTACTTGGGCACATGCTAAAGCTGCAGATATATACTCTACTTCACATGTCGATAGTGAAACGCAATTTTGTTTCTTACTAAACCAAGATACTAAGGATCGTCCAATGAAATGACAAGTTCCACTTGTACTTTTTCTATCCGTTCGAATTCCTCCAAAATCAGCATCACTACATGATAATAATTCAAAAGGACATTCTTTTGGATAAAATAATCCTAGATCTTTGGTGTTGTTAAGATAACGAATTATACGTTTAATTGCTCGCATATGTGATTCTTTAGGATCTGCTTGAAATCGAGCACATAAGCAAACACTCATCATAATATCAGGTCGACTAGTAGTTAAGTAAAGTAGCGATCCAATCATACTACGATATAGTTTTTGGTCAACACTCTTACCATTTTCATCTTTTTCAAGATATATAGTTGTACTCATAGGAGTTGGTTTAGCAGACGTGTTTTCCATACCGAATCGTTTAATTAGATTATTACAATACTTTTCTTGATTAATAAAAATGCCATTTTGCATTTGTTTGATTTGTAACCCGAGAAAAAATGACAGTTCTCCCATATGTGACATTTCAGATTCATTTGTCATGATATTCGAAAATTTTTGACATAATTTTCATTTCTTGAACCAAAAATAATATCATCAACATATATTTGAATAATTAAAATATCATGTTTAGTTTTCTTGATAAATAATGTTTGATCAACCTTTCCAATCTCAAAACCAGATTCCAATAAATAGCTTTTAAGTCGATCATACCAAGCACGAGGTGCTTGTTTTAAACCATATAAAGCTTTCTTAAGTTTATAAACGTGATCTGGAAATTTTTCATGAGTAAACAAAGGAGGTTGTTCAACATAAACATTTTCTTTTATAAAACAATTTAAAAAAGCACTTTCAACATCCATTTGATATAATTTAAAGTTATGAAAATATGCAAAAGCTAGTAGAATACGTATAGCTTCTAGTCTTGCAACTGGAGCAAACGTTTCCTCATAGTATATTCCCTCTTCTTCATTATAACCTTGTGCTACTAATCTAGCTTTATTTCTAGTAATGTTACCTTTTTCATCAGCTTTATTTTTGAAAACCCATTTTGTACCGATGACTGATTGATCACTCGGTCTAGGAACTAATTCCCAAAATTCGTTTCTTTCAAATTGATTTAGCTCTTCTTGCATAGCTATAATCCAATGAACATCAGTTGAGGCTTCGTTAATATTTTTAGGTTCTATATTAGAGAGAAAATCTATATGGCCCATTTGATTTAATTGATGTCTTGTTCTTACATTTGAATTTACTTCTCCAATTATATTTTGAATAGGGTGGTTTCTAAGAATTCTTGGAGGAGATCTTACTATATTATTGTTATTAATAGTATTTATGTTTTCTAAAGAAATTTCAGAATTATTATATTGAAGAATAATATCATTATCATCTGAATTATTTGTCAAATTTACATTTGTATTATTTTCCACATTTGTTATTTTTTAATAGAACTTTTGATATTTTCATTGAATGAAACATGAAGAGTTTCTTCGATTGTTTTAGTTCTAGTATTAAATACTCAATAAGCTTTACTTCTTTCCGAATATCCTATGAATATACCTTCATCGGATTTTGGATCAAATTTGCCAAGCTGATCTTTAGTGTTAAGTATGAAACATTTTGAACCAAAAACTTTAAAATATGAAATATTTGGTTTTCTACCATTTAAAAGTTCATAAGGAGTATGTTTTGTTAATGGTCGAATAGAAACACGATTCAAAACATAGCAAGCAGTAGCAACAGCTTCTTCCCAGAAATGCTTAGGTAAAGTGGTTCCATTTAATAAAGTTCGTGCACATTCTTGTAATGTTCTATTTTTCCTTTTTACAACTCCATTTTGTTGTGGTGTTCTAGGAAAGGAAAAATTATGATTAATTCCTTTCTTGTTACAAAAATGTTCGAAAGCTTCATTTTCAAATTCACCTCCATGATCACTTCTAATGTTTTTAACTTTAAAATTCTTTATATTTTGAAGTCTTTTTACAAAAATTTTAAAATTATCAAAAGTATCACTTTTATGTTTTATAATTATAGTTCAAGTATATCTTGAAAAATCATCTACAATAACAAACACGTATCTATTGTGATTAATAGATTGAACTTGAGTTGGTCCAAAAAGGTCCATGTGTAACAGTTGAAGTGGTTGTGTTGTAGATATGATTTTCTTAGATTTAAAAGAAGATTTTGTTAATTTTCCTAACTGACATGCATCACATATATGATCTATTTTAAATTTCATATCAGGTAGTCCTTTAACAAGTTTATTTTTAGCTAATTTATTAATAGTATTAATGTTGATGTGACAAAATCTTTTGTGCCATAGCCAAGAATCATTTTTTGTAGCTACTAAACACATATCTTTGTTATGAATTACATTCATATTTAATATATATATATATATATCTCATACCTTCAAAAATTAAATTTTAATTTTTATCAAAAATATTACATTTATTTTTTGAAAAAGCTATATTAAAACCTTTATCACATAATTGACTTATACTTAATAAATTATGTTTTAAGTTTTTAACTAAAAGAACATCAGTAATGAGAGGTAAATTAGAGATACCGTTATTGCTTACATCGCCTTAGCCGATGACATAGCCTTTTGAATTATATCCAAAAGTGACTGATCCTCCATTTGAGTAGACTATGTTTGTTAACATGTCTTTATCACCAGTCATGTGTTTCGAGCAACCACTGTCTAGAATCCATTTCCCTCTCTTTTTAAGTGGTACCTGCAAAAAATAAAGATTAAGATGGTACCCACTTTTCTTTTAGGGTCCTAAGAGTTAGGTCTTAGGAAACCAAACCCAAGAAGGTTCAGAATGTTGGGGATGCGGATTAAGGATCTTAAGGCAGAAATAACACTAGAGGGGGGGTGAATAGTGTTTTAAAGAATATATGAACTATATGACTTAATTAAAACTTTCAACACAAATCTAAATAGAATTCTAACACAGAATGATCACAGAACATATAACAAATGCAAATAGTAAAGTAAAGCAAGTAAAAGGAAAGAACACACCGGATTTTATACTGGTTCGGAATCCTCCTACATCCAGTCCTGCACCAAGGCAATATCCTTGTACAGATTTTTATAAGCCAATATCCAAATTACAACCCTCAACTTCTAAGGCCTTGAGGAACCCTCCTATCTCCGAGTCTGGGGTAAACTCTCTTGATTTACGGGACACAAGATCACCCTAATACTTCTTAATAACAATCCTTTTGAATGGATAGACTCTATGGACTTTTTGAATACAAATTAATCCTATAACTCTAAATAGCACTTTGATCTTTAGTAGAATGATTGAGAATCAAATAGAGAGAGTATCTAAATGATTTCCTATTGAGAATTTGGCAGAATGATGGCACGATCTTTAAAATATGAAGTTTTATGGACATGGAATGGTGGAGAAGAAAGAGTGAAGAAAATAAGAAAGTAGTTGTTAAAAAAGTTCATTTTGGAAGCCTTTATATAGATGCACAACAGTCATAACCATTGGCGAAAGGTTTTTGAACGAATGGACACTTCTTTTGAAATTTGAATTTTGAATCCAACTGTCACCATGTCGACATGGGGTATCCCCATATGTCGACATCCCTCAGTTCAAAATTATAGAGATGTTGTTTTGTAAAGACAATTGAATTTAAAACAAGTTGAAACTTCTCTGAAGCAAAGTACAGTGTTTAAACAATATTTTGAGATAGAGAATGAATATAAAACATTATTTTGAATATATATATATATATATATAATTGATATAGACTGTTAATTATATAAGTAATATTTAAAATCAGAATAAGTTTTGATGTTTTAAAAATAGAAGTTTTCAAAATCAGAATGGAGGAATATTTCAAGGCTAAAACAAAGTTTGAACCTATTTTTGAAAACATGATTTTGAAAGCTAAAACATTTTGAAAACTGATTTAAAAACATTTTGAAAAATCTATTCAAACTGAAATTGCAAGAACCTTCCTACAGAGCTCCTCCATAGGACTCGAGAACTTGTACAAAGTAGTTTAAATGATTTTGATTTTCGTGGGTTTGTAAGCCACTTGTCGTAGGTTTGTAAGCTACTTGTCGTGGGTTTGTAAGCCACTGGTTTTGATAGAAATTAGGTTCCATCCCAAAAGAAAATTGGAAGAAAGATGAGAGTGCTATTATGAAGTTTTAACAAAATACTAGACACTTATCTTGAGATCTTGAAATCTTGATTCTCTAGAGTCTTGAATCTTGAATCTCTAATCTTCATCTTGATGCTTGAGTCTTTATACTAATCAGTCTTCGATGATACCTGCATATACTTCCTATATACATATATATATATATATATATATCTATATGGAAATGTTAGTATATATTTTATAAAGTAAAGTATAATAACTATATAAGGTTATTGTCATCAAAACATCATCAACTCAGTTCCTAACAATCTCCCCCTTTTTGATGATGACAACCTTTATTTATAAAATATTCTTACCATACCATAACTCCCCCTTACTCCGCGACTTCTTCTTAAAACTACAACTCCCCCTTACTCCATGACTCCCTCTTACACCAAGCACATATATTTTTATAACTTTCTCCCCCTTTGTCATCAACAAAAACTATTAACTACTTAAGAATTCAAGAATGATTAGTATGAACAAATAATATGTATAGAATAAGCATGAAACAATGAGTATATGTGAACACATTTTAGTTATTACGACATATATAAGAACATACATAAACACGAACAAACCGAACAATGTAAAACAAAGAATAAAAAAGAAAGTACGCTTTAATGGCGATCCTTAACTATAGGAGACTTATGAATCGAACAATTGGGGTAGTGGAGACAAAAGTTTCCACGTTGTTCAATTATGTTTCCATTAGTATCAACAAGGATCTCACCAACGCAAATAACGCTCTCGTCCTCATTTATAGGGACTTCGGGTTGAGGAAAAAGTTGATTTTCCTCTTGGTCTTCTTGAGGCTCTTCCATAGGTTCTTCTTCCTCTGATTCCATGGCTTGTGAAGAGTCTTCAATATTAATAGGATTTGTACGGTTATCCATAAGGAATTTTTGTACATTCCTAATAATATTCCCTTGCCTTTGTTGTTATCTAGCCATCCTAAGTTGACTTACTTGAATTTCAGTCAACAATTGAAGGATATCTTTCATCTTCTCTTGCAATTTGATCACTCGAGCGTGCGTAGATCGTTGAAATGGACCAGAATGAGGAGATGTGGGTGAAGTGGGTTCATTAGTAGAAGAGGAGGCCATTATTTTATTGTTTCAGAAGTTATTTACAGAGAATATAGTGAAGAAAGAGGAGAGAAAACGAAATAAATAGATAAATAACCAAATAACTAACTTTGGAGCGAAATTCAATTTTCAAATTTTTGTTGGGTATGTCGACATCATGAGATGGGGCATGTCGACATGTTCTTCAAAAAAATGTAATTTTTATTTTGAATTTTTATTGATTATTATATTATATTATTTTATATTTCATATTTTTAACAAATACCTAATTCTCTTCTAAATTTAGTAAAATTCTGTTCGATTAACGGTTTAGTTAATATATCAGCAATTTGTTTTTCAGTATTTATATAATCTAGAGTTATTATTTCTTTAGTTATATTATCTCTAAGAAAATGATGTCTTATATCAATATGTTTAGTTCTAGCATGATGAGTTGGATTTTTAGATAGATTTATTGCACTAGTATTATCACAATATATTGGTGATTTACTTATGTTAATTCCAAAATCTTTTGAAGTTTGTTGCATATATATGACTTGTGAACAAGCCAGAGCAGCAGATATATACTCTGCTTCAGTTGTTGACAAGGAAACAGTATTTTGTTTCTTGCTGAACCAGGAAACCAGTGAATGTCCTAGAAAGTGACAAGTTCCACTTGTACTCTTTCGGTCTGATTTACAACCAGCATAATCAGCATCACAATATGATATTAAATCAAAAGTATTATTTTTAGAATAAAATAAACCATAATCTAAAGTGTATTTTACATATCTTAAAATTCTTTTTACAGCTTTTAAGTGAGTTTCTTTAGGTTGTGATTGGTATCTTGCACAGAGACAAACACTATGCATAATATCAGGACGACTCGCTGTTATATAGAGTAGCAAACCAATAATTCCCCTATATAAAGTTTGATCAATATCTTTTGATTTATCTTCTTTACTTAAACCTACATTTGTTGACATTGGAGTTGGTTTCCCACTAGAGGTGCTTAAACCAAATTTATTGATTAAGTCTTTAGCATATTTTTCTTGACTTATGAAGATTCCATTTTCTAGTTGTTTAATTTGAAGCCCTAAGAAGAAACTTAATTCTCCCATGTGACTCATTTCAAATTCTTTAGTCATTATATCTGAAAATTCTTTATTCATTATGTTATTAGTTGATCCAAAGATTATATCATCTACATATATTTGAACCAGTTGAATATCTTGATTATTTCTTTTAATAAAAAGTGTTGTATCTACTTTACCAATTTCAAAACCAGATTGAAGTAAATAAGATCTTAGTCTTTCATACCAGGCTCTAGGAGCTTGCTTTAGACCATATAGAGCTTTCTTTAACTTGTATACATGGTTTGGAAATTTATTATCTTCAAAAAGTGGAGGTTGTTCAACATAAACATCTTCTTTTACAAAACCATTTAGAAAAGCACTTTTAACATCCATTTGATATAATTTGAAATTATTATAATTAGCGAAAGCAAGTAGAATTCTTATAGCTTCTAATCTTGCTACGGGGGCAAAGGTTTCATCATAGTCAATTCCTTCTTCTTGATAATAACCTTGCGCGACTAAACGAGCTTTATTTCTTACGACCTCATCGAGTTCATTCATTTTATTTTTATAAACCCATTTAGTTCCAATTATACTTTTATCCTCGGGTTTAGGAACAAGTTCTCATACATCATTTCTGGTAAATTGATTCAATTCTTCTTGCATAGCAAGAATCCATTAATCATCAGACGATGCTTCCTTTGGATTTTTAGGTTCAATTGTTGATATAAAGGCTACATTACTCATACTACTTAATTGATTTCTAGTCCTTGCTACAGATTCAATATTTCCTAAGACATTTTCTATAGGATGATCTTTTGATAATTTAAATCTCTAATTAGGTTGATTTATTTCACTAATAGTTTCATTAGATTGATTTACATTTATAAAATCTTCTTCATCATTTATTTGTACAATATCTTTAAGATTTTCATCAAAAGATACATGCATAGTTTCTTCAATAGTATTAGTTTTTAAATTAAAAACTCTAAATGCTTTGCTTCTATTAGAATAACCAATAAAGAATCCTTTATCAGCTTTTGGTTCAAATTTATCTAAATTATCTTTTGTATTAAGTATAAAACATTTACTCCCAAAGACTTTAAAATAAGCAACTATAGGTTTCTTATTATAAAGTAATTCATATGCAGTTTTATTTGTTAATGGTCTAATTAAAATTCTATTTAATATATAACAAGCTGTAGCAACTGCTTCATCCCAAAAATGTTTAGGTAAATTACTATCAGAAAGCATTGTACGAGCACACTCTTGAATCGTTCTATTCTTACGTTCTACTACTACGTTTTGTTATGGAGTTCTTGGAAATGAAAAGTTGTGAGTAATTCCCTTTTGAGTACAGAAATTCTCAAAATTTTCATTTTCAAAGTCACCACCGTGATCACTTCGAATAGTTTTAATTTTGAAAGAATGTTGTTTTTGAATTCTTTTAGATAAGTTTTAAAATATTTCAAAAGCATCACTTTTATGTTTTAAAAAGATTGTCCAAGTATATCTTGAATAATAATCTACTATAACAAAAACATATTTACTATGGTTAATTGATTGAACTTGAGATGGACCAAATAAATCTAAATGAAGTAATTCTAGAGGACTAGAGGTAGAAATAGCATCTTTTAATTTAAATGAACTTTTCTTAAGTTTTCCTAATTGACACGCATCACAAATACTATCTACTTTAAAGTTTAACTTGGGTAGACCTCTAACTAAGTCAACTTTTGATAGCCTGGATAATAATTTGAAATTCAAATGGCCAAATCTTTTATGCCAAATCCAAGGGTCACTTGTATTAGCCAAAAGACATAGGTTATCATTTGAAATTTTCATACTAAGGATATAAATATTTTTCTTCCTAATACCTTCAAAAATTATATTAGACTTATCATCTTCAATGTGACATTTATCTTTTCCAAATTTAATTTTAAAACCTTTACTGCAAAGTTGACTTATACTAAGCAGATTATGTTTTAAGTTCCTAATTAATAAAACATCAGAAATAAGTAAAGTTTTAGAGTTACCGACATTGCCGACGCCAACCACATATCCTTTAGAGTTGTCACCAAAATTGACTAATCCACCATCTTGATAAGTAATGTCCTTGAGTATCTCGGGATTTCCAGTCATGTGCCTCGAATAGCCACTATCAAGTATCCATTTATCTTTCTCAATTTGCACAGTTTGTCCATTGGGTATTGATTCGTCAAAAGCCATGTAACATGTCTGTTCCTGCATAACACACCAATTCGGTAGATAACTTGATTTTTCAAAATAACTATATGCAGACTTATGATACTTTGATGAAATGCATAGATTCAAAACAGTTTTAACACAATTTTCCAAAAATGCCATTTTTATATTTTTCAAGTTTCAGATTATGAAAACAATGAAAACCAATGCTCTGATACCAATTGTTGGGGATGCGGATTAAGGATCTTAAGGCAGAAATAACACTAGAGAGGGGGTGAATAGTGTTTTAAAGAATATATGAACTATATGACTAAATTAAAACTTTCAACACAAATCTAAACAGAATTCTAACACAGAACGATCACATAACATATAACAAATGCAAATAGTAAAGTAAAGCAAGTAAAAGGAAAGAACACACCGGATTTTATACTGGTTCGGAATCCTCCTACATCCAGTCCTGCACCAAGGCAATATCCTTGTACAGATTTTTATAAGCCAATATCCAAATTACAACCCTCAATTTCTAAGGCCAAGAGGAACCTTCCTATCTCCGAGTCTGGGGTAAACTCTCTTGATTTACGGGACATAAGATCACCCTAATACTTCTTAATAACAATCCTTTTGAATGGATAGACTCTATGGACTTTTTGAATACAAATTAATCCTATAACTCTGAATAGCACTTTGATCTTTAGTAGAATGATGGAGAATCAAATGGAGAGAGTATCTAAATAATTTCCTATTGAGAATTTGGCAGAATGATGGCACGATCTTTAAAGTATGAAGTTTTATGGATATGGAATGGTGGAGAAGAAAGAGTGAAGAAAATAAGAAAGTAGTTGTTAAAAAAATTCCGTTTTGGAAACCTTTATATAGATGCACAATAGTCATAACCATTGGCGAAAGGTTTTTGAACGAATGGACACTTCTTTTGAAATTTGAATTTTGAATCCAACTGTCACCATGTCGACATGGGGTATCCCCATATGTCGACATCCCTCAGTTCAAAATTATAGAGATGCTGTTTTGTAAAGACAATTGAATTTAAAACAAGTTGAAACTTCTCTAAAGCAAAGTACAGTGTTTAAACAATATTTTGAGATAGAGAATGAATATAAAACATTATTTTAAATATATATATATATATATATATATAATTGATATAGACCATTAATTATATAAGTAATATTTAAAATCAGAATAAGTTTTGATGTTTTAAAAATAGAAGTTTTTAAAATCAGAATGGAGGAATATTTCAAGGCTAAAACAAAGTTTGAAAACATTTTTGAAAACATGATTTTGAAAGCTAAAACATTTTGAAAACAGATTTAAAAACATTTTGAAAAATCTATTCAAACTGAAATTGCAAGAACCTTCCTACAGAGCTCCTCCATAGGACTCGAGAACTTGTACAAAGTAGTTTAAATGATTTTGATTGCGTGGGTTTGTAAGCCACTTGTCGTAGGTTTGTAAGCTACTTGTCGTGGGTTTGTAAGCCACTGGTTTCGATAGAAATTGGGTTCCATCCCAAAAGAAAATTGGAAGAAAGATGAGAGTGCTATTATGAAGTTTTAACAAAATACTAGACACTTATCTTGAGATCTTGAAATCTTGATTCTCTAGAGTCTTGAATCTTGAATCTCTAATCTTCATCTTGATGCTTGAGTCTTTATACTGATCAGTCTTCGATGATACCTGCATACACTTCCTATATACATATATATATATATATATATATGGAAATGTTAGTATATATTTTATAAAGTAAAGTATAATAACTATATAAGGTTGTTGTCATCAAAACATCATCAACTCAGTTCCTAACACAGAATTCCCTTTAAAGATATAATCTTTAATTTTTTGAACAGTTTCCATAAATGTTTTAATATGTTTATTCCTAATCAAGTTATTGTTTGTTTTAGGAATCCATATTTTAATAGTTTTAACATTTTTAGAAACTATTTTCTTTAAATCTTGTTTAATTTTGTTTTTAAACTTATTTATAAACTTTTTAGATCTCTTTGGTTTTACAATTTTCTTATATCCTAATCCCATTTTATTTGAAGTTGACTGAGAATTTTCTATTATTTTAGAAAGATTTTTTCGTCCTTTATTAAATTTGAGATATTTTTTTAAATATCTTCTGGCTTAGTTTTAAGACTAGATTTTTCTAATTCTAAAACTTTAGTGTTAGATTTTAAATCATTTACTTTAACTGATAAAATATCATTTTTATTTTTCTGAATTTCTAATTCCTGAGTTATTATGGAAAGTTGAGAGGCTAAATTGGAATTAGTTTCTTGAGATTTTTCAAGTTCTTCTTCGAGAATTTTCTTTTCATCTTTAAGCATACTAATTTCTAATTCAGATCTATTCAGTTTTCGTTTTAACTCCTTATTTTGTTTCTTAGTCTGTTTTGCAAAATCTACTAGTTCAGAAACTAAAACTTCAAAACTTAGTTCACTTACATCATCATTCATAGCCACGAAGCACACATTTGCTTGCTCTGTGTCACTGTCACTGTCACTGTCGCTTTCTGATGATGAAGAATCTGAATCATCCCATGTTACAGAAAATGCTTTCTTCTTGAATTTGTTTTTCTTGAATTTGTTTTTCTGTTTTTCTGGACAATCTTTCTTCATATGACCGTTCTTATGACATTCATAACATTCCATGACAGATGATGATGGTTTATTGCTATTATTGTTGCTAAAATTATTTTTGTAGCTCTTGCCCTTGTTATTCTTTTTGAATTTCAAAAACTTTTTGAAATTCTTAGCAATAAATGCCATATCCTCTTCATCTGAGTCAGAATCATCTTGTTCTGCTTGAAATGCTAGATTCTTCTTATCTTGTGCTTGAACTTTCTTTGCTTGCAAATTCACTTCATATGACATTAGATTTCCTATTAACTCTTCTGGTTTCATAGTTGAAAGATCGTTTGCTTCTTCAATAGCTAGGACCTTTCTTTCCCATTTATCCGTTAAAGAGTTTAGGGTTTTTGATACTATGCCAAAATCAGAAAAAATTTCTCCTAATCCTAATAGTGAATGATAGATATTTTGAAATCTAGAATACATATCATTGCTGGATTCATCTTGTTTCATTCTAAAGTTTTGAAACTGATTTTTGAGCATGGAGATTTTGCTTTGTTTGACTTTGTTAGTTCCTTCATGAGTGATTTTAAGCGTTCTCCATATTTCATAAGCAGTTTGACACATGCTAACACGATTAAATTCATTTCTATCTAGTGCACAAAATAACATGTTCATTGCTTTAGCATTGGCAGTAGCATCTAATTTTTGTGTGTTTGACCAAGTAGAATATTCTCCAGTAGGAAGAGTGTATTCATTCTGTGTGATATTCCATGATTCAAAACTATTAGATTGCATATAAATTCTCATACTAGTAGACTAATAATTATAGTTTAAACCATTAAAGAAAGGAGGTCGTGCAGTGGATTGACCTTTAATAAAACTAGTGTTAGTGGTATTGTTGCTATTTTCCATATTAACTAGTGAATAATTATCAAATAACAGTGTTACGGTTATAGGATAACCTTGCTCTGATACCAATTGAAAGTGACTGTTGTGGCTAGCTATCACTTAGGATCGTGTAATATGGAATATAATTAAATACAAATGCGGAAATAGATGATAATAGAAAAGTAAATAAAAATAAGCACACCAGGAATTTTATACTGGTTCGAACTTCCCGTTCTACGTCCAGTCCCAGACTTCCTTCTGGAATTTTTCACAATAACCCTCTCTTAACCTGGAGGAATAGGTATACAACACCTGAACAACCGAACAAGATTTTTCCGCCTCTAACAACTGAAAGAGGACTTTACCCGCTTGAACAACCGAACATGACTTTTTCGCCTCTAACAACCGAAAGAGGACTTTACCCGCCTGAACAACCGAACATGAGTTCAACAGTTTCAATAGAATTGCTTTGACACTATGTGTTCTTAATAACACCGATATGTCTTTGATGTACAACCTTCCTATAATCTTTCCTCAAGTATGTATGTGTGTGTAAAGATTTAGAAAGGAAAACTATTACTTAGAATCAAAGAATAGATTAGTTAACTCAGAGATTCAAGCAATATATGTATGTTGTGATTGCTTTTTAGAATGCAGAGAGTATAGAAAATATAATCAGAAAGTATTCAGTAAATTCATGATTTGTGAAATAGATTTTATATGTAGTTAAAGAGATGCAACCGTTCATGAAGAGTAATGATCAACAGAAGCATCCATACCTCTTCATATTAGAACGTGACTCTTGGCGAAAAGAAGTGTCTATTCAGGAAAAATAGCTGTTGAAAGAATTCAGTCGACTGATCAAAAACGATCAGTCAACTGAATATTCAAAGTTGTTTAAAAAACAGAACGTTTTTGTGCACCTGTACAGGTTCATTCGACTGGCTATATAAGGTCAGTCGACTGACCTGACAGTCAAAGCACACTTGTCACATTTTATAGAATTTTAAAGTTTTTAAACAAACTTAACTACTTGAGGATAGATTTTAACATTCTATTACTAAAAAACTTCAAGAGATCAACATAACATACGTAGTTTAGTAGCCTTGTCTCCTTTATAGTTTGAACAGCATACTTCTTTTTCTTTTTGTCGCTTATCCATATAGTATAGTTTATTGCTTTGTCATGAATCAAAATATGTGATTCAATATACTTAAGTTAAATTTTAATTCCAGGATTAAAAATTTACATTTTCCTTCATCATCTATATCATCTTTAAATTTTAAGCTGAATGGCTGATTTTTCTTAACTTTACAAATCATTTAAATAGAAATCCCAGAATTCCATCATCCGGTTTAATTTCAAATCATTTGAAATCATAAATATACATTTGATATATCAATCATGCTTCTGGATTTTTCAAAACAACTTAGTTTTGTCCCCAAACAATTTCCCTTTTGAAATTTCTAAAACAAGCTTGTTTATCAAACAAATCCATACAAATAATCACAACCAACCATTGTAGTAGCAATCCGTCACTTAGAAACTCAAAAATGAATATTGATGGTGCGGCCGTCATCACCAGGATTATTTTCTAGCGAGTGAAGTGAGTTCAATGCTTCCTTACTTCAAAAATCATTTTCAAGACAATTTCTATTCAGAAATTTCTCAAAATAACGCTCCATATTCTTCACAAGCCACTTTGGAAAACATTTCCCAAAAATTCTCAAGATTTAAAAATACCAAATACTTAGTTCAAATTAATTTAAAACATTTGCCAAAATTTCGAGGATTTTAATTCTGGTTTGAATCAAATTTTAGTTATAGTACTCCTTTGTATAAATCATTCCTATACAGTTTCTATTTGGTTATATATAAAACCTTTTCAAACTTTGTAATCCTATTTGATTATAATATTAACAACTAAACATTCCAAGCATATACAGTATAATAATTTCAGAAAATTATTCCATTTATATCAAAATATAGTTTTGGGTAAAATTATTTCATTTACCCACTTCAAAACAATATTGTGTTGGTTTACCTTGTTTAAGAGTTTAGAAACCCCTATCGATATGGATGTACTTCCTATACCGACCAGAATTCATCAACACTCAACCGATAAGTCGACACAGTATAAAAACATTTTATATTCACCAACAAATACGCGCTCATAGCTATTAATATACCTATTGACTCTATCTTTAATGAGTAATCCCCACCAAAGCCTAAGTATATCGCCAACCTAAGCTCTAATACCAACTGTGACAACCCGCCTTTTCGACCCTTGAAAATCAACGTACTACGCCCATTGTATAACATGCCGAATGATCGAGTGGCAGAAAGACAGATGTTGAGGCGAAAGAAAATAGGTAGAAGAAAGAAGAAATTAAACAAAACAGAATCTCATCGTAGACTGAATAACGTATAATATAAATAGTTCTTTACACAAATCAAAACTATAATATACATATCTCAAATCAGAGTACACAAATCAATAATTACCAGCCTGGACAGTTATAACAACATGCCCTTCCAATTTGCTAATAATTTCAACAAATCACTGCAGCGGAATAAAATCAAATACGAGAATACGTCTTCGCCATCCAGCTCGTTTCCTGAGCTCCATAGCATTCTAACCTGAACATGTAATACTCAGTCTGACCTAAGCATTGTAATAAAATAATACCCGGGTCAGTCTGGAAAACCAGCGTGAGAAAACACACTCCATTTGAATTATTAACTTTTGTCAAATTCCTTTGAAAATAGATGTATCTCGTAAGACCGCGTCACACATAAACACGATGGGTTTTTACCTTACGATAACTATGTTTCACATCAAAATCATCTGATATTATAATAGCGTCTGAGTACAAATTCCTATTCAAATAGCTGAAATGCTTTCATCTCTCGTTTCAACATAGTTGGGTACAATCAAAACTGTACGACACTAATTGGAGAATGGATTCCATACGAATGACTTGGTACTGGGGTATCACCTATCACAGTATACGTCTAGAAACAGTGTACCAAGGACCACGCCGGGACCTCCTACAACACAAGACCAGACTATTCCTAACCTGGACAGACTGAATATGCTATTAACCTGGGTGTTCCCAACCTTCCCGAGCTCTTTCCATAAATCGTAGTAATAATATCTGTAGGTATCTAGAAAGGTGATAAACATACCCTAATTAGGTGCTATCCACTTAGCCTTGATGCATCTCCCCTGCTTTTCAGTCATTCTCGATTGATGAGGCTAGAGGCTATGATTACCTTTTCAAGGAAAATTTCACTTAGAATGCTCATTATCCTCCGATGACAATGTACTGATAGCATTCATCCATACAAGTCCGAACGGAATCGAAGGCACTATTCCTACTACATCCATTTTGGAATCACCCTCAGGATTAGTAACGATTAGCCCTTGCACTTCACTGTTCCGTCTTCGACTCCATGCTCTTGTTTTCCTATCGAAAACGTACCCATTGGATCAAAGTGGTTTTCTAATAACAAATCCAATCCCGGTCTCTTCGAAACAACGTGGATATTTTCTGGTAAACTCAAACCCGGTTTTAAAGGAAAAAATAGATGAAAAGATCGGACCGGGTTAATGCGTACAGTATAGCGACTCAAACGGTAACTATACCATATAATCCCGATGATTTCCCTAGATGTTCCCAAAGTTATATTTTGGGTCCAAAATATAAAGAGATTTATTTTATTTAAAATTTAAATTAATTATGACTTCGAAAAAAATCTCTTTAAAATTCTTTTCAATTCAAACCATAAATTACTGGTATTTAAAATTACCAAAAGCATCCAATCAATTCAAAAGATATAATAACCTATCACAGATTATTCCAACAAAACATGTATCATTATATATGAAATTAAAAGTCCACATTTTGAGGAATCTAGTTGGATCCCTCCTACCTTTTTCCCTGCATCCACGGATGTTAATATAACATAAAAATACCAATTCCGCTTCAAGGCGGAATATCGCGGTATATAAGGTTATCCGCTATTATGCCGGCCCATAGGGCCTCATCCGCTATATATATACGGGAATATCAATCACTCCAGTATATATACTATCATATATAACATCACATTCAACTGACAATAATTTATCAATTCAAACAATAAATCATTTATTAATTTTAGCTATTTAAAATTAATACCGGCGGTCCAAAATTGAGTGAGATTAACTCACCTTGAGATTTAAATTTTCCAAACATTCCAATTTTATATTAATTTGAACATGTTCGATTTCACCTAAAATTTTAGCTAGTTCTAATTGACTCCAAATCTGCTCCAGCGCGTAGTGCTCATTGTCGCGATTCCGTCGCCGCTTGTTTCGTCCGATTCCGACCTCGTATGACAAAGATACGAATTTTTAAAGTTTTGGATATAAATTATATTAATAAATTTTCTTTTCTATTCATTTTTTTTAACCTAGATCTTGGCGTTTTTTTTTCTAGCTCCATCTCGGCCACTCCTATTGCTTCTTCTTCCTTGCGTGCTCCAAGTCGAGAGAAACCCTCTTGCCGCCTTTCCAAAATCAATTGTTGTGCCTCCTTCGTCGCATTTGACGACGCTCCACCAAAGTCAATCGAAAGCTGCCTCCTTGCTGCACCTACAGCCAGAGACCGCATGCCTCAAGCCTTGCTAACGTTGTGAAAATCCCCATTGAATGGCGCACGAACATGGCTGCCTCTTGCCTCCTATTGACGACGATAGCATAGATCCACCGTTGGAAGGAAAGGTATCAACGTGCTTTACGACTTTATTGTTGGAGATTTTTGACGAAAGTGAATGGATGGAGAGAAATCGAGGGTAGAAGCTTGAGTATTTTCGACCATTGGTTGATAACAACGACGGCTACATGGATAAAAGGGCTAGGGTTTACTGTGCGTTGTGTTCATATAGGCTTATATATTTTATTATTATTTTCAAAATTTACATGCTTTTTTCAAACGAAGTCCAAACGAAGCGTGTCACCTAGCGTTTATAATGTTATACCCCTATTCTAAACACGATGGAACATGTTTCGGGGCCTGATTCGATCGTATATGGAAGATAGCTTTTCAAATCGAATTAAAATATTAAACTTTCGATATTAAACTAAACGCGTTTCTTTCTCGTATGACCAAATGGTAATTCCAAATGCTTTGAAATTTGAAATTTGATAATAATATACTATTACAGATCCAATAGAACTGGCTTCGTTGAATTTCGAGACTGTGTCCCGGAAGGCTATTTTAACCCGTCGATTAAGTCGAGCAATTTCCAAAATCGACAAAATTGCTTGAAATCTCAATTTTAATATTTTACTAACTAAATTATAATTCAAATAGAATTTATATTCGCATTAGAAATCATTCCGATTTATATTAATCAAAATTCCATTATTTGCACTATTACCATATATATTAAATTTCACTATTAAATTAATAAATAAATTTCAAACTTTAAATTTATCGACTTTTAATCCCATTCAAAGTCCATTACCATCATTATAATTCAAATAGAGTTTTAAATCAACTTTGAAATCATTCCTATTCACATCTAATTCCATATTCCCATATTTACCCAATTTCAAGTATTAAATTACTATTTACTGGATCTGTTAATCGCTATATTTAAAATTTTAAACTATTTCACCGATTCTTCCATATTCAAAATCAATTAATAATCCAAGTTCAACATTTAAATATAAATTAAATGTTCAAAAACGAACGACTAAAATTCTGGGTCTTTACATTGAGATTATTATTAAAATGAGATTTTTGGAAATTTATAATCCATCTTTATTAAAATGATCATTTCTAACATATTTGTGTTTGTCAAAATTTTGTGAAATCAAATAGGTTAAATAAATCATTGACCAGAATAAATTGGTGTTTTAATAAGTGGTAAATCAAAATAAGGATTAGTAACACTTCTCTTAGAAATTAGCAATACCTTACTATTGGATCCAAATAAAATCCTCTTGGCCCAATAGAAGAAATAAGAGTTGAGAAACAAATATGTGTGGTATGTCATTCTAACTTTCCTCCTATAAATAGAAAACGCAAAAAATTCCTACATTCAAAACCCCTGGCGATTAGAATCCCCAAATTCAAGTGAAACCAAAGGGCTTTTGGCTAGTAATTAAAGTAATAAAAGCAAGGTAATCTCTTTTCTCTTATTCTATCTTTGAGAACTTTTAATTCAGATTTGAAGAAGTTAGTAATTTACTGTATGTTGTTTTCAAATTCTATTATTAGGGTTTGCTTGAATAGGAATGGAAGCAGTAGTAATTTTGTGATTTCGCTAAGATGATACAAGAATCAATGTGATTAAACTCAAAATACCTATCTCTAGATGATAGAATGTTGAAATCTTTGTTACTATGAATTGTTTGCTTGATTTGGATTATTTCATTGATTGTTTGCTGAAAATTATTTGTGAAAACCACAGTAATAAAACAGCGACAGCTTATTGTAAAATTATCCTAAGTGGCTCAATCTTTTTGTCATAGAAATTTCTTTCAATAAGCTACAGGTTTTTTTAATAATTTTTCAAAATAATACCTTTTAAGGGGACTAAACTGAGTATGAAACTGATGGTATAGCTCAGGCCTGTGCAATTTTCTTAGTTGAATTCCGAGATTAAATTTCCATAACTTTTTAACCATAGATCTAATTGTACAATCCTTTATTTGATAGAAATCTAAGACTTTAGGGAACAACTTTTATGTTGTAGGTATTTGAAAATTCTTAAATTTAATGGTTCGAAATTGCATTTCAAAACTGAAAACCTGAAATGAGTAATTTTGTAAAATGTTGATTTTATGCAAATGAGTTTTGATTAGCTTTGTGTGGTTTTATTTGTTGATTCCTTGACCAGTTTTGTGTGTCTATAAGCTATTAGTTTAGGGGCCTTGATTGTTTTTACTCTTGCTTAGCCTTGTTTGAAATTGTTTTTGTGATGATTTTGGTTACATTTCCAAGTTGTAAAGCCAATTTAATGATCTTGTTTATGTCCACATAGATGGCTCGAGTGGGCCCTAAACTTTTTGGATCGGTTTGTCTTGGACTTGGGCTTCTGGACGTGGATTTTCAATTGGATATTTCAGCATCTTCTCCTATAAATACAATATTGTTGGCTCATTGCAGGGGTTCTTCTTTTGGCTCTTCTTCAATATTTCTCTTTCCTTCTACCATTAATTTTCTAAGGCTAAAAGAAATGTATTTGTAATTTAGTAGTATAATAAAAAGATTTTTAGAGTGGACATAGGCTAAAGTTTGCCAAACCACTATAAAATTCGTGTATTCATTTACTTTTTTGCTATTGAATCTGCGGTCTGTACATTTAATTCTCTATTCGAAAATTATGACTGGATTTGTGGTGCTTTCATATTGTTTTGGTGTTAACGGCCATTTTTGATGCTAATACTCTCCAAGGTAGGGCTCGGGTAGTAAGTTAGATAGTAGACAAAGTTTTAGATGATCATATCTTCTGATCCGCACCTAGATTGAGATGTGGTTTAAACCACGATGCATGTCCTGACCTTAGGAATATTTTAAAAGTGATTTGAGTATATTTATTTATTGTGCCAAAATTTTCCTTAATACTTCTCCTTGCTTTTATGTAACGACCTTAAATATCTAAATTATTTTAATACTTGAATCTTTAATTTAATGTGATAAAAGTGATTTCATAACCTTGTTAACCCTCTTGTAGTTCATAAATAATGACGGTAAACTTATTTTCAATTTTTTTTATAAAAATAAATAGATTAAAGAAATATCAATGATGTGGCAAAAAATCGTTTAATCGATAACTGGCATTTTATTTAATAGAAGTTGTTCGAAATTGTTGTGCTTGCCTAATATACTAATGTATCATTAATTAGTAACTAATGGAGGGAGGGATCGGCATTGTGGCTGACTAGGAAGGTTAGGAGGTGGATATGACTTCTCATTAAATTCTACTTAACCTCTTTATAATATTCACGAAATGGCTTGCAATTTATAAAACACAGAAACATAACGTCATCATCTCCTTCTCTCTTCTCTTTAACATTTTCAAATCTGAATAAATGAAGTCCAAACTCCATCAAACATTGGCAAAGGTCCTAACATGTCATAGGAACAAGGACTATCAAGTCAAATATGGAAGGAAGGAGGCACAAGGTGGGGTTCCATGCATGCCCACAAGCAATTTATGGACAAGGAAGTATGGCCGATAGGTTTTGGAGCAAAAGGTTTGATCTTTAGTTTGTTTTGGTTGAAGCAGGAATTAGTGCTAGTGCTTGAATATAAAGTTAAAGTGAACCAATGAAAGTTATAACTTTGGACCCCCCTGCTGTTGAAAGTAAATAACAAATCTATATTGTACATCATCACTCATATTACCCTCTACAACATGTGATGTGGCCTTAACTTTGCTTTTACAGTCTGATTTGTTGTATGTGAAGTTGAAGTGTGTTTGAAAGTGTTTGAAGTGAGAAAGGTCGCTATAAGCGCACTTCGATAATCTTTGTGTTTAACTTGTGTAAAATGGTTATGTGTGAATATATTCTGAAACTGTATATTTTGGTTCTACTCTACACTTGTAGTAGTGTACGGAACCAAAAAAAATTGGTTTGGAAAAATTATAGGAGTTGTATAACAAAGTTTTCAAAAGTTAGTAGACGAAAAGGCTACAGATGCAATTTGAAATGCCTAGTTTTTGGAAATTTTTAACATGACTTCGAAAGACATCCTGAGGGATTTTTTTCTACATGGTTATTAAGCACTATAGTTATAATACTTATTATAAAAAATAAAAGTTAAAAACTTTTGTTTGAGTGGACAAAACTTCTCAAATTTTTATGCAATTTTCAATTGTTCTCTGTCCAGGATTTTTAATAGCACCTACGGTAGAACTTTTAGGACCTACGACAATGTTTCCTTTTATAGCATTAGCTGTTGTAGTATGATTTTCAACACTTTTTGTGATTTTAAATGTGTTTAAAATGATATTTAAATTTATTACTTTTCTAGAATCTTTTATGGGAAGTTCAATAACGTGTTTTATAGCATTTTAAAAGTGGTTTCAAATTTAAATATATTTATATTGATTATCTATGATTTTTTAAGTAAAGATTTTTAATATAAAGTATATTTTTTATGATATTTGTTAAGTTTTAAATTTGTTATTTTTAAGTAATATTTTATATAGATACTTAAAATGTATTTATAAATACTTTAAAGGAGGGTGTGTGTATATGTATAAGTGTGGAAAAATGAGTTAAGTGTTTTATACAAGGATAAATGGTTTTGGTTATAGTACTTAGTTATAATTAATGGTTTTGAGAAGTTAAATAAAAGTATATTATCTATTCTAGTTAATAAGTACACTTAGACCTTTTAAAAAAATGTTTTAAAGATAATGTTAAGTATAAATGGTTTTGGGTTTATAGTAAACAATGTTCAAGAAACATTTATATTTAACATTTTTGATTATACTTAGGAATATAATTAGATTTTCAAAAATAACGTTCTAAAGATAATTATACTTGAAATGATTTTGGGTTTATAGTAACAATATTTAAGTGATATTTGTCTTTAATCCTTTTAAATATGCTTGTGAATGTACTTAGATCTTTATAAAGGATATTTTAAAGATAATGTTAAGTATGAAAAAGTGAAGGTTTAAAGTACAAAAGAAAATTGGGTTTATAGTAACAATGTTTGAGTAGCATTTGTTTCTAACATCTTTGAACGTATTTTAAAATGGGAAACCTTATTAAATGATTTGTGAATATTTTTATATCTTTGAGATAAGTATATAAATTCATTTTGAAGTATCGAAAAAAGTACAAATGAATTATGAAATAGTTGTATACATGTATATATCTTTTATAAAGGTATCTTAAATATATGTACAAGTAAAAAAAGGAAGTGAATAAAACCATCATGGACTTATATAGTTTAAGGTTCTCTAGGGAGGACTCGAATAAAATATCTCTTGCTTTTAAAATGTATGTATTCAAGATCCCCTAAGGAGGACCCCTATATATCGTTTGCTTAATTCTAAACGAAGTATTATTTGATAAAAGAAGTATCAAATGATAAAATAATATTGTTTAATAAAAGGGAATTAGAAGTTGCTTGTGTAACTTAATCGTGATTTGTGTGTGCCATGCCACAAAGTGAATCAGACAACAGTGACCACATAACATATGGTAAATTTTCTATTATTCCAGTTTTCCATATAACGTATAGAAAAATCATCTGGTATGTGACACAACGGTGATCAAACAACATTTTTTAGACAATATTTATCTGTTGTTTGATTGAAGCTATCAAAAAGTTAGTTTTGGCTCCATATCAATATTTAGGTTTCCCTCTCAAAAATTTAGTGGCCGCATGTTAATTATTTCCCTCTTATCTCACTCTCAAAACCAAATCGACAGAACCCTTTAAGCCCAAAAGTAATCCGCTTATTTTTCTTTAAACCCACATTCATTTTCATGTCGTCTTCCTTTTGTCTTCATTCTGATATAGAGTTTCTAGATCGAAAGTTGCCCTTGGAATTTGAAATGCAAATGGTACTCCTTCTTCTCTGATGCTCGCACACTTCGATTAGTAGTGATTGATTGCGTGGTTTCTTTCTTTGTCGAGTTGATTGCTATCGATTTGGTATGTTTAACAATTTTGCCCTTTTCAATTTTCTGCTCGAACTCGATTAATTTTGTCGATGATGATATCGATTAATTTATAGGGGTTTGAATCCTAATATTTTCAATCTTAAATTCCTGAATCAATTTCGAATCTATTTTGGACGTTTATTTTACTAACTTCAGCCTGGAGATTTTTTTATTTTCTGGTTTTCGATTTTGAATGGATTCGTTATTTTACTTTATTTCCTATGATTTCGATTTGAAATTCCCAATTTCTTTACTGAAATTCTTGTGTTCATGAAGCTGTTCTATATGCATTTTCTTGTTGCACCCTTGCTCTTGATTACTGCATTTGCGTATGTATATGTTGGCCATTTATGTATACATATATACATATCAATGTGATAATTTTTGTGTCCTTGTCCACATTGATCTGCATCATGATGTTTTCTTGAGCTTGCACCTTGTTGCCTGATCCGGTTGAGGCCGTGATTGCATACACATGCCCGTTTTGCTTGCATTTTACTTTGTGAGTGCATATTTGTATACCCTAATACAATTTATGTTGCATGAGATCTGAGTATCTGGTTTGTTCAATCTTGTGCCTATCCTATTCTTATGTATATCATGATAACCAATGTGCATGTCTTGATTAATGTTGAACTTGCACCAGTGCTACAACTTGTATGGGCTCTCACTTGTTTTGCTTGTATTTGCATGACTTGTTTTTTCTACACTTAAGTTGGGCTTAAACTTGCTTGGCCTAACCTTTTTATATATGGTGCACCTGAGTTCAGCTAAAGGAGGCTTGGACTTGACCTTGTACAACTGTTCGTAAGATTTAATCGATGTGCAACATATCAATTAAGTTTACCCTGTATATTCATCTTTCTTAAATGAATTTAGTTGCTATGTTAATACCCACAACTTTTTTTAAGAGAGTGTGTGTATTTTAACAGTGTATATGTGCTTGTCTACTTGCTATTTTAATTTTCTTATTCATCCCGTTATTAAAGATTGCATCTTTGATTTCATTTACTAGCTTATATAGCTGACCTATATTGTCGAATTGCCTTGACTGCATTTCCAAGGTGCACTTTCCTGTATTGTTTAGTTCATGCTTCTTGTAGTGTTCATGCGCTTCATTTTTGATCGTGAACCCATGCACACATCCTTGCCTTATTGCTTTCATGCCTAAGTGTGTTATGATGTAGTCATCTGCATCACCATCTTGCCGGTTTGTATCTCTATTGAACTGTTATATGTATCTCAGTTGAACTCCCAGATCTCTTTGAGCTTGCTGGTCCATATTGTTGAATCGTTGAAACTTGCTTTTACTTTTGGTCTGGTCTGGTTATGATACTTGACTTCCCGTGTTCAAGTCTAATTATGATACTTGACAACCCTGGTTGAATTGTTAAATTGTTGTTTCCTGACCATGTGCTCGAACCAGTGCACTTCAGCCTTGTTCATGCTTTTTAAAACTGATGTGTTGCATCTTTGTTGAGCCTAAGCCCGCTTTGGCTTGACCTTGTGCACACTTGCACTGTGTTAAACCTTCGGGCTTAACATTTACATTTGTCCTTGAGAGATAATCGATGCCCGGCCTTCTGATATTCATAGTGATGCACTATGCATATCATAAGCTGTTTGTGCACACTTAATTTTTGTCCCTATCTAAAATAAAACAACTAACAACCTAAACAACCGAGGAAATATTAAATCACAATTATAATTTTATTTTTGTCACTTTTATTTGTTTCTTTTTCCATTTTTTTGTGTTGTTTATTTGATAGGTATAACGAATGACTTGACACAGGCTGGAGCAAGAAGATATTAAAATAAAGTTCAAGTGAGAGTAAAAATGTTGTATATAAGAGTGTGAAATAGTGCATGATAAAAGTTGTGTTGTATTTGAAAATGTAAAATAGTGGAAGCCAAATGTGTACTATTTGAATTTGAATTGAAATGAAATATTTGTTTGAATAAAATTGCAATTCATTTATTTCATTCTACAAATATTTATTTCATTCCTTGAACAAGATATAAGTGTAATTGATATTCATATTAGTCAATATTTATATGTTGTCATATAGGTAATTCTGGGAATGATATTATAACATTAGACAACATATGACTGTTGTGTTGGTGCATATCAGACAACGGGGCATATATATGGTCTGACGTGTAATGGAGGACACCACATTTAATGACAGATAGATATGCTTTCAGGAAACGAGGTATATCTATCGTCTGATGCATTTTTTGGCACAGTGGTGACATAGATATGCTTTATGTAACTTAATGTTGCTTTCCGGGTTTACTTACGTATGGAAAGTTTTCAATCATGTACTTAGCATTAAAAGCTGACAAAGTAAGCTTGTTCTATCCATGAGAGTTAAAGATGATGTTCGAGTAGGGCGTAGAAGCAAATAGTGCTCTAACCTTTGTGCTTCACTTTTGACCAAGGGATAGATAAGTTGATAAGGTCGAAAACATGATAAGTATACGAGAATTGGTTTCCTTATATAATCATTCTCGTTATTATTGAATGTGACCAAAACCAACTTAGGAAATATCTAGAAGAAACACGAGAATTATACAGTACAGTCATCCTCGGTGATGTTATACCCTACATATAAACTTGTCTTGCTCTTTTAGGATAAGGGATAATAAAATCTGTTTGAATAGGTGATTATTTCCATCCTTATGCGTTGTATATTTATTTTTGAAAGAATCATAGTTAAGTTAACAAAAAATCTATTGATTGGTTTTAAGGCGTTCAATAAGTTAGGAAGTGCACTTATATGAGATGACTCAAAACCGTAACCACTTCAAAACCAATATGCATGTTATATGTTTTGGAAGCGATTGTGAAGAAAAATGTTGTAGAGTTGCACTATCTGTCCTAAGGTTAAGTCCAAGGAAGAAGCCAGTGTTAAAATTTTAAACGATGTTATCGTGTTGTACTGTCTATCTTGAGGTTGATTCCAAGAGAGAGGATGGAGTTAGCATTCGTTAGAGGACGTATGTTGGAATCCATGAAGAGATTCGTGAACTGTTCGAGATGCTGGAATCCATATAGAGATTTGAGATCTTTTCGAGATGTTGGAATCCATGGAGAGATTTGAGATATGTTCCAGTGATGAAGGCTCTTGTGTTGAGATGTTGAACTTGATTTCACTATCGGTGATGACAAAAACCAGAGTATGATGCATAACCAAGGGTTTAGCTAACCCAAGGATATATTGTCATTAGTATAGAGATGCTTATGAATTACTAGCAGAAGCGATGATATTCTGTATCACGTATTACAGACATGAACCAGCTACGTTTATTTTACGGTATATTATATTCAGAGATATATATTGCTTGGAAGGATATCTCTAACCCTTGTCAGGAGGCCCGTTCTTGACGTACTAATGACACATCCAATGGAAATCTATATGCAGATGAACCTTAGCAATTTTAATTATATACTTGGTATAGTTGTGTTATATACAAAGCATAACTATTTTCTAATTTATATTCTACACCCTAGACTTTATCTATTATGTCGCCATATGTAACTATTAGATGGTTTGGTTCTTTTGAGTGGAAAACCATTACAGGACAGTCTCAAAAGTTACTGTTATATTCCATACTCATATTTCTTGAGTTTCTCACACCACGGTTATGTCCGACTCATGGTGTTATTTTTTCTTAAATCCTCAACTGCAATTTCAAGTAGTTTTAAGAAAGGAAGGTTTTCATTGGTATTCTTTGGAGCTCAATAGACAAGCTGGATGCTTTCACCTACTGTGGTATCATTATTTCCATTGCATTACTATTTATCAGCTTTTATGAGGATAAGTTGTAATAACTATCTAGGCCGATGATAGTGCTTAGGATTGTGACTTTGAAATGCTATATATCATAAAGTAGCACTTTATGTTGTCTTTTGATATTGTACGTTATCGTTCCATCGTGAGATTTAAATGTTTTGTTCCCTTCTTTTCTTTTCTTTTTACCATAACAATATGGCTTTCTAGCACTTGGGTGTTCAGCATATGAATACCGTGGATGTATTAGTATTGATATTTGAAGTTTGAAAAGGTGGATTGTTACATGTTGTGATTATACGAAGGCACCTTTATTGTAACATCCCCCACTTTGAGGCCCAAAACTAACAGCTACGGATGTTGTAGTCATCTATAGTTATTAATCCTTAGCGACCAAATATGGTAACGTTAGATTCACTGATACAACAGAAACATGTGGATATGAAATAGAATCACAGATTTTAAAAACAATTTTTCTCATTACAGTTCAAATCCACATTAGATTCATTACATAATCTCAAATACGAGAACCATTTTCAGAGAGAAATATAAATATTATAACATACACCAAGACCGATATATGAAGATGCCCCATTGGATCACCAGAGTATAAGATAGGCAATTAAACAACTTTGCCTTTACAATAACAACGACACAGGGGAATCAAAGTAGAAAACAACCGTGGATGTATTTTTGTCTAATTGGCTAGCTTGCCTCCTTGGCTAGCTTGCCTTCTGCACATCTCCAAAAGCTTATTTGTCTAATGAGGTACCTGAAAACCTAAACTCTCAAACTACTCAAAATCAATTGAGTACCCGAGAGTTTAAGGGCATAAATTTTGAGTCAGATATAAAGCATGGTATGAACAATAATCTACCGTCTCAAACCATTTAGATATCTAGTGAGATCATGCCGCTTAGCGAAACGGGTTTCCCTTCACTAGTATCTTATCCAGAAACTTTATAAAACTATATACTATGCTCCAACATCCACAATGGTTAAAACATAGCAATTAAAAATATTATGATGATATACAAACAAGTAAATCAATTCTGGATTATCCATCCCCTATTCATTTTCGAACAAACTATCCTATTTATAGTTTCTAGGGTCACTATCAACCTATTAGTTTTCATGGGCTGACTAATAACCGGTTTAAAGCTTATGGACTCCTTGTCCGGTTACGTAGTTTTGATGGGATCACTAAGAACCTATTGGTCCCTGCTAATAACTCCATTATTTCATCGGTTCTCACTGAACCTATTGGTAGCTGCAATAACTTTTCACTTGTCCTAATTTTCATGGGTTGATCAGGAACCTATTGGATCCTGTCAATAACTTAATCCATATATAGTTCCAATGGGTTCACTACAAACCTATAGGCCTCTGCCAATGCTCTTGCTAATTATAGTTTTCATGGGTTTACTATAAACCTGTTGGCCCCTGCCAATAACTAATTCTAAGCACTAGTTTTCATGGGTTTACCATAAACCAGTCAATCTGAAAACTTCTTTAACTAGTATTTAGACATCCTATATTCTGGTCTACCTGACCTCCTGGATGCAATCCTAATCATTCAGGAGTTAACTCAATTTGTATTCACTATTGGGTCAACCTAACTAGTTATTCTGCTTCTTTTTTTTTCCAAAATGCAGTTATAGGTCCATTATAATGTGAATATGTATATTAGAAGAAGCAAGCATAAAAACACAATAATACCAACACATGTGGTTTAATATCCTTGAAATCATTTTCATATAAAACATGGTTAATCCCTTTAACACATTATTTTATCAAGGAAAGCTTCTTCAAAAACTTCATACTCAAATTCGTTTTAAAACACCTTTATTTTGGCTTATGGGTTTTCCTTTAAAATGAGATTGGGTTATTTTTTTGAATACTAAGGCTTTTGAAACCTTTAATCTTTACTTTTGAAACCTTTCAAAAGCATATAAATCTTCTTTTCAAAACTCTAGGCACCTGCCTTTCGAAACACTTTAAAACTTTTCTTTCGAAACCTTTCGAATATATTAAAGTAATACTATTCAATTATAGAAGCATATCTTCGAAACTCCTTGAAAGTACCCCTTTTGAAACCATTAGGTTCAATTTAAAACATATTTTATCGGGTCTAAGTGAATACAAGCAAAAGTACCCCTTTCGAAACCATAAAAAGAGTTTGCGGAAAAATAGATGGCTTCGGCACCATCCTTTTGAAAGCTCAAAACATTTAAGTAAAACATTCGAAGACTAACTTCGAAACCCCATTTCGAAACCATAGCCTTAAAAACCCTTTAACCCTTTCGATAGCTATAGGGAGTTGCTTAGTACAGGTTTAAAACAAGAACTGCCTTCTGAATTGGTTGATGTTTCAATCCATTCGAAAGGCATAGGTACGGCAGAAGGGTTTTGACTTGGTCGAAACTACCCTTTTTGAAACCGTTGATTTTAAACCTACGTAACTCATTCAAAATCTACCATTTTAACAAGAAGCAACAACCACTTCCGCAAGTAATTTAGAAAGACCCCTTCGAAAGAATACGTTTTGACTTCTTCGAAAGCATTTAGTAAAACGGCAAGCGCATTTCTTTAAAAAATAAAATAAAGGTTTCGACACCATCGAAAACAATGGTTTTGACACCATACCTTCCGCCCTTCTCCAATCCATTATGTACAAACATTGTGATATCTTGTGTATTAGTTTCGACTTAGTTGGTATCGACCAGGTAAGTTTCGACTTGGTTGAAGGCGGAATCATAGGGCCGAAAGGTGGCTTTTAAAGGAGGCGGAACCTACATTTCTAGGTAAAGACTGATTTAATGCCAATTAAAATAATTACTTTATAATTAACCCGCCTAGTTGTAAATATTTAATTGGCTGCGATACAGTTTTCTAATTCTTTACCAAAATAACTGCCATCTAATTTCAGATCTAGACAAGGATTAATTTAACAAATAAGCCCTTCCATTAAGCAAAACCAATAAGACAATTAAGTCCTTCATCTAAAATAATTTTATTTCTATAGTAAATTACTTAGAAAAAATCCCCAAAAATCATATAAATTCGTTTCTAACATATAAAAATTTCAGACCCAAATTCTTCGTAAAATAATCGAAATTAATTTCTAAACCCAATTATTCATATTTTCCTTTGAATATTCATAATAATTTTTTCATAGCGTGGAAAATTATAAAAATTAAAATGCAACTCCAAAATTATGTTTTACATAATACATAATTTCCTCATGGCATTCAAAATTCAATATAATCGGTTTTACTCTTAAAACCATATAAACAATTATCAAATGATTTTGTTTGAAATAAATATGTTATAAAATCCAAGCATATTATCATCAAAATCATCATAATGGATTTAATCTTAAACCCGAAAATAAATGATTGAAAAAAATAGACATGGTTTTGATTATTATTCACCATTATCAGGATAAGGACTTTGAGATTTGATTGAGATTAATTCCTCTTGCTTAAATCCTTAGCTTTAATTTGATTTCCTCCTCTTTTCTCCCAAGTAATGGTCGGCTTCTCTTTATTTTTGTTTGTGTTTTGTGTTTTGAGAAAATGAATGTGAATGGTAAAGCAAACGAGAATATTAAGGATAATGGGATTATGATGCATAATTAACCTAAATACCCTTGCGTTAATTAATCTCCTAATTAACATACCAAACCAAATTTAAGCCCATTCTTTAATTCATTAATTAAGCTCGACCTCTATTCAAAATTTTCAAATCTCAATCCCCTCATCACCTTTAACGTTTACATTATTCTATTTTATTTATCTAATTAAATCTCTTGAATAATGTTAATAAAAATTAGGGGTGTTACATTCATTATGCACCTTTCAATCATTTCCATGCTCCTTGACATCCTTTTGTATACATTATGCCATAGGCAAAAATACCCACAACACTTGCCCCCAAAGCATACTTTCATAGAATACAAAGTATGTTTTGTTTCACCCAATATTGTCTTTCTTTCACATGCGATGGTTATCCCAAATCTCAAAAATCTATATCCTTATTCCTGTCCTTTCAGTAAGTTTTCCACTGCTAGTATGTTGTCGAGCCTTGTTCACTCGGGGGAAAGGCTGTTGATTATTTCAAGACATATTTTTATTATTATCGCATGTTTAGCTCACTCTTTCATGGTAGTTTAGTCATTTAGCATAATTTTCCACCGATTCTCATCTATGTTCAATAGGGAGTTGCTCTCTCTTGTTCAATATTCCTGCCCTGGGTCTTGAGGGTTGGATGTTGTCTTAAGAATGTTCTGAGGATATTGAGGTGCTCAAGGGAAAAATATATATCGTGGCTTCATGGTATGTGGACTTGACGATGTATATTTTGTTGAGTTGAATTCGGTTAGCTGATTAAGGTTAGTGGTCATGATGTATTTTTATTAAATGATCGCTAAGAGATTCCATTAGTGACTGCTTCACCGCTGCCTTACATAAGTGTATATATTGATCATCAACATGTTTAGCCAAGTAAATGGTTTCTATTGATGTTTTGAATGTAGGTTGATCGTTTGCGTTGTACTGCGAAGCTAATCTTCTTTTGATGTTTATGCATTATCATGTCTGATATTTATTCATGTCCATATTTTCCTTTTCTTGGATAGTAATCGTGGCATGTTTATTCAATATCATTGCTAGGTTTTCTTTTTCTGTTAGCAATCTTGCTCGCCTCTATCGTGCATACTTGTGTGGGATTAATCACCAACAGGTTCTATCGGGTTAAGAAGTTCCTATAGTTGATGCTTCCGTTGACCCATACTTTATATTTCCTGTATTAAAACATACACAAGCGCATATGTATCTTATAGAAATTTTAAATGAAATTATCATACCCGATCAGGATTAGTTGTTCCATTTGTGGTTGTATAGTATCCTTACTCAGGTATTAGCTTATTAGTAATTTTTTCAGTGCTACCATATCACCTGTGCAAGGTTAATCACTAACAAGATCGAAATGGTGAGCATACTAGTAAAGTGGTTCCTTGTTATTTTCCTAGCTCTTTCGGTAACTCTTCCTTTACCCCAGCATATTTGCACCGGGTCAATCATCGGCAAGTTTGGGTAGACGAGTAATCTCTATGAAGCCATACTCTATTATTCTATAAGCTCTTTTGATAATCTTCCCATTGCTACCCATGTACTTGTCCAGGATCAATCACCATTACGTTCAGTGGGGTAGGCGACCTCTGATGGAACGCTTGTAATCGCTACCTTGCACACTTGCATATGATCAATTGCTGTCGCGTTCGCGAAGGTGAGCAATCTCTGATTGAATGTCTTTGTAATCCAGTCCCATGTGTTCTTATTGGTTTTCAGTTTCTTCTTCTTGGGTTACAGAAAGTTAGTCCATGTCGTTATATAGGAAACTTGCTATAGCCAGACAAAGTAAGTCCAGAGGCTGATCTTAAACAACAAACTACCTAGTCGATGTTCGTGTCATGACCATAGACTGATCTAGTTTTCCATTGCCGGATAAAGGTTTAGGGTTGATCATCAATGGAAAACACCTAATTAGGCTTGCTCTGGTTTGCGACTGCTGGCGAAAGGTCTTGGGTCGATCATCATTGGCGAACACCTAGTTGGGCTGCTCTAGTTTGCCACTGCTAGCCAATGGTTTAGGTTGATCATCAATAGCGAACACCTAATTGGGGCTACATTGATTTTCCTTTACCGTGCAAAAGTTTGGGGCCGATTGTCAATGCCAAACAACCAGTTGGGGCTTCTCTTGTTCACTACTACTGGCCATATTTTTGGAGCCAATCTTCAATTATGAACACCTAGTTGGGGCTGCATTGGTTTGCTACTATCGGCCAAAGTTTGGGGCCGATCATCAGTGGCGAACACCGAGCTAGTGCTGTTCTGGTTTGACATTGCCAGCCAAAGGTTTAGGGTCAATCATCAATGATAAAAACCCAATTGGGGATGCTTTAGTTCTCCACTGCTGGCCAAAGGTTTCGGATCGAGCGTAAACAGTGAACAACTTATTCCACGATCATGTCTTGATTATGGGTAAATCTAGCTCACTGTTGTTAGTCGTGGTTTGTCCAAGCTTTTTATGATGCGTCAGAATTGGGTGCCCCTCAGTATGCAGTGGCCTTCCCCATATAGTACTAGAAATTAAGGACTTTATTTGATAGATGATGATTGTTCTCATGGTGGTTTGGTTATACTGATCATCTACCATGGTTTCACACACCCTATCCATGAGGTTAGGTAAGACCATGACGATTGCAATACACCTATCCATGTTATATGTAGTTACAATAACTAGTGCACAAAAACGAAATAGAGGTTTTGAGCATTCTATATTTTCTCGGACACTGCCTCATCTATGATTATGAGAATGTAGGCTCCATTCCTAATATCTCTGTTGATAAAATATAGTCCTTCCCAGAATGAGTCAAGTGCCCTTGGCTAAGGGGTAAGTCGCTCCAGGACTAGGTTTCTTTCCTTGAGCAGGCGATGCTCTGTCCTAGAGCTATATTATTTCACCGCTTTTCGCTAGAGTGTCATGGTTTACAAAGCAGTCTCGTCCCACTTCTCCTCAATCTGGTCTAGGGTCATGTTTAGAAATTCCTTGTTCTTCTCTAAGTCATAATGGATTCTCCAATGAGATCAGACTATAGTTTTGTTGGGAAGCATAACCAAAATTCGTAGGTCAAAGTAAATAAGTATGCCCCATTATAGTTTCATGGGAAGTGTAATATCCATAAAGTCCATTGGCAGCTCATCCGTCTGAGCTTCCGTATCATTTTCCAAATGCTCTTTTATGAGAAATTTTAAGAACAATGTCGACTTCTTCAACCTATCCATGTGCGTATGTGTGAGGCACTGTAGAAAAGCTTTTCCTGATTCCGTGTTGCCAACAGAAGTTGGCGAATTCCTAATTATCAAACTGCCATTCTTTTGCCGAGATCATCTGGAGTGGAACTCCAAACTCGATAAATTAATCAGTAGCCATTATTGCATATTAAGCTCCACCCTTAACTATTAGAAATTCTTCGTTCGGATCGATGCCCATGAAATTTCCTTTTCTAGGGTCTTCCTCTCATTGTGGTCTCCTTGATATACGTTATCCAGTATTTCCTTTGCCTCTCTTGCATCCATATGGCTTAGAAGTGGGTTAGTGAAAAATCTTCTATATAGGATGTCATGTATGGTGTACCAAGTCACCTTGTGCATCATATTCCTTGCTTCATTCCAGTTTAAGGGTGAAGTTTTTACTAGAACCAACCCAAAAGTGATCCATTTCCTGAGCAAGCCAATTTTTCAAAATCATCAGCATCTCGATTTTCCTCCCATGGGACATGCTTAAGCTCAAAGCATTCTTTCACATTAAGCAAAGCCTTTTCCTTTTTAATTTTTTAAGTAGTATGCCAACCATTCTCCTTTGACTTACAAAATGCTTGACACAGCCATTTGCAGGTCACTATGGATACATAGTGTCCCAATTCCTACTTCTTTTGTTATTTCCAATCTTATTACTAGTTTATTGTACTCTATCGTACGGTTTAGCCTATAAGGTAAGTGGTTTACCAAACCCACAAGGGTTAAGAACATTTGTTCTTGCCCATTATTAGTATTTCTCTCACTTCTATAGGTGTTGCATAGCCATGGGTTATGATGTTATTATGCCTTAAGTATTTCTATCAAACATCACTCTGAATTCATTCATAAAAGTAAGTCATACCTTTGCATTTTTGTCCCCACATTCTATAAGGGTATCCAATCTCATTGGTATCATGCTTTATATTCATATAAAGTCGACTCTGTCACCGGAGCTTTTTTGAAAAGATTATGCTCTACCATCTCTAGAGATGTCCATTCCCGCCTATAGAATGGGTCAGAATTACACTCCACTATCTCTTGAGGAGTTGAACCAGTCTACCATTGTCTCTGATGGAGTTGAATTCTTTCTAAAACTAGGAAGTTTATGCTCCATTGTATGATTACTCCATTCTTTACAATTTACAAGCTAAAATGATGGTCATTGTATTATTATTTCAAGCTAAATATTTTTTACCCAATTGGATTAAAATGTCGGACGAACACTTTGAGATAATGGGTTTGAATCTGTTGGGGTCAGATTGGACTCGAGTTATGGTATTAGTAAATAGATTTGTTCTCGTGTTTTAAGCTACCCAGACCAAGCTTGACTCATTGATAGACCTAGTTGCATGTGTATATAATTGTAACAACCAAACCCTACAAGGTGGTCCAGTGTTGTAGGAACTCGCAATAAAATGGCATAAGCTCGAGCTTCTATAATGATGACAAGCATATAACACCTTGTATATATATGGAGCATGTTTTGTGTGTTCGATTAATACTTCTTTAGAATTTACAAGTGAAACTTAATTCTCTATGTATTTAAAAAAGTTTATGGAAAGCTAGTATGATGACATAACTCAACATGATAGTATTTGATGACTGGACTCAACATGGTTATGTAAAATCCAAAAATAATTTAAAGTTAAAATTTTAATAGCTAAAATAAATCATTTTTTAAAATGTTAAAAGGTAAGAAAAAAATGTTGACGAAGCAAACATGTCAAAGATTTCAATTTTGTTAACATACTTCTTTATAGTGTTAAGTTAACACCATTCTTTGGTTGGTGGAAACATATATATATATATATATATATATATATCAGGGTTCAGTAATATTTATTATTAGTCATCCACCGATCAAAACAAGAAAAGTTATCTTAATGCCCAAAATGAGGATTTAAAAAAAATCCTATTCCATATTGAGTACCGCAAATATAGTAATATATTTGAAAAGAAATAGTAGCTACGGTTGCAAATGACATTTGGTGCTTATTGACATGTGATAAAGGATTCACTTGCATTTTATTACTATTCCAACCTTTTGCCTTTTTTCATTTTCCTCTACCCCTTCCAGAGGATCTTGTAAAAATATCTCTTCATATAATTATTTTTGTTTTAACCTATGTTCGATTACCCCTTTCCTTCCCCACTTTACCTTTTCTCTTTATCCTATAATTGTTCTCATTCTCTTCAAATTGTGCTATCAAATAATAAATTTCTTTGTTTTGTATTGAATGTAAATCTCCAAATCAAAAACTTAATAAATCCATGTGAATTAGGTTCAAATTCGAAGCATGTGATCTTTGGTATAATTGCTTTTAATGGTCTCCATTCAATCTTATTTCTTGACATAATCATTTGATACAGACATTTTTTATATTTTGATATAAGATATAATAAAACTATTTTTTATAGTTTTCATTAGATGTAATAAAATTTGTCATATTTTATTGTAGTATTATTTTTATAAATATTTTCAATTCTACGCAAAGGATAGTTCATTTAACACAGTTTCACTCACCCTTATGTAGTTGCTATAGATGTAACATGCCTTGAAGTTGACTAAAGAAATGAACGAAAAAAATTGATGAAGAGGGGATGTTACTTTGGATAACTTCTTTCATTTATGTTAGGATTGTGTTTTGATGATCATCGAAGATTATTAAATTTCTTAGTAATTGTATATAGTTGTAAGTGATAGACTTAATGGTGTGTCCTTGGAGGAATTATGTAATTTGTTATGTAACTTAAGTGTTATAGAGGAATCTTATTTGAAATAAAGTATTCTTTTAGTTCTATTTTATTTTTTATATGTGTTGTAATATGAATATATAAAGATATTAATACATCAAATATATATATATATATATAAGTAGAAAATCCTCATAAAAAATATTTTACTGATCGCAATTGTAAACGTTTTAGTCAAGATATCAAGAAAAAGGACATCAATACATCCATTTAGACCAACGCACGTAATGCTCTCCATACAATTAACAATGATTATTCATGGTCGTCGGAGACATCAAGTTCTTATGTATTTGTGGTTGCCTAGAAGAAAGATATTTTAGCTCATCGAGTTTCTTCAATAGATCAATTCACCTAAGTATAAATAGGAGACCTCATATAATGATGTGCAATGGTCTTCAAATTTGAGTGTACTATGGTTCGTAAGTAATTAGACTATGTATAATTTGATCATGGTATTCACATGAAATTTTGATCATGTTACGACCATGGTTGGGTATATATTAAACAGCTTGAAATACAATACAACTCAAGAGATGATTTCTCTTTTTCATTTTAAAAGGTTAACATCGCCATAATTGGCAGTCAACTTAAATTCATAACTTTAGTCAGAGTAGAATGATTAATCATTAAATGTTATTAGATCGAACCAAGGACTTTTTACTAGCCTATGTAATTAACTAGGGATATCATTAGTGTTTTTGACAATGACCAAACTATAGATATCTTAGTAATATAGTGGTGACAAAAAGAAAATGTGCGTAAAATATCATTACAAGGTGTAGGTTAATAAAGATTAGAAGTTAGATTTCCCTTAAATGATCTATAAGAAACTGAACTTATGCTTGATATTATACTTCAGCGAAGTCCATATATGCTTTATTATTTAATTTTTTTAAATATTGACTAAGGACCAAGTTCACACCAGACAGTTAACACAATCGTATTGTTAGCTAATTTCTGAGTTCAACGAATTTAAAATTAATTTATAAATGTTATAAATTTATAATAAAACTAATGTGAATGTTGTATTAAATTGTTATGGCATTTTAATTATTTATTTGAGGCTTTAAAATTAGTTAAATTGGTATATAATTGTTATATGTTGATTTAATTAAATATATGAGCTAAATAATCAATATATGTAATGTATTAATTAAGCCCCAACCCCATGAACCCTCCAAAGGTAGTCGGCCATGCTGTGAGACAATAAGGAGGCATACTGTGCCAACCTTCCTTCTGCAATACCCAATATCGATAATCTTGTAGTAGTGATGCAATGGTACCCGACCAATGAAGGGAAATATTCAAGGGTAGTAAAATAAATAGATCGACAATTTAGCATATATCTCATAATACATGAACAAAACATAATATAGAACATAGATATAAAAAGGTGAGATGGTAGCATAATCAAATAAACCCAAATACCAACATCATCAGAGCATAACATGGTTTATAATATCATGACATAGAATATATATGAGTTTATACAATCCGATACATCATAAACTACATAATATGAAACCATCTATATATACAATAAAGTATTGATAACTCCTTAGCACTGCACAACGGAATAAGTGGTAGTAGCTCCATAAAACAATGTATGAATAAGCATGAGCTTCCTACTCGTCCTCCATATAGATCCACGCGCTATAACCATACCTTTCTCTCAATCTACTCATTTAAGAGTACCAAGAAAAATAGCAATGAAAATAACATCAGGTCAGACAACAGTCTGGTATAAGTGACCTACAAGCCTAAAACAATATACATAAAGTCGATATATCGTAAATAAGAGCAATATGGTATATAAAGTCATACTCACTTGCTCTTGCATCCAACAATTATCACATAGTAACATTAAATGTTAATCCACTATCATCAAATGGGTGTACTACTCTATCTCATTACAAACTAGGGCTTCGGGGTATTAGACTCAATAATACCTACATTACATAGACAACTATAACAACCATCAAACAATTAAGCATCTCTCATACTCACAATGAACATATATATATGATGACATCAATGACCAATATTTTAAGGTCAACGACTACACAACATGGTGGCTTCATCGATGCTCGAATCCTTGCCCACTCAGACAGTTAGGACCTAGACCTACTTAAATGACATAGAGATACAGATCCACTTAGATGATCCTCAATGAGTGTCCTTACCTACTCCATCTTTACAAGCATACATCAAAATCTTTGTTTTATTGTAATGGATGTACTGGTAGTAGGGTTAAAGGGGGAATTTTAAGAAAATTTCCTTCTATTAATTTGCACAAGGTCGTATTTTGTGTTTATACGATCAATAATAATTTTGCAGTAAATCGTATTTAGTATTGATTACAAATATAATATGCTAATACAGGGTAAACAAGAAGAACTTATGTTACAAATGTGTAATTGACCATTGTGATTTATGATTAATAAACATAATATCATTGTAATAATTATTTCAACTTGCGCCTGTGGGTGTATATAATGAATAATTATGCATATAAATATAAGTACATTTTTTTGCCTATGTATTTATTTAGTATAAATGACTTTATAATTTTTATATTTATTAATAGTATGTTTATAATAAATATAAATTTTATGCTTTAATTTAAAACATATTTTTTTTCAAATTATATAATATTATAAGGCGTTTTTATATAAATTTGAATTTTAGTATGTTTGAGTAATAAGATATTTATCTAAATTGACATGTTGAAATAATTTTATTAGAAAATAAAAGTTGAATAGAAAAAAAATCAAAGCTCGTATGAATTTTTCCAAAGTAAAATATTGTGCATAATTTTAATTGCTTATAAATCATTTAAGCAAAATCTAATTTCTAATTTCTAATTTCTAATTTCTAATCTTTATTAAGTTGTATATAATAACGATATTTTGTGCATGTTTCCTTTTCATCTTTACTATATCACTAAGATATCTAGAGTTTTGTCTAAGATCAAAAACTCTTTCAATATAGGTAGTTAATTGCATGGACTACATTAAAAATCCTTGGTTTAATCCGATAACGTTAATAGATTAACTAATTTACTCTAACCAGAGATTTTGAGTTTCAAGTTCGCTGCCAATTACGGTGATACTAACCTTCTACATCGAAGGAGATAAGCCCTATCTTTACTAATGTTTTACTTCAAGTAGCTCAATGTGCACCCAACTGTAGTCGTAATATGATTATTATGCCATGTACTTGATCGTATTCAAAGTACATCATGTCTACCTAAAATCAAAAATACCTCAAGTTTAAAGATTACCATGAGATATTTTGTTTTAACTTAGTTGTATTAATCAATAGAAGTTCTCTTTGAGTTGTCATGTGGTTGTCCCAAACAATCGTAAGTACGTAGACCTTTGGTGCCTTCAACAGTTATGAAATATTCACCGTCTAATGTATGGATATCGTTACATACACTAGTCTCTATAGATGTACAATGATCCTTTTCTCAATATATCTTGATTAGGAACATTTAAGGAGTAAGTACTTAAATATCGATTCAATAGTTATGGTTATGAACATATTTACAACTGCAATCGATAAAATACTTAACATAAGAATTTTCTACTTATATATGTTAACTAGGATGAGACTCATACTTCATACATGGGCCATTAGTGTAGGTTGATATTTATTCACACCAAAAAAATTATAGATATTTCTATTTAAGGCTTAGTATGTGGAATTAGAAGCTATAACTATAGCACCTTTTATTTATTAGTCGAGCACATGTCATTGCATGGACAAAAATATAATAGCATAACACAGAAGACTTAGTTTGCATATCATTTTGGATATAACGTAGAATATTATAATCTAATTCAATATCATGCAGTAATATCACAGTATGTTATAAAATTAGTAAATATGGGCAGTGATAGAGAGCAATGTGTGAGTTATTAGGCTATAAGCATAACCTAATTACAACTTAGTATGAAGGATGTGATGACTCGGATTTTTGCGTTCGAAAATCGACATCCATACTTCACCCGTATTTCGAATTCCTCAGATTCAACAGTTAAAATCCGATTCACCAGAGCTTATAACACATTAAGTATAACAACATAGCGGAAGAAAAAGAATATATCATTGGTATACAATAGTTGACACAATATGAATATCAATATTATCAGATATACAAGACAACAGTAGAAAAAAACACCTGCAGGGGAACAATATCACCAACTTGATCTTCCAAAGAATAGAAAGAAGATAGAATCCAAAACTGCATTTCAATGCCAAAGTTCCAAAACCAAATGGCTTGACCCAAAAGCTTTGAAAACTCCAATCCGATAAGCTCGAACCACCATCAAGTTGACTTAAGCAAGGTCAGTCATGCAGTCAACAATGCGATTGCCAAGATCCAAAAGCTGAAAGCTATCGACTCTACACCAACTATTTGATTATCTGAAAAACCCAACTCTAGATTGCCAATGCGGAAAATTATGGACACCCAGAGTTTAGGAAGGGAACAATAAACTCTAGGTCAGTCGTGGGACTGGTGTGAGCAAACAAAAACAGTTTTATCTTTAAAGAAAACAACAAAAGATTTTAAAATTGAAATTCGCAATGCTTTTTTGGAAAACGAAACTACCATAAGGCCTCCTGGAACACACACAATGCAATTGCACACTTAGGGGAGATTTCTCCTTATGATATTCAAACATGCTTACTACAAAAAATCCTTTTGATATTATTATTATTGCATAGTGGAAAACATTTGCAAGTATAATATTAATCTTAGCCAGCATACGTACCATTATAGTATGCCTATAATAACTACCATATTAGATGGTAGGTTCTACAACTAAAACCGTACAAGGCACGTATTGGATGGTTGGATTTTCAACAATGGTCAGGCAAAGGAACTTTCCCATCAAATGGAATGCCTCTATAGGGACGCCCCCAAGAACCAAAACGGCTCTCTGCCAACACAAGGCCGGGTTACCTTTGTAACTAGGTAACACCTATAAGTAAGCCATCCCCGGTTGTTACCGACCTTTATCCCGGGCTTCACCAACAAATAGCAACAATCACACAGTTAAATATCTAGGTTCCATACCATGATACCACTTTTTATCCAGAAGGAAATGGACATACCCTAGGGGCGCGACCCTAAAAACCTTGCCGCAACATTCCGGGTTGTGAGGCTCGACCAAATCTCGTCCACAAAGCTACGCTTTTCACAAAAGCCATGCTTCGATCAACACATGATCAGCAGCACTTCGTATGCCACATTACCAGATTGGGAATGTATCACTAGTAACCATCAACTACATAACCTCTGAGCTCGTACGTCTCAGAGAAGGGTGTTAAGCTAAGAGAATAAATTCTCCGCCACCAAACAGAAATGTATTTGACAGAAACCAGCTTTACATCTCAAAGTGTAATGTTAGATATACATCCATACAAGTCTGTTCCAGGTTCGAACAGAACCGAAGGCACTTCCAAAGAAGCCCTTGCAAATCCGGCTATTCACAATCTCGATCGGACTCTCTATCACATATGGAGATCTCTATACCGGCGCGACTCGGTGCAGAGACATTCGACGGGTAATCCTTTCGTTCTTAAAAATACCCGATCTTCACCACCGGTCTTTAAATGCTATCCATTTACGTTGTAACATTGTTTAGAATGAGTTATATGACACAAGGTCCTCTTCCGGCTAAACTGAATAATGAGCGGAATATTTAAAAACATATGGATATTGGGATCTCAGTTAAGCCACAACTTAAAGCCCAAAACTTTTCTATCAAATGGTTTAAACAAATTACGATTTCTAATCTTCTTAAATAAAAAATTCATTTCACAAAGTTCACCAATCTTTCACAAAGATTAATTCATAATTTTCAAAACTATTTCAATTCCAAATCTTTTATATAAAAGATGCACCTTTAAGATCCTCTTCAATTTCAAAATGAAGTTCAACAGTCTTTCACAAAGATTCATTCATAGCTTTGAAAACAATTCCATTTCAAAACTTGAAATCCTTTCAACACAAATTGGAAATCCTTTCTTTATATGAAAGCTATTATTATTTGAAAACAAAGAGTTTTTCGTTTTGGAAAATCCGATTACATTTGCACAAGTTAAATCCCTTCAAGTCGATTACAAAATTTGTTATCCCTTAATTACAAATTAATTAACTTTTAATCATAAATTAATTCACCTTTAGTTCATAAGTAATTAACCTTTAATCACTTGATTGATCTTTAAATTAATCACATTAATTAATGAATCATGTAAATTAAATCCTTTTAGTTAATTAAGTAATTAATATTTTAATCACTTTAAATCTTTAAATTAAATTAAGGATTAAAATACCTCATTCTTTAATTATTTACTTAAGGATTAAAATACCTAACAATCTGCCTGAAGAAATATATGTCTATTGTGTGGCTTGAAAGAAATATGATTTGTTTTGAAAAAAAGAGGGGGGATGGGCATGTGTTATGGGAAGCTTTGAAGAAAGATATTTTTCAAGCTCTGTTGTATCAGCCCTCTTTTCCTTCTGTTATCAGAGATGTGTGGAGATAGTTCGTGGTCTTGGTGGTTTCTCTCTAGTTTGCTCAGTGTGCCTTTTTAATTTTTCCCTCTTGTTCACCCCAGTGTCTATTTTTTTTGCTTGCTTCTTCTTTTTGAACAAGCATTGTATTTTATTGTTTTGTTGCAATAAAATCAGGTAGGGGTCCTGTTAACCCCGCTGGCCTTTGCTAAAAAAAGTTTGTTTTAAAAATAAACTTATCAAAAACAGAGGTTATATATTAAAAATATTTTAAACTCAAATATTTTATCTTTCAAACCTTTAATAAGTTCCATCTTAATTAAACATTAATTATTTTAAAAGAAATTTTAAATAAATTATTTCCTTGATTAAGTTTTTAAACTTTAAAGCTTGTTATTTCTTTTAAAAATCAAAACTTGTCAACATAATAAAGAACCCGAGCCAAACACTGGTTTACCCAATCCCAACTTCGAGCTACAATATTTTTTCTTGTTTTTTTTAAAACTTTGTTTCATATTTTTGAAACCTGTTATAAAACCCACCCAAGCTCTTCGAGAACGAACCCGAGACATCACCCTTGTTTCCCCGAGAGTAAACCCGAGTTAATCTTTTTCTTCCCCGAACTTTGATTGAACTAGATACGAACATCCGCTCGTGCACGTGCACGATCACCAGAACAGCCTCCGACCAACGTCGAGACCACCCATGAGTCACCTTCAACTTCACCAATGACCTCTATAACTCAGATCTACGAAAAGACATTGAATTCGAATTTGAACAGGTCGACGTTTTATGAAACCCATTCGATCGACCAAAAATACCTTGCGCGATCACCATCGATCGATTGCCACCATGCCGCCGCAACCAGAGCTTCACCACATGACAATAAACCAATTCCCCCAGGTCCGATCGACCATAATTCTTCCTTGTCAACAAATTCAGTTCGAAAATGACAGTAACCAAAACTTACCCTTAAACCCTAAAACACCATCGCACGGCTACCACGGCGATCTGGAATTCAAACGTATATTTTTCTGATGATCCCCTATCCAACAGCTTTCTTCTCCAACAAACACATCATTCCATTTGTAGCCGATCGACCAGAATTGACAAAAAAACCAATTCTGATCAACTTAAATTTTCGCATCAATTATAAGCTTAAAATTTCCGAAATGATTATCAAAAGTCATGATTTTGAAATACGAATCTAGTTTTATAATCAAAAATGGAGATTAAGATACTCGATTTTTCTGATTTTAAATGATTCTCTCTGTAATTTCAAATTTTTTGAAGTATTTACCAAATATTTCACATGAACTATTTTTAAAGATGAATTTATCTTCTTACAAACATTTTTCCTTTTAGGATCATAACTTGAAAAGGTTTGGAGCAAGAAGAAATGATTTTTGAAATCTGTTGAAGTCTGTTAATAACAACAGAAGTATGCTTACTGACATGAACACACATGCACACACAGTTCATCACTGAATTCAATTAAATATATTCATGTAAATTTCCTACTTACATGAAATCAGATATCAGACAAGCAGTAACATATAAATAGACTAAGGGTTTAAATTGAAAGTTTGCTCACCTGCATTGAAGTTTGAAAAGAGAAGTTTTGAACAAAAATCTGGAACCAAACTTCTGATCTATTATTTGAAACTGATGCTTGAACATATGATTTACTCTGTTGAATTGATCTGTAATTTGAAATATTTTGAGTTGCTTTGCTCTAGATTGAGTCAGGTTGAAGCTTTGAATTTTGTTTTCTCAGGTTGAAGATTATTTTGATTTTCCAGGTTTTGAATTTATTTTGGCTTTTGAAACTGGAAATGATCTTTGATTTTCTCAAGCTTGTTAGATCTAAGATGATCAGATCCTTATTTTGAATTGTATCAGGTTGAAATGCTTTACTATTTTGCAATAGTTTGCTTTGAGTTTTCTTTGATAATCTTTTTACTGGTTTTAGTTTTGTTTTTTTTTGAATTAGTTTCCAAGTTTGTGAAGTGAAGATAAGAAGTTTTTTGAACTGATATTACTTAACCAGGTTCCTCACTCTTTTACATATTTTCCTATAATTCTAATTAAGAGAGAATTTTTTTTGCCACTTGTTAATTCAACTAACACTTATCAATGCAAATTTAACATTAAGAAACACATGTTAATATATAAAATCCTAACCTTACATTTGTTAAAATGAAAGAAATTTGTGTTTAAATCATTAGATAGTATTTTATTTACAATACATTCTTTTCTATATTAACATATGCTTTTACAAATATGGTTTAACTTTTACATTTTGTATATACACAAACTACTTTTATTTCAAGTAAAATTATAAAAAGAGAATTCCTTAAACCTTTATATTAAATCTTATTATAATTAGAAATATTTACCTATTAGAAACAAATTCTTATTAGTTTCAAATATAGAAATTTTAAATTCAATTTATCAGTAAGATATTTTTTTTTTAAATCCAAATAAAAAAATTTATTCACAATTTATCAAATTTCCAAATCAATTTTCTATTTACCATCAATTTATATATATATATATATATATATATAAACAAACAATTATTATCTATTTTGGAAAATTCAAATTCAAATTTCAAATTATAAATTTATATAAATAAACAAGCACATATCTTTTTTTTTAATTTTGAAAAATATTAAATTAATTCCCAGTTTTATTCCAAAAATTAAATTAATCTTTATTATATTTGACTAAAATCCAGGAATGTTACAAAGGATGTTTCATAGCACATTAACATTGGTTTTACAATGATGTATAGTGACAAAATGTTGCAGCGAGGAGTAGTTGACAGGAGTATGTTTCTTACTCAAAGTTGGCATTCACGTTTGTGGAATACCGATCCCATTCTTCTTCATGGATGTAGACAGTGAACAACAAATTCAGCAGAAGGAAATTCATGTTTTTAGAATGTGAATGCACCAATGATAGGAGTGAGAAGTAGAACTACAAAAATGAGGGATAATACTATTTATAACCAAATCAGATGAGGGATAAATCAACAGACGTAAGTGTTTGCATAAAAAAAGAGCAAACACCTTCAATCATTTAGTCGTAAAGCTATGAATACAAGATATATAATACAACTATTATATTTGCATTACGATTGATTTCATAGAGCATATCACATAGAGATTGTGCAGAAAGTAAGTTGCAGTAAAGTAAAGAACATAAGGATTTATAGTGGTTCAGCCAGAATGTGCCTACATCCAATGTCCATTTTCATTATCTTCATATAGATCTTTAACACAATGGCTAAGATACAAGATACAATGATCTGAAGCTTAATAGAAAGTAAGATATAGCTCAAGGAAGTCTTTTTGGCTATTCCTGTTTAGCTATTCTTGGCTTCCTAGTTCAGTTTGGTTTTTTTGTTAGTCATTTCCAGTTAGATGGTTCCTGCTAGGCCATTCCAATTAGGTTATTCCTGCTAGCTGATCCTACTAGGCTGTTCTTCCTAGCTAATCATGCTAGGCTGTTACTGCTAGCTGACCCAGCTAGGCTGTTCTGGCTAATTGATCATGTTAGGCCATTCTTGCTAGCTGCTCCTACTAGCTGACCCTACTAGGCTGTTACTGCTAGATGATCCTGGTAGGCTGCTCTGGCTAGCTCTGATTTTTCTAACATTACTGTTGTAAGCTTGGCTTACTAGAATTACCCCCTATTGTTGTTGGATGCTTTGATATTTATAGAAGTGAAGATGTGGTGTTATTAATGTAGCAATTTATGATATTTCCATGTATAACTCACTCGAAAAGAATATTACCAAGAATTTGGAATATCCTTGATTTTTTCCAAATATATCTTGATTTCCTTCCATATTTATGCTGTTGAGCCTGGCTAAGAAGTCGGTCTGGGGGTGTTGGTTCGACTAGGATGGATGTGGACAAGATGTTGGCCAAGTTCACACGCCTTCTTATTTGGTTCGATCCCCTATCAGTTCAGTGGGTCTTCGGATTGCTTGTTCTTGTTCATGCTACTCCTCTTGGCCCAGTGTGGGCTAGAGCTACTTGGTTTGGTGGGCTCCTGTCCACTTGGTTCGGTGAGATCCTCTATGCATGGTTCAGTAGGCCCTTGTTCGGTACTTTGGGTACCGAACATGATACAGTATTTGGTACCTTGGACATGGCTAGACACCCGACAATTAGATTCCCTACCAGACAATACTTCATGTTCCATAAAAATAATGTGCTTACCATGACTCGAACCCGGGTGGGTTAGAGGAAAGGCATAAGTCTTTACCATTGTGCTACACATGCTTTTATGTCATAAATCCTTCATTCAAGTCAAAATTGAACGAAACTTGGACCAATAGCTTCGTATTATTAAGTAGAGTATTTTGATGCCCTTAAATGTTCCATTTGCCTGAATTAGATAGCAGCTCTCCAAGGTGGAACCTTGGTCGGTTAGGTATGGAAAATTTTAAGACGATTATATCTTCCAACGTAGCTCGGATTGAGGCGTGATTTTTACCTATACGCATGTCCTATCCTTGGGAATATTTTTCATGTGCTAGCATATTTTCCGACTATGCCAAATTTTCTCTATCGCTTCACCTTGCTCTTATGACTATATGATGGTGCCTTTATCATGCATCTTCTACCCATTTTCCTTCTCCTTAACATCATTTCCTATTCACCATGATGTGGGAGAAAATGCCCATAATATTTGCCTCATAAAGCATACTTTTATGGAATAAAAAGTTTGCTTTGTTTCATCCAAACACCTCTTTCTTTCTCATGCGATGGTTATCTCAGACTCCAATATCTATATTCTCATTTTCATGCTTTCAATAAGTATCATGTTGTTGATATCTTATGGAGTCTCGTTCACCCAGGGAAAGCTCGTTGATAGTTCCAAGACATCCTTCATCAGTGTGACTTTCCTAGTTCATTCTTCCTTGGTAGTATAATCATCTAGCATGATTTCCCATTGATTCTCATCTCTATCCGATAGGCTTTTGCTCTCTCTGGTTCAACCTCCTTGCTCCTATGACCTGAGGGATGTGTGTTGTCTTATGTATGTTCCAAGTTTTCCGAGGTGCCCTAGGGGAAAGGAATACATAGTGGTTCCACGGCATGTGGATTCGATGTTTTTTTATTTTTGTTGCATTGATTATAATTTGGTCAACTAAGATCGATTGTTGTGATATATATAGTCCTTACATGATTGCAAAGCTATTCCAGCAGTGATTCCTTCACCACTATCGTGCATACTTGTATAGGTTAATCACCAAGATGTTTGGGTAGTTAAGTGGTTCCTTTCGAAGTTTTGAACATGGCTTGATCATGCACTTGTGCTGTGAAGCTAATCTTCTTTTGAAATTTATATGTTATTGCGTTTGATATTTATTCATGTCCATTTTGTTCTTTTCTTCGCTAGTGATTATGATATGTTTGCTCCACATGATTGCTTGGTCTGCTTGTTACGTTAGCAACCTTTCTCGTCGCTATCGTGCATACTTATATGTGATAAATCGCCAACAAGTTCGGTAGGTGTAATGATTCGGAATTTTATCACTTTGATTTGTAAATATCCAAATTAATTTGAATATTCATCTAATGGTTTTTAATAAGCAAATAACTTTCTTCTAAATTTATAACTAATAATAGATAATTCATTTTTGAATTTGTTCATATAAATAGATAGTTCGACGGAAAACTGAAAATGTAAGCGAAATCGATTTTTTTTTAGATTTTCAACTTTTATCGAACGACGGGTCATAGAAAGTTGTAAATACTCTTGTTTATGTTTGGAAAACAAATATTTACAATTTTCTTAAAAAAGTGAAACTTTACATTTTGTATAAAAAGATAAGTAAATAAGAATAGTAAAAAAAATTAAACTTGAAATGACATTTTGATTCCTCAAGTGATTAAGTGGACAAAAGGACTTAAACACACTTTAATACCCAAGGTGTTTCCATATTCCATGTACTTGAATGGTTATGAAATGATGTTAGAGTGAAAAGAGCACTTTCAACATGATTTTCTTTATTTTAGAAAAAAAAGAGTAACCTCCTTATATAAACATTCACTATTCCATCTTCTTATTCATACTTAGCTTATTTATCTCAAGTTCATCCTTTTAAATTTCACTCAAAAATGTTTAAAAAAATCATTTATTGGTTTAAAAACAAAGCTTAGCTTGGATTTATCAACAAGAGTTTGCATTGTGAGATTCTTATCCTTTTTGTCTGCTTGTTTATTTTTTTCTTTGATAAAATAATGGATAATAAAGTTATAATTTTGTTAAATTGTTTTAAAAATATATTCTTTATGTTAGATAAGGATTAAAAATCAAAAATTTGAATTAGAAAGGAAATAGCTTACTGGAATGTATAGGAATAAAAATTTAATTTGTTTTATTTACTGTTCTTTGCATAAACATATGATATCATTTCCGACTTTATGTTCTAAAAGCAACATCCCTCAATCCGTGTTGTTTTTAGTCAAAACCGTCAACTAGTAAGATGTTAGCTCGGAGTCTAGTTTTTTTTAATATTTGTCCGAGGTCGCTTCGTTTAACGGTGAGCCAGTTAGGTGTAAGTGTTCTACTTTTGTCAGGTTCTCGATGATCACGAATCAATGAATGGCTTATACCATTGTGTTCGTATCGATAAAACATGATTTTTAATAGCTATCTCGGGATTTTTAGTGGTGTGGATAGGCCGCGATTGCTAGTTGATGAGATTTAGGTCTATTGGCAATTTCCAACAACAGGACGGCCTTGAGGGGGAGTGTTTGCGGTTGGAACTACCTGGAGATGGGGCAGATGCATGGTGATGATCGGCGGTGGGGCGATGGACTAAGGTGGCCAATCGAGCTCGATGTAGGGTTTAGTGGCTACTAATTCTGGGTGGTTGATTTTGGGTGACGCGGCGCAAGTGGGGCTATCAGACATGATGCTGAGACGACAGGAGGCACATGAGCATGGGGCAAGGCGTTTAGTGCTGGTGGCGGTGGTCGAAGTGGAGCGACGCATTTGGCGTTGGTGGCGGTGGCCAAGTAGAGCGAGATGGTAGGCAAGGTAGGTTTGGTCACCTGGTCATATGCATTATGGTGATGAATGGGTCGTTTTGGGTTATAGGTCTCGAAAGGGCAAAATAGTGGGCTAGGCAGGTCGGGGATGGTGATGCAGACTTGTGAAGGTGGACACGACGTGCACAAGAAGAGGAGGTTCCATGTAATAACCCTGATTTTGGAGATTACTTGTAAATACTAAATTATAACGATAGTTATAATTTAATATTGTGAATTAAAATAAAATTGGAAATTTTAAACTGTTTATTTGGAATAAATAACGAATTTTGGAAATAAAATGAGAAAATAAAGTTAGATACTTTATTTTATTGTTTGGGTTAATAATAAATGGAAAATAGTTTTTACTTGGAGAAAATGCAATAATTGAATTAATTATGGCCAATTACTTCTTCTAATAATTTTTAAAAGAAGTATGTGATTTTTAAAGGTTGTTTAATCAAATAAAAAGGTGAAAATTGGTTTTAAAATGAGTTTCAATTATAAATTAGAGTTTAGAATGGTTAGTTCTATTTTTCTAAGCAAGAAAAATATATATTTTTTGGAATTTTAGAAGTTAAAAATAAGGTTTTGTGCATTTATTTGTGTAAAATTGTGTATTTATGTAAAATAAGAGTTTTAATAACAATTTTTTTTGAAAACTAAAATTATCTTTTTATATGTTGTAAAATATTTTATTTAGCATGTAAGTATGCTTTGTTTGCGTTAAAAACTTGAAGAAAATGTCATTTGTTTTATTAACATAAGTGTATATATTTAGTTTTAGTGTTGAATTAATTAACATAGGCTTAATTAATTGATTTAGGTCCAAAGCCCATTAATTAGTACAAACCAGAAGAAAAGAGAAACGTTTTCTCTTTTCCTGTACGTACCTTTCTTTCTCTTTCTGTTAGAAAACAGAAAATAAAGAAAGCTCCACCATTTTCAAACCTAAGGCTTCTATTATAAAATTCCTTCAATATAACTGTTGTTTTAATCAATATAAAGAGAATTCAACAGGTATCAACTCCAAAATACAAATCATTTCATCAAAATCTAGTTTTGAGATTGGGTTTGTATGTAATCTCTTCTTTTGGTTTTGCATGGCTCTATTTTGATTTTTTTAAAGATTCTTAAAGCCAAATCCATCTCAAAGCCTTTACATTTCAGCGAAATATCCGGGTTTTGCACTTCAAAAACAAAGTGAATTACAAAACTCACAAAAAATAGTCGAGCCAAGCTCAAAATCGCCAAAAATTTGCTTAGTAATTTGTTTTTACTTTCAGTTGTTTCTGTGTCAAAACCTTCTCTAGTTGGTACTTTACATGCTAATATCTTTTGGTTGCGGTAAAGAAATGCTGCCGGATTTCTTACATTTGATAGCTTACATATTGAACTTCATCTCTGCAAATTTTGGTTGAAAAATATTGTCATTTGAATGTTCAAAACAGTGGTAGAAAATCAACTCAAACACAGATTTTTGCCTGTAGAAATTTTGTTTTCTGAGTTGCTGAAAACATGGTCTGTGTCCATTTTTGAGACAACATAACTCTTTCATTTTTTACCAAAATATATCGATTCTTTTTTATTTAAAAGCTGAAGTTTTCTATTATATGCACACCAATTTTCAGCTCAATCCAAGATAATTTGATTCTTCTATTTTATGCCTGTAAGTTGAACCCGAGATGGTTTTCAGGGCTGTACATTTTTTTTGTTTTTGAACTGTTGCAAACCTGGCCTGTCCATGTTTGAAACAGTGTAACATTTTCATTTTCAGTCGGAATTCATTGCTTCTTTTTTTGTTTGAAAGATGAAGTTTCTACTGTGTGCATACCAATTTTCAGCTCAATATGAGGTCGTTTGGTCCTCTATTTCAGGTCTATAAGTTGGACCCAAGATGGTTTTCAGGCCTGAGCATGTTTTTGTTTTTGAACTGTTGCAAACATGGCCTGAGTCCATGTTTGAGACAATGTAACTTTTTCATTTTCAGTCAGAATTCATCGATTCTTTTTGGTTTGAAAGATGAAGATTTCTACTTTGTGTACACCAATTTTTAGTTCAATCAAAGGTCGTTTAGCCACCTATTTCATGTCCGAAAGTTAAACCAAAAGAAGATTTCAGACCTGGTATTATTTTGCCTATGCGTTTTTATGTTTTTTTTTGGTCTGAATTTTGGCTCTTACTTCATGTTTTTGTGATATTTCTAAAAATTTTGAGGGTTGTGATGCATATCAATAGACTAGCCAAGTTTTGATGAATTTGGTATTTAAATTTGAATTGAATTTAAATGACGGTTTTGAGTGATTTCTTTGATTTCGAGCGTAGATTTTTCCAAACAATTTTGAAATAATTTTTAAAATAAATTGGCATTTAAAATAATTATTATGTAATATTTTTAAATTATTTTATGTTATAAAATCTATTTATTCTCTCTAAAGAGGGAATTCTCAAATATTATCTTCAAAATTGATTTCGGAAAATGGTTTTAAAAGCTTGTTTTCTCAAATAAATTATTTTATATATAAAATACACGTATTTGCACTATTCGAGTGAATGAGAACGAGAATTAAACGGTTTGGTAAAACACGTTTTATGGGACACATGCGTTTATCTTATCGATTAATTCCTGACTTGTTTGTTTGATCGTTTTGACCTTCGGGTCGAGTTTACCAATGAGATGAGGTAAATTTTTACTGCTTTGAGTGTGAAATTTACTGACGGTTAGTAAAATGTTTAGTGTGAGCTTATGGTATCAGATGCACGTTAACACTACTCGAGTTCCTATTCGAGAGTTTGTGACACACTTGCCATTGCGGCGTGCCAGTATTGGACCTTCGGGTCATTGCCATTGCGGCTTTTGCCATTGTGGCGTATTTGTCTTCAAGACTTTGTCATTGCGGCGTATTTGCTATTGCGGGGTATTAGTCATTGTGACGTTTTGCCTTCGAGCGAGGTACCTATTTAAGATAACAGTACTTGGCAAGGCTTCGGCCATATGCACGTGCAAACACTTTTGAGATGGTTTCTTTGACTATTTTCCCTAGTGTATCGCCCCTTTCCGGAATTGGTCCTTTGAAACATTCGATATATATCTGTGGAAGTTACCTTTCGAAAATTTGAACACTTGGAAGTTCTATTTTGAGATTTGAATTGCCTATACTGGCGTTATTTGAGATTTTCCTTTTAATGACATTATATGAGATTTGCCTTTTGGCGTTTATTTGAGATTTTATTCTTCTCTTTGGAGATATACTTGCCGTATGGCGTGTTTGAGATGAGATCTTCTTGTGCTTGTTTTAGGTTTGCCAAGATGGCGGGTTTGGGTTTTCCCCAAAACCATATTCGATGTTTTACGAATGCCGATGATACGAGGCTCTCTACTTTTAGCATTTTATGGGTTATTTTATCTCTTTTGAGATTATATGTTTGTGTAGTGATACAATATTATCACTTGATGTAATCATACACTTTAGTTGTCCCTTCTCACTCGAGAATATTATCACATTATCCTTATGCTCATATTATCTCTTATCGTTATTAACTGATTTGTTTAGCTAGACTGACCCGTGTATTTTATACTCGGGTCAGACCGAGGTGTTTCAGGTTAGATACATTTGGACTTAGCCTATTCTGCTTCCGCACAGACTCTATTCTGCTAGCTCTTTTTGTTATAGCTTTTTGTAGTCCTTTTTGGTTTTCTACTCTGATATTTACATTCTTTTGACTCGCTTGTATATTGTGGTTGCTATACCACTTGACATATATCATTTTGTATACTCTGTGATGTATCTATATATGTATATATATGTATGTGATGATCTACTGTTCTGTGATGTCTTTTGCATTCAAGTTGTTGTATTTTGTTTTCATAGATCCTATAGTCACCTATGGCTTTGTATTACGTATTTATTGGATATGTCGATCCATTTGAAAAAAAGGGCATTATCGACATATTTAATAGATATTTAAGACAAGCTATAGATGGTCGTTGTAACATCCCCCCTTTTCGCACACTTTAAACCGACACACGTGCCAATTCAAAGCATACGCAAGGGTGGATTGTTATGGGGTAAATAAGAAAAACAGAGAAGAAATAAAGCAAAATAGAATCTCACAGCGGAAGGATAAGATATAATAACCAATATACAGTTCATGATAATTGTTTACAAAATATTTATTTTACTTATATAATGAATATCAGAGTTACACATACCAATACAATCAATGCAGCGGAAATTTAGAGTGTGGTGCAATACTATAAATAATATAATACGGATTCTTCGTCTTCGTCCTCCAAAGCTAAAATCTTCGATCCTGAAATGCTCGGACTGACCCGAGCGAATTTGAAAAGACAAAAACACTCGAGTCAGACTAAAAGGTCTTATGTGAGTTAAATTAACAGAAATAAATATGAGTACAGTAACTCAAGAGATGTTCGGGACTTACATCTCCTAAGGATCCGTTAAACTATTTACTATGTAGTATATTGCGCTATTATAATAGTGTCTATTTATAAAATAAACTTACTTTTTAATAGCGTTAAGGGGTTACCCATATAGCCCTTAACACTAATAATGCCAATAGTCTATACAGTACCGTAATACCTCCTGATCGGGAAGCTACCAGAGGATACTCCATAGGTACGACACAAATAGAAACTCGTAGTAAAGGCTCGGTATGGTAGGTGACACGGCACAACTAGGCAATGCCAGGGTAGATATACCAATTGCTATCCAGGCTGGTGGAAACGCGTAGCCGCAGTTACCGCCCACCTCGGACTAACTCCCCAAAATCAAAATATAGAAGTGGCCACTGAATCAATCCAAAATCAAAGTATAATATCGAAGAGGAGGGTCCGATCAGAGAAATGACCTCACTGGCCTAAGAATCGCTCCTGTTTTAGCCACCTTATGCCAACTCACGGGAGTCGGGTCCACGTATTTACCTTACAGGAAACGTCACCACCACCTACTTCATTCTGGAATCTCCGCCGCGTACACGGTTAGTCAAAGTGGTTTTCGGTATCGACAGAGAGTATGTCCATATCCGATCCCGGTCTCTTTGCCAACCCATCGTTATTATAACACCGCGGTCATTTAAAAATAGGTTATACTTTAAAAATCAGAATAAACATTACATTTCATAACCATGAATACGATATCATTTCAAAACCCAAAACCATATTTTATCACTTATCCCAAATATAATTCTTTTCCAAAATCATAATGCTTTAACTTCGTAACGTCTGAAAATCAAATATTTTCAAATCATAATATTTTGAAAATCATAATTTAAAACCATAACTTCTATAAAAAAAACTTGAATGGTTTGGACATTCAACGGTATATGAATTAAATGGTTTAACTTAAATGTTACTTTGTAAAGAAAATAGTTCTCATGGCTTTACAAATACATTTCTTTATTAAAGTCTAAACCAAAATTTATATTATCTCTCTCAAGTTCCAAAACCACTTCAGTTTATTTATATATACGTATATCCATTTTGAGTAACAATATTTCAAACTAAAATTGGATTTTATTCTTTCATCAGATCAATTGTTCTATTAACTAGTCTTGAATATTCACATAAAATCCATAAATAATAAGACTTCAATTTCTAGTAATAAAAAATATATATTTTCCCAATTCAAATTATACTAGAATATTCAATTCAATTTATTTTGGAAAAATCCAATTATAAATATCATATCTTAAAATTTCCAAACTTAACATTAAACATATGATATAAATTATTAAACTCCATTTTCTTAATTTTCTTCCATTTTTAAATAAAGATTTTTATACACCCTTTAATTTCAAAATTTTCAACTTCATATGTATATATATGGAAGAATAATATTTATACAATATAAAATTTAAGATTATTAGAAACCGTATTCCATCCAAACCATAGAAATCACATTAAAATAGTTATATATAGACCGCGGTGCCTGTATAAAATTTTCTATCCTATGGTCAAGTGATACGGATATTTATCATTTCAATCCGCAATTTAAAAAAATATAAAATTTTGCGGTTATATATCATTTCAAACCACAATCCCGAATGAAATGAAATATGCATGATAATTTGCAATTTAATGATATACAATAAACATCCATTCATCAGCATCATCCATCATCCAAATCGCAATCATCAATCAATAACAATATTATTTTTGGTACTACATAACAGGTAATACTGGCAATTTTATTCAAATTAAATTTAACAGCTATTAATCTACAGTCTATATTCAGTAATAAATTATATAACTGTTAACTAGCAGTTCATATACAAACAAATAAATTTTAACTGTAAATTTATACGCAATAAATTAATTAAATTAACAGTTAAATTTAATAAATGCAATTCAATAGATATGAATAAAATAAACATGCCAAATACTCATAAATAAATTTCTATTCATTTCTAAAATTAATTTAACAAACATAAAAGCTTCTACTAGTTGTGAGTGGGTTAAAACACTCACCTTTTGAATTTAAATCGAATTTAAATCCGATTTAAACCCAAAAATTCGACGGTCTCAGAATTTGTCCAAACCAGCGTTAATGGATCTGGATTTAAATTACGATCCTAACAAAAGAAATTTCGCGTGAATCGGAGAACGTATGAAAAAAAAATTCATTTTAAACGATTTGAGAACAAAAATAAAAATAAAATAAAATAAAATAAAACAAAACCCACTTAACTTCAATGGCCACGTCAGCTAAAAGCTACAGCACATCGTCAAATTTTTTTCTGGTCAAACGAATATCCAAAACAGAAAACGAATTGTACCAGCAGATTACGTGTCTCGAGAACTTTATCATAAATTTTCTGGAATTTTTGTGGACAGTTTGAATTTTATTAGAAAATTTGAATTGTAGATAGATTAGGTTTTGTAACCATTGAGGAAAAGAAAGAGATGAAGAAAAATGAACGTACAGCCAATTGACAATAGAAAGGAGGCTAGGGTTTATCACAACATATTTATAGATAGATCGCAACAGGATAGGTGTGCACGAATTTTAACGTGCAAACAGAAGTGGTCCCAAAAGGATATTAATTATACACGTTACGGATTAAATTATTTCTTTCTCAACATTTACATTGCATTTTAAGCGTATTCACACATGTATAATTAGATGCTTCATTTAAATTTCCATATATATATTCACAATTCCATAAATTTCCAAATACGTAGATAAATTTCCAATTTCAACTAAATTCTAGATTACTGTAATAATTACAGATTAAATTTCTATCCATTCTCAATAGATTACGTTTACATACTAAAATCCACATTTCTATGTATATTTGAATTCCATATTATACATATTTTATTTATCTTAATTACTTCCAACTTAAATTTCAATCAACATAAAACGTTTTATTCAGTTTCCAAAAATTTCAATCATGCTTTAAATCCAAATGAATAAATAACTTAATTCCCATTTAAGCATTTTTCATTTGATTTGCAATCAACCTTTTATGATCAATTAAATCCTGATATATTAATTAAACGTTATTTCCATCATTCTTTATCCTATGAAGAAATTTAAGTTATTCACACCTATTACTAAATTTCATATTAATGCACACAAATTTACATTTATTGCAATGGTTACCAAATATTTCCCTGCAATAATTCATTCCCCTATAGATACTTACAATTTCACTTAAACTTTACTATACCCATTTATTTTCTCAACATTAAAACCAACGTTACCTCAATTCCACTAATGTACACTTATTCTATTATCACTTACTAACCATTCAAATTTTTATTAACAAATAGGCAGGTAATTCCTATGTTACAAATTTTTAATTCATCCTAATCCCTTACTATTGACATACATTTGCATTACTTACATATCATTTACAATGTTACCCAAAATCTCTATCCATTGTAATTAATACCTTAAATAAGTTTCAATTTATATTCAAGTGAATACATTACCCTTTTTCGTTATGTCATCCATTTTTCACAAGAAACGTTTTATCGTTTCGACAACATTTTATTTCTAATTACCTACATTGATTTGTGTACGTCTTTACTATTTAAAGCATTACCATTATCACCTTCATCTAAATCTTCATTTATGAGTATTTAAAATAAATTTCACTTATTTCCTATTTATACACCTATAAATTCCAATTCGAATAAATAGATAAATCTCTGTTTGCACTACTTAAATCAAAAATCTGCGATTATCCTATCTATACATTTTAAGTGGATGGATCAAATGTTGTATTCAAAAATCTACTTCTTAATATTCTTAGATTTAAACTCAACTCTCTATTAACAGATGTTTAAACTTCTTTTATTACCATTAACTTATTATTATACATTAAACTTAAATATACTGACAAAGCTTGTTTTTGGTACTCTTTTCATTTCCATAAATAAAATTAGCAGTGGATTCATACCTTATTATGTAATTATCTTTAATTTCACCTAACTAAATATTTACATAATCTTTTATTTGCAATAAATCAACTATTTTATATTAATTAAATTTAATCTTCCTGGTTTACTTATTCATAGTATGTAATTCAGTTACTCACCCTAACCTATTTATTTGAAATCCAATCCAGATTATTTTTACTAAGTTCTAATTTCCAAAGGTTACTGCAATTAATCCAATTAATTGCAATAAATTCTAATAAATTTGATTTTATTGGATTAAAACTCAAAATAAATCAATTATTACTCAACTACCTAATTAACATTTCTTTTATATTCCAATACATAAATATTTCCCAAAATTTCATCTTTTATTTGCATAACTTACCGTATCTAAATTTTATTGGAAATTTTGTTAACTTTACGCATAAATAAAGTTAGAACCTCAATTAATTCATTCCATTTTGGTTTCATTCTTTATATCACATTAATCATCATATTATGAATGGAAATTTATCTAGGTTACATCTTATTTATTCACTTACCAATATTCCACACTAACTGCAATAATTTAGTGCATTAATTGAAATTGATCAAAATAAAACTTAACAAACTAATAGAATAAATAACGTACAAAAATTTATTGTCATTAATCTATTTCATAAGTCTACACTCAAATACTCACTTAAAATAAGTTTTACGTTTCCATTAATTCGCGTTCGCACACCCGTTACTATATTAAAAATTACTAAAGTAACGTTTTTCTTAATAACAACATTAAAATTTCTCAATATTTAAATGAACTTTATTTCCAATACATGCTACCTAATTGCATTTACTTATGATCTTATCCAAACATTCATTTATATTTTATTTCCATCAATTAGTTAATATTTACATCCATTTATTAACAATTTACTTCCATTATACAATTGCAATTTATTATAGTTATTATTACATAAAATACTATTTCAATTTTATTCTTTTAGTACTAATTAAACAATCATATTTAAATTAAGATATTATAATGTTTTTCGCTATTTATTTACACTCCATTAAAACCCAACAGTCGTCTCAATCACTTTTGAATTTGCATTAAATTGGTTGTCCAGCAACTGCCATTTGTATTACTATCTTAATTCTTATACAGTTACCGTTTTACCAATTTACTAATACATAGGTAATTTAAATTTTTGTCTTTAATTCTTTATTTTATATTTTATTCAAGTGCAACAAATTACACTATTCCTTTATTGATATTTCACCTAACCTTTCAACAATTAAGTTAAATAACCGTTTCTACAATTCATTATTAATTATAAATTTAATTCTCCTTTATTTATGCAACTTACACAAGGGTATAAATCTTCCATTATCTCAATCATTAGATTTCTATTAAATTTAACAATAATTAAGATTTTTAATTACCGTTGCTATAAATTTTCATTTAGCGTTCATCTAGTATTAATTTACCTCCTTTATATATATATTTCCCTTTTCTACAAAATTTAAATTTCAAAATCCTTTTTAATTAAAAATTTAATTGTCAAAATTTACGGGTCGTTACACTCTCCCCCACTCAAAACTTTTCGTCCCCGAAAAGGAAAAGAAGGGAAAAGAAGAATTTCGAAATCAATATTTTAAATTTACAAAATTAGTTAATTTAGCTAAAATATACAAATTTATATAAAGTGAAATATTTAAGTGGTTTCAAGCATTAAACAACCAAACAAAACAACAACCATCAACCTTACAAACAGCATACCTACACAAGACAAAGCAACCATTTAATTCATCAAACAAATAGTTATTCGGGTTCAGAACTTGAAATTTGTATGGAATAAAAATAACTATCAAGTGCATCCTTTACTCAACAGTCTTAGACGGAACAAAGATAGATTATTTATTCATCTAAAACTTCAAATTCCTTACCCAACAACCATAAATCAAACAATACAATTCAAACCAACAACCAAATTAACTTATTATACATTTAATTCATGCTTTAGTTGTTTGATTTTTTTTATTTTTTTTATTTTTATGGAGGGATTTCTTCATTTCCTACAAATTTCATTTTCCATTTATTACAAAATTCATTATATTGGTATCCTATTTTATTTACTTAAGTTTATATCATCTATTTATAATCTTACCTTTACTTATATAGTAGAATTTCCAATTTAACTTAAGTTTATACAATTTAATTCTCATTTTATCACAGCAAATTCATTGATTACTTTCATTACCTTACTCTTCACTTGTAAGAATTTCCCTTACATTTTCTTACTAACTTTGCACTTTTCTTATATGGTAAGTTATATATGTTTTAAGGATGTAAGTGGAAATTTATACAAGTTTCTTCTCAATTCCTTTAATTAATTAATGGTTCATCAAATAATTTCAACTTACCTTTAATTTCACATTTATTAAATGTTGACGTTTCTATTATATTTAATAGTAGTAACAATTTAATTTCCCACTTCCACTTATATTAAACTAGTAGCATTTAAATCACACTTAAGTTTATAACCCTACACATCAATCTTTATTTGTTAAAGAATTTCATTTTATTTACTTAAGTTTAAAATCACCTATTAATAATACTTATCTTAAATTATGGAAAAATTCAAATTATAACTTAAGTTTATACCATTATATTCTTATTTATAATAGCAATTCATTGAATCCTTCATTATTTCCCAAAATTCCTACTTGTAAAATATTCAATTCCAATCTCTCATTTAACATTTCAACTTTTTATATTTGGTAAGTTATATATATGTTAAAGAAAAATGCAATAGAACTTATACAAGTTTATATAAATTCTTTTAATTCATTCATTGTTCAATAAATCTTTACCTCTCTTATAAGTTAAAATTTTAACTTCCCTTATATTTTAACTTCCTTTATAACTTAGCATTAATTCTCTAAATTAGAGGTTTCACTTCATTAATTACTTACCATTTATTTCACTAAAATAATTCAAACCATTAATTAATGGAAATTTAAGAATTAAATACCGGGTCAAATTTCAAATTATCTTAAAAAAATAATAATAATTTCTTACTACTTTTATATCTCAATTATATTTGTAAAAATTAAAATTTTAGATATTTTCAAAATAAATCTGCAGTAGAATTTACTACAATGGTCTTTCCCCTTCGAAACTTGAAAATAAAAGTCGATGATGCAACCGCCATCACCGAAATTATTTTCCAGCGACAGAGAGGAAAGTACAAAATTTATTTTCTCCAAAATCTTCTTTAAAACAATTCTTCTGAATTAAAATGAAATATTTATAGAAGAAAATACTTATAAACCAAAGCATTATATTTCATAAATCCTTTGAAAGCAAAATTTTAAAATCCCGGACTTAAGTTCTAAAATCTCCAATTTGATTTATTCTAATTTCAACTTAGCTTCAATTATTATAAATATTTTTATTTCCTAACACCCAATCTATATCAATCAAATATATACATAATATCATTTAAAACTTTATTTTATATATAGAAAATATAATAGGCAAAATTATTTCATTCACCTATATTAAAACGGATATTATGTCGGTCTGTCCTATTAAGTGTTTAGAAATCCCTATTGATGACATAGCGTCCCATGCATCAACCAGAATTTATAAATACAAAGTGGAACAGATTAATACAATACCAAAATCTTTTATTAATACTAACAAATACGCTCTCTCATATATATATACACTCAGCGACTCCCATAGGGTATTACTACCCTATTAACAAAGAGTCAAACCCCACAAAGCCAAGTTTATCGCTAAACCAAAGCTCTGATACCAACTGTAACATCCCCCCTTTTCGCACACTTTAAACCGACACACGTGCCAATTCAAAGCATACGCAAGGGCGGATTGTTATGGGGTAAATAAGAAAAACAGAGAAGAAATAAAGCAAAATAGAATCTCACAGCGGAAGGATAAGATATAATAATCAATATACAGTTCATGATAACTGTTTACAAAATATTTATTTTACTTATATAATGAATATCAGAGTTACACATACCAATACAATCAATGCAGCGGAAATTTAGAGTGTGGTGCAATACTATAAATAATATAATACAGATTCTTCGTCTTCGTCCTCCAAAGCTAAAATCTTCGATCCTGAAATGCTCGGACTGACCCGAGCGAATTTGAAAAGACAAAAACACTCGAGTCAGACTAAAAGATCTTATGTGAGTTAAATTAACAGAAATAAATATGAGTACAGTAACTCAAAAGATGTTCGGGATTTACATCTCCTAAGGATCCGTTAAACTATTTACTATGTAGTATATTGCGCTATTATAATAGTGTCTATTTATAAAATAAACTTACTTTTTAATAGCGTTAAGGGGTTACCCATATAGCCCTTAACACAAATAATGCCAATAGTCTATACAGTACCGTAATACCTCCTGATCGGGAAGCTACCAGAGGATACTCCATAGGTACGACACAAATAGAAACTCGTAGTAAAGGCTCGGTATGGTAGGTGACACGGCACAACTAGGCAATGCCAGCGTAGATATACCAATTGCTATCCAGGCTGGTGGAAACGCGTAGCCGCAGTTACCGCCCACCTCGGACTAACTCCCCAAAATCAAAATATAGAAGTGGTCACTGAATCAATCCAAAATCAAAGTATAATATCGAAGAGGAGGGTCCGATCAGAGGAATGACCTCATTGGCCTGAGAATCGCTCCTGTTTTAGCCACCTTATTCCAACTCACGGGAGTCGGGTCCACGTATTTACCTTACAGGAAACGTCACCACCACCTACTTCATCCTGGAATCTCCACCGCGTACACGGTTAGTCAAAGTGGTTTTCGGTATCGACAGAGAGTATGTCCGTATCCGATCCCGGTCTCTTTGCCAAGCCATCGTTATTATAACACCGCGGTCATTTAAAAATAGGTTATACTTTAAAAATCAGAATAAACATTCCATTTCATAACCATGAATACGATATCATTTCAAAACCCAAAACCATATTTTATCACTTATCCCAAATATAATTCTTTTCCAAAATCATAATGCTTTAACTTCATAACGTCTGAAAATCAAATATTTTCAAATCATAATATTTTGAAAATCATAATTTAAAACCATAACTTCTATAAAAAAACTTGAATGGTTTGGACATTCAACGGTATATGAATTAAATGGTTTAACTTAAATGTTACTTTGTAAAGAAAATAGTTCTCATGGCTTTACAAATACATTTCTTTATTAAAGTCTAAACCAAAATTTATATTATCTCTCTCAAGTTCCAAAACCACTTCAATTTATTTATATATACGTATATCCATTTTGAGTAACAATATTTCAAACTAAAATTGGATTTTATTCTTTCAACAGATCAATTGTTCTATTAATTAGTCTTGAATATTCACATAAAATCCATAAATAATAAGACTTCAATTTCTAGTAATAAAAAATATATATTTTCCCAATTCAAATTATACTAGAATATTCATTTCAATTTATTTTGGAAAAATCCAATTATAAATATCATATCTTAAAATTTCCAAACTTAATATTTAAACATATGATATAAATTATTAAACTCCATTTTCTTAATTTTCTTCCATTTTTAAATAAAGATTTTTATACACCCTTTAATTTCAAAATTTTCAACTTCATATGTATATATATGGAAGAATAATATTTATACAATATAAAATTTAAGATTATTAGAAACCGTATTCCATCCAAACCATAGAAATCACATTAAAATAGTTATATATAGACCGCGGTGCCTGTATAAAATTTTCTATCCTATGGTCAAGTGATACGGATATTTATCATTTCAATCCGCAATTTAAAAAAATATAAAATTTTGCGGTTATATATCATTTCAAACCACAATCCCGAATGAAATGAAATATGCATGATAATTTGCAATTTAATGATATACAATAAACATCCATTCATCAACATCATCCATCATCCAAATCGCAATCATCAATCAATAACAATATTATTTTTGGTACTACATAACAGGTAATACTGGCAATTTTATTCAAATTAAATTTAACAGCTATTAATCTACAGTCTATATTCAGTAATAAATTATATAACTGTTAACTAGCAGTTCATATAAAAACAAATAAATTTTAACTGTAAATTTATACGCAATAAATTAATTAAATTAACAGTTAAATTTAATAAATGCAATTCAACAGATATGAATAAAATAAACATGCCAAATACTCATAAATAAATTTCTATTCATTTCTAAAATTAATTTAACAAACATAAAAGCTTCTAGTAGTTGTGAGTGGGTTAAAACACTCACCTTTTGAATTTAAATCGAATTTAAATCCGATTTAAACCCAAAAATTCGACGGTCTCAGAATTTGTCCAAACCAGCGTCAATGGATCTGGAATTAAATTACGATCCTAACAAAAGAAATTTCGCGTGAATCGGAGAACGTATGAAAAAAATATTCATTTTAAACGATTTGAGAACAAAAATAAAAATAAAATAAAATAAAATAAAACAAAACCCACTTAACTTCAATGGCCACGTCAGCTAAAAGCTACAGCACATCGTCGAATTTTTTTCTGGTCAAACGAATATCCAAAACAGAAAACGAATTGTACCAGCAGATTACGTGTCTCGAGAACTTTATCATAAATTTTCTGGAATTTTTGTGGAGAGTTTGAATTTTATTAGAAAATTTGAATTGTAGATAGATTAGGTTTTGTAACCATTGAGGAAAAGAAAGAGATGAAGAAAAATGAACGTACAGCCAATTGACAATAGAAAGGAGACTAGGGTTTATCACAACATATTTATAGATAGATCGCAACAGGATAGGTGTGCACGAATTTTAACGTGCAAACAGAAGTGGTCCCAAAAGGATATTAATTATACACGTTACGGATTAAATTATTTCTTTCTCAACATTTACATTGCATTTTAAGCGTATTCACACATGTATAATTAGATGCTTCATTTAAATTTCCATATATATATTCACAATTCCATAAATTCCAAATACGTAGATAAATTTCCAATTTCAACTAAATTCTAAATTACTGTAATAATTACAGATTAAATTTCTATCCATTCTCAATAGATTACGTTTACATACTAAAATCCACATTTCTATGTATATTTGAATTCCATATTATACATATTTTATTTATCTTAATTACTTCCAACTTAAATTTCAATCAACATAAAACGTTTTATTCAGTTTCCAAAAATTTCAATCATGCTTTAAATCCAAATGAATAAATAACTTAATTCCCATTTAAGCATTTTTCATTTGATTTGCAATCAACCTTTTATGATCAATTAAATCCCGATATATTAATTAAACGTTATTTCCATCATTCTTTATCATATGAAGAAATTTAAGTTATTCACACCTGTTACTAAATTTCATATTAATGCACACAAATTTACATTTATTGCAATGGTTACCAAATATTTCCCTGCAATAATTCATTCCCCTATACATACTTACAATTTCACTTAAACTTTACTATACCCATTTATTTTCTCAACATTAAAACCAACGTTACCTCAATTCCACTAATGTACACTTATTCTATTATCACTTACTAACCATTCAAATTTTTATTAACAAATAGGCAGGTAATTCCTATGTTACAAATTTTTAATTCATCCTAATCCCTTACTATTGACATACATTTGCATTACTTACATATCATTTACAATGTTACCCAAAATCTCTATCCATTGTAATTAATACCTTAAATAAGTTTCAATTTATATTCAAGTGAATACATTACCCTTTTTCGTTATGTCATTCATTTTTCACAAGAAACGTTTTATCGTTTCGACAACATTTTATTTCTAATTACCTACATTGATTTGTGTACGTCTCTACTATTTAAAGCATTACCATTCTCACCTTCATCTAAATCTTCATTTATGAGTATTTAAAATAAATTTCACTTATTTCCTATTTATACACTTATAAATTCCAATTCCAATAAATAGATAAATCTCCGTTTGCACTACTTAAATCAAAAATCAGCGATTATCCTATCTATACATTTTAAGTGGATGGATCAAATGTTGTATTCAAAAATCTACTTCTTAATATTCTTAGATTTAAACTCAACTCTCTATTAACAGATGTTTAAACTTCTTTTATTACCATTAACTTATTATTATACATTAAACTTAAATATACTGACAAAGCTTGTTTTTGGTACTCTTTTCATTTCCATAAATAAAATTAGCAGTGGATTCATACCTTATTATGTAATTATCTTTAATTTCACCTAACTAAATATTTACATAATCTTTTATTTGCAATAAATCAACTATTTTATATTAATTAAATTTAATCTTCCTGGTTTACTTATTCATAGTATGTAATTCAGTTACTCGCCCTAACCTATTTATTTGAAATCCAATCCAGATTATTTTTACTAAGTTCCAATTTCCAAAGGTTACTGCAATTAATCCAATTAATTGCAATAAATTCTAATAAATTTGATTTTATTGGATTACAACTCAAAATAAATCAATTATTACTCAACTACCTAATTAACATTTCTTTTATATTCCAATACATAAATATTTCCCAAAATTTCATCTTTTATTTGCATAACTTACCGTATCTAAATTTTATTGGAAATTTTGTTAACTTTACGCATAAATAAAGTTAGAACCTCAATTAATTCATTCCATTTTGGTTTCATTCTTTATATCACATTAATCATCATATTATGAATGGAAATTTATCTAGGTTACATCTTATTTATTCACTTACCAATATTCCACACTAACTGCAATAATTTAGTGCATTAATTGAAATTGATCAAAATAAAACTTAACAAACTAATAGAATAAATAACGTACAAAAATTTATTGTCATTAATCTATTTCATAAGTTTACACTCAAATACTCACTTAAAATAAGTTTTACGTTTCCATTAATTCGCGTTCGCACACCCGTTACTATATTAAAAATTACTAAAGTAACGTTTTTCTTAATAACAACATTAAAATTTCTCAATATTTAAATGAACTTTATTTCCAATACATGCTACCTAATTGCATTTACTTATGATCTTATCCAAACATTCATTTATATTTTATTTCCATCAATTAGTTAATATTTACATCCATTTATTAACAATTTACTTCCATTATACAATTGCAATTTATTATAGTTATTATTACATAAAATACTATTTCAATTTTATTCTTTTAGTACTAATTAAACAATCATATTTAAATTAAGATATTATAATGTTTTTCGCTATTTATTTACACTCCATTAAAACCCAACAGTCGTCTCAATCACTTTTGAATTTGCATTAAATTGGTTGTCCAGCAACTGCCATTTGTATTACTATCTTAATTCTTATACAGTTACCGTTTTACCAATTTACTAATACATAGGTAATTTAAATTTTTGTCTTTAATTCTTTATTTTATATTTTATTCAAGTGCAACAAATTACACTATTCCTTTATTGATATTTCACCTAACCTTTCAACAATTAAGTTAAATAACCGTTTCTACAATTCATTATTAATTATAAATTTAATTCTCCTTTATTTATGCAACTTACACAAGGGTATAAATCTTCCATTATCTCAATAATTAGATTTCTATTAAATTTAACAATAATTAAGATTTTTAATTACCGTTGCTATAAATTTTCATTTAGCGTTCATCTAGTATTAATTTATCTCCTTTGTATATATATTTCCCTTTTCTACAAAATTTAAATTTCAAAATCCTTTTTAATTAAAAATTTAATTGTCGAAATTTACGGGTCGTTAGACTCGCTCATATCCAACCCTATTCTCCGCATTCGCAGACAGTATTACCCAGTAATACTCTTTGTTAATGTGGGTCTTCAGGTAGGGCATCACATTTCAGGTTTTGGTTTAGAAAAATGTTTTGGATTTTGAATTTCGTACAAGTGTTTTGAGAAGAAGCATTGTTTTAAGGTAGATGGGTTTGGGTATGGCTTGGACCATGTTGGGTTGAGCGTTTGAGTGAATAAATTTTTATGTTTTAAAAAGTTTAAACCTCTATCAATCTGTTTCATATCCATTCGAAGCCCGTTTAATGCGTGGATTTCGACACTGGATTTGTATTATCGTGTTGAGCACATTAGTACAAGTGTTCAACGGTTTTGTAAAAGTATAAAATACCATTAAATTTATAGTCGTAGTAAATAATTAAGTCGATTGGTAATTATTTTTATCATTAACATCCCATTAACAGAATAAAATGCCACACTGCTATATACTTGAATTTAATGAATATTGTTGAACATCCATTTAATAGAATAAATCACCGTTCTGATATTTTATTAATTTGAACATCTATTGATCTATCAGTTTACTTGGACAAGCGACGTATTACTTGTTGTTTGTTTATTGTGAATTTTATTTACATCTCGTTGTTTATATAAATATCAGTGATATGATTTGAATTGGTGAACTAAAATTAGTGGTTCTTGTCAAAGCACTGGTGTGGTCGTTGTGCCTCTTTTCTAGATTTGGAAAAGGATATGAATTTTGGATTTAATTCGACTTTAAATTATTTCAAAGTAAGACATTTTCTATATTTGAGAGGGTTAGGTTAATATCATTTTAGTTATAATATTTTAAGGTTAACTAATTATTTATTAATAATGTTTTAAAGTTGTTTTAAGGTAATTATTTTATTTAAGATTTTTTAAAGAGTTAATTAATTTTTTTATAAATGATATTTTAAGTTAGTTAATTATTTAATAATAACGGTTTGAGTTAATTAATCATTATTAATGCATAATTAATAAACTTAATCACTGTGCTAAACATATTTTTATGGCATACCTTCTTCATTTCAACTCCGAATTGAAAAAAATTGGACCACTAGCTTCGTATTATTGAGTAAAATATTTCGATACCTTGAATGTTCCGTTTACCTGAATTAGGTAGCAGCTCTTCAAGGTGGGGTTCTGATCGATTAGCTGATGGATAAATTTTGTAATAATCATATTTTTCAAGTCGTATCTTGGATTGAGGCGCAGTTCCAACCTATATGCATGCCATGTTCTTAGAAATAATTTTCATGTGCTTTGACCATATTTTCTAACTATGCCAAACTTACCCTTAGCGTTTCGACTTGCTCTTGGCACTATGTGTCTTCCGTTTCCATTCTTCTTGACGTCTTTTCATATTCATCATGCTATATGCGGAAATGTCCCCAACAACAATATACTAGACAAATTGAAGTATACAACTCTTATTTGGATCATCCAAACTAAATAAGCGTTTGAGAGTACGATAACTAACAGTTCTGAAATCATTTGATGAGAGAAAGTCACTTCCCCTCAACAAACACAAGGAATATCCCAAAGATTGAATTTCGATAGTAGGCATTTCGCACCAAGGAACATGTAAACAGCCGACAGGTATAAGAATTTTAGTAGTATAATGGAGCAATATTTCTTCTTTCTGCTAAAATCCGAAACTCTAGCAACAATTAATTATGTATCAAAACAAAGAAGTTTACTACTGGCAAAAACTGATGAAACCATTCTCAATGGAACATAAAGTAACCGAGCAAGCCTTGCATTTTGCATTCTTTTTTAGGTTGCATTTGAAGAAAACACCATTTTACTGATATCAATTTTTTTGGTCTGAACTTCATATTTTGACATATTTCTATGTGCACACTTAAACCTATATTTGTTCAATGATACTAAACCTTGCTGATGTTTTTTATTTAACTACATATTTAAAGCTTGATCGAAACCTTTAATGACATATTATTCTGTTTAAAATTTGTAGTTAGACAGGAGTCAAAAGTTACATCAACAACTGGTAACATTAGTACAGGTCTACGCTGACTGATACAGCGTTTTGTTTGCAAGCTCAAGGCATGATGACAATTGAATTTTCCATAAATAAGAACAAATTTTAGCACTGCTCTACCACACCGTACAAAGCGTTAAAGTTTAAGAATTTTCTTCTACAAGTTAATAATTAAATCAATTTTTAAATGACAGAGTATTTGTACCCTACTAAACGATTTATATTTATGTGATATATATATATATATATATATATATATATATATATATATATATATATATAAACACACACACACACACACATTTCATGTACTTAACATTGGATTCAACTGACATAAGAATGAAAACTTGTATATCTGATACATACATATTAAAATGATCAGAGGTGCAATACTTTTCAAATTCTTGAATTAGTCAAAGATCTTTGATTCATCTTCGCATGTTAGTAGATATATGAACACAAGGAAAATTTCCTCAAATACTCCACAGACAACCTGAGTCAGCAAAAAATAGATTGAAAAACTGGAATGGATAACATAAAGATTTTAACTAACATGCTAAAAGTAAAATATACAATGGAGTGTGTTATATACGACCGTTTTCCAGCAAATAACCATTAAAACACTGGTTTTTGGAAGAATATATTTTGATGAGAACGTCGCCTATAATTTTGCGCATTGAATGGTTAGTTATGTGTTGCATGCAAGGCTGTTGCACATGGGATGGACTGAGTTACACGCTACTATTGAATATTATCTTTTTAATTTTGTTCCAATAAATCATACACCTTCACTTTTTGTGGAACAAAGTTGTAATGTGGTATTTGCGTGAGTGGATATGCTTTAAAAAAAAAACTTGCGGAGTTCATGATACTGATAGGTAATAAAAGTTTGATCCTTCTTTTGATCGCTTTTAAGCATCAAAAAAATATTATTTGATATATAATATTATTTGAATATATAAATATCATACTACATGCATCTAATGCTAGGAGCATTCACAACCGTGTCACAGTTGGGAAGCAACCGACCCTCAACGGAGAGTAGGTTGGGCCTTTTGATCGACCCAAAGTTTTTCTTCTTAGCCGGCGAAAATAAAGCCAACTAACACTACAAGAAACATAGCATTTTCCGACGGTTCCCGATCGTCGACGGCCGTCGGAAAAAGCCACCGCAAATTAAGTCGTTGTTGAACAGATTTTCCGACGGCTCCCGGCAATGGCTCGGCATTTTCCGACGGCTACTTGAGGCTTCGGACGGCCGTCTGAAGACACGTGACCGGTTATGTTTGTTACCGAAAGCCGTCGAAATTTAGCCGTCGAAACGTGTCGATAAAATTTAACCTGCAGACCGTCAGAAGCCGTCGGAAAACCTGCAAATTTTTTCTGCATTTCAGCGTCAATTTGGCCTTCTATCCACAATTCATAAATACAATATCTTTCAACCAACTTAATATGTCCGGCCCAGATATCCAACATGAAATCAAACCACAGAAAGATAACCAAATATCAAAAAAACATAAACCAAAACCAATACATATAAAATTCAACCCAATTCATATAAAATCAGACCAAACTTCATTATCATAATTCTCATACATCTAATTGTATAATATATATATATATATATATATATATATATATGTATATATATACATACATATATCAATGCTTCATCAACCCCTCACAATCAACTCTCAAATTTCAGAATCAAATCCAAATTCAAAAACTCAATGTATCATCCAAACTTACAAAACAATGACACAAAATTAAAAAAACATACCTATCAATCCGGTCAATCAACTCCAAAACATCCCGACCCAGCAGAAGATGAAAAGCGGCCACCATATTGCTGAATATACTCAGCAATACGCTGATCCAGCAGCTGTGTCATCTCAATGGTCAAACGACGGTTCTGATCTTCCAGTTGTGCCACCCTATATCTCAATTCTTTGATTTTTACTAGACCGACATCGGCTCTGGTCAGTTGGCTATCTCGCCTCTGTCTGGTAGCCTGCAACACTTGTTTAATTTAGTTTATAATCTTACTATTAAAGTTACAACATAATGTGTTAATTGTTATATCTATAAACTTATGACTGAAAAAGCTATGCATCAAAAATTAAAGGATTATTAAATTGTAATATATTAATCATTACCACTTGATTGTCAAAGCCGTAGCGTCTGTTCCGTGACTGTAGATTCATGATGTCTCAAAAATAATGTCCTTCTCATCCGGCTTAAGCTGCTCTCGATCGATATCCTCCAGATGTTTCTGGCGTTGTTTCATAAACCTTGCATGCATGAACAAATAAAAATACAGTTAAAATTAATATCATGATATCTTATTTCATTATAATTTAACAATTAAAACAATTGTTAATAGTACATAAACTAAAACATGCTTACATAGCTCTTGCTAGATTTATCATCATGTCATGTATATGAAACTGTCCCGTCCGGATTTACATGCTCGAGGGTATGCGTACGGGTAAACACATACATATACGACACAGGACCCTACACCTCAGCTTTCTGAAATTGATTATCATACACTGTTAACGTCCACGAGCATAGATCAGCTAGTTGAGGACTACCTTGCAACTATGGAACAAAATTCCTGGAAGTTGCGGGTTCGAGTACCGCAGCTGAGATATGTTTCCCTTAAGGTCTTAAGCGGTCTATCCTCAACAAAGCCGAAAATGGTAGAGGATTAATGCTCCTGGCTGGGCTGGCTAAAAAGGGGGGTCAGTGTGGCGGACAGCTGTATCCCCTAGCTCTACTCTCCGGAGTAGGTTTTTTTTCTTAAAAAAAATTATATAACACAATAACTATTTATAATTCGCATTTATTAAATTTAACAACTCCTGGCGATAATGCTGAAAACGACTTCGACCTTCCTCGATGAGTGATGAGATTATTGTTCATATTTGCAAAGTTTCTTTCCGACTCTCCATTTATATTTATATTTAATACATTATTTACCGATCAAATATTTTTTGATATTTACGTAACTAATAAAAGTTAGTACACTTACCTTTGCCTCGTCACTATCCTAGTGTTTCAACCACCCTTCACATACACTCGTCCCCATCCAGTTTGGCTTCTGCTCTTCATGCTTCACTGTCGACATGGAATCCCTATAGTTCTTACTCATCTTCTACATCCAGTAATGTCGTACTAGCTGCAGATCATCTGAATGTATGTTCATGGCGGCCTGTGTTTCATGATAAACAAGCAACCAAAAATCAAACAATAAAAGGTGAACAATAAATAAGCGATAAAAACAAATTAAGAATGGAAAACAAAAGAATATACTTACAATGAAATCCTTCCAAATACACTCGATGATGTGGGAAGGGATGTTATCCACTTTGGTCAACAAGCCAACAACCTACTCTTGCACGCCTCCCTCGAACTGATAGAACTGCAGCTGATGGCTGTAGCTCAAACCCTCTGTGTTAAATGTGATACAGATTAGTATATCATACACAAAATATTTAAGATGCTAAATGTTTTTTAATACTTACCCCTCGACTCTAGGTACTAGAGTCACGACAGGTCGTTGTGGTGGTTGCAATGGACCCCGGCCATCGCCTCTTGAAGAGTCGGAAAAAACTCCTCCTTTTGGACGACATGATATATACCTATCACAAACACATTATTTTAAAAGAGAACAATAACATGATAATAAAATATATTTTATAGTTAAATAACATAAATGATATAAAGTACATAAAGTGCAAATTCAGATTGGGTCTCATATTCCGACAATAAGCAGAATACATTGCATTTTTAACATAATTTGCTAAATAAATGACGGAAATAGAAAAGGCATAAAAGATGTAAATAACGATAAACCGATGCTTCATAAATGACATAAATTACATAACTAGCAAAATAAATCTCATCAATTACATTAATTTCGTAATACACCAAGAATTCAACATAGTTACATCAATTGCATAACTACATCAACTGCATAATTTCATCAATTTCATCAATTGCATAATTACATAACTATCAAAATAAAGCTCATCATTTACATCAATCATCATCGTCAATATTCTACATTATTTTCCTTCATACTCTCAAACGTTTCTACCAAAACGTTTGATTCATCATTCAGAGGTCTAAAATCCATACGATTGTTTGTAACTCAAGATCTGCCTGTAAGCTTGTTCGTTTAGAATATTCTTACCATCGAACGTAAATCTGGCTTTTGTTTTAAAACTGTCGACCAATCTGCTTTATCTCTTTTTAAAGATGGATAAGGAGTGTAATAAACTTGCAATGCTTATTTGGCTAGTACAAAAGGATCTTACTTGTGATAATGCGATATGTGGTTTATTTCAATAAGATTAAAATCCTTGTGCACGTTAATTCTTGAATCTGGAACATTGTTAAACCAATCGCACCTAAACAGAAACACCTCCTCCGCCGGTCGTGAGAAATATATCAGTTGCAATATTTGTGTTAAAATGCCATTAAAATCATTTATGTGAGTTTCTGGATCATCGCTGCCTTTAACAAATACACCTATTAGTTAATTTTTCTGCACCTTATTCTTTGGTGTTAAATTTATATCCATTGACGGAATATATTGAATATGTGTTGATATTTCTTTTTGGTCTCAACGCAAGATGTTTCAAATATTGTTCAACCACACAATTTGTCGCTTTATAAACGTACTTTGAAACCAATCAAAAAATTCTTTACTAAGATCTCCATCCGGATGTTCACTTTCACGAATACTGCATATTTGAATAAAATATTGCGTTGTTCTACATGTGCATGCATTATGGAAATGAATAAATCATAAATCATAATCTAAGCCTAATATTACAACTCTCCGCTGCAAAATTGGAATAAATTTTGTCGAAATGCTTCCATGCTTCTCCATCGGCTGGATGTGTCAATGTACCATCTTCCTCCGTTCTCACACTATGTCATCTCATATGAGATGCAGTTACAGAAGATCTGTATAGTCTTTGAAGCATAGGAGTGATGGGTAAGTAATGCATATGCTTGTACAGAACTTCCTTTCCCTTTTTTTTCTTGTTTTGTATCTTTCCTGATTACACATTTTACGTTTCCTAAGATTTATGTCCACTTTCCAAAACAACATGCAACTATTTAAACATGTATCTATTTTCTGATAACGTAAACCAAATGCCGGCATAAGTTTTTTAACTGCATGGTGATTTCATACATTAAATTATCAGACGACATATGTGACGACCCGGAATTTTCAAGCATTTAAAATCGAAACATTTAATTGATTTTAAATATTAAATAGAGCAATTCTAATTTGAATCAAGGATATCACAGTTTATTAATAATTAAATTAGTAAATTTAATTATTTGAAGTTGGTAAAATATTGAATCTTCAGTTTTTCAGCATGTTAGAAATAATTTGAAGGCTCATAAAATTTATATTGATAGTACTGAAGATAATAGAAGTTGTAAAATGAAAATTTACAGTGGTTTGTTCAGTTTTAATATTTTATATCGTTTAAATTGAATTTAAAAATAGCCTTCCGAGGCACAGTCTCGGAATTCGACGAAACCGGTTCCATTGGATCCGTAATATTGTTTTATTATCGAATTTCAAATTGCGTAGCATTCGGAGTTATCGTATGATCATACAATAAGTAAACGCGTTGAAAAAAAATATCTTGGAATTTAAAATAACGACGGGTTCAAGAAGCTTTCTTTATATTATTTGCCAAGCCTTGCCTTGGAAGCCAAACGAAAAAAAATATAAACCCAACAGCGGAAAATAAATAAATCTCGAGACCCATTTTCTCGTTCTTTCAAAACAAATTCGAAATCATGGCCGACTAAAAAAAAACAAAAAAAGAGAAGAGGGAAATTCGACAATCGATTCGCGATCGAATCGAGCTTGAGTCTGACGTTCTCGAAGCTCGCATGGGGTTTTTGAGTAGGGGTGTCGTGAGGTACTCGAGTTAGGGTTGCGACATGAGTGGCTAGGGAAGGCGGCGCGTGTTGTTATGGCGGCGACCTGGAATTCTCGGCATCGTCGAAATAGTGTTGGAAGTTTGCGTTGGGTGATTCAAGACCGGTGAAGCACGGTGCGATGAGTTCGCGTGGGTTTTGGTTTCATAATCGAGCTGTGTGGATCAGAGACTCTTTTAGGCAGTAAGGTATATAATAATTCCTTTTTTCTATTTATATATTTACTCATACATATTTTAATACAAAGCATCAATTGTAAAAAAAAAAAAGTTTAGTTAAGCAGTTTTTAGATTTTAAGATGATATTAATTTAATTTAAATTTGGAAATATATATATGAAGATATACAGAAACAGAAAAAAATAATATATATGTACAGTGAGATATATGCAGTTTTTCCAATATATATATATATATATATATATATATATATATATATGTACAGGAAAAATAAAATAATAGATTGCAGTAAGGTATAGTGTACTTTTTGAAAATGTATATGTGTATAGATTCACAGTAAAATGAATTACGGTGATATTTACGGAAAACATAAAAGGATATTTTACAATAAAAACAATTCTGTTTTAATTTAATAAGAATACACATACACATTTTTATCTTACTGTTTAATTTTAAATAAGTATTAAGTTGGTTAACTTGTTTAATTATCCTATTCAATTATTTTAGGCATAAAAAAATAATTTATTAAAGGAGAATTAATTTAGGTAAAATTCTTAGTTAGTTAAATTAATAAATGGTAATCAATTGTTCGATTAGTTTAATTGACAATAAATCATATAATGTTTATTCAAGGTCTGAAATCATGAAGAGAAAAGAAAAAAAAGAGCCGGTTTGGATAGGATAGCAAATTTAAGGGAGCAAAGGTGAGTTAATCTCACTCAGTTTAAATTTAAATCTAAATGATTAAATTTAAATAATTGTTTGAGATGGTTGAATTGATTTATGTGCTGTAGTGTGGTATATATTTGGAATTTGCATTTTATATTGTGCTAACATCTGTGGATGAAGGGAAAACAGGTTGGAGGGATCCAACTGGACCCGTCAACTTTATTTAATTATTTAATATTCTCTGTTCGGAATACTGGATATTCTGTAATGAATTATGTGGAAATATTGAATGTTATGACATTGATTGTTATAATTTATAATCGTGCAATAATGAATTATCAAATATATAATGTGAGTTGGGAATGAAATTAAAAGAAGTGAAATTGTAAGTAAAATAATTATAGAACAGTTGAATAAATTTATGAATGAACTGGAAAGGAAATAAAGTGACTTTAAATTTTAATAAATAAATCTTGAGTATGGGAAGGAAAATTTAAATAAACAGAAAGTTAATGAAACTTAAACTTCAATGTTATTGTTTAAAAGAACAAAACATTTACGTTAAATTTGGGATTTAAATTATTTAAGAGGAATAAAGAAGAAATTGGGAATCACCTGAAATTTGTATATTTCAGCTAAGGGATTTAAAAATCAAACTGAAAATAACAACAAAGTCCATAATTAATGAATTTTGAAATGAATTGATAAGGAAAGAAATTTATTTCAAATTGAGTAAATTGGGAATCAATTGGGAAAATTGATTTAAGTGATTGAGATTGGTAATTTCTCTCTAAATAACCAAGTACGTTTTCAAAGTAAATTTTTAAATATAAATTAAAAGTTTAAAGTTGTTTTAAGAAGTATGTTTTGAAAAATTTACTATTTCTAAATATTTAAATTCTAAAGTAAGTATTTCATTTTAATCTATTATAGCAATAATTATTTTAAGAGTGACTTAGTATTATTTATTTTTTTAAAAGTGAAATCTAGTTTTATATTTTATTTAGTAACATTATTTTCAAATATTCATATAGTATGTATTTTTAACAAATCATTGAAGTAGTTTTAACTTAAATGTTATAAAGTATATTTCTAAGTAAAGTGTTTTAAATTATTATTTTTAAAAAAAATCTAGTTTTGTGCTTGGTGATTTCAGAGGAGGTAGTAAATATTTGGGAAAGTTTATTCTGAAAAGAAAGATGGTTTTGGAACTGTTTTCAAGGGATTGAAAATAGAAATATATCTTGTGAAGATAATTTTGAGATTAATAAATAATTTGGGAAATTATTTATTGTTGGATGGATGCTTGTGAATATTAATTGATAGTCAAATCACCGACTATCAATATTGGAAAAATGCGATGATAGTTTCGAAGAGACCGGGATCGAGATTTATTTCTCGAAAACCACTTCGATCCGGTTCGTACGTTTCGTGTAGACGATTTTGGATCCGAAGATGGAGCAGTGAAGTGCAAGGGCTAGTCGCTACTAATCCTGAGGATATTTCCAAAATGGATGTAGTAGGAATAGTGCATTCGGTTCCGTTCGAACCCGGGACGGACTTGTATGGATGAATGCTTGCGAAACATCTTTAGGTGGACGATGGGCATTTTAAGGAATATGTTCTATAAAGGTAACGCTTAGCCTCAAGCCTCATCAAATGGGAATGGCTGAAAATCAGGGGATATGCAGCAAGGCTTCGTGGGTAGCCCCCACTGGAGGGTGAGGTCATCCCTGTCTAGATGTTCCTTTTATTTTGGCTTAGTGGGCGGTTTCTGATCCCAACCGCGGGGTGATCTTGCTCGGGACTGTCCAGTAAGGGATGGTTCCGGTCTTGTGTTGCAGGGGAGTTAGGGTGGCTCCTCGGTACGCTGATCTAGACCAGGTACTATGACAGGTGGTACCCCAGTGCCTAGCCATTAGTTGGAATCCATTTTCCCTACGCGCCCGTACGGTTTTGATTGTGCCCAACTATTGCTGAAACGTGAGATACAAGCATTTCAGCTAGATTCTATTTTACTTTCTATAGACACTATTATAATATCCGAGGACTTTAATAAAAATGTTTTAGCTATCGTAAGGTAAAAACCCGACATGTTTATTTGTGGCGTGGTCTTACGAGATGCTTTTGTTTTCAAAGGATTTTTTGAAACTTTAATAATCAATTGTGTGATTTTCTCATGCTGGTATTCCAGACTGAGTCGGGTATTATTTAACTGTAATGCTCGGGTCAGACCGAGTATTATAGGATACAGGAGATGCCGTGGAGCTCAGGAGACGAGCAGGATGACGATACGTACTCTCGTACTTGTTTATATATATATATATATATATATATATATATATATATATATATCACTCTGTTGACTTGTTGTGTATCCATTTGTATGATATTGCTGTTGAGCTGAGATTGATGTACTCTGATGATGTAATATATAAACAAAGATATTTGATGTTGAGTAAAGAGTATTTATTATCTATTATATTTTATTCCGCTGTGATGGTTAGACTCTGTAGTTGATTTCAATTTTCTTCTTCTACCTCTTCTTCTTTAACCCAAATGGTTCGTATTTCTGTACAACTTGAGTTAATTTTAATAGAATAGTGTTGACTCAAGGAGTACGGATTTACGGGTCGTTACACAACATATGCCTTTTTGTAGCATTTACAACGGGTGTAAATCCTGCTTCGGTGATGTTGTATTTTGACTTCATCGTAATGTATTTTATGGTTACTGACAGCTGGGTGCTGCTTTTACAGCCATCCCAAAGAGGTTTCTTAGCAACATTCAGTAAATCATAAAAAAAATTTGCTTCAAAATTTGGTTCTTCAACATTTTCATCATCGTCGTCAACTTAACCCGTATGGAACATTGATCATGCTGCATCCTCGACCATATTTTTTATATGGTTCGTTGTAACAATTTCATTACCAGCAATGTCTAATTTAGACTTTGCATAAGTATTTGCTACAACTTCTGCATGACGATCCTAAACATAATACTCCAGCACGAAACCGTTTTTTCATAAATGGACTTTCACAATATCGGGTAACAACTACTTCAAATGTCTACACCTACTACACGGACAACATATTTCTACATCGTATCTGTTATTACTTGAAGGAAATTTAACAAATACGTTTATACCATTTTAAAAATCTTCTTTTATTGAGCATCACAACCCTCTTCTTTGATACATCCATCTCCTCCGATCAACAAAGTAATCGATCATTTTTCCTATTTGAAAAAATACGTCACAAATTATCAAATAAATATTGGTCATATTACGAATTCACATTTTGTTTTTCAACGTATCGATACAAAAACTTATACGTGTCTGTCATATTACTTTCCATTACAAATACAGTAAACACTTCTATTTCGTACATAATTTCGTTTTAAACGATTTAACAAAATTTCGGCAGCATTTCTCTTTTGTTTCCTGCATTGTACACAAATGTGTGTACGTAGGAAACAAAAAAGAAAAGTGTTGACAAAATTTTGTGAATCATTTGAAACGAAACATTATGCTAAATGTGATTGTTTACCGTGTTTATAACATGTCCAATACAAGGATAAATCCAACAAGCATTGTATCAGATGAATATAAAAGGTCGTTTTGTGACAAAAACAACTATTTATATAACGATCATGTACATCACCCGTCGAACGGGGCCAAAAACTCTCTAAGAGACGTAAAAAAAGTATTTTATAAAAAAGAATATATATTTACTAATTTATACATTTCAAAAAAAATAATTTACCACATTTGTTGTGCATATTTCATTGAATAAGGCTGCTTTAGTATTGTTGTCGTTTTCCAATACCGTCAAATTTCTTTTAGACTCGTGCATTCATTATTGTTGCACAAGCCAAGATGTTATACAACTCATGTATTATTCCAATTAACACGATACAATAGTAGAAACATCGCATATACAATGATTTACATATATACACACAATCACAAATTACACATACTATTTACAATTTTACGATAACATATGAAATATGTATACCATGCGATGTTATAAACCATTATTACATTAGTGGAAACAATTACAATCACTAATTAGCCTTAATTTATCAACTTATGCAAATCTAGATTTTGGGTTAAAATTAGATTTTTGACGAAAATAAGAGATTATACCTGATTTAGAGAGCAATAGATGTTGATTACGCAGCCAGAGAGGATCCGAAAGCTTGAAATTGCTGATCGGAAGCCTGCAGGGAGATTTGGGGATTAATGGAGGAAGAAAATCGAGCAGAAAATGAGGAAGAAAGACTCCAGGCCTGAAACAATATCCGCGAATTTCTGACGACCACTGACGGCCTGTCGAAAACCATTGGAAAATACAGTTAGAAGTCATCGCTAGGCTCTGTCGGAATAATACCTTTTTCTAGTAGTGTAAGCTTAGGCAGCTTTATTTTCGCCGGCTAAACCAACGACTATTTTTTTGCCGTTGGCACTTAGCCGACTATTATTTAACTGGCTAAGTACCAACGGCTACACCATCTCCATCCAATCGTTGTATATCCCTTCCCATCTCCCTCTATATAACTTTCAAATTAAAAAAAATAAAATTACACCATTTCAGTTACAATTTTTCTCTCCTCAACCCACTTCTTCAAACAAGATCAGCAATGTCGATAAAGTCAAAAGGAAAATCTCAGAAATCTTCATCTTCTATATTTCTGTCTTAACTAAGGTCAGATAATCAGAACCTGGCTCGATTCAATAAACATATATATAATTCTCAACACAATCAAAATCAATTTCATTCTCAATAAGCGTCAAATTTGTATCAGCCACAACAAAATCAAAATGTCTATCATTCTCAACAAGATTCGAACCAGTACCAGTATTCTCAAAATGAAAATTATTCGCAGAATCATTTGTTTCAATAAAACTTTAACTATAGTCAAAACTACATATCTCCCAATAGCTAACAGCGGTCAGTATTGCCTTATCGTTAACAAAATATATCGAGAAATTTCAATAATCAATTTAGAGACAATAGATTTGAAAATCAAGAAACTGAATTTGATGGCAGTGAAATAACCAAAGAAAAAGATGTTTATAGGCATTCTAATTTGTCTTCTTCTCAAACTTGGGAAAATCAACCAACGAGAATCAAGATTACTGAATCTGCAAATGCAAAACCAAAAGGCGCAAAAATGGTAAAATGGTCACCAGACGAGCAAGCTGAATTAGCATTCTGCTAGATTAAATGTTCTAGAGATAATAAGAAATGTACGAGTCAAAGTGAAACTTATTTTTGGACTTCTATATGCAGTTTATTCAACTTCGAAGTCCAAATAGTCCTCCAAGAACGGTAGATTCATTGAAGCAGTCTTGGAAAAGAATAAGCGCCGCTTATCAACATTGGAAAGAAATAATGGCCGGCTTGCATTCATAACTACAAAGCGGGGTAAATGGCATGGACCTGGTAATGATTTTAAATTTGGACTTCAAATTAGCAAATTTATGTTTTATTCTTCTTATAGTTCTTCATCATGTATAACTCAATCAAGCAAATGCAGTGTATATGTCCAAACATAATAATCAATCATTCAATTGCACCATTTCTACGGCATACTCGCAAAAGAGGAAAAATGAAGTCGAGTGCGACAAGAACATTCAGTAATACGCTTTCTTCCTCGAAATATGAGCAATGAATCCAGCCTTGGTAGTTCTGGTCCCTATGAAGACATCTCCTTCACAACCAGTTCAGGTGGTCGGCCGCCAGGAAGGTTCAAAGGGCAAGAAAAATAACGTCCCTGATTGCAGCGCACATTATGAATAGATTGGTGAGTGAATGGTGGCCGTTGAAGATGCAAATAAATTATATTTGGAAACAAAAGAAACAAAAAGAATTGAAAGGGCAATGTAAAAACAATGGCAGCGCGATGAAAAAAAGGTAAGACATGATGAGCTAGAGTTAAGAAAACAAGAATTAGCTAGACAGTAAAGAGCTGGTGATATGGATCTTTTAACTTACAATTTAAACGAACTCATTCCAGTTCAGAGGATGTATATAGAGAAGTAACTTGAGGAGTACCATAGACGTCAAAGGGGATGTAGAAAACTTGGTTCCTACAATGTAGCTTAGCATTCCATCGATCTTTTGATTTCGTAAGTATTAGTTCTAATGTCATTGTTAGTGTTTTTGTAAATGTGATTGTCGTTTTATTAGTTGGAGTTAATGGTTATACTATTGCGGTCAATTTTGTTGTTATTATTGTTGTTATTTTCATCAACAATTTAGTATAGTAGAATAACAAATTCAAACACAAATATTAGTACAAAATATCAACAACCACTTATTACAATATATAAGCACTATTTAACATGATGGTTTCCTATATGTTCCCAGTAGTGTTCCAATAGTTCTTCTCTTAGATCAAGATGAGCTTGAGGATCTCAAACAACTTGTATTCTTTGCAATTATTCGAAAAAAGTATTTGGGTCCTTATAAGCTTTTTTCTGAAATGCTACAGCAATGTCTGGATAGTTTCTCAGTTGAAGGTCGCACCCACAATGTTCTTCTTCAACAATCATATTATGTAAAATTATACAACAGTATATGATATCAGATAATACCATTAGATCGTCGTAGTATACCTCTTTTGTTAATATATGAAACCTACCTTGAAGCACTCCAAATGCTCGCTCCACATCTTTCCTCAAACTCTCTTGTTGTTTGGTAAACCTGGCTTCTTTTGCGTTATTCGATCTTTTGTAAGCTTGAAAAGTGTTTTCCATTTTGGGTAGATTCCATCTACCAGACGATAACTCGTGGAATGATCTTTGTCTATAATTTTGTAATTGTATGGAGGTGACATGTCATTACATAAGTCATTAAATAAATATGGCTGTCGTAGAATGTTAATATCATTCAGCTAACTTGGTGCTCCAAAAAAAGCATGCCATATATACAAATCGAACGAAGCAGTAGCTTCCCAGACAAGACTTGCCTTTTTGCAATATCCTTTATATTGGCTCTGCAATGCAACTGGATGGTTTTTCCACCTCCAATGTATATAATCTAAGCTACCTGACATACCTTGAAATCCACATTGAGATCCTATTGCTAGCAATTTGTCGATGACTTGAGGTGTTGAGGATCGAAGATATTCTTCACCAAACATACGAATAACAGTTTTGCAAAATTCTTTCATACATAATATTGCCGTTGAGTCTCCAATCTACGCTTTGTCAACTTGCAAATTACTAGAAGTTCCATATGATATCATACGAAGGGCAGCCGTAGCCTTTTGCAGTGGAGAAATTCCAAGTTCATTGATTCCATTTCTTCTATGGGTGAAGAAAATATTTATTTCAGTTAATTTGTCAAGAACTCGATTAAAGATATTCTTCGACATACAGGGCACGGTTTGCAGTAAAATAATCCTTGATCAATTGATTATGACCGATAGAATAGTCACTTCCATAAAATAAGTCTTCTCTTCCTACAACACTACCTCCTTGGGATGGCGTAGAGCTTTCAGCAATTTCAATATGGCCATTAAATCCCTCATTTCGGTAGCAAACATTTTTTATTCAGTTATACAATGTTAAATATGTTCACCGGAAGAAGATGACGACGACGAAGATGAGGATGAGAAGCACCACAAACTTTTTAGTGAACTCATTTAATATAGGTAGAAGAACGATGGTTATTAGTTTGGAATTTTGAATGAGTATGTTATTTAACATCCTTTCTTCTATTTATAAGTTATTGATGTATAAAGGATAATGAAATGGCATAGACCCAGTCATATGGATTAAAGATTGGTAATGTGTTGGGTCACATCAGTTACAACGTACTATGTAGTAAAGCTAGTCGATGAAGATTAAAGCCGACGGGGGTCAGGAGGTCGTGTCTTGTGTTATCAGAGCTAAAGCCGAAGGACCCACTGGTCATATTTATTAAAGATGTTTGATGTTGATTAAAGCTGACGGTGGTCAGGAGGTAGGGTCTTGTCTGAAATAGAGCTAAAGCAGAAGGACACACTGGTCATATTGATTAAAGATGTTTGATGTTAATTAAAGCTAATGGTGGTCAGGAGGTCGTGTCTTGTCTGAAACAGAGCTAAAGCTCAAGGACCCACTGGTCATATTAGTTACAACTAGTTGATGATGATTAAAGCTGATGGGGGTCAGGAGGTTGGGTCTTGTCTTACCAGAGCTAAAGCCGAAGGACCCACTAGTCATATTGATTATAGCTGTTTGATGTTGATTAAAGCTGACGGTGGTCAGGAGCTCGGGTCTTGTCTGAAACAGAGCTAAAGCCGATGACCCACTGGTCACATTGATTAAAGCTGTTCGATGTTGATTACAACTGATGGATGTGGAGTGAGAATGATAGCAATGCTGAATGATATTGATTAAAGCTACTTCATGTAAGAAAGTCAAGTCAATGCAGCCAGTATGCTATGCTGTAAAGGGATTAAAGCTGATGGATATGGAGTGAGAATGACAGTAATGTCGGGACAAATTGGCACTGCATCCACGATGCACTGCTTTACATGGGCAATGTATTATGCTATATAAATATCGGTTTTCTTGCCATGCCTCTCTTAATAATTATCATAACAGTAGTATACAAAAATGGTCGATTACAATCATATTTCATTGTCATCCTCATACATAGGTCCATTATAGCATAATAGCCCACTGAATACATCCTCCGCTTAACCACCGATCGAGTGGTATATTGAAATGGAGGAAAGACACAATGTCGATGTAAGAGAGCATGAGATTCAAGTGCAGAAGCGCATGTGGCTAGAAAATGGAAGATGTCAAAAAGAAGAGCGGTACTATGCCAAGTACCTCGCATAGATCAAAAGGTCAACTCTCATGAGATCTACTACAACTGTGGGGTTTCTGTTCTGTATGCTATTCTAAGTAGCGCAACAAACATCGGTTGATAGCACTATAGATGCCATAATTCTTCTGATGGTTGTGGCTAATGGCAATGGATTGACGATCCTCTTCCTCACCGTGCAGTTTTTTATGCTAACGAACTAGAAAACCAAATTCAGATGCTTCAAAGGACGTTGGGTTAAATTAACTTATCAGGTGGTCGAAGGTAGTTTTTCTAATTATTGGTTGTTTTGTTTGTTGTCTTGTTCTTTTTTCATGATGTTGTCGTATTTTATAGTTTACTGTCTTGTCCATTTTCTATTAAAGCAGTTGTTTGTTGTCTTCATAAGTTAAGCATTGTTGTTAATGATTTCCAAATGTTTATATGTTGTTATTATGTTAAGTATGTAGTAGATTATGAGAACACAAACTTTACTTGAATTTGAAAGTACATTAAGTTACTGATAATGCAAAGAACTAGCTGAAGGTAATTAATTTGACAAACACACTTAACCAATCTATACGTCATTCAAATTGTCTAGTATATCTAACCCAGAGATTGTATGTAGCATGTCCAACAAAATCAATGTACATCAGCTGATTACGCATAGGATGATATCACTACTCATCAGCTGTAGTAAGCTCGTTAATACGAGTAGTCAACTCATCTATGCTCCGTCGATGCTCGATGTACATGACCTAACAGAGTCCATCTACATCTGAAACAAATCCTCATATGAAAATGCCGCTGGTTCAGGATACCGCGAAATCTCAGGCCATGGAATATCAACATATCTATCAACCCCAGACGTTGTCGGAATACCGACTGTCCAACTGTAATCTCCTACCTAGAAGGGCTATGGAGCATGATACACCTACACTGTGTAAGGTCCTGCAAAATGGGGGAAACACCACTTCGTATGCTTGAGGGCCCTACCAAATCAACTGATGCAGCATGGACAAAAGTGGCCATATGCGATGGAGTGTAAAACCATTGTCAAAAGGAAGCGTAATCTACATTCATGATGATGAAGTAATTAGAGGACCACCACTCCCCTGCAGCGCTGTCCTAAACCCTCATAAAAGTTTTATCCAAATGTGGATTTTCAGGAACAAAATCACTTTCTAACGTCTATCTCCAACTGTGATCACCGAGAAACCAGTAGCATCCTAAGCTGGATAGGGATGTAACCAATGGAAAACTTCTCATATAAAGGATTGCAGTGTGCACTACGATAGGGTCAGTCACAAAAGACGAACCATCATACGGATATCAAACAACACTCTCTTATGCAGTACGTAACTCGATCTGATTTCAGGCCATGGAAAAAATATGATGTTCCTCCCCTACTTGAACCAATATGCTATTATTATGGGCCCATGGTCTAACTTAGGGAAAGAAAAGGGGTAATGTAGAGTCCAACATCGAATAAGTCATGTTGTGGAAGTACTCATAGTACGGTACTGTAAGAGCTCCTAAAAACTTATAATGGACATGGATCTACCCTTAACGACGCACTGATGATCCAAAGAGAAATACAAATATGCTAATATCGGAGTCCCCCAATCATATGCAACTGGACTGTCAAACGACAACTCTGCTACGGCTGCAACATATCCGATCGGCAACATGTTCGATGCATTTGTGAAGAATAAATTCCCCATCATGTGCAGAATAAAAATTCTAGCAATCTCCAAATTGTTCTTTGAACTGCCACCATGTATCAGTTCACTGATTGCTTGTCTAATGTAAGAGCATCTAATCTACGATTCAAATGATAGTCCGTCGTGTAAATCAAGATGTGGAAGTACACTGGATAAACGATGAAAGTGCTGGTACTCCTCATCATATGGTAATGTCTCCCTCCTTTCAATGCCTAAACCGAAAAGCATAGTAAAGCCTAACGGGGTTAAACCTAACTCTCCAAAACTAAAGTGGAAGTTTTGAGTGGTCTTCCACCAATAGGCAACTAAAGCACCACATAATTGAACATCCGAACTTAATAGATTATCGATACCTACTAAAGCTATTTACGAGTATTGAAAGCCATAAACATCATTAAATAAATAAACAATGATTATGTAAATATGTACTCAAGAAAATCCAAATCCTATATCTCATAGCAAAGCATGAATAATGCCGTCAGCATCATAAGATCAGATCATTTTATAAAGGCGTATTACGCTAACCTAAGATCCACGGGTGCGCTCACGATGAGCCTAATGTAAAATAGGTTGCATATTCAATTTTTATTATACAATTTTAACTAATAAAATAAATTGAAAGTAGGTAACTTACAGAATTATCAACACACGTGCTAACGAGGGAATACGCGGAAATTGATCAAATCTTTGTTCGGTCCAAATTTTGGTTGATGTAGGAGTCCAGAACCACATTTGCTATATTTTTTCCCATAGGTCTTCGCCTAACCTTCATGCTTCGTCGATCTTCGGTGACCATTGGTGGTACAGCTGCACTGTCTTCGACAGGGGTGTTTTCCACGACCGATGGAACATTTCCTACACTGCGATTGCCGCTATCTCGGAGTCTTCAGAACGCTTTTCTCATATTTTTTCTACTGCTTGGTTGCTGGGAAGAAAAAATGGTGTAAAATTGGTTGTTGGAAGGAAGATGGTGGAAGAAGAGAGGACAGGGGAGTGAAATGGGTAACTGGCTATTATATAGTCGGTTCTTATTTCTTGCTTAACCGGCTAAATATTAGCTGGCTAAGTAAGCTACATGGATTGCATTCCACAACCCAATGGTTGTGAATTAAAATCCACAGCCATTCCCTTAGCCGGCTAAATGGAAAGCACAATTTGTGCTTTTTCCAAACTATTGGAAGCGGATTTGGGGTCGAATTCCTTGAATCGATCCCTCCCACCCTCTTCGTTTGGGAATTCTTTAACAGGTGTAACAACCCGTATCTGGAGACCAAAAGCTAAGCACTATGGATGCTGCCCTCATCCATAGTATTAACTTTTGGTGACGAAACACGGTAATGCTAATGGTATCCATAATATCAGAAGCACTTGAAGATGAACAAAATCACATATTTCTAAAAAACAATAATTTTCAGTGATAACATTTCAAATAAAATCACATCCAAGTTACAAAAATCCCCAAACATATCCCAGGCAATGATCAATTATAATTTACAATAATATGCCAAGAGCGACATATGAAGATGCCCCATTGGAAAATCAAAGCGATACAGACATAACTGTTGTAATACACATCGGAAACAAAAAAAAGTGAATTTCTAATTTAGCTATCCGTTAGTCACTTGCTCGTCTTCGGAAGCTTATATGCCAAAATCTACTAAAACCTGAAAACCTAAACCCTCGGCCTGCTCAAATCAAATTTTGAGTACATGAGAGTTTAAAGGGAAACAAAAACTTTGAGTCACGCTTAAAACATGGTATGAATAATTCTATTATATCTTAGATTACTGATACTTAGTGAGACCGCGCCACTTACCGAAATGGGTTTTCCCTCACTAATATCTCTTTTCAAAACATATATTTTGCAAATCGTTTCCTACAATCAAACTGGTTAATCAACTAATTATAATAATAATATTGCAAGATCCATTATGCTAAAAAAAGGAAATAAATGGACTAAATGTCCGATATATGGACTAACTGCGCTCTGTTGGAATAACTATCCTAAAATAATTATACCAAAATAACAATATCCTTTATGCTAAATAATGGACTATCTGTCCATAAAACAAGTAAAAAGATGGACTAACTATCCTTAAGAAGTAGTAAGGTATGTTATGCTAACAAATGAACTAACTATCCATAATCTGGGCTAACTGCCCTTAACTTGACTAACTATTCTCTGGGCTGACTGCCCTCAAAATGGACCGACTGTCTGAATTTAAATGAGCCAACTGTCCAAATTTTCTTAGGGTTGACTAACCTTTAAATTTTCCTTGAAAACCTTTTCAAAATGATTTAGTCCGTCAAATCATATATATACATATAAGGAAAATATATCTTTTAGCTTTACTCTAAGCTATTTTGCTATTGTATATATACTTTACTCAAAATAATGCTAATGATGTTCAATAAGGATTATCTATCCTTTTAAATAAGTTAAATCCATTTAAAATTTAAAACACCTAAGTTATCTTCCTAGTCATTATATTTGAAACCTTTGTTTACAATCGTTAAACAACCCTTTCAAAATCATTAAAGGTAACCCCTTCGAAACCATTGAATGACCTTTTGAAAACATTGAAGGTAACCCTCTATGAAACCATTGAAAGACCTTTTGAAAACATTGAAGGTAACCCCTTTGAAACCAATAAAATCCTTTCTTCAAAAAGCCTTAAAATATATGACATCCAACTTTGAAACTATTTAAATCTCGCCTTCCAAAAACAATGGGAAAACCTTACCTTTCGAGCTTGTCGAAAACTTTGGGAACCACCCCCTTTTGAAGCTATTGATAAAACCTTTCGAAAATATCAAACTAAATTCTTTTGAAATTATTTTAGGTTCAATTTAAAACAAGTGGAAACCTTTCGAAACCATTCAAAGTTGACTACTTCGAAACCCTTTATATGTTTCGATTTAAAACATTTGGATTATGCCTTCTAGTAGAGCGAAAGGATCGGAAAAAAGCATCTACTTCGAAACCCTTTATATGTTTCGATTTAAAACATTTGGATTATGCCTTCTAGTAGAGCGAAAGGATCGGAAAAAAGCATCTACTTCGAAACCCTTTGAAATAACTCTTCCAAAACCATTTCATAAACAATGAAGTGATGGTGCCGAAACCATCCCTTCGAATGCAATGGAGAGGCGGCAAGTTTAGAAAATAAAAGGTTCCCTTCGAAAGCATCTGGATCGAAAGGTAAGAAGCGACAGCTATGGTTTCGAACTTGTCGAAAGCTATGCTTTCGACCTTGTCGGAAGCCTTCCTTTCGACCTTGTTAGAAGCACTCAATTTTCAAACAAGAAAGAAACTCAATAAACCATTTTCTTTTAAACCATATGACTTTGTCGAAAGCATTTTGGTCGAAAGCAACCTTGTCGAAAGCACTAATCGAAAGCTAGGAGACATATTTTCCTAAAACCAAAACAAAGCTACATCTCTTTCGGAACCCCTTGGTTTTGACCCTGTACCTTTCGACCTCTTCCAATTCACTACATACCAGTTGCCTGATACCATGTGCATTGGTTTCGACCTTGTCAAAAGTAAGGAACAGAGGCGCAACTTAGTTACCGAAGGAGACGAAACAGTTATAAGCCTGTTTATTTATACTTTAAAATAGTTTTTTTGTACATAAGCTACCTTATTTGTCAAAATTTGATTAGTTTCCAGGCTTTTATATTCAAAAGTACTACTGACTTTCTATATTTAGCATTTTAAACATTTTTATAAAAATCCCTTCTCCACTATAATTACGTAAAACATTTAACTCTCATACCTTAAATAATTTTATATAACTATTATAACATCTTAGAAAAATCTAGAAAATTTCTAGAAAATCACTTTATATATGTTTTCTAACATATAAAATTTTCAAACCCAAATAAAAAATTATTTTTCCGTAAATAATTTTATATTCCAAAATAGCATTTTCATCCTTAGAAAATTCATAATAAATCCATGAAATTTCAAAAAAAAATCTGAAAATTGAAACTCGTCTCTAAAATATCTTTTTAGGTCTTCTTAAAAAATCGAAAAGCGATTCGATGTCATTTAATAGGGTTTTCATCTCAAAACATGACGTAAAGTCTATATGAACATTCATAAATCATCAACATGTATATATAATCATTTTATCATTCAAAAACATGGCAAACCATTGCAAAGTATTCGAATTTAATCTTAAAACTGAAACCAGTAAAAATTAAAGATGTACACATTATTCATTTTTGCTTTAGAGATTAAAGGAGCTTGAGATTTGCATGGATTTGGTTTGAATTTACTTTTACTTTCGCTTTTCTTAATTTCCTCTTCCCATTTCCTTGTTAATGGCAGCCGGCCTCTTTTTAAAAAAAATTGAGATGAAATGTACGTGTACTTATACACGGCTATGGGAAGTAAATATAGGAAAGGCCTCTTTCCCATATTGCCCCCTTAATTCATTTTAAACCCTTCTTTAATTTATTTATTTTAAAAGGTACGGCTACCTTAATTTAAATCAAATCGTAATCCCCTAATCAACATATTATTTTATTTAGTTTAACTAATTAAATCTCCTAAATAATGTTATAAAAAATCTGGGGTGCTACAGACTCACCTCCTTAAAGAATTTCATCCTCGAAATTACGATAAGGCACACAGTAATCAAACAAGAAGGTAAAATATACCATCAAACAAGTCAGGATAAGTATCTCTAACCCTACTCTCAACCTCAAGTACAGTCTCTTTCATCGTCACTTCTCTACACTTTGACTAATCCGACCGTCTTGGTTCTAATCTCTTCTCATCTTTCGTAACAATGCTAACTGGCTTCCTCACTATGGTCAAGTCTGGCTCTACCACTAAATCATCTAGCATTGTCGGTGCAATAGCAGTCTTCGGTTCTCTAACAAACTTTCTGAGATGAGAAACATGAAAAACATCATGGACACCTGCCAAACTGCTTGGTAACTCAAGTCTATGTGCGATTTTACCGATCCTTTCAAGAATAGGAAAAGGTCCAGCGAACCTAGGAGATAACTTCCCCGATTTCCCAAATCTAATCACATCCTTCATCGGTGATACTTTGATGGAAACCTGGTCCCCAACTGAGAATTCTAAATCTTTCCATCGTTTATCTACATAACTTTTCTACTTAGACCGAGCCTCCTTCATTATATCCCGAATGACCTCAATCTTGTCTACAGCCTTTCTAACCTGATATAGACCAAGAATTAACCTATCACTGGTCTCCAACAAACATACATGATATTTTCATGGCCTTCCATACAAAGCTTCAAAAGGTGTCATCCCAATACTAGTCTGATAACTGTTGTTATACGAAAACTCGACTAGATGCAGATGGTCCTCCCATGATCCCCCGAAATCAAGAACATAAGCTCTTAACAAATCTTCCAAGAACTTGTTAACTCTTTCTATTTGCCCGTATGTCTGTAGATGGTAAGCGGTACTCATCTTAATCTTGGTCCCAAAACTTCCTGTGGACTCTTCTAAAACTCGCTGGTGAACAATGAGTCTCTATCACTAACAACACTGCTCGAAATTCCATGCAGTCTAACCTCATTCTTCATGAACAATCTCGCTAAAACAGGTGTCGTCCTGGTTGACCTAATTGGAAAGAAATAGGCACTCTTGGTCAATCTGTCCACCATGACCCATATACTTTCATTACCCCTATTTGACCTAGGCAACCCGTCAATGAAGTCCATAGAAATAGAATCTCACTTCCATATTGGAATGTCTAACGTTGAAGCAAACCACTTGGCTTTTGGTGTTTGGCCTTTACCTGTTAGCAATTCAAGTACTTTCTTACACACAAGCCAATATCCAACTTCATACCCTCCCAAAAGAAACTCCTCTTCATATCCTGATACATCTTGGTACCTCCGAGATGTATAGTAAACTTCGAACGATGGCATTCTGCTAAGACTTCCTTCCTTATGTTTCCCACACTCGGAACACATATTCTTCCTTTCTTTCTCAACCACCCATTTTGGTCAAGACTTAAATCTTTCAAGTCGACGCTCTCGGTTCCTTTCTTAAGCTTCCTGATCCGCTCAACTAACACTGGATCTTCCATCTGCTTAGAAGCAATCTACTCGGTCAACACTGGCCGAACTTCCAAATAAGACAATACAACTATATGCCACTAAACCCAGACCCCGGATCTCTACTGCACTCTGCAATATGCTAAAGCTTCTAAATCTTTCCACTCAGCCATCATCATTAACACTACTGTGACACCCCACACCCTTTAGTATGCCCAAAAGGGAACACTAAAAATGTGATGTGTTATAGGCATAGCTAAAAAATTACAAAGACTAAGATTCATAAATAAAATAATTAAAATAGAGGAAACAATTAAAACAGTAACTTATATGAAATCAAACTTCATAAATACTTCATAAAACCAAATATGTCTCAAAATGCCAAATATCCATGTCTAGTGAAAAACATTATCTCGGTCATTACATCATAGTGCATAAAATGAAAATCCCTCTCAAAGAAAAGTACCAGTACATCAAAGGAAATAGAAACTGAAAAAGAAGAAGTAGAATACATGAAACAAGTCTCTGCAACTGAACCTACTGTCCCTGCCTCAGGTGGCGTATGTGGAGGGGGGAAGGGAAATAGATGAGTGGGTCAGATTAAAAGTCTGGTAAATGAAAGTAAGTACTAGTATTCTTAAGCAAGATAAAGGTAACAGACTTTGCAATAGTTTTAGTATGTAAGGAAATAAAGAAAAAGATAAAGCTGGAATAAAATATGGTTTAACTTGCTTGCTTTGCTTAGATTATTCGATTAGATTGTTTGCACTTGTCTTAGATAACCGCTTTGATTAGGATGAATTCCCAATCCTACTTTAATTAGGCTGAAGTCCTAATTCTACTCTTTGATTGGCCTTCTATCTTTATTGTGCCATAGTGAGCTAGTCCCATCTTGCGGGTCCTACAGGAAAAGGACACCTACTAGCGCTCTGGAACTCAATAGCGACTTATCTTCCAGCACCGAGGCTGCATGCACAACCACCGTTAGGCTCACACTATCCGTTGCTCCCTCCTACCCTAAACAGCATAAGCGTGCCTGGCCTCACCTTCTCCGTTGTGAGACCATCGGTCCTAATCTGAAAGGGTCCTATCCAGCCTCATCTAAGTGTGTTGTGAGACCATCAGTCCTAGTTTGAAAGGGAATGCTGCCAATTCGGGTCCTACCAAACAAAATCTAGTTGCGCCTCTTACCTAAATCCCCTAATTTGAACTTCTATCTATTGGTCCCTTAGTTACTTTAGTTGGCATAAGTGTGTTCCAGCCACACCTAACCTACCGTGAGACCATCAGTCCTAGTCTGAAAGGGTTATGCCCAGCCTTATTTATTGTGAAACCATCAGTGCTACTCTGAAAGGGTCATGCCTAGCCTCATCTATTGTGAAACCATCAGTCCTAGTCTGAAAGAGAATGCTATTAGTTATGGGCCCTACTTCTGTCTTTTCTTATTAACTTATTCTAAGTCTTTTAAATAAGCCTCTTCTATTATCTCTGCTATATTTGCTTATTAACTTAGTTTCAGTCTTTAAAATAAGCCTCTTTCTGTTCTTTCTATTTAATTATAATCTATATTATAATTTTTCTTTTGTCTTGTCTTTCTAATTATAATCTACTAGTTATAAATTGGTTGCAAATGCCAAATCTGCCTATTTCAGTCTATATTCTTTTATTATACTTCTACTTATTTACGTCAATTCTCTGTAATTTTAGTGTTCTTAAAATTTAGTCCATATTAGCGAATTATCCACTTTTTATTAATTTATTCGCGTAAAAGGAACAAAAATAACTAAAATATACAGGCTGAAATCTAATGCAAAATGGATGTAAATAAAATACAGATAACTGTAAATGACAATAAATAACTGTAAATAAATGAATAAAATAGCTAAATAAAATAGACTGAAAAGAACACTAAAAATTAACTGTAAACAACTTGTATAAAAGCGGTCTCAAAAATTGTAGAAAAACAACAACCATTGAAAACCATATTATTTTAAATTACTTAAAAATCTAAAATAATTACTTAGACTCTCACATGTGGTCCTTAACTCTTTTACTTGGCCTTCCTAATCCACTTCTAGGGTATAAAATATTTTAATTAAAAATGATCTTCTCCTCGGAAAATTATTACTTTTAGGGCCCTGACTGAGAAGGTGAACCCAAGTGGAGAAAATCTAGAATGAGAAAAATAGCTAGGTCTAGGCTCTTATTTATAATGACACTTATGGATCTCAGACCATTGGATTTGAACATTGAATTTAGTGCAACCACGTCATAGGCTGGATACGAGCCATAGATGAAATCCCAGACGCACCAGATGAGAGGAAATAAGCAAATTGACATGTTTAAAGCTCTCTGGAACGAAGAATTTGTTTCTTCATTCAAATAATTAGGCGGGCCGACCTAGGTGTTGACCTAACCATTGCCTAGGTCGACATGCATGTCGACCTAGGCAATGGTTAGGTCGATCTAGGTGTCCACCTAGCCATGTATGTGTGTGTATTTGATTTCTTATTTAATTCATATCTCTCTCATTCTAGCTCGGATTCTAACATTCTATATATGGAAATTAACTAGAAATTAACACTGACACAACGGTGCAACTTCCGTGGATCAATTCTGATAATTTCACAAAGTTATTTTATCATTTAATAAATTTGTTCATTAATTATTATAGCTTAAATTTCGGGTTGTTGCAACTGCATTTTGATGTTTCCTGCTAAGTGCATCTGTAACCTTGTTGTCTTTCCTTGGTGTGTACTCAATCGCAAAATCATAAGTGGCTATGAACTCTAACCACCTCTGATGTCTCATGTTTAGCTTCTTTTGTGAGAACAAATACTTCAGCGACTTATGGTCCGTATATAGCTCGAACCTTTCTTCCAAAAGGTAATGTCTCCACACCTTAAAAGCAAAAATCATTGTAGCCAATTCTAAATCATGCGTCGGATATCTGACCTCATGCGGTCTAAGCTGTCTAGAAGCATAGGCAATCACTTTACCTCTCTGCATCAGCATAACTCCTAATCATGTTCCACATGCATCAGTATAAATTACCAAGTCTTGATTTCCCTCTCGAATACCAACATAGATGCATGGGTCAATAAGTGTTTCAATCGTTGGAATGCTTCCTCACACTTATCGATCCACACAAACTTTACATCCTTCCCCGTCAGCTTGGTCATCGATGCTGCTATCCGTGAAAAATCCTTAATGAACCTCTAATGATAACCAGCCAACCCAAGGAAACTCTTTATCTCGATTACTGTCTTGGGTCTCTTCCAACTATTCACTGCCTCTATCTTAGTTGGATCTACTAACAACCCTTTCTCTGAGACTACATGACCAAGAAACTTTACCTCCTTTTTTCAGGAGTGACACTTTGAAAACTTCGCTTTCAATTGGTGCTGCCTCAGCGTCTCAAGCATCACTCTAAGTTGAACTTCATGCTCTCATTCATTCTTAAAGTAAATCAAGATATAATCTATGAAAACCAGCAAGAACCTATCCAAGTTCTCTCGAAAAATCCGGTACATCAAATCCACAAAGAAAGTTGGCGCATTCGTTAGTCCGAACGGCATAGCCAACCATTCGTACGACCCATATCTGGTCCCGAACGCCGTCAAAGGTATACTATCCTCTTTTACCCTGAGTTGATGGAAACCCGTTGCCAAATCCAACTGGGAAAATATCTTTGCTCCACTCAACTAGTCAAACAAATCATCAATCCTCTACAATGGATATCGATTCTTTATCGTCCTCTCATGCAACTTACGATAATCGATACATAGCCTTAACGATATATCCTGCTTCTTGGCCAACACAACCGCTGCACCCCATGGAGAACTGCTCGGCCTAATAAAACTCTTACCCTCTATATCCACCAACTTCACCTTCAACTCCCTCATCTCTGAAGGGGTCATCCTGTTTGGAGGCCTACTCACTACTTCTGCTCCTGGAACCAAATCTATCCAAAACTCGATGGCTCGCTTCGGTGGCAATCCAACTACATGCTCAAATACATTTGCGAAATCTATAACCACAAAAACTCGACTTAATTCATCATCTGAATCCAATGCACCCAACAAAGTAAACATTACACTATTTGAACCTTCTATGGTAAGAACAATCCAGTCGCTGCAATAAGGGTGTCTAAGAAATATCTTCATATCCTGGCAAAATATCGCATCGTACTCATTTAACCAATCCATCCCAAGGATAATCTAAAACCCCAAAAAATCAAACACATGCAAACTGCACATAAAAGAACGACCTAATAGGTCAAAATCAAACTGGTCACACCTCAACCCTAGAGTTGCGTAACCTCCTATTGGATTCGCAACCCGCAAGGTAGTAACTAAATATGTGGGTTCAAGGTTAAGCTTATCTATCAAACATCTAGATATAAAAGAATGTGATACACCAGTATCAAATAAAATGCTAACAGACATACCATGAATCTAAAGCGTTCCTCCAAGAACTGCCTTTCCTTTCTCTCGGGTCGTTGGCTTAGAAGCAGCAGGCTCCAATGCATACACCTTGCCCTTACCATCTCTAATGGGTTCCTTGCACTAGTTCTTGTAATAGCCTATCTGGTCACAGTTGAAGCACCCGACATTCTTCCCCATAGCTATATCCTTTGCCTGCCGTGAGTGACACTCGTTAGCAAAGTGACCTTTCTTGTCGCATTTATAGCAGACGGCTTGCGACTTTCCTTTCTTGGCTGCACCGCCCTTTTGAGCACCACTCCTGAGAAAGAACTTCCTCTTCTAGCCCTATCCAACCTGGACCTTATTAGCCTTGCTCTTCTCCAGAGACCCAAGAACTTCCTCCTACCACATAGCCATCTCCACAACAATATTAGAAGAATCCCTAAGTTGGGACAAAATAGCACTAGCTAATTCTGGCTTCAAACCCCTGATGAACTTCTCATTTCGCTTCAACACTATATCCACTGAAGCATACCAATATCTGGCCAACTCTTCAAACTTCCTAGCATACTCAGCAATAGACATCTCACCCTGCACCAGCTTAGAAAACTGCCTAATCAAAGCTGACTGTGCCATAACATATATGAACCTCTTTTGGAATCTCATCTTGAAATCTTCCTAGGTCATTGCCTCCTCACCCATCATCATTGTCATACTATTCCACCAGAACAAAGCGGCTCCCTGAACTTCCTGGACGCCAATCTCCTCTTCTACTCATCAGTGAGCCCTAAATCTGCAAAATCCTTCCAGAGTGCAACAACCATTTCTCCACCTCAATGACATCCTATGTTCCCATAAACGGTTTCCCTCCAAGCTTCACAAGATCACCACTCATCTTAGCGAACCGATTAACTACTAGAACCTTTGGAACCCCTACTCCTGCAACATTTCCTCCTAAGACTCCAGTTGTAACTCCTTCTTGCATCATATTCCTGAAAAACTGATACATAGCTTCCATTCTGACCTGCGGCCTTCTGCACCTACATTCTCTGCCTGACCTTGGTTTCTCTTGGCACTAGGTTCGGCATTCCTTTCGGTGCTTCCTACTCTTGGGTTAACTCTGCTTCTTCTACCATTCATATCTGTATTCAAACCTCATGAGATACAGAAAGATATCCTAATTAAAGATAGGAGAATGGAGATAAAGTACATACTTATATATAGCAAATACAAGTACGTCATTATAGCGTTATCCCAACCCCAATTTTACTCAAATTCTTTTGGTCTTTTGTTTTCAAAATCATTTTTAATTGAATTTTTCCATAAACTAATGTTTTGATACCAAGTTGTAACATCCCGTATTTGGAGGCTAAAACCTAAGCGCTATGGATGTTGCAATTATCCACGGTATTAACTTCTAGTGATGAAATACGGTAATGCTAATGGTATCTATAATATCAGAAGCACTAGAATATGGAAAAAAAATCATAGTCATCCAGAATAATGGTTAATCACTAATATCTCTTTCCAAACATATATTTTGCAAATCCTTTCCTACAACCAAACTGGATAATCAACTGATTATAATAATAATATTACAATATCCATTATGCTAAAGTAGGAAATAAATGGACTAATCGTCCGATAGCTGGGCTAACTGCCTTCTATTGGACTAACTATCCTAAAACTGATTATACCATAATAAAAATATCCTTTATGCTAAATAATGGACTATCTGTCTATAAAACAGGTAAAAAGGTAGACTAACTATCCTTAAGAAGTAGCAAGGCCCGTTATGCTAACAAATGAACTAACTGTTCATAATCTAGGCTAACTTCCCTTAACTGGACTAGTTGTCCACTGGGCAGACTGTGCTCAGAATGGACTGACTGTCCGAATTTAAATAAGATAACTGCTCAAATTTTCTTAGGGTTGACTACGCTTTAAATTTCCTTGAAAACCTTTTCAAAATGATTTAGTCCGTCAAATCTAATATATATACAAGGAAAATATATCTTTTAGCTTTACTCTAAGCTATTTAGCCATGTTATATATACTTTACTCGAAATAATGTTGATGATATTCAATAAGGATTATCCATTCTTTTAAAATAAGTTAAAGTCCTTTATAACTTAAAATGTTTAGGCTATCTGCCTAGTCATTATATTCGAAGCCTTTGTTTAAAACCTTTAAACGATCCTTTCAAAATCATTGAAGGCAACCCCTTCGAAACCATTGAAAGACCTTTCGAAAACATTGAAGGTAACCCCTTTGAAACCATTGAAAGACCTTTCGAAAACATTAAAGGTAACCCCTTCGAAACCATTGAAAGACCTTTCGAAAACATTGAAGGTAACCCCTTTGAAACCAATAAAAGCCTTTACTCGAAAAGCCTTAAAATATATGACATCCACCTTTAAAACTATTTAATTCCGAAAAAATTGGGAAAAACTCACCTTTCGACCTTTTCAAAAGCTTGGGAAACCACCCCTTTTTGAAACTATTGATAAAACCTTTCGAAATCATCAAACTAAACTCTTTCGAAAGCACTTTGGGTTCAATTTAAAACAAGTGAAAACCTTTCAAAACCATTCGAAGTTGGCTACTTCGAAACGTTTAAATGTTTCAATTTAAAAAATTTGCATTATGCCTTAAAGTAGAGCTAAAGGATCAGAAAAAACATTGGAGTCGAAAGCTTCTGCTTCGAAACCCTTTGAAAGTAACTCTTTCAAAACCATTTCATAAATAATGAAGTAATGGTGTCGAAACCATCCCTTCGAAAGCAATGGAAAGGCGGCAAGTTTAGAAAACAAAAGGTTCCCTTCAAAAGCATCTGGATCGAAAGGTAAGAAGCGGCAGCTATGGTTTCGACCTTATCAATAGATTTGCTTTTGAACTTGTCGGAAGCCTTCCTTTCGACCTTGTCAGAAGCCTTCCTTTCGACCTTGTCGAAAGCACCTAATTTTAAAACAAAAAAGCAACCCAATCAAAACCTTTTCTTTTGAACCATTTGACTTTGTTGAAAGCATTTAGGTTGAAAGAAACCTTGTCGAAAGCACTTAGTCGAAAGCTAGCCGGCGTATTTTCCTTAAAACCAAAACAAAGCTTCATCTCTTTTGAAACCCCTTGGTTTCGATCCTATAACTTTCGACCTCTCCCAATTCACTACGTACAGTTGTCTGATACCATGTGTAATGGTTTCTACTTTGTCGAAAGCTAAGCTTTCGGCCTTGTTGAAAGGTGAGAACATAGGCGGAACTTAGTTACCGAAGAAGACGAAACAGCTATAAGCATGTTTATTTGTACTTTAAAATAGTTCTTATGTACCTAACCTGTGTTCTTTCTCTAAATTTGATTGGCTGCTAGATTTTTATATTCAAAAGTGATGCCGACTTACTATATTTAGCATTTCAAACATTTTTGTAAAAAGCCCCTTCTCCTCTATAATTACATAAAACATTTAGGTCTCCTACCTTAAATAATTTTAAATAACTATTATAACATCTTAGAAAAACCTAGAAAAATTCTAGAAAATCACTATATATATGTTTTGTAACATATAAAAATTTTGAACCCAAATAAAAAATTATTGTCCCGTAAATAATTTTATATTTTAAAATACCATTTTCTTCCTTAGAAAATTCATAATATATTCATGAAAATTCAAAAAAAATCTGAAAATTGAAACTCATTTCTTAATTATCACTTTAGATCTTCATAAAAATTCGCAAGGTGGTTGGAAGTTATTTAATAAGATTTTCATCTTAAACTGAGTTATAAAGTCTATTTGAACAGTCATAAATCATCATTATGCATATATAATCATTTTATCATTCAAAAACATGGCAAATCATTGCAAAATATTTGGATTTAATTTTAAAACCAAAACCAATAAAAATTAGAGATGTGCACATTATTCTCACCTTTTCTTTAGAGTTTAAAGGAGCTTGAGATTTGAAGGGATTTGGTTTGAATTTGCTTTTCCTTTCGCTTTTCTTGATTTCCTTTTCTCATTTCCTTGTTAATGGTGGCCGGCCTTTTTTTTATTTTGAAATGAACATGTACATTATACACGGCTATGGGAAGTAAGTATAGGAATGGCCTCTTTCTCATATTATCCCACCCACCCCAATTCATTTTAAACCCTTCTTTAATTAATTTATTTTAAAAGGCATGACTATCTTAATTAAAATCAAATCTCCATTCCCTAATTAATACATTATTTTATTTAGTTTAACTAACTTAATCTCCTTAATAATGTTACCAAAACTCTGAGATGTTACAACAGGCTAGCACCTTTTCCATAAACTATCATTATTCCATGTATCGAAAAATGTAGTGATACGATTTTATGGTTTTACGTCATGACTTTCCACTACAAATATATATTGAATTAAGAGCGGTGAATTAACCTTTAGTTAAGCCCTTCTATCTATATATAAAATCTAAAGACAGATTAAAGACCGATAGTCTTTCAATCTCTAATTCCAGAATTGATCTTTGATTGAATTATTTGTTTTGATAAATAAACACTGGAATTCGGTCTTAAATATTTGTAAAGACTGAATTCTTAAGATTGAAATATGTTTTTTGATCGATCTTAGACTTTTCACAATTTATAAATTAAATGTGTTGACTAGTCTTTTTTCATTCTCCAACAATCTAACATCTTAATGAATCAGGATAAGCATGACAAAGTAATATGCACAAATGCCATATATTTTTACTTACATCAAAGTATGGTACAAGTGATTGCACTTATAATATGACAAGGTGATATTCTTTTATTGATACACTACATTTAGAGTTAAAAAAATATATCTCCATTACAGAGCGAGGTATGGATGTACAACTCATCCTTGATATATAATTTGAAGTTCATCTTGCTAACTTTTTTTTTCCCAAAAAACTATTCTAGCAAAATATAACCTAATCCGATCCCAAAAAAATATAGAGTCATTCCAATTCTCAACTTCCAACCTCCTTTTGTTATTCCTTAGAGATTTTAACAAATCATTCCTGTCTCATTCAATATTTTGCTGCTAACCCCTATATAAATATGAGAGTAACGCCATCAATCCTTAAATATATTTTTATTAATAGTTGACTTGGAAGCGTAATTTTTTGGTCCAACCACGAATTTTTAAAATTGTCTTTTATGTGTATTAAACAAATACAATTTGTAGAAAAACAGTAAGGTCATGAATTATCAAATGTAGCTAATACGGGGTTAATGATAGATGAAGATGCATTATTGAAACGAGCATTACAGGGTTGTGGGTTAGGTTGCAATTCTTGAGGAGGGGTGTAGGAAGGTGATGTGGTGGTGATTTGAGTAGCTGCGAAGATGATGGGTTCCGATGGAGTCAGGTACGCGTTCCCAATAAGGTCGCGGTTGGGGTGAAAATAATTGTTGCGAATGTAGGAATATTGTTTGTGGACCAATAATGAGTGGTTTGGGAATTATGTTGATGACAGGATGAGAACTGACAAGGGAGGGAGGGGCTTAGTTAGCATGGGTCTGGGTCAATGGGTGTTTGTCATAGTGAAGGCGATAGGAAGAAAAACTGATTTAGGATGGGGTAGAAGAAATTAATAATTTTTTAGGAAACTCTAAGCAATTTTATTATGAGATGGGAAGAAATGATCTAAGAAGCAGCTATATAGCAATTCCTCTCACTGGATAATGCGTTAATTGTGGAAAATATGGGAATTTACTGTGCGTGAGATGAATTAGTAGGTAAATTAACCATTATTTATTTAAATTTGAGATTATTTAACAATTAATTCAAAGCATCCTTAAACTATATCACATGGATTGCCAAATGTAGCTGCTAGATTAAAGAACAATATTTACTTATGCAAAGATCAATTTAATACCAAATTAAAGACTGAAATTCGGTAACTAATCAATTTCAAATATTATAAACCAACTAGTAACTGATCAAAGGCTGAATGTTTTGGTCATTAATCAGTCGTTGTTTAAAGACTGAAAATATTCAGTTTTTAACTTTCTGTATCTTGCACTGTAGCAACTAGCAAGTAACAAACAAAATAATCAATATCATTATAGTTTTGACGCTCTTTACAATTTTATTACTGGAACAATCTATTACTTTATATTAAAGCAGGAACTTTTTCCATGCTGACATGGACTTCTCCGCTTTCCCCATTTCAAAATAGCGCTTTCTTACCTGCTTCCGCGTTTTTTATTCCCTTTCTAGCAACCGCCAGCGTTTTCCCCTTTCTCATTTTCATAACCCTCTCCCTTCCCAATTACTTTCGAATTTCATCCCTCCTACCCTCCTTCCTCTTCTGATTCCCGCCTCCTCCCCTGCCTCGACGTCCCTCCTCCAACCCAATACTCAACACGGTACGTCTCTCTTCAACTGTAAAATTTATCATCTCTTCCTCAGATTGGTTTCCCCCTTTCGCTCCATCTCTTTCCCAAATTTGATCTCTTCCATTTTAACTCCAATAATTATCTGACTCCAAACTCATATGGATTGGACTCCAGCATCGTCAACAACCGATTGGATCGAACAAATGACCATCAATCACGGATTTAGTTATTACATCGTTTTAGATTTTAGTTACAGGTAATAATTATGTTCTCAACAAATACTTACTTCCACACAATTTTGTTCCTATGTTTCTAATTATGTTCATCGTAGCCAGGTTTCTCCTAAATCTTACTATCATCCGCTATTAGTACCAAACAGTTTCACCATTCGCATACGGTTATAACGTATATTTTGTTTCTTTCATTAATTTTTCATTATCGGTTAATTATACACTATTTATTCAATGTATAAATACTGGATATTTGTTTCATTTTTCAATTATGGATGCTATCATCTTTAATAGGCATTATACTGCGAAGGATAGGTTTATGGATTGATGATCCCAACAGATGAGTTTGTAGTTTCAACCAAACAGTCCAGGAAAATACCGATGAAGGAAGAAGTGAGTGCGACAATCATTCAGGGTTGTGAAAAGATTGTCAGAAGTGAGCTTGCTTCTTTGCATACCCAGCTTTCTTTTCTTAAGAGTGCATTTCTTATTGACTCACTTTCAAATTTACAAGTCTGATGTAGTTAATTTTTAACGCGTATCAATTATAATCATAATGCTTGGTGGTGTTTCTTTGATTATTTATGTATGAACTCATGACATGTTAGTTGTAACTTTATCATTTTGAATGCTGGCATCTTATATACAATTTGACTTATGTGGCAGCTAGATAACCAAGTGGTAGTAGTCTGGTAGGAGTCATTCAGTCTTTTTAAAGTGGACGAGTTATGGACAATATCACTGAAAGTATATGGAATATAAAGCATCAACTAATACCTGTTTATGTGGCACTGTTGTGTGATCTCATTTTGAATCAAAATAATCGATTCCTGTTTCCTCCGCACGTTTTTTTTAACGAACCAAAACTAATTCTTTCCCACCATCTGTTCCTAGGAGGTAATTTTTTTTCCACCAATTTATTTATCCAACTTCATTCAGGATATCCTTTATACTATTTCAATTATGTTGGTCTAGCCTTACTTCCCCTCAAACATATGACCATGCGTTATCTGTACCCAAAACAGCTACTATTTTCATATGATAAAATTATAATTTGCTACTTCCAAGTATATTTTCATTACTATTAATTTCTTGATACTTATTTACCTTATCAATATTGAAATTGATTATTTTACTTTTAATGAGATTGGTCTCGGTTATAATCGGTATTATGCTGAACAATTTTGTAAAAATATTAATGGGAATTTCCTCTAATTGGTCACATATGTTCTTAATCAGTTGATGACGCAGCGGATAATTAACAAAACGATATAGATCGATGAAAGTAGCGAACGGTGGATTGAAGATACTGAAAGGCCCAAATTCGTTGATCACAAAGATACCGAATTCTAGCTATCTTCAACACGTTGATCGCGCACGATACCGTGAAAGAAGATCTTCAATTCTTCAAGCGTTGATCAAGCGCACTTGATTCCGCGAATCGGCTTCAACAATCGTTGATTCGAGCGCACTCGAATAACCGAAAGTGGAGATAGGAGATTACACTTAACTACCAATTTGGGATGAAAGCACACAGAAATCAAACAAGAATTTTATTCCAAAATCAACAACCTCGAAATGTACAACACACTCCCTATTTATAGTGTTTTCGACCCAGACCTTAAGTCGTATACGACTTACGACCCAATTTAAGTCGGTAACGACTTAACACCATAGCGACCTAACCCCCTTTACAACACTGCACACGCAAATGACTCACTAAGGTCGTTAGCCGACCTAACTGACTCAAGACACAAGACACAACGACTTAACAGTAACTACTTCACAACAGCGCCTCAACCGACTCAACTACATGCCGACTTACGGCCTAGGCAACGACTTAAAATACAAAACACCTTTACTTACTTAGGTCGTATACGACTTAATGACTTCCGACTCAAAGAAAGCAAATTACAACATCAGGTTACGATTAACACATAGGTCGGTGACGACCTAAAATTCAACACGACTCAACTCAGGTCACACACCATATGACCGACTTAACATACAACGACTCAACGACTCAATGACATAACGACTTAGTTAAGGTCGTAACTCGTTTGCGGCTTAAAGAATCACCCAAATGTTGCGTCTTCCCTCTGCTGCCTTGCATTAGGTCGTTGCCGACTCAAGACCACTTTCTTAGGTCGTTGCCGACCTAGAACCTGTGAACGACCTATAACCGATGCTTGGTTAGATCGTGTTGTCTTCCCCTGTGACTTGTTAGGCCGTGGCCAACCTTCCTTAACCCGGAAACGATCTAAGCCTTCCATCTTAAGTCGCGGACGACTTAACTCCTCCTCCTTAAGTCGTGTACGACTTATCCCTTCTTTTCTGGTCTGAGCTGCATCATCCTCCCCTGGTTGAGAAAAATTCGTCCTCGAATTTGTAAATTCTTCCATATCAGATTGTTCATCTCCATAATATGGTACAAGATGCTTAATATTGAACACGTCAGAAGTGTACACTTCCTCCGGCAGCTTCAATTTATAAGCATTTTCATTAATCCGTTTCACAACTTCTACAGGACCAATTTTTCTGGCTTTCAACTTGTTATAAGCGCCCACTGGAAAACGATCCTTTGTTAACACAGCATATACCAAATCACCTTCATTAAATTCAACACTTCTTCGCTTCATATCTGCAGATCGTTTATACTTCTCATTTGCCCTTTCCAATCGCTCTTGAACGATTTTATGACATTCAGTCAATCCATCAACAAAATCTACAGCTCGTTTAACCGTCCCCTTTGGTTGTGGCACTACCGCTAAATCCAATGGTCCCCTGGGTAAATTTGAATATACAATCTGAAATGGACTGAATCCCGTACTATGATTCACAGCATGATTACGAGCAAACTCTGCTTGGCATAACTTCATGTCCCAACTCTTCAGATTGTCCTTCACAAGACATCGTAACAAATTTCCCAACAATCTATTGACAACTTCTGTCTGTCCATCTGTTTGCGGATGATAAGCGCTGCTAAAGTTTAACTTCGTTCCAACCATCTTCCATAAACTTAACCAAAAGTGACTCAAGAAACGAGTATCCCTATCCGACACAATAGATTCTAGCAATCCATGAAGTCGATAGATCTCTTTGAAAAATAACTGAGCAACATGAACAGCATCCGCCGTCTTCTTACAAGCAATAAAATGTACCATCTTTGAGAAACGATCCACCACAACGTATATAGAGTCATTCCCCCTTTGAGTTCTTGGCAAACCCAACACGAAATCCATGCTAATGCCTACCCATGGTTTTGTAGGAACAGGTAATGGCATATATAATCCCGCATTTGTAGTTGTCCCTTTCGAAACCTGACAAACATGACATCTACGCACAAACCTTTCAACTTCCCTTCTCATCGACGACCAATAATAAGACTGAGAAATCAACTGCAATGTTCGATCTCTACCCACATGTCCTTCTTCGTGCAACTCTTTCACAATTTTCATTCTCAAGCTGCAATCTGGTATACATAATTGATTCCCTTTGAATAAGAATCCATCTATCAACACGAATCCATCAGTACTCCCGTCCTTGACTTTCTCAACGCATTTCATAAAGTAAGGATCTTCTTCAAGCAACTCTGGCAATAGTTCAAACCCTGTCACTTTAACTTTCATTGTCGTCAACAAATGATTCCTCTTACTCAAGGCATCAGCTACACGATTCGTTACCCCTGACTTATGTTTCACAGCAAAAGTAAACTGCTGCAGATAAGCAATCCATGATGCATGCCTTGCTGAAATCTTATCCTGCCCTTGCAAATGCTTCAAAGCTTCATGGTCTGTGTAAAGAACAAACTCCTTATGGAACAGATAGTGTCTCCAATGTTTCACTGCTTGCACCACAGCATAAAACTCCACATCATACGTACTATATCTCATCTTTGCCCCTGATAACTTCTCACTAAAGTATGCAATAGGACGTCCCTTCTGACTCAACACCCCTCCAATCCCAACCTTAGAAGCAGCAGTGTGTAACTCAAATAACAACTGAAAGTCTGGTAATACAAGAATTGGTGTTATCGTCAAAAGTTCTTTGATTCGTTCAAAAGCAAATCCTGCCTCCTCAGACCAAGAAAACTGTTTCCCTTTTATACAATCAGTAACTGGAGCCATCACGCTACTGAAGTGTGGAATGAATCTTCGGTAGAATGACGCTAGCCCATGAAAACTTCTCACTTCTGTAATTGTCCTCGGTTGTGGCCAACTTCTGACTGCTTCAACTTTATTCTGGTCCACCTGGATACCTTCTCCTGACACAACATACCCCAGAAATAAAACACTCCTCGTCATAAACACACATTTCTTTGTTGCGGCATAGAACTGTTCTTCTCGAAGAATGATTAACACCTTCCGTAAATGCTCTACATGCTCCTCTGTGCTTCCACTATAGATCAGAATATCATCAAAATAAACTACCACGAACTTCCCAATGTATGGTCTGAAAATTTGATTCATCACCCTCATGAAGGTACTTGGTGCGTTCGATAGACCAAACGGCATAACCAGCCATTCGTATAGACCCTCCCTGGTTTTAAAAGCAGTCTTCCACTCATCACCCGATCTAATACGAATTTGATGGTATCCACTCTTCAAGTCAATCTTTGAAAACACAACAGCCCCACTCAGCTGATCGATCAAATCATCAAACCTTGGCATAGGAAATCTATATCTCACAGTGATCTTGTTTAGAGCCCGACTATCCGTACACATTCTCCACGAACCATCCTTCTTTGGCACCAATAAGGCTGGCACTGCACAAGGACTCAAGCTCTCCTGAACACGCCCCTGTTCTAACAACTCCTCCACCTGCCTTCTCAGTTCCTCATGCTCCTTAGGACTCATCCTATAATGTGGCCTGTGTGGTAATACTGCCTCTGGCACAAGATCTATCTGATGTTGAATATCTCGCAATGGTGGTAACTCCGTAGGCAACTCTTCAGGAAACACATCACTGAATTCTTCCAATACCGGTTTTACTGTCTCTGGAACTTCTACAGGTTCAATGGCTTCATGTCCAATCAACAAAAATACCTCTGGACTCTCTTCTACTTCTTCAATAAATTCCTTCAAAGTCAATAAAGTTTTCAACTCCTCAATCTCTTCAGATTTACTCTCTTCCTGTTGTCTCTTCTTTGGAACCAAAATGATTTTAACACCTTCAAACATAAAGCTGTAGCTATTGGTCCGACCGTCATGTTGCACTGCTCTATCAAACTGCCATGGTCTGCCCAACAACAGATGACACACATCCATGTCTACAACGTCACACCAAATTTCATCTTTGTACTTCTTTCCAATAGAAAAATTCACACAGGCTCTTCGACACACCTTCACTTCACCACCCTTCCTCAACCATGCTAACTTGTACGGTTTAGGATGCTTCTCAGTTTTCAAGTTCAACTTCTTTACTGCTTCTGTAGAGATAATATTATCACAGCTTCCAGCATCAATAACGAACTTGCAAACCTTCCCCAGAATAGTACATGTCGACTGAAAAATATTGCTTCTCAACCAACTAGTATCATCCTCTTGCTTCGGTGTAAGACAAGACCTCCTCATCATAAGATTACAACCCTCATCTCCGGACAATAAGTCTTCCTCCTCAACTGGTAATGAATTAGAACATTCTGCATCTTCATCCTCTTCTTCAATCTCAGTCTGCTCTCTTCTTCGGCTTCGGACATTCATTGCTTTTGTGACCCAACTCATGGCAATTATAACATTTGAAACCACTGTTAACCTTCGCCTTCTCAGCCTCCTTCACAACTGGTTTACTGATAGATTTAGGAACATTAGAGTTTCCACTAACACCCTTCACTTGATTGTTGGAATTAGTAAACACACCACCTCCACGCCTTCCCTGCTTCTCCCAAGCCAATGCTTTCTGATGTGCTTCCGTTACAGATCTAGGATCAAACATATTCACCATATCATGGATCTGCATTCGTAGCCCTCCAACAAATCTGGTGGTCAGCTGTTCTTCTGTCTCCACAATATCATTCCTGGCAATGAGTTGGTATAATTCATCAGCATAATCATTGACTGACTTCGTCCCTTGCCTCAGATTCTGCAATCTCTGTTACATAAGTGATTGATAGTTGTAAGGTAAAAATGTAGCTCTCATCAACTTCTTCATCTTCTCCCATGATTCAATCTTTGACTTTCCCATTCTCTCCCGCGTAAGTTTGGTTTGCTGCCACCATGCCATAGCTCTACCTCTCAAACGAGTAGCAACCAACTTAACTCTTCGATTCTCAGGAATTTTCTTGAAGTCAAAAATTTCTTCAACATTAGACAACCAATCAAAAAATTCTTCAGCTACCATTCCACCCTTCAATTCTGGAATTTCCATCTTCATACCCGACTCCCAACGTCGATCATCTTCAACATCCCGATATACATTTCGTACTTGGTCTCGATCTCGATAATGAATGCTAGCTCTATCACCCTCTTCATCATATTCAAATGTTCGTCTATATCGATCTGGACCATTATCATCCCTTTGATCACGCATGTCCCTTCTACTATGTCTCTCTTCATCTCTATATGGTTCATCTTCAAACTCACGTGGAGTTCTCCTCTCTTCATGTTCATAGTCATGGTGATCTCTTCTTGACGAAATTGATGTTTCTCTTCTCTCTCTAAAAGATTGTGGTGATACCCTCCTCGCTTCCGTAACCGATGGCGAAACTCTGTTTCCTCCATGGTTCGAGATTGGTGATCTCCTCCTTAGATTCTGATTCAAATCATTCATCAGCTTCTCTAACTTTCCAATGCCTTCATCAAATTTCTCATTAATACGTTGTTCCATTAGCTCGACTTCTTCTCTTCTATACAACGCTTCAACATTTTGATGACGATTAGCTCTTCTCGGCGGCATGGTTTAAACAACACAATCTTCAACAAATGATAGCAAAGTGATGCTTCAACTCTTGGCTCAAACACCTTTCCAACTTTGATCCGAAATGAAATGGATCGAAAGTTCTCCTCTTGTTGCAACTTCAAGATGAACACGATGAACACCAAACTTCAAACTCCTTGGCTCCAAGACTCGTCTTAGCTATGATTGGCTAAGTCAAGCTCTGATACCAAACTGACGCAGCGGATAATTAACAAAACGATATAGATCGATGAAAGTAGCAAACGGTGGATTGAAGATACTGAAAGGCCCAAATTCGTTGATCACAAAGATACCGAATTCTAGCTATCTTCAACACGTTGATCGCGCACGATACCGTGAAAAAAGATCTTCAATTCTTCAAGCGTTGATCAAGCGCACTTGATTCCGCGAATCGGCTTCAACAATCGTTGATTCGAGCGCACTCGAATAACCGAAAGAGGAGATAGGAGATTACACTCAACTACCAATTTAGGATGAAAGCACACAGAAATCAAACAAAAATTTTATTCCAAAATCAACAACCTCGAAATGTACAACACACTCCCTATTTATAGTGTTTTCGACCCAGACCTTAAGTCGTATACGACTTAAGACCCAATTTAAGTCGGTAACGACTTAACACCATAGCGACCTAACCCCCTTTACAACACTGCACACGCAAATGACTCACTAAGGTCATTAGCCGACCTAACTGACTCAAGACACAAGACACAGTGACTTAACAGTAACTATTTCACAACAGCGCCTCAACCGACTCAACTACATGCCGACTTACGGCCTAGGCAACGACTTAAAATACAAAACACCTTTACTTACTTAGGTCGTATACGACTTAATGACTTCCGACTCAAAGAAAGCAAATTACAACATCAGGTTACGATTAACACATAGGTCGGTGACGACCTAAAATTCAACACGACTCAACTCAGGTCACACACCATATGACCGACTTAACATACAACGACTCAATGACATAACGACTTAGTTAAGGTCGTAACTCGTTTGCGGCTTAAAGAATCACCCAAATGTTGCCTCTTCCCTCTGTTGCCTTCCATTAGGTCGTTGCCGACTCAAGACCACTTTCTTAGGTCGTTGCCGACCTAGAACCTGTGAACGACCTATAACCGATGCTTGGTTAGATCGTGTTGTCTTCCACTGTGACTTATTAGGTCGTGGCCAACCTTCCTTAACCCGGAAACGATCTAAGCCTTCCATCTTAAGTCGTGGACGACTTAACTCTTCCTCCTTAAGTCGTGTACGACTTATCCCTTCTTTTCTGACCTGAGCTGCATCAGTTGAGAATATGGTAGTTATTTTGATTACTAAGTATTGTCAATTAATTTTGATTCATTCGTTGAGTGATGTCAATTAATTTTCTTAATATTATTGGATATCTAGGTTTGCATTCAAACCCCAAAAAAATAAATACATGCTTTGTGATTTTAGTGGTAAACTACTTCTACCGTCGTGTTGGACATAAAATTTCTCTGTCATTTGGATAATGTACTTCTCTGTCATTTGGATAATGTACTTCTGCAAATTAGACAAAAGGAAAACATTTTTGTTTGCCTGTATTTCATTCATTAGAAACAAGTTTTTTCCTTTTTAATATAGAGTTTTACATACATTTATATAATAAAAATACTTAATGCTTAATCCATACATTATCATTTAAATGAAATTTTATTTCATTCAAAAATATTATTATACGACCCAAAATATTCTTTTTCTCACCTTCACTATTCCATTATCATGACCTTACAGAATGATTCATTAGGTACAGAATTATTTACAAACATATCGCCTTAATATCAATGCAAACAAGTTTCTATGTAATATAAATGGATCAGCCCTAAAAAATGTGAGCTCTTTGTTTTCCTGTTTTGTTATGTATGATTCACGATAATATATTTTTTGGCTAAACTTTTCATTTATGGCCTCACTCTTTACTTAAAAAACATTTTGTGATGCAAGCAACTGTTGAATCAATAGCAATAAATTTTTTGGATAAAATAATCCACCTGTTACATTAGCATGCAAAGCTTCAAGTTTTCACTATCCATATACAAGGTGATCATTCACATATTTGACCAAATTGGCCTTTTTTCTCCTTGTAGTAATTAAGCATATATTATATTCTCTGTACAAATATATATACTGTGCATTACATAATGATAGCTATTTCGATTTAGGGAGAACTGGTGTTAACATTTAGTTTTGTACTAACCTATTTTATATGGATTTTTTCCATATGTATGAATTATAAAGTGACGTTTTCATGAAAAATAAACTTGACAACAATCTGATATCTATTTTGCATACAAGTACATATATTATATTAAATTATGGTTGCTATTTTGATATAGCACTGGTAACCTTAAGTTTTTTATACTAATCTATGCAATATTGATTTTCATATATGCAAAGCTAAACAAACATTTTTTTGCAAAAATAAACAAAAATTCAACTTTCACGAACGTCTAATGAAAAACATTGGAAGTAAACTTACGCCAACATGTGTTTTCCATGTTATACACTGTTACTGCAATACTACTTTATTTGTCTACTATCTTTGTTCAATTAATTGTAATATATTTGGATATGCATTAATAGGATTTTTGAAAAGGTCAATAGTTTTGAATATAGTACACAATGTCAGTCTCAAGCACTATTTGAACTTCTACTTGGTATTCCATTGACTTTGCATGTGAATATGAGTTTGAACATACAAACCATGCGAATGAAAATTACATCATATATGGAACTCATTCATAATATTCAAGCAACTGCTTGCAAATTCAAATATATCCTGAAGAGAGTTGGCCTTTTAGTAGTGAATCTACAATCGCTTTATGTAAGTTTATCTCTGTTTACCGTAAGAAATATGGTCACAGGGAAAAAACATGTTTTTCATTCGATTTCTTCCATGAATAAAGAATAAACATGGACATAATCAATGTGTGTAGATGACGCTTGATGAAATTACTGGGTTGTATTGTGCAGTCAACATCTCATGTGTTCTCCATTTGGTAATCAATGATTCTTTGAAGCATTTTCTTCTAGAACGATGTGGGTATGTATGGTCATTATTATTCAATCTAACTTACCTCATGCTTAAGGATAAGTCGCTGCAAAGGTCGTTATTATCACTTTTTTCTTCTTTTTTACCACACTTCTTTTTCCTATACGCATCATGGTGTATGACATTAACTTTGTTTGCTTTCATGTGTACTACATGTTTGTATTTTAAATAACAATCCGCTCCGATCTTAACTAACTACGTATGATTACCGTTGTTGTGTACATTATCCTTGCGGATACACACCGTGTTTGTCATGATACATGAATTTGAATAACAATGTCCACTAATGTGTATTTGTAATATATGCTCAACACTCTGATGTACCATTCCATTTCCGCTGTTTATATTACGAACCTCATGGTATATCGATGCCCGTGTGCGAAGCACGGGCCAATCACTAGTTGTATGAAGATACTTGGTATATTTTCAGTCAGTCCACATGTCGTGCTACCCAATTTTACAAACTGGCTCCCAATGGACTCTCCTTTACGTAAATTTTCTTATCTTGTTTGCCTACACTTTAATTTGTCAGGACACATATAACACCTGTGCATGCTTTTTTTTCATGTTGGCTGCTTTTCTCTTTCTCTGCTCTTGATTGAACTTAGCTTTCTAATAAAGTTTATATAATAACCCTTTATGAAATTATATTCTGATCATATTTCTTCACCGCTGAACATCGTACACAGTAAACCATAAAAACCAAATGTTGAATTGCTGCTCATCAACATGCCTTCGTGCTCATTGTCATAAAATGACTTTGTTTACTGAAATATGTGTGAAATAGATGTCACGTTGATTTGTTTGCTCTGTTGGAAGACATCATGGTTATGCACATATTAATCCCATAATATGTTATTTGCGCTTCACCCATAATTTTTTTCTGCTACTTTTTGTTTCGTTCTTTCTATCTTACTCTGAGTCATCCAAACTCATTTGATATCTATCACATAAATGGATATTTATGAGCATGAAAATAGCATGGCAACATTTTCATAAAAAGATATCCATTTACAAAGAACTTTTATCATTTGAGGCTGTATGATCTCATTAATGGTAATATATTAAAGTTTAAAATATTTAGAGCTATTAACTTCTGTTCAAAGTTTCATTTTGTAGTTCATCGTTTTTTATAAGATTTTGTGCTAGAATATTTCCAATTGCATAAGATTTGAAAGATATTTAAGATAATTACTTAAATATATATTGCCTCGTTTATAACATTAAAAAGAGTAATAAATTAACTACATCAAAAGAAGAATTATTTTGGAAGATTGAGATAATCATTTAATTTCCTAATTAGCTGATTAATTACTTCAACCCTAAGCAATAATCTCTATATAAAGGTGGAGATTGACATGAGTATAATTATTTCTCACGGTTGTAATTTTTATTCTTTTTCTCCATTATCATTCTTGTAAAATTTTCTCCTCTTACAAAATAATAAAGTCTTCTCTCCCCAAGTGGATATACACTACCTCACAGTAGTGGAACCACTATAAATCCTGTGTGTTATTTTCATTTATTACTTGATCTGTGATTGCTTTTAGCTAGCAATTATCCATTGTTTGTTTTGCCTCACCATCAATCCGGTCCTATTTGTTTTTCTGCAAGGTTGAGTTTTTGTTTCTAAGGCGACCTTGAGAGATTTTTTCCCTAACAGTCTAGTATCAGAGCGACAAGATTGATTGAGAAAGGGAGTTAGGCATTATGGTAGGAGACAAAGACTTCGAGAAGTGACAATGGAGGATGAAAGCTGTTAAGATGAGAAACAAAGTTCATCCCGTGGTGTTTGATCTTAAGGAGTTGACGGCTGAAATTTCTGCGGTGGAAAGGAAGGAGATGGAAAAATAGGCGTTTACTACTTTGTAATTAGCTATGCGAGAAAATGTTGTTTTTGAGGTTAGCGAGCTACTGCTAAGAGAATTTGGACCAAGCTGGAAAATTTCAATCTGAAGGAATTTTTGACTAGCCATCTAATTTTGTTGAAGACATTTTCCATCATGAAGATGAGAGATGGTACTTCTATTAAAGAGCATTTGGATTTCTTCAATGATCTAGTGGCATTTGGATTTCTTCAATGATCTAGTGATCAAGATGAAGACTGTGGATTTGAAGGTAGATAAAGAGCATATGGCTATGAAGCTCTTGTGTTCCCTTCCAAAAAGGTACATAGGTTTCGCTAACGACCTTATCTTTGCGAGAGATACTCTGGCCATTGAAGATTTTAAGTCGGATCTTTAATCTGAGGACTTGAGCGATCAGATGAAGGAGATGGGTGAAGGTAGAGAAAGAAGTAGTAGTCAAGACCTATTTGCTGGGAGAGGGAGAAAGGATAAAAGAATTGGAATTCTAGGGGGCATTCCAAATCTAGAAAGCTTGGTAATAATTATAGAGGATAGTCTAAGAATGGAAAGTGTCACCACTATAAGAAAACAGGCCATTAAAAAAGAGACGGTCCGGATTGGAAGAAGAAGAAGGAAAAAGATGGTTCTTCGTCATTTGCGGTGGAGAAAGCTGTATCTGATGATGTGTGTTATCTGCAGCCGCATGAGATGTATCAAACCATTGGATGCTTGATTTAGAGCCATCTTTTCATATGACATCTAATAGAGATTACTTCAGTTCTTTAGTCAACAGAGTGGGAAGTGCAATATTTATTGATAATGTTGCTCGTTGTTGAGCCATGGGAAGCAGATTAGGATGTTTAATGAAGTGATACGCACTTTGACAGGTGTCCAGTATGATCTTGGTCTTCGGATGTCCTTGATTTCTTTGGGGCAGTTGGCATACATAGGATGCAAGGTCACTTTAGAGAAGGTTGGTTTTAAATTTTCGAGGGGTGCTCTTATTCTTATGAAGGGAGATGTGTTCCAGAATATGTATTTGCTTAAGGGGACCATAGTTCTTGGAGAGTCGTGTGTTGAAGTTGAAAGTTCTCATGCTCTGGATGCCACCAGACTTTGGCATCTCAGGTTGGGTCATATTTCTGAGAAGGGTTAGAGTTTCTTCGTAGATGGAAGATGATCAAATGTGATTCGATAAGTTGGATTTTAGCTAGGAGTGTGTGTTAGGTAAGCAGACTAAGGTATCCTTTGGAGTTGGACTCCATAGATCAAAGATGGTACTTGATTATGTGCATATAAATGTTTGAGGACCGGTTGCTACTGCTTCCATTAGGGGAGAAGTATTTTAACTCTTGTATTGATGGTTTTTCTTAGAAAGTTTGGGTGTACGTGATGAACGCCAAATCAGAGAACTTTAAAAAGTTCAAGGCTTGGAAGTTGCTTATTGAGAACTAATCTGGTTCTAAGTTGAAGGTATTGAGAATTGATAATAGCGTCGAGTTTTTCTCTAGGGAGTTCCTCGACTTTTGTAGACAGCATGACATTGAAAGACATTTTACTACACCAGGTAATCCACAATCCAATGGGGATGGTGAGAGGATGAATAGGACTTTACTTGTGAAGGCTCGTTGCTTGAGATTGATGGCCGACTTATCTAGAGGTTTTTGGGCCGAGACATTATCGACTGCAGCGCATATTATTAATCAAATTTTATGCTCACCTATAGATGGGAACATTCCAGAAGAGAAGTGGAGAGGTAAAGCCGTGTACCTTGGTTATCTTGTATTTTTGGATGTCCTGTGTTTGTTCACCATACAGGTGATAATAAGTTGGAGGCTGGAGCCACTACAAGAAAACTTACTATTCACTGCACTCAATGTCAGCGTTTAAATCCAAAGCATTGTTTCAGACGTTAGTCCCTAATATCAAAGTATATAAAAACGCTGTCTCATGTTTCCCCCCTTTTATTCTGAAAATTTTCTGCTAGGCCGCTAAAATTTTCAATTTCACGTGATATTATCTTCTCCTTCATCTTAACTCTTTGTTTCCTGTTTTATAAAAAAGGCGCAAACCCTCATTAATTTCCCTCTCTCCTTCCACTAAGCAAACAAGTGAAGAACAAAGTTGTCTATGAATTCTTGCAATTTTCTCCTCCATCTTCTAATTTGATAAAATCTCTTTTTATATCTAGATTTTTCCCCTTTATCCCTGAAGTGGATGTATATGTAACTTTAGACGGCTTTAGTCTGAAGTTTATTAAAAAAAATTGTAGCACTCCTCTACTATAATCCTTAGCTATGCCATATAATTCTTGAAAAATATTGCAGTTTCTAATCAGTCCAAAGCTCTGTAACTGAATTTTAGATGACATGATCACGAATATCAACTCCCATGTCTCAATAAAATCAAGGCTTCTGATTTTTTTTTTTTTGTGGGAATTACTACATACTTTTCATATTAAGGAAACGATGGTCTGAGAAACTTTGGCTGATGAATTTATGGTAGAAAAGGTATAACTTCATTTATTATGACTTAACACTATTTTAAAATATACCAATTATTTATGCTTTAGAAATTGGTCTAATTGAGGGATGAAGATGAGCAGTCTTTTGGAATTATTCTTTTTCTCTTTTATCAATTAGACTATATTTGTTTATTTATTAGTCACATTAAATAATTGATAGCAGATAGTTACATGGTGACTCTTGTCACCGGCTAATTTTATCATATCTTTGGTCAAATTCTTTTTCGAATTGCATTTTGACGATCTAGCTTGTATGTGTTGCAATGGTTTTGCACAAATCAAGGAGGAAAAATGAAAACACGTTGTTTATCACATGTATGGAACTTTTCCTGATTGTTGGTTATTAAAAATCCATCAAGATTTTTAGCAGTGCAAAATGCATCACGTTTAGTAGCTTACTGCCTGCTGCTTCAAAAAATCTTCTCTTCTCTTCTTCAAATCTACTTCCATTGCCTTGTTCAAAGTTTTGGTTCTATAAGCTTTCTATGGTCGTCACCTTTTCATGAGTAGAATGCAAAATTTTAGCAGGCTTTAAAATATTTTCATATGCCTTTTTATTTTTTTAGAGATACAAGCCATAGAAGAAGAAAATAACAATAATCAAAATGTGACTATTATATACTCTCGTAGGATCTTCTTCCTTCAGATTTGCAAGGACTCTTCTTAGAGTTGCTTCGGTAACAAATTGGGCGGTTAAGGCCTCTTTCTTCTTGATATTTTGGATCTTTATCCCAACATTATGTGATGAATAATGATATGTTTTTAAACTAACGAAACATTTATAATGTGTGAAAGTTCAAAGGAATTGAGTGGTGTACCTTGTCTTCAAGTTGTTTTTCTGGGTTTCTAAGCTTCAATTTGAGTCTTTTTTAGTTCATTGCTTACCTGTAATTAAGAAGAATTCAAAATTATCATTATATATTAGTTTCATATAAAAAAAATCTTAAATAATTGAATTTGACATGCTTAGGTTTATTTACCTAAATATATGATGCATATTTGAAATATTGAACTAAATGTTAATACTTTAACATTATCTCTAGCTTGTCTGATTGCTTATTGATGATGGAAATACTTCTAACCAAGTTGATACTTATTAGTCCAGCCTACAACTGATTATTTCACATATTTATCTACTTTTGAATTTAACAATGGAGATCATCCAACACTTATGCAACTATTTAGGTTTATTTGAAGGTTTAAAAGAGACAATGACTCAAAGCATTGGTAGCTGCAAAAAGAACAAAGTTTCACATTGGGCTTAAGTTAGTAAAAGGAACTTATTTGACAAGAGAAACATAGTTGGCTAACCCTTTAGGTGTAGCTTCTATGATTCATGACAGTATCCAATATACACACGCATGGTATGAAGAATGCACTTCTTTTGTGCTTTAAGAAGTTGCTAACGGTTCTAATTCGTTAGTGATTGCAACACATAATCTTGAATCAGGTATGAAGTCTTTGAATTACTATTTTAATCTGGTTATAATTACCTTGCTTGACTTAATATTAATGTTATGTCTAGCTACCATTATCATGTAGCCTTCATATCTTAAATAAGCATGTGCATGCCAAAGTAATTCGATGTGATCATTTTGTTTTAATATGATTGTTCAGCTTCTTTGTTTTATAATCATATTGAATGAGGCAAGGTTGTTTTGAATATTATGAATTTACTGCAAGTTGAACTATTTAAAAGGTTGAGGAGCCTGATGTGTAGTTTGTGAAAAGGTTGAGGGGTCGTATTGTGTGTCTTGATAAAAGCAAATTTTTATTGAGGAGTCTAGTGTGTATTGTGAACAACCATGGTGCTCTTCATGAAATTTTATAATGTATTTAGTGCAACAATAGTATAAATGATTTCTATAAAATTACCTTTGCTAACTTCATTACTTCATCTCCAACTATACTAATTATAACTAATAATAAAAACTCAACATCTAAACACCATGTGTTTACGTGTGATGTATATATCTATATATACATACACACATACACATCATATTGAAACAAAATTACCTTAACTTTATTACTTCATCTCTAACCATACAAATTATATATATATATATATATATATATATATATATATGTGTATGTATGTATGTATGTATGTATGTATGTATGTATGTATGTATGTATGTATGTATGTATGTATGTATGTATGTATGTATATGTGTGTGTGTGTGTGTGTATATATATATATATATATATATATATATATATATGCACCTGCATGCACCCACATATACACATATAATAAAAACTCAACATCTAAACACTATGTTTGTGTATGTATGTATACACACACATGCACATAATAGTTAATATTATCATATGGCAGTATAGCATACACGTTTTTCGCGTCTCCTTAGTTTCCTCTTTCTATATTCATTTAGTTTTTTTAATAATCTCGTTAATCTCTTCATCGACATTTTCATTGTTACATTTTCAAATTCTCCTTGCTTCTTCAATACCATCAATAATAATAGTTTCACTCAAGCCTTTACGTTTTCATGTTACCATCCGATTTAGCATAAAATTTTCAATTATAGATCTATTCATTTTTTTATCTCGGCAACTTCAATATACATCGTGTAATAAATTTGAAATTTTGTCTAAATTAATATTTTCCTCAACAAAAGTTAACAAAATTTGAATTCTAAACTAATTAAATAAACCCAAGTAACTAAGGTTCATTTGCTCGCATGATAAATATTTGGTTCTAAAAAAATCAACATAACTTGGCATGCATATTCATCATATGGAGGAAAATCATTGATCATTCCTTTCAATTTTGAAAGGAAATGTCAATGTTGGTGATGATTAGATTGGTTATGTTTGTTTAAAGTTCTTTAGTATAATTTTATGATCGAATGTGAAGTTTTTTAGTATAATTTCGTGATTGAAGGTGACCACAACTTAAATGGTTAAAAATTTATTGAATTCAATTGCTTTGTAGAGTCAATAGCTATAGTCGATTAAGCATAATTTAGCATCACATTTGATATTGCATTTTCTGATGTTTTGCATGCAGGTAGATTTGTACAAGAAATCAGATATTAAACAAACAAATAAGATAAATTTCTTATGCATAATTGCTTGTATCATTTTAACATGCATATACTTGTTTACCAATGACCCCATATAACTTCCCTAATCCTTTTTTTGGCAATGTATCAAAAATGAGTTCATTTTTCTTGTTTTCTTTCTAGGGTCAATGATACAATAAATATATGCCTGAGTGCGATTAGCAATCAATAAATACTGTATAATGTGTTGTTAGGGCCATGTATATGACAAGCTGTGTTTTTTGTCGTTTAGCTTAAGCAACTCAATTAAAGTGTGGGATTCCATCAATGTTTTTTCTGTTCCACTATTTGCTCCCTTGCTTAATTCTAAGACCGTGGTTGACAGAAATAGCTAATATTGTCGAAATAGATGAAATTCTTATTTGAAAAAACATTCATATTTAAGATAGGGCTTATATAAAATTTTATTATAGAAATTGGAACCTGCAACGTTTGTAATCATCCAAATTAGTCATCATATGCAAGGAAGTAGCGGTAGATTTCAAAAAATATTGGTTATGTTGTATTAAATGCTTTTTAAGGATTATATGTTATATTGTATCAAATGCCTTTTAAGGATTATATAAATAATTTAAATTATTTAATGATTTCTTATACATGTATTTTTCTAACAATGTTATGATTTTCTGAATCTTATAGCAATTGAGATGTAGATTCGTGGGTCCTTAGAGAACTATTGGATTATCTCTGATTCTCTCAACGGTATGCATATAGTTAAATTTATATTTGATTTTCTTGTTCTAGTTGTGGTGGTGCATAAGTTATGGTAATTAAAGATGCATAGAAACAAGTATCTATTAGGAAAATGATCAAACGGATTCATGTTACATACTATATGTTGATGCATTGAATTCAATCCATCGCCCTAATTTACAAATAAAATTAAATGCAAATTGTAAAAATAAAAACAATAATCTTTATAAATATCTGAACATGTCACACGACGGAGGATCATTGAAGTATTTTGATGTTCAATGCAACACAATTACACTAACAAATCTAAAAAATAATATCTTTAATCTAATGGTTTCATGTAATTGGGTTAACCATGCATTATTATAGCAGAGGTGACTCAAGACGTTCATAACTCATTTATGATTATCAATTAATATTAATCATCTGACAAACTATAAATAGCATATGTAGTTATATTATATATTTATACTCTACAAATAGTGTGCCAGCTATGTTTTATTTACTGCTTAAATTATTTATGATTTGTCAGATTTCTTTTATGACATTTAACTTGGATAAGGCTGTTATCATTTAGAATGTCCATTCTCATCTTGGTTTATGTCTGTCCACACCAACTGATGAGGCTGACATTTATTTAGCTTATAATTCACATGTTCATTTCTTCAATGCAAATGCTCCAGAAGTATCACACTGTTTACTTGGTGCAGTTCTTTCTTTACCTTGCTAAATTCTGTAATGAACAAAGGTAGAGGCAGTTGGTTAAGTAGGTTGTTTCTTGATGGATACATTTTCTCTATATTTAAGTTGCTAATTTGGATGATGATGGCATAGTCAAGTGAATTTTTCATTTATCTTCGTTCATCACAAAATACTAATAGTAATAATAACATGTGCTTTTGGATTTTCTATTTTTCATTTTTTACACCCTTACAGAGTTTGTGGTGTACAAGTTAAAGGAGACAAGGAAAATCAAATAGGAGGATATTTCACTTCTGATGCAGGAATTTGAGAAACTTGATGTGCATCAGTCCGATGCCATATCAACCGCTGATGTTCTTGCACAATCCGAGGTTTAGTACCTTTTTTCAAGGACACGTAAACCGATATAGCAGTGTAGTTACGGAGTTAGGTGAGTAGCTCGATGCAAATTTGGAATCATCCATAATAAGGTAACATCTTCCCAAGCCCATCATTTGGTAACCATCATATCACTTGGTGTTTTACATTTATTAAAATATGATATGCGTTTATGGTTTTGGTACTACCAAGTTATTTCATGCATGGTAATGGTTTGTGATCAATTAATTTATTAAGATATATGATGAAACATCAGCTTTGTTAAGTTACTCCCTGAACACACAATAGTAAACCTGAAAATATATATTAGCAAACGCAAAAAAACACATCCCAAACAAAATGTTGTAAATTTACTTACCCATTACCACCTCTGTGGTAAACACTAATCATTGATGGAAGTGTGAACTGATTTCAGTTTTATATGACAGTGGTGTAGTTGTTTGGTGATGCAACAGTATGTAGGCTGGTGATGACTGTGTGCAGTTTTGATGTAGGGGAAGCTGTCGAAATGAGATGGTGTAACAGCAGTGAAGTACATTGGTTATGATGTTTGGTGGAGGAGTTATGTGGGACAGTTTGATGGGGGAAGTTTGGAAATGGTGATAGTGAAGTTGATGGAAGGCAAATGAAGTTTGCTAAAGGTTGATGTGTTGTATGCTGGTGGTAGGGGAAGTATGGTGTGGTCAGAGGGTATGCTTGGTTGCAGCAGAGGTGTTTTCTGAGATGGTGGTGGATGATTAGCACTGTTTAGGGTAATGCAGTGAAGTATTTGATGTGGGAGGAGGCGGGTGATTTAGCAACAGAGACTGTTGTGAGCAGTTGGAAGAGTTTGTAGTTTGTATGCACAGATGGTGTTGGAGAAGTGAAGTATAAGGCAGTATTGAGTAGCAATGTTTGGTGATGTGGAAGTAGAGTTGAAGTGGGGAACTGGTTGTAGGATGTGGTAATGTAGGCGATGAACAGGTTGTGGATGACAGAGGTATGTGGACTGTCAGGTGTGTATATGCTAGTTGGTTTACTTTGGTGTGGACTTACTGTATTGATACTATACTTTTACTTAACATATAACGTGTCTTTGTTTAACAGAATTTGTGGCAACTTGGTTTACTTTGTTATTTTTGTTTATGGATATTATTGAAACTTGGTTTATAGATGTCTTTTGTTTATTAATATTGTCTTAACTAGTTTATGTAACCAATTAATAGTTATTAGAACCTGTTATATATACTAGTTGCTTGAATATGCTTAAAATATAGTTTTGGAATATTCAAAAAAAGAGTGGAATATTAAAGCTGTTATATAAATAGAAGACAGCGTTTGATTAATGCTGTCAATGAAGAAACAACAGCGTTTAATTCGTGCTGTAATTATCTTGAAATTGTCAATAACAGCGTTTTTTACATGCTGTCGAAATAGTTGATGATTCAATAACAGCGTTTTTAACATGCTGTCGAAATTGTTGATGATTCAATAATAGCGTTTAGAAAAAGCTGTTGTAAACAGTTAAAGTAGAATTTGAACATCTTCGACAACTAAATTATAAACGTTGTTGAAACATAATACAACACGTCTGAAAACGCTGTAAAAACGTTATTGACAGCTCGTAATAAACGCTGTCACAGAGTTGTTTCAACAGCGTTTATAGAAAAGCTGTTGTAAGTTATGTATATACGACAACATGTCGTTATACAACGTTTGAAATAACGCTGTTGTATCATATTACAGCGTTTATCAAACGCTGTTAAAGGCCTTTTGTGGTGTAGTGAGCATACAAGGGCGTCCTCTTGGGATACACAGATGCTATCAAAGAGTATCATATTTGGCACACTATTGATAGGAAGATTGTTCATTCCAGACATGTTACTTTTGATAAATCGGCAATGTTCAATTCTAAGAAAAACTTACTTACCACATTCGATGTGTTTCTTATAGGCCTAAGGAGATGGAATAGGTTCCTATTTTACAGCCTGGTAATAGAGTTGTTGATGCTGTTGAGAGTGAGATTGATGCAGTTGATGTGACATAACAAAGTAATCTATATGTTCCTTTTAGTAGTGTCGGTGATGGGCATGAGACTAAAGGAAGTTCAGTTTAAGATGAAGCTGAAAGGAGTTTAGGCAAAGTTGTACCTACTTGGGCAAGTCGTAGGGCTGTTAGGCCGCCTGAGAGGTATTATGATGGACAGTATGCAAACCTTAGCATTAGTGATCAGTTTGATTATGCCCTATATGTGGTTCATGGCGAGTCGCTTGACCTTAATGAAGCTTTGAAGTTATGTGACTATTCGAATTGGATGCGCCCTATGAAAGAGAAGTTACATGAAGCAGCCAGACTGATATGTCATAGATGGAAAAGAGAATTGGGTTTGCAAGCAAAAGAAGTCATTGTATGGACTTAAGTTGCCGCTTAGACAGTGGTAAAAGAGGTTTGATTCTTATGCTTTCACTTGGTTTTGATCGTAGCATCAAAGACACTTATGTGTGCCTAAAGCATTTGAAGAATAGTTATTGGATGTATTTACTCTTGTATGTGGATGATATGTTGATTGCTTCTAAGGATAATGCTGAAATTGATAGTTTGAAGTTGAAGCTTAATGTAGAATTCGAGATGATAGACCTTGGAGAAGAAAGGAAGATTTTGGGTATGGAAATACAAAGGGATAGGAAGCTTAGACTTTTGAGGCTCACTTAATAGGAATATATTCTAAAAGTGCTTGCTCGGTTTAGCATTGAAGGAGAAAAGGCAATTAACACTCCCATGCCTTTGCACATACAACTTTCTAGTAGAGGCTCTTTGATCTCGGAGAAGGACAAGGCTTATATGGAGAAGGTTCTCTATGCAAGTGTAGTTGGTAGTCTGATCTATGCCATGGTTTGCACTAGGCCTGACATTGCACATGCAATTGGATTGGTGAGTAGATTCATGCCAAATCCAGGAAAGATGCGTTGGGAGATAGTGAAGTATATTTTTAGATATCTTAGAGGGATTCCAGACCATGGGCCTGTCTTTGGTGGTAGAGATAGAGATTTCAACTTGGTTAGATTTTGTGATTCTGACTATGTCGGTGGTAGAGATCGAAGGAAGTCAAACTCAGGTTATGTGTTCAACATTGGTGGAACAACTATTAGTTGGAGAGCGAGGTTATAGACAATTGTGGCTTTGTCTAGTACAGAGCAAAGCTTATTGTTGCGGTTGAAGCGGCTAAGGAGCGTTTGTTGTGTGACTTGGGTTTTGTGCATGAAGGTATAGAAGTATCGAGCGCTGCTATTGGGAGAGCGTAGAATGTAGAGCTGCTGATGGGTGGTGGAGCATGGGAGGAATCATGACAGTAAGAAGTACATCGTTCAAGAAGCTGCTAATGGATCGAGCAATCTAAATATGGCTATAGAAATGGAGAAGGCTAGGGTGCATTGAATTGCAGATCTTAGGAAACTGTCACTAAAATAGTGCATTGAGTGCGCAAATTCTTTGGAATATGCTAATGAAGAGGCAAGCATGTAGCCCGGCGTTGCAAGGTGCAGTGATGAGTTGTGATCAAACTGAAAGTTTAATTACATGTTTATTATTTAATTTAATTGTTAATATTTTAAATATGTATGTTTATATTTCTATTCTTTAATATTTGGTTATTTAATTGTAAATGAATAAATATGCCCATTAGTAACAATGAATTCATTAATATAGCGTTAAAGAGAATTAATTTAATAATTGACAAGTAATTAGTTCTAGAATTAATAATTTGAATCAGAACAAAGAGATATAAGTTAGGATAAAAAATATTAATTCTCGATTTAGTTAAAATTAGAATATATGAAATAATAAATGTATTTATCATAGTTATTTCAACTTTTTCTTGTATCTATCAATAAATATATATTCATTTATTTGTATACACAATTTTAGATATATTTGTAACAATATGTATATCCATTTTCATATATATTTATATGAGAAAATTTTCTATTCGGTATAATCATCTATAATCTGAAATGAGTTATATATAATCTATTTTGTTATTTTCATTATATTGGTTCAGATTGAGCATATTCCAGCATCTATAAACTTAAGTTGTATACTTGCTTCAAGTGTGAAAATGTTAACTGGTGAAAGTATAAATTATCTATCCTTTCGGTTTAAAGTATAATGTTACTTTTGGTTTTCTCAATGTTTTAATTTTCTAAAAATCTTACTTTCAACTCCAATCAGTTCTTAAACTATAGAAAATACACTTAGATTTTTTAATAAAAAACATATGTAATTATTAGAGAAACTATGTAATTTGGTTAATTAAAACTTTACATTTTTTGGGTTTAGTCGATTATTAATACTATTAATAGTTTTAGTCTAAGTTTCAATTATCACGTACATTTTCGTATTTTTTTCATCTTTAATTCTAAGTGCAATTGAATTTCCAAATTAATGGAAACTATTCATTTAATAAGCATTAAGGGGAGAAGACTCAAAAATTAATGCATAATCGATTCTCTAACTTAATTTGGAATTCAGTGTATCATAAATTCGTATTTGCAAATTATTCAAAATTAGTTTGAATTTATAAACATCAATTTAATCCATACGAAAGTATATATGAATTCAATTTTATGTGGTATCTATTCACATATTTATGCATTGGAATAATGTAGGGGTGTGATATTTTTTAACATATTAATGATCAATATTTTCATTAACCGTTTGCAAACTAAAAGGTTTTTGTGCTATAAATGCTTTTTTTTAAATGAACGAATGTCAAAATGATGATACTTCATATTTTAAAACTACTTTTAGACTATAAGAAATAAACTTAGTTAAAATTTTGTTTTTCATAAATTTAGTAGAAATTGGATAATTTACCAAAAATGTTTATTTTTTTATATAATTGGCGGTTGATATTACAGCAGGCTAATATTTTATTATAGTTTTAAAAGCAATATAATATTTACATTTTAGTTTATGCTTGAAAGGCAACATTATGTATTCAATATATTATTGAACATGATCGTATATTTAAATCAACATGAATAACAATATGATTATGTTATAAATTAGATATCCTGGTGATAATCTGATGTGTAAATGAAGAATATTAAAAGCATTAGTACTGGTATTGGATTAATACTCTAGAATGAGTGTATGTCTATTTCTGATTGAATCTCCGATGAAAAATTATGGTCAATGTTTGCAGCTATGATAGAAAAAAGATAAGGTGAAAGTGAGAAATTATTGAATAAAAAAGAGAAAACTAAACGAAAAATATGTATGAATGTAGTGTTAGTTATTAAGTGACACTGATTTGTCGAAGAAAGAGAGATATGATAGGTGTTTCTATTCAATAAATTATTATAAAGAAATTTAAGAAAACTAACAAAGGTATCTAATGCTTATAACAAAAATGCAACTTTTATTTATGATTTTTGTTGAAAATTAATAGTTTACCTCTATGTAAAAATTGTTTCAACGGATTTTAATTCACAATAAAACTAAGTTAACTTTATCTATTTCTTGCATTTTATAAAATCATTATTTTAGCATACAACATTCTAACTTTCATTTCAATATTTGTTGCTCCTATGCAGATGTAGGTACCTATTTTATAAAATACTTTGTTCTGTATTGTAATGTAAGCATTTATAATAACTTATATTCTAATAATAACAACTTATTTTTCATTGATTTTGCTTTCTTACATCATTTAATCTAATTGTCGTCTTTAATGCAATATTATGTATTATTATCATGCCATATTACGTTACACGAGTTAGAAAATATGGTGTTTCCTAGCTGCCATGCTATTTTTCCTAATTTAATTAATATTATCTATGTAAAAAAGTAGATAAATGCAACTATGTACTACCACATAAGTATCCAATTTTTCTTTTAAAAAGGTAAGGTAATGCAAATGTTGGAATTTCTTTTTTTATTTTGAACAATATTTGGAATATCATTTCACTTAGAGCACACTTTCTACATTTTAGGTTTCGAACGCTGTTATTATAGTGAACAATGTGTGTGTATATATATATATATTCAATTTTATATGTTAAATTAGGATAAAATCATATTAAGCTTATGTCATTCTGACTTTAAAATTAATACCCAATCTTAGTAACGTAATGCTTACCAAGTATAGAATAACAACTACTTGATGTTAATATTTGTTTTATAAAGTCATAATGGTTTAAAAATATTAGTTGTGCCTTTTCGTTCAACATTACCTAAGTAGATTTATCAACAAAATTTTGTTAATAGTGTTTAATAAAAAGCTATGGAAAAAATTACAATTTAAAAGCACACACTTTCATCTTCATATAACAACAAATTCAAAAATAGATTGTAAAATAAATTATATGGCGAACCCGTGTACGTAGCACGGGTTCTGTAACGTCCCGCCTTTTCGTACGTTTTAAATCGACGATAAAGCACACACGTCAGACTTAAACCATACAGAAAGGCGGATTGTTATCGGGTAAATAAGAAAAAGCAAAGAAAGAAAAGAACAAACAGAATCTTGCAGCGGAACGATAGAATATAATAATCAAATATACAATTCATGAAGTTGTTTTAAAAAATATTCGATTATACTCATACAATACATATCAGAGTTAAACATACTAGAAAACAATAAATAATGCAGCGGAATAGTATGAATGTAGTGGAATATAATAAATAATAGTAATACAAATCTTCGTCTTCTTCCTCCAGAATAAAATCTTCAAATCCTGAAATGCTCGGACTGAACCGAGTGAATTGAAAAGACAAAACATTCGCGTCAGAACTAAAAGATCTTATATAAGTTAAATCAACGGTAAAATATGAGTGGAACGGCGTCAGAGATGTTTACGGGATTTGACATCTCCTATCCAGTGTCTAACGTGAGTGCAGTAACTTAAGAGATGCTCGGGATTCACATCTCCTAAGGATCCGTTAAACTATTTACTATATAGTAATATTTCGCTATTATAATAATGTCTATAGTAAAATAAACTTACTTTTAAATAGCGTTAAGGAGTGACCCAATATTCCCCTTAACACATAATAGCCCCAGTAGTCCATCCAATATCATAGTCCCTCCTGATCGGAAAACCACCAGGGGATACCACACGGGCTACGGGAGAAAACCAAACTCGTACTAGGCGCGTTAGGGTAGGTGACATGGCACACAAGGCAATGCCAGAGTAGATATACCAATTACGCACACGGGCTGGTGGTAACGCGTAGCGCGCAGCTACCGCCCACTTCGAGCCACACCACAAATCAAAAATCAAAAGTGGCCACCGTATCAATCCAAAAGTCAGAGTATAATATCGAAGGGATGTGTCTGATAAGAGGGGCTACCTCCTTGGCCCGAGATCGCTCCTGTTTTAGCCACCTTATGCCAACTCACGAGAGTCGGGTCCACGTATATACCTTAATAGAACGTCGCCACATCCTACTTCATTTTGGAATCTCCACCACGTACACGGTTGTTAAAGTGGTTTTCGAAGTTGGCAGAGAGTATGACAACTTCCGATCCCGGTCTCTTCAACAACCAAATGTTATTATAACACCGCGGTCATTTTAAATTTATTTATACTTCAAAACCAGGATATAATATCCATTTCAAAACCATATAAATGCGATATCATTTTCATTTTAAAAACCTAAATCAATATGATATTATTTTTATATAAAAACTCAAATCAATATAATATCATTTTTAAATATATGCTTTTCTAAAACCATAACACTTTCAAAGTTGTAATATTTTGAAACCCACGCTTGAAACATAACCTTTCAAAACATAAAACTCTGAATTTCATAACTTTGAATCATACTACACCGCTTAAATGGCTTAAATATTAAATTATTTTATATAATAAAATAGCTACTTCAATTTCACAAATCAATTCCAAATACAGATTTAAATCCTCATACAAACCATTTCAAATTTAATACGTTTCAAAGCTTAAATATTCAATATTTCAAAACTAAATTTTATAATTCATGTATATACCAAAATCACTTTTAATATTATTTAATTTTGAAATCCTTGCTAAATAAATCCAATATCCTTTAAATAAAACTTCAAATTTCTATAACTGGATATTCCTCAATTTATTTAGACTTGATATATTCACTTAAATCACCTTACCCAAATTAAGTTATAAACCATATTCTTTTAAAATCCCAATTTCAATAAGTTCCAAATGGATTCTTATTAAATATCACTCTTAATTAAATAAAACATCAAATCAAGTTCAGAACTATCTTCTCAACCTTGATTTATAAAAATTAATATAACTCTATATTAAAATATACTTTAAGTAAATACTTATCCATATTCTATTTTAATAAAATCAACTTTATTATTAAATTGTTTTTTTAATACTTTAAACAATTTTATACATAGCTTAAAACGAAGAATTTAACTACATATAAAATAACATTTATAAATATCCAAATCAATATATCATAAAATCATATATTCCTTTACAAACCATAGAAATTTATTCAAAATATTTTTATATATAGACCACGGTGTCTGTATATAATTTTCTACCCTATGGTCAAGTGATACGGATATTTATCATTTCAATCCATAATTTAAAATAAAATACGGTTATATATCATTTCAAACCGCAATCTCGAAAATAAAAAAAATGCATAATAACTTGCAGTTTATAACAACATAAAATACAGCATCCATTCACCCAATATCAATCATCAACCATTTAACACAATCATCATCCAATTCAAACAATAATATCAACATATAACAAATAATAAACAACAGATATTTACTGGCAGCTTAAGTTTAATAATAATTAAATTAACAATTTAACCGGCAGTTTATATGCAAAAATAAATTAATAATAATTTAACTGGCACTTATATGCAATAATAAATTAAATAACACTTTAATCCAATAAATCCAATTTAACTGAGATGATGATTAAAATACGTCAAATAGTCACAAATAAATTTCTAATCACATCAAAAATTAATTTAACAAACATAAGAAATTCTAGAAGTTGTGAGTGGGTTAAAACACTCACCTTTTGAATTTAAATTGAATTTAAATCCAATTTAAACCCAAAATTTGAACAATCTTAGAATTCGTCCAAACCCATGCCAAAATGTTCGAAATTCCAATACAAACCTAGCAGAGAAAACCGCGCGTGAAACGGACCTCGTACGTAAAAGTTATTGCATTAAAACTACTTGAAATTGAAATAAACATAAATAAAATAAAATAAAATAAAATAAAGAAACGTCACTACAGGGGCCACGTCACCATCTTCTTCACCATCGATCACGCGAAACACTATCAGGCCGAAACCCTAGCCGCCACAAACAAATGAAATTTCGCCGCTACCTCAAGCAATACGGCCACGATCCATCACCACCGCTGCTCGAGCTACAACATGCCGACCTCCCCCTGAAGTCGTGACCTCCTCTAGATCATCAGAAATCGAACGGCCACCGCCCCTTTTTAACGCTAAATGCGGCGAACCCTAATGCCTACGACTCAAACGAGCTGCATGGATCGCAAGCACACGATATCCTCTATGTGACTGTACCATCTGATCGTCACATCGTCGTAGATCCGCCGTTGAAATTGACAACTACGTATGAACGGCCGAAACTATTTCGGGAAATTCCGGCCAAACCGTGATCCAAATCAAAAAACCAATCATGGATTTGGGTTGCACTCGTCGAGAGCTTCGATATATAATGTTTCTGAATTTTTTTGAGGAGTTTGAAATTTCAATTTGATTTTTGACTTGCAATTGGATTTGGAATTATCCGCCATTGAAATGAGGAGGTGAAGAGGAATTGTACGCACAAATAAATGAGAAATAGAGGTAGTGTAACAGCCCGCAAATCCGTACCCCTTGAGTCAATACTATTCTACCTAAATCAACTCAAGTTGCACAGAAATACGAACCATTTGGGTTAAAGAAAAAGAGGTAGAAGAAGATAGAAAACAACATCAGAATCTAACCATCGCAGCGGAATAAAATATAATAGATAACAAATGATCTTTACTCAAATCAAATCAAATATCTCTATTTATATATTACATCAACAGAGTACAACAATCACAGCTCAACATCAATGTCATACAAATGGATACACAACAACTCAACACAGCGGAAATATATATATACAAGTACGAGAGTACGTGTCGTCATCCAGCTCGTCTCCTGAGCTCCACAACATCATATCCTGTATCCTATAATACTCGGTCTGACCCGAGCATTACAGTTAAATAACACCCGAGTCAGTCTGGAATACCAGCGTGAGAAAATCACACCCATTTGATTATTAAAGTTTCAAAAATCCTTTGAAAACAAAAGCATCTCATAAGACCACGCCACAAATAAACATGTCGGGTTTTTACCTTACGATAGCTAAAACACTTTTTATTTCAGCTACTAGCCACAGAGTGCGTAATACAAACAAAACTCGTAAAAGGCTCGTAGGGAGAATGGATTTCCAACTAATGACTAGGCACTGGGGTACCACCTGTCACAGTACGGGGCCTAGATCACCGTACCGAGGAGTACGTCCGCTCCCCTGCAACACAAGGCCAGGACTACCCCTTACTGGATAATCCCGAGTGAGATCACCCCGCGGTTGGGATCAACAACCGCCCACTAAGCCGAAACAAAAAGGGACATCTAGACAAGAATGACCTCACCCTGCTTGGGTGCTATCCACGTAGCCTTGCTGCATAACCCCTGATTTTCAGTCATTCCCATTAGATGAGGCTTGAGGCTAAGCGTTACCTTTAAGAACATATCCCTTAGAATGCCCATAGTCCACCTGACGATGTTTACGAAAGCATTCATCCATACAAGTCCGTCCCGGGTTCGAACGGAACCGAAGGCACTATTCCTACTACATCCATTTTAGAAATATCCTCTGGATTAGTAGCGACTAGCCCTTGCACGTCACTATTCCATCTTCGAATCCAAACTCGTTTTTCACGAAACGTACAAACCGGATCGAAGTGGTTTCGAGAAATAAATCTCGATCCCGGTCTCTTCGAAACGATCAACGCATTTTTGTCCAATATTGATAGTCGATTATTTAACTATTAATTAATATGCATAAACATCCATCAACCAATAAATAATTCCCCCAATCATTTATTTATCTCAAAATATCTGTACAAGATATATTCTCACTTTCAAATCTTTTTAAAAACAGTTTTCAAACTATCTTCCATTTTCTCATAATAAATTCTGAATATTTTCGTTTCCACTGGAATCACCAAGCACAAAACTTTAGATTTTTAAAATAATTTAAAAACACTTTATTGTAAAATATGTTAAACATTTAATTTAGAAAAATTTACTTTAATACTTAATTTATAATAATACTTTAAACAAAAGACCAAATCATTCTTTAAATAATTGTTACGATCATAGATTAACAAATTACTTACTTTAGAATTTACTTTGAAATAATTAAACTAGAACTACTTCAATAATTGATTAAAAATATATACTATATGAATATTTGAAAATAAGGTTACTTTATAAATATATAAACTAGATTTTCATCTTTAAAACAGAATTAATAAGTTACTCTTTATAAATTATTACTACGGTAATAGATTTGAATAAATATTTACTTTAGAATTTAAACATTTAGAAATAATAAATTTCCAAGAACATACTTTTTAAACAACATTAAAACCTTTATTTTATTTTAAAAACTTACTTTGAAAACGTACTTGGCTATCCAGAGAAATATACTTCTCTTCACAACCTTTAAAAATAAATCACTATTTATTCTTAAACAGATTTTTTTTTCTCATTCCTTTAATAAATTCCCACCTTGAACTTATTCTTCCAAATATCCAATTTCAAACACTTAAATCAATTTCCAAATTGATTTCCAATTTACTTCATTTTGAAATAAATTTCTTTAGTTACTCAATTCATTTCAAAATTCATTAAGTATGGACTTAATTATTGTTGTTATTATTATTTTCCATTTGATTTTAAAACTTTTAACTAAAATATACAAATTCCAGATTTTTCCCAATTTCTTCTTTATCCTTTCCATAATCTAAATCTTAACTTTTAAATAAATGGTTTGTTCTCTTTAAAAATAACACTGAAGATTAACATTCATTAACTCTCGGTTAATTCAAATTTCGCTTTCCATATCTAAGATTTGTTTATTAGAATTTTTAAAGTCACTTTATTGCTTTTTCAAATTCATTCTTTAAAGTTATTCTATAATTATTTTACTTACAATCCACTTCTTTTATTTCTTTCCAAAATTCAATTTATATATTTTTATGGTAATTCGTTATACCCAATTATATCCAATCAAATCATAGCATTCAATATTCCACTATAATTCATCATAGAATATTAATATAATCACAACTGAGGGTATTAAATAATTTAAATAAATGTTGAGGGATCCAGTTGGATCTCTCCACCCTGTTTTCTCTGCATCCACAGATGTTAGCACAATAATACACCAATTTCAAAATATACCATACTATAGCATATCAATCAACTCAACCATTCAACAATTATTTAAATTTAATCACTTAAATTTAAATTTAAACCGAGTGAGATTAACTCACCTTTGATTATTAATTTCAGTCCGATCCAAACTGGCTATTTCCTTCCCGATTTCAGACCTAGTACGGACATTTGATGATTTTTATTAACATTCGAATAAATCGACCATTAAATTTTCGTATATAAATTTAATTATCCAATGATTTTATCCCAAACTAATAATTTAATTTTAAGCTGATTTCCTTTTTATAAAATATTTTTAGTTCCTAAAAGAATTCAATAAGTTAATATCTTCATCATACATTATTAACAATAGACTGGTTAGTGAAGATGTGTGTATATATATTTTTAAATAGATAAGTTTAATTATACATATTTACTTTAAACTCATTCACTTAAAAATTCGTTTATATAAATCTAAAATCTAATTTATATAACTTCTTTCCAATATTCAAAATTCCTATCTATTATCCAAATTTTATCTATATCCTATTTCCTGTTTCTAACTATATTTTTAACATGTATGTATATGTTTTTTTTATGTTTTTTCTCTCTTTTTTTAAATAACATAAAAAAAATTAGTTACTGTAAAATTTATATATATTCTTATACCCAGCAGAATAACTAAAATCAAAGACCAAATCGATACGCAATATTCAGATCAAAAATCACCTACAAATATGCTGTCGCCACCGCCTATTTCCATCGCAACTCGTCCCACCGTCGAGTCGAAATCACGAACCCTAGCTCCATGTAACCCTCAACCATCGCGACGACACGTCCCCTACCCTAGCGCCCTTCGAATTACCGCCAATGAACGAGAAGCCCTAGACGATCGCCCAAGCCACGTCGCTGCCACGCGTCGAAGTCGCCTCCAATCATGAGATCAGGTCGCGAGCAATCTTCGAAGGAAACTGAGCTGTTCGAATTGATCTAGCTCAGCTCGATTTCGATTCACCTTGATATAGAAATTGAAGCCAGAAAGAAAAAGGCTTCGGCCATGGATTGTTCTGTTCGGGAATAACGATTTTTTTCCTTTTTTTTTAAACGATAGGCTCGAAACAGAAGAAAGAGAAACACGTTTATAACCCTCGTTCATTAGCTTATGAACAACGGCAACTCTTCTTTTTATTATTTTTGTTATTATTATTATTATTATTTTCTTTTCTCTCGCTTGCGATTTAAAAAAAAACGAGGGGACACGATTTTTAGTGGTGTATACAAGAAGCTTGACGAATTAAATTAAATTTCATCCTATTATCAAATAAATAATGAGATTTGAATTAAAGTTAAAATAAACTTTTAAATCTCTAAAATCGATTAATTATCCCGATTTTAAATGCTCAAAAATTCCGGGTCGTCACAGGTAGGCCCGTTCTGACTCCGGAACGAAACTGGGTCAACCCATATATCAAAATAGATGTTTTAAAATATTTTAAATGTAATGGAAAAAGTTTCAAGTCCAAATTCCATCGTATGAATAAGTTATGACAAAATCAAATTATTTCAAATTGATTTCACTTTCATTGATTTTAAGGCGTTTCAAGCCCATACGATCAAACGACAAGCCCGATCGCTACAAAACTTAAAATCCTACAATAATTCACCGATACGGATCTGATGAAACTGGTTTTGTTGAAATCCGAGTTAGTGGCCAAAATTGCTATTTTTACATTAAATAAATAAATAAATCCAATTTTTAATTTCAACTCTATAATTGACCATTTTTATCACTTTCATATTTCTTAATCATTTATACGAATTTTAAACAAATTTAGATGTCAATTCAAAGTTAAATTTATTTACCCATTACCGTAAGTAATTTCAATTTTAATAAATTCATTAATTAAATTGAAATTCCAATAAATCCATCGATTTGATTTTAAAATCTTGCTACTCAATCCACTATCCCCAATCAGCTAAAATTAACATTGGTTTATGGTTTATTTCATTATTATCCTCAAATTTCATCTAAATCTCCATTTATGTAATATTTAAATATTTAATTTCATTTAATTGCAATTAATCCTATTGCCATAAATTAAATTCCAATAAATTAATAAATCTTGCCTTCCGTCCTTTTATTTCAACTAATTATCATATTATGAATAAAATTTACATCATTCCCAATTATTACCTTAATTTACATTAACGTAACATTTTATTTAGATTTATTGCAATTGATTACCCGTTTGAATTTAATAGACTAAATAAATGGTTAACTTATAATAATTGTTGCCACCAACTCTTAAACATATTTATATAAGTTATCAATTCCAAACAATTACATACAGAACATTGATTTTATTCAATCACTATTTATTCATTATTAATTAATTGATTAATTCAATATTTACATTTATTTTTCTTATATTATTTATTACCAAATATTCCTATTTACAATCAACTAAAACCTTGCAATTGTTTCAATCAAATGGGATTGCATTGAATTAATTATTTATTTATTAACCTACATTATCATTCTTACATTTCATTCTCGTTATTAATCCATTATTACCAAATAGATAAAATTAACTTTATTGCTTTAAATTGAAATTTAATTACCAAATTTCATTTAACACTCTAAATAAATAAATAACATATATTAGTTATCACCTATTTACTTTTCTTAAATTTAAAAAGTTTATTACTTACCATTAACACTGTATTATTTCATTAATTCAACAATTACACTTGTTTTACTCCTATTCCCATTATAACTAAGTCATAACTTTTAAATTATTTTATTTAATTGGAATTTCATTAAAATTCATTAATTATTAACTTTAATTAACCATGTTATGTTTCCTCTTAGTTATTTTCATTATTATATCACAACTTTTATTAATAATTCAATTTTTTTTATTTTCATCAATATTAAATTTCAAAAATTTTATTAAATTAACAATTTTAATTATCGAAAATTTACGGATCGTTGCACTCTCCCCCACTCAAAACTTTTCGTCCCCGAAAAGGAAAAAAGAGGGAAAAGAAGAATTAGGAAATTAATATATCTTACTTAAAACATTAAATATATAAACAAATAAATTTACAAAATTTCTATTTTAAATAAAATATGCCAATCTTATAACTATTAAATCTTTTTATACTCAAATAAATAAAGTTTGGAAAACATTTTTCAAAACAAAAAATTCTAAGTCCGAAATTTACGGAAAATTTCGGCAGAGTCTGCTTTGTACAGAGAGGCTCGGGAGAAAATATAATATCAAAAATAACAATATACAACATATATTTTCCACAATAATATATATCCCAACCCGGGAAAATAATATATTAACGCTATAAACCGTAATCCGAAAACGTACCTATTTATCGGGCAATTTATACTTAATTATGAAACCAAAAGCAGTAGCCATTGCTTCCATAACCTGTATTTCACTTATATAATCCATAAAGAGTTAATAATTATATAAAATGAAATATTTAAAGTTGTTTCAACCATAAACAAACAAATCAATACAAACAATAATCACTTGCAACAAGGCATACAACCATCACTTAGAATCAACACAAATCAATCATCCATTCATATCAAACAAAACAGGTAGCTGTTCGGGTTCAAAACTTTAAATTGTACAGAATGAAGAATAAACTACTAAGCGCACCATTTATTCAACAATATCTGATGAAGCTAAATAGATTATTCATAGAACCAACCAATTTTAAAGTATCCTTACCCAAACAACCATAAACCAAAACAAACAACATATTTAGTTTATCCTTATTAATTCCATTCATACATTTGTTGTTTGATTTCTCTTTTTCATTCATATAATGGTTTATCTTTTTAATTTACATTTATTTCTTACAAATTTATTTAGAAATAACTTCAACTTATTTACTTAAGTGTAAAATTTCTTACTTACAATACTTACCTTCTATTATATTTAATTAGTAGTATTTCGATTATACTTAAGTTTATAACAACTACAACACCAAATTCTTATTTATTAAAGAATTTCATTCAATGCTTTCATTATTTCAAATTTTACTTGTAAAATTCCCTATTACATTTTCTTTTAACATTTTAACTTTTTATAGTTGGTAAGTTATATCTATGTTAAAGAACGCAATTGACAATTATACAAGTTTATCTTATTTCTTTTAATTAATTTAATGTTCAAAAATCATATCTTTTGTTTTATAGGTTACAATTTCAACTTCTTAAAATTTCGTTTATAACTTAGCATTAGATTCTATTATTTCATTTATAGGTTTCCATTATTAGTTAAATTCCATTTCACTAATCTAATTGAAACTATCAATTAACGGAAACTTAAGAATTAAATAATGGGTTAAATTTCAAATCATTTTAAAATAATAGATAAATGTATATACTTACACTTTAAATATCCAATTATATTTAAAACAATTTAAAATTTATATTTGTTTATCAAAATAAATCTGTAGTAAAACTACTACAGTGGCCTTCCCACTAAGAAACTCGAAAATGAATGTCCATGATGCGTGCAATCATCATCGAAATTATTTTCCAACGACCGAGAGGGGAGTACAGAACTTATTTCTTTTCCAAATTTTCTTTAAAACAATTCTTTCAAATTATATTGAAATATTTATATCAGAAAATACTTCTAAATATTATTATTATTATTATTATATTCCAAAATCATTCAAAAGAAATTTTCAAAACCCGGAACTTAGATTTTTAAATTTCCAATTTTCATTTATTTTATTTCTTTTCAAATCTTATTTCCAACCTATGCTTATAGATTTCACTACCTAACAACCAATATATTACAATCAAATATATCCTTTATAAAAAAAATTATTTTATATATATAGAAATATAATAGGCAAAATTATTTCATTCACCTATATTCAAAACAAAAATTGTGTCGGTCTGTCCTACTAAGTATTTAGAAACCCCTATTGATGTCACAGCGTCCCATGCACCAATTAGAATTTATAAATATAAAACGGAACAGATTAACACAATATTAAAACCTTTTTATAACACTAACAAATACGCTCTCTCATATATATACTCTCAGCGACTCATCATAAGGTATTACTGCCCTATTAATAAAGAGTCAGACCCCACAAAGCTAAGGTTTATCGATAAACCAAAGCTTTGATACCAGATGTAAGGTCCCGCCTTTTCGTACGCTTTAAATCGACGATAGGCCACACACGTCAAACTTAAACCATACAGAAGGGCGGATTGTTATGGGGTAAATAAGAAAAAACAGGGAAAGAAAAGAACAAACAGAATCTTGCAGCGGAAGGATAAAATATAATAATCAAATATACAGTTCATGAAGCTGTTTTACAAAATAATCGATTATACTTATACAATACATATCAGAGTTACACATACCAGAAAACAATAAATAATGCAGTGGAACAGTATGAATGTAGTGGAATATAATTAATAATAGCAATACAAATCTTCGTCTTCTTCCACCAGAATAAAATCTTCAAATCCTGAAATGCTCGGACTGACCCGTGCGAATTGAAAAGACAAAACACTCGAGTCAGAACTAAAAGATCTTATGTAAGTTAAATCAATGGTAAAATATGAGTAGAACGGCGTCAGAGATGTTTACGGGATTTGACATCTCCTATCTAGTATCTAACGTGAGTGCAGTAACTTAAGATATGCTCGGGATTCACATCTCCTAAGGATCCGTTAAACTATTTACTATATAGTAATATTTCGCTATTATAATAGTGTCTATAGTAAAATAAACTTACTTTTAAATAGCGTTAAGGAACGACCCAATATTCCCCTTAACGCTTAATAGTCCCAGTAGTCCATCCAATATCATAGTCCCTCTTGATCGAGAAGCCACCAGAGAATACCACACGGGCTACGGGAGAAAATCAAACTCGTACTAGGCGCGCTAGGGTATGTGACACAACACACAAGGCAATGCCAGCGTAGATATACCAATTACGCACACGGGCTGGTGGCAACGCGTAGCGCGCAGCTACCGCCCACCTCGAGCCACACCCCAAATCAAAAATCAAAAGTGGCCACCGAATCAATCCAAAAGTCAGATATAATATCGAAGGGATGTGTCCGACAAGAGGGGCTACTACCTTGGCCCGAGATCGCTCCTGTTTTAGCCATCTTATGCCAACTCACGGGAGTCGGGTCCACGTATATACCTTAATAGAACGTCGCCACCATCCTACTCCATTCTGGAATTTCCACCACGTACACGGTTGTTAAAGTGATTTTCGGAGTTGGCAGAGAGTATGACAACTTCTGATCTCGATCTCTTCAACAACCAAACGTTATTATAACACCGTGGTCATTTTAAATTTATTTATACTTCAAAACCAGAATATAATATCCATTTCAAAACCATATAAATGCGATATCATTTTCGTTTTAAAAGCCCAAATCAATGTGATATTATTTTTATATAAAAACCCAAATCAATATAATATCATTTTTCAAATATATCCTTTTCTAAAACCATAACACTTTCAAAGTTATAATATTTTGAAACTAACGCTTGAAATATAACCTTTCAAAACATAAAACTCTGAATTTCATAACTTTGAATCATAACTACACCGCTTATATGGGTAAATATTAATTTACTTTATATAATAAAATAACTACTTCAATTTCACAAATCAATTCCAAATACATATTTAAATCCCCAAATAAACCATTTCAAATTCAATACGTTTCAAAGCTTAAATATTCAATATTTCAATACTAAATTTTATAATTCATATATATACCAAAATCACTTTTACTATTATTTAATTTTGAAATCCTTGCTAAATAAATTCAATATCCTTTAAATAAAACTTCAAATTTCAATAACTGAATATTCCTCAATTTATTTAGACTTGATATATTCACTTAAATCACCTTACCCGAATTAAGTTATAAACCTTATTCTTTTAAAATCCCAATTTCAATAAGTTCCAAATGGATTCTTATTAAATATCACTCTTAATTAAATAAAACCTCAAATCAATTTCAAAACTATCTTCTCAACCTTGATTTATAAAAACTAATATAACTCTATATTAAAATATACTTTAAGTAAATACTTATCCATATTATATTTTAATAAAATCAACTTTATTATTAAACTTTTTTTATACTTTAAACAATTTTATACATAGTTTAAAACGAAGAATTTAACTATATATAAAATAACATTTATAAATATCCGAATCAATATATCATAAAATCATATATTCCTTTACAAACCATAGAAATTTATTCAAAATATTTTTATGTATAGACCACGGTGTCTGTATATAATTTTCTACCCTATGGTCAAGTGATACAGATATTTATCATTTCAATCCGTAATTTAAAATAAAATACAGTCATATATCATTTCAAACTGAAATCCCGAAAATAAAAAATGCATAATAACTTGCAGTTTATAACAATACAAAATACAGCATCCATTCACCCAATATCAATCATCAACCATTTAACACAATCATCATTCAATTCAAACAATAATATCAACATATAACGGATAATAAACAACAGGTATTTACTGGCATTTTATGTTTAACAATAATTAAATTAACAATTTAACTGGCAGATTATATGCAAAAATAAATTAGTAATAATTTAACTGGTAGTTATATGCAATAATAAATTAAACAACACTTTAATCCAATAAATCCAATTTAACTGAGACGATGATTAAAATACGCCAAACAGTCACAAATAAATTTTTAATCACATCAAAAATTAATTTAACAAACATAAGAAATTTTAAAAATTATGAGTGGGTTAAAACACTCACCTTTTGAATTTAAATTGAATTTAAATCCAATTTAAATCCAAAATTTGAACAGTCTAATTCATCCAAACAAGCACCAAAATGTCCGAAATTCCAATACGAATCTAGCAGAGAAAACCACGTATGAAACGGACCTCGTATGTAAAAGTTATTGCATTAAAACTAGTTGAAATTGAAATAAACATAAATAAAATAAAATAAAATAAAATAAAGAAACGTCACTACAGGGGCCACGCCATCATCTTCTTCACCATCGATCACGTGAAACACTATCAAGCCGAAACCCTAGCCGCCACAAATAAATGAAATTTCGCCGCTACCCCAAGCAATACGGCCACGATCCTTTACCACCGCTGCTCGAGCTACAACGTGCCGACCTCCCCCTGAAGTGGCGACCTCCTCTAGATCATCAGAAATCGAACGGCCATCGCCCCTTTTTAATGCCAACTACGGCGAACCCTAACGCCTATGACTCAAACGAGCCGCATGGATCTCAAGCACACGACCTCCCTACGTGACTGTACCATCTGATCGTCGCCTCTTCGTAGATCCGCCGTTGAAAACGAAAACTACATATGAACGGCCGAAACTATTCGGGAAATTCCAGCCAAACCATGATCCAAATCGAAAAACCAATCATGGATTTGGGTTACGCTCGTTGAGAGATTCGATATATAATTTTTCTGAATTTTTTTGAGGAGTTTGGAATTTCAATTTGATTTTTGAATTGCAATTGGATTTGGAATTGTCCGCCATTGAAATGAGGAGGTGAAGAGGAATTATACACACAGACAAATGAGAAAAAGAGGTAGGCTAGGGTTTATAGCAGGGTATATATAGGTAAGCTGAAAATAGAATAGACCGGATCTATTTGATATACGTTTGAACGATAAATGGCCCGAAAAGCCCGTTCTGACTCCGGAACAAAATTAGGTCAACCCATATATCAAAATAAATGTTCTAAAATATTTTAAACGCAATGGAAAAAGTTTCAAATCCAAATTCCATCGTATGAAGAAGTTATGACAAAATCAATTTATTTCAAATTGATTTCAATTGATTTCAGATTCATTGATTTCAAGGTGTTTCTAGCCCATACGATCAAACGACAAGCCTGATCGCTACGAAACTTGATATCCTACAATAATTCACCGATACGGATCCGATGAAATTGGTTTCGTCGAAATCCGAGTTAGTGGCCAAAATGGCTATTTTTACATTAATTAATTAATTAATTAAACCCAATTTTTAATTTCAACTCTATAATTGATAATTTTTATCACTTTTATATTTCTTAATCATTTATACGAATTTTAAACAAATTTAGATGTCAATTCAAAGTTAAATTTATTTACCCATTACAGTAAGAAATTTCAATTTTAATAAATTCATTAATTATCGATTGAAATTACAATAAATCCATTGATTTGATTTTAAAATCTTGCTTTCAATCCATTATCCCCAATTAGCTAAAATTAACATTGGTTTATAGTTTATTTCATTATTATTCTCAAATTTCATATAAATCTCCATTTATGTAATATTTAAATATTTAATTTCATTTAATTGCAATTAATCCTATTACCATAAATTAAATTCCAATAAATTAATAAATCATGCCTTCCATCCTTTTATTTCAACTAATTATCATATTATGAATAAAATTTACGTTATTCCCAATTATTATCCTAATTTACATTAACGTAACATTTTATTTAGATTTATTGCAATTGATTACCCATTTGAATTTAATAGACTAAATAAATGGTTAACTTATAATAATTGTTGCCACCAACTCTTAGACATATTTATATAAGTTATCATTTCCAAACAATTACATACAGAACATTGATTTTATTCAATCACTATTTATTCACTATTAATTCATTGATTAATTCAATATTTACATTTATTTTTCTTATATTATTTATTACCAAATATTCATATTTACAATCAATTAAAACCCTGCAATTGTTTCAATCAAATGGGATTGCATTGAATTAATTATTTATTTATTAACTTGCGTTATCATTCTTACATTTCATTCCCGTTATTAATCCATTATTACGAAAGAGATAAAATTAACATTATTGCTTTAAATTGAAATTTAATTACCAATTTCATTTAACACTCTAAATAAATAAATAACATATATTAGTTGTCACCTATTTACTTTTCTTACATTTAAAAAGTTTATTACTTACCATTAACACCGTATTATTTCATTAATTCAATAATTACACTTGTTTTACTCATATTCCCATTATAACTAAGTCATAACTTTTAAATTATTTTATTTAATTGGAATTTCATTCAAATTCATTTATTATTAACTTTAATTAACCCCGTTATGTTTGCTCTTGGTTATTTTATTATTATATCGCAATTTTTATTAATAATTCACAATTTTTTTATTTTCATGAATATTAAATTTCAAGATCTTATTAAATTAGCAATTTTAATTATCAAAAATTTACGGGTCGTACAGGTTCGCACTATTTTTTGGAATACAATGTTAGATTTCAATGGTATGATATTCCATATTTAAGTGGATTTTGGAGATATTTGAGTGAAGGTAGAATTATGACTCAAAGACATTGCCCCTTTTATAGATTTTACGGATTTGGTAGAGTGATTACTTACTTATTTTATCGCCTTAAAGAAGGCAACAAATTATCTACATGGAAAGGATTTATTTTAAAAGATGGAGTAATCAAATGTTGATTAATGAAGGTGTTTGTACCAAAATTGGGCACAACACTCTTCGGATGTATTTGAAGAGATAAAATGAAAAATATAAATGGAATGAGAAAGATTTAACAAACACACCAATCGAAAAATAGGAAAAGCGCACAGAAACACACAGATTTAGAGTGGTTCGGCGTATGGCGTACATCCACTATGTAATGGCTGACTTTTATTGATTTTTGCTTGCTGGTTACAAAGAGTTACAGCAGTATAATCCAAGTACAATGACATTTTCGACAGAGTCTGGACATAAAAGAGCCAAAAATTCCTTTTTCAGTAGGTCCTAGGCTTCATTTATAGGCGTAGACATCAAATATCTCGCTCAGATCTCGGAAGACCTCTTCCCTCACATGGGTAGGCCTACGTGATCGATCCCCCATTGTTTGGACTCGATCCATGATCGATACGAATGAAATTCATATCGATCAAGATTTTTCCAATTGAGTCGAAATCGATCATGAACATCCTGAGGTTGAACGCAAGCTCCTGTGAAAATTTGGTGGCATTTACACTTGTAGATCTCGAGTTATGATCGATGCAAGTTTGGATTTTTTTTTGAAGGCTGTTAAGTTCGCATCGCTTCTGTGCACGTGATGACCGATGACGTGTCGCTAGCTTTTAGGATCGATCCACTTTTCATGCCGAGTGATTAGTCTTCCACTTTTACATGCTTTGTTCGTATCGATATGGAGTATTCTTTCCGTATTGATGATTTGTAACCGCTTCGTATCGATAAGAATCCGTCTATTTCGTACCGATAACCTAGATGCTATTTCATATCGATTATTACACACATCCTTCGTATCAATATCCTTAGTGGCAAGTTTTATATCGATTGTTGGCTGATCGATACGAGTTGAGTTGATGATGAGACCGGTGTGAAATACATATGGATGAGATTGATACGAAAACGTTGCTTATTGATGGATACGAACCGATGGATACGAACCGATGCTTAACCGATGGATACGAACCAATGCTTACCTGATGGATACGAACCATTGCTTACCTGATGGACTCGAACTGACGGATGTTTGTTGGATACGACTGAGATTTCCTGGATGGATACGAAAGAAAGCGATGCGAAGGAGGCAGAATGGTGGATACAAATGAGCTGATTTCCTTGGTTTGCATCAATCATACCTTGAGCATACGAACTCTGATTGACTTAAAATTTGGAACACTGGCTTTCATACCTTTGTTTTTCAGGTCATGTTAATTGTAGCTCGATCTTAATTCAGGAAAATTTTAGCAGCATCCATAGCGAACCTGTGTATAACCATTTTTTGTGATGAATTGTCTCTGATTTCGAGTCAATTCTTTGGTGTCACAGCCTTGCCAAAAAGCAGGATAACATTTGCCTTCCAAATTACGTCTTGTGAAGACATGAGGTGCCTTGAGAAGCTGCAATATTCATTTTGAAAAGTTCCAACTGACTTGTTGAACGGTTGTTGTCTCCACATCGAAGGTCACATCGAAAGATGTAACCTTCGATTAATCCTTTGTAATACAAATAATGAACTATTGACTGTCAATTGTTGTACTGTGCACTGTTGCAATCGAGTATTGAATGATAGCAAACTGTTGTTCATTGTCGTAATTGCCATAAGGTGATCATTCAACTCCTTGTGAGTTTGAAAATTGGATGGCAGTCCAACATACATGCATGTATGTTAACCTGACTCAGGTTAACGTTCTTACGTTCATGAGTCGTTTTTAGTTCAGTCTTTTTTGTATCGAATCTCATATCGATCCTCTCTTGCATCGATGTGAAATTCAAGTTGTAACGACGCTTGATGGTCATTTTTAGAGTACCTCCTCGTATCGATCCTCTCCTGGATCGACATTGAGAAGTTGAAAAATCTTCTTCGTATTGATGGTGATCAATATAAATTTGGTTGGAGTCTCAATGTAGTTCATATCGATGGATACGAATCTCAGAGTCTTTTTATAAAGGGATATGAAACTAGCACTTCGTATCGATGGAGTGCTGATGGGTTGGAATGGTCCAAACATGTTTCTTTTATCTCATTCGTATCGATGCATACAAATTTTTGTGGGCTTTAGGTTGATGGACACGAACAAAACATATTGTATTGAGGGATGTGATCCCCGATGATCTCCAAAATGATGGATACGAGGTTGTGATTACGTATCGATGGACTTATGATGGATACGAACTGTCCAACTGGTCCACCGAGTATTATTCATATCAAAGGAGATGAACTTCTGCGGTCCTTGAAATGATGGATATGAAATTTTCTCCTTGTACTGATGAATCATCGATGGATTTGAACGGCCATGCTTTAGATTGATTCTGGTCAATGGTTACGAATGGCCAATGCAGAAGGATCGATTCGAACAATGCTTCGTATCAATGACATGGGGGACCGCTTTGAACCGGTTGGCATAACTAGGAGACGAACCGTTTTTCCTTCTTGGTTTCATATCCATATAACTATGTTTTATACTTGGCCAATTTTTTATCCGCTTTTACTTTTCATCTTGTCTTCGTATTGATTGAGAAACCGAGAAATAGAAATTGCCTCCATCCAAACTAATACACCTCCTTAATCCCTCGAATCTACTTTTCAATCTAGGTAATTAGTCAATGCATTCATGCTAGAAATGATAAGACCCAAGTTTCAACGATAATTTTTTCAAAGTCGCAGCCTATTCCGGCGTTGTTGATGCCGGAGTTGGGTGAGAGCGAGGTCGAGGAGCAAATAGTGGCATTTAGGCTATTTGGAAGAGAAGAAGTGTGGAGGAATACGAGGGCGGTGTTCGTGCGATGACGGATGAAAGATGAATTTGTGTCGATCTGGGCTAAAAACATTATATGATCTGGGTGACAGTACTTTGTGACGAAGAATTGAAAGCCTTCGCATCGATCAACGATGGATTTTTGTGTTGGGACGATCGATACGAAGGATGCAGGACGATCAATACAAAGGCTTGCACCTACTAACCGATATGAGGGTGGTGCACATGATCGATATGAAATTGATGGTGCCTGATCGATATGAATCGCCTGCCAGGGGACCGATACGAATGGATCTCTGATGATAAATTCGAACTTGCATATTTTATGGATACGAATTGCCTCCTTGATCGATACGAATTGGAATCTTGGTAAACGATTCGAGTCGAATCTTGATGGATTCGAAGCACTTTGTACACTTGAACATATGACTCCGATGAGCTTCTGCCTTGCGTAATTGGAGTTTACCATTTCACTGCATATTTGACTACCTTTCAAAGCTCGTTAATGGAAGTATAACTTAACCAAATCTGATGAACATTAACTAGGATCGATCTCTAAAGTCTTAATGGCACGGTTGTGGTGGTCTACGATGACGGTCGCTCTGGTCGAATCTCGAAATCTTATCGTTTGAACATTTTCTCAACTTCTGTAGAATTTCTTAAGTATTATGTGGCACTGCTTTGCACAATACATTCATGCACTTCACATTGGGGGTAAATACGGGCTTATTATCATCTAATGATGGTTTTTACTGAGTTGATTAGCTATGGAACCCAGGAGTTCACAACAGCAGGAGGCTCAAAGTTCACCTCCTCCGATAATAGAGATGCTGGCCATTGCGGCCAAAGTTATATGTCCAGCTCCTGGAGAGTTACTAGGAGCAATCTTTATTGCGAATCCATAGGATTCTGTACCATCCAATGTCTTCGAAGATATGTTGGGGAGAATCTACTTAAGACATGGTCTACCACAAGATGACGTTTTGCTACTAGGACCGAATGACAGGACACACTCTCCCCTAGAAGGATTCACTACTTTTAATGGACATTCATGCACAGTTAGAACACTTTCTCCATTTAACCAATATATTCGAGAAGTGTTAGCTTTCTTTGGGATCGCTCCGTCACATCCAAACGGATATGCGTTGCTGAATAGTTTATTCATTGTTTTTACGGAGCATCTCCTACGGCCCCCGACTCCGGAGGAAGTCAGATTCTTGTTCAATGTCAAGAGTCGGGGAGATAACTCCTCATTCATATTCCTAGAGATAGTCAAGAATTGTCAAGTGGTGACTGGATCATGGAGCAGGATTAGCTACTTCAAGATGGAGTGGTTCTATGTTCGATGCCCACCAGGGTTTGCTAGACGGTGGTTAGTTAGACGTAAGTGTCGCAATTTCTCCAGTGGCTAACGAGATAGTCGTAATCGACATTGAATCCAATAGTTTCTTTCCTCTACAGCTATAATTCCATGACCCAAAGTTGTCCAATTTAAAGAAATAGTGCGGATTCTTCAAGAGGTGCCTGGTGGGATGAGAAAGATTGACTTGGTGCCGACAGATTAAAATTTGAGGGTCGTTGGACTAATTGATCAAAACTAGAGCATAAGACTTGAGGGATCTTGCAGAGCAGCCCCAACAAGAGGGGCTAAGCGTTGAGCATCTGGGATTGTAATAGCTGAGGAGAGTGATGAAGAAGGTACGCCCATTGAAGATGAACCCGTAGTCGGGCCCTCGGATAGTCCTCGACATTTGGAGGGGAAGAGGAAAGGCAAGGCAGTTGCTCATAAGCTTCATAAGTCTTTAAGATGGAAATTCCTGTTAATGTCTCTGCCAGTTACCCGTGTTATTATCTTGGAGGCTTCTCCCTCACAAATGGAGAATCCCTTCAAAGGACTCGTTGATATTCCAATCCAGGACTATGTGTCACTCCAACAAGACACTGGATTGGATGGGCTCCACATCGCTTTAGATTTAGGCGAGTCACTTCTTATGAGTATGGCCAACACAACCGGTTGGTCGGGGGGTTTTGCACATGCATACATACACTTTCACGGCACTACACGATTTCCACTCATAAGCTATGCATTTCTGGAGATTGCCGATTCTGCTTCTCTTTATATTTACGGATACGATGACAAGGCGGGAATCCATGCTCGGTAGCCTTCGCATGGCACACCAGTCATCTAGTTCATATTATGAGTCCCGCAGAAGGAAGGCTGGTAGAGACCGCAAACACGGCTATTATATCCAGGAGCGTTACGAAAGGTAGAGGGATAGAGAAAGATAATATAAGCATCTCCCGATCACACTCCCCACCACCTCGAGCCCAAACAAAACCTTCTCATCATGGCAAACAACCCTTGGAACCTTCACGCCAAAGATCGCCTGCTCAAGTACCAAAGTCCTGTTCACAGCATAGGAGGATGAAAACCGAAACTCCCATTATTATTGAGCATGCTGTTGCAGAACCTAGGGAGGGGGCGATCAGAATTGCCTAGCTAAAAAAAGATTTTCCAAACGTCTGTTTTGATGGCTTTTTCTTTCCTTCGCATCTAAAGAGAATTCTAGTCGAGGCTGAATAGACAATGCATGACTATATCCATGGCGTTTACAGCCAGTACCGGGAATGGATGAAGACCGCGGACAAAGCATCGGCGACGGCCTTCGAGCGGGCGAAAACAATTGAGAAATTAGGAACTAATCTCGCTTAAAAGGACTGCATAATTCAGGTGCTTCATGATGAGAGCAACTCCTCCAAAAATTCAGAGATAGAGGCCAATACAAGGGTTGATGAGGCTACTCAGCAAATAAAAGAGATGAGGCGGACACACCTAGCCCTAGTTGAGGAGATGGGGGCATCGGACTACCATAATCATTGCCGAACACGACGGGTGCTTAAAGAGCTTGAAGAGCTTAAGGCCAAATTTGCTGAAATCGTCAAGGAGAAAGATGATGCAAATTAAGCTGCCAAGAAGCATGTGAAATAGGCTGTTGTGCTTAGGGAAGAGAGGGGTGCGGCAACTTAAAATTCAGGAAGCCGAAGCTCGGGTTGAGAATGAAGTGAAGATGGTCGAGACCAGGTTGGAGGCCGATATGAAAGATCTTCTTATCACATACAATGCTAATGTTCTGAAGCAATGAAACCTAACCTGGCTCGATAATTATCCATTACACTTGTATAATGCTTGGGGCCGCTTGGTGGAAGATGAAAAGTCAGAACACCAAGCTGAATCAGTCGATGAATTTGAACTAAAGAACCGGGTGCTAAGTGAAGATGAAAGAAAAGTTCTCCATGACATCACGATTACATATAAAAAGGAGAAACTTGGTACTCAGCATTCGGAGGCTGGAGAGGGTTTTGGTGTTGAGCATCATGATATGGGTTCGAAAACTCATGTGCCAATCCAGCCCGAATCTACATCTGTGGTTGATCCTCAGTCTGTTCTTGCATATAGTCCTGATCAACCGCAGCTGTCTCCAACTCGCGAGCATGTCCCTGAAGCTGCTCCGCCACCTGTGAGCCAAACTAAGAAAGGTATTCTAAACATTTATTGTGCTCATTCAAAGCTATAAACATTGATTGAAGTAATGGCTAATTCTTTTTCTTTGTCTCTATTCAGTGATAGGAGCTACATATGTCGCGCCTCCTGCAACTCAAGAGCCACATCACGAGTAGGAGGCCATCATAACAGAAGTGAAAACTACAATGGCTATTGCACCAACCGATAGAGCACAGGGAAGCACACTTACTTTTGATGAGAAAATGAGGGAGGAACTTCTCGGTCATCATAGAGACCCCTTTGCCAATCTTCCATTTGTCATGGGTGGGGGCGCACCTGTGACCAGCTCCTCGGGTCCAACTGCTAGCGTCCATGGAGATGCCCAAAAAATGCATGAAAAGGAGATAATTGCTGAAATCAATTCTGAAATGGAAGCGGCTGCGCGAGCCAATGGCATCGGAGGTAGGATGGCGGGACCTGGTCCAGCCCCTTTGCGAATAATTTCTCCTGGAGGCACGGTCGTCGACAACAGTGTGCCTCTCCTGCCTCCTAACATCGATCCTGTCCCTCTGACTCTGCGTTCAGAAGGCATTCCAATCCACGTGAGCTCGGAGGAGGATGTTACCATAATGCCCCCGATTGGAGATCAACCACTAAAAGGAAAGGACTCCAGAGGCATCCAAGCGGGATTCCAACGGGTTAACGCCGAAGAAGAAGAAGAAGACTAAGAAGAAGAGAGAACAGACATGGATTCCTGGCTCATTTTTAGGTAGATAGATAGGAATTTCCTTTTTCTTTTGTAGGTCGTGTATAGATGCGGGTTCGGCCCTTGCTAGTAAGATTGTTTGGAATAATTTTGTACCTATCCTTCTCTTCCAAAGAATAGTTAAAATAAAATTTCATTTTATCTTCAGCACAGTTTGCGTTTATTTTGCTTAAGTATTTCAACGTTCAAACTTTTATTCAATGTACTTGTGGAGTCTTAGCTTTCGAATCGGACCTGGGGTTAGCCACTAAGTTCCGGAGGCATGGCTTCGGGTCACGATCAAACATTAAGTCGAATTCCAATATCGCAAAGTCTCAATCAGTGGCTAATACTTAAGTTCTGTGCCTAGTTTCGAGGAAAAATTGAGAAGATCGGTAGGCCATCATTCTTTGCCTTTAATATATCAATCTTGACTCTATTGAAGCGAGTCTGAAACAAGACGAGTTCGGATGGTCGAATCACACCTGCTTATCCATTGGTGATTGCATCCATGCTTTGGGGATTGCACTTGTACATCGACGATCGGTCACACCCGCTTAAGGTTTCGAGATATGTCCGCGCTCCAGGGACTAATGTTATTATAGGCGGTCGGCCACACTTGTTTGATATTTAGAACCTCGTCCGCACTCTGGGGACTTTGATTGATTCGTGGATGGTCAGTCACACCCAATTTGCGTTTATGCTTTGGCCCGCACTTCGAGGACTCAGAGTTGTCCTACGGGTGGTCAATTCACACCCGGTTTGTGTTTAAACTCCAATCTGCACCCTACGGATTTAGAGTTAGTCGATGTTTATACTCCAGTCCACGCTCTGGGAATCTGGAGTTAATTGATGTTTATATTCCAATTTACATTCTGGGAGTCTGGAGTTAGTTAACAGACAGTCAATCACATCCGTTGTAAGTTTTAGAATTTAGTTCGCACTTAGGGAACGATAGATGTATCAGGATCGTGGATGGTCGGACCACATCCACCTTGAGTTAACAAGCGAGGTCATTAGATAAATGGGTCCATCCTCCTCGAACTTGATTTGAGTATGGGGAAAGTCGTTAGGTGGATGGATCCACCCTCTTCATGCCCATACTTGTGAGTTTATACTCCAGCTCATACTTTGAGAATCTGGAGTTAATTAGAGGATTGTCACGTATCAATCTTTTTTTGGGCTTCGGTGTGATGATTAGTCCCTGAGTTCGGGTTTCATATAGCGAATGAACGGTCGTACCACAGTCACTCCCTATTTGAATAAATCCCACCGTAGGATGGAACTTAGCTCTTCGTGCATTGTGATGGTCATATGAGGCATTTTGAAAATCACTGCTCTGGCTCGAAGAGATTGCATTTTATTGCTGAAATAAGAAAATACGGCAAATTTAGTTTCCTTATTATAGATTCAGATTTTGAAATGCATGAACAAATTGCAATTGAAAAGTGGACTGAATAAATAAATAAAGCCTGTTATGTGTAGTAGCAACGAAGACTCTCGCTTTTCCAGGCTCTTGGTAGAGTAAGACCGTCAACGGTCGATAATTCAAAGGTGTCGTCTCCGACCTTTCGTTCGATGACATACGGCCCTTCCTTTGTCGGTTTCATATGTGAAGGAACTGGGTAAATTCTCTTGAGGATGAGATCACCAAGTTCAAAGGTTCGGGGTCAGACCTTGGCATTGTATAATCCGGCGACTCGACTTTGGTATGCGGCTACCCTCAAATCAGTCTCTTCACGCTTCTATCTAATAAGTCAAGGGATTCGGAAAGTAATATAGCATTCGTCTTCATATCATAATATGTCAGACGATGAGAAGGTACTTCCGCCTCGATTGGAATAACGGCTTCTGAACCATAGGAAAGAGAGAATGGAGTGTGGTCGGTCGTGGATTTATGAGTTGTCCGATAAGCCCACAGAGCTATAGGAAGTTCATTAACCCATTTTCCCCAGCCTTTCCCATTCGTTTTTTCAGAATAGATTTTATAACTTTATTAACATCTTCAATCTATCCATTCACTTGAGGGTGTGCAACAGCAGAGAACTTCTTCTGGATATGGAATCGTTGGCAGAAATTCTTAAATTCAACACTGTCGAATTGTGCTCCATTGTCAGTGATGATGGTATGTGGGAGGCCAAATCGACAGATAATGTTACGTACCACAAAGTTGATTACTTTCTTCATTGTGATAGTAGCAACGGGCTTGGCTTTCGTCCACTTGGTAAAGTAATCAACTGCAATGATGGCGTATTTCGCACCACCTTTGGCTAGAGGTAGAGAACCGATAATGTCAATTCCCCATACTGCAAATGGCTATGGGCTGACCATCTAGGTTATTTTGGTAGGTGGAGTTCTTAGAATCCAAGCGTTTTTTTGACATCTGTCACATTTTCTGGCATAATCCAATGTATCATGATTTAAAGTCGGCCACTAATACCATATGGGAGAACTCTCTTGACAAGAGCTTGCCCCCCGGTATGATCGCTACATTCTCCTTCATGTACGTCGCGCAACACTCGTTTGATTTCATTGTGGACAATACACCGGAGTAAATGAACAGAGAACCCTCTTCTATACATGACTCCATTCTGAATAGTGAACCGCGAAGCCTTCCAAAGAACTTGTCTTTCCTCACTCCTGCGCTCCGGCTGTGTCCCATGCTCGAGATAGTTTCTAAATGGAATCATCCATGACTCCTTATTGGGGATGACTTCAAATACCCAGTCTGTTTCTGCCTGATCAATGCTCGGGGAAGATAACGCCTCTACGGGAATGATTCCCATTTGATGTGCCTCACCTGTACTGGCTAACTTTGCTAAGGAATAAGCCTTCTGATTGTGTTCTTGGGGTATGCAATTGATGGCGTAATAATCGAACTGATCCAATACTTCCCGAACCCGAGCGAGATAAGCGCTAATCTTTGGTCTTTTGCCTGGTACTCTCCCCGAACCTGACACACGATCAATTGTGAATCACAATAAATCTCCACAGCATTAATTCTTAAATCTCTAGCAAGTCTTAATCCGGCGAGTAGGGCTTCATATTCGGCCTCGTTGTTGGTCGCACGAAAATCGAATTTTAAAGCATAGCATATAGATTTGCCTTCAGGAGTTTCAAGTATAACTCTGGTGCCTAAGCAGTGGTCATTTGATGCACCATCAATATGTAGCTTCCAGATATATTTAGGAGATTCACTGGTTTCGGGAAAGTCCTCCGGAATAGTGAATTCAGTGATGAAATCTGCTAGGACTTGTCCTTGAATGGCTCTCCTTGTTGTGTAAGTGATGTCGAACTAACTCAGCTCGATATTCCACTTGAGTAACCTACCAGACGTCTCAGGCCACTTAAGGACATGTCGTAACGGCTGGTCGGTGTAAACGGTGATAGGGTGGGCCGAGAAATATGGGCAGAGCTTCCTTGAGGCAATGACAAGACAATAAGCCAGCTTTTCTAACTTTGGATAGTTTCTCTCTGCTCTAGTTATTCGTTTGCAAATGTAATATACTGGCCGTTGCATCCGGTCTTCCTCCCGAATTAGGGCAGCACTGATTGCATTTTCTGACACGGCCAAGTAGATGTACAATATCTCGTGATCAATAGGCTTTGACAGAATGGGTGGTGTGGATGAATCAGTGCTCGGAATGCGCCCTCGCATTCTGCAGTCCATTTGAAATTCAGTTCTCCTTTTTTGATCAGATCAAAGAAGGGAATGCATTTGTGAGTGGATTTCGAAATGAATCTGCTCAATATTGCTACTTTCCTATTGAGGCTCTGGACTTGCTTTATAGTCTTTAGATTCTCAAAATTTCTGATTTCCCATATCTTCTTGGGATTGGCTTTAATTCCTCGAGCACTGACGATAAATCCAAGGAATTTTCCAGATGCGACCCCAATGTGACATTTCAACGGGTTGAATTTCATTCTACTCTCGGAGGATGTTGAACATCAATTCCAGGTCTTTGATATGATCAATGGATAATTGCGACTTCACAAGCATGTCTTTCACATATACCTCCATAGTTTTTCTGATCTGGTTAGCGAAAATTCGATTAACTAGCCGTTAGTAGGTTGCCCTAGCGTTCTTGAGTCCAAATGGCATGACTTTGTAGAAGTAAAGTTCCAGATCGGTGACGAAACTGGTATGCTCCTGATCAGGTAAGTGCATGGGTATCTGGTTTTAGACAGAATGCGCATTCATGGAGGATAAGAGTTCATGTCCAGCTGTTGAGTCTACAAGCTGATCGATTCGGCGAAGTGGAAAATTGTCTTTAGGGAAAACATTATTTAAGTCTGAGTAATCAATGCATGTTCTCCGTTTCCTATTAAGATTTCTGACAAGTACAGGGTTGGACACCCATTCTGGATATAATGCATCTCGAATGAACCCGTTCGACTTGATTTTATCTATCTCTTCCTTATGGGAAACAGATCTCTCTGGATCTATACCATGCCTTTTATGCTTGACCGGGACATGTCGCAGGTCAATATTCAATGTGTGTCTCATGATGTCTGAGGAGATTCCACACATGTCAGAATGTATCCAGGAAAACACGTCGAGGTTTGCTCTGAGAAATTCAACCAATTCCTCCTGCATCTATTTGCTTAGCTGAGATCCAATCTTTATCATTTTAGAATCATCATTATCATCGATCGAAACATCGATCGTCAGCTCGGCTGGGAAAGCTTGATTGTCTTTACTTTGTCTTCACTTTTGATATCTCTCGGGTCAAGATCCCTTGGGAATTGGTTGGGGTGCCAAGACCTAGGCCCAAGCATTAGCCGTCAATTTTTCGCAAAGCGGACGCAGAGAGATTCTTCTACGCCCTTTCCTTTTTCTTTTCGATGCACCGTCTATAGCTCGACAACATGACAGGTTCGTCCAGCGGCCTGGTCTCCTCGAACGACTCTAACTCCGTTGTTAGTAGGGAATTTTAAAGTCAGACACCAAGGGGCAATGGCAGCATTGAACTCAGCTAAGGCTGGTCGGCCAAGAAAGCATTGTATGGCGAGTCTATATCCAATACAACAAACTGTAATATCTGGACTCTCAGCGTTCTCCAATTCCCAATTCCACTGGTAGCTCCACCATCCCAGTGGGTATAGTCGCACTTTCCTTGAAGTCGTGAATGCAAGATTGACAAGGCTTCAAATCCTTTGCTTCCATCTTCATCTGATCATAAGCTCGCTAAAACAATATATTCACTGAAATTCCACTGTCTACCAAAATCCTTTTCATTCAAGCATGACCTATTTGAGCTAAAATGACAAGTGGATTAATGGTTGGGGCATCGACTCTATCGGCATTCGTGTCTTGAAACACAATGTCGTCTGTCATCGTTTTCTGTTGCTTGGCCAGAGTCACATCTTCCAAATTACTACAACATTCGAAGCTCGCATGCCTAATAGAGCTGGCATATGACTCCATTTCCTTCCAGCTTCGATCGGCTAGATGAGGACCACCACTAACAGTATTAATCACTAGCCTCTCGTCGGTACGAGCAAATTCCTCCGATCTTTCATGATTTGGTATATGGTTATGATTCGATGGTCTCGCACCTCCTGACTGCGATGCCCACACAAACTGCTTCAACTTTCTCTCACGTATCAACTTCTCAATAATATCTTGCAAATGATGACACTTATTTGTGTTGTGGCCATAGCTATCATGAAATCTACAAAACTTCCCAGTTTGAATCTGCTTTTTTGAGGATTGCTTCAGAGTCGGTTTCTTATATTGGATAGTATTGCGGGTCTGCAAGTAATTTTCCTGTGATGTATTTAAAGACGTATAATTGTCAAATAGAGGAGCCCTACGCCATGGCCCATGATTCTGATCTTGTTTCCTATTTTGATTCCATTGCCTTTTTGCTGATTTTGTTTATTTTGTATGTTCAATTGCACCTTTCTAGAATTATCCCCGGTTTGTTTAACAATTAGATTGCTTTGGATTCCTTCCACACTGGGCCCTGCATCATCCTTTTTCCTAGACTGTTTCGCATCCTCCCTTCTCAAGAACTGGGCTGCCTTGGAATAGAAATGGTCCAATGATGCAGGGGATTTTCCAACCAACCAGTTGCTAAATTCAGAATCGAGATTGATTCCCTTAATTAGTGCCATCAGAATTGAGTTGTCATTGGGATTACTAATCTTAGTGCATGCAGCAAGAACCCTCTCCAAGTAACGTCTGAGTGTCTATCCGGGAGCTTTAGTGACACTGGATAAGGTGTTAACATCTTTCGGCCTGGTGACATGCATGCGAAATTATTCAACAAACTTTGTTGCCAAATGGTCAAAACATAAGATAGATCGAGGTGGTAGCCAGTAAACCACATAGTTGCAATGCCCCTTGAGAGATCGAGAAACTTCGGCACCTGACCTCGCCATCGGCTCGTGCAGCATTCACTAACCATTCGTACTTTAAGATGTACTAGTTAGGATCAGAGCTCCCTTTATAAATGGGTAGAGTTGGCATTCTGAATCGCCGAGGCAGTTCAGCGTAGAATATATCATCAGTAAAAGGGGTATGACTTTAGGAGATTCCACAGTCATCATTGGAGAGGCTTTTACTTTCACGGATCATCTGACGGATCATTTTCAAGATATTCGACATCTGAACTTTGGGGAACGCTGAGCCAAGGTGTGCTCGGGTTCCACAATGCGAGGATGGGCCAGTCGTGGTCGATGGTCCATATCTTGCCTTCTTGGTTCTAGGTCTTCAGGAACATGAGGCCCAGGAGTATAATCACGTTGATGGCGGGTCGAATCCGTTCAGTTTCGAGTGTCAACTTCCAATTCAATAACAGCATTAGCAGTGCGGTCATCAGTAGTACGATAAGGAATGGTATCTCCTTGGGAGGAGGGTCCGGTCTGATGGCTAGTTGATGGGCCGACTCTCGCTTTCCTAAGATTCAAGGAGAGCTGACGCCCAGTAGCCTATGTGTAGCTTCCATCCAGTCGTGGGTGCGTGGATCGGTGATTGTAGTCAGAAGAGGCTAAAATCTTAGTGGATGAATAAGAAGTCCGATCCCTTCTGGATCTCGTTCGTCTCCGATGATTCATTTGATTGGCTAATTCTCTGTTAGCATGGAGTTGCTGAGTAAGCTTCTGGCGGCTTTTTGTCAGCTCTTGCATTAGTAGTTGAAACTCTTCCCTGATGACAGGGCCATGCGGATCTAAAGGTCCGGCAGCATTCTGGTATGTAGAAGGAAGTTACGTGGGGTTCTGTCTATCCCGTCCTTCTGGATCTACAGCTGTTGATGTAGTCCTAATGTTGACCGTAGTGGATAGCGAAGCTCTCTCCTAGACTTGGTACAAATCTGAATAGGATGGAAGAACTTCTGAACTTGAAATCTGGATCTTCTCCTTAGATTCTTAAAATCCGATATCGGTAGTAGATCCAATGAGCATGATAAAAATTTGGTTTTCTCAATGAAAGCACCAAAGTGTTTGTACCAAAATTGGGCATAACACTCTTCGGATGTGTTTGAAGAGATAAAATGAAGAACATAAATGGAAAATGAGGAAGATCTAACAAACACACCAATCGATAAACATGAAAAATGCACAGAAATACATAGATTTAGAGTGGTTCGACGTATGGCCTACGTCCACTATGAAATAGCTAGCTTTTATTGATTTTTACTTGCTGGTTACAAAGAGTTACAATAGTATAATCCAAGTACAATGATATTTTCGGTAGAGACTAGATGTAGAAGAGCCAAAAAAGTCCTTTTTTAGTAGGTCCTGGGCTGCTATTTATAGGCGTAGGAAACAAATACCTCGCTCAGATTTCAAAAGTCCTATTTTCTCATGTGGGTGGGCCCACATAATCGATCCTCGTTTGTTTGGACTCAATCCATGATCAATACAAATGAAATTCGTACCATTCAAGATTTTTCCTAATCGAGCCAAGATCGATCATGAACATTCCTGAGGTTGTATGCAAGCTCCTGTGAAAATTTGGTAGCATTTGGACTTGTAGATCTCGAGTTATGATCGATGCAAGTTTGGATTTTTCGAAGGTTACTGAGTTCGCATCGCTTCTGTTCGCATCGCTTCCATGCACATGATGACCAATGATGTGGCGCTAACTTTTAGGATCGATCCACTTTTCATGCCGAGTGAACGAGTCTTCCACTTTTACATGCTTTGTTTGTATCGATCTGAAGTATTCTTTTCGTATTGATGGTTTGTAACCGCTTCGTATCAATATGGATTCATGTATTTCGTATCGATAACCTGGATCCTATTTTGTATCGATCATTCCACACATCCGTCGTATTAATGTCCTTTATGGCATGTTTCGTATTGACCATTGGCTGATGAGACCAGTATGAAATACATATGGACGAGATCGATATGGAAATGTTGCTTATTGATGGATACGAACCGATGTTTAACCGATGGATACGAGCCGATGCTTACCTGATTGATACGAACTACTGCTTACTTGATGGATACGAAACGCTGCTTACCTAATGGATTCGAACTAACGGATGTTTGGTGGATACGACTGAGATTCCCTGGATAGATATGAAGGAAAGCGATGCGAAGGAGGCGGAATGATGGATACGAATGAGTTGATTTTCTTGCACTACATGAAAAATGGTTATTAAGCGCAATGTGCCACGGCGTTTATCTACTAGTTGCTGTTATTACTCCGATTGAGCATCGATCATACCTTGAGCATACGAACTCCGATTGACTTGAAATTTGGAACGTTGGCTTTCGTAGCTTTGATTGTCAGGTCATGTTAATCGTATCTTGATTGGGATCCAGGAAAAATTTACCAGCATCCATAGCGAACCTGTGTATAACCGTTTTTCAGGATGAACTGTCTTTGATTTCGAGTCAATTCTTTGGTGTCACGGCCTTGCCAAAAGGCGGGATAATAGAAGGCATTTGTCAAGGCTGCTATAAACAAGAAGGCATAGGGTCTATTATATGTATGTGGGGAAAAGTGCATCTTGTTGGGAGTTGGGGGTTGGGGATTAAGATTTCTTCTTAAGTTTAAGGCTCTTTTTGTAATCCTTTTAGTGAATTAATAAAGGTTTTTGTTTAGAGGAACTTGTATATTTGTTTTTCTTCACTTTTTATCTCTTATAAAATATAGTTATGTATGGATCCTAGAAAAACCCTAACAGCTGGTATAAAAATCCACTACACATATTTTTTTAAAAGAGTTTGATAGTAGAGATGTTAAGTGTATAAAAACTTAATGAGAGAAACTGTGAGTTATGGAAGGCGAAGATGGAGGATTTTCTACATCTTGATGATTTTCACCAACCATTGGAGAACAATGGGGGGAAACCTAGTAATATATCTAAAGCAAATTAAGAGACTTTGGATAGAAAGACTATGGCGGTTATTCGATCCTTTTTTGGAGAATATGGTGTTTTATATTATTGCTAATAAAACATCCACTTATTCAATTTGGAAGGAATTTATGCAAAAAAACTCCACAACAAATAAGGCACTTCTTATGAGAAGATTGGTGAATTTAAAACTTAAGGAATATGGGCCAATTGGAGAGCATACTAACGATTTTTAGGCAATTGTGAACTAAGTAGAGACCATGAATTATATGGTGGATGATGAAACACAAGCCTTGATGTTGATGAGTTCGTTATCAGAGAGTTGGAAAATGCTTGTAGCTGCATTAAACAACACAAATTCGGATGATGTTGTTTCAATAAGTCTGTGGTTAGTAGCCTATTCAATGAGGGGATGCGGAGAGTGAACCTCATGGAAGAAAAGGTTAAGGAGAAAAAGGAAAGTAGAAATCCAATTGAAGAAGTTCATCTTGCAAGGAGGGTTGACCGTCCGAATTTGGAAAGGCGTCCAAATAGATCAAATATGGAAAGGGATTTCATTTTCTATTACTATGAAAAACTTGGTCATCGGCTGAGATTTTGCAATAAGCATAAATGGACAAGGAGAGGATGAAAGCATTGAAAGAATGCCAAAATAAACAAAAATATAATAGCGATGATACGATAGATTTTGATGAGGAATTTAAGGACAATGTCCTATGTGTGGATAAAAGAAAAGGCAATGATTGTTTGTTTGATTCAGGTACTTGTTTTCATATATGCAATCAAAGGGAATCATTTATTAATTATGAAGAGCAAGATGCTAAGGTGGAATCTGCTAATGGTGAAGATTTGGATGTTAAGGGCACAGGTTCTGTTAAATTGAAGATGCATGATGGAAGGGTGGTGAAGCTTACAGGAGTTGGACACATCCCAAAAATTACAAAGAATCTCATTTCGATACGACAGTTGGAGGTAAAAGGCTGCAACTTTTCAACTCGAGTTGTGGTTACAAGTGTTTGGAAGGGCAACATAAAGGTGCTGCATGCAAAAGGGTAAGTAACAATGTGTACAAGTTGCTTGGAAGAACGATGGAGAATGAAAGGACTTTTCAAAGTGGTTTTGAAGAGAAAAATTTGCTAGAATCAAGGTCGATCATGCAACAGAAAATTGCAAAGTCTGCTTTGAGGCTTTTGTGGTATTACAAACAGTTTTGATTTATTGATGATATGCATATTAGGGCGTGTGCATATTTAGTTGGTTTGGAGGTTGCTAAAGTTTTCTTTTGGAGATGGAGACATTTGTTTCCATGGTAATATTGTAGACATTTGTTTTCATGGTAATATTGAAGATTATTTGGAGTTTGAGGTTCTAGGTGGAGCTTGGATGTTATTTATGGAATATTGTATCAAGGTGGAGATTATTAGATTTTGATGATATAATATTCCATATTTAACTAGATTTTTGAGATATTTGAGTTAAGGTGGAATTGTGACTCAAATACGTTGTCTCTTTTATAGATTTTATGGATTTGGTAGAGTGATTAATTGCTTATTTTATTGCATTAAAGAAGGCAACAAATGATCTACATGGGAATGATTTATGTTAAAAGATGGAAGTTATCAAACATTGATTAATGAAGGCATGTTGTCAAGGCCATTATAATAGGCATGTATATGGTTCATTATAAGTGTATGGGAAAATTTGTATCTTGTTGGGTGTTGAGGATTGAGATTTCTTCTCAATTTTAAGGCACTCTTTTGTAATCCTTTTAGTGAATTAATAAATGTTTTTGTTTGGAGGAATTTATGTGTTTGTATTTCTTCAATCCTTATCTCTTTTAAAATCTAATTGTATAGGGATTCTAGGAAAAACCCTAATATACAACACTTACAAACAATATCATCTAAATTTTATAAATTCAAAACAATTTTCAAATGTAAAAATTCATTGATCCTAACAAATGGTCACCATTTTCTAGTAAACATACCAATCGGTCATCACTTGGAGAAAGCACGTTGCAATTAACATAACTGGAAACGATAAGATGAAACAATGCGTAGAATATGGTATTTTTATTTTTTAATCTTTAGGGTTTTGCACTGGAGTTTACGTATTTTAATAGGAATTATTTTTACTAACCACCTGTAGCTATCGAGTTCTTGTGTTACAAGAGGGTAACCGGTCATCGAACAAAATTTTTTACTTCGGCAAGGGCCTTTTGATTTTAGTATATTTTTGGGCAACATACTGTTGGTTTAGTGATTGTTTTGGTTAATGGATCATCGAATAAAGAATTTTTTTTTCAAAATAAATTACTTTAACTTTAAACTCAATTTTCGTTTAGATATGGGAGAATGACCATGAGAAAGAAATAACTAAAGGGGAGAATTGGAATGAATATGAAAACGCTGATGTCATTGACAACTAAAATCAAAATGTGGAAGTCGACATGTTGACTTCAAATTATCCTGATCTAACTTCTCATTTCGCTACTGTTATGGTATGATAATTCTCTAAATTTGATCTCAATAGTTGTGTTGTGAATTATGTTGGCGATATATGTTGTAGGTTTTTGAGTCGAAGGAAAATGTTTGAGATTGATGTATGGAGTGCGGACGCATCGTGAATTGTACCAATGTGATAAAAAGAACACGAATGTGAAATTTACAAGCTAATGGAAAAGGATCAAGGATGGTTCTTATATGTGAAAAAAGTGGTGAGTATATTGTCATATGGAAAAAAATTGTTTTAAAACCCAACAATAATGAAGGAGATCGGGTAGTAGAAAATATGGTTGTCCATTTGAGTTAAGTGCACGTTGTCAATATGATGGGACATGAATATGGAATATAAAGAATGGCCTCCACAATCATATGCTTCCAAATGTACCAACCGACCACCATACGTGGCGAGGATGAAAGATCACAAAATTAAGATCATTGAAACGGTGGCTAATAGCGAAGCTAGGCCTCGCAATATTTTAACTGCTATTAAAGTTGATAACCAGGAGAGCCGATCTACCATTAGAAATGTGTACAATGAAAAATAAAAATAAAAATTACAAAATACGGAGATAGATCGGTTATGCAGCAGTTTATGAAATTGCCTTATAGCCATCGTTATTTCATGGAACACAAACTTGATGGTACAACCAATCAAGTTTTTGAGCTATCCTTTAATCATCCGAGATGTGTTGTTCTTGTGCAGCGTTTTCATCAAATATATTTTTTGGATTTCACCTTCAAAACAAATCGTTACAAGTTCCCATGTTTCCTTATGGTATCGAAAACATCCACGGGGGCATCCTTTATCATTAAACTTGCTTTTATAAGTCGCGAGACTATGGAATCATATACATGGGCTCTTAAATGTGTCAGAAAATTATATAGAGATAAAGAAATTCTAGGTGTTACTATAATGGATAGCAAAGTTGATCTTACAAATGTAGTAGTAAGTGTATTTCCAATAGCTCGTCATATTCTTTGTGCTTGACATATTTATGTGAATGTTAAAGCGAAATGCAAGCCAAATTTTTCTAAAAAGAAATGAGTTTTGGTTGACGATAAAGAGGTAATGTTAGAGGACTAGGAAGGGAAAAAGGAATATGAACTTCTTTGGGATAGTTGGATTAACATAGTCAACTCTTTGTCAGAAGAAGACTACCATAGGAACTTAAACTTATTTCGTGATGTATGGCTTGTGGAACAAAAAAAATCAGTAACGTATGTCATGAAAAATTGGTTGAGAAAATATAAGGAGATGTTTGTTTTGGTATAGACCAACAAAATAAAACACTATGTGTCAAACTGCTTTTGAGGAAAGCATATTTAAACTGAACTTAGAAGATCAAAACAAGAATGAAACGATTTCACAAACTTGAAAACACATTCAGAAGGTGCATAAATTGGAGCTCTAGAAGTTTGGATGAGAATTTGGCTAAGTAAATAGGTCGGTCCCGAGCTAAAATAGGTCAACCCCGAGTTAAATAGGTCGGCCCTGATCTATTTCCTCTCTTGTTTCTGCCTTTTGAACACCATATACCTCTTGCAACTCTAATAAATCGCAGTTAAGTAATTTTTTGAAGTTTTCGAGTTGAAGAGATGACAGTTAAAACGAAAGGATAATTCAAGTGATGAAAAAATGATCACCGGAATCAACCAACAATTGATGAAAACAACATGGGACAAATCAACATGAAGTTACAAAGACGATGCAAGAAAGTTGAATTCTAACTAAGGAAATAACTCGGTATCGAGTTATTTTAATAATTAGGGGGACATTGTGACTTCTCGTGTGACTTTAGGCCGATGTCTGACTCTGCAACAAGCGGGCTTCTAACTCCATACCTTTGTTTCCCTATAAGTACAAGCCTAGCTGCAACTAAAACGGAAATTGATCTCTCTTCCATTAGATTCTTCTCTTTCTTCACTCTCATTCTCTACGTAAAAAACAATCTAAAAACTCCATTGTAAATCTGAGATCCACTAGATAGTGGTCGGATCTGATATAACTAGCTGTAATTTGAAGAGAGAACAATTAATAAAGAGATTAAAGTGACTTAGGCCAAATATTATGCTTAACCACTATTAAAATTCTTGTGTCTTCTTTTACATTTTTGCTTTTTCTTCTATTTCGAACAGAACTGGTGCTTTCATCTGATTTCTAGATGTTGATCAATTTTCCAGGTTAATATTTTTGTGCTTTCACTAAGAACACGGCTAGAATTCACAATCTAAAGCTTGGATCTGAAATTTAGGAAAGATGAAGAGACCTAACACTAGATCTAAGGCTAGAGGAAGCCAACCAAAGCATGGGGTAGCTGAGAGGTTTCCTTAAATTCTCATTAATCCATTTACCTGACTAGAGAAGAGATGGAGAAAATGATGAAGCGGATGCATGATGGATTAATGACTCGACAGTAGGAAATCTTGAAGGATATTTCCAAAGAATAAGATAACAAGGAATAGCTAGAACAGTTGGAATTCAGAGCTAAAGACAAGGAGTTAATGCAGGAACATCCAGAGTTGGAGCGGAGCTAATTGGAATAATGCACCCATAAACAGAACAACTCGGTATCGACCTAAATCAATTCGGTACCGAGAGAACTATACTCGGGGCCAATGTTGGTGTGACTGTTGGATGCCGAAAATGGATAATGCTACAGCTAGAGACGCAAAACAAAATGTGAATGAGCAACAACCGAAAGAGTATGTGCTAGAGATTCCCTATAGGAACGGAGGATAGAATGAAATTAGAGGAGCAAGTCAGAATACTAACATGCTGCTAGATGAGTATGTGCCAGAATATATTCCAAAATTTCCCTATAGAAGCAAGGGTGGAATATCGCTTTTTGACGAAGACCGTCATTGGATAGCGATAACTGAATTGCTGAGTTGGTAAGAAGAATAGCTAGAGGTGGACCCCCGGATCAAAGCTTGGAGGATGTGAACAGAAATCCATTCAATTTTAGTATCTAAAATGTGAGAAATCCTACCGAGTTCAAGCATCCAACGCTGGAAATGTACGACGGAAAGTCGGATCTGACAGTTCATCTGATGAGATACATTCGATAGAGGAGGGAACCAAAGTTCTCTTCTTAACTGAGGTAACAGAGACCCCCGAAAGGATATATCTGGACAATAGAGAGTCGATCCTTTATTGAAAGCCTGTTAGGAGAGAGCCCACTGATTACTGCACCATAACAGCCATCTTGCAACACTTATTTTCTTTCAATTGCCAACCCTTATTCAAACTGTAGATTAATCACAACAATAAACGTTACTAAGCAAGAAATGTGTGACCCAAAATACACGTTTATAATTTTTTATTCCTAACAATATTTGTTATGGAAAACCCATTTAAATTGAAATTAGCTGAATGTTTTTGGACTAAAAAGGTAAATGAGCATCCGTTTTCTTCTGTAGCCCTAATCCCAAACTTCTCAACGTTATTCATTTGGTTGTCACTTAAAAGAGAGACTTTTATCCTTCGGCCAATTCGATTTCGACTTTATCCTTCAGCCAATTCGATTTCAGCCTCTCTCCTTCAGGCGAATCGGCCTCGACTTCGACCACGACTTCAGGCGATTTGATTTAGACTCCAGGCCATTTTTCTACTTCAGATGAATCTCTTTTTCGAATTTACTATTTTGCTCCTTTCCTCCTTAGTCTTGATAGTTTGCATAGTTTAAAGTATCGAAAACCTACAGTATACTACATACATGAACCACAACACTCTGATTTCATGAATAATGCAGTAGGATGATAATTAAAGAAAATTTAACTTACAGCAGAATGACTTGTTCCAGTTCCATCTCCTGACTTCTTGTTGCTTGTTTAAATCCATTTTATGATCAAGAAACTATTTTACATAGCACGATGAGAATTTTCTAATCATACTATATTTTACTTTCATTATTAAATAAGCAATTAAGTTTCCAGTATACTGATCACCAAAACTATGGGAAAACATGAAACAATATACAATCCAAGATTATTATACAGTAGTAACTGATGCAGCCATTGGATAAGAGATGATGCTTTATAGGCGTGGACTATTATTTTGTGAGTTGCTGGGAGTTTTCTATGAGAAGATAGGTGCATTAGCCATTGAACAGCAAGTTTGTGTGTTGCCGTTGTCCAATTCTCAGCAGAGTTTATGTGTATGTTCATTAGCCAGAGTGCGTGCTGTGATAATATGTGAGCATGGCTGTGTTTTTATATGGATTAAGGTGTGTGTGTGTTCATGTGTATATGTGCGCTTGCGCGTGTGCATTTATGTGTGACAGTGTGTATTTATATATGTGTGTATGTGAGTGGATGTGTGTGGGGTGTATGTGTGGACATTTTTGTGTGTCCACGTGAGTGAATAGGCTAATGCGAGAAAATGTTTCTTTTTAATGCTTCCAAACTGAACATAAACATTTTAAACTTTATTTCTTTTACGTATTTTAACCATTTTTGTCAAAAATGTTTCTTTTTGTTCTTGAAATTCACACAGGGCTAAAAATTAAGTAGGTAGTGGAATAAACTGAATTAGTTTGAAGGGTTGAGCTTTTATGATATTATATGTTGTCATGCTTTGGGTCTTATAGTTTATTCATTATTTGTAATTTTCTTTTTGTTACGATCATAAGATAAATCGATCTATCGTAGTGCTAATGTTAACCTGTTGATAAGTATGCTAAAACAAAACAATTCATCATGATGAAGAATATATCTATTTACACTTTTGAAAAAAAAAATCAAATCCTTTGGTCCTTCTTATCCACAAATCCAAACTCAAGTTCTTATGTATAGATTCTTAACTTACATATGCAGATCGATTTTGTTTACTGAAAAAGGTTATTTCTGATTTGTTTTGCATTTGCAGGCTGGGTTTACTATGGTTAGAGATGAATCAAAATGGAATGCACAAGCTATGTGAATTTTTAGATGGAGGCTTCGTTATATGGCCAAAATTTAATGTTGGGTTAGACTTTAACTATGAACTATATCTTATCTTTTGTTATTGCAATTTAATATTAGTGTGGAATTGACAAACTATGTATTCATAACTTAATTGTGTATTGAATTTCTCTTTTATTAATTGATGCTCTATTTTATTACCATGATTATGAATACTATTTATTGATATTGATTGGGTATAATATGAAAAATTAAGATAATATTTAGTATTAAATATAATCGACTTTATATCTTTCAACATTCACATTAACGATAACTGTTTATTTGTTTACAATGGTTATTAGCGTTGGTGATATTTTCCCTAACGCTTATAAGCGTCGGAGAAAAATGTGTTCCAACGCTTATAAGCGTCGGGGAAAAATGTACGCTTATAAGCGTTAGGGAAAAATATGTCCCAACACTTATAAGCATTAGGGAAAAATGTATTCCAACGCTGTTGGGTGATATTTTTTTGCAACATCTATAAGCGTTAGGTAATATTTTTTTGCAACGCTTATAAGCATTGGGTAGTATTTTCCCCCAACGCTTACAAGCGTTGGAATATATTTTTTCCCAACACTTATAAACGTTGGGGGAAAATATCAGCCAATGCTTATAAGCGTTGCAAACAAATTATCACGCCTTTATAGCAACACATATAAGTGTTACTGAATTTTTTTGCAACGCTTATACTCGTTGGGAATCGTCTGTTTTGCTATAGTAGATTAGGAGAAAAGATCTATAAAGTTTTGCATCTTTTATAAGCTAGATGAATATGAAACGAACGGTGCCAACACTTTTGTGATTTGATAGAAGAACTGGTTCAGAGCAATCAACTGCAGCAGTACGTGAGGAACGAACTTCAGTTGTGCGACCAAAGCAACCACCATCTGCAATAAACGCATCAAGGAACAACCAAGGATCTGGTCTGAAAGTCGAAATCCCATAATCAGGATGATCGGGACTCAATTTTGGCTCCCACACTTTGCTTTTTCTTGCTTTGAATAATTAGGATAAAAATAACCTAAGACTGCTTATACGTGTACGATGCCTAGATTGGTCTCTACGCATGCTCTGAATCGAATGTCTGAGATGACTACTTAGGATAACCTTGGACCGTTTAAACGTGTACGAGACCTAGATTGGTCCCTAGGCATGCTCTAAGTAGGATGTCCGGGATGAATAATAGGGATTTTTGCTTGTTTACTTTTATTTAAATATTTGACCTTTGAAAAAACCACATTGAATTTGATGAACGATATTGATCGCTTTAAGTCCAGTCCAAAGAGACGGGGCAGGAGTGCAGGGTGAAAGTCCCCTCATTGGAGAGCGAGCGGATGAGCTTGTACGATATTGATCGTTTTAAATCCCATCCGGAGAGACGAGACCGAAGAGCAGGGTGCAAACAACCTTCCCAGAGAGCGAGTGGATGGACTTGTACGAAAAGTAAGTCTCCGACCGAAGAGTGAACGGGTGGGCTTGCATGGTCGATGAGTTTCTTTACTGGAATGCAAGCGGACTCATCAAGGATCTGGAGAACAGTCACTTCGTTTTTAAATCACTCCTCTCTAAATTTTCGGCATTGATAAAGGGATATGACTATTCTAATGACATCCTATTATTATTATGTAAACCTATAAATCTCCATTGATTTAAAAACACTTACTTTGATCAAATCTATCTATTTTGCTCTAAAATTGCTCTTTAACTATTATTATCTGAAATTCAACTATTAGATCGATTGCTTTCAATCACATCATTTATGATCGATCTAATATTAATCATAGCCTCTACACATCCACTAAAATATCATTTGTGAGGGTTATAGGAATTGGTATACTATAGTGTGACAAGTTAATGTATTGAGAGACAAAATATTGTCAAAAACGTTTGTATTTTACTTTGTTGTAAAAGTCTGATAAGTCGACAGGGTAAAGTCCTATAGAGGGACTCCTTAGGCAACGTTGTTGTAAACCTATTCCTTTGGGTGAAGTGGTGACTTTCTTAGTTAGTGAAATACCTAAGGGGAGCTGCAGGACTGGATGTAAGATGGGAGGTCCAAACTAGTATAACTCGACTTTGTTAGTTGTTATGTGTTATCTTTTACTCTATTGGCCATCCTCGATCCCGTGCACAGTGACTAAAATGCACTGTGATAAAAAAAACTCTTCTTTTCTTGTGTTCTAGTTTACATAGCCTTAGCTTTGACCCGGTTAATAAAGCAGCAAAAGCTCTCATTCTCTGCATGACTTAGAATAAGGTATTTAAGTCTGTAGATATTCCTCTTCCAGATTGAATTTACATCAGAAGTCCGAAGATAACTAAGCTCATGAATAAAATTTCTCCATATTCATACCTTGTGAACCACCTCAAAGCTGTTGGAGTCAGATAGATTGTGAATAATTTACATCAATCCAGTTTTCCTACCTTAAAACACCCATGTGATACTAAAAGGTGCATAAGTGGTCAATAGGGTTTGATGAACCATCATATTTATCAATGGCATGGGCCTTAAAATTATCAAGGAAGTTTGATTCAACAAGTTTGCTGAATAGGGAAGAATTCATCTCTCCCCTTTCCTTCTCTTTTGTCTATTGGCATGGCTGCATCAACTGTTCAACTCGAGCTTCCAATGCCGACATCTCCTCATTTTTGGTTTCATTTTTTATAAGCTACCCTTTGAACCTGAGATGACCTCATCATCCTCTCGCAATGTTACTGTGCTTTTCAAGCAACAACGAGATTACAATGGATTTTTTGGTTTTAATGTTGGGGTTGGCTTGGATTTTATTTTTGAGTTTTGCCCCAACATTCTTACGACCAGCCTCATTGGAATGATCGTCGTGTTTATCTACTAGTTGTATAATTTGCACGATGGTGATTTTTGACGACAAGCTGTGGAGCTATTATGAGAGTGGGATTGGATTTGAGGTGGATATTGGGCCATAACTGTTTCTAGTTCAATCACTCTTTAATTTATTAAATCCATGAATTAATTGAGAGCTTCCAAGATAAGGTCTAATGAGGTATTCTAAGGTGGGTCCATGAGTTTAGAGGAGTATGGGTCATGTTTGGTTTTTTCCTTAACGGCTTGTTGTTCTGCTTCGACTAGGGGAGGAGTGGGAGAACTGGTTATTTGGTTAGGGGATGTTGGATGTATGTTAATAAAGATGTGGTAATTCAATTGATAAGAACTATGAAACAAATTTGTTAGGGGCTCGACACTTCTTCTAGCACAAAAATGTTAAAAAGAAATTTCATTCTCACAACATCGGTTAGAAATAGTTGTGTTGTTATACGCTTAAACAATTATGAACTGACAAAATATCGTGAAAACTAGTAATTAGGTTGCTAAGTACTTAAGAAATTATAAGGTTGCAATCAAATATTTGTTAAAGTTCCTAAGAGTATTATCACAAATTTAAACAAAAAAAACAAAGAGAAAGTTACAAAATAGTAGAAAAGTAATGAACAGAAGGAATTTACATGGTTTAGATGTTAAGGAATACTGTGTTTACAGGTCAAATCACTCAATCTTTTATATTTCTTTTAGTACAAACACAGAAATTAATGTAGATTGCATATACAAATTTTACAGGAATAAATTCTCCGAGTACAAAAAGTTTGGTCCCTTTCTTCTACTATAGTCATTTCATTTTATAGATGAAATGATGTTACATGGATTACTGACATCGTACCTTATGCCTAACCGCGTCGTTGTACTTTTCCACATCCTCCGTCTATGTTGTTAAGATTGTGTGTCGTGGATTAATGATGTGAATTTAGGTGGGATAATTTGATTTAGGTGGGGTAATTTTGGTTTTGGCAGGATAAATTGGTTTGTGTGGGATAATTTGAGTTTTGAAATATTCAAGTGGGTGCACTGCTGCTAGATCCTTGCCACTTGTCTAAGAGATACTTTGTTCTTTGAAGTGCCTTGATAGCTAATGGTGATACATGTGCTATGTTATGGGTATGGTGTAGTTTTGTTAATGTTTTAGATGAATTGTACCTTAAAGAACATTATTGATGTTGGACTTCAATGGTGCGGCTCATCTGGGGATTACGCTAGTTGGTAGAATGGGGCCTTCGGGCATGGGTTAGCACGATGTAGAATTCTTAGGTCACATGTGTTGTATCTGATGTAGCTTTAGGTTCGTTTCACTTTTTAATCATCAATCCCTTTGTCAATGACTTCATATATCTAATCCTACACTAACCATTTCTGATTGAATAATTGGTATAATAATATCCAAACTTTCATCATTAGTCGTTGGTGAGTCATTGCTAATCCGCCACAAATGTTTATTATATAACCATATTATTTTAATTTACCAATCACGAAACTATGCTAAAGCTTAATTCTTTTTTAAGTATAAATTTAATATTAACATAGCCAGTCATCGCTAATTATTTGTTCCCTTATTGTTTTTCTTAATTTAATAAATCTAGGTGTGGAATATTTAACTAATTAAATTGAATATTTAGTGGTTGAACAGATGCAAAACAAATTGGACTTGCCTCATAACAAATAATTAGTGATGCTTGGACATAACAATTTTTTATAGTTGAATCATAGTATAATCTCCAAGGACGTTTAAAAACCTGAGCCCAAGTAATCTATCGCCAAAATATCATTGTACAGAACCATTCATTTAGCAATAGACTTGGGGGCACTATTGCATGTATTTATTCCTATGGTGTGTTACTTTTCCTTTAACCAATGCTATTTTCACTTGGAAGAAGCAATGTTAATCTCCGTTGACGAGATGTTTATCCTTACTGCAAAAGGGAGAATATTAGTAAATGGAACAATCTTAGCGTTGACATCAGATGACGAAATGGAAATGATCAAATGGTTGTTGCAAAACACAAATGATTATTATAATACGTGACATGGGGTATTCACGAGGTACCAAAATTATGATTCGAAGCATCTTACTTATCTTGCATTTCTTTTACTTTTGGTTAAACGAATTTGCATTATTTCAACAATTTTGAGATAACGATAATCAAACTCCAACGATTGAATAATTCATTATGTAATCTTATAGAACATAGGATATTGTATCCAAACGTTGAATTCAAATGCGTAATGCACATGAATATAATGTTTCTAAATCAAAAACCCTAACTCGTTTTATACATTCATTCAATGGGAGCCAGAAACCATTAAGTGATGCTCATTAAATAAATGATTAGTCATTATGCTCTTATTCATTAATAAATTAGAATCTAATTTTAGACTTTTAAGAATTTAATTGCAAGCACTTATCTATAGCATACTATTATTAATACTGAGTAAAGCCATCTTTGCTCTGATGCCCGCTCCACTTTCATACTGAAATTCAACCAGGTTTTGCCACGTGTATTTGGAAATTAAAAGGTCACAATTCTTCATTTTGTCCATTCTCCTAACCTTCTGTTCTCAAACCCTAATCATCTTTTATAACATCCCTAATTTTAAATAGCATTATCAAGAGATTTAATTAGATAAATTAAATAGAATAATGCAGAGAATAGAGTAATAAGGGAATTGAGATTTGAAAACTAATTAGGGTCATGCCTTAACTAAATGGATTTATAAAATGGTTTATAAGTAGATACCTAAGATATTAAGGCAGGGGTAATATGGGAATAGCCTCGTACCATAACGTCTATACCCATACCTCATTCTCATTCATACTTTCAAAAAACAAAAACATAAGCAAAGGAGAATCAAGGCCGCCCATTACCCTAGAGGAAGAAGAGCTTAAAATCAATTAGGAGCTAAGATTCAAGTTAGGAAGATTAAAGCAAGAGAAAATCTCAAGTTCATTATCCAAATAATATGAATAATAATCTAAACCATCTCATATATGTCTTTTTGAACATTTTAATTTCGGGTTTAAGGTTTAAAACCGTTTAGATGGATGAATGATTATATGCCATGTTTTGATGTAAACAGGGATTTTTGTGTAATGATATATCTCAATTTCAAGGTTAAAATCATGTAAATTGATTTCAAATTCCATGGTGGTTGAATATGTTATGTAAAACATTATTTTGGAGATGGGTTTAAATTTTTATAATATTCCAAGCTATGGATAATTTATTATGAATTTTAGATGGAAGAAATAGTCAATTTTGGGTTTAAATTATGTAAGGCAATTATATAATGATTTCGGGTCTGAAATTTACATGTTAGAAAATATATTAAAAGTGAATTATGGCAATTTTTGAGAATTTTTCCTAAGTGTTTTAATATGGTTATTAAATTATTTAAGTTGAAGGACTTAAATATTTAAATGTTTTGTTCAAGGGAATGACTTATTCATTAAAATAATTTCAATTATAAATTATGAATTCGACGGCCTTTTTAAAAAAGGATTTTGATAAAGAATTTGGCAACAAATCATATCTTGAAAAATTGGGTAAGTTAGGTAAAAAAGAATTTCTTTAAAAGGCAATAAAACCAGTTTTGTTTTAATTTACAACATCGCCACTTCCCTATGCTTGCTTTCATCACCATACTTCTACTAATGAACCCATTCGAAACCAATACATAAGGTATCAAGCCGTTGATACATAGTGGATTGGAGAAAGGCGGAAGAGACTGTGTCGAAGACATGCTTTTGAAGAGGTTGAAATCATTCTTATAAGCTTTTGAATACAGTACTTGCCCATGTTTTAAAAGATGCTTTCGAAGGGGTTTAAGCTTTCGAATCAATCAACCTACCTTTGTTCAAAGAGCTGCTTATTTTTGTTTTTAGAGAGATGTTTTCGAAAGAGTTGTTGGTTACTTTGTAGAGTTGTCGGTTACTTTGTTTTTAAAAGAAGCTTTCGAATGAGTTGCCGCATTTTGAACCTATGCGATACCTAGCTACCGTCTTTATACTTTTCGAATTGGTTAAAGGCTGCATTGTATCCTTATAACAACGAGTTCGGAAAAAATGCTTTCGTTCATTAATATTGAAGTTGCCTTCCCAATGCTTTTGAAAGGGTTCTTATAGCTACTTTTATTAATGGTTTCGAAAAATTAGTTTCAAAGCTATCATTTTCCCCTATTCTATTATTTGAAGATCAATGCTTTCGAAAGGGTTACTTTCGCTGTTATTTTCTTTGATGCAGAAGTTATATTTAATATTAAACCCAATGATTTCGAAAGGTATACTTTCAAATGGTTTCGAAACTATGATTCCATAAATTTTCTGTGCCTTCAAAAGATAAGCTTTAATGCTTCCAAATGGTATATCTTTAATGGTTTCGAAAGGAAGTTTCAATGCTTTTGAAAGGAATGTTCTGAGTGTTTCAAAAGGTATATCTTTAAGTGTTTTGAAAGGAAGTTTTGAATACTTTCAAAAAGTTGGTTTTTAATGATTCCAAAAGAGAAGGCCTAAGGTTTCGAAAGCCTTAGTTTTCAAATAGAAACCCAATCTCATTTTTAAAGATAAATCTATGGCAATATGAAAGAGTTTTGAAATGACAATTAACTTTGGAGTTTTTGAAGAAGCTTTCCTTGCTAAAGATAGTGGGTTAAGTGTATTAACCATGTTTTATTTGAAAAATGATTACAAGGAAATTAAATATAGATGTTTATATTGTTATATTATGATAGGTTATTATGTGTGCTTCTTTTGTAAATATATTCACTTTATAATTACCTATAACTGCATTTTGGAGTGCTAAGTGCAGAATAACCAGCTAGGTTGACCAAGTAGTGGATATACATTGAATTAACTCCTGTGCGAGTAGAATTACATCCGGGAGGTCAGGTACACCATTATATAGGATGCCCAAAAACCGATCAAGTGATTATTGGTTTAGATGGGTTCTTAATAAGCCCATGAAACTATGCATGGAAATAGTTATTGGCAGGGGTCAATAGGTTCTTAGTAATCCCATGAAAACTATGAAGGTGGATAGGAATTCCATAAGAATTAAAAGTTTATTAGTTAGAGCATAAAAACTAATAGGTTAATAGTGACCCTAGAAAATATAATTTAAGATAGACGGTTAGGTTAATGGGGATGGGTAATCCAGAGCATATTGCATGTTTGCATATCATCATATTACCTTTTATTATTAGTTATGTCTTAACCATTGTGGATGCAGGTGCACAGTATATGGTTATTATAAGTTGGAATAAGATACTAGTGAGGGGAAAATCCATTCCGCTAAGTGGTGTGGCCTTACTAGATTTCTATATGGTTCAAGATGGTAGATTATTATTCATACCAGACTTTTTGTCTGACTCGAAGTTTATGTTTTCCACTAAAACTCTTAGATGCTCAATTGATTTTGAGTAGTTTGAGATTTCGGGTTTTAAAGCTCTAATTTAGAAAAATAAGCTTCCGGAGACGTGCAGGAGGCAAGCTAGCTAGTAGGAGTTCTTTTTGCTTGATTCCGTTGTGTTTTGGACGTAATGACTGTTGAATTTGATACCTGAATTCGAGTCAAAGGAAGAGGCAAAACCCCAGCTCCAGATTTGGTGAACAAAGAGGAGAAAGCCAAGCGAAGGAGAAAGTCATGAAGTCATGCTCCAAAGCTTCGTGATGATTTCATTCGGTGTTGAGATTTGAGGAAGTAAGAATCTCATTCAATGATTTGTTGAAGGCTAGGGCATGGGAGCTTCGTTCAGTAAAGAAGATAAGTGGAGCGACGTTCTTTTGGAGCGATAAAGATGAACACCGAACTAAAGATTTTGTTCGATGATTTGGTAAAGGAGAAGATGCCGAACGAAATATCTCGTTTGGTATTTTTCTGCTCCAGTTTTCTTATTTGGTGAATTGAAGCAGATTGGTCCAATTATTTCGTTCGGGCATTATGCCGAACCAAATTAGTTCATGAGCAATGCCAAATCAATTCACTCGCTTGGTGTTGATGTTGAACCAGATGAGTGTTTTTCCGAACCAAATTGTGCCGAACCAGATGCATGTCGAGCCAAACCACATGACTGCTATATAGCAGCTACCCCTCTTCATTTCCTCACTATATAAATAGTGGAGCTTTTGGACAACAATGACAGCCATCCTATAGAGTTGGAACTCTACAGAATTTTGTCTGGACTGTAAATTCTTCTTATGTATCGCCTCCAAAAGTGAATCAATCTTGTAACTCTAATCTATTAGTGATTAATAAAATTTCCTCTCCCCAAGTGGACATACACTGCCTTACGGTAGTGGAACCACTATAAATACTACTGTTATTTATTTTTTCTGCATTGCATTGATCCGTGGCTGTCTGTTCTGGTGTTTATCTATGTTTATTCCGTCTCACTACAATCACGATCAAGTTCGTCGTTTTTTCGATATGTTGGATTTTTTATTCCCTTAGACTGATCATCTGAAGGGATTTTTCTCAACAGTCTGTTATCGGAGCTGCAAGGTTGATTGTGGAGTGTTAAACGCTATGGCAGGAGATGAAGCGACTCTAGTTTTTACAAGACCCTATACTAGAGGGATGTGTATCGGGTTGGATCATAGTTGGAAATTGAGAAATGGAATGGGGATAAAGACTTTGAGAAGTGGCAATAGAGGATGAAGGCTGTTCTAATGAGGAATGAAGTCCATCCAGTAGTGTTTGCCCCTGAGGAGTTGACGGTTGACATCTCAGTCATGGAAAGGAAGGAGATGAAGAAATGGGTGTTTGCTACTCTACAACTAGCTATGCGAGAGAATGTCATCTCAGAAATTAGCAGTGGGACCACTGCTAGAGGCATTTGGACCAAACTAGAAAATCTGTACTTGAAGAAATCTCTGACTAACCGTCTGATATTACTGAAGACATTTTTCACCATGCGAATGAGAGAGAGTACTTCAGTGAAAGAACATCTTAATTTCATTGATGATCTCGTGATGAAGATGAAGATTGTTGACTTGAATATGGATGAGGAGCAAATGACAATGATGCTTTTGTGTTCTCTTTCGAAACGATACATAGGTTTCGTTAACACCTTATCTTCGCTAGATACACATTGACAGTGGAAGATATGAATTCAGGCCTTCTATCTAAGGGCTTGAGAGATCAGATGAAGGAGATAAGTGAAGCAAGTAGAGGTGGAAGTAGTAGTCACAGCCTGTTTGTTGAAAGAGGTAGAGAAGATAAGAAGAATTGGCACTCTAGAGGGTGTTCCAAGTCTAGGAACCCCGGTAATGGCAGAGAGAAAAGTCTAAGGATGGAAAGTGCTTTATCTGCAAGAAACCTAGTCATTGCAAAAAGGATTGTTTAAATTTGAAGAAAAATGAAGAAGACGGATCTTCATCATTTGCGGTGGAGAAGTCTGTATCTGACGATGTGTTGTCTACAACAGTATCGGATGTCACAGACCATTGGATACTGGACTCGAGGGAGTCTTTCCATATGATGTCTAATAAGGTGTACTTCAGTTCTTTCATTAGATGAGAGGGAAGCTCTATTCTTATGGGTAATGATGCTAGCTGTAGAGCAATGGGTGAAGGTACAGTGAGGAACAGGATGTTTGATGGAGTAATATGCACTTTGATAGGTGTCCACTATGTTCTAGGTCTTCGAAAGTCCTTAATTTCTTTAGGACAATTGGCATATTTGGGATGCAAGGTAACTATCGAGAAGGATAGTCTAAAGGTTTTGAGAGGTGCACTAGTTCTTATGAAAGGAGATGTGTTCCAAAATCTATATTTGCTGAAAGGAACCACAGTTCTTGGTGAGCCGTGTGTTGGAGTAGACAGTTCTCGCGCATTGGATGACACAAAGCTTTGGCATCTCAGGTTGGGTCATATTTCATAGAAGGGCTTAGAGTTGCTTCGGAGACAGAAGATGATCAAAGGAGAAAGCTTCAACAAGATGGACTTTTGCCAAGAGTGTGTGTTGGGAAAGAAAACTAAAGTATCTTTTGGAGTTGGACTCCATAGATCGAGGCAAGTACTTGAGTACGTACATATAGATGTCTGGGGACCGATTGCTACTCCTTATTTTGGAGGAGCAAAGTATTTTACCTCTTTCATTGATGACTTTTCTCAGAAAGTATGGGTGTATGTGATGAAGACCAAATCATAAAGTTTTGAGAAGTTCAAAGACTAGAAAGCACTTACTGAGAATTAATCTGGTTTTAGGTTGAAGATGTTGAGGTCTGATAATGGCGGTGAGTTTGTTCCTCAACTTTTGTAGACGACATGGCATTCAGAGACATTTCACTACACATGGAGATCCGCAATCCAATGGGGTTACAGAAAGGATGAACATGACTCTACTGGAGAAGACTCTTTGCTTGAGACTGACGGCGGGCTTATCAAGAGGCTTTTGGGCTGAGGCATTATCAACTATGGAGCATATCATAAATCGAATTACATGCTCAACCACAGATGGGAAGATTCCAGAGGAGAAGTGAAGAGGTAAAACAGTGTATCTTAGTTACTTCTGAATTTTTGGTTGTCCTATGTACGTTCACCATACATGTGATGACAAGTTGGAGGCTAGGACATACAAGGGAATACTAATAGGATACACCGATGGTATCACAGGGTATCGAATTTGAAACCCTGTTGATTAGAAGATTGTTCATTCTATACATGTTACTTTTGATGAGTCTGATATGTTCAATCCAAAGGAGAAGCTAACTACCACATCAGAAGATTCTAATAGGCCTAAGGAGATGGAAGAAGTTCCCGTGTTTCATCAAAATAGTAGATTTGTTGTTGATGTTGTCGAGGAAAATGTAGTTGATGAAACATCATAATATAGCCTACAGGAACCTTCTTGTAGTGCTGGTGATGTGCGTGGATCTAGAGGAAGTTCAGTTCAAGGTGGAGCTGAAAGGAGTTTAGGCGAAGCTGTACCTACCCGGGTCAATCTTAGGACTATTAGGCCGCCCGAAAGGTATGGTGATTGGTAGTTTGCAAACCTTAGGCTTGGTGATCAGTTTAACTATGCCTTACATGTGGTTCTTGAGGAGCCGCTTGACCTTGATGAAGCTTTGAAGTCATGTGATAGTTCGAAGTGGATGTGCACTATGGAAAAGGAGTTAGAGTCGTTGAAGAAGAACATGACTTGGGATTTGGTACCACCTCCTCAAGGAAGCCGAGCCATAGGTTGCAAATGGGTGTTCAAGGTGAAGGATGATGGGAGATACAAGGCTAGACTAGTTGCTAAAGGGTTTTCACGATGAAAGGGGTTGGAGTATGATGAGATATTCTCTCCAGTAGCGAGGCATACGTCCATCCGCATTTTTCTCACTATTGTCGCAGCTCATGACTTGGAGCTGGAGCAAATAGACGTGAATACCACTTTCTTGCACGGAGACTTGGATGAAGCCATCTACATGAAGCAGCCATAAGGATTTGTTGTATATGGGAAAGAAAATTGGATTTGCAAATTGAAGAAGTCATTGTATGGACTTAAGCAGTCGCCTAGACAATGGTACAAGAGGTTTGACTCTTTTATGCTTTTACTTGGTTTTGATTGTAGCATCAAAGACGCTTGTATGTACTTCAAGCATTTAAAGAATGGTAGATGGGTGTACCTACTCTTGTACGTGGATGATATGTTGATTGCTTCCAAGGATAAAGCTAAAATCGATAGTTTAAAGCGAAAGCTAAAAGCGGAATTCGAAATGAAAGACCTTGAAGAAGCAAATAAAATTTTGGATATGAAAATCCAAAGGGGTAGAAAATTAGGACTTTTGAACCCCACTCAAAAGGAGTACATTTGAAAGGTGCTTGCTCGGTTTAGCATAGAAGGGAAAATGGCAATCAGCACACCCATGCCTTTGCACATTCAGCTTTCTAGTGAAGGCTCTCCGATCTCGGAAAAGGATAAGGCTTATATGATGGAGATCTCATATGCAAGTGCAGTTGGAAGCTTGATGTATGCTATGGTCTGCACTGGGCCTGATATCGCACAAGCGGTCGGATTGGTTAGTAGATTCATGGCGAATCCAGGAAAGACATATTGGGAAACAGTGAAGTGTATATTCAAATACCTTAGAGGAACTCCAAACCATGGACTTGTCTTTGGTGGCAGAGGAAGAGATTTCAGCTTGGTTGGATTTTGCGATTCGAACTATGCCGATGATAGAGATCGAAGGGAGTCAGCCTCCGTATATATGCTCACCATTGGTGGGACAACGATCAGTTGGAGAGCGAGGTTGTAGACAATTGTGAACGAAATCTCTTATCGTCAATTTTCATGTGTTAACATCTTTCTTAAATAAATTTCTTCTTTTTTTAACAGTTAAAATAAACACAATCTTGGTAAGATAAGGCAAAAAAATAGGTTTTGGTTTGTTTTTTTTACAAGTTATTAACATTTAAAATTTAAGTGCAAAATCAACTTGCCAATTATGAGCTTCAGTATGTAAATTACAAACTAAATCATATTTTTGTACAAGTGTTTAAAGTTACTAAATTTAAGTAAAAGAAAATTTGATGGTTAAGTCATGAATATGGTCAAATGGGCATCAAACATCAGTTATATAACTGAAATTATTGTGTACTTTATCTATAATATTGATTGCATGGACAAACACCATTGTTCCAGTGGTTAAGTGATTCGACTTAGGTGCGAGAGGTCACAAGTTTGAAACTTGCGTAGCGTGATTTGAACATATATTGACATGTGAGTTATGATATTTTGTCTCGGTGACAGATTGTATCTAAGTACCATTTACAAAAAAAATGATCGCATGTTATATTAAATTATCACTGTGGTCATTTATACACTAAAAGGCAGTTATATATAGATGTTGATGTTGGAGATGACACATAACTCAACACAATAGCATTAAGGGTTCCTGCTAATTTTTTATACCATTTTTTAGTGTCAGGAAAAAAATTATGAGTGACACATTGACCATTTTGAAAGAATAATCATCATACTAAATTTTTTGAATTGTGGAGCAATAATTGTGTCATTAAGTATTCAAATGGTTGACGATACATACACTTAGTATTAATATTGTTATGTTTAGGTGGACAACTACAAGAAATATGATTCCCTTTCCATTTCCCTTCATTTTATGTTGGTTCATTAACTTTGTAGTCATATATGACAAGGTATACAATTTATTTTCCAAAGAGATGGTTTGGTTTAAGTTAGAAACATTATTAGAATTTTGAGGGATAGTGTTAATTTTGTGTAGCATCATCTTGTGCTATTGTTGATTGGCTTGACCAAAGTTTCCATTCAAACTTTATAGCTAGATGAAAATGATGGAAAGTTGGTTTATTGATTTGATTATCATCCTCATATGGAATGTCATAACATAATTAATTTGATTGGCCAATGATTTGTTTATTTAATACATTATGTGTTTGCTAATTAAAGGCACGAATCAACAATCTTTTGGAATCAAACATATGTGTCCTCAAAAGGATTGCTTTTTTACAATGATGTGTGTATTTATACATGTACACATGTAGGTGTTGGTTGCACATATCCATTGATTAGTCAGAGTATTATTTTTAAATAAAATTGTTTTCTTCAATTTTAAAATGCACATTTTATATGGAGAATCAGAATCGCTAAATATTTGATCGACCTCTCAATGTGTTCATATTTCCTTTTAGAATTAACTGCACACTTTTAAATTCTAGGAAGAGCTACAATAGTGAATGAGAAACATGACGACTAAGGTGTTGTATATATGTCCCATTATGTAGCATAACTTTTGGTTTTTGCTCTCTACTTTCAAATCCTTTTTTTAGTTTTATGATAAACATCAATGTGAATCTTTAATCCAAAAAATGCAAGTTTACCATGTTAAAATTTTTTCCTCTATTCATTCTTTGTTGTTGCAGTTTCAAGTTTGAAAGAAAGAATATTTGCTCTACTAGAAAAGGAGAATTGCCATGATCGGGTTTCGTCATAGATTAAAACTCCAAATCTTATAGGTATTTGAGCGATGATAAGTCTGTTTGTATGTCCTAGCACTTGCAAGTATTTCCATTTTTCAACCACTAATAATACTTTTACTATCATGTTTGATAAAACTTTGGTCTTTTTACTAATTAGCAAGTCATGAAGACAATATAGGTCGATAGCACAATATACCTTCGCATTAAAAAGTTCAAATTCAACCATAATTTAGGCTATGATCTGAGACAAGAGGAAATCGAGGTCAATGACTTACTCATGATGTTCTCTATGTGAAACTGTCTCTTATTTTTCTTTTTTTTAATATATTTCCATTTTGAAATTGTATCTATCTGATACTTCTTAATCAGATGTAAAGTAAAACCCTATGTCTAGGCAATTTTTCTCGGTGTTTATTTGAAAGGTAAATGTGCATTCCACTGACTGAAAAAATAACCACGAGCCATTTTCAGAACAACTTATTATATAACCACTTAAAATTAAATTTTAACATGGATTTTTAAGTAAATTTAGGTGGATTGTAAAATTTAAAAGTGTTTGGGTAAAAAAGTTGAAATTGTGATCGAATTTAGTGCTTAAAGTTGAAATAAGTCATAAGAGTATTTGATTCTTATAGCTATTAACTTATATGCAATTTATCTCATCTCCTTGCATATTGTTAGCAAACATATCAATAACAATAAACAATTTGTAAGTTTTTTCATGTATATTTAGTTGTCAAACGTGCTTAGTTTGTTTTTAAATGCATGTGTTTACGAATGTTGGCCACTTTTCTTATTTCGTGGCCCCATATGTCGAGTACTTGCTCGCTCTAATCGTACAATATTATCAATTTGTTGTTTCTTCTCTGTCCTTTTTAACTGTTAATCTTGTACTACATATTTAGTTGCATTTAAATAATTCAGATGCAAGGGTATTGAAATGTCATTGGCTTATTATAGATGCATTTTTAAATTTTATTAGATGTGGTTGGTTTGTTTTATAATCTACCTGGACTTGATTAACCAACTTTTGAACAAACAAGCTGTTTATGGAAATTTCACTTTGAAAAGTTAAGGAAGTGTTCGGTTTGTTGTTTTTAGTTTTGGATTTTCATCCATACAAAATTTCACATGACTCATGCATATTGTCGAAAACGACTAATTTAGAAAACGAATTTAACATGCAAAATAGAAAAAGCCTTATTTTATTTTCCGTGTTTTGAAAAATAACACAAGCACGTAAAATAATCCATTCTTCTATCGTCCCTTTGTCTCCTTCGTTCTCTCATCCGTCTTTTTTTCATCCTCTCCATCGTCACTCAATTCTTCTCATATTTGACATACATATTGAAAACCGAAAAAATAAAATTCGCTTTTAAACCAAACACTACCTAAGTTTCGGCAATGTTTTCAGTTTTTCCATAAAAAATCAAAAAGAATTTTTTGGACTTTGATAGCAACAAATTTTGTGGAATCATTTTCAGTTTTAGTACTGTAACCAAAACAAAATTCGTTGGTTTTCGAAAACACAAAAAAGCAGACATCAAACTAAGAAATTATAGCCGCAAAGTATAAATTTAATATGTAGGCTATGTGTGTATGCATGTATTAATACGCCTACACGTACTCAACTCTCATCATATGTACAAAATAAAAACATGTACTCACCATTTGATCTTAAACCATCGACTGTTTACAATGTACAATGTTCTCTATTCTTTGCATTTAATTTCAATGAACCGGCTATCAATAATAGATGTTTATAATTTTAGGAAAATTCAAGTGCTAAAAAACAGAAATAAACTTAATTTTTATATATTGGATAACTTCACTTTTAATTGCATCTTAGATCAAAAATCCTAGCTAATTTCTATTTTTAGTCCTATATTATTTCTGATACAGCAATCATATGTTTAATATATATCACATAGTAGTACACTTTTTACTGTCTTTCTCTTCAAATGTACATAACTTCAACCACTTTAATCATTTTTATTTTTAGCTGGTGCAGAACTCACTCCAATAAAAGGCGATAATAGCTATATTTTTACCAACCAATACTGATATCTTTATTTATTTCTGTATGCAATTTGTGTAGTATTGGTTAATCAAATGCAAGATTGTAGCAGTACGGTAGCGTCAGCTGATAAGGGAACACATCGATGTACTAACTGTTTTATTCAGCTTCTCCGTCGTAACTTTTGATCATAGTTTCTCAATTATTGTAACTCAATCATTTGCAATAGTTTAGCTACATGCATTATGCTGTTGTTCAATTGAAGTCATCATCCGTTACCTAAATCAGGACATATATTTTAGTTTTTTTGAAAACTCAGAAGAACCCGACGGACCAGAAAACTCTTGAGGAGGTATAGTAAGGTCATTTGCTGATCCAAACCTCCATACCCTTTGGTAAATTTACATAGGATAGGGAAGCACATGGTAGAAATCGAATCTAGCTCTTTTTTTCAGAATCTAAGCCTTCTTTCCACTGCGCCGCACCCACATGTTTTTTTTTTTCTTTTCTAATTTTCATTCTCTATTAAATTTGGCTACCTACTGTTCTTGGACTATTGCATACTTTTTATCTCTAATGTGGAAATCTAAAACTATTTTTAAACATAGTGTTTAAATATTGTCTAGCTAGTGCTAGATGCTTCTGTACACCATTCTCCATGCTCCATGAATTGGATGGTGAAATTATTTTTCGTGTTGAGCAATTTTCAAATCAAGTCAACAAAAGTACCACACCCAACCATATTTTAATATTCTTCTAACATAATTCACAACTCAAGATTCAGTAAAGGTATTGGTTTTAACAATATTTTCCTCCCTTTGAACGATTATTTATAAATACTACATTCACCATCAATGTTGAATTAACATATTCATTTCTCATGTTACAGTAAAAAAACAATGTAGTGCATTGATCAAGAAGAAAATTAGGACAAATTCCATAAAGAGCTAGGTATGGTCCTTTTGCTATCTATTTGGGATGCATTATTTTCCATGTATATTCGGATTAATAGAGAAATTGAAAACTGTATTTTATTGATTGCTTCAGATGATTACTATAGGTTACATAAGAAAGTAGTTATATAGAAATAAATATGAGATAATGGGCTTGTAGGTCGTAATGGGTAATCTATACATTGTATCCGAACTCACTATAACTGAAATAAAAGACTCCACTTGATAGTAGCCGCATTATCTCCATTACTCCCCTTCAAACCCAGCAAGAGTTTCCTTCCTCTCTCTCGTTTGCGCCGCCATGAATTACTTTTTCAATTTCTCTTCGGATATAAGATGAAAACCATAGTAGATCTCATAGCTCTAACTCCCTCCGTCTACCCTATCTAGGGTTCCTCTTACTTCATCATCTAAACTGCTATCCACCACTCTTAAGTCCATCCTTAGCCTTGAGAAGTTTTTAGCTGAGAGAGCTTTGGTTAAAATGTCTGCGAACTAGTATGCCGCTGGAACATGGTGGACATCGAGTTTTCCTCTACTAATTTATTCACAAACAAGTGCAAATAAATATCAATGTTCTTTGTTTATGAATGGAGGATGGGATTTGCAGAAAGGGAAACAGTGCTGAGGTTATCACACCAGATAATTGGCCTTTTTGCCAAATTGATCCCAATTTCATGAAGTAGTTGTTTGATCCATATTAATTCAGCTTTTGTGCTTGCAACACATCTGTATTCTGCTTCGATACTGGAGCGAGAGACTGTTGTTTGGTTCTTTGAGCACCATGAGATGGGATTGTAACCAAGGTAGATGTAGTAGCCAGATATGGATCTTCTGTCATCTGGGTCGGTGCCTAGTCGGCATCAGCGTAAGCTTGTATAGTTAACTCTTTCCATGTATATAATGATATCACATGATTAATTGTTCCTCTAGAATAGCGTAACACATGCTTTACAGCCTTCCAATGCTCGTCTCTAGGTTGTTGCATAAGCTGACAAATTTTATTGACACTATAACATTTTTCTGGTTTTGTGATATTAACATACTGTAGAGCACCTATCATGCTTCTATGTCGATCATTAGGAATATGTTCTCCTTTGTCCTTGGAGAGATGTAGATTGCTAGTCTAGCAAGAATTTCTTATGTATATTTCTTCTATCTTAGAACTAATTCAGTAGCACTTTTCTTTATGATTTCTATACCTAGAAAGTAGCTTAAGTCACCAAGTTCTTTGATTAAGAAAGTCTGATTTAAATGCTGGATGGTCTTGTTGATTTCATAATCATCACTACCTGTACTTAGTATATCATCCACATACGCCAGTAGATAAACTGTTTTTCCATGATTTGTTTTCATGTACAGTAAATTGTCTAACTTGGTTGACTTATACCCTAAGCTGATCAAAGTTGTCTAAAAAATTTCATGCCATACTCTTGGGGCTTGTTTGAGTCCGTAGATACCCTTTTGAAGTTTACACACCAAGCTTGCATTGTTATTTTGAATATAGCCCTTTGGCTGTTCCATATGAACCTCCTCTTGTAGGTCACCTTTAAGAAATGCATTATTCACATCTAGTTATTTAATTCTCCACTGATTGTGTAATGCAATGGTTAGAGTCATTCATATAGTGGTTGGCTTTACTACTGGGGAGAAGGTCTCATTAAAGTCAAACTCAAATTGCTATGTATACCCTTTTGCAAAAAGTCTTGCCCTGTATTTTGCTATGCTGGCATTAGATTTCTCTTTATTTTATATGTCCGCTTACTTCCAGTAACATTTTTGTGACTGGATAGATGCACTAAGCTCCATGTCTTATTCTTTGCGAGAGAATTATACTCCTCATCCATGGCTAGTTTCCAATGATCATACTTGACTGCTTCTTCATAAGTAGTAAGTTCCTTTTGACATAAGTGTGCTGTATATATTTTCCGTTTGAAAATTCCACTTTTATCCCTTGTAATCATATGATGTTCTTTTCTTGCAGGAATACTTGCTTGATTGTTGTCATTGGCACTGGAATGTTTAGAACATGGTGAATTACTTTCATCATGTTTTGGACTTCCTATGGGGTTGGAGTTACTATGTGGTGAGTTGTTGAGATGATCACATGACTCGGTTGTACTATGACTTGGCCTGATGGAAGACAAAGTGTGTTGTGGTCCTGATGCCTCTTCATCTTTCTGCGCAATGCTCCAATTAGTAACCTCAGGTGTTGGTGGAATCAACACTTTTGCATTATATATCTTCTGTGTAGTTTTAATTCCTTTGTTTGCAAAAGGAAAAATGTTTTCATTAAATACAACATACCTTGAAATGTAAATTCTACTAGTGTTACAGAGACATTTATAGCCTTTCTGATAATTAGCATAGCCTATGAAGGTACAAGGGTCAGATCTTAGACTTAACTTGTGGGTATTATATGGCCTGAGACAGGGGAAACATAAGCAACCAAAGGTTCTCAGGTCTAAATAGTTTGGTTTTATACTAAATAACACTTCAGTTGGACTTTTTTAGCCTAGAACCTTGGTTGGTAGATTGTTAATTAGATAAACTAATGTAGTAAATGCATCAGGCTAGAATTTAATTAGTAGCAAACCTTGTGTTAAAAGTGTTAGAGCTCCACTATATGACTGTGTGTTCTTTCTACCGGACCATTTTGTTCAAAAGTGCATGGGCATGTGATTCTATGAATAATTCCTGTATTTTGAATATATTCTTAAGAGGCTAAAATTCACCTCCCCCATCTGATTGTATGGCTTTTACATCACTATTGCACTGTTTTTCATCTTAACTAATAAATTGAATTACTGCTTTACATACCTCTAATTTAGCTTTGAGAAAGTATATTCAAGTATGTCTAGTGTAAGCATCCACAAATGAAATATAATACCTAAAACCATAATCTAAATTTACTGGAGAAGGTCCCCAAAGATCTATAGCCATAAATTCAAGTGGTTTATTGTAAGCAGTAACAGAATCTGTAAATGGCAATTTATGACTTTTGCCAAGTTGACAACTTGTGTATATATAAGGAACAGAAATGTTATCATATGAAATATTATTATCTTTTAGAACATGTTTTACAACTTTAACACTAGGATGTCCCAATTTACAATGCCATAAATCAAATACAGTCTTACTACTAGTAGCATTAGTTTCTAAATTGTTGCACCATGATCTTTTATGAGTAAATTTCCTTGTATTTCTAAGGCTGAATTTGTAAAGTCCCTTGTGCAACGTACCCTATAAAAGTATATCTTCATTTAATAAATCTCTAATGATACAAAATTTTGGGTGAAACTCAACGTACATATTGTTGTCATTAGCAAATTGTGAAACACCGATGAGATTTTTTTGATTTGAGGGACTGTTAACAAATTATTTAAGTAAAGTGATCTTTTACCTCCAAAGCTACCATTTCCAACATGAGTGATACTTACAGCTTCACTATTACCCATATGAATGGTTGTGTACCTGAGTATTCCTTATTGCCAAGATTCAAATTATGAATGTTGTTTGTTAAATGGTTGGTGACACTTGAATCTGGATACCATTCTTCACTATGTATGTCTTCTAGCCTGGTAATGATTTCTGAATTTATCTGAATATTTTGAGTGTCCTCAATGTGGCTTCTTGAAGATTTATTTAATTGAGCAATATTTGCATTTAGGTTGAAATTTCTCTACATCCCTTGATTTTGTTGACTAGTACTGTTGTCTGCATTGTATCTAAAATAGCACTTATTAGCAATATGTCCAAACTTTTCACATGTCGACACTTAACTCTATTATTATTGTTCCACCTTCCACTTCTTCCTCTACCTTTCTGGTTATAGCCACCTTTGTAGTTTTAAATTTTTTCTTGATTCTTGTTTCTTGAACTGGAAGCATAGTTAATTGAATAATCTGTTGCACTTGATTTTCTTTGTTCTACTCTCCTTTCATGAGCAAGAAGTAAGGAGTGTACAAATTGCATGTTAGGCAGTGTCTCTCTTGATGAGATAACTACAATAATTGAGTCATATTCTTCTCCAAGACCATTCATTATTGTCAGGATTTTCTCAGCTTCGGAAATTTTATAACCTGCAGTCTCCAATAAGTCACAAAATATTTTAATCTTGGTTAAGTATTCTCTTGTTGACATGTTTTGCTTTTTTAGATTTTGCAACTCTCTTTTGTAGCGCATGTTTCGTGCGGCAGAGTGTGAATTGAAGATTTGCTCCACTGCTTTCCATATTTCATAGGATGATCCACATCCAACAATTTGATGCAGTAGATTGACACTGATTGATGATAAAAGCCATGCTGATAGTAGACTGTTTTGTCTCTTGTATTTTATGTATTCTTGATTACTTACCATCTTTCATTCTCTGTCTGCAGTCATCATGGATGGAATTCCAATGGTTCCTTTGATGAAACCTTCAAGGCCATAACCATTTATGGCAGTTTCAACTTGATATTTCAATGCACGAAGTTATTTTTATCAAGTTGAATATTTTTAAGGTGGCTCTTGGGTTTTATCAGAGGGACACTTGTGGTTTCAGTGATAGATGTGGCTATTGAATCATTATCTCCTCCTTCTGACATGGTGAAAACTAAATTAAAGAGATGTTGCTGCTATCTTGGTATGGCAAATTGAAATCTAGTATTGCACTGGGTTTCGGCAAGGATGATAAGAACTATGATGAGAAATGATGCAGAACTCTTCTCTGATGACAAAGATGCAGCCGAGGTTCAGGTGAACTGGGCTCTCAGGGTAAGGCACTCTTCAAGAAACTGATCAAGAAAATGATTCTTGATCACAGCAATAGGTAAAAGGTAAGAAATTCTCTGATGATGATGTTTAATCTAAAGAGAATAAACTGTTAGGAACAATGAACTTAGGCTAAGTCGTGTACATTGTCACTCTCTTGAAGTCGTTTCAGTGTTCTGTTCAAAAGTGCAAAGTTGTTCTGAAAAAACAAACGCCACCGCCTCTAGGATAAAACAAACTCTCTAAACCGAAAAATTATCAACCTATTTGCACTGACAAAGTCGATTCTGATTTGCACTCTGAAATACTACTCAAGGTGTTTAGTTTTGTTGAAGGAAGAAGAAAAAGAAAAATGTCTGTTATTCTTTTTTTTACCATTTCTCTTCTGTCTATCTATCATTTCAATAGGCAGAATGGAAATTATATACGTTACTAAAGTGATGGAATGTTAATGGATTTTAATTTATTCTCATTTAAAATAATATTGTAATATCATTAGTTTTTGTAATGGCTCAATAATAATGTCACATAAATATATTATTGTTGTGTAAGTGTAACTGCTCAAGTATAATAATGATTCATAAATATATTACCGTTATAAACATGCAACGGCTCAATTATAATGATGATTCATAAATATATTATCGTTGTAAATTTGTAACGGCTTAATTATAATAATGGTTCATAAATAAACTACCATTACCTATTTTTTTTATTTAATTTTTTAATAAATTCACTTCATAAACAAAATCATTTTCAACAATGCTCCTTTTGAATTTTTAAATATTTTTTGAGCAGTTTCTAAAAGCATAAGATTGTGCATAAACAAATGTGTTTTTTGACTTGAGCCTTTATATAGTGGATAGGATTTCGTTTTTTCTAGAGTGACATGTAGTCTTGAACTCTATTCCTAACATCAGCTACACACAAACTTTCTAGGGTGCAATTAAATCAGCTCATACATTTATGGTCATGCACGTCTATTCTAGTTTAGTGAATTCTTTAGGAATTTTGCCCAAAACCCCATAGGAAACGGCCACATTTCCATATTCACATAGGTGACTCTATCAAGAATACTCCTGAAGGTAGGTACTCTACTCTAAATAGAGTATAGATCTCATTAAGAGTTTCTATTAACTCATCCTCTAATCACTTCAGGAATACACGCTTCTTAATATAAAAATAGCATGTTCAACTAATATCTCTTCACAATTTGTTCTTACCCATTGAATCTAGTTCTTCGGTTCTTCAGTCATTAGGTCGAGTTATCATAGTGTGTGACTCAACAATCTGAGGGCAATAGTCTCATTCTTTTAGAAGTTCTAAGGACTTTCTCTCTAGCCAGTCCTTTCGTCAAAGGATCTGCCAAATTCTCACCACTGCGTAGTGATCCATTTTGACGGTACCTGAAGAGAGTAGCTCTCGCTATGCTTACGACATATCTGTCATCTCTTACCATTGTAATAATGGTTTTTTTACTTTTGCAATAGCTGCGGTACTATCGCAATGGATCAACATAGCTAGTATCTGTTTTTCCCATAAAGGAATCTCAGCCAGTAGATTTCTTAAGTACTTTGCTTTTTTCACTTGCTGTGGCTAGTGCTATCATCTCAGACTCCATAGTAGACTGATCCAAAATAGTCTATTTCTTGGATTTTCAACAAAATAGCACCTTCGGCAATGCTAACGATATAGCCACTGGTTGCTTTTGATTCCAGTCTATATTGGTGTAACCTTCAAGGACAGCAAGAAATTTTTCATAACGTAACCCAAGATTCATGGTTCGTTTTAGGCATCTCATGACCTTCTCAATAGTGTGTCAATGCTCTATACTAGGTCTACTAGTAAACCTGCATAACAATCCCACGACATAGGAAATATCGGATCCAGTACAATCAGTGGCATGTCAAAGGCTGCCAATGATGGTAGCATAACCAGACTGTCTTACACCTTCACTGGTGTTATTAAATAGCTTTACACTAGGATCATATGGCGTACATGCAGATTACCGTCAAAGTAATTATATTTCTTTAGAATCTTCTCAATATAATGAGATTGATCCAAAGAAATTCCCTTTTTGGACCTAGTAATCTTAATACCAAGGATTACCCTTGCTTCACCTAGATCTTTCATAACGAAATTGCCAATTAACAAAGATTTAAGAGAGTTTATGGCATGAATGTTTGACCCAGAAATATGTAGGTCATCTACATACAAACATATGATAGTACAAATGCCATTCTTAGATTTACAGTAAATGCATTTGTCACTTTCATTAACTTTGAAACCATGTGAGATTATTAAGTTATCAAATTTTTCATGCCATTGTTTAGGTGCTTGTTTTAAGCCATATAATGATTTATCTAACTTGTAAACTTTATGTTCTTGACCATGAACTGCAAATCCTTCAGTTGGTCCATATAAATTTCCTCTTCTAATTCACCAATTAAAAAGGCAGTTTTAACATCCATTTGGTGTATTATTAAAATATGAATAGATATAAGTGAAATTAGTGCTCGAATAGATGTAATCCTAGTTACAGGTGAAAAGGTGTCAAAAAGTCTACATTTTCTCTTTGCTTAGATCCTTTAGCTACTAAACAGGCTTTATATTTATCAACTGCACCATTAGGTTTTAATTTCTTTTTAAGTACCCATTTACAGCCTATAGAATTACAACCAGGTGATAGATCTACAAAGTGCCAAGTCTTATTGGATTCCAGAGAATCCATTTCATCATTTATAGTCTCTTTCCAAAAATCAGCATCTAAGGAAAATAAGGCCTCTTGGAGGTTTAAAGGATCCTCCTCTATGGTAAAAGCACAAAAATCTGAACCAAAATCTTTTATGGTACTTGCTCTTTTACTACTTCTAGGTTCATTTTCATAAGACTCATTAAGTTCTGTTCTAATAGGCATGGTTTTACTTGATGTGACCCCACTATTTCTCAATTTAAAAGGAAATCTAGATTCATTAAAATCAGCATCATTAGATTTTATCATATTATATGTATTTAGGTCATAAAACCTATATGCTTTGCTATTAATAGCATAGCCAATAAATACACATTCATATGCTCTACTTGCTAATTTTATTCTCTTAGGGTTTGGTATACAAACATATGCCAAACAATCCCAAGTTCTAAAATAAGACACATTTGATTTACAATTTCTTAAAATTTCGAATGGCGAGATTTTACTTTTTAATTTAGGAATTCTATTCAACACATAGCATACAGTCAATAAAACATCCCTCCACCAATGTTTTGTTGCACTCGAATTCAATAAGATAGCTATAACTAATTCAGTAAAGGTTCTATTTTTCTTTCTGCGTTACCATTCATCTCGAGTGAATAAGGTGTAGTTCTCTCATGAATTATACCATGCAATTTATAGAAATCAAGAAATAAACTAGAATCGTATTCTGTTCCTCCATCACTATGAAGTCTCATAATTTTTCTTATTAGATTGATTCTAAATTTCAGTTTTAAATGATTTAAACATATCAGATGCATCACTTTTTTTTCATAAGGTATACATAAGTAAAATCAGAACAGTCGTCAATAAAAGTGATAAAGTAACGGTGTCCATCAAGCTCACATATATCATAATGAATCAAATCTAAAGATTCAGACAACTGATTTATATGGTTTCGTGGTGATTTTTGCTTGACTATAGAATTGACATATATCAAAATCAGTTTGTGACATTTTAGAGATAAGATCTAAGGTGCTCATGTGATGAATTATACGTTTATTCACATGACATAATCTAGAGTGCCAGATATTAAAATCATACAACATACAAGCAGAACCAGACATTTTATTACATTCAACATTCAGTTTAAACATACCATTAGTTGCATAACCCCTACCCACAAACATCCCATTTATAGCGATGGTGTACATACCAATAGTCTGTGTAAACCCAGCATTATTAAGAAGATAACCTGAAACAAGATTCTTTCTCATCTCTGGAGTGTGTATTACGTCCTTCAGAATGACAGTCTTCATAGAGGTAAACTTCATCTCTACGCTTTCAATCCTAGCAACAATAGTGGTGTGAGAGTCTCCTAACAACATTTTCTTATTCTTAGTCTCCGTGTATGTTTTGAACATAGCACAATCATAGTAGACATGGCATGTAGCACCAGTATCTATCCACCAACCCTATGATCCCCCAATAAGGTGAATCTCATCAGTAATCATAGCCGTTAGAGGCTCCTCGGTTAGGTTAACCTACGGTGCAATGCATGGTTTGTTCCTACACTTGCGTGCCATATGACCTGATTTTTCACAGTTGTAGCAAAGAAATAACTGTCCATAGTCATTCTTTTGGGGTGGTTTCTGTTTGTTGCGGTTCTGGCTAAGATTATGGTTTTGATCCTTAAAAAATTTAGGATTTGGTTTCAGAACTGCAGCTTTCTTAGTGTTTCCTGTAACAGCAAGCACTTCCTTCATATCCTGTTTATGTGATTCCTCCTCAATATGGAGGAGAGTTATCAAGCTTTTCGAAGAAAATTCTTTAGTTTTATGTCTCGGATTATTCTTAAATCCTACTAACTATGGGGGTGGTTTATTTATCAAAATGGCAACTTGGAATTGTTCATCAATAACCATACCTTTGGAGACGATCTCATGAGCTATTTTCTAAAATTGATGAGACTGCGTCTTTATTGACATGTCATCCATCATCTGAAATTTGAGGTAGGGGCTGACCGCATATTTCCTGGCTCCAGCTTCTTCTGTATCAAACTTCTTTTGCATCGCCTTTTAGATTTTCTTGGCTGTTTTGTCCAAATTGTAGTAGCGTAGAGATCATCACTCAGGCCATTGAGTATGAAGTTCTTGCAGAGGTAATCCTGCTCTGTTCAATTCTGTAATTTTTGTTTTTGTTCCTACCAGATCTGCAGTTGTTGTGCATCGGTTTCAACGGGCTTCTTTGGTACTATCGGCTTTTCTGCAGTTATCTCACCATTCACGTTCCTCATCGTCAGGAAAAATTCCATCTTTTGCCTCCAACGCTTGAAATGGAGGCCCTCGAGGCGTAGAAGCGACCATTGGGAACCTAAAACATTGTGGTCGGTGTAGCTTCATCAATAGTTGCCGCAAAAGTCATCGTTGTCTGAAACGTCTTTAATTTGTTTGGAACAATAAACTTCGGCTGAGTCGTGTACAATGTCACTCTCTTGAAGACGTTTCGCGTTCTGCTCGAAAGTTTAAAGCAATTCTGAAAAAACAAACGTCGCTACCTTTAGGATAAAACATCCTCTCTAATCTGAAAAAATATCAACCTTTTGCACCGACAAAGTCGATTCTAAAACTCTGAAATACTGCTAGAGGTGTTTAGTTTTGTTTAATGAAGAAGAAAAATGTCATTTATTCTTTTTTTAGTATTTCTCTTATGTCTATCTGTCATTTAAATAGACAGAATGGAAATTGTATACGTTACTAAAGTGACAGAATGTTAATGGATTTTAATTTATTCTCATTTAAAACAAGATTGTAATATCATTAGCTTTTGTAACGGCTCAATAATAATATCACATAAATATATTACCGTTATGCAAGTGTAGCGGCTCAATTATAATAATGATTCATAAATATATTACCGTTATAAACTTGCAACGGCTAAATTATAGTAATGATTCATAAATACATTACCATTATAAACTTGCAATGGCTCAATTATAATAATGGTTCACAAATAATTTATCATTAACCTGTTTTTTTATTTAATTTTTTTAATAAATTCACTTCATAACAAAACATTTCCAACATACACTGATCTGAAGAAACTCCAGATGATGAGTTTCCTCTAATGGAGTTCAGTCAGTGAAGATTGATTTGCCGATGATGCCGTTAGGCTATGGCTCTAATACCATAATAGAGAAATTGAAAAATGTATTTTATTGATTGCTTCAGATGATTACCATACTGATTACATACAAAAGTATTTATGTAGAAACACATATGAGATAATGGGCTTGTGGGTTGTAATGGGTAATCTATACATTGTATCCGAACTCATTATAACTAAAATAAAAGACTCCACTTGATAGCAGTCGCATCACCTCTATTAAGGATAGACAAGTAATTTTTTGAATAAAAATGTAACTATTTGCATATATATAGTGAGTATTTAAGCCATCCAGCTGTAGTTTCATCTTAATACTTTGTCAATTACTAAACATGTGTTCGATTTTGCAGGATATATCTTTACTCCAGACAACATATGCATCATAATTCACAGCCCCATAATTTTGTTCTGGGTTGCATATTTTACGACTTCCAAACCTAGTTAATCTATAACATAAACGTATTTATGCATGGTGCATGTAATTTCAGACTTTAAGTCAAAAAACCAAATATTCCTCAAATTTGTTGTGGTCAGTGTTCCTTGTAACTAAATAGTGCAAACTAACTACACTAATTGATAAAACAAAAATAGGCAATATAGTTATTCAAAAAGAAAAATAGTTGCCGACAAAGCTTGGTTCCAACATTCCATTATGTAGAATTTGGGCAACCGATGTAATTTAAATTTAGTCCGATCAGATAATGTTAATCATCATTTGTTGGGGTGGATATTTAAAGAAATTTGTGTTCATAACAATGGTTCAACCATACAAACTTAGGTTTAATTTATTCTTACTTTAGTTCTCAGTAAATTCTGATAACATTTATTTTCTGGAGATAGGATTTTAGTTTCTTGCATGGAAATTCGGTAAGAAATTTAAGTTGAATTTAACACACATCCAGTATGCACCAAAGAGTATAAAAAAGATAAGTTCTCAAATTTTACTTTCTATGTTTTTTTAGTCTGATAATTGCATATGTGTTCGTGCATGCGTGCATGCATGTGTGTCATAGTTGTAATGACACAAGATGCTATGAATGGTGCATGCTTTTTAATTTACTGTGCATGTTTAAAAAAATTGAATTTAACATCTACAACAACTAATTTAAAAAGTTCTATATACCTTATTTTTTACTAAAACATATGTAACAAATATTTTTTAGACATCTTGCAAACTACATCATCAAATATAATAACATAAGCATATGTTTTCAAGCATAACATTCTTCAAAACCAAAATACAAAATAATAGTACATTTTTACTAATTAATAAGAAATATGAACCTGATTCAGCAATTATATTTTATAAATTAATATATGCATCATCAAATTCATAAGTTTTAGCACCTTCTGCATATGTCTAATTTAGATTTGTTTCTTCTTCGTGAAGATGAAAATAAGCAGAAGCGAATTCTAAAAAACATTTCGATGCGGATGTTATTCTACTTGGATATCTAACTTTCTTCACTCATACCACTCTAGCAACAATACCCTAAGTCAAATCATCATTATCATCATCAAATAAAAGCCCACCTTTGACGTTAGATATTGTTTGGATTGTGAAAACTAAAAAAATAAATAAAAAAAGAAGTAAAAACAATAAAATAATAAAAAGGCGTGTCATTTTTGCATCATGCACCGTATGTGTCATTCATTGCATCTTTTCATGTGTGCTATGCCAAAAGGAAGAAAGGCGTAGACGTCACACCTCACCTTTCATAACTATGATATATATATGTGTGTGTGTGTGTGTGTGTGTGTGTGTGTGTGTGTGTGTGTGTGTGTATGTATGTGTGTGTGTGTTTATGTGTGCGTATATAAACACGCACGCACACATAAACTAAATTTTATTTTTGAATTTGTACCTATATCCAAACTCTAACATTTATTTTGTGGTTATGCATGATAATCCATAGGCCCATAATTTTGTCTTCCATTGTATATTTTACAGCTTCCTAACCTAGATATTCTATAACATAGATGTATATATGTATTGTGAATGTACTTGTAGACTTTGAGTCAAGAACAAATATTCTTTAAATATGTAATAGTCAGTGTTCCTTATAACTACATAGTGCATATTAATCACTCTAATCAATAAATAAAAATAGGTAATATAATTACTCAAAAAGAAAAAGAAAACAATCGCCTACAAATGGTTCCAACCTTCCATTATGTTGAATTTGGACGACCAATGCCATTCATAATTAGTCAGATCACATAATGTTAATCATCATTTATTAAGAGGGATATTTAAGGAAATTTGTGTGTGCACGTGTGTTTATGCACACGCGTATAAACTAAATTTTATTTTTGAATCTGTACAAACATCTATACTATGATGAATGCTGTGTGGTTCCACGGACATAAAAAAGGTTGTTTGTTAAGACCTACTATTTCAAACCATTCAAATCGACAATCATCCACACATGTCAGACTTGAATTGCTCAAAACAACAGATTATTAATTTATATTTGGAAAAAATTAGCATATACAGTAAATAAATCAATCACAGAATCACATACACATAGTAATATAACGATAAGCAATGGAAATAAAAAGATAGTAGTTCATGAAGCTATTATAAAACATCAAGAGTTTAAAACAAAATACAATAGAAATCTCGAATACATAGAAGTCTCAATACATAAGCAAAAAGTATGAACATAAATAACTAGAAATAACTGGAACCTGAATAGAGATAAGATAGATCTTCGAGAAAAGCTCCTAGCTTCAAAGGTGAGTCTCAAATGTTGTGACACTCAGTCTGACCCGAGCATAAAGAAAAACAGAAAACACTCGAGTCAGGATTAACATTCTTATGCAAGTAAATCAACTCAAGTGAAATGTCCAAATGAAATGCAATAATTTAATGAACGTTTAGGATTTCTATCCTTTAAGGATCCGCGGAATTATCCACATACATAATACAATACGCTACATAAATAATGTCTACAGTAAAGTAAACTATTAAAATAATGTTAAGGCGTTACCTATATCTCCCTCAGCACATTTTATATAATGTCGTAGTCTATCTAGTACTATACTCTCCACAAAACCGGTGGGCTATCAGGGAGCACTCCATAAGTACGACACAATCCAAACTCGTAGAAGGTGCGATAAGGCATGTGACAAGGCATGCGAGGCAATGTCCACGGTAGGATACTACCGTTTTGCAGATCCGGACTGGTGGTGACGCATAGCAGCTACTACCACTCACCCCGAGATACACTCCCAAATAAAAGGTGCACCCAATCAAATCACAAAGCAATAGAATGGTATCGAAGAAATGAGCCCGATAGGGGGAGCGACCCCACTTGGCCCAGCATGGCTCCTGTATTAGTCACATCAAGCTGACTTGTGGGAGTTAGGGCCGCGTTCATACCTCATACATACGTCGTCAAACCATCCTACTTCATTCGGGATTCTCTACCTTGTTAAAGTGGTTTTCGGTATTGGTAGAGAGTATGACAATATCTAATCCTGGTCTTTTTAACAACCAAACGCTTCTTCCACGCCGTGGTCTTTTTCGTTTCAAACAGTTCATACTTCATATCAAAATATCATATTCATTTCAAAATCATATCACTTTTGAAATCATATTCACTTTCGAAATCATATCACTTTCAAAATCATTATTCATTTTCGAAATTATATCACTTCAAAAATCATAACCACATAATTGGTTAAACCATCATATCAAAGTATTCACCTTTAAATCCATTAAGTCAAAACCGTAACAGTTCCAACTTAAATAGTTCGAATATTTGAAAGTAGTTTATAAATTAGAATAGTTATACATTAAAAATAGTTTATATTAAAAAATAGGTTATAGATTATAACAGTTTACATATTAAAAATAGTTTATATATAAATTGAAATAGTTTATATACTAAGATATATATATATATTCAAAAGAGTTTATATCGAAAATAGTTTCGCGTTAGAATTGTTTCTTCCAATTCCATAAATTAATTCAAATCAAATTTTAATTCCAAATTCAATTTAAATCAATCTTGGTCAAACAATTTCTATTAAAGGGTTAAAATTTCAACTCAAATTCTCAGAAAAATCATTTTTAATTTATATCGATTTCAAATCCAAGTTTGAACAACAAATTTAAACCACTTCCAATTCAATAAGTTTCAAAGTTTAAATATTCAAACAATTTACAATGACTCAATTTGATAAATTTCATTTATATTTCAAAATTCAACTTTAATTTTATTTAAATTTGGGAATATTCACTTAATAATTGTTTATATCATTTAAATAAAATCTCATATTACAAATCTATATCAGTATCAATAATTAAATATCCAACTTCAATTATATTTAATTCTAAAACATTCACCTAATCACTTTTATAAGCATTTAAATAAAATCTCAAATTACAAATGTAAATCAAAATTTTAAACATTCAATTTTATTTAAATTTGAAAATATTCATTTGATCACCTTTAATTAAATGAAGTTATAAAATCATGCCTTTCAAAATCTCAACATCAATAAGTTTCAAGCAATTCTTATTCAGTCTCAAACAAATTATATCAAAAATTAACTTAACTTATCTTCCCAACCTTTATTTATTAATATTATTACAAAACCTATTTTAAAAATATTAATATAAATTGTAAAAGAATATTTAAAACATATTATACATATTAGTTAAATAAATTCTTATTAAATTTTATTATATGAATTATTATTAAGCCAAATCCTATTTTACTAAATATATTGTATAAAATCTTATTTATATATTAAAAAGAATAAAATTATAAGTAAAATCCAAAATTTGTATTTTTCAAAACTTAACTTATAAATTTAAAATTTTCAAATGTATAATTTAAAATCTAAATCTTACACGTGTAAAAATAAAATAAATGTTTATGTTATATTTTTTTAAATATCTTTTAAAACACATATATTTTCCCTTTTCAAAAATTTGAAAATCATTTAAAATGGACCAACGGTGGTCGTATATTGTTTTCTATCATATGGTCAAGTGATAAGGATATTTATCATTTCAAGCCGCTATAATTTAATATTTTACGGGCATATAACATTTCAACCTACAATCCCAAAAATTTAAAATCAATAAAATCGTCTGAGTTTACCATTTCAATCCATAACGATTTTTTCCTAATCTATAATATCGTTCGGGTATGTTTCATTTCAACCCATAGGGATTTTTCTATCTAATAGGAAACTTGCAGAGTGAGAACAATAAAATAATAATATAAATGACATGGCATATCAATAGCAGATATATATCGTCATTAATAATTTAAATATAATATATATTCAACAGGTTATTGTATCATATATCAATCATAGGTGAACAAATTTAAATAATAACATGTCATATTCAACAATTAAATTTCTAGCCAATTAAATTTAACAATATATTACAGTCTTCATTTCATGTGAATACAAATTTACTAACATAAGAACGTTAATCGTGAGTGATTTCTCATCTTTCATGGCTATGAAAACAACGATGGTGAAGAAAGAGATGCGGACACACACGAAAATGGACACAAGCTGACAGGACAACGACAAGCTTGAAGTTGCTGCGATAAATTCGATAGCAAGCGCACAAGCAAAAGTAGCTTAGATAACAAGAATTGATAGAAACTATATATATATATATATATATATATATATATATATATATATATGTGTGTGTGTGTGTGTGTGTGTGTGTGTATATGTATATGTATTATAATATTTAAATGCGCACACGGCTTTTTTTCGAAGGAGGAGAAGCTTGGCTGGGAAGCAAGGAGTGTTCGGGTTCGGTCAGGCAAGGCCAGGTTCTAACAAAGAAACAGTTCAAGACCCAAAGCACAGTATCACAACAAGATGAATGATAACGACAGAGAATCATAGACATGCACACCCACATCACATGATACAAGTGCATCAAAATACATATAAACTATATATGCTTATCACTTTATAATTTTTTTAGAAAGAAGGCTGATCAGATCGGGTAGGGCTGTGCTCGGGTGATGCGGTCAGGGAGGCTAGGGGCGTGAGGCTGTGAGATGGTGAAACGGCTGCTGGGTGTTGGTGGTTTCAGCTGCTGTAGGGCGAACTGGAGGAGGGGCTGAGGGTCAGGGAGTGAGCTGGGTTTGCGAAGTGTCTGGAGGGTTTGGCAGCGGTTGTTCGAGTGGGTGAGGGGATGGAGTGTGGCGGAGATGGCTGCTGTCACTTGGAGATCGTTGCTGTCACTTGGAGAGCAAAGTGTTTCGGCGTGGGGTTTGATCACAGGCGGGTCATGTTGCAGCACGTGGAGGATCTGGTTGCGGCAGCTGCTAGGCTAGAGTGGTGGTTCGTGGAGGGTGCACTGGCGGTGTTGGGTGATTGAGCGGCCGAAGAGTGGATGGTGCAGCTGTAGTTCAAGGAGGCCGATCGACGTTGGCATTAGTGAGGGGAGAGGTTTAGAAGGGATGAGATCGGGTTTGGTGGGAAGTGGAGCAGCTTCGGTGGTTGTCTGTTGCGAGGTCACGAGGGAGAATGAGTTGCTTGCGTGGGCTGCTGCGTGTGTGAGGCTTGGGGGGTGCAGGCGTGGAAAGCTGAGGCGGAAGGAGAAATATGGCGGAGGAATGGGTCGCGAGTTGGTCGAGAGAGTGCTGTGTCGTCGGTTGTTAGGGAGTTGTGTGGCGAGGCTGAAGGGAAAAGCTTAGAGGAGAGGGCGTGCTGCTAGCTTCGATGATGGTACGAGCACAAGCAAAAATGAAGAAGAAGAATTGACTCCACTTCGGTAGTATAAATTTTTTTTTTTAAAAGCGGAATGAATGAAAAGGAGAGGAAGAAAAGCGCACAAGCTAGAGATTATAAATTGAAAACAGTCAAACAATACATTTATAGAAATATTGAAGGCCATGGATTGAATACCGGGAAATATTAATTGCTAATGTCCATTAGTATCAACCGATGGACGAATGAATGAATTCTAGAGATTAAAAACGGTATCGATACGGCTAACCGGTTTGTAGATTTCACCGCGTATCGAATATCGAAATGCAAAAATGAATATACTACGGAAATTAGCACGACAAGACGAACGGAATGATACAAAGATACAAGTGAGACGACCATTCTATCAAAACTCGAATTTTCGCTGTTGAAAATGCTGCTAAAACGAAGAAAATAAAATAAACGGAGATATAGCAGTTCAAGTTTGATGAAACGAAATACCTCACTCAGAAAATGATTTACAATTTTCTTTATATAAAAATATTCAGATTTCAAAATTATTTAATTTCCAACAAATTTTAATTGTTTGTGAGCAAGAGCTATGATTAGCAGTTTCTTTCCTCGCTGGCTTTTGATTACTATATTCTACTTGAGTAGCTTATTAGTTCCAATTATTTTCAACTAACTTCAACACGTTCGAATTTCTTCATCATTTGGTTGAATGTTATGCTAATTCTTATTTTCTAAAAGGTACCCTTTTGTTTTTTGTCCATACAAAAAGCTACTCAATCCATGTATATTATGAAAAGCGGTCAATTTAGAAACGAAATTAACATAAAAAATAGAAAACAATTTTTATTTTATTTTCTTCAGAAAATAACGAAAGCACGAGAAAAATTCATATCCTTCCAACAATCATGGAGCAAATAGGGTGGGTAGGCCCAACCCCTCCACCCCTCTTCGTCCTCCTCTACATATTTTTTCTACCATCACCGTCGTCCATCCACTCTTTTCATATTTTGTAGTTAACCTGGAAAAGTCAAAACACAAAATATAATATAAACCAAACGGACCTTTAGTTTTCAGTTTTTAAATACTTAAAGTAGACTTCTGAATATATGGATGTATTTTTCTTTAGGGAAAATTGGTAATAAATTTTAATTAGATCTAACTCAATTTCAGTATGAACTTAATAAGTATATTCCAAGATTTTTCTTATACACGTTTAAAACTTGCTGCAATTAAAATTTACGTGGTTCAAGGAGATGCTTAATGGAGGAGGTTACACATTTGTTATCGACCTCTGCCGATAGTTGATAGTTCCTATAAGTGAGAACGTTAAAATTTACCACAGAGTCATAAACGAATGAATCATAAGTGATAGTTCCTATAAGTGAGAATGCATAGAGACACAAAATGTGCATATTTAATTATACAAAAATTAATGTGTACAGAGAGTCTAAAAGTGAATATATTGATACATTCTATGCATTTGCTAAATTTTGCAGGTATACCTAACTATTTTTGATGAACCAAACTCTCATTAATTTGAAATTTGTAGTCTTCCACCAGCGAGTTTTGGTTCTGTAACTCTTCAATGAGTGGATTTGCTAGCACTTCATGTAGCATGATATATTCACTGTTTGGTTTTCAAAATGCACGAGTCAAAAGAAGAATATTACAATAACGATGCTTTTTCATTTACATTAAGAAAATCTTTAATCAAAGAAATTATATGGTATTCGTTTACTGTTATGTCAACCAAAAGTTCAGTTTTCTTTTTTGCTTCCATTATTAGTAGGTGTTGGAAATAACCATGCTTTTTAGAAAATATTGATTATCTCAACAATTATGATCTTTGTATTTATGGAAATGTCAAAATTAAAAATGGAAAAAAATCTAGACTTAACAAATATGTAATTTTAGAGAATTCTAGAAAATGTTTTATTAAGAAGAATCTAGAAAATACAGGATAGAAGAAAATTCTAGAAAAATAAAAGTCTAGACGATATATTCCACTATATATTGAGGTGTGCTATCTCATTTGATGTAAGCAAGCAAAGCAAATGAATTCGTAGGCAAGCAAAAAGAATAAAAGTGAAAAGAAAATAAAGCTAATTTTCTCCTTTACAAGTTATTCTCTCAATCTCCATTAGCAAATTAGAAGTTTCTCCCTCTTTCTTTCTATGGAAATTTCCCTACAGTGGCATCAGAGCTCGAAGATCCTCCTAAAATTTCCAACAGTAGTATAGGTTGCTAATCCAAGTTGACAGCAAGGAAGAATGTCAACTGGATTGAGTTTCATAAAAATTCTCTTACTTAAAAAAAGGTTTTACGATAATTGAAGAATTCACATTAAGACGATGCTTGAACCACAAGGTGTGTGGGATGTCGTAGAAAATGGATATGAAGAACCCGTCGATATCACCCATTTATCTCAAAGAAAAAGGGATAATTTGAAGAGTTTGAAGATAAAGGATTTACAAGCCATAGTTATCATTTATCAAGGTTTGGATGATGATATGTTCGAGAAGGTAGCAAACGCGTCTACTAGTAAGGAAGCATGGGAGAATTTGAAGAATGCATTCTTGAAAATCGATAAGGTAAAGAAAATTCGATTACAAAATATGTAAGGTATGTTTGAATCTTTATTAATGGAATTATCAGAAACAATCAATGATTATTTTTTACAAGTTTTATCAATTGAAAAACTATGGAGAAAAATAACTAGTTCTAGAATATTTGAGGAAGTTTTATAATCTTTAGATTCTAAATTTTATACCATAGTTGTAGCAATTAAAGATTTCGAAGATGTAAATACTATGAACATTGATCAACTCATGGAAATGCTTCAAGTCTATGAAGAAAAATTAAATAGAAAATTCTAAGAAGAGTCATTGATCAAGCTCTTCAAATCAAACTCGTGGCGGATAATGATGCAAAAATAATAGAAGAAAACAGTCTAATTGATGAAAAGGAGAAAAGAAGAATATTGAGAATGACGAAAAGGAAAACTATGAGTTGAGAAAGAAAGATGCGAAGGAAGAGAAAGAGACAACAAAGAATGATGCGGAGGAGAAAGTAGTAAAATTGCTGCCAAAGATCAAAGAAGTAATAGAAGAGAAATAAAAGACAGAGCTATCGATGATCGAAGAAGCAAATAAAGAAAAAGTCAAAAATGATAGAAGCTGAAGAGCATACGGAAATCAATGAAGTAAACTAGACTGCCAGGGAATTAAATATGAAAAAGAATGAAGAAGACAAAGACAAAGATAAAGTCATGATGCAAGTGATAAAAAGTGCGAAAGCAAAAGAGTTGAACGAGAAGAAGTTGTCAATCAAGGAGAATAAATTCAGGATATTGGAGAAGATTTAAAAGTGAGCAAAAATTTGAAGAAATAAAAATAGTGAATATTCAGAAAGCAAAATTATAAAAGGTCAAAGAGGCAGTCAAAGAGACAAACGATGAACATTATAACGGTGATAGCAAAGTGGTGAAAAAAGATTATATCCTTCCTATTTCGAAAAGTTTTAATTTTCCATCATTGTTTTTTGAAATGCCATGCAAAATTGAGATTTGGGAAGTGTACAAAGAAATTTTATGGGTAGAAAATTGCAAGAGTAAATTTATGGAAGAATTCAAAGATAACGTATATGAATTCAAAATTAATGATACTGGACCAAGATGGAAGTTAGAGTGCATACCTTTTGGAATATTCTATGGCAATGAAGAAGGACAAAATGAATGGCGCATAAATTGCTTCAAAGATTTTGATAATGGGAAAGAAGAAAAAAAATTGATAATTTTTTTATTCCTGCCAAAACACATGAAATACAAATTGAAAATTTTACTCGGAGTTACAAAACCAAGTTTACGAGGGATGTTGGTGTAACGCTTCGATTTTTCGTTGCCGAAAAACCGAATAGTTATGGGTTTTAAAAAGAATTTAAGAAAAGAAAAGGAAAGAAAAAAAGAGAAAAAGATGGAAGATTAGAAAATAGAGAGAAGAGAAAATAGAAAATTTTTAAAATAGAAGAAAAAGAGAATAGAGAACATAGAACATAGAAAATGGAGGGAAAAGAAAAATAGAACGGAATGGAAAACAACAGAACAACAACAGAATCTCACAATTCGCAGCGGAACAACATATAATAATAAATGAATAATCTTTAAACAAAGAACTATATCAGTTATTACATTTTATACATTTCATTTCATCATATCATCAGAGTATACAACAACAACAAACAGTGCAGCGGAAAAAGAAATACTATATAACTAGTAATACGCCATGCCATCCATCTTGCCTCCAGCAACTCCAGAATATCCAGAATATTCTGATAAACCTTACTCTTGACTGCCCGTGTGAAAATTGGTGGGCACCCAGAGTTTAGGAAGGAAAACAATAAACTCCAAGTCAGTCATGTGACTGGTGTGAGAACTCAAAACAGTTTATTTATCTTTAAAATCAAAAATAGAGGAATATTTTTAAATTCAATTCGCAATGCTTTTAAAAATGAGACTACCATAAGACCTCCTGCCACACACACAATGCAAACGCAGACTTGGAGAAGATTTCTCCTTATGATAGCCAAAGATGCTTGATACGCATTTAAAAAGAACATTTGATATTATTACTAGTGCATAGTGTAGAAAATTCATTTCGAAAGTAGAATATAAATCTTAGCCAGCATAGGTACCATTATATTATGCCTACTAATAGCTACCATATTAGATGGCAGGTTCTACAACTAAAACCGTACAAGTTTCGTATTGTTTCTTTGGATTTCCAACAAATGGTCAGGCCAAGGAACTTCCCATTGCCACATGAGAATGCCTCTGGAAGGACATCCCCGAGAACCAAACCGGAACTCTGCCAACACAAGGCCGGGTTACCCCTAACTGGGTAACTACTGACACGAGCACGTCATTCCCCGATCGTAAACGACCTTTCTCACGGGATCCCGATAACCAACAACCACAAAGTAATAAATTCGCAGTAACCACATAGGTTAAATATCTGGGCTTCATACCATGATACCACCTCTATCCAGAAGGAAATGTACATACCCTAAAGGGAGCTACCCCTCATAACCTTGCCGCATCTTTCCTGTTTTGACCATTTCCGAGGTGTGAGGCTCGACGAAGTCACGTCCACGAAAACATACTTTATACAAAAGCCATGCTTTGGGTCAACAAATGATCAACACAATGATCACCAGAATAGACGATCAAATAAACGATCCTATCACAATAATCAACACAATGATCATTTACAGCAACACTCAGCATGTCACATTACCAAATTGGGAATATATCGCTGATAACTTCAACTATATAACCTCTGAGCTCGTACGTCTCAGAGAAGGGTGTTAAGCTAAAAGAATAAATTCTTCGCCACCAACAGAAATATATTTGAAAGAAATCGGCTTTATATCTCAACTTGTAATGTCAGACATACAATCCATACAAGTCTGTTCCGGGATCGAACAAAACCGAAGGCACTTACAAAGAAGTCCTTGCAATCCGGATATTCACAATCCTGATCGGATTCACCATCACATATGGAGAACTCTATACCGGAGCAACTCGGTGCAGAGTAAATCGGCAGGTCATCCTATCGCTCTCGCAAATACCGGGTCTTCAACACCGATCTTCAATGCAATTCACAACGACGTATCACATATTCGGAATGGGTTATACGACCCCATGGTCCTTTCCCGGTTAACCCGAATAGTGAGCGCTTATTCAAAGATAAGTGTAGCATTCACATTCAAACAAATCACATCAATTACCCATTCAAAGGGAAATATTGATAGTCGGTTATTGAACTATCAATGGATATGCACACATCACCAGTTTCCAAATAATTTTCCAAATTATTTATTTTCCAAAATATCTTCACTAGATATATAATTTCAATACTTCAAAAATAAATCAATATTTATTTTTAAACAAATTCCACTTCCTTTATAAATTCCTTAGTGAATTTATAATTCCAAAATATCAATGAATATTCGATTTCAATTATTCATTTCAATTTATCTTCAAAAAGATAAATTCTCTAAACGTTTCATTTCACATTGGAAAAACATTTCCATACTTATTTATTCATAAGTAATTCACAAATTTTATTTATTTTCAACACTTGGAAAATATTCAATATACTTAAATCGAAATTAAGTATATATTTCATTCTTTAAGGAAATCATTCTCTTAAACATATTTATTTGGGCCAAAACGAATGTTGCGTAGAACATCGTTACGACGTCCCAAAACCACTAGTATAGGGATTCGAAATTAAAATAGATATATAAATCCCAATACTATACAAAACATTTCCTTTCGGAAATCATTTACTATAACAACAGTGTTATAGTCCATCATCTCCTTTTATTTCTCGAAAACGTCTATTTCAACAATTAATGTTGAAATCTATGGTTTCGAATCTCAACACAATTAAAACTTCGTTAGATCGTTTTAATTCTATTTCAATATCACATTCAAAACAATTTCTTTAACATCTTATTCACTATTCAAAAACGTGAATATACTACGTTAACAATTTCATCCTTTTATTCATTTTAATTCAAAGGATTATTCACTATTCAAAAACGTGAATATAACTCCACTTATAGGTTTCAACAAATTTTCTTGTCAAAATAAGTCATTTGCGAATTTATAAAACAACGTTTATAAATTCCATTTCTATTTATTTATAAAAACTTCCTTTTTATAGATTCTTTTATTAACCTATTCCAGTTTATAACTCAATTATAAACTAAAAGTTCATATTATAAGTTAAATACTTATAAAACGATTATTTTACAAAATCGTTCTTTTTAACTTCCCAAATTATAAATCTTATAACTTATAAGATTCATTCATTTATCCAAAATCATTATTTTAATAACTTAATAAATTTTATAAACCTACTGCTTATAAAATTCCATTTATAACTTCACCGTATAAAATTCTATAAATTCCATTCAATTATGAAATTCATTTTCACTTCATTCAAACACTTATAAAAACTCGTTTTATAATGTCCATATTTCAATTTATAAATATCCATTTATAAATCTCTTAATATAAATCAATTTATATTATCCTTTTAAAACATATTTAATCTCCTTTATAATTTCACCATTTTTGATTCATAAAATAATTAAATTTTATAAATCCTATATTTAAACTTTTCACAATGAATTCTAAAATCCCGATTAAACTATTTTATAAAATCATTAGCATCGTATTCTCAAAAATCAGTTTTTAACTATTTTTCTCAAAAATCATAATTTTTATAACATTAAAAATTATGACGTTTATTTATTTAAAATAGATCAAATTCAAAACATATAGTATATTTTCAAAAATCACTTTATAAATCATTTTAAAATTCCAAAACTTGGTCCAATGATGCTACATACCAAATAGTCAATCACGACTACAACGATATCATATATCAATATGAAAATCCATCAAATATCAAAATATCTGAAATCAAATAAATACTGTTGAGGAATCCAGTTGGATCCCTCCAACCTGTTTTCCTGCATCCAAAAACATTAGCACAATACCAATTCCGTTCCAGTACGAAATTATCGCGGTATATGTTCTTATTAAATATTATCCGCTTAATAACGGCGTAATAGGGTCTCATCCGCTAAACAAATAAAATGCGGGAAATCAATAACTCCAATATATACATATGCCAATATATATATATTGCTACTATATATAATACCAATTTCACTGTTTATGAAATATTCGCGGTATATGTTTTTAATAAATAACATCCGCTTACTAACGGCGTATAATGTCTATTTTAACAATCAATAGATAACAATCATCATTCAAACATGCATTCAAATATTTTAAATCTAACTATTTAAAATAAAATCGAAACTGATTCGATTGAGTGAGAAGTTCTCACCTTGATTTCAAATTCCGTTTTAGCGATTTACTTCGAATAAAATTAAACGGACGTTTAATTTTACACGAAATTCTCACTAACTCCAAACGACTCCTAACCAACTCTATCGCGTAGTGCTCGTCCATACGATTCCAACGCAACTGGTTTCGCGCGTTTTCGACCTCGTATGAAAACGATATGGATTTTTGAAGTTTGCACACGATTTAACTATATAATTTAAAACAACTAATTATAATTAAAACCCTACAAGATCCTAGCCGCTCAAATTTTTGCTTCCTTCCATCAGGCCCGCTCGCACCCTCCCCCTCTTCTCCTTCTCTTCTCATTCACGTTTCCAGGCCGCACACTCAAACCCATCATCATAGATTAGGGTTTCAATTTACACCTTCAACACTCGACAATACTTCATCAAACAACCACCATCGCGAAGCCCCCAACTCCCTCTAGGTTCGGCCCCAAGCAAGTTGAACTCGGCCTCCTCTCTAGCCTTGGAATGCGTGCGCAAGTCGCTGACTTCATCGTCATTTTGCCGTTGATCCGTGAAGTCTTTTCAGATCATGACCGTTGATATTATAGAGCTTGACGTCCTCTTCAATTTGTTAGTTGAAAGTTGTTGGTAAATGTCGATGGATGAGGAGAAAATCGAGGTGGAAGTTGGGACGTTTCTGGCCATTGGTCAGGGAGGTGGCGGCTAGGGTTAGATATTAGGTTTTTATTTTATTTTTTTCTAAATTATGAAGGAGGTGGGTGCTATTTATAAAGAAAAATCGAACACTATTCATCCGGAAATTCCGAACTCCGATTTACGCGCCGTAACCAGCGTTTCTAGGGTTTTCCCCGCGTTCCGGACACAATGGAACAGGTTTCGAAAGCTAATTCGGACATCTGTGCGAGTTATGGCTATAAACGCTCAATTTGAATTAAACCGATTTAAGTCGATTTCTAGGCGTTTTAATTTGTACCGGACAAACGGCAAATCCAATTGACACGAAATTTGAAACCTTACAATAATATCACATTACGGATCCGATGAAACTGGTTTCGTTGAAATCCGAGACTTTTTGAAAAATGGCTATTTTAACTCGCCAAATTAAAATTAAAAATAAATCGATGCGTTTCGAGCTGCCACGCTCAAACGATAACTCCGATTGACACGAAAATTGGAATCTGGTAATAACTAACTATTACGGATCCAATGGAACTGGTTTCGTTCAATTCTGAGACTGTTCAAAAATTGACTATTTTCACTAGTCAATTAAATATTAAAATATTCAATTTTCACAAATTAACTTTTAATTCGACTTTAAAAGTTCTAAAATATCATTCTAACTTCCATATGATAAAATAAAATTTTACAAATCATTTTCAATCATATTTAACCCAATTTTCAATTATTTTCATAATTCAACGTATTAAATTATCGATTTAATTATCCAATTAAATCCAATAATTCAAATTAAAATTTATTCGACTTATAAATTCACTTATTAATATTTAAAATTAATTAAATATTTAAATTTTAATTATCAAAAATTCTGGGTCGTTACAGTTGGAAATAAATTTGGTTTTTAGAAAATGTTGATTATGTTGACAATTATGATCTTTGCATTTATGGAAATGTCAAAATTAAGAATGAAAAAAAAATCTAGACCTAACAAATATGTAATTTTAGAGAATTGTATAAAATGCTTTATCAAGAAGAATCTAGAAAATATAAGATCGAAGAAAAGTCTAGAAAATATATTCTACTATATATTGAGTTGTGTTATCTCATTCGATGTAAGGAAGCAAAACAAATGTATTTGTAGGCAAGCAAAATGAATAAAGTACAAAGAAAATAAAGCTTATTTTCTTCTTTACAGAATATTATCTCAATCTCCATTAGAAAATTAGAAGTTTGTCTCTCCTTCTTTCTATAGAAATTTTCCAAAGGTGATATCAAAGCTTGAAGATCCTTCTAAAATTTCAACTGTGATAATTGAAATTTTGCAAGCTCAGTGACCATGCTATTTTGCTTTCATCCTTTTTTTTTCTTTTTCCAATCTTGTTTTAAATCATGTGAGTTGATTTGGTTGACTTCACTTGTATACGTAATATACATTTATGACTACCTAAATCTTTAACAATTTTAAAATAGCTTTATCCTTTGCCTCTGCCTCTAATGGTAGTTGAGTTGTCTGATCTTGAATATGTTTGAACTTTGTAGGAACAACTACTTAAGGCAAGTATTTATGTTTAAACTTTGCAGGAATAACTGCCGAAGGCAAATTGAAGCTTCAAACGATCAACAATCATTATGCTTAACTAAAGATTGGAGGATGTCTGATTGCTGTATAAAATAGTGTACTCCTAATATGTTGACTCATTTAAGTAGGGTATTTTCTTTAGCTTTGAAACCACATCAATACACATTCTTTCTTGAAACGATGAGCAAAGGGTTATGCTTGGCAATGGAGCATTTCAAATTATTAGGCCATAAAATATGATTACATAAACTATCTGGTCAGAAGGTGTTTCTCATGTAACTTACTTAGTTTTCAAAACAAATTAAGTAATTATGTTGGGCTACAAATTTGCATAATTACCTTAAGGGTTTACATTGTTAAGATGAGATCCATATGACACTAGTTAAATAGATACTCGACTTTATAAACATTCTATTAAATTGATAAACAGCTAAACTTATTAAGGGTTTACATTGTTAAGATGATCCGCATGCTACTAACGATTGCAAACTGACTTCAGGTTCTTTTTTAATAAGCACAGGAACTAAATGCTTATTAAGTTAACGTCTAAAATCAAGTATTTAGTTGATAAACAGCTAAACTTATTAAATACATGCCTGATTACCGGAATATTTTATCGATCCATAGTTTTCAAGTGCTTAGCATTCAACATCTAAAACCAGAGTTGCCCTTATACATATATATATAACTTGAGCATCCATTTGAACTTTTTAAGTAAATTAGTGCTAAAACCCAGCTAAAAACACCACATTCTTTAGTAAGTTTGAAGTTTTGAAAATTCTTGTCGCTAATCCACCATGGGTTCAATCACAATGACTAACTAATGAAGCAACATTAAAAAATATTAGACCAGAAACACAATCAAACAGTAAAATTAAATTCTTTTCGGGGCATTCTCATAAAATCAGCACAAAAACCTTCTTCCAGCAGTTCTACACAAATTTCTAGTTAAATTACACATGGAATTACTCCATCTCCTGAAGATTTTGGTTGGCGGCCTCATCATTGTTATCTTCTTCAATCATCTTATCATCTTCATCCAAAGTAGATTCTTTCAACACAACAGTTGGAAACAGCAAAGGGGCTTCAGGCGATTTCTTGAAGAAATTATTTGACACCAAAAATCGAAATACTTGAAGCAACCTTAGTTTATCTCTCTTTATATCTGTACTCAGGAGTTTTTTAAGAAGGCTAGGTTCCCTCGTAGGATTAGCTGCTCCTTTTGCATGATTATCAGGCTTTCTCCTTTTAAATTTTGGATTGCCATGTCGACCGCCCCTTGAGTGTGGTTTCTTGTATGAAACCTCATTTTTCTCATCCGCTTTGTTTTCTTTGTGTTCTTCTTCTAAATACTTCCTTGGTATTTCAGCAACTTCAACACCCAGCTCAGCTTGTTTCTGTAGAACTTCTTTCAGTTGCTGCACAAATGAAGCATAATCAATGCATGAGAAATTGGATGTTCTGCACATGCCCAAGACATCAGTATCAATCTACTTTTGAGAGGTTCATAAATAAGACAGAGAATTTAAAGTCAATCTTATTTCATATTAATCCACGACCAAAATTTCAAATCTCAGTCTTGCATCTAGAACCAAAAATTACTTATTTTATTCAAATATATATCTATACTGCATCATAAATTTTGTATGCATTCTGTAGGTCAAAGATTGATGCTACTTTTCGAGTTGCCAAGTATAGTTCGAACACACTTTCATTGTTTCTAAGATACCTTATTGGAAATGAATCTCATTTCATATAGGGTATCGCATGTGTAATATCTAATACCGGAATGAATCTCATTGCAACAATTGAAAACCACATAACCTTTTTGTATATATATCTCATGTTCATTGCATGCTTGCAGATCCCTTCTAACCTTTTCGTATATTACAATTTGAGATGAAACCGATAACTTTGATCTAAAATTATATTTGAAAACCATTTAAGGGTGTTGGTTGGGTTCGGAACAGTTATGTATCTTACAGATCCCCTCTAATCTTTTGGTGTATATATCTTTAAAATTATAAGAGTCAATATATATAATCAGTACAATTTTATAATAAGACATTTTATAATCAATATATAAGGTCTTTTTATTTTACTTTTTAGGAAGTATTTGAACAGGGGAAATGTTTTGCAATTTCTACAAGACCTAAGGACCCAACTTATTTAGTATTTTATAGGAAACTTAAAACAAAGAACAAGAAGAAAATTTAATAAAAAGAAATTGATCAAAAAAGGACAAGTCAAAGTGATACAAAAAGAACTCTGTTTTTGTTAGTCCTATCGACAAGAGGAGAGTGTATGAATTCATGTGTAACTGATTCTTTGATTTCCTAAGGCCACTGAGCATTTCAACATACGTATTAGCATAACCAGGCAATGCACACTTATACGTGACGTCTCAAAGCTGATTATTCTATGCAACATATTGTTAGTTAAAAATAATGTACGTATGGATTATCCACGAGGAAAAAGAAGATATCGGGTATCAAATAAGCATTTAATGCACCTGGCGGCGTAATTTTGCATCAGCATCTTCAATATTCTTATTCTCACTGGCTTTCTTCTGAATAATTATAATAATTGTCAAAGTGTTGGTATATTGAAACAAAGAAAGGATATTTACATTATTACAAGTTCACAGTCATTATTACCTTTTCAATGTTAGCTTTGGTTGGAAAATTCTTCTTACGTGCTTGAAGCCACAGTTGGGTGTCAGTTGTCGTATAGATTATAGACCTTCAGTATGATGCAAAGGACATATAGGCAATCACAAAACTAAGGGAAAACATGATACCAAAAAGCAAAACAAAAATAGCCTACACCATTGTCAAGTGTAACTTAGCATCTAACAACGATATGGACAATGAATTAAGATTAACCTAAATACCGGTATTCTACATAATCTCATGTTCATGCTTGCAATCCAAACTAAAAAAATATCCTTCATTTATTTTTTTATAGAATACTGTTGTATTGTAGCACATAGTGCATAACTAAATTTATTTTATTAGTGTTATGTTACTCAATTCAGTACAGCACAAGCACATTTAATCATAAGAAATGCTTTTTACTGGTGTTTTAATGTCTCTTTTACCTAGACGAACTTTGGTGAAGAGGTTTACCCAAAAAGTAATTTTGAAAAGCACTGCTGCACATGGAAGTGCATTAATGAAATTAGTGAAATCAAATAGCTAAGAGCATCTGTAATGGATGTTATTAAACAAGTTCAGAAGTTACAAAAGGATTAAATTTATCTTCAAATTGGAGATGCTATGCCACTTGCTAACACCGTCATATTCTACTTTCTTAGCTAACTGTAGAAAGTCATTTATCTAGCGGAAGCAGACCCATTCATTATGTTTTGTGTCAAATTCTTCTATTCTTGTCCCACTTTATTAAAATGCATAGTATAATGTATTTTAACTAGTTCAATTCAGCTAGTCCAATGTAGATTAATTAGGAATGTTACGATAATGATAAATTTACCATTACCATACCAATACCAAGCAATTGGTAACCAATATCAAGCTACATTTCTATACCAATTATATAGTATGATAACGGTAAATTTATCATCGTTAATTGTAAATATAGCGGTAAAGTAACATCACAGATATTAATTTTGTTTTTCATTATTTAAATTAATCATAACCATTGACACTTTTAAAGGTATATCAGTTTTTGAAAAAAATGTTTGTAGTATTATTTATGATGATGTTTCTTTTTAATCTATTAAATAATAGTAAAGCAAAAGAAATTCAAGCTCTCTTATTAATTGTAGGAGTTTTCTCTACTCTCCTTAATTTTCTCTTGATATTTTAATTTTAAATTTTTATAATTTATCGCTTCATAATTATTCTACTAAACTTCTAATGTCAATTTATAATCAAATACATACTTTTAAAATTACCTAAGATTATTCACAAACGCTTTCTTAATACTCTTCTAATATTTTACATTTAAGTCTATACATTTAAATTAATTACGTAATTCAAAATTTAAACCATTTGATAAACTCAGTTATCTAATATTCGATACATCATGTAAATTCTAAAATATGACAATTTCAACAGTATACCATAGTAGCATCAACAAAGTGGTAAAATAAAATTTTCATTTGTATATAAAGATATATAAATCACATAGCATAAATTATATACATCAACAATAATAACAAATTTATTTTATAATTCGTTTATCTCAATGAAGTTATCATGTATTGCACTGAAAAATTATATTTTTAATTTAAATACCTATATTTTAATTTTCATAGTTACTTACAAACCCTTCACAATTCTCTTCTAATATATTTTTACTCATATACATGTATTTAACCAATTATGTAATCTTTATTTTAAATCATTCAAATAAATTTAATTTACTAATATTTATTAATTCATCTAATAAATCTTAAAATATATCGATTTAAGTATGCCTACAACACGCACACACAAGCAAAGATGATAAAAATGTTATTTTTATTCACATATAAAGACATATGGATCGCATAACATAAAATGTAAACATAAATAATAATATATTGTTAATTTATAATTCATTTATCTTCAAATAATATCATACATTATTAGTACAAAAATTTCGTATTTTACAATTTTTAAAGGATAAATTTATATTTTACAACATTGGGATGTAGATGCATGGATTACTTTAATACAAATTAGGTTATGTCGACATTCTCATTTTCAACATGATATTAAAACTTACCGAACTCAGAACTCAAATTAACGCAACATTTTTTGTTGTTGCAAATATTGAAATTGTAAACATGACACTGTTACAACAATGTGAAATTTATGATTACCTGCTAGGTTAAAAAAAGGTTTACTAATTAAAATCTTAATAATGAATAGAAGTTCATTTTCGGATAAGTTGATCGTATGATATTTTTCTCAACTACAACTACATACAGAGCTCTTTTCATTTTTTCTCTCATTTCTAACATTCAACTCTATATATTTAATTAGTTAAGCTGATCACTGATTTAAAATATTTAAATGTATTCAATTACATAATATTCATTATTCCATTATAAATCATTAAAATTATATATACAATATTCATAGTAATAGAAATGGAAAATTCAATTTTTTTCATCCATTTATATATAAAATACTTGTATCACATAGCATCAACTATTTACATATATAATAATAGCAATATATATATATATATATATAAGCAACCCTCTACCTTACATCTGAGTGTTGTATGTCATTTTAAATTGTAATTTTTTTTATTTCAACAAGTTTATCAGGTAGTACTTAAAAAAATTCAATTTTTAACAATAATTAAAATTTAAATATTATTTTTTAACAACATTACCGTGTGCAACGCACGGGTTACACACTAGTTATATATTAGGTTCAAAGTCTAAAATTGGCAAAGTTATTATTTTATATTGTTGTAAATAATTTGTGATGAATTAAGAAAATTTTCTGTAAATAAAATAAGTTAAAATGTTGATATAAATAAATATCTTTAATAATAGTTATAATAACTTTGGTGCCAGTGTAAACTACCAAAAATGTCTCTAATACCAATCTTAACATCACTTGAAAATAGCTATGGCAGTTAAATTTCTTTTACAAATTCAAAGCGTCATCAATAAATATTATCAAATTTTAATATTACTTAAAAATAAGATTTAACAAATAAAGTTCTTTCACAAATTCAAAACGTTCATCTACAAATACTATCAAATTTTAATATCAATTAAAAATAGAATACAACAAATAAAATAATAATATAAATAAAAATTCAAACTTAAAAAAAATTAGATTTTACAACTTAAAATAGAATTTAAACCAACAAATGATTCAACGCAAAAATATGGTTTAAAATTCCTACAACTCATTTTCTTTTGAATGTGCTAAACATATACAATTTGCAGAAAAACAATTCACGCACGAAGCGCGAGCCATCATTACATGTGAAGCGCATGTGGTAATGCTCGTTAATAGAGTTAAAATCAGAAAATATGTATTTGTTATTTTATCATTAATCTAAATTTTAGTGCAATAAAATTTTGATGTTATAAGCATTGATAAATTTATCATTATCAGTCAACGGTTTACCCATTTATTGCTATATCAAAGATCGTTTTACCAATGATAACGATAAAATATCGGTAGTCATTTTCGACTCACCAATAATATCGGTACGGTAATCGATAACAGTTTTACCATCACCATAATAGCACTAAGATTAATAGTAACAGCTAAGTATGAAATATGAGTATGTAAGTTAACAAGTACTTTTTGATCTAAACATTTAGCTACCGAAATTTAGTTATTCCATTAAAGGTTCTCTAAATCTCTACAATTGAAAATGTTTTTGAGGAAAAGCCAACTGGAAAAGTACTGTTACCGAATGAAATTTGGATTTCACTTAACTAACAAACTTCAAATGATATTCACAAAAACATGAATACAATAAATTATATTGAACAACTGTGAATATTGCAGTTTTATATAGTAACAATACAAGGATTTAAAGCTTTTATTCATCACACATTATAATTATTGTCACTACACAAAAAAGTTCACAAATGCATGTAATTTTTACCACAGATTACTTCGGATGCATTTAGATATTAAAAAAATTGAATGCTTGTTTTCATTTTAGTTAAAAATGCTGAGTTGTGGTAATTTAGTGCATTTTATTAAGCTTATGGTAGTTGTCTTCATGGTGGTCCAAACAAAAGAAATCTATTCCTGTAGTTCTTATAAGCTTTACTACCCACTAAGTATGGTTAATTTATACCCTTATACAGATTTTCATCGGCATATATAAGAATTAGATCATCAGAATAAATGTACAAAGGAGGGCACAAAAAGTTTTTTTTTCCATAATCTCCTAAATCATAGATTACCTTTTAGGAATGGTTGGACCTTTTTCAGAAAAATCCACAGAACTTGGCTTTTTCACTCCCGAATGTTGATTTCCTCCTGCCAACAACAATGAAATTTCGTACGGATTCAGGGTTTAATATCATAGAGCTGAAACAAACCATAACTTTATCTTCGATAAAATGGGGATATACAAGGAAAAAGATTAGCTAAACTGCATGAAGTGAAGTAATGGATGCTAGATGTATTGAGTTGCAGTGAACTTGTTGGAAACTAATACCATTTCATTACAAAAACTGTAACAACAAACTCAGGCCAAAAGCACCAACGACCAATATTCTATTGCATTCCACAATATATTTTCCCACTTCAAAACTAACATGCACTCGCCAACATCCAATAGACATGAAAAATGTGAACATCAGATAAAGGAAAGTGAGTATTTGTAGTGCATGCTAAAGTGATATAACACTATATGTGTGGTATAAAATAAATACAAAAATAGCTGGCCTTAAAAAGGCTGGCAATAAGTGTAACACCACAGATTGCTGAAGCAACACACGGTGTTCCTTACGTTGGTACAAGTGCACCAACCAACTTTGCATTGGATTTTTTGCTTCTTTTTATGGAATAAACAAACACTTGTTGGGAATGCTCTCAAGCGCAGTAGTATGGATAAGAAACTGTCAGATTTTAAGAGTACAGAGATAAGAAATGCCTCTGCTAAAGGTCTAAATTGTGGAATTTAATCACACGCGACACACACAGTGTGTGTGAAGGCCAGAGAACCAAGTTTTGCTTATAAACTCCAATGGAGTATGGATTGTGCCCCCAGCCTATACTCTATGTACTTTCACATATATATTATAGTTGACAAGGATCGAACTCACGGGTGAAACTCGAATACCTTAAACCAACTGCACTACATGTGCGGGACATGTGTGTGTATATGAAGGCACCGGGAACCAAGTTTTGTTAATAAACTCTGCTATGTACTGTGCCCCCAGTCCATGCTCCGGGTACTTTCACACATATAGTGCAATGGACAAGGATCGAACTGTTGACCTCACCAGTGGCTACCTCAACCAGCTGTAATATGCATATGGGACATAATATATGTATATATTTGTGTCTCACACACGCGAGCGCGCGTGCGCGCGCACGCACACACACACACATGTGTGTGTGTGTGCGTATATATATTTCACATATATAGTGCAGTTGACAAGGATCGAACTGTCAACTTCACCAGTTAAACTCGGCTACCAGAACCAACTGCACTACACATAAGAGACATATATATACACACACCGAGAAATATATATCCATGTGTGTACGTACACACATAAATATATATTTCCAAACACACATAAACACACACACACACATATGTGTGTGTGTGTGTGTGAAAATTTGTATTCCTATAGTCATGTGCTTCCATTACATGAGATCTTATTCATAGAATTTTGTTCAATTTGGGTAACCATAACATATTCAAAATAATATTTCAAATAAAAGGTTAAAATAAATGTTATAACGGTTGATATCGACTTAACATGTTTCATAATGCTCTCATTTTTTCTGGACATGACACTTGTAATGTTTGATTAAACATCCCAAAAGTTTACTTGATTTCTAATTGTGGCTACAGAAAGCATAGGGGTATAGAATGGGATATACCAAAAGAAGGGTCTAGGTGATCCTTACCAATACACATATATGTACACACACAAACATGCTTGCATGCATGTGTGTGTAACGGCTAAGCAATATATGGTTATAGCGATAACTCTGTTTTCCAACTTTATTAACACGGCAAAAGTGACATCTCTGTCGAGACACATTCATTGTAAAAACTCAATTTTAAAGTAAACTGTTATTGCTATCATACCTCTTCCTCCACTCCTCTTAAACTGTTTCATGTTTCCCTTTAAATTTCTTTTATCAGGTGTCTGAGATTTCTGGAATCTGCAATATTTGAGTTATCAGAGCATATTAAACTTACATGTAAACTGAATGAAGTTTATTATATGCATGCCTGTTATTTGATCTCTGTTTATCGAAACTACGAGAAGTTTCAGTAGCTCTATTATCATCATGCTTAACCTGTAACAGCATACATGACTTGGATCAATTAGTATAAATACAAGGACATTGAACAGTACCTTATACGGTGACGATGAATACTTTTTAATATGACTGTTGAAAATCAAGAATTTTCCCTATGCATTCTTCTAAAATCATGTGTGTGTGTGTGTAAATATATGTATGTATGTATATGTATGTTCCAACTGAGAAAGATATCGTAGTAGAATTTTCAGAAGCCTGAACATACCAAGCTTTGTTGCATCCACATTTTATTTGTTCACATCCATGTTGTCCTTTAATCATTACAACAATGCTTGTCGTACAATATTTCCAGATAATGATATAAAAATAGTGAGAGAAAATTTGAAGGAAAAAAAATAATATGTAAAAGAATTTAAAAAGACAATAAATCAAACAAGAGAATAAAAAATGGACAAATGACCAAATAGTTTTAAATAAGATCAAGATATTTTTGTCAGTTCCGACCAATCAGCAGACATGGCATGAAAAAAAGGTAAAAATAAAATAATTGAATCAACTTTTTATGTATAATGTTATACTTTTTAAATAGAAGTATGAACTGTCTATTAATGTATTTCCATAGACAAAATATCAAAATCCAAAATAGATTCATAGGTGAAATTTCCAAAATTGATTCCAAATTCAAAAAAATTAAATAAAATAAACAAAATTGGAAATCAAAATCTTGAACCTTGGTGTAGATTAATTAGTACCAATCAATTGCGTTAAGTGATTATATGAATGAACTTAGGTTAATAATTTATATTAAGTGATTATTATATGAACGAACCTATGTTAATAATTGTATTAAAAATGTTATACTTCGTACAGTTTTCTATCCAAACATGTATTTCATACACAATCCGAAGAATATAATATAATTTCAAGTTGATACTGGATATGTAGGAACGTGTTTATATAAAAAACAAACGCAATTCGCCAACCAGAACTAAAATGAGATTTCCGAAATGGAACCAAATTTCAAAATCCATCAATGATTGAAACATAAACGGAAAACAAAATTTTGAACCTTGCTCTAAATACAATGAAAAGTATCAAGCACCTGCTTTGCTACAGAAGTCGTGCTATGAGTCCCCTGATTCTGCCTCATATTAATCGGTATACTCCCAAAACCTGGATATTTCATCATTTGATTTCCTTGAGGCATTTGATTCCCTTGTGGCACTTGATTCCCTTGTGACATTTGATTTCCTTGATATATCTGATTTTGTGGAAACATCTGGGCATTTTGCATTCCCAGCAAATGATTATGAGGACCCATATATGGAGCCACTCCTGGGTTAAAATTAGCACCAAAATTCTGACTTTGAAGCTGATTTAAAAGATTTAGTTGAAATTGTGGATTGTTCTGAATTTGTGACGCCAACATTTGAATAACACCCAACGGATTATTTTGAGGCATGGGTTGAACAAAATTGGGATTAAGGGGATAAAAATTATTTGGGCTGGGATTTGGGATATTACCCCTATTATTCAAATTTCTTAAATTTGGGATATGGTTATTAAAATCAGGATTATATTGCCTACCCTGTAACAACAAATACGAAAATCAGCCAATATAATTAAAATCAAACACAAAGACGGTTAAAAGGATTTCATTACCTGATCGATAGGAGCATTGTAGGGATTCATGGTACCTGGAAATACCTTCAGCTGCGATAATCAAAAATATCTCCGAAGCGAGCTAATGTGAAAGGTTTTTTTCCGTTAACGCATTTTAGGGTTTTAGGAGAAGAAATGCATATCGGGTTTTGGGACAACAATAGCCTTACGCTGAAAAAGTAATTATGGGCCTAAAATTTTCAATAGGCTATTTTCGGCGGAAGGACTTATTTTCAGAAGTTTATGGGCCTGTTTTTTTGTTTACCGGCTCTTTCAAGGCAGGTGCTACCACATATACCACTGTGCACATAACGATACGCACTTCCTTGATATTTTTTTTTTTTGGTCTTGCTGAAATTTCGCAAATAAAGTAAGAGCAACACACACCGCAATAGACAATCCTTTATACTAACACAAAACCCTAGCATCGCTTCATTGCTTCATTCTACTTCTTTCTAAAAGAGAAACGGCGAGAAAAATCTTCTCCATTCAAACTGATTCTCTAAATAAACTTGTTTTTATTCTTTCTTCGAGGCTTTCCTACTCAATTCCTTTTTCTTCCGGTTTTATTAGAAAAACTTCTTTATTAATAAAAGTTCTTCTTTTAATTAAAACTTCTTTCTTTAATTAAAACTTCTTTTATTAATTAAACACTTTTATTAGTTAAACTTCTTTATTAATTAAACTTCACATATTTAATTAAACTCCTTTATTAATTAAACTTCACTTATTTAATTAAACTCCTTAATTAATTAGACCTTCCTTATTAAACTTATGCATGCAGATTTAATTTTCCTTTATAAAATATATATACTTGTATTTTACTATTCACGTATTTTACTATTCAATTATACTCTTTTGTGTACTTCAAAAGTATTCATATACTTATTTAAAATGGTATAAATATATTCGCAAATCACTTAATAAGATGTGCTTAATTTAAAATATAATCAAAGAGGTCAAAAATAAATGTTAATAAAACATTGTATATTACAGTTAAACATTTACTTTTTCTATCTTTTTCCGAAAGATTCTATACTTGTTATTATCTTTAAAATATCCATTATTAAAGATTCAAGTATATTTATAAGTGTTAAAGACAGGTGTTACTTAAACATTGCCCAACAAACCCGCAACCATTTTAGTTATAAGTATCTTTAAAGCATTATTTATTAAGTTTCTAATTATATTCTTAAGTACAATTATTAAAGGTTAAAAACAAATGTTACTTAAACATTGTTTACTACAACCCAAAACCGTTTTAATACTTATCAATAGCTTTAAAACATTCATTTTAAAGTTAAAAGCATATTCATTATTTAATAAGGTAATACACTTTTAATTTAACTTCTTAAAACTATTCATTTAACTTAAAAGTTAAAATCCAAAACTTTATTCACTACTTTTATAAAGCGCTTAACTTACTTTTAAAACTAATATATAAATACTTTTAAAATACTTATAATTATGTTAAAGCATTTTTAAACTACTTAAAAATATTTTGTAATTATCTATACAGAATATTATGTAAAATAACAAATTGGAAATAAATAGAAAAACAAAAATAAACATGTTTTATTTTAAAAGCTTCCTATTTTAAAATTTCGTAATTGATTGTTTAAAAATATGTTTAAACTTGAAACCAATTTAAAAAAAAAAAAATATAAGTAATAAAACAACTCTAAAAAGATTAAAGAAAAATACTTAATTCAAATATCATTTTTAACCATTTTAAAGTCTCAAACATATAACAGCATTTACAAAAATGCTTCTAAAGTTTTAATACACTTAAAACCAATTAAAATTTCAAATAGCAAATAATAGCGTTTATAGAACTGTTGTCTAAAGTTCTACGCGTATAATCATTTAAAGTACAAACAAAAATGATAACATTTCAGAAATGCTTCTAAATATTTTGCATAGGCAGAATATATTTCAGAAGCAAAGATGGCATTTTTTTCAAATGCTATCTAAAGTTTTGGACATGTTTTTAACATGATTTTACATCAACTTTGAGGCTAAGTTTCGATGTTTAAGCAATTGATTATTGATTCGATTTTTCATAGTAGTCACTTTACTTAGGTTACTCAAAAACCATGGAAAGAAATCCATAAGAATGTCTTCCAAAATTTGAATTAAAAATCGCCGAACACAAAGCGATTTCAAAGTGCATCCATAGCGAGCGATTCAACCATTCAAAACTTTATTTTATTATTTTCACAACTTTCCAAACCAATTCTTTTATGTAAAACACACTAAAATATGTGTATATAACAACAAAACATATACTTTCACAATATATTCACATTTTAACCAATTTAATATATGTTACATATAAGGAATTTCAAAGTGCGTTTATATCGACTCTTTCGTTTCAAACATTCACAACATACTTCAACTTCACATACAACATTATAAAACAGGTAAACAACAAGTCATGCCTACGTTATATGTTTTAGAGGGCTATAAGGGAGATTATACTGCATATAATGTTGTCACTTGTTTTCCAAAGCAAGGAGGATCTGAAAGTCATAACTTGCATTGTTCTTCATTTAACGTTATATTTTAACAACAAAAATATACACACACAACATATATCCATTGAATGGCAAGTAAACTCGCTTTTATACTAAGGACGGCAATCAAATCACGCATAGGAACCTGGGAAAAACTTCCTACCATCACCCAAAGTCCAAAGATCTATGCTTCATCAACTTCAAGCCAACTCCTTCCTTGGCATTATGATGCTGATGGCCATGGTTAGGGGGGCAATAATTTTCATTTTTCTTTGAACTAAACTTGATAATTCTTGTTGTAGAGATGTTTTAAGACTTATATTAGAGTATGCTAAAGATTGAAGAAGTTTTGAGTTGCTTTACTTTAAGAAATTATGAAGAGAAAGAGCATGAACATAGTGTTTTTTTTTTGAGAATAAATTAGCAACCCAAAAATTTGAGATGCGGAAATGCATTTATAGAGTTGAGAAAGAGGTAAATACCAAAGATAACACCTATTAGATCAGCCTAAGGAAGCTTCCTCCCACCTTCATGTCCTTAAGACTAGCCATTATTCCCTCCACTTTCAATGCCTTGAATCATGGCTTTTTGACCCCTAAATTACATCTTATGTTTTAATTAATTTGTTTATGAACATAGGTGTGTTAGTGCTTATTAATGTCTTCACATATTAACAACATAAATACAAAAGAGTTCGAACAAATTTCAATGAGTAAAAAGTCGTTTATCGATAAAACGATTTTCGGTCACATTATTGACATTTCTTCGAGCTATTTACTTTTGTAAACAAATTTAAAAAACAAGTTCCTTATCATTAGTTATTAAGGTTAACATGATTATTAAATCACATTTGTTCACATTAAATTCAAGATTCAAATATTTAAATAGTTTAAATATTTAAATGCGAGGTGTTCGAAATTACGAATTATTGCACTTCTATTCTCTTCTCTTCTACTACTAATGGTTGATTTAGAAACAGATTCTGACTACGAAGATGTATATGATTTAGTCATTACATCAGCAGATTTACGTAGAAGAAGAAATGATATTAGATGAATTCACACATCAAACTATACCGGTTTACAGTGGATGAATGATATATTAAATGGCATTAAGAACGTTGTCAACGTATTTTTTGAAAAGACCATGTTTTCTCTCATTTTGCGATAAGTTAAAAACTATGGTATGATTTCAACAGAAAGTACTAATATCAGGGAAGCGGTTTCTATATCTGTATACACCATAGCTACATTACTCTCAAATCAACAAATGAGCAAAAGATTTCACAGATAAGATAGCACAATTTCAGTTTATTTCATGTTGTTCTAGAAGCTGTATTGTTATTTGCTAAAGTTGTTATTAAGCCAAATGATCCTCGATTTGAATTATGGTTTAATTTTCATGTTTTTACAATGGTCTTTATACGTCCGTTGTAATAGAAACCTATTTCAACACTTTTTGTAGGCTTATAATAGATACCGCTTTTTAACAACTCTTTTCCTTTCCACGTTGTAATAGACATATATTATGACGTTTTTAATTTGCTTGTTGTAATATGTGCATATTACAAATGTCTTCTGCCAGTTGTAATAGACAGTGGTTTTCATCCCTATTTGCCCTTTGTAAGATGCCTATTACAATCATTTTCTTTTGCTCTTTGTAATAGATGTCAATTTTACAACGATCATAAAATATCCGTTGTAAAAATGCCCATTGCCATTTTTAATAATTAATAACTATAATGCTTTCTTCAAAAATATTAATAATAATATTTAATAATTAAATAATATTAATATAATATTAATCTTAAGTTAAAATTAGTTGAGGAAAAGTTCACTATAGGAGATGACCGAATTACGCTAATTTTTTTGAATATATTTACTATTGCTTTAAATATTATAATAATTTATAATTTGTAACACTACTACAAAACATGTTATTTGCATCGGTTATTTACCCTCATGTTGCATCTGTTCAACAACCGATACAAATACAGACGATGCAACATGCCTAAGCTTGTTGCATCCGTTGTATAACCAATGCAAAGGGTGGCCTTTTGCATCAGCTGTTACTAACAACTGATGCAAAAGGGATGTAGTTTGCATCAGTTAAACAACGATGCAAAAAGGTGCTATAGGCTTTAAAAAATAATTATTTTTTTGTATTGGTTGTTACGAACAACCGATGCAAAATACATCCCTTTTGCATCAGTTGTTAATAACAGCTGATGCAAAAAAAGCCTCCTCACAAATCCCCAAAATACTCGAATAGGAAATAATATGGATAAATATATATATATATATATATATATATATATAATAAACAATTATTGCAGATAATTTTATAATCATTTAAAATCAAACTGGACGACAAATAAAAATTGAACAAAAATAAATATAGTTCAATTATGGTGTTCATAATTCACATAAAATAGTGATTTATACATAAATTATATCCTAAGTTGCACACTAGATATTCACACTAAAATACAATAGAATTTTTTTTATGTCCGACTGGTTTCTTCAGCTATTAGTTCACTAGTCTGGCTGGCTTCTTCAGCTATTTGTTCATAAGCCTCTTCATTCTAAGGAGATCATTGTTGCTCTTCAGCAGATGACTATGGTTAAGGAGACCGAGCCTTTGGTGGAGGTGGAGTTTGAGGTTTCGCAGGAGCAGGTCGGCGTTTGGTCATTACAGGTCTGCAGAACCTACTCAAACCATGCGTGAGGTTATAAATGTGAACAAGAATAGTAATATGCAATTTCATCTAACCAGAAGTTATTGATACACGCACACATTTACATACAATTAAAAGATGTAATTCCTAGTAGCAGGCAGGCATCGGATTCCCAATATGCATGTATGTATATATACACATAATAGAAACAAATTAGTGTGCATAAATGCGTAGCAAGCAGGCAACAACAGTAAGTATCATATGTTGTCGGAAGCCTATTAAAGATACCCCAACATAGTTTTATTTTAGCACATCAAATTAGATTACCAACAATTAATTTATTACATATCAATTTGGTTTTATTATTATCCAAAACATTATGTTGTAACATTAAATGCACATTTGCCATTTAAGCAACGAATTTCAACAAATAGCATGTGAAATTGTTATTCCTAGTATAATCAGGATATTCTAAAGTGATGCATTCGCTTTAGAATAATGGGCTATTCCTAGTATAATCAGGCAAATATAATCAAGAAATTCCTAGCATGTGAAGTTGTTATTCCTAGTAGTATCAGGATATTCTAAAGCCGAGCAATACAATACCCTGAGCATTTAGAGAGAACGAGAATGAGAAACACTAACCGCCATCCTTGTCAGCTTCAAGATTAGCATTTGCATCGTCATCAAAGTCATCATCATTACCTCCCATGCCCATTTTCTACAAACAAAAATCAAACAAAAAGGTTACATTTGGATTACACCAGGCTAACTCCAAAACTTAGTCAGCGCAACATTACGTAGCGGAAGATGTTTATAATCAAACAAAAAGGTTATATTTGGATTCCATGATATACAAGATCATCAACAAGCGAATTTGATTATGAACATTCAACTACCGGTAACAAGAAAAGATAACCCATCAATTTTAATATTCCACTTGTTATCATTCATAGTTCTCTGCCATTTGGGGACCTATGGTCTAGGCCATAATTTCACTGCCACCTGATAATGTACTTATATTAGTGGTATGCTACCTGGTTGATTTGCTATTTAGTCGATATGCCACCTGGTTGTTAATAAAGATAAAATTCAAGTAGTGAAAAACAACTTGATATGCTACCTGGTTGATAATTCTGCTAAGATATTAATGGTATGATTGACAAAAAATGATTTTAATTCATAGTTGCAACGACCCACCTTTTTGGACGGTTTAAATCGACAATAAACCGCATATGTCAGACTCAAACCATTCAAAATGGAGGACTGTTACGAGGTAAATAAGAAAAAGAAGAGAAAAGAAGGAAAAACAAAACATAGAATCTTGTAGCGGAATGAAAAAATATAATAATCAAATAAACAGTTCATGAAGCTGTTTTACAAATAACATTTGACTACACCTTTACAATATAGATCAGAGTTACATACAACAGGAATAAATAAATAAATGCAGCGAAACACATGATGTAGTGGAATAAATAAAATAATAATAATAATAGTACAAAAGCTTCGTCTTCGTCCCTCATAAATAAGGTCTTCAATACACTGAAAAGCTCAGACTAACTCGAGCATAATGAAAAGAGAAAACACTCAAGTCAGAACTAAAAGATCTTATGTAAGTTAAATCTATAGTAAATAAATATGAGTGTAACAGCTTTAGAGATGTTTACGGGGTTTGACATCTTCTATCCAATGTCAACGTGAGTGCAATAACTTAAGAGATGTTCGTGATTTCCATCTACATACATAGTACAATACGCTATTATAATAATGTCTACAGTAAAGTAAAATATTAAAATAGCATTAAGCCGTTACCCATATCCTCATTAACACATTTTATATATTCCTGTAGTCTATATATAAGCTCCACTAAACTGGTGGTTTACCCAGAGGGCACTCCATAGGTACGGTACAAAACAAACTCGTAGAAGGCATAGTAAGGCATGTAACAAGGCATGTGAGGCAATGTCCAAGGTAGGATACTACCATTTTACGGATCCGTACTAGTGGTGATGCATAGTAGCTACTATCGCCCACCTCAGAACACACTCTCATAATTAAAATCGAGGGGTGGCCACCAAATCAATCACAAAGTTATAATATGGTATCGAAGAAATGTGTCCGGTCGAAGGTGCGACCTCACTTGGCCTGGCATGGCTCCTGTTTTAGCCACATCAAGCCGACTCATGGGAGTCAGAGCTACGTTAACACCTCATACAGAATCGTTCTCCAAACCATCCTACTTCATTTTGGAATCTCTCCACTACATACACAATTGTTAAAGTGGTTTTCCGTATTGGCAAATTGTGTGACAATATCCGATCCCGGACTCTTTAGCAACCAAATGAAAGTGCGGTGTGTATACAATTATATGTGCTAATATAGTATACACGGATCGTGTAATATGGATTACAATACAAATGCAGAAATAGATGATAATAGCATTGTAAATAGAAAATAGAAAAATCACACCAGAGATTTTTATACTGGTTCGGAGCACCGTCCTACGTCCAGTCCCAGACTACTATCTGGATTTTCACTAATTACAACCTCGCTTCACCCGGAGGAACAGGTTTACAATTACCCGAACAGCCGAACGGGATTTCACGCCTCTACAACACTGAGGACTTCAACACTTGCCTCTTACAATACCGAGGACTTCAACAAAAACAATTACAATTGTTGTTGACAACTTGTGCTCTTGTAAACACGGATTTGTCACTTGTAGTACACTCTTCCTATAATCTTATCCTCAAATTGTGAATGATGTTTGTGAAGATTATGGAATTTATATTGCTTATTGAATCAAAATATATGAGATAGTGTCAATGATTCAATAAGGAATGAAAGTAGTTTAGAGCTTTTTGAATGCAAGTGAATTCAGAGAATAGATAGAGAGCATATATAATCTTAATAAAACTTGTTGTTTTAATCAATGATATTGATGTGTATTTATAGAGAGAAAATAGTTATAACCCTTGGTGAAAAGTTGCAGTCAAAAGTTATGATTATTGATGAAGAAGAAGAGACGCAACCATTGAAGAAGGATGTGTCTTTTGGAAGAAGTTGCTCTCTGTTTAAAAACGGTCGACAGGTCAAAAACTAACCGGTAGACAGGTTTTTAAAAATATAGTCGTTATGTGCATGTGTGCATGTTTATTGTGCACATTCAACAGGAACGGTCGACCGTTCATTTTTGGACCGGTCGACCGGTCTCTGTTAAGTTGCACAATAATGTGCACAACCTATATAAATGTGTATATATATATATATATTATATTTTGTGCATGATTATTTGAGGATAGATTTTGACAATTTTATTACTATTATAACATCAAATAATCAACCTATAATCTAGAGTACCATATGTAGGTCTTGATTTGTCGATCGCTTTAATATCGTTGTCAGCAATCAAAATCTTCATAGAAGCTGTGACTCAACATTCTCCCCCTTTTTGATTGATGACAATATAAAAACTCAAGTATAGAATCTCCCCCTGAATATGTGATTTCCTGCAGACAATTAATAGCTTCTTTCATCCTGCAAACAATTATTAGCACCTTTCTCCCCCTTTGTCATCGACAAAAAGGAGTAAACAATAGAAAATATAAACCAAAGAGAACAATGCATACATTCAAACACAGGATGTTTTGATGAAGTACAATGCAAGTCATAGTCTACTACGAATAAAAAGATGGACACTATTTAGTACAAGTGCCATAGATGTTTTTAAAGAAATGAAAAGAAAAACAAACTAACTTCATTCCGACTGAATCTCTTCCTCATCATCATCATCATCATCATCGTCGTCGTCATCGTCATCGTCATCATCATCGTCATTGTCCCCACGACCTTGTCCGCTTGTACCACCGGATTCCTCGGATGTCGACCAAGTAAAAGTTGGAGGAGCCGGACGTTTTCCGGGGTCTTGATGTTGGGTCGAGACGGATGTGCTACATGATATAGCATCCCATATAGCGCCGAAGAATGACTTTACCTTATTGAATCGTCTATCAATTTTCGAATCCATTCGTTTTAGTCTTGATTCAAGTAAAAATTGATTCCGAGCGATGGTTTCAAGAGATTCTCTTGTAGATGATTTAGATTTCAATAATCTAACATCTTCAGAATGACGACGAGATGGTGGAGCTTGTTGTTCTTGAGTATCGCGTTGTTGCCATTGTTCGAAAGGCATAATATGAACATATGGAGGAGGAAGCTTCATCCGTTTGATAGTAGTGGAGTCAATACACTTTGGTGTAGAATATGCCGAATCCGGGGGTGTGACTCCACATGCAAGCAACATGCGCATAATATACTCGTTATAGAAGAAATGTGGACGAGTAGAGTTATTTACCTTAAGAATTTCATCGAAAATCATGTGAACCCAATTTATTTCGATATCACAGTAGATAGCATAAAGAGCCTTGAAATTCTCTTTGTAAACGGCATCATAGTTTCCTAATCGAGGAAATAGAGAGTGCATTAGGACATGGTGTAACAACCTTGCAGTCGGTCGTAGCCCAATCGATTTGGTGCCGTTACTATCATCTTCTATAAATTTATGACTCGTACTATCCCGGGTGAAAACTTCACAAAATGTCGATGAAAACTCTTCACCTCTATTCGGTATTCCCAAAATAGAAGCAATTCTATCATAAGTGAGATAGATTCGTTTGCCACATACTACTGACCAAATAACTCCATTTGGATTATCCGGAGTATATTCCTCTAAATTCATATTCGCGTAAAATAGCTTAATCATCAAATGATTAATTTGTACGCTATTTACAGAAAAATCAATAAGAGGAGAGATACGAGATCTATTTGCTAATCTTTGAATACCGTATGCAGTGAAATCGTCGAATTTGATGAATGAGCCCGGATGGAACTTGTAATTTGTCATTTGATTCCATCTAGTTACTGCAACCGGAGATTCTAGCCATTTTCTAGCAGAGAGAGTAAGAGAAGAAGTTTCTGATGTTGCTCTTTTCTTTAATTTCTTCTGAGGAGGAGCCATTGAAGAGAATTTGAGAGTTTGTGAAGCTTGAGAATATGAACTAGGGTTTGGAAATGGGAAAGTTTTCAGTAGAGAGTAGAAAGTAAAGAGGGTTGGTGGCAAAATATATACGTGAAGTATATAAAAAAAGGAATAACTGCCGACCGGTCGACCGCCTGCATATGGCCGGTCGACCGTTTTCAACCCGAGAGCAAAACGGTCGACCGGTCATATTTCAGGGGGTCGACCGGTTTGGCTCTGTGTGCAAAAATGCAGAATTTGGCAAAAATTTTGAAAACGAGTCGAATGAATATATTATATATTATGTTATTATTGCAAAAATATACTGTATTACAAGAATTATATATGAAAACAAAACAATATACATTATTGAATTCTAATGAGAAGGTGAGTTATTAGAATTCTTGTCGTTTTCAATGCGTTTAGCCCACGGACTCCACTTATATCGAGCTCCTTCATTCTCGTTATAGTTTTTATCCCAAGAGTTTGGAGTTGTTGAAGTCGATGGTCTTGACGGCATTGGTTCATGAACATCGTGTTTGTTTGAACCGCAGAAGAATGATGCCATTCGTTCTAAGGCGGATAAACGAGTTGAAGTACGTTGTTGTTCATGGTATAGTAGGTTTTGACCATAATGTAGTTGTCGTTGAAGATCGATTTGATGCTTTTGGTAGTGATGAATCTCATCGATTTGCACCTTCGTGCGCGGAGAGCAGAATAGTGCTTTCTTTGCACGCTTGGATGTTGGAGTATGGCCAGGTGTGTGAAAACAATGGTGAGGGCATTCCGGCCTTTGTTTTGGTGTAATCGGAGAGTATTGTTCCTCCGACTCCGAGCTTGTGATAGAAATATGAGATTCCTCTGCGCATTTGTCGCAAATGTGTGCCATGGTAGCTTGTTTAAGATGATTTATAATTTTCAGCAAGAAGGTGAATGAATGAAAGTGTATTTTTCAAACGTTTATATAGGAAAAAGTTTGCCAATGAACTTGAGGATAGGATTTGTTAGAGATAATTAGCCGTAAACAAAAACAATGATGCATAAAAAAGTTATAAAAATAGGTATAGTTTGTTATAGGCTGAAATTTAAGAATTATTTGAAAAATATATAGCCTAAGTTTGAAGGTTACTTATTCTATTCTAGATCTTTCCGAGATACTAAGCCAAGCTCTCTTCGTAGTTTAATAAAACTAGATTCAAGTAATGGTTTAGTGAAAATATCGGCTATTTGATTGTCAGTGTGAACATATTCAAGATGTATATTACCTTTTTCAATATTATCTCTAAGGAAATGATGACGGATATCAATATGTTTGGTTCTAGAATGATTTACTGGATTTTTAGAGAGATTTATTGCACTCGTGTTATCACAGTATATAATAGAATTCGATAAATGTATATCGAAATCTTGAAGTGTTTGTTGCATATATAGTACTTGAGTACAAGCGAGAGCCGCTGATATATATTCAGCTTCACATGTTGATAGTGAAACACAATTCTGTTTCTTTCTAAACCAAGAGACAAGTGATTTTCCAATAAAATGGCACGTACCACTTGTACTTTTTCTATCCGTCCGTGAGCCACCAAAATCAGCATCACTATATGATACTAATTCAAATGGACATTCTTTTGGATAGAAAAGACCAAAATCTTTGGTATTATTAAGATAACGAATTATACGTTTCACTGCTCGTAAATGTGATTCCTTTGGATCGGCTTGAAAACGAGCACATAAACAAACACTCATTAATATATCTGGACGACTAGCTGTAAGATAAAGAAGAGAACCAATCATGCTTCGATATAATTTCTGGTCAACATTCTTACCACTTTCATCTTTTTCAAGATGTGTAGTTGTACTCATAGGAGTTGGTTTACCAGATGTATTTTGTAATCCGAAGCGTTTGATAAGATTTTCACAGTATTTTTCTTGATTGATAAAAATACCGTTTGAAAGTTGTTTGATTTGAAGTCCAAGAAAATAAGATAGTTCTCCCATATGAGACATTTCGAATTCTTTGGTCATAATACTTGCAAATTCCTTGCAGAGTTTATCGTTTGTTGAACCAAAGATGATATCGTCTACATATATTTGGATAACCAGAATATCTTTTCGAGAATGTTTAATAAACAAAGTTTGATCGACTTTGCCTATTTCAAATCCTGAATTAATAAGATAGCTTCGTAATCGTTCATACCAAGCACGAGGTGCTTGTTTTAAACCATACAGAGCTTTCTTAAGTTTGAACACATGGTCAGGATATTTTTCATGTACGAATAAAGGTGGTTGTTCGACATAGACATTCTCTTTGATAAATCCATTGAGAAAAGCACTTTTGACATCCATCTGATAAAGTTTGAAATTATGATAACAAGCAAAAGATAATAGAATTCTAATAGCTTCTAGTCGAGCAACTGGTGCAAAAGTTTCTTCATAATCGATACCTTCTTCCTGATTGTATCCTTGTGCTACTAATCTTGCTTTATTTTTGGTGATATTTCCTTGTTCGTCAGCCTTATTTTTATAGACCCATTTAGTACCAATTACTGACTGATCAGTTGGTCTCGGAACAAGTTCCCAAACGTCATTGCGCTCAAACTGATTTAGTTCTTCCTGCATGGCAATGATCCAGTAATCATCTATAGCAGCTTCTTTTGGATTCTTGGGTTCGATATTTGAGAGAAAAGCGACATGACCCATTTGATTGAGTTGACTCCTTGTTCTGACATGTGATGTTATTTCACCTATTATATTTTGGGCCGGATGGTCTCTTAATATTCTTGGTGGTGATTGTAATTCACATATTTGAGGAGTATTCTCAATAATTATTTCTGAGTCAGAATCAGTATTTGAGATGATTTGATTATCAATGACCATTGATTCGTCATCATCTGATATTGTGTGAGGATGCTGATAAATTTCATCAAAAGAGACATGAAGTGATTCTTCAATAGTTTTGGTTCGTTTATTAAATATCCGATAGGTCTTACTTCGTTCCGAATAACCGACAAATATTCCTTCATCGGCTTTTGGATCGAATTTTCCAAGCTGGTCTTTCGTATTTAAAATAAAGCACTTAGAACCAAAAACTTTGAAGTATGAGATTTTGGGCTTTCTTTTGTTAAACAATTCATAAGGAGTATTCTTGGTAAGAGGTCTTATGGACACACGATTTAAAACATAACAGGCAGTTGCAACAGCTTCTGCCCAGAAGTGTTTTGGTAAGGTGGTTCCATTTAATAATGTTCTTGCACATTCTTGTAAAGTTCGGTTCTTTCGTTCTACTACTCCGTTCTGTTGTGGAGTTCTGGGAAACGAAAAATTATGATATATACCTTTCTTTGTACAAAAATGTTCAAATTCATTATTTTCAAACTCTCCGCCATGATCACTTCTTATATTTTTAACTTTAATCCCTTTTGATTTTTGAATTCTTTTGACGAAAGATTTGAAATGATCGAAAGTATCACTTTTATTTTTTAAGAAAATTGTCCATGTATAACGAGAGAAATCATCAACAATTACAAGCACATATTGACTGTGATTTATTGATTGAACTCTAGTAGGTCCAAATAAATCCATGTGCAGTAACTCAAGCGGTTGTAATGTTGATATGACTTTCTTGGATTTAAACGATGATTTGGTCAATTTTCCTAATTGACATGCATCACAAATGTTGTTAACTTTAAAACTCATTTTGGGTAGTCCTCTAACTAGATTGTTTTTGGCTAGCTTGTCAATAGTTCTGAAGTTTATATGACAGAAACGTTTGTGCCATAGCCATGGATCATTGTCATTAGCCATAAGACACATATCTGAATTATGATTAATATTCATATTTAGAATATATATATTTCTGTCTCTATAACCTTCAAAAACCAAATTATGGTCTTTATCTAAAATACTACACTTATTATTTGAAAAGGAAATTATAAAACCCTTGTCACATAACTGACTAATACTAAGTAAATTGTGTTTTAAATTTCTAACTAGCATGACATTTGTAATAAGAGGTAAGTTAGATGTACCACAATTGCTCACATCGCCTTTGCCGATGATATAACCTTTTGAATTGTCTCCAAAAGTGACTGAGCCACCATCTGAGTATTTAATATTTGTTAGTAAGCTCTTGTCTCCCGTCATATGCTTTGAGCAACCACTGTCCAATATCCACTTTCCTCTTTTCTTCAGTGGGACCTGCAAAAAATAGAATTAAGTTCATGGTACCCACTTTTTATAGGGTCCTAAGAGTTAGGTCTTAGGAGTCCAAACCCATTTGGGTCCGGTATCCCCTTTATATATATAATTGTTATTAAAATGTACATTATTCATGAATTCCTGAATGTATTTGTTCCTAATCAAATTATTATTTGTTTTAGGAACCCATATTTTGATAGTCTTGACATTTCTCTTTTGAAATTTCATAACTGGTTTTGGTTTGAAATATAATAAACTAAGATTTTTCTTAGCTTCAGTTTTTTGTATTTTCTTCTTCCTTTTATTTCTAAGATGTTTCTTAGTTTCATGTTTGTTATATCCCAAACCTTGTTTATCTGAAATAGATTGTGAACTTTCAATGATTTTAGTCAAATTTTCTCGACCTTTGTTAAAGTTAGAAACATTTTGAGTAATGTCATCAAATTTTGTTTGTAAACTAGCTTTTTCTAGGTCTAGAATTTTGACTTTTGCTTTAAGTTCATGATTTTCAGTAGTGAGAGCATTATTTTTCTCTTTTTGAGCTTCTATTTCTTGATTCAAAAGAGATATTTGAGAGTCAACATTAGATGATGATTCTTGAATATTTTCAAGTTCTTCTTCTAATATTTTCTTCTCGTCTTTTAACATATCTCGTTCAAACTCTGCTCTACTTAAATCTGCTTTGACTACTTTTAATTGACGTTTTAAGTCTTTATATTTGACTATCAATTCAGCATTAATATCAAGTAATTCATCAAATGTAGGAATTTGTACCTCATCTTCTGTTGCCATAAAGCAAACATTAGCTTGTTCATTCTCCGAATCACTTTCACTTTCTGATGAAGATGACTCTGAATCATCCCATGTTACTGAGAAGGCTCGTTTCTTTGATTTGTCCTTCTTATATTTGAATTTGTCATTTTCTGACTTTTTATTTTGTTCTGGACAATCCTTCTGCATGTGTCCCTTTTTATGGCAGTTGAAACATTCTATTGCAGATGAAGATGGTTTATTTGATCCAGGTTTCCTTTTATTGTAGCGACTGGCTTTTCGATATTTTAGGAATTTTTTGAAACCTTTAGCAATGAACGCCAAATCTTCATCTTCAGAATCTGATTCATTTTCATCTTTCTCAACATGAAATGCTACATTTTTCTTTTCTTCTTTCTGTTCTTTTCTAGCCTGCAAATTTGCTTCATAGGACATTAAATTTCCTATCAATTCATCTGGCTTCATGACGGAAAGATCATTAGCTTCTTCAATTGCTAATACTTTTCCTTCCCATCCATTAGTCAGAGAATGTAGGACTGTTGAAACAACATCAAAATCAGAATACTTTTGTCCTAACCCAATAAGTGCATGGTGAATAGTTTGAAACCGTGAATACATGTCATTGATTGTTTCATTTGGTTTCATTTTGAAATTTTGAAATTGACTTTTCAGCATGGCTATTTTGGCTTGTTTAACCTTGTTAGTACCTTCATGAGTGATTTTTAGCGTTTGCCAAATTTGATATGCAGTAGTGCAGATACTAACACGGTTATATTCATTTTGGTCTAATGCACAGAACAACATATTTATTGCTCTTGCATTTACGGCTGCTGCCGTTTTCTCAGCCACAGTCCATTCTGAATAATCAGTTGTTGGATATACTATTTCTCTTTGAGTAGCATTCCAAGCATCATAGCTACTTGATTGCATAAAGAATGACATACGTGTTGCCCAATAACTGTAGTTAAGACCATTGAAAAATGGAGGTCTTTGTGTCGATTGCCCTTCTGTGTAAGTGGTGTTTTGAGTGCTAGTACTTGCGTTATTTGCCATATTACAAGAATATATCAAATAACTGTGTTACGGTTATATGATGACCGAGCTCTGATACCAATTGAAAGTGCGGTGTGTATACAATTATATGTGCTAATATAGTATACACGGATCGTGTAATATGGATTACAATACAAATGCAGAAATAGATGATAATAGCATTGTAAATAGAAAATAGAAAAATCACACCAGAGATTTTTATACTGGTTCGGAGCACCGTCCTACGTCCAGTCCCAGACTACTATCTGGATTTTCACTAATTACAACCTCGCTTCACCCGGAGGAACAGGTTTACAATTACCCGAACAGCCGAACGGGATTTCACGCCTCTACAACACTGAGGACTTCAACACTTGCCTCTTACAATACCGAGGACTTCAACAAAAACAATTACAATTGTTGTTGACAACTTGTGCTCTTGTAAACACGGATTTGTCACTTGTAGTACACTCTTCCTATAATCTTATCCTCAAATTGTGAATGATGTTTGTGAAGATTATGGAATTTATATTGCTTATTGAATCAAAATATATGAGATAGTGTCAATGATTCAATAAGGAATGAAAGTAGTTTAGAGCTTTTTGAATGCAAGTGAATTCAGAGAATAGATAGAGAGCATATATAATCTTAATAAAACTTGTTGTTTTAATCAATGATATTGATGTGTATTTATAGAGAGAAAATAGTTATAACCCTTGGTGAAAAGTTGCAGTCAAAAGTTATGATTATTGATGAAGAAGAAGAGACGCAACCATTGAAGAAGGATGTGTCTTTTGGAAGAAGTTGCTCTCTGTTTAAAAACGGTCGACAGGTCAAAAACTAACCGGTAGACAGGTTTTTAAAAATATAGTCGTTATGTGCATGTGTGCATGTTTATTGTGCACATGCAACAGGAACGGTCGACCGTTCATTTTTGGACCGGTCGACCGGTCTCTGTTAAGTTGCACAATAATGTGCACAACCTATATAAATGTGTATATATATATATTATATTTTGTGCATGATTATTTGAGGATAGATTTTGACAATTTTATTACTATTATAACATCAAATAATCAACCTATAATCTAGAGTACCATATGTAGGTCTTGATTTGTCGATCGCTTTAATATTGTTGTCAGCAATCAAAATCTTCATAGAAGCTGTGACTCAACACCAAATGCTTATTCCACACGGATGGTTCTTTTACATTTCCAAAACCAATTCATAACTGATATCAAAATATCGTATTCAATTCAAACTATACCACTTTCGAAATCATATTCACAAAATAAGTTAAATCCTCATTTCAAAATCACCATATTAACTCAAATATGTCGTTTCACTAGTAATTATTATTTCAAATCCCAACTTAGGTTATAACTTCATTCAACTATATTTTCTTTTAAATCAAGGATTTAAATATAAACATTCATAAAGTAGTTTAGATAGTTAAAAAAGATTAAATACTTTGAAATTGTTTTAATGGTTTAAAATAGTTTAAAATAGATTTAAAATAGCTTTAAATGGTTAAAATACTTTAAAATACTTTAATATAGTTTAAAATAGTTTTAATGGTTTAAAATAGTTTAAAATAGGTTAAAATAGTTTTAAATAGTTAAAATAGTTTAACATACTTTAATATAGTTCAAAATATTTTAAAATAGTTTAAAATACTTTAAAATGGTTTACTTTAAATTAGTTTAAAATGCTTTAAATAGCGTAATATAGATTAAATAGTTTTAAATGATTTAAAATAGTTAAATAGGTTTAATATAAAATGGTTTGAAAATCTAATATTTTTGAATTAAAAATAATATATTTCTAAATAGTTTATATTAAAATAATTAATTTGAAATTATTATCAAATTTAAACTATTTCTTTCATTTCAACAATCTGGACTATGTCCAGATTTCAACAAAACTAAATTTTCTTTCAATTCAAATTCCCAAAAAAAATCATTTCAATTTATATCGGTTTCAAACTCATTTTTGACTACAATTTTAAAGCACTTCAATTTCATAGATTTCAAAGTTTAAATATTCAAACATTCTCAATAACTCAATATCTATAAATTTCATTTATATTTCAAAATTCAACTTTGAAATTTCCATTTTAATTCTTTAAACAATTCATTAAACCAATTCCAATTTCAACACTTAAAGTTGGGATTTTCGAAAACAATTCCGTTTATATAAATCAAATTTTATTTCAAAATATCATTTAACGGAAATCAAAATTTAAAATCATTTAATTTACCAATCCGATGTCCGTATATAATTCCCTACCCTATGATCAAGTGATGTAGATATTTATCATTTCAATCCACAAATATTTTATATTTATGGATGCATATCATTTCAACCCGTAATCCTGAATTAACAATCAAATTTATAAAATCGCTCGGTTTATCATTTCTACCCATGACAATTTTTTCTTAATCTATAGATCGTTCGGGTATGTATCATTTCAACTCATATGGATTTTTTTCCTAACGATAAACAAAGGGAACTCACAGTTTTATAACAATATAAAAATACAACATCTGGTCATCTGATATCAACAATCAAACATCCACTGTAATCATCATTTAAATCGACAAAATAACAACAATTGACTGATTATCAATAATAGGTATTAACAGGCAATTAAAAATACAATTTTAAATTAAATGACGATTAAATTCGATAAAAGTTAGATTTAACTAGAATGAAAATTTAAATACACCAAACATCAGCCAATCAATTTCTAATCACATCATAAATTCCATTTAACTAACATAGGATAATCTAGTAGTTGTGAGTTGGTCAAAACACTCACTTTTGATTTTAAATCTAATTATGGCTCAAAATTTGAACAGTCTCGGAATTCATCCAAACTAGTTCCAAAATGTTTGAAATTTCAATACGATCACGGTGGAACAAACTGCGCATGAATCCGACCTCATATACGAAAATTATGATCGTTAGAAGTTACATGATTTAAAGTATAAAAATCGATATAATAAAAATAAAGGCCACGTCAACAATTCGTTATATCACACAGAAACCCTAGCCTATGCAGCGTTCGAACACAATCACTTGTACACAAATGGCCGCCACCACTTCCTCACTTATTCCACCATCCACGTGCTTCTTCGACCAGAACTGAGAACGTCACCATCACCCACACCTCCGGTCGACCCCACTCCGTGCTCGCGGCCCGCTCCCCCCCACGCAACTATGGTTGCCGCACCATATTTCCCTTGATTTAGGCGAGCTTCGACCATATGATGACAAACAGAGGCCATCAATATGACATGCTCCACCTCCTTTTTCCAACCGCCTCCCGAATGTCAAGTGGACGAAGATCCACCGTTGGATCGAAATCTTAGCAAATGGACGGCCGAAACTAGATCATTGATTTCTAGACAAACGGTGATTTGATTGCAAAAACGAATTGCAATAGTGGATTACGTTCGTTGAAAGCTTCGAATCAGTATATAATATGTCATGGTTTGGAGGAGTGTAAATTTTTGAAATTGATTTTGATTTGAATTTAGGGCTTGTAATCTGAATTGGTTTCTGCCACTGAAGAAAGAAACACACAAAAGGAATTGTACATATAGATATAACAAATAAAAAGGCTGCTACGGACAAAGCCCAATAAGAATGAATAACACTCGAATTGATTTGAATTGACAATAACGACTCGAAAAACCCGTTCTGCCTCCGAAATGAAAGTGGGTCACCCCATATATCAAAATAGATGTTTTCGATATTTTTAAACTCAATGGAAAAGGTTTCAAGTCCTAATTCCATCGTATGAAGAAGTTAGATTCTAAAATCAACTTGTTTCAAATTAAATCTAATTAAATAGATTTATATGCGTTTCAAGCCCGCACGATCAAACGACAGGTCCGATCGCTATGAAACTTGAAATCCTATAGTAATCCACCGTTACGGATCCGATAAAACTTGTTCCATCGAAATCCGAGACAGTGGCCAAAATGGCTATTTTCATGTTAATTAAATAAATTAATATTAAATTAATTGAATCACTTTTTCAATTCAGATTTCATAATTAAAAAATTCTATCATTTTTGGTTACCTATTGATTTATCATCTTTTAAAACAAATTTCCATGTCCAATTCAATGTAAAATATTAAACTAATTACAGTGTTTAATTTCAATTGCAATAAATTCATTAATTATAATTTAAATTCAATTAAATCAATTTATTTATATTATACCTTATTATTCCATCAATCATTACTTCATGGCTATAACATTTGTTTACATTTTATTACATTAATCTTCTATGGTTATCATTTTAATTCACATTAACTGCAATAATTAAGTAAATTAATTGCAATTGATTTCTAACTAAGTTTCAGTGGATTAAATAGTAAAATGGTAATTGAACAATTATAACAACTTACCAATTCAAATACATTTTCAAGTTTATTGTTTACAAACAAAAGCTAATAAATTCACTTATTGATTGATTATTCAATATTAACCAATTTTAATTAGTTACATACAATTTCACCGTTTAATACAGCATTTAGTTTGTTTCTTTATCTTCAATTTACATCCAAAATTTATATTTACAACCATTTCAGTTAATTGAAATTGCAATAGAGTAATTATCAATCACCTTACATTAATATTATTACATTTCATTCTAGTTATTTTCTCATAAATAAACCACAAATTTTTATTTCCTCCACTAATAAATTACAAAATTTATTAAATTCAATAATTTAATTATCAGAAAATTATGGGTCGTTACACTCTCCCACACTCAAAACTTTTCGTCCTCGAAAAGGGAGAAGAAGGAATTAAGGAATTAATATATTTTATTCAATATTAAATTATAAACAATTGATTTAAATAATTAAATAATTTAAATAAAATATATCAATTTATAAAAAATTAAATCCTTTCATATTCAAGTTCAATAAAAGTTTGATAAACATTTCTACTTCCACAAAAAAAAAATCTAAGTCCAAAATTTACAGAAAATTTCAACAGTGTCTCCTTTCTACAGAGAGGTCCAGGAGAAATAATAGCATATATATATATATATATATATATAAATCATATTTCAAAATAAAATATCCCAAACCACGGAAAAACAGTATAATATGGCTATAAACCGTAATCCGAAAACATACATATTTGTCGAGCAAACAACGCTTATTTATGAAATCAAAAGCGATAGTTATTGCTTCCATAAACCTGTATCTCACTTATATAGTCCAAAAGAGTTAGAATTAAGTAAAAAAAGAAGTATTTAAGTTGTTTCAATCAATAACAAACTAACCGACACAAGATAACAACAATCACTTGCAAACAAAACCATACAATCATCACATGCAATAAAAATAATCAATCATACATCCATAGCAATAACAAAAAATGGTTTGTTCTGGTTCACAAACTTTTAATTGTATAAAATGATAAATAAACTACTAAGTATACCATACACTCAACAATCTTAGATAAATTTTTATAGATTATTTATACATCCTAAACAATTTAAAATATCACTTCCCAAACATCCCATAAGCTAAACAACTAATAAATTCAAATGTTATTTAAGTTTGTTCTTGTTAATCCCATTACACATCATTTACTGTTCAATTTTTTTTTCATTCACACAATGCTATTCTTTTTCATTACTTTACATTCATTGCTTAGATAAGTTATTTCCATTTAGTTGTTTAAAATAATCAACGAATTCATTATTTAAGTATTAAATACTTTTAGTTTCAATTTACTTCACATGTATTATTTACTTTGATTTCCTTTTTACATCAATATTCATTTGTGAAACAACTCATATTTATATTATTATTTTCACATTTATTTCTTTCATATATAGCATAGTTGAAGATTAAATCTATTCTAATCATTTCAACATTTTCTGAAGTTATAAGCATTCCATTAATATTGTATTCACTTTTACTATTCATTTTAATTACAAATAGCTCCAACATTTACTTAAATTCATAATCATTTACTTACAATATCCATTGTTCTATTAAACTAAATTAGTAGTATCTCGGATTATCAGTATTTATAGAAATAATTCCATTGAACACTTTCATTATTTAAGTTTTACTTGTATAATATTCTATCACATATTTCTATTTAAAATTTCAACTTTTATAATTTTGGTAAGTTATATATGTCTTTTAAAATGTGATTGAATGTTACACAAGTTCATCTTATTCGTTTTAATTAACAAATGCTCAATAATTCATCTTCTAAATTTTCATTACTCCTTAATTTTACAAGTTTCTAATTTCTTATCTATTTCATTAATCACTTAGCATCAAATTTTTTATTTTCCATTTAAAAGTTTCAACTATCAATATAGTCAAGATTTGATTCCACTACAACAACTGAGATTTCTAATTTACAGAACTTAAGAACTAAATATAGAGTTCCATTTCAAATCATTTTAAAATAAAATATATATAATCATATCTTTTATATATCCAATTAATTTTCATAAATTAAAATTTAGATTTATTTATCAAAACAAATGTGTAGTAAAACTATTACAGCGGCCTTTCCACTTTGAAACTCGAAAATGAACATCGATGATGCATGCACTTACCACCGAAATTATTTTCCAGCGACAATGAGGGGAGTACATAACTTATTTCCTTCCAAAATTCCTTGAAAACATTTTTTTCAAATCATATTGAAATATTTGTATTAGAAATATGCAGCGACCTGTAATGATCTTGATTTTTGAGTAAAATTAAATTTGGTAATGGATATAAATTTGTGAATTTAAATTGTAAATTTAAATTAATTTTTTCCAAGATTAAATAGGATATTTGTTTATTTGGACATTGATTTCAAAATTTAATTGGGGCTTGGAAATTCTATATTTAATATCTTACAAATAAAAAGTAACATCCCAAAATTTATCAATTTAAATTAGTAATATATTTAAATCTTTGGAATTTAATTTCAAAATAAATTGAAAGAAAAAATCTCAAACAAATAAAATAAGTGACAATTATATATGAATAAAATTCCAATTTCTTTTGAGTTTAATTTTTTTTGAAATAATGAATGTTTTAAAAAGTCATTTGAGTTTAAAATTATATATATATATATATATATATATATATATAATGCACATATGAGTAGTTTTGAATGTAAACATTGAATTTGAATTTAAATTGCATAAGTACGGATATGAGTATATAAATAGACATAAATGGATTTTTATTTCAAGTTTGAATTGAAATTTGAATTTAAATTTAAAATAAATGTTTTAGGAGAATAATTGGCTTTTGAAATCATTAAGGTGTAATTTATATTTTTATAATATAAATATTGGTTAAAACAATGCTTCTTTCAACATTGTATATATGTATATACAAATGAATAAGGGTATGTTTTTTTATAAACATGATATGAAATCAATTTAAAAAAAATTCTTTTGTCTTTGTAAAATTAAAAATATTAGACATGCACAAGGAGATGGAGTAAAGGAATTAACATGCATTGAGATCTCATGGCTATTTTTTACAAATGGCATTTACTATGATTGATTGAATAAAATAATAAAATTTAAAAATCACTAAAACTTTTCAGCTCCCCATATTCAATTATTTAGCCTCTCAGCAAATCTGAAAAGAACAGTAAAAAGATTGAGCATTTCAAACTCCAACACCCAAAGAAAAAATAGAAAAAAATCAAAAAAAACTGCCAACTTTTCTTGAATTCAAAGTAAAAAAAGAATCTGAAGATCTTCTTAAAACATCTAGCTGTAATTTATGTTTCCATCTCTTAGGTAAAATTTTAAAACTTTATAGTTTGATGGATTTGTAGTTTTAAAATCAAGTTTAGCACCAATTCAAAACTGTAGATTTATTAAACAGAGCTTCAGTTTTTGGCCAGGAAACAGTGCAAGATTTTCTAAAATAAGTTAAGGAAAGTAAATTCCTTTAAAAAAAATTAATTTGAAGTTGATAATCAGCAATAAAAGATTTAAACAATTATATTAATCAGTTAGGGAGGAAATCAAGTTCAAAGATCAAAATCAATTTCTGGTTTTCAACTGCAAATCCTATTCTCTGGGCATAAGAAATTCAAATTGTAAGTAAAGCTTGATCTTTGTATGTCATTGATGAACTGGATAAACAAATACAATTGTGATTAAGCAAAGATTTTTATTTACAAGTTCTAGATTCAAAGCAATTCAGGCTCGAATTCTTCTTTGTCCCTGCCTTTCTCTGTTCATCATCATAAACATTGTGAGCAAACCTTTCAACTTTTGATTTATCTCTATGTTGATGCTTGTGAGATTTGAGTTTTTTTAATATGGTTTGAATTCATGTCTGGAGTTAAGTTAAATTTATTTGCATGTGTATAAATCTCTGGTATATGTATAATTTGGCTGTGCATTGTCTAAAGAACATATATATGCATTTATGTTCCAATTTACAGGCTCCAAGCCTGTCAAAAACTTCAAGTCCTTCCTCTCTGATCCATATTAGATTTTAGGATTCAAAAAAAAGTTGTTTGTTTAAATATATTTTAAGTTTTAAAAATGAATTCAAGCAAAATGAATTAAAGTCTTTACTGGAAATTTAAATTTACAGGCAAAATTCAAATATATGCTAAAATTCAAATATCATGAATTTTAATTTCAGGAATACCATCTGAAAAGTTATCAAAAACAATGATTTTTGAAAGTAAAATTTGAATTTTTAATGACTCATTAACTGGGAATTTCAAGTTGATCAGTTTTGGAAGTTTCAGCGTTTTCTGGCGAACTGGAGAGGGGTGGCGTTTCGCAACTGGTTGTGGAGATAGGTGGAGATATCATGATCACCAGAAAAATGTACAATAAATTTTTAATCCATCATGGTGGCGAGGAAGTGATGATTTAGGGTTTCGAACTAGTTTTGGGTTGCTTAGATTTGCGAGGCCACCGCGATGTCTCTAGATGATCGAGTGGCACGAAACTTAGACGAAAGCAGCGTCGATGGTCAGGGAACGTGTGGCAAGAGTCAATGGGCCTCCGGTGGTCGGCAACGTGGAAACGAGGTGAGTTCTGGGTTGGAAGTTTTATTCCAGGTTGCTCGTGTTGGTTCAATTTTTCTCAAGGCCTTGTGATTGTATTTTGATGGTTGATATCGGTTGCAATGGCGATGGGTGATATGCAGGAGGGTTCGACAGAGGTCGGAGTCGACCCAGGTGATGGTGCACGTACATGTGCATGCGAGTGTGTCTGGGCAATGGTGTATGGTAGATGATGGAGTTGCCTCGAAGTGGATTTCGGGATAATCGTGCTTTGTCTCGAGCGTGTTATCGTGTATACAACCTGTTTTAAAAGGATAAAATAAGAAAAGGTTAAAGGAAAGAAAAAATATATGTGCTCGGGGGAAACTAGGGGAAAGAATGGAATTGCTCGAGAAAAATTATAGCTGGCTCGGGTTTTTATTTTTAAGTTCCCAGGTTTTATAAGTTGAAGAGAAAATTTGTTACAGGTTTTAAAATTTTAGGGAAACCAATGTTTTTTCTAAGTTTAAAACTAAGCAGTTTTTAAGTTAAAGTATTTATTAAAGTTCCAAAGCAAATGTTTAAACAAGTTTCTTTTTAGATTTTTAAGTTATTAAAATGATTAGTTTTCAAAAAGGAAAATTGTTTTGCTTAAAAGAAATCGCATAAGAAATAAATTTTGTAATTCAATTCTTAAGTATCTTCAAAGGAAGTTAATAAAGAATCATTAAGTAGGGATTAAGAGTAATTAAGGTATAATTACTAAATTGAAAATAATTAAGGATAAATATATCAGTTATGTTTGATTAATGATAAGTAATTAAAGTTGAATAATTAATTAAAGATAGTTACTTAATTAAAAGTAATTAATTAATGATTAAAGTTGGTTAATCAAGTAATTGAAGAATAATTTAATTAAATAATGAATAATTAATGTGATTGATTTATTAAGGTAATTAATTTAGAAATAATAAATTAATTTAAAAGATAATCAATTAATGAAAGTGATTAGGAATGATCACTTTGGGTAATTAATTTAGAATAATTAATTAAATGGTAATTAATTAAGGTTTAAATTAATTAATGTAATTAATTAAGGATGATTAATTAAAGAATGATTAATTATCAATAAAAGGTTAATTGATACATGATTAAAGAACAATTAATCAAAATGGTTTGTAATTAATTAACCAGGATTGGCAAATTTTTCATAAGTAATTAATCTGATTCGAATTAACCAGACAATTAATCGATCTTACTTATGAATGTTTGGATTCTATTGGATGATTGAATTGTTTGATATCCTTGATTGTGATGCTCTGTTTTGATTTAAGCCGTGTTTAATGTAATTTATTATCTGTGATATATATCTGTGATCTGTGAATGAAAGATAAGTGTTATAGTTTATACCGCTTATCAAATATATTGCTGTATTTGAATATGTACTGATTGATGATGTTGCACTTTTACTGTGTAAAACCTATGGACCATACTTATACACACACAAATATGGATTGCACGATGAAATTGGTTAAGTCACAGATTTTTGAAATAGTTTTAAAATTAAATTTTTTAAATCCAAATGGTTTTGGAAAAGGATTGGGATTAATGTAAAAGTTTTTGAAAAGGAATTTCAAAGATAAAATTTATTTTTGAACAACTTCATTAAGTCTTGAAGTTTTAAATAATTTGATTTAAATTTAAATTCAAAAGTTAAAATTGAATTCTATGTTTGGAAACTAGAGATTAAAGATGTTATACAAGTTATATGGGTTAAACCATTTTAAATGTATTGGTTTAGTAATCTGATTTTAAATTCAAGGGCTTTGACCCGTGCAAATATAATTGGATTTTATCTGAAACGAAAACTATTTGTTTTCAAATAATAAAAGCTTTCATATAAGAAATGAACTTCCAATTTGTGTTAAAAGGATTTCAAGTCTAAAATGAAAACGGTCTTCCTAGTTATGAATAAATCTTTGGAAACGGGTTTGAAAGCTATAAGTTAAATCTTTTTTTAAAAGATTGGATGTGTTAATACTAATCTAAATGGAAATTGTTTTGAAATCTGTGAATAAATCTTTGTGAAACTGGGTGAACTTTGTGAAAAGAATCTTTTTGTTTAAAAGATTTGAAATGGTAATTTGTTTAACCATCGGAAGAAAGGTTTTGGGTTTTAAAAGTTGTGAGTTAACTAAAATCCCATATCCGTATGTTTTTAAATATTGCGCTCGTTATTCGGTTTAGCCGGGAGAGGACCTTATGTCATATAACCCATTCTGAATAGTGATACGACGTTATGGATTGCATTTGAAGACCGGTGGTGAAGACCGGGTGTCATCGAGAATGATAGGATAACCTATCATTTGACTCTGCACTGAGTTGCTCCGGAATAGAGTTCTCTATATATGATGGGAAGTCCGATTGGAATTGTGGATACCCGGATTGCAAGGGCTTCTTCCTTTATTGGACGAAGTGCCTTCGGTTCTGTTCGAACCCGGAACAGACTTGTATGATTGTATGTCTGACATTACACTTTGAGATATAAAACTGATCTCTATCAAATACATTTCTGTTTGGTGGAGGAGAATTTATTCTCTTAGCTTAACACCCTTCTCTGAGACATATGAGCTCAGAGGTTATGTAGTTGATAGTTATCAGTGATATACTCCCAATTTGGTAGTGTGGCATGCTGAGTGCTGCTGTGTATCATTTGTTGATCAAAGCATGGCTTTTTATAAACCGTAGCTTTGTGGACGAGACTGCATCGGGACCTCACACCCCGGAAATGGGCGAAACAGGAAAGATGCGACAAGTTTATGAGTGTCGCTCCCTTTACGGTGTGTCATTCCCTTCTGGAAAAGGGTGGTATCATGGTATGGAGCCCAGATGCTTAACTCATGTGGACACTGCAAATCTATTACTTTGTGATTGCTTTATGGTTGCGAGGTGCCTCGGATAAAAGTCTCAAAGGACCAGGGGATGGCATGCTTGAGTAGTAGTTACCTAGTTAAAGGGGTAACCCGGTCTTGTGTTGGCAGAGAGCCGGGTAGGTTCTCGGGATGTCCCTCCAGAGGCGTACCCATGCGGCATAGGAAGTTCCTTAGCCTGACCATATATTGGAAATCCAATCATCCAATACGCGCCTTGTACGGTTTTAGTTGTAGAACCCGCCATTTAACATGGCAGCTGTAGTAGGCATAGTATCATGGTACCTATGCTGGCTAAGATTAATATTATATTTTCGAAATGTTTTCACACTATGCACTAGTAATAATGTCAAAGAATTTTTCTCGTATTAAGCATATTTGACTATCATAAGAGGAAATCTCCCCAAGTGTGTGGTTGCATTGTGTGTGTGCCGGGAGGCCTTATGGTAGTTTCATTTTCTAAAAAGCATTGCAGATTTATTTTAAATTCTTTTGTTGTTTGCTTTAAAAGATAAACTGTTTTTTTGGTCACACCGGTCCCACGATTGACCTGGAGTTTATTGTTCCTTTCCTAAACTCTGGGTGCCCACAATTTTCCCACACGGGCAATGTAGAGTTGGGTTTTTTTCCAGATAATCAATAATAGGTTTAGATTCGTTAGCTTTCGAAGTCTTTGGTTTGGTAGCTTTCAATCTTTGGAGTCTTCTTTAGTCTTTGGATGGACTGACCTTGTTTAGCTTTGTGCATTGTTATTGGGAGTTCGAGCTATTTCTGGATTAGTGCCTTGGAGATGGAGACTATCGATACTGGAGTTCCCTCTTGAAGACCATATTGGAGATATCGTTCCACTGCTGGTGTTAACTTTTCATTCCGCTGCTATTGTCTTGTATCATATCTCTGATGTATATTGATATTCATTGTATCGTCATTGTATATGGATATTGTATCAAATGTTATATATCAAATGTATTATTCATTTCTTCCGCTGCGTTGTACTTAATGTGTTATAAACTCCAGCAAACCAGATTCGACGTTTGGATCTACGACATTTGAATACGAGTGTCATATTCGGTGCCGATTTTCAAAGGTCGAGTCAGGGTCGTTTGGTATCAGAGCTGAAGGTTGAAACTTTAGCTCAGGAGTATAACACATTAAGTAACTCATTAGAGATAGGGTGAAGTATACCCTAGAATGAGTATGTCCCTAAGATATCCGTTGGAATGCTTCAGTAGATTCTCTTACTATCCATTGATAGTAAGTATGAGTGCAAGAAGAGGACGAGATAGGGGACAGGGGAGTACCGCTATAAATGGTCAATACCCTGCAACAGTGGAAATAACTTTCTCTATCAATCTCCTTTGATTCGATTCCAAATTCTGTTGATGGCTTCGTGACAGCTCCAGAAAGAATTTTCGGTGTGATGATGGCCTTACGAATCATTATAGAAAATCCTTACTTCGTAGCTTCATCGGTTTCTGATCAGCTTTTTGTTTTGAACTCTAATGAATTTGAAAATTTATTTCAAAAAATTGGTTAACAAATATAAGGCTAAATTTGAATTGTATCAATAAAACGATATCGGCTAAAACCAAATTTGAAATTCTATTGTAATTTCTTTTGTATTGATCAAAGTCCGAAGATGGACAAGTTGGTATATACTTTGGGGTGTTCCGACCTAAGTTGGAATCCATATCTAGTGTTTGAGAATTATGGAAGATTAAATCCATCTATCTATTTTCTGGGGACCGATATATTCTACGAACGATTAGTTATCCCTTCAAACTAATCAATGCCCTTGCATATTTGTAGAGCGGTGGACCCGAGTTTCTTATGAAATATTGAATGAGTTTGTTCTCATATTATTGATATTCTGATTTGGTAAGCCAAATGCAGAATAGATTTTCGGTTTGATCTGAAACGATATTTCTCTATCTTTCATCTTTTCTTTGTTGTCTCCCTCACAAATTTCGAGGACGAAATTTTCTTAAGAGGGAAAATCTGTAACGATCTTGATTTTTGAGTAAAATTAAATTTGGTAATGGATATAAATTTGTGAATTTAAATTGTAAATTTAAATTAATTTTTTCCAAGATTAAATAGGATATTTGTTTATTTGGACATTGATTTTAAAATTTAATTGGGGCTTTGAAATTCTATATTTCATATCTTATAAATAAAAAGTAACATCCCAAAATTTATCAATTTAAATTAGTAATATATTTAAATCTTTGGAATTAATTTCAAAATAAATTTAAAGAATAAAATCTCAAACAAATAAAATAAGAGTTAATTATATATGAATAAAATTCCAAATTCTTTTGAGTTTAATTTTTTTTGGAATAATAAATGTTTTAAAAAGTCATTTGAGTTTAAAATTATATTTATATATATATATATATATATATATATATATATAATGCGCATATGAGTAGTTTTGAATGTAAACATTGAATTTGAATGTAAATTGCATAAGTATGGATATGAGTATATAAATAGACATAAATGGATTTTTATTTCAAGTTTGAATTGAAATTTGAATTTAAAATAAATGTTTTAGGAGAATAATTGGCTTTTGAAATCAATAAGGTGTAATTTATATTTTTATAATATAAATATTGGTTAAAACAATTCTTCTTTCAACATTGTGTATATGTATATACAAATGAATAAGGGGTATGTTTATGTATAAACATGATATGAAATCTATTTAAAAATAAATAAATAAAATTCTTTTGTCTTTGCAAAATTACAAATACTAGACATGCACAAGGGAGATGGAGTAAAAGGAATTAACATGCATTGAGATCTCATGATTATTTTTTACAAATGGCATTCACTATGATTGATTGAATAAAATAATAAAATTTAAAAATCAAAAAAACTTTTCAGCTCACCATATTCAATTATTTAGCCTCTCAGCAAATTTGAAAAGAATAGTAAAACGATTGAGCATTTCAAACTCCAACATCCAAAGAAAAAAAATAGAAAAAAATCAGAAAAAACTGCCAACTTTTCTTGGATTCAAAGTAAAGAAATCTGAAGATCTTCTTAAAACATCTAGCTATAGTTTACGTTTCCATCTCTCAGGTAGAATTTTAAAACATTATAGTTTAATGGATTTGTAGTTTTAAAATCAAGTTTTAACACCAATTCAAAACTGTAGATTAATTAAACAGAGCTTCAGTTTTTGGCCAGGAAATAGTGCAAGATTTTCTAAAATAAGCTCAGGCAAGTGAATTCCTTTTAAAAAATTTAATTTGAAGTTGTTAATCAGTAATAAAAGATTTGAACAATTATATTAATCAGTTCAGGAGGAAATCAAGTTCAGAGATTAAAATCAATTTCTGGTTTTCAACTGCAAATCCTGTTCTCTGGACATAAGAAATTCAAATCGTAAGTAAAGCTTGATCTTTGTATGTCATTGATGAACTGGATAAACAAATACAATAATGATTAAGCAAAGATTTTTATTTACAAGTTCCAGATTCAAAGCAATTCAGGCTCGAATTCTTCTTTGTCTCTGCCTTTCTCTGTTCATCATCATAAACACTGTGAGCAAACCTTTCAACTTTTGATTTATCTCTATGTTGATGCTTGTGAGATTTGAGTTTTTTTGAATATGGTTTGAATGCATGTATGGAGTTAAGTTAAATTTATTTGCATGTGTATAAATCTCTGGTATATGTATGATTTGGCTGTGCATTGTCTAAAGAACATATATGTGCATTTATGTTCCAGTTTACAGGCTCCAAGCCTGTCAAAAACTCAAGTCCTTCCTCTCTGATCCATATTAGATTTTAGGATTCAAACAAAAGTTGTTTGTTTAAATAAATTTTAAGTTTTAAAAATGAATTCAAGCAAAATGAATTAAAGTCTTTGCTGGAAATTCAAATTTACAGGCAAAATTCAAATATATGCTAAAATTCAAATATCATGAATTTTAATTTCAGGAATACCATCTAAAAAGTTATCGAAAATAAAGATTTATGAAAGTAAAATTTGAATTTTTAATGACTCATTGACTGGGAATTTCAAGTTGATCAGTTTTGGAAGTTTCATTGTTTTCTGACGAATTGGAAGGGGTGATGTTTCGCAACTGGTTCTAGAGATAGGTGGAGATATCATGATCGCCAGAAAAATGTACAATAAATTTTTAATCCATCATGGTGGCGAGGCAGTGATGATTTAGGGTTTCGAACTAGTTTTGGGTTGCTTAGATTTGCGAGGCCACCGCGATGTCTCTAGATGATCGAGTGGCACGTAACTTGGGGGAAAGCAGCGTCGATGGTCGGGGAACGTGTGGCCGGAGTCGCTGGGCCTCCGGTGGTCGGCAACGTGGAAACGAGGTGAGTTCTGGGTCGGAAGTTTTGTTCCAGGTTGCTCATGTTGGTTTGATTTTTCTCAAGGGCTTATGATTGTATTTTGGTGGTTGATATCGGTTACAGCGGCGATGGGTGACGTGCAGGAGGGTTCGACAGAGGTCGGAGTCGACCCAGGTGATGGTGCACGTACATGTGCACGCGAGTGTGTCTGGGCGATGGTGTGTGGTAGATGATGGAGTTGCCTCGAAGTGGATTTCGGGAGAATCGTGCTTTGTCTCGAGTGTGTTATCGGGTATACAACCCGGTTTAAAAGGATAAAATAAGCAAAGGTTAAAGGAAAGAAAAAATATATATGCTCGGGGGAAACTCGAAGAAAGAATGGAATTGCTCGAGAAAATTTATAGCTGGCTCGGGTTTTTAATAAGTTCCCAGGTTTTATAGTTTGAAGACAAAATTTGTTACAGGTTTTAAAATTTTAGGGAAACCAATGTTTTTTCTAAGTTTAAAACTAAGCAGTTTTTAAGTTAAAGTTTCAAAGCAAATGTTTAAACAAGTTTCTTTTTAGATTTTTAAGTTATTAAAATGATTAGTTTTCAAAAAGGAAAATTGTTTTTCTTAAAAGAAATCGCATAAGAAATAAATTTTGTAATTCAATTCTTAAGTATCTTCAAAGGAAGTTAATAAAGAATCATTAAGTAGGGATTAAGAGTAATTAAGGTATAATTACTAAATTGAAAATAATTAAGGATAAATATATCAATTATGTTTAATTAATGATAAGTAATTAAAGATGAATAATTACTTAAAGATAACTACTTAATTAAAAGTAATTAATTAATGATTAAAGTTGGTTAATCAAGTAATTACAGAATAATTTAATTAAATGATGATTAATTAATGTGATTGATTCATTAAGGTAATTAATTTGGGAACAATAAATTAATTTAAAAGATAATCAATTAATGAAAGTGATTAGGAATGATCACTTAGGTAATTAATTTAGAATAATTAATTAAATGGTAATTAATTAAGGTTTAAATTAATTAATGTATTTAATTAAGGATGATTAATTAAAGAATAATTAATTATTAATAAAAGGTTAATTAATACATGATTAAAGAACAATTAATCAAAATGGTTTGTAATTAATTAACCAGGATTGGAAAAATTTTCATAAGTAATTAATCTGATTTGAATTAACCAGACAATTAACTGATCTTACTTATGAGTGTTTGGATTCTATTGGATGATTGAATTGTTTGATATCCCTGGTTGTGATGCTCTGTTTTTATTTAAGCCGTGTTTAATGTAATTTATTATCTGCGATATATATCTGTGATCTGTGAATGAAAGATAAGCGTTATAGTTTATACCGCTTATCAAATATATTGCTGTATTTGAATATGTACTGATTGATGATGTTGCACTTTTACTATGTGAAACCCCTGGATCACACTTATATACACACAAATATGGATTGCACGAGGAAATTGGTTAAGTCACAGATTTTTGAAATAGTTTTAAAATTAATTTTTTTGAATCCAAATGGTTTTGGAAAATGATTGGGATTAAAGTAAAAAGTTTTTGAAAAGGAATTTCAAAGATAAAATTTATTTTTGAACAACTTGATTAAGTCTTGAAGTTTTAAATAATTTGATTTAAATTTAAATTCAAAAGTTGAAATTGAATTCTATGTTTGGAAATTAGAGATTAAAGATGTTATACAAGTTATATGGGTTAAACCATTTTAAAGGTATTGGTCTGGGAATCTGAATTTAAATTCAAGGGCTTTGACCCGTGCAAATATAATTGGATTTTATCTGAAACGAAAACTGTTAGTTTTCAAATAATAAAAACTTTCATATAAGAAATGAACTTTCAATTTGTGTTAAAAGGATTTCAAGTCTAAAATGAAAACGGTCTTCCTAGTTATGAATAAATCTTTGGAAACGGGTTTGAAAGCTATAAGTTAAATCTTTTTTTAAAAGATTGGATGAGTTAATACTAATCTAAATGGAAATTGTTTTGAAATATGTGAATAAATCTTTGTGAAACTGGGTGAACTTTGTGAAAGGAATCTTTTTATTTAAAAGATTTGAAATGGTAATTTATTTAACCATTGGAAGAAAGGTTTTGGGTTTTAAAAGTTGTGACTTAACTAAAATTCCATATCCGTATGTTTTAAATATTGCGCTCATTATTCGGTTTAGCCGGGAGAGGACCTTATGTCATATAACCCATTCTGAATAGTGATACGACGTCATGGATTGCATTTGAAGACCGGTGGTGAAAGCCGGGTGTCTTCGAAAACGATAGGATAATCTGTCGATTGACTCTGCACTGAATTGCTCCGGAATAGAGTTCTCCATATGTGATGGGAAGTCCGATTGGAATTGTGGATACCCGAATTGCAAGGGCTTCTTCCTTTATTGGACGAAGTGCCTTCGGTTCTGTTCGAACCCGGAACAGACTTGTATGATTGTATGTCTGACATTACACTTTGAGATATAAAACTGATCTCTATCAAATACATTTCTGTTTGGTGGCGGAGAATTTATTCTCTTAGCTTAACACCCTTCTTTGAGACATACGAGCTCAGAGGTTATTTAGTTGATATTTCAGTGATATGCTACTAATTTGGTAGTGTGGCATGCTGAGTGCTGCTGTGTATCATTTGTTGATCAAAGCATGGCTTTTTATAAAGCGTAGCTTTGTGGACGAGACTGCATCAGGACCTCACACCCCGAAAATGGTCGAAACAGGAAAGATGCGGCAAGGTTATAAGGGTCGCTCCCTTTAGGGTGTGTCATTCCCTTCTGGAAAAGGTTGGTATCATGGTATGGAGCCCAGATACTTAACTCATGTGGACACTGCAAATCTATTACTTTGTGATTGCTTTGTGGTTTAGTGGCGTCTCGGATAAAGGTCCCAAAGGACCGTGGGATGGCATGCTCGAGTAGTAGTTACCTAGTTACAGAGGTAACCCGGCCTTGTGCTGGCAGAGAGCTGGGTAGGTTCTCGGGACGTCCCTCCAGAGGCGTACCGATGTGGCATAGGAAGTTTCTTAGCCTGACAATTTGTTGGAAATCCAATCATCCAATACGCGCCTTGTACGGTTTTAGTTGTAGAACCTGCCATTTAACATGGCAGCTGTAGTAGGCATAGTATCATGGTACCTATGCTGGTTAAGATTAATATTATATTTTCAAAATGTTTTCACCCTATGCACTAGTAATAATATCAAATAATTTTTCTCGTATTAAGCATATTTGACTATCATAAGGGGAAATCTCCCCCAAGTGTGCGATTGCATTGTGTGTGTGCCAGGAGGCCTTATGGTAGTTTCATTTTCCAAAAAGCATTGCGGATTTATTTTAAATTCTTTTGTTGTTTGCTTTAAAAGATAAACTGTTTTGTTTGCTCACACTAATCCCACGACAAACCTGGAGTTTATTGTTCCTTTCCTAAACTCTAGATGCCCACAATTTTCCCACACGGGCAGTCTAGAATTGGGTTTTTTTCTTCAGATAATCAATAATAGGTGTAGATTCGTTAGCTTTCGAAGTCTTTGGTTTGGTAGCTTTCAATCTTTGGTGTCTTCTTCAGTCTTTGGGTGGACTGACCTTGTTTTGCTGTGTGCATCGTTATTGGTAGTTCGAGCTATTTCTGGATTGGTGCCTTGGAGATGGAGATTACCGATACTGGAGTTCTCTCTTGAAGACCATATTGGAGATATTGTTCCGCTGCTGGTGTTATCTTTTCATTCCGCTGCTATTGTCTTGTGTCATATCTTTAATGTATATTGATATTCATTGTATCATCATTGTATATGGATATTGTATCAAATGTTATATATCAAATGTATTATTCATTTCTTCCGCTGTGTTGTACTTAATGTGTTATAAGCTCCGGCGAACCAAATTCGACGTTTGGATCTGCGGCATTTGAATACGAGTGTCATATTCGGTGCCGATTTTCGAAGGTCGAGTCAGGGTCGTGACATTGGTATCAGAGATGAAGGTTGAAACTTTAGCTCAGGAGTATAACACATTAAGTAACTCATTAGAGATAGGATGAAGTATACCCTGGAATGAGTATGTCCCTAAGATATCCATTCGAACGTCTCAGCAGATTCTCTTACTATCCGTTGATAGTAAGTATGAGTGCAAGAAGGGACGAGATAGGGGACAAAGGAGTACCACTATAAATGGTCAATACCCTGCAACAGTGGAAATAACTTTCTCTATCAATCTCCTTTGATTCGATTCCAAATTCTTTTGATGGCTTCGTGACAGCTCCAGAAAGAAGTTTCGGTGTGATGGTGGCCCTACGAATCATTGTAGAAAATCCTTACTTTGTGTCTTCATCGGTTTCTCATCAGCCTTTTGTTTTAAACTCTAAGGAATTTGAAAATTTATTTGAAAACATTGGTTAACAAATATAAGGCTAAATTTGAATTGCATCAATAAAACAATATCGGTTAAAACGAAATTTGAAATTTATTGTAATTTCTTTTGTGTTGATTAAAGTCCGAAGAGGGACAAGTTGGCATATACTTTGGGGTGTTCCGACTAAGTTGGAATCCATATCTAGTATTTGAGAATTATGGAAGATTAAATCCATCTATCTATTTTCTGTGGACCGATATATTCTACGAACGATTAGTTATCCCTTCGAACTAATCAATGCCCTTACATATTTGTAGACCGGTGGACTCAAGTATCTTATGAAATATTGAATGAGTTTGTTCTCATATTATTGATATTCTGATTTGGTAAGACGAATGTAGAATAGATTTTCGGTTTGATCTGAAACGATATTTCTCTATCTTTCATCTTTTCTTTGTTGTCTCCCTTACAAATTTCGAGGGCGAAATTTTCTTAAGTGGGAAAATCTGTAACGATCTTGATTTTTGAGTAAAATTAAATTTGGTAATGGATATAAATTTGTGAATTTAAATTGTAAATTTAGATTAATTTTTTCCAAGATTAATTGGATATTTGTTTATTTGTACATTGATTCTAAAATTTAATTGGGGCTTTGAAATTCTATATTTAATATCTTATAAATAAAAAGTAACATCCCAAAATTTATTAATTTAAATTAGTAATATATTTAAATCTTTGGATTTTAATTTCAAAATAAATTGAAAGAAAAAATCTCAAACAAATAAAATAAGAGATAATTACATATAAATAAAATTCCAATTTCTTTTGAGTTCAATTTTTTTTGAAATAATGAATGTTTTAAAAAGTCATTTGAGTTTAAAATTATATATATATATATATATATATATATATATATATATAATGCACATATGAGTAGTTTTGAATGTAAACATTCAATTTGAATTTAAATTGCATAAGTATGGATATCAGTATATAAATAGACATAAATGGATTTTTATTTCAAGTTTGAATTGAAATTTGAATTTAAATTTAAAATAAATATTTTAGGAGAATAATTGTCTTTTGAAATCAATAAGGTGTAATTTATATTTTTATAATATAAATATTGTTTAAAACAATTCTTCTTTAAACATTGTATATATGTATATACAAATGAATAAGGGGTATGTTTATTTATAAACATGATATGAAATCTATTTAAAAACAAATAAAAAATTCTTTTGTCTTTGTAAAATTACAAATATTAGACATGCACAAGGGAGATGGAGTAAAAGGAATTAACATGCATTGAGATCTCATGATTATTTTTTACAAATGGCATTCACTATGATTGATTGAATAAAATAATTAAATTTAAAATCACAAAAAAAATTCAGCTCCTCATATTCAATTATTTATCCTCTCAGCAAATCTGAAAAGAATAGTAAAAAAATTGAGCATTTCAAACTCCAACACCCAAAAAAAAATCAGAAAAAACTGCCAACTTTTCTTGGGTTCAAAGTAAAGAAATCTGAAGATCTTCTTAAAACATCTAACTATAGTTTGTGTTTCCATCTCTCAGGTAAAATTTTAAAACATTATAGTTTAATGGATTTGTAGTTTTAAAATCAAGTTTTAACACCAATTCAAAACTGTAGATTAATTAAACAGAGCTTCAGTTTTTGGCCAGGAAACAGTGCAAGATTTTCTAAAATAAGCTCAGGCAAGCGAATTCCTTTTAAAAAATTTAATTTGAAGTTGTTAATCAGTAATAAAAGATTTAAACAATTATATTAATCAGTTCAGGAGTAAATCAAGTTCAAAGATTAAAATCAATTTCTGGTTTTCAACTGCAAATTCTGTTCTCTAGGCATAAGAAATTCAAACTGTAAGTAAAACTTGATCTTTGTATGTCATTGATGAAATGGATAAACAAATACAATAGTGATTAAGCAAAGATTTTTATTTACAAGTTCCAGATTCAAAGCAAATCAGGCTCGAATTCTTCTTTGTCTCTGCCTTACTCTTTTCATCATCATAAACACTATGAGCAAACCTTTCAACTTTTATTTATCTCTATGTTGATGCTTGTGAGATTTGAGTTTTTTTGAATATGGTTTGAATTCATGTCTGGAGTTAAGTTAAATTTATTTCCATGCGTATAAATCTCTGGTATATGTATAATTTGGCTGTGCATTGTCTAAAGAACAGATATATGCATTTCTGTTCCACTTTACAGGCTCCAAGCCTGTCAAAAACTTCAAGTCCTTCCTCTCTGATCCATATTAGATTTTAGGATTCAAACAAAAGTTGTTTTTTTAAATATATTTTAAGTTTAGAAAATGAATTCAAGCAAAATGAATTAAAGTCTTTGCTGGAAATTTAAATTTACAGGCAAAATTCAAATATATGCTAAAATTCAAATATCATGAATTTTAATTTCAGGAATACCATCTAAAAAGTTATCGAAAATAAAGATTTATGAAAGTAAAATTTGAATTTTTAATGACTCATTGACTGGGAATTTCAAGTTGATCAGTTTTGGAAGTTTCGTTGTTTTCTGGCGAATTGGAAGGGGTGATGTTTTGCAACTGGTTCTAGAGATAGGTGGAGATATCATGATCGCCAGAAAAATGTACAATAAATTTTTAATCCATCATGGTGGCGAGGCAGTGATGATTTAGGGTTTCGAACTAGTTTTGGGTTGCTTAGATTTGCGAGGCCACCGCGATGTCTCTAGATGATCGAGTGGCACGAAACTTGGGGGAAAGCAGCGTCGATGGTCGGGGAACGTGTGGCCGGAGTCGCTGGGCCTCCGGTGGTCGGCAACGTGGAAACGAGGTGAGTTCTGGGTCGGAAGTTTTGTTCCAGGTTGCTCATGTTGGTTTGATTTTTCTCAAGGGCTTATGATTGTATTTTGGTGGTTGATATCGGTTGCTACGGCGATGGGTGACGTGCTGGAAATTTAAATTTACAGGCAAAATACAAAAATATGCTAAAATTCAAATATCTTGAATTTTAATTTCAGGAATACCATCTAAAAAGTTATCGAAAATAAAGATTTTTGAAAGTGAAATTTGAATTTTTAATGACTTATTGACTGGGAATTTCAAGTTGATCAGTTTTGGAAGTTTCAATGTTTTCTGGCGAATTGGAGGGCGGTGATGTTTCGCAACTGGTTCTGGAGATAGGTGGAGATATCATGATTGCCAGAAAAATGTACAATAAATTTTTAATCCACCATGGTGGCGAGGCAGTGATGATTTAGGGTTTCGAACTAGTTTTGGGTTGTTTAGATTTGCGAGGCCACCGCGATGTCTCTAGATGATCGATTAGCACGAAACTTGGGAGAAAGCAGCATCAATGGTCGGGGAACGTGTGGCCGGAGTCGCTGGGCCTCCGGTGGTCGGCAACGTGGAAACGAGGTGAGTTATGGGTCGGAAGTTTTGTTCCAGGTTGCTCATGTTGATTTGATTTTTCTCAAGGGCTTATGATTGTATTTTGGTGGTTGATATCGGTTGCAACGGCGATGGGTGATGTGCAGGAGGGTTCGACAAAGGTCGGGGTCGACCCAGGTGATGGTGCACGTACATGTACACGCGAGTGTGTCTGGGCGAAGTTGTGTGGTAGATGATGGAGTTGTTTCGAAGTGGATTTCGGGAGAATCGTGCTTTGTCTCGAGTGTGTTATCATGTATAAAACTCGGTTTAAAGGGATAAAGTAAGCAAAGGTTAAAGGAAAGAAAAAATATATATGCTCGGGGGAAACTCGGGGAAAGAATGGAATTGCTCGAGAAAATTTATAGCTGGCTCGGGTTTTTATTTTTAAGTTCCTAGGTTTTATAAGTTGAAGAGAAAATTTGTTACAGGTTTTAAAATTTTAGGGAAACCAATGTTTTTTCTAAGTTTAAAACCAAGTAGTTTTAAGTTAAAGTATTTATTAAAGTTCCAAAGCAAATGTTTAAACAAGTTTCTTTTAGATTTTTAAGTTATTAAAATAATTAGTTTTCAAAAAGGAAAATTGTTTTGCTTAAAAGAAATCACATAAGAAATAAATTTTGTAATTCAATTCTTAAGTATCTTCAAAGGAAGTTAATAAAGAATCATTAACTAGGGATTAAGAGTAATAAGGTATAATTAATAAATTGAAAATAATTAAGGATAAATATATTAGTTATGTTTACTTAATGATAAGTAATTAAAGATGAATAATTACTTAAAGATAATTACTTAATTAAAAGTAATTAATTAGTGATTAAAGTTGGTTAATTAAGTAATTAAAGAATAATTTAATTAAATGATGATTAATTAATGTGATTGATTTACTAAGGTAATTAATTTGGGAATAATAAATTAATTTAAAAGATAATCAATTAATGAAAGTATTAGGAATGATCACTTAGGGTAATTAATTTAGAATAATTAATTAAATGGTAATTAATTATGGTTTAAATTAATTAATTTAATTAATTAGGGTTTAAATTAATTAAAGAATAATTAATTATTAACAAAAGGTTAATTAATACATGATTAAAGAGCAATTAATCAAAATGGTTTGTAATTAATTAACCAGGATTGGAAAAATTTTCATAAGTAATTAATCCGATTTGAATTAACCAGACAATTAACTGATCTTACTTATGAATGTTTGAATTCTATTGGGTGATTGAATTGTTTGATATCCCTTATTGTGATGCTCTATTTTGATTTAAGTTGTGTTTAATGTAATTTATTATCTGTGATATATATCTATGATCTGTGAATGAAAGATAAGCGTTATAGTTTATACCACTTATCAAATATATTGCTGTATTTGAATATGTACTGATTGTTGATGTTGCACTTTTACTGTGTAAAACCCCTGGACCACACTTATACACACACAAATATGGATTGCGCGAGGAAATTGGTTAAGTTACAGATTTTTGAAATAGTTTTAAAATTAATTTTTTGAATCCAAATGGTTTTGAAAATGGATTGGGATTAAAGTAAAATGTTTTTGAAAAGAAATTTCAAAGAATTTTTTTATTTTTGAACAACTTGATTAAGTCTTGAAGTTTTAAATAATTTGATTTAAATTTAAGTTCAAAAGTTGAAATTGAATTCTATGTTTGGAAACTAGAGATTAAAGATATTATACAAGTTATATGGGTTAAATAATTTTAAAGGCATTGGTCTAGGAATCTGAATTTAAATTCAAGGGCTTTGACCCGTGCAAATATAATTGGATTTTATCTAAAACGAAAACTATTTGTTTTCAAATAATAAAAGCTTTTATGTAGGAAATGAATTTCCAATTTGTGTTAAACGGATTTCAAGTCTAAAATGAAAATGGTATTCCCAGTTATGAATAAATCTTTGGAAACGGGTTTGAAAGCTATAAGTTAAATCTTTGTTTTAAAGATTGGATGAGTTAATCCTAATCTAAATGGAAATTGTTCTGAAATCTATGAATAAATCTTTGTGAAACTGGGTGAACTTTGTGAAAGGAATCTTTTCGTTTAAAAGATTTGAAATGGTAATTTGTTTAACCATTGGAAAAAAGGTTTTAGGTTTTAAAAGTTGCGACTTAGCTAAAATCCCATATCCATATGTTTTTAAATATTGCGCTCATTATTCGATTTAGCCGGGAGAGGACGTTGTGTCATATAACCCATTTTGAATAGTGATACGACGTTATGGATTGCATTTGAAGACCGGTGGTGAAGACCGGGTTTCTTCGAGAACGATAGGATAACCTATCGATTGACTCTGCACTCAGTTGCTCCGGTATAGAGTTCTCCATATGTGATGGGAAGTCCGATCGGAATTGTGGATACCCGGATTGCAAGGGCTTCATCCTTTATTGGACGAAGTGCCTTCGGTTCTGTTCGAACCCGGAACAGACGTGTATGGTTGTATGTCTGACATTACAATTTGAGATATAAAACTAATCTCTATCAAATACATTTCTGTTTGGTGGCGGAGAATTTATTCTCTTAGCTTAACACCCTTCTCTAAGACATACGAGCTCAGAGGTTATGTAGTTGTTAGTTATTAGTGATATACTCCCAATTTGGTAGTGTGGCATGCTGAGTGCTGCTGTGTATCATTTGTTGATTAAAGCATGGCTTTTGTATAAAGCGTAGCTTTGTGGACGAGACTGCATCAGGACCTCACACCCCGGAAATGGTCGAAACAGGAAAGTGGGGCAAGGTTATGAGGGTCGCTCCCTATAGGGTGTGTCATTCCCTTATGGAAAAGGGTGGTAACATGGTATGGAGCCTAGATACTTAACTCATGTGGACGCTACAAATCTATTACTTAGTGATTTCTTTGTGATTGAGAGGCGCCTCAGATAAAGGTCCCAAAGGACCAAGGGATGGCATGCTCTACCTAGTTACAGAGGTAACCCGGCCTTGTGTTGGCAGAGAGCCGGGTAGGTTCTCGGGACGTCCCTCCAGAGGCGTACCGATGTGGCATAGGAAATTCCTTAGCCTGACCATTTGTTGGAAATCCAATCATCCAATACGTGCCTTATACGGTTTTAGTTGTAGAACCTGCCATTTAACATGGCAGCTATAGTAGGCATAGTATCATGGTACCTATGCTGGCTAAGATTAATATTATATTTTTGAATTGTTTTCACACTATGCACCAGTAATAATATCAAAGATTTTTTCTCGTATTAAGCCTGTTTGACTATCATAAGGGGAAATCTCCCCCAAGTGTGCGATTGCATTGTGTGTGCCGGGAGGCCTTATGGTAGTTTCATTTTCCAAAAAGCCTTGCGGATTTATTTTAAATTCTTTTGTTATTTGCTTTAAAAGATAAACTGTTTTGTTTGCTCACACCGGTCTCACGACTGACCTATAGTTTATTGTTCCTTTCCTAAACTCTGGGTGCCCACAATTTTCTCACACGGGCAGTTTAGAGTTGGTTTTTTTTTCAAATAATCAATAATAGGTGCAGATTCGTTAGCTTTCGAAGTCTTTGGTTTGGTAGCTTTCATTCTTTGGAGTCTTCTTCAGTCTTTGGATGGACTGGCCTTGCTTTGCTTTGTGCATCGTTATTGGGAGCTCGAGCTAGTTCTAGATTGGTGCCTTGGAGATGGAGATTACCGATACTAGTGTTCTCTCTTGAAGACCATATTGGAGATATTGTTCCGCTGCTAGTGTTATCTTTTCTTTCCGCTGCTATTGTCTTGTATCATATCTCTGATGTATATTGATATTCATTGTATCATCATTGTATTTGGATATTGTATCAAATGTTATATATCAAATGTATTATTCATTTCTTCCGATGTGTTGTATTTAATGTGTTATAAGCTCCAGCGAACCAGATTCGACGTTTGGATCTGCGGGATTTGAATACGAGTGTCATATTTGGTGCCCATTTTCGAAGGTCGAGTCAGGGTCGTTACACGGCCCGTAATTTTCGATAATTAAAATTAGTTAATTTAATAAGATTTTGTGATTTAATATTTGGTGAAATAAAATTTTGTGATTTATTAATGAAAATAGTAACTAGAATGAAATGCAACAATGTTAATTTAGGTTAATTATTAACAATTTTAGTGAAAATCTAATCAATTAAAATGATTTAAATGTTATACTTGGTTATAAATTGAATATATGGAAATAGATGTAAGTGTTATATTAATTAATGATATAGTATATAATTAATGGTAATTGAATAAAATTAATGTAGTGTAAATAATTATAAGATCTATGTAGACAATCAACTTACAAATGTGGTTAAATTAAGCCAAAGGTGACAATTGTTATTTGTTACCTATTTGTTTAACTTATTGAAATCAAATTAGAAATAACTGCAATAAATTTAATTAAATATAGTGTTAGTATGGATTAAGATAATGATTGAAGAATATTTATGTAATAAGATAGAAACCAATGTTAACTATGTCTATGGAGTAATGATTGATTAAATAAAAAGATTGAAATCAAATTAAAATAATTTATTGGAAAAATTATAATTAATTGGATTTAATTGCAGTTGAAATTGAACACTATAATTAATTTAATATTCAACGCTGAATTGATATATAAATGCGGTTTAAATTATTGTAAATGACTAAGTAATCAAAAATGATAAAAAAATGTTATTTATTAAATTTGAAATAAAAAAATTATTTAATGAATTAAGAAAAATATATTTAATTAATGGAAAAATGGCCATTTTGGCCACTATCTTGGATTTCGATAAAACTAGTTTCGTCAGATCCATAACATTGAATTATTGTAAGATTTCAAGTTTCGTAGCGATCGGACTTGTCGTTTGATCGTACGGGCTTGAAACGCATAGAAATCAATTTAATTAAATTGAATTTAAATCAATTTAAAATAAGCCGATATTAAATTTAACTTCTTCATACAATGGAATTAGGACTTGAAACATGTTCTACTGAGTTTAAAAATATCGGAAACATCTATTTTAATATATGAGATGACCAACTTTCGTTTCGGAAGCGAAACGGGCTTTTCGGGTCGCTATTGTCGTTCATACCAATTCGATATGTATTTATTTTCTTATCGGGCTTTGTTAATGTAAATTGTCTTATTTCCCAAACCCTAGCAGTCATTTTCTCATTCTAGTAAGTACAAACTCCATCTGTCTGTTCCTTCTTCTCAAATGGCAGAAACTAAAATTTTCTAGATTCAATTGTAAATAAAAATCAAATCGAAAAATCAAAACTCCTCAAACTATATCATATTATATATTGATTCAAAGCTCTCGATAAGCGCAATCTACTACAGTGATCTTTTTTTCGAATTGGACCATCATCTATCTAGAAATCAATGAATTAATCTTGGCCTTTCATCGCGTTACGATCAACTGTGTTGGATCATCGAATCGATGGTACTGGGTTGTGGAGAGGGTCAAGAGGAGTTCATCAGTGCCAGCCGTTTGTCGAATCGGTGGTTGGATCGGCCGATAAAATTCAACTAGGGTTATATCCTCTGGCGGTGGCCGTCACCTTTGGGCGCGATCGGTGGTGATAGGTTGGTCGTGGGTTGGTCGAGAGGGCTTTGGGGAGGTCGGCGGTCGAGTGGGAGGATTCGCAACGTGGTAGCGACCTGGCTGGAAGCGCACGACACTGGTTCGAGGAGGCGGTTGTTTTCCTATTTGTTCGTTACTATACAAATAGGTTTGGGAATGATGCATAAGAGATGATGTGTCAGGCGGTAATGGCTATTAATTTTTTTATTTTTTCTAATTTTAATTTTAAATCGTTTAAATGTTCTCATTTACGTAACTTTTGCGTATGAATTCGGATTTGGGTGCGGTTTATTTCATTGGGATCATATTGAAATTCCGGACGTTAAGGAACTAGTTTGGTCAAATTCTGAGATTGTTGAATTTTAGGTCTTATTTTGGATTTCTAATCTATTTGAAATCAAAGGTGAGCGTTTTAACACACTCACAACTACTAAATTATCTTATGTTAGTTAGATTGAATTTATAATATGATTTGGAATTTATTAGTTAATGTTTGGTATATTTAAATTGTCATTCTAGTTAAATTTAACTTTTATTGCATTTAATCATCGTTTAATTTAATATTAAATTTTAATTCGTCAGTTTATACCTGTTAATGATAATCTGTTATCTATTAATGTTTATTTGTTGATTTGGATGATGATTGTGATGTATGTTTGTTGATATCGGATGACTTGATGTTATATTTTATATTGTTATAATACTATAAGTTCCCTTTGGGTTGAAATGGTACAAACCCGAACGATCTATAGATTAGGAAAAAATCGTTATGGGTTGAAATGATAAACCCGAGTGATTTTATGGGGTTTGAATTTTATTCGAGATTGCGGGTTGAAATGATATATATCCGTAAATATAAAATAACCGCGGATTGAAATGATAAATATCCGTATCACTTGACCATAGGGTAGAGAATTATATACAGACATCGGATTAGTTAAATTAAAAAATATGTATTATATATTTTTATAAAGTCATAAATTTTGAATCCAGTTAAGTGATATCTTGAATAAAATTGGTTTGTATAAACTGAATTATTTTCGAAAATCCAAGCATGAATGTTGGAATTGGAATTGATTTAATGAATTGGTTAAAGGGTTTAAATTGGAATTTTAAAGTTGAATTGTTAAATATAAATAAATTCTATCGAAATTGAGTTAATTGAAAATGTTTGAATAAAGCTTTGAAATCTATTTAATTTGAAGTGGTTTAAATTTATAATTCAAACATGGATTTGAAACTGATATTGATTAAATGGTTTTAAATGAGAATCTGAATTGGAAAAAAATTAAATAGTTGATTTGAAAGCTGGAAATGGTCCAGATGTGTTGAAATGAAAGAAATAGTTTAAATTTGATATTAATTTCAAATTCACCATTTTTATATAAACTGTTTAAAAATATATTATGTTAAACTTGATTATTAAGATTTTCAAACTATTAAACTAGTTTAATCTATTTTAAACTATTTTAATCTATTTCAATAGATTTAAAAACTATTTTAATTTATTTTAATCTATTTTATCTATTTAAATCCAATTTAATCTATTTTAACCTATTTTATACTAATTAACCTATTTTAATCTAATTTTAATTATTTAATCTATTTTAATTTTTTAAATCATTTTAAATCTATTTAAACTATTTTTAATCTATTTTTAATCTATTTAAAACTATTTTAATCTATTTTAAACTATTTTAGAGTACTTTAACTATTTGAAATTTATTTTCAAACGATGCACAACTATTTAAGCTATTATAGCTATTTAAACTAATTTCTAAATTTTCAGATTGTGTATAGTGAAAGTGTTTATATTTAAATCCTTGATTTTAGAGAGAATATGGTTAAATGATGTTATGACATAAGTTGAAATTTGAAATGATATTTGCTAGTAATATGCCATGTTTGATTTAATATGATGATTTAAAATGAGATTTAGCCTATTTTGTCGATATGATTTCGAAAGTGAATTTGATTTCGAAAGCAATATGGTTTGAATTGAATATGTTATTTGGATATCAATTATGAATTGATTTTTGAAATGTAAAAGAACGATCTGGTGTGAAATAAGTGTTTGGTTGTTGAAGAGACCGGTGATCAGATATTGTCATACTCTCTGCCAATACCAAAAACCACTTTAACAACTGTGTACGTGGTGGAGATTCCAGAATGAAGTAGGATGGTTTGACGAACGATTCTGCATGAGGTATTTACGTAGCTATGACCCTCGTGAGTCATCTTAGATGTGACTAAAATAGGAGCCATATCGGGCCAAGTGAGGTCGTTCCACCTATCAGACATGCTTTTTTGATACCATATTTTGACTTTGTGATGATTTGGTGGCCACCCCTTGATTTTAATTATGCGACTGTGTTTCACGGTGGACGGTAGTACTTGCTATGCGATATCACCAGTCCGGATCTACAATTGGTAGAATCCTGCCCTGGCATCGCCTCGAGTGTCGTGTTCACATGCCCTATCGCGCCTTCTACGACTTTGTTTTATACCATACCTATGGACTGCCCTCTGAGTAAACCTCATGGAGGAGCTTACGGTACTATATAGACTATGAGAATATATGAAATGTGTTAGGGGGGTATGGGTAACGCCTTAACACTATTTTAATACTTTACTTTACTATAGACACTATTATAATAGCGTATTGTACTATGTATGTAGATAATTTAACGGATCTTCGAAAGATGGAAATCCCGAACATCTCTTAATTTATTACACTCACGTTGACACTAGATAGGAGATGTCAAACCCCTTAAACATCTCTGAAGCAGTTACACTCATATTTATTTACTGTTGATTTGACTTACATAAGATCTTTTAGTTCTGACTCGAATATTTTGTTTTTTCAATTCTCTCGAGCTAGTTTGAGCTTTTTAGTTTATCGAAGACTGCTTTCTGGAGGACAAAGATAAAGATTTAATGCTGTTATGGTTTATTATATTTATTCCACTGCATCATGTTGTTCCGCTGCACTATTTATATATTTCTGTTGCATGTAACTCTGATCTGTATTGTAAAAGTGTAATCAAATGTTATTTGTAAACAGCTTCATGACACTACAAGAAAAGTAGTTATTAGCTGCACGATATAGCAGCGTTTGTTAGAAAAATGCAACCATCAGCATTTCTCTACTGGATAGCAACGCTGCCAAAATCACATTTTAACTTTCCCCCTAAATTTCCCCTTATTTTTTCAGTCGCCCGCACTTTTCTCCGTCTCCGGGCTATTAAAGTTTCATTTCCCTCTTCTCGCTTTTCTTCTATTATCTAGTTATTATCCACAGCCACATCTACCTTTACCTTCTTCGCCATCTCCCTCTTCTACGTCATCTCTTCTTCCAAGGCCCAGTTCGACGGGTCTCCTAAAAGTTTTACATCATTAGAAAAATTGTTCAATCATGTTTTTATTCATCGTGAATACTTCAAATTTTTTTCTTCACCTTTTCCTTTATTCCTCTGCAATACTTGAAAAACATTCACCTTTTCACTTTAGCGAAATTCATCTTCTTCTACGATTCCTCCGTCGTCATCGTCGCGTCAGCGCTCGCCATCATCATCGTCAAGCTAGCCCTCTTCTTCACCAATTTTCAATTATCTTTGAATGTAAATTGATTGTTAATGTTTATCCCCAAAATAATTCGAAGGTTTTGGTAAACATAGCTGGAGTTGGATGTTCTTGCAAACATGGACGATGTGGACCGGATGCGGTAGATCTGGCAGTTGGATCGAAAATAACGTCGAGGATGGATTTGATTAAGGCGGAGGATGTGGAAGGCTACGTTGATTGATTGGTATAAAAGTTATAATCATACTTATCTCTATCATCACTGCAGGCTTTTGATTCCTTCCTTAGTTCTATTATCATGCAATTATTAATCAAGAAGTGAAGCTTAATTGAGCTAGTTATGATTTTGTAAATCCTTAAAATTCACCTTTTATGGAGAATTTAGACCAAACTAAACCATTTTGTTGAACAAGATACGTTAAATAGGCTACTGGCATGAATTTGTAAAGCTTAAAATGGAGTTTATCTTAGTATCAATGAATAAATGTAGCTAACAAAAATTCTTTTGTTGAACCTGGAAAGTTACTTTAGGTGAAGGTGAGTGAAAATGGATTGGAATCCAACTTGAACGGCTTATTATCATATTGTATACATCTATTTTAGAATAAACAAGGTTAGGTGGTAATACAATATATGCAACTTGATTAAACTATTTTGTATATATCGACTCTTAATTTTTTTGGTCATTCAAGTCTTCAATAATTTATAGATGTAGATTTCGAACTCCAAAATGAGGGATCTACATCCAGTATGATGGATACAAATATAGGTGAAGTCGATTTGTATATAATGAGTTTATTTCTCGATTAGTTGGACATTATTAAGACTTATATCAGTATTTCCGAAATGAATGCGTCTCCTAGATCATTTTTTCTATTAATTTTCTAAGTGGCGTAAGTCTTTAAACTAACAGTAAAAGCATAATGAGGGTGGTTCTCAAGTTACAGTATAGTGAAAAAAGTGTGGAGTTACAAGGGATGTGGTTAAAGAGATAATGACAGTATGCCTTTTTGATATTTATGTAAATTTGTTGCTAATCTGTTCTTATAAAACATAAATAGGTTCCAGAAAGAAAAAATAGAATCAAAATAAAATTACTACATGATCCCATGACATTGCTGCTCTAGTCTGAGTTGTAAAATATCTCAAAGTATTACAATTTACTATGCTTTTATTTTTCCATTTTTACAGTGAATTCACTGATATAGACATATATTTGAAACCATTTCTTTTCATGCACTAAATGTATAGCATATGCACTTTGTCTTACATTTTTTAATTTATTTTCTTTGAATTATTTGCAAGACCAGAAAGTAATGTACATAACTACAATTGATATGAGTTATTCGGTGACACTGATGTTGTATGTCTCATCATACATTTTACCATTAATATTTTGTCTCATTTAAGCCTTTGGCATTACTTCTTCTGTTATACACTTGCCTATCTTTACTACTTTTTAATATCGTATTTGTTTGTCCAGAAATTACATAAATTTTGACAGTAAATGATATGGCTTCATTGACATGCCATTCAATATATTCAAGATGCACTTCCATGACCACTAATTTTATGCAATGGATTTAATAACCAACCACCATCAACAGTAATTCAGCTCATCAAGAATGTTATATTGTTTCCCATACTGTCTGTTATGAATACCGGGTTCGCTATTTCAGCTAATCATATACCCTGTTGTACAGTACATATAACTTTGCACTTCATATCAAAGAAGGCATTCAATCACAATCATGGATAGTTTTCTTACCATAAACATTTACTAAGCTATGATCACAAGAGAAAGTAATTGTAATTTGTTATCATGGCTTTGTCGTTTAATCTTATTAGTATTGTATGCATTAAGATTATAACCGTAGAATACCTAGTCAACTGCTTTGAAATAATTGAGAAGTTAACTAAATATTGTCATTTGTTGTTTATTGTATGCAGCTGGAGAATATTTTTTCTGCAAGCCATCCAGACCCATTTGAGGTAGAAAAGTGAAGAAAATGCTCGAAGTATATAAACATTTACTATATTGTTCATCAAAAATGAATTGTCCACCTGCAACAATAAGTTTTTGGTAAATTTTCCTTTTTTAGAAAAAATGATGCTTAGGTCACTACTTTATTGGTATGTTTTCCCTTTTTTTTTCAAAAAATTGTAGTTTATTTGAGCATTTTATCACAACTTAAGATTCTAATTTTTTTTATTGAAATTTCAGTTATACTATTGTTCAAAATCACATTCCCAATATATACCTAATGTACATTGTTGTTCTGCTAACAATTATGCACATTAAAGTCCAAGCTTGCTCCATTTTAAATGTTTTCCTAGGAAAAACAATCATCATAAATTTGAGTTCATTCTGTGTAGAATTTGTGCTTTTTTATGCAAAATTACCCCATTTTGCAAACAAACAAACAAATAAAATTAACGGCCAATGAATGACAGACCTGGTGTAGTAAAACTGAAATGTATATTGATTAACATTTGCTGAAATCATAAGCCTACTTCTATTTTTGTATCCACCAAAATAAGAATGCTTCGCCAAGATTAAAAATGATATTATTGAAAATTCAAAGGAGTAATGAATTACAGCCGACGCTAAATGCATGTTGATGTATACAAACTTGTCAGTTCAATAAGTCCCTTAACCAGCAATAGTGCTAAAATCTTAAGGATAGGCAAAAAAGGATGCAGATAGTAGTGTGTAATCATCCATAAATAGATAATGTTAGAGATATTTGGCTTGAACAGGTTAATATACATAGTAGGTTATTAATCAGCAGGAGTATGAAACATTGATAATCATATGTGGTGGTATTTCATTCTAAGTTGTGTAGTATAGCTGTTCCAGAATATAAACTATTATGCCAATGAAGAAAATGAAGGTAGAATATGACCCACAGGCTATCAATTTGCAATCGTGTATTTTTGTTATATTACGTAAACAAGAGTGGGGTTGAGGATCTTCCACTCAACCATAATAAAGTAGTTCTACTTGGTTGTTAAATAATCATGCTTGATCAATATTTGTTAGGTTATGGTTTTATATTTAAAGTTTCATTAGACACTTTGTAATATAATTAAAATGTTTCGTTACAACCACTTATTAAATATCTAGAATGTATAGCGAGCAACTTTTGATTCGGTTTTTCTAACATATATCATATCGCATTCGTATCTTCCTTTGATAACATTTAAGGAAGGAAAATCGAAAAGCTAATACCTTTTCGAACATCTTGCAAATATTTTATTCATGAACAATGGAAAAAAATGGTCCAATACAAATGTTAGTTTGCTTTCTTCAACAATTAAAATTCAGAATGATCTTTTTTTGTGAACAAAATGATTATAATATAATGTTATGCCAATATTTATTAAGTCAATTAAGAAGCAGTCAGGAAAGCTCGCATACAAAATAAAATATAAGGAGATGCAAGTGTATGACATTATACATCATAGTTCCAAACATGGTTAAGTAAATTAAAAAACATTTATAGTGTGTATATTACTAAATCATCAATCATCAAGTAACTATAAAGGAATATAAACAAAAAAAATCCCCTTCTCTATTTAATGCGAATTTTGTACTTTCTTCTCCTTATTCTTCCGTGGTCATATTGCTTACTAAAGGGAAGAATCACGAGTATAGATCAGTAGATCCAAGTTCATTTTTATCTTTTTTCTTCTTTTTTTGAAGGTAATTCATAATCTTCAGGTCACATATTTTTGCATTCATTTTTTCTCTTTTTGTTCATTTTATTTATTCGTTGCTTTCGAATCTTAAATGTTCTTTCTACCACTTTTCTTATGATATTGGACATGCAATAATCATCATTTCTCATTTGGTTACAAACATTACCTAACATGTAGGTGGACAACATTTTGACATAAATTTACGAAGTTTTTACACAAAGATGGCGCTTTCGCGAATATAGTAAAGAGGCAATTGTTTACAAAGATTTTATCAAACATTTGATCAATTTGAGGGGAAAAAATTATACATCTAATTTTGTGAAATTTGATTTTTTATTTATTGAGTAACTTGAATTTGAGTACAAATATGTATTTTAATGTTGGAGTTTCTACACCCAAAAATTTACTGTAATTTACCCTTCTTCGTTTTATTCAGTATTGTCACTAAGTTAATGCTAAGTGCGGTGTAATGTTCACTTGGTAGAGTAACAAGAGCACAATATGTGCATTTTCACTCAGCAGCATAGTGAAAGGCTAAAAGAAATAAATGGGGAAATTGCTATGAAGTTTGCTACGTAAATTGCAAGATAAGCATAAGTAGTAACTAGTAAGTTGGAGATTCCTGCAAAACTATATTATTTTTTACACATATTTTTAGGATACTCGGAAGTTATTTTTCTGTTATGTATCAATTTTTACAACTTAACGATGTAGTGGGCAGCTAAGAGTTTGCATCATGAGTGTGAATTTCTTTTTTATCGAAGAATTAGCTAAAACCACAGGGTTGTCTGATAGGTTTGTAGTGTGTGTTAAGTAATCAAATAGGAAAGGATTTCCTAATATATTTGTGGCGGTCTCCTGTTCCCAAAAAAAGAAAGCTATATACTGGTTTTTTCTTCTTATTCTTCTAAAATCATTGTTCTATCGTTCATTTTGTAACTCACATTGATATACGTTGTAGATTGATTAGGATGGAGGAAATGGTAGTCCCAGTGGCAATAAATACATCCCTGAGCAAATGCAAGAAGTGGTAATAATAGAATTTTTTTAAATTATTTATTTATTTATCGTTATTACTTTGATACATTAAAGTTATTATACATATTGTTTATTTGTGATACATTTATTTGGCATTATGCGAATGATTCTTCAATCTATAAGTAGTTGAGAATCAAGTTCAAGAATGATTGTTAGCATTATATATAGTAAATAACAAAAAATGTTCTTTAATGTGAAAATTTTAAAAGTAACTACTTTTTGTTACATTCTCAATTTGGCATGAGTTGCTAGTTATAATTAAATTCAACAATGATGTTAGGTGTGTAGTTCATAAGGAAAAATATCTAAAAAAGATACTAGATAATCTAATTACATATTTATCTACTTTAACTTACAGAGGAAGGTTTTGATAGGAATGGATGCTTCTATTGCTTATGTTGAAAATTTTGTCATCCTGATCCTAATGATAGTATGATCTTTATCTCACATTATCACTGATTAACACTGATTGTTTATTTAAAAAATTAAACTCTCACGATTCTTCATTTTTAAGTAATGGACACAGTCAAGGCTGCTGTTGGTGGTTTCAGCATGGGTGCTTGCCAATATTGACTTGCCATGAAAAAGGTATCAATATTTTTGTCTAATTTTTATGAATTTTTTGCTTTCATTTTGCAAATCTCCAATGTCTTATACCTGGAGTGTTTTGACATTTCAGGAGATGTAATAGTTCTTTACCGACATGGACAGAAATTAGCCGAGGCTTTGAAATCGTTGGTTTTAGAAGTCTTACATTCAAACCATATAACAACGAGTAAGTTAAACGTACTTTTCAAATCAATACTTGTAACGTTACTTTGAAAAATTTATACTGGTAAGTCCGATTTGGTAGTCTTTGTAGTGACAACTAACGTGCAGGAGATGTATGACATGAAAGGTACTGCTACTATTGACAAGGTTTGGCAGTACTTGGTATAGGGGAGGTAATGCTACTGCTCGTGCAAGAGCACATAGAGGGGAGGTAATGATGCTGGTCCAATATGTTTGTAACGACCCGTAATTTTCGATAATTTAAATTTGTTAATTTAATAAGATTTTGGTAACTAAATTTGGAAGAAATAAAAATATGTAATTTAATAATGAAATGAATACTAAAATGAAGTAACATGAAACGATCCTGACTCGACCTTCGAAAATCGGCATCGAATATGACACTCATATTCCAATGCCACAGATCCAAACGTCGAATCTGGTTCGCCGGAGCTTATAGCACAATTAAGTACAACCCCAGCGAAAGAAATAAATATCAATACATATATAACATTGATACAGTGACAGATACAATATCTGATACAACAGGATGATACAATAGATATCGATACTATCAGAGATACAAGACATAGCAACGGAAAGATAATGACAACACCAACAGCGGAACAATATCTCCAATATGGTCTTCAAGAAAGAGGAATAGAATCCAGAACTGTAACTCCATCTCCAAAGCACCAATCCAGAAATAGCTCGAATTTCTAATAACGATGCACAAAGATAAGCAAGTGAGGTCGTGATCCAAAGACTGGACTACATCCAGATAATCTACTAAACCTGACTATCTGAAAAACCCCAACTCTAGATTGCCCGTGTGGAAAAGTTGTGGGCACCCAAAGTTTAGGAAAGGAACAATAAACTCCGAGTCAGTCATGGGACTGGTAAGAGTAACAAAAATAGTTTATCTTTTAAAGACAGACAACAAAAGATTTAAAATAAAACCGTAATGCTTTTTAGAAAATGAAACTACCATAAGGCCTCACACCACACACACAATGTAAACGCAGAATTGGAGGAGATTTCTCCTTATGATAGTCAAATATGCTTGATACGAGAAAATTTCTTTTCAATATTATTATTAGTGCATAGTGCAGAAAACTTTTCGGAAATATAATATTAATCTTAGCCAGCATACAACCATTATTGTATGCCTACAATAGCTACCATGTTCAATAGCAGGTTACCGCCACATTCCATGGCAGGTTATACAACTAAAACCGTATAGGGCACAAATGGTCAGACTAAGGAACTTCTTACTGTCCATGGGTACGCCTTTGGCGGGACGTCCCGAGAACTTAACCAGCTCTCTGCCAACACAAGGCCGGGTTACCTCTGTAACTAGGTAACTACTACACGAGCATGCCATCCCCTGGTCCTTTGGGACCTTTATCCGAGGCACCTCTAAACCACAAAGCAACAACCACACAGTAAATGAGATTGAAGCTGCCACATAGGTAAATATCTGGGCTCCATACCATGATACCACCCTTTACTAGAAGGGAATGACATACCCTAAAGGACGCGACCCTCATAACTATGCCGCATCTTTCCTGTTTCGACCATTTCCGGGGTGTGAGGTCCTGATGCAGTCTCGTCCACAAAGCTATGCTTTATACAAAAGCCATGCTTTGATCACAAATGATCATCAACACACAGCAGCACTCAGCATGCCACACTACCAAATTGAGAGTATATCACTGGTAACCTTCAACTACATAACCTCTGAGCTCGTACATCTCAGAGAAGGGTGTTAAGCTAAGAGAATAAATTCTCCGCCACTAACAGATATGTATTTGAAAGAAATCTACTTTATATCTCAAATTGTAGTGTCAGACACACGACCATACAAGTCTGTTCCGGGTTCGAACAGAACCGAAGGCACTTCATCCAATAAAGGAAGAAGCCCTTGCAAATCCGGGTACCCACAATCCCGATCGGACTTCCCATCACTTAGGGAATCTCTATACCGTAGCTACTCGGTACAGAGACAATCGATAGGTTATCCTATCGTTCTCGAAAATACCCAGTCTTCACCACCGGTCTTCAAATGCAATCCATAACGTCGTATCACTATTCGGAATGGGTTATATGACACAAAGGTCCTTTTCCGGCTAAATCGAATAATGAGCGCAAAATTTCAAAACATATGGATATGGGATTTCAGTTAAGTCACAACTTAAGAATCCAAAGCTTTTCTTCAAATGGTTTAAACAAATTACCATTTCAAATCTTTAAACAAAAAGATTTATTTCACAAATTCACCCAGTTTCACAAAGATCCATTTACGGACTTCAAAACAATTTCCATTTTAGTTTGGATTAACTCATTAAATCTTTAAATCAAGGATTTAACTTATAGCTTTCAAACCCCTTTTTCATAACCTGGAAATCATTTTCATTTCAAACTTGGAATCCCTTTAACATAAATTGGACGTTCATTTCTTATATGAAAGCTTTTATTATTTAAAAAAAATAGTTTTCGTTTCGAAAAAATCCAATTTTTATTTGCATGAGTTAAAGCCTTTGAATTTAAATTCAAATTCCCACATCAATACATTTAAAATGGTTTAACCCATATATAACCTGTATAACATCTTTAATCCCTAGTTTCAAATCATAGGATTCGGTTTCAAATTTTGGATTTAAATTTAAATCAAATTATTTAAACTTCAAGGCATAATCAAGTTATTCAAAAATAAATTTTATCTTTGAAATTCCTTTTCAAAAACTTTTTACTTTAATCCCAATCCATTTCCAAACTATTTGGATTTAAAAATTCAATTTCAGAACAATTTCAAAAACCTACGACTTAACCAATTTCTACGTGCAATCCATATTTGTGTGTGTATAAGTGTGGTCCAGGGGTTTCACACAATAGTGCAACATCATCAGTCATAAAGATTTACCATTACGATTTGATGTGGGTTTCGGATAACCAACTGGAATCCCACTCCCTGCCGCATCGAAATTTAAATGCTGTTTACGGGCAAAAAGGGTTTTCACATACACATAGAAAAAAATCACAGTTCAACACAAAGCAATTCACATTACACAGTATCACAATCATGACAGAAATATCAATCCAGTACACAATATTTGACAATAAACTTAAATTAATCAAATTAAACTCAATTAATTACAATAAGCAATTAATTTCTTAATTACTTTCATAAAGTAATTACACTTACACAATTTCATAAATGATTATCATTAATTAATTAATCTAATTTAAAAATTAAAAATTAGTCCCATTAATTTAATTATTTAAACAGTCTTAGTTAATGACCTTCATTAACTAATAACTCTTTAATTACTTTGCTAAAGAAATTTACTTACATTAATCATCATTAATTGAAATTGATTAACCATTAATAACTCATTAATTAATCCTAATTAGTTAATTAAATGCTAATTGTAACTTAATTAGTTCTTAATTAATTGATTAATTAATTACTAATCATTAATTAAAATTTCAAATCTTATTTAATTAATGATCCTCAATCACCAATTTATTTATCCTAAATTAATTATCTCAAACCTTAATTGAATGATTTAAACTTTTAATTATTAAATTAATTAATCCAAATCATTAATTATCCATTTTAATTAATTTAATAATTACAAATCATTAAATCTTCATTAAAAATTCAAATCATTTAAACATTTAAGATTGTTAAACAATTCTAATTTTAAAAACTTTATTTTATTTCAAACTAACTTGAATCAGATTAAACTGGGATTCAAAATTTGTTTTAAATCCTGCTTTACAATTTTAAAATCCAGTTTTAAATTTTGGAAAAAAAATGCTACAGGTATGAAACCTGTAACATACACATATGACTCGAGCCAACCTAAATCTGCTTCGAGTCCAATCCTTAAAATCTTCGAGCCAACTAACCCATTCCTTCGAGTAAAACTCGAGTCAAAATCGCGTACCATCCCTACTTTTCCCCCCAACTACACAATTTCCAGATCATCAAAGTTAGTGCATGGTGTACGTGCACGGCTCCGACGAACCTATCCAGTTGACGCTGCATCGTCGAACAAGTCGACGATCCACCATGCTCCACTTCCCGACCATCAAAAACTTCGTCGACCTTTCGAAACCGAATTCGAGTAAAAACCCAACCTGGTAACAGCAAGACCCACCACTACCAAACCTATCATCGCCTTGTTCTCGCAGGTCCGACCACCAGAAAGCCTCAAACTCCGGCCATCTACTCATCAACCTCCCCTCTTCCATCACCCAAAACCATGCCACACTCGATCAACCATAGATGGCGTACGAATCAAAATACCAAACCACGATAAAATTAGGTTTTCGGACTATAAACGCGCACCACCTCCACCACGACCATCTGACCACCAACCCAATATTTTTCCCAGAACCATTGGTCACTCCTATACCTCTAACCAAGATCCCGATCACCACAAACCAGTGGATCATCAGAGATCATCAAAGCAACGAAATTTAGACAATCTTTAACTGCTCTTTCATCTTAGATCTAAAAATTGTGATTATAGCTTTAAAATTCATGTTTAAGTATACGAATTCAAATTGCCTACCTGAATTTGTAAATTAAGAAACTTAAATTTTAACTACTTTAGAGTTTTGCTCGGTTATCCTGTTTTCCAGAGACATTAATAAGTTGTTTCAACTTAAATAAATTTTCGAAACTTAGTTCATGATCAAACAACAACTTTTGTTTATATTTTAAGTTCTAACAGTGATTAGATAAAGAGATGGGGATTTATTTTGTAAATCTAGGTTAGGAAAAAAAAACAGAACAGGGACATTCAAGGGATACAGGATAAATACAGGATGCATTCATTAAAACATTATCATATAAACGCTCGAGATTACAACATATTTTCCAGATAAATACTTGCAATTGTGTCAGATACTTAAGTTTTCCTTTTTTTTTTAAAATGTTACTCACATGGTTTTCAAATGAACAGAGCTTCATTTATGTTGAAACAGGCTTGAACTTTGCTTGCTGAAACTTCCCTTTTGATCTCTGGTTTGTCTTGATTTTTTGAGCTAGATTAATGTTTTAAATTGAATTTTTGTTTGAGTATTTAGATGGCATTACTTCAGATTTGCTTAGCTTTTGATGAACGAACTGAAATGAAGAAGTTGATATAAATGAAATGAGTTTACAGGGTTATTATTCTTTGTTTGTACAACAGGGTGACATAATTTTTATTTTGTACAAGATAAGACCAGGGATATTTTTCCTTGTTGTATTGACTATGCAGATTTCGGCTGAGATGATATACTTTGTGTGGTAAAGATCCTAATCATTAATTTCTATTGTCTTCTCTTCCAAGCTTACATACTTATTCTTTTATTTGCTTGTACACAGACACTTAGATTTTTTGTTTTGCAATGCTTTCATTCATACCACTGTCTTCCTTTACAAGACATCCATATATATATATATATATATTGTTATGTTTCACACTATACGTATTTGAATGTATTTTTGTTTCTTGTCTTTAGTCTTGTTGCTTTGTAATATAAATAAAATCCTATAGTTAACATGATATTAGAATTTGTCTAATGTATTTACTTTATATTTTAATTCATCTTTTATATATATCTATTTTTTTCTTATTACTTTATAATATAAACAAACTTCTATTTTAATATGTTGTTAGATTTTAACTAATGAGTTGACTTTATATTTTACAAATTATCATATATATATATATATTTGTTTCTATTTCTAGCTTAAACATTTATTTTTTTAACTTTAATACTTATTGTCTTATTTTACATTTACATTCCTATATGTATATATAGATATTTTGCTTTTAAGAAATTGTTTTTAAAACTTAATTATACTTTAATAAGATAAACACACATATGATGTATTATAAAATATAGAATTTAACTTTAAACATCCTTTGAAAATTATTATTTTATATCAATTTCAAAATATAACTTTCAAAAGATTCATTTGTATAGATAAAGGCACACCTAATTTAATCATATTCAAAATCCAAATACAATTTTATTTTCTAAGATATTTAAATTTACGTCCCAATTTCAAATTATATTTTCAGTCTATTTTATATACATATTTAGTTTCAAATATCCAAATTAATTCTCAATTAATTCATAGTTTAATTAGAATCTTATATTGATTAACAATTAATTTCACTATTTTTATTCAAAAATTAAATTATTTAGCAATTTAAACTCAGTAAAAATGCGGGATCGTTACATAACAAATGATAATTAAAGTTAATAATTAACAATTTGAATGAAATTACAATTAATTGAAATAATTTAAATTGTTATACTTGGTTATAAATTGATATAAGAAAACAAATGCAAAAATTAAATTGGTAAATGATATAGTATGAAATAAATGACCATTGAATAAAATTTGGTTTATTTAAGAATTGTAAGATTTTTTTGTGAATAATGAATTCATAAGTGTGATTAAAAGTTATAGTAACGATTGTTGTAAGTTATCTGTTTATTTGGTCTATTTAATTGAAATGGGAAATAAATTAAAATTAAATGAAATTTAATGTTACATTAGTGAGATTTAGACAATAATTGCAAAATGGGAATGTAATTGAATGCGAGGGAGTGTAAATTTATTCATAAGGTAGTAATTGAGTTAATAAATGAATGAAACTGTGATAAATAATTAATTGGGAGTTTAAAATTTTAATTTATGTGTAAATTTGGCAAAATCCAATATAATGGAAATTTAACTGTAAATACAAATAAAAGATGGAAATTGGAATATATTAATGTAATGAAATGTGAAACAAGTGTTAACTGTGTTACAGAGTAATAGTGGATTTAGTATAAAGATTGAAATCAAATTAAAAAAATTATTGGAATTAAATATAAATAATTGGATCTAATTACAATTGAAGTTAAACACTGTAATTAGGGAATTAATTAACTTTGAATTGATATAGAAATTGGTTTTAAAGGATTTCGAATTTCTAAGTAAACCAAAGGGATAGAAATTGTATGTTATTAGATTCGAATTAAAAAGTGATTCAATTAATTTAATATTAATTTATTTAATTAATGTGAAAATAACCATTTCGACCACTAACTCGGATTTCGACGAAACCAGTTTCATCGGATCCGTAGAGGTGAATCTTTGTAGGATTTCAAGTTTCGTAATGATTGGACTTGTCATTTGATTGTATGGACTCGAAATGCGTAGAAATCAATTTAAGTGAAATCAATTTGAAATAAATTGATTTTAGCATAACTTCTTCATACGATGGAATTAGGACTTGAAACCTATTCCATTGAGTTTAAAATATTTGAAAACATCTATTTTAGTATATGGGTTGACCTACTTTCGTTCTGGAGTTGAATCGGGCTTTTTGGGTCGTTTATCGTTCAATCAATCTGGTCCATTCTTTCTGTTTCAGCTTTGCCTATAAATAGATCGCTATAAACCCTAGCCACTCCTCATATTCATTTGTCTGTATGTACATGTCCTTCTCAACTCCTTATTTCAATGGTAGACAAAACCTAATTCCCAAAATTCAATTTTAAGACCAAATCAAAAATTAAAAATCCTCAAACCCTATCAAGTTATATATCATTTCGAAGCTCTCGACGAGTGCAATCTTCTGCAACAATTCGTTTTTCAATTCAGTGCATCGTCTGTTCAGAAATTCAAGATGAACCACGACCGTTCATAGGCCACAATCTCGATCCAACAGTGGATCTTCGACTAAGCATCGATCAGGGAGTACTGGAGCGTAGAGGGGGTCGAGTCGAGATCATATATGCGGTAGTTTGGGTCGAAGGCACCAGAATTCACCGTGATATGCGTTGGATGGGAGCGACAGCCGTACGTCCAGGAGGTGCCAGAGGTAGCGAGTTTTTGGTGGTGGGGGCAGCGTGGCGAGGGCAGGCCGATGGCGTCGCCCGATCATGGCGACGTTGCTTGTGGTGGCCATGACGAAGGCGTGAAGTGCGGCGGCTGCAGCTTGAACGCGGAACTGCGATTTGGTGTTAGGGTTTCGGTGTATGATGAGATGACGTGATGAAGGTGATTGTTTCGTTTGTTGTTTAATTAAATTTTAAATTTATATTTTTATCGTTATAATGATCATAACTTTTATATACGAGGTCCTATTCATGCGTGGTTTATTTTGTCGAGATCGTATTGAAATTCCGAACATTTTGATGCTTGTTTGGACGAATTCCGAGACTGTTTGTATTTTGGGCTTAAACTGGATTTAAATTCAATTTAAATTCAAAGGTGGGTGTTTTAACCCACTCACAACATCTAAAATTTCTTATGTTTGGTAAATTAAATTTATGATGTGATTGGAAATTTATTTATGACTGTTTGGTATATTTTCAATCATCATCTCAGTCAATTTGAATTTATTTGAATTAAATCTTTATTTAATTTATTATTGAATATAACTTGCCAATTAAATACCTATTATCGATTATCAGTTCTATATTGATATTTATTGATTGATTTGGATGATGATTGTGATGGACATTGAATGTTGATATTGGATAAATGGATGTTGTATTATATATCGTTATAAACTGCAAGTTCACTATGGGTTGAAATGATACATACCCGAATGATCTATAGATTAGGGAAAAAATCGTTATGAGTTGAAATGATAGACTCGAGCGATTTTATGGATGTTATTTATTTCGTGATTGCGGTTTAAAATGATATATAACTATAAAATTTTAAATTGCGTTTATCACTTGACCTTATGGTAGAGAATTATATAGGACATCGGATTGGTTAAATTAAATGATTTTAAAATCTTTAATTTTTGAATGGAATTAAACGATATTTTGAAGTAAAATTTGATTTGATTTGTATAAATTGAAGTATTTGTTGAAAAATCAAGTTTTGTGTTGAAATGTGAATTGACTTAAAAGGAATTGTTTAAGAAATTAAATGGAAATGATCCAATTTTGTTGAAATGAAATAAATAGTTTTAAATTGATATAAATTCCAAATTCATGTTTTGAAATATAAACTATTTTTTAAATTATATTATTTTTAAGATTCTAAATTTTAAGATTTTCATATTTATAAACTATTTTAACCTATATTAACTATATTAAATCAATTTAACCTATTTTCAAACCATTTAATTTATTTTAAAACTAATTAAACCATTTTAACTTATATTAAATCTAATTAATCTATTTAAAGCTATTTAATCTGTTTTAATTTTATTTAATCTATTTTAAATCCACTTAACTATTTTAAATCTATACTTACTTTTTAGAGTATTTTGACTTGAAAATTTATTCATAATATTTATAACTATTTTAACTATTTAACCATTTAACTATTTTCTAAATTTTCAGACTAAGTAAAAGGGAAGTGTTTATATTCAAAATTCATTGGTTTAAAAGCAAATATAATGAAATGATGAAATGACATAAATTGGGATTTAAATGTATAATAAATTGAAAATAATGATTTTGAAGTAAGGATTTAATCTATTTTGGAAATATGGTTTTGTAAGAAATTATGATTTGAAAGTGAATATGATTTCAAAGGGAATATGATTTCAAAGGTATTATGAATTTGAGAAGATGATATTTTGATATAAATTGCGAATTGACTTTTGAAATATAAAATAACCATCCGGTGTGAAATAAGCGATTGGTTGTTAAATAGACCGGGATTGGATATTGTCATACTCTCTGCCAATACTGAAAGCCACTTTGACAACTGAGTACGCGGTGGAGATTCTAGAATGAAGTAGGATGGTGGCGATGATCCTATATGAGGTATATTCGTGGACCTAACTCCCGTGAATTGGCTTAAGGTGGCTAAAAAAGGAGTAATTGACAGGCTAAGTGAGGTCATTCCTCCGGTCGGGTCCATCGATACTATATTCCGACTTTTGATTTATTTGGTAGCCACCCGTGATTTTTCTCGGGAGTATGTTCCGAGGTGGGCGGTAATAGCTGTTATGCCTTACCACCAGTCCGAAAGTGTAATTGGTATATCTACCCTGGCATTGCCTAGTTGTGCCGTGTCACCTACTCTATCGAGACCATTACAAGTTTGTTTTGTACCATACCTATGGAGAGCCCTCTGACGGCGTCCAGTACGGATGGGATTACGGTACTGTATAGACTATGGGAATATATAAAATGTGTTAAGGGGGAAAATGTAACGCCTTAACGCTCTTTTAATACTTAGCGTATATTACTACATAATAGATAGTTTAACGGATCCTTAGGAGATGTGAATCCCGAACATCTTTTAAGTTACTGCACTCACGTTAGACACTGGATAAGAGATGTCAAAAACCTGTAAACATCTCTGACGCCGTTCCACTCATATTTATTTCCGTTGATTTAACATACATAAGATCTTTTAGTTCTGACTCGAGTGTTTTGTCTTTTCAATTCGCTTGGGTCAGCCTGAGCATTTCAAGATTTGAAGACCTTATTTCTGGAGGACGAAGACAAGGATTTGCGCTACTATTATTTTCTATATCTATTATTTACTATATTTATTCCACTGCATTCATACTATTCCGCTGCATTATTTATTTATCTCTGATATGTGTAAATCTGATTTTGTATTGTATTAGTACAATCAAATGTTTTGTAAATAGTTTTATGAACTGTTATTTGATTATTATATTTTGTCATTCAGCTGCAAGATCTGTTTTTTTCTTTCTCTGCCTTTTCTTATTCACCTCAATAACAATCCGCCCTTTTGTATGATTTAAGTCTGACGTGTGTGCTTTATCGTCGACTTAAACTGTCCAAAAAGGCGGGATGTTACAATGTTTAAGCACAAATATTATCAATTGGTTTTATTTAATACAGTAGGTTTCACTAATTTTGAAAAAAATCAATAGGTCTCAATAGTAGCTACAAAAGAAAATGAGGATATTTGCACATGCATAGGAAGATTAATTGTACCGGTACATGTATGATAGTAACAATGATTGATGAAGTTAATCATCTGACACTGGTTAAGTACCATGCAAAAATGAAGTACTCTCAAATATATTAACTATAGGCATATCCTATATTATGACGTTGGAGGCATCGCATCATACAAATGTATTTAGTTTGTGGAGTATACATACATTGATCTTTATGTTTCATGATCTGAGGAAGATTGGGATGATTGCAAGCATTAATAGGAATGTCTATGCATTACCTATGAATGCAACATCAAATGGAGTATTTCAAGGAGACAATGCTCTTGATTATGCATTACCGCGTTCTTACTTGTGAACTTGCTTACTTCCTCAAACCTTTAAAGCAGCCTTCTGTGATTGCAGAAATTACTGTAAGTGCATCTCTTTTATGACTATCACCTTTTAAAGATAACATGAATCATACTTCAAATGTATAGGCTTGTAACAGATCTAGTGTCCATCTTGAGTAGTTTCTTTTTCCCCTTTTTTCCCATATCACTTGACCTTGAATTATAAATCAGCAAGATGCTGACAGAAAATTATATATGTTGGTTATCTATGAAAGTTTATGTTTCTATTTTTCATAAAGTTCAACAAGAATTAATCCGTATGCTTTCTTTATGAATTTTGTAAATTAGTATCATACTTCAGCAGTCATATATACCTATCAAATTCTTTCAAATGAAATTATGTTCTAAAAAAAATCAAGAATCATATAATCAATTTAATGTTCATATGATATTAGTCGGTGTTCAGGCGAATCATGAGGGTTCAGGTGATCTATGTAAGTGGTTACGTAAGTAAATCTGAAACCTTGCTCAAGTAAGCCTCGCTCTGTTACATCTAAACTCTGATCTCAGCTAAGCATTCCTTTGACCAAACAATATCTTACTTTCTAAAGGCTTGGTAAACACAACACAATTGCAATGACCAAGATGACATAGGTCTTTCAATAACAGAAGTTTTACTTGGCTTTGACAGAACTGGATAAAACTGCTATTTTGTATGAGGTACTTCTAATGTATAGTGGTAGTTTGTCAAACAAAAATAACAACTGCTATTTGTTTTTCAGAGCATGTATACATGAATTATCAGTTAAGACTAGGGCACGAAAGTTGTTTCCTAGTAGTTGCTTTAAATTCAATGTAGTTAGTAGATACTGTGGAATGTATTGTTGATTGGTAGATGTGTAGGTTCTTACTTCCTTACACCCTTATATTTGAAATAATTGAAGGTCTATGTGTTGATTCAAAACCCACTATTTTGTGTGTGGAAGATCAAGATTACATTGGTCGGGTCAATAAGATTAAAGAATATTTTGATAAGATACTCTTTTTTAGCATTTAAATATTTTACTTTCCTTTTAAAGTGAATATGTAGCTTAAAAAGCCACATACTATGTAGCTTAAACTATTTTTTATAAAAATTAAACAAAATTTTATGCATCATGCTTCTTTTATAGTCCAGTTTCAACATTGTATACTCATTTTTATCTCTGTACTTGTCCAGTATAACTCTAATGAAATGCCTCATTTCTCTAGAATTATGGCTGTGTTGGTGCTGATATTATTTATTGTAACATGATTTCGAGTAAAATCCCTTTTTGATGTGCATGTAAAGTGGTTAAACAAGTAACTGAGCATGCTATGGCCTTATATTGCTGAAGTAAGTTCAGTGTTCATACGATGAACTATGGTTCGTTTTGAACTCATAAAGGAGCATGGGAGAACACACCACAATAAGATCATTTTAACATAGTGTGGTCCATCTTACTAAGAAAGGACTTTTATATCATCTCATTGTCCTATTTTATTAGCTCATATATTTAAGGTTCACAAATATTATGACTGTTTTTTTTCGTACTCTGTCAGGTTGGTTCTAGTGTTGGCTTGGTTGGTATTTCTTTTATTTATTGTGGAGCTTCCAAGGTATAACCTCATGAATTTGATGACAAAAACAAAGATTTTTTAACTTTTATGAAAATATAGAACAGATGCACTGTTACTCGTTTTTTAAGTTTACATTGTGTACAATGGGTTACATTGTTTTCCACACAACAAACCTCTTAGCAACACACTAAATTAGACATGGTATTATGAAGAATAATAAAGAAATTTCATGGTATTTTTAGACATGATATCAGGAAGAACAAATTAAGGTTCCCTTAGAAACACACTAAAATAGGTTGCAACTTTTTTCCCCTAACACTTGTTCCTTTGACTGATTTCATATAGTCTTGATGTCTTGAAAAAACAAATACTCCCAGCTCTAAATAATGCTATATACTATGATCCTGGAAATCTTGAATTTGGATTTGACCATTTATATCGATCATGTCACTAAGCCAGAGTCAGATGAGAATCATATAAATATTCGCTGATACAGTTCAATTCACTTTTTTTCAAATGAATAGCTGGCAAGTCTTAAGTCCAGTTGAGGTTGTTGGACATGATGTTGTGGATGAATTGCTTACAGTTCAAAATAAATCTTACGAGCAACCAATAATTTTTGGTAGCAAGTGAGTGGGTATGTATGTGTTGTGTAAGTCAGTGGATTCAAGAGAAGTAGTGATAGGTTGAAGTTTTGGTGAGGGAAGGAGTATGGTTGACAGTGAATGATAAGGCTGTGGAGGTTCTGTTCAGTTTGCGGTGGGGTGTTCTGGAAGTAACAATAGTGGAGCAGCATGCAGATGTTGTTTGTAGTGCGTTCTTGCTGAAATTGCTGTATGGGTTATTGGTTGTGGTTTCATGGAATTCACGGTTATTGGCAGAGAGGTAAAGCAGTGCTGAAGCTAATTTGTGAACTTGGAAAAAATTTCACTCATTACTGAGTATACCTTCTGGTAAACCAGGAACTATTTCAAGTTTTGGTTATATTATGTTTGAATAATAATCAATTAATATTGTTTGAATGTTACTTGATAATTCATGGAAAATTCTTATTGTTGATCATCAACCTTATTTACAGGTAATTAGTTTTTTCAAAGTGAAGACCATCAGCAACCATAGACACGATTTCAATTGATATATGTATTATGATATTTGTCAGTATTGGTTGTGTAAACTTGTTTGTGAATGCTTGTGGTATGTGAATTTGCTCATTTTGTCAAATAACTACTATGTATATGGTTATGGATATTATACTTATGTGATTAACGTGTTCTCAATTATTTGAATATGATGATTGTATGATTGATTGATTGTTGGTTTGAATATGGTAATTATACGATTGTTGTTGATTTTAATATGACTATTATATAATTGGTTGCTGGAAATAATATAAGCCATTAACAGTATATAGTAGCATTTAAAATATGCTACAAAACAATTAGCACCTTTTAGTAGCATTTTAGAAATGCTACAGAAACTAAGGTAAAATAAAATCATAATTTGTAGTGGCATAAAATAAATGCAACGAAATGTTTTTAGTTGCACAAAATAAACGCTACAGAAAATCAAAAGGATGATCCAAGTACAAATGCAAATAAAAATGTTGGTTTTGGTATAGTTTTGTAAACGCTGCAGAAAAACCTTTAGCTGCGTCTAAAAATCGCAGTTATATGGAAATATTTTGTAGCGTTTATTAAAACCCAACCAAAAAAAATCATACTTTCAGTTGCGCGACCTGTCGTAGCGTTATTTAAAAATCTACTAAAAGTTTTGGTAGCGTTTTTTCAATGCTACTAAAGGTCTTTTCTGGTGTAGTGTGAACTATTTATTTGATTATTATATTTTGTCTTTCCTTTGTGAGATTCTGTATTATTTTCTTTCTTTCCCTGCCTTTTCTTATCCACCCCATAACAATCCTCCCTTTTGAATGGTTTGAGTCTGACTTGTGAGGTTTATTGTCGATTTAAACTGTCCAAAAAGGTGGGTCGTTACAAAATACTTTCAAATAATACTAATATTATATTCCAAAATCTTTTGAAAGCAATTTTCAAAAACCCGGAACCTAAGTTCTCAAAATTTCAATTTATACTTACTTTTTTTGTAAATCATATTTGCAACCAATATTTATAAATTTCACTACCTGACAGACAATAAGCTTATCACATACAATCATATACATTTATAAAGATTATTCTTTTATATACAAAATATAATACTAGGTAAAATTATTTCATTTATTCATATTTCAAAAACAATATTGTGTCGGTCTGCTCTATTAAGTGTTTAGAAATCCCCATCGATGCCACAGCGTCCTATGTACCGACATAAATTTATAAATACTAAACAAAATAAATTAACGCAATATAAAACCTTTTATAACACAAACAAATATGTTCTCTCATATATACAAACTCAACAACTCATTCTAGGGTATTACTACCTTATTCTCTAATGAGTCAGACCTCACAAAGCTAAGGTTGTCGTTAAACTTGGCTTTGATACCAACTGTAACGACCCACCTTTTTGAACGGTTTAAATCGACAATAAACCACATATGTCTGACTTAAACCATTCAAAAGAGAGGATTGTTATGGGTTAACTAAGAAAAAGAAGGAAAAACAAAACACAAAATCTCATAGCGGAATGATAAAATATAATAATCAAATAAACATTTTATGAAGCTGTTTTACAAATAACATTTGTTTACACCTTTATAATACAGATCATAGTTACATACAATAGGAATAAATAAATAAATGCAGCGGAACACATGATTTAGTGGAATAAATAAAATAAATAATAATAGTACAAAATCTTAGTCTTCGTCCTCCAGAAATAAGGTCTACAATACACTGAAAAGCTCAGACTGACCCGAGCATAATGAAAAGGCAAAACACTCGAGTCGGAACTAAAAGATCTTATGTAAGTTAAATCAACAGTAAATAAATATGAGTGTAACGGCTTCAGAGATGTTTACGAGGTTTGACATCTGCTATCCAGTGTCAACGTGAGTGCAATAACTTAAGAGATGTTCGGGATTTCCATCTTCTAAGGATCCGTTAAACTATCTACATACGTAGTACAATACGCTATTATAATAGTGTCTATAGTAACGCAAAGTATTAAAATAGCGTTAAAGCATTACCCATATCCCCCTTAACATATTTTATATATTTCCATTATCTATATAGTACCGTAAGCTCCACCAAACCAGTGGTTTACCCAGAGGGCACTCCATAGGTACGGTACAAAACAAACTCGTAGAAGGCGCGATAAGGCATGTGACAAGGCACCAATGCCAAGGGTAGGATACTACCGTTTTGCAGATCCAGACTGGTGGTAATGCATAACAACTACTACCGTCCACCTCGGAACACACTTCTACAATCAAAATCGAGGGATGGCCACCAAATCAATCACAAATTCGTAATATGGTATCGAAGAAATATGTCCGATCGAAGATGCGACGTCATTTAGCCCAGCATGGCTCCTATTTTAGCCATCAATATGACTCACTACGTTAATACCTTATACAAAATCTTTCACCAAACTATCCCATTTCATTCTAGAATCTTCACCACGTACATAGTTGTTAAAGTGGTTTTCGGTATTTGCAGAGAGTATGAAAATATCAGATACCGATCTCTTTAACAACCAAACGCTTATTTCACACTGGATGGTTCTTTTACATTTTCAAAATCAATTCATAACTGATATCAAAATATCATATTCAATTCAAACCATATCACTTTCGAAATCATATTCAAAAAATAGGTTAAATCCTCATTTCAAAATCATCATATTTACTCAAATATGTCGTTTCACTAGTAATTATTATTTCAAATCCCACCTTAGGTTATAACATCATTCAACCATATTTGCTTTTAAATCAAGGATTTAAATATAGACATTTAGAAAGTAGTTTCCATAGTTAAAATAGTTTAAATACTCTAAAATAGTTTTAATGGTTTAAAATAGATTAAAAATAGTTTTAAATAGTTAAAATAGTTTAAATGCTTCAATATAGTTTAAAATACTTTAAAATAGTTTTAATGGTTTAAAATATGTTAAATTAGATTAAAATAGTTTTAAATAGTTTAAATAGTTTAAAATACTTTAATATAGTTTAAAATACTTTAAAATGGTTTAAAATAGTTTAAAATACTTTAAAATGGTTTAAGAATACTTTAAATTAGTTTAAATACTTTAAACAACTTAATATAGATTAAATAGTCTTGAATGATTTAAAAAAGCTAAATACGTTTAATATAGTTTAATACAAAATGGTTTGAAGATCTGATAACTCTGAATTTAAAATAATATATTTCTTAATAATTTATATTAAAATAATTAATTTCTAATTAATATCAAATTTAAACTATTTCTTCCATCTCAATAATCTGGACTATATCCATATTTCAACAAAACTAAATTTTCTTCCAATTCAAATTTCCAAAAAAAATCATTTCAATTTATATCGGTTTCAAACTCATGTTTGACTACAATTTTAAAGCACTTCAATTTCATAGATTTCAAAGTTTAAATATTCAAATTTTCTCAATAACTCATTATTCATAAATTTCATTTATATTTCAAAATTCAACTTTGAAATTTCCATTTTAATTCTTTAAACAATTCATTAAACCAATTCCAATTTCAACACTTAAAGTTTGGATTTTCGAAAATAATTCCGTTTATATAAATCAAATTTTATTTCAAAATATCACTTAACTGAATTCATATTTTGAGGATTTAAAATCATTTAATTTAACCAATCCGGTGTCCGTATATAATTTTTTACCTTATGGTTAAGTGATACAGATATTTATCATTTCAATCCACAAATATTTTATAATTGCGGATATGTATCATTTAAACCCATAATCCCAAATTAACATTCAAAATCCATAAAAGCGCACGGGTTTATCATTTCAACCCATAACGATTTTCCTTAATCTATAGATCGTTCGGGAATATATCATTTCAACTCATATGGATTTTTTCTTAACAATAAAATAAGGAAACTTACAGTGTTATAACAATATAAAAATACAACATCCAGTCATCCGATATCAACAATCAAACATCCATCACAATCATCATTCAAACTAACAAAATAACAACAATTGACTGATTATCAATAACAAGTATTAACAGCTAATTTAAAATTCAACATTAAATTAAATGACGATTAAATTCAATAAAAGTTGGATTTAATTGGAATGTAGATTTAAATGCACCAAACATTAGCCAATCAGTTTCTAATCACATTATAAATTCAATTTAACTAATATAAGATAATCTAGTAGTTGTGAGTGGGCCACTCACCTTTGATTTCAAATTGATTTAAAATCCAATTATAGCCCGAAATTTGAACAGTCTCTAAATTCGTTTGAACTAGTTCCCAAATGTCCGGAATTTTAATATGATTACAGAGGAATAAACCGCGCGTGAATCCTACCTTATATGCAAAAGTTATGATCGTTAGAAGTTACACAATTTTAAATCAATTTAATAAAAATAAAGGCCACGTCACCAATTCGTTCTATCACACAGAAACCCTAACCCATGCCGCGTTCGAACACAATCGCCAGTACACGACGGCCGCCACCACTTCCTCAATTATTCCGTTATTCACAAGCCTCTTCGACCAGATCTAAGAACGTCACCATCACCCACACCTCCGGCCGACCACACTCCGTGCTCGCGGCCCACTCTGCCTCGCCCAAGCAACCACGGCCGCCTCACCATATTTCCCTCGATTCAGGCGAGCTCCGACCATATGATGACAAAAAGAGGCCATCAGTGTGACCTGCTCCACCTCCTCTTTCCAACGCCGCCTCACGATCGTTGTTCGGACGAAGATCCACCTTTGGATCGAAACCCAAGCAAATGGACGGTCGAAACATAATCGCTAAATTCTGGACAAATGGTAATTCGATTGCATAAACAAACTGCATCAGTGGATTACATTTGTCAAGAGCATCGAATTGGTATATAATATGTCATGGTGGAGGAGTTTAAATTTTTGAAATTGATTTTGATTTGAATTTAGGGTTTGTCATCTGAATTGGTTTCTGCCATTGAAGAAAGGAACAAATAGAAGAAATTGTACATACAGAGATAGAAAATAAAAATGTGCTAGAGTTTAGAAAGATCTGTTTACATGAACAAAGCCTCATAAGAATGAATAACATACGAATTGATTTGAATTGACAATAACGACCCGAAAAGCCCGTTTTGCCTCCGAAATGAAAATGGACCATCCCATGTATCAAAATAGTTGTTTTCGATATTTTTAAACTCAATGGAACAAGTTTTAAGTCCTAATTCCATCATATGAAGAAGTTAGCTTTTAAAATCAGCTTATTTTAAATTGAATACAATTAAATAAATTTCTACGCGTTTCAAGCCCGCACGATCAAACGATACATCCGATAAACTTGAAATCCTATAATAATTCACCATTACGGATTCGATGAAACTGCTTTTGTTGAAATCCGAAACAGTGGCCAAAATTTCTATTTTCACGTTAATTAAATAAATTTATTATTAAATTAATTAAATTAAATTTTCAATTCAAATTTTATAATTCACAAATTTTATCATTTTTGGTTATCCAGTGATTTGTCATCTTTTAAAACGAATTTCCATGTCCAATTCAATGTTAAATATTACACTAATTACATTGTTTAATTTCAATTGCAATAATTTCGTTAATTATAACTTAAATTCAATTAAATCCATTTATTTTTATTTATACCTTATTATTCCATCAACCATTACTTCATGGCTATACGTAACATTTTTTTACATTTTATTACATCAATCTTCTATAGTTATCATTTGAATTCACATTAACTGCAATAATTAAGTAGATTAATTTCAACTGATTTCCAATTAGATTTCAACGGATTAAATAGTGAAATGGAAATTAAACAATTGTTACAACTTACCAATTCAAACACATTTCAAAGTTCATTATTTACAAACAAAAGCTAATAAATTCACATATAGATTGATTATTCTATATTAACTAATTTCACTTAATTACATACAATTTCACCATTTAATACAACATTTGGTTTATTTCTTTATCTTCAATTTATATCCAAATTTTATATTTACAATAATTTCACTTAATTGAAATTGCATTAGAGTTGTTATCAATTACCTTACATTGACATTATTACATTACATTCTAGTTATTTTCTCATAAATAAATCATAAATTTTATTTCCTCCACTAATAAATTACAAAATCTTATTAAATTTAATAATTTAATTATTGAAAAATTACGGGTTGTTACTACAGATCAAACAAATTAAAACTAATTATTATTTTTCACTCTACAGTATTCAAAAAATTAAAAAAAGCATTGAAGTTATAGTTCTAAAATCACCTTTGTTGCGCTTTCCAAATTTCATCATCATAAATACATATTTGCATCAAATCATTTACCAAACGTTACTGTTCCTAACATAGCGATCGTATAATGTAACGACCCGCTATTTTGAACCATTCAAATCGACACTAAAACCATACATGTCCGACTTGAAAAATTCAAGATACCGAATTGTTAATTTTATTTGGCAAAACTTAAAATATACAGTAAATAAATCAAACACAGATCACAGACACAGAGTAATATAATGCAGCGGAATAGAAAAATAGTAGTTCATGAAGCTACTATATACATCAGAGTTTAAAATAAACTACATCAGAATTCTCTGGAATACAGAAAGGTCTTCAGTACGAGCCGATGCCTTCTCTGAACCAGTCAACTAGAAAACTGAAAGCTGAAACGATAGTTGGATCTCCAAATGAAGCTCCAATCTCCGAAGGTGAGTCTCGAATGCTGGATTACTCGGTCTGACCCGAGCGTAAAGCAAAACACAAAACACTCGAGTCAGGATTAACATTCTTATATCAATAAATTCAACTCAAATGAAATATCAACTGAAATACAATATAACTTAAAGGATGTTTGGGATGTCCATCCTCTAAGGGTCCATAGAACTATCTACAGGGTGGAATTATACACTATTACACCGTGGTCGTTTACTTAATTTATACCTCAAACCCAAATATCAAATTCGCTTTAAATAATCATATTTCCCAAGATAGTATTTATATATTTTAATAATGTATACAGTAAAGTACTTTCAATTTCCTTAACTTAACAAATCGTTTCACATCAACCCGACCTTCCCATTTAAATTAAATCCAATCTCCTTTTATTAGTTTAAATCTTCCTAAATTAACCACTTAAATCTATAATTCCCAAATTTGGATTTGATATCCCAATTTCCCCGTTTATTTCGATATGTTTCCATATTTTAAGTATTCAACATTTCAACTAAAAATTTCCCAATCTAGTTTTCTAAATAAAATTTCCAATCTAGTTCAAACTCAAATTTCACTAAGTTCGGTTAGTTATCTACATAACCAATTCAACTATCTTGGTTCCAAATACATACTGAACCTCTACACCATTTAATTACACTATGGTTCATAGCTTATATATAACAATTTAAATTTAACAGTTTCATATAGATTCTCGATTTTACATCGTTATTATCTAGCCTTGAACCCTCCCTTATTCGATTCAATATCATTTTAGTGATCATGAATTACACCTTACCCAAATTTCTTAAATTTTATTAAACGTGAAATATCTCATTCGATAAATTTCAATTTGATTTAGATAAATAAATCCTTATCTAAATACCATTTCAAAATAACCCAACTTTATTTCCCAATCCTAATTGTTCAATATTATTGCAAAATTTTCCGAAATGAAATTTCATAAATATTTATCATAATTTATGTATTTAATCACATCTTGATTAAACTAGATATAATTAACTCTATGTTTATCAATTTCCCTTTTATACATGTATTTAAGAATTTACACATAAATAAAACCATATTTTCTTATCATATGGTCAAATGTTACGAATATTATCATTTCAATCCATACACTAAATATATACGGGTGGATAGCATTCCACCCGTAATCCCAAATTTAAATTAAATAAAACCCGCTTGGGTCTATCATTAAACCCATTTCAATTCAAAACAACCATAACAAAAGGGAATTGCAGTGTGATGACAGGGATAGTGTCAAAGTAAATAAACAAGTAATAACAACGGTCAATAACAATTCAATAAGTAAATCAAAACTCCGAAATAATCGTATTTATTTGCATTGTTATTTGTATAATTATTTCTAGAATCTACACTATCATTTCATGTAGATTAAAGATTATTACATTACAGTTTTTCACTTGTCGTTCCTTTTTATATTTTAGTTTACACTACAACAATTAATCTAAACTACGTTCAAAGATTTAAATTATAATTTATCAATTTCTACGATAATTAATGGGTCAAATTTAACTAATCAAATTTACATATGGCGGGGTCAGGTTTTTAATAAATCAAGGTCCGTCATAAATAATCCGTTTTACTTTGTAAACTATACTACCCAAATTTAACTAGCAAACTAGTTATTACTAACAATAATAGTTAACATCCAATTCAAACAACAATCAATCAATCAATCAATCAATTAATCAATATTCAATCAACCCGTATTATTATCACATAAATAATTAACCGATAATGGTGTCAGGTGTCATAGGTGAACGGGTACAGATAATAGCAGTCATAACAGTATAAACAACTAACAGCAGCATATTTCAATTGTCGTTTCAATTGAAATCAAATTTAATAAATAAAGAAAGTTAATCGTGAGTGATTACTCACCTTTCGAGGCTAGATAGGTTTGACGAAGAAATAAGCTACGGATTCCAAATCAACGCTAGATGGATACGATTCGATGAAGAAACATGCACGACGGATACAGCTGATAATAGGATCGATAAACGAATCAGAATCGGATTTATAAGGATAGATGGTATAAATAAACTTATGTGTATAACTATATATAACTAATTTCATGAATAAAACATATTCGAAAATACAACGCATTTTAAATTGAATATATATATATATATATATATATATCTTTCCCCATTATTATCCAAATCACAACACATAAATAAATCAATATAATTGTAAAGTCAATACCTTATTGAAACCAATATATATATTTTTATATTAATTGTAGAAGAAAACTGTACAAAACTTAATAACTTGCATATACAAATATATATATATATAAATAGCTGAAACCAAAGGTAGAATATAGACTTATCCTTTACAAAATCTTATAAAGCCATGTATACTTTACTTTTTTTTTTTATATATATATATATATAAACAAAATATATGTAATATGCACGCATGGACGAAATAAATTTACTCAGATTGGTATCAAAATATGCAGACTCGCCTATGTAAAATTAACCCAGCCTACTTCATGCGGGAATTGATATGCATATATAGCCTAATATACTATATAACTCTATATGTGACACTCAACTAAATACATTTATAGATCTAACACATAACTCATATCTACCCATATCAACCTTGTAGATAAACCCACAGCCTGACTTATATGAGAACCAATGCATATACAATGAAACATGCAGACGAGCTTATACACTAACATGAACAAACGTTAAATAGCAATTTATCAAAACTGTACAACACTGCTTATGTACGTATTTATATATACTGTCCTTTATTTTGTTCTATTTTAAAACCCATATTTATTCAAAACATATATACGTATGGAAAACAGCTCATATAAATATATAACTCATATACTTATAGTATTTTGAAAATCAATATTTACTATAAACCCAATGTAAACAGTTTATCAAAATATATATATAATAAAAGCTAGATGAATCGCATGTCTGTAGTAACCAATATGTAGTATGAAAACAATCTATACATATATCTTATATAAGCAACAGATTTATAGTATGTATATACCATTAAATATATAATAGTATGTATATAATATAACATAGCCTTGAAATATATACAATATTTTATAAAACAATATATCCAAACAGTTTGTATATTTATAGGCTAATATAACTTATCTTATGTCAAAAAAAATGTGTATTATAGACATATTAGAAAAGTCGAATATAGGCTTGGTGCAATAGGGCTGGAACAATTGCAAAGCAAACAAACGAACACAACCGAATATAACTACAAATGTATACCAAGATGCACTCACCTATATCTTCTCTCCCATAAGCGAGAACGGCTGCTCTACTAGACGAGTGGGAGCAAGGTCACGGATAGGAAATCAAGTTGCTACGGCAACTGGAGGCTTTCTTTAAGCCGAGAGGCTGATGGGTGCGGCTGTCGATATGGGTAGGGCTGACGTGGCGCTTGGTGATGTCAGGTGGAACTCGGGTGGTGGTGCTGCACGTGGGGCGGGAAGTGGTAGGGGATGGTCAGGGCCGATGCTTAGGCGGTAGCCAGGCGATGTGGAGGAAGAAGGATCGGCCAAGCATGCGGAGGAGAGGAAGAAATGGAGAGCTACTGGGTAGATCTCAAGGGAGCAGCAAAATGAGGAGGTGGCAAGTCCATTCTCAGTTAATACAAAATAAAAGGGACGAAATGAAGGCCAGATGCATTATAACCAGTAAAGAAATATGGACCGTTCAAATAATTAATGCTAACGTATAAAATTTTATATTTCAAACCGATGGAAACGAGGCAGTCATTGAAAAGGTGAAAAAAAAAAAAATAACAGCCGATAATAAATGCCCTGCAGCCGTTTGAAAACTGAATGGACATCACAAGTGGTACCGCTATGACGAGCTGTTTTATCGTTTCTGTCGCATACCGTACCTTAAAATACAGAAATGAATATACTACGGAGATCAGCCCAACGAGACGATCAAAATGGTATACAGATTTCGGTGGTACGATCATCCGATCAAAAGTCGATAATCGGTACCAGAAATGCAGCAAATTTGATTAGAATTAAGATGCACGGAGCAATAGAAGTCCGAATTTGGAAAACAAAAGATGACCTCTTACTCGGAAAAGGATTTAGAATTTTTCTATAGAAAAATATTCAGGCTTGAAAATAAATTTATTATCAGCAATTATTAGCTAGCTTGAATTTTACAGAATTTCGCAAAGAAATAAACTTTGATGAAATAAAATTGAAAATTTACCATCTGCTATGTTTAGTTGGACGTAATCCAAATATTAAATTTTTATTTGCAAATTAATTTATTAAAAATTCACCAAAAACCAATTAAATACGTAAATAAAACAATAAAATTTATTAAAATCTTACAGGTCGTTACACTCTCCCCCACTCAAAACTTTTCGTCCCCGAAAAGGAAGGAGGTAGGAGAATAGAACAACCAGGAATAAAGTAAACTGAAAGTGAAGGGTAGATAATTTAATTAAAACTTTATAAATTTTACTTGAAATATTCAATACTTTTCAAACCCCCTTTTTGAAACAATTGTTCCATTATTATTTATATTTACAAAGACTATTGAAACATTAAATCCATAATTCATAATTTTATAAATTTTATCTTAAGATATTTTTCAAATATTATTAATAAATCAATGATAAATCATTTACTTTAAATTAATAATTGTTTTCAAATTAATTGTTTTCTTCAAAGATGTTTTATTAAATTAATATCTTCAAAATATTTATAACACTAATTTTATTTTTTTTTATTTATTTAACAATGTAGTATATCATTAGCCAATATTTAAAGGATAAATCCAACAAGGAAGAAAGGTAGATTTGTAAACAGAATCAAGGTGAATAAATAAGCTGAGCAGATAAGGTAGATTCAAAAGAAGGGATCGGGCACGAATTTGTTAATTCACCAAAGGAATTTAAATTCCAAAGATTAATACAAAATTTCTTTGTCGGGAAAATACTTTTATATTAAGTACTTTTATAATTATATTTTCATAATAAATACTGTTATATCGGAATAAATTATCCTTTCGAAAATACTTTTATAACTCGATGTTTCAACAAGTTTATCCTCGTTCTTGCAGACTCTGGCCATGCGTTGATCAGGCGCAAAGCTAGAATTCTTCAAGTACTAAGTAGACTTGTTTCAACACCCAGTGAAAATACTTGAAAAACCTTTAAAAATAGATATGGAAAGTACGATCCAATCAAACCAAAAACCTTTGTCCGATCATGGTTCGCAGATACACAATGGTTACGCCTGGTTCCCCCAGGAAACAATCCATATCCGTAAGCTTTCACAGCCCTGCGAGTTACGCCATGATGACTAGTAGGGTGCAGGATACACAATGGTTACGCCTGGTTCCCCCAGGAAACAATCCGTACCCCCAGGCAAGACTCAGCCAGGCACTTGCGCTACTATTCGCGACCTACACAGATTGCAGGATACACAATGGTTACGCCTGGTTCCCCCAGGAAACAATCCGTACCCCCAGGCAAGACTCAGCCAGGCAATTTCGCTGTGCATTCACGAGAGAAAAAGAAACCGTGGGATACGCCACGGTGGGAACACTCGAGTATTACATCCGGAAAACCAAAAATCAGAGAGAATAATATCGATAGAATGAATCCACGCTGTGGCCACAAAGCGGATATCAAGCAGAAGGCACTTTCCATATCTTTACTTGGAAAATATATATATATATATATATATATATATATCATATAGTACCTTTTCAAATCACTTTCAAATTTTGTACTTATATAAAGTCCATATATATAGGATTCCATTTTTTCCAAATCGAATACTTTCCAAATCAATAGTATATCAAAACGTACTTATATAGACTTTGATTATATAAAATCTCTTTCCAAATTGAGTACCTTTCAAATCAATAGATTTCAAATCACTTTCATACTTATACAAATCCATTTTCTATAAGTCTGACCACTCCCAAATCAAGTGCTTAATTATATAAGGTTCTCAGTTTCAAATCATTCAATATCACTTCAGTTTCAAAATCATATATATAATTTCACCAAATTTTCTTCCAATTTAAATATCCAAATTTCAAAGTCCCAAAATAATAGGCTTATAAAATAATCCCAGTTTCCCAATTAAACTGATTCAAGTCAAACTAATTTATTTCCAACATCACCATATAAGTACTGGTTTTTTTTTTTTTTAATTTCAATTTAATTTCAAAACCAAATATTTTCTCAAAATCAATTATACTCAAAAACGGTTTCCAAATTATATCTATTTCTATTTGAAATATCCAATTTTTTTTTTCCTCTCTGAAAACCATTATTCAAACTAATTTTTTTTTTTCAAGCATTTCAAAACTAAATTCCATATTAGTATAATTCAAAATATTCATATTCTCTTATTTAACAAAAGGCTTCAAACTTAAATATACAAACTAAACTTATATGCTTTATCAAATATTTTATACTTTTCGAAATTTCTTAGTTTTAAGCCTTGATTCGGAAGTGCTCGAACCTTCTAAATAGTCGGTGAAAATCAATTTCAAATCCAAGAGTTGGAAATCAAATTTCTATAAATTTGAGTTATTCTAAGTCAAATCAAAACTCGAGGATCGAACACCGGCATATTTTATTCCAAATATATACATATATCTTTCGAAAATATCAAATTACTTCGGAATTTGAAATCAAAACGGTTTTACAAGATCACTCGCATAGCGAAGCTATTAAAGTGGCCTCTCCCCCACTCAGAAACTCGAAAATCAATGTCGATGATGCGTGCACTCATCACCGAAATTATTCTCCAGCGACATAAGTGAGTTCTGGACTTCTATTTTCTTGAAAACTTCTTTGAAATTTCTTCAAAATTATTGGAATTCATTTGAACTTATTTGAAACATTTCTTATTCGGAAAAATACTTTCAAATCGTATTATTTATATATATATTTTTTTTTTCCAAAATCTTAAAACCAATTTCAAAATACCGGAATCCAATTCTCGAATTTCAAATTTAACTTTTACAGTTATAAATCATTTTTATATAATAAACCTCTTATAATTTTCAAATTTTTAAATCCCTTCAAAACCTTTATACATATAGGTATATAATCCTTATTGAAAACAATTTCTTTTATATACGGGATAAAATTTTGATATATAAAGCAATTTCAAAATACAACATACCCGATTTTTCAAAGGATAAATTAAAAATGGATTTCAAACAAAGATGGAAATTTAAATTAGAGGAACTCTAATCAATAGAATCCTGATACGAAGATAGACTCAACAAAGTTGAGAAAATCAAAATACAAAATAGAAGATGGATATCTTTCTATAAATCGCGGGTGACCTTCACCGGGTCAACCGTGACTTCAGGGATATGCTCGATGCGGAATTCTAAAACAAATAGATATTCGTTTGCCAAATATAGAATTCGGCATATCAAGATATATCAGCATCGTAAACCGAGGATACAACGATCTTCGGTGAATTAATCCAATTGTACGGAGTTCATCCGTTTTATAGAACATTCAGTGGAGTCATTGGATACTCCAGAATCAAAAGAACATAAATAGAGGGAGACAAGAATGAATTTCGGAATCGAGGGGCATTCCAAAATTCAAAGAAGGTCGAGTCAAAAAGGAAGAGATTCAACTCGCGCGAAAGTGATTCTGTAAATAAATTTACCATATATGTTAAGGTTTGCCTAGAGCCAAAGCTCTGATACCAACTGTAACGACCCGCTATTTTGAACCATTCAAATCGACACTAAAACCATACATGTCCGACTTGAAAAATTCAAGATACCGAATTGTTAATTTTATTTGGCAAAACTTAAAATATACAGTAAATAAATCAAACACAGATCACAGACACAGAGTAATATAATGCAGCGGAATAGAAAAATAGTAGTTCATGAAGCTACTATATACATCAGAGTTTAAAATAAACTACATCAGAATTCTCTGGAATACAGAAAGGTCTTCAGTACGAGCCGATGCCTTCTCTGAACCAGTCAACTAGAAAACTGAAAGCTGAAACGATAGTTGGATCTCCAAATGAAGCTCCAATCTCCGAAGGTGAGTCTCGAATGCTGGATTACTCGGTCTGACCCGAGCGTAAAGCAAAACACAAAACACTCGAGTCAGGATTAACATTCTTATATCAATAAATTCAACTCAAATGAAATATCAACTGAAATACAATATAACTTAAAGGATGTTTGGGATGTCCATCCTCTAAGGGTCCATAGAACTATCTACAGGGTGGAATTATACACTATTACACCGTGGTCGTTTACTTAATTTATACCTCAAACCCAAATATCAAATTCGCTTTAAATAATCATATTTCCCAAGATAGTATTTATATATTTTAATAATGTATACAGTAAAGTACTTTCAATTTCCTTAACTTAACAAATCGTTTCACATCAACCCGACCTTCCCATTTAAATTAAATCCAATCTCCTTTTATTAGTTTAAATCTTCCTAAATTAACCACTTAAATCTATAATTCCCAAATTTGGATTTGATATCCCAATTTCCCCGTTTATTTCGATATGTTTCCATATTTTAAGTATTCAACATTTCAACTAAAAATTTCCCAATCTAGTTTTCTAAATAAAATTTCCAATCTAGTTCAAACTCAAATTTCACTAAGTTCGGTTAGTTATCTACATAACCAATTCAACTATCTTGGTTCCAAATACATACTGAACCTCTACACCATTTAATTACACTATGGTTCATAACTTATATATAACAATTTAAATTTAACAGTTTCATATAGATTCTCGATTTTACATCGTTATTATCTAGCCTTGAACCCTCCCTTATTCGATTCAATATCATTTTAGTGATCATGAATTACACCTTACCCAAATTTCTTAAATTTTATTAAACGTGAAATATCTCATTCGATAAATTTCAATTTGATTTAGATAAATAAATCCTTATCTAAATACCATTTCAAAATAACCCAACTTTATTTCCCAATCCTAATTGTTCAATATTATTGCAAAATTTTCCGAAATGAAATTTCATAAATATTTATCATAATTTATGTATTTAATCACATCTTGATTAAACTAGATATAATTAACTCTATGTTTATCAATTTCCCTTTTATACATGTATTTAAGAATTTACACATAAATAAAACCATATTTTCTTATCATATGGTCAAATGTTACGAATATTATCATTTCAATCCATACACTAAATATATACGGGTGGATAGCATTCCACCCGTAATCCCAAATTTAAATTAAATAAAACCCGCTTGGGTCTATCATTAAACCCATTTCAATTCAAAACAACCATAACAAAAGGGAATTGCAGTGTGATGACAGGGATAGTGTCAAAGTAAATAAACAAGTAATAACAACGGTCAATAACAATTCAATAAGTAAATCAAAACTCCGAAATAATCGTATTTATTTGCATTGTTATTTGTATAATTATTTCTAGAATCTACACTATCATTTCATGTAGATTAAAGATTATTACATTACAGTTTTTCACTTGTCGTTCCTTTTTATATTTTAGTTTACACTACAACAATTAATCTAAACTACGTTCAAAGATTTAAATTATAATTTATCAATTTCTACGATAATTAATGGGTCAAATTTAACTAATCAAATTTACATATGGCGGGGTCAGGTTTTTAATAAATCAAGGTCCGTCATAAATAATCCGTTTTACTTTGTAAACTATACTACCCAAATTTAACTAGCAAACTAGTTATTACTAACAATAATAGTTAACATCCAATTCAAACAACAATCAATCAATCAATCAATCAATTAATCAATATTCAATCAACCCGTATTATTATCACATAAATAATTAACCGATAATGGTGTCAGGTGTCATAGGTGAACGGGTACAGATAATAGCAGTCATAACAGTATAAACAACTAACAGCAGCATATTTCAATTGTCGTTTCAATTGAAATCAAATTTAATAAATAAAGAAAGTTAATCGTGAGTGATTACTCACCTTTCGAGGCTAGATAGGTTTGACGAAGAAATAAGCTACGGATTCCAAATCAACGCTAGATGGATACGATTCGATGAAGAAACATGCACGACGGATACAGCTGATAATAGGATCGATAAACGAATCAGAATCGGATTTATAAGGATAGATGGTATAAATAAACTTATGTGTATAACTATATATAACTAATTTCATGAATAAAACATATTCGAAAATACAACGCATTTTAAATTGAATATATATATATATATATATATATATATATATATATATATATATATATATATCTTTCCCCATTATTATCCAAATCACAACACATAAATAAATCAATATAATTGTAAAGTCAATACCTTATTGAAACCAATATATATATTTTTATATTAATTGTAGAAGAAAACTGTACAAAACTTAATAACTTGCATATACAAATATATATATATATAAATAGCTGAAACCAAAGGTAGAATATAGACTTATCCTTTACAAAATCTTATAAAGCCATGTATACTTTACTTTTTTTTTTTTATATATATATAAACAAAATATATGTAATATGCACGCATGGACGAAATAAATTTACTCAGATTGGTATCAAAATATGCAGACTCGCCTATGTAAAATTAACCCAGCCTACTTCATGCGGGAATTGATATGCATATATAGCCTAATATACTATATAACTCTATATGTGACACTCAACTAAATACATTTATAGATCTAACACATAACTCATATCTACCCATATCAACCTTGTAGATAAACCCACAGCCTGACTTATATGAGAACCAATGCATATACAATGAAACATGCAGACGAGCTTATACACTAACATGAACAAACGTTAAATAGCAATTTATCAAAACTGTACAACACTGCTTATGTACGTATTTATATATACTGTCCTTTATTTTGTTCTATTTTAAAACCCATATTTATTCAAAACATATATACGTATGGAAAACAGCTCATATAAATATATAACTCATATACTTATAGTATTTTGAAAATCAATATTTACTATAAACCCAATGTAAACAGTTTATCAAAATATATATATAATAAAAGCTAGATGAATCGCATGTCTGTAGTAACCAATATGTAGTATGAAAACAATCTATACATATATCTTATATAAGCAACAGATTTATAGTATGTATATACCATTAAATATATAATAGTATGTATATAATATAACATAGCCTTGAAATATATACAATATTTTATAAAACAATATATCCAAACAGTTTGTATATTTATAGGCTAATATAACTTATCTTATGTCAAAAAAAATGTGTATTATAGACATATTAGAAAAGTCGAATATAGGCTTGGTGCAATAGGGCTGGAACAATTGCAAAGCAAACAAACGAACACAACCGAATATAACTACAAATGTATACCAAGATGCACTCACCTATATCTTCTCTCCCATAAGCGAGAACGGCTGCTCTACTAGACGAGTGGGAGCAAGGTCACGGATAGGAAATCAAGTTGCTACGGCAACTGGAGGCTTTCTTTAAGCCGAGAGGCTGATGGGTGCGGCTGTCGATATGGGTAGGGCTGACGTGGCGCTTGGTGATGTCAGGTGGAACTCGGGTGGTGGTGCTGCACGTGGGGCGGGAAGTGGTAGGGGATGGTCAGGGCCGATGCTTAGGCGGTAGCCAGGCGATGTGGAGGAAGAAGGATCGGCCAAGCATGCGGAGGAGAGGAAGAAATGGAGAGCTACTGGGTAGATCTCAAGGGAGCAGCAAAATGAGGAGGTGGCAAGTCCATTCTCAGTTAATACAAAATAAAAGGGACGAAATGAAGGCCAGATGCATTATAACCAGTAAAGAAATATGGACCGTTCAAATAATTAATGCTAACGTATAAAATTTTATATTTCAAACCGATGGAAACGAGGCAGTCATTGAAAAGGTGAAAAAAAAAAAAAAATAACAGCCGATAATAAATGCCCTGCAGCCGTTTGAAAACTGAATGGACATCACAAGTGGTACCGCTATGACGAGCTGTTTTATCGTTTCTGTCGCATACCGTACCTTAAAATACAGAAATGAATATACTACGGAGATCAGCCCAACGAGACGATCAAAATGGTATACATATTTCGGTGGTACGATCATCCGATCAAAAGTCGATAATCGGTACCAGAAATGCAGCAAATTTGATTAGAATTAAGATGCACGGAGCAATAGAAGTCCGAATTTGGAAAACAAAAGATGACCTCTTACTCGGAAAAGGATTTAGAATTTTTCTATAGAAAAATATTCAGGCTTGAAAATAAATTTATTATCAGCAATTATTAGCTAGCTTGAATTTTACAGAATTTCGCAAAGAAATAAACTTTGATGAAATAAAATTGAAAATTTACCATCTGCTATGTTTAGTTGGACGTAATCCAAATATTAAATTTTTATTTGCAAATTAATTTATTAAAAATTCACCAAAAACCAATTAAATACGTAAATAAAACAATAAAATTTATTAAAATCTTACAGGTCGTTACATATAAACTAACATATTTGCATCAAATCAGATAAATCATTATATTTGCATAATCATTAACTATTACTGCTCCTAACATAATCATATTTGCATCAAATCTTATAAATCAACAATAAAGGTTTCAACCATATTTTTTTTTTTGAAAACCCAGGAGAACCCAGTGGACCGGTAAACTCCTGAGGAGGGTATAGTAAAGCCGTCCGCTGATCCAAGCCCCCATACCCTCGAGTAAATTTATATAGGATAGGGAAGCGCATGGTAGGAATCGAACCTGGGTCTTTTTACCAGAACCCAGGCCTCCTTTTCACTGCGCCGCACCCGCGGACGGTTTCAGCCATATTTGGTATGGCAGTGCAAGAGCTAAATGAAAATTTTAAACAAGGGCTATGTGAATTCGAAAACGACGGATCTAATTTAGGCAGCATCAGAAAGACGACACGAGTCTCTAGTATCATCTCATCGAAGATCCCCAACCTTAGGAGCAATAACAGAAAGCACCTGATTTAGATAAAGCAGCAACGTAGATTTAGATATTAGCATCTCGAAAATTGAAAACAGTGATTCGAAAGATAGCAATAACGAACTCAAATGCAATCAAGATTTGACTGCAATAACGAATTCAGATCCGAAGACATGAAGCACTAAGAGTATACAGATAGAACTTCAAGAAGGCAAAGATATGAAGATAGGAAGAGACGAGGTCCTGTCTTCTTTTTAGGTGAACATGGATTTTTTGAAGAGGAAAGATTTGTAGATCTGGTTTTAGAGCTAGCGTTTTATTGGGCCGAGGAAGAAAGAACGAAACATGATGTGGCGAAGAAAAAGAGTGGATGGATAAATGAAAGCTTACTGGAAAAATGTTATAATATATGTAAATTATAAAAGACTGGATATGCTATACATTGTTTGTTACTATATTTAAAGTTTGATGTGGCATTTCAAAAGCAGTTACAACATAATTCTCCAGCAGAGATATTTTATGCTACTGTAAAATAATAGTTATGTCATTTATGTAAAATAAATATTGTATATTGATATGACATTCTAATAGTTTGCATATATATCTTTGAAAGAGATAAGTTTGCTCCAGAAGCGGCGATCGTAAAATATCTCTAGAAGAGGCTTATACATTTGGAAATGATAAAATATCTCTAAAAGAGATTTTTTTATATATTTGGTAATTTTATCAAAACAAATAAATGTATAGAAATTTGATTATGTAGGATTACAATTTAGTTTAGATCTGATTCTAATTTAAAATTTGAGAGCTATGTAATGTGTATCACATATTGCATTTGATTATATCAAACCTTCCAAATAGGTATGATATCAAACTATCTTTAGAATACGCTATTCTATGTTCACGTGTCTAAATATATGCTAAAAGTCATGGTCATAGATATTATTTCATAAAAAATATTATATGCATAACCATTTCTTGAAGAAATATCTTTAAATATTCTCTTAAATACATACACTATTCTATAAATACTATCTTGAAAAGATCTGTATGTGCAACTACTATAATTGCATATTTTTATAAAAATTCCAAGTGTCCAGAAGCTACTCTTAATTTTATTTTATTTTTTGCAAGTATGTCTCTTTTGTTGAACTCTCCAAAAGAGATGTGCAGAAATGTCTATATGAAATTACAACTATGTATTATTCTCTGATAAGTTATCATAGTTAATTTTTAAAAGTGATATTCGAGATATAATTGAGGAATAAAACTTAACAATTTAAAGTTGTGTATATAATTTATATGAAACAGAAGTTCAATATGGTTCCAAACCAGATGTTTTGAACATTTTCATGCAATCTTGATGGATTCCCATTGACATAGATCTATAAACAGATATTAATAGTTGTAGTAGTTTGTTCTAAAAGTCACTAACTCAAATGAGAAAGAATATGCAAATTTATAATATATATAATAAGTGGACGCATATGCATATATATATATATATATATATATATATATATATATATATATATATATATATATAAAATCAACTAACAACTTGAGGTTTGTTATGAGCTGATCTTATAGATTATGCATAGATATAATTCAGTGATTTAAAATTCAGTCAACATAAATGTTGAATTACCTGAAATCATGTATGTATTCAAATGATCTACATAATAAGTAAATTCCGCCAATTGGCTAGATCAATGAATGAGAACAAACTCTAATAAGCAATATCAATTGAATGCATCTTATTAACTAATAAAAAATTATCCTCCTATAATTAATGTGTATGATCTATTTACTAGTAACAATATCATAATGGATTAAAATGAGAATCCAAAGAAGACCATTATTAAATGTAACAATGTTCGTCAACATTGAAGGGGAGGATAAAAGAGGTACAACTTTATCTTGATTATCAAGATTAAATATTGGTTGCAAAATATTAAGTAACTTGAATAAATTATCGATAATATCCCTAGTATACTTGCTCCAATATAAATTGAAATCTCAAAAGGACCAAAAGAGTATAAATCACATCTGAAGTGTGGTAGAGAAGCCAGTTTGAAATATTTTTAGAGAAAGCAATAAATATGCCAAATAAAGGAGATGAGTGTTTTTTAAGAAACAATTAAAGGTGCTCTGGAAGAGACTCATGCCATGATTGTCAAATAAATCTAGAAGTGGTTTAGGTATCTAAAACATAATAAATATTGAGATATCAATAAATCATATATAGAACTGACAAGAAATAATCATCATGACAAGAAATAATCATCAATGATAAATTTGTAAACAATAAAAAGCGCTTATGTTTATAAATAGATTAAAGATCTTGAATCAGAGGAAACATGATTGGCCATCATGAATCCTTTAAAAATATAGAAATGTGGACTTGTACTCCACAAAGTAGCGAAAGTGTTTGAAACGCTTAATATACGCCGAAGGCATAAATATTGCTTAAATCGTATTAAATGACAAAAGTATACAAATTCCTAAAGAACATAAATAACTTTGATGGTTATAAAGAACACAAATAGTAAGGAGCATAGATTACAACCATATTTTAAGTATTGTTGTAATGAAAAACTTGATATAATTTATGACGAGTAGACTACTTCCTGTTTTTAAGTATTGTTGTAATGAAACTTTTAATATTCATCAAAGATATAGTTGCAATATGCAAAACTGATTTGAAGCAAAAAAATAAAAGCATATGAAGTGTTTTTCATAAAGATAGCATACAAAACGCATAAAATGCAAATCATATTTGAAAGAAACAATCTTGGAAATTTGATTGTATCGAAGGAAATTATCTGTAAATGATGAAGATCTAAAGAAAGGAAAGTAGAATTATTGCCTTCAGATTTTTAACGCTTGTCTAAGCTATGTTACAAAAGTATTTATAACTGATTTGAATTATAGTGGCATATATTCAAACTTAAACGGAAGACTATAAAATCAAGGGGAGCATACATAAGTATATCAAAATGCACTCCTTTTCTTTTACTAAGATTTTTCCCACTATGTTTTTCTTAGTACATTTTAATGATGCATTATATTGATCCAGAAGTATCAAACTCCATCTGATGTAAATTATTGAAATATGCAACTGTACTCCTTTTCTTTCACTAAGATTTTTCCGATTAGATTTTTCTTAGTAACTTTTAATGAGATATTATTTTGATCCCAAAGTATCAAACTCTTTAGAAGGAATATCATTATATGATATCTATGATTTCACTAGTTGCACTCTTTTCCTCTTCAAGATTTCTCCCATTGGGTTTTCCTAATAGAGATTTTTAATAAGGCAACAGACAACATCTATAGCCATTGAATGGATATATGAAAGTATGATAATAATGAGGGGGAGCAGTCAACATAGACATGTCAAAATGGAAAATTTCAAGTTACCATATGAGCATCCAAGATTTTGAAGGCACATATTCATGGTGGAGTGTTATAATATATGTAAATTATAAAGAGTGCATATGCTATACAATGTTTGTTATATTTTATTTGGTCCCACATCATGTGATGAGTCCAATCCCAAGTTCCAAAACCTTTATATAAAGTGTCTGTAATGGAAATAGATTACTAATTTCAGGAATGAATAAAATTTCTCCTTTCTATTTTTCTAGTTGCTTCTTATTTTTACATACTTTACAACAAAAACAAAATTTTAGTTGGAAAAAGAAGGTTATTAAATATATTTATTACAAATCATTGATTACTAATTATTGCTTGTTAATTTATTAATCATTGATTACTCAATTATCAATATTTAATTATTAAATATATTTATTACGATCAGTGGTATTGATTATAACTAATTGGCATTTACAACTTTTTAAGAAAAAAGGTTGTTAAAGAGTAATAATACAACTTACGTGGAAAAACGATTTCATTAATTAATTATAGTTTATTGATTATAACTCCTTTTTTATCAAAGCTTAGTGGGGTTGACTGGGCCTCTATCATTTTATTACAAACATAACATAATAAGTTGAATCATAACATGCTATGATCCAAAAGATAAAGAAGAAAAAAGCAAGAATGAAAGAAACAAAGAAAACATAACAAGACATGAACATCAGCACCATATCCTAGTTATGCTATCATCATAACTAAAGTGACTGTAGATTAGTCCTTCCTTGATCGATGTCAAAACAATACACAAGATTTGAAGTGTGCTTTTGCATTTCCCACTAAATGTTCTTTAATTCCTCTCAGTGCACACATGACACAACACATATGAACTTTTTGAGGACAAGGAGAGGTAACGTGGTTTGGCTACTCTTCCATGTAGTAGCCTTGTAGGTCAATGCCCATTCAATCACATTTTCCCTATTTATATGACTTCGCCCAACCCTAACCATCAAGTTGTGCCATATAGAATATAACACTGCACAACTAAAGAATAAATGCAAGTTACACTTCAGATCACTTTTGCAAAACACACATAGACCTTCGGTTAGCATTCCTAGACTAGCAGTTTTTCTTTAGTATTAACAGCGTTCCTCATAACCTTCCATAACAAGAAATTATCATCCTCGTTACAATGTATATTCCATATTCTTTTATTATAGGAGAAAATCTGTTGCAGAGAGTTACCATTTAGAGAGCCATACACTTTAGATATGGAGAAATCAACACCTTTGACTATCCAAACTGCCTTTTCTTTCTGATAGTCGGATGTGGTTCTCGTTGAATTATTTGCCATAGATTCCTAATTTGCTTTTTCTTCCTGATAGTTGGATATGGTTCTCGTTGAATTGTTTGCCATAGATTCCTAATTTCCTGATTGCTGAAATAAGGGAAACAAACACTGATCACTTCATGCATGTAGTCATTTGCAATAGCTTGTAGAGGAATACCAGACTATACTATTTGATTGTAAGACATAATATTTTTTAAAATAAGTCCCTGTTTTGCCTATGGATCAGACCAGAATTTTTCCATGCCATTCACAACTGTGATAATTCTGACATGAGGTAAGAGAGTTGCTCTACGAGAGAGTATTTCTCTCCAAAACCAGCAACTATTCTAAGGAGGATCCATTTGTCAGAATTATTTGTTTCCAACATTATGTTACAAATACCATGGAACCCATATGTCACTTCTCTTATTAAGAAGATTATCAAGATATATGTTTGCCAAATGCAGATTTGCTCCAAATAAGCATGTTACTGATGCGTGAGCCCTCGAATTTCTTTTCATTTCAACCTTATGAAAGGCTATTGGTTTCAGTTTTCCGGAATGCATATTTCATGTCCATAAAAAGTTACACATAGCTCTTTTGATCATCAGAATCAATTTTTTAGTGAAGTCCTGGCCCTATATGTGGTGAAGTTAAATATGATAGAGTGGATCAGAACAAAACATCCAGCCTGGGATAAAAATCTAGTTGATTAGGAATTCATTGAATTTTGATCTTTTCATAAAGCCCAAGGCACTGGGTAGTAGTGATTTTGGCAGTTGCAAGAGCCATACCAAGGTATGAAGAAGTATCAGACCCTTCCTGAAGCCTTGACATAATTCTGATGCAAATAGCATGATCATATGAAACACCAGCCATAAAGATGCTAGATTTCTGCAGGCTAATTGTTAAGTTAAGGAAGGAATAAAATTCGTGAAGCACATCAAGAACACAGTTGATGGATTCAACTGTTGGCGTAGTGAATAGGATGACATCATCGGCAAACATTAAAACCGATATTAAAGGTTTCTTGCATTTTGGATCGAGTACAAAAAGTTTTCTGGCAATACAATGGTTAATCATTATAGTTAAGACCTCCGTCATGAGAATAAACAAATAAGAAGACATTGGGTCCCCTTGTCGTATCCCCTGTTTGCTTTTGAAATAGCCTGCATTAGATCCATTCTAACATAGAGAAAAGTGGGCAACATAAATACATGCATAGATCCATGCAACAAAATGCTTAGAAAATTTAATTCTAGCTATTAACATGACAATGATGTCCATTGCACTGCATCATGAGATTTTCTTATATCCATTTTGATCAGTGCTCTAGGGGAACAATTTGCTCTGTCATAACCACTAAGTAATCCATGCGTAATAAGGACATTGTCAAATATGCTTCTGTCAGATAGAAAAACTGCTTGGTTACTGGATATTAAGGAAGGAAGAACCAACTTCAATCTAGAAGCAATTATTTTAGAGATACGTTAATGTATTATATTGCAACATGCTATTAGTCTAAACTCAGTGACATCATAAGGGGAATCGGACTTAGGGATCAACGCTAAAATAATAATTAGTAAGTATAATGACCTATATAAGCTGTCATTTATAATTAATAATTATAAATTACCATTTATAACTTATTTACATAAGTACTAATTAGTTATAATTAATTATAAATTACTAATTATTATAATATTTAAAATAGTAGTTATATTATTAGATCAAATTTTATTATTTTTCATTAGCTATTAATAATTAGTCTTAATTATTACATAATTATTAATGTTGAATTATTTAATAGCAATTATTAATTAATAATTATTAAAAATTAATTATTAATTATTAAATATTACTTCTAAATTATTCAATATTACTTAATAATTCAATATTAAATGTTAATTATTAATTATTAAATATTAACTATTAGTTACTAAATAATTATTATTTAATATTAATCTTATTTATTAATTAGTAAATGTAATCAATAAATATTAACTATAATTAACTAATTTTTTTTTGCAAGGCAAGCGAGGTTGGCTGTTCCCCTACCAGTTTTATTGAAAGCAGAATAAAAATAAAAACTGAGTATAAACATGCTCATACCTAGCGAAGAAAAAAAAAACTCACAAAAGAAGCGGGGACAGCAAGAGAAGGAGAAAAACAAAAGACAGACCAAAAAAACACAACACACAGCTATGACCAAACAAAAGGAGAAGAGAAATCATAATTGCTTGAAACCATCCCCCAATGAATGGATTACATTTGTTTTTACCACAACTCAGCATAACTACTTCTCCTGTTTTCAAAACATCTTGAATGTCATTCTTCCCAAACAAAACACAAGTATTTCTTGATGATAAAGATCAAAACCTCACTGTATTCATTTTTTCACTTGGTTTCTTTGCATATCAAATCCCACTCAATTGAAGACAGTCTAGAATCATGTAATCTCCCTACTTTGGCCAGTAAATTGCTCCACAAGATCAGCAGCTATGTGCACACAAAAAAGAGGCGTTGAACACTTTCTATAAGCATATTACCGAAGACACATAATGGGTCAACAATGATGTCATATTCTATCATCTTCTCCTTTGTCATTAGTACTTTCCTTAGGAATTTCCCCATCATCAGATTGTCTTTGCTTGTAGAATTACTATTCCACAACACTTTATGCCACACAAACCTCGAGAGAATGCTGTTGTTTCACGAGGATATCATAAACCAGTGATATAGAATGAGGCTTGCCATTCCAGAGAAGAGTGTACGAAGCTGTAGTAGGATAGGTGTTGCAATTCATACTATTCCAGAATGCTCTCATTTTATGATTGGTTGTGTAAGGAAGATGAAGACACCCATTAGTTATATGGTCAGAGGATGCAGTTCCCTTGCATATCCCAGATTGATGAATAAGGTGAGGAGCAAACTTTTTGCTTAAAATCAGGCCATTCTCCATCAATGGTTCATTCCAGAAACTCTTTGCACTGCCAAAGGAGAGAACCTTATATAAGGAATAAAAGTGCTTCTCAAAGCCAGGACTTTTCTCCACACCCAACTGCAATTCTATGGCACTACCATAGACCAAAAATCTTTAGAGCCAATATTGTGAATTTTAGTCCATGCTACCCATAGACTATCATGGTTACTGAGTTGGCCATTGAAGTGATAAATGAAAGCGACTATGTTCCATTTTTCTATGTTGAAAATACCCAAGCCTCCCTTATTCTTTGGAAGATCAAACATAGCAAAGGAGCAAGGAACATTTTCCCTTGAGGGAATAGTTCCAATCCAAAAGAATCTAAGCATTGCACTTCTGACCGTTTTTAGGAGCTTAATAGGCAGAATGAATGCTCTAGCCCAACACGCCATCATTAAGAAAATAACTGATTTAATTAATACAAGCCTGCTAGCCTGTGAAAGGAAATTGTTAGCCCAACAGTTCATCTTGAAAGTTATCCTCACAAACAATGGAAGGCAGTCAGCAGATGTCACCCTAGATGTGCAGAGAGGAAGCCCAAGGTACTTCATGTTATTATCCATTGTTTGCAATGCAAAAAGGTTATGTAACAACTCAGCTGCAATAAAAGAAATTCTAGAGGTTATTAACTGCGACTTTGAGTAATTCAATTTCAATCCAGTTAAACTATGGAAATTTTCAAGAGTTGTTTTGATGCAAGAAATAGAGTCATTATCAGGCTTTATGAATATCATGGTATCATCTGCAAACAGCAGGGAAGATATGTGGAGGAGTGGGAGGGGGTTGCATTTAGGGTGGTACAGAATTTCCTTATTTCTGAATTTCATGGCTAACGTGGTATTAAGGACTTTCATCACCATGATAAAGATGTAAGATGATAATGGATCACCCTGCCTTATTCCTTGTTCGGTTTTAAAGTATCCATAAGTGTTACCATTGAATTTTAAAGAAAACGAGGGAGTGGGATGCACTTATATATCCAGGCAACATAAATCTTTGGGACTCTCTTTTATGTTATAGTTCGGACAATTGAAGATCAGTTTATACTATCATATTCTTTCCTTAGATCAAGCTTGAGCATTGCACTTAGGGTCGCTTGAGAGCGGCCATAACCCTTTAATAGTTCATGAGCCAGCATTACATTATCTAGAATGCTTCTTTTGGGAAGAAAACAGCTTGGTTTTTAGATATTAACCTACACAAAATTCTAACAAATCTTTTTCCAGAAATTTTGAAGTACACTTATACAAAACATTGCAGCAGGAGATGGGTCTAAAGGAGGAAACATTGTTAGCTGGGTTTGTTTTTAGTATGAGAACAAGGTTGGTCGCATTAATTTCTCCCAGTAATTTGAATTTTTCAGAAAAATTGTGAACAACTTTGAGAAAATTAGAATGAATGATGTTCCAACTATGCATAAAAAATCGAAGCTTAAAACCATCAGGACCGCTACTGTATTTCTTATTCATGGATAATAGAGTGTTATTAATTTCATTATCTGTTACCTTGCGCACAAGAGATTATGCTTCTTTAGATAGAATAGTTGGAAGATTGACGTAAGATAGTGCATCAAGGTTTGGTTGAAATTATGATAAATTGCCTAATAAGTTCTTGAATTTGTTGAGAAGAACAGAAGCCACATCGGTAGGGTTAGAATGGAGGACTCCTAGATCATCAAATACTGAGAGCTAATCTGTTCCTTGGTTTGCTTGACCTACAGTGATGCATAGAAGAATGCAGTGTTGCTATCACCTTCAGACACCCACCTTTCACAAAGCTGCTGCTTCCTCATTCTACCTTCAATGAGCAAGGCAGCATTAAGTTCATCATACAATTTTCTCAGCAGAGGCAGCTTTTGGATCATTGGGGTTATCCATCATGAACTCTTGTGACTCCTCAAGTTGAACTCTAAGCTTTGTAGATAATAAAGACCCATCGCCATACTTATCTTTTGCCTAGACCCAAAGAGAATCTTTAGTTGCCTTAAACTTCCTGCAAAAAATATACATTGGGTTGCCATGAGAATAATTAGACCAAATATTTTGTATTATATTAGTGTACTCAGGCTCAAGGACCCAAGTATTATAAAATTTGAAGCTTCTTTTCTCTTTAACAGGTTCAACGCCAGAGGAGAAAACAAGGGGAGTGGTTTGACAGGACAGGTTGTGGTAAAAAAGTTGGTAAGGATGGCCAAGATTTAAAAGCTTGAAAATTTGCAAACGAGTGATCAATAGTTGTGAATATTCTGGTGCCAAATCTGCTTCTATTATTACAAGAGAATTTTGCACCACAGGTAGGGATTGGAAGGAGCAACAAATCAGAGATTGACATATTAAGAGGATGTATGTCTTTGGGGTGAAGTGGGTTACCACCTTGCTTGCCATGAAGGTTAATGCAATAGTTGAAGTCTCGAAAGAGCAACCAAGGATGGGTATTTTGTCTGAAAGCTGGCAGGAGGTTCAGAAGATAATACCTTAATACTTGAGAGTTATGTGCATAGACTATTGTTAGGTAAAAGGAACATTTGGTTTGTGACAGAATTGGTTTGAGGGTGAGAACAGATGGGTCATGAAGAACCATGATTCTTCCATAGGGAGCATCAGATAAGTTATGATTAAGGGTCCAGGAAGGCTTAATATGGTTGGTAGCTTTGTGAGCTAGAGGCAGGTTTATTTTCGTTTCTAAAACAGCAAAAAAGGAAAGGCTATGGTGATGGATTAGGTATTTGACTTGATCAAGTTTGGTAGGGGAGTGAGCACCCCTTATGTTCCATGTTGCAAAGTGATGTGCCATGTGGAACACTTCAATGACTGGTGAACCACATTTCTCATGCTCCTTGTTGAAGGAGACTCTAAAAACCAGATTATGGCATTGGTGATGCCTTGTTTTTTTTTCTTTGAGGCATTTTGTCTTTTTATGGATGTTGAAGGAACATCAGGAGTTTCTTTTGGAGATAGAGGTAGAGTTTCCAGGCTGGGATGCTTTCGGTAAATGAATAAGGGTGGGGGTTTGATTGCATGGGCAAGGTGGTGGTTTGATTTGACGTAGAGGGGAGTGTTTCTTAATTGGAAAAAAATCAATTGCATAAAATCATTTTCCAACATTTCAGTGATTGTATTGTCAGTTGAATCTACACTGGGTTTGCTTGAGGATTTACTTCGAGGAGATTATGAATCATTTTCATTGGTGCTTGGTGTTTCTGCTCGGTTTGGCATAGAAATATGCACATCATAAAGACTGTGCACCTATGCATGACACCCAATGTCAGGATATGCATTGTTTGATTTTGGAGGTGCCAATGCTTCATTTTGGCCTAGCGTACATCCGAGGGTATTGGTCATAATTTCACCCTCTTCAGATTGATCATCATTATCACTGATTTCATTGTTCACATCCATTTCATCTTCTAATTGAAGTAAATGGAACTTGTTCTTTGTACATGGAAAATCCTTTTCCATTTCAGCAACAACATCTAAGGCTGTAGCAGCACTATCAACAAATACAACATCTTTTTCACACATTAACATCATCAACTCTACATTTTCCAATATTATCATTGCTAGATTTATTATTTTTCTCTATATGCACCACTACCTGTTTTATTTTGCTCCTTTGTGCCGAACCTTTTTCCAGATTTGCCTTTTTTAACAACTTTGACTACTTCATGATTTTTTGTCTTCTTACTAAAATGTGCAGTATCTTTTTCCTTTTCCAGATTGTTTTAGTGTGATTTTTCTTTTCAGCCTTCAAACAAGAGTCAGTTGTCTGTCCAAATTCTTTGCAGTTTGAGCATATTTCAGGCTTCCATATGTAATTCACAATCACCATTTGCACTGTTCCATCCAACAACTTAACTGGATAGTTATTTCTATAAGACATTTTTTATATCCAATTTGCTCCATCTTTTCTATCGATGCATCCATACAAAGCAATCTTCCCAACCTTGTAGCCAACTAATTGATGCCTAGGTGAAACCATGCATATAATGGTATGTTGGTAGTTTCAACCAAACTGCTGCAAATTTAATTGTACTACAACTATTACCAACTATAGGATCCTACGGTTTCACAATGAATAGCTTGTTCCTCATGATAATAGGGTCAACTTTGACTATATTCCTTCTATCCTCTTCCCAAGATAAATGGAACATGAACACGAGTGATGAAGTTACCTCGTTCGAAACCAATAACTCACGACTCGTCCCTTTGCCGATTCATCCCTTTGCCGACTCATCCCCTCTGCCAACTCATCCCCTCTGCCCTAAGTCGCGAACGACACATCATCTTCCACCGACTCATCTCCAATTGCAACCTATGACTTACCTTTTCCCCCTCAATCATATAACCGAGACACGAGATAAACCTTTTTCCATCAATCCTATAAGTCGCGACATTTCCAATAACTCGCGACCGATTCAAGTCCAGTATCGATGAGTCGCGAAGAAGAAGAAGCTCGTTACCGATTCAATCCCTAAATCCCTAAGTATCGATAAGTCGTTGCGAGATTTCTGAGATTACTGAGGCATCATTGAAGCGTTACCGAAACAGTGATGAGTCGCGTAAAGGAATTGATTCGTCTTTGTTGAGTCGTTACCGAGTTTCGTTAAGTCGGAGCCGAGTTAACCTGAAGTAACTGCATATTTTTTTTTAAATCGTGAGTTAATCCTAAGTCATGAACGACTTATATTTTTGAGTCGCGAGAACTTGTACCGTGTTCAAATCTTGAGTCGCAAGTTTGAGTCGTTGTACTGTGTAGTTTTAAGTCGTGTACATATTGTGTTGTAATTTTTTTTAAGTCGTCTGTTGAGCCTATAAATAGGTAAGTCGTGTCATTTGTAAAGTTGTTGACTTTTGAATAAAATTTCCATTTGATTGCTTTGTGCTTTCTCTCAATTGGTAGTCGAGTGTGATCTCCTATCTCCACTTACGTCATTCGAGTGCGCTCGAATGCACGTTAGTTGAAGCCGATTCACGGAATCTTGTGCGCAAGATCAACGTCGAAGAATCGAAGATCCTTCATCACGGTATCATGCGCGATCAACGTGTTAAGGATAGCTAGAATCCGGTATCTCTTGAGATCAACGGATTTGGCATTTCAGTATCATTCAATCCACCGATTGCTAATTCCATCGACATATCAAGTTTTGTTAATCCGCTGCGTCAGTTTGGTATCCGAGCCTGTTTTAGCCAATCATAGCTAAATCGGGTCTTGGAGCCAAGTATTTGAAGTTTGAAGTTGTTCATCGTGATCTTCATTGGTTGCAACAAGTTTGGGGTTTGTGATCCATAGTCTCTTGGATCAAAAGACGAAAGGTGTTTGAATTTGAAGTGTGTTGGAGCCGTGCTTGTTTAAGGCCGAGCCGAGTTAAGGAGCTAAGTCGTGAAGTTTAAGTTGAAGCCAAGCGACTTAATCTTTGGGTCGTTCACCTTATTCAAGCTAGAGACCATGAATTAATTTTTGTGTGGAAACTTTGAAGTTTAGAATAGAGGGCTAGTTGAGCCGTGACTTGTTTGAATTTTGAGTTGAAGATGAAGTTATTTGAAGATTTTGAAGATTGTTGAATTACTTGTTTGAAGTTCAATCATGCCTCCGAGACGAGCCCAACGTCATCGCAATATTAATACTTTGTATAGAAGAGAAGAGGCCGATGAAATGGAGCAACGAATCAACGAGAGCTTCACTGAGAAGTTGAATGAAGGAATTGGTCGCTTAGAGAGAATGATGCTTGAAATGAATCAAAGTAGAAGAAGAGTTTCACCTGAATCGAGCCACGGGAGAAGTAGAGCTTCGATACATTCAGATCTGGAGAGAAGAGAAGATCATAGAAGTATTGACAATCGTGATAGGAATGTTGATCGAAGGAGTGGTAGTAGAGATGTTGGAGGTCGTGATCGACATCGATATACTTCAGACTTTGATGAGGAGTTGGATGGTGATAGGGGAAGTGTTCATTATCGAGATAGAGAACAAACACGACGTCAGAATCGAGATGTAGATGATGATCGTCGATGGGAGTCGGGAATGAAGATGGAAATTCCAAAGTTCAAGGGTGGAATGGTTGCAGAAGAGTTCTTGGATTGGTTATCTAATGTTGAAGAAATCTTTGATTTCAAGGAAGTTCCGGAGAATCGTCGAGTGAAGTTGGTTGCTACTAGGTTGAGGGGGAGAGCTTTGGCGTGGTGGCAGCAAACTAAACTTACGAGAGAACGGATGGGGAAGTCAAAGGTTGTAGAGTGGGATAAGATGAAGAAAATGATGAGAGCTACATTTTTGCCATACAACTATCAATCACTCATGTACCAGAGATTGCAGAATCTACGGCAGGGGACGAAATCAGTCAATGATTATGCAGATGAATTTTACCAACTCATTGCCAGGAACGATATAATGGAAACAGAAGAGCAGCTGACAGCAAGATTTGTTGGAGGGTTATGAATGCAGATCCAGGATATGGTTAATATGTTTGATCCAAGATCTGTGGCGGAAGCACATCAGAAAGCGTTGGCTTGGGAGAAGCAGGGAAGGCGTGGAGGTGGTGTGTTTACTAATTCTAACAATCAAGTGAAGGGAGTCAGTGGAAGTTCTAATGTTCCTAAAGCTGTTGCAAAACCAGTTGTGAAGGAGGGTGGAAGGCGAAGGTTAACAGTGGTTTCAAATGTTACAATTGCCAGGAGATGGGTCATAAAAGCAACGAGTGTCCAAAGCCGAAGAAGAGAACTATGATAGCTGAGGTTGAAGAAGAGGAAGAAGAGGCAGAGTGTTCTAATTCCTTACCGGTTGAGGAGGAAGACTTGTTGTCGGGAGACGAAGGATATTCACTGATGATGAGGAGAAGTTGTTTGACACCGAAGCAAGAGGAGGAAGACAGTTGGTTGAGGAATAACATATTTCAGTCTACTTGTACTATCCTTGGAAGAGTTTGTAAATTTGTTATTGATGCTGGGAGTTGCGATAATATTATCTCTACAGAGGCTGTGAAGAAGTTGGAATTGAAAACCGAGAAGCATCCTAAACCGTACAAGTTAGCTTGGTTGAGGAAAGGAGGTGAGGTGAAAGTTGGACGAAGAGCTTGTGTGAAATTTTCAATTAGGAAGAAATACAAAGATGAAATTTGGTGTGATGTAGTGGACATGGATGTGTGTCATCTGTTGTTGGGCAGACCATGGCAGTTTGATAGAGCAGTACAACATGATGGTCGTGCTAATAGCTACAGTTTCATGTTCGAAGGTACTAAAATCACTTTAGTTCCCAAGAAACAACAACAGAAAGAAAGCAAGCTTGAGGAGATTGAAGAGCTAAAAACTTTTCTATCGTTGAAAGAGTTTGTTAAGGAAGTTAAAGAGGAGCCTGAAGTATTCCTGTTGATTGGGCGAGATTGTAGTGAAGAGGTTGAAATCCCAGAAGAAGCAAAACCAGTATTGAAAGAATTTGAGGATGTATTTCCAGAAGAGTTGCCCAAGGAGTTACCGCCACTGAGAGACATTCAACATCAAATCGATCTTGTTCCGGAAGCAGTATTACCGCATAGACCGCATTATCGAATGAGTCCGAAGGAACATGAGGAGTTGAGAAGGCAGGTGGAAGAGTTGCTTGAGCAGGGACGTGTACAGGAAAGCTTGAGTCCGTGTGTTGTGCCAGCTTTGTTGGTACCAAAGAAGGATGGGACGTGGAGGATGTGCACTGACAGTCGAGCCTTGAATAAGATTACTGTGAGATACAGATTTCCAATGCCGAGATTGGATGACTTGCTAGATCCGTTGAGTGGGGCTACTATCTTTTCGAAGATTGATTTGAAAAGCGGTTATCATCAAATTCGGATTAGACCTGGAGACGAATGGAAGACAGCTTTCAAGACAAGAGAGGGGTTATACGAATGGTTGGTTATGCCATTTGGTTTATCAAATGCACCTAGTACATTCATGCGGGTGATGAATCAAATCTTTAGACCATTCATTGGGAAGTTCGTGGTGGTTTATTTCGATGATATTCTGATATATAGCCGGAATATGGAGGAGCATGTTCAACATTTGAGGGAAGTGCTGATTATTCTTCGTGAGGAACAATTTTATGCTGCTACGAAGAAATGCGTGTTCATGACGCATAGTGTTTTATTTCTGGGATATGTTGTGTCAGGAGGAGGTATACAGGTGGACCAGAATAAAGTTGAAGCAGTCAGGAATTGGCCACAACCAAAGACAATTACGGAAGTGAGAAGTTTTCATGGGCTAGCGTCATTCTACCGAAGATTCATTCCACACTTCAGTAGCGTGATGGCTCCAGTTACTGATTGCATGAAAGGGAAACAGTTTGTATGGTCAGAGGAAGCGGGGGTTGCTTTTGAGAAGATCAAGGAACTATTGATGACAACACCGTTTCTTGTTTTACCAGATTTTCAGTTGCTGTTTGAATTACATACTGATGCTTCAAAGGTTGGTATTGGAGGAGTTTTAAGTCAGAGTGGGAAACCCGTTGCTTATTTTAGTGAGAAGTTATCAGGAGCAAAGATGAGGTATAGCACTTACGATGTGGAGTTTTACGCAATTGTTCAGGCTGTTAAGCATTGGAGACACTATCTGTTTCAGAAAGAATTTGTTCTGTACACTGATCATGAGGCGTTGAAGCATGTGCAGGGGCAGGACAAGATTTCAGCAAGACATGCATCGTGGATTGCCTATTTACAGCAATTTACTTTTGTTGTCAAACACAAGTCTGGGGTGACGAATCGGGTAGCTGATGCTTTGAGTAGGAGGAGTCATTTATTAACGACAATGAAAGTTGAAGTGACAGGGTTTGAATTATTGCCAGAGCTGATTGAAGAAGATCCTTACTTTGTGAAATTTGTTGAGAAAGTCAAGGAAGAAAGTACTGATGAATTTGTGTTGGTTGATGGTTTTCTGTTTAAAGGAAATCGGTTATGTATTCCAGAGAGCAGTTTGAGATTGAAGATTATCAAGGAGTTACACGAGGAAGGACATGTGGGCCGTGACCGTACTTTGCATTTGATTGCTCAATCATACTTTTGGCCGTCAATGAGGAAGGAGGTTGAATGGTTTGTGGAGAGATGTCATATATGCCAGGTTTCTAAGGGAACAGCGACCAATGCGGGGTTATATATGCCATTACCTGTGCCTACCAGACCATGGGTTGATATCAGCATGGATTTCGTTTTGGGTTTGCCGAGAACTCAAAGGGGAAATGATTCTATATTTGTTGTGGTGGACAGGTTTTCGAAGATGGCACATTTTATAGCCTGTAAGAAGACAGCGGATGCAGTTCGAGTGGCTCAGTTGTTCTTTAAAGAAATCTATCGTTTACATGGGTTGCCGGAGTCTATTGTTTCCGACAGGGATACCAGATTTTTAAGTCATTTTTGGCTTAGTTTGTGGAAGATGGTGGGAACGAAGCTGAATTTTAGTAGTGCTTATCATCCGCAAACAGATGGGCAGACAGAGGTGGTGAATAGATCGTTGGGAAACTTGTTACGATGTCTTGTGAAAGACAATTTAAAGAGTTGGGATGTGAAGTTGTGTCAAGTTGAATTTGCTCACAATCATGCAAATAACCGAAGTACAGGCTTCAGTCCATTTCAGATTGTATATTCAAGCTTACCGAAGGGGCCGTTGGATTTGACGATGGTTCCACAACCGAAGGGGACAGTTAAGCGGGCTGCTGATTTTGTTGATGGGTTGACGGAATGCCATAGAATCGTTCAGGAACGATTGGAATAGACAAATGAGAAGTATAAACAAAAGGCGGATAAGAAACGAAGAAGTGTAGTCTTCAAAGAAGGTGATTTGGTTTACGCGGTTTTGACAAAAGATCGTTTTCCAGTTGGAGCTTACAATAAGTTGAAAGCACGAAAGATTGGTCCATTAGAAATCCTGAAGAAGATCAATGATAATGCATATCGGTTAAAGTTGCCGGAAAATGTTCATACTTCTGATGTTTTCAATGTCAAACATTTAATTCCGTATTCTGGGGAGGATTTCATCGAAGATGACGAGAGTGTGAATTCGAGAACGAATTCTATCCAACGAGGGGAGGATGATGAAGTTACCTCGTTCGAAACCAATAACTCAAGACTCATCCCTTTGCCGACTCATCCCTATGCCGACTCATCCCCTCTGTCGACTCATCCCCTCTGCCCTAAGTCGCGAACGACACATCATCTTCCACCGACTCATCTCCAATTGCAACCTACGACTTACCTTTTCCCCCTCAATCATATAACCGAGACACGAGATAAACCTTTTTCCATCAATCCTATAAGTGGCGACATTTCCAATAACTCGTGACCGATTCAAGTCCAGTATCGATGAGTCGCGAAGAAGAAGAAGCTCGTTACCGGTTCAATCCCTAAATCCCTAAGTATCGATAAGTCGTTGCGAGATTTCTGAGATTACTGAAGCATCATTGAAGCGTTACCGAGACAGTGATGAGTCGCGTAAAGGAATTGATTCGTCTTTGTTGAGTCGTTGCCGAGTTTCGTTAAGTCGGAGCCGAGTTAACCTGAAGTAACTGCATATTTTTTTTTAAATTGTGAGTTAATCCTAAGTCGTGAACGACTTATATTTTTGAGTCGCGAGAACTTGTACCGTGTTCAAATCTTGAGTCGCAAGTTTGAGTCGTTGTACTGTGTAGTTTTAAGTCGTGTACATATTGTGTTGTAATTTTTTTTAAGTCGTCTGTTGAGCCTATAAATAGGTAAGTCGTGTCATTTGTAAAGTTGTTGACTTTTGAATAAAATTTCCATTTGATTGCTTTGTGCTTTCTCTCAATTGGTAGTCGAGTGTGATCTCCTATCTCCACTTACGTCATTCGAGTGCGCTCGAATCCACGTTAGTTGAAGCCGATTCACGGAATCTTGTGCGCAAGATCAACGTCGAAGAATCGAAGATCCTTCATCACGGTATCGTGCGTGATCAACGTGTTAAGGATAGCTAGAATCCGGTATCTCTTGAGATCAACGGATTTGGCATTTCAGTATCATTCAATCCACCGATTGCTAATTCCATCGACATATCAAGTTTTGTTAATCCGCTGCGTCAACGAGTCCATCTGATTTAACTAAAATGGAATCTTTAAGTTTCCATACTCTCTTTAAGTGGTGAATGATAGTTGTATACGATAGGGGATGGTCGAGAAAAAATTCAACAAGGTCATCTCCCCAAACATCATTTCCTGCATTGATCACATTCACAGGTGAAGCCATGACTTTACCTTCTAAAACAAGCGGAATATCAATGGGCAGTAAAGGCTAGCGTTGCATGGTTTGGACTTGAAAAGGGAATTCCATGGAGAAGAGGGAGAAGGCAGAGAAGAGGTGTTAGGTCTAGGTAGAGAGGAGGGAACAGAAGCAACTAGAGAAGGCTGGACAGAAGTGAAGGGAGGCTCTGTGTTAGGGGGTTCAACTGGAGGAAGGACGATGGGAGACCGATGGAGAAGAAGGGGCAGGAGATTTGAAGTGATGGGCAGTGGGGAAGAGTGATGAGGGGGCCATGAAAAAGAAAAGATGCTTCTTTTAGTTTTTTTGATAATGATTAATAATTATTTACTAATTATTATTAATTAACTATAATAAATTATTAAATAAAAGACTAATTATTGATTATTTATAATAATTAGTAACTATAAATTATTAATTGATAATCATTAATTATAATAAATTACAAAAAATTTCAGTCTATTTTATTCAGCTATTTTTATTTAGCTATTTTATCCATTTATTTATAGTTATTTACTGTTATTTACAGTTATTTGTATTTTATTTATATCCATTTTACGTTAGAATTCAACCTGTAAATGCTAGTTTTTTATTCCTTTTTACACGAATAAAATAATAAAAGAGAACAATTCACTAATATGCACTAGGATATAATAACACTAAATTTATACAAATTGGACGTAAAATAAGAAGAACTGTAATAAAGAGAATATAGACTGAAATTAGCAAATTTGAGACATTTTTAAGCAAAGTTTATAACTGGAAGTTATAATTAAAAAGACAGAATATAAGAGAAATTATAACGTAGGTTATAATTAAGCAGAAATAACAGAATGAGGCTTATTTTAAAACTTAGAGTCAAGTTAATAACTAAATATAACAGAGATAACAGAAAAGACTTATTTTAAGACTTAGAATAAGTTAATAAGCAAACAGAGCAGAATTAACAGAAAAGGCTTATTTTAAAGACTTACACCAAGTCACTAAGCAAAGATAGAAGTAGGACCTATACTGACAGCATTCCCCTTCAGTCAGGAACTGATGGCCTCACAATAAATTAGATGCGGCTACAACACGCTTATGCTGAAGTATCGTAAATAAGTGGTCAATAGTTAGAAGCTCGAATCAGGGGTTTGGGCAAGGGGCTCAACTAGATTTTGTTTGTCAGGATCCACATCCGGTGGCATTTTCTGATTAGTTAGGAACTGATGGTCTCACAATAGATTAGGTGAGGCTGGAACACGCTTATATTGAAGTAATGGTAAATAAGAGGTCAAAAGATGGAGCAACAGATAGTGCGAGCCAACGGTGGTCATGCGTGCGACCTCGGTGCGGGATATAAGTCGCTACTGAGTTCCAAAGCGCTAAGCAGGCGCCTTTTGCTGTGGGACCCACCGGATGGGACTAGCTCAGAGTGGCACAATAGGGATAAAAAGCCGATCAAAGGGGTAGAATTAGGATTTCAGCCTAATCAAAGCAGCTATCTAAGACAAGTGCAAACAATCGAAAATGATCAGAACTATTTAAGCAAAGGAAACGATTAAACAATATTCTATTCCAGCTTTATCTTTTCCTTTATTTTATAGTAGAGCCGTTGTTAAGTCTATTATCTTTATCTTGCTTAAAAATACTAGTAATTACTTCCACTCACCAGACTTTTAGTCTGACCCACTCCTTTATTTTCCCCTTTCCCCCATAGGCCAGCAGAGGCAAGGACAGTAGATTTCCATCTTTCTTGGAGAGATATTCTTAGAGATTCTTCATGTACTCTTCTTTTCGGTTTTTATTTCATTTGGATTTCAATGTACTAGTACTTTTTGAGAGGGATGGTCATTTTTATGTAATCTGATGATGTGATTAAGATTGTTTTTTTCATGAGACAAGTACATTTGGTATTTTGAGACATATTTTGGTTATGACTTATTTATAAAGTTTTTAATTTTTAATGAGTTACCGTTTCTGCTGTTTTATTTATTTGTCTTGTGAATCTTAGTCTCTGTAACGTTTTTAGCTATATCTACAATGCATCACATCTTTTAATATGCCCTTTTGGATATATTAAGGGATGTTGGGTGTTTCATATTTTTGATATGGAAAATTTCCCCTGAGAGTCAGTGACAAGCAGCCTAACATTCCATCTTCCAAATCATCTCTATGCCTTTACTTTGATTTAAATTGATTCGTAGTGGTCTTCAGATAGGAATCACTGAAATCCGACCATGATTCCTTCGAACTAATCATGGATAAAAAATGTTAAGTAAATAGGGAATTATTCTTTAATTGATTAATTTCTTTATATAAAAATTTCTTCTATGGATATATATCTTACAAACATTCTTTTCAGTATATACAGAATCATTAAACCTCATTTATCAAATCCTTTGATTACTCAATTCCATTTTATTCGTTAAACCGCTGAAAATTGGAAAACCGATTATCGGTCACATTTTCACTTATCAATTTATATACATATATTTGTAAATAAAATTTGAAATAAATTTCCTATCGTTACTAATTATTTAAAATGATCATATTTGAATTATGAAACCACATAAATTAATATTAACAATTATTTATAGTAATTGCTATTATACTGATAAAGTGATATCGATTTTTTCTTATATTTTCAAATCAATTATATATCTTTGTAAAACTAATGGTTTGAATGATTATTAAATCATTAAATCTCATAAATCATTATTAAATATAAGGGCGTCGTTGATGATGTCTTAAATACATTTTATTTACAAAAATAAAATAATTGACATTATTTCATATTCTTGTTCAATTATAAAAATAAGTGCATGTATCCAGCTTTGTGTGCGTCATTTTACTATTATAGAGCTGGTTTTCGATAAAACAATTTTCGGTCATCTTATCGATTTTCGAGGAAATATTTTGTAAATGTCTATTCAAAATAAGATTACTATTATTTACTATCACTCAAATCAATATTATTTGTATTATCAACCTGTTATCCCATTTTTGGTCAAAACTGGAATATCAACAAATTGGCAAGGAATTATGGATATCAGGATTGGAGATCGGTTGGAATCAAGGCTACGATTGATATCGTCAAAATTTGGTTGAACTCCAATCGAGACGAAATTAATTGGAGATGATGATAAGGATTATGAAATGCTATGTTTCAAATTTCAGGTTAATCGGAGTTCATATGAAGTAGTTATGATCGATGCAAGGTAGGAAGGGTATGGCTGTTCGAACCCATCAAGGTGTTCGTTTCGAACCCATCAGGTTCGAATCGATCGAAGGCACACAAGGTTCGAATCGATGCACTTCGTATCGATTGGTATGGGTTCGGCTCTGTGAAGTTCGCATCAGGTGTTGGTTTGACTCGATCATGTTCGAATCGGTCAGAAGGACAGGTGGACTTCGACTCGATCACAGCATGGATCTCCTTCGTATCCATAAGGTGTACACAGGTTAGTTCGTATCGAAGGTGGTTCAAAATGATCACAACTCGTATCGATCAAAGGGAATGTAAGTTGCTTCAAATCCATTCAAGGGTTCTGTTGATACAAAGAAAGCGTTCGAAGAGGATACACAGGGAGTCGACTTCATGGATTCGAAGGAGATAGATTCAAAGGAGATGGATTCGAAGGAGATGGATTCGAAGTATGGGTTCGAACCAGGCAGAACACACGAAGCTTTGAACTTGAATCGATCATATCTTCCAAACCGTTGATCCAAATGCAATGAAATTTTTACCGGAGCTTACATACATGTTGAAGAATGTTCTCACCAAATTTCAGCTCAATTGGATGATTTCTTGATCGATTCGAACCTTACTTCGAATCGATCCCAAGGTGGGCCTGGACCTCCAGATTTCGGGCAAGTGGGCCCCCTCACGTGCCTGAAGCGGTCTTCCCGGATTTTAGGAGAAATATCAGCCTCCTACGCTTATAAATAGAGCCCCTAGTCATTCAGAAAAGGGGTCGGAGAATTTAGAGAGAGAAAGCACACTCGGACGCTGCCAGAATCATTCCACATCATCATTGCTGCTATTTATTTCAAGTTTTGGACTTTGTAACTGCTGTAATCATTTGTAATCATCAAGGATAATCAATAAAAGGATAAAAACTTTGGAGTGGACGTAGGCCGGAGATAGCCGAACCACTATAAAACTTGTGTCTCTGTTCTTTACTTTGGGATTGCTGTTTAATATTTGCTGAGATCTGGGATTTGTGTTTGAATATTATTGATTTGTATTCATATACTGGTGCTTTCATGGTATTCGGGGTTTGTGACCAATTTTGGCGCAAACACTTTGGTGCTTTCACTGAGAACGACTAGCTCCCGCCACATCTGATTTGAAAGTTGGATTTGAAGATTTTAAAGTGTTTGGATTCAAGGACAATGACTAGGCAAAGTAGTAGAAGGAAAAGGGCTGAGAGAAGCCAACAGGAAGGAAGTCAACAAGCATCCTCTGGAGCCGGGGAAGGACAGGCTTCAATCTACATAACCCGGGATGAAATGGAGGCTATGGAAAATTCTTTGCAAGAAAGATTGTTGAAGAGCCAACAGGAAATGATGCAGACTTTCTTTGAGCAAATAAGAGCTGCAGGGATGCAGAATTTAGGAACAACTACAGCCGCTGTGGATGCAGGACAGGGAACTAGGGTCGTGGAACCCAATGGACGACGAGATACGGAGCCAGAAGGTAATCGACAAGGGCTTGGGGGCAGCCCCACGGGATCCAACACAGGAGGACCTCTGGAAGGGATTCAACAAGCCAGGGCTAATGTTGCTGCTAGTGAACCACACGAGGAATATGTACCAGAGTTCCCTAGGGGGCATGGGGGGCAACCCCCAACAGACAATACCGGATTAGTAGAAATCATCAGAAGAACTGTGCGGGGAGGTTTGACCAACGGAGACTTGGAAGGAGTGAATAGGAGTCCATTTTCTCGGGAAATAAGGATGGCTCAGAATCCACCTAAGTTTAAGCTACCAAGCGTGGAGGTTTATGATGGAAAGGCAGACCCAACTGATCACTTGATGAGGTACACCAGACACATGGAGGTGTTGGGGGCATCGGAGGAAGTGATGGCCCGATGTTTTCCTTTATATTTGACGGACTTAGCTGCAATGTGGTTTAGGCAGCTGGGTGAAGGATCTATCAGGACTTGGAGGGAATTGGTGGAAAATTTTTTGGGACAGTTTCGGGTTCACGTCAAGAGGCCGAAGAATGTGATGACATTGACATCGGTGAAGCAAAGGATTGATGAATCGCTTAGAGCTTTTCTAACTCGATTCAGTGCGGTAGTCGCTTTGGTGGATCGGCCTGATCCATCGATGGCTTTAATGGCGGCGGTATCAGGAGTCAGGGAGGACTCGAATTTCAAAGTATCTCTGATACGAGACCCCCCACAGGATCTCGACGAATTCTTTCACGAGGCAGAAAGGTTCCTTCGGCAGGAAGATGCGAGTGCGGATTTAAAGGTGCAAAGGGTTAATGCCACTCAGGATGTAGGACCATCCAGGAAAGGTTTGGATAAAGACAAAGGGAAAAGGAAGTTGGACGATGATTCTGGAAACGCTAAGAAGCGATGGAAGGATCCAAAGTTTTCCACATACACGGGATTGAACGAGACGCTGGAGCGGATATATCTGGATACTCGGAATCGCCTTCCTTACCGGAGGCCGGCTAAGAGAGAACCATCAGAACGGGAAAGGACATCAGGAAGGCACTGCCTCTTCCACGATTTAGATGGACACGATACCAACAGCTGCAGGCACTTAAAGGATATAATCGAGGAGCATGTAAGGAATGGACAGTTACATCAATATGTCGGCACTCGGAATGCAACGGTGGAGCAGGAGCAGCCACCGACAACCTCACGTCGTGATGATGTGACGCCCAGGGATGATGGTCGATTGATCATCCACTGATCAGGATAATGTGAAATAAGTAGCGAACTACTAGCAAGCAACTAAGTCATTTACACATGCATGGGGACGGAGATAGCCCCTAGGCATGCTCTGAATGACGATAAACTGCGATGGTGTGGTTTGTGAAATTTATCTTCTGCTTTTTTGATTGGACACTGCTTTTCTCTTTGGATTTGGTTTTGGAGTTCGGATCGACCTCCTGGTTTTGCTTTCTTTTGATTTAGATTTTTCTTTGAATGATTGTTTTCGGTTGTGGATGCTGGTTTGGTTTTCTGGTTTTGGATTTGGATTTTTGGGTTTGAATGTTGGATTGAATTTTGATTGGATTTTCATCTGGTTTTTGATAAACGGTCGTCGGGTATGGATTATGCCTGGCAAGGGGTGAGTCACTTTGCTCGAACGTGGTAAACTGACTCATTCAGGTCGTCGAGTATGGACTATGCTCGGCAAGGGTCCGGAGTGACCAGGATTCGGCCTAGGACTTAGGCCCCATATCATCGATTATTGTTTCAGATCGTTGAGTATGGACTATGCTCAACAAGGGTCCGGAGAGACCAGGATTCGGCTTAGGATTTAAGCCACGGCATAGCTCAACGTCCAGGGACACTGGACCACGGTCGTCAGGTGTGAATTACGCTTAGCAAGAACCCGGATAGGTTATGGATTCGGATATCGACCCGGAGAGGTGCTGGATTCGGTTATTGGCTATTGGATAAGGATGGATTGGGACTCGGTTGTCGAGTTCGGACGGATATGGAATATGGCTATGGACTTTGGGTATTGGATTCGGAACTATTCAAAACACGCCTTGTTATCACAAGGCATGTTTTGGGGGGCAAAGTGCTATCCCATTTTTGGTCAAAACTGGAATATCAACAAATTGGCAAGGAATTATGGATATCAGGATTGGAGATCGGTTGGAATCAAGGCTACGATTGATATCGTCAAAATTTGGTTGAACTCCAATCGAGACGAAATTAATTGGAGATGATGATAAGGATTAGGAAAGGCTATATTTCAAATTTCAGGTTAATCGGAGTTCATATGAAGGAGTTATGATCGATGCAAGGTAGGAAGGGTATGGCTGTTCGAACCCATCAAGGTGTTCGTTTCGAACCCATCAGGTTCGAATCGATCGAAGGCACACAAGGTTCGAATCGATGCACTTCGTATCGATTGGTATGGGTTCGGCTCTGTGAAGTTCGCATCAGGTGTTGGTTTGACTCGATCGTGTTCGAATCGGTCAGAAGGACAGGTGGACTTCGACTCGATCACAGCATGGATCTCCTTCGTATCCATAAGGTGTACACAGGTTAGTTCGTATCGAAGGTGGTTCGAAACGATCACAACTCGTATCGATCAAAGGGAATGTAAGTTGCTTCGAATCCATTCAAGGGTTCTGTCGATACGAAGAAAGCGTTCGAAGAGGATATGCAGGGAGTCGACTTCATGGATTCGAAGGAGATAGATTCAAAGGAGATGGATTCGAAGGAGATGGATTCGAAGTATGGGTTCGAACCAGGCAGAACACACGAAGCTTTGAACTTGAATCGATCATATCTTCTAAACCGTTGATCCAAATGCAATGAAATTTTTACAGGAGCTTACATACATGTTGAAGAATGTTCTCACCAAATTTCAGCTCAATTGGATGATTTCTTGATCGATTCGAACCTTACTTCGAATCGATCCCAAGGTGGGTCCGGACCTCCAGATTTCGGGCAAGTGGGCCCCCTCACGTGCCTGAAGCGGTCTTCCCGGATTTTAGGAGAAATATCAGCCTCCTACACTTATAAATAGAGCCCTAGGTCATTCAGAAAAGGGGTCGAAGAATTTAGAGAGAGAAAGCACGCTCGGACGCTGCCAGAATCATTCCACATGATCATTGCTGCTATTTATTTCAAGTTTTGGACTTTGTAACTGCTGTAATCATTTGTAATCATCAAGGATAATCAATAAAAGGATAAAAACTTTGGAGTGGACGTAGGCCGGAGATAGCCGAACCACTATAAAACTTGTGTCTCTGTTCTTTACTTTGGGATTGCTGTTTAATATTTGCTGAGATCTGGGATTTGTGTTTCAATATTATTGATTTGTATTCATATACTGGTGCTTTCACGGTATTCGGGGTTTGTGACCAATTTTGACGCAAACACAACCTTTATTTGAATAATTTTTTTTAAAAAAATTATTTATCAAAGTCATCAATTTGCGGATCGTTACAAACTTCCCTTTAAAAGAATTTCGTCCCCTAAATTACCCAAAACAAAAACCCAATAGTTTGCCCAAAATATTTACCTTTAAACCTATACCTTTATGATGTATATAGATCACCCGTAATATTTGATTCGATATACTATTAGAATTTACAACTTTTCTTCCGAATTAGCATTGATCCCCCTATCCTCTAGTGCAGACTCTGATTAGGCTTTTTGATAAGAAATTTTTGCTTTTCCTTGCATAGCTCTTAACTACGATAGAAAACTCATGTCACGACCTGAATTTCAGCGTTCGAAAATCGACACCCGTACTTCACTTGTACTCGAATGTCGTAGATTCAACCGTTGAAATCCGATTCGTGCCGGAGCTTATAACAAATTAAGTAAAAACAACGCAATGGAAAAAAACCGAATATCATATATCTCCAATGAATACAATATCCAAATATGATACAACATTGAACACCAACATATATCGGAGCACAAATACAATACTACAGCGGAAAAACAGCGGAATATGATAACATAACATGAACTTGAACCACCAAGTGTGAAATCCAATATCTAAATCTCCATCTCCATAGCTCTAATCTAAAGATAGCTCAAACCCCCAACCAAGTCGTATTAAACAAGGTTGGTTGTCGATGCGATCACCAAGATCCAAAGATTTCAAAGAATTCCAAACGGGAAGCTGATGGCCGTCAAATCTATACCGATTATTTGATTATCTGAAAATCTCAACTCTAGGCTACCTATGTGGAAAATTATGGGCACCCAGAGTTTAGAAAGGGAACAATAAACTCCAGGTCAGTCATGGGACTGGTGTGAGCAAACAAAAACAGTTTACTTTGAATAAAAACAAACAAAAGAATTAAAAAATAAATCTGCAATGCTTTTTTTTGAAAATGAAACTACCATAAGGCCTTTGAAATGACCCGCAAATCCGTACCCCTTGAGTTAACACTATTCTACAACAATCAATTCAAGTTGTACAGAAATACGAACCATTTGGGTCAAAAAAGAAGAGGTAGAAGGAGAAAATAGAAAACAACAGCAGAATCTAACCATCGCAGTGGAATAAAATATAATAGATAATAAATAATCTTTACTCAAACATCAAATATCTCTGTTTATATATTACATCATCAGAGTGCATCAATAACAGCTCAACATCAATATCATACAATGGATACACAACAACTCAACACAGCGGAATATATATAACAAGTACGAATGTACGTATCGTCATCCAGCTCGTCTCCTGAACTCCACAGCATCATATCCTGTATCCTATAATACTCGGTCTGACCCGAGCATTACAGTTAAATAACACCCGAGTCAGTCTGGAATACCAGCGTGAGAAAATCACACCCAATTGATTATTAAAGTTTCAAAACTCATTTGAAAACAAAAGCATCTCGTAAGACCACGCCACAAATAAACATGTCGGGTTTTTACCTTACGATAGCTAAAACATTTTTATTAAAGTCCTCTGATATTATAATAGTGTCTATAGAAAGTAAAATATGATCTAGCTGAAATGCTTGCATCTCACGTTTCAGCAATAGTTGGGCACAATCAAAACCATACGGATGCGTATGGAAAATGGATTCCAATTAATGGCTAGGCACTGGGGTACCACCTGTCACAGTACCTGGTCTAGATCAGCGTACCGAGGAGCCACCCTAACTCCCCTGCAACACAAGACCGGAACCATCCCTTACTGGACAGTCCCGCGCAAGATCACCCCGCGGTTGGGATCAGCAACCGCCCACTAAGCCGAAATAAAAGGGACATCTAGACAGGGATGACCTCACCCTCCAGTGGGGGCTACCCATGAAGCCTTGCTGCATATCCCCTGATTTTCAGCCATTCCCATTTGATGAGGCTTGAGGCTAAGCGTTACCTTTTTAGAATATATTCCTTAGAATGCCCATCGTCCACCTGACGATGTTTCACAAGCGTTCATCCATACAAGTCCGTCCCGGGTTCGAATGGAACCGAAGGCACTATTCCTACTACATCCATTTTGGAAATATCCTCAGGATTAGTAGCGACTAGCCCTTGCACTTTACTGCTCCATCTTCGATTCCAAACTCGTTTTCTACGAAACGTGTAAACTGGATCAAAGTGGTTTTCGAGACATTAATCTCGATCCCGGTCTCTTCGAAACGATCAACACATTTGGCCAATATTGGTAGTCGGTTATTTAACAATCAATTAATATTCACAAACAACCATCAACCAATAATTTTCCAAATTATTTATTAATCCCAAAAATATCTTCACAAGATATATTTATATTTTCAATCCTTTGAAAACAGTTTCAAAACCATCTTTCTTTTCAGAATAAACTTTCCCAAATATTTTTTATCTCCTCTGAAATTACCAAGCACAACACTAGATTTTAAAAATAATTTTACAACACTTTACTTTGAATATAAAATTTTAAAACATTTAACTTAAAACCACTTCAATAATATGTTAAAAATACATACTATCTGAATATTTGAAAATAAAGTTACTTAATAAAATATAAAACTAGGTTTTCACCCTTTAAGACAAAATACTAAGTCGCTCTTTAAATAATTACTACTATAATAGATTTGATAAAATACTTACTTTAGAATTTAAATACTAGAAATAATAAATTTTCCCAAAACTTGCTTTTTCTTTTAAAAAAAACAACTTTAAAACCTTTAACTTATATTTAAAAATTTACTTTGAGAACGTACTTGGTTATTCAAGGAGAATTTCCAACTTCAATCAATTGAATCAATTTTCCAAATTGATTTCCAATTTACTCCATTTGGAATAAATATCTTTACTTTCTTAATTCATTTCAAAGTTCGTAAATTTTGGTCTTTATTATTATTATTATTATTTTCCGTTTGATTTTGAATCTTTTTAACTGAAATATACGAATTTCAGTTTTTCCCAATTTCTTCTTTATTCTTTTCAATAATTTAAATCTTAAATTTAAAATAAAAGCTTTGCTCTATTAATTAATAACACTGAAGTTTAAAATTCATTAACTTTCTGTTTATTCAAATTTCCTTTCTATACTCAAGATTCATTTATTAGAGTCTTAAAGTTACTTTATTTCTTTTCCAATTCACTTTTAAATTTATTCAAATTTCTATAATTATTTTACTTACAAATTCACTTCTTCATTTTCTTTCCAAAATTCAATTTATATATATATTTAGTAATTCATCATACCCAATAAATTTACAATCAACTGTAGCATTCAATATTTCAATATAATCCATCATAGAATATCAGCCAATCATAACAAAGGATATTAAATAATTTATATAAATGTTGAGAGGTCCAGATGGATCCCTGCAACCTGTTTTTCCTGCATCCATAGATGTTAGCACAACATAATACACCAATTTAAAAATATCATACTATATCACATCAATCAATTCAATCATCCAACAATTATTTAAATTTAGTCATTTAAATTTAAATTTAACCGAGTGAGATTAACTCACCTTTGACCTTTACTTTGCAACCCAATCCATCTCGCTTGTTTTCTCGATTTATAGACCTTGTATAAATAATTTATACAATTTATTAATATTCGAACAGATTGAACAATTAAATTCCATTGATATAAATTTTATTTTATCTAATTAACTTTAACTTCAAACAAATCTTCTTTTAATAAAATACTTGAACTAATTTTTCTCTACCCACATCCTTTTAATAACTTTATTTAACTAAAAATTTGATATTAAACAAATTTATTTCCACAATACATTATCATTCCAAATCGAAACTATATATTATTTTCTACTTATAATTTATTTCCTTTTACACTACTGCAACAGACAGTCTTTTTTTTCTTTCTTACTGTAATTATATATATATTATATATAAATCAAAGAGAAAAATACCTCACAGCTTCCCTTGTTTTTCCAACTCAGAAAACATGGTTTTACTTTTCGATAATCCTTCCATGCTGTCATACATTTTTCTGGTATGCTCGCTTTAAAATCGGGGACTTAAAAGTTGATTCAGCTTTCACTTTCCACTCCTCAAACCACCAGAACCTCTTCGATTGAGCTGCTCGACTATCCACAGACCAGCGCCGCGAATTCCCCCTTCCCACGAAACGCCACGACTCGCACTCGCCAATACTCTTCTTCGAGAAGCTAACTCCAACACACGAACAAATACCAACCTCAAACTCCTCACCGTTGATCAACCCAGTGAGGCATCAAACCCTAGTTCAAACAACACTTTCGAACAGAGGGTAGGAGTGATTGATAAGGTGAATTGAAGATGAGGGGAGACTTGCGATTACGAGACGAAATCGATTTCGATTCCGTCTGGAGAAATTTATTTTCGACTTCGAATTGGAAAAAGCGGCCATAGATTGTTTAACGAAAAAGGTTTCGTCTTTGAACGGAAAGAAAAGAAAAACAACGACTTGGTTGGTTTGAAGGAGATGAAAAAAACGAAGGAGCAATCTCGTCTCCCATTTCAATTTTTAGAGATCAGCTTATTGATTTTGAGAGAGGAATAGGGTGAAGAAAGAGTCGAACTGATTTAAGGTGAAAATGAAGAGGAGAGGATTGCGTGAGATATTAGAATGAAGAGAAACGGCTTGCTTCAGAAGATTGTCGGCTACAGTACTTCGAATGTGAAAGGGAAAAGTTATGATGGGAAAGAATGTAGGCTGATGTTGACCAATATAAATATAAATTTAAGTTGAATTCGATATAGATTTCAACGCGTCTACTTATCGCACGCTCACACACCAACTCCGATCAATACGAAATTTGAAGTCCGATAATAATTCAATATTACGGATCCAATGGCACTGTTTTCATCGAATTCTGAGACTGTGCCTCGGAAGGGTATTTTTAAATTCAATTTAACGATGGAATTTCAAAACTGAAAAAATCACTGTTAAGTTTAAATTTTAAAACTTCTATTATCTTCAATACTATCAATATAAATTTTACGAACCTTCAAATTATTTTTAACAGGCTTAAAATTCTAGATTCAACATTTTACCCAACTTCAAATTATTTAATTCAACAGTTTAATTATCAAATAAATAATGATATTTGAATTCAAATTAAAATTAGCTTTTAAATATTTAAAATCAGTTAAATATTCTGATTTCAAATGCTTAAAAATTTCGGGTCGTCACAGCCTTCCGCCGCACACACATGCAAATGCAGAATTGGAGGAGATTTCTCCTTGTGATAGTCAAACATGCTTGATACGTAAAATTCTTTTGATGTTATTATTAGTGCATTGTGCAGAAAACCTGTCAAAAATATAATATTAATCCTAGCCAGCACACAACCATTATTGTATGCCTACTATAGCTACCATGTTCAATAGCAGGTTACCGCCACATTTCATAGCAGGTTATACAACTAAAACCGTACAGGGCGCGTATTGTTTATTTGGATTTCCAACAAATGGTCGGCTAAGGAACTTCCAGGGCCACATGGGTACACCTCTGGAGGGATGCCTCGAGAACTTAACCAGCTCTCTTCCAACACAAGGCCGGTTACCTCTATAACTAGGTAACTACTACACGAGCATGGCATCCCCCGATCGTTAGCGACCTTTATCCGAGAGGTCTCAACCACAAAGAAACAACCACAAAGTAATAAATTTGCAGTAACCACATAGGTTAAATATCTGGGCTCCATACCATGATACCACCCTTTTCCAGAAGGGAATGGACATACCCTGAATGACGCGACCCTCATAACCATGCCGCATCTTTCCTATTTCGACCATTTCCAGGGTGTGAGGTCCTGATGCAGTCTCGTCCACAAAGCTATGCTTTACAAAAAATCCATGCTTTGATCAATAAATGATTAGCAGCACTTCGTATGCCACATTACCAAATTGGGAATGCATCACTGGTAACCATCAACTACATAACCTCTAAGCTCATACGTCTCAGAGAAGGGTGTTAAGCTAAGAGAATAAATTCTCTGCCACCAAATATAAATGTATTTGATAGAAACCAGCTTTATATCCCAAAGTGTAACGTCAAACACACATCCATACAAGTCTGTTCTGGGTTCAAACAAAATCGAAGGCACTTCATAAAGAAGCCCTTGCAAATTCAGATAATCTCTAATCACGTCCGGACTCCCCATCACAAAGAGAATATAGATCTCTATACCGGGGATCAGCCGATGCAGAGACATTCGATAGGTAATCCTTTCGCTTTCGATCTGGTCTTCACCACCGGTCTTCAATTTCAATCCATAACGTTGTATCATTATTCGAAATGAGTTTTATGACACAAAGTCCTCTCCCGGCTAAACCGAATAATGAGCGCTTCGTTTTAAAAAGCATATGGATATATGAGATCTTTGTTAAGTCACAAGTTAAAGCTCAAAACCTTTCTTCAAATGGTTTAAACAAATTACCATTTCTAATTTTTTAAACAAAAGATTCATTTCACAAAGTTCACCAATCTTTCACAAAGATTCATTCCTAGCTTTCAAAACTATTTTAATTCCAAATCTTTTATACAAAAGATACACCTTTAAGATCCTGTTCAATTTGAAAATAAAGGTCAACAATCTTTCACAAAGATTCATTCATAGCTTTCAAAACTATTTTCATTTTAAAACTTGAAATCCTTTTCAACACAAATTGGAAATCCTTTCTTTATATGAAAGCTATTATTATTTGAAAAACAATCCTTTTCGTTTCAGAAAAATCCGATCAAATATGCACAAGTTATATTTTTAAAGTATAAACCTAGGTTAAATTCAAATTCCTAAAATAATAAATTTAAAATACTTTAAAGATGTTTTAAAATCCATATATATATATATATATATATATATTATATAACTTGTATAAACCTTTTAAACCAAATTTCCAAAACAATTTCAAAACTTAAACAAGATATATTATATTCAAACTAAATTTCAATTTCAAACTTTCTTTTTCAAAAGCTTTTCATATTCAACCCAAATTCCATTTCCAAAACCCTTTGGATTCAAATACATCTTTTAAAATCATTACATCATTTGAATAAAATAATATTAAATTCAAATTATCTGCGACTTAACCGATTTCCCGTGAAATCCATATTTGTGTGTGTATAGTGTAGTCCAGGGGTTTTACACAATAGTGCAACATCATCAATCATCACAATCCAAACACAGCAACATCAATAAGCGGTATAATCCTATAACGCTTATCTTCATTCATAGATTCATAGATAAATAATATACATTTATCATAGATAAATAAATTATATTCATCATAGATAAATAAATTACGTTCATCATAGCTCAAATCAAAATAGGGCATCACACATCAGGGTTATCAAACAATTCAAAGCATTTAATACAATCCAAATAACCATAAATAAGATTAATTAATCATCTGATTAATTTAATCAGATTAATTACTTATGAATAAATTACTAATCCTGGTTAAGTAACATTAATTAATTACAAAACATAATCATTAATTAACCTTTAATCATTTATTAATTAACCCTTAATAATAAATTAATTAACCTTTCATTATTAATTAATCAACCTTAATTAATAAATTAATCAAACTTTTATCATTAAATAATCAACCCCAAATGATTAATCATCCTTTAATTAATCACATTAATTTATTAACCCCTAATTAATTACTTTTAACCAATACTTAATTAACCTTAATAATGTAATTAATTAACCTTAATCATGAAATTAATTATCCTTAATTATCCAAACAACCATAAGTAATTATCTTTTCATTAATCACTTACTTATCATTAAAATCTTTAATTAACAATCTTTGTAATTAATTATCATTAACACAAAATTTAACTTAAGAAATTTAAGTCAACTAATGATTCAAAAACATTTCTTTTAATTAATCTTTAACTTCATTATTGATTTAAAATAATTTAAGAATTAATTTACAAATGGTGATCACATAATTAAATAAATCTTAATTACTTCTTTACTAACTTTAAACTTGAAACAAAACAATTATTTAAACTTAGAAACATTTGTAAAACCCAATTCCTTTGTTTTTAAACCCGAAACACATTTATTTTAAAATTTTGAAACCTGCTACTTAATCAAAATTTAATTCGAGACAATCATTCAAAACTCCCGAGCAAAGACACAAGACACTCGCGCTTTATCCCAGTTCGAGTCACAGACTAGTATTCACGAGAATTCCCCAAGCCAACCGCTTCTCCTTCACGCTATTGAATGTCAACATGTACGAATGTACACCGTGCATGTGCACGACGGTCTAGCACGACGCCGACCATCTCTCCGACCCTCACCAACCTGCAAACGACCTTGACAAATAACTCGACCAAACAGAACGACGAAGTCGAAGGCCAAACAAAATCGAGTAACTCGATTCAAGCTAGAATCCATACCAGATTGGAAATCCCTCGCTGGCTGTCACCTCCGACCTCCAGTATGCACGCCGTTCAACCGATAGTCGCGCCACAATATCCCCCTCTGATTCCCTCCTATGCGGCTCATCTCGATGTATCGCCGTCACCGCAAAAAACACAACAACCATCACTCCCAAATCGATACATCGAACCCTAGTTTGCCACATTCCGGCCACCAAGTCATCAAATAAACCCCTTACTATTTTTCTCGTGACCATCAGATCACCCTCTTCCTCCAGCCATGATCATGACGCGTATAAGCTTGCCGATCGACGATAATCGATCATAATACACATTCTGATCAACTCAAGTTTTCTCGTGAATTTCATGCTTAAAATTCTCGAAACAATTACCAATAATCAAAAAATTTCAATACAAATCTAGTTGTGTAATCAAAAACTAAAATTTAGATAATCAATTTTTTTGACATTTATATGATCTTCACTGTTAATTCTATATTTTGAATTAATCCAATATACATACTTAAATTTATTTATTTTAAATTAGTATTACATTGTTAGGATCAATTTTTGTTTAAAGATCATTACCTAAAACAAATTGAGGAAGGAGGATTTGAATTTATTATGATTTTGTCTGTTAATAATTAAACAGAAAGATAACTGCCAGTAACAAACATGCGTACATATATCCTTATATAGATGTATGCATACATACAACACATTTCATTTTTACGAACACATTTTCAAATCAACTTCATCACAAGCATAAAAATCAAGAGATTTTGGTTTTTTTAAAAAAAAAACAGTTTTGTTCACTTGAGAGATGAAGACAAAGGACCAAGAATTGGATCCTAACTTTGATTTAAAACTGGAATTTGTTCTTGATTTACATCTATACTTGATTGTCGAGTAGAAATGATCTTGTACTTGATGTTTTTGAAGCTGCCTTTTATTTTGATTCCAGGTTGGTGCTGAGATGATTTCTTTTCCATTGTTTCCAGGTTGAAGTTTTTGCGTCAGGTTTTATTTGATTTCTTTTTCAAATTTTTCTGGTTTGATTTGTTTCCAAGCTGAAGTTTAGTTTGATTTTCATTTTCTAGGTTTACGATTTGAGGTTGAAAGCTTTTCAGGTTTTTAAGATTTTGATTTTGTTGTTTACTTTTGTTCTTCTGGTTTTTAGTTTTGATAAAGGGAAAGTAGATGAAGAAAATCTTTTCTTTCTTTGATTTCAGGTTTTCAGATTTGAGATGAATGGAAGATAATATAGCCTGGTTACTTCTTTAATTCACACTATTCATGTCTTTTAAATTTTAATAATATTTTGTTTTGCCACTTGTTCTTATATGTTACACTTGTTATTTTGCTCATGTAATTAGTTACACTTGTAATTCTATATCCTACTTATTAAACATTTGTCAAAAACCATTAAATTTATGTTTAAATCCTTTTCTCTAAATTAATTTACAAATTATGTTTTAAACCTTGTTTATAATTAATTTATAACTTTGTTATGAATCCTTACTTTATTATAATTATGTAATATGTTTTATATTTTCAATATATATATATATATATATATATATATATATATATATCAAAGCTCAACATTTATTTACCAACTATATTTATTTTCAAGTATATAAAAGAAAAGTACTCTAAATCTTTAATTAAATCTCACTTTACATTTTTACAAACCAATTTTAGATATATATGTATGTCTTTATATTTTATTCATACCTTTTCTATATTAATAAGAAAATTGATTTGAAATCAAATTATCCATTACACATAAATAATCATATATATATATTTGTTCCTAAAAACATAGAATTCTAAATCCAATTTTATTTCCAATATATTTATTTTTGAATCTCAAACCAAATTCTATTTTACTATATATTTTATTAAGAATTCCCCGATTAAAAATTTTTTTACAAATTTTTTTCTTTAATTCTTTTAATCCAAATTTTACTTTCACAATCTACTATATGGATTTATTCCCAAAAATTCAAATAATTCTCAATTAATTCACAAATAAATCCAAAATTATATTAATTACTAATTTATTTTGGCCTAAAAACTGGAATGTTACAGATTCCCCGTTAAGAAAAGTTTGTGCCCGATATTTGCTAGACAGGAAGGCAACAAACAACAGATGGACACACAAAGATAGCGAAACAATTTTCCAGATCAAACTGAATAGCTATTCTACATTTGGCTTACCAAATCAGAATATCATTAATAAATATGAGAAAGAACTCATTTAACACTTTACAGAATACTCGGGTCATCAGATCTACGAAATAAGCAGGAGCACCAGTTAGTGTGAAGGGACAACTAACCGTTCGTAGAATATATCCGGACCAAAAAGAACAGACAAACAGATACATTTTTTTCCATACTTCTCAAACACTCGGTATAGATTCCAAGCTCAGGTCAGAGTATCTCAATATATACACTTGCTTGTCCCTCTTCGAACTTGGATCCACACAAGAGATCACAACAAAATTCCAAATTTGGTTTTGATCGAAATCATTTTATCGATACAAATTAATCTATTTTATTCATCAGTTTATTTTAAATAGAATTTCAAATTCATTAAAGCTAAGAATGATAGAAATTGATGGAAAGAATAAAAAACAGGAATTTATCTACACGATTTGTTGAGCCATCACCACACTGAGGCTTTTTTGTGGAGCTGCCACGAAACCATCAAAGAATTTGATATCGAATGATGATCAAAAGAGATTGATAAGAAAAGATTATTTCCTTATTGTCGTAGGGTATCGAAGATTTGTAGTGGTACTCCCCTGTCCCCTATCTCGTCCTCTTCTCACACTCATACTCACTATCAGTGGATAGTAAGGGAATTTACTAAGGCATTTAGACGGATATCTTAGGGATATACTCATTCTAGGGTATACTTCACCCTATCTATAATGAGTTACCTAACATGTTATACTCCTGAGCTAAAGTTCTTACTCAACCTTTAGCTCTGATACCAAATGTGACGATCTAGGCCTTCGTCCGTCCTGCAGCAGAAACCCTTCGCTGTGGTACACATTGGTACCTCGCATTCGCTTTTACGACCGACCTCTCGACCCCCCTAACCGGTAAGCCAACCCCTCCTTGGGGACATGTAGGGGGTAAGAAACTCCCGTTCACCACCAAACGTAAAGCAAGAACCCCCTGTCATGCTGAGCTTGTAGGAAATGCGATCCATAACATCGTATCATTATTCAGAATGGGTTTTATGACACAAAGTCCTCTCCTAGCTAAATCGAATAATGAGTGCTTCATTTTAAAAAGCATATGGATATATTGGATCTTAGTCAAGTCACAATTTAAAGCCCAAATCCTTTCTTCAAATGGTTTAAACAAATTAGCATTTCTAATTTTTTAAACAAAAAGATTCATTTCACAAAGTTCACTAATCTTTTACAAAGATTCATTCATAGCTTTCAAAACTATTTCAATTCCAAATCTTTTATACAAAAGATATACCTTTAAGATCCTCTTCAATTTGAAAAAAAAGTTCAACAATCTTTCACAAAAATTCATTCATAGCTTTCAAAACTATTTTCATTTCAAAACTTGAAATCCTCTTCAACATAATTTGGAAATCCTTTCTTTATATGAAAGCTATTATTATTTGAAAAACAATCCTTTTCGTTTTGGAAAAATCCGATCAAATATGCACTAGTTATATTTTTAAAGTATAAACTTAGGTTAAATTCAAATTCCCAAAATAATACATTTAAAATACTTTAAAGATGTTTTTAAATCCATATATATATATTATATAACTTGTATAAACCTTTCAAACCAAATTTCCAAAACAATTTCAAAACTTAAACAAGATATATTATATTCAAACTAAATTTCAATTTCAAACTTTCTTTTCCAAAAGTTTTTCATATTCAACCCAAATTCCATTTCCAAACCCTTTAGATTCAAACTTCATCTTTTAAAACCATACATCATTTGAATAATATAATATTAAATTCAAATTATCTGTGACTTAACCGATTTCTCGTGAAATCTATATTTGTGTGTGTATAGTGTAGTCCAGGGGTATTACACAATAGTGCAACATCATCAATCGTCACAATCCAAACATAACAATATCGATAAGCGGTATAATCCTACAACGCTTATCTTCATTCACAGATTCACAAATAAATAATATAAATTTATCACAGATAAATAAATTATATTCATCACTGATAAATAAATTACATTCATCACAGCTCAAATTAAAACAGAGCATCACATATCAGGGATATCAAACAATTCAAAGCATTTAATACAATCCAAACAACCATAAGTAAGATTAATTACTCATCTGATTAATTTAATCATATTAACTACTTATGAATAAATTACTAATCCTGGTTAATTAACATTGATTAATTAGAAACCATAATCATTAATTAACCTGTAATCATTTATTAATTAACCCTTAATAATAAATTAATTAACCTTTAATTATTAATTAATCAACCTTAATTAATAAACTAATCAACCTTTTATCATTAAATAATTAACCCCTAATTATTCAATTATCCTTTCATTAATCACATTAATTTATTAACCCCTAATTAATTAATTTTAACCAATACTTAATTAACCTTAGTTATGTAATTAATTAACCTTAATCATGAAATTAATTATCCTTAATTATCCAAACAACCATAAGTAATTATCTTTTCATTAATCACTTACATATCATTAAAATCTTTAATTACAAATATTTAATAATTATTAACACGAAATTTAAGTTAAGAAATTTAATTCAATTAATGATTCAAAAACATTTCTTTTAATTAACTCTTTAACTTCATTATTGAATTAAAATAATTTAAGAATTAATTTACAAATAGTGATCACATGATTATATAAAACTTAATTACTTCTTTACTAACTTTAAGCTTGAATCAAAACAATTATTTAAAATCTATTAACTTTAAATATATTTTAAAACTTTGTTAAATATTAATTTTTGAAAACTAATTATTTTCCATATCTTTAAAACTTGTTTTTACTTTGCCGTTAAACTTAGAAACAATTGTAAAACCCAATTCCTTTGTTTTTAAACCTGAAACACATTTCTTTTAAAATTTTGAAGCCTGCTGCTTAATCAAAATTTAACCAGAGACAATCATTCAAAACTCCCGAGCAAAGACGCAAGACACTCGCGTTTTATCCTACTTCAAGTCACACACTGGTATTCACGGGAATGCCCCGAGCCACCTGCTTCTCCTTCATGACATCGAACGTCAACATGTACGAATGTACACCATGCACATGAACGACGATGTAGCATGTGACGCCCCACCTCTATACCACGCTAGCCAAGAACACTACGGTGTAGTGCTGTCAACTAGCACGGAGAATAAGGCTGTTGAGGAGCGACCATCCATGTGATTGATTATCACACGGTGGCTATAAACAATCTTCGGAAACAAACATAGAAATAAGAATAACACACATCAGTCACAGACATCCATATCACAAAGGCGGAAGAAGATATGAATATATAACGAACACATGAAAGTGTACATCAGAGTGGTCAAAAAGATCCACAATAATACAAAAGAATAGTAACACGTGCTATACAAAAGAATACAACTATGATTCTATATCTCAAGTGTACAACAAAAACTGCTAATCTAAATAGTTAGCCAAAAGTCAGAGTAGCAAATCCCGGGAAGAAGTCAAGAAGAAGCACCTGTAACATCTCGGTCTGACCCGAGTATTATTTAAGAAAATAATAAACGGATCAGTCTAGTTATAAATATCAGATGACATGGTATAAAATAAAAGATATGGCATAAACATAAAATATCCATACTGACATACTACTATAAGTATGCAAATGATGATCAATAGAAGATCAATCAATAAGAGATAAATCGATATCACAAGAATCTTCTCAAAGATCCAAAGAGGGCATCATACCCTAAACTTGTACTCATAACAAGTCAATGACATAAATTCTAGAAATCAACACAAGAAATCCAGAAATCACAGAAAAAGGGAAAGAGACCTATCACATGACGGTCCGAAGACCATGGGGAGCTACCCCATATGGGTGAGTTGGAATCACCCAGATGAGGTCTAGGCTAACCAAAAAGCAAAAAGGTATGTGTGAGTGGAATCACACAAATGGTGTCTAGCCTAACCTCGCAACAAAAAGGTATGTGTGAGTGGAATCACACAAATGGTGTCTCGACTAACCTTGCGGACAAAGAGATATGTGTGAGTCGGAATCACACCAATGAGGTCTAGTCTAACCTTGCAAACAAAGAGACATCGCACAATTGCTAGTCTAAATCATAAAATGATCGTCATGATCAACGAGAAGTGTCAATTACACTAAGCTAGTAAATATAAAAGTTTATCTTCGTGTCCCATAACCACTTGCTTAACTTAAATATTTACGAACAAACTGTAAATCTTCACTAGAAAATTGTATAAGAGGTTCAATCAAACAAGTCCAAGAATTAACTGACGAAGTGAACGCAAGCATTTCATACCACTTGTTTTACTAAGCCGTTTAATTAGATTTCTCATCCGAGTGAGGTAAAGGTTTGTATATACTAGTGATTGAAAAACGGTTTAAGAAAAGAGCTTTGTTATTGAAAATAGAGTTGAAATCATTTTGTTGAAAGAGTTTTGATATTTACTACTAGTATTGAAACCTTCATATTTCTAAAGTTGTTATCCCGCCTTTTTAGCAAGGCCTTGATACCATAAAATCGACCGAGAAGCCAAAGATAGTTTGTCTCGAAGAATGGTCAACTCAGCATCTCAACAAAGCAAGTTCTGTCGAATGTTTTTCAGATAAGATCCCCTACGGAGGGGAGGTCCAATGGGGGTGGCAACCCCCCAAGGTGGGGGTGCGGGGGCAACACCCCCGCTACGGGGTTCGTCCACAAAACGGTACGACCTAGGGAAGACCTAAGGGAGGATAGGATCGAGCGACCTAGAGGTTGCGACCTAGGGTACACACGACCTAAGGGAAACTCGCGACCTAACATGGCCGAGCTAAGGTGAGGTGCGACTCAACCAGGTAAGCGACCTAAGGGAGGCGAGCGACCTAAGGAACTCGCGACCTAACAATAGCACAGGCCAAGTGACCTAACATTTTAAGGCCGAACGACCTAATTAAACTCGCGACCTAAAAATGACAAGGCCGAGCGAGTTAAGGGGAATGTGCGACCTAAAAATATAAAGGCCTAACGACCTAAAGCCAAAGACGACCCAAATTGGTTGCGAGTTAAAATGGTCAAGCAACCTAAGGATTTAAAGGCCATGCGACCTATGGGAGTGGGCGTAAGGCCAAAGGGGAACGGCCCAGTATCTCGCTACCTAACGATCTAAGCCCTAACGACCCACGACCTAAGCCCTAACGACCCACGACCCATGACCTAGCGACCTAACTCCGAAGTGAACGACCTAAGGCATTCGAACGAGTTTAAGGCCAGAAACGAGCTATTCTCTGGGTGACTTTTCAACAGCGAACGACCTAGCATAGGCAGAACGACCTAAGTGCAGAAATTCACCAAGAACACTAAAAATTGGATTTTTCGGCAATCCAATTCAAACCAAATGCAAATGTACATGCTAAAGTGATGGGAATTCATTCCCAATAGTCCAAGATAGTTATAGACAAGAATGTGAGATAAAAATCTCACCTTTGCACAAATTCAATGAAGAAGAAGCTTGAAGTCAATAGAGAAGCAACTACAAGCTTAAATCCAATGTCTTTACTTTGATTTTGGAGTTGGATGTTGAATTTGCTAATGAACTTGGGCTTGGAATTTTAATTTTCCTTTCCACTCACCATTAATGCTAAAACTAGAGTTAGGTAGGAATTTATGAAGAGATGAGGAGAAGGGGTTGGAACTTAGGTTTAATAGGCTAAACCAACCCAAAGTCCAAAGCGGGAAAAGTTAGTGAAATTCCACTAACCCCAAATATATCAAAGTTTATACTTAAAAAGATTATAAACGACATTTCGAACTCAATGGAAGTGGTCTCGGGTCCTAATTTGACCGTTTGCAAAAAGTAGCTTTTCGGACCAATATCCGATTAACGAAAAAAATATTTAAATAAAATATTTAAATATAAAATCGATAAATATGCGGGTTGTTACATAGCACGACGCCGACTATCTCTCCAACCCTCACCAACCTGCAAACGGCCTTGACGAACAACTTGACCAAACAGAACTACGAAGTCGAAGGCCAAACAAAATCAAGTAACTCGATCCAAGCTAGAATCCATACCCGATCGAAAATCCCTTGCCGGCCGTCACCTCTGACCTCCAGTACACATGCCGTTCAATCCACAGTCGCATCTTAATGTCCCTCTTCGATTCCCCCTATGCGGCTCATCTCGATGTATCACTATCGCCTCAAAAAGCACACCAACCATCACTCCCAAATCGATACACCGAACCTTAGTTTGCCACATTCCGACAACCAAGGTCATTAAATAAACCCCTCACTATTTTTCTCGTGACCACCAGGTCACCCTTGTAACAACCTGATATTTTCAGCCATTCATATCCACACATGCAGACTTGAATTGCTCAAAATATTGCATTGTAAATAAATTTGGAGCAAATGAAATACATTCTCAGAATCACAGACACAGAAATATCAGAATAACTCGCAGCGGAATATAAAATACATAGTAGTTCATGAAGCTACTATGACAGAGTCTCAAAACAAATACATAATACAGTCAGAAAACAACATAATAGAAATCCCAAATACATAGAAGTTCACTGATACATGAGATAAACTAGAACAGCTGAAACAGAAAGTAGATATAAATGTAGATAAGCAGAAACTCCAGCAAAGACCGGCTCCAGAAAGAGAATCCAAAGCTGTGAATACTCAGGCTGACCCGAGCGTAAAGTAAACCACAAAACACTCGAGTCAGGACAATATATACTTATATAATGTAAACCAACTCAAGTGAACTGTAGTAGAAATGCACAATAACTCAAAGGATTCTTGGGATCCCCCATCCTTTAAGAATAAGTTAAACTATAAATTAAATACATCCCGTGGTTAAAATTTAAAAATGGTATTTTATACTTCAAAATCAAATACCATTTCAAAATTCAATATCATTCAAAATCCATTTCAAAATATCAAAATATCATATCTTTCAAACCACATTCATTTTTATTTAATTTAAATACCATTACAAAACACATTTCAAAATAGTTTATATTTTGAAACAAATTACTTCATTCTAAATCATAAAATGAAATTATTATATTTAATAATTAAATTATTAAATTTCCAAAATTTTAGTCTTTCAAAATTCATTTATTCACCTAATTTACCAAAACAGTGAAAATTCACTTTTCGTAGCATTTAGAAAATGCTACGGAAAGTCACATTCAAAATAGTTCAATTTACAAAAGACGACATTTTAAAATGCTGTAATAGGGTTATATTAGTTTCAAATAACTTAGTTAAATTCAACAATTATAACATTTACAAATTGCTATAATAGACTTAATTAAATTTAGTCATTTAGTTCATTATTATCAACTATAGCATTTACAAATGCTGTATTATCATTTATATTAGAATTAATAGCATTTCAGAAATGTAGTTAATTAACTTCAAATATTCAGTATGTTTTCATAAACAATTATATTTTTATTTAAATAAATTTTAACTTATAAAATCAAATAATTTCACTTTTATAATCATCATTTAAATACCCTTATATTCATGATTTTATAAAGTTAAATTTCCATTCAAAAATGAAGATTTAATAATAATTCATTTATTAAATCCCAACATTAAATTTAAATTCATTAAATTAAATTTAACTTAACACTTAATTTTAAATTTCAAATATACTTAATTTCATTTTTTTTACTTAACTTAAAATTCACTTTTAAGCCAAATTCATAGATTTCCAATTTTAGGTATATTTCAAAATTTCAACTTAAATATTCATTCATTTCACATTTTAACTTTATTCAAAAATCATTAATATATTATAAAAATCATTTTAAACTCATTTAAATTCCAAATATCATAAATTTATCACATTTCATATTTAATTTAAATTCCATTTATCACCAAATTAAATTTTCCCAAAATAACTTACATTTCAAATTTTCTAACTTTATCATTGATTTATTTCACTTATAAATTTTCAGAAAATCAATAATGCTTTACAAAAATCATCTTTTTATTAATTTTAAATCAAAATATTATAATATTTACATTTCAAAAATATTAACTTTTTTTTTTGAAAAACATATTTTAACAACGGGTCTGTATTTCATTTTCTAGCCTAAATAAAGTGGTACGGGTAATATATCATTTCAACCCGTAATTTACAAAGAAAACCCGGGTTTGATCATTTCAAACCCGCAATCCCAAGTAAATGAAAATAATTGAAAATCATTCAGGCATATCATTTCCGCCCATAATGATTTTCTCCTATTCTAAAGTCCGTTCGGGTATGTATCATTTCAACCCATAGTGATTCTAGTCTACAGGGAACTTGCAGTGTGATAAAGTGATGAAAATAACAGAATAGCAAGAAATAACAGTAAAATATGGTATAACAGGTGTAAATATAGGTGTGAACATAATATGAGTATAATCTAGCAGTTATAACAGGATGATATGCATTTACAGATTCAGGTGATGTCAGTTTATCACTATATAAGTACATATTAGTCTGGTGAGATTTACTCACCTGTATAAGATGGAGATGACAACCAAATGCACAAACAAGGAACTTCAAAAGCACGATAACACGACAATGATTTGAGAGTAGGATAGGCAAGGCTAATTGCCTTGAATACATGAGACAAAACAATGCAAATATACATGAATAAACACTTAACACAATTTTAAACAACACAAAAGATACATGCACAACAAGTCACCAAATCACTTGCACTTGCCTTCAACCACCCCTAGGCTCAGCCATAGGTTAGAATACACGGCTAAAGTGAGAGTTTGGATCTGGTCTTGGGTCAATAAGGTGGCTATAGCATGGAAGATGATGGTGCAAATGTTGTGACACATGAAACTATAAGCTAAGGCAACAAACATGGTTTTTATGCAACTACAAGCTCGGCCCTATGCAATTCTAGGCATGGCCAGACCTGATGGGGTCAGGAGGATAGTGTGACTGTGGTGTCAGGTCATGTTGGGGCTGGAGATGGGGTGTATGGGGCGGCCAAGGTGGTGGTTTGAGTGGTGAAGTACTTTGGTGGTCGGCCATGTATGATTAGGTGAAGTTTTGCTCAAATTTTTGTGGATCTAATCAACTTTAGTGCATGGCCATGGCTTGATCAGTGGGAAGGAGGGGATGGCAACCTAATGTGGTGGTGGTGGAGGAGGCCATGTTGAAGGAGGAGTGAGGGCTGAGCTATAAAGGTGAAGGCAAGTGCAAAGAGATAAGAAAAACAAGAAAGTTCGAGTAGAATGAAGAAGAAAATTTACCAAATTTTGCTTCAGCAGACAGAGGCCGAACTTTTGAGATGAGAAACTTTATTTTTACGTGAAAAATGAGAAATGTGATGCAGCTGAAGAAAAGATAAGGTCGGCACAAATTGATGGCAAGTGGTGGTTGGAAAAATGAAAAGGTAAGGAGGTGAAAAGTCAAAGGCAAGTGAAAGGTTTCAAAACTCTTCAAATTTCCTTATTTCTTTTTGCAAATTTAAATAACTGAAATATATATATATATATATATAAATTCAGTTAAAATACGAAAATATCACAAATAAATAAAATATAAATAAATATTAATTATATATGATTAAATTAGGAAAATAGCACAGAAAGTGAAAACTAGTTTAGAATATTTGAAAATAAATGCAATGACTTTGGAAAATTTTTTTATGTGCATAAAAATATTTATAAATAGAGATAAGAACATAAAATAAAAATTCATTCACAAAATAAATATACAAATCTTAATTAAATATAATTTAAATGAAGAAAATAGCAGAAAAATAGAAAACAGCCTTTTAAAAATAGGAAATAAATAGAGTAAATTTTGGAAAAATTTTGTTATCACTTTAAAAATTATTAAAAGACAAAATATATATAAAATAACATATTAACACATATTAAAATAAAATATAGAGAAGAAAATATTATTTAAAAAAATGTAAAATACACAAAATTGCGAAATAAAACAAATTATACCCAAAACTGAAATGTACATAACTTTTACAATTTAAATCCGTTTTCAACGAAATGAAAAGCAGTATTCAAGTTATTAAATCTATTTTCATAACAAAAGATAAAATTTAAGAATTTAAATATTTAAATTTGAAATTTAAAAGTCAAGATTTGACCGATTTGAACATAAATTCATCTTTTAGTAAAATATCCAATTTATACCGGTTTGAAATTATAATTCACATAATAATCAACACTTATATTTAAAAATGAAATGTTTGAAATAAAATAAGTTTAAAATAATTTCAAAATAAAATAAAGTCAAATATTAAAATATATGAAAAATTTAGGGTTGTTACACTCTCCTCCACTCAAATCTTTTCGTCCTCGAAAAGGGAGGAATCGGAGAAACAACAAGAAAGAACAATTGGTTGGAAGACATCCTAAAAGAAGGTAGGGAAAAAGTAGCTAGGAGGGAAAGCAGGTTGAAAGACAAGGATGAACCATTAATTAAACCATTATACATTTCAATTAAAATTTTATACCATTTAAAACATTTATAATATGATGAATAGTCATTTGATTCAAATCTGCTGGTTCAAGGTAAACAATATTTAAACATTTTAAATTTTTAGAAGGGAAAATAACTGATCAAAATTTCCTTTGTATAGTACTTTATCAAGATACTTTTATCAGATACTTTTATAACTCGATGTCTTAACAAGTTTACTTTCGTTCCTGCAGACTCTGGGCATGCGTTGATCAGGCGCAAAGCTAGGATTCTTCAGGTACTTAATAGACTTGTTTCAGCACCCAGTGAAAATATTGGAAAACTCTTTTAAAAATAGATATGGAAATTACAATCCAAACAAATCAACAAAACCGAAACAGTTGTCTAACCATGGATCGCAGATACACAATGGTTACGCCTGGATCCCCCAGGAAACAATCCGTATCTGTAAGCTTTCTCAGCCCTGCGAGTTACGCCATGATGACTAGTAGAGTGCAGGATACACAATAGTTACGCCTGGATTCCCCAGGAAACAATCCATACCCCTAGGCCGTCTCAGCCAGGCAGTTTTGCTACTAATGCGACCTACATAGAGTGCAGGATACACAATGGTTACGCCTGGATCCCCCAGGAAACAATCCGTACCCCCAGGCCAGCTCAGCCAGGCAGTTTCTCTATGCAGTCGCGCTCATAAGACCATGGAGATCGCCATGAAATTCGATGGACACTCGAGTATCATATCCGGAAAACCAAAATCAAAGAGAGAATGATATCGATAGAATGAATCCACAGTGTGGCCACAAAGCGGATATCAAGCAGAAGGCACTTTCCATATCTTTACTTCGAAAATATGTATCATATAGTACCTTTCAAAATCACTTTCAAATATAATACTTATATAAAGTCCATTATATATAAGATTTCATTTTCAAATCAATACTTTCCAAAATAATAGTATATCAAATCACACTTATATAGATTTCGATTATATAAGATTTCACATTCAAATTGAGTACCTTTTCGAATCAACAGTTTCAAATCAACTTCATACTTATACAAGTCCCTTTATATAAGTTCGATAACTCCCAAATCAAAGTATTTAAATAAACAAGGTTCTCAATTTCAAACCATTTCAATATCAGTTCAGCTTCAAAAACATATATGATTTCACCAAATCATTTCTTCCAAATTACATAAATTTAGTTTCAAAGTTTCTTAAACAATAGATTTAGAAAATAATCCAAATTTCCAAATCAACAAAATTTAGGTCAAACAAATTCATTTCCATTTCAAACATATATTCACTTTCAAAAATCATAATACTTTCAAAGTTATAAATCTTTGAACTCACAATACTTGAAATCATTACACTTTGAAAAATCATAACATTTCGAAATCATACATTTGAAATCATAAAACATCCCTTTAGTTCTTTACATTTCACAGATTAATTCAATTAAACCCAAATCTAAAATTCCAATTTTAATTAAATTCAAACCATCGGTTTCAATTCAATTTAGTTTTCCAACAAAACAATTTCAAATATTATCAAATTTCAAATATAGATTTGATTTACAAAATAAACTATTCAATCTTAAATATGTTTCAAGGCTTAAATATACCATATTTCAAACTAAATTTTATAATTTCATAAATCTCAAATTTTCTTCATTATTAATTACATATGTCATCTTTCCGCAACAGTACATTCGATCGCTCGCTTTGTCATACAAGTTCACTTTCGAACTAGTATTGTCCATTCGACTTTCCTAATGCGGACTTCGATATGGTTTCTCGACTAGAAGTCATCAGTCTCCTTGCATAGCCATATACTATAATAGAGATTTCTAGAATCAAGACCAAAATTCATATCAAATATTCGCCATCAAGAATCGAATAAAAAATCCTAACATGAAATGGTGTAATTCACCGCGAACTTGTGCACTCAAACTTGGATCAAATTAATTATGCGAATAAAACAGCATACGTACAACTTATGTATCTATTCCAACTTGTTAAATAAATAGTTTCGTAAAGATGTTCTTAAGTTAAAACATTTAAAACCAAATTTTCTCAAACATTGGAAGACTAATTAAATATTTTTTTCCAAAACATTTCGAAACTAAATTTCATATTGGTATAATTCAAAATAGTCTTATTTATTTACTTAACAAAAAAAGTTTCAAATTTATTTAAATCATAATATTTCATACTTGAAACATACAAACTTTATATACTTTATCAAATACCTTATACCTTTCAAAATTTCTTAGCTTTGAAAAGTTAACCATGATTTGGAAGTGCTCGAACCTTCAAAATAGTCGAAGAAATCATGTTTCAATCCAAGAGTTGGAAATCAACAACAAATCAGTAAATAAAATTTCAAAAGATAGGTTTCAAATCTGAAACTCGGGAACCGAACACCGGCTTACTTTAAATCATTTCAAATATACATACATATATCTTTCGAAAATGAAATCATACCTCGAAATCTGAAATCAAAACTGGTTTCACAAAATTACTCGCATAACAAAGCTACTAGAGTGGCCTCTCCCCCACTCAAAAACTCGAAAATCAATGTCGATGATGCATGCATTCATCACCGAAATTATTTTCCAGCGACATAAGTGGGTTATGGATTTTTTTTATTCGAAATCTTTGGAATTCATTCGAATACATTTGAAATATTTCTTATTCGAAAAATATCTTTAAATCATATTATTATTATATATTTTCCAAAATCTTAAAACCGATTTCAAAACACCGGAGTTCGATTCCTCGAAATTCAAATTCAAAACCCTTTAGTTATAAATTATTTTCATTTAAATCAAATTCCTTATAAATTTCAAAATTTCAAATTCTTTCAAAGCTTCAAATTTTCATTTTAAAGGTATATAACCCTTAACGAAAACATTTCACTTTTATATACAAAATATGGTCATCCTTAATAATTTCGATGTATGCACAATTCAAAATACAATTAAACACAAATCTCCAAAGAATGACTGAAGGATGGATTTCAAAACAACCACAAGGGATGATTCAAGATTAGATTTCAAACAAACAAAGATTCAAATTTCATATGAAAACAGGAACATAAAAATCTTAGTTTGAGAACTTCAGCTGAACAAAAGATACAGTAGAGATCACCGAATGAAGCCTAACAACTGCTGAAAACAAACAGATCCACAGAATACCGCCCTACATAAAAAAGCATCGGTATTAATTCTTCCGGGTGGTACTTCAATGGGTCCAGAACACTCCCCTCAATATGCCCCCAACACCTACACTTCTTGCATAAATGCACTACACTCCCATCTTCCCTAACGAACTGCGGGTACGCAGCCTTCCTTCCGTACTTCCTCACAGGAAAATTCCTGGCTATATGCCCAGGCCTTCTGCAGTGATAGCAAATGGTGGATTGGTCGACTGATGCAGAGGATGCAGATTTTTCTTTCTTCACCACCTGGCAGCGACTAGGAAAGTGCCCCATACTACGACACCTAAAACAGAAGATCTTGGATTGAAAACGCTTGCCCTCCTTCTTCTTTCCTACATCTCTCTTCCCACACATGGCGGAAAAGTGTCCCTTCTCCTGACACCGATAACAAATGACATGGTCATAAGGACCAGGTCCTGCCCTTTCCCCCCATAGCCTCTCCCACTTCTCCATTGCTTCCTCCCGTTCCTTACGGGCTAGTGCTCTTCGAGCTGCTTTCTGCTCTTCCGATCTTGCCATAACTACAATAGCTTCCTATCAAGAAAAGAGTCTGGATCAACAAGATAGAATTTCCAAATCCAAGCAAGTCCTAACCAAAGAAATTTCTAACAAGATGGATACCAAAGGGATGGAGTTTAAAAAAAATCTTGGTATCAAAATAAGAAGATTTTTTTATACCAAAATAATCTTTGAAAATACTTCTAAAAAAATCATTTGGAAATCATTTTATACTTTGAAAATATGTTCTCTCACAAAGAAAGGATTCTGAGATTGATTTCACTCATTCTAGGGTATTTCTACCCTATCTCTAATGAGTTTTTGCTCCGCAGGCTAAGGTTTGCCTTAAAAACCAAAGCTCTGATACCACATGTAACAACCTAATATTTTCAGCCATTCATATCCACACATGAAGACTTGAATTGCTCAAAATATCGCATTGTAAATAAATTTGGAGCAAATGAAATACATTCTCAGAATCACAGACACAGAAATATCCGAATAACTCGCAGCGGAATATAAAATACATAGTAGTTCATGAAGCTACTACGACAGAGTCTCAAAACAAATACATAATACAGTCAGAAAACAACATAATAGAAATCCCAAATACATAGAAGTTCACTGATACATGAGATAAACTAGAACAGCTGAAACAGAAAGTAGATATAAATATAGATAAGCAGAAACTCCAGCAAAGACCGGCTCCAGAAAGAGAATCCAAAGCTGTGAATACTCAGGCTGACCCGAGCGTAAAGTAAAACACAAAACACTCGAGTCAGGACAATATATACTTATATAATGTAAACCAACTCAAGTGAACTGTAGTAGAAATGCATGATAACTCAAAGGATGCTTGGGATCCCCCATCCTTTAAGAATAAGTTAAACTATAAATTAAATACATCCCGTGGTTAAAATTTAAAAATGGTATTTTATACTTCAAAATCAAATATCATTTCAAAATTCAATATCATTCAAAATCCATTTCAAAATATCAAAATATCATATCTTTCAAACCACATTCATTTTTATTTAATTTAAATACCATTACAAAACACATTTCAAAATAGTTTATATTTCAAAACAAATTACTTCATTTTAAATCATAAAATGAAATTATTATATTTAATAATTAAATTATTAAATTTTCAAAATTTTAGTCTTTCAAAATTCATTAATTCACTTAATTTACCAAAACAGTGAAAATTCACTTTTCGTAGCATTTAGAAAATGCTACGGAAAGTCACATTCAAAATAGTTCAATTTACAAAAGACGGCATTTTAAAATGCTGTAATAGGGTTATATTAGTTTCAAATAACTTAGTTAAATTCAACAATTATAACATTTACAAATAGCTATAATAGACTTAATTAAATTTAGTCATTTAGTTCATTATTATCAACTACAGCATTTACAAATGTTGTATTATCATTTATATTAGAATTAATAGCATTTCAGAAATGTAGTTAATTAACTTCAAATATTCAGTATGTTTTCATAAACAATTATATTTTTATTTAAATAAATTTTAACTTATAAAATCAAATAATTTCACTTTTATAATCATCATTTAAATACCCTTATATTCATGATTTTATAAAGTTAAATTTCCATTCAAAAATAAATATTAATAATAATTCATTTATTAAATCCCAACATTAAATTTAAATTCATTAAACTAAATTTAACTTAACACTTAATTTTAAATTTCAAATATAACTTAATTTCATTTTTTTTACTTAACTTAAAATTCACTTTTAAGCCAAATTCATAGATTTCCAATTTTAGTTATATTTCAAAATTTCAACTTAAATATTCATTCATTTCACATTTTAACTTTATTCAAAAATCATCAATATATTATAAAAATCATTTTAAATTCATTTAAATTCCAAATATCATAAATTTATCACATTTCATATTTAATTTAAATTCCATTTATCACCAAATAAATTTTCCCAAAATAACTTACATTTCAAATTTTCTAACTTTATCATTGATTTATTTCACTTATAAATTTTCAGAAAATCAATAATGCTTTACAAAAATCATTTTTTTATTAAGTTTAAATCAAAATATTATAATATTTACATTTCGAAAATATTTTAATTTTTTTTAGAAAAACATATTTTAACAACGGGTCTGTATTTAATTTTCTAGCCTAAATAAAGTGGTACGGGTAATATATCATTTCAACCCGTAATTTACAAAGAAAACCCGGGTTTGATCATTTCAATCCCGCAATCCCAAGTAAATGAAAATAATTGAAAATCATTCAGGCATATCATTTCCACCCATAATGATTTTCTCCTATTCTAAAGTCCGTTCGGGTATGTATCATTTCAACCCATAGTGATTCTAGTCTACAGGGAACTTGCAGTGTGATAAAGTGATGAAAATAACAGAATAACAAGAAATAACAGTAAAATATGGTATAACAGGTGTAAATATAGGTGTGAACATAATATGAATATAATCTAGTAGTTATAACAGGATGATATGCATTTACAGATTCAGGTGATGTCAGTTTATCACTATATAAGTACATATTAATCTGGTGAGATTTACTCACCTGTATAAGATGGAGATGACAACCAAATGCACAAATAAGGAACTTCAAAAGCACGATAACACAACAATGATTTGAGAGTGGGAGAGCCAAGGCTAATTTCCTTGAATACATGAGACAAAACAATGCAAATATACATGAATAAACACTTAACACAATTTTAAACAACACAAAAGATACATGCACAACAAGTCACCAAATCACTTGCACTTGCCTTCAACCACCCCTAGGCTCAGCCATAGGTTAGAATACACGACTAAAGTGAGAGTTTTGATCTGATCTTGGGTCAATAAGGTGGCTATAGCATGGAAGATGATGGTGCAAATGTTGTGACACATGAAACTACAAGCTAAGGCAACAAACATGGTTTTTATGCAACTACAAGCTCGGCCCTATGCAATTCTAGGCATGGATAGACCTGGTGGGGTCAGGAGGATAGTGTGGCAGTGGTGACAGGTCATGTAGGGGCTGGAGATGGGGTGTATGGGGCGGCCAAGGTGGTGGTTTGAGTGGTGAAGTACTTTGGTGGTCGGCTATGTATGATTAGGTGAAGTTTTGCTCAAATTTTTGTGGATCTAATCAACTTTAGTGCATGGACATGGCTTGATCACTGGGAAGGAGGGGATGGCAGCCTGATGTGGTGGTGGTGGAGGAGGCCATGGTGAAGGAGGAGTGAGGGCTGAGCTATAAAGGTGAAGGCAAGTGCAAAGAGATAAGAAAAACAAGAAAGTTTGAGTAGAAAGAAGAAGAAAATTTACCAAATTTTGCTTCAGCAGACGGAGGCCGAACTTTTGAGATAAGAAACTTTATTTTTACGTGAAAAATGAGAAATGTGATGCAGCTAAAGAAAAGATAAGGTCGGCACAAATTGACGGCAAGTGGTGGTTGGAAAAATGAAAAGGTAAGGAGGTGAAAAGTCAAAGGCAAGTGAAAGGTTTCAAAACTCTTCAAATTTCCTTATTTCTTTTTGCAAATTTAAATAACTGAAATATATATATAAATTCAGTTAAAATACGAAAATATCACAAATAAATAAAATATAAATAAATATTAATTATATATGATTAAATTAGGAAAATAGCACAGAAAATGAAAACTAGTTTAGAAAATTTGAAAATAAATGCAATGACTTTGGAAATTTTTTTTATGTACATAAAAATATTTATAAATAGAGATAAGAACATAAAATAAAAGTTCATTCACAAAATAAATATATAAATTTTGATTAAATATAATTTAAATGAAGAAAATAGCAGAAAAATAGAAAACAACCTTTTAAAAATAGGAAATAAATACAGTAAATTTTGGAAAATTTTTGTTATCACTTTAAAAAAATATTAAAAGACAAAATATATATAAAATAACATATTAACACATATTAAAATAAAATATAGCAAAGAAAATATTATTTTAAAAAATGTAAAATACACAAAATTGCGAAATAAAACAAATTATACCCAAAATTGAAATGTACATAACTTTTACAATTTAAATCCGTTTTCAATGAAACGAAAAGCAGTATTCAAGTTATTAAATCTATTTTCATAACAAAAGATAAAATTTAAGAATTTAAATATTTAAATTTGAAATTTAAAAGTCAAGATTTGACCGATTTGAACAGAAATTCATCTTTTAGTAAAATATCCAATTTATACCGGTTTGAAATTATAATTCACATAATAATCAACACTTATATTTAAAAATGAAATGTTTGAAATAAAATAAGTTTAAAATAATTTCAAAATAAAATAAAGTCAAATATTAAAATATATGAAAAATCTAGGGTTGTTACAACCCTCTTCTTCCAGCCATGATCACGATGCGTATGAGCTTGCCAATCGATGGCAATCGATCATAATACACATTCTGATCAACTCAAGTTTTCTCACGAATTTCATGCTTAAAATTCTCGAAACAATTACCAAAAATCGTAAATTTGCAATACAAATCTAGTTGTGTAATCAAAAATTAAAATTTAGATAATTGATTTTTTTGATATTTATACGATCTTCACTGTTACTTCTATATTCTGAATTAATCCAACATACATACTTAAATTTATTTATTTTAAATTAATATTACATTGTTAGGATCAATTTTTGTTTAAAGATCATTACCTAAAACAAATTGAGGAAGGAGGATTCGAATTTATTATGATTTTAGTCTGTTAATAATTAAAACGGAAAGATAACTGCCTGTAACAAACATGCATACATATATCCTTATATAGATATATACATACATACAACACATTTCATTTGCACGAACACATTTTCAAATCAACTTCATCACATGCATAAAAATCAAGAGAATTTGTTTTTTTTTTAAAAGTTTTTCTCACCTAAGAGATGAAGATAGAGGACCTGGAATTGGATCCTAATTTTGATTTAAAATTAGAATTTGTTCTTGATTTACATCTATACTTGATTGTTGAATAGAAATGATCTTGTACTTAATTTTTTTGAAACTACCTTTTACTTTGATTCCAGGTTGATTCTGAGATGATTTCTTTTCCATTATTTCCAGGTTGAAGCTTTTGCTTCAGGTTTTGATCTGATTTCTTTTTCAGATTTTTCTAGTTTGATTTGTTTCCAGGCTGAAGTTTAGTTTGATTTTCATTTCCAGGTTTATGATTTGAGGTTGAAAGCTTTTCAGGTTTTGTAGATTTTGATTTTGTTGTTTACTTTTGTTCTTCTGGTTTTTAGTTTTGATGAAGGGAAAGTAGATGTAGAAAATCTTTTCTTTCTTTGATTTTAGGTTTTCAGATTTGAGATGAATGGAAGAAAATGTAGCTTGGTTACTTCTTTAATTCACATTATTCATGTCTTTTAAATTTTAAGAATATTTTGTTTTTCCACTTGTTCTTATATGTTACACTTGTTATTTACTCATGTAATCTTGTTTACACTTGTAATTCTATATTCTACTTATTAAACATTTGTCAAAAACCATTAAATTTATGTTTAAATCCTTTTCTCTAAATTAATTTACAAATTATGTTTTAAACCTTGTTTATAATTAATTATAACTTTGTTATAAATCCTAACTTTATTATAATTATGTAATATGTTTTATATTTTCAAAAGATATATATATATATACATATACATACATACATACATATGTATGTATGTATATATATATATATATATATATATATCAAAGTTCAACATTTATTTTCCAACTATATTTATTTTCAAGCATATAAAAGAAAAGTACTCCAAATCTTTAATTAAATCTCACTTTACAATTTTACAAACCAATTTCAGATATATATGTATGTCTTTATATTTCATTCATACCTTTTCTATAGTAATAAGAAAATTGATTTGAAATCAAATTATCCATTACAAATAAATAAGTATATATTCGTACATATATATTTGTTCCTTAAAACATAAAATTCTAAATCCAATTTTATTTATTTATTTTTGAATCTCAAACCAAATTCTATCCTACTATATATTTTATTTCAGAATTCCCCGATTAAAATTCTTTTTACAAATTTTATTTTTTATTCTTCAATTCTTTTAATCCAAATTTTACTTTCACAATCTACTATATGTATTTATTCCCAAATATTCAAATTAATTCTCAATTAATTCACAAATAAATCTAAAATTATATTAATTCCTAATTTATTTTGGCCTAAAAACCGGGAATGTTACAACTCAAGTATGCAACACAAACCTTCATCAATGTTCGTCATTAAGAATCGAGTGATAAATTCTTTTTCGAAACGGTGTAAACACCTTAAGGCACTGTGCTCGAATCTTAGATTTAATTTTTGCGACGAAATAATCCACATACTTCATATTAAAATATTTCATAAATTTGTGAAGATACTTTATACATAATCATTTTACATTTTATTTCCAAATATTTTTACTTAGAAAACCCATTTCTTTTCAAAAGATTAATATCTTTTTATTATAACACATCTCTAAACATATCTTAATGGTTTTTGAAAAATAATTCATTAAATTGCCATAAACTTCCTTTATTAGTCAAAACTCAATGTTTCTTTATTACATATATTGCAATTTCTCTTATCTTTAATCTCTTTTAGATTATTTACCTAAAGATTCTACTTTCAAACTTTTCACAATATCATTTCTTCTTTATAAAACAAAAACACTTTATTTAAATTTTTCTTACTTCTTCCCCTAAGAATTCTCATTTAAAAGATTCATATAAATGTAAAGTTGGAATAAACATCATACTATAGATTTTCATACTTTTACATTCATCATTTTAATTTAAACTTGGGTCAAAAAGAAAACCGCCTTCCCAACACTGAATGGTACAAAATACTTGATCAAAACAACATCCCAGCCGAACTTATATATATATATATATATATATATATATATATATATATATAATAGAACTACCCTTAACTACACTACCCTACATCTCTTTTATTCCTTCGAATCTAAAGCCGATGGCTGGCTCCAGTACCAAAGATCTATCATAACTTATCCAACTCCTTCCATATCAATTTCTAGCTCAACATCGGCCTCATTGTCTTCCTCTTTTGGTTGCATTTCTCCCTCAACTTGGGGTAGCCACGATTGGTTCCACAAGACATGTCCCATGCCAATCGGTATTCCTAGGACTATCCTGCCCTCTTCTAGTTCTTCGAGGCCTTACAGATCCTCTTCACAAGGATCTTGGAACTCTTCAATTCCTTCTTCTTCTTCTGCTATTCCTTCATCGTTGTTCTCGACTTCTTCCTAGTTTATATAGGAATTTGATGATCCTTCTTGCCAGAAAATATGCTCTTCATCCAAATCCCCGTATCACATTGCTACATTCGCTAGATATAATGGCGTATGGGTCTTCCATTGGTTCTGATTCTCTTTCCTTGGGTTCCACCTCTTCTTCCATGGGTTCCGACTCTTCTTCCATGGGTTCTACTTCTTCTATAGGTTCCAATGCGGAGCTAGCAGGATTTATTACCCAATTTCTTTCCGAGGCCTTCCCGGTTCATTATCACTAGAAATTGTAATTATTTTTGGAGCCATGGTTGGAATGAGCATTCCAGCCATTGGATATCCATCTTCACCCATTCGAGTATATAGGGCATGCTTTTCCTTAATCGGTAACCCACCATTGCTAGGTGGAGATTTCGATTGTTCTTCTTCGAGGCTATCCTTCTCGCCCCAATTCTCTCTAAAAGTATCTCCTTTGGAGTAATTTTCTCCATATAGTGTCTACCAGGTAAAAAACATTTCCTTAGATATAAATAATATGTAATTTTCTTAATCTAATGTATTCTTAGGTAGAGAGGTTTGCTAGTTTCTTGGTATTGTTTTTCTCAAACTAAGGTTCAATTAATATTCAGAAAATGACTCGAGGTCCATTTCTAAAGACGGCTTTTAAAATTCTTTGTATGACAAAAATGGTTTGTCCTTCCAAAGATCCTTTGAAAATTTTACCAAATATTTTTTCTGTTGCTTATAAATTTTTAATCATTTCTCAAAAGTGTAGTTCTAGGTAAAATTATTCCACGTACAAATTTTCAAAACCAAAATTATTTGTATCTAGGAAGTTAATAACCCTATCTCTAATGAGTTACTCATCCAAGGGTATTACTAACCCTATCTCTGACAGGACTTTACCCCTAACAAAGCTAAGGTGTTCGCCAGCCTAAGCTCTGATACCAAAATATGAATTCCAGTTTCATCGACTCTCGAAAATCGATACTAATACATCCTTGGTATTCTCGTGCCGAAAAGGCAGATTCTCAAGGGTAAGGAAGAAAATAAAGACAGATTAGAAAACATATATTATTTCAACATATAATCTTTACAGCGGGAATTTAATACATTTATCAGAGTAAAAAAATGGACAGTTATATATATTTGTCCTTACAAATGTGGAATGTTATAGCTCAAGAGGTTGGTGGACATATGTGAAAATATTCTAACTCCATACTTTGAGCTCCAACCAAATTTCTTCCAACTAAACTTGACTACTAGGCTGCTTGAGGAAATTAGGGCATCTAGAGTTTAAGGCAAAAGAAAAAAAACTCCGGGTCAGTCATGTGATTGGTGTAAGAAATTCAAAATATGCATTTTAAATACAAAAGGTATCTCACAAGACCACGCCGCATATAAATACGAAATGGGTTTTTACCTTATGATAACCTAAACATTTTCTACATAAAATCATTTGATATTATTTTTAATAACATTCCTTTGAAAATATTTGTAGGTAAACTTATTAATCTTATCCAAAATTATTACCATTATTAAATCCCAGATATGTTAGGCTCTATAAACAAAACTCTTACAAGGCTCATTCAGGGAATGGGTTCCATACAATGGTAGGTATGGGACTACCTTCCATATAGTACATCTCTAGAGGAATGAACCAAGAATATACAAGTAATGCTCCGCATCTGGTAAGACTGGTCTATCCCCACTTGGCTCATACATGGACTGAATAAAAACCGAATATGACATCACACGGTCATTACCGACCTATTCAAGATGTCTCATAGCATACACTACATACTTAAAATATAGAGGATTATCTAGAAAGGTGATGATCATACACTAATGGGCGTGACCCATTTAGCCTTATGGTGTATCATGTTTAAGCCATTACCAGGTGATGAGGCCCGATGTAGCGATTACCTTTCATATAGCACATTCGACTTTGAATGCCACATTAGTGTTCTATGATCACCCAACTGATTTTTACAAACGTATAACTTCTAAGCTCATATGCTCAGGAAAGGGAGTTAAGATAAGAGAGGTTGCCTTATCCACCACAAAAAAATGATACATTCATAGAGATCAATTAATATAATTAGAAATGCAACATCAGACATTTATCCATAAAGTTGTCCAAAAACAGCACAAACCGTAGGCACTCTCCTACAACATCCTATCGGGAACTACCCCTACGATTAGTAGCGAGAAGTCCTTGCATTGAAGATCTTAAATGAAGGTCTATTATGGGAAATTTCCTACGAGGGTCAGTAACATGCAGCCCTACATTCCATTTTTCGAATCATCTCCATGTCTTCACTTCAAATACGTAAACTGATTCGAAGTGGTCTTCAAATAGGAACACCCAAATTCGACATCTGTTCCTTCGAACCAATAATCGATAAAAAGATGTTAAGTGAATGGGAAATTATTCTTTGATTGATTAATTTCTTTTTATCAAAATATCTTCTGGAGATATTTCTTTTAAACATTCTTTTCGATACATACAAAATCATTAAACCTCATTTATCAAATCTTTGATTACTTAAACTCCTTTTAATTCTAAATGCTTTACTTTTTTTCTTAGGAAAATATTTCCAAATCATTTCATTTAAATCTTATCAAAGATTTCCTAATTCAAAAATCAAAATTTTGATTAATTTAAGACCATCTTATCTAGGACGTAATCCAAAATCAGTAAATATTAAGCGAGTATAATCTATAAAAATCTTCTAATTCTACTCACATCATTCCCGTATTCAATAAGTACTATGGGCGGAATAACAGTGAAATCACCCTTTTAAAATTTTACGAATAGTATAAGTACCCTCATCGGGCTTTAATACTAAGTACAAGAAGATTATCTCTATAAAATTCAAGTTATTCATTTTTGAAAATTATATCCTTTAGACTTCGAAAAATTTTGATCCGAGTAAATTAAATTTACTATTCCCTCCGTCGAGCTAGTCCGGATAGCCAGGAAAAGCAGGAAACTAGTTTTCCAAAGTTAAGCCTAGACACTATCTCTCTCACCCATAAGACGGTCAAGTTATTTGATCGACTCTAAACCATTTAACATTTATTTAACCATTCCATAAATCCTCCAAATCACCTTTAAAATACTTTATTAATCATTTAAAAGCATTTACAAAAATTTGAAAAAAATGGTTGCATTTAAAGTTATATTTCTAAAGTTATAGAAAGATGCGGCGGAAAGTGCTTTTTAAGCTATATTGATCAAAATGATTTTCTATCTTTTGAAAATTCATTTTTATAACTCATTTCACTTTTAAAACATTTTAAAAGATTTTTAGAATTTATTTTAATTTTTAAATATCATTTTCAAAGAAATCCTTTTATGCATTCCGAACTGCAAAACCATGATTTTTCCAAAAACATGTTTTACTCGTATTTCAATATCTACTTTTCGAAATCCTGATTTTCTTTCTCTATTTGAAAATTATGGACATAATAGTTTCGAAAATTCTTACCCCGAAGAAGATCGAACTATATTCCATTCTATATACTAGTTTGACTTTTATGGCACGAAATCGCAAATTATTGTTACGCGGCATGCCTATTTTTGACTCAATTTTCATTATTCATTGAAACTTTTCCAAAACACCATTACATCAATTAGGGAATGTGAATTCCTTTGTGCTTATCGACATGTATTAATGTGACTTACAAATATTCAAAAACAATATTAAACAATCATCATTAACAATCTTATCCAAGCATATATATCATCCAATACGATATATTTCTATAGTTTGGGAGTTTCTCACCTTCATTTTTCCTCGAGCTCATTTAAAATTGGCTATAACTTCACTATGACGGCTTTAAACTTTCACAGAACCGAACTCTTTGACCTTGAATGGCTTGACCCACTCTAAGGTTCTCACGGCCTTGATGTTGTGAGAAGGAAGGTTTGACCAATAGGAAGAAAGGAGGGTAGGCATGGGTTTTAGGAAGGCAGGGGAGAATTTTGATGATAGTTTGATGTGGTTTTAATAACATATACGTGTTATATGATTTTATTCTCTTTTGCTAAATATTTTACCATTATTTTGCTAAGCATTGAAGCCATTAATAAAGCTTGGAAGTGGAGGAGAAATGATAAGAATGTGATGAAAAATATATGAGAAAGTGTATAGGTATTTATAGGAGAAAATTTAGAACAAATATCAACTAGTAAAATTACCATTTTCCCCTCAACCCGCACCCGTCTCCTACCCTTGGGCTTGGCCAAAATGATGTTCACATGGGTGAACCCATGTGTTGTCCTTGTGTGTGTACTGGTGTGTGCCTGGTTGACTTTGAGCATGCTTAAGGCTTAAGTAATTTAGAAATATCTTATATATTTCTTATATATATGTGTGTATAGTTGTATGCACATTTATTTATAGGTTAAAGTGTATATTTGTATGTTACGTACGTGTTCATAATGTGTTAACAAGGTTGCAAGAACCTTTGAATCACTTTTGTCCCTTAAATCATTGAAAATTGGAAAACCGATAATCGGCCATATTTTCACTTGCTAATTTATATATATATATTTGTAAAAAAGAAATTTGAAAATAAATTTCTTACCATTATAAATTAATTAAAATGATAACATTTAAATTATAAAACCGTAGAAATTAATGTTAACAATTATTTACAGTAATTGCTATTATACTAATAAAGCGAAATCAATTTTTTCTTATATTTTTAAATCAATTAAATATCTTTACAAAACTACTATAAATGATTCATTAACACTTTATAACTGTTTAAAATAAATTATCCTTATTTTAAAATAATTATTTGAATAACTATAATTATTAAATCATTAAATGTCAATTAAATTAAATAAATCAATTATTAAATATAAGGGCATCGTTGATGATGTCTTAAATACATTTTATTCACAAAAATAAAATAATTGATTTTATTTCATATTCTTATTAAATTATAAGAATAAGGGTATGTATCCACTGTGCGCGATAAATTATAGAACTGGTTTTCGATAAAATAGGTTTTGGTCATTTTATCGATTCAAATCCCGAGGGAAATATTTTCTACATGTCTGTTCAAAATAATATCACTATTATTTATTAACACTCAAATAAATATTATTTTTATTGTCAAACTTTTATTTGAATAATTTTATAGATAAATATATTATTAAATGATAAATTTGTGGATCGTTACATAAGGAAACTCAATGTCAAAATACCGAGATAGACGAGTTCTAACACCCTCTAGTGAAGTCGGAAGACTTTATGTTTCATCTTAGGGTTTGGAAAAATATAAAAGACTAGTAGGATCCCTATTTGAAAAATGAAATGATAATATTTATCCTTTTTAATATTGTAAGAACATATGCTAAATAATGTTCTAATTATCTGCGTTGATAAATTTGTGCATTTAATATGAACGTTTATCAATTAATGTGTACAAATGAATTGAACATAAAATGGGCAAGTGGAAATGTAACATAATACTCACTATCAAATGCTTATTGCATGTTAATGTTTTCTACACCCCTTAAAGTGCCTAATTTCACAACTTCTTAATATGTTCGTAATATAGCCACTTACCTGTTTATTTGGTTGAGATGGTGTATTGCAATTTATGAGTTTAAAACTCTAAAGACAACATAAGATTGTGGATATTTGATCCATATACTATTACATATTAATGTTATATGATGAACGGTTATAGTTCATAACGTACGATACTTCAATGAATATAGTTCATTCGAAATAAGTTAATAAATAATACTATGAGACCTAGTATTCAATTTTTTTGACTACCTCAAAGATCATATTATGTTAATTGTAACATAAGGCCAAAACTACAACATAAATAGAAGAACTTGATTGTTGAAATACCGGTTAGATCAATTTATGTATATGCAATACATTTGATGTCCTTAAATGTTAAGATAATAAAATGTGCTTTTGTAAAAGATTCATTATAATATTGTAGTAAGGGTTTTCTTTTGAATGTTTTGACCTTTAGAAAGGAAAACGAATGTATAAGAGTAAATGTGCTTTAAGGTACAGTTGGGATGAAGAGAGTGAATGGTCAATTTTTTTTCATGATGAAACATCAGAAACAATAATTGCGATAACAATAATTGATATTTAAATTGGAATGAGAAATGCGATTTCAATTCCAAAATGTATTTTTATAAAGAAAATTATTTTCTATGAGATTTATTTCTTTGAGTTCGAGATATTTGATCAAAAACTCTCCACTGTAAACTAGTTACAGTATATGAAATAAATAATTTATGTTAAGTAAATAATGGACATCCAAATTTAGTATGCCATTGTAGGGATGGTGGAAACAGTGGGAGCCTCCCATATAACACTTATTGATTGCATCAATTACAAAAATAGTTTTCGTAAAACGTATTGAACATCATTTATGAAATAATGACTATTTTTCAACATCGACTAAGAAATAGACATAGCTATATTTCAATATGAACATTATGAATATTCTTATAAAATAAAACTACAATGTGGTATTTTTTTTATAATAAAAGTAATGCATTGGAAAGTACAGAAGTATCTAATACTATTTACAATTATTTTGGAATTACAGACTGAGCCATAGTTTTGAATAAATAATTTTATTATATGATTTTGAATCATGTAATACTGGTTAATTATATCTTAAACAATCAAGGGCTATGCACATATTTGGTGGGAGCATCATAAGAGTCGATAAACTCTTCGGATTGATACATAAGGATATATACGATCGTAAATCCACTAATACAAAAATGGTTCCACGTACTTTAACATATTCACCAGTGATTTATCATAGGCAGGGACATCTGTATCTAATACACAAATAACATGTCTATGGTAAACCCACAGAGTATAAAATAGAAGTAAATAAAATAACATACAATAGAAATGATTCGAATTGATCAAATGAGTGTGTATATTGAAAAAGGTACTGAATGTACCTAATAATGAATAAAGATTCAATCTCAAAAGTCACCCCTCCATGTGATACATAATGATGCATCAATAAGGACTAATCGAACTCTGTTGGACAATGTACGATTAATTATGAATGAAGTTGAGTTTGTTTCTTTCTAAGGTTGTGTACTTAAAAATAGTACAAAAGTTAATATTATTGCATCTAAATAACAATTTACCGAATCACACAAGATAAGAGTTTATAAGAAACTCCAACATGTCCTAAGCCAAGGAGTTGGCAGGTTGTGTGAGTTGAAACTGCACGTAATAATAGTTCATGAGGGATCTTGTATGAAGCTCCCCAAAAGGATTTTGGACAAGACTATCATTGGATGACATATTTATGTTTTGAACATAAGTTTTGTAAACTAAAACTAAATTAGTTTTATAAATAAAGAAATTCATAAAACGTTTATGAATACTTGTTCTATTGCATTAAGAAACAATTGTTATTTCAAGAAAAACCAACTTCATTGTGAAGGAATTTCTTTGAGGAATTATTGGTAGTAAAATGGAATTGGAAATGTTCCATAGATTGAACTAATTAGATGAGACGAAATGAAATTAACTAACTTAAGCAAATACATCGCATTAGAGTGACTAATAAGTATTATCAAACATTGAACAGAACTATGAGTTTTTTATCAATGTTGAAAATATATAATCCTTGGTTGTTTAATTAAACCACTAAGAGTGTCAACTCTATGATATGGTATGATGCGCAAATCTGGAAGAATTCCATGTATGCTATCAAAATATGATTTTGGTAGTCGTAGCCAAAGGGATGTGATCCATCAGCATGATTGTATCTTTATGAGCAAGACTAATGTAGTTGGAATTTATGAGCAATTCTGATAAGAATATCCTCGTAATTTTTAATTGTTGAAATTAGCGTAATAGATTTGTTATTTAACGTACTCAAGTTATTTCAGATTTTCTCACAAAATTATCGCTTGATAAGACCTAATGTTTTGGTATATATGTGCTAAAATAGAAAATTCTAAATAATGGTTTAGAATAGTCTATTTGCACATACAACCAAAGTGTCTTGAAGTCAGTGGAAACGATATTATGTTTGTTAGTCTTTTGGATAAGATCCAAGAACGGATATGAAAATATTATGTTATAAGCAACAAAATTGAACAAATATTTTGATAGAAATATCAAATAGTTTGATTATCAATCAAAATGCAGAGGAAGCATGTGTTCATAAGAAAGAACGTTTAAAGGTATATTGATATTTCTAAACTGTAAATAAACAACACATTATTCATTTTAAACGATTTGTGTTAAAATCAACTTAATTGTTTTAATGCTCAATTTTTGATTGTAAATGATGTCCTTTATAGTGAGTATTAAAGATATTAAAACTCCCCCAAATAGATATGCAAGGACACCTTATTAAATTTTTTAATATGGAACATGTGAGATGAATTCCTTATGTAATGGCAATAGAAATTATCATACATGTTATGTTGTCCATGATGTTTGTGTATTTGATACATGAAGTAAATATTAAATCCAAGATGATATCATTAAATTATTGTTTGAAGTGTTCTTGTGTATTTATGAAATACTAGAGAATTGTTTACAAAAACAGAAACACCTTATGAAGAAGTTCAGACTCAAACTTTATAAGTGATGTTGAGTGTAATATGTCAATAATAAATTCGAGTTAAGAATCTTTAAGCTGTAAATGTTCCAAATGGAAGTCCATGGATGATTCAATGAAAAAAATTAAGTATATCGCCTTGAATAGCACCATAATAAAGACAATTTATACAAAACATATAAGTTCATAAATTTATAACTGAGCCGATTACAAATGTTGAGAATCTAATAACATTGTTCTATGATAACAATGTTGTGATATAGTTTATAGTAGAACTTAGAGCTCACTTGAAGTCGAGAGACATGCTCCGAATTATTCTACGTGATAAAATAGTTTATTACCATTGGAGAGAGTTGATTGGTAGAGTAGATAATTAAAACATAATAGCATACCCATTCACAAAGAGGCTGACCTAATTGGTTTTCATAAAATCGATTGGAGAAGTTAGAATAAGGTTCCATAATTGACCCTAAGTGCAAATGAGAGATTGATAGAGTTAGGGGTATGCCCTAGGAGAATTATGTAATTTATTTCATATATCTAACTCGTTGACCAATCTTGTTCAAAATAAAGGTATTTTCTTTCTATTAGATACTTGATATAATATGGTTATATTAATAACTAATTTAATTAAATGTATATTTAACAAAAAATCCATAAATGGTATGTTTTGTGATAGCAGTTACAAAGTGTTGTAACCATGAGTAATTTATCACAATGAAATAAATATTACATTTTAAATATTCTTAGTCAAGATGCATCAAGACTGGATATCGATGTATCTGTTAGGACTAGAGTATATAACACTTTTCAAATGTTGGGCAGTGTATTATTCATGACTGTTGGGGGGGGGGCACAAAGTAGTTACGTACTGATAGTTATTGGACAACTATGGGATGACTCACTTGATAGTTTTCTATTGGTTAATATAACTAAGGTCGAGCAGAGAATATCAATGTGACTAATTTACACAGTTCTCTCAACTTAAGAATATGTTAATCTTCAATATGGAAGCTCCGCTTTGATTATAGTTAAATCATGGAACGACGCCCATCGAACGACTATATCTGGGTCAAGCGGAAATATTGGATGTGAAACACTATTCAAGAGAGGATTCGTCTCCTCTGTTATATGAAGTTAGTATCGTGATCGACTAAAGTCAACTCAAAGTCTCTGGCCAGAGCATTTCAGTTATTATTGAACCAAAGAATTTGTTTTTTGACAAGAAAGTTGAACGTGGATGATATTGGAATTTTGATAATTACAAAATTCCATAAATTCAAAGAGCTATAGTTTTGATGAAGAGAATAAGTGTAAATAATTATTACTATTAAGTATCGCTTATAATAAGTAATATTAAATTTTACCAAAAGATGTGTACATGATGTATTTGATCAAAATGTCACACCACCTGCTAAATGACATATGAACGTCAATATTCGATTAGTTCGATATTAGTCGTTAATTGAATTTACACCAATGATTCGCACAATCGTAGTGATGAATTCTCTGAAAAACCACGCGACCTAATTAATTTATAAAATGTTGTAAATTGATTAAATTAATTGGTATTTGAGAAATACTAATTTTTATTTATTTGATGTTTGGAAGTTTTTTTAGTTGATTTAATGCATTTATAAAAGTTATATTTGCACGCATTGATATAAAATATCAATGTAATTTAAAGAAAATTGCATGAAATGATTTATGAAAATTTTATGTCATTTGATGACATGATTTATAGAAATTTTATATCATTTAATGACATGATCTGCGGAAATTTTATGTCATTTGATGACATACATGTAAAGAAAGGATTGGAAAGAGAGAAATAATCGAGGGAACTAATTAGGGAAGTTTTAATTAAAGAATGAAAAAGTTTCATTCTTCCAAATAAAACATATTCGCTAATTCATTCTCTACATACAATTCATTCCTTCTCATTCACTCCGTTTCTTTCTATGTTTCTAACTTTTCATGGCATAAAAATTCCTATACACCTTTTCATGGCATAAAAATTTCTAACTTTCTATGTTTCTAACATGAAGTCATTAATAGTCTTGTAATCCATCCCAACTTGTTTAATTATCTATTTCATGTCAGGGTACTTTGTCGGTAATGTGTTACATTCAGGGAGTGACTCCTTTATAAATTCGAGAAGTGCAGTCACACCATTGTCGAAAAAGCCGTATTGAGTTTTCAAGATATTTAGTTTCACAATGACATACAATGTTGTTAGACCTTTAGAACATGAAGGGTACAATGGCTCTTTTGCACTATCAAAAAGTGATTTACACTTCTTTCTTTGATTGGTCAGTCGATCAATATCAACAACAGACGGTTTCCTAATATTATCGCGCAACGGATTGGTAGGTTAAAAATGATAAAATCTATCAGCATCATTGACCAAGTCTTCCATCCTAGGATGTTCAGCGTCATCAGTACTTATGGCTTGACTAATAGATTGTTTTTGCTTCTCCATCGATTCTTCTCCATGAGAATGCCAAACGCTATATGACTGAACAATTCCCCATCCGAGTGGATGATAATGAATGTCATCTAATTTAATCTTCATTTTCATATATTTGCACTGTGCGCAAGGACAAGAATAGATTTTCTTATCATCACCATTTTCCATAACAAAATCAATAATCTTCTGCACTCCTTTTACATATCGTGTGGTTCTTCGATCAGATTCTTTCGTCCATTGGTTGTCTATATAGACGTCATATTGCCCTGCTATATCATACATGATATACAATATTATGATTGATGAAGATTTAGATTCACTATTCTATTAAACTTGATTTCATTTTTCAACTTTTACAACATTAGCCTTAACTTTTCATTTTGTATCTATTTGGGATCTGTATACATGTTGGAAACTTTATTATTATGTGCAAGAATAGATTTTTGAAATTCATATATGAAATAATGCATATTTATAACTATCACAATAATAAATAGTTTGCTTGAAGTCAATGTAATCCAACTCAATTATCTGTTGAATAATTCCGTAATACATTATTTTTGCTTCCTTGTAATTTTTATCCTTCCTACTTGCTCTCGATTTTGTAATCGCTCGCATACAAACACCACTTTCTTGTGTTACTATCCGTTCTTCGTAAGTTTTCGGGGAAAATGTAAATCCATTCACTTGGTACTTCATATAACTATGCGCCTTAAACTTCGGCACGTTCACCAATCGCCAAAGAGTTGAATCAACATCATTGGTCTTTACTAACTAAAAAACATAATAAGCGAAAAGCATGACTGTGACAGTGTATGATCCATTTAAATACACATGAATACATAAGAAAGTGTAATACCTCATCATGTAACCAATGAGTAAAACTTTGACAAGTTTCCACGAAATTAACCCTACTTCGAGATTGAGATTTAGTACTTTCACATAGATGTTATACCTTCTACGATAAACGCATTTCAAAACGTTTATATATATATATATATATATATATATATATATATATATGAGTTAATTTACATTAATGAGAATTCGGGATAAACTAGTGAACTTACTTCTCCCATTCATCGAATCCATCGTAATTATTAAGGACCCATCTATGAACCTGTTCAAAATGCACTTGGGTTAAGGTGATATCTTTATCACTATCTAGAGGCATCTCACTAGTAAACTCATCATCCTCATCTGAAAATGCTTCACAAGTATGTTTATGGGTGCCATCACCTCCTTTTGGCATAAACTCCATGCAGTAATAACTAACTACTTGTACAATATATCCTTCTGCAATACACCCTTCAATATAGGTTTTTTTGCGCATTTATCCTTTATATGTTTTCATTAATCTATGTAGGCAATCAATTGTAAATAACCAGTTACTATTTAAATCAAACGATGATGAAAAAAATGAAATTATTAATTTACCGTTCAAAAAGATACATCCACCTATATCTAACAGTGCCGCAAATCAATGCTTCATCAGCTAAATGAACCATAAGATGGATACTTGTATCAAAAAATGCAGGTGGAAAATGTTTTTCAAATACATACATTGCTTCTACCAGACTAGCCTTTGCTTTTAAAAGATGTTCCCTGTTGATCACTTTTGAGCACAAAATGTTAAAAAATAGACTTATACGGTGTAGAGCATTACACAAATCCTTATGTTGTGGACAAGAATGTTGAAGCAATACCAGAAGTAATTGTCGCATTATGACATGATAATCATGTGACTTCATATTTGTTAGCTCAGGAGGGTTGATGCTCACGTTGTTGTGGAAGTTAGAAGAGAATAGGTATTTTAAGGTTTTTCAGAATGGTGCAAAACCATACCTTATCTTCTTTGCTCAAAATGAAAGTTGCTTTTGGTATAGTTATTTTATTTATTTCACGATCTTCCCTCACCCATAATTTTTGTTTTATACCCATGGTTTGCAAATCCTTGCATGCATTGATGCCGTCTTTTGACTTGTCCTGATGACACATAATTGTACTAATAGGATGCTCAGTGGCATTCTTCTTTGTATGCATAACATAAACATTATGTCAAACCAGATTTGCTTTTGAATATGAAAAATCAAAGAGGATAGACCTCCTATACCATGCAGGAACATTGATAAGGTCTTCATAATCGTTTTTTTCGTTTTCGACCGATTTCTTATTTGTTTTTACCAACTTTCATCATATTAGCTATCTTTTCTTCAATTTAATAACCATTAAATGGCCATGGAGGATGATGATATTCTTGTTCATTATTGAAGTTTTCCTTATCATCTCGAAACTTGTGTTGGGAAGGAAGAAATCTTTGATGTCCCATGTAATACATCTTCTTACTATCAAGAAGATAATAATAACAAGTATCTTCCCTACAAATAGGACATGCAAAATATCTATAAGTGATGCACCCCTATAAAGTACCGAGCGTAGGATGATCATGAATTGACCACAACATCCTAGCCCTCATTATGAATTCGGAATTATTAAACGATTCAAATGCATTGACTCCTTTCCATAACTGCTTTAACTCGTCTTTCAACGATTGTAAATAAACATCGATATCCTTTCCTGGTTGTTTTGTCCCAAAAATCAACAATGTTAATATTGAGAACTTCTTTTCATACACATTGATGGAGGAAGCTTATATGAAACTATAATTACCGGCCAACAACTATAACGACTAGCTAGAGACACATCTAGGTTGAAATCATCGGTTATTATTCCAAGCATGATATTTTGTGGTTCAGCAGAAATTTTTTTATCAAAAAAATCTACAACTTGCCATTGAGAAGTGTCATGTGGATGATGCATTACATTTGAATCGGACTTGGCACGAGCATGCCAAGTCATAGCATCAGCTATCCATGGTATGGTTTACAGTCTCCTCAATCTAGAAATTAAAGGGAAATGAATCAACGTCTTTTGAGGTACTTTAGTCGCTCTTTTCTCTTCGTTGAATGTTTTCTTATATCTTAGTTCATTGTAAATTTTAAAAGAAATTCAGTCTGCATCATCTTTCCAGTATAACATGCAGTCATAAATGCATGCATCATAAGTCTTATAATCCACCCCAACTTATTTAATTATCTTCTTCATGTCAGGGTACTCTATCGGTAGTATGTTACATTTAGGGAGTAACTCCTTTATAAATTCGAGAAGTGCAGTCACACCATTGTTGGAAAAGCCGTATTGAGTTTTCAAGATATTCAGTTTCACAATGGCATACAATGTTGTTATACCTTTAGAACATGAAGTGTAAAATGGCTCTTTTGCACTATCAAAAAGTGATTTACACTTCTTTCTTTGATTGGCCAGTCGATCAATATCAACAACAGACGGTTTCCTAATATTATCGGGCAACGGATTGGTAGGTTAAAAATGATAAATTCTATCAGCATCATTGACCAAGTCTTCCATCCTAGGATGTTCAGCCTCATCAAACTTATGGCTTGACTAATAGATTGTTTTTGCTTCTCCTTCGATTCTTCTCCATGAGAATGCCAAACGGTATATGACTGAACAATTACCCATCCGAGTGGATGATAATGAATGTCATCTAATTTAACCTCCATTTTCATATTTTTGCACTGTGCGCAAGGACAAGAATGGATTTTCTTATCGCCACCATTTTCCATAACAAAATCAATAATCTTCTGCACTCCTTTTACATACGATCGGATTCTTTCATTCCATTGTTTGTCCATATAGACGTCATATTGCCCTGCTATATATACACAATATTATGATTGATGAAGATTTAGATTCACTATTCTATTAAATTTGATTTCATTTTTCAACTTTTCACAACATTAGCCTTAAATATTCATTTTGTATCTATTTGGGATCTGTATACATGTTGGAAACTTTATTATTATGTGCAAGAATAGCATTTTTGAAATTCATGTATGAAATAATGCATATTTATAACTATCAGTTTTAATACATAGGCGCATAAGAGTATTGAGGAATTTAAGAAACTTTGAAAAGTATGTAGTATGGTAGGTGAAATGCATTGAGGAATTCAGCTCTTTGCTTCGAAAATCTGACGAAGTGTTGCTTAAAATACGATAATATTTTCGTGCAGTATTTGGTTTTAAAAAAACTCCTAAAGGTTGTAATAGAGGTTATTCTTGTTAATTAAATTTTAGGCAAAGTGGCCTAACAATAAATAGACCGTCTCACTTTTTATTTAAGGTAACATGTTTAGATGCAAAAATGAACAATTATTTGAGCTTGCATAATAATCACTTTATGTAATTGTTAATTAATGTATTTAACTGGAAATCATGCAGTTTGAACTCTTTTTTTTGCTGAATCCTAGTTGTGTTAAGTCGGTGACATTTTATATGTTCATTTTATTAAGTTGCTTTTGTGAGGTACACAAGAGTTCGGCTAGACAAGAATTCAATTAGGCAATAGCTTATGTACAAGTATCAATTATTGAGCATGCATATAAGAAAGTTTCAGTAATAGCTTTATGTACACATATGATCGAAAAGTACAAAATAAAATAAAATAAAATCATAAAAAATCATAATTTAGTTAGGCTGACAAAAAGGTACGTAGATTAAAAAACATAATATAAAACCATCCAACTGAAAATAATCTATCCCATAATTGTTCTGCTATAAAATAATAAATATAATATAAGGAATTAGAATAACTAGGCATAAACTTAGTTAAGATAAAACTTCATTTAGAAAATCTGGGAGGTCAAAGCATAAAAAACTATCCATAACTAAATCAAAAGGTCTTACAAAGTATGATGATGATGAAGTCTGCAAATTAGCTTCCAGAAAGACTGAAGAAATTTCCAACAAGCACAACAATTCTTCAAACAAAAATAAAAGTCATGTGCCTGATTAAGAGCCGGAAGAGTTCGAATCACAGACAAAGAAGAAAAAGCTCGAAAATAAGAAAACGATGAATCAAAAGTGAAACCTAATGAAAGCACCAGTGAAGATATTAGTTCTAAATCCCATTCTAACACTGTAGAGGTATAAAATTTATAATTGATACATCAACATAACACAAGTACCCACTGCATCCTAATATTATATAATATCATTTTGAAGTATATGGGAAAATATATTAATGTTGGTTTAAGAATCGTGGTGATCCCTAGTGATATTAGAGGACTAATTTTGGAATTGAAACACTGCAAAACTGAATATTCCCATATTCAAAATAGAGAAAACATTTAAACAAGTCCAAACCCAAACTGACAAGTCATAAACAAAAAGACAGAAAATGTTTAAATCAAGATTTTCATAAGCATCAATACATTAACACTCAGGCATCCAAACTAAAGCTGACAAGTCGAAATGCAGTAATATAGGGTTCACTATTGACTTCATGTTGGGTTCATATAAATATATGGATTGCTCTACATGCTGCTAAAAGATTTTTTTAGAACTATTAAATAAAAATATCATAGAAAATTATAAAATAATATGCATAAAGCAGGAAAAAAGCTTATAGTTTAAAATTAAGGCAATTGCCTCATTTCCAAACTAAGGTAATTTGCCTCAATTTTGAACTGAGGCAACCTCAACAACTTGCCTCATTTCAAAACTATTGGCTACAACCTCCTTTTAAAACTTGGACAAGCAAATGCCTCAGTTTTGCTTGACTATAGAACATAGAAAGATATTGTGATAATCTTAGTTTCAATTTGTAGTTCACTTAACTGCAAATGGCACGGTAACCTAAATCCAGTGCCAAACTTAAACCCAAGTTGATCAACATAATAACGCTTACCATTAAGGTTATTATATATTATACATTAGTTTCAAAAGAGGTCTACACTGCATTACAAATGTGACAACCTTCCCAAAATAAAAAAGCATAAAAATCAAAGTTCATGAGCAGATTATTAATCACCAAATACAAACTCTAGAAATCTCCTCCACACCCCTATTTATTCAAATACATACACACATCCACTAGTACAAAAAGTGCATATTGCTTCGCCTCATTTGTATCGGTTGAAGTAAAACCCGATGCAAATAGAACTATTTGCATCAGTTCTATCTTAATAACCGATGCAATTGATACGTGGAAGTAATAGGTAATAAAAAAAATCAAATTTGCATCAGTTCTCGCCAACAACCGATGCAAATAGTTTTAGTCGCATCGGTTTTAAAGTTAACCGATGCAACTACATGTTGATGGCAATATGAAATTTAGGTGGGAAATAATGAAAAATTGGTTCCAAAGTTTTCTTTGGACAAATGTACTCCTTCCTCCTCAATAACCCACTCCGAAAAAATAATAATAATACCATGCCCTACCTTTCTTTTCATTTCAAAATCGAACAAAAGAAGAAAAAAATTAAAATGAAGCTTTTGAAAATTTTAAAGGTGAAGATGGCAGCAAACTCGAAATCGATTTATAATAAGAAATCCACGGCCGAGCATCTCAAAAAAATAAAAATCAAAATCAAAGCAGTTTGATAAAATTTCACTTCCCACCGATCTTCTTCACCCAATTCCCAAAGTGCAAACCAGAAAATTTAACAATGGCACTTTGTCGACTTCATCATGCAGGGCTCCTTCGGCCACACCATTCAAAGCCTCAAATTACTGAGATATCCCTAGTCCTCTATCGTCCAGCGGCGCCGCCGTTAGAGACTTCCCATTGTTCGTTCGTTTTGCTCCCAATTGGATCCGATGGATGCTAAAAAAAATCTTTTGTTGCGGATTTGCTGATGAATCCTAGACGCAATCCCATGCTACCGCTGAAGCAAAGAGGAAATTAGTTGCTGCTGGATTCCATTTACTGATGAGAAGATGACTGGAATCGGCAGCCTGGTGGGAGCTACTTTATCACTAGAAGCATGTCATCTTTGGTTGCTTTTGCTGTAGGAGAAAGGTAATATCCTGTTGGGCGCTAATTTTTGTTGCAGTAAAGGTCATATTCGGCTGAACTAAATGCATCATTATTGTGGGGTAAAATATTGAGGTTATCTGATGTGTTTGTATAAAGTTTTACAAGTTTTAGTGGCATAAAAACATCTGGTGTTGTTGTTAACTATTTACTTGCATTTATCTTCTATTTGAAGTAGTAAAAAATGCAGTTATCCACAACTAATTTAAAATTCAAACTATTTAATAGGTATAAGAATTAAGACGTACACACAATTTATACACAAGTACATTCATGAACTATAGTCATATAAAAAAATAATCACCTTTATTAGCTGCCATACGAAGCATTGTCAAAAGAAGGTCAAGACCGCTGTTAGTTAGTGAATATGCAGTAATTAACAAGCTAAGAAACTCAATAAGAACAAGCTAAGAAAATAAAAATGCTTTAAGACTAAGGGGTTTCTTCTCACCTTGAAACAAATCAATGATCAAGAGGAAAACATTTCACCATAAGAACATGAAGTTTTATTTTTGGATTGAAGGATAGAGAAAAGTCAAAATGACCGAGCCATCAAACAGAAAATGAGAAATACTTGAAATTAGAAAAAATAATGTCCATACACGACAAACATTAGAAACGTTGAACACCCATAGCGAAGAAATTCTAAATTTAGTCACACTTGAAATTCAACTCAGTTCAATAAGAAATACATGTTATATTAACATAAGCATTTGGTAAGGTCTTCTAATTTTTTGTTGTCTTCAAAAGCATATTGATAGACGATAGGAAAGTCAATGTTATCCACATTTACAGTCAACCATTTTGGCGTGTGCAAAACCACAAATCATCCATTATTTTTTAAATCTTTGGAACACTTGACTCGCTTCTGATGCCAGGATAAATGGCTCATCATTCACTCTATCTTTCACATTTAATTTCTCTAAGTTAACCATAATCAAATTTGAAATAAGATCTATCTTGCAACCATTGACCTTATCTTCGACCTTACCCAGTCACAATAATAAATAGTTTGCTTAAAAACACCACTTTCTTATGTTACCATCCGTTCTTCGTAAGTTTTCGGGGAAATGTAAATCCATTCACTTGGTACTTCATATAACCATGCGCCTTAAACTTTGGCCCGTTCACCAATCACCAAAGAGTTGAATCAACATCATTGGTCTTCACCAACTAAAAAACATAATAAGCGAAAAGCATGATTGTGACAGTGTATGATCCATTTAAATACAGATGAATACATAAGTAAGTGTAATACCTCATCACGTAACCAAAGAGTAAAACTTTGACAAGTTTCCACGAAATTAACCCTACTTCGAGATTGAGATTTAGTATTTTCACATAGATGTTATACCTTCTACAATAAACACATTTCAAAACGTATATATATATGAGTTAATTTACGATAATGAGAATTCGGGATAAACTAGTGAACTTACTTCTTCCATTCATCGAATCCATCGTAATTATTAAGGACCCATCTATGAACCTGTTCAAAATGCACTTGGGTTAAGGTGATATCTTTATCACTATCTAGAGGCATCTCACTAGTAAAGTCATCATCCTCATCTGAAAATGCTTCACAAGTATGTTTATGGGTGTTATCACCTCCTTTTGGCATAAACTCCATGCAGTAATAATTAGCTTCTTGTACAATATATCCTTCTGCAATACACCCTTCAATATATCCTTTTTTGCGCACATATCCTTTATATGTTTTCATTAATCTATGTAGGCAAGCAATTGTAAATAACTAGTTACTATTTAAATCAAATGATGATGAAAAAAAATGAAATTATTAATTTACCGTTCAAAAAGATACATCCACCTATATCTAACAGTGCCACAAATCAGTGCTTCATCAGCTAAATGAACCATAAGATGGATGCTCGTATCAAAAAATGCAGGTGAAAAATGTTTTTCAAATACATACATTACTACCAGATTAGCCTTTGCTTTTAAAAGATGTTCCTTGTTGATCACTTTTGAGCACAAAATGTTAAAAAATAGACTTATACGGTGTAGAGAATTACACAAATACTTATGTTGTGGATAAGAATGTTGAAGCAATACCATAAGTAATTGTTGCATTATGACATGATGCGACTTCATATTTGTTAGCTCTGGAGGGTTGATGCTCACATTGTTGTGGAAGTTAAAAGAGAATAGGTATTTTAAGGTTTTTTAGAATGGTGCAAAACCGTACCTTATCTTCTTTGCTCAAAGTGAAAGTTGCTTCTGGTATAGTTATTTTTTTTTTGTCACGATCTTCCATCACCCATAATTTTTGTTTTATACCCATGATTTGCAAATGCTTGCATGCATTGATGCCGTCTTTTGACTTGTCCTGATGACACATAATTGTACTGATGGGATGCTTAGTGGCATTCTTCTCTGTATGCATAACATCAACATTATGTCAAACCAAATTTGCTTTTCAATATGGAAAATCAAAGAGGATAGACCTCCTATACCATGTAGGAACATTGATAAGGTCTTTATAATCGGTTTTTTCATTTTCGACTGATTTCTTATTTGTTTTTCCAACTTTCATCTTGATATTAGCTACATTTTCTTCAATTTAATAACCATTCAACGGCCATGGAGGATGATGATATTGTTGTTCATTATTGAAGTTTTCCTTATCATCTCAAAACTTATGTTGGGAAGGAAGAAATCTTTAATGTCCCATGTAATACATCTTCTTACAATCAAGAAGATAATAAGTACAAGTATCTTCCCTACAAATAGGACATGCAAAATATCTGTGAGTGATGCACCCCGATAAAGTACCGAGCGCAGGATGGTCATGAATTGCCCACAACATCCTAGCTCTCATTGTGAATTTGGAATTATTAAACGATTCAAATGCATTGACTCCTTTCCATAACTGCTTTAACTCATCTGTCAACGATTGTAAATAAACATCGATATTCTTTCCTGGTTGTTTTGTCCCAAAAATCAACAATGTTAATATTGAGAACTTCTTTTCATACACATTGATGGAGGAAGCTTATATGAAACTATAATTACCGGCCAACAACTATAACGACTAGCTAGAGACACATCTAGGTTGAAATCATCAATTGTTATTCCAAGCGTGATATTTTGTGGTTCAGCAGCAAATGTTTTATCAAAAAAATCTACAACTTGCCATTGAGAAGTGTCATGTGGATGACGCATTACATTTGAATTGGACTTGGCATGAGCATGCTAAGTCATAGCATCTGCTATCTATGGTATGGTATACAGTCTCCTCAATTTAGAAATTAAAGGGAAATGTATCAACGTCTTTTGAGGTACTTTGGTCGCTCTTTTCTCTTCGTTGAATGTTTTCTTATATCTTGGTTCATTGTAAATTTTAAAAGAAATTCTGTTTGCATCATCTTTCTAGTATAACATGCAGTCATTAATGCATACATCATAAGTCTTGTAATCCATCCCAACCTTTTTAATTATCTTCTTCACGTCAGGGTACTTTGTCGGTAGTGTGTTACATTCAGGGAGTAACTCCTTTATAAATTCGAGAAGTGTAGTCGAAAAAGCCGTATTGAGTTTTCAAGATATTCAGTTTCACAATGGCTTACAATGTTGTTATACCCTTAGAACATGAAGGGTACAATGGCTCTTTTGTACTATCAAAAAGTGATTTACACTTCTTTCTTTGATTGGTCAGTTGATCAATATCAACAACAGGCGGTTTCTTATTATTATCGAGCAACGAATTGGTAGGTTAAAAGTGATAAAATCTATCAGCATCATTGACCAAGTCTTCCATCCTAGGATGTTCAGCCTCATCAGTACTTATGGCTTGACTGATAGATTGTTTTTGCTTCTCCGTCGATTCTTCTCCATGATAATGCCAAACGCTATATGACTGTACAATTCCCCATCCGAGTGGATGATAATGAATGTCATCTAATTTAATCTTCATTTTCATATTTTTACATTGTGCGCAAGGACAAGAATAGATTTTCTTATCACCACCATTTTCCATAACAAAATCAATAATCTTCTGGACTCCTTTTACATATCGTGTGGTTCTTCGATCAGATTCTTTCGTCCATTGTTTGTCTATATAGACGTCATATTGCCCTGCTATATCATACATGATATACAATATTATGATTGATGAAGATTTAGATTCACTATCTATTAAATTTGATTTCATTTTTCAACTTTTCACAACATTAGCCTTAACTTTTCATTTTGTACCTATTTGGGATCTGTATACATGTTGTAAACTTTATTATTGTGTGCAAGAATAGCATTTTTGAAATTGATGTATGAAATAATGCATATTTATAACTATCAGTTTTAATACATAGGTGCATAAGAGTATTGAGGAATTTAAGAAACTTTGTAAAGTATATAGTATGGTAGGTGAAATGCATTGAGGAATTCAGCTCTTTGCTTTGAAAATCTGACGAAGTGTTGCTCAAAATACGATAATATTTTCGTGTAGTATTTTGTTTTAAAAAAAACTCCTGAAGGTTGTAATAGAGGTTATTCTTTTTCATTAAATCTTAGGCAAAGTGGTCTAACAATAAATAGACCGTCTCACTTTTTATTTAAGGTAACATGTTTAGATGCAAAAATGAACAATTATTTGAGCTTGCATAATAATCACTTTATGTAATTGTTAATTAATGTATTTAACCGGAAATCATGCAGTTTGAACTCTTTTTTTTTTGCTGAATCCTAGTTGTGTTAAGTCGGTGACATTTTATATGTTCATTTTATTAAGTTGCTTTTGTGAGGTACACAGGAGTTCGGCTAGACAAGAATTCAATTAGGCAATAGCTTATGTACAAGTATCAATTATTGAGCATGCATATAAGAAAGTTTCAGTAATAGCTTTATGTACACATATGATCGGAAAGTACAAAATAAAATAAAATAAAATCATAAAAAAATATAATTTAGTTAGGCCGACAAAAAGGTACGTAGATTAAAAACATAATATAAAACCATCTAACTGAAATGATCTATCCCATAATTGTTCTGCTATAAAATAATAAATATAATATAAGGAATTAGAATAACTAGGCATAAACTTAATTAAGATAAAACTTCATTTAGAAAATCTGGTAGGTCAGAGCATAAAAAAATAACCATAACTAAATCAAAAGGTCTTACAAAGTATGATGATGATGAAGTCTGCAAATTAGCTTCCAGAAAGACTGAAGAAATTTCCAACAAGCACAACAATTCTTCAAACAAAAATAAGCATCGTGTGCCTAATTAAGAGCCAGAAGAGTTCGAATCACAGACAAAGAAGAAAAAGCTCGAAAAATAAGAAAATGATGAATCAAAAGTGAAAACTAATGAAAGCACCAGTGAAGATATTAGTTCTAAATCCCATTCTAACACTGTAGAAGCATAAAATTTATAATTGATACATCAACATAACACTAGAACCCACTACATCCTAATATAATATAATATCATTTTGAAGTATATGGTAAAATATATTTTTATGTTGGTTTAAGAATCGTGGTGATCCCTAGTGATATTAGAGGACTAATTTTGGAATTGAAGCACTACAAAACTGAATATTCCCATATTCAAAATAGAGAAAACATTTAAACAAGTCCAAACCCAAACTGACAAGTCACAAACAAAAAGACAGAAAATGTTTAAATCAAGATTTTCATAAGCATCAATACATTAACACTCAGGCATCCAAACTAAAGCTGACAAGTCCAAATGCAGTAATATGGGGCTCACTATTGACTTCGTGTTGGGTTCATATAAATATATGGACTGCTATACATGCTGCTAAAAGATTATTATTAGAACTATTAAATAAAGTTTCATAGAAAATTATAAAATAATATGCATAAAGCAGGAAAAAAGCTTATAGTTTAAAAGTAAGGCAATTGCCTCATTTCCAAACTAAGGTAATTTGCCTCAATTTTGAACTGAGGCAACCTCAACAACTTGCCTCATTTCAAAACTAATGGCTACAACCTCCTTTTAAAACTTGGACAAGCAAATGCCTCAGTTTTGCTTGACTATAGAATATAGAAAGATATTGTGATGATCTCAGTTTCAATTTGTAGTTCACTTAACTGCAAATGGCACGGTAACCTCAATCCAGTGCCAAACTTAAACCCAAGTTGATCAACATGATAACGCTTACCATTAAGGTTATTATATATTATACATTAGTTTCAAAAGAGGTCTACACTACATTAGAAATGTGACAATCTTCCCAAAATAGAAAAGCATAAAAATCGAAGTTCATGAGCAGATTATTAATCACCAAATACAAACTCTAGAAATCTCCTCCACACCCCTATTTATTCCAATACATACACACATCCACTAGTACAAAAAGTGCATATTTCTTCGCCTCATTTGCATCGGTTGAAGTAAAAACTGATGCAAATAGAACTATTTGCATCGTTCTATCTTAATAACTGATGTAATTGGTACGTGGAAGCAATAGGTAATAAAATAAATAAATTTGCATCAGTTCTCACCAACAACCGATGCAAATAGTTTTAGTCGCATCGGTTTTAAAGTCAACCGATGCAACTACATGTTGATGGCAATATGAAATTTAGGTGGGAAATAATGAAAAATTGGCTGCAAAGTTTACTTTGGACAAATGTACTCCTTCCTTCTCAATAACCCACTTCGAAATAATAATAATAATAATAATAATAATAATACCGTGCCCTCCCCTTCTTTTCATTTTCAAAATCGAACAAAAGAAGAAAAAATTAAAACGAAGCTTTTGAAAATTTTAATGGCGAAGATGGCAGCAAACTCGAAATCGATTTACAATAAGAAATCCATGGTCGAGCATCTCAAAAAAATAAAAATCGAAATCAAAGTAGTTTGATAAAATTTCACTTCCCACCGACCTTCTTCACCCAATTCCCAAAGTGCAAATCAGAAAATTTAACGATGGCACTTTGTCGACTCCATCGTGTAGGGCTCCTTCGGCCATACCATTCAAAGCCTCAAATTACTGAGATATCCCTGGTTCTCTATCGTCCAGCGGCGCCGCCGTCAGAGACTTCCCACTGTTCGTTCGTTTTGCTCCCAATTGGATCCGATGGATGCAAAAGAAAAATCTTTTTTTGCGGATTTGCTGATTAATCGTGGACGCAATTCGATGCTACCGTTGAAGCAAAGAGGAAATTAGTTGCTGCTGGATTCCATTTACTGATGGGAAGATGACTGGAATCGACAGCTTGGTGGGAGCTACTTTATCACTAGAAGCATGTCATCTTTGGTTGCTTTTGTTGTAGGAGAAAGGTAATATCCTGTTGGGCTCTAATTTTTGTTGTAGTAAAGGTCATATTCGGCTGAACTAAATGCATCATTATTATGGGCTAAAATATTGAGGTTATCTGATGTATTTATATAAAGTTTCGAGTAGACTGACTCTGAATCTCTTTCATTATTACATATATGTGTTGCTACTATAGTGATTATTTGACATGGAAAACAAACTTTAGTACTTTTGGTAAGGCACTAACATAGGTTAATGTAGTTTCATTCACTATAAAAAACAATGGTTTTGAGTTGTATGCAACTACTTTTAGTTTGTTCCTGATAATTCTATATACAATTTTCTTAGTATAAAGTGAAATAGCTTCATGCATGGTTATATATAGAATTATCAATAAATTCTTCATAAAACACATGGATGTGTGTGTGTATTGTAGGAGTAACAGGGAACCTTCAACCTATGAGATAGTACAAAAGAATAATCCATTATTATTGCCATACCTTTAAAATATTGACTGGGTTTGATGATTATTGTAGAATAATGAAAAAAATTCAAAGGCTAATAATATAAATATACAAAACAGATGATGAAGGGACAATAGAAAAGGACTTAATGTGTTACTTGGTAGTAGTTGGGGCCACATCTACCGTTCATCTTCTTCTTAGCATGTGATGAGCCCAAGATTTAAAGAGTTTTAGTTTGATTTTATAGCATACATGTATGGAATACGTGGATGCTTTCCTTATATTTACTCTCTATAATTTTCTTTTATTTTTGCACACATGTAATTTCATATGGTTGTTAACTCAAACACATGATAAACTTTTAAGGCATCTTTAGAATCGAATAACTTCGGACAACCCCAAAACACAAACAAAGCATATCAGATATAGAATACAAATACTATTAACAAAGTAGCATTTAAATCAATATCAGAAACCATAACGTCATTTTTCAGTGCATCAATTTTCATATTAAAAATAAATATGATAAAGGACAATCATCTAAACTGATGAACACAATAAATACTACAATATCCTATTTGTAACGACCCAGAATTTTGAACAATTTAATTGAAAATATTTAATTAATTTTGAATATTTTAATGATGGTTTGACTTGAATTTCAAATTATCAGAATGAAATTGCCAATTAAATTTTTTAAATTTAATCTATTGAGAGTTGAATAATAATTTGAATCTTCAGTTTTAAGCTGATTAAAAATATTTCAAAGGCTTGTAAAATATATATTGACAATGCTGGAGATAATGGAAGCTTCAGAATTGAATTTGAAAGTGATTTGATCAGTTTTGAAATTATATTGTTTGAGTCGATATTTAAAAAAAACCTTCCGATGCACAGTCTCGGAATTCGACGATACCAGTTCCATTGGATCCGGAATATTGTATTATTATCGGATTTCAAATTTCGTAGCGTTTGGAGTTGTTGTGTGAGCGTACGACATATAAACGCGTTGAAATTAAATCAAATTCAATAAAATTTAAATTTGAAATTGGTCAACATCAGCTACTTCCTTTCCCATCACGACACAGTAGCCTTGTTCCTCCCATACTACTGTTATCCTTAAATCACGCAACTCTCCTTTGTTTCAGCCTGGAATCACGCTCCCCCCTTCCTAATAAAATACGCGATTTCCCCCCTTTCATTTGCATTCGTTCGAAAACCCTATAACCCGTTCCTCCATTTTCACTTCCATTCGCAAGCCCTAATCGATCGAAAAAAATAAATAAAATAATGGCGGCTTCTTCGTTCGTTCCTCCTCCTCCATTTATTTTCGCCTCGCAAACAAAAACAAACGAAAGGAAAAAGTGGCCACTTGCTAGGGTTTCGCTTGAATCTCTGGAGTGCTCGGCTTCGAATTTCGATCTCGAGTTTGGTTCGTTTGGATTGGAAGAGGGGTTTCGGCTGCTAACTGGATTTGCGCTCCTTGAACAAAGGTGAGTGATGTTATTCACTCACATCTAATTTAAACCACCGCTTTATTCAATTTTAATTCGAGGTTGGTGTTCTTCTGATTTTAAACAAATTTGAATAATTTTGTTACTTGATATTCTCGGCGTTGACTTCTGACTTAGTCAACTTTGATTTTGATTTGTGAATTCAATTTTGTTTTCTGATGACTTCGGCCTTGACGCTGATCATGGTTACTTCGACCATTCTGATTTCTAAAAAAAATGTTTTGTGAATTTATGGTTCTTCTCTATGTACTTTGTCTCTGGCCATTCTTGTTCTACCTGAACTAGTCTGGAGTGACTTCGACAATGTCTTTATGCTCTGGTCTTTGATGTCATGGTTACTGCATATTATTCGCTTGATCATATATGTTGACTTGAGCTCGAGCTGTACTTGTGCATTTGCATTGATATTGATTCAATTATTCTTTAATTCTGAGGCTATACCTTTGTTGGATATTGAGCTTTTGAGTCTGTGTTCTGCCGTGAATTTGTTTGAAATTTCATTTCGATTCTATGGTTGGTCTGCATTGAGTAGTTGCCATTGTGTTGCATTGTGGTTTGAGTCAGGATCTCTGATATGGTGTAGTTTGGTCTAGTTCATTTGGTTTGTGGGTCTGGGTTGCTTCAGTCTTAGTCCTGGCCTCCACTTGCGTACTGATTTGCTTTTGTAGTGTATGCCTGGTTCACTAGACCTTGCATTTTCATTGTGCATTCATTGCTGTTGTGTTGGCTTGTTGGTTTAGAGTGGTCGACATTTTATGGTTTAGGTTGCACATACTTGCTTCCCTGCCTTGTACTTCACCTTTGATATGATGTTGCATTTCCTCACTCACGTATGAATATAGGTATATCTTGTATGCATAGTGTCATAGCTGCATATCTTGTTTGCATACCTGTGCATTGTTGCTATACTTGACTTGAAACTGCTTCGATTTGAGTTTGTATTATTTTGACCTTGCACATTTGAGTTTAACTGTGCACTGCTTCGAATCCGGTTGCATGGTCTGATCCATGACTTAGTTCATTGTATATTCATTCCCTTCAGTCTGCATTAGTTTGTACTTCGAGTTTGCTTCTTTTTCACTGTGGCATTTGTTTGTTCATATGCATTTTCTATTGAGTTTGCAATATTCAGATTCATGTAGTTGTTACTGGTGCCTTGTATCTGTGGCCTTCATATTCATGCACATTAGTTACTGCTTCAGGTTCATATACATTTGTGTCATGCTGTGCATATATACATTTTGATTTTATCGAGACTTGTTCACATTTCTGGTGCACTGTTGTAGCCTTTATGCACCGTTCATGTCATTAACCAGCATTACCCTAATATATGTATTGGTGTATTCATCTTTGTGACCATTCACGCTGTTGCATTGGGTTGTACTTCACTGTGTGCATTAGCCTGCACTTCCCTATCGGCTCTGACTTGGTGTTTTCACCTTGGTTCTGCTGTCATTCATTGTATATTTTAAGTTTTCTTTGGCTGCATATCGAGATGTTTTCACTGATGCATCATGTAGTGTTATTTACTACTCTGGTAGTTGATGCTCTTGTAGTGTATGGCCTGGTCCACTGGTTGAGTTCTTTTCTTGATGTACTTGAGTCTGCATCCACATTGTCACTGTTTGATATAGTGCATTTCAGTTGTACTTGCAGTCTGCACTTGGTTGTTGCAGTCACTTGTCCTGTCCACTGCCCTTTTTCATATTAATCGAGCACTTTCACTTGAGATTGTATTAGTGTGATTGTTGCAGTTGTTGAGCATTACCTTCATGTATTTCATGTAGTCTCTTGTATCAGTTCTCCGCCATACTATTGTCTTTACTATGCCTTGAATTTGGTTGTTAGTTTGAGCTGAGTAATTTGATTATATTCAATTTCATTTGCATTGATCTGGAGTTGTTTGTTGCATTCAGTCCTCACTTGAATCTGGTTCACTCATTTGTGTTGGGCATTGCTTTACACTTGTGGCTACCTGGTCGATATTTGCAGTTCACTGAACTGTTGTATCACTTATTCATGTATTTATTTGCTGTGGTGCCATACCTCTGGTGCCCTCACCCTCCTTCTATTTTGTTGTAGTTGTGTTGAGTCATGATATCCGTGACTTGACTTTTGTAGTTTCGACTTGCTGTTAGTATTTGGAGTTCTGGTGACTTTATATGCTGTAGTGGCGAGGCAGTGCACGCGAGCGTGTACTGCAGCCACACCGTATTGTTTTTGTTGGTATTTCTTTTGCTTTTGATGCGTTGATCTTTTGCGTGTTCCATATACCGTATTGGCGAGGCAGTACACGTAAGCGTGTACTGCAGCCAATCAGTTTTGATGTTTTTAAGTAACATTTCAATTGTTTAAATTGATTTGGTTTGATTTGATTTGATTATTTTGTTATTGTCTAATTATCTATTTAATAATTAGATTCCGAGTATCTAATTATTTTCTTAATAATTAGATTTTGTTGTCAATTGCCAATTAGGAAATTCTGATGTTTCCTAATTTATCTTAATTGATAATCTTTTCATTTATCTTGTTGATGATTTGATTCTGCTGATTTGTTGTTTAACACTGTTAAGTGTTATATTTACCGTTATCCGATTTCTTTATTAAAAGGGTCGGATAGACGAGAATTATTGTGACTGTCATCTATTTGATTATTATTGCCTCCATGCACTAATAACTGAGTTTGAATTAGACCGACCCGTGTATTATTTTCTTTTGAATGTGATACTCGGGTCAGACCGAGTGTTTTACAGCTTGAAGGTTTTCGGGCAGCGAAGTTAGAGAGAGAGGGGGAAAACGCTCACTTTAGTTCGGGGATTTTGTATTTAAAGAAATATTCCGTTGTATAAATTCAATACATTGTATAAACTCTGATATTTGTAAGAAAATAGAAAAAAAATTATTTTTGCGAAATATTATTATTCTGTGATTCTGTGGCTGATTCTGTTTAAACTCTATAAACTAAATAACAATCCGTCATTTTGAACGTTTCAAGTTGGTTTAATTACCGACTAGGGGCAGTCAAAAGGGCGGGATGTTACAAGTGGTATCAGAGATTTGGTTTATACAAAGCTTAGTTTATGGCGTTTAATATGAATAGTCGCTAGGATCACTTTAAAGAAAATGTTTTTCAAATGTAAAGAAGTATAAAATTGTTTTTTTTTGAAAAATAAAAGGTATTTTGAAAATTCAAATCCTTTTCGAAAATCCCCCTCTCCAAATTTAGGTGTACGATAGTTTCTCTTCGGTAAGGTCTCCTTAGATTTGAGTCCCGATCATTCGAAAACCCATTATCGAATTGCTGAGATTTATGAAAAATAAAATATAAGTTAAGTGAATTAATGAATTGGTTTAAATCAAATATTTTGAATATCTCCAAAGTAATAATTGGGAAATAAAATGACAAGTCAATTTAGTTATAGCCAAGGGGATCATTGAACTATAACTTGGGAATTCGATTTTGAATTCTTTTGAAAATTGGTTTCAAATGTTTTGAAGAACGATACTAGTTTCAAAATATTTTTGAAAATAATAAAATTAAATAATTTTTGTTTTTATGTTTCAAGCAAGATTTGATACACAAGTATGTATGTATATGTATATTTCAAATGTTTGAAATGAAATCCGAAGTTGAATCTCAAGTTTGGTTGAATAATAATCTTATATATCAGGATAATGTAAATTTACAAATTGTCTTGGGGAAATGATTGAATAATCCAACCTTTGCTAATAAGGATTGTAGATTTTAATAGAAAACTTCGAAAATATTTTGTTAATTATAATGGCGAAAACCGAAGCACAAAAAGCAGCACGCCGTGAACAAAGAGCAATTGCCCGTAGAGAAGCAGAAGTGGCACATGCGGAAATCGAAAGGAAAATCAATGAAAGGCAAGGACCTGGTCCTTATGATGATGTTATTTGTTATCGATGTCGTAAAAAGGGACATTATGCTGTTATGTGCCGAGAGAAGAGAAAGAAAAGGAATGTGTATGACCGGTTCGCTCGTCCTGAGATTGTGTGTTTTAAATGTCAGGGGAAAGGGAATTTTCTTAGTCATTGCCCTGAAGTAAAAAGGAAGAAGCGCGCACTCGATTTACCAGTCAATAGATTGATAATATGCTACCATTGACGCCAGATTGGACATATTGTAACGAAACGAATATTTCCCGCTTGAAAATCGACATCCATACTTCATATCGTATTCGAATGCCATAGATTCGACCGTTCAAATCCGAGTCGCCGGAGCTTATAATAACATTAAGTAAACAACACAACGAAATAAAAAGAATAGTACATTGGTATACAGCATTGATACAATATCTGGTACAACAGAGTGGTACAATGAATACCCATATACATCAGAGATATGATATAAGAAAATTGCAGCGGAAAAGAAAATGATAACACCGGCAGCGGAACAAATAACACTAATATAGCCTTCAAGGAAGGACTCCAAAACTGCAACTCCATCTCCAAGAACCAATCTGGCAATAGCTCGAGCTCCCAATAACGATGCACAAAGATAAGCAAGTGCATTCCATATCCAAAGACTGAACTAGCTCCAGATAATCTATGGAACCTAACTATCTAAAAAACCCAACTCTAAACTGCTCGTGTAGAAAAAATTTGAGCATCCAGAGTTTAGGAAAGAAACAACAAACTCCGGATCAGTCATGAGACTGGTATGAGTAACAAAAACAGTTTTATCTTTAAAAACAAATAAAGAAATATTTTAAAATAGATTCGCAATGCTTTTAGAAAATGGAACTACCATAAGGCCTCCCGCACACACACACAATGCAAACGCAGAATCGGAGGAGATTTCTCCTTATGATAGTCAAAGATGCTTGATACGCATTAAAAAGAAACATTTGATATTATTACTAGTGCATAATGTAGGAAAACATTTCAAAAGTAAAGATATAAATCTTAGCCAACATACGACCATTATCATATGCCTACTATAGCTACCATCTAAACAATGGTGACCACTATAAGTAAATGGCAGGTTCTACAACTAGAACCGTACAAGGTACGTATTGAAGTTTGGATTTCCGACAAATGGTCAGGCCAACGAACTTTTCATTGCCATATGGGTACGCCTCTGGAAAAACGACCCAAGAACCTAACCTGATCTCTGCCAACACAAGGCCGGGTTACCCTTCAAACTGGGTAACTGCTGACACGAATATGTCATTCCCCGATCGTAACCGATCTATATACGAGGATCCTCGATTCCAACAACCACAAAGTAATAAATTTGCAGCGAGGTTAAGTATCTGTGCTCCATAACATGATACCACCTCTATCCAGAAGGAATGACATACACTAAAGGGGGGCTACCACCTAATAACCTTGCCGCATCCTTCCTGTTTTGACCATTTTCGGGGTGTGAGGTCCGACGAAGTCTCGTCCACACAGCTACGCTTTTCACAAAGCTATGCTTTGATCAACAAATGATCAGCAGCACTCAGCATGCCACATTACCAAGTTGGGAATATATCACTGATAACCTTCAACTACATAACCTCTGAGCTCGTACGTCTCAGAGAAGGGTGTTAATGCTAATAGAATAAATTCTCCGCCACCAACAGAAATGCATTTGAAAGAAATCTGCTTTATATCTCAAAATGTAATGTCATACACACAATCCATACAAGTCTGTTCTGGGTTCGAACAAAATAGAAGGCACTTCCAAAGAAGTCCTTGCAATCCGGGTATTCACAATCCCGATCGGATTTCCCATCACTTAGGGAATCTCTATACCGGCGCGACTCAGTGCTGAGACAATCGATAAGTCATCCTATCGCTCTCGCAAATACTCGGTCTTTATCACAGGTCTTCAATTTCTATCCATATCCGTCGTATCACTATCCGGAATGGGTTGTATGACACAAGGGTCCTTTCCCGGCTAAACCGAATAGTGAGCGCAATATTTAAAACATATGGATATGGGATTTCAATTAAGTCACAACTAATTACCCAAAACCTTTATTTTAAATGGTTAAACAAATTACCATTTTAAATCTTTAAACAAAAAGATTCATTTCACAAAGTTCACCCAGTTTCAAAAAGATGCATTCATAGAATTTCAAAACAATTTCTATTTCAATTAGGATTAACTCATCCAATCTTTTTAAATTAAAGGTTTAACTTATAGCTTTCAAACTGTTTTCATAACTTGGAAATTATCTTCATTTCAAACTAGAAATCATTTCAACACAAATTGGAAGTTCATTTCTAATGTGAAAGCTTTTGTTATCTGAAAAAAGATAGTTTTCGTTTCAAAAAAATCCAATTATATTTGCTCGAGTTAAAGCCCTTGAATTTAAAATTCTAATTCTCAAATCAATATATTTAAAATGGTTTAACCCATATATAACTGGTATAACATCTTTAAATCCTTAGCTTCAAATCATGGAATTCTATTTCAAATCTTAATTTTAAGTTTAAATCAAATTATTTAACTTCAACTTTGTCAATTTATTCAAAACAAATTTCATCTTTGAACTTCCGTTTCAAAAGCTTTTCACTTTAACCCGATTCCATGTCAAAAACTTTTGAATTCAAATGGTCTATTTAAAAATCATTTCAAAAAAATCTGTGACTTAATCGATTTCCTCGTGAAATCCATATTTGTGTGTGTATGGTGTGGTCCAGGGGTCAACAGTGCAACATCATTCAGTTATCACAGATTAAAACACAGAAATATAGATGATAAGCGATATAACTATAACGCTTATCGCTCATTCACAGATTTACAGATATGTATATCGTAGATAATAAATTACATCACAGATAATTAATTACATTATGGATCGCAACATAAATCAGAATACATCACAAAGCATCATATATCAGGGATATCAAACAATTCAACATCCAGTATAGTCCAAACATCCATAAGTAGGGACAATTTTATTATCTTTAAATTAATTAATCTAATTAAATTTTTTAAATATTTAATCACATTAATTAATTATTAAACAATCCTAGTCAATGACCTTCATTATTATTTATAATTCTTTAATCACTTTTCCTAAAGTAGTTAACTAAGATTAATTATTTTTAATTATAATTAAATTAATCTTATTTATTAATAACCCTTAATTACCAATTTATCTATCCTAAATTAATTAGCTTAAACCTTAATGAATTTAACTCTTAATTAATAAATTGATTCAAATCATTTATTATCCATTTTAATTAATTTAATAATTTCAAATTATAAAACCCTCATTTATTTAAGATAAGAATATTTTCTTATTAATGATCAAACCATCATTAACAAGGTACTTAAAACAATTTGCTTCCAAACTCACTTTTACATTCCATTTTGAATTTTTAGATTTAAAATAAATTTTTTTTAACAAGATTTAAACGATTTCAAAACCCTTTTTATTTTACAAGTTAAAGCATTTTTTTACACTAGAAGTCGAGAGAATTTAAAGCCCAATTTCATTTATATTCAAATCAATTTACAAATTTATTTTATCATTTAAATTATTCAAAACATTTAAAATTTGAAAACTTTATTATTATTTCTACTAACTTTCAATTCAAACTTGATTTATATTTAAATCTTGATTTAAGATTCAGTTTAAAACTTATTTTAAATTTTCAGATTTGGATTCGAAAGACTTGAATTCATATTTAAATTTTTGTTTAAATTTTGATTTGAAAATCCAAATCTTTTTTTTTACTTTAAGATTCAAAGTTCACTTGAATCTAAACCTCACACTAGTTTAACTTTTGGTTACAACTAGCTTATAATTTAATTTTTTTTAAATTTGGTTTAAAATTTAAACTACAGACAGTTTTTATATAAACCTGTAGCAAACAAACTCAACCCGAGACAACAGCATGGTACTTCGAGTCGAACCCTCCCTTGCTTTGAGTAAATACTCGAATGACCCGAGTCTTCCCTGAGTACATTTCCTTCCCAAACCCAAAGATCCTCTGCGCAACAAAAATGCATGGTGCACGTGTCCACGGTCGATGATCGACTCCGGTCGTCATCGCTATATCGAGCAAGTCCAAATCCATCCCTATACTAACCTCCGATCGTCGAAACTCCGTCACATCGCTGAGATTGAATTTCGAATAAAAATTCGAAACCTAGAACAGGAAGACCCCCACAACCCAAAACCTGGAAATGACCTCGAACTCGCCCCATCTCGACTACTGTAGAACATGAAATTTCGGCCGAAGCTTCGTCGACACTCCCACTTCTATCCTCCATGATTCTGAGGCGCTCGATCAACTAGAGGTATTGCGGTGATTAAAATTCCAGAGCACACCTAAATTAGGTTTAAAAATTTTGAAACCTCGCCGCCTCCTCCACGATTAACTTCCCACCGTCACCCTATTTTTTCAAGTATCTACGTTCATCCATCCATCACCAGCCACAACCCCGATCCCTACTAATCAGTGAATCACCAGGGATTCACAAATTCCCTTTATTTGATCAAACCCAAACTACACCTTCAATGCTTAACTAAAAATAGAGATTCTTGTTTCAAAAATCAAGTTTTAGTCTTAGCAGTTGATTCACATATCTGAACTCATGAATTGTAAAAATTAAATTTTAACTTATTTAAGTTTTTCACATTGGTTTTATATTTCCAGAACCCATACAAGTTGATTTCTTTTAAAATAGATTTTTAAACATAAGGCTATGTTATAACAATCATTTTATATTCATATCTTAAGTCTAATTAAGGCTTGGATTATGAGCAGAAGAATTTTGATGAGTATTTAAGCCTGGAATCAAAACAGAGAGATACATAGAAATGTTTACCATATATTCATGCTCAAACAAAGAAATATTTTTAAAAATATACTCACAAACGAACTAACTTTAGAGAGAACATTCATCAGAATGAATATACTTAAAACATTTTGGGATGTGATGTTACTCACAGTTGTTTAAGAAGTGGACAGAGAAGCTTTTATCTTGAAACAACTTTGAACATGCTTGCTGAAACTTCTTTCCTTGATTCTCTGGTTGAATTGATTGTGTTGATGTTTTTAAGTTGAGTTTTGTTTAAGATTTAGATGATATTGCTTCAGCTTTAATGATCGAATTGAGATATGAAGCTGATATATGTAAAAGAAGTGTACTGGTGATGGTTTTACAGAGTGATATTATTTTGTACGGGTTAATTATATTGTATAACAGGGTAGAGATTTTCTTTCTTTCTTTATGGTGGCTGAAAATCTTGTTTGTACAATATAGGTCATGGCTGAAGTGTTTTAGTTATGGGCTGCACTATATTTTAACAATTCGAAATGACCCCTGAGATGATGGAAATAAAGGCATGTTCCCCCTTGCTTAGTTACAGCATGTTCTATTTGTATAATATAGGCAGTCTGCTTTTACTTTATGTACATATTTTATTTTTTATTTTCATACTAATGTTTTGCTTGTATATGAACATATAGAGTTGCTGTCTTGTATGTCTTCATGTTTATACTTTATTTGTACAAAGATATTTGATGTCTTGTTTTTATATTTTTTTTTTGCTTAATATAGTATTGTACTTTATTTTATTACTTTTCATTGTTTTTATAAGCTTATGCCTAACTTCTTTTATTTATACTTTTGTTTTGTTTATTTACTTACTTTTTGTTTTGCCTGCATAACTTTTGAGTTTGCTTTTACAAGTGTTCATTCTTGTCTTTTGTTTGTTCATGCTTATGTATATGTTTAGTTATTGGTTATAGACTTTAACTTATATATGTACAAATATATTTTATTTTGTGTGTTTCTTTTGTTTTACATTTTGAAATATACATGAGTTCTATAATGTTAGATTTTTGTTAATATGCTTACTTATATTTTACATAATTTTTATAAATATGTTACTTGACTTCATATTTCATATTTTATCTCCTATGTATGTATTCCTATTCTAATTTCTTTTATTTGTTTTATTTTTTTCTTTTATAAGTATTCATATGTGAATGTATTTTATTTCTATGCTTTTACTTATTAATTTTATTTATTATTTACTATAAATCCCAATTCAAATACGAATTAAATATTCAAATTTTAAATTTATTCCAAAATTTATTCAAAATTTACATTAACTATTAATTAAAATAAATTCCAAATTTTGGGGTCGTTACAGACTTCCCCCCTTAAAGAAATTTGTCCCCGAAATTTGCCGGCACGAAAATAACATAGATATAGATAGATTCAATCTCCTATAATTTCTTAAACACAAGATATGGATTCCAAATTCAAATCAAAATATTCCAAAGTATACATAACTTGTCCCTCTTCGGACTTCAATATTCATGATAAATTACAATAGAATTTTCAAATTCGGTTTTAAACGAAATCGTTTTACCGATTCAATTCAAATTTAGCTTCATATTTGTTAACCAATTTAACTCAATTTAAAATTTCCTATTTATTTAAATTTTTAATTTCAAATTTCCAATTCATATTCATTAAGGTTTAAATCAAGAACTGATAAGAAAGCAGTGAAATACGAAGTAAGAATTTTCTATAACGATACGTAGGGCATCACACCGAAACTTCTTCTGTAGCTGGTACGAAGAAATCAAAAGTGTTTGGAAAGACGAATCGAAGAAGATTGATAGAGAAAGATTGTTTCCACTGTCACAGTTTATTGACCATTTACAGTCGTACTCCCTTGTCCCCTATCTCGTTTTCTTCTTGCACTCATACTTACTATCGGAGGATAGTAAGAGAATTTACTGAAGCATATGAACGGATATCTTAGGGATTACTCATTCTATGGTATACTTCACCCTATCTCTAATGAGCTACTTAATGTGTTATACTCCTGAGCTAAAGTTTTACCTTAGCTCTGATACCAAATGTAACGAAACGAATATTTCCCGCTCGAAAATCGACATCCATACTTCATATCGTATTCGAATGCCATAGTTTCGACCGTTCAAATCCGAGTTGCTGGAGCTTATAATAACATTAAGTAAACAACACAGTGGAATAAAAAGAATAATACATTGGTATACAGCATTGATACAATATCTGGTACAACAGAGTGATACAATGAATACCCATATACATTAGAGATATGATACAAGAAAATAGCAGCGGAAAAGAAAATGATAACACCAGCAGCGGAACAAATAACTCTAATATAGCCTTCAAGGAAGGACTCCAAAACTCCAACTCCATCTCCAAGAACCAATCTGGCAATAGCTCGAGCTCCCAATAATGATGCACAAAGATAAGCAAGTGCAGTCCATATCGAAAGACTGAACTAGCTCCAGATAATCTACGGAACCTAACTATCTGAAAAACCCAACTCTAAACTGCTCGTGTAGAAAAATTTTGAGCACCCAGAGTTTAGGAAAGAAACAATAAACTCCGGATCAGTCATGAGACTGGTATGAGTAACAAAAACAGTTTTATCTTTAAAAACAAATAAAGAAATATTTTAAAATAGATTCGCAATGCTTTTAGAAAATGGAACTACCATAAGGCCTCCCGCACACACACACACAATGCAAACGCAGAATCGAAGGAGATTTCTCCTTATGATAGTCAAAGATGCGTGATACTTAAAAAGAAAAAATTTGATATTATTACTAGTGCATAATGTAGGAAAACATTTCAAAAGTAAAGATATAAATCTTAGCCAACATACGACCATTATCGTATGCCTACTATAGCTACCATCTAAACATTGGTGACCACCATAAGTAAATAGCAGGTTCTACAACTAAAACCGTACAAGGTATGTATTGAAGTTTGGATTTCTAACAAATGGTCAGGCCAAGGAACTTCCCATTGCCACATGGGTATGCCTCTAAAAAGACAACCCGAGAACCTAACTGGATCTTTGCCAACCAAGGCCGGGTTAACCTTCAAACTGGGTAACTACTGACACGAATATGTCATTCCCTGATCGTAACCGATCTATATACGAGGATCCTCGATTACAACAACCACAAAGTAATAAATTTGCAGCAACAACATAGGTTAAGTATTTAGGCTCCATACATGATACCACCTCTATCCAGAAGGAATGACATACACTAAAGGGGCACTACCCCTTAACAACCTTGCCGCATCCTTCCTGTTTTGACCATTTTCGGGGTGCGAGGTCCGACGAAGTCTCCTCCACACAGCTACGCTTTTCAAAATGCCATGCTTCGATCAACAAATGATCAGCAGCACTCAGCATGCCATATTAAGAAGTTGGGAATATATCACTGATAACCTTCAACTACATAACCTCTGAGCTCATACGTCTCAGAGAAGGGTGTTAATGCTAAGAGAATAAATTCTCCGCCACCAAAAGAAATGTATTTGAAAGAAATCTGCTTTATATCTCAAAATGTAATGTCAGATACACAATCCATACAAGTATGTTCTGGGTTCGAACAGAACAGAAGGCACTTCCAAAGAAGTCCTTGCAATCCGGGTATTCACAATCCCGATCGGATTTCCCATCACTTAGGGAATCTCTATACCGGCGCGACTCGGTGCAGAGACAATCGATGAGTCATCCTATCGCTCTCGCAAATAGCCGGTCTTCATCACCAGTCTTCAATTGCTATCCATATCCATCGTATCACTATTCGGAATGGGTTATATGACACAAGGTTCCTTTCCCGGCTAAACCGAATAGTGAGCGCAATATTTAAAACATATGGATATGGGATTTCAACTAAGTCACAACTTATTACCCAAAACCTTTATTTTAAATGGTTAAACAAATTACCATATTAAATCTTTAAACAAAAAGATTCATTTCATAAAGTTCACCTAGTTTCGAAAAGATCCTTTCGTAGAATTTCAAAACAATTTCTATTTCAATTAGGATTAACTCATCCAATCTTTTTAAATTAAAGATTTAACTTGTAGCTTTCAAACTGTTTTCATAATTTGGAAATTATCTTCATTTCAAACTAGAAATCATTTCAACACAAATTGGAAGTTCATTTCTTATGTGAAAACTTTTGTTATTTGAAAACGGATAGTTTTCATTTCAGAAAAATCCAATTATATTTGCTCGAGTTAAAGCCCTTGAATTTAAAATTCTAATTCTCAAATAAATATATTTAAAATGGTTTAACCCATATATAACTGGTATAACATCTTTAAATCCTTAGCTTCAAATCATAGAATTCAATTCAAATCTTAATTTTAAGTTTAAATCAAATTATTTAACTTCAACTTTATCCAGTTATTCAAAACAAATTTCATCTTTTAACTTCCATTTCAAAAGCTTTTCACTTTAACCCGATTCCATGTCAAAAACATTTGAATTCAAATGGTTTATTTAAAAATCATTTCAAAAAAATATGTGACTTAATCGATTTCCTCATGAAATCCATATTTGTGTGTGTATGGTGTGGTCCAGGGGTTTAACACAGTAGTGCAACATCATTCAGTCATCACAGATTAAAACACAGAAATATAGATGATAAGCGATATAACTATAACGCTTATCGCTCATTCACAGATTTACAAATATGTATATCATAGATAATAAATTACATCACAGATAATTAATTACATTATGGATCACAACATAAATCAGTATACATCACAAAGCATCATATATCAGGGATATCAAACAATTCAACATCCAATATAATCCAAACATCCATAAGTAGGGACAATTTTATTATCTTTAAATTAATTAATCTAATTAAATTTTTTAAATATTTAATCACATTAATTAATTATTAAATAATCCTAGTCAATGACCTTCATTATTATTTATAATTCTTTAATCACTTTTCCTAAAGTAATTAACAAAGATTAATCGTTTTTAATTATAATTAAATTAATCTTATTTATTATTAACCCTTAATTACCAATTTATCTATCCTAATTTAATTAGCTTAAACCTTAATGAATTTAACTCTTAATTACTAAATTAATTCAAATCATTTATTATCCATTTTAATTAATTTAATAATTTCAAATTATAAAACCCTCATTTATTTAAGATAAGAATATTTTCTTATTAATGATCAAACCATCATTAACAAGGTACTTAAAACAATTTGCTTCCAAATTCACTTTTACATTCCAATTTGAATTTTTAGATTTAAAATAAATAAATTTTAACAAGATTTAAACAATTTCAAAAAACTTTTTATTTTACAAGTTAAAGCATTTTTTTTACACTAGAAGTCAAGAGAATTAAAGCCCAATTTCATTTATATTGAAATCAATTTACAAATTTATTTTATCATTTAAATTATTGAAAACATTTAAAATTTGAAAACTTTATTATTATTTCTACTAACTTTCAATTCAAACTTGATTTATATTTATATCTTGATTTAAGATTCAGTTTAAAACTTATTTAAATTTTCAGATTTGGATTCGAAAGACTTGAATTCATATTTAAATTTTTGTTTAAATTTTGATTTGAAAATCCAAACTTTTTTTTACTTAAAGATTCAAAGTTCACTTGAATCTAAACCTCACACTAGTTTAACTTTTGGTTACGACTAGCTTATAATTTAAATCTATTTAAATTTGGTTTAAAATTTAAACTACAGACAGTTTTTATATAAACCTGTAGCAAACAAACTCAACCCGAGACAACAATATGGTACTTCGAGTCAAACCCTCCCTTGCTTCGAGTAAACACTCGAATGACCCGAGTCTTCCCCGAGTACATTTCCTTCCCAAACCCAAAGATCCTCAGTGCAACAAAAATGCACGGTCAAATGTAACGACCCGAAATTTTCTTAACCCGAAAATTCCAGATAGTTATGAAAAAGAAGAAAAAGATAGAAGAAGAAGAAGAACAGAACACCAAACATCTCACATTCGCAGTGGATAAAATATAATAATAAATAATAACAGTTTACAAAGAATACTATATCTGTCAATTACATTTAATATACATCAGAGTTTCACATATATACACAGAACTGAATATTTACAATTATCATGACTGAGATAAACAATAATATAAGTACAGCGAAATACTCTATACGTTATCGCCATCCAGCTCGCCTCCTGAGCTCCAAAACGTACCTACCTGAAAATCTGTAATACTCGGTCTGACTCGGGTCAGACCGAGTATTACAGATTTTCAGGTAGGACGTTTCGGAGCTCAGGAGGCGAGCTGGATAGCGATATCGTATAGAGTATTCCGCTGTATTTATATTATTGTTAATCTGAGATTTGAAAATTGTAAATATTTACTGACTGTGTATAATGTGAAACTCTGATGTATATTAAAGAAAATCGACAAATATAGTAATCTTTTGTAAACTGTTATTATTTATTATTATATTTTATCCGCTGCGAATGTGAGTTGTTTGGTGTTTCTGTTCTCCTTCTTCTATCTCTTTCTTCTTTTTCTTAACTATCTGAAATTTTCGGGTTCGAAAATTTTGGGTCGTTACATTTAATGTGATGACCCGGAATTTCTAGCAGTTTAAATTTGAATAGTTAGTTTTAATTTGAATTTAAGATATCAATATTTACTTGATAATGAAATCATTGAATTGTATAGCTTAAATATTGAATTTTATAATTGAAATTGGTAAATTATTGAATTTGAGATTTTAAGCCTATTAAAAATAATTTGAAGGCTTATAAAATTTATAACGATGATTCTGAAGATAATAGGATAATTGAATTCTAATTTAAAGATAATTTGTTCGGTTTTAGTAATTTAGCGTTTACATTGAATTTAAAAATAGCCTTCCGAGGCGCAGTCTCGGAATTTTACAAAACCAGTTCCATTGGATCCGTAATAGTTAGTTATTATCGGATTTCAATTTTCGTAGCGTTTGGATTTACTGTTTGCTTGTACGGGTGAGAAATGCATTAGTAATAATAAAAAAAATAGTTATACAATACAATTAAATTATACAATCGTACTTAAGAAGCCACTCTAAAGATTTTTATACGTTTCCTTGGCTTCCATCATACGCTTCTTCGTTGATAAAATAAATTAAGGGGTAGATATCTTGTTTCTGTTTGTTCATATCTAGAAGGAATGGAGCTTCTCCCTTCGTTTTTTTCAAAGAAATCAAATCGCTTAAAACAAAAAAAAAATGAAATGCCGAAGAAAACGAACGACTCCATCCTAATAATCAAACCGCCCTCATATTAAATCTGAGCTTCTTCGTTACCATCTTCAGATCGAAAAAGGGGGGAAATGGAAATGGAGCCTTCATTTCTAAATTAAAAATTCCCAATCGAATTTCTTCTACCTCATCGAGTTGAGACCGATTGTGGTGATGGCTTTATGGTGTTTGGGGGAGGGGGTTTTGGAGGTCGCGGCATTAAGTCAGGGCACGGTAGTTTTTGTGGGTAGCTAGGGTTCGTTTTCTTGGGTCATGGGCTGCTCGTTAGTGCTGCGAGAGGGCGGCGGCGAAGAGGGGGTTGAAAGAAGTTAGCGTTCTCGTCTTCTCGCGGTCATCAAGTACGGCAGAGACGTTTGGGTGGTTGCGGTAGCTGTCGTGAGCCTAAAATGATGGGCTTTGGTGGCTAAATCTGGACGAAGTTGTGGCAGAGGCAAGGCAGCATGAGGTTAGGGTGGTCGCTGGCCTTCGCGTGAGTGCTGCTATCGATCGCTGGAGTGGGTGATCATCTGGTTAGGTGAGTAATTCTCGACCTATATATGTTTATGCATATCGGTATTAATATCAAATTTTAGAGGTGGTTCTAAGTGTTAACTTCATTGCTGAAGAGAGTGTATTCAGTATAATTTTAATTTGAAAACATAAGAAACTGAATTTAGTAGACGAATTTAAAATTTGTTAAAGTAAGTTAAGGGTTAAATAAATAAATAAATAGCTGATAAAATTTAGTAGTTGATTTTATCTTAAGATATTTACAGAAAGTCATTTCTAAAAATTGAAATTTTAGATAAATTAAATTTTTGTCTAAATTGGATTAGATTATCATAAGGAATTATGATTCAAATTATTAGATAGATTAAAATAAATGAATAGCGATGGACTATCTGATTTTCCCAGATATTAATAAGTTATGTAATGTTTCTACAAAGTCAAAAGTGGCGAAGAAACATGTCAGGATAGGATGGAATTGCAAATAAAACAAAGTGAATAAATCTCACGTTGTTGGGTTTTTATTTAAATTTAAATGATTAAAATTTAAATAATTAGATGGATGATTCAATTGTTCTGATGTGTGCTGATGATTTGGTGATTTAGTTTTGGTTGTTCTCGATTTAATTGTGATTGACTCGAAGTATTTGGGGTTTAAAATTATCTTACACTTAAGTCATAAATACGTTAATGTTTCCATTGTTAGTAAAGGCTTAATGAATTGTGATTCATCAAATTCGAAGGGTAATTAAAATGTATAATTAATAAATTTAACTAATTAATGATTTGGGTTGATTAATTTAGTAATTAAGAGTTTTGAATTAATTAATGAAAGTTTAAGTCAATTAATTAGGTTTGATTAATTTAAAATAATCAATGGATAGTTTGTTAGGTAATCACTTAAAGTAATAAATAAAATAAATTTACATTGTGGAATTTATTAAAAGATTTATTATAAAAAGTAGATAATGTATGAATGAAGTAAAATGAAGATAGTTAATTACAGTTTTGGAATTTATCGAACTGATTACTACCGTGGTTTGAATTAATGAAATTAAATTCGATTATGATAAATTAAATTATAATTGAAAATCCTTAATTTATATAATTAATGTTGAAATCAAAGATTGACTAATTAAGATTGATTAACCTTCTAAAAGAGAATTATGAAGTTAAGTAATATAAGTTCTTAAGGATTACTGAAATTAAAATAGTGAATTAATTCATGAAGCAATTAAGATTGCTTATCGATTTTAATTAAGGGGAATTATATCGTGATAATTAATTAAAGATAATTACTTGAATGCAATTGAAAAACAAATTAAATCCAATGTGATTGCTTAAGATGAAAATGAAGGGTTGATTAATTAATTGACTTGAGATCAATTAATACTTAATGAAGGAACGGAAGTGGATGGTATTAGTAATTCAATCAAGATTAATTTAAATAATTTAGAAGTGATTAAACTTTGCTTATGAATGATTGGATGGTATTGAATGCTTTGGATGAATTAACATATGTTACCCCGGGTTTTATATAAGTTGTTTGCTTGGGTATTCCATGTTAGTTGAGATTACTCACGCTGGTTTCCAGCCTGACCCGGGTGTTACTTTGGTGTAATGCGCGGGTCAGACCGAGTATTACAGATTTTCAGGTAGGTACGTTCTGGAGCTCAGGAGGCGAGCTGGATGGAAATATCATACAGAGTATATCCGCTGTATTTATACTATTGTTAATCTGAGACAGAATAATTGTAAATACTCAGTGACTGTATATATATGTAAAACTCTGATGTATATAATTGTAATCGACTGATATAGAATCCTTTTGTAAGCTATTAGTATTTATTATTATATTTTATCCGCTGCGATTGTGAGATGTTGGGTGTTTCTGTTCTTCTTCTTCTATCTCTTCTTTTCATAACTATCTGGAATTTTCTGGTTAGAAAATTTCGGGTTGTTACAGTTGGTATCAGAGCTGAAGGTTAAGCGAGAACCTTGGCTCTGGTGGGAATTACTCATTGAATAGAATCCGTAGTACTCTAGAATGAGTTGAGTGTGTATATATATATGAGAGCGTACTTGTTATTTGCTTATAAAGATTTTTAATGATTTTATATAAAAATATATATTTTGATATATATAGCAATATTTCCTTCTAAGGAATATCTAGATGATTGGTTGTTAAATTATTTAAGTTAAGTTAAGAAGTAAAATAAAATACAACCAAATTAAAATTAAATTAACTAAAAATGAAATTCTGGGATTAGAACTCAAAAATTAAATTGTTTAAAAATTTAAAATAAACAAAGTTAATTTGGTTTAAAAAGGGTTAAACCAATCCTTGAGAATTTCACTCGAATTTACATAATTCGAGATGATTTACATTTGAAGTTGGAATTGAATTCATTCAAATTGAACCCGATTTGAATTAATTAAATTTGGGATTGAAGATGAATAAGTTCAAAAATTTAAATGGTAGATTTGGATAGAATTGTAATGATTGAAATTGAAGTGGATTCAATTGAATGGATATTAGTCCAAAGTAATTAGAATAACTTGGAATTGTAATTAAAGTGGAACTGGTTTTAAATCAAAAAGAAATTTGAAATATAGATTGTAAATGTAATTTATAAATTGAAATACACTTCATAAATAAGTGAGATTATAATTTGGAATAGAATTCCAGAGAACATTTGAAAATGAAGTAGGATGAAAATTCTAAAGTACTGTTTCAATATGAATTGGATGGACTGGGAGTTTGGATTTTTTGGGAAAATTTAAAATTCCTTTGGATTTGAAAGTGGTTTCAAAGGTTTTGGAAAAACAATAGTATTATTTAAAAAAAAAAATGTGTGAATTTGCAATCTGGGAGATTTGAAATCAAAAATATTTGAAAGTGTTTTTAGAGAGATAAAAGCATTGAACTCTTTTGGTCACTGGAAAATAAAGTCGGTGATGACTGCAGCATCATCGATGTTCATTTTCGAGTTTCTAGAAGAGAAATTGCTACCAAATTGTTTTAAATTGGGATTGTTTGTGAATTGGGTTTGATTTTGAAATTCAAAGGGGTAATTGAATTTGCCAAAGAATTTTAGATATAGTTAAATTCTAAGGTGATATTGAAATTTGGAAATTTGTTTAAATTCTGCAATCTTGATAAAATGTTTATGGAATCAAAAAAAAAAATTATAAGTAGAGATAAGTTGAAAGGAAGAATTGGACTAAGAAATTTGAGATTGTTTAAAAACTTTAAATAAAAGTTACTTTGGTTTAAAAAGTTAAATCAACCTTTGAGAATTTAACTCGAATTTATGTAATTCGAGGTAGTTTAAAATTCAAGATTGAAATTAAATTAGATCAAAATTTAATTTGGGTTGAAGTAATTGGATTGGATTAGATTGAAGTGATTTGGATTCTGAAATCAAATTGATAATAATTCAACTTGATTGGAATAATATGAAATTATAATTAAAATTGAACAGGATTAAAATCAACTAGAATTTGATTTAAATTGGGGAAGGAATCAAGATTGATTCAACTTGAATTGGAAATTAATCAAGTCCAATGGAATTTGGAGTTATTTGAATTGGAATTGAGTCAATTTAAATGGAGATTTAAATTGAATTGTTGGGGAAATGAACAGTTGGCTCTGGATTATTTTCAATATAAATTGTTTTAATATAACTTATTTTTCTAAGCTATTAAATATATACAACCTTTCTTACTTAAAACCAAATTATTTTATATACTTGTTTTACGATTATTTTTGAAGCTATTTAACCATTTTTCAATTATTTTCTAAACTAATTACTATATTTCAACTATGTTACAAATTAATTACTAATTTACAACTATTTTGTAATTATTAAGATTTCTATAACTATTTAACTATTTTCCAATTATTGTATAATTAGTTAACTATCTTACAATTATTTTGTAAACTAATAATTATTTTTCAACTACTTACCTATTTTTTAAAAAAATTCAAGCTATTTTTCTAAATTGGTCGGAGTTCAAACTGTTATTGATTAAGTACCCAACCTAACTGAGATAGGGATTGAAGTAATAATCCAAATGGGGATTAATGTAAAGGTGAATAAGGAATATGAAATGGTTCTTTTGAACTGAAAGAATATTTTGAGAAATATGAAATGAATAAAGATGGAAATTGGATATTTTTATGGTTTTTGAGAAGTGTTTGGAGTATAAAAGGTGTTTTATACAAGAAGGTAAGGATCCAAAGTTTTAAAATTTTTTATATATATATGAATATATATAAAAAGGATCTTATGAGGATTTTGAGAAAGGCTTTTGATTTTTGGAAAAAAAATCAATATTGAGTTTTGGAAAGCCTATTTTGAAAATTATCGATTTTGGGATAATCGATTTTGTGTAAAGGAGCTTTGAATAATATCATACTAGGTGTATGATTTGAAGATACTATATATGTATAGTATAAAATGTTTTGATGATGACTCTGGGGAAAAGGGCGCTCCCTTGAAATGGACTTCTCAGGAGTGCCACCGGGTGGTGCTGCCTGGAGCCCGAGGGGGTTCTAAAGTTGATCCTGTGAGGAGTCCGGACAAAACTAGTTCCTGGGGATTATGAGTAGTGTATACCATAGCGGAAGTCGTGTGTGCCGCGGAGAGCCAACAGTTTATGTTTGATTCTATATCGGTAGACTGCGACCTATGGTATAACATAGCGAAAGTCGTGTGTGCCGCTGAGAGCCAACAGTCTGCGTTTGAGTTTATCTCGGTGGACTGCGACCTATGTAAGAGTGGAGAAGTTTCATTTTGATAGCGAGATCAGAGGCCGCGGAGAGATTGCAGTTACATGGACTTTTGTTGTGACTGCAACGTAACCCTGGATGTAACTGTGATCTATTGTGTGGGTTCCATGGCGTAATCGAGAGGCCGCGGAGAGCCTGCAGTTACATGGACTTTTGTTGTGACTGCAACGTAACCCTGGTATGTAACTGTGACCATGGAATGGGGGTGATGATTTCCAGAGCATCCTCACTAAAAAAGTAATAATAATATATATTTCCTCTATTTTCAAAATTGTTTTCTATATTTTCAATAAAATATTTTCCAAGTATTTCACTGGATGTTGGAAACGAGTTTGCCAAGTACTTATAGATTTTCAGTCCTACGCCTGATCAACGTATGACTGAATTTCTGTGAGAACAAGGATGGACTGGTTGAGACATCGAGTTATAAGAAATATTTTTATAAAAAGTTTTTTTAATTGTATTGTCTGAATTTGAAGACATTCCTAAATTTTAAAGTAAAAATGGGATTTTAAACTGGAATCATAAAATATAAAATTGGACTCGGGAAATTTAAATGAAGCGATTCTTTGAAATAAAATCGCATATTGATTTGAAAGTTGGAAGTAAGTTAATTAACAAAATAATTACTTAATTGAGTATGTTAATAAAATTTGACTCGGATAAATAAAATGGATTGTAAGTTAATAATGAAGTTGGAAATGAATTCGAATTGTGAATAGAATTCGACTTGGATTTGATAATGAATTAAATAAGAGGAGATGTAAATAAAAATAAATAGAGTTGGATCGATATAGTGATGGTTTGAATTAGACATAAAATTCAAGTGTGATTTGAATAATATATAGTGTCATTTGCAAGTAAATTTGATAACATGGAAGTGTTGTTGAATGAAATGAAAGTGGATTATAATAAAAATGGTTTGGGTTGCAAACAAAACCCAAGTGAATAAAAATAAATTGAGAATGGCTTTGAATTAATAAAATAAATTTGAAAATGAATTAAGTAAGTAAATTTAAAATTTAAAATGGATGGGCTAACTAAATTAAATGGAACTTGATTAGGTGAGAATCAAATGGAAGTACACTTAAGTTGATGTTGGAATAAATTAAAGTAATTAACTTAAGTTTAAATTTATTGAAGCTTGGTTTCGAATATGGATTAAGGCCCCTTAAATAAAAGCTTGGATTAAATTAATTTGGAAATGGTTATTAATTTAGAAGTATTGAATGTGCCAAACTTAATAAATAGTTTGAATGAAGTCAATGCGGAGAAGAAATGAAATGCGTATGTTTGGATTGTGAATAAATTAAAAATGAACGGAATTAGATATAAAATGAGTTGAAAATTAAATTTAAGAAGTTGTAAACTAAAATAAATAGTCTATTAGGCGAATATTGTCAAATTTGCATAAAATGAATTGTCGTTTGACATGAATAAAAGAAATTAAAATTCTTTGAGTTGAGAAAGGTTAGATAACTTGAATTTGTAATCAATTGAGGGAAATATGATCTTGTTTGGATTTAAAATAGATTGAATGTATGAGGTTGGGTTGAATGCAAGTAATTGTGTGTAAACCATTAAAATTGAATGAAAAGGCATATAAATTTGGTTGGAAATAATTAGATGTGCTTTAAAACATATAAATTGCTTATTGGAAGTATTTGGTGCTTGTTATTTATGTAATGCTTGTGTTTAGCTATTAAAAGTAAGTGAAATGTTAATAGATTTTCTATGTATGACACTTACGTATGTAAATTGAGTAAGTACAGGTACAGAGATGTCGTTTGGCTAGATTTGGGATATGCTAATTGCTAAAATTTATAAGCTGCTTGCTTAAATTTCTAAATAAGGTACGCCTACGCAATAAAAATAGGAAATATGAACTGTTTTTGCTTTTTCCGACCGTGTGGGTCGATGTATACATATTTATATCTATTGTCAAATTGCAAAAGCTCCTCCGTACAAAGGAGACTCTGCCAAAATTTTCTGAAAATTTTGGGAGTTAGAAAATTTTTGGAAAATTTTGGTTAACGACAAAACAATTTCAAGTGGGAAACTTAAAATAAACTAGTAAATGAAACTAATATGAATCAGTTTAAATGAAAGATATAACTCCATATTAGAAATCGAAAATAAATTGAATTCATATGAAACGGTGGAAACTAAGTTGAATAGAAGTAATGTGAAGGCTTCTGTAAGAAAATGTATACAATGATTTGAAAGATTACGATTGGATATTGTTGCTAAATAGAATATGCAGGTGTTATAAAGGAAAAAGGAAATTGGATTTGGTTCTAAAAGATAAATTTGAATTGCCCGACTGAAAGGTACGTATTGTGATTCTGTATGATATTGGATTGGGTTTTTGATGTAGCCACTTGGCTTTTGTTTTCTTTTTGGAATTTGGAAGGCCCTAGAGGCCTTTTGTAGTAGTACCGAGATAGCCGCGCAAAGGAGACGCCGGCAAAAAATTTCGGGAATTTAGAGAGTTAGAAAATTTTTGAGAAATTTTGATAATTCAAAATTTGGTCTTAATTGAGATCTAATTGATTGAGCAGAAGAGTATTGATTGAATCTATAGAAGGTTTTGGGAAAGTTGAATAAGGTGTTAGTGGACCTTTAATAAAAGATAATTGGTAGGATGTTGAATTGTGAATTTTGGAAAAGATAAACGGGTATTGGTCAATTCTTCCTAATTAGTAATTTCGGGGACGAAATTCTTTTAAGGGGGGAGGAATGTGATGACCCGGAATTTCTAGCAGTTTAAATTTGAATAGTTAATTTTAATTTGAATTTAAGATATCAATATTTACTTGATAATGAAATCATTGAATTGTATAGCTTAAATATTGAATTTTACAATTGAAATTGGTAAATTATTGAATTTGAGATTTTAAGCCTATTAAAAATAATTTGAAGGCTTATAAAATTTATAACGATGATTCTGAAGATAATAGGATAATTGAATTCTAATTTAAAGATAATTTGTTTGGTTTTAGTAATATAGCGTTTACATTGAATTTAAAAATAGCCTTCCGAGGCACAGTCTCGGAATTTTACAAAACCAGTTCCATTGGATCCGTAATAGTTAGTTATTATCGGATTTCAATTTTCGTAGCGTTTGGATTTACTGTTTGCTTGTACGGGTGAGAAACGCATTAGTAATAATAAAAAAAATAGTTATACAATACAATTAAATTATACAATCGTACTTAAGAAGCCACTCTAAAGATTTTTATACGTTTCCTTGGCTTCCATCATACGCTTCTTCGTTGATAAAATAAATTAAGGGGTAGATATCTTGTTTCTGTTCGTTCATATCAAGAAGGAATGGAGCTTCTCCCTTCGTTTTTTTCAAAGAAATCAAATCGCTTAAAACGAAAAAAAAATGAAATGCCGAAGAAAACGAACGACTCCATCCTAATAATCAAACCGCCCTCATATTAAATCTGAGCTTCTTCGTTACCATCTTCAGATCGAAAAAGGGGGGAAATGGAAATGGAGCCTTCATTTCTAAATTAAAAATTCCCAATCGAATTTCTTCTACCTCGTCGAGTTGAGACCGATTGTGGTGATGGTTTTATGGTGTTTGGGGGAGGGGGTTTTGGAGGTCGCGGCATTAAGTCAGGGCACGGTAGTTTTTGTGGGTAGCTAGGGTTCGTTTTCTTGGGTCATGGGCTGCTCGTTAGTGCTGCGAGAGGGCGGCGACGAAGAGGGGGTTGAAAGCAGTTAGCGTTCTCGTCTTCTCGCGGTCATCAAGTACGGCAGAGACGTTTGGGTGGTTGCGGCAGCTGTCGCGAGCCTAAAACGATGGGCTTTGGTGGCTAAATCTGGACGAAGTTGTGGCAGAGGCAAGGCAGCGTGAGGTTAGGGTGGTCGTTGACCTTCGCGTGAGTGCTGCTATCGATCGCTGGAGTGGGTGATCATGTGGTTAGGTGAGTAATTCTCGACCTATATATGTTTATGCATATCGGTATTAATCTCAAATTTTAGAGGTGGTTCTAAGTGTTAACTTCATTGCTGAAGAGAGTGTATTCAGTATAATTTTAATTTGAAAACATAAGAAACTGAATTTAGTAGATGAATTTAAAATTTGTTAAAGTAAGTTAAGGGTTAAATAAATAAATAAATAGCTGATAAAATTTAGTAGTTGATTTTATTTTAAGATATTTACAGAAAGTCATTTCTAAAAATTGAAATTTTAGATAAATTAAATTTTTGTTTAAATTGGATTAGATTCATATAAGGAATTATGATTCAAATTATTAGATAGATTAAAATAAATGAATAGCGATGGACTATCTGATTTTCCCAGATATTAATAAGTTATGTAATGTTTCTACAAAGTCAAAAGTGGCGAAGAAACATGTCAGGATAGGATGGAATTGCAAATAAAACAAAGTGAATAAATCTCACGTTGTTGGGTTTTTATTTAAATTTAAATGATTAAAATTTAAATAATTAGATGGATGATTCAATTGTTCTGATGTGTGCTGATGATTTGGTGATTTAGTTTTGGTTGTTCTCGATTTAATTGTGATTGACTCGAAGTATTTGGGGTTTAAAATTATCTTACACTTAAGTCATAAATACGTTAATGTTTCCATTGTTAGTAAAGGCTTAATGAATTGTGATTCATCAAATTCGAAGGGTAATTAAAATGTATAATTAATAAATTTAACTAATTAATGATTTGGGTTGATTAATTTAGTAATTAAGAGTTTTGAATTAATTAATGAAAGTTTAAGTCAATTAATTAGGTTTGATTAATTTAAAATAATCAATGGATAGTTTGTTAGGTAATCACTTAAAGTAATAAATAAAATAAATTTACATTGTGGAATTTATTAAAAGATTTATTATAAAAAGTAGATAATGTATGAATGAAGTAAAATGAAGATAGTTAATTACAGTTTTGGAATTTATCGAACTGATTACTACCGTGGTTTGAATTAATGAAATTAAATTCGATTATGATAAATTAAATTATAATTGAAAATCCTTAATTTATATAATTAATGTTGAAATCAAAGATTGACTAATTAAGATTGATTAACCTTCTAAAAGAGAATTATGAAGTTAAGTAATATAAGTTCTTAAGGATTACTGAAATTAAAATAGTGAATTAATTCATGAAGCAATTAAGATTGCTTATCGATTTTAATTAAGGGGAATTATATCGTGATAATTAATTAAAGATAATTACTTGAATGCAATTGAAAAACAAATTAAATCCAATGTGATTGATTAAGATGAAAATGAAGGGTTGATTAATTAATTGACTTGAGATCAATTAATACTTAATGAAGGAACGGAAGTGGATGGTATTAGTAATTCAATCAAGATTAATTTAAATAATTTAGAAGTGATTAAACTTTGCTTATGAATTATTGGATGGTATTGAATGCTTTGGATGAATTGACATATGTTACCCCGGGTTTTATATAAGTTGTTTGCTTGGGTATTCCATGTTAGTTGAGATTACTCACGCTGGTTTCCAGCCTGACCCGGGTGTTACTTTGGTGTAATGCGCGGGTCAGACCGAGTATTACAGATTTTCAGGTAGGTACGTTCTAGAGCTCAGGAGGCGAGCTGGATGGAAATATCATACAGAGTATATCCGCTGTATTTATACTATTGTTAATCTGAGACAGAATAATTGTAAATACTCAGTGACTGTATATATATGTAAAACTCTGATGTATATAATTGTAATCGACTGATATAGAATCCTTTTGTAAGCTATTAGTATTTATTATTATATTTTATCCGCTGCGATTGTGAGATGTTGGGTGTTTCTGTTCTTCTTCTTCTATCTCTTCTTTTCATAACTATCTGGAATTTTCTGGTTAGAAAATTTCGGGTCGTTACAGTGCACATGTCCACGGTCGACGATCGACTCCGGTCGTCATCGCTATATCAAGCAAGTCCAAATCCATCCCTGTACCAACCTCCGATCGTCGAAACTCCGTCACGTCGCTGAGATCGAATTTCGAATAAAAATTCAAAACCTGGAACAGGAAGACCCCCACAATCCAAAACCTGGAAATGACCTCGAACTCGCCCCCCTCGACCACCGTAGATCACGAAATTTCGACCGAAGCTTCGTCGACACTTCCACTTCATCCCCCACGATTCTGAGGCGCTCGATCAACTAGAGGTACTGCGGTGATTAAAATTCCAGAGCACACCTAAATTAGGTTTAAAAATTTTGAAACCTCGCCGCCTCCTCCACGATTAACTTCCCACCGTCACCCTATTTTTCCAAGCATCTACGTTCATCCCTCCATCACCAGCCACAACCCCGATCCCTACTAATCAGTGAATTACCAGGGATTCACGAATTCCCTTTATTTGATCAAACCCAAACTACACCTTCAATGCTTAACTAAAAATAGAGATTCTTGTTTCAAAAATCAAATTTTAGTCTTAGCAGTTGATTCACATATCTGAACTCATGAATTGTAAAAATTAAATTTTAACTTATTTAAGTTTTTCACATTGGTTTTATATTTCCAGAACCCATACAAGTTGATTTCTTTTTAAATAGATTTTTAAACATAAGGCTATGTTATAACAATCATTTTATATTCATATCTTAAGTCTAATTAAGGCTTGGATTAAGAGCAGAAGAATTTTGATGAGTATTTAAGCCTGGAATCAAAACAGATAGATACACAGAAATGTTTAACATATATTCATACTCAAACAAAGAAATATTTTTAAAAATATACTCACAAATGAACAAACTTTAGAGAGAACATTCATCAGAATGAATATACTTAAAACATTTTGGGATGTGATGTTACTCACAGTTGTTTAAGAAGTGGACAGAGAAGCTTTTATCTTGAAACAACCTTGAACATGCTTGCTGAAACTTCTTTCCTTGATTCTCTGGTTGAATTGATTGTGTTGATGTTCTTAAGTTGAGTTTTGTTTAAGATTTAGATGTTATTGCTTCAGCTTTAATGATCGAACTGAGATATGAAGCTGATGTATGTAAAAGAAGTGTACTGGTGATGGTTTTACAGAGTGATATTATTTTGTACAGGTTAATTATATTGTATAACAGGGTAGAGATATTGTTTCTTTCTTTATGGTGGCTGAAAATCTTGTTTGTACAATATAGGTCATGGCTGAAGTGTTTTAGTTATGGGCTGCATTATATTTTAACAATTCGAAATGACCCCTGAGATGATGGAAATAAAGGCATGTTCCCCCTTGCTTAGTTACAGCATGTTCTATTTGTATAATATAGGCAGTCTGCTTTTACTTTATATATATATTTTATTTTTTATTTTCATACTAATGTTTTGCTTGTATATGAACATATAGAGTTGCTGTCTTGTATGTCTTCATGTTTATACTTTATTTGTACAAAGATATTTGATGTCTTGTTTTTATATATTTGTTTTGCTTAATATAGTATTGTACTTTATCTTATTACTTTGCTTTGTTTTTATAAGCTTATGCCTAACTTCTTTTATTTATACTTTTTTTTGTTTATTTACTTACTTTTTGTTTTGCCTGCATAACCTTTGAGTTTGCTTTTACAAGTGTTCATACTTGTCTTTTGTTTGTTCATGCTTATGTATATGTTTAGTTATTGGTTATAGACTTTAACTTATATATGTACAAATATATTTTATTTTGTTTCTTTCTTTTGTTTTATATTTTGAAATATACATGAGTTCTATAATGTTAGATTTTAGTTAATATGCTTACTTATATTTTACATAATTTTTATAAATATGTTACTTGACTTCATATTTCATATTTTATCTCCTATGTATGTATTCCTATTCTAATTTCTTTTATTTGTTTTGTTTTTTTTTTCTTTTATAAGTATTCATATGTGAATGTATTTTATTTCTATGCTTTTACTTATTAATTTTATTTATTATTTACTATAAATCCCAATTCAAATACAAATTAAATATTCAAATTTTAAATTTATTCCAAAATTTATTCAAAATTTACATGAACTATTAATTAAAATAAATTCCAAATTTTGGGGTCGTTACACATATAGCCAGAAACTGCACCGAAAGGCATCATGGAAACCAAGCTATAGCCCGATCAGCTAGAGAGAAAAGTGTAAGGACAATAGATAAGGATGGGAACATCTCATATTTTTGCGGGAACTGTAAGAATTGGGGACATGTTGACTTTGAATGTGTTAATCCTCCTTTAATACAACCTGAAATAGTGCAAACCGAAGAGGGAAGTTTGGCAAAGATGCATACTACCAGACAGGAAGACGATAGTCCTCAATAATTCTAAATTTTAAACCAATCAGTATATTTGAAGCAATCAGTATATTTTGTAATACTATCTTTTGTAATCCAAAATCTTCTATGTACGTATTATAAAAATATTAAGCTACGTATAGTTTTGTACGTAAATGTTTATGGAAAGGTTGGAAAGAAATATTTTAATAAAATAGCGTCTTGGGAAGGAAATCTATTTGTCGACTTAACTGTATGGATCAAACTAGTTTTGATGTAAAGCTTGTATTTCAAGTTTAGACTAATGCCTAAAATAGTTAATGTGGAGATATAAATCTAATGGAACCAAGTCGATGAATGGTTTACTAAAGAACTAGTTGATTATTTTGGAAATAGAAAGAAAATGTAAGGTTCAAATGGGATTTAGATTTCAAATTTGAAGTTTGTCAACATGATAATCCATAATAGGTTTAATAGATTCAGTGATGAATTTGAATTTGAATTTGAACGTGAAGAGAATTAAGTTAAGTGGAAAACTTAATGTTGGAAAGTTTGAAGTTGGTTTAAAACCAATATTGTGAAAAGTATGCGGAATTCAAACTATGAATTAAGTAAATGTTGAAAAAGTTAAATGGGAAATTTGAACAATTAGTTCAACTTGAAATTTTTCAAAAAGATTGAATCTTGGGTTAAATTCAGTTTAACTTCGACACCATAAACAATATAAGTTGAGCTTTGAATTTCGGATGGTCGGTTTGGATTGTATGTCTAACATTGTGAATTGATGACATAGCAATTGATCTCTATTAAATATATATCTGTTTGGTGGCGGAGAATTTATTCTCTTAGCTATATACACTCTTCTCTGAGACGTACGAGCTCAGAGGTTATATATCGCTAGACATCAATTATGTGTTGAGAATTGACAATGTAATGTAAAATCCAAATCGAATGTGAAGTCGATAATAAATTGAATTATGAATATGAATTGGGTTTGAGATAACCTTAAACTTCCAAATCGATTTATAGGAAAATTTTAAATTGGTAATGAGATGGAAAATTCAGGAATCCTCTATTTTTTATGGGTATGGGATACGGAGGTTTTCGGAACTTATATGTGAGAATGTAGTAAATTCGAAAACCATCAGTTTGGAAAGTAATTGTTATGGAAATCCTATGTAAGTTTACATAGGTATGATATGTACGAAATGTGAAATGAAGTACTATATATATGACATTATGTTTTCTAAACTGAGGATATGGAAAAGTACCTTCCATTGAAAATTTGTGAAGGTGTTGGAACTCGGTATGAGTGTCCATTTGAAATTCGTAGCTACGTAGAATTTCCATAAGCTAGAGTGTCCATTTAAATTGGAATCCCTCGTGATGGGATCATGTTGATGGGAACATGTTGATTGATGATGATGTATACTAGCATAATTCGAGGGGTGTGATGCCTACAGTTACAAGCGATTCCACTGGGATAGTGGCGCAACCACCGTGTAAACTGCGATCTGGATGCCATAGCGAAATTCGAGGGGAGAGATGCCTATGGTTACAAGCGATTCCATTGGGACAGTGGCGTAACCGTCGGGTGAACTGCGATCTATGGAAACAACCATGGCGAAATTCAAGAGATGTGAAATTTATAGATTACAAACGATTCTACTAGGATAGTAGCGTAACCGCCGAGTAACTGTGATCCATGGGGGAACGTGCTTTCCGTATCCATTTTTAAAAGGATTTTTAAGTATTTTCACTGGGAGTTGAAGCAAGTACATTTAGTACTTGGAGATTTTAGTCATGGGCCTGGCCAGCGTATGCCTAATGTCTGTAAGAACGACGATAGACTTGTTAAACTTCGAGTTAGTAAGTATTTTCAAAACTTTAAATAGCAAATCAATGGTCTGAAATTAAAATTACATAATTCCAACCTAATAAACTAAGGAAGAAGATCTTTAAAAATGTCTTGGAAGTCCACAGCTTTGGAAAAGATGTAATATGCAAATCTCTAACATGAAGAATTTCAAGTTTAAATATGAATGGTTATAAACCAAAATAGTGAATTGAAAACAAATTTGAATAAAATGAATTGGAATTTGTAACGAATTAGTAATTGGAACTAATTTAAAAATAGTGCAGAAGTAAATGAAAGTTAATCGATAAAATTCAATATTCGAAAGATAAATTGAAATCAAATAGAATTGAAAATTTGAATTGAATTCAAATGAAATTTGAAATGAAAAATTGAATGAAAATGAACATATAACTTCAATAGGGAAGTAAAAGTGTATAAGAAGCATATATTGAAATTTTTTGTAATGGAATTGGCAAAATGATTTGAATGTTGGAATTGGATACTACTACTAGCAGGATATACAGGTGTATAAAAGGAATTGGAAATTTTTGATTCGAAGACAAAAAAAATTAAATTGCTCGACAAAAAGGTGCGTATTTCAATTTCAATATGAGATTTGATGATTTTCTTGTCTATCCGCTTGGCTTTTACTTTTTTTTTTTTGAAATTTGGGGCCCAATGTGGCATTTTATAGTCGTACCGAGTTAGCCGCGCAAAGGAGACGCTGCCAAAAATTTTCGAAAATTTAAAGTGTTAGAAAAATATTGAGAAAATTTTGAAAGTTTAAAATTTGAATTTGAATTTAAATTTGAATTGAGAAGGAAACAATGTTGTTTGAAACTTATAAATTGAAGTTGGAAAGTTAATTGAAATGATAATGGATCTTTAATAAAAAGATTTAGGTTAGTAAGCTGATAAAACTATTTGGATTGTGAAAAATAGTAGACGAGTTAAGGACCATTTTTCCTAACTTGTAATTTCGGGACGAAATTCTTTCAAGGAGGGAAGGTTGTAACGACCCAGAATTTTGAACAATTTAATTGAAAATATTTAATTAATTTTAAATATTTGAATGATGGTTTGACTTGAATTTCAAATTATCAGAATGAATAAATTTTTTAAATTTAATCTATTGAGAGTTGAATAATAATTTGAATCTTCAGTTTTAAGCTGATTAAAAATATTTCAAAGGCTTGTAAAATATATATTGACAATGCTGGAGATAATGGAAGCTTCAGAATTGAATTTGAATGTGATTTGATCAATTTTGAAATTATATCGTTTGAGTCGATATTTAAAAAAAAATAGTCTTCCGATGCACAGTCTCGGAATTCGACGAAACCAGTTCCATTGGATCCGGAATATTGTATTATTATCAGATTTCGAATCTCGTAGCGTTTGGAGTTGTTGTGTGAGCGTACGACATATAAACGCGTTGAAATTAAATCAAATTCGATTAAAATTTAAATTTGAAATTGGTCAACATCAGCTACTTCCTTTCCCATCACGACACAGTAGCCTTGTTCCTTCCATACTGCTGTCATCCTTAAATCATGCAACTCTCCTTTGTTTCAGCCTGGAATCACGCTCCCCCCTTCCTCATAAAATACGCGATTTCCCCCCTTTCATTTGCATTCGTTCGAAAACCCTATAACCCGTTCCTCCATTTTCACTTCCATTCGCGAGCCCTAATCGATCGAAAATAAATAAATAAAATAACAGCGGCTTCTTCGTTCGTTCCTCCTCCTTCATTTATTTTCGCCTCGCAAACAAAAACAAACGAAAGGAAAAAGCGGCCACTTGCTAGGGTTTCGCTCGAATCTCTGGAGTGCTCGGCTTCGAATTCCGATCTCGAGTTTGGTTCATTTGGATTGGAAGAGGGGTTTCAGCTGCTAACTGGATTTGCGCTCCTTGAACAAAGGTGAGTGATGTTAATCACTCGCATCTAATTTAAACCACCGCTTTATTCAATTTTAATTCAAGGTTGACGTTCTTTTGATTTTAAACAAATTTGAATAATTTTGTTACTTGATATTCTCGGCGTTGATTTCTGACTTAGTCAACTTTGATTTTGATTTGTGAATTCAACTTTGTTTTCTGATGACTTCGGCCTTGACACTGATCGTGGTTACTTCGACCATTTTGATTTCTAAAAAAAAATGTTTTGTGAATTTCTGGTTCTTCTCTATGTACTTTGTCTCTGGCCATTCTTGTTCTACCTGAACTAGTCTGGAGTGACTTCGACAGTGTTTTTATGCTCTAGTCTTTGATGTCATGGTTACTGCATATTATTCGCTTGATCATATATGTTGACTTGAGCTCGAGCTGTACTTGTGCATTTGCATTGATATTGATTCAATTATTCTTCAATTCTGAGGCTATACCTTTGTTGGATATTGAGCTTTTGAGTCTGTGTTATGCCGTGAATTTGTTTGAAATTTCATTTCGATTCTATGGTTGGTCTGCATTGAGTAATTGCCATTGTGTTGCATTGTGGTTTGAGTCAGGATCTCTGATATGCTGTAGTTTTGTCTAGTTCATTTGCTTTGTGGGCCTGGGTTGCTTCAGTCTTAGTCCTGGTCTCCACTTGCATACTGATTTGCTTTTGTAGTGTATGCCTGGTTCATTGGACCTTGCATTTTCATTGTGCATTCATTGCTGTTGTGTTGGCTTGTTGGTTTAGAGTGGTCGACATTTTATGGTTCAGGTTGCACATACTTGCTTCCTTGACTTGTACTTCACCTTTGATATGATGTTGCATTGCCTCACTCATGTATGTATATAGGTGTAGCTTGTCTGCATAGTGTCATAGCTGCATATCTTGTTTGCATACCTGTGCATTGTTGCTATACTTGACTTGAAACTGCTTCGATTTGAGTTTGTATTGTTTTGACCTTGCACATTTGAGTTTAACTGTGCACTGCTTCGAGTCCGGTTGCATAGTCTGATCCATGACTTAGTTTACTGTATATTCATTCCCTTTAATCTGCATTAGTTTGTACTTTGAGTTTGCTTCTTTTTCACTGTGGCATTTGTTTGTTCATATGCATTTTCTATTGAGTTTGCAATATTCAGATTCATGTAGTTGTTACTGGTGCCTTGTATCTGTGGCCTTCATATTCATGCACATTAGTTACTGCTTCAGGTTCATATACATTTGTGTCATGCTGTGCATATATACATTTTGATTTTATCGAGACTTGTTCACATTTCTGGTGCACTGTTGTAGCCTTTATGCACCGTTCATGTCATTAACCAGCATTACCCTATTTCACAACTGCATATATGTATTGGTGTATTCATCTTTGTGACCATTCATGCTATTGCATTGGGTTGTACTTCACTGTGTGCATTAGCCTGCACTTCCCTATCAGCTCTGACTTGGTGTTTTCACCTTGGTTCTGCTGTCATTCATTGTATATTTTAAGTTTTCTTTGGCTGCATATCGAGATGTTTTCACTGATGCATCATGTAGTGTTATTTACTACTCTGGTAGTTGATGCTCTTGTAGTGTATGGCCTGGTCCACTGGTCGAGTTCTTTGCTTGATGTACTTGAGTCTGCATCCACATTGTCACTATTTGATATAGTGCATTTTCAGTTGTACTTGCAGTCTGCACTTGGTTGTTGCAGTCACTTGTCCTGTCCACTGCCCTTTTTCATATTAATCGAGCACTTTCACTTGAGATTGTATTAGTGTGATTGTTGCAGTTGTTGAGCATTACCTTCATGTATTTCATGTAGTCTCTTGTATCAGTTCTCGGCCATACTATTGTCTTTACTATGCCTTGAATTTGGCAGTTGGTTTGAGATGAGTAATTTGATTATATTCAGTTTCATTTGCATTGATCTGGAGTTGTTTGTTGCATTCAGTCCTCACTTGAATCTGGTTCACTCATTTGTGTTGGGCATTGCTTTACACTTGTGGCTACCTGGTCGATACTTGCAGTTCACTGAACTGTTGTATCACTTAATCATGTATTTATGTGCTGTGGTGCCATACCTCTGGTGCCCTCACCCTCCTTCTATTTTGTTGTAGTTGTGTTGAGTCATGATATCCGTGACTTGACTTTTGCAGTTTCGACTTGCTGTTAGTATTTGGAGTTCTGGTGACTTTATATGCTGTAGTGGCGAGGCAGTGCACGCGAGCGTGTACTGCAGCCACACCGTATTATTTTTGTTCGTATTTCTTTTGCTTTTGATGCGTTGATCTTTTGCGTATTCCATATACCATATTGGCGAGGCAGTACACGTAAGCGTGTACTGCAGCCAATCAATTTTGATGTTTTTAAGTAACATTTCAATTGTTTAAATTGATTTGGTTTGATTTGATTATTTTGTTATTGTCTAATTATCTATTTGATAATTAGATTCTGAGTTTCTAATTATTTTGTTAATAATTAGATTTTGTTGTTAATTGCCAATTAGGCAATTCTGATGTTTTCTAAATTATCTTCATTGATAATCTTTTCATTTACCTTGTTGATGATTTGATTCTGCTGATTTGTTGTTTAACACTGTTAAGTGTTATATTTACCATTATCCGATTTCTTTATTAAAAGAGTCGGATATACGAGAATTATTGTGACTGTCGTCTATTTGATTATTATTGCCTCTATGCACTAATAACTGAGTTTGAATTAGACTGGCCCGTGTATTATTTTCTTTTGAATGTGATACTCGGGTCAGACCGAGTGTTTTACAGCTTGAAGGTTTCCGGGCAGCGAAGTTAGAGAGAGAGGGGGAAAATGCTCACTTTAGGTTGGGGATTTTGTATTTAAAGAAATATTCCGTTGTATAAATTCAATACCTCGTATAAACTCTGATATTTGTAAGAAAATAGAAAAAAATATTTTTGCGAAATATTATTATTCTATGATTCTGTGGCTGATTCTGTTTAAACTATAAACTAAATAACAATCCGCCATTTTGAACGTTTCAAGTTGGTTTAGTTACCAACTAGGGGCGGTCAAAAGGGCGGGATGTTACACTATTTATTTTTGTAAAAAATATGACTGTATTTGAATCTGAATTAGTAATGTTGATCTCCAAATATTTGTGCACCATCTTTATTATTGGTTTATTGATAGTTTTGAATGAAGAGTCCTACATTATGAATATAATGTGCCAGCTGAGTACACCATGATTTTGCACCTATTTATTAGAGTTTTCAGGTGTTTATCCAAGAGGATTTTTGCTAGCCCACTTCTATTAATTATTAGTAAAGAAAAGAAGAAGGCATCAACAAATGATGAAAAAGTTTTGATAAAGCCTATTGGTCAAGTGGACTTTTCTAGTGTCATCTTAAAAGTGTAAGGGTTCAAAAATGGAACCACATTATCACCAGTTTTGTAGTACTATAGTAGGTAGCAGGTTCCGCTGTGTCATTTAATTATTTTCTGAAAATTTTATTGCCATAATTATGTGTGTGTTCTGTTTAAGGTAATTACGGGTATATGTCTACAATATATGCAGCTTAGCATAATTTGGAAACCTAAAATGTTAAAAGACTAATTAAGTCAGTGTAATGGTTTATTACAATAATGACCATTATTGTGTGCATGTTATGTTTAAGGTAATTGGCAAGTACACATTTGCAACATATGCAGCTTAACATAATTCGGAAACCTAGGATGTTAAAAGACCAATTCAATCAGTATGATGGTTTGTTACAACAATGACCATTTTATTATCATGTACTTTGGTTGAAAGTTTTCGTTTCAAATTCTTGAATAGGTAGCTAGAAAAGAGTATTCTTTTAGCAAAGAAGAGACGGAACTACCTATCGTTTTGAACCTCGTCGCAACTGGATTAAAGGTATTCATGTTCTTGCTTAGTTGAATATTCTTTATTAACTTCAAGAAATTTTTACGATTTATGTGCTTTTGATCCTGTTTACATGAGATATAGTAGCATAAGTGGTCCCCATTGATCCTTTAAAATATGTTATACTTATATTTGTTAACTAAACAAAAAACAATCATTTTTTTGCACATTACCTCAGATTGCAGATCAATGTATTTAGTCTTAGTACCTTCATCTCTATTAATCAACATTACTAGGAAGATTATTTTTCATGATGATTGATAATTAGTTGATGAATAACTAAACTGCACATTTCCTTTTCTATGATAATCAATTTTGATCTCTTTTGAATTTGTACTTGTAGTAGTTTAGTTTAATTTAATGTACTCTTCTGCGTGATAGAGTTGGACCACATGGAAGCTTGACTTTTGTAGGATCTCATGCTACGAGTGCAGAAGCTTGTACAAAGAGTGCAACTGCAACTCTCAGTTGATACATACTTCAGGTGATCATTCAAAAATTGTTTATTTCTTAAATGGTTTTGGTTGCAATGGTTCGTCATTAGGATTTAGTTACCACTTGCCAAAAGACAATCAGCATCTCTTCTTAATAATCTCTTTATCATTATAACTACTTGGTTACCATTGATTTACCACTGATTTAAATGTTTCCACCCAAAAAAATAGGTGTAAAGTAACTGACTTGTTGATAAAGTATACACCCTATAATTTTCATTGTTTTTCCAATTGGCGCTTGATTTATCTCTTATGATAATATCTTTTAAGTCGTAAGTAATTTAGAAAGTGACATGGTATTGATTGTGTATATATGAATAGTCATGTGGTCAAGTGAGTAATTTATTTTACATTTTGATTTGTAGTGAGTTATGATTGAGCAGTTAGGTGGTGCAGTGATATGGAGTGGCTGTTGGCAAGATGTTTTTAAAACAGGACATGTAGCAAGGTAAGCGAGGGGGTTAAGCAAGTGAGCAGTGAGAAATTATAATGATGTTTAATGAAGTGGGAGTGAGACAGTGGGCCGGGTTGATGTTTTCAGAGATGGTGGATGATTGTTGACTGTAAACAGTGGAAGGGGGAGTAGTTTTGGCAGTAGGCTTGTGAGTATGATGATTTGGTCGGTGACTGCAGTTTGGTTTGTATGTATTGTATGCAACAATTTGATGATGAAACAGTTGGAGGAAGCGCCGGACATAGTTTGTGAAGGCACATTTGTTTGGTTATATTTTGCAAGAGAGTAGTCATGTGATGGTTTGATATGCGCTGATGATGATATCAGTAGTGTTGGTGCAGAGGTCAGTGTGAATGATGCAGTTGCAGGTAGGCAAGGTTATAGGCAGCGGAGAGGTGTAAGTAAGTGAAGTGGTTTTGTTAGGTTGATTTGTGGCACTGTTAGGTGATCAAGTTAAGGAAATTGCAATGTTAAGGAAGTTTTGGTATTTGAAGTAATGGGCTGGGCGAAATGTACTGTGGAAGGTTGGCTAATGTGAAGTTTATGTGGAAATTGTTTGGACTGTTTAAAATGGAAATGGTGAAGTAATGGAATGTTTGAAATGGTGATATTGCAGAGCGGTAGTTTGTATGCAATAGTTATTGATGAGCACTGGTATTTGGATAGAGATATAAGTAAGGCAGTGGTTGAACTGTTTTGGGTGAAGCTGTGGTGGTGGAAGTGTGTTGGTGGTTTGTATGTGAAAGGGTAGCAACAAGTATGTAAATTGCATTTATGTCGTGATGGTGATGTTGCTGTGGAGAGAAGGGCAGAGATGGTAATAGGGAATCTTGATGGCAGGGGTAATACTTATGGAAATATGCAGAAAATGTTGGTAGGGGAAATATTTTTTACTACTGACTATCTGATTATGTACTGTGGAATTTGTTTATGTTTTTCATTCTTTTGTAGAATTATTAAATCTGATTATGTATTTGCCATCAAATTTAATTTTGAATGATAGTAATATTGCATGCAATAATTGTTTGTTATAATCAATAATATATATAGTCTATTTGAGTACTGTAATAATGGTTTCTGAGAATGACTTTTTTGCATCAGGTATAAATAGCTGATGCAATAAAGGGATTAGTTTGCATCGGTTGTTATAAAAAACCGATGCAATAGAGGGATTAGTTGTATCAGTTTTCATTACAACCGATGCAACATGGGGGCTGTGTCCAAGCAACGAACCATGATATTTTGCATCAGTTGTTAGTAACAACTGATGCAAAAAGGACCGTTTTGCATTGGTTTCAGAACTGATGCAAAAATGTTAAGCCTGTTGCATCGATTGCATATGCATCGGCTGTTGAACTGATGCAAAAGTGGGGTAAACAACCGATGCAAATGGCTTGTTTTGTAGTAGTGATCGAAGTATTCAAAAATATATAATACAGAGTGAATAAGAGAATGAAAATGGTGAAATTTTTTATACCAAAGCATTGAACATCTCTTAGCATGTTAAAACAACAAGACAGGGAGATGAATCAGCCACAACCAACAGGTTCCAAAAATACCGGTTCATGACAGTACAAAATCATATATTCAAATATATATCAATGAATGAATCAGTGAAAAAATAGTGAATGGATATGGTATAATAATATCTACATACTTAAAACACACTAATACATACACATACATACATACACACATAAATATATGTATATACGCTTAAACATAAATGCAATGAAACACTGAATGAATTTAATTGGTGAAGTGAGCATCCAAATGAATATAGTCAGTTGTATTAAAAGAACAAGTTAAGGTCGAAATCGGTTATTCCACAAAGGTTGTGTGTGTGTAAAAGTATATTCAACTATATACCAAAGACATGAACAAGTCAACACCTAGTATCCTATGGTACTATCCAATAATGACTAATCAATTCAACCAAACCCGACATAAAATATATTTCCTCTGAAACTTACCTCTAAAGAATATTGAAGTTAAAAGGGTATTATTATACATAAGGCCTACTCAAATATTTGTAAAGATCTGAGATTCACTAAAATGGATCTTCTATTTCATTTAAAATGGAAACCAAAATAAATAAGGATCACTAGTCTAGTCTAAGAGGGACGAAACTACGAATTTTTCTTGTGCTTGGCGAGATTGCTTTGCTATAGACAGTATTAACGCATTCATGTGCACAATTATAATAAAGTTTAACTGAAGCACATTAATATTGATAATTTTTGCGAACATTCATATATATACAAATAAATACACAATCAAATACCATATTTATATTGTGCTCTATGAACTTCATTTAAATATCAAATTCATCTACAATTGCTTCAAGATCAAGACTTAGCAATGTCTGTTATATACATATACATATACATATATATACATATATACATATACATATACATATACATATATATACATATACATACATATACATATACATATATATACATACATATACATATACATATACATACATACATACATATATATATATATATATATGTATCACGCCAACTAAGATGACATATCCCAAGAGCAGAAATTTACAAATAGCACTAGATTAATTAACACTTAAGACATGTTTATTAGTGACCAACCAAATAGCTAATCAGTTAATAAGCTGACAAACAGAATTATAATTAATCAACTAAAAAAGTTCATGGTTAGACATAATGGATGAATAAAATCAAACTTAATTGATGAAACCAGCGAATCAAACTTCTCAGAAAATCAAACATAATTGATCAACCAAACAAGTTCAGGGTTAAACAAAATCAAACTTCTCAGAAAATCAAATATGATAACTAATTCAATCAAAAAATAAACAATGGAAAACAGTTTAACCTTAGATTTAAGGAGATAATTGATGGAACCAGTGTCGACGTTGATCGATCTCTATTTTATCGATTATCTCTTATTTAAGCAGCGCCAACGCTGGTCGACTTGGATGAAAAAGTTTAAGGGCACAGGAAAGGGTCAATCTATAATGGATTAGATGGAGGGGCATTCTATTTGTTACACGAAGGGGGGGAGGAGGGGTTTGAAAATATGTTGAGATCTAGTACACGGGGGGCGGGGGAGGGGTGGTGATTTTTTTTATAAGTTCGGCATGGTCTATGGCCGTATCGAAAATGCCACGGTCATTAACCGTGGTAACTTATTTTACCACGGCTCATGGGCATGGTAAAATTGCCACGGCTTAGAACTGTGGCAATTTTTGTGCATTTAGGTGTGGCAAATTGAGCTGTGTGGTGTAGTGTGGAAGAAAAATTTTACCATTTTGGAATATGCCAACATACTCACTTGAAACTCAAGTAAAAGTTGTCTTTGTTACAACGGTTATAGACAATTTTATATGAAAATACAATAATGATGATTCGAATTTTATGGCTTATAATGATAATCCATATCTTCTTTCAGAAGAATACTATGAGAAAAGTTATAGTCTGCGAATTACTGCAAACAGATTGACTGAACAAGTACAACGACGGTTAGGTAATGAAATGACAACACTCCATAATACCATAATAGATGAAATTATTGCAGTAGTGTTGCGCTAAAACATTGTATTTACTTTTTGAATATTATAGTTTTGCTGTATTTTCTGTCCATTGCATCATTTTATTTTTTAAGGTATTCTAATCAATTTTAATGTATTTTAATTTTTGTATACTTTGATTTCATTTTAATTAAACGCATATTACACAATAAAAATAATAATTAATTAACTATAAATCAATTAAATCAAAAATCATATTTGAAACACTCCGCTCAAATACTCAATTCGCATAACCAAACATTTCTCTTTCAACCGACTTCTCTGCTCAAATGGCCCGCTCGTTTTGCATAGAACGGACCCAAAATGATCTCAAACTCCTTTAGTATTCAGTGTTCTTATTTGAAAATTTAAAGTTGGTCCACCAAATATTTCCGATTGTTTTCCACCAAATTGCATAGAACTTGGATTCTTCTTTAGTACCGAGTGTTCTTACTTGAAAATTTGAAGTTGGTCCAAAAATGAAATGCACGAAGAATTGCCTATAACAAATGAAAACTAATATATACACACACACATACACACACAGAGAGTAAGTTGCAAATAACAAAAAAATAAATAACACGGCAATTTTCATAACAGTCATAATACATCATATAATCCTGGAGTTGAATTGTCAGAATAAAGCAAAAGTAACACAAATGCTAGTTTTCAATAGTTGAATTGTTCATCTTGAGATATAAAAATGGAACTAGATAACCTAATTACCATTCATGATCATTAAGAGTATATTAATTAATAGCATGAAGTTATAATTTGGGTTGATACTCAAAGTTAAACACATCGTTAAGAAATTCCTCAACCGGATGCAGTACTTCATGACTCACGAGCAATTCATCAACTTGATGAACATCAACGCCAAGGGGAGGAATTACATTACTAGGAGCTGCGCTGTTGCTACTCTCACCCATTTCAATGCCCTTCATTTTGCCCTCGCTACATTTTCCCATCTGTTTAATTTTGAATACATATTTTATTACAGGTATATAAAGATACGCATACAAATTATACATTCATATACATGGTCCTATGATAATAATTAGTGTTGCTCCATCTCATAAGGCTGAATATTGCTTACAGCAAAACAATTATGTACTAGCATTGACTTAAACTTTAACTGCATCATCAGTACTTCAATAAATAGATAAATAAATTTACCTCTTCTGCAGATTTAGCTACACCTTCGTCAGATTTCAACTCAGAAAGCTCTTTTTTGTTATCAGGTGCATCACCAGGTACAAATGCCGGCTCACTCGGAACTTCGAAAATCTGTTTAATATAAACAGATATATTACGTACAGAATTATTCATTATATTCGATTATTTGCTTAGGGCTATGAGCAAGATCTGTTTCCTTGCAAATTAGTTTAGCTTAACACAATTATCATATGTAGACAGTTTACACGTTACAGTCATTGCACGTAGGTATACGTTTGGGTAAGGATGACGAAGAACTTGAACTGCATATGTAACTCTCATATATACAGAAAAAAGACTGATTTTTGTCTACTTTACCTGAGAATTCAATCACAATTTCTGAATGCAAAATCATGTAGGACTGTGATACAACTGGCATTTATATTTGCAGTGCCAGTGCTCTTCAGTCCATAAATACTGCCCTATTTTCATTGCATGTGTTTAATTCTCAAAAAAATGTCTAAATATACCATTAAACCAATTCAATCACGATAGCTATATAGCCACTTCAATGGCGAACCATGCATGTTGGAACAGCTGTAATAAACACTTTTTATTTATTTCCGTTAGTGTGCCATCTACTGCATTTTTCTAGTTGCTTGAACTGACTTTGAATTACCCATTTATGAGACAAATCCTTGGATACATAAGAAGTTCCTTTATTCATAATGCTGCATATATTTTGGAATAGGAACAAACAAATAAATAAAAAATTTATATGATAGAAATAAATTAACTGAAATGTAGAAGTAGTTGATAAATAATTTGATAAATACGTCTGTAACCACACACGCTTAGCTCATGACGTTAAACGATTATTTCAATCGAGCTTCATGATGTAGTAATGACAAAAATACTGATATGAACCACTTAACATCACTGCAACGTAGGCACCAGTTGTTAACTCACGCGGAGATAATAACAACCTTCAACTAAGATCACATGATAAATTACTGTTAACAAATTATTACTAGTTTGTTAATTAGAACATAGAAAATAGAAATAACAGAAAAATACAACAATACCGTTAATGTCAGCATGTACCACAACTCTCTCTCTCACACACAAACCAACCTACTCCACCCCACCCCCTCCCCCCCCACCCTTCCCTTTCCACCTTTACCAGTCAGGTATAATATTTTTCATCCAAAAAAAGACACATGATTGTTCATTCAAATTGAGCAATGAATAATTTAATTGATAAAATAAAACACACATGTACATAACAAATTAAATTTAGCTCATCAAAAATGTTATCCAGACTGACAAAAGTCAAATCAAAATACACACACTACATATGATCATATGCAGATTTATTGATTTTACCATTCAATCCACTACAAGAAACAACAACATTTCTGACGGCTCAAAACCATCATCGGCCGTCGGATATAACCGTCGGCAACAAGGGTGTCGAAGGATTATATTTCAGACGGCTCCTCGATTTGTTTTCGATGGCCGACGACAACATTTCCGACGGCTCATCGTATACATGTGGTACGTTATGGGTCCGTTGGAAAGGTTTGACACTCGAATCATAGTATTGCAGAATTAAATAAAAATATCTTCTTTAATTCATAAGAATTAATTTAGTGTTTTTAAATAAATTTCGAACTTCTATAAATAATAAATTAAAATAATGTGATAAATTAAATTAATTAAGACAATTAGTTGTTGAAAGCCGTTGAAACCTATACGACGGGACTTTCGGCGACCATCGAAATTCCTGTTGTTTCTTGTAGTGATCATGTAGTTATTTATTTGAGAAATTAAATGAGATATATAGATGTTGTTAGAATTTTAAACATTGCACGACATGTGAATCTAACGCTATCATATAAAAATAACATTATATGCATTAGTATTAACAAGCCAATTATTCTATGGGTACTGTTAACGTTGCACTAAAGCCCATGTTAGCAATGAATTGTTTATTCAGAAAGAAAAATATATGTTTCAAACGCTATTTTATTTTTACATGAAAATGGACCTGTGGATTTCAGGCGGATTACTTGGGTAAATTAACAATGTTAACATATACACACATAATAACATTTTCCTTATTCTATTAAAAGATTTAACTATTTCATTGCATGTCTATCGTATGGCATATAAAGATTGATAACACTTACCATTAAAATAGAGAACACATACATGATATATGGAAAGTGAACGTGAAGTCTCGTCTCTACACTTAATTCAAATAAAAAATAAAACCATTAATACTTATGTAGTTCTCTTCAACACCGTCAAGAGATCATGATAAATAAGTAATAGAAAAAAAAAACGTACTAATAGAAATCACATTCCTATTATCATGTTTAGTATGCATATGAATTGTTAGTTTAAAATTTTATATTATAAAGATATTTGAAAATTCATTTAATTATTTCTCACAATTTTGATAATAGAGCACTTTGATATTTAATTTACTTAAAACAGTGACTTCATTTGGTTGATTTAAGTTTTGATTTTGTAAAGTATGTATTAAGTTTATTGTATAATAAAATGCACAACCGACAAACTAATATGTTAAAATACAATATATAAAGACCTAAAAGACTAATGCTACAATTAAATATTATTTAATGTAAATTTTAACTTCATGTATATAGTAAGTTTGATAGTTCTTTAATTTATAATTAATTAAAGAATATTGTCATGATGAAAAAGTTGGTGCATATAACTGAAGTTCAACATTAATTAGTTCCTTTTGCTTTCCCCTAGTTCATTCATTTGAGAACGGTTCTAGAATTTAACAATAATTAATTTCTAATAATAAATGTTGTTTTGGTTAAGATTTTACTATATAAAATTAACCGGAACTATCAATTACTCTTTGAGTATATAACCTTTTATGCAATAGATCAGTAAACTAGTCATCGATTCATGAATAATGGTCTACTTAAATATATTTATAGTTCATGCCAAAAGTAGAATTTCTAAACAACATTTGTTGTAGAAACAATGGTTGGATATTAGATACTTATATTAGAGGTGTAATATGGTATAAATGCTCATATCAACATAAATTCAAGATTAGTGATCATCGTATAATGTAGCAATTTGTCTACTGCATGCAATTCAGTTTCCATATGCAACTAATAAAGTAATGATCTTAACGTTTAAACCCAAAGCAAGTAAATGATTCATCTTTAAAAAATTAATTTACTTCCATTGAGATTACTATACACGATGTTAATATGATTGAAAACTCAGTCTAATCAAGGCCTTTAAACATTTTCCTGACGATATGGGAGAATAGTACTAATGTGAGACACTTTACAACAAGAAGGTATATTTTGATAACGTGAAGTAATTTACATTCATTTTGGCTTGGTTTATGTGATATGTTGTATATATGTTTACTATGCAACAAAGTCAATAGCATGTATAGTGATTAAAATAATAACCATATGCCTGCCAAATGAGTAATAAAGAAACGATGTTAATGTTTTGATATATGTAACTCAAACATTTATCGGAATAAAATTTAAAATTCTACAATCGTCACATGAAATGGAAAAATGTTGAAATTCAAAATTAAAAACTTATTTATACAAATAGTTTCATTATTCTATAGGGAAGCATTTGTTCATTTAAATAAATGAGATATAATGACAAAAGATAAACATTAAGCAGAAATTTTTTACGCCTATAAGAAAAGAATTTTCGATTTTGACGTTCCAATGAATCAATTGTTAGGTTTGTTGCTCGCATTGCTGTGGGGCGGATGCGCGAATTAATGAAAGGAAATAATCCCACATCGCAAGATACATGGAGAAAACATGTTATATTTATGAGATTGGTAGCACATAGAAACGAAAGCTGAGACGTAGAAGTTTACACTACAAGACACACAGTGTATTCCAACGGAGCCTTCCAAACGGCCTTCAACGTCATTGACCAACGTCTTCCAACGTCCACGAGGCCGTTGATAGACGTTGGAAAGTCGCGATCAAAACTAAAACTCTTCTTGTCCTCTCTAACTCCCTAATCTCTCAAGAAAAGGTATAAACCCTAATTCCTATATTTAATTAAATTTGTTAAATTAGTGTATTAAATGTTTGTATTGCCTTATTGTATGTATAATCTAGTTTACTGAAGCACAATTTATATTATTAACTTATGTATTGCAAGATTATATATAATTAAATTTGTGTTAACAATAGAATAATGTGCGCATACAATTAGTTTTAGGTTTCTTTGGAAATGTTAGTGAGCATACAATTAGTTTATGTATTTTAGAAAATTTCGAAAACGATATTTTATATTCATGAAACCCTTAAAGTGTCTTTCGGCCCGTCTGATAAGTATTGTATATGATCGTTATGCGGATATTCGTTTTTTAACAGAACGGACATCTATATTCATCGTATACAGTATTTGTTGGATTTGTCCCTGTATTGGACAAGTTACGAACACAATAACGTAATTAAATCTCGTAAAATATTTCATTTTAAATGGTTCATAGAATTTCGACAGCGCTTCCTTTATGTGTGTACACGCAAATGTGTACTGTTCAGGGAACTAAAACGAAGTGCGGCCGAAATTTTGTTGAATCGTTTAAATTGAAATGATTTACGCGATTTAATTACGTTATTGTATTTGTAATGGGAGGTAGGATGACCCATCGACAAAGTGTCAATGATCTATTAATATAAAATTCACCAATAATATTGTTTTAATAAAATGTCAATTTTTTAAATTTATATCGTACTTTTTAATTATATACGTAGGTAAATGTACAATTATTTTACTGATCGAAGCTGGATGTACAAAAAAGAAGGGTCAAAATAGAGGCTCAATAAGTGAACAGTTTAATAACGGTGTTCGCGTATTTATTGATTTCGCTTTAAGTAATAAGAGAAACGATGAAGAAATCCGTTATCCATGTACTAAATGCAAAATGTTAAAGCATTTGATACCAGAAATGGTTAGAATTCATTTGCGTCAATACGGTTTTGTGCTGAACTATTTGGTTTGGGATCGTCATGGAGAATCGTTAGCATCTAATCATGTACAAGCTGAGGAGGTAGTGTGTACTGAAATTGATACGACGAATCTCGTAAAACATATGGTTGAAGATGCTACACGATCAATGTTTCCTGTTCCTCAGTTAATTGATGACGATGGTAATGCTGAAGAAGAACCAAATATCGGGGCAAAAAAAAAAAAAAAAATTATTAGATGCCGCAAAGAAATCCCTTTGGGAAGGCTGCACAAGCGGAACCCAATTATCAGTAACTGCTGAATATATTACGATGAAATCTAAATACAACTTCACAGAAGCTGGATTTATAGCTGTTGTACAAGCTGCGAAACAGCATATGCCTCCCAATAATTTAATGTGCGAAAATCATTATGAAGTAAAAAAAAATGATGTCAGCTTTTGATTTACCGTATCATAAAATACATACATGTCTAAACGGTTGCATGCTGTTTTGGAAAGAAGATATCAACTTTAGAAATTGTAAAATATGTAATCAGGAAATATACAAATCAAGAAAGAAAAAAGGAAAGGAAGTCCCATATAAACGTATGCATTATTTACCAATTACTCCTAGACTTCAAAGGTTATATGCATCTTCTATAACCGCGCAACATATGAGATGGCATAGTGTTAGAACACGGGAAGAAGGCACGTTAACACATCCAGCTGATGGGGAAGCATGGAAGCATTTTGACCACAAATATCCTGATTTTGCATCTGAGAGTCGTAATGTTCGACTTGGTTTATGTACGCATGGATTTTTACCATTTTCTCGGTTTGGTTCTAAATATTCATCATGGCCTATAATTGTCACATCTTATAATTTACCTCCATGGATGTGTATGAAAACTCCATATATGTTTCTCACAGTTGTCGTCCCTGGTCCTAATGATCCGACATAAGGAATCGATGTTTATTTACAAGCTTTGATTGAAGAATTAAAAACACTGTGGTACGAAGGAGTAGAAACATACGATATTTTCAAAAAAAACTTTCGCATGTATGCTTCTTTGATGTGGACAATTAGCGATTTTCCTGCTTATGCAATGCTTTCAGGTTGGAGTACGGCTGGTCGTCTAGCTTGTCCGTACTGTATGGAAGATATATGAGCATTTTCTTTACCTCATGGAAAGAAAATTTCATGGTTTGACTGTCATTGATGTTTTTTTCATATTAATCATCCTTTTAGAAGAGATAAGAAAAACTTTACAGCTAATAGACATGAAACATTGAGACCACCTTCGGTTTGGTCAAGCGGAACTTGTAAAGGATTATCCAAAGATACATGAAACCAACCGGAGAACAAATTGAAATTCAAGGTAAATCATCGATTCATAACTGGTGCAAACAAAGCATATTTTGGGAGTTGCCTTATTGGAAAAATATCTTGATTCGTCATAATATTGATATGATGCATAATGAGAAAAATGTGTTTGATAATGTTTTTAATACGCTTTTGAATGTCAAGGGGAAGACGAAAGATGATTTGAAATCAAGACGTGATATCGAAGTAATATGTAATCGTCCCGAGCTTCATATAAAGCCAAATGAAACAAAAAAGCCAAAAACTTGCTATGAGCTAGACAATAATCAAGTTAAAGTACTTTTAAAATGGGTGGAAGGACTAAGATTCCCGGATGGTATATCTTCTAATATTCGTAGATGTGTCGACTATAAGAACAATAAACTTAGCGGGATGAAAAGTCATGATTGTCATGTTATGATGGAAAATTTATTACCCGTCGCTTTTAAAGAACTGTTGTCCGTAAAAGTTTGGACTGTTGTAACAGAACTTAGTCTTTTTATAAAGAGATTTGTTCTACTACATTAAAAGTTGATCGTCTATGTAAACTTGAGGAAGAAATCCTGATATTGCTCTTCGAGGGCCCGTGCAATATGGATGGATGTATCCATTTGAAAGGTATTTAAATCATCTAAAAAAAGTGAGACAGAAAGCTCGAGTTGAAGGTTCGATTTGCAAATCATACATCGAAGAAAAAGCTTCGTTTTTTCTCTCATTATTTTAGTGACCATGTGAACATATCATTTGAAAGTGTTACGCATAATGATGAAGGCATTGATCAAGATGATTGTCAAATGACCTTATCAATTTTTAAAAAACAAGGTCGGTCTGCTGGTGCTTGTGTGGAAGTATGGTTGGATGATAGAGATTATCATGTTGCACACACATATGTTCTTCTCAAATGTGCCGAAGTTGCACCGTTTGTTAGGTAATTTACCTATATATATATATATATATATATATATATATATATATATATCATCAACACGTGTGTATACACAAATATATGCACACACGTATGTCTTAATCATAATGCAATATTTGTTATATAATTGCAGTATTTATGAATCACAACATCCTAACGACGATATCGGCAAAGAATTCGCCTCTTGGTTTTCTAAGTACGTTTTTGATACGACAAATTGTGTTGTAGCTATGGGACCAAAAAGGAAAGTGAAGACCTATCCAATATTTTTTGCTATCCAATATTTTTTGTCAATGGATATAAATTTAATACCAAGGAATACGGTGCCAAAAAATTAACTAACAATACTGGTGTATTTGTTAAAGGTAGTGATGATCCAAATGATCATATACATGATTTTTATGGCGTGCTAACCCAGGTTTTGCAATTGACATATTTCACACGACCAGAAGAAGAAGTATTTTTGTTTAAATGCAACTGGTTCAGCAACGTTCAAGGTTCTGGAATAAACGTGCACCCAAAATATAATCTTATAGAAATAAAACATACTTCGCGTTATTATAAATACGATCCTTTTGTACTTGTCAAACAAGCTCTTCAAGTTTATTATGCTTCTTACCCATCTATAAGAAGAGATAAAATAGATTGGTCGGCTGTTTTTAAAACAAAGACAAGGTTTACATTTGATGGACAGAATATTCCCCAAGAACAAGCTTACCAAGTAGATATCGAGGAAAATAGAGGAATAATAATAACCGACGATCAAACAGATTTTGGACCTCTAAACGATGAATCAAATGCATTAATTGAAGCATTTGAGAGTACAGAGGAACAAAATATAGAGTGCGAAACAGAGTCTGAATCCGAAAATGACGAGGACTGATCAACTGTCTACATTTTGAGAAGGTAAATTTATATTTTTTTAAACATTATCATGTTTTCATTAAAAATGAAATGGTATGCTAATATATGATATGTATCACATCTCATTTTATGCTACGCTATACTGTATGTTTTACATATAGTCATTTTATTTTCTGTTATAATGTTTGTTTGTAACATGTATTATATAGGTATGTCGTCGCGTAGACGTACCGGTGGATATTCTGGGTCTCCCTCTTCCTCACAGAGAGGGCATGCTCGTCCGGACAGTGGTGATGGCGATGGTCCATCACAGGAGCTACGTCGTCCTGTGGTGTGGCTAAAGCCAAAGACAGATTAAAGGTAAGTATTAAATTTTAAAATAAAATTTCATTTTCGTACAATCTATTCTGAAAATATATAGTAGTCATGAAATATTAATTGTTTTTTCTCTATTTAAACACGGTGGTTTCTCTTTGGAGCCGACTCAAGTAGTTCTATCTATATCTCGACGGGCGTACATGGGTCGTATGACCGAATGTCGGCCTAAGTGGACATCGATTCCAGATAATGTTAAAGAGACTATTTGGCAGGATTTTTGGTATGTCACTTTATATATTAGGAACATGATATATCAATTCATGTTTACATTATTTATAAAAGCTGTATAACTCTTATTTTGTCAAACGTGCAGGCGGAAGTGGACCTTCAGGATGCTGATATTTCAGTCGTATATCGCCACTGGTGCAGCAAAGTCGCAAAGAACTACCGGAAAACATTAAACAACTTAAAAACAGTGGGAAAGAAGCCTCGGTGGATGAGCGCAGCTGTGTGGGATGATTTTGTGAAATGGTGGGGAAACAAGGAGTTTCAGGTAAATTTATCACATGTTTAATTTATATTCTTCTACGCAAATACTAACTAGAAATGTTAAACAAATTTTTTTGTTTTTAAATTAAATTTACAGAGGCAGTCGGAGAGGAATGCAGCCAATAGGAGCAAGAACCCTGTCACACATCGTGGTGGTTTCAAGTCATTTCAGCATCACAGAGAGGACTTGGTATATTTATTAATTACGATAATAATTTAAAGATTTTAAGTTCTAAGTTGTAGATAATGTAACAATTTATATATATAATATATATGTATATGGATATATTTCAGGAGAGACAGCGTGGTGGTGCTTCCGTGAGTTACTGGGATGTTTTTGTGCATACTCATGCGTTGAGCCAGGTCGACGAAGAAGGCAACGTTTCATACTCCTGGGATCACGACGCCAAAGCGCAGTCCGGATATGTAAGTAACATAATGACTTAACTCTTATATAAATTAATTAAAATAATGTTATCTAAATTCAACTTATTTTGCATAACAGCATAAGTTTCAGCAAACACGGACTTCCATTCTCGAGGGCTCTGGGCACGACGAGTTGACCGCCGATGAGGAGGACGTAATTTTTGAGTCTATCATGGATCCAGCGGCACATGGCAAACGCTATGGTTTTGGGAATCAATCGGTAATAACTTTAACTTAAATTTTAAAATAATTATTCTGAACCAACTGTTGCACATTGTGATGGATTATAGTAAACACGAATTACAATTATTAAACACTGATAATTTAAATTTTATTTACAGGCTAAGACGGCTCAGATTGAGCATCAGAGGGCTCAAGATAAGGAGGAGATTGCACAACTCAGAGCCCAGGTCGCCGCGCTCAAGGAACGCAATATCCGCACCGAAGCCAAGACGGAGGAGCTGAACAGGCGTCTTACGGAGTTTATGGAGCAATACGGCTGGTTTCCGTCTTCTGGTGGTTCTGGAGGAGAGTGATTTCAGGTATGATTTGATTTGTTTTTCTATGGACATGTATATTTGGAGAGTGTGAGGATTTGATACATTCTGATGTTTTGGATGTGATTTTTGAGATGTTGACGTAGTAGTTTGAATATTGTTGGATGTTGATGTTTTGTTGGATGTTGATGTTGGATTGGACGTTTTGTTGGATGTTGATGTTGGATGGTGTATGTTGTTTATGTTGATTTGTATTGTGTATATTGATTAGTATATATGCTTATTACTTAAATTTACTATTATGATTGATTATATGTGAGATATGCTGTTGTATATGTGCTTGAAATTGAGCTTTTATGAGATATACGATGTTGGAGGTGGCTGAAAGCATGCATTGTTGGTTCTATTAAAAAAAACACCTAGATTTCCAACGTCCTCCAACGTCCACCAACGGCTTACTCGCACAATTATTCCAACGTCTACCAACGTCCTCCATCGAATTTTCCAATGTCTTCCAACGTCTCTCCAACGTCCAATTTGGTCAACATCTTCTTCCATGTGGACAAGCTGAACGTTGGAAGACGTTGGTATAAGCGCGTTGGTTCCGTTGGAGGACGTTGGACGCCGTTGAAATATATACCAACGGCGTTTCCAACGTCTACCAACGGCTTTCCAACGGCCTCCAACGTCCGGCCGCCGTTGGAATACTCTGTGTTTCTTGCTGTGTTAATGAGTAGATAGTGCGGAGCATGGGAATGGTGCAAGTGATAATAGAAACACTGCGAAAAGAAGAGGGTTTCATAAATGGCTGGCCACCAAGACTGAACGAAGTATGCATGTATTGTTGCAATACACATTAAGGTTTCTGAAGATGATTAGACGATTGAATTATCATACATGGTATTTACTAACCGTGCCAATGCAAATATAAATACAAACAAATACATCATTTGGTATTTAACTTTTACAAACATAAAAATGAAATTTTCGAGTTTTATGCTTAATTAAGCTTATAATCTAAAAAGTAATTATGATAATGTTGTTATATGATATGATTATAATGAAATTTTCGATTTTATGCTTAATTAAGCTTATAATCTAAAAAGTAATTATGATAATGTTGTTATATGAGATGATTATAATTTATAGTTACGGTAATAGTCACGACATATATAAAATGAATAATAGTTTGTACCATCCTTAAATAAGATAAACTATAAAATCTGTTGAGATTAGTCCCAGATCGAATATTAACAGTACAATCATAAATACTAAAAGGTCACCCTTCACTATACCAATTGGTTTTGTGATAATATGTGATTATAGAGAACCATATATTATCGTTAATGTGAAGAGCGGTCTCTTATTATTTATGCATGATTTATTTTGTAAATTGCTCGATGTGGAATTAATCTCAACAAAATCTAATAATGCAATAAACTAAAAATTATTTTGCGACTAATTTCTGTAATGTTTGTGATCATAGAACTTGTTTGCTGTGTGTAATTTTTAAATGTTTTGTAACATTAAGTATTGTTGCAATACGCAAGAAGGTTTGTGAAGATGATTAGGTGAATGAAGATCAAATTATCATACATAGTATTTTCTTGCTGTGCTAATGCAAATATAAAGAAACACAAATACATCATTTGATATTTAACCTTTACAAACATAAAGATGAAAGTTCTGAGTTTTATGCTTAATTTGACTTTATAAGCTATATAGTAAGTATGATAATGTTGCTGGATGAGATGATTATAATTTCGATATAACCAAATTTCAGTTACGGTAATAGTTATTATAGATCACATTAATAGTAGAAACAAAGTACAAACGAGCTATCGATAGATATATTAGGCATTAAAATTGATGCTTTTGTCACAGAATAGTGGGCGTTTAATCAAACTGATCGTTAGAGAGGTTTGCTTACCGTCACTGGCCAAAATCAATTTTCCTAAAGCCAAAAAAACGTGGAACTTGTCTCATCGCGGTTTCTCTAAAAACGTGGATCTTGTCCCATCGCGGTTTTCCTAAACTTCCTCCTTTTACTTCGCGCATCAAAGATTCCAAATTCAAATCTATTATGATTTTCAAATTTAAAATTTCAATTTCAAATCGACAATTTTGAATGTTTTGATTAATATTTAAATTTGAAATTCATATTTTCAGATTCAAATTTCAATTTATTCTTTTCCAACATATTATCACTTAATGTTTAAGTAATATTAACAAAAATTTTAAATGTATATTTCTTATTAAAGTTATACAATCGAACGGTCGGTTTCTCCACCGTTGTGCGGTTATACTAGTGTTACATCAAATACTATATACGTCGTGGCAACACCTTGTGGATGAAAAGGTCCAACGACTTTGCGAAGAAAATAGAATTATGTTCGTTGACAATGAGTTATATAAGAAAAAGCAAAGTGATCACGTAACAATATTTTGAAGCATAGAAAAATACACTCATTAAGAAAAATGAGTTTTTGATTGTTATTTTAAAAATGTTGTCTAGGAAGATATAATTGTTAAATTCATACATAACTTATAAAGTGTGCACTTAAGTTTTGAAGCCTTGTGACAGTTTACTTGCTAAATAAGTTGAAGTTGGACTCACAATAGTGTTACTAATTGTAAGATTTATATATTACGAATATTTGAAGCGTGGTCGATATAAATATATCCCCATTAAAAAGCGATTGCTTTGTTAGCCAAAGTGTGCGATCCACAAAAATGAGTGTTACGATGATCGATTAAATCAAGTGGAAGAATTTTAAAATTTAGATATTTCAATATAGGGAGCTCAACAATTATTTATATGAATAACATTATATGCATTAATATTAACATAACAGTCATTTTATTGAAATAAAACTACTTTGCATGTGTCCCACTTAGCAAATAAAGATACACACTTATCATCAAAGAGAGATCATATACATTTAATATGAAGAGTTTGTGGCAGTTACCATCAGAGGAGGACCGCACACGTGTGTTGACATGAATAGTTATAATAATTAACCATATATCACACATTACTTCTTAGCTGGTTTTCTTTTTAAAATATCATTTAAAACATCGCTAGTGATATATTACCTGATAATATTCGATGTAACACTGATATTTGGTATAAAATATCCAATGTTTTTTTATAAATATTAGCCACTATTTTTAATGGTGAAAATTAAAGAAAATTACAAAAGTTCCATTCACATTCTTGAAATATGTCTTTTAGTATATAGTAAATGATGATATATGACCACATCAGTTATCAAAATACATTAATTGTACAGTTTTTATCGTACTAGTTATCTTGTTCTTTCTATAAATCCTGTTAAGAAATAAAGTCTGCTTCTTTATCTATTTTATTTGCTTTATTTTGTATGAAATCACTATGCTTACAAACAACGTCATGCAAGGATTAGTATTATTTCTATTCTCCTTTATTTATGTATTATATATAATTGGTAATCAACCTATAAAATTTTATCATTTTTTCTGTTATTAATTTCATGCATTAAGAGCTAGAAAAAGAAATATGTAAAATAATATATTTAACATACTGAAACAAGTGCCAAAAGTAAAAATCAAAATTTAAATCTAGATATCTTGCCAATCATTTAGATAAATGTTGACAACCCTCATTCGCTCTTTGCTATTGGTTACAATTATTCTCTTTTTAAATGAGGTGCCCAAGAGTAAACAAGGGCCAATGCATAGGGATTAATTAGTTGAGTTAGCTTCATCTCATGTCTGTTGGGTTTGTATATGAAGCTGAAGTGATGAGAATATGAACAAGTGTGGTAAATTTTACAGATGATTCGAAGGATCGGATAAATGAGGAGTGTGATAACGAAGATAATTAAAATAATAAAGTAGATTATCTAGTCTTTGATTTTCTTAACATTAAATTTATAAGTTGTTTAACAAAATTCCTTTGTATCATAAATCAAAATTTATAATCAATATGGTGTGATATAAACGGTATTTAATAGTTACTTGACAATATAGACCAATTTTAAAAAGAAAATACATTTGTGTTGTTAGCGTGTGATTAACAACATTTATAACTTGTTATCGACATGTTCAATCTTTGTCGTTATTATTCGCATATTTCAAAAAAATTCATACCAATACTTGGCCGATGCATTGTCAATACCGATATTAACTACTTTGAAGATGACATATGGCGAGATAATTGTCATAACTTTCCACTATTAATTCATTCACAACATAAATGAATTTCCTATATGGTTCTCTTCTTCATGATCAATAGGTAATAATAAAGAAGTTTAATGCAATAAATTATAGTGACGACGTAACTGTTATTTTCTATCTTGTTCGAGTATATGAAAAAGGATAAATTTTCAATATAGGCTTTCAAAAAAAAACTTATTTTAAGTTTAAGCCTTGTTTTAAATTTATTACGGAAATATGTTTGTTTTTCATTATTCAGTCATGAATGCACAAGAACAAAATTTTGATTTGTACCGGCGCAATTTCAGAATGCGCAAGTATATTAAAAAACAAAATCTTTTGTACATGTGCATTTTTCGAATGCGCATGTACAAACGTATCTTGACAAAAATATGCATATTTTCATAATAAGTCTCATATGGGGCATAAATTTGAAATAAGATTTTTTCGGAGTCTAGATTTAAAATTTGTCCTATGAAAAATGAATGTTTAGTGTGAGAATTGTTATTTCATGCTAGAAGGACACGAGAAATCTACGCGTAGATTTGTGTTAGAAAGTGAATTTGTAATGGTGCACAATGGTTTACCTCTTCTGCTGTATTGTGTAACTCGGACGAGCTTTTGCCAGAATCAGAAATGTTTCTTAAATCAACATCATCATCCAGCCGGTTTACATCACCTGCAGGTGCCTGTGTCCATGTTCATGGGTTAGTTATAATCATATACATCAATGTAGCTGCATTAGCAATTTAGCACTATGCTCCATAGACATATTTCCTTATGTATGAAATCATTGTCATTATAAACAACATCATGGAAAGTATTAGTATTCTTTCTATTCTCCTTCTTTATGTATTATTTATAATTGGTAATTCACCTATAGAACTTTATAATTTTTGTTTTTATTAATGATCATGCATCAAGAAGTAGGAATAGAAAGGTCAAATAGATGTGAAATCAATATTAAATCAAGATCTCTTGCTCAATCATTTAAATGAATATGAAAACGAAGAAATTAGAATATGAACAAATCTAGTAAAATTTTGAGATGATTACAAAGGTCAAATAAATGGTAAATAAGATAATGAAGAGAAATAAAACAATAAAGAGATAGAGTCTTTGTTGTTTTTCACACCAATTTTATAAACTTCATTAACAGAATCCTTTTGAGTCGTATGTTGTAATTTATAATTCATATGATGTCATGAACCAGTTTAAGCAGTAGTTTGACAATATAGACAGAAATCTTAAAAAGCTAATACATTGTGTTATTGTGTGATTTAATACGTTTATAACTTGTTACTGACATTTTTCCCATATTGTCGATATATTTTTAGGTATCTCGGTAGTTGATCAATGCGTAATCGACCGATATTAATTAACTACTTAGACGATGCAATGAGTTAGGATAGTTGTCATAACTCCACGAGTCAACTGTGTCAACACTTAATTCATTCACGACAATAAAATAAAATAAAAATTATATGTCTATGTTTAGTATGCACACATGAATTGTTATTACATGCTAGAAAGATACTTGAAGGTTAATTTATTTACTTCTCATAGATGTGTTAGAAAGTGAATTTGTAATGGTGCACATTAGTTTACCTCTTCTCCTGTATTGATGAGTAACTCAGACAAACTTTTGCCAGAATCAGATATGTTTCTTTGATCAGCAACACCATCTGGCCGGGCTACATCAGGTATAGGTGCCTGTGTCCATATTTATTGGTTAGTTATAATCACATACATCAATGCAATTTCATTGGTACTATACTATGTATAAACGTTTCTTTTTTAGTATTTTCTTGCTTTACAATTCTATCAAAATAAACCATATTCTGTAGTTCCTATACAATTAAACTAAGAGACAAGTACAAATATTTAATAAGCCTCCAAACAAAACTTATTTGACCTCATCATTAGTTCATTACGAAAATATGTTTTTTCGTTTTTGTACATGCGCATTTTCAGAATGCGCATTTTCAGAATACGCATGAACAAATTTCTAAAGCACCAACAAACTGATTTGTCCATTAATTAAGTTTAAAACATTAAATTACTCTTGACATAAAATTACAAGGCTACTCATGGAAAATGTTATATACCCGACTGGAAATTGGATTTGAACTGGTACCAGCAGTAATAGCAAGAGGGTTTTCTTTTTTCGCTGGTGTCGCTCTCTTACGCTTTCTCGATTGATCAGTACTTCTTGATCCGGTTTCACTTGACAATAGCAGCCTCAATGGAGCGAGCAATCCGAGCACGACATACTCTTTGCACGTCCCTGTGGATGAACCTGCATCCTCGTTACTATTCGAGGCAAACGTTTGATCCAAAATAGTAAGAGCAGCAGACAGTATGAACTTCTCTTTCTCTGACGTCACTGCTTTCATTTTCTCATCCAGTCTAAGTGCATAACAGATTACCCTTGGACTGTGGTTTTGGATGATGCCTACAAGCACTGCCACTTTCCAGACCTTTGGAAGCTTTGATGAATCAAGTTCAAAAGGTGGCTCACCCTTGTGTGTGGGGAACCCAAGCTGTGCCCACCATTTTGAATTTGTATTTGGCCACCAGTCAGGCTGCGAAATGCCCCGAGGAAGAAGGTAGTTGACTAGAGTCTGAAGAGCTTCTTCTCTGAAATTATCGAACATGAATATAAATCTGTTGCATCCCGAAATGAACATCTTCACTGTCGCAACAAAGTCCGGTTCATTGTTTGTCAAATGACGGATTTCCTTTTTGTTCATTATGAACAGGTCCGCTTTCAGTTTCTTCGTCAACTTATTTGTTCTTCTACTCACACTCCTGTTTGCCATTTTTAACTGTTATTGAAAGGCGGAAGTTAGTTTCGGAATTATGATATATCAACCGAAAGTTCAAAAATAAATTTACTCAGTCTCTCGTCCAACCATATAAAAGTTATACTCGCAGCCCTAACTGAGACATACGTATTCAACAAATTAAGAGGTAAACAAAAATTATAAAGATCTCTAAAGTAATCGGTAAACAAACGGAAATTTTTATCTATTTAAAAATTAACAGTAGAAAAGTAGCAGTTCAAGGTTTTCTTCTTCTTATTCTTCTTCTTTGTAGTCAGAGAACAAGAAAAACAAGATTATCAGAATCTCTAGTTGATGGGTTTTTCAAAATTGGAGGAGATTAAAAATTAGTTAATCTGGAATGAGATCAAGAACTGACAATTTTGCAACAGGATTTCACTGAGATACGAATGATATAAAGTTTTTTTTGATTGAAAATATAAAATTATATTTAGAAAAAACATACCTAGATTCTCTGAAATCAAAATTTCTGACGATAACGGAAGAAGTGGCAGTGAGACAAAAGTGAAGGTTCATCCGGCTTTTAATCTTGACATGCATTGGAGATTGACAAACCTTCCTTAAGTGACAAGAATTTTACCTACAGTCATTCATGCACTCACATTTACTGGAATGACATTTTACTGATATAACGGCTTGCATCTTTTGAAATTAAACACCAACAAAGGTGTAGATTTATTCGTAACCATCATTATCAGCTTGTACAAACTACCAATGCCATAATTTTCATGACTTAAATAACGTGTTAATGAAAACTGAGCCCATGAGTGGTAGGTTGACACATAAATCATACACACACACATACATACATACATACACACACATATGTATATATACAAATATATACATACACACACACAAATATATGGGACACTTAATTATCATCATTAACATAATATGCATTCATATTATTGAAATAAATTACACTGTTTAATGTGTGACATTTATCACATAAACATCGTTTGCATGTACACTACTTGGCACATAAGAATTGGTTCCTTATTTGTTGCTTGACAAATGAGAATTGATTTTTTTTTTTTTTTTTTTTTTTTGGCTGAAAAGCATAAGGAAAAAATTATCGGCCCAAGGCCCCAATATAACCGGATATAGTACCCGTTAATCTCACAACATAAACTCTTATACACATAAACACTTAAACCTAGCCCATTCGAAACTTCGAATCCCAGTCTTTCTTCAAAACATCGAACCCTATAGAACTGGGGTTAAGCGAAATTGGAATGATTTATGTGACAATCCGGAATTTCTAACAACTTAAATTGGAATAATTAAATTGATTTTAAACATTTAAAAGTTAATTTTAACTTGAATTCAAGATATCAATATTTACTTGATAATTAAACCATTGAATTATTTATAATTTGAAATTGGGTGAATTATTGAATCTTCAGTTTTAAACCTGTTTAAAATAATTTGAAGGCTTATAAAATCTATAATGATGATACTGAAGATAATAGAATGGTTGAAGTTTAATTTAAAGGTGATTTGTTCAATTTTAATAATATATCGTTTAAATCGATATTAAAAAAAAAAACAGCCTTCCGAGGATTAGTCTCGAAATTCGACGAAACCAGTTCCATTGAATCCGAAATAGTTAGTTATTATCGGATTTAAAATTTCGTAGCAATCGGAGTTGTCGTTTGACCCTGACAGCTCAAAACGCTTAGAAATTATTTTAATCGATTTAATTTAAATTTGATCGTTTACTTCCGTTACTCGCGCATATGATCGGATTAGCTTCCGAAACACGTTCTATTGTGTTCGGGACGTGGGTAAAACCTTATAATCGTCTAGCGGCATTCCTTAAGAGGAGTTCAAAATTTTAGATGACGATTAACGAGATGTCTGAAGCTTTATAATATAATATAATTTAGAGTCAAATAGTAAAGATATTTTTATTAACAGGAAGGCGTACTCGAGAAGCCTTACACCATCATATATCTCACCTCCGTTCCTCTCGTTATTTTGAGAAGCAAATCGAACGCATTTAAAAACTAAAAAAAAAAGAATGGCCGAAGCCGACCTTGCCTGATTCCCAGATCTTTTCGCCTTTGGGTTTTAAAAAAATATATGAATGAAATCAATGGCCGAAGGGGGGAAGGGAGAGAGTCGCGTGGAAGTGGAGGTGGGTGGCGATCGATTGTAGGGGTTAGGGTTTCGATTTGTCTGGAGTGAATCGCGGATGGGAAGTGGGTTGCACGCGAGTGAAGGAGGATGGGGAAATCTCGAGCTTCGAGCTCGTGCGACCAGAGCAGTGGAATTAGGGTTTTCGCGTTCGATTGCTTTGGGATGGAATCGCGATGTGGTGTTCTCGTGCTCGCGAGGCCGGGCCGATTCGTGGAGGAAGAGCACGTCTAGGGGCGCGCGATGATGTGGTAAGCGACGAGTCAATGGCGACTCACGGTAAGGGTCTCTATGCGCGTGCTGAAGGTATTTTCTATTTTAATTTAATTTTCAAGTTTGAAAAAAAGAGGGAATTTAGTAGTTTAAATTAATTCATTAGTCAAACATTTACAGTAAACATTTATTATTGTGTTTACTGGAAATGAAAAAAAAAATTATAAATAAAGTTTTAACTTCCATATAAATCAGATTTTAAAATATGGTGGAGTTTAAAATTAGAGTTTTTTGAGATCTAAAAGAGATTTATTTTTAAAAGCATATATATATATATATATATATATATATATATATATATATATATATATATATATTGTTTCAATTAATTTAATTTGTTTTCGTTCACTAATAAATTGTTAAAAAGGAGGGGTTATTGGTTCAAAATATACTATTAAAGATTTATGAAAGTTAAAAATAAATTGTTGATTATTTCAAATATTTAAAAATGATGTAATGTTTTACAAGGTCTAAATCGTGGAGAAAATCAAGCCGGAAACAGAAATGGGTTGCTAATAAATCAAAGGTGAGTAAATATCACTTTGTTGTATTTTTATTTAAATTTAAATGGTTAAATTTAGATAACTGGATGATTGAAAACTGATGATTTGGTGATTTTTTTTGGTTGGTTCTCGAGTTAATTGTTGATTGACTCGAAGCATTTGGATTTTAAATTGTTTAAACTTGAATCATAAATAAGGAAATGGTTTATTTTAAAATTAATAAGGATTTAATGAATTAGTGATTCATTAGATAGGTAGGATAATTTAAATGGACAATTGATTAATTAAATTAATTAATGATTTGAGTTAATTAATTAAGTTTAAATTAATTTAGAACGATCATTGGGTGGTTTAATAGGTAATTACTTAATGCAACTAATAAAATATAATTACTTTGGGTAATTAATCAAGAGATAAATTGAGATAATTAATTAAGGAGAATTAATTTATTTAATGAAGTAAATAAATGGATAGTTAATTACAGGTTGAGATAAATCAAGAATGATTGATATTGTGGTTTAATGTAATTAATTTAGATTAGGATAAATTAAAATATAATTGGAAATCATTAATTTATATAATCAATGACATAATTAAAGATTGATTTATTTAAATGAATTAATCAATAATAAGTGACTTATGAGAAGATAATTAATATAAGCAATCAAAGATTAATGTAATTAAATGTAGTTAGTTAATTTATAAAGTAATTAAAGATTACTTATTGATTTTGGTTAAGAATAATTAATCTCGTGAAATTAATCAAAGATAATTACTTGAATGTAATTGAAAAGTAATTAATCCAGCGTGATTAATTAAGATGAATGGATAGGAAATGGTTGATTGATTAATTGATTTGGAAGTAATTAATGAAGGAATCAAAGTGATTTTGGTTTGAAATTCAATTAGAATCAATTGATTTGATTTGTATGTAATTAAGCTTGGCTTCTGAAAGATTGAATGGTATTGGATGATTTGAAGGGGTTGATAACTCCGATATGAAATGTTGTGTATTCCATTTGGATAACTTGGAATAGGATGATATGAGGTTCGAAGAGACCGGGGTCGGGAATTGGGAAATACCTAAAACCACTTCGAATGTTTATAGATTGACATGTAAATTCAATATGCTGTGGTAAGTGAACTGGAGGAATTGGACTATTTTAAAATCTAAATCTTTGGTATTTAGAAACTTATTTGTGAAATAAGTGATGTTTAAAATAAATTATGGCTTTGTGAATTGATATAAGTTACCCGGGTTTTATATAAGTTGAATGTTTTGTATTCCATATTAGTTGGGTTTACTCACGCTGGTTTCCAGCCTGACCCGGGTGTTACTTTGATGTAATGCTCGGGTCAGACCGAGTATTACAAATTTTTAGGTAAGGACGTTCTGAAGGTAAGGAGGCGAGCCGGATGGCAGGAACGTATAGATTATTTCCGTCGTGTTATACTATTGTAAATCTGTGAGATGATGATTGTGTATATTCAATGACTGTGAATATGTGAAACTCTGATGTATTTAAATGTAATTGACAGATATAGTATCCTTCTGTAAACTGATATTATTTATTATTATATTTTATCCGCTGCGAATGTGAGATTTTGGTGTTTCTGCTCTTCTTCTTTTTCATAACTATCCGAAATTTTCGGGTTCGAAAATTTCGGGCCGTTACATTTGGTATCAGAGCTGAAAGGTTAAGCAAGAACCTTGGCTCTGGTGGGGATTCTCATTAAATAGAGTCTGAAGTACTCTAGAATGAGTTTTTTGTGTGTGTGTGTGTGTGTATATATACGAGAGCGTACTTGTTATTTTCTTATATAAAGATTTTAAATGATTTTATATAAAATATATTTTGTTATATAAAGCAATATTTCCTTCTAATAAATATTAAGGTGATTGGTTGTTAAATTATTGAAATTAAAATTAAGAAGTAATATAATACAACCAAATTGAAGTCTTGAATTGCAATTAAATTAAGTAAAAATAGAAATACAACCAAATTAAAATTTAATGGATTGAAAATAAAATTCTAAATCTGGTCCCAGAATTTGAAAATTTTGTTTCAAAGTAATGAAAAATAATAAATAAGTATTATTTGGATAACTGGGACTTGTTGCAAACAACGGGTTGTTTGAAATTTGATTTGAATTTAAAACCAAGGGTGGTTTAAATTTTAAAACATGGCTGGGAGGGCCAAGAAATAAATATGTATGTATGTACGAATAAGGAATATACATAATCAAAAATAGTTTGAATAAATTCTAAATGTCGAGTTTGAAATTTGGAATGGGATGTGATACCCAAGTGATAAGTTTTTAAGTGGGAAGATTATTATTGTAAAGTTTAAGGATTGAATGAGGTTGACTGGATTAAGTAAATCGAATTTAACTTGGGAGAAGTTAAATAAGTTTGAATGAACAAATTGAATTGGAGATTTCAAGATGAAATTGGAATTTAACTTGGAAAGTTAAATGGTTGATTTGAATGGGAATTTGTGTGATCTCAAAACGGGTTTGAGGTTTAAAAATTGAAAATGGCTGGACGTTTTAAAATAAATTGGATGATATCATCCTATTGTTCATGAAAATCTTTAAATTGAGAATGGTATGGTATAAATAAAATAAATTTGAATAATTGAATTGTAAATTAAAATTGTTTAAGAACTGGCTTCAAACTGGAAGATAAAATTTAATAATAAATTAAAATTTTAAAATAAAATTGTATTGAACTCTTATTTGAACCATGAATACATAAGTTAAGATAATTTAAATGGAATTTTGAAAATTGGACTCAGAAATTAAATTGATTAAAAACTTTGAATAAAAGTTAATTTGATTTAAAGAGTTAAACCAACCTTTGAGAATTTAACCCGAATTTATATAATTTGAGATAGTTTAAATTCAAGATTGAAATTGAATTAGTTCAAAATTGAATTTGGTTTAAACTAATTGGATTGGTGATTGAAGATGTATAAGTTTAAAAATTTAAAAAGGGAAACTGAATTGGATTATATTGAAATGATTTGAATTTGAAATGGGTTCAATTGATAATAATTCAAATTGATTGGAATAATTTGAAATTTAATTAAAGTTGAACAGGATCAAAATCAAATGGAAGTGTAAATTTATATTGAATTGTTGGGGAAGTGAACAGTTTGACTCTTGACTATTTTCAATATAAATTGTTTTGATATAAACTTATTTTTCTAAGCTATTAAATATATACAACCTTTCTTTCTTGAAGCCAAATTATTTTATACTTGTTTTACAATTATTTTTGAAGCTATTTAACCATTTCTCAACTGTTTTCTAAACTAACTACTGTTTTTCAACTATTTCACAAAATAATTTCTATTTTGCAACTATTTTGCAATTATTTAAAATTCCTGAAACTATTCAACTATTTTCCAACAATTTTACAATTTCGTAACTATTTTATAGCTATTTTGCAAACTAATAATTATTTTTCAACTACTTACCTATCTTTCAATTTTCAACCTATTTTCTAAATATAAACTGGTCGGAGTTCAAACTGTTATTAATTAAATACCCAACCGAGACAAGAATTGAAGTGATCATTTAATGGAATTGAAGCGATTGTAAATAAGTGAATGGAAATTAAAGGAAATATGAATAGGAAGAGAAATTGATTTGGTTAATAATCAAGGAAGTTAAATACGTAGGATGTACGTATATTATTCTATTCGCATAGTGATTTGATCCAGATTCGAGCATAGAATTTCGAGATAGTTATATCAATCCGAGTTGGGATTTTTCACTCGATTTTCGACGGCGAACCTGGATATGGATTGTTGATTGGTTCTGGATATGCTCTATCATAGTTATGGCTATGCAAGGAGAATGACGGTTTCTGATCAAGAAACCAGATCTGAGTCCGCACTAGGAAGTCGGGTGGACGATACTAGTTTGAAAGTGAATTGTGTGATTGAGTGGGCGATCAGATTGGTATAGCGTAAGAATGATAAGTGTACATCGTACAGATTTGAGTGAAATTGACATTGGAAGGAGTAATCAAATTTGAATGTTTGATTTCGAATAAAAAAAGTCATATATCTTTGTTATATAAGATAAATCTCTCCTTGATGAATCTATTGCTGAAAGGAAAGGATTCTTGAAAATGTTTGAAGTATAAAAGGAGTTTTATACAAGTTTGAAAGGATCCAAAGTTTTAAACTTTTTTTATATATATCTGAATATATATATATATATATATATATATATATATATATATATGTATGTATATATAGAAGATCTTATGAGGATTTTGGAAATCCAAAAAGGGTTTTGGAAACCTTTGGTTTTAGAAAGGCTTTTGATTTTTGGGTAAAATCAATATTAAAACTTGGAAAGCCTAGTTTGAGAATTATCGATTTTGGGATAATCGATTTTGTGTAAAGGAGCTTTATATGATATCATACTAGGTGTATGATTTGAAAGATACTATATATGTATAGTATAAGGTATTTTGATGATGGCTCTGGGAAAAAAGGTGCTCCCTTGAAATGAACTTCTCAGGAGTACCACCGGGTGGGGCTACCTTGAGCCCCAAGGGGGGTTCTAAAGTTGATCCTGTGAGGAGTTCGGACAAAACTAGTTCCTGGGGATTATGAGTAGAGTATACCATAGCGAAAGTCGTGTGTGCCGCTGAGAGCCAGCAGTCTGCGTTTGATTTTATATCGGTAGACTGCGACCTATGGTATAACATAGCGAAAGTCGTGTGTACCGCTGAGAGCCAACAGTCTGTGTTTGATTTTATATCGGTAGACTAAGACCTATGTAGGAGTGGAGAAGTTTCATTTCGACAGCGAAAATCAGAGGCCGCAGAGATCCTACAGTTACATGGACTTTTGCTGTGATGGCAACGTAACCCTGGAATGTAACTGTGATCTGTTGTGGGTTCCATGGCGTAATCAAGAGGCCGCGGAGAGCCTGCAGTTACATGGACTTTTGCTGCGATGGCAACGTAACCCTGGAATGTAACTGCGACCATGGATGGGGGTGATGATTTCCAGAGCATTCTCACCAAAGTTATTTCCTCTATATTTTCAAAAACTGTTTTCGATATTTTCAATAAAACTATTTTCCAAGTATTTTCACTGGATGTTGAAAATGAGTTTACCAAGTACTTATAGATTTTCAGTCCTACGCCTGATCAACGTATGACTGAATTTCTGTGAGAACAAGGATGGACTGGTTGAGACATCGAGTTATAAGAAATATTTTTATTAAAAGCTATTTTAATAGTGTTATCTGAATTTAAAAGTATTCCTAATTTTTTTTAAAATAAAGGGGTTGGAATTTTGAAAGATGAAAGAAAATCCAAACTGGAATTATAAATACGACTTAACTCGGGAAAATTTAATGAAGTAATTTTTGTAATAAAAGTTGGAGGTAAGCTAATTAGCTAAATAATTATTTGATAGAATATATTAATAAAATTTAATTCGGTTGAATAAAATGGATTATAAGTTGATAATGGTTTGGGAATGAATTCGAATTTCAAATAGAATTCGACTTAGACTTGATAATGAATTAAATAAGAGGAGATGTTGTAAAATAAAAATAAAATAGAGTGTGATTGAAAAATGTGATGGTTTGAACTACAAATAAAATTCAAGTGTGATATGAATAGTATTTAACGAAATTTGCAAGTAAATTATATATGATGGAAGTGTTATCGAATGAAATGAAAGTGAATTATAATAGAAGCGGTTAGAGTTGCAACAAAACCCAAGTGAATAGGAATAAATTGAGAATGGCTTTGTATTAATAAAATAAGTTCGAAAATGAATTACGTAAGTGAATTAAAAATATAAAATGGGTTAATGGGATTAAATAATAAGTGGATGAAGTCTGGTTGAATAAAAAAAAATTTAATCAAAGTTTTTTGAGATTGTATTATTAGAATGGACTTGAGTTATGAGGCAAATTTATTTGAAGAAAAATTTCTTAAATAAAAAGTTTGGTTTCGAGTGAGAACATTAAATAAGGAATTGGGTTAAATTTATTTGGAAAATGGATATTAATATAAGAAATGAGTATTGTCAAGCTCAATAGAGTAGTTTTAAAAAGGAAACGATGCGGAGATGAAATGGAATGCATATGTATGGTTAGTGAATAAATTTGAAATGGAATTACATACAGAATGAGTTGAAATTAATTTAAAGTAGTTATGAACTAAAATAGATACCTTATTAAGCGAATAACGTCGAAAATGCATCAAAATAATTATCGTTTGGCGTAAACAAAAGTAATTAAATTTCTGTGAGTTGATAGAGCTTAAATAAATTGGTTTTAGAATTAATTGAAGTGAATATGAGCTTGTTTGGATTAAAAATCAATTGGATGTAAGAAATTGAGTTGCAAACCATTGAAACTGAATGAAATGGCTTATGAATTGATTGAAAGCAATTGAATTAGCTTTAAAGTTGTATAAATCGCTTATGGAAAGCGTTTTGGTGCTTGTTGCTTATGATATACATGTGTTTAGCTATTGAATATAAGTGAAATGCTAATAGATTTTCTATATATGGCACTTACATATTCAAATTGAATAAGTACAGGTACCCGAAGGCCGTTTGGCTGGTTTTGGATGCGATATATGCTAAAATAAATAAGCCGCTTGCTTAAAATGCTAACTAAAGGTACGCCTACGCAATAAAAATAGGAAATATGAACTGTTTTCGCTTTTTCCGACCGTGTGGGTCGATGTATGTATATATATATATATATATTTATATCTCTTGTCAAATTGCAAAAGCTACTCCATGCAAAGGAGACTTTGCCAAAAGTTTTCGAAAATTTTAGGAGTTTGAAAATTTTTGGGAATTTTTTTTTTGACGACAAACGATTTCAAATGGGAAATTAAAGTAAATTAGAAGATGAAACTAATATGAATCAGTTATAAATGGAAGATAAATTCAATATTCAGAATTGAAGACAAATTGAAATCATATGGAAATGGGAAAAACTAAATTGAAATAGATATGAAACCTATGTAAGAAAATGTATGAAAAGATTTGGAAAGCTATGATTGGATATTATTGCTAAGTAGATTATGCAGGTATTATAAAGAGAAAAGAGATTGGATTTGATATTAGAAGATAAATTTGAATTGCCCGAAAAAAAAGTATGTATTTAAATTTCTGTATGAAATTAGATTGGGATTTTGGATCTAGCCACTTGGCTTTTGTTCCCCCTTGCAATTTGGGGGCCCGTAGAGGCCTTTTGTAGTTGTACCAAGCTAGCCATGCAAAGGAGACGCTGGCAAAAATTTCCGAAAATCTAGAGAGTTAGAAATTTTTTGAGAAAATTTTGATAATTCCAAATTAGGTTTTAAATTGAAATTTAAACGATTGGGTAAAAAGGAACTGTTGGAAACCATGGAAGGTTTTGGAAGTTGGTTGAAGTAATAATGAATCTTTAATAAAAGATATTGTGGCAAGTTGATAAAACTGTTGGTTTTGGAGGAAAGGTAAACGGGTATGGTTCCATTCTTCCTAACTAGTAAGTTCGGGGACGAAATTCTTTTAAGGGGGAGGAATGTGACAGCCCGGAATTTCTAACAATTTAAATTGGAATAATTAAATTGATTTTAAACATTTAAAAGTTAATTTTAACTTGAATTCAAGATATCAATATTTACTTGATAATTAAACCATTGAATTATTTATAATTTGAAATTGGGTGAATTATTGAATCTTTAGTTTTAAACCTGTTTAAAATAATTTGAAGGCTTATAAAATCTATAATGATGATACTGAAGATAATAGAATGGTTGAAGTTTAATTTAAAGGTGATTTGTTCAATTTTAATAATATATCGTTTAAATCGATATTTAAAAAAAAACAGCCTTCCGAGGAATAGTCTCAGAATTCGATGAAACCAGTTCCATTGAATCCGAAATAGTTAGTTATTATCGGATTTAAAATTTCGTAGCAATCGGAGTTGTCGTTTGACCCTGACAGCTCAAAACGCTTAGAAATAATTTTAATTGATTTAATTTAAATTTGATCGTTTACTTCCGTTACTCGCGCGTATGATCGGATTAGCTTCCGAAACACGTTCCATTGTGTTAGGGATGCGGGTAAAACCTTATAATCGTCTAGCGGCATTCCTTAAGAGGAATTCAAAATTTTAGATGGCGATTAACGAGATGTTTGAAGCTTTATAATATAATAAAATTTAGAGTCAAATAGTAAAGATATTTTTATTAACAGGAAGGCGTACTCGAGAAGCCTTACACCATCATATATCTCACCTCCGTTCCTCTCGTTATTTTGAGAAGCAAATCTAACGCATTTAAAAACTAAAAAAAAAAAAAGAATGGCCGAAGCCGACCTTGCCTGATTCCCAGATCTTTTCGCCTTCAGGTTAAAAAAAATATGAATGGAATCAATGGCCGAAGGGGGGAAGGGAGAGAGTCGCATGGAAGTGGAGGTGGGTGGCGATCGATTGTAGGGGTTAGGGTTTCGATTTGTCTGGAGTGAATCGCGGATGGGAAGTGGGTTGCACGCGAGTGAAGGAGGATGGGGAAATCTCGAGCTTCGAGCTCGTGCGACCAGAGCAGTGGAATTAGGGTTTTCGCGTTCGATTGCTTTGGGATGGAATCGCGATGTGGTGTTCTCGTGCTCGGGAGGCCGGGCCGATTTGTGGAGGAAGAGCACGTCTAGGGGCGCGCGATGATGTGGTAAGCGACGAGTCAATGGCGACTCACGGTGAGGGTCTCTACGCGCGTGCTGAAGGTATTTTCTATTTTAATTTAATTGTCAAGTTTGAAAAAAAGAGGGAATTTAGTAGTTTAAATTAATTCATTAGTCAAAGATTTACAGCAAACATTTATTGTCGTGTTTGCTGGAAATGAAAAATAATAATTTATAAATAAAGTTTTAACTTCCATATAGATCAGATTTTAAAATATGGTGGAGTTTAAAATTAGAGTTTTTTGAGATCTAAAAGAGATTTATTTTTAAAAGCACACACACACACACACACACACACACATATATTGTTTTAATTAATTTAATTTGTTTTGGTTCACTAATAAATTGTTAAAAAGGAGGGGTTATTGGTTCAAAATATATTATTAAAGATTTATAAAAGTTAAAAATAAATTGTTGATTATTTTAAATATTTATAAATGATGTAATGTTTTACAAGGTCTAAATCGTGGAGAAAATCAAGCCGGAAACAAAAATGGGTTGCTAATAAATCAAAGGTGAGTAAATATCACTTTGTTGGATTTTTATTTAAATTTAAATGGTTAAATATCACTTTGTTGGATTTTTATTTAAATTTAAATGGTTAAATTTAGATAACTGGATGATTGATTGAATTGTTTGGATGTGCACTAATGATTTGGTGATTTTTGTTTTGGTTGGTTCTCGAGTTAATTGTTGATTGACTCGAAGCATTTGGATTTTAAATTGTTTAAACTTGAATCATAAGTAAGGAAATGGTTTATTTTAAAATTAATAAGGATTTAATGAATTAGTGATTCATTAGATGGGTAGGATAATTTAAATTGATAATTGATTAATTAAATTAATTAATGATTTGAGTTAATTAATTAAGTTTAAATTAATTTAGAATGATCATTGGGTGGTCTAATAGGTAATTACTTAATGCAACTAATAAAATATAATTACTTTGGGTAATTAATCAAGAGATAAATTAAGATAATTAATTAAGGAGAATTAATTTATTTAATGAAGTAAATAAATGGATAGTTAATTACAGGTTGGGATAAATCAAGAATGATTGATATTGTGGTTTAATGTAATTAATTTAGATTAGGATAAATTAAAATATAATTGGAAATCATTAATTTATATAATCAATGACATAATTAAAGATTGATTTATTTAAATGAATTAATCAATAATAAGTGACTTATGAGAAGATAATTAATATAAGCAATCAAAGATTAATATAATTAAATATAGTTAGTTAATTTATAAAGTAATTAAAGATTACTTATTGATTTTGGTTAAGAACAATTAATATCGTGAAATTAATCAAAGATAATTACTTGAATGTAATTGAAAAGTAATTAATCCAGTGTGATTAATTAAGATGAATGGATAGGAAATGGTTGATTGATTAATTGAATTGGAAGTAATTAATGAAGGAATCAAAGTGATTTAAGTTTGAAATTCAATTAGAATCAATTGATTTGATTTGTATGTAATTAAGCTTGGCTTTTGAAAGATTGAATGGTATTGGATGATTTGAAGGGGTTGATAACTCCGATATGAAATGTTGTGTATTCCATTTGGATAACTTGGAATAGGATGATATGAGGTTCGAAGAGACCGGGGTTGGGAATTGGGAAATACCCAAAATCACTTCGAATGTTTATAGATTGACATGTAAAATCTATATGCTGTGGTAAGTGAACTAGAGGAATTGGACTATTTTAAAATCTAAATCTTTGGTATTTAGAAACTTATTTGTGAAATAAGTGATGTTTAAAATAAATTGTGGTTTTGTGAATTGATATAAGTTACCCGGGTTTTATATAAGTTGAATGTCTAGTATTCCATATTAGTTGGGTTTACTCACGCTGGTTTCCAGCCTGACCCGGATGTTACTTTGATGTAATGCTCGGGTCAGACCGAGTATTACAGATTTTCAGGTAAGGACATTCTGGAGGCAAAGAGGTGAGCCGGATGGCAGGAACGTATAGATTATTTCCGCTGTGTTATACTATTGTAAATCTGTGAGATGATAATTGTGTATATTCAGTGACTGTGAATATGTGAAACTCTGATGTATTTAAATGTAATTGACAGATATAGTATCCTTCTGTAAACTGATATTATTTATTATTATATTTTATCCGCTGCGAATGTGAGATTTTGGTGTTTCTGTTCTTCTTCTTCTATCTCTTTCTTCTTTTTCATAACTATCTGAAATTTTCGGGTTCGAAAATTTCGAGTCGTTACAATTTATCTCTTCCCCAATCTTTGTGCGTCTTCCCGCTTCAAGGTGGCTTCCACGTTCTCTCTTTACTGCTTCTAGCCCCTTTATTCCTTAGATCCGAGGTTATATTGTAGGGGTGAATTTGTACAAATGATTGCAAATCAACCCTAATACGTGCGGAAGTAATAAGATCATGTTGTGGTGTGATAAAATCAATAGAACTTGAAAAATATAATCACAAATCAGAAAATCAGACAAGATAGTAAATAGAGAGTTCACACACGGATTTACAGTGGTTCCACTGTCGCAAGATAGTGTACATCCACTTGGGGAGAGGAGATTTTATTACTTTCAGAGAGAAGAATTACAAGATTGATAATGGAGACTAAGAAGAATATGAAGAAATACAAAAGAGAAGATAATCCATTTCTGATGCTTCCATTGATTCTAATCTCTACCTTTATATAGGGATTATTACTTAAGGTTGAATTGATTTATGGTCATAAATCAATACCTAATCAATTCTTCAAATCATACGTAAAACATTTTCCTTCTTATTTTTTCAGTTTCCCACAATTTGTATGCGTGTGATAAGATTCCTTCTTTAGTCATCTAATTGGAAAATTAATTAATTACTTCACTCTTTTTCAAATATTTCTTCCTCTTATGTAGCTAATCCATTGTTCTCTTTAATGCATATAAAAAGGCAATATATTTGAGCAATTATCTCAAATATCTTTCAAATGTTCTTAAGTATGGAAATATTGTATCAAATATAACAATTTCCATCTTGATACTATATTCCTCGCAAGCCTACCAACTCCACCTACATTCTTTTACTCCAAGCAGCTCTCGGACAAGGCATCACAGATACTTTCCCAATGAGCTTCGGCATGGCCATCACCCATTTCATTTTGTCAATGAACTCCGGCAAGGTCACCGTCCACCAAAAAAGTGTTGAAAATACCCCCTCCATGTAGGACCCATCAATCTCCAAAACAAACATCTCTGTATTCTAACTCATTTTCCCACCGTGCCACCAAGTGGCACCTAACACTTTAGCAAGCAAATTAAGTTCGAGCAATGCTCGAACTTTGCAACAAGTCTAGCCTTGTATCTTCCATTGCCCTTCATCTTATATACCAACTTGCATCATATGGATCCGCTTTCTTGAGGGGGTGGTACCAATTCCCAAGTCTAATTCTTCTCAACGAATCCATCTCCTCTTCCATAGCATGCATCCATTTCGAGCTGGCACTTGAATTCAAAGCTTCTTCAAGGTCGAAAGGTTCATCTTGCACTATATGTAGTGCATAATCAAAATGATCATCAAGGCTAAGGTTTGCATAACTCCAGTCTTCATACCTATTTGGTGCCCTTCTAATTATAGAGCTAGCACGAATAGGTGTAACTTCACCTAAATTTCTGTCAACTCCACTTTAAGATGAATCATATCTAGCTTCACGACCATCACTATCATTGCTAGAGGAAGTCTATGGACCTTCATGTGATGTATTAACAACTGCAATTACTCTATCCTCTTTTACATATCTGACTCTACTAGTAGGCTGATATGTGGGAATTTTCCATCTCCTTCGGCTTTTCAGCTTCTGAATCTACTGAACAAGGTGGATTCTCCTTAGGCTTGAACCTAGCGGACTCATCAAATGTGACATGTCTCAAGTGCACTACCTTTCTATCAACAGTGTTCCAAATGTGATACCCTTTGATACCTTCTATATAGCCCAAAAAAATGCCTTGATAGGCTCTAGCCTTCAACTCGTCATTTCCTGTATGGTGAACATACATGGGGCTACAAAATATACGAAAATAACTTATATGTATAGATGTACCTTTCCGCCCTTCCTTAGGAATCCTCCCATCAATGGCCGAGCATGGAATCTGATTAAAAATATATGCTGCAGTTGATAGCTTCAGCCCAAAAGCCTTTAGACAAGTCTGCCGTCAATCTCAAGCAATGGGTCTTCTCCAGTAAAGTTCTATTCATCTTTTCAGCAACTCCGTTTGATTGCGGATCACCGGGTGTAGTAAAATGTCTCCTAATTCAATATTGTCTCTAGCAATTTATGAACTCCTTAGAAATAAACTCACCGCAATTATCGGATTTTAGAACCTTTAACTTCCTTCCTACTTCATTCCCTACTAGTGCTTTCCAAGTTTTAAACTTTTCAAATGACTCCGACTTAGCTTTCATCGTATACACCCAAACCTTTCGAGAGTAGTCATCGATAAAAGAGATAAAATACTTAGCTCATCCAATAGAAGCTGTAGCTACTGGTCACCAAACATCCATATGGACATACTCTAGTACTCCTTTGGACTCATGTCTACCAACACCGATAGAAACTTTTGTCTCCTTCCCTAACACATAGTCCCGATAGAATTCCAAACGGTTGAAGCTTTCACCCTTGATCATCTTCCTTTTTCAAAGCAGCTCCAAAATCTTCTTTGAAACATGACCTAATCTGAGATGCCAAAGTCCGGTGGCATCCAAAGCTCGTGAACTATCAACTCCATCACACTCTCCAAGAACTGTAGATTCTTTAGCAGATAAAGATTTCGGACCATCATTCCTTTTATCAATACAAGAGCACCATGTGTCACCTTCAAGCCATCCAACTCTATCGTAATATTGCACCCGAAAGATGCTAGCTGACCCAAGGACAAAAGAGATTTTCTTAAACCTCGAACAAAGCGGACTCCAGTAACAGTCCGCACCACACCATCATGTATGCGAATACGCACTGATCCTTCTCCCAATGACTTGCAAATTGCATCATTTCCCATTAATATGGCACTTTCCTCCTTGTCATCATAAGAATAGAATTCCTCCTTCCTAGGCGTTATATGGAAAGATGCCACTGAATCTAGCACCCAATGGTCTGATACATCAGAAGCAGATGTAGTCAACACATCATCAGAGACAACCTTCTCTACCGCAATAGATGAAGAACCATCCACTTCATTTCTCTTCCTCAAATCTAGATAATCTTTCTTCCAATGGCCATGTTTCTTACATGTTGTCTCAAGACTTAGCTCTCCAACAACTTTCAGGCTTCCTTGACTTAGAACGCCCTCTAAAATTATTCTCCTTCTTCTCCTTTCTTTATCTCTCTACAAACAACCCCTTACTACTACTACTACTAGCTTCTTTACTTTTTATCATACTCTTCATCCGATCCCTTATTTCTTCACTTAGAAGTCTCTAATGATAGCGTGCTTCTGCCATAAATCAAGCTGTTAGCAAAAACCGTGTATCGCTCAAGAAGAGAACACAATACCACCATAGCCTTTTGCTCCTCGTCTATATTCAAATCAACAGCTTTCATCTTCATCATCAAATCATCGAAGAAGTTCAGATGTGCTTTCAATGACGTACCTTTCTTCATTTTATATGTGAAAAAAGTCATCAATAGAATCAGCCTATTCGTGAGCGACTTCTTCATGTAGAGATCCTCCAATTTCTTCCATAAGTCTCTAGCAGTAATTTCCCCACTAATCTCTGGAATGACATTCTCATCCATGGCCAATTGGGAGGTAGTAAAGGCCCATTCTTCCATCTCCTTTCTTTCTAATTCTGGGATATCTGCTAACAATGATTCTATGTCAAATACAATCCGATGAACACGATTTCTTCTCAACACCAACTTCATCTTCCACCGGCACTTTTCAAAATCATTATCTTCGTTTCACTTCTCTATAGCCAACTGCGAATCTGATGCTGCATATGAACCCCTAATGTAGGGTGCACATTCCTGTGTAGGTCTAACACTACAACAAAAATACTATTTTACAACACTGATTCTACAATGGTTCACCAAAGTGTTGTTAAAAAGGTAGACTTCTCTCAATATCCGTTAAGGAAAACGTTGTAATAGATTTTTCTAAACAACATTTTATGTACAAATGTTGTAAAACAAAAACTATCTACAACGTTTGTTTAAACTGTCATAAAAAACAACTTTTAACAATGACCTTCTTACATTGTAGTATGATTACTTTTTTATAACATATATGTAATGTTATTGAAACATTCGAATAAAAATCATTTTTAAACATTGTAAGTTTATAGTATTAAGCAATATTTATCAAATGTTGTAAATTCGAAGAAAAACAACAATAAAAATAGTTGTAAGCTGTATTTATTTTTTATTTTACAACATCTACATAATGTTATCACAATTCATATTTAGGATAATGTTTATTTTTCATTGTTACTTACATTATATTTAACAACATATGATTGATGTTATTAATTCTCCAATTTCATCAATATTCTAGTAACATTGTCATAAGCATGCTTTATAACTTTTATATGGCATTATTAAAGGTCTAAATAAAGAAAATAAACTGTGAATATTATGTTTAAAAAAATGGTAATAACTTCAACTTGATGTTGTAATTTCATGTTCCAAAGGAAAAAGTCTTGGTAAAATTTAAAAAAGTTTTGCATTTAATGATGTTTGTTCGATATCATAAAGTACATCACATTTATGAAGTTAATTGATATGGTAAAATATTTTACTAAGGATGTTTTATTACTGATTTGTACAGTTCATTATGTATTTTCGTGCTTTAACACTGTTTAACTCTCATTTTTTCAACTAGGACATAACAAATATTACAATTTAAGTAGGTTAGTGCTAACCTCTTTAATCTATATCAAGGTACTATTATTCAGAAGTTGAAGGATGTTACGTTAAACTATATTTAAGCTTACTTTAATGTATTATAGCATGAGCATTACATTAAACTATACTCTAACAATTTGCTCATATATTTATATGAAATTGCTTTTCATTTGCCTATTGCAGTTGACAAACATCAAATGTCTAACTTTGATAAACTTGAATCAGACATTTCAACAACTAATCCAAGTTGAGCATCATCAAACACCATATAAACAACAATGAATTAACTAGTCTTAAAAGTAAAAGAATACATCATCTAATTTTGATGGTAGAAAGTAAAATACAAAAGGAGCCTGTGATAATCTAAAGGTTCCTACGATAGTAATACACGCAAAAGTACAAGAATTCATGGCTACCGTTCGATACCTTAATAAAAAAATCTAATTTTCGTCTCATCATACTGGGAATGAAATTTAATAGTGCGAATAAAGAAGCAATGTTTCGAGATAAACCTGGAATTATCCACAAGTATCGAGCCGATCCAGATGTTGATCAAACTGCTGATTTGTCTGTTGTTTCCTTGCTAGCCGACCCTGACAGTGATGCAGCAAACCACATTAAAGCATTACTATAAATTATTCTCGAATTTGTCTTTCCTTTGCCCATTAAAATAAGATGATTATAAACCACAGTCGCCAGTGCAACCCGAGCATACTCTTCTAGTATGGAGCCACCGATGTAGTACTAAAGATCAAGAATATCAGAGTTTATAAACGAGCCAGTTGATGCGACAATAGTGTGACTGATTGCGGCATCTAAAGACATTGAGAGCTTACATTCTGAACTATGAGATAAGGGCATTAAAGAGGAAACATTTTGAACAAAGAAAACAAGGTTCAGCATGAGAGAAAAAGTTGGAATAACAAGTCAATTGTATTGCAGAAACATCTACAGATGTGCCGAAACGTCCAGGTATATGTCTTTGACAATTAGCTCTTGATTTGGTGGTTTCATAGAATAATCTTGAAAAAATATAGATACCGTGTAAATCAAACTAATCTGATCTTTGATTGCCTTGAATATGCATGAGCACTTGTATCACAAACAATCAAATCTTTGCATACATAATCACTTTATTGACATCTGCATCCTGAATAAGGAAATATTGTTGAACTATATTATACGTGGAGATACCAAAGATTTTGTATAATGTATATATATCTTGTTTTGTTCACTTATCATGATCCTAATACTTATGTGATGTACTAAGCCAAAATTAATATTAACCTTAGAATATTGTGTCATACTATGACAAGTAAATTTTTGCTCATAGATTTCACTGGCTAGAGAGTCATTTGAGCATATTTCATCAGTTTCCCCATCACTCTAGCAGTTAAACACACAAAAGTTTCAGCTCATGGTATAGATTAATGGTCAAGTACAATATTACCTCATTAAATGATACTTAAATGTAGTGTTACAATGTAATTACATGCCTTGCTCGTTAATATAGTATTACACATAAGACTATTATATAAGTAAGTTAAATTATAAAAGTTATGTAATACTAAAATTTATATAATATAAATGTTTTAATTAAAGGTGGAATATTAAATGATCCCTAAATAGACTTAAGTGATAAATACATAATATTTAGTTCTTGATTGGCTTTCTCATTTAGCAATGTTATAGTGCTTGCTTATTGCCGCAACTTAGCATCTACTTATTACTTATTACTGCAATATGCCCCACCGGTCATGATTACAGGCTTTGATTTTTTTTTTTTATGCTGTTCTCTTTTCTGATCAAAAGTTGCTTAAGTGAATTTAGCTCACCTCTTCTTTAATACCCTGCCTTAGACACATGCCACTCGCTGTAGAATTCCATTTTTTTCTCTACGGCACACTTTCCCTGTGCCAGTCTACATGTCAGCACAACTTTAGTACACGTGCAGCCTTCATAACACTTGCTGCATACTAGCTTATGTGTCCAGAATTTTTGGTAAGCATACTTGGTTAGTTCTAGCTTTGACTTTCTCCTCAATTTAGCATTGCCTTTGGGCACCCACCCTTCCAATCAGCTTAAAGCAAATTTAGCCTGTAGCGTGCATCTTGCCAGGAAAACTATCACGTGCCTTCTTCATTCAACTCGCCTTGTCCTTTAGTATGCTTATTTCATTTCAGGCACCATTCAAAGCATATGCCTAGCTACATTTTGCATTTTAGTCAACTCACCCAGTCCACATGCAATCAACCATTTCATCTTTTCACCGATCCCCCGGTGCTTGTTTGGCTCTAAGTACGAGCCTTAGTCTACTCATCAATTCAACCAGATTAGCCAGCTGCCGATGTTACAACATCTTTCAATTGACCTTGATTGTGATGCCCCACCTCTATACCCACTCTAGCCAAGGACACTTCGGTGTAATGCCGTCAACTAGCGTCGAGAATAAGGCTGTAGAGGAGCGACCATCCGCGTAATTGCTTTGAGTGAGCACCGATATGTCAGATAGTACAACGAAATCCGACATACCGATACAAACTCAAAGCTACTACCCGGTGGCTATATATAATCTTCGGAAACAAAGATAGAAATAAACATAACACAAATCAGTCACAAACATCCATATCACAAAGGCGGAAATAGATATGAATATATAACACATGAAAATGTACATCAGAGTAGTGGTCAAACAAGATCCACAATGTCACAAAACAATATGGATACATCAATGAGTCTATATCTCAAATGTATACAAAAAAAACTACTAATCTAAATAGTTAGCCAAAAGTCAGGGTGATAATCCCAGATGTGAAGTCAAGCAGAAGCACCTGTAACATCTCGGTCTGACCCGATTATTATTTAATAAGAAAATAATAAACGGATCAGTCTAGCTATAAATATCAGATAAAATGATATAGAATAAGAGACATGACATAAACATATGATAACCATAAAACCATACTGTGATATGTATGCAATTGAAAAATCAACTAGGGATTAATCAATATCACAAGAATCTTCTCAAAGATCAAAAGGAATGTCATACTCTTTATTTACCAAATCACAAAACTATAAATATTGACAATAATACCAATGCCAATCACAAAAGTTAATGACACACAAATTCACCAATGCACAAATATTGATAAAACTTATCAATGTAAATCACCAAAATTGGTGAAAACACAAATTCCAGAAATCTTCAATAGAAATCCAGAAATCACAAAAAGGGGGAGGCCTATCACAAAACGGAAGCATGAAAACTCACCAACACGTGTATCACAAAATGGAACGCTATTCCATGGTTGCCAACCATTAATTTTGAGCCGAAGCTCCACAAAACGGCCCGAAGACCATGAGTCGCTACCCCACCAAATTGAGCCGAAGCTCCACAGAAACGGGGTTTAGTCTCCCTCGTAGACAAAGAGACATCGCACATTTGCTAGTCTAAATCACAAAAATGATCATCAACGATCATCAAGAAGTGTCAATTACAGTAAGCTAGTAAATATATAAGCTTATCTTCATGTCCCATAACCACTAGCTTAACTTAAATATTTACGAACAAATTGTAGATCTCCACTCGAAAATTGTCACAAGCGATTCAATTGAACAAGTCCAAGAATTAACCGACGAAGTAAATGCAAGCGTTTCATACCATTTGTTTTACTAAGCCGTTTAATTAGATTTCTCGTACGAGTGAGATAAAGTAACAAATCACAAAAATGATTGTAAAAACAATAAGTCACAAAAATTCACATTCGAAGACGTGAATAAAATCCAAAGAATTTGATTCCAAATCCATCAAAGTGGAAATACCCTTGCGACTTAACAGCCACGACTTACGACTTAACATAAGTCAACACAAGAAATCAACGGCTCAACGTATGCGACTACACGGCGTATGACCTAAGAGATCAGCGACTTAAGAAATGGCATGCAGCTTAAAGCAGGTTGAGCGACCTATATGGTTGCGACCTTAGTGCAAGCGATTTAAGTGGGGAACGACCTAAATATGGCACGATCTAACATGGCGCGACCTATGTTGTGAAGAAGGCCGAGCCACTTAAGAGACCAATGGCGCGACCTAAGAGAGCAAGCGACCTAACATGGTTGCGAGATAGAAGGTGCAACTTAACATAGTTGAGCGACCTATGGGGTGGAACGACCTAATGGTCGAGCGCACGCGACCTAACAGAGCAAGCAGGCCGAGCGATCTAGGGAATTACGACCTAAGGCAGACCGACTCAACTGCAAGGCGAGCGACCTATATGTTGCGACCTAAAGGGTGCGACCAATCCGAGCGATTTAAGTGGGGAACGATCTAAGTTGTCGCGACCTAAGGGGTTGAACGACCTAACACATGTCCGAGTGACCTAAGTTGGCACGACCTAAGCGGCATAGCGACTTAATGGCCGAGTGACTTAAGGGGTTGCAACCTAAGTCATGGAACGGCCTAACACAAGGCGAGCGACCTATGGGTTGCGACCTAAGATACATAACGACCTAAATTGCAGGCCGAGAATCATATGTGCAGGCCGAACGACCTAAGCAACAAAAATGCCAAAACCTCTCTCAATTTGCAACCGATCGAGCACGAACGCTAAGGGATTACGCCTATCGACTACCCTATCATATTGGCTCCTCGATGCATCACTAAAAACGTGTTCAAACATCAAAGATTGGATTTTTAAAGATTTGAACCCAAAACACTAAAAATTGGGATTTTCACCAATTCAATCCAAACCAAAAGCAAATGCACATGAATAAGTGTTAGGAATTCATACCCAACAATCAAAGATAGTTATAGACAAAGATGTGAGATAAAAATCTCACCTTTACACAAGATCAATGAAGAAGAAGCTTGAAAGCAAAGGAAGAATCAATAGCTTCTCTTTGAATTGGGAGTTAGATGTTGGATTTGCAAATGAACTAGGGCTTGGAGTTTTAATTTCCCATTCCTTCCTCCATTTTTGATGAAGCTTGAGTGTTAGGAAATGAAAGTAAAGTTATGAAGGGAAGAGGGGGTTGAGTTAGAGTTAATAGTTTAGGCCAATGGGCTAAATCAAACCCAAAGCCCAAAGTGAAAAAGTGGCAAAATTCCACTAACTCCAAACATATCAAAGTTTATACTCAAAAAGATCGCAAATGGTGTTTTGGACCCAATGGAAGTAGTCCCGAGTCCTAATTCGACCGTATGCAAAAAGTAACTTTTCGGATTAAAATCCGACTAACGATAAATATTAAAATAAAATATTTAAACATTCAATTGTAAAATATGCGTGTTGTTACAGACTCCCCTCCTTAAAGAAATTATGTCCTCGCAATATTTAAGAAGAAAATATAAGGTAAAAATCATGAAAGTATATCAACACAAAAGAAATTTGAAATAAGAAATTCACCTCATAGAGCACGGGAAAGTAAGTCCGGATGTGTTCGCTCGATGAACTCTCTAGATTCCCAAGAGCAATCCTTAGGATTTGAGGACCATTGAACTTTAATAAGCGGAACATCTTTATTTCGAAGGCGTTTGACCTCCGAAGCAATAATACGAATAGGATGTTGCTCATAAGTTAAATTAGGCGAAACTTCAATTTCTTCCACAACACCGGGCTCAAGAATAGAATCGGAATCTCGAAGGCATTTCCGTAACTGAGAAACGTGAAACACGTCATGAATAGCAGAAAACGAGCCGGTAATAAAAGGCGATAAGCCACGGAACCAATATGTTCGGTGATAGGAAATGGCCCAATATATCGAGGCGCTAACTTCCCCGATCGACTGAAACGTACAACACCCTTTATAGGCGAAACACGGATAAACACAAGATCTCCCACAGAAAATTCTAATTTCCTTCTCCGGTTATCGGCATAGGATTTTTGTCTACTCTGGGCTTCTTTCATCCTATGACAAAATAAGGTCAATCTTTTTTGTGGAATAACGAATAAAATCTGGACCTAAAACTAGCTTCTCACCAGTCTCAAGCCAACAAGAAGGAGATCGGCATGGCCTTCCATAGAGTGCCTCGAAAGGAGCCATACCAATACTAGATTGGAAGCTATTATTATAGGAAAACTCAACAAGAGAAATATGATCTTCCCAACTTCCACCAAAATCAAGAACACATACACGAAGAAGATCTTCAAGAGTTTGATTCACACGCTCAGTCTGTCCATCGGACTGGGGATGATAAGCGGTGCTAAAATTAAGCTTTGTTCCCAAAGCTTTTTGAAGACGCTTCCAAAATCCACTAGTAAACAATGGATCACGATCACTAACAATAGAAGTAGAAACTCCATGCAATTTAACAATTTTTTTAATAAAGAGTTTGGCCAAAAGAGGAACGGTTCGACTGGACCGAACGGGAATAAAATGGGCGGATTTAGTAAGTCTATCGACTATCACCCATAAGCTATCATGACCCGAGCGGGAATGGGGAAGGCCGTCTATAAAATCCATGGAAATTTGGTCCCACTTCCAAATTGGAATTTCTAAAGGCTGCAATAACCCACCGGGCCTTTGGTGTTCGGCCTTAATGAGTTGGCAAGTCATGCAACACTTAACAAAGTTAGCAATATCAGATTTCATTCCCTCCCAATAATAGAGTCGCTTCATATCCGCGTACATTTTACTACTACCGGGATGAATGGTAAATTTAGAACGATGCGAATCTTCTAAAATGTCTTTATGAAGATCCTTAATATTTGGCACGATAAGTCTACCAAATTTCCGAATACCGCCACGAGAATTAATATCAAAGTCTTTTAAACCCTCAATATCAATTTTATCCCTAAAATTTTGGCCAAGAAGAGTCAATTCGGGATCTAGCTTTTGAGCTTCAAGAATGCGATCTAAAAGAGAAGGATGAACCTCAAGGCTACATAAAACAAGAGATGAACGTAAATCGAAAACACGATCTCGAATCTCACAAGTGGATAGAATTCCGAGATCATTCCATTCGGATATCGTCATAGAGACAACAGCTTGTTGCTTTCGATTAAGTGCATCCTCAACACGATTTCCCTTTCCGGGGGTATAAGAATATCAAGATCATAAGCTGCAAGAAATTCGAGCCAACGTTGTTGACGCAAATTTAGTTCCTTTTGAGAAAATAGATACTTCAAAAATTTATGATCGGTGTAAAGAATAAATTTTCCCACCAAAAGATAATGACGCCAAATTCGAAGGGCGAAAACAATATCCGCGAGTTCTAAATCATGAGTGGCATATCTAGTCTCAGCAGGTTTCAATTGCCTAGAAGTATAAGCAATAACACGTTCTCTTTGCATAAGAACGACACCCAAACCAACGCGACTAGCATCGGTATAAACAATAAAATCTTGGTTTCCCTCGGGAATCACAAGAATAGGAGCATCGGAAAGGAATTCTTTTAATTTCTGAAAAGAAACTTCACATTTGTCCGACCAAATGTATTTAACTCCCTTCTTTGTTAAGCTAATAAGAGGCACAGAAATTTTGGAAAAGTCCTTAATGAAACGGCGGTAATAACCTGCCAATCCAAGAAAACTACGGATCCCCGTCACACTCTTCGGTCTCTTCGAATTTTGAGTCGCTTCAACGTTTGAAGGATCCATGGAAATTACGGATTCGGAAATAATATGACCAAGAAACTTCACACGAGATTGCCAAAAGTGGCATTTAGAAAAAATTTCTTTTAATTGATTGCTCGTAAGAGTTTCCAACACAATCCGAAGATGCTTTTCATGTTCCTCCTCGTTTTTAGAATACACAAGAATATCATCAATAAAGATGAGAACAAACCGATCGAGGAAGTCTTTGAAAACTCTATTCATAAGGTCAACGAAATAAGCCGGAGCATTCGTTAGACCAAATGGCATAACAAGCCATTCATAAGATCCATAACGAGTACGGAAAGATGTCAAATTAATACTATCCTCAGCAATACGAAGCTGATGAAAACCGGTAGCTAAGTCTAATTGTGAAAAGACTCTAGCACCACTAAGTTGATCGAATAGATCATCAATCCGAGCTAAACGATATTTATTCTTGATGGTAAGATCATTAAGCTTGCGGTAGTCAACGCAAAGCCTAAGTATACCATCAGATTTCTTCACAAAAATAGTCGAAGCTCCCCAAGGCGAGGAACTAGAGCGAATAAATTGCTTCGTCTCCAATTCGGGTAATTGTTTGCGCATCTCCTCATTTTCTTTATTGGACATACGATAAGGAGGACGAGTGATAGGTTGAGCTCCAGGGATGAGATTAATTCTGAACTCAATTGCTCGCTTAGGTGGTAATCCTAAAACAGGCTCAAATATGTCGAAAAATTCACGAACAACGTGAATAAGAGAAATAATATCCTCCTCATCATCATTATCGTCATCATGAGGATTTAAAGAATATAAAGATGCAACCAAGCTGGAATCCAAATATAACGACCCGATATTTTCAACCATTCGCATCCATTATAAGTGTATAGGTAGACACTCATGCAAGAATTGGATAGCTCAAAATACCGCGTTGTAAATAAAAATTTGGCAAATCTCAGAATATACAGTAAATAAAATCACAGATCACAGACACAGAATATATAAAAATGCAGCGGAAGAAAAGGAGATAGTAGTTCATGAAGCTACTATATAAATATGAGATACATCAGAGTTAAATAAGATACAACAGAAGAGTAACAAGATACATCACTGAAATACTGGATACTGAAACAAAATAGAAGGCTGGATCTTCAAGGAAAGCTCTAACGCCGAAGATGAATCTGGAATGCTAACTCACTCAATCTGACCCGAGCGTAAAGCAAAACACAAAACCCTCGAGTCAGGACATAAATACTTATAAACTGTAAATCAACTCAAGTGAACATTAACAAAATGCATCAGTAACTTAAAGGATGCTTGGGACCGCCCATCCTCTAAGGATCCGTTAAACTATTTACTATGTAGTAATATACGCTATATACGGTAGTGTCTAATCAGTAAAGTATAATCATATAGAAAATAGCGTTAAGGGGATGGTGAACCTTAACGCGGTCGGATCTTTAAAACCAAAATCGTAATGAGCTCGATATAAGGATATGACACGGCACGCGAGGCAATGCCAGGGTGGATACACCGTTTGCACTCCCGGACCGGTGGTGACGGCAAACCAGCAGCTTCCGCCCACCTCGAACAATACCCCCGAATCAAAGTGGCGCCACCGAATCGAATCACAACAGTAATAGAATAGTTTCCGATGGAGCATGCTCGATGAAAGGGTGCGACCCTTTGTGTAGCCCGGTATAGCTCCTGTTTTAGTCATATATGCCAACTCACGGGAGTTGGGTCCACGTAATATACCTCGAGAACGTCGCCACCATCCTACTTCATTTTGGAATCTCCACCGCGTACACAGTTGTTAAAGTGGTTTTCGGTATTGGCCGGCTATAAGACAATATCCGATCCTGGTCTCTTTAACAACCAATCGTTATTATAACCCATGGATATTTATTTCAAATAATTTATACTTCCATGACCAAAATATCATACTCGTTTCAAAACAATATCACAATTGTATCATTTCCATTTCAAAAATAATTCAATATTATATCATTCAAATAAAACCCAAATTTTCAAATCATTGAATATTTCTTTAAATTTATTAAACTTGAAATATTTCTTTAAATTATCATAGCATTTTGGAAATGTTACCTTAAGGAATCATAGCATTTTTGGAATGTACTACTTTCCCCTTTACATTGTATATAATCAAAGTATTGATAAGCTTAAAATGTTAACATGTCAATTTATCATAGCCTTATAGTTAAATAAACTTTCTTACTGTAATATACAATTTAAACCGAAATTCTTATGTTAAGTTAAAAGCAACCTATTAACTTACATTATTATTACAATAAGTAACATTTATCATTTTAATCAATTTAAAATACACCATTACATTGATTAAAATCTACGTGTCAAATGTACGTTTTAAATTTTATATTCCTATTACAATAATGAACATTTATTAATTAAATCAATACCACACTACTTAAAACTTTACATGTTTCTTTCTTAATTAAAACTTTACATGTTCTTGCATTAATTAAAACTTTCATGTTCTCTCATTAATTAGGACTTTACACGTTTCTTTCATTAATTAAAAACTTATACGTTTCTTTCATAAATTAAAACTTATACCTTCTTTCATTAATTAGGAATTTACATGTTCCTATCATTAATTAGAACACCATACGTTCTTTCATTAATTAAAACCTATACGTTTCTTTCATAAATTAAAACCTATACGTTCCTTTCATAAATTAAACCCTATACGTTCCTTTCATAAATTAAACCCTATACGTTTCTTTCATAAATTAAACCCTATACGTTTCAGATTTATATTACCATTTTACAAATTTAACTAAACTTCCAGTTTATTTGATTAATTTAACATCTTTAGTTAAAACTCAAATTTCACATTTTCAAGTCAAGTTATATTTTAAAATTTCATTTTCAACAGTCATTTATTCAACCACTTAAATTTATAGAAAATCAATAATTCTTTAATAAATCACTTAAATTCAAATATAAATCAATTTATCATATTTACCATTTCCAAATAAAATTAAAGTCCATTTTATTCATGTAACTTAAATATCATTTTTAGTCAAAATTCCAAATTTCAAACATAAGTTATATTTCAAAATCTAGTTAATCCATTCATAAATTACATTTTTAACACATAGAAAAATCATAATTTATTTATTTTAAAACCTTTCAAATCTATTTAAATCAAATTTCATAATTTTATATTTTTAAAATACTTAAAATATTCAAAGCACTTTATAGAATAACCACGGGTCTGTATATAGTTTTCTAACCTAGGTCAAGTGATACGGATATGTATCATTTCAATCCGCAGTTTAAAAGGTAAAAATACGGGTTCTATCATTTCAAAACCGCAATCCCAAGTTTAAATAAATAAATAAAATAACTCAGGCCTATCATTTCAGCCCATAATGATTTTTTTATCCTAACAGGGAACTTGCAGTGTGATCATATACAGAAATAATATAAACAATGTCAATATCACAATATACAGTCATGTATCAGATGTCAGGTGAAAATTAACAGTTTTAACATGGTAATAACACAGCATAGCATATCATATGATCATCATTAACTTGCATAAATATTTTACATTACTAAACACTTGTCATCAATCCACTTTTCATAAGTATATATGTCAGAGTGAGAAAGACTCACCTTTTCGAAGCTAGAGACCAAAACAACAAACACAAGAGCGATTCCAAAAGCACGAAAAACACGATTTGAATTGAATGAATGGAAAGCCTTGATAATGATCTTGTATACAACAAATAAACAAGACCATATAAACATATGCATACAATATAAAGATTTGTTGAACAATAGAAAAGTAGAAGCAACAAATGACATTACCAAGCTTTTCAACCACTTTTGCTTGACCACAACTCCATGTATGCTCGGCCATACATGCTTAGGGCTAGGCCACACATGTTTTCAGGTGGAAAAGGATCTGGTTTGGCATCACAAAGGCATGGCAAGCACAAAAATGTGAAGTGGTAGGAAATGATATGAGGAGGTGTTAGGGTTAATTGGTGAAAGGTTAGGTTAAAAGTAAAAGGGTGGACTATAAATGCCCATAGAAAGATAGAAAGTTTAAGGCCTTTCAAATTTCCTTTTCTATTTAATTTTATAAAAACAAAATAAACTATGACTTCAAAAATACAAGACCACTTTTAAAATAGACTATAACTTCAAAACAAAGGTGACAAAACAAATTTTGTTCATTTCTTTTTTTTTCAAACAAAAGGGCAGAGGGAATATAGACTGGAATGCCAAATTACAGAGGTGACAAAACAATTTTTTTTTCTCATTTCTTTTTTCAAGAACAAGGGCCAGTGGAAAAATAGATTATAACTTCAAAAATACAAAGTGACAAAAGCAACTTTTTTTTCATTTCCTTTTTTTTTTCAAAACAAGGCTCGGTGGCAATATTACTTCAAAAACAAAATACAAAGGTGATAAAAATGGAATTTTTTTCATTCCTTTTTTTTCTCAAACAAGACTCGGTGGTCTGGCATGGGTAGGGTCGGAAAAATATGGTGAATGGCCAAGCACGGTGGCAGGCAATAGGATAAAGCAAAACAATGAAAGGAGAACAAATGAAATAAAACAAGAGTGAAAAGAAGAAAGAAAGAAAAAAGAGAAAAAAAATGAAAGGAAAAGCATGCGCCGGTTCATACCTTCAGGAGATGCTCACGCAAATTTTGATGGAAGCAAAATGAATAATTTGTGGTATGGAACTTTTGAACATGAAATATATATTAACATTTGCTCACTAATTTATGTAGAGGGCTGGCAAGAGTAAAATGCTTGAATGTTAGAGGTAATTTAATTCTATCCAATAGGTGGAAACGTATGGGAGGCAAGAGGGAAAGAAATAATTCACACACGGAAATGATTTAAGGCAAGATTTGAGCAAGATTTTGGATTCTCAAAAGAGAATATACGGCTGAAAACTTTGCATTGTTAACGCAAGAAAAAATCAAATAGATAACGTAAAGGCAAGAGCAACAATTAAATATATGCCCAAAGTAACGTACAAATTATTTTGTTTCTCTTATTAAATAAATTTAAAATACTAACGTTTCTATTAGGAAAAATAAACCATCACTTTAAACCAAAATTTAATAGCTATTATACCATAATTAATAACATTTGATTTAGCTTCATCCAATTGATTGTTAAATATAAAGTTAAGAAACAGATGTAAACATATGTAAAAGAAATGTAAAGTTTATTTCCCGTTTCACACTAATTATTACTAACTTTTTTTTAAAAAAAAGTATACAACAAATCTGACCTAAACAAAAGTGAAACAAATGTTACACAATTGTATACAGTTCAAGATGAAAATTTTGCCTTTAGAATTATAAATTTTAGAATTTCTATTAAAGTTACACTTTTTATCCAAATCAAACTTTCAGACATTGTTTATTTTTATTTGGACAAATGATCAGAAATCATTTCAAGAAAATTTTCAAAATTAGATTTTTAAGAAAACAAAAGCCAAAGTCTTTAAATAAATGAAAAAAATTAAAATTTTAAACTTTTAAATTTTTAAGTTGAAAGTCACAGTTTGACTATTTTGACCAAAATCAGCATTTCAGGCAAATATTCAACTTACACAAGTTTGGAATTATAACTCATAAAAATCAAGATTATATTTAAATAATAAATTTAATCATTTCAAATAAGTAAAATAAGTTTTTAGATCAAAATCTTACATTAAAAATAATTAAAATATACAATAAAATAATTACAAAATACAGGGTTGTTACACCAAACCTTTAAGACCAATAGAAATCTGCTTAACAGATTGAGGATGTCGAAGATGAATAGTCTGCTCAGGACATAGGATTTGGGCTTCATAGCGGTTAAGCCAATCCATTACCAAAATCATTCCAAAGCCTAAGTAGCGCATAACATGCAAATCGGCTCGGAAAGAAAAATCACACAAAACAATCTCGACATCTTTACACAATAAACTGATTGTTGCGGATCCACCAACCGGATTCGCAATTCTCAAAGAAGTCATTAAACACAAAACATCCAAAGAAAAAGTATCAACAAGTTCTTTTGAAATAAAAGAGTGGGACGCACCCGTATCAAAAAGAACTCGAATAGGGTGATCACAAAATAAAATAATACCATCAAGGATAGAAAGAGAAATATCTTTACCACGAGATGTGTTGCCAGGGGCTTGAGCAACATTAAGTTTTCCCTCCTTCTTGCCTTGAAGTTTTGGACAAGAAGATAAATAATGATCCGGGCTTTTGCAATAGCGACAAGCACGAGGCTTTGAACACTTGTTCGCATAGTGGTCCTTAGAACCACAATTGTAGCGTTGCCTACTACTAGAGGTAGAAGTCTTCGCCATCGAAGTTGCTTGCTTCCCTTTCTTATTGGGATAAGAACCCCTGAACTTATTGGGCCTTTTCTTGTTATTGAAGTTTGGCTTAGCATCCATAAATTCCACATCACTCTCCCTATCAGTCTCTTCAAGTCGAAGAGCGATATCAACAAGTTGATCAAAAGAAACTTCTAACTTTAGAAGTAATGACTTCTTAAGATTTTTATTCAAGCCATAGACAAATCTTTGGTTTTTCTTCAATGGGGTGTTTATGTACTCGACCCCATATTTAGAAAGTGACTCGAATGATGCGTCATAGTCTGCCACAGAGGATTCACCTTGAACAAGGTCAATGAAACGGCAAGCCAAAGTCACCTTCTCAGCTTCTGGCACAAATTTTAATTCGAAGCGTTCTCGGAATTTCTCACAAGTAAGACCCGCTTCATTTATTTCAGAAATTAGAAGCTCATACCAATCTAATGCTCTTTCTTGGAGCATACTAGAGGCCACCTGAACACGGTGAAGATCAATAAGATTCATGCGAGAAAAGATTCGATCGCACGTCTCAGCCAAGCCTGGACTTCAATAATAGTTTCAGAACCTTTGAATGGCTTCCCACCCAAATTGGTATAATCGTTGCACAAACGTGCAAATCCAGACTTAGGGTGAGTAGACTCCGGATTAGATCCGGCTGCTTGAGCATTCCTTACTAGATCAAGAAGCTGCTGGGCAGACATAAATACTCCATCTTGAGGAGTAGCATGAGATTGACCGACACTGGGACGGCCGGGTCTAACCATTTCGCTTCCTTTTGAAAGAAAGAAAGAAGAAGGGTAAGGTTATTCACCAAATGAATATCAAGCAATCTTGATAGATAAACAAGGAATCATAAAGAAAATAGGATGAATCGGTACGAAGACTCGAATTAAATCCTAAAGCACGACTCCTAAGATGGACTTAGGACGATGATCCTTGCTAGATTTTTCTACATTGTTCCGAAGTTTCGCTCTGATACCAAGCTGTGATACCCCACCTCTATACCCAATCTAGCCAAGGACACTTCGTTGTAATTCAACTAGCGCAGAGAATAAGACTGTTAAGGAGCGACCATCCGCGTAATTGCTTTGAGCGAGCACCGATATGTCAGATAGTACAACGAAATCCGACATACCGATATAAACTCAAAGCTACCACCTGGTGGCTATATATATTCTTCGGAAACAAAGATAGAAATAAACATAACACAAATCAGTCACAAACATCCATATCATAAAGGCGGAAATAGATATGAATATATAACACATGAAAGTGTACATCAGAGTAGTGGTCAAACAAGATCCACAATGTCACAAAAGAATAGCTACAAGTGCTAGACAAAAGAATATGGATACATCGATGAGTCTATATCTCAAATGTATACAACAAAAACTACTAATCTAAGTAGTTAGCCAAAAGTCAGGGTGATAATCCCAGATGTGAAGTTAAGCAGAAGCACCTGCAACATCTCGGTCTGACCCGGGTATTATTTAATAAGAAAATAATAAACGGATCAGTCTAGTTATAAATATCAGATAAAATGATATAGAATAAGAGACATGACATAAACATATGATAACCATAAAGCCATACTGTGATAAGTATGCAATTGAAAAATCAACTAGGGATTAATCAATATCACAAGAATCTTCTCAAAGATCAAAAGGAATGTCATACTCTTTATTTACCAAATCACCAAATTATAAATATTGACAATAATAACAATGTCAATCACAAAAGTTAATGACACACAAATTCACCAATGCACAAATATTGATAAAACTTATCCACGTAAATCACGAAAATTGGTGAAAATACAAATTCCAGAAATCATCAATGGAAATCTAGAAATCACAAAAAGGGGGAGGCCTATCACAAAACGGGAGCATGAAAACTCACCAACACGTGTATCACAAAATGGAACACTATTCCATGGTTGCTAACCATTAATTTTGAGCCAAAGCTCCACAAAACGGCCCAAAGACCATGGGTCGCTACCCCACCAAATTGAGCCGAAGCTTCACAGAAACGGGGTTTAGTCTCCCTCGTAAACAAAGAGACATCGCACATTTGCTAGTCTAAATCACAAAAATGATCATCAACGATCATCAAGAAGTGTCAATTACAGTAAGCTCGTAAATATATAAGCTTAGCTTCATGTCCTATAACCACTAGCTTAACTTAAATATTTACGAACAAATTGTAGATCTCCACTCGAAAATTGTCACAAGCGATTCAATCAAACAAGTCCAGGAATTAACCGGCGAAGTAAATGCAAGCGTTCCATACCATTTGTTTTACTAAGTCGTTTAATTAGATTTCTCGTACGAGTGAGATAAAGTGACAAATCACAAAAATGATTGTAAAACAATAAGTCACAAAAATTCACATTCGAAGACGTGAATAAAATCCAAAGAATTCGATTCCAAATCCATCAAAATGGAAATACCATTACGACTTAACAGCCACGACTTACGACTTAACATAAGTCAACACAAGAAATCAGCGGCTCAACGTATGCGACTACACGGCGTACGACCTAAGAGATCAGCGACTTAAGAAATAGCATGCGGCTTAAAGCAGGACGAGCGACCTATGTGGTTGCGGCCTAAGTGCAAGAGATTTAAGTGGGGAACGACCTAAGTATGGCGCGACCTAACATGTCGCGACCTATGTTGTGAAGAAGGCCGAGCGACTTAAGAGACCAATGGCGCGACCTAAGAGAGCAAGCGACCTAACATGGTTGCAAGATAGCAGGTGCGACTTAACATAGCTGAGCGACTTATGGGGTGGAACGACCTAATGGCCGAGCGCGCGCGACCTAACAGAGCAAGCAGGCCGAGCGACCTAGGGAGTTACGACCTAAGGAAGGCCGACTCAACTGCAAGGCGAGCGACCTATATGTTGCGACCTAAAGGGTGCGACCAACCCGAGCGATTTAAGTGGGGAACGACCTAACTTGTCGCGACCTAAGGGGTTGAACGACCTAACACATGGCCGAGTGACCTAAGTTGGCGCGACCTAAGCAAGACGCGACCTAAGCGGCATAGCGACTTAATGGCCGAGCGACTTAAGGGGTTGCGACCTAAGTCATGGAATGGCCTAACACAAGGTGAGAAACCTATGGGTTGCGACCTAAGGCACAGAACGACCTAAATTGCAGGCCGAGAATCATATGTGCAGGCCGAATGACCTAAGCAACAAAAATGCCAAAAACTCTCTCAATTTGCAACCGATCGAGCACGAACGCTCGGGGATTATGCCTATCGGCTAACCGGTCCTATTGGCTCCTCGATGCGTCACCAATAATGTGTTCAAACATCAAAGATTGGATTTTTTAAAAATTTGAACCCAAAACACTAAAAATTGGAATTTCACCAATTCAATCCAAATCAAAAGCAAATGCACATGAATAAGTGTTAGGAATTCATACCCAACAATCAAAGATAGTTATAGACAAAGATGTGAGATAAAAATCTCACATTTACACATGATCAATGAAGAAGAAGCTTGAAATCAAAGGAAGAATCAATAGCTTCTCTTTGAATTTGGGGTTAGATGTTGGATTTGCAAATGAACTAGGGCTTGGAGTTTTAATTTTCCATTCCTTAGTCCATTTTTGATGAAGCTTGAGTGTTAGGAAATGAAAGCAAAATTATGAAGGGAAGAGGGGGTTGAGTTAGAGTTAATAGTTTAGGCCAATGGGCTAAACCAAACCCAAAGCCCAAAGTGAAAAAGTGGCAAAATTCCACTAACTTCAAACATATCAAAGTTTATACTCAGAAAGATCGCAAATGGTGTTTTGGACCCAATGGAAGTGGTCCCGAGTCCTAATTCGACCATATGCAAAAAGTAACTTTTCGGACTAAAATCCGACTAACGATAAAATATTAAAATAAAATATTTAAACATTCAATCGTAAAATATGCGGGTTGTTACATGGATGCTTTCTTGTATTTCTTACCATAAATGCTGCACTTAAAACCAACATAACAATATGCAAAAGTAATAAATGCTAATTTTATTTATTTTAACTTCAACTTCAGAATACTCTTAAGATATATAAGCTTGATGCATGACCAAGAGCAAGATCACGAGTTGGACCAGTAGCCACACCGCCATCTATTAGGGCTTCTATTACGAAGAACACACATGTAGGCCTACTTCATCTTATGCTACATCAGCCTGCTACTCAGCTTATCATGTCCTTGCATCCGTTATGATATTCCATTTTCAGCCATGCTTCATCTCAATCACAATGCTTTTTCAAACTCAGTTCAGCAGCTCCCATGTCGCTCATACTGTAGTTGCATCCTATGTCAACGTTACTGTCATAAAGCTTATAGCTTGCCTCTATAAGACAATAATTTTCATATCCTTTTGCATAGAGTTCTTAATCACGTTCTTACAAGCTGCAACTCTTTTTTTCATTCTCTTTAGACCGCTTGTTACCTACTTATTCCTCGAGTTTATTTCAACCATCAACACTGATTTTAGTCATTTGACACGGTCCAATGCAACTTACTACTGTGCCAGTGATATACAATATAAGAAACACTGTGGCATGTGTATTCATCTCGGCACTGCAAACACTTCAGCATGTATACTGATTTCAACACTAAAAACACTCTAGCATTTCAGCACCAGAAATACTTCCGCCATCTGCAACATTCCAGCACTATACAAGTTTACAACCAGTATGCTTTCGTTAGACTCTAACTTCTTCATGCCTACCGGTCTACACGCCTTTCTTTATTTTGGCACTTTACAAAATGTTCAAAAGGTAAATAGCGATCTTGATTGCTCTAGTGTTGATACAATTTGACAATACACTCATATGAAGTCTGAGAAAACAAAATGATGAACGTAAGATTCTAAGCAATAGCACTAATACTATAATGTCACCCAATTACTCAAGTCAATGCAAAACTCAAGGATCAAATAAAAAATAAACAAAATTTCGAAGGAAAAAAATGGACATCAATCTTTGAAAACGTTGAAAGCAAAGCTAAGGTTAAATTCCCCGATCGCTAATAATATGATGAATAACATTGATAAACCCAAAATTACAGACTTTAAAACCAAAATATCTAAGTGGCCCATGTACCGTACGTTAACAAGATTGATGAGACTACAAGCTTTTACAATATGGTTATGGATCAAGAAAGCAAAAAATATGGAAACTATTTATAATAATTTATTGACATTGTATAGTATAATTGGTGTAAATAACATGATTACAAGTTGCATAGAGAAAATGAAAGTTACAGTACAAATTTGAAATATATGTCTATAAAATAAATAAATAAAATAGCATTTATTGTAGAAGATAATAAAACAGAAACATTACTATCTATTACATGAGAACAGACAAAACAGCTAAAACAAAGCAAGGTGGATTTTCAATTCAGTGATCTCACAATGTGAAATTTAATTGAAATGCTCACATGGATTCCACTTGAAATATGAAAGTATCATGTAACAAAATGTTGCTTATAAATTGAAATTATACATAAAAGGTTAATAGCGTTGACAATTGTCAGGATCTCCAATATAAGGATACTCAAGCTTTTCAACATAAAGTTACTGAAGATTTAGAAAGGACACAAAACAGAGCTTAAAAATGTTAAGGTAGGAAAGATGTAAACTCAATGATTCTCCTTTTCCCTCCTCCTTTTTCCAAGCTTGGGATCGGCAATGTGAAATAGACATTAGCGGAGTTTAAAAGGGGATAAAATTTTAGGATTCATAAGATAACCAAATATAAAAGTAACAGAATGTAACTCAATAATTTGGGAAAACAATAAAGTTCTCAAAAAAAAGAAGAATCAAACTACAATAGAGAAATTATGCACTAAGATATGTAGAATCAATTATTCAACTCGGTCAGTTGCCACTTCCAGTACACTGCTATTGGCAAAACATATACCTGTATAACAAACACAATTGATTAGCATCAAAGCAGCATATCGTTCTTCAATGAAAAGTGATGCTATATAACATACACATAATTCATTCCACTAAATGTTGTGTTTTTTCAAGTATGTTATGGTTAATGACACACTTTTTTTATTTTTGTAATGGCAGATATGGAAAATACTATACCTCTATGTTGATAGCCTCTGTTTCATGCTTACGTTCAGTTTTGTTTCAATTTTGTAAAGTAGATTGATATATCGAAGTATATATTACAGAAAATTCATCTACCAAAAAAGGTATGCGTAAATCGAGATTTAACAGTTATTGAAATATTAGATATCAGCCAATTAATGGTTTTAAAATCATAGCCAATAGACAAAGATTTTTTTCTGTGATTATCAAAACAGTAACGTCAAAAAATTGAAACTAGTAATTAGTACGATTGTGTAAGGGAATAAAGAAAGCAGAAACTCTAAAATAACAATGTGAAAGAAATCAAGGTTTTCTGTAGTTTGAAAGGTAAAATTTTACAATGTTCGCATAAATAAAAGATTAATTCATAAATCGAACTGTACCCCTTTACTCTGACAGGCATTTGTATACCACTACCAAGCATGCTGTTGTATCCTCTTCCACCAACCAAATGTTCCTGACAGTGCAAATAACTCTGAACCTCTCTCCAACTCTCCCCTTGCCATGTTACTACCTTACCAAACTAGCCCTCATATCCATCTTCAACTGCCTGGCAACCTGACACTTCTCTCCGCTCATACTAACTCATCACCTACTGACACACCTTTCAACTCACTCTCTCCTACCACTTCCTCTCACATTCTGATACAAATAAGAAAAAATAGAGAAACAAGAAACAAATAAAGAAGAATTGTAATTCCAAACAGCAGTTACATCAAGACTAAGATGAAAATAGAAATTTCAACATTACTCAAACTGCATTGAAATCATGCCTCTATGACAAGACTATCAACACTCCACCATCCAAAAGATGTACAAGGCGCTTGCTTCTCCTCGCCTCTCAAAATGATAATCAATAATATATGTGCCTGGAATATAAGGGGTGCTAACACTCTTATAAAAAAAGATGAACTTAAGAGAATCATTAGTGATCAACTTGGCATTTTAGCTATGCTGGAAATCAATCTTGACGAGGAAAAAATCTCCATTTCTCGTAAAAGAATTGCCCCTTCTTGGAAGTCTGAAAACAACCTCTCTGATACACCTTATGGTTGCATCCTCATCCTTGGGACGTTAGCACTTTCAAATGGAATAAACTGTGCAAACTCAGCAAACACTTTAATACCTACCACATGCCTACTTTTTTTCCACCTTACTTCCACTTATGCTCTTAACACCTACTCTCTAAGACAACCTCTTCTAGATATGATCCCTTCACTAAATACTTCTAACCCTTGGCTATGTGTCAGTGATTTCAACTGCATGCATCTCTCCACTCAGAAACTTAAGGGTTGTCCCCTCACCCTCACCCAGATAACCCTACTTGCTCATTACATTTATAATGCCAACCTTATTCCGATGAACACAATTGGTCCACTGTATACATGGAACAACAAAGCCAATGATCGACCATGAACTTTCTATAAGCTCTATCACTCGTTCTTTAACTGTGTTTCCTCGACTCTCTGGCCTACTTTTTCTGCCCACATCGAACCCCCTAACCTCTCCGACCACAACCCTATCATAATTTAATGGGATGTTTTAGAAAAAAAGAGCAACATGTTGAATCTCTCTCTATATTGTAGAACTCGTGGTCACATTATTGCTATGGGAATCCCATGTTCAAACTTCAACAAAAAATAAAAGCGCTTAAGCACAGTCTCAAAGCAAGGAATAAAGACATTTATGGTAGAAAAATGCAAAAATATAAAGATATTAGACGAAAGTCGCTGCTATTCAAACAAAACTGCTTGCTGACCCAACAAACAATCCTTTTCTTATGAAGAAAACTCCCCCAATAATGAGTTTTATTTTTACTCACTATAACTCATATATACATACGACAGAATATTCAAAAAAACAGTGAATGAAACAATGAATTAACAAGTGAATAAAATATGGGTCATTAAATTTTATGAATGAAGTTTCAATCTATTTGTAAATAACGCATAACCAATTATATAAAAACATAAAACTTAGTATAATAGTATAACGTATGCGGTTTTATCGGGATCCGAAGGTCGGCATTTTTACGTCCACTGTATCAAATGCCGCATGATCGAATGCCAGAAAACCGAATTGTTAGGGTTAAAAAGAAGAGGTAGAAGAAAAAGATAGAAGAAGTAAGAAAACAGAACAGAAACAATATCAGAATCTTACATATCGCAGCGGAACAACATATAATAGATAGATAAATAATCTTTAAATCAAAGAACTATATCAGTTATTACATTACATCACATTACATTACATTATCATAGTCAATATGCAACACAATACAAGAATGGACAGCTATACAAACATGTCCTTACAAGTGAATTCTATAGCGGAAAAGATAATATCATATATAAGTAATACGTCTCGCCATCCAGCTCGCCACTTGAGCTCCATTGCACTTCTGAATCCAGAATGACCTGATTATAACCTGACTCTAGACTGCCCGTGTGGAAAATTTTGGGTACTCAGAGTTTAGGAAGAGAACAATAAACTTCAGGTCAGTCATATGATTGATGTGAGAACTCAAAATAGTTATTTATCTTTTAAAATAACAATAACAAGGGAAGTGAAAAATATCCGCAATGCTTTTGGAAAATGAAACTACCATAAGGCCTCCCCGCACACACACAATGCAAACGCAGAATTGGAGGAGATTTCTCCTTATGATAGTCAAAGATGCTTACTACGCAAAACAAATCATTTTTGATATTATTATTAGTGCATAGTGATGAAAACATTTTGAAAGTATAATATAAATCTTAGCCAACATAGGTACCATTATAGTATGTCTACTATAGCTACCATATTAAATGGCAGGTTCTACAACTAAAACCGCACAAGGCTCGTATTGTTTCTTTGTGTTTTCCAACAAATGGTCAGGCTAAAGAACTTCCTACTACCACATGTGATCGCCTCTGGCGGGACGTCCCGAGAACCTAACCGGATCTCTGCCAACATAAGGCCGGGTTACCTCTGTAACTAGGTAACTACTACTCGAGTATGCCACTCCCCGGTCCTTTGGGACCTTTATCCGAGGGTCCTCTATCACCAAGCAACAACCATACAGAAAAATGAGATTGGAGCAACCACATAAGTTAAGCATCAGGGCTCCATACCTGACACCACCCTTTTCCAGAAGGAAATGACATACCCTAAAGGGAGCAACCCTCATAACCTTGCCGCATATTCCTATTTCAACCATTTCCGGGGTGTGAGGTCTGACGAAGTCTCGTCCAGAAAGCTACGCTTTTTCACAAAGCCATACTTTGATCAACAAATTATCAATAAATAATCATCACACAGCAACACTCAGCATGCCACATTACCAAATTGGGAGTATATCGCTGATAACCTTCAACTACAAAACCTCTGAGCTCGTACGTCTCAGAGAAGGGTATTAAGCTAAGAGAATAAATTCTCCGCTACCAACAGAGATGTATTTGAAAGAAATCTGCTTTATATCTCAAAATGTAATGTCAGACACGTAACCATACAAGTCTGTTCCAGGTTCGAACAGAACCGAAGGCACTTCAAAAGAAGCCCTTGCAATCCGGGTATTCACAATCCCGATCGAATTTCCCATCACAAAGGAAATCTCCATACCATAGCTAACGGTGCAGAGACAATCGATAGGTCATCCTATCGTTTTCATAAATACCCGGTCTTCACCACCGGTCTTCAATGCTATCCATTACATCGTATCACTATTCGGAATGGGTAGTCCGAATAACGAGCGTAATAATTTAAAAATAAGTGTAGCATTCAATTTCAACCAATTCACAACAAATAGCCCTTTAAGGGTCAATATTGATAGTCGGTTATTTAACTATCAATCAATATTCACAACATCACCCAATTTCAAATAATTTCTCAAATTATTTATTTTCAAAAATATCTCTACAAGATATAATTTCCACACTTCAACCATTTGAAAACAAATTTCAAATTATTTTTCACCTTTTAACTTTCATTTCAAAATGGTTCATTTAAACCAATCAAATAAATCCTTACCGATTTATTAAATTTACGTTCCAAATCCGTAAATTTATTTCCACACTTCGAAAATAAATCAATGTTTATTTTTAAAACAAATTTCCCTTATAAATTTCCATTGTGAATTTACATTTCCAAATATTCACCTTCTATTTATCTTTAAAAGATATAATCTCAAAACATTCACTTCATATTGGAAAATATTTCCATACTTATTCAATAATAAGTAATTCACAAATCCATTTATTTTCAACATTTGGAAAATATCCAATATACTTAAATCCAAATTAAGTATATATTTTATTCTTTAAGGAAAACTTCTCTTAAACACATTTATTTGGGTCAAAACGAATGTTACGTAAAACATCGTTACGACAACCCAAAATCACTAGTATAGCGATCCGAAATTAAGATAGATATATAAATCCCAATACTACATAAAACATTTCCTTTCGGAAATCATTTATATAACAATAGTGTTATAGACCACCATTTCCTTCTATTTCACGAAAACATCTATTTCAACAATGAATGTTGAAATCTATGGTTTTGATACTTAATACATTTTAAAACATCTTTGAATCGTTTTAATTCTATTTAAAATATCACTTTTCCAAAATATTTCTTTAATATATTATTCACCATCCAAAATCGTGAATATACTTTGTTAACCAAATTCAACATTTTCTACATATTTTATTTTAAAGGATTATCCACTGTCCAAAATCGTGGATATATCTCCTTTAATAAGCTATAATAATTAACTTATCAAAATAAGTCGATTTCGGATTTATAAAACAACATTTATAAATTCCATTTATACTTTATAACAACTTCAACTTATAAAATCACTTTACTAACAAATTCTATCTATATCCCATTTACATGCCAAAATCAAATTTATAAGTTAATTACTTATAAATCTTTTATTTTACAAAAATCCATTCATTTTATAACTTCACAATTTATAAATCTATAGATTTCATCCACTTATGAAATCTATTTATATTTCATTTTAATACATATAGAAACTCGTTTTATAATTCCAACATTTTAATTTATAAATATCAATTTTATAATTCTTTTATATAAATCATTTATAGTAATTCAAAATCCCAATTTAAACCATTTTATAAATTAATCAACTACTTATTTTAAAAATCACATTTCGGTTATATTTCACAAAAATCATAATTTTATAACATAAACATTTCAACGTTTATTTATTTAAAATGAATCAATTCCCAAATTAAATTTTATTATGAATTCTCAATTTAAATTTTCAAAAATCAAATTTTATTTATTTTCGGCATCTAACAATACCAAAAATATATTCGGCTAAAATTTAGCCTTTAACGATTTCAATCACAAAAATAATCACGCAGATTATAAATAGATCAACACACAACATTGAAACCAATTCAAATGTTTGAGGAATCCAGTTGGATCCCTCCAACCTGTTTTCCTGCATCCAAAGATGTTAACACAATACCAATTCCGCTTCTAGACGGAATATCGCGGTATATGAGATTTATAAAATACTATCCGCTATTATGCGGCGCAATAGGGTCTCATCCGCTATATAATGCGGAAAATCAACTCCAAGTACATATATAATACCAATTCCCTTCAAGTTGGAATTATTACGGTATATGTTTTTAATAAATAACATCCGCTTAATATAAGGCGCATAGGGTCTATTTTAATACAACAGATAATAATTTATCATTCATTCATACAATCAAGCAATTTTAAATCTAACTATTTAAAATTTAAATGGAAAAAATTCGATTAAGTGAGAAGTTCTCACCTTGAGTTTCCGATAACAGTTTTAGCGTTTTGTTTCGAATAAAATTAAACGTGCGTTTAATTTTACCTGAAATTTTCACTAGCTCCAAACGACTCCAAACCAGCTCCATTGCGTAGTGCTTGACAAAATGATTGCAACGCAATTCGTTTCGTAATTTTCCGACCTCGTATGAAAGAGATATTGATTTTTAAAGTTACACAAATTGTAATATAAATAAATTTACAAATCTATTTTTTTTAGTATAACCTAAGGTAATCTGGACCGTTGATTTCACTGCAAAGATCAGGCCGTTCCTCCTTGTTCTTCCCCAGGTTATCACGCACGAACCAAAACCCATGAGCCGCCCCTATCAACGAATTTCGCAACCACCTACAACTATCTTTAGGTCGATTAACAACCTTTGTTCAACTCGCCCATGCGTGCTCCACTTCCACCGAGAGTCTCGTGCAACTCGATTGCTTTCAGGCCATGAAAAACATGCCCAAACGTTGCGCCTTCCTACTCGAATTGATGACGATCCATTACTCCATTCTACATCTTGACCGTTGGATTTGTAGTTCACAATGTGTTCTACGAGTTTGCTTTAGAAAGTTTTTGCTAAAGAAGAGAGGATGTGAAGAAAAACGAGGGAGAAAAAGGCACATTTTCGGTCATTGGAGGTTGAAGGTGGCGGCTGAAGCTTAAAACCCTAGGGTTTTTTTTCTTTTGTTTGCAAATGAGAATGCAATCGTCCTTATATAGAAAATTTCACAAAACACTATTCATCCCGAATTTTCCAAACTCCAAATGAAGCGTGCCGGCTGGCGTTTCTAGGGTTGACCCCGCGTTCTGGACACAATGGAATAGGTTTCGGGAGCCAATTCGATCATCTGTGCTAGTTACGGAAATAAACGATCAAATTTAAATTAAATCGATTAAACAAAATTCTATGCGTTTTGGTTTGCCCCGGACAAACGGTAAATCCAATTGACACGAAATTTGAAATCTTGCAATAATATAACATTATGGATCCGATGAAACTAGTTTCGTTGAAATCCGAGACAGTTTGAAAAATGACTATTTTCACTAGTCGATTAAATATTAAAATATTCAATTTTCACAAGTTAATTTTTAATTCAATTTTAAAAGTTCACAACATTGTTCTAACTCCAATATGATTTAATATAACTTTAAATCATTTTTTGTCACATTAAACCCAATTTTCAATTATTTACGCAATTTCAAATATTAAATTATCGATTTAATTGTCCAATTAAATTTAAATATTCAAAAAATAAATTATTCGACTTACAAATTTTACTTATTGATATTTAAAATCAATTAAATATCTGAATTTTAATTGACAGAAATTCTGGATCGTTACAAATAGTTTAGTCTTAAATTAGATCAAAAGCTTATACACTTAAAGGCAACAGTGCATGTACAATTCAGGATTCAGGGACACCATGCAACATTTACATGTGCAATTCAAGTATAGTTATTATACCTGTGTTTCTTGGAATTGCAACACAAATACACGTAGTTCTGCTACATCGGGATTTAGAGAAACCTTTGAAAACACCCGTTGCTTATGCTTTTTCTTTATCAGCTCTGAGTCTGACAAGTCGCACAACCTTTGGCTCAGGCAACAGATGAATTAATGACTACTTTAATTTCTTTGGCCAGTTGAATTTAATTGATGAAAGTGCTTGCGACATTGAGTCCGTGACATCTCTTACAAATATAAAATTATCAGGAGCAACCTTCGAAAGCTCTCACCCTTATTAATGAAGGCCAGTTTAATCAAAGGTCGATCTAAATATGGAATTCCATGATGATTGATATCCAAAGAAATTTTCACATAGTTGCATTGAAAAGAATTCAACAAAAAACTTAGGAATTTGCATTATGGTAAGTTTGGTTCTTAGTTATATGTATTTGATATTAAAGCATACAGAAATAAAATTTCACAATAGGATTTGACATGTGGATAAAATTAAATTTTTATCCACGGTAAAAGAAATGGTGAATTATCTTCTCCATGATATTCTGTCTGCCATCTTTTAGTATTTTCCAATATTCGGGTAACAATTGCATAAGACTTCCATCAAAATTCTAGTTCATTGGGTAAATATTTGAATATGCAAACAAAAGGAACTGATGCTATTCAATACTACCTTTATGAGATGAATTACTCAAAATAGACAAGCCATAATCAAATAGCCGAAAAACCCAAGACACAAAATATTCAAATAGCCGACTAAACATCTAAAACTTCAAAAAAAGTACAAACATTTTAAAGTGAAAAACTAAATTAAACATCCTAATTCAAAGTATTTTATAACGAAACTATACTACTATTTGATTGTTAAGAAAGATCTAAATTGATGAACTCCTTGCTCCAAGCAACTGTAGAGCCTATATCACCTCCAATAACTTTAAATTCATCTGTACTTCGCCACAAGTAGGCCTCTTCATCCATAGCATACTCGATAGATACTTTCCAAGCATCCAGTCCTAGAGGTTTGAAGTGAATCAAATCACAAGAATTTATGGAAAAAATTACACCTTCGGCCACCACTTCCCCTTTCTTATACCAGCTCATCAATTTGCATTTAGTTCCAATTGCTGGATCATGTGAAACAACAGTTCCAACTTTTTCATAGCTGACATGGTTTTCAGCATCGTTTGACTGTTTGGACTATAAAAAAAAATTAAACTAGTTAACCAAATGACAACAATTTAAAGTAGAGTAGAACATATTTGCATTAGTTTCACATTTACCATGGAGTTGTCAAACTCATGAGAGTGTACATTATCCGCTTGAATGTTTGACTGTCATGAGCATGGTAAACACAACAAATTAGACTATGGATTTTAATAAGTTATGCAAAAAATGTGGAAAACATCTAATAGCGCTTACCTACAACAATATATCTACTTTAGTCTAAAGTTCCCTCATGTTTTCTTCTAATGTAAGCATCATTTTATTGGTACGCGCTTGAGCTTTTAATTTTGACATTGTAACTACAAAACCAAGCCCTTTTACTTTACCAGGTCAGTCTTTACCAAGAACATTTGAAAGGGAATCATCTTTGAGTGGCAGTCTTGGATTTTTGGATTGTAAGTTGTTAAATTGCTATATTTTTTTGGGGAGAATATCAAGTGATTGTTATGCATGCAAAACATGAAGGGTGCTACATGAATAGTTTAACTAATATTTACATTATTTCTTTTAGCTTATGATAAAAAATATCAACATACTATTTTGAACTAATTTTACCTTTATCTTACTTTATGTTATAAATGTATGTGTTTTTACTACCATCGATTCTTCAACAGCTTTATTTGTGGGATTTCGATCCTTGGTTAAGCGCCCTTTAGTCCATAAGAGGACTCTAGTTATTTCATGATTTGGCTTTTCTTTCTTTTGCAACATTTAATTGGCAATATGATTTGGTGATCTTTTGCCAAATGTATGTATTAATCATACAATATTAACTGCGAAAGTATATAAATGCTTACTTACCAATTTTTGCTCTAATCTTGCGTAACCTTGCCGACTCATTGTGTGTGGTTGAGTATATTTTTCCCTTACTTTCTTCATCAAAACACTTTTGGTTTGTATCAAAAGAAATTATTGTATTACTTTTTCTCCAAATTCTTTTGAGATAATTTCTCGTTTTACGGCTAATGCTTATACTAGATAACTTTATACTATATATGTTCAAGCCTAATACACACATTTGTTTTAGTATAAATTTATGGATGGTTGCAACTTACTTGAAATTTCATCAGAATTCTATTCTTTATGAATTTGCTCCATTCATTATCAGTCAAGTTTAAAGGCTTTAACTCAGCAAGTTTTTTGGATTTTTCTTCCTCGCCCAACAGTTGAGCTTTTGCCACACCATTCCCTACATTGCATCTATGCTCTCTCAAAGAGTTTGACATTTTCTGCAATATGTAGTCCTTGTGCATTTCATCCAAGTTGTACCTTAGCTGTAACAAACATCAAGTATAAAACCAATATAAAATAGAATATTAAGCATGTTCGCACACCCATGTGAGTATATGTATATGCATATTTGTAAACATACATATATTTACTAGGTTATATCTTTCCAATCAAAAAAATTGTGCAAGTTTTACATTTTACCTTGTAAAGAAAATAACAGAGCAAACACATTGTATGCACATATTTATAATATATAATTATATATGTCATACTAAGTATCTTTATATTAGTTAATAATGTATTACCAAACAGCAATGAGAATTAATGATATGATCTAACTTGATGGTTATCTTATGTTCAGCTTATCAATTTTGGTTTTGCATATATTACTAGATATGGGTGTAGTATAGGCTACCAAGACGAACATGCATTCCTATAGGAAAAAAGATGAGAGATAGTTTTAAGCTTACCAACACAAGTGCCCAAAGGTTGTCTTTATGATCTGAAGGAGCCTTTCTCCAATCATCATAAAGTATAGAAACTTTATCATGAACCAGTTCACCTATGAAAGAGGCTAACTTAATAGAGTTATCACCTATTAGCTGCCTCTTTTCATTGAAACCCATGTCTATGCCTGCACAGCATGCATCTCGGATTCCCAAACCCTTGAGTTTTGTTATGCCACGTTTCTTCCTTTTGACTTCAGGGTTGTTGTCTTTGTTGTTATGGTCATTTTTTCCACCGTGTCATCTGGCAATGGTGAATCGTTCAAACAGGACTCTTGAATATTATCATCATCAAGCAAAGCAGAATTTGAATGCAAAGGCTGTGGTCTTTTTGTCCCCTTTCTGGTAATTTTCGATTTCTGCAACAATAGATATTGAACAAACTTTGAATTAAAAAACAGTAACAAACTGAAGTGTTGTTTTGTGTCTTTGTATTTTACTTCAAGTGAGGCTTCTAAACACAAATCTTGGTTGCTACTATCCTGGGCTCTAATATTGTCTATGGGTGATGGTTGTAGTTTTTTTGATGAACAAGTTATCTTTATCGGGAGCTTAAAACATTATAATTTTTGTATCTGTAATAAGTTAGATAAATATAAATATAAATTAACATATTAAAATTGTACGTACCTCCATATGCTTCTACATGAAAAATACGGTCCTTAATCTAAATTAAAAGTAATCACTCCTTGAAATAGGTTTTCTATGTTAACAAAAATTTCACCAGAAATTTCTTATCAATAAAGTATCTCAAGAATTCATAGTAACAGAAAGTTTCTCAAAGAATTGAATATCTGATATAACAACCATTAAACAATATCAGTACTAAATGATTATCACATACGAACCAATTACTCATTAACAATCTGCATCATATAACGAAATCATATTAAAGTTGCATGTGAGATGAATAATAATTTGAAATTACCAATTGGCGCTTCACATAAAATATTTCCTATTCTAGCTCGGCAAACTTCAAAAAAAAAAACCAGGATCATATCTAGTCTCTTAAATCCAGATGTATCCAAAGTACTAAGACACGACATGTAACAACCCGATATTTTCATCCATTCGCATCCGCACATGTCGGACTTGAATTGCTCAAAATACCGCGTTGTAAATAAATTTGGAGCAAATGAAATACAATCACAGAATCAGAGACACAGAAATATCAGAATAACTCGCAGCGGAAATAAAATACATAGTAGTTCATGAAGCTACTACGGCAGAGTCTCAAACCAAATACATAATACAGTCTGAAAACAACATAATAGAAATCCCAATTACATAGAAGTTCACTAATACATGAGATACACTAGAACAGCTGAAACAAAGAGTAGATATAAATGTAGATAAGCAGAAACTCCAGCAAAGACCAGCTCCAGAAAGAAAATCCAAAGCTGTGAATACTCAGGCTGACCCGAGCGTAGAGTAAAACACAAAACACTCGAGTCAGGACAATATATACTTATATAATGTAAACCAACTCAAGTGAACTGTAGTAGAAGTACACAACAACTTAAAGGATGCTTGGGATCGCCCATCCTTTAAGAATGAGTTAAACTATAAATTAATTACATCCCGTGGTTAAAATTTCAAAATGGTATTTTATACTTCAAAATCAAATATCATATCAAAATTTAATATCATTCAAAATCCATTTCAAAATATCAAAAATATAATATCTTCCAAACCACATTCATTTTTATTTAATTTAAATACCATTACAAAACACATTTTAAAATAGTTTATATTTCAAAACAAATTACTTCATTTTAAATCATAAAATGAAGTTATTATATTTAATAATTAAATTATTAAATTTACAAAAATTTAGTCTTTCAAAATTCATTTATTCACTTAATTTAATAAAACAGATGAAAATTCAACTTTCACAACATTTAGAAATTGCTACAAGAAGTTACATTCAAAACAGTTCAATTTAACAAAAGACGGCATTTAAAAATGCTGTAATAGGGTTACATTAGTTTCAAATAAAACTTAGTTAAATTCAAAAATTATAACATTTACAAAAATGCTATAATAGCCTTTAATTAAACTTATCCATTTGGTTCATTATTATCAACTACAGCATTTATAAATGTTGTATTATCATTTACATTAGAATTAATAGCACTTTAGAAATACAGTTAATTAACTTCAAATATTCAGTATAATTTCAAAAAAAATTGTATTTTTATTTAAATCATTTTTAACTTATAAAATCATATAATTTCACTTTTAAAACAATCATTCAAATACCCTTATATTCATGATGTTATAAAGTTAAATCTCCATTCAAAAATCAAAATTTAATAATAATTCACTTATTAAATTCCAACATAAAATTTCAAATTCATTAAATTAAATTTAACTTAACACTTAAGTTTAAAATTTTCAAATATAACTTAATTTCATTTTTATTTACTTAACTTAAAATTCACTTTTATGCCAAATTCACAAATTTGCAATTTTAGTTATATTTCAAAATTTCAAAATAAATATTCATTCATTTCACATTTTAACATTATTCAAGAATCACTAATATATTACAAAATCATTTTAAATTCATTTAATTCAAAATATCATAAATTTATCATATTTTCATATTTAATTTAAATTCCATTTATCACCAAATTATAATTTCCAAAATAACTTATATTTCAGATTTTCTAACTTTACCATTTATTTATTTCACTTATAAATTTTCAGAAAATCAATAATGCTTCAAAAATCATTTTTAATCAAATTTAAATCAAAATATTATAATATTTACATTTCTAAAATATTTTAAATTTTTTAGAAAAACATATTTTAACAACGGGTCTGTATTTAATTTTCTAGCCTAGGTAAAGTGATACGGGTAATATATCATTTCAACCCGTAATTTACAAAGAAAATCCGGGTTTGATCATTTCAAACCCGCAATCCCAAGTAAATGAAAATAATTGAAAATCATTCAGGCCTATCATTTCAGCCCATAACGATTTTCTCCTATTCTAAAGTCCGTTCGGGTATGTATCATTTCAACCCATAGTGATTCTAGTCTATAGGGAACTTGCAGTGTGATAAACTGATGAAAATAATAGAATAGCATGAAATAACAGTAACATATGGTATAAAAAGTGTAAATATAGGTGTGAACTTCATATGAATATAATATAGCAGTTATAACAGGATGATATGCATTTACAGATTCAGGTGATGTCAGTTTATCACTATATAAGTACATATTAGTCTGGTGAGATTTACTCACTGTTTTGAGCTGATGACACAACGACGAATTGCACAACGGGATCTATACAAGCACAAAAGCACGATACAGATACGAAATGGAGGAGCCAAGAATTAATTCCCTTAAATACAAATCAAACAAACAATATAACAATTATAAGGTTTCAGACCAAAAATACGATAAACGATGCTAGAAATTAAGGAACAACAATTAATCAAACACTTGCACTTGCTTCCACCATCACTATGCTCAGCCTATAGGGTGATAAGGTACTGCCATGGGGTGTATTTGGTCAGGTATGGGTCATATATGGTCGGCCTAGCAAGGGTAGTGAAGGTATGAAAGTTGCTATGTATGAAAATACAAGTACAAGGCAAACAAGTGGATTTTTGTGCAATTTCAAGCTTCGGGCAAGACTATAAATGGCATGGCCAGACCTGCTGGAGGCTAGAAGATGGTGTGGCAGTGGTTTTGGTTCAGGTATGGGCTAGAGAAGATGGTGCAAAGGGCGGCTAAGGGTGTGGTGAAGTGGTGGAAGTTACAAGGTGTGAATACAAAGGGTTTAAGGCAAATAAGTGGCTTTTGTGCAACCATGGCTCAACCAAAGGACCATTGGGCTCGGCCCCTACAAGGTGAAGGTCAGGTGGGGTCTGGAGTGTCGGCCAAAGGTGGTGGAGGGACTGGTGGTGGCGGCCAAGGAGGTGGTTTAGGTGAAAAATGAAGGGTATGTGCATAAATGGTTCGGCTAGGCTAGTTTCAAGGTGATTTTGCCATATTTGGTGATGATAGCTTCAAGGGGGCTCATGGCCTGGTCAAGTCAGAGGGAAAGGATGGTGGAGTGTCCATGGACAGTGGTGGGGTTGGTCGGAGGAGGCGGTGGAGGAGTATGGCCAAGCAAAGCATGAAGAGACAAGTGCAGAACCATTAAAACAATGAAAAACAAAGGAAAAGAGAAGAGATTTTTACCCAAACTTCTACAACAAATGGCCGTATGTTTTTTTTTTGAGTTTGAGAATGTTTTTGCTCGTGAAAAATAAATGAAATGTGGCTGGAAAGAAGGAGGAATGGTACGGCAAAAATAAAATAAAGGAGTAGCTTGAGAAAATGAAAAGGCGGAATGTAAAAAGACTTTGGAAATATAAAGAGTCCAAAAACCTTTCAAATTACCATCCATTTTCTTTTATAAGTTTAAATATATGAAAATAAATATAATTTCAGTTAAAATACGAAAATATAACAAATAAAAAAATATAAATAAAAAAATATTAATTATATATGATTAAAATAAGAAAATAGTATAAAATGAAAACTAGTCTAGAAAATTTGAAAATAAGCAGAATAAACTTCGGAAGATTTATATGGACTAAAAAAATATTTAAAAATAAAGATTGTAACATAAAAATAAAATGCATTCACAAAAATAAATAAATAAATTTTAATGAAATATAATTTAAATGAAGAAAATAGCAGAAAATTGGAAACTAGCCTTTAAAAATAGAAAATAAATGCAATATATTTTGGAAATTTTTTTATTATCACTTTAAAAATATTAAAAGATAAAAATATAAATAAAATAACATATCAACACATATTAAAATAAAATATAACAAAGAAAATATGATTTATATAATTTAAAATAGGAAAAATTGCAAAATAAAACAAATTATACTCAAAATTGAAATGTACATAACTTTTACGATTTAACTCCATTTTCAATGAAACAAAAAGCAGTATTCATGTTATTACATCTATTTTGATAATAAAAGATAAAATTTAAGAATTTAAATATTTAAATTTAAGATTTAAAAGTCAAAGTTTGACCAGTTTGAACAGAAATTCATCTTTCATTAAAATATCCAATTTATACCTGTTTGAAATTATAATTCACATAATAATCAACACTTATATTTAAAAATGTGAAATGTTTGAAATAAAACAAGTTTAAAAATAATTTCAAAATAAAATAAACTCAAATATTAAAATATATGAAAAATCTAGGGTTGTTACACTCTCCCCCACTCAAATCTTTTCGTCCTCGAAAAGGAAGGAAGCTGAGAAACAACAAGAAAGAACAATAGGTTGGAAGACATCCTCGAAAGATGGTAGGGAAAAGGTAGCTAGGAAGGGAAGCATGTTGGAAGACAAGGGTGAACCATTATTTAAACCATTATACATTTCAATTAAAATTTCATAACATTTTAAACATTTTATAATATGATGAATAGTCATTTGATTCAAATCTGATGGTTCAAGGTAAACAATATTTAAATCATTTTAAATTTTTAGAAGGGAAAATAACCGATCAAAATATTATTTATACAATACTTTATCAAGATTCTTTTATCAAAATACTTTTATAACTCGATGTCTTAACAAGTTTACTTTCGTTCCTGCAGACTTTGGCTATGCGTTGATCAGGCGCAAAGCTAGAATTCTCCAAGTACTTAGTAGACTTGTTTCAACACCCAGCGAAAATAATGAAAACACTTTAAAAAAACAGATATGGAAAGTACAATCCAAACAAATCAACCAAACCGAAACAGTTATCTAACCATGGATCGCAGATACACATTGGTTACGCCTGGATCCCCCAGGAAACAATCCGTATCCGTAAGCTTTCTCAGCCCTGCGAGTTACGCCATGATGACGAGTAGAATGCAGGATACACATTGGTTACGCCTGGATCCCCCAGGAAACAATCCGTACCCCAGGCCAGCTCAGCCAGGCATTTACGCTACTAATGCGACCTACATAGAGTGCATGATACACAATGGTTACGCCTGGATCCCCCAGGAAACAATCCGTACCCCTAGGCCAACTCAGCCAGGCAGTTGCGCTATGCAGTCGCGATCATAAGACCATGGAGATCGCCATGGAATTCGATGGACACTCGAGTATCATATCCGGAAAACCCAAATCAAAGAGAGAGAATAATATCGATAGAATGAATCCACAGTGTGGCTACAAAGTGGATATCAAGCAGAAGGCACTTTCCATATCTTTACTTCGAAAATATGTATCATATAGTACCTTTCAAAATCACTTCCAAATATCATACTTATATAAAGTTCATTTTATATAAGATTTCATTTCAAATCAAATACTTTTCAAAACAATAGTATATCAAATCACACTTATATAAATTTCGATTATATAAGATTTCACTTTTCAAAATTGAGTACCTTTTCAAATCAACAGTTTTCAAATCAATAGTTTACTTATACAAATCATTTTTATATAAGTTCGATAGCTCCCAAATCAAGTATTTAATAAAACAAGGTTCTAAATTTCAAACCATTTCGATATCAATTAAATTTTAAAATCATATATAATGTCACCAAATCATTTCTTTCAAGTTATACATATTCAGTTTCAAAATTTCTTAAAACAATAGGTTTAGAAAATAATCCAAATTTCCAAATCAACAAAATTTAGGTCAAATAAATTCATTTCCATTTCAAACATGTATTCACTTCAAAAATCATAATACTTTCAAAGTTATAAATTTTTCGAAACCAAATACTTGAAATCATTTCACTTTGAAAATCATAACATTTTGAAATCATACATTTGAAATCATAAAACATGCCCTTAATTCTTTACATTTCAAAATTTTCAATTAAACCAAAATCTAAAATTTCCAATTTTCATTCAATTCAAACCATTAGTTCCAATTTAGTTTTCCAACAAAACCATTTCAAATATTATCAATTTCAAATATAGATTTGATTTACAAAATAAACTATTAAATCTTAAATATGTTTCAAGGCTTAAATATACCATATTTCAAAACTAAATTTCATAATTTCATATATCTCAAATTTTACTTCATTATTACTTAGTGTTGAAATATTTATTTCATAAATCCATTATTTTTAAATAAACTCAAATTACAGGTAAACCAAATATGCTTTCATACTAATACAAGCTTCAATTATTGATTTATCAAAATCAATGGTTTTCGAAATCATTTTATACTTATGTAAAGTTTATCTTATATAAGGATCAAAATTTTCAAAAAAATAAATTTCGCTGCATGAAAAGCCATATGGGATTGAACATCTTTGCTTACTAAAAGATTTTTAATTAAGAATAGTTTTGTATATAAAATAGTTTTTATGAAAAATAGAATAAAACAGTTAGTTTAAGAAAAAGAAAAATATTTTTGAAAAATGGTTTTAAATTTGATAGTGGTTTTTCATAAAAGAAAAATTCCAATTAAATTACAAAGATATCCAACCCAACAACTTTCAATTTCAGCGTCAAGTATACCAATGATATTAGGATATAAGATGTACATATGTCATCATTTCGCAACATTACATTTCGATCGCTCGCTCAATCACACAAGTTCGCTTTCGAACTAGTATTTTCCATTCGACTTCCCTAATGCGGACTTCGATATGGTTTCTCCACTAGAAGCCATCAGTCTCCTTGCATAGCCATATACTATGATAGAGAATTCTAGAATCAAGCCCAAAATCCATATCAAATGTTCGCCATCAAGACTCAAATGAAAAATCCTAACACGAAATGGTGTAATTCACCTCGAACTTGTGTACTCAAACTTGGATCAAATTAATTATGCGAATAAAACAGCATACGTACAACTTATGTATCTATTCCAACTTGTTAAATAAATAGTTTCATAAAGATGTTACTAAGTTAAAACATTTAAAACAAAATTTTCCTCAAACATTTGAAGACTAATTTTTATCCAAAACATTTCAAAACTAAATTTCATATTAGTATAATTCAAAATAGTCTTATTTATTTACTAAAAAAATAGTTTCGACTTATAAAAATCATATTATTTCATACTTGAAACATACAAACTAAACTTATATTCTTTATCAAATACCTTATACCTTTCAAAAATTTAGCTTTGAAAAATTAACCTTGATTTGGAAGTGCTCGAATCTTAAAATAGTCGAAGAAGTCATATTTTCAATCCAAGAGTTGAAAATCAACACTAAATCAGTAAACCAATTTCAAAAGATAGGGTTATACCAAAACAAATCTGAATCTCGAGGACTGAACACCGGCTTACTTTAAATCATTTCAAATGTGTATATATATATATCTTTCGAATATCAAACCATACTTCAAAATCAAAAATCAAAATTGGTTTCACAAAATCACTCGCATAGCAAAGCTACTAGAGTGGCCTCTCCCTCACTCAGAAACTTGAAAATCAATTGCGATGATGCATGCATTCATCATCAAAATTATTTTCCAGCAACATAAGTGAGTTCTGGACTTCAATTAACTTTGAAAAACTTCTTTGAAATTCCTTCGAAATCATTGAAATTCATTCGAATACATTTGAAACATTTCTTATTTGAAAAAATATATATCTTTAAATCATATTATTATTATATATTTTCCAAAATCTTAAAACCGATTTCAAAACACCGGAATTCGATTCCTCGAAATTCAAATTCAAAACCCTTCAGTTATAAATCATTTTTGTATAAATCAAGTTCTTATAAAATTTTCAAAACTTCAAATTCTTTCGAAATTTCAAATTTTCATTTTTGAAAGGTATATAATCCTTATCGAAAACATTTCACTTTTATATAAAAATATGGCCATCCTTAATAATTTCGATGTATGCACAATTCAAAATACAACCAAACACAAATTTCCAAAGGATGATTCAAGGAAGGATTTCAAACAAACAAAGATTCAAAATTAGAGGAACTCTAATCAAATAGAATTCTAGTTCGAAGATAAACTCAAACGAAGATGAGATAATTTAATTACCAAATAGAGGATAGATAAGCCTATATAAATCACGGGCAACCTTAACCGGTCAACCGAGACTTTAGGAATATAATCAATACGGAAATCTAAGGCAAATGGACCTTCGATCGCTAGAGATAGAATCCAGGTAGAGCAGGAGATAGATAGCATCGACGTCCGAGGATACAAAAATCTTCGGTGAATCAATGCCAATTATAAAGGAATTTCACCCCTTTACAAATCATTCAAAGATTTACGGAATCACCGCTCTTTAGAGAGGTCATTCCAAAGTGGGGTTACGGAATGCCCAAAATCAAAAGGGTAAAAATAGGGAAGGCAAGACTGGATTCTAGAACAAGTGGGAGCGTTCCAAAGTTCAAGAAATCCTAATCGATAAGAATCCTAACCGAGAGATTTCAAACAAGGTAGATACAGAAGGAAAGAAGCTTAGAAAATCTTGGTTTCAAAATAAGAACATTTTTATACCAAAATAATCTTTGAAGATACTTTAAAAATCATTTGGAAATCATTTTATACTTCGAAAATACGTTCTCTCACAAAGAAAGGATTCTGAGATTGATTTCACTCATTCTAGGGTATTTCTACTCTATCTCTAATGAGTTTTTGCTCCGCGGGCTAAAGTTTGCCTAAAACCTGGCTCTGATACCAACTGTAACAACCCGATATTTTCAGCCATTCGCATCCGCACATGTCGGACTTGAATTGCTCAAAATACCGCGTTGTAAATAAATTTGGAGCAAATGAAATACAATCACAGAATCAGAGACACAGAAATATCAGAATAACTCGCAGCGGAAATAAAATACATAGTAGTTCATGAAGCTACTACGGTAGAGTCTCAAACCAAATACATAATACAGTCTGAAAACAACATAATAGAAATCCCAATTACATAGAAGTTCACTAATACATGAGATACACTAGAACAGCTAAAACAGAGAGTAGATATAAATGTAGATAAGCAGAAACTCCAGCAAAGACCAGCTCCAGAAAGAGAATCCAAAGCTGTGAATACTCAGGCTGACCCGAGCGTAGAGTAAAACACAAAACACTCGAGTCAGGACAATATATACTTATATAATGTAAACCAACTCAAGTGAACTGTAGTAGAAGTACACAATAACTTAAAGGATGCTTGGGATCGCCCATCCTTTAAGAATCAGTTAAACTATAAATTAATTACATCCCGTGGTTAAAATTTCAAAATGGTATTTTATACTTCAAAATCAAATATCATATGAAAATTTAATATCATTCAAAATCCATTTTAAAATATCAAAAATATAATATCTTCCAAACCACATTCATTTTTATTTAATTTAAATACCATTACAAAACACATTTCAAAATAGTTTATATTTCAAAACAAATTACTTCATTTTAAATCATAAAAATGAAGTTATTATATTTAATAATGAAATTATTAAATTTACAAAAATTTAGTCTTTCAAAATTCATTTATTCACTTAATTTAATAAAACAGATGAAAATTCAACTTTCGCAGCATTTAGAAATTGCTACAAGAAGTTACATTCAAAACAGTTCAATTTAACAAAAGATAGCATTAAAATGCTGTAATAGGGTTACATTAGTTTTAAATAAAACTTAGTTAAATTCAAAAATTATAACATTTACAAAAATGCTATAATAGCCTTTAATTAAACTTACCCATTTGGTTCATTATTATCAACTACAGCATTTACAAATGTTGTATTATCATTTACATTAGAATTAATAGCACTTCAGAAATACAGTTAATTAACTTCAAATATTCAGTATAATTTCACAAAAAATTGTATTTTTATTTAAATCATTTTTAACTTATATAATCATATAATTTCACTTTTAAAACAATCATTCAAATACCCTTATATTCATGATGTTATAAAGTTAAATCTCCATTCAAAAATCAAAATTTAATAATAATTCACTTATTAAATTCCAACATAAAATTTCAAATTCATTAAATTAAATTTAACTTAACACTTAAGTTTAAAATTTTCAAATATAACTTAATTTCATTTTTATTTACTTAACTTAAAATTCACTTTTATGCCAAATTCACAAATTTGCAATTTTAGTTATATTTCAAAATTTCAACACAAATATTCATTCATTTCACATTTTAACTTTATTCAAGAATCACTAATATATAAAAAAATCATTTTAAATTCATTTAATTCAAAATATCATAAATTTATCATATTTTCATATTTAATTTAAATTCCATTTATCACCAAATTATAATTTCCAAAATAACTTACATTTCAGATTTTCTAACTTTACCATTTATTTATTTCACTTATAAATTTTCAGAAAATCAATAATGCTTTTCAAAAATCATTTTTAATCAAATTTAAATCAAAATATTATAATATTTACATTTCTAAAATATTTTAAATTTTTTAGAAAAACATATTTTAACAACGGGTCTGTATTTCATTTTCTAGCCTAGGTAAAGTGATACAGGTAATATATCATTTCAACCCGTAATTTACAAAGAAAACCCGGGTTTGATCATTTCAAACCCGCAATCCCAAGTAAATGAAAATAATTGAAAATCATTCAGGCCTATCATTTCAGCCCATAACGATTTTCTCCTATTCTAAAGTCCGTTCGGGTATGTATCATTTCAACCCATAGTGATTCTAGTCTACAGGGAACTTGCAGTGTGATAAACTGATGAAAATAATAGAATAGCATTAAATAACAGTAACATATGGTATAAAAAGTGTAAATATAGGTGTGAACTTCATATGAATATAATATAGCAGTTATAACAGGATGATATGCATTTACAGATTCAGGTGATGTCAGTTTAACACTATATAAGTACATATTAGTCTGGTGAGATTTACTCACTGTTTTGAGCTGATGACACAACGACGAATTGCACAACGGGATCTATACAAGCACAAAAGCACGATACAGATACGAAATGGAGGAGCCAAGAATTAATTCCCTTAAATACAAATCAAACAAACAATATAACAATTATAAGGTTTCAGACCAAAAATACGATAAACGATGCTAGAAATTAAGGAACAACAATTAATCAAACACTTGCACTTGCTTCCACCATCACTATGCTCAGCCTATAGGGTGATAAGGTACTGCCATGGGGTGTATTTGGTCAGGTATGGGTCATATATGGTCGGCCTAGCAAGGGTAGTGAAGGTATGAAAGTTGCTATGTATGAAAATACAAGTACAAGGCAAACAAGTGGATTTTTGTGCAATTTCAAGATTCGGGCAAGGCTACAAATGGCATGGCCAGACCTGCTGGAGGCTAGGAGATGGTGTGGCAGTGGTTTTGGTATGGGCTGGAGAAGGTGGTGCAAAGGGCGGCTAAGGGTGTGGTGAAGTGGTGGAAGTTACAAGGTGTGAATACAAAGGGTTTAAGGCAAATAAGTGGCTTTTGTGCAACCATGGCTCAACCAAAGGACCATTGGGCTCGGCCCCTACAAGGTGAAGGTCAGGTGGGGTCTGGAGTGTCGGCCAAAGGTGGTGGAGGGACTGGTGGTGGCGGCCAAGGAGGTGGTTTAGGTGAAAAATGAAGGGTATGTGCATAAATGGTTCGGCTAGGCTAGTTTCAAGGTGATTTTGCCACATTTGGTGATGATAGCTTCAAGGGAGCTCACGGCCTGGTCAAGTCAGAGGGAAAGGATGGTGGAGTGTCCATGGATAGTGGTGGGGTTGGTCGGAGGAGGCGGTGGAGGAGTATGGCCAAGCAAAGCATGAAGAGACAAGTGCAAAACCATTAAAACAATGAAAACAAAGGAAAAGAGAAGAGATTTTTACCCAAACTTCTACAACAAATGGCCGTTTTTTTTTTTTTTTGAGTTTGAGAATGTTTTTTCTCGTGAAAAAGAAATGAAATGTGGCTGGAAAGAAGGAGGAATGGTACGGCAAAAATAAAATAAAGGAGTAGCTTGAGAAAATGAAAAGGCGGAATGTAAAAAGACTTTGGAAATATAAAGAGTCCAAAAACCTTTCAAATTACCATCCATTTTCTTTTATAAGTTTAAATATATGAAAATAAATATAATTTCAGTTAAAATACGAAAATATAACAAATAAAAAAATGTAAATAAAAAAATATTAATTATATATGATTAAAATAAGAAAATAGTATAAAATGAAAACTAGTCTAGAAAATTTGAAAATAAACAGAATAAACTTCGAAAGATTTATATGGACTAAAAAAATATTTAAAAATAAAGATTGTAACATAAAAATAAAATGCATTCACAAAAATAAATAAATAAATTTTAATAAAATATAATTTAAATGAAGAAAATAGCAGAAAAATGGAAACTAGCCTTTAAAAATAGAAAATAAATGCAATATATTTTGGAAATTTTTTTATTATCACTTTAAAAATATTAAAAGATAAAAATATAAATAAAATAACATATCAACACATATTAAAATAAAATATAACAAAGAAAATATGATTTATATAATTTAAAATAGGCAAAATTGCAAAATAAAACAAATTATACTCAAAACTGAAATGTACATAACTTTTACAATTTAACTCCGTTTTCAACGAAACAAAAAGCAGTATTCATGTTATTACATATATTTTGATAATAAAAGATAAAATTTAAGAATTTAAATATTTAAATTTAAGATTTAAAAGTCAAAGTTTGACCAGTTTGAACAGAAATTCATCTTTCATTAAAATATCCAATTTATACCTGTTTGAAATTATAATTCACATAATAATCAACACTTATATTTAAAAATGTGTAATGTTTGAAATAAAACAAGTTTAAAAATAATTTCAAAATAAAATAAACTCAAATATTAAAATATATGAAAAATCTAGGGTTGTTACACGACATGTACATAACACTGTTTAGAAGATTGAGTTGGAAAATAACAAATACTCAATGATATAAGTGCAAAATAAGAAAATATTCCATTTCCCTAACTCAAAATCTAAGGAAATCGTGATGGAAAACAACTAATTAGTGACATCGGAATTTAATCGGACAAAATAAATTTGCTAAACTTTGCCACAAACTTCTAAGAAAAGCATAACATATAAATCATAAACCTTATAAAAAAAGTAAACATCAATCAATACGGTTGGAAGTTAACTTTAAAATTAACCTATAAACCTTGTCAAAGAAGGAAGAATAGTCAAATTTACCAAGTTTGCGCCTGGAGTTTGATGAGAGACCGAGCAGGCTTTTGAGAACATTAGCAGTGTTCATTTTGGGGAAGCGAACTTTATAGCAATAGTAAACATGATTGAGTGGCCGAATTAAGCATTGTTCACGCATCCGCAATGCGCCAAAATATTCCTCCTTTAATTTTGTTGAGATGGTCTTCACGAATTTATTGAAAATTTGCTGAAGCGTTTGCGGTGAAAAATAAAAATCAGTTAACTGACATGAACAAGCATGCCAAGAAATCACAAAAAATAGTATACATTTATATTATTGAACTGGTATATAAGTAACTACATGACGTGAAGCGTGCACCGTGTTTTGCTACGTTCGACTTGAAGTAACTGCATCTAAGTGTGTGCTTCGAGTAAGTAGTAAAGTGACCCGAAGCGTGCAACGAGTTTCCACATGCTTGACTCGAAGCGCGTCCGTCGTCGCGCGTGCTTCGTGTAAGTTGCGCTCCGTCCTCGATGAACCTTTTGGCTAAACATCGGTTTGGACCGGGGCAATCGCCGGGTCATTATCAGCTCGAACGGTTTCCAAAAGATTATCAATTTTTCGAACACACGACCGAGTGCATGGTTATGAATGATAGCGGACTTTCGGCTCGACTCGAACCACGCTTCAACTATTCGTATGCTTGTTCCAGACCCTAGTTCCGAGTTTTGTCTAAGCAATATTGTCCTGGGCAAGCTTCGAGGTATTTAGCCGCATGACCCTAAGTATGCTAGTAGTTTTCACATGCTCGACTCGAAGCAGGGACTTCTTCAGGCTTGCTTCGGGAAAGTTGCCGAGTGACCCGAAGCATGCACCGTGTTTTCCAATGTTCAACTCGAAGCAGCTTCATCCAAGTGTGAGCTTCGGGTAAGTAGCAGAGTGACCCGAACTTGCTCTAATTTTCCACATGCTCCACTCAAAGCACAACCGTCGTCAGGCGTGCTTCGTGTTAGTTGCGCTCTGACCCCAATGCGCCCTAGGGTTAAACATCGGGTCGGACCGGGGCAAGCGTCGAGTCATTGCCAACTCTAACGGTTCCCAAAAGCGTATTGATTTTTCGAACTCACGACTGAGTGCACGGTTACGGATGGTAGCGGACTTATTCTTGGCTTGACTTTCGGCTCGACTCGAAGCACGCTCCAAATGTTCGTAAGCTCGATTCGTATGCTCATTCCTGACCTAGATTCAAATTTCTGAATGCTAGAACCAAAGCAAGTTACGAGTTTTTTCGGAGCAATATTGTCTGGGGAAAGCTTTAGGTATGTTGCCGCATGACTCAAAGCATGCTACCAGTTTTCATATGCTTGATTCGAAGTAGGGACTTCTTCAGACTTGCTTCGAGAAAGTTGCGGATTGACCCAAAGCGTGCTCCAAGTTTTCCAACGTGCGACTCGAAGAAACTACATCCAAGTGCATGTTTCGGGTAAGTAGCAGAGTGATCCAAAGCGTGCATCGAGTTTCCACATGCTCGACTTAAAGCTTGAGCGTTGTTGGGCATGCTTCGTGTAAGTTGCGCTCCCACCCCGATGCGCCCTTCGGCTAAACATCGTATCGGACCTGGGTAAGCGCCGGGTCATTGGCAACTCGAGCGGTTCCCAAAACCATATCGATTTTTCGAACGCACGACCAAGTGCACAGTTATGATGATAGTAGAAATATTTCTTGACTCGACTTTTGCCTCAACTTGAAACACGCTTCAAATGTTCGTATGCTCGTTCCTAACCCAAGTTCCGAGTTTTGTTTGAGAAATATTGTCCAGGGCAAAGGTTTGGAGTATATAGCCACATGGCCCGAAGCATGCTAGCAGTTTTTACATGCTCGAATCGAAGCAGGGACTTCTTTGGGATTGTTTCGGGAAAGTTGCTGAGTGACCAAAAGCGTGCACCGTGTTTTCCTATGTGTGACTCGAAGCAACTGCATCCAAGTGTGTTCTTCAAGTGAGTAGTAGAGTGATCCGAAGCATGCACCGAGTTTCCACATGCTCGACTCTAAGCATGGCCATCGTCAGGCATGCTTCGGGAAGTTATTCTCCGACTCTGATGCGCCCTTAGACCAAACATCGGGCCGGGCAAGCGCCGGACGATTGCCAACTCGAACGGTTCTAAAAGCGTATCGATTTTCCGAACGCATGATTGAGTGCATGGTTATGGATGATAGCGGATATATTTCTCGACTCAACTTTCGGCTCGACTCGGAGCATGCTTCATATGTTCATATGCTCGATTGTGACCCAGCTTCAAATTTCCAAATGCTCAAACCAAAGCAATTTCCGTGTTTTCTCGGAGCAATATTGTCCAGGGCGAGCTATGGGTATGATGCTGCATGACCCGAAGCATGCTAGTAGTTTTCACATGCTCGACTCGAACAAGTACTTTCTCAGGCTTGCTTTGGAAAAGTTGCTGAGTGACCCGAAGCGTGCTCTGAGTTTCCACATGTTTGACTCGAAGCAAGGCTATCGTCGGGCTTGCTTCGTGTAAGTTGCGCTCTGACCGCGATGCGCCCTTCGGCTAAACATCAGGCCGGACCAAGGCAAGCGCCAAATTATTACCAACTCGAGCGGTTCCCAAAAGCGATCGATTTTCCGAGCTTACGGCCGAGTGCATGGTTATGGATGATAGCGGACATATTTCTCGACTTGACTTTTGGCTCAACTCGAAGTACGCTTCAAATGTTCATATGCTTGTTCCTGACCTTGCTTCAAATTTTCGAATGCTTGAACCAAAGCAAGTTTCGAGTTTTGTCGGAGCAATATTGTCCGGGACAAGCTTCGGGTATGTCGCCGCATGACCCGAAGCATTCTAGCAGTTTTCACATGCTCGACTCGAAGAAGGGACTTTTTCGGCCTTGCTTTGAGAAAGTTGCAGATAGGCCTGAAGCGTGCTCCAAGTTTTTCAACGTGTGACTCGAAGCAACTGCATCCATGTGTGTGCTTCGGGTAAGTAGCAAAGTGACCCGAAGCGTGCACTAAATTTTCACATGCCCGACTCGAACTAAAATTTTATTGACACAAATTATGGTTAAAAAAACCTACTTAATCTCAAACCGATGCCAAATTTTATTTTTTACGAAGACAATTACAGGAGTACCGCATGTTAACATAAATGTTAAAATGAAGCATCTTATCTTTCAATTGCCGCTTCTCATCCAAAATCAATTGCTCCTTCCCAAATTTTGATCTAATTTTTTATGCATAAACCCACTGCCCCAAAAACCATCGACGCTACCATCAGCAGCTCAAATCGAGGCGAGTGACGATTGGCTCGGCTGCACTGCCTCAAAAACCGTCGACGCTACATCAGCAGTTCAAATTGAGGCGAACAACTATTGGCTCAGTTGCATCGCACCACTGCAGCGTGACCATTCGAACTCTGTCGCTTATGCTCCGCTTCGCATCTCGAGTCCACTGCAATTCCGACATCTCGATTTTGTTACAACTTCAGCTGAAGGTAACTTGCGGTTTTAATATTCATATCTTACTTGCTTACATAATTCGATAAAAAAAATTTAAACTGTATATCGGTTTGCTACTTTGGTAGATGCTTGTTCATTATCTCAGTCTATTGCTTTGCCAGAGGGTTTACTTTATTCAACTTTAGTGTGCTTCTTAATATTTTTTTAGCATGGCTTGTTGGAGTGGTTTGTTTTCATTATAAGGATGATCAAACGTAGAAAACATGCGTACATATGTATGAAGAAACTAGTTGGGCTTATACAACCTAGCATACAGTCGATAATCAAAAAATTCAAATGAGGAAAATAACATAGTAGTAGAACAAGTGTAGCAGCATTCATGAGGGTAAAAAACCATGATGTCCACATAACTACATGTACAGTTTTGATCACAAATTCCATACTATCCATTTATATTTTGCAGTTTGCACTATGTTCATATATATGAATGCACACACACACACACACATACATACATATATATGTTTGCTTCCATAGAAACTATACATGGCTTTATATATATGCTTTTAAAACATAAATATTTGAATTCGTAAGACTAAGAAGTTTACACACTTGAACAGGTAACTTTTTGACAAATGTTTGGTCATGGTCATAGGCTGGATAAGGATGTCGGCGACCATGGTATAGTTTTATTAATTGCAAAGGTCAAATTGTTTGTCATTATGTCAGTACTTATGAAAGCATGCTACTTGAAATAATTCTTCACTTTTTTTTGACTAGAGACGTTGAAAAATAGAATATATGGCTAATTGTGTTAGTTAAAAATAATGGATATGATGAGGCACACCACAAAAAAATACTTAAAAAATAACCGATGGATAAGCTTATGAAGTCATCATCGGTTGCAAAGTTAAAATATAGTCCATACCTGATTTGTTTAAAATAATGCAAAGGAGACACCTAATAATAGAAAGGGAAATTTTACTAACTTGAAATATCTTCTATGAAGAATATCGTTAGGCTGGAGGTGTAGGTCATAAAAGTGTATCATGACTGCTGCATTATTAAGATGATATTTAAAATTTATGATAATGATGGACAAACCTAGAAGAAGATACGAAGGAATAGTGGATAAAACAAGAATTAAAAAGCTAAAAAGTTGTATTCTAAAGCCAAAAATTATGATTGATTTATTAGGCATTGCCCTTTCCTCCTTTACCTTAAGTATAATTTGTTATGTAAATGTTTATTTTCAGTTCTTTCCAAAATCCAAATAAGGACGATCCTATTTCTTATCATGTTACAATATAATTAAATGTGTTCTCTTTTTAGTTTTCACATTAAACTTAAATGTGCAAATAGTTCACACACCCAGGCTTGAAAAGGGAGAAAAAAGTGGTTTGCATATTTGTTTTTCAGGCCGAAATTGAAATATGCGAACACATTGCTTCATGGAATAATTTTATGCGGTTATAATGAATGCTCATTTTTCTTTCTTCATATAGTAACTTCTCTAAACTTTTAATGAAGTTTTTTTATTACCTTTTTCTCCCTTCTACTATATTTTATGATACTATATTTCATAATCGAACACCCTTAACGCTCCAGAATAAGGAATCTGAAACCAATTTTCCATGTTCAGTCAGGTCTCTTTGATCAATCTAAAATCAGATTGTCTATCCGTACACAGCGATATCCCTAGGTACCAGACTCCATCGGTAAGCAGTTATCAAGTTTAATTACAATTTCTCATAATATGTTTCATCTTCGATATATTTATTCTCAAATTTTTTTAACTTTATGATTTTATAAACAAACGCATGGGTATTGCATTAATATATATATATATATATATATATATATATAAACAGTTAACTACAAATTTATTATTTTTCCTAAGTTAATTGTTTATAGAATACATATCCTTTTGTGAACTTCGTTACTATATGTATTTTAATTTTAATACGAATGATAAATATATGGTAATTTATGAAATCAAAAAATGTAAATTTACTCTACAGCAATCAATATTACTGCAATCAATATCACTATTCTACTTTTGTTATACTATTTAATTGTTATATCATTACTGTTATTTACCGTTAGCTTCAGTTGAACTACGCTCTTATAAACCCTCTCAATATTCATGCCCTTTGCTCTTTTTTGGGTATAATTAATATATGCTGGTCAAATTAGGAGTTTGTCCAATGGTTAACTAAGTTAGCCATGTTATGTATGTAATGTGATAATATAGCCCCATAATAATCATGCAACTCCCAATCAAATAAAGGGTAATAATGCTTAAAACTAAACTAGCTTTGCACTTTAGCTCTTTTAATTATCAATATTATCGATGAAACAGGATGAGTGATATGGAATAATGCTTACAATTATATCCAATTTATGACACGTCATGTATAGTATTGATGATGACATGATCTGTGATCAATTTGCATATGTATTTGTCATGGATTATGCTACAAGATATAATTAAATGAATATTCTCTCAGTATTTTATTATTTCATGTATATACGAAACTTTAACATCCAGTGGCTTTATTGCTGTAAATTTTCTAATACATAAGTTTTTTGGTAAATTGCCATGGTTAATAATTTGTACCAACCAACCGGTCTAATTATTAAATATTAATAGATGGTTTTCAGTCTGTTAATGTTGCATATTTTATAAAATTTGAATAATCCTGTGCAAATGCTAAAACGTAATTAAAATAAAGAACTCAAGATACTAAATGATCCAGTGTTAAGTGTTTAAAAGTAATAAAACCTCAAAAACCACTTGCAATATAATAGTACAATGGCCCATAATATTTGACGTTGGAATTTATTAAAAATAAATAGAGAAGCGTTAAATCATAGGAACTAATGATTGATTATACAACAACTTCTAAATGTTGATTATTGAAGTTCGTTTATAACCGCTATAATATGTACATTTGGCGTGCAACTATACTAATTTTAGTAACATTTGATAAAACTCTGAAGTTATGCTCTTTCTTTGAATAGCTTCCATGTTTGTTTATGTTTTGTAGGTTATAATATCACATAACATCTAAATAATTTCTCAACTGTTTTTGCACCAGAAGAAAGTATGCCATCGATTTACCATGGGTTAGAGAAATCATGGGTTTATCTTCCAAGCTTCGTACTATACAAATTCATTATATTGATGAATTTTGAACATTTTCCAAACTATTTCACGTCTTAGAAATAATAATTTATGCATTCAGAGTCACCAGTGAATATAGAGAAGGGGCATTGAATTTCATAAACAAAGCGTTAAAGTACAATGAACAACTTGTTAAGAAAATGAATGCAAAAGCTGTTCCTAAAACCATTGAACAACTTAATAAAATCAGTTGTCCATGCTCAAAATGTTGTAACTTGGGTACTCATCTATCTGGTTTTGCTGTATTTGAGCACCTAGTCTGTAATGGTTGGATCCTACTTACACTACATGGATTTTTCATGGAGAATGACATATTAATGTAGAAAATTTTCATGAAGATATTGAATTTTTTAATACATATAGAATGTATACCGATGCTTTTGATGATGAAGTGATTATGAATGATACAAGCGTGATGAAGATGATACGGTATGAGATTCTTTACTTCCATTGTACCCTGGCTTTAAAAAGTCGACATACATTTCTGCCACGTTAGCTTTATACCAAATCAAAACCGAGAATGGATTATCAACTAAAAGTTTTAGTGAACTGTTAAAGGCAGTACATGAGCACATGCTACCAACTAAAAATTTGCTTCCTAAAAGCAACTATGAGATAAAAAAGTTTCTCAAACCTCAATTATGAGAGAATACATGCACGTAAGAATGATTGGTGTCTTTTTCGAAAAGAGAATGCAAATCTAGTTAAATGTCCAAACTGTGGTTTTCCTAGGTATAAAAAAGGCGACAATGATAATGAGAGGAAGAAAAATATTCCTATTAAGGTACTTATATATTTTCCAATCACACCTAGACTTAAAAGAATGTTTAAATCCCAAGAAACATCAGAGAGGTGGCATGGTACGAATAAAAGCGAAGATGGAAAATTACGACATCCAGTTGATTCTTTAGCTTGGAAGAAAATTGACAGAAAATGGCCTGGTTTTGCTTCTGATCCAAGAAATTTGAGATTTGGACTTGCCATGGATGGATTTAGTCCTTTTACCGATCCTAGGTCGACTTACAGTTGTTGGCCCGTACTGCTCGTTGTATACAACCTTCCTCCATGGTTGTGTATGAAAAAGGAAAATCTAATGTTGTCTTTGTTGATTCCAGCCCCAGTCAACCACGTAATCATAATTATGTTTTCATATTATTCTCAAGGATTGTTATAGTTCTTGCATATATTAATTTCTTTCAAATTTATGCTACACATTTTTATATTACTTTTAAGATTCCCTAATTTTTCATTAACAGTGTTAGAAAAATATTTCAAAGAATTTTTTTATTTTAACCTCATTTTTTTACTTCTAAAGTTCATACTTTTTCATCAACATAAGGTCACGTGACCTGATCAGATCTTTGGTAATTTGTGAACTAGAATTGCATATTTTCATCGTACGACATTTTCAAAGGTATGTATCATGGAAATTCATAACTACATCTCAATCGACTTCCTTTTGCATTTATATTTTGGGCAATAGTACAGTTGTTGGTCACTACGTTCATCAAAATTTGTCGTATTCATAATCAATTATTATTTTAAAAAAGTTGTACACATTTGATACAAATGTCCTTTCAAAATCTTATTTATATCCCATGAATGTCAACTTCCTTATTCTGCTAATTAATTGCATGTTGCTCTCATTTTCAAGCATAAACAAAGGTTATATGTTGCTTTCATGATTCATATCACATAATTATTTTGCAACTTAAGGACTTAGGAAATATCATATTTATATATATGCCATAATAATAAAAAGAGCAAAGTAGAATCACTTAGATGTATTCTAATTTCTAACACTTAAGGTCAGTATTATTTGCTATACACATCGTATTCTTTACTATATTCTGACCAAGGAATATAGATTTTGAAGTATAAAATTTGTGCATATATTATTTTTCACTTGTTATTCAAATGATATAAGCTTACTAAAAATTATTTATTTTTGTGAAAAGGAAACGACATTGATGTTTACTTAGAGCCACTCATAGATGATAGGAAAGAGTTATGGAATAACGGTGTGGAGGTATATGATGCGTTTAGTAATTCCAATTTCAAGTTAAATGCTGTTTTACTGTGGATTATAAATGATTTTTCGGCTTATGGTAATCTAGCTGGTTGCACAACAAAAGGAAAGACATGATGCCCAATTTGTGGGGTTAATACATTATCAGATTGGTTACCTTTTAGTTGTAAGTGTGTATATATGCACCATAAAAGGTTTCTATCTCCAGATCACCCTTTCCGAAAAAGAAAAAGTTGGTTTTATGGTAAAGATGAAGAACGAGATAAACCAATAGTAATGAGTGGTATAGATGTGCTAAAATTTGTAAGTAATATTCAAAATGACCGGGGAAAAAATAAAAGAAGAGAAAGGAACAACTACTAGAGTTGCTAAGAGAAAGAGACAAAACCAAAATAAGAGAAAAGATGCATATAATAAAAACACTTATATGTGGAAAAAGAAGTCAATCTTCTTCTAGCCACCATATTAGAAGGTACAAAATATTAGTTAATATTATATGTATTTTTGATTTTTTGATTTAATTCTCTCATACATAGTGGATGCTAAAATTTTATGTTATGACTTTTAGGAATTGTTGTTACATCATAACTTGGATGTAATGCACATTGAAAAAAAATGTATGTGAAAGTCAAGTTGGAACAATATTGAACATAAATGGAAAATCCAAAGATGGGCTAAATTCTCGTAAGTATCTACAACATATTGGAATAAAAAAAGAGTTGCATCCGCAAGATGTAGGCGGAAAGACGTACCTTCCTACAACACAACACACATTAACAAAATAAGAAAAATAAATTTTCTACAATTGACTCAGAAAATTAATGGTGCCTGATAGTTATAGTTCTAATATTCGACAATGTTTTTCAAAGGATGATAATATAATAGGACTAAAATATCACGATTTCCATGTTTTGATGCAACAATTATCACATGTGGCTTTGAGAGGGATCTTACCAAAGGGGCCGAGAAATGCAATATTTCAGCCCTGTATATTTTTTAACGAACCGTGCCACAGAATAGTAGATCGAAAGAGGTTGGAACTTCTTGAAAATGAAGTTGCTGAGATATTATGCATTTTTGAAAGGTTTTTCCCTCCATTTTTTGATATTATGATGCACCTAACTATTCACTTAACGAGAGAAGTAAGACTGTGTGGCCCAGTACAGTATCGTTGGATGTATCCGTTTGAAAGGTGACATATTACCACTTTTTTCTTAGCTACTTTGTGTGATTCATATTTAAATTAAACTCTTTTTTAGTCCATGAAAATGAGAAAAATATCCAATTTCCATAATTGGATGCATGATCATATAGTTTAGAAATATGAATAAACTATACTATTGCCAAAGATTTGTAGAGCATAGTTATTACCGAATTTTATCATATCGAGTTACTGAAAATCATTTATTAATGAACTTTGTCATATGAAGCTAAACTTGAGAACTGCTTTATTATTTTAACCCCGTTGTTTTATATAAGTTAAGTGGCATATCAATTTTAGGTCATGTGAAGTTTTTTAAATTACATCTACAAAAAAGAAAGTAAGAGATGCAGTTCATATAGAAAGATAATTTTTAGTTGAATGAATAATTTATGTACATAATATACTGGAACAACATTTACTTGTAATTTTTTACTTTTTTGTGGATATATGAAAATACTAAATGACTATGTTAAAAATCCCTCACGTCCCGATCGATGCATATCAGAAAGTTATCTTGCTGAAGAGTGCATGAGGTATTGTGCTAGTTATATGAAAAAAATGTTGAAAAATGTGAGAAGCATGGTAGAAATGAAGAGTTTGAATATAATGCTTCTCACATTGGGCGTCCAATCAGTAAAGAGAAACATATTACCATGTCCAATGAAATGCTGAAAATTGCACATCGTTATATGCTTTTTAATATGGCTGAAGTGCAGTCTTATGAAAAGTAAGTATAATAAGATCTGCCAAGCTACAATTATAGCTAAAAAAGTGTAATACTTGATACATACATATATATATATCATCTTGTTATACTTTAGACTACACATGGAGGAGCTGAAGCATTCAGATGTTCGCTTCATCAAAAATGAAACTTTGCTTTGGAATCAACATTTTACCCATTTTTGTGATTGGTTTCAAAAAAGGCATTCTATATATGACGATATGAGTTTGATTTCAATTATTTTTGTTTTTTTGTGCCTTACTTAAAAAAAGCACATGTACGTACATGATTGTTGTGGCCTGTTTATGTAGGTTGAAATGGAAATTAAGTCAAAAAATCACGTTCCTGAGAATATAAAGTGGTTATCATTTGGCCTTGAAAAGCAAGCTGTTACATATACTGGTTATATTATAAATGGATGTAGATTTCATACCCAATATGTCAAAAGATCGACTCAAAACAGTGGTATAATGATTGAAACAAATAGCATAAGCGATTCACGTTTAAATAATAGTACGACTTCAAAAGCATACTTTGGTATTCTTCAGGGAATTATTGTGTTAGACTATCATATTATGCAAATTCCTATATTTAAATGTATTTGGGCTAATATCAATCGTGGTATTAAGATGGAAGATGGTTTTATATTAGCTAATGTACACCAATTCCAGAATCAATTCCAATATTAGCTAATCTACACCAATTCCACAATCAATTCCAGAATGATCCTTTTATTTTAGCTTCACAAGCTCGACAGGCTTTCTACTCAAGAGATTCTGATGTCTCTAACTGGTATGTTGTATTGAAACCACCATCTAGAGGTTTTCTTGAATTAGAAATGTGCTACGAAGATATCTATATCAACTGTTAACCTTTGGATATATCACAACTTGATGAAGTTTTGGAGGTTGATGACGGCTTCGAAAGAAAGGATCATGAAGGCATGTTAGTGTAGCTTTTATTATTTCCATTGTTTAGGTAATGGTTTATCTTAGCAATTTCAAAACTTAATAATCCAGTATCATTATGCATAGATATGATAATGGTTTATTTATTCAACTTAAATTGTTATGATATACATCAGAAATTTGTTTATTTGGTATACATTTAGTTCCTTGTGTTCTTTTTGGCAAAAAATTAAGTAAATTTTACGTAACTTTTGTTATATCAAATCATCAATGCATACTGATTTTTTATTATGGTTTTTGAGTGGCAGGGAAAATAATATGGCTTACATTTCATTCTCAATCACATAATTGCAGCTTATGTGATTGCCTTGGTACTGGTGTAGCAATAATAGCTATTATTGTTTGTACTAATGCTATTTTTATTTCATGTTTGTAGGCTTGCTATATCTTAATGCGAGGACGGCTGGAAAACTGGATATCGATACAAACTAAAGACCTCTTTTTGTAAGTTCTTACAACCACCAATCTACTAATTAATTCCTATAAAAATATTTTTCCTCCAACCCATTTTTGTTTCATTGATAATAATTATCCTCTTATGAGATTCATATTTTAAGTTCTACGTCGTTTATGTTTAATCTATTGTACAATTTATTGTATAGGAATATTTTAAACACACTTTCAACATAAAGGTATGATTGCATATATAAACATGGACGATTGTTTCAGCGATTATCCAGCAGAATTGTATCACTCATCTTTGAATTGAAATTATACTGAAAATATATCAATCGAGTAAGTGGAAAAAGGAAAATAAAATATAAATTTTGGTTGCAATTGCGACTATACTTATTTAACCTTATAATCTCGATTTATAGAATACACATGCATACAAAAACACACACACACAATGTAAGACGAAAGGAATTAATTGCATTGCTATTTTAACTCTCAATTCAAAAGGATTCATAAATTTACAGATTCCAAATTATATCTACCTAATGAAAATAACAGTCAATAGAAACAAATCATCATCACAACTTCAAAGATATAACATTAAACCCTAATCAGAAATTAAAATCTGAAAATAATTTAATAAAATTGTTCACCTCAGCGTAAGTGCTCAATTTTATACCACCAAGTTCCTTCTTGTACACCTTTTAGACTGTCAGCACTATAGACAAGTATAGACAGATCCTAAATCGATATATAATGCCATACATTCTATTGTTTGTGGCATCATATACCTTTTAAATTAAGTTCCTGTTTTTCTACCATAATCATTCTCTTGTTTTCAAGGGCCTTCGATAATTAGATATTTTCCAATTTAAAAGAAATAAAGCAAATGAATTACAGATTAGGGGGAATTATTTTAAAGGACAAAGATTTGTATATTTTTTGCCTCAAGGACACAACCTCAATATTTTTACCATAAAGACAAACATTCTTCTAAAAATTATTCATAAGGACAAATATTTTCCAAAATTATCCATAAGGACAACAAAACTACTACCGAGCTAAAACTGATACCTAAAAACTGCTACCGATAACTACAAACTGATACCTAAAAACTGCTATCAATAACTAAAAACTGATACCTACAGAAAGTTGTCCTTCAGGATAAAATATCGAAGGTATGTCCTTGAGGCTAAAAAACTGTGAAATTTTGTCCTTGACAATAATTTCCTGTACAGATTATTCCAATTTGTTCCAATTGCTGTGCAGGAGCCCTCAGTGTTTCTCTCCTTATAAAACCCCATTTAAATCTCTCTGTTAGTTAAATTATAGATTACTCGAATTTGTTCCAATTAGTATGCTTATATTACTTCTGTCTGTAATGTTAACTTCGATTGTGTTTTATGTTTTTGGTTCGTTTTGAAAATTCAAAGGGGTTCTTATTTGGTTGCGTTGTCTTTAGAACTAATAATGAACCATTTAAAGTTTGGACCTAAACAAAGCATTCAGAATTTTGTATTTGCTTTCAATGTATTCTGGTTGATGGTTGCCATAGTAAAATCATGTAATTTTATGTAGAAACATTTGCAAAAATTTATGACGTATACCATCCACATGATGAAAGTAGAGAAACTACTTACATCTTTATGGGGTCATATCATTTTAACTCAGGTAAAGGCCCAATCCTCTATTCCCGGTCCTATTGCTACAAAGAAATAAAACAAGGTCAAACATGGATTTTCTTACAGGGACATTGAAATGATAGCTAGGTAAATAGGGTCAACAGGAATTTATTTATGAATGCACGTATTCTGACCCAGTAAAAAAGAAATTTTTATTAGGTTAGACCCGACACCGTTAGAACTATTTTAAATGGGTTAGGTTAGAGGTTCGGGTTACATTATGATAGGCCTAGCTTTTAGTACAAGTTTGTCTCCTTTTTTTATGTATCATAGTACATTACAGTATCTAGTTTTAATTAAAATATATGTTACCCATGCTGCAGGAACTAAAGGCGCTCTTATAAAGAAGGTTATTGCAGCTGCTACATTGTTATTTGGAAAGCTTGCTCTACCAATTAAAATCTTTTTTGGAAACTTCAAACAAGTTTCATTTCTGTTCTGATTTTTGGCCTCTTGTTTGCAGTGTACTTGTATTTCGTACCATAGCTTGCGTTGATACATGTCGCTGTCAAAATACTTTCTGATATGATTGGTGATGTTTTTGTATCATTAAATCATGTGCTGATCTAATAGATTATTCTATATATGCTATTCCTTTTGAAATAAGCAATTGTGGCTTGACATTTAATAACATTCTGTGAACTATTGTGATGTTATATAAATATGGTTAAAATGTACAATACAATATGTGGGAAATGTTGGCATAATTTACAATGTTTGTCAATTATTGTAAAATACTTGTGACAACGTTTATTGTAAGAATCGAATGTATTTTTTGTTATATTAGAGCAATGTTATTGAAAAATTATTTACAACCATTCACAAACTTGGTGGTAATACATAGTATAACATGTAAAAAAGTTGTGGGAATTTTGTTCTACAATGTTTAATGAATGAAGCAAATGAAATTAGAGCAACATTTAAATAATGTTGTCAAACTTGTATTTGCAACGTTTAATAAATATGATTAAAACATAAAATGCCACATTTGAAAATAGTTGTATAAAACCAATACACAACTTTTATTAGATGACGTGGATAATGTTTCTACAATAAGTGAATAACATTGTCGAAATAAAATACAACATATGGAAATCATTGAAAATGTATGCAGACAACATGTACATATTGTCGAAAAAAAATTTATTATAACATATGAAATATATGGTAGCTGACTATTTTAAAACAATCAGAAAACGTAGTAAAAAGATCTTTTAATCACTTTTTGGTATTTTCATAATATTTATGTTTTGTTATAGCTAACTTTTGTACAACATTTTATGCAACATTTAAATAAACGTTGTAAAAGATACCCCATTTTTCAGAACTGTGGATGTAACAACATAACCATAAATGTTGCTATAATACTTTAACTACATTTATACGATGTTGTAAAATGATATTTTTCTTGTAGTATAACCTCCTTATTTCCAGGTCCTACCATTTTATCGAACACCTTCCGGCCCTAGGCTTCAACAACAACCTTCAAAGCCTGATACCAAACTGTAGGGGTGAATTTACACAAATGATTGTAATCAATCCTAATACACGTGGAAGCAATAAGATCGTGTTGTAGTGTGACAAAACGAAAGGAATTTAAAAAATAAAATGGCAAATCAGCAAATCACACAAGAAAGTAAATAGAGAGTTCACACACGAATTTATAGTGGTTTCACTATTGCAAGATAGTGTACATCCACTTGGGTGGGGAGATGAGATTTTATTACTTTCAGAGAGAAGAATTATAAGATTGATAATGAAGACTAAGAAGAATATGAATAAATACAAAAGAGAAGATAATTCGTTTTTGATGCTTCTATTCATCCTAATCTCTACCTTTATATAGAGATTATTACTTGAGGTTGAAATAATTGATTTTTGGTCATAAATCAATATCTAATAAATTCTTCAAATCGTACGGGAAACATTTACCATTTTATTTTTCCAGTTTCCCACAATTTGTATGTGTTTGATAAGATTCCTTCTTTAATCATCTAATTAGAGAATTAATTAATTACTTCACTCTTTTTCAAATATTTTTTTCTCTTATGTAGCTAATCGATTGCCCTCTTTAATGCATATAAAAGAGGAAATATATTTGAGAAATTATCTCAAATATCTTCCAAATCTTCTTTAGTATGGAAATATTGTATCAAATCTAATATATATCTTCAGCTTCTCTACCGTTGATCGATTTTTTGAGTGAGTTTTTGAGTGTTCTCCCTGCTAGCTTCTCCTATGCTTGAAGCTTACTGCTCTCCCCTCTACTCCAAAGAGATAAGTGATATACTTGCTTATTCAGATTACTTCTGTAATAATTTTCTCTAATTTGTTGATTGTTGATTTCGAGCTACATAATAATGTCTTGCTGCAGAGAGCTTTTCTCTTTAATCTTGCGGTTGGAAGTGCTACTACCCCCCTGTTCAAATTATGTAAACCAAAATTGAAGTTAATCTCATTGTTTATTAAAGTAATTGAACGATTAGTATATTTATACGCTTGATTACTTCCCTTGTAGCGATATTCTCTGATTTGGGCTTTAGAATAGTTGCCTCTAGCCAGATTGTTAGCTTGAAAGTCTCCATACATGTTTTGTAACTTAAAAGCTTGGTCGTTAACCATGTCTTCTTGCCTTATTTGATTTAGCTTTTGTTGAGCAAAGATAGTGCGGTAGTCCTCCTCCAATCAAGTACTCTATTTCTGTTAACTTTGTAATCTACCCATCTTTCATTATCTTTAGCTAATAATCCTTTTGTTTTTATGTAGGAGGAGCTTTTGGTTTGGGGGAGTGATCAACCGCCTACTTATTCCTTGGATCTGATAGATGATGTGAGAATCTGAATCAAGGAATATCAGTGGTATATTTCCCGTAATGTAAGATTGCTTCAACCATTTCCCGTAATGATGAAACATAAGTAGATTTACTAGTGATTTTCTAAACATTCATGGGTTAAACCATAGGCTAGTTTGTTTATCATCTTTAAACTTTCTTTCCAATATTTTGATGCCATTTTCTCTGCAACTGAGTACATTTTTCCATGTGAATGAATGGTGATTTTCAATATTGATAGTCAAATTTTTTTGGCTTAAGATACTTTGCTTCCATCCACTTTGCCCATAAAGATTTTTCTTTCAAAAGTTTTCAAAATAGTTTGAGCTTACGTGCTTCTCTCAAATCATGTATACTCCTTAGACCCCAGCCCCTCGCTTTCTTTGATTTGCAGACTTATTCCCATGCAATTTTATGCTATTTTCTCCTTTACATAAAATTTACGCACATTTTCTCAATTTTATGTATTCATTTTACTGGAATGTTGTGTGATTGAATCAAATACATGATAATTTCCATGATGTACGTATGTGTTAGCTCTCCTTATCAACTATTGACAACAACTTGCTAGCCCAATTTTCCAGTCGGTTTTGAATTAAGTCATATAACCTTGTGCAATCCCTGTCGTTTATCTGATTTATATTTAGAGACAGCCTCGAATATTTGATTGTTAGACTTCCTTCCTTGAATTTAAAATGCTTAGAATTTCTTCTTTTCTTATACATCTTTTACTGAAATATACTTTATTTTTGCATTCATTAACTTTCAAACTAGCATAGTTCCCTATTTTTTCAAAAATTTAGATGACAGTCCTTGCAATTTGTAAGTCTGCATTTAAAAACAACAATAAGTCATAAGAATATAATAACTGCGAATAGAATGCTTAATTCTATTTATTGGTTTAATATTACTACTTATTTTCTCAATTTCCATTAATATTGAAAACATTCCATGACTATGGTAAATAGATAGGGAGAAAGTGGTCTCCCTGTCTAATTTCCCAATTACTATGTATAAAACCCTTGGGTGATCCATTAACCATCACATAGTATGTTACATTATTTATGCATTCTTTAACCAAAGCAAAAATAAATTCATTAAAACCCATCTGTAGCATTGTACATATTATAACTTACCTATTTATTTTGTCAAAGGCTTTATGAAGATCTATTTTTATGCGCATAATATTTCTGCTTTTAATATTAAAGTTTCTAATCAAATCATGTGCTAACAAAGTGTTTTCTGTATAAGTCTTCTAGAGATAAAACCACTTTGGTTTTCTATTACATTTCTATAATTTCTAATCACTGCAAAAATGAACCCATCCATTTCTATAATTTCTAGTTTCTAATCAACTCATGTACATCAACAGTTAAACTGTTTTTATTACATTTCTATAATTTCTTCATAAACCCATCCATTGAAAAATCTAAATGGGATATTTTTCTTTGTCAGATTATTATTTGAAAGTAAAATGTGGATGGGTGTATGATCACTAGAAGCTTGAGATAGTGTAAGACACTTGAAATCTTCAATAGTATTTTAAAAAAAAAAATTTAAAACTCTATCCAATTTAAAGTGTATATTTCTAAACTCCCTTGATTTTCATGTATATTTATTTCCAGAAATAATTGGTTCTATCAGCCCAGTTTTAAGCATAAGTTGCCTATCATTTCAATTTTTTTAAATGGAATTGCTCTTCCCTCCCTTTTTTTCAAAAGCATGCATAACAATTTCAAATCCCCAACTTTAACCAAGGGTGATTTATATTTTTGTTTAATTGTTCTAATTGATTCCATAAAATTAATCTTTCATTTTCACCATTCGATGCATAAATAAAGGTGACTCCCAGTTGAAATCCACCTTTATTTACACAAGTACAGTGAATAAATTCAAAATTATAAATATGTTGTTTTATATCCTTAACATTAGGATCCTAGAGCATCATAATCCTACCATTTCCCTCCATTTAATTATTATTAATAATACCCCAATTAGTTAATCGTTTAACACGATAGCCCTTTATTTTAGAGATATCTAACTTATGCTCCAATAAGCCTATAATACTAGGTTTATAAGTGTATAACAGGTTAGATAAATCTAATTTTTGTTCAGAAGAATTAATGCCCCTTACATTCCAAGCAATAATCGTCATGATATAGATCAATAAAGTTAATATAAAGGACACAACAGAGAATACATATAGCAGTTACAGTGAATCACTGCAACTGCTCTTCTCTTCTCTCAAATCAAGTTTCTGCTTCTTCTTTTTTTGTAGGATTTCTTGCTTCTAATTTTCAGACTATCCCATGTTTTATTTTTGATGATGTATTTTTCCATAAACTCAATTTCCTCTGCATCCTCTGTATTCTCTGGACCTATTATGTGCTGAATGTTTTTCAGTCTACTCCTCTTTTTTTCTTCTTGCTTTAGGCGAAGAGCTGGATGCTACCAATCTGACTGCATTCTGAACCACGAAATTGATTTTCTACATTAAGGAGCTAAGTGACTTGCAAGCTAAGAGAGATCTATGCATTCGGGCATCTTAACTAGAAGATCCATATTATTTCTTTGAGCATGAATGATAGAATCTTCATCTAGATTCATTATTTCATTACTGTATTTAAACTTGAGACACTCTTGGGAGTGTGTCCCAATGACCTGTTTATTAACCCCTGTTTTCCTCTGCTGTTAGAAATTTTTTAGTTCACCGTAGGGCTTGTATTGGTCTCTTGTTGACCAACTGCCCCATCTGTGTTCTTATCCTTCCAATTGGGTTGTTGCGAGCTCTTTTCCAGGCTTGCAATATCCTTCTTAGTATTTTCCTGCACAGAATCCGCCTGTATCTTTTTTGATGTTCCCTTTTGAGTCTTATATTAAGAATTTGCATTATCATTGTTGGTTGCATTTTCTACTGAAGCGTTTGCATTTACCTCATTTATTCATGTTTTCACTTCCATATTTCGATTTTGGTCAACCTGCATGTACCTACTATTTTCTCCCTGGTTTTTTTGTACTAGTTTTTCATCATCGTTTCTTTTTTCTATCCAAACTTTTTAACCACACAAGTTTCCATTTGATGTCCGAAGCATGCACATGATTTGCACCTTAGATGTATCCATTTGTACTCTATTCTTTACATTATATTTTCACCATCATGCATCGGTATAAATGCTTCATTTGGAAGGTTTGCATCTGCTACAATTTCAACCAATATTCTTACATAGCATAGCCTTGTTTCTTTAGCGGTTAGTTCATCCAATTTTATAGGGTTTTCCATAACCCTAGCTATGGTGCTAAAAGCACCCTTATCCATAGGCTTAAGTTTAACAGCGAATCCAAATTGGCATAAGCAAATCTCTATCAAGATTCAATTTGTTGTTCCATTTTTTCAAGATTATAAGTTTACCATTAATAAAATAGGGACTGCCGCTTATAGTTTTGTCACAAATGCACATGAGAATCTAATAATAAAAACCCATTATTTCGAGTAAAAATTTCAAATTTAGCAATAGAACTCTATGTTCTAGCAACGAAATCTTTGAAATGCTGATATGAGGGTCTATTATCGATAACATAGGCTATTGCAGAATAACTCCACTTACACTCAGTCCTTTTTCCGACCTCTTCCTTTACATATATTATCTTTTTTTGGTTAATTATGACAGAAGACACAAACTCCAGGTCAAAATTTGAATTTAGGCCTCTTTTTCTTGATTAACTCTGCTCATGTAGAGGCTTTCCTCTAATTTTTCCCATTATGATATTGAGATCTTGGATTTGTTTAAAAGTTTCTTAGAGCATTTCTTGCATCTGGAAACACTCTGAGATTCTAAGATCGAGATTGAACATTGTTTGTTCTTGATTGAGGTCTTGATCGATTGTTATAAGCAGTCGGTTGCCTCTCTTGGATGGGGGTTGCGATGATCTGGACGAGCAATAGAATTGATTTTGTTATTTAAGAGAAAGCATTACACACATGTAATAAGACAAATGTCATTTTAAGAAATGAACTTTACATAAAAATTTGATAGGTGTATGAAACTTATCGTTAAAAAAGAAAATATTCACATGCATGATGACAATCATCAATGGTAGATGGCTACTGCATATAAAACTATCATTTACTTACACAAAAGACGTGAAGATGACAATATTATTGTTCATCATTAAGGAACACTTCTCGGTGAAAGTGTCGTTTAAGGGATTAACGTGGGCAAGAAATTTTAATAATGGATGTCATATTCTAATTCTCTACTTTATGAGCAAACACACATAAAGTCTGAAGAGGTAAGTTTTTTATATATTTATGTTCAATAGTACATGAGTTATTAGTTCAAAGTTTTAGGCTATAAACACAAGAGAAAGTTCGTTTAATTATTTCTTACATATCAATATCACATAGATCTACGATTTAGTTTACTTAGGATAATGATTTCATTTTCCTACTTTAAACAATTTATGTTTCCAAAATAGAACATTTATTATATAGACTATTACGTGCACAATTAAAGAACTAATATATTGTTATGGATGAAGGATCGATTAAAACTAGCCATTTTGTCATAAGACAAAAGTTAGTACACATAATTATGTTATCATATTATTATTTGATAATCGATTTGCTTATTTTTTCCCTAGTTTAAGTTCAATTTTAGTGCTCAAACATTTGTTATGCCAGTTAACATATTTTGTATCATTTACGATTGTAGTGTAATAAAGTTAGTAGATTCTGTTAATTACACTTTGAGCAAATAATTTTGTGTGTATGTATATATATAACATATTAGTAAGTGCAATCATCATATTGATAATGATTTATAAATATATATGAAGTTCTTGTACGAAGCAGAACTACTAAAGGGAGGGAAATGAGGAAACGATTTCTTAGATATTAACTATCAACATTGGCATTGTATTATTATGTAAATGTCCTATATAAAGGCTTATATATACATAATTTGTATATTAATGATACAATATGTGATATAATATTATGTTTTTTGTTATATGATTCAAATATGTGCTTATGAGTGCTTCACATTGAGTATGTTGTCTAAAGCTTCGGGTTAGAAGAGTCGGGAAGTCGATTGGAGGAAGATATCAAAAGAAGATGGAGTTGCCAGTAACAGGCAATCAGACGTCTAGAAATCCAAGCCAGACGTCTAAAGGCCTATAAGTTTCAAAGTAGCGAAGCCTTCACGAGATCAAACGTCTGGATGTAAGAGCCAAACATCTGAGTTGCTGCATATCACAAACCTAAGAGTTTTTAAGTTTTTAACAGAGACATCTGATTAAATATTTAGAATTCTAAAGTTTTGCTAATTCGAATTTTGGAGGGAAATTTTGTCAATTTGGTGCTCATTTCTTCTCCATTGATGGTGCAGATACTTTTGAAGTGATCGACTAGTCTAGAATGATTAGTGCATCTATATAGTAGTCTCTTAATCATCTTCCTAATGATGAGATCGAATTTCAAATCATTGAGATTAATATAAACCCTTGCAAAATCAAATTGGGGGTTTTATATTTTGAGTGCTCTAAATTGTAATTCCTCAATTGATTGATTGATTAGAGAGAGTCGCTACATCTTGTAACTTTCTAATCAATTATTAGGCTTGTAATCTCTCTAAATTTAGTGATTAGAATAAAGGATTGTTGGGTTTCGATGGACGTAGGATACAAATCCAAACCACATTAAATCTTCTGTGTCTCTCTTATTTATGTTGTTTAATTTTGCGTAATATCATAGTTGATTTTGAGTTTGCATTGGTATTCAAATAGGAATACTAGATTCTGGTTAAAATCGCTTTCGCTCATTATTGGTGATAAATCCTTTTCTACATTTTTCACCATAGTTTGTATTAGAGCTAGTGTAATTATTATGTTTGGGTATTAATGGCTACTTCTAGAAATTCTATTGGTAGATCCGGTATCAATTATGCTGTTACATGTTTTCATGGAAAGGGAGATTTTGGAACTTGGAAGATGAAGATGGAGGTAGTGTTGATGAAGGAGAAGACTTTTAAGATTGTTTCCACACCTGAGAAATTGAAGAACACTGAAGTGACTATTTTGAAAGAGATGGAAGATGAAGCTCTTATAACAATCCAGTTAAGTCTTTTAAATGAAGTTCTTAGAGAATTCTCTCAAAAGAACACGGCGAAGAAATTATGGGATGCATTATTAGATTCATGTCAACACAAGTCTCTCACGAATTAGAATATTCTTCAGCAACAACTCTATTCTTTTAAGACGAAGCCTGGAACCGATCTTATGGAGCTTGTAGATGCTTTGATCATTTTGATTATGAACCTGAAGGAAGCGGATGTTGATATTATTAATGAGGCTCAAGCAGTGACTCTCTTATGTTTCTTGCCTAAGGACTATACTGCTTTTGTTGATTCCATGATATATGGTCGTAGTAAGATTAGCCTATCTGACATAAAGGCCGGTCTTCATAATGAAGTGTTGAAAGTAAGATTGGAAAGCACTAGTTGAGATAGTGATACAGAGGGCTTATCTGTTCAGAGAGGTAAAATCCAAGACATGTCAAAGAATAATGTAGGTCGAAGTAATTCAAGGTCTCAGTCTAGAGGGCCTAAGAGACTGACTTGCCATTATTGTAAGAAAGCAGGGCACTTCATAACTCAATGTCCCAAGCTCGAAGGGCGAAGAAAAGACCTAAAGCAAGCTTCAGCATCTGCTGCAGAGAAATTAGATACATAGAGTGATTCCGTTGTGTTTACAGCTTCTGGCTCTTCTAGAAAGAGCAACTTATGGTTTATTTATTATGGTGCATCTATCATATGACACCAGATAGGAGCTACTTCTCTACATAATGTGAGATTGATGAAGGAGATGTTCTAATGGGAAATTATGCTTCTTGCTGTGTGGTTGGTGTTGATAGTGTGAAAATCATAATGTTTGATAGTGTTATTCGTACTATTGCTGATGTTAGAAATGTACGTGATTCGAGAAGGAGCTCGATTTCTATTGGGGCTTTGAGTAAGCTTGAGTTGAAGATTGTAGTTGAGAGAGAGAAAATGAAGATATTGAAGGATTCCATATGGTTATAAAGGCGCGAGGGCAAGAAATCTTTATTTATTGAAGGGCGCTATTTTAGTTGGTAAATCAGCTTCTGTTACTTCTGCTGATTAGATTCTTCCAAATTATGACATCTAAGGATGGGTCATGTCGGCGAATGAAATTTTGGAAGATTTAAGAAAGCGACGTTTGATTGATGGTACTCGGCATTCAAATTTTTTCTTTTGTGAAGAGTGTGTTCTTGGTAAGAAGACAAAGATTTCTTTTGGCATGGGAGAACATAAAGCAAGGACTATCTTTGTGTAACAATCGCTTTTTTGATCCTCAAATGTCGACACTAAATATGTCCACAATATTCGTGTACCGAGCACCCAAGTGCTAAAAGACAGAAAGTTATGGTAAAATAGAAGAAAAAGAAAAAGAAAGAAGAACACGATATCAGAATCTCACTTGTAGAACGATAATATATAATATACCAAAAGTGTAGAACAAAGGGTTATACCAATATACATGAATCTTAGAGTTACAAAATGATTAAGTACTACAATCAGTTTGAAAAGTTATAACTGCATGTCCTCACAATACTGAATACATACATAATGGTTAACGGAAATGAAAATAGGTAAATAGATAGATGGTGGGAGCATCCATATTGTCTCCATGCTCTTTAAACATCCAACCCTATGACCCGCTTTACTCAATCTACTCGAAAGAGTACATGAGGAGTTTTGGAAAAAGAAACACCATGTGTTAGACATAAATCTTGTATGAGAAACTCACAAATGCGTATAAACACATAACAATATTCCCAAGACCAACCGAAGCATTGGATTCGTTTTCCCTCAAAAGAACCTAACTCAATTGATATTTACATTATGTGATATTGTAGATAATTTCTAAGGTGCGTAATATAAATATGAAAAAAGCTGTGATGCTTGTATTGGTTACACTATAACATATTAGAGTACATTGAAAACCCGCTAAGACATACATATAAATGGCTTTTCCATGAAAACCTCCTCAATAAACTAAGACCGAACACCTATGACAAGAATTAGAAACTACCTTTCGAGCGTTGTATATCCCTAGATAATATATACCATAAGGTAAACACGACTGGCCCATCATCCGAGCACTCTCATGGACAATGTGAACCAAGTATCAACAACCCATGCTAGCAACATCTATAAGCATACTCTAGATATGGAGTTATTGTACCCCACATGGGTCAGCTAAACCCTAGGATTGTGCATCCTACTCTGTCTTTATTCTACCTTCGACATTCATCACATGAGTCTTCCTACTCGGATGGAGTCCACTTCAACAACCTCTTCCAACACCAAACTGTATAATAGTTTTGAAGTGGTATTTGGTAAGTAAAACACTTGCCGATCCTGGACTCTTCAAAACTAATCGATGAATTCTAGGCTAACTTGATTCTGATTTTTTAGAAGTAGCTGAAAGCTAGAGGCATTTCATACTAATGCTCCTCCCCGGGGGTTCATTGGCATAAATCCACGAAACCTTCCATATACGTCCTAAGTTAAGTTTGGTTAAGATCGATAGTCGACTAATCGACTATCTAGTCTTAAGTGCTTGTTTATAGAAATCAAGGTTCGTATACTTAACATGTTTTCGATCTTCCAGCTTAATTATTTCTCGATCAAAAGGCAAGCCGGTATGTTAGAGCTCTATTGCTCCATCCCCACTCGAACGTCAATATTGACTCTCACAAATAGAGAAGTCTATGTCGTTCAGATTTTAGTGTTAATCATGGGAATACTAACATTCCAGAAATAATGAAGCTAAGGTCATTATATAAGTATTACTTTTCATACCTTCTTCTAAAACAATAGTCCTCTGAAATTACTTGTATAAATAAGTTATAAACATTTTTTAAAATGATATAAATATGTATAATAGTTTTATTTAATAAGGAAATGGAATTTAAAATAAGTTAAGGAAGGAAAGTGTATAAAAGTTATTATTTTAATAAAAGAGTTAAAAATAGTTTTATAGACTTAAATATAAATAAAATAACTTTACTTATAAATAAGGTATAACTAGTTATAGGAATAATCATCTTAAAAATAGTTACTAATATAGGTTTTGAAAACTTTTACCATTTTAAAAAAATAAACAAGTTTTGTTTATATAAAATAGAAATAACTTTTATTTTAAATCTTCAAAATAAATTCTTTTAAAATCTATTTAAACTTCAAACTTCTTTTAAAATGATTGTATATCTTTTATAAAACTCCTATGAAATGATTCCATAAATATATTCAAAATAATAACATTTTAAATTTCATAAAAACTTGTTTTTCCAAAGTGCATCCATAACGACTATCGCAATATGGACCATAACTTTAATAACTTTGATTTATAAACAAAATAGCTTTTAAATTTCACTTCTTACTATCTTTTATAGTTCTATAAGCATAGAAAACATTTTATTTTAAAATAAACAAAATATGGAGCTTAAAAAGTGAGATAAAAGGAAGGGTTTCAAAGTGCGTCTATAACGACTATCGCTAAATGAACAATTCCGTTTTTAATTTATCATTTAATATCATTTAATTATATAAGCATGTATGATTCCCAAATTCAATTCATATTACAAAGAAGCATGTAATAACATATGTATTAAATAACATATCCAATTTGAATGTTCAAATTTCTAATTTCATGTACTTAATTTGACAACACAATTCAAAGCTTTTTAAGGCACAATTTTAAACAAATCACATGCTTTTTAAAGAACATAATTAAGGGTTATACCCTTAAGTAGTTAGGGTATATTATCACAGCTTATAACAAGCAGAATTGTCAAGTTTTGGTTTCATAAAGTGTCAAGTTTACGATTTTAATCAATGAGTCCGATAACTCACTTTTAAACCAAGAATGAAGCTAATTACTACCAAGCAATAACACACTACTACCAAACAATAACACGAGAGCACAAGAACCAAGCTATAATAAGTACAAACAAGAGAAGAGAGGGATAAGAAGTGCATGACCAAGCTTCTACCACCCTAGATTGGGTATGACCTTGGAGTATTTGGAGAGGATGGCTTCAAATTCTTTAGTTTTGAGGTGATGGAATGATGTTGTAAGCTATATTATGATGATAACTTGAGTTTGGTGGAGTTTGAACTAGTCTAAAGTTGCTTTGAATTAAGGAAGTTGTATTGAGAAAGAGAATGGAAATGTAGATATTTTAGACTTTATGAATTTGTAAGAATGAAGAGAGCCCTCCCTATCTATTTATAAGCTTAGGAATTAGTGGCAAAAGACCACTAATATCTCCTAGGTCAACATGAAGTTGCATGCATTCATGTCTCTTGCACATTATGCTTTTCATAAATCACTCTGCCTTTTCCTCCTTAAATCAAGAGTCCTTTAGTCCTTCTTTTGGAAGCTATTGGCTTAGTTAGTTTCTGTTAGTAATAGGAATGTTTAAGCGCTTGCTAATTTTTTCATGTGTTTGTTACTTAAGCCCAAAGATAATGAACAACTTTTATTGAACAAAAAGTTGACTTTTAATAATACGTTTTTTGGTCATATTTTCAATATTTATTCAAAGAATATATTTTTGTAAATACATTTCAAAGAAATTTTCTATCATTAGTTATTAATTAAAAATTGTTTAGCAAGGTTATAAAATCAAATTTCATAATATTTAACCATTTTAGAAATGTTGAGATATTCGAAGATGAAGTGTTCGAATTTCTAGGTCGTTGCATTCTCCCTCTTAGGATATTTCATCCTCAAAATCTGAATAAGAATAACACAAAGAGAATAGAAGAAATGGTGTATGTATAGAATACTAATTAAACTACATATAAACTAAGATACAAGATAAGAGATTCCACTACAAGCGTTGAGTGCACAACAAAAGGTAAGATATAATATAATCTACTGACTAGGAAACAACTCTGGATAAGAGGCTCTAATACTCTCCTCTATCTCCCAAGTGCAATCTCGAACATCCTCACTTCAATGCACCTTAACCAAATCAACAACCTTAGTCCTTAATCTCTTCTGTCACGATCAACAATACAAATAGACTATCTCACAATGGTCAAGTTAGACTAAACCTCCAGATCCTCCTATTGTGATGGCTTAATAATCAAAGTAGGATCATGTACATACTTCGGTAGATGAGATACCTAAAAAAAATCATGTATACCCGATAATCTAGTCGTTAACTCAGCTAGATAAGCTAGAGTGCCTATCCTATCAAGTATTGGAAAAGGTACAATAAAACACGGAGCTAACTTTCCTCCCTTATGGAATCGAATTACACCTTTCATCGGAGAAACTTTGATAAACACAAAATCCCCAACTGAGAACTCCAAATCTCGATGCCTCACATTAACAAATCTCTTCTTCCTACTTTGAGCTACCTTCAAGTGCTTCCTAACCTCTACTACTTTATCTATATCCTAACGGACCATATCAGGCCCAAGCGCTATGCGATCTCCAGGTTCTACCCAACGTGAAGGAGATTTACAAAACCTTCTGTACAATGCCTCAAAAGCTGCCATCTCAATACTTGCCTAAAAAAATATTGTTTTAAGAAAACTCAACGAGCAACAAGTGATCCTCCCACAATCCTCCAAAGTCAAGAATATAAGTTCTAAGTAAATCCTCCAAAATATGATTCACTCTCTCAATATGTCCATCTGTCTAAGGATGATAAGCTATACTCACATAAAGTTCCGTTTCAAGCGCATCATGCAAACCCTTCCAAGACTGACATGTGAAGATCGGATCTCGATCACTCACAGTACTACATGGAATGCCATAGAGCCTAAAAACCTCTCTAACATACATTTGAGCCAAAATAGATGTCGTCCTCATTGCCTTAACGGGTAAGAAATGTGCACTCTTGGTTAATCTATCCACAATAACCCAAATGCCTTCATTAAACCATCATTAAAATTTGTAAAAATCTTCCCCCACTTCCATTTTGGAACCTCTAGTAGATGAAGTAAACTGACCATCTCTTGATGACTACTCTTCACCTGCGATACCTGCTCACAAAGAAAGAAACGTCTCTCTTCATACCTTCCTACCAGAAAGATGATGAGAAGCCAAGCGATGCTTTATAGCATCACCCACCTCCAAGTCCATAAAGATCCTCTCACACAACCTCAACCACATCCGAACCTCAACAATTGATTTAGTCCCATTGAATCTTTGACCACCAAGCCTCTCAAAATCCCGATAGAGTGAAGAAAAATTCATTGGAGGCTGAATTTGTACAACTTACTCCACTACATTCTCCCTAGGTTCGACTACAAGGGTAGTATTCCTTAGAGCTCGAGTCCCCCCATTAGTGAAGGTACTAGCTTTACCGCCACGACCTCTACCACCAATAACACTTGTACCACGAGCACTCATAGTTTTCTACCTGAATTTTGCAAAACATCTTTAGAATACAAGATAGAGTTATATCAAAGAAAGGATTCACTAAGATGAATTACTGAGAATGGATAATTAAGAAGGTATTAATTCCAAGAAAGGGTTGATTTAGAAGAAAGGGGTTATTAGGAAGGGAATATTTTTAAGAAAGCATTTTAAAAGTCTAATTTTGGAATAACAAATACGCTCTCATATGTATAATACTCTCAACTCATTCTAGGACATCACTTACTCTATCTCTAATGAGTCATACCCAACCAAATCCAAGGTGTTCACTCAACCTTCAGCTCTGATACCACAATGTAACAATCGTATTTTCAATTCTCGAATGTCGACACTAAATACATTCAGGGTATTCGTGTGCCAAGCACCCAAGTGCTGGAAAAATAGTAGGGTAAAAGAAAAGAAAAGAAACAGAATAAGAAAGAAGAACACAACATGAGAATCCCACATGCAGAAGGTAATATATAATATACCAAAAGTGTGTTAAAAAGAGTACTCCAACATACTGAATCTCAATGTTACAAAATGACTAAGTACTACAATTAGCTTGTATAGTTATAACTTCCTGTCCTCAAAATGCTGAATATATACATAATAGTGAATAGAAATGAAAATAGGTAGATAGATAGATAGGTAGGAGCATCCAGGTTGTCTCCATAAGCTTGAAACATCCAACCCTATAATAAATGTGTTTTTCTTTTATATACTTTTTATATTGTGATATAATTGATTATGTAACTAATTAAAGTATATAATAAGAAAATCCTTAGATAAAATGTTATGTGATCGTAGTTGCAAAAAGTTGTAGTTATGAGTAATAAATCACAGTATAAAACTTTAGTTTATTTTAAATATTCTGAGTCAAGATGTTTGTAGAAAGATATCAATTGAGATCGAAGTATGTGACATACCCAAGAGTTTCCTGTTGGTTAACAACAACTAGGCCAAACATGAAATCTCAAGGTAATTATGTTACACGGTTCTCTCGAATTGAGAATACCATGAAACTTTAATATGAAAACACCACTTTGGTTATAGTTAAATCATGATATGGTGATCCATCGAGTAACCACAGTTGGTCTGAGTTAAAGCACCATTCAATAGGTAATTCACCTCCTTAATTGTATGAGCTTAGTATTAAGGCTAAGTATAGTTAACTCAAAGTCAAAATCTCTGGCCAAAGTAGAACAGTTACTAGCAAATGTTATTATCGAATCATGGACTTTGTTATTGGCTAATCAAGCTGAATGTGGATAATGTTTGAGTTTAGACTAATACTAAATTAAAGACATCTTAATGTGATATATTGTCGGTGTAATGGCCTGAAATTCTATTGCTTTAATTTGTGCATATTTAATTAATTTTAAATATTCAATTAATGGTTTTTAATGATCAAATAACCCTCTTTTAATTAATAAGTAATAATATTAAACTCATTTTGGAAGGTTTTTTACAAAACTAAATAGTTCGGTGAAAAATCGAAAATGTGACTGAAAATCGTTTTTTAGATTTTTGACTTTTTATTGAATGAAAGTTGTCATAACATTATTGCACACATTTGTACACTTTCGTAACATACACTTATACATATAATAAGTAATTTAGTAAAGAAAAAAGGGTTAATAAAATAAGCATGATTAAGGTATTTAAAATAATAATTAATTAAGATAATAAAGTAAGACATGACACCTTCTTCTTATTTCAAGTGTAAAGTACATAAGCAAAAGGAGATGTGATGGTTTAGTACCATGGTATGATAAAGGGGTGTGTGTTGTCAAAATGTTAAGGAGGGTATTAGCTAAAGATATTTGGTAATTAGCCACTTTCCGTTTTCTATAAAAAGAACACACTCTTTACTTTTTCACTTTTGTTTTTATTTCCATCTTTTACTTTCGTCTTCTTCCTCTTCTTCTCCATCTCTTCCTCCTCCTTCTACTTTATAAAAGAAACCATGTAAAAACACTTCCTTTTCTTCTCAAAATTCTTATACAACCTTGTAGTAACATAGAAATCACACCACATTCTCGAAGTTGCAAACTTTTGTGACCATTATACACTTCGGACTTGGACCATGAGCTATAAGAAGGAACGAGGGGACTTGCATGAGCTTTAGTGGAGAAGGGAAGGTAATATGCTTGTTGTTTAGGTAGTGACAAGAAATGGTAGCAAGTGGTAGTTATTAAAGTGATATTTCTCACTTTAATAATTGCTTTTAAATTCGACAAAATGTTGTGATAATTTAGTGCATATATTGTTATGTAATTGTAGTCGTGATGTGCATTTATTGTTATTTTTTGTTGATTCTCGCTTAAAAGCGAATGCATGAATAACCATTATGTATTATGTTGTGGGGGACAAGTGCGACGAATGAGAGCCGAAGTGTCTTTGTAGCGAACAAGTTGCTACGGAAGCACTTCAAAGAATAGAAATGTGAAGAGGAATCCAAAAGGATTCCTCGCCCAATGATTTACATTTCATTTATGTATGTGTATATGAAATATTTATGTGCTATGATTTGGTAATGTTGAATATAACTTGAAAAGTTGAACTCTTTTGAGAATAAAAACAAATGGTAGCTTATTTGAATACCATAGCGGTTGCAAATTCGCTTTCCAAATTTGGAAAGTTATCGACTTCAACTTTTGGATTTTTTGAAGTAAATGTTTTCTATATTTAAATTGGTTTAAAGGATAGAAAGAAAGTAGAGTTTAAAAGCTATTCGATTTACAAAACAAATTGGTAAAATTATGGGTTCATGTAGCGATAGTCGTTATGGATGCACTTTTAAAAGCCGAGATTTCAATAAAGTAAAAGAGGTTATCTACTTAGATTTTTAAAGGTTTTTAAAATGTGTTTATAAAGGTTATACAAATATTTTAAAAGGAGTTTGAAGTTCTTAAAATAATTTTGAATAAGTGATTTATTTAAAGAAAATTCCTATATTTTTTTCAAAGTCAAATTCTTTTTAAAAGTGATGGCTTTTAAGTTATGTTTCTAATGGAAGTGTAAACTTGGTTTAAAGTGTTTTAAAGGGTACTTGAAATTTATATAAGTATTTTAAGGGATTGTTTGATTTAATAAACAAGTGGTATTTTTATAAAAGGGAATCTTGGCTTCCAAATCAAATACGGTTTTAAACAAAGATTTCAAGTAAGATTTACATAGAGATTTTAAACTTTGTTTAAAGAAGATTTAAAAGTATTTTTAGAAACAGGAAGGAATCATGGATTACAACACTATTGTTGTAATAAATGCTTTCAAGAAAAGGAAAATATTATGGATTATAACATTTTTGTTATAATAATATTTCGAGAAATTTGAAAAGAAGTTTTATTTTATAATAATTTGCTTATTATAAACAGTACACAGAATTTACGAATTTGGTTGCTTATGGAAATTTAATTGTTAATTGTCCTATACTTAGTACTAAAAGTCTATGAGTAGATTAATCCTCTATTTGTGAGATCTAGAATCGAAATGTCTAGGTAAGACTATGAGCAATCGGTGCTCTGACTTACTTGGCTTTGTTTTCGGGTGAGGGATAGAGTAAGTCAAAATATCGAAAATGCGACAAGTGTAGGAGATTTGATTTTAATAATTGATCATTATAACTTATGGTGGTATGGAAAGTATTCTTTTCATACTTAACACCAAATTCCGAGGTATGGAAACTCATTACTATCTTAAGAATTAAGAATGTATCTCGAGGCAAGGTTAGTTCTCTAACTTGTCTGATTTCATTGTTAGTCGAGGGATAGTACTGCTCGAAATTGAAAATTGGTGGTAAATATATTTGCTCTAATTTTTCGTTTGATTTATTTACTTATACAAAAAAAAGTGGTTTGGGTTTGTAGTAAACAATGTTTTTAAATGATAGTTGTTTTTGATTCAATTCAACATGGTTTGAAAAAAATATGAAATCTTTTTTAAGATTTGAGAATATACTTATACCGTTGAGTTAAGTATATGAATACAGTTTCTAAGTATTAAAAGTGTAGTGTTTTGTAAATATACTTATACTATTGAAACATGTAAATGGATATTTTTTCAAGCATTGAAAATGTATAGAAGAAAAATAAACGAGTAGTATACTTATGTATATCTTTTGTAAAAGGGTATTCCAATACAAGGGTTTACAAAATAATTTTAATGGAGGGATTAATTAAAGAGGCTTAGTGTTTTCTTATGTGCTCAATCATGTTTGGTTTTCCATATGAAAATAAAACTTCGATTTGATAGTTAATTAATCGACTATCAAATATTGGTCAAATATAACTCTGGATATATCTAGAAGAAACAAGGAACTATATGGTATAGTTGTCTTTGGTGATGTTATACTATATATATAAACTCATTTTGCTCTTCTAAGACAAATGATAAGGAAATCCGATCCAAATCGGTTAGGAGGTGCTCTTCGCTCTTTTGTATTGTCGTTTTATTTCCAAAAGAACCAAAGTTATGTTTGCCAAAATTCTATCAGTTGTTGGTTTGGAGAAACCGGGATCGGATAAGCACGAGTTATCTGAAAACCACTTCAGACTTCACATAAGTGTTCGAATTGAAGACATCTTGATGATGATGGAAATTGGAGATGGAGTTCTGTGAAGTGCAATGGCTACTTGCTACTAATCCTTATGATGATTTCAAAATGGATGTAGCAACGTAGTACCTTTAGTTTTTTCAGCCCTAGAACAACTTATATGGATGAATGCTGACATTGCATTGTCGCTTGGATGGCAGTGTTAAGCATGCCAAGTAGGATTTGCCAAAATGGTAAACATAGCCTTAAGCCTCACATATGGATATAACGAAAACATGGGAGATGTAGATGGGCTATGTGGTTCGCTACCATTACGTTATTATCATCACTTGTATCTAAATCAATATTTATGGATTATATATGTTGGTCCCTCGGAACGGTTTGTCAAAGTTGGTAGCTGGGGTGGTAATCATATTTAATACTATCCAAGAAGGGGTAGCTCTATTCTATGTTGGTAGAGATGCAAGTTTGCAGCCTCTGCACATTTTTTCTAAAGATATACTGTATGGAAGGTAGTCCCTTACCTTGTCAGTGTTGGATTCCATTTTCCAATACGTGCCTTACGGACTTAGTTGTATACCAAATACGCTGGAACATGAGATGCAAGCATTTCAGCGATGTTATGTGTTTATTTAAAATCCTAGTCACTATTATAATATCATTGGATTTTCTATTTGAAAGGGTTTGACTTTCGTATGGTAAAAACCCATTCGTGTTTATGTGCGGCATGGTCTAACGAGATACCTTTATTTCTGAAATGGTTTTAACAATCCATATGATTTAAGTTTCTCACACTTTTTGACCAGACTGATCCACATGTTATTTTCTTATAATACATGGATCAGACCCAAGTACTTTTTAGATTTAGCTTTGGGTGCTTTGGAGCTTTTTAAAAGACGAGCTGGATGCCTCTAAGATGTATTCACATATTTTTGTTTTTGCTATATTTTCTTTTTTGTATTTATCAGCAATTGTAAGGACATATTGTTACAACCATCCAAGCTGATGATAGTTTAGTCACTCTAAGTCTTGTATGGATATTAAAGATTTCTTTTTGTAAAGATTATTTAATATTATATATTCCTCTTTATGATGTAAGATTCTTTTCTATCTTTCCCTTTCTTTCACCCCAACAATCTGTCTTTCCGGCACTTGGATGCTCGACACATGAATACCGTGGATTTATTAATGTCAAGATTTGAGGGTCGAAAATGCCGATTAATATATTCGGTATCAGAGAGAAAGGTTAAGCAAGAACCTTGTTCTTGATAGGGTAAACTCATTAGAGATGGGGTAAGTGACACCCTAGAATGAGTTTGAGTATATAATATATAATTTATAAAAGCATGTATTTTCTAGTGCTAAAAAATGTTTCATATTGTGTTGATTGGTCTATTGAGTGAATTATGGATTCTGGTTGATGCGTCTGATCAACGTTATCGATTAGGATTCCTAAACACTTTAATAAGGCAAATCGATTTTGAAAATTGGTAAATGAATAATTATACCTAGGATTATATTTTATATATAAAAGTTTAATTTTCAAAATTGATATAGTTATTTTTATTATTATTTGTTAGGAAATGATGACATTTATTTATCATGATTTATTGACTGATTATTTATGCTTGGTCAGTTTATGGGTATTTCTTGTTTGTGTTAAAGTAAGTACGAATACCTTGTGAGCTCAATTTTATGATTTGACTATAAGGTATTCGTTAATAATCAAGTTCAAACAAGTTCACCTTGTTAAAATGGTTACCATAAAGAAAGAAAGATTTTATATGAAGAGGATTTTATAAATTGAGTTTATAAAATATGTTTTGTAAATGAAAAGGATTTTTAAGAATTTAAAACCCGGTGTCTTTAAAAAGATTTCAAATGATTTCTGGAAAAGTAATAAAAGTATTACTTATTTATAAGTACAAATATTTTGTAAAGAGAATTTTAAGTAAAGAACATTTTCTTTAGATAGTTCAAAGAACGAGTCTGGACTTATTTGTGGTGATCTGAATAATCTTCTAAGTGATGATCAGATATTTGCTTAGGAAACCGGTATAATGCACTTAGCAAATTATTTCTTCTATTGTTGTATGATCGAAATAAGATCGAATCTGAATGAACCCAAAGAAAGTTGGTAATATTTATATTTTGGAAATATAGACTATATTGTTTTGAAATGGGATTCGAAAAAAGAAGTATTTTAACTAGTTTGGGTGGCTCGAAAATGACTAAAAATAAAAAAGAGATCTGTTAGGATGGAAAGCATTTCGCTTAAATATTACCCTTTTTGGTAAGGGATTGTATGATACAATTTGGTAGGACACAGTTCCTTGGTATCATTTTGGTGTTACTCGATCTGTATGAGTATTTTTGATGGATTAAAGCATACAATTATTTCAAAGGTTTTGGAAAAAAAGCTGGGTATTTAGTTCTTAAGTTTATTTAAAGAAAAGGATTTAATATAAAAGGTATTTTGATAAAAGAATGTTTTAATGAATGAAATTTTTAATGGGTTAAAGATTAATAAAAAGTTTTAATAAACTTTGCTTTATTAAAACCGTGTCTTTTTTTAACATCTAAGTGTAAAAACTATTAGATGTTATTGGGCCGACCAATAAAACATCTTTACCTTAGAAGTGTTTAAGAAAAAGTAGACTCTAGGACGGAGATTGGATACCAACATCCTACTCTTCTTATCTACTTACCAGACCAGATAGGTAAAGAGGTTGAAGAGGTCGACTCGGTTTTAGGATTCAAATTTATTTTTGTCCTGCATCTGAATTTAAAAAGGATAAAATTAAATGAGATAGTGGTATATACTCTTAGGATGTAGTATAGTATTATAAATGTTTAAAACTTAAGTTGCATTTTCATGAAATATTTTCATAAATGATTTTGGAAGTAAAAAGAAATTGATATAAGTAATAACCAATAAGAATAAGTACGTAAGTTGAATGTAGATAATTTTTCCACATGGTTTTTGATCCAAGATCCGAGTATATGACTTTGAGGTGATTTACACTGGTCCAAATAAGGATTTATCAATCAGTTCTTATCGGGGAACACTTGGTGAGGGTTCTTGATATGGTGCTGAGATTTTCTATCATAGTATATGGATATGCATGGAGAACGGAGATTCCTAATCAAGGAGCCTGGTCAGAGTCCGCACTAGGGAAGTTGGGTGAGCAATATCAGTTTGGAAGTAAAACTTATGTATGTTGTAAGTGATCAAATCAGATATTGCGTAAGGATGATCTATATACATTGCACCGGCTTAAGTATATTTCCTTTAATGTTTTATGGTTTATGAGGAGTTCGGTAGATGACTCTTTGATTTGTCATCAGGTAGTTTAAATAATCGATTGAGTGATAACATATGGCAGTTGAGCATGAGGTATGCTCAGTAGAGTGTCTATCGTTTATATATGGTGAGAAGGTTGTATATTTGAACAAGCTCGAAGTTTGTTTGTTAGTCATTTAACATTTTGAGGAATTTTAAGTATTAGTATGGCTGGTTTTTGGGTTGTTTGTTTGTATTGAAATTTCGGGACTGAAATTCTTTTAAGGGTGAAAGAATGTAACGACCAGGAATTTTATCATTTTGAGTTGGGAACATTTAACTAATTTTAAATATTCAATTAATGGTTTTTAGTAGTCGAATAACCCTCTTTTAATTAATAATTAATGATGATAAACTCATTTTAGAAGTTTATTTACAAAAATAAATAGTTTGCTGAAAAATTAAGAGTGTGACCAAAAATCATTTTTTGGATTTTCGAATTTTTATCGAACGAAAATTGTCGCAACGTTGTTGCATTCATATGTCCTCTTTTGTAACATGCAATTATACATATAATAAATAATTTGATAAAGAAAAATGGATTAATAAAAGTAAGTGTAATTAAGGTGTTTAAAATAATAAATAATTAAGATAATAAAGTAATATAAGATGCTTTCTTCTTTAAGTGTAAAAGACATAAGCGAAAGTGGATGCGATGGCTTGGTACCATGGCATGATAAAGGGGTGTGTGTTTCAAAATATTAAGCTAAGAATGTTTGGTAATTAGCCACTTTTCATTTTCTATATAAAGAACACACTCGTTACTTTTTTCCACTTTTGTTTTCATTTCCATCTTTCATTTTCTTCCTTTTCATTTCCATGTCTTACTCCTTCTCCCTCCATTTTAAAAAAGAAACCATGTCACAACACTTCCTTTTCTTCTAAAAATTCTTATATAACCTTGTAGTAACATAGCAACCACCACCAAATTCTCGAAGTTGTAAACTTTTGTGACCATTCTTCACTTTGGCCTTGGGCCTTGAGCTATAAGGAGGAAGGACTTACGTAGGATTTAGGGGAGAAGGGGAGGTTTTGTTCTTTTGTTTTAGGTAGTGACTGTAACAATCCGCCTTTTCGATCCTTAGAAGTTGATACTAATACATCCACAATATTCACATGCCGAACATCCAAGTGCCAAAAAGACTGATTATTTGGATGAAAATAAGAAAAGACAGAACAAAATCTCACAATGTGGCGAGTAATCTATAATATATATCAATGAACTTTACAAAAATAAAACTTTGATATACATACATCAATGAGAACTATTATCTTATCATCAACCTCTGGACAGTTATAACAACATGTCCTTACAACTTCTGATAAAAACATACAAGAACAAATAGTGGAAGGGAAATATGGAAATATGTCTTGGAGGATCTGTAGGACTGGTTTCACCCTAGAGGGGGGGAGGTGAATAGGGTGAAACTAATGATTATAAAAATTTAATGCAGAAGTATATAGAATAATTGCAGCATTGATAATATCAGAGTAATAGCAACATAGATAATAGCATAACATAAAAAGAAGAAACAAACCAATACAGATTTACCCAGCTTCGGCAAAACCCTGCCTACGTGCTACTCCCAAGGTTTCTACTAGAAATTAAGTAGTCAGACGCTTACACATGTAAACTGACGACACCCGCTATCGACTAACCTAACTCTTGCTCAAAACCTGCCACAACTCAGCCACTGAGTTACGAATTCTCGAACTACACCACCGTAATTTGTCCTCTTGTCACATGACTAGAATTTACAATAGTTTAAAATAAAAATACAAATTAAAAACGACTTGAAAAACAAGAACCCTAATATAGAAATTAAGAGCCTAATTATAAAGGCCGGCCCAAAAACAAAATATAGTAAAAGAATGTCCCCTTTATCTCTATATTTCTTCGGCCTGGCCTTGTATCCTTTTCTTTGAAAAAAAAATGGTTGCGTTCTTCTCGTTCTTTCTTCGATCTAAAATTAGGGCTTTTTATAAATTGAAGACGCCGAAGATTGTTGGTCGATTACAATGGCTATTGCTTTGATTTGCTTCGGCAATCGACATACTTCGATTTGCACATGGTCGCTTCAATTCAACGAGTTCAGTATGAATTGGTATATGATTTTATGCTTTTGCTTTACTGGTTAATTTCCTTGAACTCGATGATTTTCATGTCGATGATGTAGATGGTTTATATAGGGATGAAAACCCTAAATTTATATTCGAATATATTTTGAATTCGTCTGTTAAAAATTTGGCTCGGCCATTGATTTTGTATTAATGCTTGTGACTTGTATAACTTGTTCAAATTCATATATTTTGTGATTACTTGATTATCACGGCTTTGATTTTGAACTTGCTCGATTCCTTGATTACCACGGCTTTGAATTATCTGACGATGTTGATTTATCTTAACATTGGCCGTGGTTGGCTTCGGCCATTTGAAATGATTTCTGGACTTTGATCGATTTAATGTATATATCTCTTTTTGAAATTGTTTGACTCACGGCTTCGACTTGATTTGAAACTGCTGTTACACTCGCTTATGCTGGTTCAACCTACTACAGTTTCATCGATATATATATATATATGCATATATACGCATATACGTATACATATATTTGTATTGCTCTGACAAATGTCTTAAACTTGTGCATGTTTCAATATGAGTTGTTCTGTATATTTAAGCATTTATTTTCCATTGACTCTGGCTTCACTATGCATGTATATATTCTTGTTATACTGTGATAATATTTGACATCGAATTGTTATGAATTGCTTCTCTTTACTGCTGACAATTCATTATTCATTGTCTTTTTGTGTGCTACCCTAGTGAACTTGTTCATTCGAGCTTGCTCTGGACAGTTGATGTGCACTACATGCATGTGTGTTCATATATGTATGTGTGTTCGAGTAGTTCATGTTGCCAGGTCCTTTTTTTTGTTCATTAGCTTGGTCTGATTCCATTGCTGTCTGGTTGCTCCTTTATTTCAATGAGTCTGATTGCACTTGAGTCATGATTAGACTTCATGCAGTCTTCACTTTTGTACCTGCACTTGTTGTCTGAAATGTTGAAATTACTGTGTTTATAGTTTGGGTTAACCAATTCATTGCACTGTGCAGTCAAGTAGTTTGCTTGTTCTTGTGAAACTGTCTTTGAGCTTTGTACACGTTGAATGTAAATTCTGCACTGTGTCTTCATTTGGCCTTGCTCATCGACTTGTATTTGCAAATGTACTGGTTTGCATTGAGCTCTGTCCACTGTTCCTAGAGTCTGCAGTGGTTTGTTGCTTCGAGGCAGATTATCTTGTTCATTGTGCGACTTCACTTTGTAAATATGAGCATGTTGAAGTGTTGAGTCATGTGTACACTAGTTAACCTCCTTTATGTGTTGTTCACTACTTTTTGTACTTATTCATTTTTGATTTTGGACTGGTCGAGTTATTTTAGTTGTCTTGACCATTTTATTGAACTTGTACATTTGGATAGCACCTGTGTTGAATCTAGCTTATAGCTCGAGTTTGACCTTGTGATTGTGTCATGACTTTATTTTATTGCAATTGAGTTGAACCCGACTTTTGATTGTATGATGAATCCAAAATAAATGATGATGAACAACCTAAATAACTGAGGCAAATAATATTTTCAAAAAATACATTTTATTTTACACTACAAAAATATTTCTTTTTCAATTTTATTGCATCACTATTTTTTTGCAGATAATTCAGATGCTGGATTCGATCTAGAATAGAGCTGAAGATAAATATGAGTGAATGAGTGGTATGTAGTGAGGTGCAAATGTATAGTGAGAAATTGTATTATAATGGAAGTTGTGTATATATATAGTGAGAGCGCAAATTTTTACTATTCAAAATTATAATAAAATATTTGTTTGAATAAAATATCTATATGAATTTAAATTTTGTGTTATTTATTTTATTCAGCAAATATTTATTAAATTATGTGAAAAATAAAATAGTACATTAACAAATACATTCAAATGAATATATATATATATATATATATATATATATATATACATGTTTATTATCATCAAACAAAAATCATATACTAGCATATTCAACAATCTCCTCCTTTTGATGATAACAAACATATATTTAAGATTTTGAATATGTTAAATGTATTTGAATATTCAATTTGCTCCTTCTATTTGAATGCTCCATCTTTACAACAAAGCTCCCCCTTCATATATGCATAAATAAAAATATGCAAATGAACCTTAGATGCAAGTACAAAATAAAAAATAAAATATTTGACTTTTATTTGTCAAAATCTTAACTTTTTTCTCCCCCTTTTGTTATCAGCAAAAGAGTAATAGTGTTATAAAAAATACAGATAAAGTGACAGACATTAACACAATATTAAAACTCAATTGCGTGTAAATATTAATTTTCAATAAAAAATCAAACAAAAATCATAAATACTCTGTTAGGTGCATATTCTACTTTAGAATGATAGGGATGATGTCATCGTATAAAACCATATAGTTGTGCCTATTTGTGGTATATTTATATCAGGAATTTAAATATCTACTAACCATGCATAACCATTAGGGCTTTTAAATGAGATTAGTAGTATTCCAAATTTTTATAAAAAAATGAATTCAAGTATCTTAAAACCATGCATAACCGTGAGGACTTTTAAATGGGATTAGAATTAACTTGTCTATTTAATTAATCAATTTTGATATGCTTTCCATACATGTATAACCATGAGGACTTTTAAATGAGCATGAAAGCACATAATCAAAAATTCCAAGTAATTCACCCATGCATAACCGTGAGGACTTTTAAATGAGAGTGAATACTTTAGATGTTTTTATTGCTAAAAATATAATAAAATGAAAAAAGAATGACTTCCCATTTAAAATACCACATATTGACATACTATATTGGATTTTGACGAGTGATGGTCGTTAGAAATATTGTAGCAATAGAGATGGTCATGGAATTTTTACCCATTAAAATTTATTATAAATCTTTTTTAAATTTCTAAAGAAATTTACTAAATATACTGTCTCAAGTTATAATATATGATTAATATTAACACTCATCACTTTTTCAATCACTATTTTATCTTTTCGATAATCAGTAGGGAGTCAGATTAGTTAATGTAGTCATTTAAGATCAAATCCAAAAATAATTATTTAAAATCAAATTTTCTAAAATAACTAATGTGAAACAAGGTCAACAAAAACTATTTTCTGGAAGGGTTTTTATAAGAAAAAATGTCAGCTATTTTGAAAATCATTTGAAATTAAAAATATGCAGATATTTTCTTTGAAAACAATGCAACTACTGAATGTCTCAACATAATATATGTTCCACCAGTAATTTTTCTATCAAATAGATTACCAGTGCAATCAACATATGAATTTCTTGTTGGCTCAAATTTGTCATTGGTTCAATTTCATAGACAAGACCATGAAGTGTGCAACAAAATATCTTAAAATCATTTTTAACAGCTTTTAAATGAAATTGAATTGAAGCCGTGCAAATAAACAAATAGTGATCATAGTGACAGATCCAGAAACGAATATATCCGCGTGTATCATGATAAATCATCAACCAATAAAACATCATTATTAATCCAAACAAATCTTCTTACCACCAACCACCCAAAATTTCAACTTAACCTTCTTATCACCAACCACCCAAATACAAACCTTTTGATAACATAATGGTTCTTAGCATGATCCAAGTAGTTGATTTTCACAGTTAAGGCATCATTTCCTTTTCAAAACAATTTGATCATATTTTCAAATATAAATAAAATTAATTCTTATTAGTATTATTTCACTTACTTATACATTAAAAATAAAAGTGTTCCATTTAATTTTTTTAAAGTCAAATTGTTGAATCACTAGTTTTGATTCATGACAAGACGATTCAGAAGCTAAAGAAAAATATACACTCATACATGACAAAAAGAAGACATCAGAGGATCAACTACAACTCTATGCCTAAGTAAATTATTATATGTGATTGAGTCTTAGAAATATGTTAAAATCAATCCTCAAGTTTTCTAACTTTTCATTTTTTCTTAAAAAGAGTTCATTGTGCAAAATATACACAGCCAGTCGACTGGATATGTATGCCCAGTCGACTGACTATGCATATGTACAACAGTATACTCTTTTTCAAAAAACAGTCAAACATTTTCAAATTTTCAAATTCAATCGACTGATCAAAATCAACCAGTCGACTGATCCGGCTTCAACTGTCAAAATTCTGAATGGACATCTTCTTCCACGAAGGGATGCACTGCATGAATAGATGTCTCTCTTGGCTGAAACTCTTCACTAAATGTTGCATCTCTCTGAAAACTATATATAGGAGTTATCAGTCACTTCATAATCACTAATTTTCTGATTCTAATTCTCTATATTCTCTCTTGTGATTATTCTAGTGCATTCATACTCTCCATTGCTTTGAATCTTTGAATTATATTACATATACTTTGATTCTTAGCAATATTCTTCCTTTCAAATCTTCACATACTCTTTATATTCTTGAGGAATTGATTATAGGAAGTTTTGTAATCTTAAAAGACAAATAAGTGTTATCAAGAACACATTGAGTCAACTACTTTTATATTTTGTTAAAGACCTGTTCTGCTGCTCAGGCAAGGGAAAGTCCTCTTCGACTGCTGAGGCCAAAATCATGTTCTGTTGCTCAGGTGTCCATTCTACTGCTCAAACCTATTCCTTCGGGTTAAGTGAGGGTATTATTAGTTAAAGCCAGAAGTTAATCTAGGACTGGACATAGAACGGGAGTTCAAACCAGTATAAAAATTTCTGGTGTGCTTACTCTTATTTACTTTACTGCTTTTAACTACTTCTGAATTTAGTTTAATATATATTCCATATCTATCAATCCATATAAACTTTCATTTGGTATCAGAGCAAGGTCATCGTATAACCGTTACACAGTTATCTGATATTTTGTAAATATGGAAAACAACACCAGGACTACCAACACTGTCACTAACAGTAGTTTTATTGAAGGTCAATCCACTGCACGACCTCCATTTTTCAATGGTTTAAATTATAATTATTGGTCTACTTATATGAGAAGTTATATGCAATCTAATAGCATTGAATCATGGAATATCACACAGAATGAATACACTCCTCCTACTGAAGAATATTTCACTTGGTCAAACACACAAAAATTAGATGCTACTGCCAATGCTAAAGCCATGAACATGTTATTTTGTGCACTAGATAGAAATGAATTTAATCATATTAGCATGTGTCAAACTGCTTATGAAATATGGAGAACGCTTAAAATCACTCATGAAGGAACTAACAAAGTCAAAAAAAGTAAAACCTCCATGCTCAAAAGTCAGTTTCAAAACTTTAGAATGAAACAAGATGAGTCTATAAATTAAATGTACTCTAGATTCCAAGACATATATCACTCATTGTTAGCACTAGGAGAAAAGTATACAGATTTTGATTTTGTATCAAAACTCTTTAACTCACTCACGGATGAATGGGAGAGAAAAGTTTTGGCCATCGAAGAAGCTAACGATATTTCTACCATAAAACCAGAGGAGTTGATAGGAAATCTAATGTCTTATGAAGTTAATTTACAGGCTAAAAGTGTACGGGCACAAGACAAAAAGAACATAGCTTTTCGGGCTGAAGAAGAAGAGAACTAAGATTCAGATGATGAGAATTTAGCATTCATTGCGAAAAATTTCAAGAAATTCTTAAAGTATCGAAAGAAAAACAAATTCAATGATAAACAGAATTTCTCAAAGCAAACCATCCGCATCAGCTTTAGAACGTTATAATTGTCACAAGAATGGACATATCCATAAAAACTGTCCAGAACTAAAGAAGAATTATTCCAACAAGGGCAGAAATGATAGGTACAAAAAGAAAGCATTCTCTGTCACATGGGACGACTCAGATTCCTCATCATCAGATAGTGATAGTGATAATGAAAATGAACAAGCAAATGTATGTTTCATAGCCAAGAAAAATGAGGTTAGTGATCTGACTTTTGATGATCTAATTGAAATCAATTCAGAACTTTTGAATACCTTAAAAAGTTTCAAAAGAAAATATAAAGAAGCTCGTGAAAATCAGAACAAAGCAGAATTCGAAAGAGATATGCTTATAGATGAGAAGAAAATACTAGAAGAAGAACTTGAAAAACTTCAAGAATCAGACTCTAATATTAATTCTCAACTTACTTTATTGAGTCAAGAAATTGAAACTCAAATAAAAAAGAATAATGTTCTTGTCTCTGAAAATCACGAGCTAGAAACAAAAGTAAAATTACTTGAACTAGACAATACTGTGCTAAAAAGTAAGTTAGAGAATATTACTAAAAATGTTTCTAACTTTAATAAAGGAAGAGAAAATTTGTCTAAAATTATTGAAAATTCTCAATCAGTATCAAGTAAAAAGGGGTTAGGCTATGTTAAGAAGTCTATAGCTCCATCTAGAATAAAAAATAAAAGGAGAATTGATTTCAAAACCACAATCACTGCATAAAATTCAAAAATGAAAAATTTAAAAATATGGATTCCTAAAACAAACAATAATTTGATTAGGAAGAAATATATAAACACCTTTTAAGAAATTGTTCATAAAAATAAAAATTACATTTTTAAATGGAATACCGAGCCCTCTTGGGTTTGGTTTCCTAAGATTTAACTCTTAGGACCCTATTAAAAAGTGGGTACGAATGTTATCTTATATTTTTGTAGGTCCCACTCAAGAAAAGAGAAAAATGGATACTCGACAGTGGTTGCTCAAAACATATGACGAGAGACAAAGATATGCTACCAAATATTACTTACTCAGGTGGAGGCTCCGTCACATTTGGAGACAATTCCAAAGGATATATCATCGGCAAAGGCGATGTGAGCAACAATGGTATTTCAAATTTACCTCTTATTTCAAATGTTTTACTTGTCAAAAATTTAAAACATAATTTACTTGGTATCAACTAATTGTGTGACAAAGGATTTAAAATCACTTTTTCTGAGAACAAATGTAGCATTTTTGATCAAAATCAAAATCTTATCTTTGAAGGAAATAGAGAAAGAAATATCTATGTTCTGAATATGAAAACAAATCATAATTCAGATATGTGTTTAATAGCCAAAGAAAATGATCCTTGGTTATGGCACAAACAATTCTGTTATATTAACTTCAAGACTATAAACAAACTCTTTAAAAATAACTTAGTAAAAGGTCTACCAAGAATGAATTTTAAAATTGATCATATTTGTGATGCATTTCAGTTAAGAAAGTTAACTAAGTCATCTTTTAAATCTAAAAAGGTCATTTCAACTCTACAACCACTTGAATTGCTACATATGGATTTATTTGGACCAACACAAGTACAATCCGTTAATCATAGTAGATATGTTTTTGTTATTGTTGATGATTTTTCTAGATATACTTGGACTATTTTTATGAAAAATAAAAGTGATACCTTTGATAATTTCAAAACATTTGTCAAAAGAATTCAAAATTTTAAAGGATTAAAAATCAAAAACATAAGAAGTGATCATGGAGGAGAATTTGAAAACTAAGTCTTTGAACATTTTTGTAAGAAAAAGGGAATATTCCATAATTTTTCGTTTCCTAGAACTCCACAGGAAATGGTGTTGTAGAATGCAAAAACGAACTTTGCAAGAATGTGCAAGGACTTTGTTAAATGGAAGTACATTACCAAAACATTTATGGACCGAAGCAGTTGCAACAGCTTGTTATGTTTTGAATCGTGTTTCTATTCGACCACGAACTAAGAATACTCCTTATGAACTTCTTAATGGACGAAAACCTAATATTTCTTATTTTAAAGTTTTCGGTTCAAAATGTTTTGTTTTAAACACAATAGACCAGCTTGGTAAATTCGATCCAAAATTCGATGAAGGAATCTTCTTAGGGTATTCAGATCGAAGCAAAGCTTATCGAATTTATAATAAAAGAACAAATATCATTGAAGAAACTCTTCATGTGTCCTTCGATGAGAATTTTAAACCAATCCCAAGTATAAGAGATGATGAAGATTTCCATGATAATATCACAAGTACATAAATTTCAAATTTTGAATATAATGAAAACATTGTTCACAATAACAATGAATTAAGATCTCCACCTAGAGTATTAAGAAATCATCCTTCTATTAATGTTATTGGAGAACTCAATTCATCTGTTAGAACAAGAAGTCAATTAAATCAAATGGGTCATTTAGCTTTTTTATCTAATATTGAACCTAAAAATATTAAAGAAGCATCTACTAATGAAAATTGGTTAATCGCTATGCAAGAAGAACTAAACCAATTCGAAAGAAATGACGTTTGAGATTTAGTTCCACTACCTAGTGATCAATCAGTTATTGGTACAAAATAGGTTTTCAAAAATAAAGTAGATGAACAAGGAAATATTACTAGAAATAAAGCTAGATTGGTTGCTCACGGTTATAATCAAGAAGAAGGAATTGACTATGAAGAAACGTTTGCTCCAGTTGCTAGACTAGAAGCAATACGAATCTTACTAGCTTTTGCATGTTTCCCTAACTTTAAATTATATCAAATGGATGTCAAAAGTACCTTTTTAAATGGTTTTATAAATGAAAATGTTTATGTTGAACAACCTCTGTTATTCATACACGAACGATTTCCAAACCATGTCTATAAGCTTAAAAAGCTTTATACGGTTTGAAACAAGCACCCCATGCTTGGTACGATCGTCTTAAAAAATATTTAATAGGTTCTGGTTTTGAAATTAGAAAGGTTGATCAAACTCTTTTTATTAAAAGAAATAAACAGGACTTTTTAATTATTCAAATATATGTTGATGATATAATTTTTGGATCTACAAATGAAAGACTTTGTCAAGAATTTTCTAAAATAATGACCAATGAATTTGAAATGTCACATATGAGTGAGTTAAATTATTTTCTTGGCTTACAAATAAAACAACTAGAAAATGGTATTTTTCTTAATCAAGAAAAATATTGTAACAATCTAATTAAACGATTTTGTATGGAAAATACTTCTACCAAACCAACTCCTATGAGTACAACCATACATCTTGATGAAGATGAAAATGGCAAAAGTATTGACCAAAAACTATATCAAAGTATGATTGGATCATTATTATATTTAACAGCTAGTAGACCTGACATTATGATGAGTGTTTGTTTATGTGCACGATTTCAAGCATATCCCAAAGATTCACATTTATGAGCAGTGAAACGCATTTTATGGTATCTTAATAAAACCAAGGACTTTGGACTATTCTATCCAAAGGAATGTCCTTTTGAATTAGTGTCTTATAGTGATGCTGATTTTTGGAGGAAGCTGAACAGATAGAAAAGGTACAAGTGGGACTTGTCACTTCATTGGACGGTCTCTTGTATCTTGGTTTAGTAAGAAACAAAACTGTGTTTCATTATCAACTTGTGAAGCAGAATATATATCTGCAGCTTTGACATGTGCTCAAGTAATCTATATGCAGCAAACACTTCAAGATTTTGGTTTTAATTTATCTAAATCAACAATTTTTTGTGATAACTTAAGTTTTATCGACCTATCTAAAAATCCAATTAATCACTCACGAACAAAACAAATTGACACACGTCATCATTTTCTTCGTGATAGCATTGAAAAGATGTAATAAATCTTGATTTCGTATCTTCTGAAAACCAATTGGCCGATATTTTTACTAAACCTTTAAATGAAAACACTTTTGTAAATTTGAGACGAGAACTAGGAATCATCTCGTTTAAAAATTTATAATTTTTTTTACATGAGCTAGGATTCGAACTCTGTACCTTCTGGTAAGTATGGATGTGTCTTTACCACTAGGCTACATAATGTTTCTTGTTTAAGCTCATAGCTCATTTTAGCTTACTCTTTTGAATGGTCCACATCTTCTTGTTTATTATCCTCAATTCTTTTATGGCTGCAATTGAATCTCTCTATATTTACTCTCTGCTATTATTTTGTTAACTGTCTTCTCTATTTATATTCATTCGTAAACTTTCTTACTTGATTAAAGAGATTTTTACTTCTATCAAAAACAGTAAAACATGATTTTCAATTTTGCATTATTTTTCTACACCATGGCTGGATCATCCTCAGACGAGCCTTCCTCTCATCACTCGTCTGAATATTCTTCAATCAATTTTGAATCTCCAAGTTCAAGATCTTCAAATCTTCCAACTCCAACTCTTGATCATATCCCAATATGTCCACCACAAAACCATCATACGGGATATACGCCAGAAAATAAATGCACGCGAAGAAACTTATTTCCAACTCCAATAACTAAAGAAAAGATAGATGACTTGCATCACTATCAGAGAGAAACACTTGAACTTCAACGTGAAATGTATTATAAACAAAAGAGTCATGGTAGGAGACTTAGTTTACTTGAACGATGTGCTGCAAAAATATGCGGTTCATCCCCCATCAACATGAACGCACATATTTACTCACCTCAACGCCCTCATATATCACCAAATTCATGGAACGTGGAGGAACAAGCAACTCACCGATTCAAAAAGAATGTTCTCCTATAGAACTATTTGTTGAAAATACAAAAATTGAACCAGGAGAAGAATCGAAAGACTCACACTCTCATCTCTAGTTTCTATGCTCATTATCTCTGTTTTAAAATTGCATCTATGTTCTTAAATAAAACTTGTATATCTTCATGAAAAATAATTCAAAAAATGTTCTGCAGTTTTTTACTTTCAGTCGGCTGAAATTAATATTCAGTCAACTGATTACAGGTATGGAAAACACTCGAGAAACTAGTCAGTCGACTGACCTAACACGATCAGTCGACTGGCTGTATAATTTTTTTTATTTTCATCAGTGTACCAGTCGTCTGTCTACAATATACCAGTCGACTGTCTATAATATACTAGTCGACTGGCTGTACAAAAATTCACTATATTCCCTGTTTTCTTCTCCCTCACTTTACCATTCTCAGTTTTTTACCCAAATCTATTTTGTCCAAAACCCCTAAAATCCCAATTAAACTCAAATTTTTCACTAAATACTCAATTAAATGGCTCCTACAAAGCGACAGAGGCAAAGCTCTTCTTCCGCTGATCCTACCGATGCCTAAATTGCACAATGTCTATATAATGATGTAGCAATAGCAAGATGGCATAAAATGAAAAATTCACGGATCTTTGAAGGTTCATTCATGGTATACAGCGATTTCGCGGCTTACGGATTGCAAGAACTTATGCGTAGATCCAGATTGGAATCTCTACTTGACTTGAATCTCAATTCTCACAAGATCAATCATCTCATGGTGAAGCTTTTTTATGCTAACTTAAAATCTTCCTCATCAACATCCATCAAATAGGGATGATTGTGTTTGGAGTTTAGTTTGTGGGCATCAAGTTTTCTTCTCCTTAGATCGAATGGCACACATACTTCAAACTCCAAATCAAGGAATTCCTCTAAATGATGTCGATTTTAATATTCGACAAAGAGATCAAGTTAGCCACATGTTTATGAGTGACAATATGACGGAACTCAAATCTATTCTTCTTCGACCAAAAGCAAGAATTCTTCATAAAGCATTCATGAGGAGTATCCTTCCACGAACCGGGTCTTATGAAGTTATCTACCCGAAAATTTTCAAAGCACTATATGCGGTATGGGGAGGAATTCAAGTAAATTGGCTACGGAGAATATTGGATGAATTGATCATCTTCAACAATGGTAATATGAGAACCATTTACTTCGGGGAATATAATGACATTACTTTTAAATGTGGGTACGCTGCAACCGGAATCCGAAACTTCCATTGGAATTATCAACATTCGCATGTTAAGTCTCATGAAACTACCGTCAGCTCCTCCAGCATTTTCCTCATATGAAGAATGGCAACGACAACCAGGCTATCCAATCATTCGAGAACGAACACCTCATCCCGAAGAAGACGAAGAAATTCGTCTTGCAAAATCGACTAGTGTACGAGAATCCATAGAGATCCTTTCTAGAAATCAACAAATATTCGGAACTCGTTTAAAGAAAGTTGATAAAAAAAATTAGACAAGGTCAAATGATTTTTCTCTATCCTATGGGATGCGATTTCATGTTCTTCATCCACAACTGCTTCTTCAGTAGCACATGGCAAGCGACCAGAGCCGAGATTCACATGGTCTACTTCCGAAGAACACACTGGAAGCGATACTAGCGGACCAAGTGGTAGTGGTCAAAACATATCAAGGCCTGCCAAGGAGCATATGTCTGAAGAGGATTTTGACTAGGATCATGATTAGTAAGCTTCTTTTTTAGTAAGATTTGATGAAATTTGCAATGTACTATGATACTCTATCTACTCTTGTGTACTATTAGTATGTTAAACTCTGTTTTCTCTATTTGTGTATTGTACACTAAAATTTATTTAACCTGCCTCCTTTTTGTCGATGACAAAGAGGGAGAAAAAGTATGTGCACTAACATATTTGATGCACGAAAACGATATCATACATTCAGAGGGAGAATTTTCTCTCTAAAATATATACAGGCTGTCATCAATCAAAAAGGGGGAGAATGTTGAATCACTAGTTTTGATTCATGACAAGACGGTTTAGAATCTAAAGAAAAATATGTACTCATACATGACAAAAAGAAGACATCAGAGGATCAACTACAACTCTACGCCTAAGTAAATTATTATATGTGATTGAGTCTTAGAAATATGTTAAAATCAATCCTCAAGTTTTCTAACTTTTCATTTTTTCTTAAAAAAGAGTTCATTGTGCAAAATATACACAGCCAGTCGACTGGCTATGCATGCCCAGTCGACTGACTGTGCATATGTACAATAGTATACTCTTTTTCAAAAAACGGTCAAACATTTTCAAATTTTCCAATTCAGTCGACTGATCAAAATCAACCAGTCAATTGATCCGGCTTCAACTGTCAAAATTCTAAATGGACATCTTCTTCCATGAAGGGATGCACTGCATGAATAGATGTCTCTCTTGGCTGAAACTCTTCACTAAGAGTTGCATCTCTTTGAAAACTATATATAGGAGTTATCACTCACTTCATAATCACTAATTTTCTGATTCTAATTCTCTATATTCTCTCTTGTGATTATTCTAGTGCATTCATACTCTCCATTGCTTTGATCTTTGAATTATATTACATATACTTTGATTCTTAGCAATATTCTTCCTTTCAAATCTTCACATACTCTTTATATTCTTGAGGAATTGATAATAGGAAGCTTTGTAATCTTAAAAGACAAATCTGTGTTATCAAGAACACATTGAGTCAACTACTTTTATATTTTGTTAAAGACCTGTTCTGCTGCTCAGGCAAGGGAAATCCTCTTCGGCTATTGAGGCAAAAATCCTGTTCTGTTGCTTAGGTGTCTGGTCAGCTGCTCAGACCTATTCCTCCGGGTTAAGTGAGGGTATTGTTAGTTAAAGCCAGAAGTTAATCTGGGACTGGACGTAGAACGGGAGTTCAAACCAGTATAAAAATTTCTGGTGTGCCTTACTCTTATTTACTTTACTGCTTTTACCTACTTCTGAATTTATTTTAATATATATTCCATATCTATTGATCCATATAAACTTTCACAAATAAGTGTATTACACCCTTTTACAACTTATAGCTCTAAAAAAAAGTCAAAAATACGAAAAACGGATTTCGGTCGCATTTTCTATTTTTCATCGAACTGCCTATTTTAATAAACAAAATTAAAAAAAGAATTTTCTAATATTAGTTATAAAACAAAAGGAGGGTTATTTAACTATTATAACTATTTATTGAATATTTGAGATAAATTAAATATTCACAAATCAAAATGATAAAATTCTGGGTCGTTATAGTGACAAGAAGTGGTAGAAATTAAAGTGAGATTTCTAACTTTAAAAATTGGTTTTAAAATCGACAAAATGTTGTAATAATTAGTGTTGTGTGTGCATACTTGTGATGTGCATTTACTATTGTTTGTTGTTGATTCTTGTTTGAAAGTGGATGACATGAATAACTATTATGTTATAGGGGACAAAAGCAATGAATGGTAGTCGAAGTGTCTTCGTAGCGAATAGATCGCTACGGAAGCACTTCGTGGAATACAATTGTGTAGAATATATGTATGTGAAATGTTTCTATGCTATGGTTTAGTAATGTTGAATGTAACTTGAAAAGTTAAACTCTTTTGTGAATATAAACAAATGGTAGCTTGTTTATGTACCATAGCAGTCGCAAAGCTTCTTTCTAAATTTGAAAAGTTATGGTTTTAAATGACTTCAACTTTTGGATATTTTGAATTAAATGTTTTTCATATTTAAAGCGGTTTAAAATATAGAAAGAAAATGGAGTTTAAAAGCTATTTGATTTACAAAACAAAGTAGTAAAATTACGGGTCCATATAACGACAGTCGCTCTGGATGCACTTTGAACACTCGAGATTTTAGTAAAGTAAAAGAGGTTATCTACTGAGATATTTTTGAAAGGTCTTTGCAGATGTGTTTATAAAGGTTATATAAGTATTTTATAAGAAGATTGAGGTTTTAAAAATAATTTTGAACAAGTGGTTTATTTTAAGAAAATTCCTTTATTTTTTCTAAAGTTGAATTCTTTTTAAAGTGATGGCTTTTAAGTTATGTTTCAAATGGAAGTTTAAACTTGGTCTACAGTGTTTTAAAGGGGACTTGAATTTTATATAAGTATTTTAAGTGATAATTTGATTTAATAAACAAGTGGTATTTCTATAAAAGGGAATTTTGGCTTCCAAATCAAATATGTTTTTAAACAAAGTTTTCAAGTAGAAGTTTTAAACTTTGTTTAAAGAAGTTCTTAAAAGTATTTTTAAAAAGAGGAAGGAATCATGGATTACAATACCATTATTGTAATAAATGCTTCACAGAAAAGAAAATAGATTATGGATTATAACATTTCTATTATAGTATAAAGTTTCAAGAAATTTGAAAAGAAGTTTTATTTTGTAATAATTTATTTATAATAAATAGTATACGGAATTTACGAATTTGGTTGCTTACGGTAATTTGGTAATCCTATACAATACTAAAAGCCGATGAGTAGATTGATCCTCTATTTGTCAGATCCAGAATCAGAATGTTTAGGTAATACTAGGAGCAACAAGTGCTCTGACTTACCTAGTTTCATTTCTGGACGAGGGATAAAGTAAGTCGAAATATTGGAAACGCCAGAAGTGTAGGAGATTTGATTTCCATAAATGATCTTTATAATTTATGATGGTACGGAAAGTATTTTTTTCATACTAAACACCAAATTCCAAGGTATAGAAATTCATCCCTATCTTGAGAACTACAAATGTATGTCGAGGCCAGGTTAGTTCTCTAAATTGTCTGATTTCATTATTAGTTGAGGGATTGTATTATTTGAAATCGAAAAATGGTGGTAAGTATATTTGGTCTAATTTCCATACGATCTATTTACTTACACCGAAAAGAAAAGCGGTTTGGGTTTATAGTAAACATTGTTTTTATACAACAGTTTTTTTTTACCCAATTTAACATGTTTTGGAAAATATGAAATCTTCCTTAAGATTTAAGAATATATTTATACCGTTGAGATAAGTATATGAATACAATTTTTTAAGTGTTAAAAGAGTAGTATTTTGTGAATATACCTATACTATTGAAATAATTATATGGATATTTTTCCATGCATTGAAAAAGTATAAATGAAAAATAAATGAGCAGTAAACTTATGTATATCTTTTGTAAAAAGGTATTTGATCCAAGGGTTTACAAAGTGATTTTAATGAAGGGATTAATTAAAGTAGCTTAATGGTTACTTATGTGCTCAATCATGCTTGGATTTCCATATGAAAATAAATTTCCGATTTGATTGATATGTTTATTTGATAGTTAAATAACTGCAACAACCCAGGATTTCACAATTATTTAATTATCGTCAAATGACGATTAGATTGGCTTGTTAATTGCTAACTGAGTTATAATCAGTTGAAATTCTTTTGAAAATTTGTTATGTGTCGTTGAGCTTTACAAATTCGAATCTCGGCCCATTTATAATTGGAGCCGTATTATTTCAAGCTATTACCCGTTCCCCCCTTTACCCTTTCATTGGTAGACCCTAGCATACGGAAAAACAAATATGACGGCCTCAAAAATTTTCTTTGTTCGATCAAAAATGAGGGCTTTCGCTCCTTCGTCCCAAATTAGGTATTGATTTGAGGCGCCGACTCCATCTGCTCGATTACAACTCGATTTCTTGCTCTATCGATTGCTCGTCTCTGAGAAGCTTCGGTCACTTGATTCAAGCTCGTCTTCGCTTCGATCTAGTTTGCTTGCCGATCGCTTGTCGTGCTCGTCGAATCAAAGGTGAGTAATTCTATTTACTCACATCTAGTTCGTTCTTAGTATGGTGCTTCTGCAATTCGTTTTTGATTCGATATTGTTTTATCTCGGCCATTTGTTTTCGTTCGATGTTGGTAGCCGATGGTTCTATGTGAATTTCTACTGTGCTTTTGTCGTTCGACTTTGTTTTGGTGTCGATGATTTCTTTATCTCGGCCATTCGATTTTGTTGATGTTGATGATTTCTAACTTGTTCGTATCGAATTAGTTCGTCTACTTGATTGACATGGGTTTGATCGATTTCGTGGCCACACGGCTTGACTCGATTTGATGATGTATTCTCTGACTTTTGAATACACCGCTTTGGGTTTTTTTTACATTTGAACTTGACAGTGTTTGTGTGATGATTTTTAAGATATATCCGTCTTTGTTCGAAACTGCTGTACCATGTTTTTACTTGCACGATTTTGTCTCACTGCCGTGTTTGTGTTGCACTTGTACTTGTTGACGGTGAATTCGTTTATACTACCTCTAGTTCGCTGCATAGCTTTGAGTCTTTTTACTTAAGTTCTGATCACTTCCAGTTTGGTGCTTAAGTATATGCATATCCACTACTTCGTACATGCTTCAAAGACTAGTATAGATGTAATTCTATCCATTGTGTACATAGTTATGTGATCTGGTTTCATAATGTATCTTTGCATTGTTTTCAAATTGTAGTTTTTTGCTGTGTCATTTGTTTTACTTGAGCTTGAGTTTTGTTGCACCTAGTTACTTGATTGGTTTGATGCCCAGTGTCATCACCTCTGATCGGTTACATTTCGCCATACTTTAGTTTGGCCTTTGGTGTACCAGGTCATGCGAACCTCTGTGCTTGCTTATTCCCGTTTCTTTGAATTCTCTGTTGCTTCTGACTTGATGTCTCGATAGCATTTTGGCAATGGTTAGACTTGATATAGTCTGCACTGTTTTGTATTGCATGACTATAAGCATTTTACATTGCTTGATTCTGTGGTCTGGTATCACTTCATGTTACCTTGATTACACTATCTTCATTTAGAAACTGTTGTATTCATAGCATTTGGTTGTTGTAGTTTGCATCTGTGTCGAATTGGCTATGGCCATTGCAGTGTTGAGTTTGAATTGTACTGTCTAATTTAACTCACTGATGCATACATGTTGACTTCGTTTATTTTCCACTGAGGGTTATTGATGCATCCAGATGTGCATTCGTAGATGAAATACTTGTCGACTTTGCATGCTGCCGGTTGACATGTATGGACTGTTTAGTCTTTCTTGTTTTGAGTTTCACTGCCTGGTTGTGATACCACTTCCTTTGTGCACTTTACCATACTTCATTGAGTTGCTTTGCAGTTGTGTCGAGTCATGATAGTTGCGACTTGACCTTTGCATTTTGCTTGTTTTTCGAGTTACACTTAAGTTGAATCCGGTAATTCGGGTTTGACCTTGTGCCCGTTTGTGTACATCATCACTGTAGCGGCAAGGCAGTGCACGCAAGCGTGTATTACAGCCACACGGTATTGAGCTTTTGTGTACATCATCACTGTAGTGGCAAGGCAGTGCACGCAAGCGTGTACTGCAGCCACGCGTTATGGTTTTATGATATTCTATTTTGTTTGATCTATTGATCTTTTGAATATTCCATATGCTGTAGTGAGAGGCAGTGCATGCGTGCGTGTACTGCAGCCCTACCCGAATTGACATTTTAATTGATATTTCAATATGTTTTGGATTTGTATTTTGATTGGTTAATTTGATGATTTTGTTGTTGTCTAATTATCAATTTGATAATTAGATTATGAGTTTCTAATTATTTACTTAATAATTAGATTTTGTCGTTAATTGCCGTTTAGGCAATTCTGTTGTTTTCTAAATTATCTTTATTGATAATCTTTTTCATTTACCTTCGTTGATAATTTGGATTTTGTTGATTTGTTGTTTAACACTGTTACGTGTTATATTTATCGTTATCCGATTTCTTTATTTAAGGATCGGATAGACGAGATTTATTGTGACTGTCGTCTATTTGTTACTTAACTATTATTGCTTCCGTGCACTAATAACTGAGTTTAAATTAGAATGATCCGTGTATTATTTTCTTTTGAATTTAATACTCGGATCAGACCGAGTTATTACAGGTTGTAGATATCCTGCTTTGGATTGCTGCTAGAGCTAAGAAGTCTTTTCTTATCTTTTGGAGTAGTTGCTGTCATTTTTAGTAGTCAGTATATTTATATAGGTTGTTATGTATTCATGTATGTTAATCACGATAATGTACTTGTGTATATAACTTCCTGAGTCGGCAGTTGTAGTTGTATCATATGTACTGTATCACATGTATTATAACTGACATCAGTTATTATATATATAAGACTTTTGTTTTATCTGTGTTCCTCATTTATATTTTCTGTGTTATAATTATATTTATTGTCCTAAACTCTTATGAACCATCGTAGTTCGTTTTATACTGGAATTGGGTATGTCGATGGGAGTAAATAAATAAGAGATGAAAAATAAAAATATATACCACTCCTATCGAAATAACCAATACTAGTGTAAGGCCTAACTACGGATGGCCGCTTCTATCCAGCCTTATTCTTCGTGATAACAGACAGTATTTCCTTTAGTACCCTTTGTTATTGTGAGCATAGAGGTGGGGCGTTGCAGTTGGTATCAGAGCTTGGGGTTTATGGACATAATATAAAACATAAAATAGATGGAACATGTGTTACAACTATTTGTCGATGTTTAATTGTGCTTTGAGTCAAAACTAAAGTTTTGAAATTATGATTAAATTTTTAAATATCTTTATTTAAAAATAAAAGTGAAAACTGTGTTCTGATGATTAAGTTATTTGTGTTGGTTTATCAGAGTGCGCAGCGGAAACAGTGAGACTGTCTTCGCTGAGTACAGCTGATAAATATTTTGATTTAAAAATCAAAATATGAAGTTGAAATAGATTTCATTTTTTGTTTACATAGATGTGTTTAATTTGTTTTCTTTGAAAATTTCGAATCCGATTTGAGGATCCGAAGTGATTGCAGTTATGTGATTTTGTTGAGATTTTTGCTGTTTTGAATTATCTTCGTTGAAGATATATTTGAATGATTTCTTTGTTCATTTCGTAGTATACGTGCAAATTTGAGTTGCACGTTACTGCATTAATTTTACGTTGAACCGGTGTTTGGTTTTAAAACGTATTCTGTTGCCGTTATTTTTATAACGAGGTTTTCACACTAGTGCTAAGTTTTTGAAGCACGGTGTTTTGTTGACCATTTTAATGAATAAAAATTCACTAATATTATATTTTGATGCAAATTATTTTGATGAGACTTTGACATATGAATATTACTGTCGCTTTGGCTTCAGTAACCGTCAAGTTTTAAAGTGGATTTTCAAGCGGTTATTCCGCAATGCTGATTTTGTTGTCCGTTTTTAAGGTATTTTGAGAAGTGCAATTTCCTTTTCGAAGTTGCTACTGATGTTGCTATTTTAATCACGTGTTTTAAAAAAATTGTTTTCAAATTTTTTACAGTTTACGCTTTCAACAGAATGAGAAAGCGATTTAAACGTTTCAGCAAAATCGAGGACTATGACCCCTTTCTTTTACCGATTCGCTTAATTCCGGACTTGTTCGTTTGAGAATGTAAATTATTACCTTTATAAAATAAATGAAATTGTTTTCAAAAGTTTTGCAGTTTGCGCTTTCAATAGAATGAGGAAGCGATTTAAACGTTTCAGCAAAATCGAGGACTATGACCCCTTTCTTTTACTGATTCGCTTAATTTCGAACTTGTCCGTTTGAGAATGTGAAATGTTATTTTTTGAATACACAATTTTGCACTTTCAAGGAAACGATGAAGAAAATTAAACGATTTAGTAAAACTCGTGGTTATGGAACATGTGCGTTTGCTATTTTGGTTAATTCCGAACTCGTTAATTGAAATATTTGCTGTTTGATGATTCTGATGATTTTATTTGGCTTTTGAGCCACTCTGATGGACCTTCGGGTCATTTGCTGGACCTTCGGGTCATATGATGGACCTTCGGGTCATTTGTTGGGCTTTCGGGCCACTCTGCAGACCTTCGGGTCAAATACCAGTACTAGACCTTCGGGTCACTCTTCGGACCTTCGGGTCATCTGATGGGCGCCAAAATTATGTTGATAGTACTTGATAGGCTTCGGCCATTTGTTGATGCACGTGCGGCATAGATTAAAAAACTCGCCATCTGATGTGATCGATCCAACCTTTTATGTTGATTTTCTAGATTATCTTAATTGATTTCTAGATATTTGTTGTTCCAATTATCTACAGGTAATTAGATATTTGTTGATATGAGTTCTAATTATCCTTTTGATAATTAGATATTTATTGATTCTGATTATCGTTTTTGATAATTAGATATTTGTTGATTCTGATTATCGTTTTTGATAATTAGATATTTGTTGATTTTGAATATCATTTGTGATAATTAAATATTTGTTGATTTGAGATTTGATTATCGTTTGTGATAATTAAATATTTGTTGATTTGAGATTTGATTATCGTTTTTGATAATTAAATATTTGTTGATTTGAGAGTTGATTATCGTTTGTGATAATTGGATATTTGCTGATTCTGATTATCGTTTTTGATAATTAGATATTTGTTGATTTTGATTATCGTTTGTGATAATTAAATATTTGTTGATTTGAGATATGATTATCGTTTTTGATAATTAAATATTTGTTGATTTGAGATTTGATTATCGTTTGTGATAATTAGATATTTGTTGATTCTGATTATCGTTTTTGATAATTAGATATTTGTTGATTTTGATTATCGTTTGTGATAATAAATATTTGTCGATTTGAGATTTGACTATCGTTTGTGATAATTAAATATTTGTTGATTTGAGATTTGATTATCGTTTGTGATAATTAAATATTCGTTGATTTGAGATTTGATTATCGTTTTTGATAATTGAATACTTGCTGATTTGAGATTCTGATTATCGTTTTTGATAATTAGATATTTGTTGATTCTGATTATCGTTTTTGATAATTAGATATTTGTTGATTTTGATTATCGTTTGTGATAATTAAATATTTTTTGATTTGAGATTTGATTATCGTTTGTGATAATTAGATATTTGTTGATTCTGATTATCGTTTTTGATAATTAGATATATGTTGATTTTGATTATCGTTTGTGATAATTAAATATTTGTTGATTTGAGATTTGATTATCGTTTTTGATAATTTAATATTTGTTGATTTGATATTTGATTATCGTTTGTGATAATTAGATATTTGTTGATTCTGATTACCGTTTTTGATAATTAGATATTTGTTGATTTTGATTATCGTTTGTGATAATTAAATATTTGTTGATTTGAGATTTGATTATCGTTTGTGATAATTAAATATTTGTTGATTTGAGATTTGATTATCGTTTGTGATAATTAAATATTCGTTGATTTGAGATTTGATTATCGTTTTTAATAATTGAATACTTGTTGATTTGAGATTCTGATTGTCGTTTTTGATAATCAGATATTTGTTGATTCTGATTATCGTTTTTGATAATTAGATATTTATTGATTTTGATTATCATTTGTGATAATTAAATATTTGTTGATTTGAGATTTGATAATCGTTTGTGATAATTAGATATTTGTTGATTCTGATTATTGATGCAGCTCAGGGGATAAGTCGTACACGACTTAAGGAGGAAGGCTCAAGTCGTTCACGAGTTAAGGAAGTTTTGTTTTTAAGTCTTAAGTCGCACGAAGCTTCGGTTTTAGGTCGGCAACGACCTAAGGACTTAAGTCTTAAGTCGTGCACGAGTCAACCAGGGGAGGACGGTCTTAAGTCGCAGGAAGCTTCGGTTTTAGGTCGGCAACGACCTAAAGACTTAGGTCGGCAACAACCTAAGGAAATGTGGCTGAAGGAAGAGGCAACACTTGACGCTGCTGATTTGAGTCGCTCCATATGTCGTAAGTCGGCATGTAGTTGAGTCGGCCGAAGGTGATGAGTCTGTATTTCTTTGAGTCGTGTTGTATTTAGGTCGTCACCGACCTATGTGTTGTGTTGTAATATGGGTGAGGTAGTATTGCTAAGTCGCTGACGACTCAAGGTGAGTCGTGAGTCATGTTGTTTTAAGTCGTTATTTTCTTAAGTCGGTTGTGCTTTAGGTCATACCTAGTTAGGTCGTCCGTGTATTGTAAGTCGTAAGTTGTGTACAAATAGTTGTCGTTGAGTCATATGTAGTGTTATGTGAGTCAGTTAGGTCGGCAACGACTTAAGAGGAGTAAGTCGGCAACGACTTAAGGGTCAGATTGTGAAATGCTATAAATAGGGAGTGTGTTGTACATTTCAAGGTAGTTGATTTTTGAATAAAATTCTTGTTTGATTACTGTGTGCTTTCATCCTAAATTGGTAGTTGAGTGTAATCTCCTATCTCCACTTTCGGTTATTCGAGTGCGCTCGAATCAACGATTGTTGAAGCCGATTCGCGTAATCAAGTGCGCTTGATCAACGCTTGAAGAATTGAAGATCTTCTTTTACGATATCGTGCGCGATCAACGTGACGAGGATAGCTAGAATTCGGTATCTTCGGATCAACGAATTTGGGCATTTTGGTATTCATCAATCCACCAATTGCTACATTCATCGATCTATATCGTTTTGTTAATTATCCGCTGCGTCAGTTTTTGGTATCAGAGCGTGACTTAGCCAATCATAGCTAAAACGAGTCTTGGAGCCAAGGAGTTTGAAGTTTGGAGTTCATCGTGTTCATCTTGAAGTTGCAACAAGTTAGAAGCTTTCGATCCTTTTCATTTTGGATCAAATTTGGAAAGGTGTTTGAATTTAAGCCGAGAGTTTGAAGAGTCGGCCGTGTATACTTGTGAGAAGTAGCCGAGCCTAGGTGAAGTTTGTTTTGAAGTTTGATTTGTATAAGATTTTTGAAGTATTAGTTGAAGTGTTGTGAAGTTCAACCATGCCACCAAGGAGAGCTAATCGTCATCAGAATGTTGAAGCGTTGTATAGAAGAGAAGAAGCCGAACAAATGGAACAACGCATTAATGAGAAATTTTATGAAGGCATTGGAAAGTTAGAGAAGTTGATGAATGATTTGAATCAAAATCAAAGGAGGAGATCACCAATCTCGAACCATGGAGGAAACAGAGTTTCGCCATCGGTTACGGAAGCGAGGAGGGTATCACCGCAATCTTTTAGAGAAAGAAGAGAAACATCAATTTCATCAAGGAGAGATCACCATGACTATGGACATGAAGAGAGGAAAACTCCACGAGAGTTTGAAAATGAGCCATATAGAGATGAAGAGAGACATAGTAGAAGAGACATGCGTGATCCAAGGGATGTTGATGGTCGAGATCGGTATAGACGTACGTTTGATTTTGATGAAGAAGGTGATAGATCTAGCATTCATAATCGAGATCGAGACCAAATTCGAAATTCATATCGGGATGTAGAGGATGATCGACGATGGGAATCGGGGTTGAAGATGGAATTTCCTGAATTTAAAGGGGGAATGGTAGCTGAAGAATTTCTTGATTGGTTGTCTAACGTTGAAGAGATCTTTGATTTCAAGGAGGTACCTAAGCATGGAAGAGTGAAGTTGGTTGCTACTAGGTTGAGGGGGAGAGCTTTGGCGTGGTGGCAGCAAACTAAACTTACGAGAGAAAGAATGGGGAAGTCAAAGGTTGAGTCTTGGGATAAGATGAAGAAGCTGATGAAAGCTACATTTTTACCTTACAATTATCAATCACTTATGTACCAGAGGTTGCAGAATCTGAGGCAAGGGACGAAGTTAGTTAATGATTATGCAGATGAATTTTACCAACTCATTGCCAGGAATGATATTATGGAGACGGAGGAACAGCTGACTGCTAGATTTGTGGGAGGGTTGAGGATATAGATCCAGGATATGGTGAATATGTTTGATCCAAGATCTGTAGCAGAAGCACATCAGAAAGCGTTGGCTTGGGAGAAGCAGGGAAGGCGTGGAGGTGGTGTGTTTACTAATTCCAACAATCAAGTGAAGGGAGTTAGTGGACGCTCTAATGTTCCTAAATCTATCAGTAAACCAGTTGTGAATGAAGTTGCGAAGACGAAGGTCAACAACAGTTTCAAGTGTTACAATTGTCAGGAAGTGGGTCACAAGAGTAATGAATGTCCGAAGCCGAGGAAATGAACTATGATTGCTGAAGTTGAAGGTGAGGATGTTGGTGAAGGTTATCCCAGTCTAGTTGAGGAGGAAGAACATGATGTTGCGTCAGGAGATGAAGGATGTAATCTAATGATGAGGAGGTCTTGTTTAATACCGAAGCAGGAAGAAGAAGCTAGTTGGTTGAGGAGTAACATCTTTCAGTCAACATGCACTATTCTGGGAAAGGTTTGTAAGTTTGTGATCGATGCAGGAAGTTGTGACAACATTCTTTCTACTGAAGCCATGAGAAAGTTGAAGCTGAAAACGGAGAAGCATCCAAATCCTTACAAGTTAGCGTCGTTGAGAAAAGGAGGAGAAGTGAAGGTGGACAGGCGAGTTCGAGTTCCATTTTCTATTGGGAAGAAGTATAAAGACGAGATTTGGTGTGATGTTGTGGAAATGGATGTTTGTCATTTACTTTTGGGAAGACCATGGCAATATGATCGAGCAGTGCAGCATGACGGTTGGACCAATAGCTACAGCTTTATGTTTGAAGGTGTTAAGATCATTTTGGTTCCAAAGAAGAGACAACAAGAAGAAAGCAAGTCAGAGGAGATTGAGGAGCTCAAGACTTTGTTAACCTTGAAGGAATTTATCGAAGAAGTAGAAGAGAGTCCAGAGGTGTTTTTGTTGATTGGGCGTGAAGCTACTGAATCTATAGAAGTTCCAGAGGAAGTCAAGCCGGTATTGGAAGAATTCAGAGATGTGTTTCCTGAGGAGTTACCAACGGAGTTACCACCGTTGAGGGATATTCAGCATCAGATTGATCTTGTGCCAGGGGTAGTATTACCACACAAGCCACATTACAGAATGAGTCCTACGGAGCATGAGGAACTAAGGAGGCAGGTGGAGGAATTACTAGAACAGGGACGTGTTCAGGAGAGCTTGAGTCCTTGTGCAGTACCAGCTTTATTGGTGCCAAAGAAGGATGGTTCGTGGAGAATGTGTACGGACAGTCGGGCTCTAAACAAGATCATTGTGAGATACAGATTTCCTATGCCGAGGTTTGATGATTTGATAGATCAGTTGAGTGGAGCTGTTGTGTTTTCAAAGATTGACTTGAAGAGTGGATACCATCAAATTCGTATTAGACCGGGTGATGAATGGAAGACTGCTTTCAAAACCAGGGAAGGTTTATACGAATGGTTGGTTATGCCGTTTGGTTTATCGAATGCACTGAGTACTTTTATGAGAGTGATGAACCAGATTTTCAGACCATACATTGGGAAGTTTGTGGTAGTTTACTTTGATGATATTTTGATCTACAGTGGAAGCATGGAAAAACATGTCCAGCATTTGCGTGAAGTACTGTTGATTCTACGACAGGAGAAATTTTATGTTGCAACGAAGAAGTGCGTGTTAATGACGGATAGTGTTTTGTTTCTAGGATATGTTCCATCGAAGGAAGGAATTCAAGTGGATGAAAGTAAAGTAGAAGCTGTCTGGAGTTGGCCACAGTCAAAGACAATTACTGAAGTAAGGAGTTTTCATGGATTGGTATCTTTCTATCGAAGATTCATTCACATTTTAGTAGTGTGATGGTGCCTGTAACTGATTGCATGAAAGGAAAGAAGTTTGAGTGGTCAGAGGAAGCAGGGGTTGCTTTTGAGAAAATCAAGACCCTATTGACGACAGCACCAATTCTAGTTTTACCGGATTTTCAGTTATTGTTTGAATTACATACTGATGCGTCGAAGGTTGGGGTTGGTGGAGTTTTGAGTCAGAAAGGAAGACCGGTTGCTTATTTCAGTGAGAAATTGTTTGGAGCTAAGTTGAGATATAACACTTATGACGTTGAATTTTATGCAATTGTTCAAGCTGTGAAGCACTGGAGACACTATCTGTTCCCTAAGGAGTTTGTTCTCTATAATGATCATGAAGCTTTGAAGCATTTGCAGGGGCAGGATAAGATTTCAGCAAGGCATGCATCGTGGATTGCCTATTTGCAGCAGTTTACTTTTGTTGTGAAGCACAAATCCGGGGTAACGAATCGTGTAGCAGATGCATTGAGCAGAAGGAATCACTTGTTGACTACAATGAAGGTTGAGGTGACAGGGTTTGAACTATTGCCAGAATTGATTGAAGAAGATCCTTACTTTAAGAAATTTGTTGAGTAAGTCAAGGAGGGAAGTTCTGATGAATTTGTGTTGATTGATGATTTCTTATTTAAAGGGAGTCAATTGTGTGTATCGGATTGTAGCTTGCAAATGAAGATAATAAAGGAGCTACATGAAGAAGGCCATGTGGGTAGAGATCGAACATTGCAGTTGATTTCTCAATCGTATTATTGGCCGTCGATGAGAAGGGAAGTTGAAAGGTTTGTGCGTAGATGTCATGTTTGTCAGGTTTCGAAAGGGACAACTACAAATGCAGGATTATATATGCCATTACCTGTTCCTACAAAACCATGGATGGACGTTAGTATGGATTTCGTATTGGGTTTGCCGAGGACGCAAAGGGGAAATGACTCGATATATGTCGTGGTGGATCGTTTCTCGAAGATGGTACATTTTATTGCTTGTAAGAAGACGGTGGATGTTGTTCATGTTGCTCAGTTATTTTTCAAGGAGATCTATCGACTTCATGGATTGCCAGAATCTATTGTGTCGGATAGGGATACTCGTTTCCTGAGTCACTTTTGGTTAAGTTTGTGGAGGATGGTTGGAACGAAGTTAAACTTTAGCAGCGCTTATCATCCGCAAACAGATGGACAGACAGAAGTTGTCAACAGATCGTTGGGAAATTTGTTACGATGTCTTGTGAAGGACAATCTAAAGAGTTGGGACATGAAGTTATGCCAAGCAGAGTTTGCTCATAATCATGCAGTGAATCGTAGTACGGGATTCAGTCCATTTCAGATCGTATATTCAAATTTACCAAGGGGACCGTTGGACTTAACGGTAGTAGCACAACCAAAAGGGACGGTTAAACGAGCTGTAGATTTTGTTGATGGTTTGATGGAATGTCATAAAATCGTTCAGGAACGATTAGAGAAGTCAAACGAGAAGCATAAGCGAACTGCAGATTTGAAGCGACGAAATGTTGAATTTAACGAAGGTGATTTGGTTTACGCTGTGTTAACCAAGGATCGTTTTCTAGTAGGCGCTTATAACAAGTTGAAAGCCAGAAAAATTGGTTCTGTAGAAGTTGTGAAACGAATCAATGAAAATGCTTATAAGCTGAAGCTGCCGAAGGATGTGTACACTTCTGACGTGTTCAATGTTAAGCATCTTGTACCATATTATGGAGAGGGACAATCCGATGTTGGAGAATTTACAAATTCGAGGACGAATTTTTCTCAACCTGGGGAGGATGATGCAGCTCAGGGGATAAGTCGTGCACGACTTAAGGAGGAAGGCTCAAGTCGTTCATGAGTTAAGGAAGTTTTGTTTTTAAGTCTTAAGTCGCACGAAGCTTCGGTTTTAGGTCGGCAATGACCTAAGGACTTAAGTCTTAAGTCGTGCACGAGTCAACCAGGGGAGGACGGTCTTAAGTCGCAGGAAGCTTCGGTTTTAGGTCGGCAACGATCTAAAGACTTAGGTCGGCAACGACCTAAGGAAATGTGGCTGAAGGAAGAGGCAACACTTGACGCTGCTGATTTGAGTCGCTCCATATGTCGTAAGTCGGCATGTAGTTGAGTCGGCCGAAGGTGATGAGTCTGTATTTCTTTGAGTCGTGTTGTATTTAGGTCGTCACCGACCTATGTGTTGTGTTGTAATATGGGTGAGGTAGTATTGCTAAGTCGCTGCCGACTCAAGGTGAGTCGTGAGTCGTGTTGTTTTAAGTCGTTATTTTCTTAAGTCGGTTGTGCTTTAGGTCGTACCTAGTTAGGTCGTCCGTGTATTGTAAGTCGTAAGTTGTGTACAAATAGTTGTCGTTGAGTCATATGTAGTGTTATGTGAGTCAGTTAGGTCGGCAACGACTTAAGAGGAGTAAGTCGGCAACGACTTAAGGGTCAGATTGTGAAATGCTATAAATAGGGAGTGTGTTGTACATTTCAAGGTAGTTGATTTTTGAATAAAATTCTTGTTTGATTACTATGTGCTTTCATCCTAAATTGGTAGTTGAGTGTAATCTCCTATCTCCACTTTCGGTTATTCGAGTGCGCTCGAATCAATGATTGTTGAAGCGGATTCGCGGAATCAAGTGCGCTTGATCAACTCCTGAAGAATTGAAGATCTTCTTTCACGGTATCGTGCGCGATCAACGTGACGAGGATAGCTAGAATTCGGTATCTTCGGATCAACGAATTTGGACATTTTGGTATTCATCAATCCACCAATTGCTACCTTCATCGATCTATATCGTTTTGTTAATTATCCGCTGCGTCAATTTTCGTTTTTGATAATTAGATATTTGTTGTTTTTGATTATCGTTTGTGATAATTAAATATTTGTTGATTTGAGATTTGATTATAGCTTTTGATAATTTAATATTTGTTGATTTGAGATTTGATTATCGTTTGTGATAATTAGATATTTGTTGATTCTGATTATCGTTTTTGATAATTAGATATTTGTTGATTTTGATTATCGTTTGTGATAATTAAATATTTGTTGATTTGAGATTTGAATATCGTTTGTGATAATTAAATATTTGTTGATTTGAGATTTGATTATCGTTTGTGATAATTAAATATTTGTTGATATGAGATTTGATTATCGTTTTTGATAATTGAATACTTGTTGATTTGAGATTCTGATTATTGTTTTTGATAATTAGATATTTGTTGATTCTGATTATCGTTTTTGATAATTAGATATTTGTTGATTTTGATTATCGTTTGTGATAATTAAATATTTTTTGATTTGAGATTTGATTATCGTTTGTGATAATTAGATATTTGTTGATTCTGATTATCGTTTTTGATAATTAGATATGTGTTGATTTTGATTATCGTTCGTGATAATTAAATATTTGTCGATTTGAGATTTGATTATCATTTTTGATAATTAAATATTTGTTGATTTGAGATTTGATTATCGTTTGTGATAATTAGATTTTTTTTATTCTGATTATCGTTTTTGATAATTAGATATATGTTGATTTTGATTATCGTTTGCGATAATTAAATATTTGTTGATTTGAGATTTGATTATCGTTTTTGATAATTAAATATTTGTTGATTTGTGATTTGATTATCGTTTGTGATAATTAAATATATGTTGATTTGAGATTTGATTATCGTTTTTGATAATTGAATATTTGTTGATTTGAGATTCTGATTATCGTTTTTGATAATTGGATATTTGTTGATTCTGATTATCGTTTTTGATAACTAGATATTTGTTGATTTTGATTATCATTTGTGATAATTAAATGTTTGTTGATTTGAGATTTGATTATCGTTTGTGATAATTAGATATTTGTTGATTCTGATTATCGTTTTTGATAATTAGATATTTGTTGTTTTTGATTATCGTTTGTGATAATTAAATATTTGTTAATTTGAGATTTGGTTATCGTTTTTGATAATTTAATATTTGTTGATTTGAGATTTGATTATCGTTTGTGATAATTAGATATTTGTTTATCGTTTGTGATAATTAGATATTTGTTGATTCTGATTATCGTTTTTGATAATTAGATATTTGTTGATTTTGATTATCGTTTGTGATAATTAAATATTTGTTGATTTGAGATTTGATTATCGTTTGTGATAATTACATATTTGTTGATTTGAGATTTGATTATCGTTTGTGATAATTAAATATTTGTTGATTTGAGATTTGATTATCGTTTGTGATAATTGAATACTTGTTGATTTGAGATTCTGTTTATCGTTTTTGATAATTAGATATTTGTTGATTCTGATTATCGTTTTTGATAATTAGGTATTTGTTGATTTTGATTATCGTTTGTGATAATTGTAACGTTTTCGATTTTTCATTGCCGAAAAACCGAATAGTTATGGGCTTTTAAAAAGAATTTAAGAAAAGAAAAAGAAAGAAGAAGAGAGAAGAAGAGGGAAAAGAAAATAGAAAATATAGAAAATAGGATAGAACGGAAAACAACAGAACAACATCAGAATCTCACAATTCGCAGCGGAACAACATATAATAGATAAATGAATAATCTTTAAACAAAGAACTATATCAGTTATTACATTTTATACATTACATTTCATTACATCATATCATCAGAGTGTACAACAACAACAAACAGTGCAACGGAAAAAGAAATACTATATAAACTACTAATACGACATGCCATCCAATCTGCCTCCAGCAACTCCAGAATATCCAGAATATCCTGATAAACCTAACTCTTGACTGCCCGTATGGAAATTGGTGGGCACCTAGAGTTTAGGAAGGAAAACAATAAACTCCAAGTCAGTCATGTGACTGGTGTGAGAACTCAAAACAGTTTATTTATCTTTAAAAATCAAAAATAGAGGAATATTTTTATTTCAATTCGCAATGCTTTTAAAAATGAGACTACCATAAGGCCTCCCGCACACACACACATGCAAACGCAGAATCGGAGGAGATTTCTCCTTATGATAGTCAAAGATGCTTGATACGCATTTAAAAGAACATTTTATATTATTACTAGTGCATAGTGTAGAGAGAAAAAAAATTCATTTCGAAAGTAGAATATAAATCTTAGCCAGCATAGACATTCCGCACTTATGCCTACTATAGCTACCATGTTCAATAGCAGGTTACCGCCACATTCCATGGCAGGTTATACAACTAAAACCGTACAAGTTTCGTATTGTTTCTTTGGATTTCCAACGAATGATCAGGCCAAGGAACTTCCCATTGCCACATGAGAATGCCTCTGGATGGACATCCCCGAGAACCAAACCGGATCTCTACCAACACAAGGCCGGGTTACCCCTAACTGAGTAACAACTGACCGAATATGCCATCCCCCGGTCCTTTGGGACCTTTCACCGAGCGCTCGTAATCAATTCACACAATCATAACAAAGTGTTTTCAACATGAGTAAGTATCTGGGCTCCATACCATGATACCACCCTTTCCCAGAAGGAAATGCACACATCCTAAAGGGCGCTACCCCTCATAACCTTGCCGCATCTTTCCTGTTTTGACCATTCACGGGATGTGAGGCTCGACGAAGTCACGTCCACAAAAACATACTTTATACAAAAGCCATGCTTTGGGTCAACAAATGATCATAGAAATGATCACCAAGACAGACGATCAAATAAACGATCCTATCACAAATAATCAACACAATGATCATTTACAGCAACACTCAGCATGTCACATTACCAAATTGGGAATATATCGCTGATAACATTCAACTACATAACCTCTAAGCTCGTACGTCTCAGAGAAGGGTGTTAAGCTAAAAGAATAAATTCTCCGCCACCAACAGAAATATATTTGAATGAAATCGTCTTTATATCTCAATTTGTAATGTCAGACATACAATCCATACAAGCCTGTTCCGGGCTCGAACAAAACCGAAGGCACTTACAAAGAAGTCCTTGCAATCCGGATATTCACAATCCTGATCGGATTTCCCATCACTTAGGGAGAACTCTATACCGGAGCAACTCGGTGCAGAGTCAATCGACAGGTCATCCTATCGCTCTCGCAAATACCGGGTCTTCAACACCGATCTTCAATGCTATACATAACGACGTATCACATATTCGGAATGGGTTATACGACCCCATGGTCCTTTCCCGGTTAACCCGAATAGTGAGCGCTTATTCAAAAATAAGTGTGGCATTCAAATTCAAACAAATCACATCAATTGCCCATTCAAAGGGAAATATTGATAGTCGGTTATTGAACTATCAATGGATATGCACACATCACCAGATTCCAAATAATTTTCCAAATTAATTATTTTCCAAAATATTTTTACAAGATATATAATTTTCACACTTCAAAAATAGATCAATATTTATTTTTAGACAACTTCCCTCTTCATTCATAAATTCCATAATGAATTTATATTTCACAATATCCACGCATATACGATTTCAATTATTCATTTCAATATTCCTTTTCAATTTATCTTCAAAAAGATAAATTCTCAAAATATTCACTTTATATTGGAAAACATTTCCATACTTATTTAATAAGTAATTCACAAATTTTATTTATTTTCAACACTTGGAAAATATTCAATATACTTCAATCGAAATTAAGTATATATTTCATTCTTTAAGGAAATCATTCTCTTAAACATATTTATTTGGGCCAAAACGAATGTTGCGTAAAACATCGTTACGACAACCCAAAATCACTAGTATAGGGATTCGAAATTAAAATAGATATATAAATCCCAATACTATACAAAACATTTCCTTTCGGAAATCATTTACTATAACAACAGTGTTATAGTCCACTATTTCCTTTTATTTCTCGAAAACGTCTATTTCAACAATAAATGTTGAAATCTATGGTTTCGAATCTCAACACATTTTAAAACATCGTTAGATCGTTTTAATTCTATTTAAAACATCAAATCTAAAACAATTTCTTTAACATATTATTCACTATTCAAAAACGTGAATATACTACATTAACAAATTTCATCCTTTTATTCATTTTATTTCAAAGGATTATTCACAGTCAAAAATGTGAATATAACTTCATTAATAGGTTTTCAACAATTTTGCTTATCAAAATAAGTCGTGTGCGAATTTATAAAACAACGTTTATAAACTCCATTTCTATTTGTTTTATAACTTCTTTCTTTATAAATTTTCTTTATTAACCTATTCGATTTATAACTCAATTATAAACTAAAGGTTCATATTATAAGTTAAATACTTATAAAACGATTATTTACAAAATCGTTCTTTTAAACTTCATAATTATAAATCTTATAACTTATAAGATTCAATGATTTATTCAAAACTATTCTTTTAATAACTTCACAAATTTATAAATCTTACTATTTATAAATTTCATTTATAACTTCACCATTTATAATTTCATAATTTCCATTCACTTACAAAATTCATTTTTCACTTCTCAAACACTTATAAAAACTCGTTTTATAATGTCAATATTTCAATTTATAAATATCCATTTATAAATCTCTTAATATAAATCAATTTATATTATTCTTTAAAACGCCTTTAATCTCCTTTATTATTTCACCATTTTGATTCATAAAATAATTAAATTTTATAAATCCTATATTTAAACTTTTCACAATAAATTCAAAAATCCAATTTAAACTATTTTATAAAATCATTAGCATCATATTCTCAAAAATCAGTTTTTAACTATATTTCTCAAAAACCATAATTTTTATAACATAAAAATTATAACGTTTATTTATTTAAAATGAATCAATTCCAAAAATATTTTATATGTTCAAAAATCACTTTAAAATCATTTTAAAATCCCAAAATTTGGTTCAATGATGCTACACACCAAATAGTCAATCACGACAACAACGATATCATATATCGATATGATAATCCATCAAATATCAAAATATCTGAAATCAAATAAAAACTGTTGAGGAATCCAGTTGGATCCCTCCAACCTGTTTTCCTGCATCCACAAACATTAGCACAATACCAATTTCGCTCCAGTACGAAATTATCGCGGTATATGGAATTTAAAATATTATCCGCTTAATAGACGGCGCAATAGGGTCTCATCCGCTAAACAAAAATTGCGGGAAATCAATAACTCCAATATATACATATGCCAATATATATATATTGCTATGATATATAATACCAATTTCACTGTTTATGAAATATTCGCGGTATATGTTTTTAATAAATAACATCCGCTTACTAACGGCGCATAATGTCTATTTTAACAATCAATAGATATCAATCAACATTCAAACATGCATTCAAATATTTTAAATCTAACTATTTAAAATAAAATCGAAACTGATTCGATTGAGTGAGAAGTTCTCACCTTGATTTCAATTTCGTTTTAGCGATTTATTTCGAATAAAATTAAACGGACGTTTAATTTTACCCAAAATTCACACTAACTCCAAACGACTCCAATCCAATTTATCGCGTAGTGCTCGTCCATATGATTTCAACGCAACTGGTTTCGCGCGTTTTCGACCTTGTATGAAAAATTTATGATTATTTGAAGTTTAAACACGATTTTAACTATAATTTACAACATAAATTTTAATATTTAAACCTACACTAATCCCCAGCCGTTTGATCTTGCTTCCACTGCATCGCGACCCTTCACTTCGTCTTCCCACACGCTTCCACTGCATCGCGACCCTTCACTTCGTCTTCCCACACGCGTATCCCCCCTAGTAAACAAAATCATGTAACCAACCCATATCTCAATGATTAGGGTTTAATTATGCGATCCCCACGACCAACTAGGAGATGATCAGACTTCGCCACTTCGATGAGCGCCTCCAACTCCATGCTCGGCCCAAACCACCTGAAGCTCGGTCGAGCCTCCTGCCTCGAATTTCGTGCGCAACGCACGGCGAACGCGGCCCCCTATCGACAAATATATAGCTCCTTACACGATCTTGACCGTTGATCTCCAAGATCTCATTATGCTCTTCGATTCTCTAGTTGATAGTCTGTTGAATCGTTTGAAGGATTGAAAGATAACTGAAGGAGAAAGTTGGAGTTTTTCGGCCGTTCATGGGGGTGCTGGCGGCTACACGTTGAAATTAGGGTTTAGATATTTTTATTTTTTATTTTTTTAGAGTGAAGGGCTATTTATAAGGAACCGACGAAACACTATTCATTCCGGAAATTACGAACTCCGATTCACGCGCCGTGACCAGCGTTTCTAGGATTTACCCCGCGTTCCGGACATAATGGAACAGGTTTCGAAAGCTAATTCGGACATCTGTGCGAGTTATGGCAATAAACGTTCAATTTAAATTAAATCGATTTAAGCGATTTTCTAGGCGTTTTAATTTGTACCGGACAAACGGTAAATCCAATTGACTTGAAATTTGAAACTTTACAATAATATCACATTACGGATCCGATGAAACTGGTTTCGTCGAAATCCGAGACTTTTTGAAAAATGGCTATTTTAACTCGCCAAATTAATATTAAAAATAAATCGATGCATTTCGAGCTGCCACGATCAAACGATAACTCCGATTGACACGAAATTTGAAATCCGGTAATAGCTAACTACTACGGATCCAAAGGAACTGGTTTCGTTCAATTCTGAGACTATTCAAAAATTGACTATTTTCACTAGTCGATTTAATATTAAAATATTCAATTTTCACAAATTAACTTTTAATTCGATTTTAAAAGTTCTAAAATATCATTCTAATTCCAATATGATAAAATAAAATTTTACAAATCATTTTCAATCATATTTAACTCGATTTTTAATTATTTCCATAATTTAACATATTAAATTATCGATTTAATAATCCAATTAAATCCAATTATTCGAATTAAAATTTATTCGACTTATAAATTTCACTTATTAATATTTAAAATTAATTAAATATTCAAATTTTAATTAATAAAAATCCTGGGTCGTTACAATCTTTCCCCCTTAAAAGAATTTCGTCCTCGAAATTAACAAGTAAGAAAAATTACAGAATCTATTAATTTTCCCAAAATCCATAGTTAAACTTCTTATAATAACTTACTAAGTTTCCAAATCATACTTAGTTATCTTTTCAAAAACAATTACTATTGTTTAACTTTCAATTTCAAATCAAAGTTATAGTTTTCAAAAAATTTCCCAATTTTCTTAAATTTTTTCTAACGCCTTAAATTTTCGGAAAAATTCGCCATAGTCTCCTTTGCGCGGCTCGATCCGAAAAATAAATGACAGTATATATATCACAAATATACATCTCATCAAGTAATGAGGCATCCCGAAGGGAAAAAGTATAAAAGTACGGTATGTAATCCGAGATATGTACCTTATATTTTATTAGCAAGCATATACGGCTAATATAGCGCGAAAGCGAGCTCCAAATGCGAAGCAAACGCGATCCGCACCTACTAAACACTCAACAAACAACATGAGAATCATGCATATAGATAATAGTATCGATATACATCATATAGCAACATAATAACTATACATGCCAACATAGCAAATGAAACCAAACAACAAATGCAAACATCAACCAACTAAATATTCATTCATATTCTCATTAATATTCAATGAAATAGGTTTTCAATTTAAATCACATTTGATTCATTAATATTGGATTTACTAGCATTCATTCTCATTAGTTTATATTCACTAATTCATATTCAAGTTGGTTCACTTCCAATCAAATTCAATTCTATTTAATCACTTAACTTCCAATTGAATTCCAATTACTTTAGCTTTCAATTTCATTAATTCAATTCCATTAACACTTAATGAATTATATACAATCAACTAGCAATCATATAACAACCAATGTATATTAATTACAACCAAATTCCTTTGCTTATAATTGGTTTAATTAAATTGATTTTCATTCAATTATTCAACTTTCAATAACATTAGATTTTAATGAATTAACACTTATATTCATTTTTTCATATCAATTATTCGCATTTAATTGATTAATATTCAATCCATTCATTCAATTCAATTTCTAAAGTTGAATTTCATTTACATAACTTAAGTTCACATTTATCACTTAACTTTATTAATTTACTTTGATACTAATATCAATTTCATTCATATAGTTTCACTTAAGTTATATTTCCTTTTACAAACATCACTTGTTTTTACTTAACTTAAATTCCAACTATAAATCAATTTAGATTCCAATTCTAAGTAAATTTCCATTTAGCTTTAAATTCATTTTTATTTATAACTCATATTTATAAATATATTCATATAGTTTCACTTCTCATATATATAAGTTTATTTCACAATTGTAAATCACTTTAATTATAATTCTTTTGCTTATACAATTATTCTCTTGTTTAGATTATTCAAACAACTAAACAATCAACTTATATACACTTTAATAATTCTGAAAAATTATTTCTTTATACAAAAATATAATCAAGGTAAAATTATTTCATTTACCTAATTTTAAAACAATATTGTGTTGAATTGTTCTGTACAAGTGTTTAGAGATCCCTATCAACAACGTTAATTACTCGTATTAACCAGAATCTATATACCACTCAACAAACCAATCATCACAATATAAAACAATTTTATATTCACTAACAAATACGCACTCGTATCTATTATTACACTCAAACTCATTCTAGAGTACTGCTGACTCTATCTCTAACGAGTAATACCCAACAGAACCATGGTTGTCGCTTAACCATATGCTCTGATACCAACTGTAATGTTTTCGATTTTTCGTTGCCGAAAAACCGAATAGTTATGGGCTTTTAAAAAGAATTTAAGAAAAGAAAAAGAAAGAAGAAGAGAGAAGAAGAGGGAAAAGAAAATAGAAAATATAGAAAATAGGATAGAACGGAAAACAACAGAACAACATCAGAATCTCACAATTCGCAGCGGAACAACATATAATAGATAAATGAATAATCTTTAAACAAAGAACTATATCAGTTATTACATTTTATACATTACATTTCATTACATCATATCATCAGAGTGTACAACAACAACAACAAACAGTGCAGCGGAAAAAGAAATACTATATAAACTAGTAATACGGCATGCCATCCAATCTACTTCCAGCAACTCCAGAATATCCAGAATATCCTGATAAACCTAACTCTTGACTGCCCGTGTAGAAATTGGTGGGCACCCAGAGTTTAGGAAGGAAAACAATAAACTCCAAGTCAGTCATGTGACTGGTGTGAGAACTCAAAACAGTTTATTTATCTTTAAAAATCAAAAATAGAGGAATATTTTTATTTCAATTCGCAATGCTTTTAAAAATGAGACTACCATAAGGCCTCCCGCACACACACACATGCAAACGCAGAATCGGAGGAGATTTCTCCTTATGATAGTCAAAGATGCTTGATACGCATTTAAAAGAACATTTTATATTATTACTAGTGCATAGTGTAGAGAAAAAAAAAATTCATTTCGAAAGTAGAATATAAATCTTAGCCAGCATAGACATTTCGCACTTATGCCTACTATAGCTACCATGTTCAATAGCAGGTTACCGCCACATTCCATGGCAGGTTATACAACTAAAACCGTACAAGTTTCGTATTGTTTCTTTGAATTTCCAACGAATGATCAGGCCAAGGAACTTCCCATTGCCACATGAGAATGCCTCTGGATGGACATCCCCGAGAACCAAACCGGATCTCTACCAACACAAGGCCGGGTTACCCCTAACTGAGTAACAACTGACCGAATATCCATCCCCCGGTCCTTTGGGACCTTTCACCGAGCGCTCGTAATCAATTCACACAATCATAAGAAAGTGTTTTCAACATGAGTAAGTATCTGGGCTCCATACCATGATACCACCCTTTTCCAGAAGGAAATGCACACATCCTAAAGGGCGCTACCCCTCATAACCTTGCCGCATCTTTCCTGTTTTGACCATTCACGGGGTGTGAGGCTCGACGAAGTCACGTCCACAAAAACATACTTTATACAAAAGCCATGCTTTGGGTCAACAAATGATCATAGAAATGATCACCAAGATAGACGATCAAATAAACGATCCTATCACAAATAATCAACACAATGATCATTTACAGCAACACTCAGCATGTCACATTACCAAATTGGGAATATATCGCTGATAACATTCAACTACATAACCTCTAAGCTCGTACGTCTCAGAGAAGGGTGTTAAGCTAAAAGAATAAATTCTCCGCCACCAACAGAAATATATTTGAATGAAATCGTCTTTATATCTCAATTTGTAATGTCAGACATACAATCCATACAAGTCTGTTCCGGGCTCGAACAAAACCGAAGGCACTTACAAAGAAGTCCTTGCAATCCAGATATTCACAATCCTGATCGGATTTCCCATCACTTAGGGAGAACTCTATACCGGAGCAACTCGGTGCAGAGTCAATCGACAGGTCATCCTATCGCTCTCGCAAATACCGGGTCTTCAACACCGATCTTCAATGCTATACATAACGACGTATCACATATTCGGAATGGGTTATACGACCCCATGGTCCTTTCCTGGTTAACCCGAATAGTGAGCGCTTATTCAAAAATAAGTGTGGCATTCAAATTCAAACAAATCACATCAATTGCCCATTCAAAGGGAAATATTGATAGTCGGTTATTGAACTATCAATGGATATGCACACATCACCAGATTCCAAATAATTTTTCAAATTAATTATTTTCCAAAAATATCTTTACAAGATATGTAATTTTCACACCTCAAAAATAGATCAATATTTATTTTTAGACAACTTCCCTCTTCATTCATAAATTCCATAATGAATTTATATTTCACAATATCCACGCATATACGATTTCAATTATTCATTTCAATATTCCTTTTCAATTTATCTTCAAAAAGATAAATTCTCAAAATATTCACTTTATATTGGAAAACATTTCCATACTTATTTAATAAGTAATTCACAAATTTTATTTATTTTCAACACTTGGAAAATATTCAATATACTTCAATCGAAATTAAGTATATATTTCATTCTTTAAGGAAATCATTCTCTTAAACATATTTATTTGGGCCAAAACGAATGTTGCGTAAAACATCGTTACGACAACCCAAAATCACTAGTATAGGGATTCGAAATTAAAATAGATATATAAATCCCAATACTATACAAAACATTTCCTTTCGGAAATCATTTACTATAACAACAGTGTTATAGTCCACTATTTCCTTTTATTTCTCGAAAACGTCTATTTCAACAATAAATGTTGAAATCTATGGTTTCGAATCTCAACACATTTTAAAACATCGTTAGATCGTTTTAATTCTATTTAAAACATCAAATCTAAAACAATTTCTTTAACATATTATTCACTATTCAAAAACGTGAATATACTACGTTAACAAATTTCATCCTTTTATTCATTTTATTTCAAAGGATTATTCACAGTCAAAAATGTGAATATAACTTCATTAATAGGTTTTCAACAATTTTGCTTATCAAAATAAGTCGTGTGCGAATTTATAAAACAACGTTTATAAACTCCATTTCTATTTGTTTTATAACTTCTTTCTTTATAAATTTTCTTTATTAACCTATTCGATTTATAACTCAATTATAAACTAAAGGTTCATATTATAAGTTAAATACTTATAAAACGATTATTTACAAAATCGTTCTTTTAAACTTCATAATTATAAATCTTATAACTTATAAGATTCAATGATTTATTCAAAACTATTCTTTTAATAACTTCACAAATTTATAAATCTTACTATTTATAAATTTCATTTATAACTTCACCATTTATAATTTCATAATTTCCATTCACTTACAAAATTCATTTTTCACTTCTCAAACACTTATAAAAACTCGTTTTATAATGTCAATATTTCAATTTATAAATATCCATTTATAAATCTCTTAATATAAATCAATTTATATTATTCTTTAAAACGCCTTTAATCTCCTTTATTATTTCACCATTTTGATTCATAAAATAATTAAATTTTATAAATCCTATATTTAAACTTTTCACAATAAATTCAAAAATCCAATTTAAACTATTTTATAAAATCATTAGCATCATATTCTCAAAAATCAGTTTTTAACTATATTTCTCAAAAACCATAATTTTTATAACATAAAAATTATAACGTTTATTTATTTAAAATGAATCAATTCCAAAAATATTTTATATGTTCAAAAATCACTTTAAAATCATTTTAAAATCCCAAAATTTGGTTCAATGATGCTACACACCAAATAGTCAATCACGACAACAACGATATCATATATCGATATGATAATCCATCAAATATCAAAATATCTGAAATCAAATAAAAACTGTTGAGGAATCCAGTTGGATCCCTCCAACCTGTTTTCCTGCATCCACAAACATTAGCACAATACCAATTTCGCTCCAGTACGAAATTATCGCGGTATATGGAATTTAAAATATTATCCGCTTAATAGACGGCGCAATAGGGTCTCATCCGCTAAACAAAAATTGCGGGAAATCAATAACTCCAATATATACATATGCCAATATATATATATTGCTATGATATATAATACCAATTTCACTGTTTATGAAATATTCGCGGTATATGTTTTTAATAAGTAACATCCGCTTACTAACGGCGCATAATGTCTATTTTAACAATCAATAGATATCAATCAACATTCAAACATGCATTCAAATATTTTAAATCTAACTATTTAAAATAAAATCGAAACTGATTCGATTGAGTGAGAAGTTCTCACCTTGATTTCAATTTCGTTTTAGCGATTTATTTCGAATAAAATTAAACGGACGTTTAATTTTACCCAAAATTCACACTAACTCCAAACGACTCCAATCCAATTTATCGCGTAGTGCTCGTCCATATGATTTCAACGCAACTGGTTTCGCGCGTTTTCGACCTTGTATGAAAAATTTATGATTATTTGAAGTTTAAACACGATTTTAACTATAATTTACAACATAAATTTTAATATTTAAACCTACACTAATCCCCAGCCGTTTGATCTTGCTTCCACTGCATCGCGACCCTTCACTTCGTCTTCCCACACGCGTATCCCCCCTAGTAAACAAAATCATGTAACCAACCCATATCTCAATGATTAGGGTTTAATTATGCGATCCCCACGACCAACTAGGAGATGATCAGACTTCGCCACTTCGATGAGCGCCTCCAACTCCATGCTCGGCCCAAACCACCTGAAGCTCGGTCGAGCCTCCTGCCTCGAATTTCGTGCGCAACGCACGGCGAACGCGGCCCCCTATCGACAAATATATAGCTCCTTACACGATCTTGACCGTTGATCTCCAAGATCTCATTATGCTCTTCGATTCTCTAGTTGATAGTCTGTTGAATCGTTTGAAGGATTGAAAGATAACTGAAGGAGAAAGTTGGAGTTTTTCGGCCGTTCATGGGGGTGCTGGCGGCTACACGTTGAAATTAGGGTTTAGATATTTTTATTTTTTATTTTTTTAGAGTGAAGGGCTATTTATAAGGAACCGACGAAACACTATTCATTCCGGAAATTCCGAACTCCGATTCACGCGCCGTAACCAGCGTTTCTAGGGTTTACCCCGCGTTCCGGACACAATGGAACAGGTTTCGAAAGCTAATTCGGACATCTGTGCGATTTATGGCAATAAACGTTCAATTTAAATTAAACCGATTTAAGCGATTTTTTAGGCGTTTTAATTTGTACCGGACAAACGGTAAATCCAATTGACTTGAAATTTGAAACTTTACAATAATATCACATTACGGATCCGATGAAACTGGTTTCGTCGAAATCCGAGACTTTTTGAAAAATGGCTATTTTAACTCGCCAAATTAATATTAAAAATAAATCGATGCGTTTCGAGCTGGCACGATCAAACGATAACTCCGATTGACACGAAATTTGAAATCCGGTAATAACTAACTATTACGGATCCAATGGAACTGGTTTCTTTCAATTCTGAGATTGTTCAAAAATTGACTATTTTCACTAGTTGATTTAATATTAAAATATTCAATTTTCACAAATTAACTTTTAATTCGATTTTAATAGTTCTAAAATATCATTCTAATTCCAATATGATAAAATAAAATTTTACAAATCATTTTCAATCATATTTAACTCGATTTTTAATTATTTCCATAATTTAACATATTAAATTATCGATTTAATAATCCAATTAAATCCAATTATTCGAATTAAAATTTATTCGACTTATAAATTTCACTTATTAATATTTAAAATTAATTAAATATTAAAATTTTAATTAATAAAAATCCTGGGTCGTTACAATTAAATATTTGGTGATTTGAGATTTGATTATCATTTGTGATAATTAGATATTTGTTGATTCTGATTATCGTTTTTGATAATTAGATATTTGTTGATTTTGATTATCGTTTGTGATAATTAAATATTTGTTGATTTGAGATTTGATTATCGTTTTTGATAATTAAATATTTGTTGATTTTGAGATTTGATTATCGTTTGTGATAATTAGATATTTGTTGATTCTGATTATCGTTTTAGATAATTAGATATTTGTTGATTTTGATTATCGTTTGTGATAACTAAGTATTTGTTGATTTGAGATTTAATTATCATTAATGATAATTAAATATTTATTAATTTGAGATTTGATTATCGTTTGTGATAAAATATTTGTTGATTTGAGATTTGATTATCGTTTTTGATAATTGAATACTTGTTGATTTGAGATTCTGATTATCGTTTTTGATAATTAGATATTTTTTGATTCTGATTATCGTTTTTGATAATTAGATATTTGTTGATTTTGATTATCGTTTGTGATAATTAAATACATGTTGATTTTAGATTTGATTATCGTTTATGATAATTAGATATTTGTTGATTCTGATTATCGTTTTTGATAATTAGATATTTATTGATTCTGATTATCGTTTTTGATAATTAGATATTTGTTGATTCTGATTATCGTTTTTGATAATTAGATATTTGTTGATTTTGATTATCGTTTGTGATAATTAAATATTTGTTGATTTGAGATTTGATTATCGTTTTCTATAATTAAATATTTGTTGATTTGAGATTTGATTATCGTTTGTGATAATCAAATATTTGTTGATTTGAGATTTGATTATCGTTTCTAATAATTAAATATTTGTTAATTTGAGATTTGATTATCGTTTTTGATAATTGAATACTTGTTGATTTGAGATTTGATTATCGTTTGTGATAATTAGATATTTGTTGATTTGAGATTTCTGATTATCGTTTGTGATAATTGAAAACATGTTGATTTGAGATTTGATAATCGTTTGTGATAATTAGATATTTGTTGATTTGAAATTTTTGATTATCATTTTTGATAAATGGATAATTGCTAAATTTTTTGATTATAGGATATTATAGTCTCTAATTGATTCTAGATTATGTTGATTATATTAAATTGCTGTTTTCTATCTATCTCTGTTGATAGTTAGAGTTTGCTGATTTTGGAGTTCGTGTTTTTCTGATTTTCTGGTTGATAACTAGATATTTGCGGTTTTGCGATTTGTGATTTCTGTTTCCTGATTGTCTTTTTTGATAATTAAATTTTGTTGTTTTCTCATTATCTTATCGATAATTAGATATTGCTGTTTTGTGATTTTATATTCTAATTATCTAATTGATAATTGAATATTGCTGATAATTGTGATTATTCAGTTTTGTTGTTTTCTGATTATCTATTTGGTAATTGGTTTTGTTGAGAATTTGTGAATTCCTTTTATGAAATTAAAAGATAACTTTGGCATTTTTGTTCTTGACCTTTACTTTTCTAGCTTAACCAGTTTAGGTTAGAAAAATAATCGTTATTGACGACCTTAATTATGAAAATTGCGAGGACGCAATTTTTATAAGGAGGGGAGTCTGTAACAACCCAGGATTTCTCAATTATTTAATTATTGTCAAATGACGATTAGATTGGCTTGTTAATTGCTAATTGAGTTTTAATCAGTTGAAATTCTTTTGAAATTTTGTTATGTGTTTTTGAGCTTTGCAAATTTGAATCTCGGCTCATTTATAATTGGAGCCGTATTATTTCAAGCTTTTACCCGTTCCCCCATTTACCCTTTCATTGGCAGACCCTAGCATACGAAAAAAAAAAATGGCGGCCTCAAAAATTTTCTTCGTTCGATCAAAAATGAGGGCTTTTGCTCCTTCGTCCCAAATTAGGGTATTGATTTGAGGCGCCGACTCCATCTGCTCGATTACAACTCGATTTATTGCTCTATCGGTTGCTTGTCTCTGAGAAGCTTCTGTCACTTGATTCGAGCTCGTCTTCGCTTCGATCTAGTTTGCTTGCCGATCGCTTGTCGTGCTCGTCGAATCAAAGGTGAGTAATTCTATTTACTCACATCTAGTTCGTTCTTAGTATGGTGCTTCTGCAATTCGTTTTTGATTCGATATTGTTTTATCTCGGCCATTTGTTTTCGTTCGATGTTGGTAACCGATGTTGCTATGTTTATTTCTACCGTGCTTTTGTCATTCGACTTTTTTTGGTGTCGATGATTTCTTTATCTCGGCCATTCGATTTTGTTGATGTTGATGATTTCTAACTTGTTCGTATCGAATGAGTTCGTCTACTTGATTGACATGGGTTTGATCAATTTCGTGGCCACACGGCTTGACTCGATTTGATGATGTATTCTCTGACTTTTGAATACACGGCTTTGGGTTTTTTTAACATTTGAACTTGATAGTGTTTATGTGATGATTTTTAAGACATATCTGTCTTTGTTCGAAACTGCTGTACCATGTTTTTACTTGCACGATTTTGTCTCATTGCCGTGTTTGTATTGCACTTGTGCTTGTTGACGGTGAATTTGTTTATACTGCCTCTAGTTCGCTGCATAGCTTTGAGTCTTTTTACTTAAGTTCTAATCACTTCCAGTTTGGTGCTTGAGTATATGCATATCCACTACTTCGTACATCCTTCGAAGACTGGTATAGATGTAATTCTATCCACTGTGTACATAGTTATGTGATCTGGTTTCATAATGTATCTTTGCATTGTTTTCAAATTGTAGTTTTGTTGCTGTCATTTGTTTTACTTGAGCTTGAGTTTTGTTGCACCTAGTTACTTGATTGGTCTGATGCCCAGTGTCGTCACCTCTGATCGGTTACATTTCACCATACTGTAGTTTGGTCTTTGGTGTACTGGGTCATGCGAGCCTCTGTGCTTGCTTATTCCTGTTTCTTTGAATTCTCTGTTGCTTCTGATTTGATGTCTCGATAGCATTTTGGCAATGGTTAGACTTGATATAGTCTGCACTGTTTTGTATTGCATGACTATAAGCATTTTACATTGCTTGATTCTGCGGTCTGGTATCACTTCATGTTACCTTGATTACACTATCTTCATTTAAAAACTGTTGCATTCATTGCATTTGGTTGTTGTAGTTTGCACCTGTGTCGAATTGGCTATGGCCATTGCAGTGTTGAGTTTGAATTGTACTGTCCAATTTAACTCACTGATGCATACATGTTGACTTTTTTATTTGCCACTGAGGTTTATTGATGCATCCAGATGTGCATTCGTACATGAAATACTTGTCGACTTTGCATGCTGGCGGTTGACATGTATGGACTTTTTAGTCTTTGTTGTTTTGAGTTTCACTGCTTGGTTGTGATACCACTTCCTTTGTGCACTTTACCATACTTCATTGAGATGCTTTTCAGTTGTGTTGAGTCATGATAGTTGCGACTTGACCTTTGCATTTTGCTTGTTTTTCAAGTTACACTTGAGTTGAATCCGGTAAATCGGGTTTGACCTTGTGCCCGTTTGTGTACATCATCACTGTAGTGGCAAGGCAGTGCACGCAAGCGTGTACTGCAGCCACGTGTTATGGTTTTATGATATTCTATTTTGTTTGATCTATTGATCTTTTGAATATTCCATATGTTGTAGTGGGAGGCAGTGCACGCGTGCGTGTACTACAGCCCTACCCGAATTGACATTTTAATTGATATTTCAATATGTTTTGGATTTGTATTTTGATTGGTTAATTTGATGATTTTTTTGTTGTCTAATTATAAATTTGATAATTAGATTATGAGTTTCTAATTATTTACTTAATAATTAGATTTTGTCGTTAATTGCCGTTTAGGCAATTCTGTTGTTTTCTAAATTATCTTTATTGATTGTAACGGCCCGCCTTTTTGGACAGTTTTAAACCGACGATCAAATACACATGTCGATTCCAAACCATTAAAAGGGCAGATAGTTATTGGGGTAATTAAGAAAAGAAAAGGAAGGGAAATAAAGGAAATGAAACAACACAGAATCTCACAGCGGAAGGCTAAAGTATAATAATAAAATAACAGTTCATGAAGCTGTTAATTAAATGAATACATTTGAAATGAATACATTTGATTATTATTATACAACATTTATCAGAGTTACATACACAACAAATATCATACAACAATGCAGCGGAATGGAATGAATATAATAGTAGTAGATAATATACCAAATCTTCGTCTCCGTCCTCCAAGGAAATGATCTTCAACCTAAACTGAAAACTCAGGACTGACCCGAGCGTAATGAAAAGACAAAACACTCGAGTCAGGACTAAAACATCCTTATGAAAGTTAAATCAATCGTAAATAAATATGAGTGTAACGGCGTCAGAGATGTTTACGGGGTTTGACATCTCATATCCAGTGTCAACGTGCGTGCAATAACTCAAGAGATGTTACGGGATTTTCCATCTCTCAAGGATCCGTGAAACTATCTACTATGTAGTAATATACGCTAAGTAGATAATGTCTATCAGTAATATAAAGTATCAAAATAGCGTTAAGGCGTTACCATAATCCCCCTTAACACATTTTATATTCCCAAAAGCATATACAAGACCGTAGTTTCCCCAAAACCGGAAGTCACCAGAGGGCAATCCATATACTCAAGGTACAAATCAAAACGTAGTGGTCGCGAATAGGATAATCAGTATGACAAGGTACATGAGGCAATACCAACTAGGATACTAGTAGTTGCGTGATCCGGACTGATGTTGGGCATAGCCAGCAGCTACCCCAACACCGCGAAACAACACTCCCAAATCAAGGGGTGCACCCAAATCAAATCACAAATGTAATAGATATGGTATCGAAGAAGTGTGTCCGCTAGAGGTGGCGAACCTCAATGGCCCGGCGCGGCTCCTGTTTTAGTCATGTCAGGGGTCATCCAATATCGTTCTCTTTCTTCAGTCAACGCGTTCACCAAACCATCCACTTCATTCTGGATCAACACTCCGCGTATAATAGTTATTAAAGTGGTTTTCGGTATCGACAGAGAGTATGTCCATATCCGATCCCGGTCTCTTTAATAACTACGTATTATTACATCGTTGGCTCTTTTATATTTCAAATTGATTCATGATTGATAACAAAATATCATATTCGCTTTAAAATCAAATCCATTTCAAAATCATCATATATTCCAAATTAATTTAAATCTAAATTTCAAATAAATTTTCAATTCCAAACTCAAACTTGAAATATCATTTCATATCAATTTTCTTAGAAATATTCAGAGTTCGATTAAAAGTCCAATCTTTTAAAACAAATCAACTTTCAAAAATTTACACCGTATTTCAATTTGCAATTTAAATCTAAACTTCGATTTTATTTAATAATTTCGTTTACCAAGTTTAAATTCTAACATTTCGAGCTCCAATTCAAAATAATTCAATTTCCATAAATTGGATTTTATTCTTAAAATCAATTCATTTAAATAATTTCAAAACAACTTTTAAAATCATTTAATTTAACCAACTCGGTGTCCGTATATAATTTTCTAACCTATGGCCAAGTGATTAGTTATTACAATTAAATGTCAGTGATGAATATATTATTTAAATCAATCACAGTGTCATATGTATGCATAGCAGGATATATATAAACAAATAAACATCCAAACATTTAAATATCAACCAATAACATCCATCGAAATACATCATCCAGTAGGCAATACAATTCACGGCAATTTCATATGTATCAATGTCAGGTAATTTAATCGCAATTCAATTTTAATTTAAATTTAACTGTCAATTTAATTTTTTTTTTTAACGGTGAATTCAAATGACAATCAATATGATAATTAAATTTTATCAAAAAACAACAAATAAAAATCATAACTATGCATAATGTCAAATTTAACTAGCATAAAGATATTCAGTACGTTGTGAGCGTTATAAAACACTCACCTTGATTTTAGATTTTAAATCAAATCGAACGACGTTCGATTTAACCCAAAATTTTCTCTAGCTCCAAACGATTCCAATCCAACTCCATAGCGTAGTGCTCGTCCACACGATTCCAACGCAAAAAGTTTCATCCGAACCCGACCTCGCAGCAAAGAGATACATAATTTTGAAGTTACACGAATTATAATATAAATATTTACATATCAATTTTTATTTAAACCCCAGATTAAATCACTACCGCACAATCCCCTTCAACAAGATCTGGCCGCACATGCTATCTTCCTCTCCATCACGTTCGCGTACAGACAACCAAACCCATCACGCACGCGACTAGGGCATAGGGCCGCAACCACCACGCTACCCTAAACTCCATCATACCCCTGCCAAATCAAAGCCCTCCTCGCGAGCCACCCACGCGCCAAGTTTCATCCCGCCATTCGCCGTCGTTTGCACGTAATCCAAGGAAATACGTACACACTTCCATGTCAGATCTGGACGAATCCATGAAGAAATAGCATACATCAACCGTACGGATTTGAAGAGCTCGTCGAGATCTACACTTTTGCTTTTGGAATTTTTTGATTTCGTTGAACGGATTGAGAGATATTAACGAAAGAAGTTCGAGCAATTCTGGCCTTCGAAAATAGGTGGCGGCCATGATTTAGAATTAGGGTTTCTGGATTAGAATAATAATAAAACTGTCTCGGTTTGCGTGCGTATTTATATAGGTAGGTCCAAAATCATCCGAACTCCAATCGAGACGTGCCGCCAGGCGTTTATAAGGTTTTAACCCCATTCCGGACGCAATGGAACTAGTTTCAAGGCCTAATTCGATCATATGTGAGAGTTACGGAAATAAACGATCAATTTTAAATTAAACAGATTAAACGATTTTCTATGCGTTTTGGCTTGCCCCGGACAAACGGTAAATCCGTTTGACTTGAAATTTGAAATATTACAATAATATCACATTACGGATCCAATGAAACTAGTTTCGTCGAAATCCGAGACCGTTTGAAAAATGACTATTTTAACTCGCCAAATTAATATTAAAACAATTTCAACGCGTTTCGAGCTGCCACGGTCAAACGACAACTCCGATTGCTACGAAAATTGAAATCCGATAATAACTAACTATTACGGATCCAATGGAACTAGTTTTGTCCAATTCTGAGACTGTTCAAAAATTGGCTATTTTCCAGTCGAAAATTAAATATTAAAATATTCAATTTTCACAAATAAATTTTAAATTCAGTTTTAAAAGTTCTATAACATCACTATAACTCCAATATGATAAAATAAAATTTTACAAATCATTTTTAATCATATTAAACCCGTTATTCAATTTATCCAATAAATTCCAGTTTTAAAATCTTATTAACTCTATTAAAATCCAAATATAACTTACATTCATTTTGGAAACCAATTTGAATCATATTAAATCAAATTTCAAATATTCACTCTATTTTCAAATATTAAATTTCAATATCCAATTAATCATATCAAATTCGAAATTTAATTTATTCAAACATTCGTAATATTAAATTTAACAAATTTGATTATTCTTAAATCACTATCCTTTGAAATATTCAAAACGAACTTATAAAATTTAACTTTTGAAACGAGTTAAAATTTTAGAACAACTATTTCCATTATACGGTTATTCAAATCCCCATTATTAAATTGTTCAATAATTTCCAAATATTTAATTTAAACAATTTACCTGTTCAATATTCAATATTTGATTCCAAATAGATTTTACTTATCAATCAATTACTCTATTATACCCAATGAATTCAACATTTATTATCCTATTCAACTATTGATTGCAAAGGCATTCACTAAGTAGCTTTATTTTTCATTACTTGGATAATTATCGTTGCAATTCATTCCAGTTATTATTATTCCAAATGAATTACAAATTTTTTTCTAACATTAAATCACGAAATCTTATTAAATTAGCTATTTTAATTATCGAAAATTTACGGGTCGTTACATTGATAATCTTTTTAATTTACCTTCGTTGATAATTTGGATTTTGTTGATTTGTTGTTTAACACTGTTACGTGTTATATTTATCGTTATCCAATTTCTTTATTTAAGGATCGGATAGACGAGATTTATTGTGACTGTCGTCTATTTGTTACTTAATTATTATTGCTTCCGTGCACTAATAACCGAGTTTGAATTAGAATGACCCATGTATTATTTTCTTTTGAATTTAATACTCGGGTCAGACCGAGTTATTACAGGTTGTAGATATCCTGCTTTGGATTGCTGCTAGAGCTATGAAGTCTTTTCTTATCTTTTGGAGTAGTTGCTGTCATTTTTAGTAGTCAGGATATTTATATATGTTGTTATGTATTCATATATATTAATCACGATAATGTACTTGTGTATATAACTTCCTGAGTCGACAGTTGTAGTTGTATCATATGTACCGTATCACATGTATTGTAACTGACATCAGTTATTATATATATGAGATCTTTTGTTTTATCTGTGTTCCGCATTATATTATCTGTGTTATTATTGTATTTATTGTCCTAAACTATTATGAACCATCATAGTTCGTTTTGTACTGGAATTGGGTATGTCGATGGGAGTGAATAAATAAGAGATGAAAAATAAAAATATATACCACTCCTATCGAAATAACCAATACTAGTGTAAGGCCTAATTACGGATGGCCGCTCCTATCCAGCCTTATTCTTCGTGATAACAGAGAGTATTTCCTTTAATACTCTTTGTTATTGTGAGCATAGAGGTGGGGCATTACAATAACCGACTATCAAATCTTGAGCTAATATAACTTTGGAAAATCTAGAAGAAACAAGGGAACTCTAGTTATATTCGGTGATGCTACATTACAAGCATAAACTCATTTTGCTCTTCGAGGACAAATGATGAGGAAATCCAACCCCAATCGGTTAGGAGGTGACTCCGCTCTTATGTGTTGTCTATTTATTTCCAAAAGAATTGGATTTGAGTTTACTAGCAACCTATCAATTGTTGGCTCGAAGAGATAGGGATTAGATAAGCATGATTTATGCAAAAACTACTTCGAACCAACATAAGCTTTCAAATTGAAGACTTCTTAAAGATGATAGAAATCTAAGATGGAGTTCTTTGAAGTGCAAGGGATACTTGATAGTAATCCTGAGGATGATTCCAAAATAGATGTAGTAGAAGTAATGCTTTCAGTTTGTTCAATCCTAGAACAACTTGCATGCATGAATGATGACATTGCATTGTTGCCTGAAGGGCGATGTTAGCTTTCCAAGTGGGAATTGCTAAAAAGGTAAACGTTGCCTTAAGTCTCACACCTGGAAATGATTAAAAAAGGGAGATGTGGTATGACTATGTGGTTCGCTAACATTAGGATATGATCATCACTTGTATCTTATCAATATTTACAGATTATGTATGTTAGACCCTCGGAGCTGTTTGTCAAAGTTAGCAGCCAGGGTGGTGATCATATTCGGTACTATCGAGGAAGGGATGGGTCAATTCTATGTTAGTAGAGGTACGGGATTTGTAGCTTTGGTATATTTTATCTAGAGGTGTACTGTACGAAAGGTAGTCCCTTACCTTATCATTGTTGGAATTTCCAATACATGCCTTACAGACTTAGTTGTAAACCAAATATGCTGGAATGTGAGATGCAAGCATTTGGGCTAGCCAGGTTGGTTATCATATTCGGTACTATTGAGGAAGAGATAGGTCATTTTTGTAGTTAGTAGACAAAAGAATATGTATACATCAAGGAGTCTCTATCTCGAATGTATAACAACAAAAAGTACTAATCTAAAGTAGTTAGAAAAAATCCAGATGGTGGTCCCAGATAAGGAGTCAAGCAGAAACACCTGTAACATCTCGGTCTGACCCGAGTATTATTTAAAAAGAAAATAATAAACGGATCAGTCTATATGATGTTTCGAAAATTTAGGTAATATTTATTTAATAATTTCCACTAATAATTATTTCAAAATCAATAACATATTAATTAATGAAATTTATCTCTCTAAGCTAGTTAGAAATTTATTCTATTTATAATGTATATATGAGTATATACATTGTGAATAGGAAGTTTGGGTTTAAATTAAATTTAATAAAACTTTCTTTTATATTATTTCTTAAACACTAAAAATAAATGTTTTAGATTTTAAATAACATGTGTAAGAAAATATATTTGTATTAGTTTTAGAATAATTTCTTTTAAAGGTAAAATTATTCATACATATATAAATTATATTTATTAAGAGAATTAAATTAAGTAAGTTATATTTACATTTAAATTAAGTAAAAATTCAATTCAAAACACTTTAGTATAAATGTAACTATATTAGACATTTCAATAACACTTGTAAAACAATCAAACAAATTGAATGACATTTGTTCAAATTAGAAACAAGTGGCACTACTCTCATTTTAACTTTTAATAAATATTTTAGGAAGAACAATCAAACACTTTCATTATTCCTTGTTTCCTTTTCTAAAACCCAAACCAGAAAATATTCTCAAACTGATAATGGAAACCAAATATACATTCAAATTGCAAATATGCAAAACAAAATCAAAATCTGAAATTAAAACTGTAACACTAACTTCAATCTGCAAGTTCATCTACATTTCTAAGGAGTATTCAACAACATGAATAAGGATCAAGTTTCATCAGCAAAGCATCAACAGCAAATCATAGTTTCTTTTTCAAGGGCCTGAAATAAGTTTTGCTCTCTGCAAATTAGTTCAGGCGAGTAAATTCTTAAATCAAACTTGAAGTATAGAAATGTTGTATGTTGAATGTTAGTGATGTAATGCTTGCATGTCATTTATTTTGTCAAGTATTTATTTCCAAGTTGAAAATTTCGCTGTGCATGTTTAAAAGTAATTGTACTCCTCTGTAAATTCAAGTACGGAGTAGATTTCTGAAACAAATCTTCAAATTTAAATTCAGCAAGGTGATAGTGAGTTGATATCTTCAAGTGTGGAGTTCAAAACTCAACATGATTTAAGTGTTAAGTTAAATATGTATATGAAACAGTTTAGGAAAAACTGCAGAAGCAAGTAGATGCAGTAAAACAAAAATTTTAGCATATAAATCTTGTTAAATTTTAATGAATCAATATATATATATATATATCCTGAATCTATATTGCATGACATGAATTTTAAAATTGAAATCATAATTTTTAACTTACAATTGAATTTGAATTTTGAAATTTACTGAATTTGGGGCTTTCATCAAATTCTCGTGACTGGGTTGATTTTAATCTTTGAAATTTGAATCGAGGCTTTGTTTAATGTTGTGAAACACAAGAAAAATACTGTTTGAATTTATCATGCAACATAGAATTGGGAATGTTGATTTGTAGGGTTTGGGGTTCTGATTTTTTTAGCTTAAGGAATTTGATCGCGTGAAGAGTGGAGGTGATCGAGCTTCACGGGGTTTGAGGTGGAGTTGTGTTTGGGTGTTGCGCACGTATGGCCGGAGTTTGGTGTCGAAAAGAGGTAGGCTTGCCGTGGGTGATGGGTTGTGTTCCAGGCATCTGCAGTATTGTTTGGGGTTCGAACTCCCAAATTTTGCTTGAGCTCGTGTTGATGGGTTCTGGGGTTAGATTCTGGATCGAGGATCGTAGTGGGGTTTGCGCGAATGGTCGGCGGCGGTGATGGAGGTGTCGTAGCACGGTGCATGTGCACGAGTTTGCAATGACGTGTGTCAGTGGAGTCTTCGTGCGTGCGTGGGTTTGCTGCTCGAAGGAACGCTCGTGCTTGGTCGCGTGAGATGTCGTGTGTGGCTCGGGGTTGGGTTGCTGTTGCTCGGGGGTGTGGGTGTTTGAGCGTGTGTAGAGGGGTTCAGGTGGTTGATGAAGAAGGTAGGGGAGAGTTGGAATTAGGTTTATGTTAGTTGAAGTTTTGGTCGAGTTTAACCAAGTAAATGAATCAAACTTTAAAACTCGTTTTAATCTAAATTTTGTTTTAAGTTAAATTTAGCACTTTATATTTCACTACTTTTTAAATGTCAAATATTTTATTTCAAAAGTATTTCACATTTTATTTGTTGAAGTTTTGAAATGATTTTACATTTTTAAATCTAATTTCTTTTTAGAAAGTAATTTTTTTTAATGAATTGAAATAATTAAGTATGTAAGGGTTTTAAAGATGAATGAAAATTGTTTTGTTTTGGAAAATTAATTTAATTTGAAATTTAAGTTTACTTAAATTAATTAGTAATTAGAGTTGGAATTAACTAATTAATTTTGGTTAATTAATTGTTAAGATTTAATAAATTAATTATGAATTATTTAATAGGTAATTAAGGATTAATTTAAATGACAATTAATAGGTTATTAATTAACTTATGTTGTAGAATAGCAAATAAAGTTTTTTTTAGGGTTTTAAAATTTGTTTTTGATATTTAAATTTTTTAATTGGTTTAAACTTTTATATTAATTACTTGGTGTCCTAATAAATGTTTGCTTAAACATATTTTTAGATATTCATAAGGTAAATGATGTAAATATGTTAAGGGTAATTAAAGCATTTACGAGCCGAGTGTTTTATCTTAATTAAGGTTTTAATATCTTAATTTTGATTAAGTTAATTTAGAGAAATTAAGTTTAATTATTTGGTTTAAATTATAAAGGAATGATTAAGAAATTAATGAAGGAAAATAATTTACTTGATTGATTAATGATTAAGGATTAATGGTTAATTATTTAAGATTTATTAATCTGTGATTAAAACAATCATTAATTAGATTATTAATTAATGATTAGGGATTCATAAATCAAGTAATTAAGTGTAATTAAACTTAATTCAATCAAGTGGTTAGGATTTACTAATTAAATAATTAGTGAGTAATTAATTAAGTAATTAAAGGTTACTTAACTAACAATTAAGAAGTGCTTAACTTGTAATTAAACTTTATGAAATAACAATTAAGGTTTTATTAATTAATAATTAAAGAATAATTAATCCGTAATTAAGGATTAATTAAGAAGTTGTTAAGTGGTGGTAATTGATTGATTAATCAATGGTGATTAAGGATTAATCAAATGGTAATTAAGGATTAATTATCGGTTAATCAAGGATGGATTAACAGTTAATTAAGGATTATTAATTGATAAATAAAGGGTAATTAACCTGGGATTAAGGATTGATTAATTGATTAAGTGAGTTCATCAAGGATGTAATTAATTAATTAAGGTTAGTAAGTAATTAATGATTGTAGAAGCAGGATTAAGTGATTCATTCTTAAGGAGTTAATTTAAGTAATTAAATTAATTATGATATGAATTGATAATACTTGTTTAGGGATGATGGGTTGTTGAATGTCTGAATTTCGATGATATCTATTGAATTGATATCTATTAAAGATTAATTACCGTATTGGGTTAAGGATAATTAGTTAAAGCAATTAATTAAGGGTTAATTACTTAAATGTAAATAAAAGATAAATAGAATGACATTGAAAGCCTTGATTAATTATTATCCCTAATAGGTGGTTCGTGATTCTATGTCATATGGTATGTTTGATTTAAACTGTGAAGGTGTGGTTATCTATTGATGATGAATTACCGTGACATCCTGTATTAAAAGTAGAATTGAATTTCACTTGAAAAATTAAGTTAAGTTGGCAAGGGTTTCGAAGAGACCGGAGTCGGGTATTAGTGAATATCCAAAACCACTTCGATTCTTATAATTTGATATGTTAAACTAATAGACTGAAGTGGAATGACTTAAGTATATTGGACCATTTAAATCTAAGTTTGGCACTTAGAAATTGATGTGTGAAATGGTTGATGTCTATAATAACTTATGAGATGTATATTGATATAAGTTACCCCGGGTTTATATAAATTGTATGCTTTTGTATTCCTTGTTAGTTGGGTTTACTCACGCTGGTTTCCAGCCTGACCCGGGCGTTACTTTTATGTAATGCTCGGGTCAGACCGAGTATTACAGATTTTCAGGTAAGGACGTTTTGGAGCTCAGGAGGCAAGCTGGATGGCAGGGACGTATAGAGAGTATCCACTGTGATATTGTAGTATCTGGACATGATTGTTTTTTCCAATGTTTATGTAACTCTGATGTGTTTAAATGTAAATTAACAACTATAGTTTTCTTTGTATAACTGCTATTTTATTTGATATTATATTTTATCCGCTGCGAATGTGAGATTGTGTGTTTCTTTCTGTTCTTCTTCTATCTCTTTCTTCTTTCTCTTTCTTATTTTTACTAACTATCTGGAAATTTCGAGATCGAAATTATCCGGGTCGTTACATTTGGTATCAGAGATGAAGGTTAAGCGAGAACCTTGGCTCTATTGGGATTACTCATTAAGGATAGGGTAAGTGGTACCCTAGAATGAGTTGAGTGTGTATATATATATATATATATATATGAGAGAGCGTACTTGTTATTTTCTTATATAAAGATTTTTAAATGATTTCAAAAGTAAATGAATCTTAAAATAGATTATCTATTATATTAAGGAAATTGGTTGTAATATTAATTAAATTAAAAGTACTAATAAGAATTAAGTGGTAATAGAATTACAACCAAATTGAAATTAAATTAAAGACAAGTTTGAAATGGATTCAAACTGAAATTAAATCTTGAATTGGGAAAGGTTTCAGGATAAGGATAATCAATTAATTTATGTGTGACGCCCCACCTCTATACCCACGCTAGCCAAGAACACTCCGGAGAAGTGCTGTCAACTAGCACGGAGAATAAGGCTGTTGAGGAGCGACCATCCATGTAATTGCTTATCACACGGTGGCTATAAATAATCTTCGGAAACAAACATAGAAATAATCATATCACAAATCAGTCACAGATATCCATATCACAAAGGCGGAAGAAGATATGAATATATAACTAACACATGAAAGTGTACATCAGAGTAGTGGTCAATAAGATCCACGATAATACAAAAGAATAGCAACACGTGCTATACAAAAGAATACAACTATGAGTCTATATCTCAAGTGTATACAACAAAAACTGCTAATCTAAACAGTTAACCAAAAGTCAGAGTGATGAATCCCTGGGAAGAAGTCAAGCAGAAGCACCTGTAACATCTCGGTCTGATCCGAGTATTATTTAAGAAAATAATAAACGGATCAGTCTAGCTATAAATATCAGATGACATGATATAACATAAAAGATATGGCATAAACATAAACATCCATAACGACATACCACTATAAGTATGTAAATAATGATCAACAGAAGATCAATCAATAAGAGATAATCAATATCACAAGAATCTTCTCAAAGATTCGAAGGGGGCATCATACCCTAAACTTGTACTCATAACAAGTCAATGACATAAATTCCAGAAATCAACACGAGAAATCCAGAAATCATAAAAAGGGAAAGAGGCCTATCACATGACGGTCCGAAGACCATGGGGAGCTACCCCACATGTGTGAGTGGAATCACACAGAATGAGGTCAAGACTAACCAAAAAGCAGAAAGGTATGTGTGAATGGAATCACACAAGTGGTGTCTAGTCTAACCTTGCAATGAAAGAGACATCGCACAATTGCTAGTCTAATTCATAAAGCGATCATCAAGATCAACGAGAAGTGTCAATTACACTAAGCTAGTAAATATAGAAGTTTAGCTTCATGTCCCATAACCACTTGCTTAACTTAAATATTTACGAACAAACTGTAAATCTTCACTAATAAAATTGTCACAAGAGGTTCAATCGAACAAGTCCAAGAATTAACCGACGAAGTGAACGCAAGCGTTTCATACCACTTGTTTTACTAAGTCGTTTAATTAGATTTCTCATCCGAGTGAGGTAAAGGCTTGTATATACTAATAGATTGGAAAACGGTTTAAGAAAAGAGCTTTGTTATTAAAAATAGAGTTGAAATTGTTTGTTAAAAGAGTTTTGATATTTACTACTAGTATTGAAACCTTTATATTATAAAGTGACAAAACACATAAGCAAGTGTAGAAACAATCAGTCACAAAGATCGCATACGGAGATGCGAATAAAATCCAAGGAAATCAGCTCAATATTTTTCAGATAAGATCCCCTACGGAGGGGGGGTCCGGGGGGGTCCAGGGGGGGTGGCAACCCCCCAAGGTGGGGGTGCGGGGGCAACGCCACCGCTTACGGGGTTCGACCTGCCCGGTCAGGTCGCGGGGGTCCAGGGGGCAGCGCCCCGACCAAAACGGTACGACCTAGTGAAGACAAAATGAGGTCTAACGACCTAAGGGGAATAGGGTCGAGCGACCTATAAAACTCGCGACCTAAAAGTTAGCAAGGTCGAACGACCTATAGAGGCATAGGGTGCAGCGACCTAAAACATCGCGACCTAGTGACCTAACGGTTTAAGGGTCTTGCGACCTAACTGGAAACAAGGTCCAAACGACCTAACGACTTAAAGTGAAACCTGGCTGAGCGATATAAGGTCGGAGACGACCTACGACTTAACTCCGTGTGAGCGACCTACGACCTATGGTTGCTACGACCTAACGAGTTCCAATAGTGAAGGCTTAAGGTCTAACGACCTAAGGGGTACGACCTAAGGTCTTACGACCTAAGGTGTTGAGGTTGGACGACCTAACCAAATTGCATAGGCCATACGAGCTAAGGCCTAACGACCTAACTCCGAACGAGCTATACGCGAGTGACCTAGGGCGCTAACTCGCAAACGACCTAACGTTAACTCGCGAACGACCTAACTCCAGACGTGCCTTTTCAACGCGTGCGAGCTGAAGACCTGCCGACCTACGACCTAACTCCAAGCGACCTAAGTCCTAGGTCGTGAGCGACCTAACTGCGAGTGAGCAAAAATGGCCAGAGCCAAAGCAGAGCGACCTAACGGCCATACGACCTACGACCTAAGGTCCTGAGCGACCTAACTCCGAAAACACGAAAATGGCCAGAACGACCTAGGGGTTAACTCGTACGCGACCTACGACCTAAGGTCCACACGACCTAACTCCGAGCGAGCTAAAAACGGCCAGAACGACCTAAATGCAGAAATTTCTCCCAAACACCAAAAATCGGAGTTTTTCGCCAATCCAATCCAAACCAAAAGCAAATATGCATGCTAAAGTGATAGGGAATCATTCCCAACAGTCCAATATAGTTATAGACTAGAATTGTGAGATAAAAATCTCACCTTTGCACTAAAATTTATGAAGATGAAGCTTGAAAGCAAGGAGAAGCAATCCAAAGCTTGAATCCAATATCTTCTACTTGAATTTGGAGTTGAATGATGGAGTTGCAATTGAATTTGAGCTTGGAGTTTTAATTTCCCATTCTCTTCACCATTAATGCTAAAGCTTGAGTTAGTTAGGAAATTTATGAAGAGTGAGGAGAAGAGGGTTGGAACTTGGGCTTAATAGGCTAAACTAACCCAAAGTCCAAAGCGGGAAAAGTTAGTGAAATTTCACTAACTCCAAACCTATCGATGTTTATACTTAAAAAGTTGTAAACGACATTTCGAACTCAATGGAAGTGGTCTCGAGTCCTAATTTGACCGTTTGCAAAAAGTAGTTTTTCGGACCAAAATCCGATTAACGATTTAATATTTAAATAAAAATATTTAAATGTAAACTCGATAAATATGCGGGTTGTTACATTATGTAATTAATTAAACTTTATTTAATGAGATAATTAGTGGATAATAATTGGAATTAATAAATAAGGAGTTACTTAATGAAGTAACTAGAGGTAAGTAATTTATGGGACAATTACTTAATGAAGGTAATTATGAAATAAGTTAATTACCAATTGTGATTAATTAATGAAGTAATTAATTTAAAGAAATAACAAATAATATTATTTAATGCATTTGAATGAAATGGTCCTATTTCAAACAAGAGTTGTTTGAAAATTTAGAAAGAAATTTGTTTTGAATTAAAACCAAAGGTGGTTTAAAATTTTAAAGTATAACTTGGTATGTAAAAGAAATTAATATGTATACATGTGGATATACATAATATCAAAGGTGGTTGGAAATAAACTCTAAATGGTGAGTTTTGAGTTTGGAATAGGATGTGATACCCAAAGTGATAAGTTTTTGAACTTAATAAGTGGAAGATTATTTATGAGAAGTTCAAAAATTTTGAAATGAAAAATTCAAATTGGGTAAGGTTGACTGGATTAAGTGAATTGAGTTTAGCTTGGGAGAGGTTAAATAAGTTGGAATGATCGACTTGATTTGGAAAATTCAAGATGAAATTAAGTTTTAACTTGGAAAGTTAAATGGTTGATTGTAATTGGGAGTTTGAGTGATCTCAAATTGGGTTTGAGATCTAGAAATTTAAAATGAATGGATGTTTTAAAATAAATTAGATAATATCATCCTATTGTTGTTAAAAATCTTTAAGTTGTGAATTGGAATTGTTTAAATGAATGAGAGATGGTTTAAATTTGAAATTTGAATTACTTCAAATTGAATTTGATTTGAATTAATTGAAATTGTGATTGAAGATGTATAAGTATAAAATTCAAATGGAAAAATTTGAATTGAATTTGGAAAGAAATCAAGAATAATTCAACTTGATTTGGAAATGGAGTATGAAATTGGCATTAATTCAAACGGGAGTTGAAATGAATTGAAATTGAAACTAGTTCAATTGAAATATATTTGAATTAGTAGAATTTGAGATCAAGGATGAATAAAGTTAAATTTGGAAAGAAACTGAGGTTAATTCAACTTGATTTTGATTTGAATCAATTTCAATGGAAATTGAAATTATTTAAATTGGAATTGGGTCAATTTAAATGGTAGAGGAAATTTAAATTGAATTAATGAGAATGGAGATTGGAAAGTGAACAGTTTTGACTCTGGACTATTTTTAATATAAATTGTTTTAATATAAACCTATTTTCTCCAAGCTATTCATTATATATACAGCCTTTCTTTTAAAGGCCAAACTATCTTATACTTGTTATACAATTATTTTTGGAACGATTTAACTAATTTTCCAACTGTTTTATAAGCTAATTACTATATTTCAACTATTTTACAAAACTAATCACTATCTTACTATTATTTTTCAATTATCTAAAATTTCTATAATTATTTTAACTATTTTCCAACTATTTTACAACTACCTAACTATTTTACAACCATTTTACAAACTAGTAATTATTTTCCAACGGCTTATCTATTTTTAACCTTTCAAGCTATTTTCTAAATAAACTGATCGGAGTTCAAACTGTTATTGGTTAAATACCCAATCGAGATAAGAATAGAGATAATAATCCAAATGGATTGAAGTAATTGTGAGTAAGTGAATGAAAGTCAAAGTGAATAGAAATTAAATTAATTTGGCTAATAACCAATAAAGATAAATACGTAAGGTGTACGTATGTTATCCTATTCGCATAATGATTTGATCCAGATTCGAGCACAAAATTTCGAGATAGTTATATCGATTCGAGTTGGAATTTTTCCACTCGATTTTTGAAGGCGAACGTGGAGATGGATTGTTGATTGGTTCTGGATATTCTCTATCATAGTTATGACAATACAAGGAGAATAACGGTTTCTGATCAAGAAACCAGATCTGTGTCCGCACTAGGAAGTCGGGTGGAAAATACTAGTTCGGAAGTGAAATTGTGTGATCAAGTGAGCGATCAGATTGGTATAGTGTACGGATGATATGTGTACATCGTACAGATTGGAATGAAATTGATATTGAAGTTTGTGGATAAGAAATTTGAAATGGTTTTTGAAGTGAAAATATATTTTGTGAAATATATGAGGAAATAAAATAGAAATTGGATATTTCTATGATTGAAATTTTGTTTATGGAAGTAAGTGATATGGTAAGTGGTTTTGTAAGGAGTAATCAAATTTGAATATCTGATTTTGAGTAAACAAAGTAAATATCTTTGTTTTGTAAGATAAAACTTCCCTTGTTGAACCTTTTGCCAAAAGAAAAAGGATTTGTTTTGAAAGTGTTTGAAGTATAAAAGGATTTTTATACAAGTTTATAATGGTCCAAAGATTTTTATCAAGGATTTTATATATATCTCTATATATACAGGATCACATGAGGATCTTGGAAAAGGTTTTGGGAACCTATGGATTTGGAAAGGATTTTGATTTTTGGGTAAAATCAATATTGAATTTGGAAAGCCTAGATTGAGAACTATCGATTTTGGGATAATCGATTTTGTGTAAAGGATCTTTGTATGAGATCATACTAGGTGTATGATTTAAAGATACTATTTGTATATAGTATAAAATGTTTTGATGATGGCTCTGGGGAAAAAGGCACCCCTTGAAATGAACTTCTCAGGAGTACCACCGGGTGGTGCTGCCTTGAGCCCCAAGGGGGGTTCTAAAGTTGATCCTCTGAGGAGTCCGGACAAAACTAGTTCCTGAGGATTATGAGTAGAGTATACCATAGCGAAAGTCGTGTGTGTCGCTGAGAGCCAACAGTTACATGGACTTTTGTTGCGACGGCAACGTAACCCAGGATGTAACTGCGATCTATGGTATAACATAGCGAAAGTCGTGTGTGCCGCTAAGAGCCAACAGTCTGCGTTTGATTTTATATCGGCAGACTGCACCTATGTAGGAGTGGAGAGGTTTCATTTCAACAGCGAAAATCAGAGGCCGCTGAGAGCCTGCGGTTACATAGACTTTTGCTGCGACGGCAATGTAACCCTGGGTGTAACTGTGATCTGTTGTGTGAGTTCCATGGCGTAATCGAGAGGCCGCGGAGAGCCCGTAGTTACATGGACTTTTGCTGCGACGGCAACGTAACCCTGGAATGTAACTGTGACCATGGATGGGGATGATGATTTCCAGAGCATTCTTACCAAAGATATATGGTCTACTGTTTTCTATCAGTAAAAATTATTTTCAAAGTATTTTCACTGGATGTTGAAAACGAGTCTGCCAAGCACTTGTAGATTTTTAGTCATACGCCTGATCAACGTATGACCGAATTTCTAGGAGAACAAGGATTGACTGGTTGAGACATCGAGTTATAAAAAGTATTTTTATAAAAGTATTTTGGCAGTATTACAGATTTTAAAAGTGTTTTAGATTAATCAAAGGATATTTTAACTGGTTTTAAAATATTTAATAAATTTTGGCTTCGTTTCTTTTCGAGGACGAAAAGATTCAAAGGGGGAAGGAATGTGATGTTTCGAAAATTTAGGTAATATTTATTTAATAATTTCCACTAATAATTATTTCAAAATCAATAACATATTAATTAATGAAATTTATCTTTCTAAGCTAGTTAGAAATTTATTCTATTTATAATGTATATATGAGTATATACATTGTGAATAGGAAGTTTGGGTTTAAATTAAATTTAATAAAACTTTCTTTTATATTATTTCTTAAACACTAAAAATAAATGTTTTAGATTTTAAATAACATGTGTAAGAAAATATATTTGTATTAGTTTTAGAATAATTTCTTTTAAAGGTAAAATTATTCATACATATATAAATTATATTTATTAAGAGAATTAAATTAAGTAAGTTATATTTACATTTAAATTAAGTAAAAATTCAATTCAAAACACTTTAGTATAAATGTAACTATATTAGACATTTCAATAACACTTGTAAAACAATCAAACAAATTGAATGACATTTGTTCAAATTAGAAACAAGTGGCACTACTCTCATTTTAATTTTTAATAAATATTTTAAGAAGAACAATCAAACACTTTCATTATTCCTTGTTTCCTTTTCTAAAACCCAAACCGGAAAATATTATCAAACTGATAATGGAAACCAAATATAAATTCAAGTTGCAAATATGCAAAACAAAATCAAAATCTGAAATTAAAACTGCAACACTAACTTCAATCTACAAGTTCACCAACATTTCTAAGGAGTATTCAACAACATGAATAAGGATCAAGTTTCATCAGCAAAGCATCAACAACAAATCATAGTTTCTTTTTCAAGGGCCTGAAATAAGTTTTGCTCTCTGCAAATTAGTTCAGGTGAGTAAATTCTTAAATCAAACTTTAAGTATAGAAATGTTGTATGTTGAATGTTAGTGATGTAATGCTTGCATGTCATTTATTTTGTGAAGTATTTATTTCCAAGTTGAAAATTTTGCTGTGCATGTTTAAAAGTAAATTGTACTCCTCTGTAAATTCAAGTACAGAGTAGATTTCTGAAACAAATCTTCAAATTTAAATTCAGCAAGGTGATAGTGAGTTGATATCTTCAAGTGTGGAGTTTAAAACTCAACATGATTTAAGTGTTAAATTAAATATGTATATGAAACAGTTTAGGAAAAACTGCAGAAGCAAGTAGATGCAGTAAAACAAAAATTTTAGCATATAAATCTTGTTAAATTTTAATGAATCAATATATATATCCTGAATCTATAATGCATGACATGAATTTTAAAATTGAAATCAGAATTTTTAACTTACAATTGAATTTGAATTTTGAAATTTACTGAATTTGGGGCTTTCATCAAATTCTCGTGACTGGGTTGATTTTAATCTTTGAAATTTGAATCGAGGCTTTGTTTAATGTTGTGAAACACAAGAAAAATACCTTTTGAATTTATCATGCAACATAGAATTGGGAATGTGGATTTGTAGGGTTTGGGGTTCTGTTTTTTTTTAGCTTAAGGAATTCGATCGCGTGAAGTGTGGAGGTGATCGAGCTTCACGGGGTTTGAGGTGGAGTTGTGTTTGGGTGTTGCGCATGTATGGCCGGAGTTTGGTGTCGAAAGGAGGTAGGCTTGCCGTGGGTAATGGGTTGTGTTCCAGGCATCTGCAGTATTGTTTGGGGTTCGAACTCCCAAATTTCGTTTGAGCTCGTGTTGATGGGTTCTTGGGTTAGATTCTGGATCGAGGATCGTAGTGGGGTTTGCGCGAATGGTCGGCGGCGGTGATGGAGGTGCGGGAGCACCATGCATGTGCACGAGTTTGCAGTGACGTGTGTCAGTGGAGTCTTCGTGCGTGCGTGGGTTTTCTGCCCGAAGGAACGCTCGTGCTTGGTCGCGTGAGATGTCGTGTGTGGCTCGGGGTTGGGTTGTTGTTGCTCGGGGGTGTAGGTGTTTGAGCGTGTGTAGTGGGGTTCAGGTGGTTGATGAAGAAGGTAGGGGAGAGTTGGAATTAGGTTTATGTCAGTTGAAGTTTTGGTCGAGTTTAACCAAGTAAATGAATCAAACTTTAAAACTTGTTTTAATCTAAATTTTGTTTTAAGTTAAATTTAACACTTTATATTTCACTACTTTTTAAAATGTCAAATATTTTATTTCAAAAGTATTTCACATTTTATTTGTTGAAGTTTTGAAATGATTTTACCTTTTTAAATCTAATTTCTTTTTAAAAAGAATTTTTTTAATGAATTGAAATAATTAATTATGTAAGGGTTTTAAAGATGAATGAAAATTGTTTTGTTTTGGAAAATTAATTTAATTTGAAATTTAAGTTACTTAAATTAATTAGTAATTAGAGTTGGAATTAATTAATTAATTTTGGTTAATTAATTGTTAAGATTTAATAAATTAATTATGAATTATTTAATAGGTAATTAAGGATTAATTTAAATGACAATTAATAGGTTATTAATTAACTTATGTTGTAGAATAGCAAATAAAGTTTTTTTTTAGGGTTTTAAAATTTGTTTTTGATATTTAAAAATTTTAATTGGTTTAAACTTTTATATTAATTACTTGGTGTCCTAATAAATGTTTGCTTAAACATATTTTTAGATATTCATAAGGTAAATGATGTAAATATGTTAAGGGTAATTAAAGCATTTACGAGCCGAGTGTTTTATCTTAATTAAGGTTTTCATATGTTAATTTTGATTAAGTTAATTTAAAGAAATTAAGTTTAGTTATTTGGTTTAAATTGAAAAGGAATGATTAAAAAATTAATGAAGGAAAATAATTTACTTGATTGATTAATGATTAAGGATTAATGGTTAATTATTTAAGATTTATTAATCTGTGATTAAAACAATCATTAATTAGATTATTAATTAATGATTAGGGATTCATAAATCAAGTAATTAAGTGTAATTAAACTTAATTCAATCAAGTGGTTAGGATTTACTAATTAAGTAATTAGTGAGTAATTAATTAAGTAATTAAAGGTTACTTAACTAACAATTAAGAAGTGCTTAACTTGTAATTAAACTTTATGAATTAATAATTAAGGTTTTATTAATTAATAATTAAAGAATAATTAATCCGTAAATAAGGATTAATTAAGAAGTTGTTAAGTGGTGGTAATTGATTGATTGATCAATGGTGATTAAGGATTAATCAAATGGTAATTAATGATTAATTATCGGTTAATCAAGGATGGATTAACAGTTAATTAAGGATTATTAATTGATAAATAAAGGGTAATTAACCTGGGATTAAGGATTGATTAATTGATTAAGTGAGTTCATCAAGGATGTAATTAATTAATTAAGGTTTGTAAGTAATTAATGATTGTAGAAGCATGATTAAGTGATTCATTCTTAAGGAGTTAATTTAAGTAATTAAATTAATTATGATATGAATTGATAATACTTGTTTAGTGATGATGGGTTGTTGAATGTCTGAATTTCGATGATATCTATTGAATTGATATCTATTAAAGATTAACTACCGTGTTGGGTTAAGGATAATTAGTTAAAGCAATTAATTAAGGGTTAATTACTTAAATGTAAATAAAGGATAAATAGAATGACATTGGAAGCCTTGATTAATTATTATCCCTAATAGGTGGTTCGTGATGCTATGTGATATGGTATGTTTGATTTAAACTGTGAAGGTGTGGTTATCTATTGATGATGAATTACCGTGACATCCTGTATTAAAAGTAGAATTGAATTTCACTTGAAAAATTAAGTTAAGTTGGCAAGGGTTTCGAAGAGACCGGAGTCGGGTATTAGTGATATCCGAAACCACTTCGATTCTTATAATTTGATATGTGAAACTATTAGGCTGAAGTGGAATGACTTAAGTATATTGGACCATTTAAATCTAAGTTTGGCACTTAGAAATTGATGTGTGAAATGGTTGATGTCTATAATAACTTATGAGATGTATATTGATATAAGTTACCCCGGGTTTATATAAATTGTATGCTTTTGTATTCCTTGTTAGTTGGGTTTACTCACGCTGGTTTCCAGCCTGACCCGGGTGTTACTTTGATGTAATGCTCGGGTCAGACCGAGTATTACAGATTTTCAGGTAAGGACGTTCTGGAGCTCAGGAGGCGAGCTGGATGGCAGGGACATATAGAGAGTATCCACTGTGATATTGTAGTATCTGGACATGATTGTTTTGTCCAATGTTTATGTAACTCTGATGTGTTTAAATGTAAATTAACAGCTATAGTTTTCTTTGTATAACTGCTATTTTATTTGATATTATATTTTATCCGCTGCGAATGTGAGATTGTGTGTTTCTTTCTGTTCTTCTTCTATCTCTTTCTTCTTTCTCTTTCTTCTTTTTACTAACTATATGGAAATTTCGGGATCGAAATTATCCGGGTCGTTACAGTCTAGCTATAAATATCAGATAAAATGAGATAGGATAAGAGATATAACAAATACGTATGATAACCATAATGTCATACTGTGACAAGTATACATTTAGTAACAACAAAAATCATACAATATCTCGAATATTCTCAAACACCAAAAAGAATGTCATATTCTTTAATATATTCACCAAACCACAAATATTGATAAAACTTATCAATGTAAATCAAAAAATTTGGTGAAACACAAATTCTAGAAATCATCAATTAGAAATCCAGAAAACAAAGAGGAGGAGGCCTATCACAAACGGGAGCATCAAAACTCACCAACACGTGTATCAAAAACATCGACGCACCTAGAAAGATACGCCCCATGCATAAACAAACATCGACACCTAGAAAGATACGCCTCATGCATAAACAAACATCGACACACCTAGAAAGATACGCCCCATTCATAAACAAACATCGACGCACCTAGAAAGATACGCCCCATGTATAAACAAACATCAACGCACCTAGAAAGATACGCCCCATGTGACGACCCGTATTTTCGCGTTCGAAAATCAACATCCATACTTTACTCGTATTCGAATGCCGTAGATTCAAATATTCAATCTGATTCGCCAGAGCTTATAACAAATTAAATACAACAACATAGCGGAAGACTCCAAAGACTCCAAAGATGTGATCTCCAAGATCCAAAGACTCCAAAGGATTCCAAATAGAAAGCTGGAGGCTACCGAAATCTACAACTACTATTTAATTATCTGAAAATCCCACCTCTAGACCGCCCGTGTGGAAAATTGTGGGCACCCAGAGTTTAGAAAGCGAACAATAAACTTCAGTTCAGTCATAGGACTGGTATGAGAAAACAAAAACATTTTATCTTTATCAGAAACAAAACAAAAGAATTTAAAAAAAAATCCACAATGCTTTTTGGAAAATGAAACAACCATAAGGCCTCCCGGCACACACACAATGCAATCGCACACTTGGGTTAGATTTCTCCTTATGATAGTCAAACATGCTTGATACGCAAAAACCTTTTTGATATTATTATTAGTGCATAGTGGAAAACATTTCAAAATTATAATATTAATCTTAGCCAGCATAGGTACCATTATACTATGCCTACTATAGCTACCATTTAAGAATGGCAGGTCATACAACTGCAATCATACAAGGCGCGTATTATATGATTGGTTTTCCAATAATGGTCAGGCTAAGGAACTTCCCCACTGAATGGAACACCTCTGGAGGGATGCCCCCAAGAACCAAATCGGATCGCTACCAACACAAGGCCGGGTTACCTCTATAACTAGGTAGCACCTACAAGTAAGCCATACCCAGTCATTACCGACCTTTATCCCGGGATTCACCGACAAATAGAAACAACCACACAATTAAATATCTGGGCTCCATACCATGATACCACTTTTTATCCTGAAGGAAATGGACATACCCTAGGGGCACGACCCCTAAAAACCTTGCCGCAACATTCCTGTTTCGACCATTTTTGGATTGTGAGGCTCGGCGAAGTCTTGTCCACAAAGCTACGATTTTCACAAAAGCCATGCTTCGATCAACAAATGATCAGCAGCACTTCGTATGCCACATTACCAAATTGGGAATGTATCACTAGTAACCATCAACTACATAACCTCTGAGCTTATACGTCTCAGAGAAGGGTGTTGAGCTAAGAGAATAAATTCTCCGCCACCAAACATAAATGTATTTGATAGAAACCAGCTTTCCATCTCAAAGTGTAATGTCAGACACACATCCATACAAGTCCGTTCCGAGATAGAACATAACCGAAGATACTTCAAAAGAAGCCCTTGCAAATCCGGATAACTCCTAACCATGTCCAGACTTCCCATCACAAACAGTGATCAAATCTCTATACTGGGGACCAGTCGGTGCGGAGACATTTGACAAGTAATCCTTTCATTTTCGAAAATACCTGATCTTCACCACCATCTTCAAATGCTATCCATTACGTCATATCACTATTCGGAATAGGTTTTACAACAAAAAGGTCCTCTCCCGGCTAAACCGAATAATGAACGCATATTTTAAAACCATATGGATATATGGGATCTTAGTTAAGTCACAACTTAAAGCCCAAAATTTTTCTTTCAAATGGTTTAAAAAATTACCATTTTAATCTTTTAAACAAAAAGATTCACTTCACAAAGTTCACCAATCTTTCACAAAGATTCATTCGTAATATTTAAACAAAAGATCTATCTTTGAGATTCTCTTTTGTTTGAAAACAAAGTTCACCAAATATTTCACAAAGATTCCTTCATCACATTCGAAACAATTCCATTTCAAATCTTTTATACAAAAGATATACCTTTAAGATCCTCTTCAATTTAAAAACAAGGTTCAACCATCTTTCACAAAGATTCATTCATAGCTTTCAAAACTATTTCAATTCCATTTCAAACTTGAAATCTTTCAACACAAAGTGGAAATACCTTCTTTATATGAAAGCTATTATTATTTGAAAACAAATAGTTTTTGTTTCGAAAAAATCCGATTACATTTTCACAAGTTAAAACCCTTCAAGTATAAAACTTGGGTTAAATTCAAATTCCCAAAACAATACTTTTAAAATGGTTTAAAACCCATATTATATAACTTGTATAACCTTTTTAAACCGAAATTTTCAAACATAGAATTCAATATCAAATCTTGAATTTAATTTTAACTCAAACTATTTAAATTTCAAACTTTATCAAGTTATTCAAAATAAGTTTTATCTTTAAAACTCCTTTTCAAAAGCTTTTCATATTTAACCCAATTCCATTTCCAAACTATTTAAATTCAAAATTCATCTTTAAAACCATTTCATTATTTTGGATAAAATAATATTAAATTCAAATATCTATGACTTAACCGATTTCCTCGTGAAATCCATATTTGTGTGTGTATGGTGTAGTCCAGGGGTTTTACACAATAGTCCAACATCATCAATCATCACAGATTCAAACACAGCAATATCGATAAGCGGTATAATCCTGTAACGCTTATCTACATTCACCGATTTAAAGATAATTAATATTAATTCATCATAGATAAATAGATTACATTCATCATAGCTCAAATCAAAGTAATTCATATCACAAAGCATTACACATCAGGGATATCAAACAATTTAACATTCAATACAATCCAAACATTCATAAGTAAGATCAATTAATCATCTAATTAATTTAAATCAGACTAGTTACTTATGAATAAACTACTAATCCTGGTTAATTAATTATTAATTAATTACAAACCATCTTAATTAATTATCCTTTAATCATTCATTAATTAACCTTTAATTATTAATTAATTAACCTTTAATTAATAAATAAATCAACCTTTAATCATTAAATAATTAACCTCTAATTATTTAATTATCCTTTAATTAATTATCCTTAATAAATTACATTAATTAATTATAATAAGTGATTATCCCTAATCACTTAAATAAATCATAAATTAATTATCACTTGATTAACTAATCATTAATCATTAATTAATTACTTATAATTAAGTAATTATCTTTTAATTATAAATTAATGAACCTTTATTCAATTTAATTAATTAACCTTTATTAATATTTAATTAAGAAATTATTCTTTAAAATAATTATCCTTTAATCACCTTCATTAATCAATTTTTCCTTAATCACTTTCATTAATTAGCAATTCTTTAATTATTTAAGATATCATCAATTAAAAGATAAACCGTTTATCTTTATTATTTTTAATTATCATTTAATCCTTATTTAATAATCCTTTGGAAATAGGCCATCATTGATACATTTATTAACTTAAAATCCTTAAGTTAGATTAAGGATTATAAAACCATTTCATTTTTCTCAATCATTCACTTAATTACAAAAATTAAGTTTATAAACTTTAAAACCAAAAGTTATATAAATTAAAACACTTTTAACTTAATAAATTGGAAATAATTTATTTTTAAACCTTCAAGTATTTTCAATTTAAACAAATATTGATGAATTTAGAAAAGAAAAGTGTTTTAAGAACCTGTTTGCAAATTTAAATTTGAAAACTTGGTTCATATTCTTTGAAACCTTCTTATTTCAAATCCTTTTCAAACTCGATCATTCCGGTATACTTTAAGCTTGGCTAAATAAAATTGTTTGAGACTTATTATATTTTTTCTCAAATCTTAAAACTGATTTGTAACAAATTTTACTTTACATATTAAAATCCTGTTAACATATTAAATAACCCGAGCTATTTCTGAATTCCCCGAGACCAACTTCGGGTTCACACTCCCCACTCTTGCTTCGAGACACTCACACGAAAAACTCAAGTTTGCCTCGATAAAACTTCATCTTCCCCCAACTACCATAACCACTTCCAGATCCAACGTGCACCGTGTACGTGCACGATCGGCCGAAGCCACTTCGATCATCGCCGTGATCATCCAAACGCCTTTGTCGATCACCCGACCCAAACGACCACCCAGAAACTCAAAAACCCTATCAACTCAAAATCGAGTACGTTGAAACGAAACTGAAACCCACTGCACAACCAAAAATCGTCTCGATGTTGATGATCTGAACACTGAACCCTACCACTCTGGCCAACGCAACATCACGACCCTACGCATCATTTTCCCTTCGGTCCGGTCACCTGAATCGCCTCAACGACGTCGCAGTTCTTCTGAGAACAATTTCGACAAAAACGAGTTTTAAACCCTAAAATGATCTTGCCCAATCACCACGATCTTCTAGAAAATTTACGAGTATTTTTCCGACGATCTACTACACCTAAGCTACCTTCCACCTTGATCACGTCGATTATAAGCCTGTCGATCAATGGCAATTGACAAAAAGGTGTTTTCCGATCAACTTTGAATTTCTCGACCAATATAAACTTAAAATTTATGATTTTATCTTTAAAATTCATGTTTTATGAAGATGAGTAGGATCATGCAATCAAAACTCAAGTTTTGATCAACTAAATTTTTGAACGAAATTTGATTTCACTGTGCTTTTAAAATTCCCAGTAAACCCATCCATTTTCAATACTTAAAAGTATTTTTAAAATTTAAATCCTAATATTTAAATTATATTTTGTTCAAACATCAAACTCTAATAGAGATTGAGGAACGAGATTTGAGTTTTTGAAATTAACTTATGCCTGCAACCTCTAAACAGAGGAATATACAGACATGCACACACACAAACTACATATATATACACAACATATAGGCATTTTTCACAATCATACAGGAATATATATATGTATCATAAATTCAAATACAAATCCAACGCTTAGAAATATAACAGGGTCGAGGGGATTTGCTCACCTGGATTTTTGGAAAGCAGAGAACAAGGAAAAGGCTTGAAATAAATTTGCAAACTGGAATTCTTTGAGTCTGGATTTTTGATTTGTTGAGTAGTTGAATTGCCTGGAACTTTCTTTTGAAACTGAAATTGCTTTGAACTCTAGAATATGATCTTTGCATTGTTGAATTTTGATCTTGACTTTGTTTTGATTTCAGATTGATCTGGTTTACTTTGATTCAGGTTGTTTTGCCCAGGTAATGAGATTTTAAATTGATCTTTACTTTGATTTGCATCAGATTTCTTTTGCTCAGGCTTGTTAATCAGAGATGATTTTTTTTCGTTTCTGGTTTTCAGTTTTAAAGATGAAGAAGCAATTTTAGAAAATAAAATGTTAAGGGGGAATATAGAGTGATATATAAACTTATTTTGATCTGTGGCTTTTTAGTTCTTTTCTTTGTTTCAGGTTTTAGAATGTCCCGGTTTATAATTTTTTTCTTACATATATGTTTATGTAATTGAATTTTCAAAATAAAATTTGATTCTTTTGCCACTTGTAAAATGGAAGTAACACTTGTTTATTTGTTTTCCTATATTGCATACACATGTTTTAATGCATGAAATCATTTTTTTACAAACGTCAAACTAAATGTTTTTATGTTTAAGTCCTTGTTCTATTATCTTCTTATATATATTAATTTGTACATTTTCTTTTCGTAAATGTTTTGATCATATTTACAATTTAAACATTTATATATGTCTTATATTATTATTAATACAATCTTATTATTTAAAGTAATGCATTTCCTTTTTTGTAAATATATGTAACTTTAAAGAAAATGATTTTAAAACTAATTATTCTTTTACTATATTAATTTCAAAATATAACTTATATATATATATATATATTATAATTAGAAGACAAAATTTATTCATCATAAAATATAGAGCATTCAAATTCAATTTATTTTTCAAATATTTATTTTCAACATACATGTATTTAAATTTCAAATTCAAACTCCAAATTATAATATATTTATAAAACATTTAGATTTCCAAATCAAATTCTTTATTTTAAAGACTTATATATATATTTTTATTCCCACAATTTCAAATTAATTCACAATTAAATTTATAATTAATATATTATTCAAAATATTTATTTCTGAATTTCCAATTAGAAATTCTATTTTAAAATCATATTTATATTCGTTTATATTAATAAACAAACAAATATCTATTTAAATTTGGAAAATACCAAATTAATTCACAATTTAGTTTCAAAAATTAAATTAATTACCAATTTAAATTTGATTTAAAAACAGGAATGTTACACCCCATGCATAAACAAACATCGACGCACCTAGAAAGATACACCCCATGCATAAACAAACATCGACGCACCTAGAAAGATACGCCCCATGCTCTAACTTATCAGGCCGATTGCTCCACGAACGGTCCAAAGACCGTGGGTCGCTAGCCCATAAAAATGAGTCGAAACTCCAAAGAACCCATAGGCCATTAGCCTGTAAAAGAAATGAGATGAAGCTCAATAAAACAAGTTACAATCCCTCATGTGGACAAAGAGACATCGCACATCGCTAGTCCAAACCATAAAATGATCACCATTGATCAATAAAAAAGTGTGAATTATACTAAGATAGTAAATAAATGAGTTTAGCTTTATGCCCATAACCACTAGCTTAACTTAAATATTTACGAACAAATTATAGATCTCCACTCGAAAATTGTCACAAGAGTTTCAATCGAACAAGTCTAAGAATTAACCGATGAAGTAAACGCAAGCGTTTCATACCACTTGTTTTGCTAAGTCGTTTAATTGGATTTCTCAAACGAATGAGGTAAAAGTTTGTATATACTAATAGATTGGAAAACGATGTTATAAATGAGTTTTATATAAAAATTGAAATCATCTTTGTGAAAGAGTTTGAATATTTACTACTAGTATAGAAACCTTTGTATTTCAAAGTGACAAATCAAAAAAATGATTGTAATAACAATTAATCACCAAAAATTCACATACGAAGACGTGAATCAAATCCATAGAAATCGATACCGAATCCATCAAAATGGATATTCCCAAAAATCCAGAAAAAGAAATTATCAAAGTCAACAAAAGTGATAACAACTAATCGGATCAACAAGAATCGATTAAAAATTGAAAATCCACACAAAAAAGGCAACTTGGCCGAGATAAGCAGACTCCGTCGACTGAACACAGTGGTCAGTCGATTGATACTGAACCCAGAAACTTTCGGTTTCCAGGTTCAGTCGACTGAACATCGTGGCCAGTCGACTAACACTGGCTCAGCAAATTTTCTGGTTCTAAGTTCAGACGACTGAACTGTAGGGTCAGTCGATTTATACAGGGCCAGAAAGTTTTCTGTCCCCAGGTTCAGTCGACTGAACTTTGATTTCCGGTATTTTCAGCCTACCCTCAAGAAGGGCAAAAATCCTAACCGAGAGCGATTGAACGAGGAATGGAGACTAGGGATTTATGCCAAGCGACAACCCAGCCTTATAGGTTCTTCGACACACCCCAAAAACATGACCAAATATCCATAGCAGGATTTCATAAAATTGGACAACAAAACCTAAAATTGGAAAAATCACCAAATCCATTCAAATCAAAAGCAAATGAACATGAATAGAAGTTAGGAGTTCATACCTAACCACAAAGAAACATATAGACACAGATGTGAGTTCAAAACTCATCTTTAAACCCAAAAACAATGAATGAGAAGCTCAAACACAAAGGAAAGATCAACCTCTCTTCAATTCAACCGAAGAAGCTCGAATCTAAGCTCATAAGCAAATATTTCCTAAGTTAGGGTTTAGGAATTTCTGAAATTTGAAGAGAGATTGAGATGGAGAAGAAGAAGAGGATGCTTACCTAAGATTCTCATTGATTTTGGAGCTAGAACTTGAATTTCCTAGCAAAACTAGGGCTTAGGAATTTCTATTTCCTTTTCTCTTCCCCTATAAATACAGTCCTAGGGGCGTGGAGGAGAGGGCGGTCAATTTTTTTCTCATTTCTTACATTTTAAACTTGGTAACCCTAAATCAGTTTGGGGATTTTAGTACTAATTGTAACTTTGCAAACTAGTTACAAAGAAGTACTATACATGTACAATCACATAGTATAATGCATAAAGAGACAAGATTGTTGGTTTATGATTCTCAAACACATGTAACATCAACGTGATCATTGGCATCACTATTGAACATTTTGAACTCTTACGACTTTGGAAAATAAGGCCTTGGATATTCAACAACTTCATAGCATATTAATGAAGACTTTCTAAATCGTGATTTGCTTCGAATTCTCAAACACTTGTGATTTAATCATAACTTTCATCGAATTCCTGAACATTCATGATTTTGAAGTTAATATGAATTAAACGTGGAGCATGTGCCTTTGTAGCAAGTCAACCTAGGACTACTAAAGATTCTACTCCATCAAGTTTCATTTTCTTTGCACTTTTTGGGTGTTCGCAAAGAAATTCCTAAAACATTTTGATGCTAGAAGGAGGGCTTGAACTTCCGTCTCTGCTTAACCCACAAGTGGAACTACCCTTCACCTACATATATAAGACATAAAAGGACTTATCCCTACCAAGCATATCCCATTAAGCAGAAATTCCAAATCCCATCTGATCTCATTTGGATAATGACTATCTCTGAAAAAGCCTTTAGTCCCGCCTATAAGTGCTAGCTGAAGCGCCTCTCAGAGGAAGATCAGGTAAGACCTTCTTTTGCTTAAGATAGCTTGTCAAATGCACCAGAAAAAAGAATTAAATCATCACCTAAGATGGTGACAAGAGGTGCGATCCAAGTTGAGATTATTATCTAAATACTGTAACAAAGAGATTAATCAAAGCCTAAATCACTACCTGAAGAGTAGTAAGAGGCAATCTTCTAGAGGAAGATCAAATACAAAAGCAAATCAAACTCAATCCTATAGAAGAATTGAGGCAGTATTCTAGAGGAAGATCAAATAAAAAAGCAAATTAAACTCGATCCTATAAAAGGATTTAGGCAGTCTTCTTGAGGAAGATTATTAAAAAATGAGCTGTTTGTGCTCAAAGGCCAAAATCAAACAGTCTACCAGAGGAAGATCTATCAAACGCTAGCTGTCATGATTCAAAGAGAGCGGGAATTCTCCATTAATGCAAAAGAAAATATTATTGCCCGATCGATTTTATGGTCTTCTATCCATATTATTATTACCATATATTTTTCTAGTCTTCTATTCAGATTATTATTACCATAATGGATTTTTTGTCTATTATTCAGGTTATCATTACCGAATAATTTTCTAGTCATCAATTCGGATTATAATTATCGCCAGATAATTTCTGGGCTTCAATTCAAGAGCCATTATTTCTAGATTATTTTTTTTGGTGTTTAATTCAAATTATTATGCCAGATGATTCTCTGGTCTTCCGTTCATGATTCAATCAAAATTATTACCTATTATGGTAATCAAATCAAGTTCAATACTTAATATGATTATGATTTAACTTTCTTATTAAAAGAATAGGAATCTCTATTATTAAGCACACTACTGGATATTATTAATGAAGAAGTAGACTCTTACATCAAGATCAAATTTATGGTCTTCATAACAACTAAGATTTTGAATGCCCAATCAGTAAGGCTTCTAGTTCACTTAACAAGCAGATTATTTATGTTAAAGGCTCTACTGCAGAAAGGCAGATATGCTAGAAACAACAACTACAAAGAATCAGACTAAAATTGAGAGGCTAATTTCATGTCTCAGACAACGGATAGAATTAAAAATATCAACCATCCAGGTATGAGTCTATTTACCATTTAACACATTATGTACAGGAATGTCGGGAACAAAAGATCGGATAACAAGTAAGTCCAACTAAAATGTTTACAAATGATTCTCTATTAAGAGCTAAATTTTTAGGCTAGTTTCATCAAATCTTCAACAACCGAAGATGAACTGAATTGTCACATTTAAAATTTGTTTAAGCTCCTTCTCTTTCTTGCAAATTGTATTTGCATCATCGATTTGAATTTTCAATGCATGATCGAGCATATTCTTCGCTCCTTTGAGAAACTAAACTTCCTCTATAATTTCTCAACCCCTCCTTGAAAGCTGGTTATTCATGCGCAAGTCTCTCGACCATAGCTTCATAAGTATTAAGATGAGTAGAAACCTCATCACTCCACTGCTTGTTCAAAAATTGAATACATTCAGGTCTAACTCTTTGGCACCATCTGGCAATTTTGCCATCATCTAAATTCTTAGGAGTGTACAATATGGTAAAAAAATTATTCTTGCCCAACTAAAGGAGTAGGAGTACGAATGCTGGAATTGCCTCCACTCACGGTAAGTTCTAAAGATTGGTAATGAACTTGACGTTCCAGTAACTCTACCTCAAGATCCATCGCCTTTTAGTGTAATCGTGCAATTTTTGCATCAGCTTCGACATTTTGGACAGAAGGTCTAGATTAGTAAATTGCGTCTATCTTCCCTTTTAGGTCTTGGATCCTCCTATCCCTCTCTTTAATTTGCTTCTCCAAATCAAAAGTCATCTCTTTAAAACTAAAAAACGTAGATCTTAATTTGTAATATTTTTCATGTCATTCTTATGCATCCGGATTATCCAGAAATTATAAAGCCATAGTACCTTAAGAAGAGAGTTTCTTCTCGTGTTCTTCCCTAAGCCTACCTTTAATAGAATCAAGTCAAGAAAGGATATCTGAGCCGCTAGACTTGAGTGTTAATTATTTTCCTTGCTAGCAAGAAAAGAAATCAGTATATAGAAAGTATTTTCTTTAGTAAAGGACAAAGGTTTACAACTTAAGAAAATTCAAAGTTACATCAATGTTTTATATAATTAACCCTTAAATTTTTGAAACAGCAATTGTGTCTTCTTTAAATAACCCAATAGATAAGGTAAGGATAGAATCAAAGGAAGCTTTAATCTGTTTTAGGGTATTAACTGGAGCGAATTGATGATAGCTCCATTTCTCGGCTGGAGGACTGGTGTGACCACATAGCAATTTTGCCTGATAAATTCAAATTTCACTAATTAGTTTGTTCTTCTCATCACCCAAGAAATCAAAACAAAAGTGAGGGATCGTGTATAAACTTCCTATGGATCTCTAAGAAAGCAATGTTTTGCTAATTGAGATGTTCTGTGAGTTAGGTACTTCTCTTTAAAATCCCTCTTTAACTTGATAAATTTACTCAAGAGTTCCGTGGGAATAGGACTACTTAAGGATTCCTTAATCTGCATAACTTATGAAAAATAAACTAAGAACAAAGAGACAAAGGTAATAAAGATTATAAGCTGCTTTAACTACACATTACAGTCATACAATCTGTAACGATCCACATTTTTGAATTAAATTTAAATTAGTAATTGATGTAAATTTTGGGATAAAATTTTGAAATTAATTTGAAATTTTCAAAATAAATAAATAAATGTTGGTTTGTGTGTATATATATAGATAAGATTGTAAATTTATTTGAGTTTAAAAAAAATTCAAAATAATAAATGTTTTAGAATTATTTGAATTTGAAATATATATGTATATGTATATATGGGTAAATTTGAATTTGACTTTAAAATTTGAATTTGAATATTGAATTTGTATTTGAATTTAAATGACTTAGAAAAATCATTTGGGTTTAAAAATGTTGTTTATGTAAGATTATTTAATGAGTAGTTAGTTTTAAAATCATTTCTTTTAAATAGTATATTTATTAATATAAGGAAAATGTCTTTATATAAGAAATATAATATAAACATTTATTTAAATCATACAAATATAAAAAGGGGACAAGTATTAAGCTTTTACAAATCAATTAAACAAGTGTAATAATCTCATAATTAAATGGGACAAGTGTCATTTTATTGTTTTCATTTTTAAGAAAAATTTATAAAAAGGAAATAGAAACTATATAATATCTTAAACCTCTCTCTCTCTCATTTCTTTTACCTGATTAAACCCTATAAACCAGAAAACAAAAGTTTCAAAAGCAAATCTGAGAAGAAAACAAATCATAAAATTTTCCAAAGCAAACTCTTAAAAACATTTTTAAACCTGAAGCAAGAAAAATTTCAAAACCTGGAAGTTTCAGAAGCCTGAAGCAAAGTAAAAGGAAATCAGAGCAAAGTTTCAGATCTATTTAAGACTGAATCAAAACGCTAGAAGCAACTCAACAAAATTCATCAATCAAAATCATCAAGTTTCAATTGTTCAAAGATCAACAGCTAATTCCCAGCTTACAAATTTACTTCTAGCCTGTTCTTCTCTGTTTCTTCTTGATCAAGGTGAGTAAACCCTTTGATTTCTGAATTTAAATTTGTTATTTGGAAAACATGTTAAAGTAGGTTGAAAAATTACTTGCATGTGTATGGATTTGTGAATATATGTGTGTATATAGCTCTGCATGCCTAAGAACAGACATTAGTCCCTGTTTTGAGTATTACAGGGTTCAATCCTGTTTGAAAATCGAGAAATCACCCTCTAATCATCTATTGATCATAATGTTCGAAGGAAATATGTTAGAATTGTCAAGGTTTCTTCCCTAAAAATATTTGTAAGCACTAAATATAAATAGGTTTTCTAGAAAATAGCAAAACACAGTGGAATCTCATTTTTTGTAAAAATGTAAATGATTAAAATTTAAGTTTTGAATGTATGATCTTGTTCACTTTTACAAATCATGATTTTTAAAATAAAAATCCAGATTTTTAGTTGCGAGTTAAGGGTGTAATCGTGGGATGAACGAAGGATGGGTTTTCGCGATTTTCTGATGATCGGTTCATTTTCAAAGTTTGAAACTTGACATGGAGGTGCTGGAACGATTATAGATTATTGGAAAATTGCAAGAAATTTTTTATATTCATGGTGGTTGGAGATTCCTGGCGATTTAGGGTTTAAGTGTAAGTTTTCTTCGACGGTGTTCGCGAGGCAATTAGGAAGGCTAGTGGAGACTGGAAGTCATCGTGACTGGAGGATTAGCTGCGTGGGTCAATGGCGAGGTCGAGGTCAAAGAGACGAGGATTCCGGTCGCTTGGATTGTCATAGGCGATCGATTTTGTTGGTCTGGGTTCATTCCAGTTTGGGTGTGCTCGAACTCGATTTTGATTTTGAGTTCAATTTAAAGATTTAGTGATTGGGATCGATGGAGGAAGTTGTAGGTGACTTGTTGGCATCAGCGATGATGATCGGAATGATGGCGATCATTGGTGCATGTGCACGCATCCACGTGTGTGTCTGGGTAGTGATGTTTTGGGGAAAAAGATAATGGGCTTGGGTTCAAGCAGGAGAAAGCAGGCATTTGACTCGAAGTAAAGTGGGAAAGTGTAAGTCACGGGCAAGCTCAGGGATTTACTCGAGGAGGAGTGGAGTTTTGCTCGGGTTGTTTATTGGCATAACCAGTTTTAATTTTTTTTTTATATAACATGTACCAGGTTTTGAAACAAGAAGATCAAGTTTAGAGTGGTTTAGTGTATATATATAATTTCATTTATTCATTTTTATAAGGTTATTAAATAAAGATGTTAAAAAAACGAACCGTTAGGTTTTAAGAAGAAGAAATTTTTACTTCATTAATTAATCATTTCTTTTGTTAAAGTAATTTTATATTAAGTAATAAATCAAAGTAATTCCTACTTGTTCTTAAAAGGAATTTGTTTAAGTAATTAATTAATGATTAAAGATGGATTACTCAAGTGTTTAAAGGTTAATTAATTTAAAGAATAATTAATTAATGTGATTAATTAATTAAGGTAATTATTTTAAGAATAATTAATTAAAAATTAATTAATTGATGAAAGTAATTAAGGGATGATTATTAATTGAGAATTGATTAATTAATTATTGTAATTAATTAAGGATAATTGATCAAAGGATTAATTATTAATTAAAGGTTAATTAACAATCAAGGATAAATCAATTAAGATAATTAATTAAGAAATCATTAATTAATGAAGGTGATTAAGACTTAATCAATAGTAATTAATGATAATTAATCATTGATTAAGGACAATTAGTGAAAGTAATTATGTGATCAATTAATTTAAACCACACGGTTTATCCATCTTAATTAAAGATGATTGATTACTATTGAATGTTGTGTATTGGATTAATATCTCTGTTATGTGCTTGTGATGCTATGTAATATCAAATGCTTTGTGTTGAGCTGTTATATCTGTGATGAATATACTGTTGTATGAATATGAAAATCCCTTGGCTCGTAAAACGGCATTTGAATTTCGATGCGACGGGGAGTCAGATTCCAGTTGGTTATCCGAAACCCACATCGAATCGTAATGATGAATCTTTGTGATTGATAAATTTACTTTATCATTGAATCCGTGAATGAAGATAAGCGTTATGGGTTATATCGCTTATCGATATTGGTATGATCGAATCTGTGAGAATTGATGTTGTACTATTGTGTAAAACCCTCTAGACTGCACTATACACACACACAAATATGGATTTCACGTGGAAATCGGTTAAGTCACAGATTTTGAAATAATTTTAAAATTAAATTTTTGAATTCAAATGGTTTTTGTAACGAGCCGCAAATTTTCAATAATTAAAATTGTTAATTTAATGAGATTTTGAAATTTGATATTGAAGGAAATAAAAATTTAGTGAATTATTAATGGAAATAATAACTTGGATGTAATTCCAATAAGTGAAACAATGTAAATATTAAATTTATTCTTATTGTAATAAAAGAATGTTACTAAGATGAAATGATTAATTTGATTTAAAATCTTAATTCATGTGTGCATTTATTTATAATGGGATATAAATGATAAACTAATAATTTAAAATGTTGACTTACAAATAAAATAATGTATACTGAATGGAAATGGAATGAATTAGTGTATGAACTAATGGTAGTACTTGTTGTAAGCTAATAAGTAAATTAAAATGTAACAGTGCTAACTTAGGTTAATAATTAATAGGTTGAATGAAATGTCAATTAATGAATTTATTTAAATTATAAAGTTATAATAAATAGATGGTAATTGGTTGGGAAGAATGAAAATAACTAAATGTACTTTAATGATAATTAATATAATAACGGAAAGTGCGGTGTAAATTAAAAAGGAAACGGAAAATTTATTTTTAAGATAGTAATTGGTGTAATAAAAAGCTAAATAAAATTATTGGGAATATTAATTGTGATTGGATGTAGATTAGTGTAATAACGTTAATAATTTAGCGCAGTCACTATTAATTGAAACCTATTGCAATAAATGGAATTAAATATTACGTTAGTGTGGATTTAAGGTAATATGTGGTAATAATGTATTGTTGTGGTTTATGAATGAATTGATAATTAAAATTAAAGGTAGTGTTGTTAATATAAGTTGACTATAAACAAGTTGAATGAAATCCCAATAAAGGAGGTAATGCAAACGTTATATTTGGCAAAGATTTCAATACTAGTGGAAATTATAGTTAATACACAATAAAGAAAGTAAGTTGAGTATACTTATGCAATGTAATGTAAAAACCAGCATTAACTATGTTATTTAATTTTTTTGGATAGGGTGTAGAGATTGTAATCAAACAAAAACAACTTATTTGAATAAACATTCAATGGTTGGAGTAATTGCAATCAATTGAAATATAATATTTAAATATTGCGTAAATATTAATTTAGATGAAACTGAAGATATTTATGTAATAAAGTATGAATCCGGTGTTAATTTAATTTATCAAATGGCAGTTGGTTGAATAAAAAGGAATGCAAAATAAAGTTTTGTCTATATGGGAATTTAATGTATGATAATAGTATTAATTGCAATTAAAGGTAATTAAATAGTACGTTAATTAGAATTAAGCTAAAATAGGAGAATATTTAGAACCAAGATTTAAAAGCAATGTTAGCTATATTCTTATTGTAAAAAGACTCGAATAACAAGGGTTAACAATTTAATAAATGGATTTTGGAGTTTTATTTTATAATGTCTAAATTTAATGAAATTGAAATTAATTATTAAAATTGAGGTTAACATTGGAATTATTGAATTAATCAACTCGAAATTGACATTTAAATTTGTTTAAATCATTGTGAATGATTGAGAAATTAAAAATGATGAAATTTGTCAATTTTAAGAATTGAAATTTGAGAAGTTGGATTTAACTAATTAATTTTTTATTTATTTAATTTATGGAAAAATAGCATTTTGGCCACATACTCGGATTTCGACGAAACCAGTTTCATCGGATCCGTATCGGTGAATTATTGTAGGATTTCAAGTTTCGTAGCGATCGGACTTGTCGTTGATCGTATGGGCTCGAAACGCCTAGAAATCAATGAAATTGAAATCAATTGAAATCAATTTGAAAAATATTAATTTTAGCATAACTTCTTTATACGATGACATTTGGACTTGAAACCGTTTCCATTGCGTTTAAAATATTTTAAACATCTGTTTTGATATATGGGTTGACCCACTTTCGTTCCGGAGTCGAAATGGGCCTTTTGGACCACTTTGTCGTTAGCGCGTATATCCAATCGGTCCAATCCATTCTATTTCAACCCTATCTATAAATACCCTGCTATAAACCCTAGTCTACCTCTATTTCTCATTTGTATGTGCATACAATTCAGCACATCCTCACTTCAATGACAGACAAACCCAAATTCTAATTGTAATCTCAAATCAAATCCGAAGCTAAAATTTCAAACTCCACAATATATGCCAAATTTTATATCAATTCGAAGCTCTCGAAGAGCGTAACTCAGATCTGCAATTGGTTTTTACATTCGAGTCTTCGGTTGACCAGAAATTCGCCTTTTATCTGCATCAGTTCGTTTGGAGTTATCGATTTTAACGGCGGATCGACCACCATTTGTCGATCAGGTTGTACAGGAGCATAGAGGAGGTCGAGACTTGACGATCGAATGGTTTAGTCGTGTTGAAGTGCATCGAAATCGCCATGATTGACCGTGTATGCTCGTAACGACGAAGCCACGATGGGCGACCGGGGTGGCCGTGCCTTTGGCCATAGGGGCGGCTGGAGATGCTCGAGTCGATGGCACTCTTAGATCTTAGCGCTGGTGGCCGTAACAGTGGGGATAGGTGGCCAACGGCTAGAATTGGAGGCTGCTGTAGTTGTTTTCGTGCGTAGGGTTTGTTGTAGAGTGATGAAGTGGATTAGCTGACGTGGCAGTGTTAGGTAGGGGTGAGTTATTAACTTTTGTTTTAAATTTAAATTTTTGTTTAACGCACTAATCGCCATAACTTTTAACCCACTCACAACTTATAAAATTTCTTATCTTCGTTAAATAAATTTATGGTGTGATTAAAAATTTATTTATGACTGTTTTGCATATTTTTAAATCAACATCTCAGTTAATTGCATTAATTTAAATTAAATTATTATTTAATTTATTATTGCATATAAACTGCCATTAGATAGATTGTTTAATTTACTATTGAAATAAACTATCAGTAACTATCTGTTATTTATTATATGCTCTATATTGATGTTATTGTTTAGACTGGATGATGATTGTAATAAATGGTTGATTATTGAGATTGGGTGAATGGATGCTGTATTTTATATTGTTATAAACCGCAAGTTATTATGCATTTTCATTTCATTCGGGATTGCGGTTTGAAATGATATTTAACCGTAGTTTTTATTTTTAAATTACGGATTGAAACGATAAATATCCGTATCACTTGACTATAGGGTAGAAAATTATATACGGACACCGTGGCCTATATATAAAATATTTTGAATGATTTTCTATGGTTTTGGAAAGAAAATACGGTTTAATAAATATTAGTTTTTGATATTCTATAAATATTATATTATATATATAGTTAAATTCTTAAATTTAAGCTACGTATAATTTGTTAATAAAAATAAGCTTAATGATGGAGTTTGATTGTTTTATATCATATAAGTACCTATTTAAGATATTGTATATATAGAGTTTTGAAGACTTAAATAAAAATTAAGTTGGAAGATAAATATGAAATTATTTTGAATTGAAGGATTTAAGAATTAGACTTGAATAAAATGAATGTGAAATTTAAATAAAAATTGAGATTTTAATGGGTATGATTTTATAACTTGATTTTGGTTTAGAGTGATTTAAATAAATATCGAGTTGATTTAAATGAATATACCAAGTTAATCGAATTGAAAGAACATCCAGTTATTTGAAGTTTAAGGTTTTACCTAAATGATATTTGATTTATTAAGTAAACATTTCAAATCTAAATAATAGAAATTGAAATTGATATATGGAATTACCAAAGAATTAGTTTTGAAATGGTGGAATATTTAAAGCTTTGAAATAGATGGAAATTGAAATGGTTTATTTGGGGGTTCAAATCGGTGTTTGGAATTTATTTGTGAAATTAAAGAAACTATTTTATTATATAAAGTAATTTAATATTTAAACCATTTAAATATTAAAAGTTATGTTTCAAAGCTATGGGTTTCAAGGTATATAGATTTGAAAATGCTATGATTTTGGAAAAAGATATATTTGAAATAAAAAAAATGATATCATATTGATTTGGGTTTAAAATATAAATGATATCGTATTTATATGGTTTTGAAATGGATACTATATTCTGGTTTTGAAGTATAAATTAATTTGAAAGACCACGGTGTTATAATAACGTTTGGTTGTTAAAGAAACAGGGATCAGAAGTTGTCATACTCTCTGCCAACTTCGAAAACCACTTTGACAACCGTGTATGCGGTGGAGATTCCAGAATGAAGTAGGATGGTGGCGGCGTTTCCTTTGAGGTAAATGCGTGGACCCGACTCCCATGAGTTGGCTTAAGGTGGCTAAAACAGGAGCGATTGACGGGCTAATGAGGTAGCACCTTTGATCAGATACATCCCTTCGATATTATACATTGACTTTTGGATTGATTCGATGGACACTTTTGATTTTTTGATTTGGAGGTGTGGCTCGAGGTGGGCGGTAGTTGCACGCTACACATTACCACCATCCAGGAAGCGTAATTCGTATATCTACCCTGGCATTGCCTAGTTGTGCCGTGTCACCTACCCTATCGCGTCTTGTACGAGTTTGGTTTTCTCCCGTAGCCCGTGTGGTATCCTCTGGTGGCTTCCCGATAATGAGGGACTATGATATTGGATGGACCATTGAGACTATTATTGTGTTAAGGGAGAGATTGGGTAACTCCTTAACACTATTTAAAAGTAAGTTTATTTTATCATAGACATTATTATAATAGCGAAATATTACTACATAGTAAATTGTTTAACGGATCCTTAGGAGATGTAAATCCCGAGCATCTCTTGAGTTACTGCACTCAATTTAGACACTGGATAGGAGATGTCAAATCCCATAAACATCTCTGATGCCTTTACGCTCATATTATTTACCGTTGATTTAACTTACATAAGATATTTTAGTTCCGACTCAAGTGTTTTTTCCTTTCAATTCGCTCGGGTCAGTCCGAGCGTTTCAGGATTTGAAGATTTTATTCTAGAGGACGAAGATGAAGATTTGTATTACTATTATCTACTATATTATTTAACTACACCAATTTATTCCGTTGCATTATTTATTATTCTCTGGTATGTGTAACTCTGATATGTATTGTATAAGTAAAATCGAATATTTGTAAAACAGCTTCATGAACTGTATATTTGATTAATATATTTTATCGTTCCGCTGCAAGATTCTATTTTTTTTCCTTTCTCTGCTTTTTCTTATTTACCCCATAACAAGCCGCCCTTCTGTATGGTTTATGTCTGACGTGTGTGGTTTATCGTCGATTTAAAGCATACGAAAAGGCGGGGCGTTACATCTGGTATTAGGGATTTGGTTTAGCGATAAACCTTAGCTTTGTGGGGTTTGACTCTTTACTAATAGGGTAGTAATACCCTATGGGAGTCGCTGAGGGTATATGTGTGAGAGAGCGTATTTGTTAGTGTTAAAAAAAGGTTTTAATATTGTGTTAATTTGTTCCGTTTTGTATTTATAAATTTTGGTTGGTGCATGGGACGCTATGACATCAATAGGTATATCTAAACACTTAATAGGACAGACCGACACAATATTTATTTTGAATATAGGTGAATGAAATAATTTTGCCTATTATATTTTCTATATGTAAAATAAAATTTTGTAAATGATATATATATATATATATATATATATATATATTTGGTTGCAAAATATTGGTTGTTAGGTAATGAAATTATTAATCATAGGTGAAATGAGATAGAAAATAAAATCAATAAAAATTTGGAAATTTTGGAACTTAAGTCTAGGATTTTGAAAAATTGCTTTCAAAGGATTTTGAAATATAATAAGATTATTAGAAGTATTTTCTGATATAAATATTTCAATATGATTTGAAAGAATTTTTGTAAAGAAATTTGAAAAGGAAAAATTGTACTCATCTCTCTGTCGTTGGAAAATAATTTCGGTGATGGAGGCCGCATCATCGACATTCATTTTTGAGTTTCGAAGGGGGACAGCCTCTGTTGTAATTTTACTGCAGATTCATTTTTGATCAAAAAATATAAATTTTAAATGGTTTTAAATATAATGGGATATATATATATATATATATATATATATATATATAAAAACTGTAAGTATATACATTTATCTATTATTTTTAAATAATTTGAAATTTAACCCGGTATTTAATTCTTAAGTTTCCATAATTAGTAGTTTCAATTATTGGAGTGAAATTGAATGTAACTAATTAAAAATTGGAACCTCTAATTAAATAAGAGATTTAATGCTAAGTTATAAATAAAAAGAAAGTTGAAATTTGTAGCCTATAAAACAAAAAGATGTACTCATTGAGCATTAAATTAAATTAAAAGATGAGGTAAAACTTGTATGAGTATCATTTACATTCTTTAAAAGCATATATTTAACTTACCAAATATTAAAAGTTTTAATGTTTAATAAGAAAATGTAATGGGCAATTTTACAAGTAAACTTAAAGTAATGAGAGCGTTCAATGAATCACCTTAATAAATAAGAATTTGATGTTGTAGTGTTATAGACTTAAGTATAATTGAAATGCTACTAGTTTAATAGAAATGTAAGTATTATAAATAAATGATAATAAACTTAAGTAAACGGTTGAAGCTATTATAAGTAAAATAAGTAGAAAGGATGAATGCATTAAATATATGATTGTAGACTAAAGTTAATGCATTGAGATGTTAAGTAAATGAAATTGAGAAATGAATGCAAGTAATACAAATAAATAAATAAATGAAAATGAAAATTTGCAAGAAATAAATGTGAATCAAAAGAAATCTTCAAATGAAAAAAAAGAGGAAATCAAACAACTAAGATTATGAAATGAAATTAATAAGGATGAACTTAACTTATTGTTTGGATTTGTTGTTTGTTTGGTTTATGGTTGTTTAGGCAAAGATACTTTAAATTTGTTTGGGGGTATAAATAATCTATTTAGTTTCACCTAAGACTGTTGAGTAAATGGTGCTGAGTAGTTTATTTTCCATTCTGTACAATTTGAAGTTTTGAACCCGAACAACTATTTGTTTTGTTTGATATGAATGAATGATTGATTTGTATTTATTCTATATGATGGTTGTATGCCTTTTTGCAAGTGATGGTTGTTTGTATTGATTGTTTGTTGTAGTTGAAACAACTTTAAACATTTCATTTTATATAATTATCAACCCTTGTGGATTATATAAGTGAAATGCAGGTTATGGAAGTAATTGCTACTGCTTTTGGTTCCATAAATATGCGTTAATTGCCTAACCAATAGGTACGTCTTCGGATTACGGTTTATAGCATTATTATATTGTTTTCCCATGTTGGGATATATATTATTTTGAAAAATATATGTTGTATATTGTTATATTGATATTATATTTTCTTTCGAGCCTCTCTATACAAAGGAGACTCTGTCGAAATTTTCCGTAAATCTTGGACTTAGAAATATTTTGAAAATGTTTTCCAAACCTTATTAATTTGAATATATAAAGATTTAATTGTATATAAATCTATTTATTTTATTTAAATTATCCTATTCTGTGAACTTATTTGTAACGGTCCTGAATTTTGAACAATTTAAATGTTAAATATTTAATTTATTTTAAATATTTGAATGATGATTTAAAAAAAATTCCCAATATAAAAATGAATTTGCCGATTAAATTTTAGAATTTAATCTATAAAAAGTTGAATAAAAAAATTTAAATTTGACTTTGGAGTTTGGAATTGAATATTAAATTTGTATATAAAAATTCGAACTACTGACTTAGAAAAAATAATTTAGATTTAAGAATTATTATTTATGTAAATTTATAAATTGATGGTTAATTTTAATAACATTGTTCTTTGACTTAAATAAAATGGAATAAATTTTATTAGTACAAAATATAAGTATAAAATCTTATTGTCATACATGTTAATATAAATTAATATTTGATGGTTGAACTTCAAACAAATATATACCTATGAAGCTTACTAAAGAAGACAAGAAAATGCAAGGCAAAAGAAAAACATAAGTATAAGTAATAGCTTGCAAATGAAGACATGAAGGACACAAGGTACTCAAACATTAAATTCTTTCATCTCAGCCGAAATCGCGTATCACTTCAGTCGTTCCTCTTTAATTTTCATTTCGAAAACCATAGTAAACAAAAGGTGAAAACTAAAAAATAGCGGCCTCTGAAAATTTTCTTCGTTCGATCGAGAATGAGGGCTTTCGCTCCTCCGTTTCAAATTAGGATTCGATTCGTGGTTTGCTTCGTTCTGGGTTACTTGCTGATCATATCTCGTGCTCACCGAAGCTAAGGTGAGTGAATATTTCACTCACATCTACTTCTCTCTACTGCATAGCTATTATCTGATGCTTTTGAATTCTTGTTTGTGTCCTTTTGATTTAATTTAACACTGCTTCGATTCTGGCTTTGCTGGTCACCACGGTGTTGACTTTTGACTTGTTCGACTTCGATTTTGATTTCATGAAAGAATTTTGGCTTCGGCCTTCTTTTTCTGTGTGGACTCAACTTTGTTACGCTCTTGATCATTTGTTGTTGAGGTTTTGTATTGTTTGGTTTTGATAGAACTGTCTGGTGCATTTTTGTTGTGTGGATCTGGAATACTCATCCACTTCGCTTGTATCATCCTATATCCACACTTCATGTTTATGTGTATTTGCTCGGCTTTGGAATTTTTCGAACCTGCCATCATGTTTTGTTCATCTCTGCTTGACTTTTAGTTGTACTTAGCAACACTTGATGTAGTAGTTTTGTTTACGGAAGCATATGCAGTTTGCTGCTTGACTTTGTATACTTAGTCTTGATCAAAAACAAAAAAATAAAATAAAAAAATAAATAAAAAAATAAAATAAAATTGCCTATATGTATTTATCTATTGCATACCTGTACACATTTCGGTCAGGTATCACTGACTGTGAGTTGCATTGAGCATTTTATAGTCTTCTTCGAACTGTTTGCGTTTCAGTGTACTTGTTGTTTTCATGTTCGATCACTAAGCACCTGTCATGTTGCAAACTCTTTGTTGCACTGAGTCTTGATATCACTTGAACCTTAGTGTAGTTGTTGCTTTTGGTTCACTATTTGCATCACTGGTCTTTGATGTTTAGACAGACCTGGACTTTGATATTGTTATGGTTTCGTTGGTTAGTCGAGTTGCCTACATGTGCTCTTGTAGTCGAGTCTGCATATGTGTATTTTGTAGCAGCTTGGTGTAGCACTTGTATTTAATCTGGATTCTTTTGGAGTCCAGTTCCATTCTGGTTTATGTTTTGATCGCTGAGACAGTTTTGACTTGTTTCAGTTTGAAGATTTGTCTGGCTACAGAACTATTTCTTGTTCCTGGTCTTGATGGTGCACTGTTACCCTATCATCTGGTTGCATTTGTCTTTGTTAGAATCTTGAAGTAGTCTTCATTGTTGCATCCTTTTGCTTCGAGCATGTTGTCTGCAGATGCTTGGTGCATTCATGTATATTGGTTCAGATTTGTACTGAACTTGTTTTTGTGTCTTTCTTCCAATTTTCATCTGTGAATATTGTCGAGTCTGATTGTATAGCAGTTGTACACGTGTCTTGTGATCTACATATATGAGTCCTTTGCATTCATGTACTTGAGTCATTTGAGACATTGGATCTTTGCATTCAGTTTATTTAATTTGTTGAAGCTTTGCATCCATATACTTGAGTCTTTGCCTTTTGGTCTGCATCATTGCTTGACCTGTTGCACTGTTGTCGACACTGGGCTGCATACCTTATTGCATTCACTCCAAGTAAGTTGATTCTCTTTACCACATGCATCTGTAGTTGTTTCACCTGTTGTGCTTCGTTGTGGTTTCATGTCTGTAGTTTTCTGCATTCACTCCAGATATTCTTCACTTTTGTCTATGTTGATACTGTATGCTTGCATATACATATTGCATATGTACTGATCTGGTCTATCTCCTTATGCAATTGCTGTTTGGACCTGTTTGTACCTATGTAATTCACTTGTATCACTTTCTATCACACTTCAGTTTGTGGTTGGCATTGATACAGTTTGTATTTGAGCTGAACTTGGTCCAGTCTCATGTAGTTGTCACTGGTTACTGCACACTTGTACACACATTCATTCGTGTTGTGTGTCATTGAGGTTTTTGCACTCAGGCCATATTTCTCCTTATGCAGATATAATGCGTACCCATTTTTGTAAGTGCTCATATAAGTTACAGGTTGATATTTTCTTTTTTAGTGATTCATTCATGTGCCTATTTGTGAATATATTTGGTTCTGGTCTGGTCATCATGTAGTTCTATATATGTACATGTCTTGGTTCACTGTTGTACTTCACTGCACTTGATTGTGATGTTGTTACCAGACTTGAGTTGTACCTTTTTTCATGTTTTCTGGCCACTGTGTACTTTGAGTAGTATAGTTGGTTTATCATGCATGTTCACTGGTATCATTTGCTTTGTTGACTTGTGCATTTGAATGTGTATTTGGTTCTGGTGCTCTTGGACACTTGAGACTTTGCACTTTGGTGCTGCAGTTGAGTTGAGACCATAGCATTCATGTGTACATTACTTGTTTCACTGTTGGTGTTGATATTGCATGTTGAATCCAGGTTGTCTTTTGACTCGACTGTGCACACGAGTTGGCGAGGCAGTGCACACGGGTACGAATGTATACGAGTGTACTGCAGCCACTCATGATTACCTGTCCCTGGTAGAAATACTGATATGCACAGATATTACACAATCAAAAGTGATGACAATAACCCATATATCTGAGTCAAACATTATTTTCAAAATGAAAAAAAAACATTCTGTCATCTATCTTCTTTAAAATTTGAGTTTGCTGAATTGTTGTTTAACACTGTTAAGTGTTATATTTACTGCGATCCGATTTCTTTGTTAAAAGAATCGGATAGGTGAATTTATCTTTAACTGTCGTCTAATTGCTATTTAATTATTATTGCTGCTATGCACAAATAACTGAGTTTGAATTAGACTGACCCGTGTATTATTTTCTTTTGAATATAATACTCGGGTCAGACCGAGTATTTTTACAGCTTGAAGATTTTCAGGCAGCGAAGTTAGAGAGAGGGGAATTACCGCATCGCTAAAGTTTTTCAAGAGATTTTTCTTGTACTTTAAAAAGATATATGTATATTCCGCTGTATTAAATGTAATTCATTGTATAACTCTGATATTTGTATATAAAAGAAAAGTTCATTTATGAAAAATAGATTATTGTTTCTGTGATTCTGTGACTGATTCTGTTTAAATGTTGTAAACTAAATAACAATCCGTCATTTGAACGTTTCTAGTTGGTTTAATTACCGACTAGAGGCGGTCAGAGCGGCGGGTCGTTACAAAAGTGGTATCAGAGCTTTGGTTTACACAAAGCTTAGTTTATGGCGTTTAATATGAATAGTTACTAGAATCACTTTAAAGAAAGTGTTTTCAAATCTAAAGAAGTTTAAAATTGTTTTCTTTAAAATAAAAAGTATTTTGAAAATTAGAATTATTTTTGAAAATTCCCCTCTCTAAATTTAGGTTTGCGATAGTTTCTATTCGGTAAGGTCTCCTTAGATTTGAGTGCCGATCATTCGAAAACCTATTATCGAATTGCTGAGATTTATGAAAGAATAAAATATAAGTTAAGTGAATTAGTAAATTGGTTTAAATTAAATATTTTGGATATCTCCAGAGCAATAAATTGGAAAATAAAATGACATGTCAATGTAGTTATAATCAAGCGGATTATTGAACTATGACTTGGGAATTTGATTCTGAATTCTTTTGAAAATTGATTTCAAATGTTTTGAAGAATGATTTGTAAATAAATGGATTATAAGTACTTAACTTATAATATGGACTTTTGGTATATAATTGAGTTATATAAATTGAATTGAATTAATAAAGGAGATTATAAATCGAAGTTTTATAAATAGAAATGGAATTTGTAAAGATTGTTTATAAATTCGAAACCAATTGAATTTGATAAATGAAACATAGAAGTTATTAAAGGAGATATATTCGTGATTTTGGACAGCGAATTATCCTTTAAATTAAATATTGTGATAATAAATGTTGGTTGGAAATTTTATCCACGATTTTGGACAGTGGATAATCTTTTATATAAATGTGTATAAACATTGAATTGAATAAAGAAGTATATTCACGATTTTGGACAGTGAATATATTATTAAATAAAACGGATATGTTTTAGGGAAGTGATATTATGAAATGAAGTTAATCGATTTAAAGTTGTTTTAAAATGTGTTAAGGATCGAAATCATAGATTTCAACATTCATTGTTGAAATAGACGTTTTCGAGAGAAATAAAAGGAAATGGTGGACTATAACATTGTTGTTATAGTAAATGGTTTTTGAAAGGAAATGTTTTGTATAGTATTGGGATTTATATATCTATCTTAAATTCGAATCCCTATACTAGTGATTTTGGGTCGTCGTAACAATGTTTTACGCAACATTCGTTTTGACTCAAACAAATGTGTTTAAAAGATCGCTTTCCTTAAAGAATGAAATATATACTTGATTATGATTTAAGTATATTGAATACTTTTCAAGTGTTGAAAAGAAATGGATTTGTGAATTACTTATTATTAAATAAGTATGGAAATGTTTTTCCAATATGAAGTGAATGTTTTGAAATTTTATCTCTTAAACATTAATTGAAAATGAATATTTGAAATCGATTTGAAAATCGTATATTCATAGATATTTTGGAAAGGTAAATTCGTTATGGAACTTATAAAAGAAAGGGAAATTTGTTTAAAAATAAACATTAATTTATTTTGAAAAGTGGAAATAGATTTACGGATTTGGAACGTAAGTTTAAAATAAATCGGTAAGCATTTATTTGATTAATTTAAATAAACCATTTTAAGTTTAAAATGGATAAATATTTGGAAATGTTTCCGTTTAAGGAAATTGCTTTGGAATTTTTTTTCAAAGATTGAAAGGTGAGAAATGATTTGAAATTTGTTTTCAAATGGTTAAGTGTGGAAAATATATATCTTGTAAAGATATTTTTGGGAAATGTGAACAATTAGTTCAACTTGAATCTTTTTTTCAAAAAGATTGAATCTTGAGTTAAATTGAGTTTAACTTCGACCCCAAAAAAAATATAAGTTGAGTTTTGAATTTTGGATGGTTGATTTGGATTGTATGTCTAACATTGTGAATTGATGACATATCAATTGATCTCTATTAAATATATATCTGTTTGGTGGCGGAGAATTTATTCTCTTAGCTTAACACCCTTCTCTGAGACGTACGAGCTCAGAGGTTATATATCGGTAGACATCAATTATGTGTTGAGAATTTACGATGTCACGTAAAATCCAAATCGAGTGTGAAGTCGATAATAAATTGAATTATGAATGTGAATTAGGTTTGAGATAACCTTAAAATTCCAAATCGACTTAGAGGAAATTTTAAAATTGGTAATGAGATGGAAAACTCATGAATCCTCTATTTGTTATAGGTATGAGATATTGAGGTTTTCGAAACTTATATATGAGAATGTAGTAAATTCGAAAACCATTAGTTTGGAAATTAATTGTTATGGAAAAACTTATGTAAGTACATGGGTATGATATGTACGAAATGTGAAATGGAATATTATATATGTATGTATGATATTATGTTTTCCAAACTGAGGATATGGAATAGTACCTTCCATTTAAAATTGTGAAGGCTGTTGGAACTCGAGATGAGTGTCCATTTGAAAATCGTAGCTACGTTGAATTCCATTAGTTGGATTGACCATTTGAATTCCATTAGTTGGATTGACCATTTGAATTCCATTAGTTGGATTGACCATTTGATTTCCATTAGTTGGACTGGCCATTTGTTTTCCATTAGTTGGATTGGCCATTTGTTTTCCATTAGTTGGAGTGACTAGCGTAATTTGAGGGGCGTGATGCCTACAGTAACAAGCGATTCCACTGGGATAGTGGCGCAACCGCTGAGTAAACTGCAATCTAGATGCCAAAGCGAAATTCGAGGGGCGAGATGCCTACGGTCACAAGCGATTCTACTGGGATAGTAGCGTAACCGCCGTGTGGACCGCGATCTATGGCAACAACCATGGCGAAATTCAAGAGATGAGAAATCTACGGTTACAAGCGATTCTACTGGCATAGTAGCGTAACCGCCGGGTAACTGTGATCCATGGGGGAACGTGCTTTCCATATCCATTTTTAAAAGAATTTTTAAGTATTTTCACTGGGAATTGTAGCAAGTATATTTAGTACTTGGAGATTTTTAGACTTGCGCCTGGCCAACGTATGCCTAATGTCTTTAAGAACGACAATAGACTTGTTAAATTTCGAGTTAGCAAGTATTTTCAAACTTTAAATAGAAAATCAATAATCTGAAACTACAGTAACATAAATTCCAACCTAATGAACTAAGGAAGAGGATTTTTGAAATGTTTTGAAAGTCCACAGCTTTGGAAAAGTTATACTATGTAAATTTCTTAAATGAAGAATTTCAAATTTAAAATTTTGTGTTTTGTAAGTCGAAAATTTTAGTAAAAGAATTTTGTGTCTAAATTGTAGAAATCAATAAACAAAGGAGATAATGAACAAAGCTAGTGAAATAAAACAAATGGAATGAATCCTATATTTATTTATTTGTAAAAGTTTCAAGCTTGGTGAAATTGTGTAGGCTATAAATATCGGTGAGATTTTAACGATCATTTTTCCTAACTTATAATTTCAGGACGAAATTCTTTTAAGGAGGGAGATTGTAACGGTCCTGAATTTTTAACAATTTAAATATTAAATATTTAATTTATTTTAAATATTTGAATGATGATTTAAAAAAAAATTCCCAATATAACAATGAATTTGGCAATTAAATTTTAGAATTTAATCTATAAAAAGATGAATAAAAAAATTTAAATTTGACTTTGGAGTTTGGAATTGAATATTAAATTTGTATATAAAAATTCGAACTACTGACTTAGAAAAAATAATTTAGATTTAAGAATTATTATTTATGTAAATTTATAAATTGATGGTTAGTTTTAATAACATTGTTCTTTGACTTAAATAAAATGGAATAAATTTTATTAGTACAAAATATAAGTATAAAATCTAATTGTAATACATGTTAATATAAATTAATATTTGATGGTTGAACTTCAAACAAATATATACCTATGAAGCTTACTAAAGAAGACAAGAAAATGCAAGGCAAAAGAAAAACATAAATATAAGTAATAGCTTGCAAATGAAGACATGAAGGACACAAGGTACTCAAGCATTAAATGCTTTCATCTCAGCCGAAATCGCGTATCACTTCAGCCGTTCCTCTTTAATTTTCATTTCGAAAACCGTAGTAAACAAAAGGTGAAAACAAAAAAAGGGCGGCCTCAGAAAATTTTCTTCGTTCGATCGAGAATGAGGGCTTTCGCTCCTCCGTTTCAAATTAGGGATTCGATTCGTGGTTTGCTTCGTTCTGGGTTACTTGCTGATCATATCTCGTGCTCATCGAAGCTAAGGTGAGTGAATATTTCACTCACATCTATTTCTCTCTACTGCTTAGCTATTATCTGATGCTTTTGAATTCTTATTCGTGTCCTTTTGATTTAATTTAACACTGCTTCGATTCTGGCTTTGCTGGTCACCACGGTGTTGACTTTTGACTTGTTCGACTTCGATTTTGATTTCATGAAAGAATTTTGGCTTCGGCCTTCTTTTGCTTTGTGGACTCAACTTTGTTATGCTCTTGATCATTTGCTGTTGAGGTTTTGTATTGTTTGGTTTTGATAGAACTGTCTGGTGCATTTTTGTTGTGTGGATCTGGAATACTCATCCACTTCGCTTGTATCATCCTATATCCACACTTCATGTTTATGTGTATTTGCTCGGCTTTGGAATTTTTCGAACCTGCCATCATGTTTTGTTCATCTCTGCTTGACTTTTAGTTGTACTTAGCAACACTTGATGTAGTAGTTTTGTTTACGGAAGCATATGCAGTTTGCTGCTTGACTTTGTATACTTTGTCTTGATCAAAAACAAAAAAAAAACAAAAAAAACAAAAAAAAATAAAAATAAAATAAAATTGCCTATATGTATTTATCTATTGTATACCTGTACACATTTCGGTCAGGTATCACTGACTGTGAGTTGCATTGAGCATTTTATAGTCTTCTTCGAACTGTTTGCGTTTCAGTGTACTTGTTGTTTTCATGTTCGATCACTAAGCACTTGTCATGTTGCATACTCTTTGTTGCACTGAGTCTTGATATCACTTGAAGCTTAGTGTAGTTGTTGCTTTTGGTTCACTATTTGCATCACTGGTCTTTGATGTTTAGACAGACCTGGACTTTGATATTGTTATGGTTTCGTTGGTTAGTCGAGTTGCCTACATGTGCTCTTGTAGTCGAGTCTGCATATGTGTATTTTGTAGCAGCTTGGTGTAGCACTTGTATTTAATCGGGATTCTTTTGGAGTCCAGTTCCATTTTGGTTTATGTTTTGATCGCTGAGACAGTTTTGACTTGTTTCAGTTTGAAGATGTGTCTGGTTACAGAACTATTTCTTGTTCCTGGTCTTGATGGTGCACTGTTACCCTATCATCTGGTTGCATTTGTCTTTGTTAGAATCTTGAAGTAGTCTTCATTGTTGCATTCTTTTGCTTCGAGCATGTTGTCTGCAGATGCTTGGTGCATTCATGTATATTGGTTCAGATTTGTACTGAACTTGTTTTTGTGTCTTTCTTCCAATTTTCATATGTGAATATTGTCGAGTCTGATTGTATAGCAGTTGTACACGTGTCTTGTGATCTTCATATATGAGTCCTTTGCATTCATGTACTTGAGTCATTTGAGACATTGGATCTTTGCATTCAGTTTATTTAATTTGTTGAAGATTTGCATCCATATACTTGAGTCTTTGCCTTTTGGTCTGCATCATTGCTTGACCTGTTGCACTGTTGTCGACACTGGGCTGCATACCTTATTGCATTCACTCCAAGTAAGTTGATTCTCTTTACCATATGCATCTGTAGTTGTTTCACCTGTTGTGCTTCGTTGTGGTTTCATGTCTGTAGTTGTCTGCATTCACTCCAGATATTCTTCACTTTTGTCTATGTTGATACTGTATGCTTGCATATACATATTGCATATGTACTGATCTGGTCTATCTCCTTATGCAATTGCTGTTTGGACCTGTTTGTACCTATGTAATTCACTTGTATCACTTTCTATCACACTTCAGTTTGTGGTTGGCATTGATACAGTTTGTATTTGAGTTGAACTTGGTCCAGTCTCATGTAGTTGTCACTGGTTACTGCACACTTGTACACACATTCATTCGTGTTGTGTGTCATTGAGGTTTTTGCACTCAGGCCATATTTCTCCTTATGCAGATATAATGCGTACCCATTTTTGTAAGTGCTCATATAAGTTACAGGTTGATATTTTCTTTTTTAGTGATTCATTCATGTGCCTATTTGTGAATATATTTGGTTCTGGTCTGGTCATCATGTAGTTCTATATATGTACATGTCTTGGTTCACTGTTGTACTTCACTGCACTTGATTGTGATGTTGTTACCAGACTTGAGTTGTACCTTTTTTCATGTTTTCTGGCCACTGTGTACTTTGAGTAGTATAGTTGGTTTATCATGCATGTTCACTGGTATCATTTGCTTTGTTGACTTGTGCATTTGAATGTGTATTTGGTTCTGGTGCTCTTGGACACTTGAGACTTTGCACTTTGGTGCTGCAGTTGAGTTGAGACCATAGAATTCATGTGTACATTACTTGTTTCACTATTGGTGTTGATATTGCATGTTGAATCCAGGTTGTCTTTTGACTCGACTGTGCACACGAGTTGGCGAGGCAGTGCACACGGGTACAAATGTATGCGAGTGTACTGCAGCCACTCATGATTACCTGTCCCTGGTAGAAATACTGATATGCACATATATTACACAATCAAAAGTGATGACAATAACCCATATATCTGAGTCAAACATTATTTTCAAAATGAAAAAAAAAACATTCTGTTATCTATCTTCTTTAAAATTTGAGTTTGCTGAATTGTTGTTTAACACTGTTAAGTGTTATATTTACCGCGATCCGATTTCTTTGTTAAAAGAATCGGATAGGTGAATTTATCTTTAACTGTCGTCTAATTGCTATTTAATTATTATTGGTACTATGCACAAATAACTGAGTTTGAATTAGACTGACCCGTGTATTATTTTCTTTTGAATATAATACTCGGGTCAGACCGAGTATTTTTACAGCTTGAAGATTTTCAGGCAGCGAAGTTAGAGAGAGGGGAATTACCGCATCGCTAAAGTTTTTCAAGAGATTTTTCTTGTACTTTAAAAAGATATATGTATATTCCGCTGTATTAAATGTAATTCATTGTACAACTCTGATATTTGTATATAAAAGAAAAGTTCATTTATGAAAAATAGATTATTGTTTCTGTGATTCTGTGACTGATTCTGTTTAAATGTTATAAACTAAATAACAATCCGTCATTTGAACATTTCTAGTTGGTTTAATTACCGACTAGAGGCGGTCAGAGCGGCAGGTCGTTACATTATTGTTATCAATATAAGTTTTTGAATAATATATTTTGATTTATAAGTTACTCTTTTACCTTCTTTTCCTTTTCGGGGACGAAAAGTTTTGAGTGGGGGAGAGTGTAACGACCCACAAATTTTCAGTAATTAAAATTGTTAATTTAATGAGATTTTGAAATTTAATATTGAAGGAAATAAAAATTTAGAGAATTATTAATGGATATAATAACATGGATAAGATTGGTAAGTTAGTTGTTAATAACTTGGATGTAATTCCAATAAGTGAAACAATGTAAATGTTAATTTTATTCTTATTGTAATAAAAGAATGTTATCAAGATGAAATGATTAATTTGATTGAAAATCTTAATTCATGTGTGCATTTATTTATAATGGGATATAAAAGATAAATTAATAATTTAAAATGTTGACTTACAAATAAAATAATGTATAATAAATGGAGATGGAATGAATTAGTGTATAAACTAAGGTAGCACTTGTTGTAAGCTAATAAGTAAACTAAAACGTAACAGTGCTAATTTAGGTTAATAATTAATAAGTTGAATGAAATGTCAATTAATGAATTTATTTAAATTGTAAAGTTATAATAAATAGATGGTAATTGGTTGGGAAGAATGAAAATAACTAAATGTATTTTAATGATAATTAATATAATAACGGAAAGTGTGGGTGTAAATTAAAAAAGAAACGGAAAATTTATTTTTAACATAGTAATTGGTGTAATAGAAAGCTAAGTAATATTATTGGGAATATTAATTGTGATTGGATGTAGATTAATGTAATAACGTTCATAATTTAGCGCAGTCACTATTAATTGAAACTATTGCAATAAATGGAATTAAGTATTACGTTAGTGTGGATTTAAGGTAATATGTGGTAATAATGTATTGTTGTGGTTTATGAATGAATTGATAATTAAAATTAAAGGTAGTGCTGCTAATATAAGTTGACTATAAACAAGTTGAATGAAATCCCAATAAAGGAGGTAATGCAAACGTTATATTTGGCAAAGATTTCAATACTAGTGGAAATTATAGTTAATACACAATAAAGAAAGTAAGTTGAGTATATTTATGTAATGTAATGTAAAAACCAGCATTAACTATATTATTTAAAATTTTTGGATGGGGTATAGAGATTGTAATCAAATAAAAACAATTTATTCGAATAAACATTCAATGATTGGAGTAATTGCAATCAATTGAAATATAATATTTAAATATTACGTAAATATTAATTTAGATGAAATTGAAGATATTTATGTAATAAAGTATGAATCCGATGTTAATTTTATTTATAAAATGACAGTTGGTTGAATAAAAAGGAATGCAAAATAAAGTTTTGCCTATATGGGAATTTAATGTATGATAATAGTATTAATTGCAATTAAAGGTAATTAAATAGTACGTTAATTGGAATTAAGCTAAAATGGGAGAATATTTAGAACCAAGATTTAAAAGCAATGTCAGCTATATTCTTATTGTAAAAAGACTCGAATAACAAGGGTTAAGAATTTAATAAATGGATTTTGGAGTTTTATTTTATAATTTCTAAATTTAATGAAATTGAAATTAATTATTAAAATTGAGGTTAACACTGGAATTAATGAATTAATCAACTCAAAATTGACATTTAAATTTGTTTAAATCATTGTGAATGATTGATAAATTAAAAAAGATGAGATTTGTCAATTTTAAGAATTGAAATTTGAAAAGTTGGATTTAACTAATTAATTTTTTATTTATTTAATTTATGGAAAAATAGCCATTTTGGCCACTGACTCGGATTTTGACGAAACCAGTTTCATCGGATCCGTATCGGTGAATTATTGTAGGATTTCAAGTTTCGTAGCGATCAGACTTATCGTTGATCGTACGGGCTCGAAACGCCTAGAATCAATGAAATTGAAATCAATTTGAAAAATATTGATTTTAGCATAACTTCTTCATACGATGACATTTGGACTTGAAACCTTTTCCATTGCATTTAAAATATTTTAAAACATCTGTTTTGATATATGGGTTGACCCAATTTCATTCCGGAGTCGAAATGGGCTTTTTGGGCCACTTTGTCGTTAGCGCGTATATCCAATCGGTCCGATCCATTCTATTTCGACCTTACCTATAAATACCCTGCTGTAAACCCTAGTCTACCTATATTTCTCATTTGTATGTGCATACAATTCAGCACCTCCTCACTTTAATAGAGACAAACCCTAATTCTGATTGCAATCCCAAATCAAATCCAAATCTAAAATTTCAAACTCCACAATATATGTCAAATTTTATATCAATTCGAAGCTCTCGAAGAGCATAACTCAGATCTGCAATCGGTTTTTACATTTGAGTCTACGGTTGACCAGAAATTCGCCTTTTATCTGCATCCATTCGTTTGGAGTTATCGATTTTAACGGCGGATCGACCACCATTCGTTGATCAGGTTGTATAGGAGCGTAGAGGAGGTCGAGACTTGACGATCAACGGTTTAGTCACGTTGAAGTGCATTGAAATCGCCACGATTGGTCATGTATGCTCGTAACGACGAAGCCACGGTGGGCCACCGGGGTGGCCGTGCCTTTGGCCATAGGGGCGGCTGGAGATGCTCGAGTCGATGGCGCTCTCAGATCTTAGCGCTGGTGGTCGTAACGGTGGGGATAGGTGGTCAACGGCTAGAATTGGAGGCGGCTTTAGTTGTTTTCGTGCGTAGGGTTTGCTGTAGCGTGATGAAGTGGATTAGGTGACCCGGCAGTGTTAGGTGGGTGTGAGTTATTAACTTTTGTTTTAAATTTAAATTTTTGTTTAACGCACTAATTGCCATAACTTTTACATACGTGATCAAATTCATGCGTGGTTTTATACACTTGGTTCGTATTGGAATTCCGGACATTTTGGCGCTGGTTTGGATGGATTTAGAGACTGTTCAAATTTTGGGTTTAAATTGGATTTAAATTCAATTTAAATTCAAAAAATGAATGTTTTAACCCACTCACAACTTATAAAATTTCTTATGTTTGTTAAATTAATTTATGGTGTGATTAGAAATTTATTTATGACTGTTTTGTATATTTTTAAATCAACATCTCAGTTAATTGCATTTATTTAAATTAAATTTTTATTTAATTTATTATTGCATATAAACTGCCATTAGATTGATTGTTTAATTTAATATTGAAATAAACTATCAGTAATGACATGTTATTTATTATATGCTTTATACTGATGTTATTGTTTAAATTGGATGATGATTGTAATAAATGGTTGATTATTGAGATTGGGTGAATGGATGCTGTATTTTATATTGTTATAAACTGCAAGTTATTATGCATTTTCATTTCATCCGGGATTGCGGTTTGAAATGATATATAACCATAATTTTTATTTTAAATTACGGATTGAAATGATAAATATCCATATCACTTGACCATAGGGTAGAAAATTATATACGGACACCGTGGTCTATATATAAAATATTTTGAATGATTTTCTATGGTTTTGGAAAGAAAATACGGTTTAATAAATATTAATTTTTGATATTCTATAAATATTATATTATATATATAGTTAAATTCCTAAATTTAAGCTATGTATAATTTGTTAATAAAAATAAGCTTAATGATGGAGTTTGATTGTTTTATATCATATAAGTACCTATTTAAGATATTATATATATAGAGTTTTGATGACTCAAATAAAAATTAAGTTGGAAGATAAATATGAAATTGGTTTTAATTGAAGGATTTAAGAATTAGACTTGAATAAAATGGATGTGAAATTTAAATAAAAATTGAGATTCTAATGAGTATGATTTTATAACTTGATTTTGATTTAGAGTGATTTAAATAAATATCGAGTTGATTTAAATGAATATACCAAGTTAATCGAATTGAAAGAACATCCAGTTATTTGAAGTTTAAGGTTTTACCTAAATGATATTTGATTTATTAAGTAAACATTTCAAATCTAAATAATAGAAATTGAAATTAATATATGGAATTACCAAAGAATTAGTTTTGAAATGGTGGAATATTTAAAGCTTTGAAATAGATGGAAATTGAAATTGTTTATTTGGGGGTTCAAATCGGTATTTGGAATTTATTTGTGAAATTAAAGAAGCTATTTTATTATATAAAGTAATTTAATATGTAAACCATTTAAGTATTAAAAGTTATGTTTCAAAGCTATGGGTTTCAAGGTATATAGATTTGAAAATGCTATGATTTTGGAAAAAGATATATTTGAAATAAAGAAAATGATATCATATTGATTTGGGTTTAAAATAGAAATGATATCGTATTTATATGGTTTTGAAATGGATATTATATTCTGGTTTTGAAGTATAAATTAATATGATAGACCGCGGTGTTATAATAACTTTTGGTTGTTAAAGATGCTGGGATCGGAAGTTGTCATACTCTCTGCCAACTCCGAAAACCACTTTGACAACCGTGTACGCGGTGGAGATTCCAGAATGAAGTAGGATGGTGGCGGCGTTTCCTTTGAGGTAAATATGTGGACCCGACTCCCGTGGGTTGGCATAAGGTGGCTAAAACATGAGCGATTGATGGGCTAATGAGGTAGCACCTTTAATCGGACACATCCCTTCGATATTACATATTGACTTTTGGATTGATTCAATGGCCACTTTTGATTTTTTGATTTGGGGGTGTGGCTCAGGTGGGCGATAGCTGCGCGTTACCACCGTCCCGGAAGCGTAATTGATATATCTACCCTGGCATTGCCTAGTTGTGCTGTGTCACCTACCCTATCGCGTCTTGTACGCGTTTGGTTTTCTCCCGTAGCCCGTGTGGTATCATCTGGTGGCTTCCCGATCAGGAGGGACTATGATATTGGATGGACTATTGGGACTATTATTGTGTTAAGGGGGAGATTGGGTAACTCCTTAACGCTATTTAGAAGTAAGTTTATTTTATAATAGACACTATTATAATAGCGAAATATTACTACATAGTAAATAGTTTAACGGATCCTTAGGAGATGTAAATCCCGAGCATCTCTTGAGTTACTGCACTCAATTTAGACACTGGATAGGAGATGTCAAATCCCGTAAACATCTCTAACGCCGTTACATTCATATTATTTACCGTTGATTTAACTTACATAAGATATTTTAGTTCTGACTCAAGTGTTTTCTCCTTTCAATTCGCTCGGGTCAGTCCAAGCGTTTCAGGATTTGAAGATTTTATTCTAGAGGACGAAGACGAAGATTTGTATTACTATTATCTACTATATTATTCCACTACACCAATTTATTCCACTGCATTAATTATTATTCTCTGGTATGTGTAACTCTAATATGTATTGTATAAGTAAAATCGAATATTTGTAAAACAGCTTCATGAACTGTATATTTGATTATTATATTTTATCGTTCCGCTGGAAGATTCTATTTTGTTTTTTTCTTTCTTTGCTTTTTCTTATTTACCCCATAATAATTCGCCCTTCTGTATGGTTTAAGTCTGGCCTGTGTGGTTTATCGTCGATTTAAAGCATACGGAAAGGCGGGGCGTTACAGTTGTGGAAATGGATTGGGTTTAAAGTGAAAAGCTTTTGAAAAGGAATTTCAAAGATCAAAGTTATTTTTGAATAACTTGATTTAGTTTTGAAATTTAATTTGAATTCAAAATTTAAAATTGAATTCTGTGTTTGGAAATTTTGATTTAAGAAGGTTATACAAGTTTATATGGGTTTTTAAACCATTTTAAAAGTGTTGTTTTGGGAATTTGAATTTAAACCAAAGATTTTAACTTGTATAAATGTGATCGGATTTTTCTAAGATGGAAACTATTTGTTTTCAAATAATAGAAGCTTTCATATAAGGAATGAATTTCCAATTTGTGTTAAAGAGATTTCAATTTGAAATGAAATGGGTTTCCAAGTTATGAATGAACCTTTGGAAACGGGTTTTGAAAGCTATAAGTTAAATCTTTGATTTAAAGATTGAATGAGTTAATCCAATTGAAATGGAAATTGTTTTGAAATCCGTAAATGGATGTTTGTGAACTGGGTGAACTTTATGAAGTGAATTTTTTTGTTTAAAGATTTGTAAATGTAATATGTTTAAAACCATTTGAAAGAAAGGTTTTGGATAATAATTTGTGACTTAACTGAGGTCCCATTATCCATATGGTTTTTAAATATAGCGCTCACTATTCGGTTTAGCCGGGAGAGGATTTTGTGTCATATAACACATTCCGAATGGTGATACGACGAAATGGATAACATTTGAATACGTTGGTGAAGACCTGGTGTCTTTGAGAATGATAGGATAACCTATCGAATGACTCTGCACTGAGTAGCTACGGTATAGAGATCTCCATATGTGATGGGGAGTCCGATCGGGATTGGGGATACCCGGATTGCAAGGGCTTCTTCGGAAGTGCCTTCAGTTCTGTTCGAACCCGAAACAGACTTGTACAGATGTGTGTCTTACGTTACACTTTGAGATGTAAAGCTGGTTTCTATCAAATACATTTCTGTTTGGTGGCGGAGATTTATTCTCTTAGCTTAACCCTTCTCTGAGACGTACGAGCTCAGAGGTTATGTAGTTGATGGTTACTAGTGATACATTCCTAATTTGGTAATGTGGCATACAAAGTGCTGCTGATCATTTGTTGATCGAAGCATGGCTTTGTGAAAAAGTGTAGCTTTATGGACGAGACTTCGTCGAGCCTCACAACCCGATAATGGTCGAAACATGAATGTTGCGGCAAGGTTTTTAGGGGTCGTGCCCCTAGGGTATGTCCATTTTCTTCTGGATAAAAGGCGATTTCATGGTATGGAGCCTAGATATTTAACCTATGTGGTTGCTACATACTTGTTGCTGTGTGGTTGTTGGTTGAGAGGCGCCTCGGAGAAAGGTCGGTAACGATCGGAGATGGCACACTTGTGTGTTAGTTACCTATGTTATAGCTTGGTTAAAGCGTGAGGTAGCATCGACCTTGTGTTAGCAGAGATCCGGTTAGGTTCTCGGGGGCGTCTATCCAGAGGCATACCCATTTCGGCGTAGGAAGTTCCTTTGCCTGACCATTTGTTGGAAACCCAATCATCCAATACGCGCCTTTTACGATTTCAATTGTATAACCTGCCATTCTTAAATGGTAGCTATAGTAGGCATACGACGAAATGTGTGGTATGCTGGCTAAGATTAATATTATATTTTCGAAAGATTTTCTGCACTATGCACTAGTAAGAATATAAAATGGTTTTCGCGTATCAAGCATTTTTGACTGTCATAAGGAGAAATCTCCTCCAAGTGTGCGCTTGCATTGTGTGTGTGGCGGGAGGACTTATGGCAGTTTCATTTTCAAAAGCATTGTGAATTTCATTTTTACTTCTTTGTTCAAACCAAATGTTTTTGTTTACTCATACCAGTCCCATGACTGACCCGAAGTTTATCGTTCCCTTCTTAAACTCTGGGTGCCCACAATTTTCCATACGGGCAGCCTAGAAGCAGGTTATCCGTATTTTGGGAGCTAGCTTGGATTCGAAAGTCTTTTGGAAGCTGTCAGATTATAAAAAGCTTTTGGATTTGGAAATCTTTCAAAGTGTTTGGAGTTTTGAAGACCTTATCGAAGTTGATGTATGTTGGAAGCTTTTTCTTTAAAGCTCTATTGTTCCGCTTTGGAGTGGTCATTTTGTTGTAGTATCTTTTGTGTATCACTCTGATATTAGTGATCGATGTTGTAATGGATATTGTGTCAAAGTTGTATCTTCGTTATGATAAATGATACTCATTTTGTTTCCGCTGTTTATTTAAATCTAATGTTGTTATAAGCTCCGGTGATACGGATTTCGTTGTCGTTTGTCGGGCATCGAGTTCGGGTCGTCACATAATCATTCGGGTGCGTATAATATGGATTCCATATGAAATTTATAAATAATATCTCCTTACTATACTTAATTTTCTTGGGAGAAAGAGTATTAGGAGAGAGGGGAAAACTAGCAACCCTAGGAAGGTTCCAATAAGCCCTAGGATGAGGGTCTCTCCCATAATCGTCTAATTATCTTTTATAAAGACCCTTAATCAAGCCCCCATGTTTTCCCCCAAGAAAGAAAAGTCGACGAGGATATTCCTAAAATAAATTTTATAAAGGAGCTCTACTAGGACTTCCTTATCGTCAATAAGCATCCAGAACAAAGTCATTAACTATGGATCCTCTCTCATAATTCTACCCCAGTGAATGGAAGCTCTTTTCAAACGAGATCAATTTTCTTTTCCTTAATGAACTTTAACTGCGTAGCACTAGCAAAGAGGAATTCTTATTTGTTAGAAAGTTTGTTAAGTTCATCAATTAATCTATCAGCTTCTCTAGTGGTCGACACATGACCCTTTGATTATTTTCGTATAAAGTCTCGTAATACTATTTGGTCTTTCTCTTTAACTAAGATAATAAGTTTATTAACTGAAGACCACTTGGCGACTTTAAACATTTAAACAGCGAATTCCTTACCTGAGAGATTGGAACTTGGGATGTTAAAACTTGAGCTTTTCCTCCGGGCCAATGACTCAGAGGAGTATTGTATTTTGAAGGGGTATCCATCTTTATATCACTTTAAGAAACAAGGAGAAGTACAGACCGCACTATGGGCAGATGAATCTAATTGGGGTTTGCCTGATCCACTACCCCCATCTTTTGGTCTTGAAAGATCCTTTTCATCGCCGTCGCCGCCATCATCGTCATTGTGGCCATCACCCTCATCATTTTCATTGTCATCATGATTGACTTCTTTCTCCTTAGCCATGTCCTCTTCAGGCAGATGGTCATCAAAAGTTAAGAACTTTTTAGCATCAACCGTTTCGTCGATAGGAAATTTTTCTTAAAGTAACCCTTGAGCTCTCCTCTATACGAGGCTAAGCTTTCTTTTAAATCTTTCTTTCCAATCTGGGAGGGAAGGAAAGTGTAAATCTGAACACTTTTGGATGTTATCGCCATATGCTACGAACAAAGCGTTTCGTAGCACTTCTTGGTAATCTTGGTAAGTGCATTATTGAGAGAAAAGTGGACTTTCTCCTTAGCGTCCCTAATAATGTTGTTCAAATAAGTTAAAATATTGCTCTTCCTTTTCAACCTGTCATTTAAAGATTTATTATTGTCAGCTAGCTCGACCTTCTCTTTGGTGGCCTTATCAAGATCCGCATTCAGCGTTTTCACTTCTTCCTTCGGTAACTGTTTAGTTTTCTTTTCCTCATCAAGAGAGGAAGCGAGTTTATCTTTTTTAGAAATAGGCTCGTCCCTTGCTGTAGGGATACTAACTATGATCTTGTTAAGTAAAGAAATTTGCTCTTTGAGCTCAGCTACTTTATTAGAGGGCCCTTGAGAAGCTTCTTGGAGGAAGAACATATTTTTGGCCGTCTAAAATACGTAACAAACACAAATCAGAATAGATATACAAAGTTAAAAGCCCAGTTCAACCATACAGATGAAAATTCATACCGATAAGAGCTGTTTAATAATGATGAAAATATGATCCTTAAAATAGATCGAAGGCTGCAGTGGTCTGAGAGGAACTAAAGAAGGGGATTGGGCAGCCAATCGAAGAAGATCATCAAAACTCGTCATAGGAGTTTGAGCCTAAGCCTCCAAAGGAAGAGAATCATTTGGAGAAGGAAACAATCCAAACTCATCACAAATGCAGTAAAGGGCCATTGGAGAATCAGGAAGATAAACATTGAGAACGACATCGAAGAGTGAGCCACCTCGGTTGATTTTTGATATATATGCCTAGGACAATCCAGATTTATAACATCAAGGGTTGAATCAATATCCATATGTTCCTCCTCGTCCACAACAATAGTAGTATAATCACCCTTGAATTTAGGTCTTTTACTTGGGAAGGAGGTGAATTATTAGTAAGAGCACCAGTGCTCACTTTTCTTTTAAGCGCTTCAACCTCCTTAGCAAAATAATCTTCAATAAGGGCATATTTACTCGATCCAATTAATACGGAAGCATCACACTTGATCTCCTTTTTCGTAGAAGCAATAAAGAGTGTAAAAAATTCTAAACCATAGCAAGAAGCTTGTGAAATAATAACATAAGAGATTCCATACAAGTGGTAATGAAAACTTACCAGAAGATTCGAGTTGAACTGAAGAAGAAGCGGAGAACGTACTCCGATTACTAATGACGAACGATCGTTTCCATTGGGCATTTTCCCTTTATTATTGGAAGTTTTCTAGGTATTATATGATTATCCAAAATCAGGGAGTATTTACAAAGATTAACTTCCATCAAAAGCGTAAGCCCATTGACCATGCTCTTAGAAGCTTGAGTCAAAGACTAGATGTGCTATCAATAGAAGAGCTTGGCTTTTAGAAGCAAGATCTGAAGGAAAACGTTCATTATAAGAGAATGATAGATATAACATAAATGATAGAAAATGGAAGCTTGCTGAAAATGGAGAAAGTTCCCCTAATCTTAGGAGAAAATCAACTAACATGGAAGAATAAGCTCTCCCATTCCTTCATCTTGTTAATAGTATTAGTGATTAAGCTCTTCACGAATGGTTGATTGCTATACAACAGGTTATCTAGCTGCTCACTTAATCTCGTAGGGCTTGCTAAGATATAGAGAATTTCAGAACTCTAAGAGGTAAGATTGGCTTCCCGAGCAAGAACTTCCAAGTAGCTCGATTAGGTATACGAGTTGGGAGTTAATTTAATCAAAGCAATATTTATGTGCTTCAGGAAGCACAAAAGAAAATTGGGAAAAGGAAGGTACGCTAAGTGCCAGATATGGATTGGTGTGAAGGCAAAGAGCCCTTTTAGAGCGTTGTCAATTCTACTAGAAGGACGGGTGGGAAAGGCTTCTATTTTTATAATCCTGAATTCCTTGAGGATAGCGTTCACTTCTTCTTGAGTGGTAGGTTGAGATGATAATAACCTTTCTTGATAGATGGAGGAGATTTAGAGCTCTTAATGGCTTTCTTGCTTGCCTTCTTACCTTCCATTGGCTTGCCGGGTGATATTATACCAAATCACAGAAGTATTAAATATTTTGTGAAATTTAGAATGCTTATGATATAAAATAGACAATTATATGCTAAAACAAAATGATAGAAAGTTAATCCAAAATTACCCAAGCACTAATAGAGAAGTGTTTAAGTACAAGTTAACAATTATTATTATAATAAGAATTTGACTATTAACAATCCATGCTGAATTTATGAATTCTTAAGTTTTATTCAATTAAAAATGTATAAACAACCATTAGATCCATAGTGGAAAGGTATATTTATAGTTTTGAAAAAGAAGTCTGATTGAATGTCAAAATTTTTAAACTGGTGTCGTAATAATGATTCAGTGCCGAAGTGACAAGTAATCGAAATCAATGAATGATGCCGGAATGGTCTAAAAATTATTTTTACAAAAATATCAAGTATTTGAGTAATTCATGAATTTGTCATATGATAACTATGATACAAATTAGTGATGTCGCATAAAATTTAAACCACAACATTGTAAATGGTTATCAGAAAAGAATAATGACACACGATGTAAGGTTGTTGGCCTCATACGATAACTCCTTAAATTGATGTCGCATTCATGAACGAATGTCGTATCTCTGTTTAGTTACTAACATTATAAGAATCTTACATTGTAAGATTTTTATATGTTTCGAATTGGTTGTCGAAATATAATAAAAAGGGAAAACTATTTGATGTCGAACATCAGTTTGATTCCATGAGGAAACAATTTAGGAATCAAACAAGTTAATATCGGGATTAGGTTTAACAAAGCTATTCCCTTCGTAAATAAACTAGAAGCTCTTAAGATTGATGTCGCCTGACCCCAATTAACCCATTAAATTCTTCATTGACATAATAATTCAAAAATAATTCCATTCGTAAGCATTATAGACCATTATTTCACTTAGTAATATGGAATTAGCATCTAAACCCAAATGTCGATTCGAAACCAAGAATCCCCAAATTAAACCCTAATAATGGTTCCGATATAAAAATTTCTTAATTCAGGTTATCCATGTAATTAAAAATGAAGATTGGATCTTGATATTAGTTCAAATGCTTGAAGTTGAAAGTTTTGAATGGTTTTGTGAATTTTAAAAAAAATTCTTTTTGCTTGAGTTTTGAATCGTAGGTAAAAAAAGGAAATAAATAAGAAGCAATGTTATTTATAGGGTGGAAGAAGATAAACAACTACCGTTGGATTATATTTAATTGAGCGGTCAGATCTGAAGGAGAAGACCAATGGGCGACAAGCGCCACTATCAAGACATTTACTTGTAAAGTCAATACTTCCTTCATATTAGGGGAAAAGTGTTACTACCATTATTGATTCTGAAGGCATGAAGGCACAACGACAACAAGAATGTCAAAGCCGAAAATTTTCATAGACAAACAAAGTGTTAAATTAAAGAAAAATAGGTCATCAAAGCCAATGGCAAAAGCCTATAATGATGCCACATACCATTGATGCTGCCTATCACCAATTAAGCACTATACTTCATTAAGGCCATGATATCGGAAGATAGCATATCGTAAGCCATCAATGTGACGAAGGTATCACATATTATTGATGTCACATGTCGTCAATAGCAACTGCTCAGTGCTAAAAGATCAAAGCTTGTCATAAGTCATTAATATGATTGAAGATGTCATATATCTTCGAATCCATATCACATATCACTAGTAAATGATGCTGCATGTAGCTGATGCCATTACTTATCAATACCACTTCTATTCAATGCCACATCTCTTCAATGCCACTTATCATCCATGTCACACTTAATCAATGCTGCATTAATTCCATGTTGTATTCCATTAATATAAAAATAAAGGAAGGTCACCACATGCCAATAATATACGATAGTATACCGCATGTCACCAGTATGATAAAGGGTGCCAAATGTTTTCATTTCTGGAGATGATGTCAAAAGTTATCAAGCCACATGCAATCAGGATGATGATGCCATAATCCTGTAATACGCCAAAGGATGTCATGAATCATTAAATCAAAGCAATATCCCAAGCGCCATCGAGATGGACCTTGATGCCGCAGATCAAGCATGCTGTATTGACATGTAGCATCCATGTCATACATTTCTATCCTTATAAGTACAGACCTAGGGGCATAGAGGAGGGGGAGGTCAATTCTTTTCTCATTTCTTACTTTTTAAACTTAGTAACCTTAAATTAATTGGGGATTTTAGTACCAATTGCAACTTTGCAAACCTTATTACAAAGAAGGACAGTACATGTACAATTGCATAGTATGTTGAATAAAGAGACAAAAATGTCGGTTTATGATTCTCAAGCATATATAACTTCAACGTGATCATTAGCTTCACTATTGAACATTTTGAACTCTTGTGGATTTGGAAAATAAGGCCTTGGATATTTATTAACTTCATAGCTTATTAAGGAAGACTTTCTAAATTGTGATTTGTTTTGAATTCTCAAACATTTGCGATTTAATCATAACTTGTTTCAGATTCTTAAAAATTCTTGATTTCAATGTTAATAGGGATTCAACATAGAGTATGTGCCTTCGTAGTAAGTCAACCTAGAACTACTAAAGACTCTACTCCATTAAATTTCATTTTCCTTACTCTTTTTGGGTGCTAGCGAAGAAATTCGTTAATAATGATCTGATTGGTGGATCTAAAATTAAAAGGAATGTTCTAAAAGAGAGAAATGAAAAGGTTTCTTTCTCCAAATCATAAACTTTCCGTCTGATGTGTGTTTATAGTAGTAGTGTCTAGGATTAGAGTTAAATAAAATGATTCTTTCCTCCCTAGCTATTGGTCTAACCCAATGGGAGGAATAAGTTTGAAAAATTGACCCATATATACGGCTCAAAGTTATTTGAGGCTTGGGTTGATTTTAAATTTAAGATTTGAAAATATAAAATATGTTATAGATTTAAATGTTAAGTTTAAAATATAAGAGGAAATATAAAGGTTGTCAAATTAACTTAAAACTTTCGAAAATTATTTTGAGAAATTAATCTAATAAGTTTTGAAATTTTTGTAAATATTTAATTAACATGGTAATTAAGTAAATAATTATTAATAGTTAACTATTTTTTTGAAAAAGTTAACATATATATATATATATATATATATTAATATACATATATACAGTTATAAAGGTAATAACCGAATATTTACCTTAGAATGCTTAAAGATAAATTAAATAAAATTTTAAATTTTATTATAATTTTTAATCAACTTTTTTAATTAAATAAACGATTTATATAATTAACGACTAATATTATTTAATTAAAAATGTATATTTACGTATATATATATAAACTTTAAAGGTCTAACATTAATTATTCATCTTAAATAGCTTGTGACGAATATATATCTTTTGAAATTTTAAATGAAATTTAGATTACATGCGATTTAATTAATGAAATACAAATAAATATTATATAAGTTATTTAATTATAATAATTAAAACCTTATAAACTTGTATAATTATGTATGTATAATTGAGTGCTCCCCTCACTAAGAGGACCACCCATTCATTAATATATATGTATATGTATATGTATATGTATATGAGTGGAACCGTAAGAAACCAAAATAGATTTTTGGAAAAAAAACATACTTGTGGCTCGTATACCGTGATTTCAAATGTGTCTAACATTTGAATCATGAGGGTACTTTATAAGGAATAAATTATTCCTTAACTCGATATTAAAATATATTAAAAGGTTATGAATCTTTAATATAGTTGCCCTCTATCATTTGTATATTGATAGATTATTTGCATACGCACTAGTCGTTAAGCAAACTCAAGCTAGAGCAGTTATGTTTAGCATTATTAATATATTACCAAGACGAGGTAAGATACATGGATATATTTATTTAGCTAACTCAAGGTATTTATATTTATATATATTATACTTAAATCATCGAGAAAGGATGGATAAAAGCAAATAATCTCTCTTGATTTATCGAGAAAACTTAAGGTCAAGGTGAAGATTAGGGCAAAGATCGTGCTTAGGAGTTGTATATGTACAATCAATAAATCATTATCCATCTCTTATAGGCCTAATCTGTTGAGCAAACTCATGGTCAGAATACCAAGACAAGTGAGTCCAAACATTCACTATAGAAATCAAAATATTTCAATATTTCTCTTAGGATATTGAGCTAGGAATATGAAAATCTAGTTAGAGGCTTACTAGAAAATGAAATGATTGCATTTAATCTTCCCAATATTGTAAGAACATATGCTGTACAAAATTAAATTTCGCTACTTCGACAAATTTGTATAAATAATTTAGTTGGTAAAATTGTTTATCACTTGAAATATGCTAATGAAGTGGATTAAGATTGACAAAGAAATATAAAATATGCTTACCAAAAAATCCTTCGGCACGTTCTCACTTCACAACCCATGTAAAGCCAAATTTTCAACTATTAAATACATTCGTACCTTTGTCACTTAAGTGTTTATTTGCGTAAGACTGTATATTGTCTTATGAATTTTGAAATTTATGAATTTTGACTTTAAAGCAATATAAAAATAAGGATATTTGATCCATGTTAGATCACAACAAAAGTTATATGGTAATCAGTCACGTTTTAATATATGAAATATCGATGAAAATGTTTTTTCAAATGAGAAATTAAACATTAACGCAAGATCATGTGTTCAATACGATTAAATACATTAAGAATCCTTTGTGCTGAAAACGAACTAAACCAAGGACCAAAAGATTAACCTAGGAATTTAATCGTTGAAAAAACAGCCTTGATTAGTTTATTTTCAGCGCAACCCATATGATAAAATGTTAAGGATATAAAAACACTTTTTTGTAAAGAATTCATTGAGGTATTTTAGTAAGAGTTTTTTTTTGAATGGTTCGACCATTTGAAAAGGAAAGCGACTGACTGAGTGTAGATGTAATAAAGGCACAATTGTGATGAAGAGAGCGAATGTCACCTCTGTGTCATGAAGGGACATTGGAAATAAGAATTGCATAGAATACTAAATAGATACTTAATATACAATAACAAATACGATTTCTATTCAAAATGTTATTTTATTATGGAAAATTGTTTTTTATAAGAATTATTTCTTCAAGCTTAAGATATTTGATCTAAATACTTCAATTGTAAAGTAATTATAGTAGCTGCAATAAGTGGTTGAATGGAGCTTTGAATTTCATAAACCATTACGGTAATGGCGGAAACAGTGTGAGCATATCATATAACACTTACCAGTGGATGCACTATGATGTAAAAGAATGTTTTCATATATATACTAAGTATTATTTATGAAATAATAATGGTTTTCAGTATTGACTGAAAATAGATATAATTTTATTTTCTTACAAATATTTTGAATATTCATTACAAAATAAATCTATTATAATAATAGCATTTGTCCTTATAGCCTTAATGATGCATTAGCTATGGAAAATATTGAAGTATCTAAATTTAACAATTATTTTAGAACTATAGACTAAGCCATATTTTTAAGAAATAATTATTTAATCATATGATTATGGGTTATGTGATACTCATGAATTGTATCTTAAAAGATTGAGGGAAAGCACCCATCCGATGGATTTGACCAAAGAGTCGATGAACTCTTCAAATTGATACATATACATGTATTCTGTAAAGGTATAATGGTACCAAAACGGATCCATATACTTTGATAAGTTCACCAATGAATTATCATAAACATGAACATGTATATTTTATACACAAGTAGTATATCTACGGTAAATTTACAGATTATAAAGTGGAAGTAGAAAATATTACATGTAAAAAAAATAAAACAATTCAATTTGATCCAGTAGGTCAGTTTATATATTGAAAAGAGTTTCAAAAGTGCGTAAAATGAATAAGATTCAAGTGAAATGTCAATCTTTCTTATGGTATATAATGATGTATCAATAAGGAGTAAATGGATTTTATTAGACAAAGAAGGTTTATGGTGGGTAAAGTTAAGTTAACTTCTTTCTATAAGGATAAGTGCTTAAAAGTAAATAAATATGTCAAATTTAATTTCATTTATGGCATAGTTTATGAAATCATATAAGATAAAAGTTCATAAGAAACCACCACATGTCCTTGGTGAAGGAGTTGGCAGGTTGTGTGAGTTGAGAGGTTGCGCGTAAAATTCACTTATGAGGGATTTATGTGTATCACCCAAAGGAGTTTGGGACTAACCAAAAATAATTGAATAATTTATGTTTTGAACATAAATTTCATGAACTCAAGATTAAATCAATTTTATACATGCATTTGATACGATCCAAAGACTCTAACTTAGAAATTGATTATATAGGATGAAATGAAATTAACCTAGCCTAAAACAGGCATAACTTAATAGATTGTCTAATAAGAACTCTTTCATATTAAAAAAAGCCATGACTAACTTGTCAAGTTGAAAAAAAGAATCGTTTATAATAAAAATTTCCATAATTGTTAATAAGCCATAATGAGTACAAACTCCACTATATAGTAGGTTACTTAAATCCAAAATAAAATTCAAGTACATAATTGAAATATGATTTAAATAGTTATGCCCTAAGGGATATGATCCATCGACCGCAATGTGTCCTCAGGAGGAATACCGATGTAGTAGGAATACAGTAAGCGCCATTGTATGGATAATTTTGAATTACAATTGTTGAAATTAACGTAACAGATTCATTAATCAACATGCTTAAGTTATTTTAGGTTCTATTTGCAAATTATTGCCCAATATGACTTTGAAATTTGGTACATCATTATTGAAATAAAAATTCTGAATAATGATTTGAAATCGACTGTTTGCATATGATAACCAAAAGTGTCATGATGCTAGTGGAAGCAATGAGTGATTTTGTGTATGTTGGATAATATCTCAGAACCGATACGATAATATCGTTCAACAAGCATTAGAATTGAGCCAATATTTTGATAGAGAAATCAAAAAGTTTGATTTATAGTCGAAATGCAAAGTTATAGTGTGTTTGTAAGAAGGAATATTAAGAGGTACTAAATTATTTCTAAACCAATAAGTAAACAACATAGTACTGATTATTAATAATGTATCCACGTTAAAATTAGTTTCAGTTTTGTTGTTTCTCGACATAAGGATTTTAAAATATATTACATCTTTTATAATCAGTGTAAAAACATATTGGGATTGTCCCAAATGATATACATTTACACCATATATATTATTAGAGCTTATGAGATATCTTTCTTATGCATCAGCATTATGAATTATCATATATGTTATGTTATCTATTATGTCACTTATGTGCTGTGTACATTAAGCGAATATCAAATTCGAATAAAGATCACAAAATGGTAGTGTAACAACCCGCATATTTTACGTTTGAGTATTTAAATATTTTATTTTAATATTTTTTCGTTAGTCGGATTATAGTCCGAAAAGCTACTTTTTGCAAACAGTCGAATTTGGACTCAAGACCACCCCCATTGAGTTCAAAATGACGTTTGCGACCTTTTTGAGTATAAACTTTGATATGTTTGGAGTTAGTGGAATTTTGCTACTTTTTCACTTAGGGCTTTGGTTTTGTTTCAGCTCATTATACCCAAGCTTCACCCCTCTTCTCTTTATTACTTCATTTCTGTTTCCTAATACTCAAGCTTTAGCAACAATGGAGAGAGGAATGGAAAATTAAAACTCCAAGCCCTAGTTCATTTGCAAAATCTAAGCTCTAGCTCCAAATCCAAAGAGAAGCTATTGGTAAGCATCATCTTCTTCTTCTCCAACTCATTCTCCTTTCAGTTTCAGAAATTCCTAAACCTAACTTTGGGAATGTTCTAATTTTGAGCTTAGATTAAAGCTCATTTGGGTTGTGTTGAAGTATGGTTGATTCTTCCTTTGCTTTCAAGCTTCTCCTTCATTGATTTTGTGAAAAAGTAAGATTTTTATCTCACATCTATGCTTATATCTATCTTTGAATGCTGGGTATCAATTCCTAACACTTATTCATGTGCATTTGTTTTTGGTTTGGATTGAATTGGTGAATATCCCAAATTTTTAGTGTTTTGGGTTCAAATGTTTAAAGATCCTAACTTTGATGTTTGAACATGTTTTTGGTGATGCATCGAGGAGCCAATAGGACTAGGTAGCCGATAGGCGTAATCCCCTAGCGTCCGTGCTCGACCGGTTGCAAATTGAGTGATAGTTTGCGCTTCTATTAAATAGGGTAGGAATTGCAGAAATTTGCAGTTCGGCCGACCAACCCCCTGGGTCGGTCGACCGAAGCTGTAGCCGAAACATTCTGGCCTATTTTCGGCCGGCCGACTCAGGAAGTCCGGTCAACCGACCTGCTCCTATTTCCCTGTTTGCCTATTTGTGGTCGTTTTCTTTGCTTTTCCAATCTTTAATCGATTCTTCTTCTCCGATTAGTTGTTATCACCTTTGTCGACTTTGATAACTTCTATTTTTGGAATTTTTATTTATTTCCACTTTGAAGGATTTGGAATCGATTTCTTTGGATTTAATTCACGTCTTTCAACATGAGATTTTAGTGATTGATTGTTTCTACAATTATTTTTGTGATTTGTCACTTTTAAAAATATAAAGGTTTCAATACTAGTAGTAAATAGCAAAATTCTTTTATCAAAACGTTTTCAACTCTATTTTCAATATCAAGCTTGTTTATAAAACCATTTTCCAATCTACTAGCATATACAAACCTTTACCTCATTCGTATGAGAAATCTAGTTAATCGGCTTAGTAAAACAAGTGGTATGAACGCTTGCGTTTACTTCGTCGGTTAATTCTTGGACTTGTTCGATTGAAACTCTTGTGACAATTTTCAAGTGAAAATCTACAATTTGTTCGTAAATATTTAAGTTAAGCTAGTGGTTATGGGACATGAATCTAAGCTCATATATTTACTAGCTTAGTGTAATTGACACTTTTTGTGATCGATGATGATCATTTTGTGATTTAGACTAGCAATGTGCGATGTCTTTTTGTCTGCGAGGGAGACTAAACCCCGCTTTTGTGGAGTTTCATCTCAATTTGGTGGGGTAGCGACCCATGGTCTTCGGGCCTTTTGTGGAGCCTCGCTCAAAATAAATGGTTAGCAACCATGGAATAGCGTTCCATTTTGTGATACACGTGCTGGTGAGTTTTCATTCTCCCGTTTTGTGATAGGCCTCTCCCTTTTTGTGATTTTTGGATTTCCATTGATGATTTCTGGAATTTGTGTTTTCACCAATTTTCGTGATTTACATTGATAAGTTTTATCAAATTTGTGCAATGGTGAATTGGTGTGTCATTAACTTTTGTGATTGGCATTGATGTTATTGTCAATATTTATGGTTTGGTGAATATAAATAAAGAGTATGACATTTCTTTTGATCTTTGAGAAGGTTCTTGTGATATTGATTAATCTATAGTTGATTTTCAATTACATACTTGTCATAGTATGGCATTATAGTTATTATACGATTTTGTCATATCTCTTTTTCTATATCATTTTATCTGATATTTATAGCTAGACTGATCCATTTATTATTTTCTTATTAAATAATGCTCGGGTCAGACTGAGATGTTACAGGTGCTTTTGCTTGACTTCTTATCTGGGATTATTATCCTGATTTTTGGCTAACTACTTAGATTAGTAGTTTTTGGTTGTATACATTTGGGATATAGACTCATGGATGTATACTTATTCTTTTGTGTAGCACTTGTAACTCTTCTTTTGTGTCATTTTGGATCTTGTTGACCACTACTCTGATATACACTTTTATGTGTAATATTCATATCTTTTTTCCGCCTTTGTGATATGGATATCTGTGACTGATTTATGTTATGTTTATTTCTATGTTTTTTCCGAAGAATATATATAGCCACTGTGTATTAGCTTTGAGTTTGTATCAACATGTCGGATTTCCTCTTGAAATGAAATGCATCTTAAACTATGTGACATATCGGTGCTCGCACAAAGCAATTACACGGATGGTCGCTCCTCAACAGCCTTATTCTTCGCGCTAGTTGACGGCATTACTCCGTAGTGTCCTTGGCTAGCGTAGGTATAGAGGTGGGGCATCACAGATTGGTATCAGAACCAAACTTCGGAACAATGTAGAATAAGCTAGCAAGGTTCATCGTCCTAAGTCCATCTTAGGAGTCATGCTTTAGGATTTAATTCGAGTCTTCGTACCGATTCATCCTAATTTCTTTATGATTCCTTGTTTTATCTATCAAGATTGCTTGATATCCATTTGGTGAATAACCTTTTTCTTCTTCTTTCTTTCTTTCTAAAGGAAGAGAAATGGTTAGACCAGGTCGTCCCAGCGCTGGTCAATCTAGTGCTACTCCCCAAGATGGAGTATTTATGTTTGCCCAGTAGCTTCTTGATCTAGTAATGAATGCTCATGTAGACGGTTCTAATCCGGAGTCTACTCACCCTAAGTCTGGATTTGCACGTTTGTGCAGCGATTATACCAATTTGGGTGGGAAGCCATTCAAAGTTCTGAAACCATTATTGAAGTCCAGGCTTGGCTAAGATCATGCGATCGAATCTTTTCTCGCATGAATCTTATTGATCTTCACCGAGTTCAGGTGGCCTCTAGTATGCTCCAAGAAAGAGCATTAGATTGATATGAGCTTCTTATTTCTGAAATTATTGAAGCAGATCTTAGTTGGGAGAAATTCCGGGAACGATTCGAATTAAAGTTTGTCCCAAAAGCTGAGAAGGTGACTTTGGCTCGCCGTTTCATTGACCTTGTTCAAGGTGAATCCTCTGTGACAGACTATGTCGCATCCTTCAAGTCACTTTCTAAATATGGGGTCGAGTACATAAACACCCCATTGAAGAAGATCAAAAGATTCGTCTATGGCTTGAACAAAAATCTTAAGAAGCCATTACTTCTAAAATTAGAAGTTTCTTTTGATCAACTCATTGATATCGCTCTTTGTCTTGAAGAGGCCGATAGGGAGAGTGATGTTGAAGTTATGGGTGCCAAACCGATCTTCAACAACAAGAAAAGGCCTAATAAGTTCAGAGGTCCTTATCCCAACTATAAGAAAGGGAGGCAAACCCCTCCGACAACCAAGGCTTCTACTTCAAGTGGTGGGCAATGCTAGAACTGTGGTTCTAAGGACCATTATGCGAACAAGTGTTCAAATCCTCGTACTTGTCGCTATTGCAAAAGCCCGGATCATTATTTATCTTCTTGTCCCAAACTTCAAGGCAGGAAGGAGGGAAAGCTTAATGTTGCTCAAGCCCCTGGCAACACATCTCGTGGTAAAGGTATTTCTCATTATATCCTTGATGGCATTATTTTATTTCGTGATCATCCTATTCGAGTTCTTTTTGATATGGGTGTGTCCCACTCTTTTATATCAAAAGAACTTGTTGATACGTTTTCTTTGGATGTTTTGTGTTTAATGACTTCTTTGAGAATTGCGAATTCGGTTGGTGGATCCGCAGCAATCAATTTATTGTGTAATGATGTCGAGATTATTTTGTGTGATTTTTCTTTCCGAGCCGATCTGCATGTTATGGGCTACTTAGGCTTTGGAATGATTTTGGGAATGGATTGGCTTAACCGCTATAAGCCCAAATCCTATGTCCTGAGTGGACTATTCATCTTCGACATCCTCAATCTGTTAAGCAGATTTCTATTGACCTTAAAGATTCGGATTCCAGCTTGGTTGCATCTTTATATTCTTTAAATCCTCATGATGACGATAATGATGATGAGGAAGATATTATTTCTCTTATTCAGTTGTTCGTGAATTTTCCGACATCTTTGAGCCCGTTTTAGGATTACCACCTAAGCGAGCAATTGAGTTCAGAATCAATCTCATCCCTGGAGCTCAACCTATTACTCGTCATCCTCATCGTATGTCTAATAAATAAAATGAGGAGATGCGCAAACAATTATCCGAATTGGAGACGAAGCAATTTATTCGCTCTAGTTCCTCTCCTTGGGGAGCTTCGGCTATTTTTGTGAAGAAACCCGACGGTACACTTAGGCTTTACGTTGACTACCGCAAGCTTAATGATCTTACTATTAAGAATAAATATCCTTTACCTCGGATTGATGATTTATTTGATCAGCTTAGTGGTGCTAGAGTGTTTTCACAATTAGACTTAGCAACCGATTTTCATCAGCTTCGTATTGCAGAGGATAACATTCCTTTGACATCGTTCCGTACTCGTTATGGATCTTATGAATGGCTTGTTGTGCCTTTTGGTTTAACGAATGCTCCGGCTTATTTCGTTGACCTTATGAATAGAATTTTCAAAGACTTCCTCGATCGGTTTGTTCTCATCTTCATTGATGATATTCTTGTGTATTCAAAAACTGAGGTGGAGCATGAAAAGCATCTTCAGATTGCGTTGGAAACTCTTAGGAGCAATCAATTGAAAGCAAAAATTTCTAAATGCCACTTTTGGCAATCTCGTGTGAAGTTTCTTGGTCATATTATTTCCGAATCCGGAATTTCCATGGATCCTTCAAAGATTGAGGCGATTCAAATCTGAAAGAGACCGGAGAGTATGATGGAAATATGTAGTTTTCTCAGATTGGCGGGTTATTACAGTCGTTTTATTAAAGACTTTTCTAAAATTGTCGTGCCTCTTACTAGCTTAACAAAGAAAGGTGTTAAATACATTTGGTCAGACAAATGTGAAGCTTCTTTTCAGAAATTAAAAGAACTCCTTTTCGATGCTCCTATTCATGTTATTCCTGAGGGGAATCAAGATTTTGTTGTTTATACCAATGCTAGTCGCGTTGGTTTGGGCGCCGTTCTTATGCAAAGAGAACGTGTTATTGCTTATGCTTCTAGGCAATTGAAGGCAGCCGAGACTAGATATGCCACTCATGATTTAGAGCTCACGGCTATTGTTTTCGCTCTTAAAATTTGGCGTCATTATCTTTTGGGAGAAAAATTTATTCTTTACACCGATCATAATCTTTGAAGTATCTATTTTCTCAAAGGGAACTTAATTTGCGTCAACAACGTTGGCTCGAATTCCTTGCATCTTATGATCTTGATATTCTTTATACTCCCGGAAAGGGAAATCGTGTTGCCGATGCACTTAGTCGTAAGCAACAAGCGGTTGTTTCTATGATGATATCCGAATGGAATGATCTCGGAATTTTATCCACTTATGAGATTCGAGATCGTGTTTTCGATTTATGTTCATCTCTTGTTTTATGTAGCCTTGAGGCCCATCCTTCTCTTATAGACCGTATTATTGAAGCTCAAAAGCTAGATCCCGAATTGGCTCTTCTTGGCCAAAATTTTAGGGATAAAATTGATATTGAGGGTTTGAAAGACTTTGACATTGATTCTCGAGGCGGTATTCGAAAATTTGGCAGACTTATCGTGCCAAATATTAGTGATCTTCGTAAAGATATTATAGAAGATTCTCATCGTTCTAAATTTACCATTCATCCCGGTAGTAGTAAAATGTACGCGGATATGAAGCGACTTTATTATTGGGAGGGAATGAAATTTGATATTGCTAACTTTGTTAGGTGTTTCATGACTTGCCAACTCATTAAGGCCGAGCATCAAAGGCCCGGTGGGTTATTGCAACCTTTAGAAATTCTAATTTGGAAGTGGGACCAAATTTCCATGGATTTTATAGATGGCCTTCCCCGTTCTCGTTGGGTCATGATAGCTTATGGGTGATAGTTGATAGACTTACTAAATCCGTCGATTTTATCCCCGTTCGGTCCAATCGAACCGTACCTCTTTTGGCCAAACTTTTATCAGAGAAATTGTTAAATTGCATGGAGTTCCTACTTCTGTTGTTAGTGATCGTGATCCATAGTTTACTAGTGGATTTTGGAAGAGTCTTCAAAAAGCTTTGGGAGCGAAGCTTAATTTTAGCACCGCTTATCATCCTAAGTCCGATGGACAAACCGAGCGTGTGAATCAAACTCTTGAAGATCTTCTTCGTGCATGTGTCCTTGATTTTGGTGGAAGCTGGGAAGATCATATTTCTCTTGTTGAGTTTTCCTATAATAATAGATTCCAATCTAGTATTGGTATGGCACCATTTGAGGCACTCTATGGAAGACCATGCCGATCTCCTTCTTGTTGGCTTGAGGCCGGTGAGAAGCTGGTTTTAGGTCCAGATTTTATTCGTGATTCCACAGAAAAGATTGATATTTTTCGTCATAGGATGAAAGAAACCCAAAGTAGACAAAAATCCTATGCCGATAACCGAAGAAGGAAATTAGAATTTTCTGTGGGAGATTTTGTGTTTATTCGTGTTTCACCTATGAAGGGTGTTGTACGTTTCAGTCGATCGAGAAAGTTAGCACCTAGATATATTGGTCCATTTTCCATCACTGAACGCATTGGTTCCATGGCTTATCGCCTTTCATTACCGACTCAATTTTCTGCTATTCATGACATGTTTTACGTTTCTCAATTACGGAAATGCCTTTGAGATTCCGATTCTATTCTTGAGCCCAGTGTTGTGGAAGAAATTGAAGTTTCGCCTAATTTAACTTGTGAGCAACATGCTATTCGTATTATTGCTTTGGAGGTCAAACGCCTTCGAAATAAAGATGTTCCGCTTGTTAAAGTTCAATGGTCCTCAAATCCTAAGGATTGCTCTTGGGAATCTAGAGAATTCATTGAGCGAACACATCCGAACTTACTTTCTTGTGCTCTTTGAGGTGAACTTCTTATTTCAAATTTCTTTTGTGTTGAATATGCTATTATGGTTGTTACTATATATTTTCTTCTTAAATATTACGAGGACGCAATTTCTTTAAGGAGGGGAGTCTGTAACAACCTTCATATTTACAATTAAGTATTTAAATATTTTATTTATTTTATCGTTAGTCGGATTATAGTCCGTAAAGCTACTTTTTGCAAACAGACGAATTTGGACTCGAGACCACCCCCATTGAGTTCAAAATGACGATTGCGACCTTTTTGAGTATAAACTTTGATATGTTTGGAGTTAGTGGAATTTTGCTACATTTTCACTTAGGGCTTTGGTTTTGTTTAAGCCCATTAGACCCAAGCTTCACCCCTCTTCTCTTCATTACTTCATTTCTATTTCCTAATACTCAAGCTTTAGCAACAATGGAAAGAGGAACGGGAAATTAAAACTCCAAGCCCTAGTTCATTTGCAAAATCCAAGCTCTAGCTCCAAATCCAAAGAAAAGCTATTGGTAAGCATCATCTTCTTCTTCTCCAACTCATTCTCCTTTCAGTTTCAGAAATTCCTAAACCTAACTTTGGGAATGTTCTTCTTTTGAGCTTAGATTCAAGCTCATTTGGGTTGTGTTGAAGTGTGGTTGATTCTTCCTTTGCTTTCAAGCTTCTCCTTCATTGATTTTGTGAAAAGGTGAGATATTTATCTTACATCTATGCTTATATCTATCTTTGAATGTTGGGTATGAATTCCTAACACTTATTCATGTGCATTTGCTTTTGGTTTAGATTGAAATGGTGAATATCCCAATTTTTAGTGTTTTGGGTTCAAATCTTTAAAGATCCTAACTTTGATGTTTGAACATGTTTTTGGTGATGCATCGAGGAGCTAATAGGACCGGGTAGCCGATAGGCGTAATCCCCTAGAATCCGTGCTCGACCGGTTGCAAATTGAGTGAGAGTTTGCGCTTCTATTAAATAGGGTAGGAATTGCAGAAATTTGCAGTTCGGCCGACCGAACCCCCCGGGTCGGTCGACCGAAGCTGTAGCCGAAACATTCTGGCATATTTTCGGTTGGCCGACTCAGGAAGTCTGTTCAACCGACCTGCTACTATTTCCCTGTTTGCCTATTTGTGCTCGTTTTTTTTGCTTTTCCAATCTTTAATCGATTCTTCTTCTCCGATTAGTTGTTATCACCTTTGTTGACTTTGATAACTTCTATTTTTGGAATTTTTGGGTATTTCCACTCTGATGGATTTGAAATCGATTTCTTTGGATTTAATTCACGTCTTTCAACGTGAGATTTTAGTGATTGATTGTTTCTACAATCATTTTTGTGATTTGTCACTTTTAAAAATATAAGGTTTCAATACTAGTAGTAAATAGCAAAACTCTTTTATCAAAACGATTTCAACTCTATTTTCAATATCAAACTTGTTTATAAAACCGTTTTCCAATCTACTAGTATATACAAACCTTTACCTCAGTCGTATGAGAAATCTAGTTAATCGGCTTAGTAAAACAAGTGGTATGAAACGCTTGCGTTTACTTCGTCGGTTAATTCTTGGACTTGTTCGATTGAAACTCTTGTGACAATTTTCAAGTGAAAATCTACAATTTGTTCGTAAATATTTAAGTTAAGCTAGTGGTTATGGGACATGAAGCTAAGCTCATATATTTACTAGCTTAGTGTAATTGACACTTCTTGTGATCGATGATGATCATTTTGTGATTTAGACTAGCAATGTGCGATGTCTTTTTGTCTGCGAGGGAGACTAAACCCCGCTTTTGTGGAATTTCGGCTCAATTTGGGGTAGCGACCCATGGTCTTCGGGCCCTTTTGTGGAGCCTCGGCTCAAAATAAATGGTTAGCAACCACGGAATAGCGTTCCATTTTGTGATACACGTGTTGGTGAGTTTTCATACTCCCGTTTTGTGATAGGCCTCCCCCTTTTCGTGATTTCTGGATTTCCATTGATGATTTCTGGAATTTGTGTTTTCACCAATTTTCGTGATTTACATTGATAAGTTTTATCAATATTTGTGCATTGGTGAATTCGTGTGTCATTAACTTTTGTGATTGGCATTGATATTATTGTCAATATTTATGGTTTGGTGAATATAAATAAAGAGTATGACATTTCTTTTGATCTTTGAGAAGGTTCTGGTGATATTGATTAATCTATAGTTGATTTTCAATTACATACTTGTCATAGAATGGCATTATGGTTATTATACGATTTTGTCATATCTCTTATTATATATCATTTTATCTGATATTTATAGCTAGACTGATCCGTTTATTATTTTCTTATTAAATAATACTAGGGTCAGACCGAGATGTTACAGGTGCTTCTGCTTGACTTCTTATCTGGGATTACTATCCTGACTTTTGGCTAACTACTTAGATTAGTAGTTTTTGGTTGTATACATTTGGGATATAGACTCATGGATGTATACTTATTCTTTTGTGTAGCACTTGTAACTCTTCTTTTATGTCATTGTGGATCTTGTTGACCACTACTCTGATATACACTTTTATGTGTAATATTCATATCTTTTTTCCGCCTTTGTGATATGGATATCTGTGACTGATTTATGTTATGTTTATTTCTATGTTTGTTTTCGAAGAATATATATATCCACTGTGTAGTAGCTTTGAGTTTGTATCGACATGTCGGATTTCCTCTTGAAATGAAATGCATCTTAAACTATCTGACATATCGGTGCTCGCACAAACCAATTACACGGATGGTCGCTCCTCAACAGCCTTATTCTTCACGCTAGTTGACGGCATTACTCCGTAGTGTCCTTGGCTAGCGTGGGTATAGAGGTGGGGCGTCACAGGTAGTTAAGAGTTGTCTTAATTGTTTATAGAATACTAGAGAATTATTTAAGGGAACAACGAATCCCTTATGAATGAGCAATATGATTCAAACTTCATGAATGTTATAGAAGACAATATGTCAATCCTAAATTCACATTCAACTTTGATTAAGAAGTTTTGAGTGGGAAATATTTCAAATAGTTAGTTGTTGCTAATTCTACCAAAGGCTAAGTACATTGCCTTGAACGACACCTGATAAAAGCAGTATACATAACGCACATATTATGACTGAGCTAGGAACGATTCCAAATACTGAGAATCCCATGTCTGTATTTGTGAAAACAATGTCGCAATATAGATGATAGAAACTTGAGCTGATATGATATCTAGTCACATACTCTTGAAGTTATACATGATAAAGGTAGTTTATTAATGACGAAGAGATATTGGCTAAAAGAGTAGGTGGTAAAACAATATAGTAGATCAGTTCACTAAGAGACTATTTTGATCAGTTCTAAACTGATAAAAGGAATGTGATTAAGATTCCATTACTACCACAAGTGGAAGTGCAAGATTCAAAGAGTTAATGATATTCCCTAGGGACAACTATGTAATTTGTTACATATATCTTACTCCATAATCAATCTTGTTCAAAACAAAGGTGTTTGATTTATTTTATATACTATATTGTATTGTGATATAATTAATTAAGTATTTAAAGTATATATTACGGGGATCCTTAAATAAAATGTTAATTGATTATAGTTGCAAATAGGTGCTATTATGATTAATTAATCACAATGTATTATAGCATTTGTTATAAATATTCGTGGTCAAGGTGTAACGACCTAGAATTTTATCACTTTGATTTCTTAATATTTAATTTAATTTAAATATTCAATTAATGGTTTTAATGATTAAATAACCATCTTTTAATTTATAATTAATGCTAGAAAATTCATTTTTGAATTTTGTTTACATAAACGTGTAGTTCGATGGAAAACTAAAAATGTGATCAAAATCTGCCTTTTGGATTTTCAGCTTTTTATCGAACGATAAGCTGTAGTAAGTTGTAATACCATGGCATATACCTTAAACAACATTTAAATGTTTACACATTTTATTTTGAAATGAAGAATGAATAAAATAATAATGAGAATAAATAAACGTAAAAATATATTTTAAAATTTGAAAAAGAAAAGATGGATATGAAATGATGTTAAGATGCCTTAAGTGAACAATTGAACAAAAGTACTTGAATCGTTCTAAAACCCAACATATTTTCCTGTAGGTAGCATTTTGATGGTTTGTGATAAGATGTGAGAGTTGAAATTTTTGATTTAAGGGCATTTTGGGTTTTTATATATCTTGCATATACTTTGATTTTATATATCTTTACTTCATCTTTTGTGTGTGTGTCTGTGTGCACTTCATTTGCTTTATTTCATTTTCACATTCCTACTTCTTAACTTTGTTTTCAACTTCTATACTTTTTATAAGTTTTGAAAAATTCCATCTTTTTTAACTCAAAACAAAAGTTTCTACTTCACTCAAGAGAATTTAGAAAGTTAAGCTTAGACTTTGCAAGGTGAGATATTCAAATCTTGTTTTAATATTTTTATGAAAGGAATGTTCTGAAAATTTATTTATAGCTTGGATTATGATTTTCATTTGACTCTCATGTTAAATAATTGTTTAAAAATTATATTTTTATTGATATATGCTTTAGAATGAAAGAATATTCTTACTTTAAATTCAAACCCCTATTCCATAAAGTGAATCAGACAACAACGATTATACAACATAAGGTAGATTTGCTGTTATCCCAATATTTACCACTGTTTCACACAACATATGGAAAAAACATCTGTTGTCTGTCATAGCCCGTGAAATGTTTTTTCTATTGAGATTTCATCCATGCCATTCAGATAACATTTTAACTGTTATATGATTGAAATTATCAAAAACTTCATTTTGGCTTCTTATCAAAATTTTGGTTTCCCTCTCAATTTTGGCTAGATTATTTCATAGCCGTGTTCTTTCAATAATTTCCCCCTCTTTCTTTCATTTCTAGAGAAAAATAAGGCGTTCGTTCCTTCAATTATTCTCCTCAATTCCTTCGCTTATCCCTTCTCCTAGCCATCGCCTACTACCGACCTTAGCCTTCTCCCATCCCGTCGATGTTCTTCGATAAACTTAGGGTTTCCTAATCAGAGCCACCTCTTTCATCTTCGTTATGAAATTAGGGTTTCATGAAAGCCGCTACTTAAATGTTAAGCTTCGAATCACCTTGCTTGCTTCCTTCTTTGTAGATTGCGTAATTTGATTTACTAACCATTGATAGTTGTGACTCCTCCTTGTCGAGTGTTAATCAATTGATATTGGTATGATTTATGCTCTTTTCGACTTATATTGTTCTCGACTTCTAATCTCTGGCTAATGGTGATTTGGGTTCCTTATATAGGAATTTATTTCCTAAATATGGGAATATATGATTCGATTTGGATTTTTCAAATTATTTTTCTCGACTGTCGATTTTTGTTTGGACGCTCTTGATAATTTTCTGATTCTTAAATTTTTGCCTTGGTTTCCGTTAGCTAATTTGATTGCCACATTGGACCTTGTTTTTCACTATGTTGCCTGACCATGTGCTCTTGACTTCATGTCTGAGTTAGTAGATTGCTATGTTGGACCTTGTTGTCCAAAGAAGTGTTAACTAGAACTACCTTCTTTAAGACAACGTACTTCAATAGTGAATATGTGTTGCATATATACATGTATATATATGTATGTGTGTGTATGTATGGGTATATGTGTGTTGCTCACTATACTTATACTTGAACTTATGTGCTTGTGCCTTTACTTCATGTTGTTCTATTTGATTACTTTCATATGCTTTGGTTTCTTATATGCATTTTCATGTGCACTTTCATGTGCTTGTGCCTTTACTTCATGTTCTATTTACTAATTTGATGGTTTGGACTGCCTGTGCTCACTACATATATACATGTATATACAAATGTGTATATTAGTTATGCTACCTTGGTTCATCCATGTATACACATGCATACATGTATTTATGTGTTCTATGGTTTAGCCTTGTTTTATTGTTTAGCATGAAACTGATACTTGTTCACATGTTGCATTGTTGCCTGCACTTTGTTTTACTTGGATTAGTACTTTGTAGTAAGTTCAACTATCGATCGAGGTAAAGTTATGCACTTTGATTCCAGTATCATCCATGTATATACATACATACATATGTATGTATATATGTGTGAATGTTGGTGGTTCGAATTTGTGGTTAGTGTTAGTGTCTTGTTCAATTTATGCCTCGTTCAATTTATGGCACTTGTCCAAGGCAGTGATATGAAATTGTTAGTGATATGAACTTATTATTATTCAATTTGCGACACTTGTTCAATTACTGACATGTTTGAACCTATGAGTCCGGTTTAACTCTTTTATATGCTATCGATTTTGTTTTGTGACTTTGAAGCTTTATTTAATGGTGCTTTGATGGGGCTTTGCTTTGATTTGATGGTGCACTATCACTGCCTTGTTCAAGGCAGTGCATACTGGCACTCTTTGATCTTTGTTGGTCCATGTTGTTGAATTGTTGAAACTTGTTTTTGCTTTGAATTTTCATGTATATATGTACGTATGAATGTATATATAGTGAATGTTGGTGGTTAATCTAGTTTGTGCACTTTCATATGCTTATGCCTTTACTTATTTGTGCAATAGTCCATGTGATAATTGATGCCCAACCTTATGATATTCACAGTGATACACTATGCATATCATAAGCTATTCATGCACATATATATTTGTCCATGTTTAAAACATGAAGATAAAACAAACCCATGAACTGAGGCAGTATTAATTTTCAAATTCAATTTGATTATACAATATAGGTTTGTTTCCTTTTTCATTTTACTGACAGGTATAGGAGATGGCTGGATACAAGCTGGAGCAAGCAAATCAAGCATCAAAATAAACTCACGTGAGTGTGAGTGAAAGCGAGTAAAAAAAAGGTTATATATGAGAGTTTAGAGAAATGTTGTATATATGAGAGTGATAATGAAAGTTGTATTGCATTTGAATTTTACTTGAAATATAATATTTGTTTAAATAAAATTGCAATTCATGTATTTCATTTTGCAAATATAATATAAGTGTAATCGGTATGCATTTCAGTCAATCTATACATGTTGTGTAATAGGAAATTCTAGAAATGATACTATAACGTTAGACAACAAATGGTTTTTTTTTGTTGTGTTAGTGCATATCAGGCGACATAGCATATCTATGGTCTGATGTGAAATGAGACGGCATGGGATTTAATGATAGATAAATATGCAGCAACGAAACATATCTATCGTCTGATGCATTTTTTTCCATAGTGAATATACACCTACAGACACTGTTCCATCTCTTCTTCCTTTCCAATTCTTTGAAATGAAGTTCCTCCATCTCACCTTTAAAAATCAACATAACCTTGCTCTAGCCAAATGGTTCATTTGTAAAGTTGTAGGGTTTGGTCTTAAGTTTTTTTAAAATAATCGAGGGTTGTTTCATCGAGTGGTGTGCGAGATATTGGTCGAAAACAGTGAGTGGTCGAATGGCGTTAGTTTTTCGTATGGTGCAAATTGATGAATGGGCTATGCAATCGTGTCAGTACCAGAAGATCATAATTTTAAAACAAGTCATATTATTTTAGGACTTGGGGCTATGTTGTGGAGGAAAGTCGATTTATTTCCGATCGTTTGGAAGTTTTCGACGTCTAAGGATTTTGGGTCGGAGCGATTAGCGCTGGACCAACCTTGGGTGATGGTGGAGTTGTAGTGGTGATCATGTGAATGATGGTGATCATAGGGTCAATTTTTTTTTTGGGTTTGAAATTTGATCACTGGCGATGATATGGGTGGTCGAGTTGGTTATCGCATTGGTCTGAGGTGTAGAGAGATGTGGCGGAGCTAATGGCATAGGCAGTGGTGGCTGTAGATGGCTGAGGTGATGGTAGTTGGCGATTGTGGTACATGACTTGGGTTTGGGGTTGATTGGTCGATTTCTATTTGGTGGCGTTGGAGGGGACGTTGGTGGTGTAGTCGAGTTGAACGAGGCGCGTGGAGTGTATAGGTGGGGTCGACAAAGTGATCGAAGGTCGAGGTGGCGTATCACATTGTGCACATGCATGATCATGCATAGATTGGGTTTGGCTTCTAGGCAAGTGTGTAAAGGTAATCGAATTTAGGAATTTGGTTTAGGGGAGAAAAGGTCCTATTGATAAGTGCTTGGGTAGTGGGCTTTAGGCCTCCTTTAGATTGGGGAGAATATGTTTAAGTTAGTTGTTAAATTATAAAACCTGGTATGTTGAAATTTGAAAATTAAAATCTCCTTCGTTTTAGATCTGTTTAACTCGTAGTTTCTTGCACTAGACTTCTATTGACAAGTACAACACTTTGATAAAAATGGTTGATAATTTCAGCGAAGTATAATTTGATGATAATTAATCGTGGCAGAAAAAAATTATGTTATTAGGTTATCATATATTTGTACTGACATTTTGTTAGCAAAATAAAACACCATTTTGCTATATTTAAGTTTACTAGATTATTTTGGACATTCTATTTAGCAGAATAAAACATCATTTGTTATAATTAAATTGAATAGATTATTGATGACATCTGTCTTGTAGAATAAATCCTCGTTCTAGTATTATATTAATTTGATCATTTATTCATATGCTGATTAATTAATGTGTGGAGTAATTAACATTGGATAAGTGATGGATTAGCTAGTGATTGCTACTTATTGGTTTTATTTACATATATGCTGTAACAACCTGCATATTTAACGATAATATATTTAAATAGTTAATTTAAATATTAAGTCGTTATTGAATTGGAAGTCTAAAATGTTACTTTTTCTATACGGTCGAATTAGGACCTGAGACCACTTCCGTTGAGCCTGGATCAATGTTGCTAATCAAAATGAGTATAAACATCGATATATTTCAACCGATGAATTTTTAGCTAGTAGCATACACACGATTCGTAAATTGATCCAAAAAGCTAACTTTTATACACAATGAAATTAGGTCCCGGAACCTTTTCCATTAAGTCCAGAGTGGCATTTAGAATTTGAAAAGTATAAGTTTCGATATGTTTTGAGTTCGAAATTTTGGACGATGAGTAGTGTTTTTTAGGGGGTAAAAGTGGAATTGGGGATAAATGAACTTGAGTTGGGTACTAAGCCTACTTTGGGATCTGTCATTTCATTTCCTTGCATTCCTGTTCACGTTAATTTCCCTTCTCCTCCTCAAACCTTCTTCCATAGCTGCATAAAACAAAAGTCCAATCTTTGCACCTAGATAAATTCCCAGACTCATGGAAAAATCACTACAATTCTAACAAGGGAAAGACTCACCATCTCTTAAAGTATTGGAGATTGATTCGAAGTAGAGATCTTCATCCAAATGTCCAAGAGAAGAAAAAGAATGATATTGATGATTTTTGTTACTTCCTCTTGTTAGTATGGTGAGTGGGATGATTCCTCTATTTAATTTAATTGTTTTACTTCATGTGTTTATTTAATGGTGATTACGAAGTTTCATGAAATGATTTGGAGAACTTTAGTAATGTAATTTGGCTTTTAACTATGCCTTAAAAATGTTTATATCATCACATAATTTATTAGAGACCCAAATTACTACATTTTGAATTAGTTAGTAAGCTCTAATATTTATTCTATCACGACCCAAAGTTCAGCGTTCGAAAATCGACAGCAAATACCTCACTTGTATTCGACTGCTGGAGATTCGAACGTCGAATTTCAGTTCGGATGGAGCTTAAAACAACATTAGATGAATAAACAGCAGAAATAAAATTAACTACCAACATCAATATCCCAAATACATCATCACAATATCATTACAACAACATCACCAACATCAGAGTATTTTATATATATATATATATATATATATATACACACACACACACACACACACACACACACACACACACAACACAACTTCAAAATAGACCATCACGATATAAACACAAGTGATTTCATTCCAAGAAAGTCTCCAAAGAAAGAAGTGATAACGGACATCCAACTAAGAACCTTGGGATCCAAAAGTTTTCAAAATATCTCCAAGTTAAAAACCTTCAAAAATCAGTAGCCTCCAAACCATACGACTTTAAAAATCCAGCTAGCTCTAAAACACGGAAGACCTGCTACTACGCTACCCGTGTGGAAATTATGGGCACCCAGAGTTTAGAAAGGAAACAATAAACTCCGGGTCAGTCATGGGACTGTTATGAGTAAACCAAAAACATTTTATCTTTTTAAGAAAACAACGAAAGAATTTAAATTGAAATCCGCAATGCTTTTTGGAAAATGAAACTACCATAAGACCTCCCGCTACACACGCAATGCAATCGCAGAATTGGAGGAGATTTCTTCTTATGATAGTCAAATATGCTTGATACGGAAAAAATCTTTGATATTATTACTAGTGCATAGTGTAGAAAACGTTTTGGAAAATATAATATTAATCTTAGCCGGCATACCACATTTCGTCGTATGCCTACTATAGCTACCATGGTTTGTGGCAGGTTACTGCCACGCTGCATGGTAGGTTAGACAATTAAAACCGTACAGGGTTCGTATTGTTTCTTTGGATTTTCAATAAATGGTCAGGCTAAGGAACTTCCTAGGCCACATGGGTATGCCTCTGGAGGGACGTCCCGAGAACCTAACCGGATCTCTGCCAACACAAGGCCGGGTTACCTCTATAACTAGGTAACTATTGACACGAGTATGCCATCCCCCGGTTGTAACCAACCTTTATTCGGGGCCCCAACAACAATAATCACAAAGTAATATATATGTTTGCGATAGCCACATAAGTTAAGTATCTGGGCTCCATACCATGATACCACTTCCATCCAGAAGGAAATGCACATGACCTAAGGGGCCCTGCCCCCAATAACCTTGTTGCATCTTTCCTGTTTCGACCATTACCAGGTTGTGAGGTTCGACGAAGTCTCGTCCACAAAGCTACGCTTTCCATAAAAGCCATGCTTTGATCAACAAATGATCAGCAAATGATCATCAATACACATCAGCACTTAGCGTGCCACACTACCCAGTTGGGAGTATATCGCTGATAACCTTCAACTACATAACCTCCGAGCTCGTACGTCTCAGAGAAGGGTGTTAAGCTAAGAGAATAAATTCTCCGCCACCAACAAATATGTATTTGAAAGAAATCGGCTTTAGATCTCAATGTGTAGTGTCAGAAACACGATCATACAAGTCTGTTCCGGGTTCGAACAGAACTGAAGGCACTTCGTCCGATAAAGGAAGAAGCCTTTGGAAATCCGGGCATCCATAATCCTGATCGGACTTCCCGTCACTTAGGGAATCCCTATACCGGAGCAACTCGGTGTAGAGACAATCGATAGGTTATCTTATCGTTTTCAAAGACACCGGTCTTCACCACCGGTCTTCAAATGCTCTCCATTCGTCGAATCACTATTTAGAATGGGTTATATGATACAACGGTTTTCTCCCGGCTAATCCGAATAGTGAGCGTCAATTTTAAAAACATGTGAATATGTCATTCACAAAGATTCACAGGTTCGATGTGGATTTCGGATAACATCCTGAAATCCGACCCCCTGTTGCATCGAAACTTAAATGCCATTTACGGGCAAAAAGGGGTTTCATATTCACACAAAAAATACAGGATCACAGCTCAGCGCAAAACAATTCATATCACATAGCATCACGATTACAATCAGAGATGTCAATTAATACTCATCACACAATAGTTATCAATCATATACACCTACGATGAATAAATTGTGTGAATTAAACTAATTAATCACAAAATTAATTCATTAATGATTTTAATCAATGATTCGTTATTCCTAAAGATTAATTAAATCTTTAATTATCTTCATTAATTAAGCATTCCTTAATTAATTACCATAATTAATAAATCCTTAATTGTTAATTAATGAAACCCTAATTACTTTTAGTTATTAATTAAACTTTAAATTTGAGTAATTACTTCTCAATTAATTATATTATCAAATCTTCAATTATTTAATAAATCAAAAGATAAATTAACTGCTTTGATTTTTCTTTAGAGCTTTTTTATAAATTATCTCTATTACATCAGTTAGTTAAAAGATTAAGTTTTTGCTTAAATAACATTTATTTTGATTACCTTCCTTAATTTCATTATTAATTTATATAAATAAATTCTTGAATAAATGTAACAAGATTTAAATTGAGTTTAATTACTTTAAAATGTCTTGTTTTAAACCTTAATTAGTTTAAGCTCAAATAAAAATCATCATTTAATAAAAGGCATTTAAAATCGTTCAAAAAGTTAAATTTTAATTTTAAAGCAAACCTGTTTTGTATATAAAATCCGAGGCCACTTCGAGTCTTCCCCGGAAGATTTTGCTGTTTGCTTCGAGATTTTTAAAAAAATCGACCCGAGTGACATTTTTTTCAAAATTTTGGTTAAGTATAAAAACCACACCCGATAGAGTGCAAATTTAACACGAGTTTCCCTTCGAGTTTTCCACCCATTCCCCTGTGTATTGCCTTGTGTTTTTCCCCTGCCTTCCCTAAATTTCACCACTGACACACAATGGAGCACGTACACGTGTACGGCCACCTAAGCCGTCGCTGGTGGGTGCTGCGGCCACCCACGAGTCGCCGTGCATCCCCAAAACATTCCAGTAACCAGAGTTTTGAAGAAAATTCGAAAATGAGAAATTTAGGTCCTTCGTCCCCAAACCCATCAAAACTTCATCTGGAAAATTCGCCTCGCGCGGCCTCCCCAGGCCATTATCGGCCACCAAACTTGGTCCGAAGCCTCGCCATCGTGTCACGCTTCGCTTAGCACCGTTGTCTTGAAGTCCAGTCATTTGTGGAAGGTGTAGTAACGTCAACTTCGACATGATCGAAAATGGGTTCTTAAACCCTATTTCATCAAACCCAAACCTATATGATCATATCTAAAAAATTTCATATTATTTTTCTAAAAATCTAAGATCCATCACCCTTCCCTAACAACAAACCCGAGGCTTGATTTTACTTTGATCATCAGCAGGTGACAGTTTTATCAATTTTGTTCAACTTTGAACAACTCAATAAACACCACACTAAAAATATAATTTTGTTTTCTAAAATTCTTAGGTTATGAACACGAACAAGTTGATGTAGGTGAATCGACAAAACACGACACTTTTAAATGTCCTTGTTCCAGGTTCTAAATCCTGGGTGTTGACCTTTTAAATGTTTTAACCTGCAATCTTAAATGAATTTAAACACTTTTTGGTTTTGATACTTCAATCTAACCAAACTTGAATTGATGAATTTGGGTTTTAAACAGTTTTCCCCAAAACCTGTTGCTAGAACAGGATTTACAATCCCGTACATCAACATGCACAGGCAAAAATACATAACTCATTCAAATTTTTTTGTTGCATGCAAACCCATATTCAAACTTGTTTGAATTTTACATTCAAACATTATGTCAAACATCAGATCTTAGGGATGTTTACTCACCTGAAAATTTTAGCAGAGACAATCCCCTGTTTAAAATTAAAAACCTAAAAATTAAAGATATTAGCTTTATATTAATGCAAATTATTAAAAGAGAGTGTTTTGAATTTTTAAATACATATTATATAAATTGCATAGATATACATTTATAAATCAAATTATTTTATAAAACATTTATTTTAAAATTTATTTTAAATTCAAATTAAAAATCAAATTCAATATATGAATTCAAATTTACCCACATATGTACTAATACATATATATTCACATATATGAATCAAAATTTAGATTTAAATGATTTTAAAAACTTTTAATATTTCAAAAAAAAATTTAAACTCAAAAGAAATTTGAAATTCTTATTCATTAAATTTATCGCTTATTATTTATTTATTTTATAACTTTTTAAATTATATTATAAAAGTTCAACAATAACCAAATTTAAATTGATAAAATTTTGGTATGTTACAGATTTCCCCCCTTAAGAAAATTTCATCCTCGAAATTTGAAAGAGTGAGAAAAGCAAACAAAGAATATACGAATTCAGGAAAGAATAGAGAAATGGCTTACCAATTTAAGCCGAGATATCCACCCTGCATTTGGGATAAGACCTTTACATACCATCTTCTATCTCCCAAGTACAGTCCTTTGCATCTCCGCTCCACTGCACTTTAACCAGTTTCACAATTTTGTTCCTTAATTGCTTTTCGTCCCGATCCACAATCTTAATTGGTTCTCATTTAACTGTTAAATTTGATGTGATCTCTGGATCCTGCCGCGCTACCTCTTCGATAATATCATCTGGATCGTGCACGTACTTTCGAAGATGTGAAACGTGAAATACATCATGTACGCCAGATAACCAGTTAGCTAGTTGCACTCGATATGCTAGAGGACCAATCCTTTCCAAAATAGGAAAAGGACCAATGTATCGCGGTGCCAATTTACCAGTCTTTTCAAATCTTAACACACCCCGCATTGGAGATACTTTCAAGAAAATGGAATCTCCAACTTGAAATTCCAAAGCTCTTCTTCTGCGGTCGTAGTAACTCTTCTGGCAACTCTGAGCAGTTATTAACTTCTTTCGACTAAATTCAACTTTTTCAATGGCTTCCTTAATCATGTCTGGTCCAAGGACGACTCTATCACCGGATTCAATCCAGTATGCCGGTGATCGACACGGTCGACCATATAAAGCCCCAAAAGGATCCATTTCGATACTGACTTGATAGCTGTTATTATATGAAAATTCGACCAAATGCAAATAGTCTTCCCAAGAACCACCAAAGTCGAGAATACAAGCTCATAAAAGATCCTCTTATATTCGATTTATCCTTTCAGCCTGCCCATCAGACTGTGGGTGGTAAGTAGTACTAAAATTTAGCTTTGTTCCCAACATGGCCTGAAACGCTTCCCAAAATCTACTAGTGAAGATCGGGTCACGATCACTCACTATACTACTCGGTATACCATGGAGACGAACAATCTCTTTGATATATAGCTCAGCTAAACTTGCTGCCGTCCGAGTGGATTTCACTGGAATGAAGTGAGCAGTTTTGGTTAGACGGTCCACTATAACACAAAATGCTTCATTTCCCTTCTTGGTTCGTGGCAATCCGTCGATAAAATCCATTGATACCTGATCCCATTTCCATTTTGGTACCTCCAAAGGCTGGAGTAAACCCGCCATCTTCTTCTGGTCGCTCTTAATTTACTGACAGGTAGCACAGCGACTCACATATATGGATATATCTCTTTTCATTGTCTTCCACCAGAAGGTTCTTTTGATATCTTTATAAATTTTATTAACTCCTGGATGGATACTGAGTTTTGACTTATGACATTCATCTAAAAATTCACGCTTTATTTCAGGGAAGTCTGGAACACATATCATGCCTTTAGCCTAATAACTTCATTATTATCAATTGCAAAACTAGAATCTTCTCCTTGATGAATTCTTTTACAAATTCCACGAAGGAACTGGTCTTCTTTTTGCTTACTGGCGATCTTTTCAAGGAGAGTAGGAGTAACTACAAGATATGCAAGAACAGCATGCCTCCTACTTAAAGCGTCGGCAACTAAATTAGCCTTTCCGGGCGTATATTGAATATCTAAGTCATATGACGCTAGAAATTCTAGCCATCATTGTGTCGTAGATTTAAATCTATCTGGGTGAAGAGATACTTTAAAGATTTGTGGTCGGTGAATAATTCAAAATTTTCACCTAAAACAAAGAGAGTTCATTAAGTATATTTATTTAGTTAAGTTAAATTTCTTATATCGTTAAGAAAGCTGAAAAAGTTCTTACCTAGAAGATAGTGTCGCCAGATTTTCAGAGCGAAAATAACAGCTAAAAGCTCCAATTCGTGTGTTGGGTAATTTCTCTCATGCGGGCGTAATTGTCTACTCGCGTAGGCAATTACTTTTCCTTTGCATTAGTACCGCACCCAAACCATCTCCACAAGCATCAGTATAGACGGATAACCCTTTGTTCCCGTTAATGATAGCGAGAACGGGAGCGGTAGTTAATCTCCTTTTCAATTCCTGAAAAGCTTCATCACACTTTGGAGTCCAATCGAATTTAGCATTCTTCATTGTTAGCTTAGTCAGTGGACTGTCCAACTTAGAAAAATCCTGGACAAACTTTCTATAATATCCCGCTAAACCCAGAAAACTTCGAACTTCTCTAGGAGTAGTGGGTCGCTTCCAGTCTAGAATTGCAGAAATCTTGCTTGGATCAACAGAAATCCCTTCTTCATTAACAATATGACCAAGAAATCTGACTTCTTTGACCCAAAAGTGACATTTTGAGAATTTAGCGAATATGATATTCCTCCTCAATATCTTCAAAACAGTTCTGAGATGTTCAGCATGCTCCTCTTCAGTTTTGAAGTAAATCAAGATATCATCAATAAATACAAGGACAAATTTGTTCAATACTTCTCGAAACACACGGGTCATTAAATCTATGTAATACGCAGGAGCATTGGTTAGTCCGAAGGGCATCACTAACCATTCGTAGAACATGTTAGGACCCCTAAAGGCAGTCAAATGAACACAATCCTCGGCTATTTGCAGTTGATAGAATCCTTGAGCTAAATCCATCTTAGAAAAGAATCGAGAGCCATGAAGTTGATCGAATAACTCGTCGATTCTAGGTAAAGGAATTTGTGCTTGAGAGTTTGTTTATTGAGATCGCAGTAATCTACACAAAATCTCAAAGATCCGTCTGATTTAGCCACAAACACGACAGCTGAACCTCATTCGGAAACACTAGGGCGAATCAATCCTTTTTCTAGCAAATCTCGAGTTTGATTGACTAATTCAATTCTTTCCCTAGGTGCCATCCTGCGACTTGCGTGGACGACAGGACGGGCATTGGGTACTAAGTCAATTCGGAATTCTATTTCTCTGTATGGGGGTAAGGATTTTACTTCTTCAAATACGTCGGAAAATTCCCGAACAACAGTTATAGACTCCAGACTGGGTTCAGGATATCCCAAAGTATACATCAATTTATCTCTCTTGGGACTCGGATCCTCACAAGAGATTTCAATAAAATTTTCAAAGTTTGTTTTGACTAAAATTGTCTGATTATTACAATCCAATGTAGCTTCGTATCTCGATAACCAGTTCATTCCAAGTAAGATTTCAAATTCATAAAATTCAAGGATATAAAGGTTGATAGGAAATTGATAGCAAGCATATGAAATAGGGACTTTCCTACAATACAAACAAATTTTTGTGGGACCTCCAACCGGAATTTTCACGCAAATAGGTTCGTCAACAAATTCAGTTTTAAGTTCTAACTCATTTAGGGTTTGTTGGGAGATAAAGCTATGTGAAGCTCCCGTATCAAACAAAACGCTAACAACTTTATCATAAATAGTAAGGTTACCTTCCAAGACACCTTTTCCTTTATCTACCTTCGAAGTTGAAGGGTCTTCCTTTATCTCATAAATATTTGCCACCTTTGCTTGTTTTATCACCGGACAGTTCTTAACAACATGACCAGGCTTGTGACAATTATAGCATTCTCTATCTCCTTGGACAGTCTTCACGGGTTGTTCCTTCTTAACTTGCTTCTTCGGGTTCTTGCAGTTGTTTGAATAATGGCCTTTCTCTTGGCAATTGTAACAAGTTACATTTCTAGCCGAATTTCCTTGACTGCTCCTCTTATCCTTGCCTTGATGTGGCTTCTTGCCCCCAAACTTCCTTTTCTTCCAATTCTGATTACTTGAATTTCCGCTTTCCCTTGGAATCTCCTGCATATCCAGGGTAGCATACTGATATCCCATATCAATAAGGTCGGAAAAAGATTCTTTGATGTGTGTTGTCATCCTTCGTGATACTTCTTGTTCATTCCACGAATGAATCTTTCATTTTTCTTTAGAGGCGTATTCACCAACTTCGGACCGAAACGGGATAGTTCGTTGCACTTGTTTAAGTACTCCTCAAAAGACAAGCCTCCTTGCTTTAAATCCAGAAATTCTTGATACATTCGGGAAATTCCAGCCGACGGCATATAGCGCTTTTCAAACACCTTTTAAATCGACTCCAAGTAAATTCTTCTTTCGGTTCATCTATTGTGACTGTTTCCCACCAAGCCGAGGCTTCATCTTGTAGTGGCCAAGAAGCAATGAGTCGCATTTGATCATCTTACAACTTAAGCCCTTTAAAGATCTTTTCACATGATCTTATCCAAGCCTGGGCCACAATAATTGACTCTTTGCTGGTAAACGGCCTACTACCCAGTCTTGTGAAACTCTTATACAAATCAGCCAGATTCGACTGATACTGAGTAGGCATAACTGCTTCTGCTGAAGGAGAAACTTGACTAGCTGTTGTAGCATTCCCTTGACCCTAACTCTACCTCTTCGCCTGCTCATTCTTACTATCTGTAATTAGTAAGAAACTTGATTTAGAGATTCGGATGAAATATCCTGAGGAATATCAGCAGTTAAAGAAAATAGACTAAGAAAATTTGAGGTTTCAGTCTCGGTTTATACTCATTCTAGGGTATACTTCGCCCTATCTCTAATGAGCCATCTAATGTGTTATACTCCGTAGCTAAAGTTCTTACTTAACCTTTAGCTCTGATACCACTTGTCACGACCCGAATTTCAGCGTTCAAAAATCGACATCAAATACCTCACTTGTATTCGACTGCCGAAGATTCGAACGTCGAATTTCAGTTCAGATGGAGCTTATAACAACATTAGATGAATATAAACAGCGGAAATAAAATGAACTACCAACATCAATATCCCAGATACATCATCACAATATCATTACAACATCATCACCAATATCAGAGTATTATGCACACACACACACACACACACACACACACAAAACACAACTTCAAAATAGACCATCACGATATAAACACAAGTGATTACATTCCAAGAAAGTCTCCAAAGGAAGAAGTGATAACGGACATCCAACTAAGAACCTTGAGATCCAAAAGTTTTCAAAATATCTCCAAGTTAAAAACCTTCAAAAACATGTAGCCTCCAAACCATACGACTTCAAAAATCCAGCTAGCTCCAAAACACGGAAGACCTGCTACTAGGCTGCCCGTATGGAAATTATGGGTATCCAGAGTTTAGAAAGGAAACAATAAACTCCGGGTCAGTCATGGGACTGTTATGAGTAAACCAAAAACATTTTATCTTTTTAAGAAAACAACGAAAGAATTTAAACTGAAATCCGCAATGCTTTTTGGAAAATGAAACTACCATAAGTCCTCCCGTCACACACACAATGCAATCGCAGAATTGGAGGAGATTTCTTCTTATGATAGTCAAATATGCTTGATACGGAAAAATTCTTTGATATTATTACTAGTGCATAGTGTAGAAAACATTTTCGAAAATATAATATTAACCTTAGCCGGCATACCACATTTCGTCGTATGCCTACTATAGCTACCATGGTTTGTGACAGGTTACCGCCACGCTGCATGGCAGGTTATACAATTAAAACCGTACAGGGTTCATATTGTTTCTTTGGATTTCCAATAAATGGTCAGGCTAAGGAACTTCCTGGGCCACATAGGTATGCCTCTGGAGGGACGTCCCGAGAACCTAACCGGATCTCTGCCAACACAAGGCCGGGTTACCTCTATAACTAGGTAACTACTGACATGAGTATGCCATCCCCCGGTTGTAACCAACCTTTATCGGAGGCCCCAACAACAATAATCACAAAGTAATATATATATATATATATATATATATATATATATATATATATATTTGCGATAGCCACATAAGTTAAGTATCTGGGCTCCATATCATGATATTACTTCTATCCAGAAGGAAATGCACATACCCTAAGGGGCGCTACCCCCAATAACCTTGCTGCATCTTTCCTGTTTCGACCATTACCGGGTTGTGAGGTTCGACGAAGTCTCGTCCACAAAGCTACGCTTTCCATAAAAGCCATGCTTTGATCAACAAATGATCAGCAAATGATCATCAATACACATCAGCACTTAGCGTGCCACACTACCAAGTTGGGAGTATATCGCTGATAACCTTCAACTACATAACCTCTAAGCTCGTACATCTCAGAGAAGGGTGTTAAGCTAAGAGAATAAATTCTCCGCCACCAACAGATATGTATTTGAAAGAAATCGGCTTTAGATCTCAAAGTGTAGTGTCAGACACACGACCATACAAGTCTGTTCCGGGTTCGAACAGAACCGAAGGCACTTCGTCCAATAAAGGTAGAAGCCCTTGGAAATCCGGCGTCCACAATCCCGATCAGACTTTCCATCACTTAGGGAATCCCTATACCGGAGCAACTCGGTGCAGAGACAATCGATAGGTTATCCTATTGTTTTCGAAGACACCCGGTCTTCACCACCGGTCTTCTAATGCTCTCCATTCGTCGAATCACTATTCGGAATGGGTTATATGATAAAACGGTCCTCTCCCGGCTAATCCGAATAGTGAGCGTCAATTTTAAAAACTTGTGGATACGTCATTCACAAAGATTCACAGGTTCGATGTGGGTTTCAGATAACATCCTGAAATCCGATCCCCTATCGCATCGAAACTTAAATGCCGTTTACGGGCAAAAAGGGGATTCATATTCACATAGAAAATATAGGATCACAGCTCAGCACAAAACAATTCATATCACATAGCATCACGATTACAATCAGAGATGTCAATTAATAATCATCATAAAATAGTTATCAATCATATACAGCTACGATGAATAAATTGTGTGAATTAAACTAATTAATCACAAAATTAATTCATTAATGATTTTAATCAATGATTCGTTATTCCTAAAGATTAATTAAATCTTTAATTATCTTCATTAATTAAGCATTCCTTAATTAATTACCCTAATTAATAAATCCTTAATTGCTAATTAATGAAACCCTAATTACTTTTATTTATTAATTAGACTTTAAATTTAAGTAATTACTTCTGAAGTAATTATATTATCAAATCTTCAATTATTTAATAAATCAAAAGATAAATTAATTACTTTGAATTTTCTTTAGAGCTTGTTTTATAAATTATCTCTATTACATCAGTTAGTTAAAAGATTAAGTTTTTGCTTAAATAACATTTATTTTGATTACCTTCCTTAATTTCATTATTAATTTATATAAATAAATTCTTGAATAAATGTAACAAAATTAAAATTGAGTTTAATTACTTTAAAATGTCTTGTTTTAAACCTTAATAAGCTTAAGCACAAATAAAAATCATGATTTAATAAAAGGCAATTAAAATCGTTCAAAAAGCTAAATTTTCATTTTAAAGCAAAACTGTTTTGTATATAAAATCCGAGGCCACTTCGAGTCTTCCCCGAAAGATTTTGCTGTTTGCTTCGAGATTTTAAAAAAAATGACCCGAGTGACATTTTTTTCAAAATTTTGGTTAAGTATAAAAACCACACCCGATGGAGTGTAAATTTAACACGAGTTTCCCTTCGAGTTTTCCACCCATTCCCCTGTGTATTGCCTCGAGTTTTTCCCCGCCTTCCCCAAATTTCACCACTGACACACAAACGAGCACGTACACGTGTACGGCCACCTACGCCGTCGCTGGTGGGTGCTACGGCCACCCACGAGTCGCCGTGCATCCCCAAAACATTCCAGTAATCAAAATTTTGAAGAAAATTCGAAAACGAGAAATTTAGGTCCTTCGTCCCCAAACCCATCAGAACTTCATCGGGAAAATTCGCCTCGCGCCGCCTCCCCAGGCCATTATCGGCTACCAAACTTAGTCTGAAGCCTTGCCATCGTGTCACGCTTCGCTTAGCACCGTTGTCTTGAAGTCCGGTCATCTGTGGAAGGTGCAGCAACATCGACTTTGACATGATCAAAAATGGGTTCTTAAACCCTATTTCATCAAACCCAAACCTATGTGATCAACTAAAAAATTTCGTATTATTTTTCTAACAATCTAAGATCCATCAGCCTTCCCTGACAACAAACTCGAGGCTTGATTTTACCTTGATCATCAGCAGGTGACAGTTTTATCAATTTTGTTCAACTCTGTACAACTCAATAAATACCACACTAAAAATCTAATTTTTTTTCTAAAATTCATAGTTTATGAACACGAACAAGTTGATGTAGGTGAATCGACAAAACGCGACACTTGAATTCTTTACATGTTTAAGTTTTTACTATGTTTTCCTTATTCCCGGTTCTAAATCCAATGTAACAAACCAGATTTTTCGACTTTCGAAAATTCAACATCGACACTCACTTTATCGACTGCAGAGAAATCGAAGGCCAAAAACCCGAAATGTTATGGTTTAAGAAAAAGAATTTAAGAAAAGAGAAGAAGAGAGAAAGAAATAGAAAATAGAGGGAAAAGAAAAATAGAAAATGTCAGAAAGATAGAATTTTAAAATAGAAGAAAAAGAGAAATAGAACAGAAAGAAAATAGAGAAAATAGAACGGAACAGAAAACAACAGAACAACATCAGAATCTCACAATTCGCAGCGGAACAACATATAATAATAAATGAATAATCTTTAAACAAGAACTATATCAGTTATTACATTTTATACTTTACATCATATCATTATCAGAGTGTACAACAACAAACAATGCAGCGGAAAAAGAAATACTATATAAACTAGTAATACGCCATGCCATCCATCTCGCCTCCAGCAACTCCAGAATATCCAGAATATCCTGATAAACCTTAACTCTTGACTGCCCGTGTGGAAATTTGCGAGCACCCAGAGTTTAGGAAGGAAAACAATAAACTCCGAGTCAGTCATGTGACTGGTGTGAGAACTCAAAACAGTTTATTTATCTTTAAAAATCAAAATAGAAGAATATTTTTAAAAAAAACCAATTCGCAATGCTTTTAAAAATGAGACTACCATAAGACCTCCCGCCACACACACAATGCAAACGCAGACTTGGGGAAGATTTCTTCTTATGATAGTCAAAGATGCTTGATACGCATTAAAATCAAATCAATTTTGATATTATTATTAGTGCATAGTGTAGAAGATAATTCGAAAGTAGAATATAAATCTTAGCCAGCATAGGTACCATTATATTATGCCTACTATAGCTACCTCCTGAGGAAGCAGGTTCTACAACTAAAACCGTACAAGTCACGTATTGTTTCTTTGGATTTCCAACAAATGGTCAGGCCAAGGAACTTCCCATTGCCACATGAGAATGCCTCTGGAAAGACATCCCCGAGAACCAAACCGGAACTCTGCCAACACAAGGCCGGGTTACCCCTAACTGGGTAACTACTGACACAAGCACGCCATTCCCCGATCGTAAACGACCTTTTTCACGGGATCCCGATAACCAACAACCACAAAGTAATAAACTCGTAGTAACCACATAGGTTAAATATCTGGGCTCCATACCATGATACAACCTCTATCCAGAAGGAAATGTACATACCCTAAGGGGAGCTACAGCAACCCCTAATAACCTTGCCGCATCTTTCCTGTTTTGACCATTTCCGGGATGTGAGGCTCGACGAATTCACGTCCACAAAAACACACTTTGTACAAAAAGCCGTGCTTTGGGTCAACAAATGATCAACACAATGATCACTAAGATAGACGATCAAATGAATGATCCTATCACAAATAATCAACACAATGATCATTTCAGCATCACTCAGCATGTCACATTACCAAACTGGGAATATATCGCTGATAACTTCAACTATATAACCTCTGAGCTCGTACGTCTCAGAGAAGCGTGTTAAGCTAAAAGAATAAATTCTCCGCCACCACAGAAATATATTTGAAAGAAATCGGCTTTACATCTCAATTTGTAATGTCAGACACACAATCCATACAAGTCTGTTCCGGGCTCGAACAGAACCGAAGGCACTTACAAAGAAGTCCTTGCAATCCGAATAATCTCTAATCACGTTCGGATTTCCCATCACATATGGAGATCTCAATACCAGGGATCAGCCAGTGCAGAGACAATCAACAAGAAACCCTTTCGCTTTCGAAAATATCCGGTCTTCAACACCGATCTTCGAATGCAATTCATAACGACGTATCACATATTCGGAATGGGTTATACGACCCCAAGGTCCTTTCCCGGTTAACCCGAATAGTGAGCGCTTATTTTAAAAAAATAAGTGTGGCATTCAATTTCAAACAAATTCACAACAAATACCTATTCAAAGGTAAATATCGATAGTCGATTATTGAACTATCAATAGATATGCACAACATCACCAGAATCCAAATAATTTTCCAAATTATTTATTTCCCAAAAATATCTTTAGAAGATATAAACTTTCCATACTTCAAAAATAAATCAATATTTATTTTTAAACCCATTTCCCAATTTCATTTATAAATTCCATATTGAATTTATATTTCCAAAATATTTATGAATATATGATTTCAAATATTCATTTTCAATTTATCTTCAAAAAGATGAATTCTCAACATATTCACTTTATATTGGAAAACATTTCCATACTTATTTAATAAGTAATTCACAAGTCTTTTTATTTTCTACGCTTAGAAAATATTTAATATACTCTAATCGAAATTAAGTATATATTTCATTCTTTAAGGAAATCATTCACTTAACCATATTTATTTGGGCCAAAACGAATGTTGCGTAAAACATCGTTACGACAACCCAAAATCACTAGTATAGGGATTCGAAATAAAATAGATATATAAATCCCAATGCTATACAAAACATTTCCTTTCGGAAATTATCTATTATAACAACAGTGTTATAATCTATTATTTCCTTCTATTTCTCGAAAACATCTATTTCAACAATAAACGTTGAAATCTATGATTTCGAATCTCAACATATTTTAAAACATCGTTAGATCGTTTTAATTTTATTTAAAACATCACATTCTAAATAATTTCTTTAACATAATATTCACTATTCAAAAACGTGAATATACCTTGTTAATAAATTTCATCACTTCTATTCATTTTAGTTTAAGGAATTATTCACTGTCTAAAACATGAATATAATTCTATACATAAATTACAACAATTTTACTTATCAAAATAAGTCATTTCGAATTTATAAAACAACGTTTATAAATTCTATTTCTATTTATATCAACTCCTTTTATAAATTCCTTTATAAATCTATTAAATTTTATATCTCGATGATATACTACGATTCCATATTATAAGTTAAATACTTAAATTTATTGGTTTACAAAATCGTTCCTTTAAACTCTCCAAATTTATAAATCTTATAACTTCTAAGATTCATTTTTTTTATCCAAATCCATTCCTTTAATAACTTTATAAATTTTATAAACCCACTGCTTATAAAATTCCATTTAAAATTTCACTGTTTATAATTCTATAAAGTTCATTCATTTATGAATTTCATTCACAATTCATTCTAACTCTTATAAAAACTTCGTTTTATAATTCCAATATTTTAATTTACAAATATCCGTTTGTAAATCTTTTAATATAAAACAATTTATATTACTATTTTTAAAACGTCTTTAAACTCTTTTTAAAATTTCATCATCTTGATTTATAAAATAATCCAATTTTATAAATCCTATATTTAAACTTTTTACAATAGATTCAAAAATCCCAGATTAAATTATTTTATCAAATCATTAATCCCATATTCTCAAAAATCAACTTTTAACTACATTTCTCAAAAATCATAATTTTATAACATAAAAATTATAACGTTTATTTATTTAAGATGAATCAATCCCAAAAATATTTTATAAACGTATACTTTCAAAAATCACTTTAGAAATTAAAATCGTTGTTTTTAAATTTCAAAAATTGGATCCGATGATGCAACACATCGAATAGTCAATCACGACTTTCAAACATCATATATCATCCATGATAAACAATCAAATATCACAATATATGTAAATAAACAAACACTTGTGAGGAATCCAGTTGGATCCCTCCAACCTGTTTCCCTGCATCCACAGATATTAGCACAATACCAATTCCGTTTCAAGACGGAATATCGCGGTATATGGGATTTTATAAAAATATATCCGCTTACTAACGGCGCATAGGGTCTCATCCGCTAAAAAAAAATGCGGGAAATCAATCAACTGCAATATATACATATGCCAATATATATATATTGCTATATATATAATATAATACCAATTCCACTTCAAGGTGGAATATCGCGGTATATGTGTGTAATAAATAACCTCCGCTTACTAACGGCGCATAGGGTCTATTCACATCCAATATATATATATATATAACAATCATCATTCAAGCATTCAATTAACACAGTCAAGCAAATTTTAAATCTAACTATTTAAAATTTAAATAAACAACACAAATTCCTTTTGAGTGAGAAGTTCTCACCTTTATTCCTGTTTGCCATCCACTTCCAATTCAACTTGTTTTCTTCATTTATACCTTGTATAAATATTTACACATTTTATTAATATTCGAATCAATCGAATAAATTAAATTTTCATTTGATTGTTAAATAAATCAATAGTTTTATTTAAATCTGTTTCTTCTTTAATAATTTTATTTCAACTTATTATTTCATCTCAAGTTAATGATTTTCATTTTTAAGCTAAAAATTAAAGATTCAAACTGATTTTCTTTTTAAAATAATTCTAACATCTTGCTTATATAAATTTTCTTAAATCTTTAAAAATTCCTTTGTTTAATAAATTATTTTAACTAAAAAATTTAATTTAATTAACCAAACTCACTTTCAATAAAATTATCAAATTGAAGAATTAAATCTTAAATTAGAATTCCTTTAATAAATTTATTCAACTGATAAATTTAATTTCAAACTAGTGATTTACATTTTTAACCAAAGAATCTAAATTTTTAAACTAATTCCCTATTAATTTTAAACAGATTACTCTTAACAAATTTATCTTATAAAATTTAAATTTCAACTAAATTTACTTTAAACAAATTTATTTAAATAAATTTTCTTTTTGAAATAACCCTAACTAGAAATTTCCCATTGACTTAATTTTCTTTTTATAAATTTTAAATCAACTAATCTTTTCTTAAAAAAAAAATTATTTTTCTTTGTTTAATAAATTTATTTTAACTAAAGGTTACAATTTTTTCAAATTAAATCCCTTCTTAATAAATTGTTTCAAACAATTTCTTTTTAATACTTTGCTTTAACAAAAATTAAATTCAAACTATTTTATATAAATTCAATTTTTGTCGAACAAATTTAATTTCTATTTAAATAAATTTTATTAACTAACTATTTAATTTAAACAACATTTTCTTTTATAAACTATCCTTTAGTCCTTAATTACTCATTTTTTTTTCTAATAATAAATAATATTCTCTTTTGATAAATCATTTTATCAAATAAGTAAAATTTCTAACTAATTTTCCTTTTACAAAATATTTTTCATTTGAAACTAAAATTTCTATTCAACTAATAATTTAGTTTTAAACTAAATTTTCTTTAAGTTTTAAAATTCCTATTATTATTTATTTCAAATCTATATACATTTATTAAAATTAAATTAAATTTGAAATCATTAAAATTTTCCAACTCGAAAATTACTTTATTGTCATAAAATTTTAAATACTGATTTCACTTCTTTTTTTCTTTTTCTTTTTTCTGCAACCTACATATATATATATATATATATATATATATATATATATTTTTAACGAATACTGCAAATTTAAATTTTGAATTAACTAAATTGTTAAAACAAAATCAATACCTTACAATCCCATCGCGACATCGTCGCCTTCGTCGTTGCCGATGCCTCACTGCCATCGCCCACGCGCGTGCGCCACCCTCGAGCGCGCCACTGCCATTAATCGCGACACCCCCATCATCGATCGAACGCCTTTGAATCGCGTGCGCACCCAAATCACACAGCCCCATTTGTCAATCGCGACCCCTCATCTGCCGCCGCCTCCTCAACTGTCGCGTGCTCCTGCATCACGCGAATCGCGCACCGCCGCCATCGCCCTAGTCACCTCGACCACGAGCTTTGCCATCACGAATATCGCCGCTTGTTGTCGCCGATACCCCATTCACGCGCGTGCCATTGATTTGTGTTTTTTTTTTTTTTTTTAATTTCTGAACTGAAGAGGGCTTCGGCCCTTATTTTATTTTGTTTTGATTTTCGCGAATTGCTGTTGCCCCCTCTTTTTTTTTCTTTTTTTTTAGTTCAGCCATTTTTCTTCGAATGAAAACAAGTGAGGGAAGAACGTGATTTTAAGGGGAGGGACGAGAGATCGTGTTTGCCTGCTTCAGCCATGATGCTAGGCGCGATTTTAGGCTAGAATATTGGGATGCTGTTGACAAAATTTTAAATTTATATTTATATTTAATATTGAATTCGTTTTAAAATTTCAATGCGTTTATATGTCGTGTGATCACATATCAACTCAGAAAAATACGAAATTTGAAATCCGGCAATAATTCAATATTACGGACCCAATGGAACTGGTTTCGTCGAATTCCGAGACTGTGCCTCGGACGACTATTTTAAATATCGATTCGAACGATTAAATTCCAAAACTGAACAAATGACTTTCAAATTAAATTCTGAAGCTTCTATTATCTTCAGTATTATCAATATGAATTTTACAAGCCTTTGAAATATTTTTAATTGGCTAAAAATTGAAGATTCAAATTTTTATTCAATCCTTAATAGATTAAATTCTATAATTTAATCGTCAATTTCAAAGTTATATTGAAAATTCAATCCAAACCATCATTTAAATATTTAAAATAAATTAAATATTCTCAATTTAAATTATTCTAAATTCAGGGTCGTTACAATCTTTCCTCCTTAAAAGAATTTCGTCCCGAAATTACAAGTTAAGAAGAATGCCCTTATCCCGTTTATTATCTTTCACAATCCAAATAGTTTTATCAACTTAATAGCCTAAATCTTTTACTAGAGTTTCATTATCATTTCAACTAGCTTTCTAACTTCAATTATAGGTTTCAAACAACATTGTTTTCCTAACAATTCAAGTTTAAATTCAAATTTCAAACTTTCAAATTTTTCTCAAAATTTTCTAACACCCTAAATTTTCGAAAAATTTCGCCAACGTCTCCTTTGCGCGGCTAGCTCGGTACGACTACAAAATGGCACCACGGCCCCTCAGAATCAAAAAGAAAAGAGAAAAGCCAAGTGGCTAGAGAAGAAAGTCATCAAATCTCATACTGAAATTGAAATACGTACCTTTTTTTGTCGAGCAATTAAATTTTAACTTTGAAATCAAAATCCAATTCCTTTATACACCTGTATATCCTGCTAGTAGTAGTAGCATACAAATCCAAATACAATATTCAAACCAATTTGCCAATTCTATTGCAAAATTTCGATATATGTTTCTTATATATTTTAACTTCACTATTGAAGTTACATATCCAATTTCATTTGATTTCACATTTCAATTCAATTTCATTCACAATTTAAATTCCATTTGAATTCAATTCACAATTTCAATATCTATATTCAATTCATTAGTCCTAGAATTTATAATTTATCAAGTTAGTTTACTTGAGTTCAATCCATTTTATTTAATTCCATATACTAGTGATAATAATTCTATATTATTACTTCTAACAATCATGCAACCATATACTATAATAATTCATAGAAAACCATTTCTTTTCTATACAAAAATAGTTTTAGGCAAAATTATCTTATTTACCCGATTCAAAAACAATTTTATATTCACTAACAAATACGCTCTCACATCTATTATTACACTCAAACTCATTCTAGAGTACTGCTGACTCTATCTCCAACGAGTAATACCCAACAGAACCATGGTTGTCGCTTAACCATAAGCTCTGATACCAAATGTAACAAACCAGATTTTTCGACTTTCGAAAATTCAACATCGACACTCACTTTATCGACTGCAGAGAAATCGAAGGCCAAAAACCCGAAATGTTATGGTTTAAGAAAAAGAATTTAAGAAAAGAGAAGAAGAGAGAAAGAAATAGAAAATAGAGGGAAAAGAAAAATAGAAAATGTCAGAAAGATAGAATTTTAAAATAGAAGAAAAAGAGAAATAGAACAGAAAGAAAATAGAGAAAATAGAACGGAACAGAAAACAACAGAACAACATCAGAATCTCACAATTCGCAGCGGAACAACATATAATAATAAATGAATAATCTTTAAACAAGAACTATATCAGTTATTACATTTTATACTTTACATCATATCATTATCAGAGTGTACAACAACAAACAATGCAGCGGAAAAAGAAATACTATATAAACTAGTAATACGCCATGCCATCCATCTCGCCTCCAGCAACTCCAGAATATCCAGAATATCCTGATAAACCTTAACTCTTGACTGCCCGTGTGGAAATTTGCGAGCACCCAGAGTTTAGGAAGGAAAACAATAAACTCCGAGTCAGTCATGTGACTGGTGTGAGAACTCAAAACAGTTTATTTATCTTTAAAAATCAAAATAGAAGAATATTTTTAAAAAAAACCAATTCGCAATGCTTTTAAAAATGAGACTACCATAAGACCTCCCGCCACACACACAATGCAAACGCAGACTTGGGGAAGATTTCTTCTTATGATAGTCAAAGATGCTTGATACGCATTAAAATCAAATCAATTTTGATATTATTATTAGTGCATAGTGTAGAAGATAATTCGAAAGTAGAATATAAATCTTAGCCAGCATAGGTACCATTATATTATGCCTACTATAGCTACCTCCTGAGGAAGCAGGCTCTACAACTAAAACCGTACAAGTCACGTATTGTTTCTTTGGATTTCCAACAAATGGTCAGGCCAAGGAACTTCCCATTGCCACATGAGAATGCCTCTGGAAAGACATCCCCGAGAACCAAACCGGAACTCTGCCAACACAAGGCCGGGTTACCCCTAACTGGGTAACTACTGACACGAGCACGCCATTCCCCGATCGTAAACGACCTTTTTCACGGGATCCCGATAACCAACAACCACAAAGTAATAAACTCGTAGTAACCACATAGGTTAAATATCTGGGCTCCATACCATGATACAACCTCTATCCAGAAGGAAATGTACATACCCTAAGGGGAGCTACAGCAACCCCTAATAACCTTGCCGCATCTTTCCTGTTTTGACCATTTCCGGGATGTGAGGCTCGACGAATTCACGTCCACAAAAACACACTTTGTACAAAAAGCCGTGCTTTGGGTCAACAAATGATCAACACAATGATCACTAAGATAGACGATCAAATGAATGATCCTATCACAAATAATCAACACAATGATCATTTCAGCATCACTCAGCATGTCACATTACCAAACTGGGAATATATCGCTGATAACTTCAACTATATAACCTCTGAGCTCCTACGTCTCAGAGAAGGGTGTTAAGCTAAAAGAATAAATTCTCCGCCACCACAGAAATATATTTGAAAGAAATCGGCTTTACATCTCAATTTGTAATGTCAGACACACAATCCATACAAGTCTGTTCCGGGCTCGAACAGAACCGAAGGCACTTACAAAGAAGTCCTTGCAATCCGAATAATCTCTAATCACGTTCGGATTTCCCATCACATATGGAGATCCCAATACCAGGGATCAGCCAGTGCAGAGACAATCAACAAGAAACCCTTTCGCTTTCGAAAATATCCGGTCTTCAACACCGATCTTCGAATGCAATTCATAACGACGTATCACATATTCGGAATGGGTTATACGACCCCAAGGTCCTTTCCCGGTTAACCCGAATAGTGAGCGCTTATTTTAAAAAAATAAGTGTGGCATTCAATTTCAAACAAATTCACAACAAATACCTATTCAAAGGTAAATATCGATAGTCGATTATTGAACTATCAATAGATATGCACAACATCACCAGAATCCAAATAATTTTCCAAATTATTTATTTCCCAAAAATATCTTTAGAAGATATAAACTTTCCATACTTCAAAAATAAATCAATATTTATTTTTAAACCCATTTCCCAATTTCATTTATAAATTCCATATTGAATTTATATTTCCAAAATATTTATGAATATATGATTTCAAATATTCATTTTCAATTTATCTTCAAAAAGATGAATTCTCAACATATTCACTTTATATTGGAAAACATTTCCATACTTATTTAATAAGTAATTCACAAGTCTTTTTATTTTCTACGCTTAGAAAATATTTAATATACTCTAATCGAAATTAAGTATATATTTCATTCTTTAAGGAAATCATTCACTTAACCATATTTATTTGGGCCAAAACGAATGTTGCGTAAAACATCGTTACGACAACCCAAAATCACTAGTATAGGGATTCGAAATAAAATAGATATATAAATCCCAATGCTATACAAAACATTTCCTTTCGGAAATTATCTATTATAACAACAGTGTTATAATCTATTATTTCCTTCTATTTCTCGAAAACATCTATTTCAACAATAAACGTTGAAATCTATGATTTCGAATCTCAACATATTTTAAAACATCGTTAGATCGTTTTAATTTTATTTAAAACATCACATTCTAAATAATTTCTTTAACATAATATTCACTATTCAAAAACGTGAATATACCTTGTTAATAAATTTCATCACTTCTATTCATTTTAGTTTAAGGAATTATTCACTGTCTAAAACATGAATATAATTCTATACATAAATTACAACAATTTTACTTATCAAAATAAGTCATTTCGAATTTATAAAACAACGTTTATAAATTCTATTTCTATTTATATCAACTCCTTTTATAAATTCCTTTATAAATCTATTAAATTTTATATCTCGATGATATACTACGATTCCATATTATAAGTTAAATACTTAAATTTATTGGTTTACAAAATCGTTCCTTTAAACTCTCCAAATTTATAAATCTTATAACTTCTAAGATTCATTTTTTTTATCCAAATCCATTCCTTTAATAACTTTATAAATTTTATAAACCCACTGCTTATAAAATTCCATTTAAAATTTCACTGTTTATAATTCTATAAAGTTCATTCATTTATGAATTTCATTCACAATTCATTCTAACTCTTATAAAAACTTCGTTTTATAATTCCAATATTTTAATTTACAAATATCCGTTTGTAAATCTTTTAATATAAAACAATTTATATTACTATTTTTAAAACGTCTTTAAACTCTTTTTAAAATTTCATCATCTTGATTTATAAAATAATCCAATTTTATAAATCCTATATTTAAACTTTTTACAATAGATTCAAAAATCCCAGATTAAATTATTTTATCAAATCATTAATCCCATATTCTCAAAAATCAACTTTTAACTACATTTCTCAAAAATCATAATTTTATAACATAAAAATTATAACGTTTATTTATTTAAGATGAATCAATCCCAAAAATATTTTATAAACGTATACTTTCAAAAATCACTTTAGAAATTAAAATCGTTGTTTTTAAATTTCAAAAATTGGATCCGATGATGCAACACATCGAATAGTCAATCACGACTTTCAAACATCATATATCATCCATGATAAACAATCAAATATCACAATATATGTAAATAAACAAACACTTGTGAGGAATCCAGTTGGATCCCTCCAACCTGTTTCCCTGCATCCACAGATATTAGCACAATACCAATTCCGTTTCAAGACGGAATATCGCGGTATATGGGATTTTATAAAAATATATCCGCTTACTAACGGCGCATAGGGTCTCATCCGCTAAAAAAAAATGCGGGAAATCAATCAACTGCAATATATACATATGCCAATATATATATATTGCTATATATATAATATAATACCAATTCCACTTCAAGGTGGAATATCGCGGTATATGTGTGTAATAAATAACCTCCGCTTACTAACGGCGCATAGGGTCTATTCACATCCAATATATATATATATATAACAATCATCATTCAAGCATTCAATTAACACAGTCAAGCAAATTTTAAATCTAACTATTTAAAATTTAAATAAACAACACAAATTCCTTTTGAGTGAGAAGTTCTCACCTTTATTCCTGTTTGCCATCCACTTCCAATTCAACTTGTTTTCTTCATTTATACCTTGTATAAATATTTACACATTTTATTAATATTCGAATCAATCGAATAAATTAAATTTTCATTTGATTGTTAAATAAATCAATAGTTTTATTTAAATCTGTTTCTTCTTTAATAATTTTATTTCAACTTATTATTTCATCTCAAGTTAATGATTTTCATTTTTAAGCTAAAAATTAAAGATTCAAACTGATTTTCTTTTTAAAATAATTCTAACATCTTGCTTATATAAATTTTCTTAAATCTTTAAAAATTCCTTTGTTTAATAAATTATTTTAACTAAAAAATTTAATTTAATTAACCAAACTCACTTTCAATAAAATTATCAAATTGAAGAATTAAATCTTAAATTAGAATTCCTTTAATAAATTTATTCAACTGATAAATTTAATTTCAAACTAGTGATTTACATTTTTAACCAAAGAATCTAAATTTTTAAACTAATTCCCTATTAATTTTAAACAGATTACTCTTAACAAATTTATCTTATAAAATTTAAATTTCAACTAAATTTACTTTAAACAAATTTATTTAAATAAATTTTCTTTTTGAAATAACCCTAACTAGAAATTTCCCATTGACTTAATTTCCTTTTTATAAATTTTAAATCAACTAATCTTTTCTTAAAAAAAAAATTATTTTTCTTTGTTTAATAAATTTATTTTAACTAAAGGTTACAATTTTTTAAAATTAAATCCCTTCTTAATAAATTGTTTCAAACAATTTCTTTTTAATACTTTGCTTTAACAAAAATTAAATTCAAACTATTTTATATAAATTCAATTTTTGTCGAACAAATTTAATTTCTATTTAAATAAATTTTATTAACTAACTATTTAATTTAAACAACATTTTCTTTTATAAACTATCCTTTAGTCCTTAATTACTCATTTTTTTTTCCAATAATAAATAATATTCTCTTTTGATAAATCATTTTATCAAATAAGTAAAATTTCTAACTAATTTTCCTTTTACAAAATATTTTTCATTTGAAACTAAAATTTCTATTCAACTAATAATTTAGTTTTAAACTAAATTTTCTTTAAGTTTTAAAATTCCTATTATTATTTATTTCAAATCTATATACATTTATTAAAATTAAATTAAATTTGAAATCATTAAAATTTTCCAACTCGAAAATTACTTTATTGTCATAAAATTTTAAATACTGATTTCACTTCTTTTTTTCTTTTTCTTTTTTCTGCAACCTACATATATATATATATATATATATATATATATATATATATATATATTTTTAACGAATACTGCAAATTTAAATTTTGAATTAACTAAATTGTTAAAACAAAATCAATACCTTACAATCCCATCGCGACATCGTCGCCTTCGTCGTTGCCGATGCCTCACTGCCATCGCCCACGCGCGTGCGCCACCCTCGAGCGCGCCACTGCCATTAATCGCGACACCCCCATCATCGATCGAACGCCTTTGAATCGCGTGCGCACCCAAATCACACAGCCCCATTTGTCAATCGCGACCCCTCATCTGCCGCCGCCTCCTCAACTGTCGCGTGCTCCTGCATCACGCGAATCGCGCAACGCCGCCATCGCCCTAGTCACCTCGACCACGAGCTTTGCCATCACGAATATCGCCGCTTGTTGTCGCCGATACCCCATTCACGCGCGCGCCATTGATTTGTGTTTTTTTTTTTTTTTTTATTTCTGAACTGAAGAGGGCTTCGGCCCTTATTTTATTTTGTTTTGATTTTCGCGAATTGCTGTTGCCCCCTCTTTTTTTTTTTTTTTTTTTTAGTTCAGCCATTTTTCTTCGAATGAAAACAAGTGAGGGAAGAACGTGATTTTAAGGGGAGGGACGAGAGATCGTGTTTGCCTGCTTCAGCCATGATGCTAGGCGCGATTTTAGGCTAGAATATTGGGATGCTGTTGACAAAATTTTAAATTTATATTTATATTTAATATTGAATTCGTTTTAAAATTTCAATGCGTTTATATGTCGTGTGATCACATATCAACTCAGAAAAATACGAAATTTGAAATCCGGCAATAATTCAATATTACGGACCCAATGGAACTGGTTTCGTCGAATTCCGAGACTGTGCCTCGGACGACTATTTTAAATATCGATTCGAACGATTAAATTCCAAAACTGAACAAATGACTTTCAAATTAAATTCTGAAGCTTCTATTATCTTCAGTATTATCAATATGAATTTTACAAGCCTTTGAAATATTTTTAATTGGCTAAAAATTGAAGATTCAAATTTTTATTCAATCCTTAATAGATTAAATTCTATAATTTAATCGTCAATTTCAAAGTTATATTGAAAATTCAATCCAAACCATCATTTAAATATTTAAAATAAATTAAATATTCTCAATTTAAATTATTCTAAATTCAGGGTCGTTACATCCTGGGTTTTGACCTTTTAAATGTTTTAACCTTCAATCTTAAATGAATTTAAACACTTTTTGGTTTTGATACTTCAATCTAACCAAACTTGAATTGATGAATTTGGGTTTTAAACAGTTTTCCCCAAAAACTGTTGCTAGAACAGGATTTACAATCCTGTACATCAACATGCACAGGCAAAATACATAACTCATTCAAATTTTTTTGTTGCATGCAAACCCATATTCAAACTTGTTTGAATTTTACATTCAAACATTATGTCAAACATCAGATCTTAGGGATGTTTACTCACCTGAAAATTTTAGCAGAGATAATCCCCTGTTTAAAATTAAAAATCTGGAACTCCTTTCCTTTTTTTCTTCTTCTTAGCTTGATTTTTTTTGAATTTTTATCTGCACCAAATTTTGTGTAAACTTGTTTAAATATTTGATTTAATTTACTTATTTAATCTTTTAACAACAAAATAAAATAAATAAATTTACTTACACTTTAACCTTAGTTGAAAAAGAGGAAAAACTCTCTGGCCTGCAACCTTAAGCTTTATATATTGCTGTTTCTTTTTTTTCCTTGAGTTAATCCCTGATTCTCCCTTTAATCTTTGAAATTCTCTTGCTTGATTCAGTAACGTATGTTGAAGATTTGAATTCAACTTTGGATTGTTCTTTTAGCTTAAGATATCGAGAGGAAGGTTTTTGTTACAGTTTTTTTCTGGAATGTGTTTCCTTTATTTCAAAGTTGAGGAGGTTAGGCTTGTTTTCTGATGAATTTTTTTTTCTAAAGTAAAGATTTTAAAGGTTTTTCTTTGAAATGAATAAGAGGAGAAGATAAATGACTTGTATAATTTTATTTTATTTTTCTATAATAATTTTAAGTAAAAGAAAATGATACAGATGACACTTGCTTAACTTTTCTTCCCTTGAATTACACTTATCACCATAGTTATTATTAATTTAACACTTGTAAATTTTTTTCTTCTTCTTTTATTAACAAAGTATTTTACATTATTTTAATTTGCATTTAAACTTACATTAAGATATTAGCTTTATATTAATGCAAATTATTAAAAGAGAGTGTTGTGAATTTTTAAATACATATTATATAAATTGCATAGATATACATTTATAAATCAAATTATTTTACAAAAAAATTATTTTAAAATTTATTTTAAATTCAAATTAAAAATCAAATTCAATATATGAATTCAAATTTACCCACATATGTACTAATACATATATATTCACATATATGAATCAAAATTTAGATTTAAATGATTTTAAAAACTTTTAATATTTCAAAAAAAAAAATTAAACTCAAAAGAAATTTGAAATTCTTATTCATTAAATTTATCACTTATTATTTATTGTAACTTTTTAAATTATATTATAAAAGTTCAACAATAACCAAATTTAAATTGATAAAATTTTGCTATGTTATAGATTCAGGCTAATAGGGTGATTGTTTGTGATGTTATTATTGGGTTGGGATTAATTAAGTCATGTATTGATGCGTACATCATTAGAAAATATTAATTAATCCATGTAAATGGATTTGTATAATGTTAGCAAGCTAATTTAAGTGGTTTGTGAACTCTACACTTATTATTAAAAAAGTTTAGAGACTAATGAAGCTTAATTAGTATTTACAAAATGGTTTCATGATTTTATAAATGAAGAATATATTTTATAAAATAGATATGAGATTTTATAAAACGTTTTAAAGTGATATTTTACTTTTATGGAAAACATTAGTAAGTAAAAGTAATATTAATCTACTTATGGTTGATTCGCTCGGTCAGATGTACGTGTGTATATGTGCACGAGGGGGTATACTTTTACGTACATTTGGAGCTAAGTAATAATTAAAAACCAATATTGTATTGTAGTTATACTTGTTGTTTAATTGTTAATTTAGATAGTGAATTTTTTTGATTATATTGGAACATAACTGATTACAAGTCCATTGCAGACACTTCATGGAGCCATAGTGACTATTGCGTGCGCTATGTTACGTGAAAATATACCGGGCCGAGCAATCATTTTGGTAAAGTCCGAAGATTTGTGTTGAGATTTGTGTTTGTGCGTACATGTGTGAAAAGGCATGCACAAATGAGTGTGTTGACACGCATAAAAGCTACACACTAGGAATATAGGCTGGCTATGTCATTTTTGCATGTTAGAGGAAGTCGAGTCACTATAACTGCCAGTTGAACTCTACTCATGCCACGTACAAAATGTTAACAAATGAATCCTAATAGATGTCCGATGGGAGGAAGACAACTCTAGTACCAAGGCGACTCATCGGATAAAGCGTTGGAGGGAACGACAAACGAATTCGCGATCGCTTGAAGAATCTACTCCCTGCCCAGGCTCATGGCCTTGAACTTATCAGTTTCAATCGACTGACTTGGTAGATTTTTATCGACTATTCGAGAAAAAAGGTTCATCTTGGTCCTGGTTCAGTCGACTGAATGGCCCTTTAGTCGGCTGACCTACTGTGTATTGTGAAAAATTCAAAACGCGATAACTTACGCCTACGAAATCGAATTGAGGTGAAGATTTGACCATGGCTCACCATTGTTTGAAGGATAGATCCTATGAAATTTTGTTGGGTTTTGGAGCACTTTGATTTCAAGGATCACTTAGGACCCATTTCGGCACGTATTCTGAAACCATAGATTTTGAAGAAGAGCAAGAGGGCATATCGAAAGTGTGTTATGGCATTGAGGTCATGTGTTCAATTTGGAATGGGATTTGGGTTCGTATGAGGTTTCGTTAGAATTGTCCTGTGGGGAATTAGCCATGGCGACTGGAGCCATGTGTGGCGATTCCTATGTTACATATGGAGTGAGTCTGCACTCTAAGATTTCGAACTTAGAGTAATATATGATTTGTTTGGTGTTGACTTGTTGTGACATACCAAGGATATTGACTTATGTGACTTACCCAAAGTATGGACTTATGTGACCCATGCAGGTATCGACCTTGTTGTGGTGTACTTAGAGTATTGTTGATGGCCATGACACACTTGACACAGTCTTAGAGGGAACTTGAGTAGCTTTATCTTGCTATGATTGTTTGGACGTTTTTGGGTCCTTTTTTGTAAACTTATGAACTATTGGTCTTAGCAGTAGTGACCATGCACATTATGGCGTACATATTCGATCTTAGCAGTAGTAACCATACGCATTGTGACGTACTTATTTGGGCTTAGTACTAGTGACCACACGTCTTGGAGTGTATCTTACCAATCTTATCATTAGTGATCGTTATTTTGAGATCATGTTCGATCATGGTACATTTATAATATACTATTATTAGCAGGTTTTGGGATAGTGTAGTGCAATCAAAGATACTATGCTAACTTGTTGTTACAGAGGAAGAGCAGATTATGTTATGATCCCCTACTTTTGAGATGGATTTTCTATACTTGTATATAGGCAGTCCGAATTACCCTTGAGCCATGTTTATGGAGAGGGCCGGCTATGATTTAGTAGTTCCTTCTTATCGGTATGTTGCTTTAATATAAGTATTTTGAGATAGTTCCTCTCACATCAGACTTTATGTCTGATCCACGTTTTGTCTTTGTCTGTTTATGTCATGACAACTCTCGGTACTCGATTAAGTACTTCGAGAGTCAGTGCTTTTGAGGATACGCTAACAGAGTGCAAAACTGGAGAATTTTCGAGGCGTGGCATTGATGTTTAGATATATATATATATATATATATATATATATACACACACACACACACACTTGTTATCTTATTTGTATATGACAGGGCAATTATTTGCATGTAAGACTGTTGTATTATGTATTCATTTAGAACTCCGTGCATTTGGGAGTTGATGTATTCTGATTTTTTATTGAGATTTATTTGTTAGCTACTTCCGCTAGGTGAATCTCTTGCATATTGTTATTCTATTCTGTTTATGTATATTCGGTATATTATATGTTGTCATTTCATAGTGAGATCTTATCGATGTCTTGGTTCAGTGTTTTGTTCTAATTTTACCCCAACGATTTCCTGTTGTGGTATTCGAAAGTCATGCAATGATGTAAGGCACTGATTTTCCAGTATTACGATGGGCAGGTTGTTACATATGCTTGCTTATGTAAATACCAAAAATTGACTTGGAAAATGGAATTTAATAAATGGTAGCTTGTCTAAGTACCATTATGGTCACTAAGTCTCTTTCCTAATTTGAAAAGCTACGGATCTAAATTAACTTCGATTTTATAACAATTTGAGGTTAAATGTTTATATAATTATAAAAGAAATTTAATTATACTATTAATGAGGTTTAAATGTATTTAATTATATTTTTTATGCTGTTTAAAGATATTTAAGTATATTTTTAATACTGTTTGAAGATATTTAATTATATTACTAATGTTGTTTAAGTTAATTAATTATTTTGTTAATAATTTTTTAAGTTAATTAATTATTTTATTAGTGACGTTTAAAGTTAATTAACTATTTTATAAAAGGAATTGTATAAATTAATTTGGAGATTTATAAAAGGACTTTTAAATAAGAAATGGGTTTATAAAAAGGGAATTTTATAAAAGGAATGAGATTTGATTTTTATAAATTATCCTTTTTAATTATAGTGATGTGGAAGCATTCTTTCCACACTTAACACCAAAGGAAAAGTTGTTTTGACCCATTCAATATGATTTTGAAAATTTTGTAATCTTCCTTAAAGACTTGTGAACATATTTATATTATTGATATAAATATATGAAAACGTTTTCTATGTATTAAAAGTGAAATGGTTTGTGAATATACTTGTACATTAAGGTAAGTATATGAATATTTTTGAATAATTGGAAAGAGATTTAATTAATGAGAAGATTAAGTAAAGAGGCATAGTGGTTGCTTATGTGCTTAAATCATGCTTGGTTTCTAATGAAATTAAACCCTCTGATTGATTTGATTGTTTATTTAATAGTTAAATAACCGACTATCAAATCTTAATCAAATGTAACATTGGAAATATCTAGAAGAAATATGAGAGTTATATGGCACAGTCATCTTCGATGATGTTGTACTATGCGTATAAATCTCATTTTGTTCTCCTTGGACAAATGATAGGGAAATCCGTCCGCTTAAATGGTTAGGAGATGATTTCTGTTCTTATGTATTATCTGATTATTTCCAAAGAGCCGGAGTTGAGTTTACCAAAACTATCGATTTGGTTTTGAAGCACAGGTAAGTGGGGGAGTGTATTTATGTGAGATGACTTGAAACCGTAACCATTCCAAAACCATATCATGTTCTATGCTTTGGATGAGGTTCGAGATTGGTTCAAGATGGTGGGATCGAAGATGGAGTTCACTAAAGTGCAAGGATTACTTGCCACTAATCCTGAGGGTGATTCTAAAGTGGATGTAGTAGAAGTAGTGCCTTTGATTTGTTTATATCCTAAAAAACTTGTATGAATGCATGCTAGCATTGCTTGTGCCTGGAGGGTAGTGTTAGCATTCCAAGTGGGATTTGCTAAGAGAGGAAAAAGGTAATTGTGACCTCATAAGCCTCACCACCCGGTAATGACTAAAACAGGGGATATGTAGCATAGCTATGTGGTTCGCTACCATTAGGAGCAGTTATTCCTCAATCTAGAGTTAGTATTTATGGATTTGGTATGCATGCACATGGGAAGAGTAGGGCCATGGCCTAGTGCAAATGTTTTGTAGTCTTGGTGCTCGAGGAATGACGTAATCCGTTATGCCATGTTAAAGGGGTAGGCGACTCTGTGTTAGCAGGGGGTCGACAAGAGGCCCTTGGTATATTTATCTAGAGATGTATTGTGGTAAGTGGTACCCCAGTAGCCTTGTCATTGACAGAAATCCAATCTCTAATACATGCCCTTACAGACTTAGTTGTATACCTCTTATGCTGGAATGTAATTAGTGTAATCATTTCAGCTATGATTAATATTTATTTTAACCCTAGACATTATTATAATATCATAAGATTTCTAATAAAAATGATTTGGTTATCGTAAGGTAAAAGCCCACCCATGATTATGTGAGGCGTGGTCTTACGAGATACCTTTATTTTAAAAGGGATTTAAAATACTAAAAAATCCAGTTGATTATGTTTCTCACGCTGGTTTATCAGATTGATCCGGGCCTTATTTTCTTGCTTGGTTTATCCCGAGCATAGTTTCTAGATGTAGCTAGACACTTTGGAGCTTCAGGAGACGAGATGGATTCTCCAAGATGTATTGTCGTATTTCATCTTCCGCCGTTTGTACTTGTCTGTATTTATCAGCAATTGTAAGGACATGTTGTTATAGCTGTCTAGGCTGATGGTAGGTTATTTTTACTCTTATGATAGTATGTATATTAAAGTTCAGTTTATTTTGTAAAGATCATTGGTATATTATATATTACTCATCACGTTGTAAGATTATGTTCTACCTTTTCTTTCTTTCACCCCAACAATCTGTCTTTTCAACACTTGGATGCTCGGCACATGAATACCATCGATGTATTAGTGTCAACTTCTGAGGATCAAAAAGGCGGGTCATCACATGTTGAAATAGAGTTGAAGATTAAGCATTAGTAACACCTTGGAATGAGTTTGAGCATAAATATGAGAGTGCATATTTGTTACTGCTATACAATTGTTTTAAATTATGTTGATTGTTCTATTGAGTGGTTTATGGATTTTGGTCAATATGAGTAGCTAACGTTATTGATAGGGATCTCTAAACACTTGAATAAGGCCAACTGACATGGTATTGCTCTAAAATTGGTTAATGAAATAATTTCACCTAGGACTATATTTTATATATAAAGGAGAAATTTTCAAAATTTTAATAAAGTTATTTTGATGTGTTTGTTTGTTAGGGAATGTTAATGTTCAATTATTATCATTTAGGATTTTATTAGTCATGCTCGTTCAATTTTGAGCATTGATTTGATTTACCTATAATTTTCCATTATAAAACAAGGGTTGGCTAGATAGAAATCAAGGGAACATTTAAAGAACATCTTGTGAATTATGTTTCATAATAAGGCATTCAGTGACAATAATTTAGAACTGGATTTCAATAAAAGATGTTCATTGAAAGAAAGTTAGAATAATTTGGAATTAAATGTTTAAGAAATGATTTTATAAAGATAATTTTATGAGATTGATTTATAGAAATATGTTTTATAAATAAAATTATTTTTAAGGATGCAAAATCCCTTGGTCTTTAAAAAAGGATTTCAAATGATTTTGAGAAAAGTAGTAATAGATTTATTGGAAAATATTTTAAAATATACATATTTTGAAAAGAATTTTTTTAAAGCAAGGGATAATTTTCTTTGGATTGGTTCGGGAAATGAGTCTCAATTTTTTTTTTTACGATCTGAATAATCTTCTAAGTGATAATTGGATGTTTGCTTAGGCGAACGTTGTAACACATTTAGTAAATTATTCTCTTTATCATTATACGATCAGAACAAGTTCAAATTGAAACAGAACCCAAAGCAAGTTGGCTAGTGATATTTTGCTAAAGCTATTTGTGTGGAAATATATATGGTATTATTTAAAAAAGCAAATTATGAAAATAAAAGAAGTATTTTTATGTTTATTCGTTCAAGTAACCCGAAAGTAATTAAAAATGGAAAAGAGATGTGTTCGGATGGTAAGCACTTCTCTGAACTATTACCCTTCTTGGTAAGAGAATGAATGATATTATTTGGTAGTACCTAGTTCCTTGGTATCATTTTAGGGTTACTTGGGCTATATGTACAATATAGTTAAAATATATAGTATTGTTCCAAAAAGGGTTTTGAAGTAAAATGGGGTGTTTGGATCTTAAGTTTACTTAATGGAAATATATTCAAAATAAGAAGATTGAATCAGATGGTGGTATATACCCTCAGGATGTAGTGGGGTATTATACAAATTGTGAACTTAAGTAGGATTTTATGAAAATATTTCCATAAATAGTCGTGGAAGTAAAATGTCTAATTTTTTGTGTTGGCTGGTTTCTTTCTTGATCGATTGAGATGAAATTTTGGAGCCAAAATTCTTTTAAGGGGGAGAATTTAATGACTCGGTATTTTACCGCTTTGATTTGTAAAATTAAATATTCAATTAAGGTTTTAATAATTAAATAATCCTATTTTAATTTATAATTAATGATAGAAAATTCAATTTTGAATTTTGTTTACATAAATAGGTAGTTCGATAGAAAACTGAAAATGTGACTGAAATCTGCTTTTTAGATTTTGGCTTTTTATCGAACGATAAGTTGTAAAAAGTTGTGATACCCTTGCATACACCTTAAACAACATTTAAATGTCTGAACATTTTATTTTGGAATGAAAAATGAATAAAACAATAACAAGAATTAATAAATATAAAAAATATTTTAAAATTTGAAAATGAAAAGAAGGATATGAAATAATGTTAAGATTGCTTAAGTGAACAATTGAATAAAAGTACTTGAACCACTCTATAACCCAACATATTTTCTTATGGGTGACATTTTGTTGGCTTGCGAAACAATGTGAGAGTTGAAACTTTGATTGAAGGGCATTTTGCGTTTTTATATATCTTGTATATAGTTTGATTTTATATATTTTTACTTCATCTTTTAGATGTGCACACACACAGATATATATATATATATATATATATATATATATATATATATGTATGCACTTCCTTTGCTTTATTTCATTTTCGCCTTCCTCCTTCTTAGCTTGGTTTTTCAGCTTTTATGATTCTTATAAATTTTGAAAAATCCCATCTTTTTATCCCAAAATAAAATGTTTCTACTTCACTCAAGTGGATTTAAAAAGTTAGATTTTGCAAGGTGACATGTTCAAATCTTGTTTAAATATTTTTGTGGAAGGATTGTTTTGAAAATTTATTTGTAGCTTGGACTATAATTTTCACTTGAATTTCATGTTTAAGTAAGTGTTTTAAAAATTATATTTTTGTTGATATTTTCTTTAGAATGAAATAATATGCTTACTGTATATACAAAAATATACATATAGACATCATTCCATCTCTTCTTCCTTTTCTGTTCTTTGTAAATGAAGTTCCTCTATCTTACCTTCAAAAATCAACATGTCTTTCCTCATTAGAACTAGCCAATGGTTTGAGCTGTAAATTTATAGGGTTTATAAATATTTAGGGGTTGTTTCATTAGGTAGTGTGTGAGATATTGGTCGAAAACAGTAGGTGGTCGAATGATGTCAATATTACATCAAGCGCAAATTGATGAATGGGTTATACAATCATGTACGTACTGGAAAATCATGTTTTATAAAACAAATTGTACAATTTTAGGACTTGGGGTTGTGTCGTAGAGGTGAGGTGATCGGTTTCCAATCATTTGGAAATTTTCGATGATCTAAGGGTTTTATGTCGAAGTGATTAGAGCTGGAGTAGCCTTGGGTGATGGCAGAGCTGTGGTGGTGATCGCGTCGACGATGGTGGTTTGAGGTGGTGGTTCGAGCTCTTGTTAGCATTTTAGGGTTTGTTTATTTGGGTATGAAATTCGATCATTGGCGGTGATATGGGTAGCTGAGTCGGCCGTGGCATTGGTCGAAAGTGCAGAGGGATGTAGTGGAGCTAATGGCATAGGCGCTGATGGCTGCAGATGGCTGAGGCGATGGTGGTTGGTTATTAAAAAAGGTTGGAATGTGACTTGGATTTGGGCTTGATTGGTCGATTTTCATTTGGAGGCGTTGGAGGGGACAGTGGTGGTGTGGTTGAATCGAGCGAGGCACGTGGTGCTTGTAGGTGGTGTCGGCACGACGGTCGAAGGTCGACTTCGGTGTATCGCTGTCACGCATGTGCACGATCGTGCATAGGTTGGGTTTGGTTTCCATACAGGCGTGTTTGGGTAATCCAATCTAGGCATTTGGTTTAGGGAAGAAAGGTTCGTGTTGATGAGTGTTTAGGTAGTGGGCTTTGGATCATTTTCAGATTGGGGAGAGTATATTTAAGTTAGTTGTTAAATTTATAAAGCCAAGTATGTTGAACTTTGAAAATTAACATTCCTTCATTTTATATCCGTTTAACCCGTAGTTTCTTGCACTAGACTCGTATCGACGAGTACAACACTTTAATAAAAATTGTTGATAACTTTAGTAAATTGTAATTTGAGGATATATTAATAGTGGTAGAAAGTAATTATGTTCTTAGGTAATTATATTTTAGTACTGACATTTCATGAGCCTAATAAAACATCATTATGCTATATTTAGATTTACTAGATAATTTTGAACATTCTGTTTAGCAGAATAGAACACCGTTATGCCACTTAAATTGAATAGATTAATGATGACATCTGTCTAGCAAAATAAATCCCAATTCTGCTATTATATTAATTCGGGCATTTATTCACATGCTAGTTAATTAATATGTGGATTAATTAACATTGGATATGTGATGAGTTAGCTAGTGATCGCTAATTATTGATTTTATTTACATAAATGCTTGCTTATGTAAATACCATAAATTGACTTGGAAATGGAATTTAATAAATGGTAGCTGGTTTAAGTACCATTGTGGTCGCTAAGCCTCTTTCCAAACTTGAAAAGCTATGGATCTAAATTAACTTCTATTTTATAACAATTTAAGGATAAGTGTTTATGTAATTATAAAAGATATTTAATTATATTAATAATGTTCTTTAAAGAATTTAATTATATTATTAATGTTGCTTAAAGATATTTGATTATTTTATTAATAATGTTTAAGTTAATTAAGTATTTTACTAATGAGGTAACAACCTAGCATTTCGAGCCATTCGCATCCGCACATGTTAGACTTGAATTGCTTAAAGCAACAGATTATTAATTTATATTTGGAAAAAATCAGCATATACAGTAAATAAATCAATCTTAGAATTACAAACACAGAGTATTACAACAATAAGCAGCTGAATAGATAAATAGTAGTTCATGAAGCTGCTATACAAAACAACAGAGTTTGAAACAAAATACAACAAAATCTCCAATACAAATGAATCTCTAATACATAAGCAACTGGAGAGTCTGAACAAAAATGATTGAAATAAAATGAAATAACATAAAGCTAGATAGATAGGTCTTCAAATAAAGATCCAATCTCCAAAGGTGAGTCTTAAATGCTGTGACACAGTCTGATCCCAGCATAAAGCAAAAGACAAAACACTCGAGTCAGGATTAACATTCTTATATAGTAAATTCAGCTTAAGTTAAATGTCAACTGAAATACAAGTAACTTAAAGGATAGTTGGGATTTCCATCCTCTAAGGATCCGTGGAACTATCTACTATGTAGTAATATACACTATTATAGTATGTCTATAGTAAAGTAAACTATTAATAGCATTAAGGCGTTATCCATATCCCCCTTAACATATTTTACATAATGCCATAGTCTATGCAGATACTGTAAACTCCACTCGCAAGTGGGCTATCAGGGACCACTCCATAGATACGATACAAAAAAACTTGTAGAACGCGCGATAGGGCATGTGACAAGGCACGCGAGGTAATGCCAGGGTAGATATACCGTTTGCGGATTCAGACTGGTGGTAACGCATAGTAGATACTACCGCCCACCTTGTGACACACTCCCAAATCAAAGGTGCACCCAATCAAATCACAAAACAATAGAATGGCATCGAAGAAGTGTGCCCGATTGGAGGAATGACCTCACTCGGCCTGACATGGCTTCTGTTTTAGCTACATCAAGCTGACTCATGGGAGTCGGGGCTACGTAAATACCTCATACAGAATCGTCACCAAACCATCCTAATTTTTTCTAGAATCTTCCCCAAGTACACAGTTGTTAAAGTGGTTTTCGGTATTGGCAGAGAGTATGACAATATTCAATCCCGGTGTCTTTAACAACCAAACGCTTATTTCACACCATGGTCATTTCGTTTCAAATAGTTCATACTTCATATGAAAATATCATATTCGTTTCAAAAATCATATCAATTCGATATTATTGTTCACTTTAACTAATATTCATTTCCAGAATCGTAACACTTTCAAAATCATAACACTTTTGAAATCATAACAGTTTGAAATCATAACACTTTTGAAATTATAACACTTTGGAAATCATAACACTTTCGACCTAAACAGTTTAGATATTGAAATTAGTATATATAATAAAAAATTATAAATTAAAATAGTTTACATATTAAAATAACGTATATATTAAAATAGTTTATATACTAAAATAATTTATATATTAAAAATACTTTATATAATAAACTAGTTTACTCAATTTTTGCAAATCGATTCAAATCATCTTAAATTTCATAAATTCAACTTGAATCAATTCCAGTTTAACCATTTCAATCTAAAGTTCAAAGATTCAAATTTGAATATTCAAACATTTACAATATATATATATATATATATATATATATATATCATTTATATTCCAGCATTTAATTTTACTTTTTATTCAGATTGGAAGATATTTACGTAACCAATTTAATAACAATTTATTTAAATCCTAATTTATATATTTGAATCAATATTAAGTATTCAATCTCAACTTTATTTAAAATTGAGAATATTCGTTTAATCACTTTGTATCAAATCAATTTATAAATCATATTTTTCAAAATCTCCAAATTAATAAGTTCAAATAAATTCTTATTTAAATTCAATTACTAATCAATTTAAATTCAAAATCAACATTAATTTATCTTCCCAACCTTTATTATTAAAGTTATAAAAATCTATTTTTAAAAATATTAATATAAATTTGAAGAATACTTAAACATATTATAAACCAATTAAGTTAAATCTTATTATTAAATGTGTTTTGTATTAAACCTTATTATATATATATATTTACTTATAAAATTATAAGAAAAAACATAAAAAATTATATTTTCAAAACTAACTTATAAATTTAAAATTTCCAAAACAGATAAATTTTAAAAATCTAAATTTTACACATATACTAAAATAAATTCTTTATATTATAATTTAAAATTCCATGTTTAAATAGAACCATATGTTTCCTTTTAAAAATTTGGAAATCATTTTCGAAATATAGACCAACGGTGTCCATATATAATTTTCTATCCTATAGTCAAGCGATACGGATATTTGTCATTTCAATCCATAATTTAAGTATCTACAGGTATATATATCATTTCAACCCGCAATCCCAAGTTCAAAATCAACGAAAATTGCTTGGGTTTATCATTTCAACCCATAACGATTTTCTTTTACGTTAGAATATCGTTCGGGTGCGTATCATCTCAGCCCATAGGGAATTCTAAATTAATAAGGATCTTGCAGAGCGAGAATAAATATGATAATAATATAACATATCAACAACAGGCATGTATCATCAGTAACAAATTTAATCATAATATAAATAACAAATTATGGTGTCAGATGTCATAGGTGAATAATTACAGATAATGGCATATCATACATAACAATTAAATAATTAATAGTTCAAATTCAACAGCATATTTCAGTCGTCATTTCAAGTGAATAAATTTTACTAGATATAAGAATGTTAATCGTGAGTGATTGCTCATCTTTCGAGGCAAGAGAGAGAGATGAAGACAAGCACACAGAATAAATCACGAATTCGAAAATCGACCAATCCAAATAATAAATCTCAAAGCGAAGTAGCTGAACACGGATTTGACGAACGAAACCGATAATAGGAATCGATAAGAACAAATCAAAATCAGCTTGACATAAGCTGAAACGAAATAGATATTATATTATTTCTTAAAACCAATATTCTATTTAAAGTAAAATAAAAATTTAAAATAAAACCTCCATATTATATATATATATATATCTTTCCTTTCATAGAAAAAAAGATAATTTACTTTATATATATAACTTACTTTATTATTATATATATAAACAATCAAAAATGCCACAATCCAAACTTGCTTTATTATAAACTTACCTTATTATTATATATACATACAAGCTTCAGAAAGAAAAGAAATATGAAAACAACACTCATATATGGAAACGAGTTATAGAAAGATACTAATTACTTACTTTATGTAGACTTATACTATATACGTACTAACTGTAAAGCAAAAATTTCCAAACTCGTACACACACACACATATATACACAAACTGTAAAAGAGATTTATAGAAAAAGTTTATAAGCGTATACATACTAATATATCTATGGAAATCTAAGTTACGTGAAAGTGTATATACTAACATATTATATAATTTATATAAACTACCATATTATAAACTAATATATTATCAACTAACATATTTATACTAACAGATTATAAACTTATATGTACTAACATATATATTATTTGTTTAAAAATCAATATCAATTTAAAACATAGATTTAAAATAAGTAAATATATGTATATACACTTCATTATAAACACATATACATTTATTCTTTAAAATCTGTATTATTATAATCATATAAATAAACAAGACAGCCAATACGCAAAGTAATTTTTGGAAACATATATATATAGATATACATACATACATACATACATACATACATACATATATATATAGCAAAGGTATATCAACATATAACATATTATATGCCCTTTTTCTTACCTCAAATATAAGAATAGACAACAGGCTTAAACTTATAATATACTAAAATGTAATATGATATAATGTAATAATATATATAATACACATATAATATAGTAAAATAAAAAAGAAGGCCGAACGCGGAGGCTAGCCTTAGGCCGGTTGACTAGAAGGGGCAGGTTTGACGATTGTCAGGAGGCGGAGGTGATGGGCTGGAGGGAAGGAAGCAATGGTAGGGTAGTGAGGGTCGTTGCATGCTGACACAAGGTAGGCGTGGTGCTCGGGTGCAGGGAGGTAGAGTGGAACTAGGCGGTAGGCGGAGATGGAAGTGGGACAGTGGCCGTGATGGGCTGATATTTGGGTTCGTGCTTGGTCGAGAGTCGAGGATGGGCAAACAAGGTCTAGCGGCGGAGAAAGGTCTTAAGAGGAGGTGGGTCTTTGGGCTCGCGTGGGAATCGTGAGCAGCGGTGGCTGTTATCATGGGTGGAGCATGGTCACAATAGGAAAAATAATGATAGCAAAATGGCTGTTTTTTTTTACCGTCGGAAAATTTGAATAGACCCAGGAATCGAAAGTTAAAACGGACACCGATGCATTGGACCATTACGCAGATTTCGTTGCGTACCGGACGTCGAAATGCATAAATAAATACATGTGGAGATCAGCACAACGAGACAAACAGAATGATACACAGATATCAACGATACGATCATCCTGTCAAAAGTCGATATTCGGTACCAACGTCGAAAATAAGATAGGACTATAGTAGTCCAAATTTAACGAAACGAATTATAACATCTCACTCAGAAAATGATCTTCATTTTTATTATATAAAATATTCAGATTTTGAATTTTTTTATTTTCATCAAATTAACTGATTTTAAATTGAAATTGAAAATTACATAATAGAACTAGCATTCTTATTTACCAATAAAACTCTACCGTTTGCTATGTTTAAATAGACGCATTCCAAATATCACATTTTTATTACCCAATTCAATTGTTTAAATTTTCACAAAAGTTCAATTAATTACATTATTTAAACCGTTAATATTTACGGGTCGTTACTCTCTCCCCAACTCAAAACTTTTCATCCCCGAAAAGGAACGAGGTAGGAGATTAGAAACAACCAGAAAGAAAATATAAATTGAAATACAAAATACAACAATTAATTTAAAACCAGATAAATTTCATCAATTTTAAAATTAGTTTATATTCAATTAATTGATTCCAATTCATTTTATTTAATCAATCGAATTTTATTGTTTTCACATTTGATTGGTTTCATTTCCATATATTTTTATTCTATTGGTTTGCTTCCAATTTATTAACATTTATTACAATTTTTTTTGCAATAGATTAATTTTATTTAACTCATTTATTAAATCTATTTAATCAACCATAGTTAATTCCACCTCAGCATTCAACTTCAACTATTCTTAAGTTCATATTTATTTAGATAGCTTTTCCTTTTTATTATTCAATTTACTTCACTGGCATATCTTGTGGTATAGGTTAAGAGTGTAACATTTATTATAATCACCTAAAATTTTATGTACAAATTTCCTAACAAAATTCATTTTGGACATCTTATTTATTATTGTATATTATTCGATTACTTTCAAAACTCTTCCAGGTAAGTTTTATTAATGTCTTTGAACATAATTAAACACTATAAAAAATTTCTTTTATTGAAACATCTCTATTAAGCAAGATTTTAGTTTGAACAATTTTATTACTTTAAGTTTTTTTTTCTTGCATAACCTTCAATTTAATATTCACCTTGACATTTTAACTTTTTAAAATACTTTAGGTAAGTTATATATTTGAATGCAATTGATTATTGTACAAAAAAATTTATCCCATTTCAACCGTTTTAAGTTGCTTAAATTCTATTTCTCAATTTAGACTATTCAATTATTCAGAAATCTTGCTTTATTTTAATAATTGAAAACCATCACTTTACACAGAGTTTAAGGATTAATTTTCAGTTTCACTTTACACAATTTTGGAATAAATATATACATATATTTTATATAAATCAAATCATTTCAAGAAATTCAAATCAAATCTATTTTCCAAAACAAAAGTGTAGCAAAGCTACCAAGTGGTCTCTCCACTTTGAGACTCGAAAATGAAAGTCGACGATCCTGCAATCATCATCGAAATTATTTTCCAGTGACAAACAAAGAGAGTAAAGACTTAATTCCTTTAAAATTGTTCTTTTGAAATAATTTCCATTCGAAAATACTTTCAAATAATATACTCTTTCAAACTACAAAAATGAAATTTTGTAAAACATCGGAAACTGAATTCTTAAATCCTTAATTTAAATTTATTTCATTTCCAAATCAAATAAACTTTACTTATAAAATTTCAACATCTTAGAACTATAACAATAGAAAATGAGTTAGTAGTGTTGACAAAAATAATAAATAATAATCTAGTATTATCATTCCTAACAACCAATTTAATTAACTATCCAATTTCAGAAAATTTTACCTTTATATATATATATATATATAATATAACCATACATAAATTTATTCCATTTATAAATTTCGGAAATAATATTATGTCAGTTTGCTCTATTCAAGTGTTTTGGAATTCCTATCGACAGCGTTGGCCAGACGAATCGATCAGAACCCCAAATCAACCCAACAAATCAAACAACACAAGATAAACAATTTTATATTAATAACAAACACACTCCCTCACACGATGATTCAAGGATGGATTTCAAAACAAGGATAGAGATTCAAATCTAGTTGAACCTTAACCAAAGAGAATTCTAATTCGAAGATAGGCTCGAAAGGAAGATAAAATAATTATAGTACAAAAAGATTACTAAGCTCGACGCGGAAATTCAATTTCCTGCTTGAAGGAAAGAGAAGTGAAATCACCAAACATCAGGATAATCCTTGACTCTCGTGAAGTCAAGATGGCTAGGCCGAAAAGATAGAACTTTCAGCAAAATTCTAACGCGTTCGACATTCAAAATGAAGAAAATTAATCGAGCTGTCCACTAAAAGATGATTCGAGCTTTGCAAGAAATAATAGCATCTAAACCGAGGAAGCAGAAATCGTCGATGAATCGACGCCTATTGTAAAAGAGTTTTACCCCTTTACAAATCATACTAGGATAGGTGGGACCGCCAATGGGATTGGTCATGCCCACAAGGATGAAGCTGCCAATTGAGATGGCATGATGAGCTTAAATTATTACAAGGATCAATAGAAATGGAGCTATGGAATGCTCCAATATCAAAAGGGACACAACGGGATAAGACAAGAATAGACTTCGGAATAAAAGGGGGAGAGTTCCTAAAATCCACAAGAAATACTACGCAGAGAGAATCCTAATCAAGAAATTCAAGCTCGAACGAATATGATTTGATGATTAAACTTTACTCCATATGCTAAGTTTTGCCTAAACCAAAGCTCTGATACCACTTGTAATGACTTGGCATTTCGATCCATTCGCATCCACACATGTCAAACTTGAATTACTCAAAACAACATATTATTAATTTATATTTAGCAAAACTCAACATATACAGTAAATAATTCAATCAAAGAATCACAGACACAAATTATTACAACAATAAGTAGCGGAATAGATGAATAGTAGTTTATGAAGCTAGTATATAAAACAACAGAGTTTGAAACAAAATACAACAGAGTCTTAAATACAAATGAATCTCTAATACATAAGCAACTGACGAGTCTAAACATAAATGATTGAAATAAACTGAAATAACAGAAAGCTGAATAGATAGATGTTCAAACAAAGCTCCAATCTTTAAAGGTGAGTCTCAAATGCTGTGACACTCAGTCTGACCCGAGCATAAAGCAAAAGACAAAACACTCGAGTTAGGATTAACATTCTTATATATTAAATTCAACTCAAGTGAAATGTCAACTAAAATACAAGTAACTTAAAGGATAGTTGGGATTTCCATCCTCTAAGGATCCATGGAACTATCTACTATGTAGTAATATACGCTATTATAATATGTCTATAGTAAAGTAAACTATTAAAATAGCGTTAAGGCATTACCCATATTCCCCTTAACACATTTTATATAATGTCATAGTCTATATGGATACTGTAAACTCCACTCACAAGTGGGCTATCAGAAAGCACTCCATAGGTACGATACAAATTAAACTCGTAGAAGGCACGATAAGACATGTGACAAGGCACGCGAGGCAATGCCAGGGTAGATATACCGTTTACGGATCCGGACTGGTGGTAACGCATAGCAGCTACTACAACCCACCTCGTGACATACTCCTAAATCAAACGTGCGCCCAATCAAATCACAAAAGCAATAGAATGGTATCGAAAAAGTGTGTCCGATCAGAGGAATGACCTCACATGGCCCGGCATGGCTCATGTTTTAGCCACATCAAGCTGACTCACATGAGTCAGGGCTATGTAAATACCACATACAGAATCGTCACCAAACCATCCTACTTCATTCTGGAATCTCCCCCACGTACACAATTGTTAAAGTGGTTTTCGGTATTGGCAGAGAGCATGACAATATTCGATCCCAGTCTCTTTAACAACCAAATGCTTATTTCACACCGTAGTCATTTCTTTTCAAATAGTTCATACTTCATATCAAAATATCATATTCGTTTCAAAAACCATATCAATTCAATATCATTGTTCACTTAAAATAATATTCATTTCCATAATTGTAACACTTTCAAAATTATTACACTTTTGAAATCATAACACTTTTGAAATCATAACAGATTGGAATTGTAACGACCCGGAAATTTCAATCTCAAAAATTCCAGATAGTTAGTAAAGAAAGAAAAGAGATAGAAGAAGAAACAGAAAAGAAACACAGATTCTCACATTCGCAGCGGATCAAAGTATAATATCACATAAAATAATAGTATACAAAGGAAAAACTATATCAGACGATTACATTTTAATACATCAGAGTTATAATATTTACACAATCACTAGAAAGTAAAAATAACTTGTCCCAAATAAATAACAATATACATCACAGCGGAAAAACACTCCATACGTTCCTGCCATCCAGCTCACCTCCTGAGCTCCAGAACGTCCTTATCTGAAAATCTGTAATACTCGGTCTGACTCGAGCATTATATCAAAGTAACACTCGGGTCAGGCTGGAAACCAGCGTGAATAAACCCATCTAACAAGAAATACAAATACATAGAAATCATTTAAAACCCGGGTAACTCATACCTTACTACAAGTTCATAACTTGTAATAGTCAACACCTATTTTACACAAATCAAATTCTAAGCATTCTTACTTAGTTTCAAAGGTCCATTTTATTCTATCCTAGCCTATTGGTTTCACATATCAAATTTATAAAGAATTACTATATTCCAAATCGAAATGGTTTCGGGTATTTACTAATACCCGACCCCGGTCTCTTCGAATCCTATGATACCTTAACCTAAGTTATTCAAGTGAATGCAATTCAATTTTAAACATAAGATGCCAACTTTTACATAGTAATTCATCACCGATAGATTACCACATTATCACAGTTCAAACCAAACATATTATATCACAAATCATTTCGTATTAGAGATATCAACCAATTCAAGGCATTTATCATCATTCAATCATTCATAAATAAGATTGATCACTTCCCAATTAATTTAATTCATCTCTAATTAAATTAATAACTAACTTTAATCACTTAGATTACCTCTACTTAAAATCAATTAATTACAACCAATTAATTAATCATCCTTTAATTATCCATAATAACAATTAATCAATCCTAAATTACCATTTGATTAATCCTTAATTACCCTTGGTTAATCTTTATTTACCCTTTGATTAATCAATTAATTAATCTTTAATTATAGACTAATCATCCTTTAAGTATTAATTAATAAAATATAGTTATTAATTAATAAAACATAATTCCTTTCAGTAATTAACTATCCTTAATTACTTCATTAATTAAGCCAACTCCTTGATTAATTACATTAATTAATCCTTTAATTACACTGAGTAATTAACACTTAATTACTTCCACTAAGTAATCTTCCTTTAATTACTATTCATCAAGTAATTATCCCATTGGTTAACTAATTACATGGGTTAATTATATTGATTAATTAAACCTAATTAACTACCCTAAATCAATAATTAATCACAACTATTAATTATTCTTTTCCTAATAATTAATTTCTCTTTAATTATTAATTTATCAATAATTACTCTTTAATTACTTATTAATTAATCTTTAATTATTGATCAATAAATAAATTTAAATGATAATCATTTATTTTGATTAATCTTCTTAATTATTCCCACATCCTACCAAATAGTCTTGGAACCAAATAACTCAAAAGCTTTAAGTTTATTAAAATTTAAAACACTTAATCCTTTAATTAAACTGTTTAAATATCTGATTAATTAGGCTTTTAAACATCTTAAGGATTAACTTGATTAATATCTTAAAATGTTTTTTTTCCTCAACTTAAATTAACAAAACATTAAAACTCAATTTTATTACTTTTAAAAAAAACTTTTAACATCTAATATACAACCTGAGAACAACCCGAGTATTTCCTCAACTTTCCCGTGCTTCCCCCTTTTTTTACATAGTTTAAATTTTAAAACTGTTATACATAAAATACTTGCGCGTGCTCTCGAAACAACTCGAGTATAATCTCGAGTAAATCACGCATCTTTCTCGAGCTCGAACAACCTAGCATCATCAGATACACATATGGCACCTGTGCACGTGCACCAACCCATGGTAGCGCTTCGGCCACCCCTCTCACCTCCGGCAAGTCGCCGTTGATCAACCCGATCCACCCAGGTACCCAGATTCCCTCGAACTACCCAGAAATCAAATTTGATAGGACTGGTCATCATTGAGAAAAACCCAGTCACAAGAATTCCTTGCTCCACCCTCTTCCGACCACCGAAGGACCCACACTTTCGTCCAGACCTTCCCCTTTCTCACCACTTACTTTTCCCCCACCTCCGATAGTCCCCAGTTCATTTACGATGTCGCGAATTGCCCGACCTTGCCATGATCAATTATGCTCCTAAAACCCTACTTTAACGTTAACCCGCCTCCACGGCCTTCGATAAATATTCTAAGTATTTTTCCATCGATTGCCATTACACCCATCTTCATCGGCCAGAATTTCGATAATTAATTCCACGTCGTTCGTCGTGAATTGACGAAAAACCCAATTCCCGATCATCCATGATTCCTTCTTCATCCCTAACTTAAAAACTACAAATTTCCCACCAAAAATCGTCGAATTCGAAGACGAATTCAATCACATACTGGAAACAAAGAATTTAAGGAATAAATTTTCTGTTTTGGTTTATATATATATATATATATTACTGTAAGTTCATTCTTCCTAAAGTATTAAATAATCCATCTTGAATTTATTTTTAAAAATAATCTTTCATCATTACAAATAACTTCTCTTTAGCCATCATATCTCAGAAATGATTATGTGGATAGGTTTTAAATTTACAATGTTAATTGGGTCTGTTTTAATCAAACAGAGACATGCACAATCATTCACACGGGAAAATCAAATGAAACATCCGAAAAAATATTCGTTTCTTCCGTATTAGGCATATCTAAGCCATTTCCAACATTACTTGTTACTTGCACAAGCTTAACAGACAATTTAACCTATAAAAGTTGAGTGTTACTCACCTGTAAATTGTAAACAGAGAAGCTGGAAGAAAATCTTGAAATAGTTGAAATACCGAACTGTTTAGGGTTGATCCTTGTCTTGCTTAATATTTGATTTGGGTCTGTTATTTATGATCTGCTTACTTGATGTTTTGAATTTGTTTAAGCTGATCTTGAATTTTTGTTTTGATTTTTTTGGTTTTAATTATAGAAGAAAAAACTGATTGAGGAGAAAATATGTGAAGAGTTTTTATTCAAATTGTAAAACAGCCTCTTCTCGCAAATTATTTTATATATATTTATGTTTTAAGGAGAAAACAAGCATGCCACATGTTTATTTACAGGTTAACTCAAGTTACACTTGTTAATTCCATGAATTATAATGCTTACAAATGTTTAAAACTTTAATTTATATATTTCTTATACTTTATAGATTATGAACTATGTTTTTGTTAAAATACCTTATGTCTTTGAAATATATATATTTTTCCAATTTGAAAAATCATATAAAGAAGATCATTAAACAAATATTATTAAATTTCAATAACTAAAATAGGATATTTTCAAATAAATATCTATCCAAGTACTAAAAATCCAGTATTATTATAGTTTTGATTCTTTTTTATATATATATCCAGATATATAAATCAGAATTTTTATTTGTTTCATTTACAATTCTAATTCTGTTAATTACTAATTAACAGATGCCCAAAAATTCGGGTTATCACATTCCTCCCCCTTTTAAATCTTTTTGTCCTCGAAAAGGAACGAAACCAGAATTTATTTAATACTTAAAATCGGATAAATCACTTATTTTTTATCATTTTAAAACACTTTAAAAATCTATATATTATTTCCAAAGTAGTTTTATAAAAATATCATTTACAACTCGATGTTTCAACCAGTCCATCCTTGTTCTCATCGAAATTCGGTCATACGTTGATCAGGCGTAGGACTGAAAATCTATAAGTACTTAGCAGACCCATTTTCAACATTCAGTAAAAAATACTTGGAAAATAATCTTATTGAAAATATAGAAAACATTTTTTGAAAATAGAGGAAATATATTTGGTGAGAATGCTCTGGAAATCATCACCCCCATCTATGGTCACAGTTAACCCGATTGTTACGTTGCCTTCTCGGCAAAATCCATAGATAACTGTAGGCACTCCATGCCCCTTGATTACGCCATGGAACCCGCTACAGATTGCAGCTACAACTGGGGTTGCGTTGCTGTCACAGTAAAAACCCATATAACCGTAGGCCTCAACGCCCTCGAATTTCGCTGTCAAAAGAATGAAACTTCTCCACTCCCACATAGGTCGCAGTCTACCGATGTAAAATCAAACGTAGACTATTGGCTCTCAGCGGCACACACGACTTTTGCTATGTCACTATAGGTCGCAGTCTACCGATATAAAATCAAACGTAGACTGTTGGCTCTCAGCGGCACACACGACTTTTGCAATGGTCTGTAGTAGATCGCAGTGACATCGAGTTAAACTGTCGTCACAACATAACTAAAATGCCTCTGTAGGCATTAGCGCCCTCGACTTTCGCTACACACTGCTCATAATCCTCGGAAACTAGTTTTGTCCGGACTCCTCACATGATCAACTTTAGAACCCCCCTTAGGGTTCAAGGCAGTACTGACCCATGACACTCCTGAGAAGTTCATTTCAAGGGAGTGTCTTTTTCCCCAAAGCCATTTTCAAAACATTTTATACTATACACATAGTATCTTCCAAATCATACACTTAGTATGAATCTCATATAAATCTCCTTTCTTAAAATCGATTATTCCAAAATCGATAATTCACAAATTAGGCTTTTCCAAATCCAATGTTGATTTTACCCAAAAATCAAAAGCCTTTCCAAATCTAAAGGTTCCAAAAATCTTTCCAAAATAATCCTCATGAAATCCTTTATATATATACACATATATATATATATATATATATAATTTTGAAAAAAAATCTTTGGATCACTTCAAACATGTATAAATTTCCTTTTATACTTCAAATAATTTTCAAAAATCCTTTTCTTCCGGCAATAGATTCAACAAGGGACGATTTATCTTATATAAAACAAAGATACATAACTTTGTTTATTCCAAATCAAATATTCAAATTTGATTTCTCATTTCTTTTCTTCATCAAGTGAACCTTTAATCATAGAAATATCTGATTTCCATTTTACTTCATTGTATATTTCACAAAATATACTTTTCATTTCAAAAACCATTTCACATTCCTTATCCACGAATTCTCAATATCAATTTCATTCAAACCCGTACGATGTACACATATCATCCCTACGCTATGTCAATCTGATCGCTCACTCGATCACACAATTTTATTTTTGAACTAGTATCGTCCACCCGACTTCCTAGTGCGGACTCAGATCAAGTTCCTTGATCAGAAACCATCATTCTCCTTTCATAGCCATAACTATTATAGAGAATATCCATAACCAATCAACAATCCATATCCAGGTTCGCCGTCGAAAATCGAGTGAAAAATCCCAATTTGGATCGATATACTACCTCGAAATTCTGTGCTCGAATCTGGATCAAATCATTATGCGAATAGAATAATATACGTACATCCTACGTATTTATCTTCATTGATTATCAACTAAATCAATTTCTCCTTTCTATTCACATCCACTTTTGATTTCTATTTACTTATTCACATTTGCCTCAATTTCATTTCGATTATCACTTTAATCCTTATCTCAAATGGATATTCAATCATAAACAGTTTGAACTCTGTCCAACTTAAATTTAGAAAATAGCTTGAATTTTTTTAAAATAGATAAGTAGTTGAAAAAAATAATTATTAGTTGTGTGAAATAATTGTAAAATAGTTAAGTAATGATAAAATAGTTGGAAAATAGTTATAAAATAGTGAGATAATTACAAAATAGTTTAAAATAGTAATTAGTTATAAAACAGTTGAAAAACAGTAATTAGTTTATAAAACAGTTGTAAAATAGTTAAATGATTTCAAAAATAATTATAAAATAAGTACAAAATAGTTTGAAATTTAAAAAGAAAGGTTGTATATATAAATAGCTTGGAAAAATAGGTTTATATTAAAATAATTTATATTGAAAATAGTCCAGAGCCAAACTGTTCAATTCCAAACCTCCATTTTCAATCAAATCAATTTAAATTTCCACTTCCATTTAAATTGACTCAATTCCAATTTAAATAACTTCAATTTCCATTGAAATTGATCTAACCCCAATTCAAGTTGAATTAATCCTCAATTTCTTTCCTAAATTCAAATTAAATTCCATTTGAATTTACTTATTCAACTTTAATCACAATTTCATTTAATTCAAATAAATTTCAAATTGAACCAATTTCAATTCATATCAATTCCAGTTTGAATTAATCCCAATTCCCATTTGAACTTAATCGACTTCAATTTCATTTCAATTAATCCAATTCAAATTTTCCATTTGAATTTTTTAAACTTATCCATCTTCAATCACAATTCCAATTAATTCAAATCAAATTCAATTTGAACCGATTCAATTCAAATTCTATTTAAACCATCCCAAATTATATAAATTCGAGTTAAATTTTTAAATGTTGATTTAATCCTTTAAATCAAATCAACTTATATCTTTAAACCATTTAATTCTGAATCCAAATTCCATTTTTAACTTTTTTCAAAGTTCAAATAATAATTCAAATCTTTTTTAAACAACTAAATCTTTGAAATTCAATTAATCATCAAATTTCAATTTTGAAACCAATCCTTTGAAGTTTTATCTTAAACATTAAAATTGTAAGTCCAAAATGATTCCATTTTATCTTAATAATGGACATATTACCATACACCATTTCTTTATTCATTTAAACAAATCCAATTTCAACTTAAAGATTATTAATAACAATAGGATGGTATCATTCAAATTATTTTAAAACATCTATCCATTTCTAATTTTCAGATCTCAAACCCATTTTGAGATCACACAAACTTCGAATTCAAATTAACCATTTAAATTCCCAAGTTAAATCCCAATTTCATCTTGAAATTTCCAACTCAGGTTGCTTGTTAAATTATTTAACTTTCCTAAAGTTAAATTCTATTTACTTAATCCAGCCAACCTTACCCAATTTGAATTCCCATTTCCAATTTTAAACTTCACATTAATAATCTTCCCACTTATAAGTTCGAAAACCTATCACTTTGGCTGTCACATCTCATTCCAAATTTAAAACTCAACATTTAGAGTTTATTTCAAACCATCATTGATATTATGTGTATTCCTCATATATACATATTATTTTAAACCACATTTGGTTTTTAATTTAAAACAAATTTCTTTAAATTTCAAACAACTCTTGTTTGAAATAGGACCCTTCATTCAAATTCATTAAATAATATTATTTCTTTATCACTTTGAAACAATTCAAATGTTTCTAGACTTAGATTTAAAACTTCACAATTTGAAACCTACTTTAGTTTACATCCTTTCTAATTTACAAGTTATTCTCATCAAATGGTTACTTCCTTAAAATATTTTATTATTTATTGGAAAACAATCATCCCATTATTAAACACAATAACCATTCTATTTCCTGGTTTGAAACCAATTATAATTCATCTTATTTTGAAACTCTACCTCAACTTCAAGATTTTAATTTCAGTTTGAATCCATTTCAAACTTATCTTTATTCAATTTCAGTTTGGTTGTATTTCTATTTCCACTTAATTTAATTCCAATAATTTAACAACCAATTACTTTAATATTTATTAGAAAGAAATATTGTTTTATATCTCAAAATATTTTTTTATATAAAGTCGTCTAAAATCTTTATATAAGAAAATAACAAGTACACTCTCATATATATATATATATATATATATATATATATATATATATAGACACACACACACTCAACTCATTCTAGGGTACCATTGACCCTACCCTTAATGAGTAATCCAACCAGAGCCAAGGTTCTCGCTTAGCCTTCAGCTATAATACCAAATGTAATGACCCGGAAATTTCTATCTCGAAAATTCCAAATAGTTAGTAAAGAAAGAAAAGAGATAGAAGAAGAAATAGAAAAGAAACACAGATTCTCACATTCACGGCGGATCAAAATATAATATCACATAAAATAACAGTTTACAAAGGAAAAACTGTATCAGACGATTACATTTTAATACATCAGAGTTACAATGTTTACACAACCACTGGACAGTTAAAATAACTTGTCCCAAATAAATAACAATATATATCACAACGGAAAAACACACCATACATTCCTGCCATCCAGCTCGCCTCCTGAGCTCCTGAATGTCCTTACCTGAAAATCTATAATACTCGGTCTGACCCGACCATTACATCAAAGTAACACCTGGGTCAGGCTGGAAACCAGCGTGAGTAAACCCATCTAACAAGAAATACAAATACATAGAACTCATTTAAAACCCGGGTAACTCGTACCTTGCTATGAGTTCATAACTTGTAATAGTCAACACCTATTTTACACAAATCAAATTATAAGCATTCTTACTTAGTTTCAAAGGTCCATTTATTCTATCCCATCCTATTGGTTTCACATATCAAATTTATAAAGAATTACTGTATTCCAAATCGAAGTGGTTTCGGGTATTTACTAATACCCGACCCCGGTCTCTTCGAATCCCATGACACCTTAACCCAAGTTATTCAAGTGAATGGAATTCAATTTTAAACATAAGATGCTAATTTTTACATAGTAATTCATCACTGATAGATAACCACATTATCACAGTTCAAACCAAACATATTATATCACAAATCATTTCATATCAAAGATATCAACCAATTCAAGGCATTTATCAACATTCAATCATTCATAAACAAGATTGATCACTTCCCAATTAATTTAATTCATCTCTAATTAAATTAATAACTAGCTTTAATCACTTAGATTACCTTTACTTAAAATCAATTAATTACAACCAATTAATTAATCATCCTTTAATTATCCATAATTACCAATTAATCTATCCTAAATTACCATTTGATTAATCCTTAATTACCCTTGATTAATCTTTAATTACCCTTTGATTAATCAATTAATTAATCTTAATTATAGACTAATCATCCTTTAAGTATTAATTAATAAAACCTAGTTATCAATTAATAAAACATAATTCCTTTTAGTAATTAACTATCCTTAATTACTTCACTAATTAAACCAACTCCTTAATTAATTACATTAATTAATCCTTTTATTACACTGAGTAGTTAACACTTAATTACTTCCACTAAGTAATCTTCCTTTAATTACTATTCATCAAGTAATTATCCCATTGATTAATTAATTACATTGGTTAATTATATTGATTAATTAACCCAAAATAACTACCCTTAATTAATTAATTAACATAAATCAATAATTAATCACAACTATTAATTATTCTTTTGCTAATAATTAATTTCTCTTTAATTATTAATTTATCAATAATTAATCTTTAATTATTGATCAATAAATAAATTTAAATGATAATCATTTATTTAAATTAATCTTCTTAATTGTTTCTAAATCTTACCTAATAGTCTTGGAACCAAATAACTCAAAAGCTTTAAGTTTAATTAAAATTTAAAACACTTAATCCTTTAATTAAACTACTTAAATATTTGATTAATTAGGCTTTTAAACATCTTAAGGATTAACTTGATTAATATCTTAAAATGTTTTTTTTCTCAATTTAAATTAACAAAACATTAAAACTCAATTTTTTTACTTTTAAAAAAAATTAACATCTAATATACAACTTGATAACAACCTGAGTATTACCCATCGAAACCCGAGTATTTCCTCAACTTTGCCGTGCTTCCCTTTTTTTTACTTAGTTTAATTTTTAAAGCTGTTGTACTTAAAATACTTGCGCGTGCTCTTAAAACGACTAGAGTATAATCTCGAGTAAATCATGCTTCTTCCTCTAGCTCGAACAACCTAGCATCATCAGATATGCAAATGGCACTTGTGCACGTGCACCAACCCACGACAGTGCTTTGGCCACCCCTTCCACCTCCGGCAAGTCGCCGTTGATCACCCCGATCCACCCAGGTACCCAGATCCCTCGAACTACCCAGAAATCAAATTTGATTGGACCGGTCATCACTGGGAAAAACTCAGTCACAAGAATTCCTTGCTCCGCCCTCTTTCGACCACCGGAGGACCCACAATTTCGTCCAGACCTTCCCCTTTCTCACCACTTACTTTTCCCCCACCTCCGATAGTCCCCAATTCATTTACGACGTCGCGAATTGCCCGACCTTGCCATCGATCAATTAGGCTCCTAAAACCCTACTTTCACATCAACCCGCCTCCACGGCCTTCGATAAATATTTGAAGTATTTTTCCATCGATCTCCATTACACCCATCTTCATCAGCCAGAATTTCGATAATTAATTCCACACGTTCATCGTGAATTGACGAAAAACCCAATTCCCGGTCATCCACGATTCCTTCTTCATCCCTAAATTAAAAACTGCAAATTTCCCACTAAAAATCATCGAATTCGAAGACGAATTCAATCACATACTGGAAACAAAGAATTTAAGGAATAAATTTTCTGGCTTGGTTTATATATATATATATATATATATATATATATTACTGTATGTTCATTCTTCCAGTAAAGTATTAAATAATCCATCTTGAATTTATTTTTAAAAATAATCTTTCATCATTACAAACAACTTCTCTTTAGCAACCATATCTCAGAAATGATTATGTGGATAGGTTTTAAATTTTCAATGTTAATTGGGTCTGTTTTAATCAAACAGAGACATGCACAATCATTCACACAGGAAAATCAAACGAAACATCAGGAAAAATATTTATTTCTTCCATATTAGGAATATCTAAGCCATTTCCAACATTACTTGTTACTTGCACAAGCTTAACAGATGATTTAACCTATAAAAGTTGAGTGTTACCCACCTGTAAATTGTAAACAGAGAAGCTGGAAGAAAACCTTGACATAGTTGAAACACTGGACTGTTTAGATTGATCCTTGTCTTGCTTGATATTTGATCTGGATCCGATATTTATGATCTGCTTACTTGATGTTTTGAATTTGTTTAAGCTGATCATGAATTTTTGTTTTGATCTTTTTTTTTTGCTGGTTTTAGTAATAGAAGAAATTGATTGAGGAGAAAACATGTGAAGAGTTTTTATTCAAATTGTAAAACAGCCTCTTCTCATAAATTATTTTACATATATTTAAGTTTTAAGGAGAAAACAAGCATGCCACATGTTTATTTACATGTTAACTCAAGTTACACTTGTTAATTCCATGAATTATAATGCTTACAAATGTTTAAAACTTTAATTTATATATTTCTTATACTTTATATATTATGAACTATGTTTTTATTAAAATACCTTATGACTTTGTAATATATATTTTTTTCCAATTTGCAAAATCATATAAAGAAGATCATTAAACAAATATTATCAAATTTCAATAATTAAAATAGGATATTTTCAAATAAATATCTATCCAAGTATTAAAAATCCAGTATTATTATAGGTTTGATTCTTTTATATATATATATATCCAGATATATAAATCAGAATATTTATTTGTTCCATTTACAATTTTAATTTTGTTAATTACCAATTAACAGATGCCCAAAAATTCGGGTTATTACAAAAATCATAACACTTTTGAAATCATAACACTTTAGAAATCATAACACTTTTAATCTAAACAATTTAGATATTGAAATTAGTATATATAATAAATAGTTATTAATTAAAAAACTTTATATATTAAAATAATGTATATGTTAAAATAGTTTACATATTAAAATAGTTTATATATTAAAATAATTTATATATTAAAATAGTTTATATATTAAAAATACTTTATATAATAAAATAGTTTACTCTAATTTCGCAAATCGATTCAAATCATCTTAAATTCCATAAATTCAACTTGAATCAATTCTAGTTTAACCATTTCAATTTAAAGTTCAAAGATTCAAATTTGAATATTCAAACATTTACAATATATAAATTTCATTTATATTTCAGCATTTAACTTTAATTTTTATTCAAATTGGAAAATATTCACATAACCATTTTAATAAAAATTTATTTAAATCCTAATTTATATATTTGAATCAATAGTAAATATTCGATCTCAACTTTATTTAAAATTAAGAATATTCTTTTAATCACTTTGTCTCAAATCAAGTTATAAATCATATTTTTCAAAATCTCAAAATTAATAAGTTTAAATAAATTCTTATTTAAATTCATTATTAACCAATTTAAATTCTAAGTCAACATTAATTTATCTTCCCGACCATTATTATTGAAGTTATAAAAATCTATTTTTAGAAATATTAATATTAATTTAAATAGTACTTAAACATATTATAAACTAATTAAGTTAAATCTTATTATTAAATGTGTTTGTATTAAATCTTGTTATATATATATATATATATATTTATCAAATTATAAGAAAAATCATTTTAAAAATCTAAATTTTACATATATACTAAAATAAATTCTTTGTATTATAATTAAAAAAAATCAATGTTTAAATAAAACCATGTGTTTCCTTTCAAAACTTTGGAAATCATTTTCAAAATATAGAGCAACGGTGTCCATATATAATTTTCTAACCTATCGTCAAGTGATACGGATATTTATCATTTCAATCTACAATTTAAGTATCTACGGGTATATATATCATTTCAACCCGCAATCCCGAATTAAAAATCAATGAAAATCGCTTGGGTTTATCATTTCAACCCATAACGATTTTCCTTATTCTAGAATATCGTTCGAATGTGTATCATTTCAACCCATAGGGAATTTTAAATTAATAAGGAACTTACAGAGTGAAAAATAATATGATAATAATATAACGTATCAACAACAGGCATGTATCATCAGTAACAAATTTAGTTATAATATAAATAATAGATTGTGGTGTTAGATGTCATAGGTGAATAATTACAGATAATGACATATCATACATAATAATTAAACAATTAACAGTACAAATTTAACATCATATTTCAATCATCATTTCAAGTGAATTAAATTTACTAAATATAAGAATGTTAATCGTGAGTAATTGCTCACCTTTCGAGGCTAGAGAGAGAAGAGGATAGGCATATGGAATAAGTCACGAATTCGAAAATCGACCAATCCAAACAATAAATCTTAAAGCGAAGTAGCTGAACACGGATTTGACGGACGTAACTGATAATAGGAATCGATAAGAATAAATCAAAACCAGCTTGACATGAACTGAAACGAAATAGATATTATATTATTGCTTAAAACCAATATTCAATTTAAAGTAATTTTTTTAAATAAATCTCCTTGTTATATATATATATATATATATATATATATATACACATTTCCTTTCTTAGATAAGAAGATAATTTACTTTATATATATAACTTACTTTACTATTATTATATATATAAATAATCACAAATGCTGTGACGACCCGGATTTTCGCATTCGAAAATCGACATCCATACTTCACTCGTATTCGATGCCGCAGATTCAACCGTTCAAATCCGATTCGCCGAAGGTTATAACACATTAAGTACAACAACACAACGAAAGTGAAATGAATATATCATTAGTATACAATATTTGATAGAATATGATACAACCGATGCCCAACAATATCAGAGCAACACAACACAACACTACAACGGAATATGACAACACCAGCAGAAAGATACACCAATAGAAGCTTCCAAAAGATAATACCATACAACATCTTCAACTTCATAGCTCCAATGTCCAAATCCAAATAGCTCAACGCATAAGCTCAAAGACTTCCAAATCCAAAAGTTCAAACTCCTATCAAGCTGACTGTAGCAAACTAGGTGCATAACTCCAAAGACATCTAGATCCATATCTGAACTAGCTTCTGATTCTATTATTAACCTGACTCTAGGCTGCCCGTGTGGAAAATTATGCGCATTCAGAGTTTAGAAAGGGAACAATAAACTCTAGGTCGGTCATGGGACTGGTATAAGCAAACAAAACAGATTTTATCTTTAAATAAAATAAAAAGAAATCCGCAATGCTTTTTGGAAAATGAAACTACCATAAGGCCTCCCCGCGCAAACACAATGCAAGCGCACAATTGGAGGAAATTTCTCCTTATGATAGTCAAACATGCTTGATACATATTATTATTAGTGCATAGTGGAAAACATTTGCAAGTATAATATTAATCTTAGCCAGCATACGTACCATTATGGCATACTACAGCTACCATATCAAATGGCAGGTTCTATAACTAAAACCGCACAAGGCGCGTATTGATGATTGGGTTTCCAACAATGGCCAGGCTAAGGAACTTCATGGACCACATGGGTACGTCTCTGGAGGGACGCCCCGAGAACCTAACCGAATCTCTACCAACACAAGGCCGGGTTACCTCTGTAACTAGGTAACACCTACAAGTATGCCACCCTCGGTCCTTACCGACCTTTATCTGAGCGCTCGACACCAACAACCACAAAGCAATGTATTTGAACCACATAGGTTAAATATCTGCGCTCCATACCATGATACCATCCTTTTCCAAAAAGAACAGACATACCTTAAGGGCGTGACCCTTAATAACCTTGCCGCATCTTTCCTGTTTCGACCATTTTGGGTTGTGAGGTCCGACGAGGTCTCGTCCACAAAGCTACGCTTTTCACAAAAGCCATGCTTTGATCAACACATGATCACCAGCACTTCGTATGCCACATTACCAAATTGGGAATGTATCACTAGTAACCATCAACTACACAACCTCTGAGCTCGTACGTCTCGGAGAAGGGTGTTAAGCTAAGAGAATAATTTCTCCACCACCAAACAGAAATATATTTGATAGAAACTAGCTTTACATCTCAAAGTGTAATGTCAGACATACATCCATACAAGTTTGTTCGGAGTTCGAACAGAACTGAAGGCACTTCAAAAGAAGCCATTGCAAATCCGGATAATCCCTGATCACGTTCGGACTCCCTATTACAAAGGGTGATCAAATCTCTATACCGGGGACTGGTCGGTGCAGAGACATTCGACAGGTAATCCTTTCGCTTTCAAAAATATCCGGTCTTCATCACTGGTCTTCAAATGCTACCCATATCATTGTATCATTATTCGAAATGGGTTTTATGACACAAATTCCTCCCCCGGCTAAACCGATTAATGAGCGCTCAATTTTAAAAACATATGGATATTGGGATCTTAGTTAAGTCACAACTTATTATCCAAAACCTTTCTTTCAAATGGTTTAACAAATTTCCACTTTTAACCTTTTTAAACAAAAAGATTCACTTTTTAAGGTCACTTTTAATTTGGAACAAAGTTAACCATCTTTCACAAAGATTTATTTACAGCTTTCAAAGCTATTTCAATTCTAAATCTTTTATACAGAAGATACACCTTTAAGATCCTCTTCAATTTGAAAACAAAGTTCACCAATCTTTAACAAAGATTCGTCCATAGCTTTCAAAACAATTTTCATTTCACACTTGAAATTTTTTCAACACAAATTGGAAATTCTTTCTTTATATGAAAGCTATTACAATTTGAAAAACAAGGGTTTTCGTTTCGGGAAAATCCAATTACATTTGCTCAAGTTAAAGCCTTTCAAGTATAAACTTGGGTTAAATTCAAATTCCCAAAATAATACTTTTAAAATGGTTTAAAACCCGTATAAATACATTATATAACTTATATACCCTTTTTAAACCATAATTTCCAAATAAGCATACATATATATATATACAACTTCAAAATCTTGGATTCAAATTCATATCAAACTATTTAAATTTCAAAACTTCATCAAGTTATTCAAAATAACTTTTACCTTTAAAACTCCTTTTCGAAAGCTTTTCATATTTAACCCAATTCCATTTAACCATTTGAATTCAAAATTCATCTTTAAACCATTTCATTATTTTGGATAAAATAATACTAAATTCAAATATCCGTGACTTAACCGAATCCTCATGAAGTTCATATTTGTGTGTGTATAGTGTGGTCCAGGGGTTTTACACAATAGTGCAACATCATCAATTATCATAGATTCAAGCACAGCAATATCGATAAGCCGTATAATCCTATAATGCTTATCTTCATCCACAAATTCATAGATAAATAATATAAATTCATCATAGATAAATAAATTACGTTCATCAAAGCTCAAATTAAAATAATTCATATTACAAAGCATTACACATCAGGGATATCAAACAATTCAAAGCACTCCATACAATCCAAACATCCTTAAGTAAGATCAATTCATTATCTGATTATAATTTACTTAAACCTGATAAATTACTTAAGAATGGATTATTTTCCTGGTTAATTAACATCAATTAATTACAAGCCATTTTCATTAATTAACCTTTAATGATTTATTAATTAGCTTTAATTAATAAATTAATTAATCCTTTTAATTATAAATTAATCAACCTTAATTAATAAATCAATTAACCTTTGATTATTAAATAATTAACCTTTAATTATTTAATTATCTTTAATTAATTATCCTTAATTAATTATAATAAGTGATTATCCCTAATCAATTTCATTAATTAATTAACCTTTAATTAATTAATTATCCTCAAATTAATTACCCTGATTAATTAATCACATTAATTAATTAATTATTGTTTAATCACTTGATTTATCAACACGTGATCATTAATTAATTATCCTTAATTATTTTTATTAAGTAATTATCTTTAAGTAATTAATTACCCTTAATTAATTACCTTTAATTAATTAATTAACCTTTAATCATTTAATTATCCTTTAATTAATCCTATTGAGTAATTACTCTTTAATCACTTTATTAATTTAATTAATCTTTATTCATCAAAACCTTAATTAAATTTAAGATAAACAATTTATCTTATTAGTTACTTAATTATCACTAACATATGAATTTAAAACATTCTATTCTTTTAATGAACACTTAATTACATTTATGAATTAAGTTTAAATAACTTAAAAATTTAACTTAACAAATTCAAGTTAAACAAATCATATAACTTTTTAAATAAAATGTTAAAGAAAACATTTATTATATAAAAAAGAAATTTATTTAAGAAAAAGGTTTAAACTAGATTTATTTTAAAATTTAAAAACTTGCTTTTATTAAAACTTTAAAAACTGTTTAAATCTTGACTTTGGGATCATCCCGTCCCCTAATCGAGTCATGCCGGAGTATTATCTAAAACTTGGTTTTAATTTCAAAGTTTAAAATCTTCTAACAAGGCTCAACACTCACAAACATCCACCCAAGCTCCAACTCGAGTTTACTTCGTGCTTCATTACTTCGAGGAAATCCTTCGCTTCCCCGTGAACATCCCCGAGCATCTTCATCTTCTTTCCAAATTTGATCAATAGATACATCACGTGCACGTGCATGATCGCCAAAACCATTACCGATCAATGTCACGGGTGGCCAACCACAGATCATCGTTGACCTCCTTTATCAATTCCGACCACCCAGACCTTGATTCGAGCTCGAAATCGAAATCGAGCTCGAGCACCTCCAACCTGGAACGAATCTAGTCGTCAAAAGCCACTTCGTCACGACGACTCTGACCTCCGGTCGCCCTGCCTTCAAGTCCAAACCCTTATCACTCACCCACGAAGCTTTTCCTCTAGGTGCGATCGACCTCGATGCACCACAGTCGACGAACTCACCATGTCTTCTTCATTGAACAAAATTGTGATGAAAACCCTAGTTCATCATTATCTGGTCACCACAATCATCAGGAAAATTGCTAAGTATTTTTTCTGTGTTGGCCACCATCCAAGTCTCCTTCCATCTTAGTCTCGATGATCATAGCTTTGCCGATCATCGTGGATCAACGAAAAAATGAAATTCGTTCATCTCGAATTTTCTCAATGATTATAGACTTAAAAATCATGAAATGATTTTCAAAAATCATAATTTTCCAACATGAATTAATTGCTACAATCTAAACTTGATATAGAGATGATTAATTTTCTAACCCATTTTAGCTTATCACTGTAATCCATATATTTTAAAATGATTACTAAATAAAATTTCCTGAAACCATTTTAAAAAAAATCATTTTACCTACATACACACATTTTTCATTTAGAGTTTCTGACCTAAAAAGTTGTAAGGAAAGAGACTTTGAAAATTTTATTATATATATACAGGTTTGAAACCTGCAGCATATAAACAGAGGCATGTTTTTGCCTGAATACAGACATACACATCAAGTCTACCTATGTGTATATATATACAAACAAATTTCTATTCATCCTACTATTTCCACAACTGTAACAGCCCGCAAATCCGTACCCCTTGAGCCAACACTATTCTACAACAATCAACTCAAGTTGCACATAAATACGAACCATTTGGGTTAAAGAAGAAGAGGTAGAAGAAGAGAAAACAAAATCAACATCAGAATCTAACCATCGCAGCGGAATAAAATATAATAGGGAATAAATAATCTTTACTCAAAATCAAATATATCAGTTTACATATATTACATCATCAGAGTACATCAGTCACAGCTCACATCAATAACATACAATGGGTACACAACAACTCAACACAGCGGAAATATATATATATACAAGTACTAGAATACGTATCGTCAACCAGCTCGTCTTCTGAGCTCCACAGCATCATATCCTGTATTCTATAATACTCGGTCTGACCCGAGCATTACAGTTAAATAATACCCGAGTCAGTCTGGAATACCAGCGTGAGAAAATCACACCCAATTGATTATTAAAGTTTCAAAAATCCTTTGAAAACAAAAGCATCTCGTAAGACCACGCCACAAATAAACATGTCGGGTTTTTACCTTACGATAGCTAAAACAATTTTTATAGAAATCCTCTGATATTATAATAGGGTCTATATACAAATACTTATAAAATAGCCGAAATTGTTACATCTATTAAATTCCAGCTACTAGCCACAGAGTGGGTAATACAAACAAAACTCGTACAAGGCTCGTAGGGAGAATGGATTTCCAACAATGACTAGGCACTGGGGTACCACCTGTCACAGTACGGGGCCTAGATCACCGTACCGAGGTTTACTCCCTTCATCCCCTGCAACACAAGGCCGGAACCATTCCTTACTGAACAGACCCGAACAAGATAAACCCTGTGGTTGGCGCGACCAACCACCCACTAAGCCGAAATATATAAGGGACATCTAGACAGGGGAAATATCTTGTCCTGCTTGGGTATGACCCACCTAACCTTGCTGCATATCCCCTGATTTTCAGTCATTCCCGGTTGATGAGGCTTGAGGCTAAGCGTTACCTTTTAGAACGTTTCACTTAGAATGCCCATCGTCCGCCTGACGATGTTTCGCAAGCATTCATTCATACAAGTCCGTCCCGGGTTCGAACGGAACCGAAGGCACTACTCCTACTACATCCATTTTGGAAATATCCTCAGGATTAGTAGCGACTAGCCCTTGCACTTCACTGCTCCATCTTCGACTCCGAACACGTTTTTCGCACGAAACGTACAAACCGGATCGAAGTGGTTTTCGAGAAATAAATCTCAATCTCGGTCTCTTCGAAACGATCAGCGCATTTGTCCAATATTGATAGTCGGTGATTTAACTATCAATTTATATTCACAAACATCCATCAAACAATAAATAATTTCCCAAATTATTTATTTATCTCAAAACACCTTCACAAGATATATTTTTATTTTCAACCCTTTGAAAACAGTTTTCAAAACCATCTTTCTTTCAGAATAAACTTCCCCAAATATTTATTTCTCTTCTCTGAAATTACCAAGCACAAAACTAGATTTTTAAAATAATTTAAAAACACTTTACTTTGAAAATATACTTTTAAACATTTAAGTTAAATTACTTCAATATTTTGTAAAAATACATACTATATAAGTATTTGAAAATAAAGTTACTTAATAGAATATAAAACTAGATTTTCACCTTTGAAAACAAAATACTAGGACACTTTTTAAGTAATTACTACTATAATAGGTTTGAAAGAAATACTTACTTTTGAATTGAAATAGTAGAAATAATAAATTTCTAAAACTTGCTTTTTACAACAATTTTAAAGCCTTTAAATTTATTTAAGAATTTACTTTAAAAATGTACTTGGTTATCCAGAGAAAAATCCCAACTTCAATCACTGAAATCAATTTCCCAAATTGATTTCCAATTTATTCCCTTTAAATTCAGAATCTATTAATTTTAGATCTCATTTCTTGATTTTCAATTTTTTTTAGATTTCTCAATTACTTTTTTATTTTAAATTTTAAAGTAATTCTTTATTTCTTTAATTGATATGACTTAAGTTTACAATTCATCAATTTCATTTTATTTCAAAATTCCATTTCTCTTCGTACTCGAAGTTATTTATTATTATTTTCATATTACTTTTATTTCTTTCCAATTCATTCTTAGTTTATTCAAACTTTCTATAATTATTTCGCTTACAAATTTACTTCTTTTTAATTTCTTTCAGCAATCCAATTCATATAATTTGGTAATTCATTATACCCAAATATCCAATCAACCATAACATTCAATATACCAATATAACTCATCATAAGATATCAAATGATCACAACAGAGAATATAGAATAATTTAAATAAATGTGAGGGATCCAGTTGGATCCCTCCAACCTGTTTCCCTGCACCCACAAATGTTAGCACAATAAATATGCCAATTCTAAAATATCATACTAAATCACATCACTCAATTCATCCATCCAAACAATTATTTAAATTCAAACATTTAAATTTAAATTAACCGAGTGAGATTAACTCACCTTTGCTTTGTTTTGTAATCCACTTCCATATTGCCTTGGATTTCCAGGTGTTTGACCTTAAATAAACAATTTATATAATTTATTAATATTTAAATTAATCTAACAATTAATTTCTGATTTACAGTTTAGTTTAATTTAATTAACTAGTGGTTTTATTTTATTTTAAAGTTCTCGTTATAACAAATTTCCTTAAATAAATTTATTTTTAGTAACTACAATCAATTAATCTGTTTATTTAACAAGTTAATTATTTATAATACATTTTTAAAACCAGCTAGTAAATTAAAATGTGCACATACAGGTTTATTTCTATTTACCCCTTTTTGTTCAAACCTTATAAAAATTATTTTCCTGTTTCAGTAAATATCAGCAATAATTTACTTCACTGTATAAACATATATTTACAAATATATCGAGGATAAATTTTTTTTTCCTTTACAACAGCAGTATATCTATATCACTGTTTTATAAACCTATTGTTATATTATTATTCTCCTTTGTAAATAACAAAACAGTAGTTTTGTTTATAGTAAACCCTTCTTCTTCTTTTTTTTTATGCATATATATATATATATGTATGTATGTATGTATGTATGTATGTATGTATGTAAATCTGTAAAACAGAATTTCTTTTCTGTGAAATGTTTACCCTTTATTTTAATTTTATTGATTCAAACATCTAATCCTATAGAGTACAAGTATCATAACTAAGCAAAAATTATCCAAGAACAACAGATTACCAGAAATCGACTCGATCGCAGCTTCACTTGGCAACGAACACGACATCATTGATGTCGATAACTCCCCATAGTCGCACTCCCCTACCGTTTGCTTCTGATGCAAACCCCAATCGCAACCTATCGACACCCTTCCTCCAACCTCTGCTCGTCCACGCTCCCCATCGAAACTAGTCGCGCGCGAACGAGTACCCAAGCTCCTCCGATAGCCTGATTTGAACAACCCTAATGGCGACGAAATCTCCCCATAAGATAAATCGATCTTGAGCAAGACTACTCCCTCTCGATCTGAAGAGAAAGGCCGCGACTTTCGATTCGAAAATCGATCTCGTTACCCCCTCTTTTTTTTTGTTTCTTCTGCGAATCAAAGAAATGGGACAAAAGGGAAGAGTTCCGTTTGATTTGGTTGTGAAAGAGGGTGGAGCGAAGTAAAATAGGGGAACTAGTTTTCGAAAGTTCGGCCATTTCTTTGTTTTTTTTTGACTGGAAGTTGGATTAAAAGGGACGAAGGAGAAACAGGCAAGTTTTAGTAGGAACAAGAAGCGTACCATAGAAGATAAGGATGGAACGAATTAAAAATGGAAAGGAGTGGCGTATAAGAGAAGACTTCTATTTAAATTAAATTAAATTTCATTGGATTAATATCAATTAGATTTTCAGCGCGTTTATATACCGTACACTCACACACTAACTTCGATCAATACGAAATTTGAAATCCGATAATAATTTAATATTACGGACCCAATGGAACTGGTTTAGTCGAATTCCGAGACTGTGCCTCGGAAGGCTATTTTAAATTCAATTTAAACGATATATTTATAAAACTGAACAAACCACTGTTAATTTCAATTTTACAATTTCTATTATCCTCAGTGTTATCAAAACAAATTTTATAAGCCTTCAAATTATTTCTAATAGGCTTAAAATCTTAGATTTCATATTTTATTCAATTTCAAACTATTTAATTCAATAATTTAATTATCAAATAAATCATGATATTCGTAATTCAAATTAAAATTACTCTATTGAATATTCAAAAACAATTGAATATTCCGATTTAAAAGACTTAAAAATTTCGGGTCTTCACAACAATAAAACTTCCAATATTCATCAAGATAGATAATAGAAGGTTTGTAATGGAAATTTGCTCACCTGACATGAAAGCAGAGAACAGGTAGCTTGAAACTGGAAATATTTTGATCTAAATTTTGATTGTGTACTCTAAAATTTGATCTGATGTTTTTGAGTTGAATCCCTGGTTCAATTTTGTTAGCTCGGGTTGATTGTTTTCTGTTAAATTTATATCTGATACTAGGTGTTTGAATTTCTCTAGGCTCGTATTTTGCTGCTTGTTTGATTTTTGTTCTGATATTCATTTCTAGGTTTTGATTTTGTTCTGGTTTGAGATGATTTTTGTTTTACTGGTTTTGATTTTAGTTTTGAAATCGGAGTTGAAAGAATATCTCTTTGAACTGAAATAAGAATAGCTTGGTTTATTTTCTTTTGATATTTTTTTTTTAAATTTTTATAAAACCATTTTACCTTTTGTATCTTGTATTTACACTTTTTAATCTCATGATCTATTTTCTTTTCACTTGTTAAAATATAAACATTTTATGTTTTAAACCCTTATGTTAAATAATTTATGAATTATGGTTTAAACCCTCGCTTTATTTCAATTTACATAGGTACTAACTATATTTTATTCATATATTTTCTATATTTATACTTATATAACTTTTAAAAGAGAATGATTTTAAAAAAAAATTATACATTAATAAATATTCATATACATTAGTTCCTTGGAAATATAAATTAATAAATCCAATTTCTAAAATATTTATTCTTGAATTCCGAAAATCAAATTACAAATTATAATTTATTTATATAAACACAAAACAAACACATATCTTTATTAAATTTGGAAAATTCAAATTAATCCACCATTAAATTCACAAATTAATTCTAAAAATTAAATTAATTACCAATTTAAATTTGATTTAAAACTGAGATCGTTACAGATTCCCCTCTTAAGAAAATTTCATTCTCGAAGTTTGCTAGATAGGAAGACAACAAAGAATAGATGGACACACAGAGATAGAGAAACAGTTTTCCAAATCAAATTGAATATCCATTCTACATTTGGCTTACCAAATCAGAATATCATCAATAATTATGAGAACGAACTCATTCAATACTACACAAGATACTCGGGTCACCAGATCTACGAAATGCGCAAGGATATTGGTTAGTCCGAAATGATAACTAACCATTCGTAGAATATATCGGGAACCCAAAGAATAGACAAACGAATACTTAGCTCAGCTCAGAATATCCCAAAATATACACTAGCTTGTCCCTTTTCGGACTTGGATCCCCACAAGAAATTACAACAAAATTTCAAATTTGTTTTGACCGAAATCGTTCTATCGATACAATCCAATTTAACTTTATATTTGTTAATCAACTTGTTTCAAATAATATTTCAAATTCATTAAAACTAAAACGAAAAGATTGATTAGAAACTAATGATTGAAATAAGAACTTATCTACATGGTTCGTAGGGGTCACCATCACCACATCAAAGCTTCTTCCTGCAGCTGCCATGAAGCAATCAAAGAATTGATATCGAATGATGATCAAAAGATACTGAAAGGAAAATATGTTCCTTTTTGTTACAGAGTATCGACCATTTGTAGTGGTACCCCCCTGTCCCCTACCCCGTTCTCTTTTTGCACTCATACGCACTATCAGTGAATAGTAAGAGAATTTACTGAGGCATACAGAGGACTATGTTAGGGATACTCATTCTAGGGTATACTTCACCCTATCTCTAATGAGCTACCTAATGTGTTGTACTCCAAAAGCTAAATTTCAACCTTTAGCTCTGATACCAAATGTGACGACCCGGATTTCCGCGTTCGAAAATTGACATCCACACTTCACTAGTATTCGAATGTCATAGATTCAACCATTCAAATCCGATTCGTCGAAGATTATAACACATTAAGTACAACAACACAGTGGAATAGAAATGAATATATCACTAGTATACAATATTTGATACAATATGATACAACCGATGCCCAATAATATTAGAGCAACACAACACTACAACGGAATATGACAACACCAGCAGAAAGATACATCAACAGAAGCTTCCAAAAGATAACACCATACAGCATCTTCAACTCTATAGCTCCAAATCCAAATTGCTCAACCCATAAGCTCAAAGACTTCCAAAGCCAAAAGCTCAAACTCCTATCAAGCTGATTGTAGCAAACTAGGTGCATAACTCCAAAGACATCTAGAACCATATCTGAACTAGCTTCTGATTCTACTAATAATCTGACTCTAAGCTGTCCGTGTGGAAATTTATGGGCGCCCAAAGTAACTCCAGATCAGTCGTGGGACTGGTATGAGCAAACAAAAATAGGTTTTATCTTTAAAAAGAAATAAAAAGAAATCCGCAATGCTTTTTTGGAAAATAAAACTACCATAAGGCCTCCCTGCACACACTCAATGCAAGCGCACAATCGGAGGAGATTTCTCCTTATGATAGTCAAACATGCTTGATACGCGAAAACCATTTGATAATATTTTTAGAGCATAGTGGAAAACATTTGCAGGTATAATATTAATCTTAGCCAACATACGTACCATTATAGTATGCCTTCTATAACTACCATATTAAATGGCAGGTTCTACAACTAAAACCGTACAAGGCGCGTATTGATGATTGGATTTCCAATAATGGTCAGGCTAAGGAACTTCCTAGGCCACATGGATACGCCTCTGAAGGGACTCCCCAAGAACCTAACCGGATCTCTACCAACATAAGGTCGGGCTACCTCTGTAACTAGGTAACACCTACAAGTATGCCACCCCCGGTCGTTACCGACCTTTATCCGAGCGGTCGACACCAACAACAATAAAACAATGTATTTGCAGTAAACACATAGGTTAAATATCTGGGCTTCATACCATGATACCACCCTTATCCAAAAGGAACGAACATACCTTAAGGGCACGACCCTTAATAACCATGCCGCATCTTTCCTGTTTCGACCATTCCAGGTTGTGAGGTCCGACGAGGTCTCATCCACAAAGCTACGTTTTTCACAAAAGCCATGCTTTGATCAACACATGATCAACAACACTTCGTATACCACATTACCAAATTGGGAATGTATCACTAGTAACCATCAACTACGTAACCTCTGAGCTCATACGTCTCAGAGAAGGGTGTTAAGCTAAGAGAATAAATTCTCCGCCACCAAATAGAAATGTATTTGATAGAAACCAGTTTTACATCTCAAAGTGTAACGTCAGACATACATCCATACAAGTCTGTTCCGGGTTCGAACAGAACCGAAGGCACTTCAAAAGAAGCCTTTGCAAATTCGGATAATCCCTAATCACGTCCGGACTCCCCATCACAAAGGGTGATCAAATCTCTATACCGGGGACCAGTTGGTGCAGAGACATTCGATAGGCAATCCTTTCGCTTTCAAAAATATCCGATCTTCAAATGCAATCCATATCGTCGTATCATTATTCAGAATGGTTTTATGACACAAAGTCCTCCTCTAGCTAAATCGAATAACTCAATTTTAAAAACATATGATATTGGGATCTTAGTTAAGTCACAACTTATTATCCAAAACCTTTCTTTCAAATGGTTTAACAAATTTCCACTTTTAATCTTTTTAAAAAAAAGATTCACTTTTTAAGGTCACTTGTAATTTGAAACAAAGTTCACCATCTTTCACAAAGATTCATTCATAGCTTTCAAAACAATTTCACTTCCAAGTCTTTTATACAGAAGATACACCTTTAAGATACTCTTCAATTTGAAAATAAAATTCACCAATCTTTAACAAAGATTCATTCATAGCTTTCAAAAAAAAATTCATTTCAAACTTGAAATCTTTTCAACACAAATTGGAAATCCTTTCTTATATGAAAGATATTACTATTTGAAAAACAAGGGTTTTCATTTCAAGAATATCCAGTTACATTTGCTCAAGTTAAAGCCTTTCAAGTATAAACTTGGGTTAAATTAAAATTCCTAAAATAATAATTTTAAAATGGTTTAAAACCCATATAAATACATTATATAACTTATATACCCTTTTTAAACCATAATTTCCAAATAAACATACATATATATGTATACAACTTCAAAATCTTGGATTCAAATTCAAATCAAACTATTTAAATTTCAAAACTTTATCAAGTTATTCAAAATAACTTTTATCTTTAAAAATCCTTTTCAAAAGCTTTCCATTTCCAAACCATTTGAATTCAAAATTCATCTTTAAAACCATTTCATTATTTTGGATAAAATAATATTAAATTCAAATATCCGTGACTTAACTGAATCCTCGTGAAATCCATATTTATGTGTGTATAATGTGGTCCAGGGGTTTTACACAATAGTGCAACATCATCAATCATTACAGAGTCAAGCACAGCAATATTGATAAGTGGTATAATCCTATAACGCTTATCTTCATTCACAGATTCACAGATAAATAATATAAATTCATCACAGATAAATAAATTACATTCATCATAGCTCAAATTAAAATAATTCATGTTACAGAGCATCACACATCAGGGATATCAAACAATTCAAAGCATTCCATACAATCCAAACAACCTTAAGTAAGATCAATTCATTATCTGACTATAATTAACTTAAACCAGATAAATTACTTAAGAATAAATTACTTATCTTGGTTAATAAACATTAATTAATTACAAACCATTTTCATTAATTAACCTTTAATCGTTTATTAATTAGCCTTAATTAATAAATTAATTAATCCTTTTAATTATATAATAATCAACCTTAATCAATAAATCAATTAACCTTTTATTATTAAATAATTAATCTTTAATTATTTAATTATCTTTAATTAATTACAATAAGTGATTATCCCTAATCAATTTCATTAATTAATTAACCTTTAATTAATTAATTATCCTCAAATCAATTACCTTGATTAATTAATTAATTAATTATTGTTTAATCACTTGATTTATCAACCACTAATCATTAATTAATTATCCTTAATTACTTTTATTAAGTAATTATCTTTAAGTAATTAATTACCCTTAATTACATTTAATTAATTAACGTTTAATCATTTAATTTCCTTTAATTAATCCTATTGAGTAATTACTCTTTAATAACTTTATTAATTTAATTAATCTTTAATCATCAAAACCTTAATTAAATTTAAGATAAACCATTTATCTTATTAGTTACTTAATTATCACTAACTTATGAATTTAAACATTCTATTCTTTTAATTAACACTTAATTACAATTATGAATTAAGTTTAAATAAATCAAAATTTTAGCATAACAAATTCAAGTTAAACAAATCATATAACTTTTTAAATCAAATGTTAAAGAAAACATTTATTATATATAAATGAAATTTATTTAAGAAAAAGGTTTAAACTAGATTTATTTTAAAATTTAAAAACTTGCTTTTATTAAAACTTTTAAAAACTGTTTAAATCTTGCTTTGGGTTCATCCCGTCCCTAACCCGATTCATGCCCGAGTATTATCTAAAACTTGGTTTTAATTTTCAAAGTTTAAAAATCTGTTAACAAGGCTCAACACTCACGAATGTCCACCCAAGCTCCAGTTCGAGTTTACTTCACGCTTCATTACTTCGAGGAAATCCTTTGCTTCCCCGTTAACATCCTTGAGAATCTTCATCTTCTTTCCAAATTCGATCAACTGATACATCACTGACATCACGTGCACGTACATGATCGCCAGAACTGTTACCGATCAACGTCGCGACCACCCACAGATCATCGTTGACCTCCTTTATCAATTCCGACCACCCAGACCTTGATTCGAGCTAGAAATCGAAATCGATCTCGAGCACCTCCAACCTAGAACAAATCCAGTCTCCAAAAGCCACTTCGTCACGACGACTCCGACCTTCGGTCACCCCGCCTTTAAGTCCAAACCCTCACCACTCACCCTTTTCCTCTAGGTGCGATCGACCTTGATGCACCACAGTCGACGAAATCGCCATGTCTTCTTCATCGAACAAAATTGTGATGAAAACCCTAGTTCATCATTATCCGGTCACCACGTTCATCAGGTAAATCACTAAGTATTTTTCCTGTGTTCACCACCATCCAAGTCTCCTTCCATCTTAGTCTCGATGATCATAGCTTTGCCGATCATCTTGGATCAACAAAAAATGAAATTCGTTCATCTCGAATTTTCTCAATGATTATAGACTTAAAAATCATGAAATGATTTTCAAAAATCATAATTTCCAGCATGAATTAATTCCTATAATCCAAACTTGATATAGAGATGATTAATTTTCTAATCCATTTTAGCTTATCACTGTAATCTATATATTTTAAAATGATTACTAAATAAAATTTCTTGAAACCATTTTTTAAAAAATCATTTTACCTACATACATACATTTTTCAATTAGAGTTTCTAACCTAAAAAGGTTTAAGGAAAGAGAGTTTGAATTTTTTTTTATATACAGGTTTGAAACCTGCAGCATATAAACAGAGGCATGTTTTTGCCTCAGCACACACATACACATCAAGTCTACCTATGTATATATATATATCATACATACAACTTTTTCCACAATAAAACTTCCAATATTCATCAAGTTAGATTATAGATTTAGGTTAGTAATGGAAATTTGCTCACCTAACATGAAAGAAGAGAACAGCCAGCTTGAAACTGGAAATATTTTGATTTGGATTTTGGTTGTGTACTTTGAACTTTGATCTGATGTTTTTGAGTTGAATCCCTGGTTTAATTTTGTTAGCTCGGGTTGATTGTTTTCTGTTAAATTTGTATATGATACTAGATGTTTGAATTTCTCTAGGTTTATATTTTGTTGCTTGTTTGATTTTTGTTTTGATCTCCATTTCTAGGTTTTGATCTCCATTTCCAGGTTTGATTTTGTCCTGGTTTGAGATGATTTTTGTTTTATTGGTTTTGATTTCAGTTTTGATATCGGAGAATAGCTTGGTTTATTTTCTTTTGATATTTACGTTTTTTTTAAATTTTTATAAAACCATTTTGCCACTTGTATCTTGTATTAACACTTGTTAGTCTCATGATCTATTTTTCTTTACACTTGTTAAAATATAAACATTTTATGTTTTAAACCCTTGTGCTAAATAATTTATGAATTATGGTTTAAACCCTTGCTTTATTTTAATTTACATATGTACTAAATATATTTTATTCATATATTTTCTATATTTATACGTATATAACTTTTAAAAGAAAATGATTTTAAAACAAATTATACATTAATAAATATTCATATACATTAGATCCTTGGAAATATAAATTAATAAATCCAATTTCTAAAATATTTATTCTTGAATTTCGAAAATCAAATTACAAATTATAATTTATTTATATAAACACAAAACAAACACATATCTTTATTAAATTTGGAAAATTCAAATTAATCCACCATTAAATTCACAATTTAATTCTATAAATTAAATTAATTACCAATTTAAATTTGATTTAAAGCCGGGATCGTTACAAATGCCGCCATGCAAACTTGCTTTATTATAAACTTACCTTATTATTATATATACATACAAGCTTCAGAAAGAAAAGAAATGTGAAAGCAACACTCATATATGGAAATGAGTTATAGAAAGATACTGCTTTACTTACTTTATGTAGACTTATACTATATACGTACTAACTGTAAAGCAAAAATTTTCCAAACTCATATATATATATATATATATATATATATATATATATAAATATATGTACAAACTGTAAAAGAGATCTATAGCAAAAGCTTATACGCGTATACGTACTGATATATTTGGAAATCTAAGATATGTGAAAGTATATATACTAACATATTATATAATTTATATAAACTACCATATTATAAACTAATATATTATCAACTAACAATTTATACTGACAGATTATAAACTTATATAGACTAACATATGTATTATTTGTTTAAAAATCAATATAATTTAAAACACATATTCAAAATAAATAAATATATGTATATACACTTCATTATAAACACATATACATTTATTCTTTAAAATCTGTATTATTATAATTATAAACATAAACAAGACAGCCGACACGCAAAGTAATTTTTGGAAACACACACACACACAGATATATATATATATATATAGACGCATATATATACTAGCAAAGGTATATCAGCATATAACATATTGTATACCCCTTTTCTTACCTCAAATATAAGAATAGACAACATGCCAACTTATAATATACTAAAATGTAATGTGATATGATATAATATAATAATATATATAATACACATATAATACAGTAAAATGAAAAAAAAGGAGGCCAAACGCGGAGGCTATCCTGAGGTAGGTTGATAGGAAGGGGCAGGTTCGACGATTGTCAGGGAGGCGGAGGTGATGGGCTGGAGGGAAGGAAGCAATAGCAGGGTGGTGAAGGTCGTTGTGCACTGACACAAGGCAGGCATGGTGCTTAGGTGCAAGGAGGTGGAGAACTAAGCGGCAAGCGGAGATGGAAGTGGGATGGAGGCTATGATGGGCTGATATTTGAGTTCGTGCTTGGTCGAGGGTCGGGGATAGGCGAGCAAGGTCTAGCGTTGAGAAAGGTCTTAAGGGGAGGTGGGTCATTGGGATTGCGTGGCAATGGTGAGGAGCGGTGGTTGTTGTCATGGGTGGAGCATGGTCACGACAAGATGCTTGGGCATTTGGTTAGGGTTGGTATGAGGAAGGATGCAAAAAGCTATGTGATGGAGAGGAGCTACATGTTTCGGCAAACCCAAGGAGAAGCAAGCATGCCTTTTTTTCTTTTCCAGATCTAAACGTAGAGAAGAGAAGGTGGAAAAAAATATGTCAGGCTCCTCGAACGAAAAGGGGGAGGACAACAATTTAAAGTAAAATTTATACATGACAGCTTTGCAAATGAAAGTGGTCGTGTCTCTTCACATCATATATACACGTTACTTTGTATTTATTATTATTATTATATTTTTTCTTTCAAAAGCAAGAATCAGAGAAGTAGAGAGAATGGAAGGGACGTATAGCATAAATATCAACAAGTGAGAATAGGGAAAGTCAACACGTGAATTTAGGGAAAAATAATGATAGCAAAACGGTTGTTTGTTTTTTTTAACCGTTGGAAAATTTGAATTGACACAGGAATCAAAAGTTAAAACGGATACCGATATATTGGAACATTACGCAGCTTTCATTGCATACTAGACGTCGAAATGCATAAATAAACATACTACGGAGATCAGTACGACAAGACAAATACACAGATATCAGTGATACGACCATCCTATCAAAAGTCGATATTTGGTACCAAAAATGCTGCTAAACGTCGAAAAAAGATAAAAGGGGCTATGGTAGTCCAAATTTGACGAAAAGAATTATGACATCTCACTCAGAAAATGATCTTCATTTTTATTATATAAAAATATTCAATTTTTGAAAAATTTTATTTTCATCAAATTAACTGATTTTAAATTGAAATTGAAAATTACACAACAGAACTATCATTCTTATTTACTAATAAAAATCTACCATTCGCTATGTTTAAATAGATGCATTCCAAATATCAAATTTTTATTACCTAATTCAATTGTTCAAATTTTCACAAAAATTCAATTAGTTACGTTATTTAAATCGTGATAATTTACAGGTCGTTACAAATGATGTTATAAGTTAATCAATTATTTTATTAGTGATGTTTAAAATTAATTAATTGTTTTATAAAAGGAATTTTATAAAAGGACTTGTAAATATGGAATGATTTTATAAAAAGGGAATTTTATAAAAGAAATGAGATTTGATTTGTATAAATAATCCTTCTTAATTATGGTGGTATGGAAGAATTCATTCCATACTTAACATCGATGGAAAAGTGGTTTTGACCCATTCAATATGATTTTCAAAATTTCAAAATTTTCCTTAAATACTTGTAAGCATATTTATACTATCGATATAAATATGCGGAAACAGTTTTTAGGTGTTGAAAGTGCAATGGTTTGTGAATAAACTAATACCATTGAGTTAAGTACGTAAATATTTTCGAATACCTGGAAAGATATTTAATTAATAAAAAGATTAGTTAAAGAGGCGTAGTGGTTGCTTATGCGCTTAAGTCATGCTTGGTTTATAATGAAATTAAACCATCTAATTAATTTGATTGTTTATTTGATAGTTAATAACCGACTATCAAATCTTGACCAAGTGTAACTCTGAAAATATCTAGGAGAAACATGAAAGTTATATGGGAAAGTCATCTTTGATGATGGTGTACTGTGTATATAAATCTCGTTTTGTTCTCCCCGGACAAATGATAAGGAAACCCGTCCGCTTAAACAGACAAATGATAATGAATCGGAGTTGAGTTTACCGAAACTATCGATTTGGTTTTAGAGCGACCGGTAAGTGGGGGAGTGTACTTATATGAGATGACTCAAAATCGTAAACACTCCAAAATCATATGCACGTTCTACGCTTTAGAAGAGCTTCAAGTTTGGCTCAAGATGACGGGATTGAAGATGGAGTTCTTTGAAGTGCAAGGGCTACTTTCTACTAATCCTAAGGGCGGTTCCAAAATGGATGTAGTAGAAGTGGTGCCTTCCGTTTGTTCATATCCTTAATAACTTATATGGATGAATGTTGGCATTGCATTGTGCCTTGAGGATAGTGTTAGCATTCCAAGTGAGATTTGCTAAGAGAGGGAAAAAGTAATCGTGACCTCACAAGCCTCACAGCCTGGTAATGACTAAAACATGAGATATGTAGTAGAACTACGTTGTGCGCTACCATTAGGAGCTGTCATTCCTCGATCTAGAACTAGTATTTATGGATTTGGTATGCGTGCGCACGGGAAGTGTGGGGCCGTGGCGTAGTGAAAATGTTTTGCAGCCTTGGTGCATAGGAAATGATGTGATCTGGCATGCCATGTTAAATGGGTAGTCGGCTCTGTGTTGGGTAGGGGTCCGTGTGAGGCCCTCGGTATATTTATCTAGAGGTATATTGTGGCAGATGGTACCCCAGTAGCCTTGTCATTGATGGAAATCCAATCTCAATATGTGCCCTTATGGCCTTAATTGAATACCTATTATGCTGGAACGTCATAAATGTAATCACTTCGGCTATGATTAATATTTATTTTAACCCTAGACATTATTTTAATATCACAAGATTCCTAATAAAAATGATTTGGTTATCGTAAAGTAAAAACCAGTCTGTGTTTATGTGCGGCATGGTATTACGAGATACCTTTATTTTGAAAGATTTTTGAAATGTTTAGAAATCCATTTGATTGTGTTTCTCATGCTGGTTTTCCACACTAATCCAGGCATTATTTTCTTATAATGCTCGGGTCAGCCGGAGCATATTTTCTAGATTTAGCTGGACACTTTGGAGCTTCAGGAGACAATTTGGATCCTCCATGATGTATTCTCGTTCTTTTATCTTCCACTATTATTTATTGCCTCTATTTATCAACAATTTTAAAGGGAGATGTTATAACTATGCAGGTTGATGATAGGTTAGTTTTGCTCTTATGATAGTATGTATATTAAAGTTCAGTTTTCTTTTGTAAAGATCATTATTATCATTATTATATTATATTTTACTCGACACGTTGTGAGATTCTGTTCTGTCTTTTCTTTCTTTCATCCCAACAATCTTTCCATTTGGCACTTGGATATTTGACACATGAATACTGTGGATGTATTAGTGTCAACTTATAAGGATAAAAAAGGCGGGTTATCACACAAGATGTTTTGAGAAAGGATATCGATACATTCATTGAGAACAAAGTATGTAACGCTTTCCCAGTGTTGGCCAGTGTATTACACAAGGTTTTTTGGGAAATCAAGGGGTTACGCATTAATAGTTATCGGATAATTATCACTCATTAGGGAGTAACTTGTTGGATAATAACAACTTGGTCAAACATGAAAATCTCATGGTGATAATGTTGCGCATCTCTCTCGACCTGAGAATAATCCACTTTGATCATCTAAATCATGGAATGGTGATTCAATAAGTGACTATAGTTGGGTCTGAGTTGAAGCATTGAAAGTGAAGCACTGTTCAATAGAAAAAATTTCTCCTCGGTTGTATGAGGTTAGTATCACGATTAAGTGTAGTTAACTCAAAGTTAAAACCTCGAGCCACAGTATAATATTTAATAATAAATGTTATTCTTAAACCGTGAACAAGTTTATGGATAGATCAAGTTGAATTTGGATAATATTAGACTTTTGACAAATACTAAATTCGAAACTTCCAAAAGTGATATAGCGTTGGAAGAAAGAACATGTGTAAATTATTGTCACTATTAGTATTACTTAAGATAATATGAAATATAATTTTAACAAAAAGATTTGTAAGCAATGAATTCGATAAAAATATCACACCACTAGCAAATGTGACTTGTGAACGTTCATATTTGGATCGTTCAATATTAATCGTTGACTGAATTCACACCATTAAGTCTCATAACCACATTTATGAATTCTTCATAAAACCAAAAGTGTTAATCAGCTTATAAATTGTAATAAATTAATTATATCAATTAATAACTTATTTGGTATTTGTGTGTTGTTAGTAATTATTTAGATGCAGATATAAAGGTTATATACACACCTATTGATATATGATGTCGATATATATATATATATATATATATATATATATATATATATATAGACACACACACAAGCACATGCATAAATACAAATACCATATACACACATATACTCTACAGCTCTCAAACACAAACCCATGACCCTCCAATCTACCAGTTCAGCCCAATAACGATAAAAATGAAAAAAAAGACCAACTGCCTACGATAGTATGTCAAACGAAACAAGTTGCCTGAATCAAGTAACTTGTCAGATTCACTATAATGAATCTCATTTTCCAGCATTTCAACTGAGAAAACATAAGATCGGATTCTGCCTTTGGAAAGCAGACTGCTGCATCAACTTTTACAAATATTGTTATCCAATGTTTATATTCCAAATCTTTATGTACCAGTCCCTAGATGATACTCAAGGCTTTCATCTTGAATTCTGAAATGAGATTTCTCGTGGTTGATAAAAAAATAATCCTAGCCTTGTCATATTTAACTTAAATCTCTCTGCAAACAACTATGCAAAACCTTCATTGTTTCCGGTCAACAGCAAAAGCACATACAGTAAAACTTGAAGCACGAAACCCATTTCCAGAAAAAGCGAAACACTCTATATACATCACTGTGTATGCACACACGGTAAGCCATGATCAAAGGAATAAGGTGCACGTGTATCTGTTCTCCAGCGCAAGAATTCAAATAATTCTATCCAAACTGCCAATAGCCATTCACTCTAGCAACCCATTTCGTGAATTAACCAACAGCATGAAATAAAAAAGTAACAAAACAGTATGCTTCTACACTGATTATTAAACTAGCCCAAAGAGAAGATAGTGGGTCCATGGAGCTTGAAAGCATGTCCGACAGCATTCATCTACTGTATGGTCCACTACACTTCACAGGATGGTTGAAGAACTCCTAGTTCTTCTTTTAGACGGAGCTATAGTAGTTGTAAGAAAATGTTTCTGGACATAGCCGGGGTTGGTGTGTCCATATTGGAGAAGTCTATGACTCTATATTCTCTGGTGCAGTTGCAGTTTCCTGAATTGTATCTGCAATATTTGCTATAAACTAATGGGACAAGTCCCGTAACAAGTCGTCTGCGGCCCCAAAGTCATCTGAACTGGAACTATCATATTGACATCTTCCATAGTAACCGGTCTTGTTCTGGAATTGTGTATACAGGCTTATCTAAGGAAGATGTATGTAATTGAGTGTCGGTATCATCTGACCGCAAGCAGTCATAAGGATTATTCACTAGAATTTCATTGGCTCGTTTAGCATTTTTAGGTTGTTAAGTAGATTCCTTCCTCTTATTCCTCACGATATTCCACTCTTGTTGGGGAGATTCGATATTGGCCGAACATATCTTTGCATTTGTGCCTGATAAACCAGGTAGTTCGTTTGTTTTATATGCACAAACTGAAATGTTAGCTGTTCTTTAGACGGTAAGACCACAGTCTTGCCCTTGTTGTCACTAACTTTACCGAGTTCTTGTTTAGTCTGATGTACAGGTTGATTTTGTGATGTCATAAGATTATCAGAGGACTCCCTCATTGTTGGAACATCTTCAGTAGACTGTGAGGTTGCAATAGTAGTCTGTCTCGGTTGCCACGCCTTCTGTATTGACACATTAAAGTTTCTTGTGTTATGGCCGTAAACATTGCAATGTTTACAAGGAATCGGTTGATATTCATATGAAACTTGTATGGTTAATTCTTTCCCATCATGAGTGAATCCTCGTATATAATATGGATATGTGAAATTCCATCAACCTCTATGAGAACTCTGGTGTAATTTAGCCGAGTCTCTTTTACCGTATTTGAGTCCATGCGAATGGATCTACCAAGCGTGGATGCAATACGGCTTCTGGCATCCGAATTACAAAGTTCAAAGTTTAAATCGAGAGATTTAACCCAAATAGTTATAGTAGTAAAATAATCCCTTGTAAACTTCATTCCATGTTTCCACTGCTTAATGATAATTATCTTTGAATTATATGTAAAAAGGCCTGACATAACCATTCGATTCCAATCATTTTCAATTGCAAATCGAACAATGATAAATCCATTCGATTTGTAATAAACATCATAGTTACCGCTTGGAGCTCATGCCTTGTGAACATAATCAACGAATTGCTTGTATAGGGGACGACTTCCCAGTACATAGGCCACTAAAGAATACTTCCATTTATTTTCTGCATGCAATTTGGAGATTAGTTTCTGGGATGTAGAAAGTTGATTCTTCCTTCATTTGTACGGTTGAACGAAGTGTAGATCTACATCGCTGGGCTCTTCTTCAACAGTATCTACATTTCATCGGAGGAGGCGGTTATATCAACTGACTTCCTGTCCGCCATTTTTTTTTCCTAAGTGTAGAATTCTATATATATTTAAACGGGTTTTAAATATAGTTAATTTCTTAATAGGCTTTTGGAAACAATGATCCGTGTGTTGGAATGATGTGGTCCAACGGACCAAAGAGAAAGGAAGGGATATGAACTAAATCAAATTTAGAGTTAGTTACGAAATTAAAAGGGAAAGTTTTAACTAGAGAATGTGACTGGTTTTTTATTCTATCTTTAAAACAAAATCCTCTTTTCATTTCTTTTTATAATTCTCTTTTTTCTTCCTGCTCAAACATCAATGCAGCCATCTTCTTTCCACCATAGGCCAACATTCATTTTAAAACAAACATCAAATAAAATTAAATCACATAGTTCATTCGATTCTAGCAAAGTTTGGATGTTGATTCAAGAAATCTAAAGAGGATTTTGTTGAATATATTTTAAGAATGAGAAAGAGAATATACGAAAGAGGAGTTTTTATTTTATTGTAGAAAATTTTTCTTCATTGATGATTTATTTCTTACTCGATTGATTGATAAAAAATGAGGGGAGAGCTCCTCTATTTATATGACTCAATAGAACATTCTAGATATAAAATATTCTAGAAACATGACTTATTTGATAACTCTAGAATTTTCTCTTTAGACAACTCTAGAAATATAGCTATTATATAATTCTTATTTCTAGCAACTAATATAAAATTCTAAACTCTCTCCAAATTCTATTAAATACAAGATAATTATAGAAACTTTAATAATAAGAAACTTCTAGAAATTAACAAATCAAGTTTAATATTTCAACACCCCCTTTTAAACTTGATTTGTAATACCAAGTAATGCTTGAAATCTTTATATTTCACGTGCTTCTGCAGTAATAGAGATATTATCCAAACTTTCTTCATCGAGTTGACCTTGTTACCAAACATCGAGATCTTCAATGCAATTTCACGGATTCTTGTTTTACTTCTTTCATTTCGTCCTTCTTCGTCACAATAGGAATTTCCATAAAGTAAGCATTCTAACATCTGCCTTATTTTAGCATCATAAATTTTAATCGAGTCGTATATTTTTTCTTTTAATTCTTTCATAACTTCGCTCTGGCAGTTTTTGACGAATCCAATTTTTATTTCTTTAACATTCTACGTTTCAATTTCTTCAGATTTTTGCTCATATTTCAAATCTCTTTCAACCACTTGAATTTTATCTCCTTGATTCATGCCTTCTACGTTTTCATCTCGTTTATTTTCGTACTCTTCATCATCGAAATTATTTTCGCTTACTTTATTTTCTTCATCTTCTTTTTCATCATCTATACATTTTCCTTCTTCTTTCAAGTTATCCTTCTCCAACTCCTCACATTTCAGCAATTTTTTTTGCATCTTTCTCCTTCTCATTATTCTTCATTTTCTCTTTCTCATCAATCAGATTGTCTTCTTCTATTATTTTTGCATTATTCTTTCCATATGCTTCTTTATCAAATTCCACGACTCTTTTGTGGAACCTTCTCCAAGTATATGATCATAAGTTACTTCATCACCATTCTCACTTTTTGCAACATGAGCACGATGATCATTCCATCGTAATTTTGCAAACGCTTTCTTGTCAATTTGCGATATGTTCTCCAAATCATTCGGCCATTCATAACCATTTTCGACAGTCTCACATAATACTTTGGAGATTAACTTCTCTTTCTTTTCCTCATAAGCCAGCAGCAAAGTACCATCTTTTTGGTTTTTTTTCTTCAACGTAATTGGTCTTTTCTTCAACTTTATTATGCTTTGAAGCTCTACATTCAGAAGCATAATGTCCAAATTTCTCACAATTGTAGCATTTAACATGTAACTTGTCGTGCCTTGAATTTCCTCTCCAACGGCCTCTTGTTGAGCTTTCTCCTCTTTTATTGTTGTTGTTGTTGTTGTTTCCATAGTTGGGCCTCCAACCTCGTTCATGTCCATATGCACGGCCTCTTCCTCTTTCTTGGCTACCACCCCATCTTTGTTGGCTTCGATTACTTTCTTTCTTTTTTGAATCAATCCGTGTCTTAAGGATTTGCTCCACAGTCTCTTCCTTCTTCCTTTTCTTTTCTTTATAAGCTTGCAATGAGCCTAAAAGTTCCTCTATTGACATGATCTTTAAGTTTTTTGTTTCTTCAATGATGGCGACAATATGTTCGAACTTTGGATCTAATGATCTAAGAATCTTCTCCATAATTCTTACATCATCTAACTTCTCACCATTTCTTTTAAGATTATTACTAACCACTAGAACTCTTGAGAAGTAATCAGAAACAAGTTCACCTTCTTTCATATGCAAAGTTTCAAACTCTCCTCTTAAAGTTTGAAGACGTACCGTTTTGACTTGATCAGCTCCCTTGTAAGACGTTCGAAGCTTCTCCTATGCTTCTTTGGCCGACTTTGATTCAAATTTTTTTTCAAAGGTGTCATCATCCAATGCTTGATAAATTAGACAAAGAGCTTTCTTGTCCCTTGTCCTTGATTTTCTCAAACCATCTCTTTGAATTTGAGATAAACCATCTGCATTCTCATGTTCAGTATAGCCAGTTTCAACTATCTCCCACACGTCATGTGCTCCAAGAAGAGTCATCATCCTTAAACTCCAATTATCATAATTATTCTTGGTAAGCATTGAAACTTGTAGGGGAACGCCATTATTCGTCATCTCTATCTTGTAAAAAATCCTCGCTTTGATACTACTTTGTTGAATATATTTTTTGAGAAAGAGGGAGAGAATATAAGAAAGAGGAGTTTTCATATTATTATTTTTATTGTAGAAAACTTTTCTTTATTGATGATTTATTTCTTGCTTGATTGATTGATACAAAATGAGGAGAGAGCTCCTCTATCTATATGACTCAATAGAACATTCTAGATATAGTAAATTCTAGAAACATGACTCATTTGACAACTCTAGAACTTTCTCTTTAGACAACTCTAGAAACATAACTATTATATAATTCTTATTTCTAGCAACTAATATAAAATTCTAGAGCTCTCTCCAAATTCTATTAAATACAAGAAGATTCTAGACACTTTAATAATAAGAAACTTCTAGAAATTAACAAATCAAGTTTAATATTTCAACAGATTTTCAGATTAAGGTATCACTAGTAGGTCGGATCTATAAAGTACAATCTTAGTTTAGATTTATACATTAGTTAAATTATTCTTATCACAATTATATATATATATATACCTGTGTGTGTGTGTGTATCATTGTCTTACCTTGATTCGGAATTAACATCACAACCTAAATAACGATTTATATGATACGATTTGAACTCAATTTAATAGATTAACACTGATATATATATATTTGTGTGTGTATGTACATATGCATGCACGCATGTAAATTTATAGATTTATGGTTTCAACCGTGAATATGTTTTAATACACATGTAATAGTATTCTTAACATTGTTTACAATTTCTAATAATTTAAATATTTAGTTTGAATCTTAATCAATTTTAACACATACAATTCATTGACATCTTATTTAACATATGAATTTTGGTTTCAAAATTCCTTTTTGTTGTTCTAAAATTTAAAAAAATCTTGATATTAATTTACTCGTATTTCACACACACATGTTTTATACATATATATTTCTAAATATATTAGAATAATTTAATGCAATATGTATGTGTATATTCAATTAACTAAATATTATTTAGCTTTTATTACGGTATATATTTATTATAAGACCAATACATAGTCAATTGAGATATTTAATATTAGTTAACTTTGATCTAGATCTGAATTTAAATATATATTCCACCAAGTCAAACTTTGATATTTCAACTTAAAATCTGGATTCAAAACTTCAACATTGCAGACCTATGTTAGATTTTGTCAAATTAAGCTTTATATTATTAAGATGTGTATTTTAGAATTATTTTATCTCCATATTTGTCTTCCATAAATAATTAAATTGGGCCACTTAATGTATTATAAATGGCATGCATGGTAGATATAAACCTCAATATCTACATATGTATACATTAACAATGTTATTATATGGCATACCATCATCCATATATGAATGAATACGTATTAGATTTTTCTAGTCCATATATAAGTCACTAAATGGTTGGCTACAATTAGAAGGATATGGCCCAATTACTAGATCTAAAATTAAAGGGAGAGATTAAAAGAGAGAAATGAAAAGGTTCTTTCTCCAAATTAAACAAAATCTTCCTTACCCATTCAGTTGAATTTGATTCACTCCTCTTCTTATGTTTATGGCTAACAACACCCTCCTCTGCTTCTTATAACGGAATATTTACATGAAACATATTTAGTTAATTATAGTAATTAACAAAATGAATATTCATACAAGATATGATTTTATTAAAATAACCAGATTAGATATAGTGTTGGATATAAGACTTCATAGGCCCACTAAAATCTAATTTTTTTTTAATTTATCCAATTTCATCTGTTGTGAAAAGGACTAGATTCCAACTGGTTGTGAGTTGAGACTCATTAGTGAAATAATACTCAAAATATGATTTTTCTCCTTGAATACAGAAGGTTAGTATCATTATAACTAAAATTTGATACAAAGTCATAAGTCTTTGGCCAAAGTAACACGATTAATCGATAAATGTTATCGGACTGAACCAAATGACTTTTTAGTTACATATAGACACTTTTAAAGCCATTAAATTTACATACTATTGACAAAGGGACATTTCATGCATAATATACTGTTCCTTAGGGATGTAGTTAATTAAATGTAGGTTTTCACCAAGATGATCTACAAGCAACTGACCTCGAGTCATTATTATAATCTAGCAAAGTTTGCGTAGCATTAAATATTTGAAATATTCAAATATAACTAGGGGTGAGTTCACACTTGGGAGTCTCGCAATCGAAACTCTTAGTTCATTTGAAATTAATTTAAAGAAATATTTTATAAATGGTAAAAAATATTATAAAGATATTACTATAATATATTACGTTATCATTTATGGACATAGATTTTAATTAATAAATATATACTTATATACATTTATTTAATCAAATTAATAGGACTAAAGTAAATGAACTAAAATAAATACCGTGTTTATATTTGTTAGTTGAAAATAAATATAAAGTAAATTTATTAACTAATTTCGACTATGTATATAAGAGAATATGAATCAAATGGTTGGATTTTTACGTATAAAATGACATGTTTTTGAGTTCATAAAGAAGTGTGACTTGTCAAAAAGTCAAAGCCAAACAAAATAAGCTTGATGGTTTGTTATTACCTTTAAAGGTTCTGTATTAGAAGTGTCATGGATTTCATAGATTGTTCATCATGGAATCAAAAAGGAAATGAGAAATTATGGGTTATCCTACTCTACTTGATGAAAAGCGCTCATTTTATCTCGATGAAGATTTCTATGACCACTCTGTGATTGGCTACATCGTATTTATAGGAAATAATGAGGTTACATGATGTATGCTCTGTTATTGCGAGTGATCGAGATTCACTCTACATGGGTGATATTTTGAAGAGTTCACAACATGATTTAGTCATAGAATTTATCTTGATTATAGATATCTTTCTCAAATAGATGGCTAAACCGAAAGAGTGAACCATATGTTAAAGTACTTGTTGAGAGCCTGTATACATGGTTCCGGAGGATGATGTAAGAATTGGTTTCCTCTTGTACTGTTTACACACAATAACAACTGTCAAGTTAGTATTAGCATGACACTATTTGAAGCATTATTTGAACAAACTTGTAAATCGCCTCTATATTGGTAGGAAATAACTCATATGTAACATCCCTATCTTAAGGCCCGAAGCTAAACGCTAAATATACTGCAGTCATCTATAGTATTAACTTTCGGTGACAAAATACGGTAATGTTAATGGTATCCATAATATCAGAAGCACATGAATATGAAACAAAATCACAGATTTCAAAAAAAGACTTTACTGATTACATTTCAAATCCATGTTTCATATTCCATTACACAATCCCAAACGATTCCCAGGTTTCGACCAAATATAATTGTTACAATTTACGCCAAGAGTGACATATGAAGATGCCCCCTCAGATGACCAGAGTAATAAATAGACATATCAGTCTTGAATTCATCACAATGGAAATAAAACTAATTACTCTTATATAGCTAACTTTGCCTCCAGCACGTCTTTAGAAGCTTATTCGTCCACCTACTAAGCCTGTAAAACCTTAACTCTCAATCTACTCAAATTAATTTGAGCACCCGAGAGTTTAAGGATAAACATAAACTTCAAGTCAGACATAAAGCCTGGTGTGAATATGCTATTACATCTTTTACTGATATTAAGTGACACCACGCCGCTTAGCGGAATGGGTTTCACCTCACTAATATATCATTTTAAAACATATCTTTTGCAAATCATAATCCTACAATCAAACTATTAAAGCAATAATAGCAATATCATATATGCATGTAAATTAGGTAATCAATGGACTATCTGTCCGAAAATATAGTTTTGTTTGGCTAACTACTAACAATTAGCTTACTTGGATCAACCAAACAAAATGAATAATCTAACTTCTGTCAGACACACTCATGGACGGTCTATCCTTAACTTACTTCTCCCAAGGTCAACTGATCTTAATGGTTTTTCGGGCTCACCAATAACATATCTTTCTCTGTAGATTCCTTTTTGTGTGTAACATCATTTTAGTCTTACTTGTGACAAATCCCTACACATTGAAAAATTGGACTTATATTAGCTATTGGCTACTAGCTAAAGTATAGGGCACGGCCTTATACCAGTCTCATCTTGTATTCTAATATTAGAGTCATTTACTTAGGGTTAACTACCCCATCAAAGTTTCCTTCCAAACATTTCTTTCAAATTGATTTAGCCCTTTAAATCATATTTAATTAAGGAAAATATACATTTTTCTTTGCTCAAATATCTTTTCCATAATATATGCTTTACACAAAATAATGTTGATGAAAACCTAAATCAATAGGGTTATCTATCCCTTTAAAACAAGTTAAAGCCCTTCTTTAACTTAGAAAACATTAGGTTTTAAATCTAAGATATCACCTTTGAAACCCTTGTTTAAAAACATTAAACAGTCCATTTCGAATCCATTGAAAGTGCCCCTTTCAAAATAGGTTAACTACTTTACCTTGAAACACTAGGGCGAAATGCCAAAACATACCTTTTGAAAACTTTAAATATAGACCATTCGAAATCATTGAAAGTATTCCTTCGAAAGCTTTATAAAATCTTAGACATAATATTTTCGAAATACTTTAAACTTGCCTTCTGAAAGCAATGGAAACCTTCCATTTAAAGACTCAAGTAAACCTTTCAAAAACAATGGGGTACCTCCCCTTCGAAACCTACTTTATATACTTTTAGAAAGTATTAAAATTCCTTACTTAAAACAAACCTTTCGAAAGCATTGGGCCTAAATAAAAGTTTGTGGAACATAGTTTGAAACCGTTTAAAACCATTCCTTTCGAAACCTTTGGGTTTAGCATTTAAAAGAACAAAGGGCCTTAAAAGAACTAGGTAAAAGCATTGCTTTCGAAAGCGTTATTCCAAAGTAAAAGAAAGTGGATGGTTTCGAAAACAACCCTTTCGAAAGCATGGAGAAGCGGCTTCAAAGTTCAAAGGCAAAAGTACCCTTTTGAAAGCTTTGATTCGAAGGGTTGAATGCAACAGCATGAGTTTCGAACCCCTTTGAAAGCTTCATTTTAAAATAAAAAGGAGGCAACCTCTTTCGAAAGTCCTTTTGTTAAACAAAGGCACATTTGTCTAAATCGAAAGCTAATATAACTCCTTCGAAATCATCCTTTACAAACATAAGCGATTCGTAGTCAAAATAGTAGCTTCTACCCCTTCGAAAGGATTTTTTGACTCTATACCTTCTGCCTAACTCTAATCCACTACATACCAAGGCATCCATACCATGTGTATTGGTTTCGACTTGGTTAGGGTGGAAGTATGGGGTCGAAAGGTAGTTGCTGTAAGTGGCGAAGTAGTAATTCTTTGATAAACTGATTATTAGCCTTTTAAAGTAATATCTTTACAACCAGATTGCCTTATTTGTCAACATAAAATTGGTTGCCAATTCTTTTTCAAAATCTTTTTCTAAAAGTGCTGGCGAATTCAGTAGTTAACAAATAAAAACATTTAGCAAATTAGCCCCTTCTCCATTTAGAGGCATATAAAACATATAAGTCTCATACCTTAAATAATTTTATATCAATATTAAAATACTTATGAAAATTCTCTAAAAGTTCCAATAAATCGTATTTAATATGTTATCTAACATATTTAAATTTTAGACCCAAGGCTATCATATATTTGCCAAAATAATTTAAACCCAAGTTAACCATTTTCTTTCCTAGAAAATTCATAATAAATCCACATTAACTTAGATAACTATGAAACTTGAAACCTATCTCTAAAATAATGTTTTTGACCTTATATGAAAAATGCAAGTCATTAAGATGTCATTTAATAGGTTTTCCAAATCAATACTTATCATAATATCTATATGAAGCAACATAAATCACTAACAAGCTTATATATCCATTTAAATAATCAAATCATGGCATTTTACTGGCAAAATAAATTCAGATCTCATTTAGAAACCGAAAGCACTAAAAATGATATGTAATCAATTACTCACCTTAGCATGTTATTAAGGAGGCTGAGATTTTCTCTTGAATTGATTTGATTAAGCTTCCTACTTGAATTCTTGCTTATCTTCCCTTTTGTTTTCCCTTAATGGTGGCCGGCCAAGCTTTGAATGTTCTAAGTTTTGTTTGCAAATGTTTAGAATGGATAAGGAGTCAAAGTAAGAAGGGTTCAGTGTATAAGAACTAAGTTTATTCCTATTTTGTAACGACCCGTTAAATTCGATGATATTAAATGAGTTAATTTAATATGATTTCTGATCTAATTTAGAATGAAATAAAAGTCTTAAGATTTTATTTGAGTAAATGTAGGAATTAGATATAGTAATTTGTAATTTAATGTTAAACAATTTAATATTTATATGGCAATAGATTTGAATAATGTAAATTTTCATACTTAGTTATAAGTTAAATATAAGAAACCAATATAAATGTTGAATTTGTGAATATTAATAAAAATATTAACTAGAAAGGGATTCATTAATATAAAAATCAATAGTGGAGATTGTACATTTGGTTGTAAAATAGATAGTGACTAAATAAAAGTGACCGTTGAATAAACTAATGCAATAAGTGTAGATAAGTAATTTTAATGAATGTTGTCGATAATAAACGTACTTAAAATGGTAATCAATTGATTGCCTAGGTGATTATATATTGATAAGCTATAACTAAATAGGAAGTTTGGTAGTAAATAGGAAATAAGAAGACAAAGACAACTAGTAATTTTATAAATGAATTCTAATAATAGGTAGTAATTAATGCATATATATGGGGCATTTGTGATAATTACCAATTTTTATTCATTAATTTATTTAATTAAATCTAAATCTATGGCAACATTTTTGGTATTAATAGTTGTAGGTGAATTTGAATGAAAAAGGGTAACAATTATTTAGGTTAAGCATTTAGCGAGTATATTAAGTTAAGAAGGGCAATCGATTTAAATAAATCTAAATTAATTATTTTGGTTGTTAATGTGTTCTAGTTAATAAAAGGGAATTTATAAGAAATGAAGCATGCACTAATGAAGTGTATTACAATTCAAATGTTATTTATACACATAAAATGCCTATTTACTGTACAGAAAGAGTCTAAATCAATAAACGAATTTATTGAGGTTCCAATCTATAATTTATAACATTTAATGTAGACTCAATTAATTAATTGATTTAAATTGTGCTGTTAGCGTAGGTTTGTTTTGTAATTGAAGTAGTTAATTCTATAAGATGAAGTTAATGCTATTCTATTTATAATTGGACCATTTGTTGATATAGACTTTAGAAAGCTGGATGTATAAATTTAATTAAAATATCAAAATTCAACAATGGTATTTATTGCAAATAAAGTGGAATTAAACGTTTAAATATTACGTTATTGAAATTAGGATGGAATGTGTGGATAATAAGGTGAAATCATGAACCAATGTTAGTGGCATTCTTATTTTGGATAAAAGTTGAGAATATAAGAGTTGAAAAATCTAATAAATGGGTTTTGAGAAATTTATTTATAATTCCTTAATATAAGGAAGCGGAGAAATTTATACTGAAATTGATAGACTTGTCAACGTTAATTCACAGCTAAACTTGTTAAATCATTTAAATTGATTATAAATTATATATGCGATAAAATTTGGTAAATTTTAGAATTTTAATATAAAATTGGATTTTATAATTTATTTTTAATTTCTTTAATGAATATAAAAATAGCCATTTTGGCCACGGACACGGATTTCGACGAAACTAGTTTCATCAGATCCGTATCGGTGAATTATTGTAGGGTTTCAAGTTTCGTATCGATCGGACCTGTCGTTTGATCGTACGGATGCGAAACGCCTTGAAATCGATTTAATTAAAATCAATTTGAAATCAATTTGGAAATTTTGTTTTCAGCATAACTTCTTCATACGATCGAATTTGGACGTGAAACTTTTTCCATCGCGTTCAGAATATTTTAAAACACCTATTTGAGTATATGGGTTTAATAAATTTCGTTCCGGGGTCAGAACGGGCTTTTTGGGCCAACTACCGCTTAGCACGTTCGTAAATCGTGCCCACCTAGCCTTCTAAAATTTGTCTATAAATATGATGGGATAAACCCTAGCCTCCATCTTCTATCAATTGTCTGTACGTTCATTTTCTTCATCTCTTTCTCTTCCTCAATGGTTGCAAAACCTATATCTACTTCAGTTCAAAAATCAAAGTCAAAATTTAAAGTCTCCAGAAAAATTCCAGAAAAATATATGTCATAGTTCTCGAGATACGAAATTTGCTGGTACAACTCTTTTTTCGATTCAGTTGAGCGTTTGACCGGTAAAATTCGAATTAGTCTCGGCCGTTCGTTGTGGACTATTGATTTGGACGGTGGATCGTCGATTTGGGGACGATCAGAGGGCATGGTTGCGAAGAGAGTGCCGAGCCAGGCCGATCCATACGGCTATCTTCTCCTATGGGCGTCTGGATTCGCGGCAAATTGGATATTAAGGGGGGCGGTCGCGTTCGTTTGGGCGAGCTTCTAGGCGTGCGTGTTGGCTAGGGAGAGGCGGCTCTGAGGGGAGGTGCCAGTGGCGGAGGCCGATGGCCTTGGAAGAGGTAGGAGCGGCGACAAAAATTTGAAATAGGTGGCGGCTGTAGATGGATTATGGGAATTAGGGTTTCGGATTCACCCTGTATACGTGTGAACGAGTGGGTTACGTGGAAGAAGGAGTTGAAGAGCTGACATGGAGGGGTTAGTTATTTTTATTTTTGTTTTAGATTTATTTTTGTTTTTGTTTTCGATCGTTTTAACTCGTAACTTTTGCATACCAGCTCCGTTTCATACGAGGTTTTTTTCGTTAGGATCGTAATTAAATTTCGGATCTGATGACGCTGGTTTGGACTGATTTGGAGACTGTGCAATTTTTGGGTTTAAATCGAATTTAAATTCGATTTAAATTCAAAAGGTGAGTGTTTTAACCCACTCACAACTTCTAAAAGTTTTTATGTTTGTTAAATTTATTTTAGATATGAGTAGAAATTTATTTATGACTGTTTGGCATTTTTTATTCAGCATATCTGTTAAATCGCATTTATTTAATTTAACTGTTAATTTCTTTTATGTATTGCATATAAATTGACAGTTAGAATTTATTTAGGTGCATATAAACTGCTAGTTAAACAGTTATAAATTTAATTGAATATGAAATGTTAATTAATAACTGCCAATTATTTCCTGTTATATTGTATATGCCATATTTGATGTTTGTTTAAACTGATGATGTTTGAGATAATTTGGTTGATGATTGATGATGGATGAATGGATGTTTTGTTTCATATCATTTAAACGTCAAGTTATCATGCATTTTCATTTCATTCGGGGTTGTGGTTTGAAATGATATACAACCGCAAATTTTATTTTTAAATTGTGGATTGAAATGATAAATATACGTATCACTTGACCATAGGATAGAAAATTTTATACATGCATCGTGGTCTATATATAAATTATTTTAAAGTGATTCTATGGTTTGGATGGGATACGGTTTATAAAAAATTTTAATTTTGATATTTTACAAATGTTATTCTTCTATATATATACATATGAAGTTAAAAATTTTGAATTTAAGCTGTGTATAAATCTATTAAATAAAAATGGGAAAATTGAGAAATGGAATTTGATAATTCATATTATATGTTTAAGTTTGAAAATTTTTAAGGTATGATATTTATAACTGGATTTTTCCAAGATAAATTTAAAATGAATATTCTAGTATAATTTAATTGAAGAAAATATTTACTTGCTAGAAATTGGAGTTTTATTTATGGATTTTTATGTAAATATTCAAGACTAAATAATAGAACATTTAAATTGGTTGAAGGAATAAATTCCAACTTTAGTTTTGAAATATTAATACTCAAAATGGATATATATATATAGAAATTGAAGTGGTTTTGGAACTTGAAAGTGGTATTTAAATTTTGGTTTAGACTTTAAATAAAGAAATATATTTGTAAAGCCATGGAAATTATTTTCTTTACAAAGTAACCTTAAAGTTAAACCATTTACTTCGTATACCGTTGAATATCCAAACCATTCAAGTTTTAGAAGTTATGAATTTCGAAATATTATGCTTTGAAAGTATAAGTCAAATATTTGGTTTCCAGATATTTTAAATTTTAAAGCAGTATGATTTTGGAAAAGAAATATATTTGGAAAAAATGATATCATATTGTTTTGGGTTTTAATATGATATCATATTCATAGTTTTGAAATGGAATTTTTATTCTGGTTTTAAAGTATAAACTATTTTAAATGACCGCGGTGTTATAATAACGATTGGTTGGCAAAGAGACCGGGATCGGATATGGACATACTCTCTGTCGATACCGAAAACCACTTTGACTAACCGTGTACGCGGTGGAGATTCCAGAATGAAGTAGGTTGGTGGCGACGTTTCCTGTAAGGTAAATACGTGGACCCAACTCCCGTGAGTTGGCATAAGGTGGCTAAAACAGGAGCGATTCTCGGGCCAATGAGGTCATTCCTCTGATCGAACGCACTCCTTCGATACTATACTCTGACTTTGGATTTTTCGATGGCCACTATTGATTTCTTTGATTTGGGGGTGTTAGTTCGAGGGGGGCAGTAGCTGCAGCTATGCGTTACCACCGGCCCGGATAGCAATTGGTATATCTACCCTGGCATTGCCTAGTTGTGCCATGTCACCTACCCTATCGCGCCTTGTACGGGTTTGGATTTCTCCCGTAGCCCGTGTGGTATCCTCTGGTGGCTTCCCGATCAGGAGGGACCATGATATTGGATGGACTACTGGGACTATTACGTGTTAAGGTGGAAAATGTAAAGCCTTAACGCTATTTAAAAGTAAGTTTATTTTATAATTAGACACTATTATAATAGCGCAATATACTATATAGTAAATAGTTTAACGGATCCTTAGGAGATGTAAATCCCGAGCATCTCTTGAGTTACTGCACTCATATTTATTTCTGTTAATTTAACTCACATAAGATCTTTTAGTTCTGACTCGAGTATTTTTGTCTTTTCAAATTCGCTCATGTCAGTCCGAGCGTTTCAGGATTTGAAGATTTAGCTCTGGAGGACGGAGACGAAGATTTGTATTATTATTATTTATAGTACTGCACTACACTCACACTATATTCCGCTGCATTGATATTATTGGTATGTGAACTCTGATATTTAATTGTATAAAGAAGAATCAATTATTTTGTAAACAGTTTTATAAACTGTATATTTTATTATTATATTTTATCCTTCCGCTGTGAGATTCTATTTTGTTTTATTTCTTTTCTGTTTTCTTATTTACCCCATAAAAAAATCCGCCCTTCCGTATGGTTTGAATTGGCACGTGTGTCTGTTTAAATCGTGCGAAAAGGCGGGATGCTACAATTGGTATCAGAGCTTTGGTTTAGCGATAAACCTTAGCTTTGTGGGGTTTGACTCTTTGTTAATAGGGTAGTAATACCCTATGGGAGTCGCTGAGTGTATATATATGAGAGAGCGTACTTGTTAGTGTTATAAAAATATTTTGATATTGTGTTAATCTGTTCCGTTTTGTATTTATAAATTCTGGTTGATGCATGGGACGCTGTGACATCAATAGGGATTTCTGAACACTTAATAGGACATACCGACATAATATCTGTTTTTAATATAGGTGAATGAAATAATTTTGCCTATTATATTTTTTATATATAAAAATATTTTATGAAGATATATATATATATTTGGTTGCTATAGATTTGGTGTTAGGTAATAAAAATATTTATACTAATTGAAGCTAAGTTGAAATTATAATAACCAAATGGGAGATTTTAGAACTTAAGTCCGGGTTTTTGAAAATCTGCTTTCAAAGGATTTATGAAATATAATAATTTGGTTTATAAGTATTTTCTTATATAAATATTTAGTATAATTCGGAAGAATTGTTTTAAAGAAGATTTTGGAGAAAATAAATATTGTACTTTCCTCTCTGTCGCTGGAAGATAAATTCGGTGATGGCGGCCGCATCATCGACTTTCATTTTCGAGTTCCGAAGGGGAAAGGCCACTGTAGTAAATTCTACTGCAGATTTATTTTGAAATTATCTAAAATTTTAATTGTTTTAAAATAAAATTGAGATATAAAAGTTGTAGGAAACTAATTATCGATTATTTTAAAATAAATTGAAATTTGACCCGGTACTTAATTCTTAAATTTTCCATTAATTAATGGTTTAAATTATTTTGGTGAAATAAAAGGTAAGTAATTAATGAATTGAAACCTTTAATTTAGGTAAGAGAATTAATGCAAAGTTATAAAGTGAAATTTGAAAACTTTAACATATGAGACAAAGAGTAATATTGATTAACATTTAATTTAATTAAAAGAAGATATAAAACTTGTATAAATTCTTTTGCATTTTCTTTAACATATATAACTTACCAAATATGAAAAGTTGAAATGTTAAATAAGAGATTAGAATAGAATATTATACCAGTAGAAATTTTGGAAATAATGAATTATTCAATGAATTGCTGTTATAAATGAGAATTTAATATTTTAAAACTTAAGTGATAAATTGAAATTTTAAGGCAAGTATTATAAACAGGTGATTTTAAACTTAAGAAAATAAAATGAAATTCTTTAATAAATAAACGTTGATGTGTAGGGTTATTAACTTAAGTATGATTTAAATGCTACTAGTTTAATATAATAAAAGTAGGTAATATAAATAAATGACTGAAAACCCTAGGTAATAAATTAATAAAATCCTTTATAAGAATGGAGGCTATAAGGTTAAGAATTTAAGTAAAATTAAAAGGGGTTACTAAAATTAAATGTAATATAAATGCAAGCATAGGATAAATGATTTAAATTGAGAAGTGTATTAAATGTAATACAAATAAAAGAAACTTACATAACCTGAATAAATAAAAATGAATAATGGTAAGTAATAAGTAGAAATAAGGAAACAACCATTGAATGAGAAATAAAATTTGAGAGTTATTAGAAATAAATGTAAATTATAAAAAGAGAAATTTATGTGGTATGAATGAAACTTAAGAAAAAGGGTTTTAGGAAAATAAATGAAAATAAAAGATAAACTGTTATATAAATGAAAAGATCAAACAGCTGATGTATGAAATAAAAATTTATGTAAGTTGATTTGATTTGTTGGTTGAATTGTATTGTTTGATTTATGGTTTGGTCGGGTAAGGAAATTTGAAGTAGTTGGATGAATAAATAATCTATTCTGTCCCATCTAAGACTTTTGGGTAAATGATGCACTTGATAGTTATTTTTCATTCCGTACAATTTCAGATTTTGAACCCGAACAACTATTTGCTTGTTGATTAAATGGTTGTTTTGCATTTTGTGTATGCTGATTGTTGAAATTGATGGTTGTTGTATTGATTGGATATTAGGGATTGAAACCACTTAAATATTTCACTAGAGATAAATTGTTAAACCTTTGGATTTTTATAAGTGAGATGCAGGTTATGGAAGCAACTGCTACTGTTTTTGGTTCCATAATAATAAGCGTAAATTGCCCGACAAATAGGTACGTTTCGGATTACGATTTGTAGCGCTATTTTATATAATTTTTCCGTGTTAGGATATAATATTTTGGATGATATATGTAATATAATTGTTTTATTTTGATATTATATTTTCTTCCGAGCCTCCCCGTACAAAGGAGACTCTGCCAAAAATTTTCCATAAATTTTGGACTTAGAATTATGTTGAAAATGTTTTCCTAACTTTAATTATTTAAGTATAAAAGAATATAATGATTATAAAACGGGTATATTTCATTTAAGGAAATTAATTTAGTAAATTATTGTTTATAAGTTAATATTTGAAATAAGATGTACTGTTTTTTATTATTTATTATTCTTCCTTTTCCCTTCTTTTTCCTTTTCGGGGACGAAAAGTTTTGAGTGGGGGAGAGTGTAACGACCCGTTAAATTCGATGATATTAAATGAGTTAATTTAATATGATTTCTAATCTAATTTAGAATGAAATAAAAGTCTTAAGATTTTATTTGAGTAAATGTAGGAATTAGATATAGTAATTTGTAATTTAATGTTAAACAATTTAATATTTATATGGCAATAGATTTGAATAATGTAATTTTTCATACTTAGTTATAAGTTAAATATAAGAAACCAATATAAATGTTGAATTTGTGAATATTAATAAAAATATTAACTAGAAAGGGATTCGTTAATATAAAAATCAATAGTGGAGATTGTACATTTGGTTGTAAAATAGATAGTGACTAAATAAAAGTGACCGTTGAATAAACTAATGCAATAAGTGTAGATAAGTAATTTTAATGAATGTTGTCGATAATAAACGTACTTAAAATGGTAATAAATTGATTGCCTAGGTGATTATATATTGATAAGCTATAACTAAATAGGAAGTTTGGTAGTAAATAGGAAATAAGAAGACAAAGGCAACTAGTAATTTTATAAATGAATTCTAATAATAGGTAGTAATTAATGCATATATATGGGGCATTTGTGATAATTACAAATTTTTAATCATTCATTTATTTAATTAAATCTAAATCTATGGCAACATTTTTGGTATTAATAGTTGTAGGTGAATTTGAATGAAAAGGGTAACAATTATTTAGGTTAAGCATTTAGCGAGTATATTAAGTTAAGAAGGGCAATCGATTTAAATAAATCTAAATTAATTATTTTGGTTGTTAATGTGTTCTAGTTAATAAAAGGGAATTTATAAGAAATGAAGCATGCACTAATGAAGTGTATTACAATTCAAATGTTATTTATACATATAAAATGCCTATTTACTGTACAGAAAGAGTCTAAATCAATAAACGAATTTATTGAGGTTCCAATCTATAATTTATAACATTTAATGTAGACTCAATTAATTAACTGATTTAAATTGTGCTGTTAGCGTAGGTTTGTTTTGTAATTGAAGTAGTTAATTCTATAAGATGAAGTTAATGCTATTCTATTTATAATTGGACCATTTGTTGATATAGACTTTAGAAAGCCGGATGTATAAATTTAATTAAAGTATCAAAATTCAACAATGGTATTTATTGCAAATAAAGTGGAATTAAACGTTTAAATATTACGTTATTGAAATTAGGATGGAATGTGTGGATAATAAGGTGAAATCATGAACCAATGTCAGTGGCATTCTTATTTTGGATAAAAGTTGAGAATATAAGAGTTGAAAAATCTAATAAATGGGTTTTGAGAAATTTATTTATAATTCCTTAATATAAGGAAGCGGAGAAATTTATACTGAAATTGATAGACTTGTCAATGTTAATTCACAGCTAAACTTGTTAAATCATTTAAATTGATTATAAATTATATATGCGATAAAATTTGGTAAATTTTAGAATTTTAATATAAAATTGGATTTTATAATTTATTTTTAATTTATTTAATGAATATAAAAATAGCCATTTTGGCCCCGGACTCGGATTTCGACGAAACCTGTTTCATCGGATCCGTATCGGTGAATTATTGTAGGGTTTCAAGTTTCGTATCGATCGGACCTGTCGTTTGGTCGTACGGATGCGAAACGCCTTGAAATCGATTTAATTAAAATCAATTTGAAATCAATTTGGAAATTTTGTTTTCATCATAACTTCTTCATACGATCGAATTTGGACATGAAACTTTTTCCATCGCGTTCAGAATATTTTAAAACACCTATTTGAATATATGGGTTTAATAAATTTCGTTCCGGGGTCAGAACGGGCTTTTTGGGCCAACTACCGCTTAGCACGTTCGTAAATCGTGCCCACCTAGCCTTCTAAAATTTGTCTATAAATATGATGGGATAAACCCTAGCCTCCATCTTCTATCAATTGTCTGTACGTTCATTTTCTTCATCTCTTTCTCTTCCTCAATGGTTGCAAAACCTAGATCTACTTCAGTTCAAAAATCAAAGTCAAAATTTAAAGTCTCCAGAAAAATTCCAGAAAAATATATGTCATAGTTCTCGAGATACGAAATTTGCTGGTACAACTCGTTTTTCGATTCAGTTGAGCGTTTGACCGGTAAAATTCGAATTAGTCTCGGCCGTTCGTTGTGGACTATTGATTTGGACGGTGGATCGTCGATTTGGGGACGATCAGAGGGCATGGTTGCGAAGAGAGTGCCGAGGCAGGCCGATCCATACGGCTATCTTCTCCTATGGGCGTCTGGATTCGCGGCAAATTGGAGATTAAGGGGGGCGGTCACGTTCGTTTGGGCGAGCCTCTAGGCATGCGTGTTGGCTAGGGGGAGGCGGCTCTGAGGGGAGGTGCTAGTGGCGGAGGCCGATGGTCTTGGAAGAGGTAGGAGCGGCGGCAAAAATTTGAAATAGGTGGCGGCTGTAGATGGGTTATGGGAATTAGGGTTTCAGATTCACCCTGTATACGCGTGAACGAGTGGGTTACGTGGAAGAAGGAGTTGAAGAGCTGACGTGGAGGGGTTAGTTATTTTTATTTTTGTTTTAGATTTATTTTTGTTTTTGTTTTCAATCGTTTTAACTCGTAACTTTTGCATACAAGCTCCGTTTCACACGAGTTTTTTTCGTTAGGATCGTAATTAAATTTCGGATCTGGTGACGCTGGTTTGGACTGATTTGGAGACTGTGCAATTTTTGGGTTTAAATCGAATTTAAATTCGATTTAAATTCAAAAGGTGAGTGTTTTATCCCACTCACAACTTCTAAAAGTTTTTATGTTTGTTAAATTTATTTTAGATATGAGTAGAAATTTATTTATGACTGTTTGGCATGTTTTATTCAGAATTCTGTTAAATCACATTTATTTAATTTAACTGTTAATTTCTTTTATGTATTGCATATAAATTGACAGTTAGAATTTATTTAGGTGCATATAAACTGCTAGTTAAACAGTTATAAATTTAATTGAATATGAAATGTTAATTAATAACTGCCAATTATTTCCTGTTATATTGTATATGCCATATTTGATGTTTGTTTAAACTGATGATGTTTGAGATAATTTGGTTGATGATTGATGATGGATGAATGGATGTTTTGTTTCATATTATTTAAACTGCAAGTTATCATGCATTTTCATTTCATTCGGGGTTGTGGTTTGAAATGATATACAACCGCAAATTTTATTTTTAAATTGCGGATTGAAATGATAAATATCCGTATCACTTGACCATAGGATAGAAAATTTTATACATGCACCGTGGTCTATATATAAATTATTTTAAAGTGATTCTATGGTTTGGATGGGATACGGTTTATAAAAAATTTTAATTTTGATATTTTACAAATGTTATTCTTCTATATATATACATATGAAGTTAAATTTTTTGAATTTAAGCTGTGTATAAATCTATTAAATAAAAATGGGAAAATTGAGAAATGGAATTTGATAATTCATATTATATGTTTAAGTTTGAAAATTTTTAAGGTATGATATTTATCACTGGATTTTTCCAAGATAAATTTAAAATGAATATTCTAGTATAATTTAATTGAAGAAAATATTTGCTTGCTAGAAATTGGAGTTTTATTTATGGATTTTTATGTAAATATTCAAGACTAAATAATAGAACATTTAAATTGGTTGAAGGAATAAATTCCAACTTTAGTTTTGAAATATTAATACTCAAAATGGATATATATATATATATATATATATATATATATATATATATATATATAGAAATTGAAGTGGTTTTGGAACTTGAAAGTGGTATTTAAATTTTGGTTTAGACTTTAAATAAAGAAATATATTTGTAAAGCCATGGAAATTATTTTCTTTACAAAGTAACCTTAAAGTTAAACCATTTATTTCGTATACCGTTGAATATCCAAACCATTCAAGTTTTAGAAGTTATGAATTTCGAAATATTATGCTTTGAAAGTATAAGTCAAATATTTGGTTTCCAGATATTTTAAATTTTAAAGCAGTATGATTTTGGAAAAGAAATATATTTGGAAAAAATGATATCATATTGTTTTGGGTTTTAAGATGATATCATATTCATAATTTTGAAATGGAATTTTTATTCTGGTTTTAAAGTATAAACTATTTTAAATCACCGCGGTGTTATAATAACGATTGGTTGGCAAAGAGACCGGGATCGGATATGGACATACTCTCTGTCGATACCGAAAACCACTTTGACTAACCGTGTACGCGGTGGAGATTCTAGAATGAAGTAGGTTGGTGGCGACGTTTCCTGTAAGGTAAATACGTGGACCCAACTCCCGTGAGTTGGCATAAGGTGGCTAAAACAGGAGCGATTCTCGGGCCAATGAGGTCATTCCTCTGAACGAACGCACTCCTTCGATACTATACTCTGACTTTGGATTTTTCGGTGACCACTATTGATTTCTTTGATTTGGGGGTGTTAGTTCGAGGTGGGCGGTAGCTGCGGCTACGCGTTACCACCAGCCCGGATAGCAATTGGTATATCTACCCTGGCATTGCCTAGTTGTGCCGTGTCACCTACCCTATCGCGCCTTGTACGAGTTTGGATTTCTCCCGTAGCCCGTGTGGTATCCTCTGGTGGCTTCCCGATCAGGAGGGACCATGATATTGGATGGACTACTGGGACTATTACGTGTTAAGGTGGAAAATGTAAAGCCTTAACGCTATTTAAAAGTAAGTTTATTTTATAATTAGACACTATTATAATAGCGCAATATACTATATAGTAAATAGTTTAACGGATCCTTAGGAGATGTAAATCCCGAGCATCTCTTGAGTTACTGCACTCATATTTATTTCTGTTAATTTAACTCACATAAGATCTTTTAGTTCTGACTCGATTGTTTTTGTCTTTTCAAATTCTCTCGGGTCAGTCCGAGCATTTCAGGATTTGAAGATTTAGCTCTGGAGGACGGAGACGAAGATTTGTATTATTATTATTTATAGTATTGCACTACACTCACACTATATTCCGCTGCATTGATATTATTGGTATGTGAACTCTGATATTTAATTGTATAAAGAAGAATCAATTGTTTTGTAAACAGTTTTATAAACTGTATATTTTATTATTATATTTTATCCTTCCGTTGTGTGATTCTATTTTGTTTTATTTCTTTTCTGTTTTCTTATTTACCCCATAAAAAAATCCGCCTTTCCGTATGGTTTGAATTGGCACGTGTCTGTTTAAATCGTGCGAAAAGGCGGGATGCTACATATTTTTCCCGTATCTTATTCCTCTTAATTATTTCATTTTAATTCTCTTTGGCTTATAGTTTAATTAAGGCACGACTACCTTAAATTAGTCAAATCTCAATCCCTTAACCATTTACATTATTTCTTTAAATTTACCTAATTAAATGTCCTGAATAATGTTAGTTAAAATTAGGGTCATTATAGACTCCCCTCCTTAAAGAATTTCATCCTCGAAATTATGATAAGGTACTCATAACAATCAATCATAATGGTAAAACATAACTCGAAATAAGTTAGGCCAAGTATCTCTAATAATGCTCTCAGTTTCCTAAGTATAGTCTCTCTTATTGTCACTTCACTGGACTTTGACTAATCTGACTATCTTGTTCCTTAACCCTTTCTCATCCCTTGCGACTATACAACTGGTTTTATAACTATAGTCATCTCTGATTCCACTGCTAAATCATCTACACAGTCGGTGCAATAGTACTTTCTGGATCTTAAATACACTTCCTTAGATGAGATATATGAAAAACATTGTGGACTCCTGCCATATTGTCCGGTAACTCTACTCTATATGTGAGTTTCTCGATCCTTTCTATAATAGAAAATGGTCCAACAAAACTTGGTGCCAATTTTCTTGATTTTTCGAATTTGATTACACCTTTCATCGCTGATACCTTGACGAAAACATAATCTCCAACTGAGAACTCCAAGTATTTCCGTCTCTTATCAGCATAACTCTTCTACCCAGACTGAGTTTCCTTCATTCTAGTTCGAATTAACGCAATCTTTTTTGCAGCTTCCCTAACCAAATCCGGACCGAGAACTAACCTATCCTCGGTCTCTAACTAACAAACTGGAGATTTGCATGGCCTTCCATATAAAGCTTCAAATGGCGCCATCCTTATAATTGCATGGTAACTATTGTTATAACAAAATTCGGCTAAGTGTAGATGGTCTTTCCATGATCCTCCAAAATCTAGTGCATAAGCTCGTAAGAAATATTTTAAGACTTTATTAACTCTTTCTGTTTTCCCATTTGTCTACGGATGGTAAGCGGTACTCATTTTGAGCTTGTTACCCAAAGTCTTTTGTAAACTCCTCCAGAACTTGCTAGTGCATAATGAATCTCTATCACTTACTATACTATAATGAATTCCATGCAGTCTAACTATATTCTTCATGAATAATTTAGCCAAAATAGGTGTCGTCCTAGTTGATTTAACTGGAATAAAATGTGCACTCTTGGACAATATGTCCACTATAACCCATATACTTTCATTTCCTTAATTTAACCTTGGCAACCCATCTATAAAATCCATTGAGATAGAATCCCATTTCCATAACGGAACATCTAAAGACTGAAATAACCCAATTGTTCTGATGTTCAGCTTTTATCTGTTGACAGTTCAAACACTGCTTCACCTATAAGCCTACATCTCTCTTCATGCCCTCTCAGAAGAAACTTCTTCTCATATACCGATACATCTTAGTTCCTCCCGGATGAATAGTGAATTTTGAAAGATGGTATTCTCCAAGAACTTCTTTCCTAATGTTTCCAACATTTGGAACACACAATCTTCCTTTTTTCTTAACCACTTATTCTTGTCAAGACTGAAATCTTTCAATTCATCGCTCTCTGTTCCATTCCGTAACTTTTTGATCCGTTCAGCTAATAATGGATCCTCCCATTGCTTAGAAGCGATCTTTTCAATCATCACCGGTCGAACCTCTAAATATGACAACATAGTAGTTCCCTTATTAGACCTATCCTCATATCTCCACTGTATTCTGCATGTAGTCAATGCTACCAAATCTTTCCATTTAGCTATCATTTCCAATACTGCATTCTGATGTCCTACTAAGTGCATCTGCAACTTTATTTCCTTTTCCTTGGTGTGTACTCAATACCACAGTCATAAGTGGCTAAAAACTCTAACCACCTTTGATGTCTCATATTCAACTCCTTCTGAGAGAATAAATATATCAATGACTTATGATCTGTATATAGCATGAATTCCTCTCCCAAAAGGCAATGCCTCCACACCTTCAATGCGAAAGTTACTGCAATTAATTCCAAATCGTGAGTCGGGTACTTAACCTCATGCGATCTGAGATGTCAAGAAGCGTAGGAAATCACTTTACCTCTTTGCATTAACACAGCTCCTAACCCTATTCCATATACGTCCGTGTACACCACTAAGTCCTAATTCCCTTCCGAAACAACTAACACTTGTATATTTGTCAATAAGTGGTTCAGCTTCTAGAATGCCTCCTCAAACGTATCGTTCCAAACAAACTTTACATCTTTCGGAGTTAGCTTAGTCATCGGTGCTGCTATCCATGAAAAATCCTTAATGAATCTCCGATAGTAACCAGCTAGTCCAAGAAAACTCTTTATCTCAATCACCATCTTGGGTCTGTACAACTATTCACTGCCTCGATCTTAGCTGAATCTACTAACCACCCTTTCTCTGAGACTACATTACCAAGAAACTTCACTTCTTTCTTCCAGAAATGACACTTCGAAAATTTCTCTTTTAGTTTATGCTGCCTCAACGTCTCAAGCACCACTCTAAGATGAACTTCATGCTCTCTTTCATCTATAGAGTGTACCAAAATATCATCTATGAATACCAATGCAAACCTAACCAAGTCCTATCGGAAAACTTGGTTCATCAAATCTACAAAGAATGCTGGCACATTAGTTAGTCCGAACTGCATTACTAACCATTCGTATGATCCATAACTAGTTCTAAACGCCGTCAAATGAATACTATCCTCAACCACTCTAAGCTGATGGAACCATACTGCCAAATCCAACTAGGAAAATACTTTGGCTCCACTCAACTAGTCAAAAAAATCGTCAATTCTAGGTAACGGATATCGATTCTTTATCGTCTTCTTATTCAACTTACGATAATCAATACATAACCTTAACGGTCCATCCGGTTTCCTTGTAAACACTGCAGCTGCTCCCCATGGCAAGCTGCTTGGTTTGATAAAGTTCTTATTTTCCAAATCAACCTACTGCACTTTAGCTCCCTTATCTTGGTAAGTGTCATTCTACTTGGCGGTCTGCTCACCTGTTCTGCACTTGGTACTAAATCTATTTGAAACTCAATAGCTCGTTTTGACAGCAGTGCTACTATGGGCTCAAAGACATCTACGAATTCTCTAACAACGAAAACTTGATTTAACTCATCTTTTGCCTCCACAACATACAACAAAGCATTATCCTCAAACCTAGGGTTTTCTACGGAGTATATTATCCGATCATTACAGTCAAGGTGTCTAAGTAATATTTTCCTATCATGGCAGAATATCCTAGCATTGTATTTACTTAACCAATCCATACCTAAAATAATTCTAAACCCTATAAAATCAAACACATGCAAACTACAAGCAAATACATAATTTAACAATTCAAACTCTAACTGGTCACACTTCATCCCAATTGTTGCATATCCTCCTATCGGATTCGCAACCCTCAAGGAAGTTACTAGGTACGAGGGTTATAAGTTAAGATTATCACCAAACAATGAGATATAAAATAATGCGATGCACCAGTATCACATATAACTCTAACTGATTCACCATGAATCAAAAACGTACCTCCCAACATAGCTCTTCCCTTTTCCTCTGTTGTTGGTCTCGAGGTAGCTGGCTCCAATGCAAACACTTTCCCATCCTTGGCTGGCTCCTTGCACTGGTTCTTATAATGTCCAATTTGATCGCAATTGAAACATCTCACTCCTTTCTTGCCAGTAGCTTTCTTCCTTTTGCCTGTCCAGCACTCATGATCATAGTATCCCTTCTTATCACACTTATAACAGGTAACTTCTATCTTTCCCTTCTTGGCAGTTCCACTCTTCTGAGCCCCCTTCTTATGGAATTTTTTTATCTTGTAGTTCTGCTCTCCTTGTGCTCCCTCTGCTTTTTACCCCAAGAAAAGCAAGCATCTCTTCCTGCCTAAAAGCCATATCAACAACTACATCGCACGGATCTTTAATATGCGATAATGTGGCCTTAGCAAGTCAGCCTTTAACCCGCGAATGAACTTGTCATTCTGTTTAATAACTGTATTAACCATAAGGTATTCGTATCTTGATAGCTCCTTAAATAGTTGCATACTCGAGCACTGTCATATCTTCCTGCTCCAACTCAGTGAACTTTCTAAGAAGAGTTGACTTCTCAATCTCCAACATAAACCTCTCCTCAAACCTTCTTCTAAACTCATCCCAAGTTATGATCTCCTCATTAACTCCTACCGTAACATTGTTCCACCAATACAGTGATGCTCCCTGTAATTTCCTAGAAGAAAGCCTCCTTTTCTACTCATCGTTGAGCCCCAAATCAGCAAAAATCCTCTCGCAATGAAGTAACAAATTCTCCACTTCAATTGCGTATTTAGTTTCGATAAATGGTTTTCCTCCCAGCTTGGCATAATCTCTACTTAAAACACAGCATAATTATTGACCACTGGGGCTCCTTGATTTCCTCCAACTAAACCCACAGCAACTCCAGCCTGCATCATGTTAACAAAGAAATGGTATATAGCCCCATATCTACTTGCGGCATTCCAGCACCTACATTATCAGCTTGTGCCTATCCAAGATTCCTACTAGTGTTTGGTCTGGCATTCCCATTAGTTGTGGTGCTCTGCCCACCAATGTTAACTCTTACAATTCTAGCATCCATTTCTTACATCCGAAAAATCTATGTTCGAGTCTTTATAAGATACATAAGAATAGCCTAAGGGAGATGGGAGAATAGAGATAAAGCGTATACTTATATATAGCAAATACAAGTACGTTACTATAGCGTTATCCCATACCCCAATCTTCTCTTTAATTCCTTATGATTATGTTTTCAAAATCATTTTAAGTTTGAAATTTATAACAATTTTTTCATATACCTATGCTTTGATACCAAGTTGTAACATCCCCAGTCTTGAGGCCCAAAGCTAAACACTACAGATGATGCAGTCATCTATAGTATTAACTTTCGATGACAAAATACGATAATGTTAATGGTATCCATAATATCAGAAGCACATGAATATGAAAAAAAATCATAGAATTCAAAAACAACTTTACTGATTACATTTCAAATCCATGTTTCATATTCCATTACACAATCCCAAACGATTCCCAGGTTTCGACTAAGTATAATTGATACAATTTACGCCAAGAGAGGCATATGAAGATGTTCCCGTGGATGATCAGAGGTAAATAGAGATATTAGTCTTAAATACATCACAGCGAAAATAAAAATAATTATTCCTATATAGTTAACTTTGCTTCCTACATGTCTTCGAAAGCTTATTCGTCCACCTACTAAGCCTGTAAAAATTTAAGTCTCAATCTACTCAAATTAATTTTGAGCACCCAAGAGTTTAAGGGGAAAACATAAACTTCGAGTTAGACAGAAAGCCTGGTGTGAATACTACTATTACATCTCGGTTTGTTTATATTAAGTGAGACCATGCACTTAGCAGAACGGGTTTCCCCTCAATAATATGCCTTTTTAAAAGGGGCATTTCACTAGAAGGACAAATTTTTCCGTCCAATTAGTTTATAGGACACACATCCACAAGAATTAATTTCAAAGTCAATGTCAGTAGAATAATTACTTTTAAGGACAAAGTCAGCATTCAAGGACACAGTTTCATAGGTTTTTAGGCCTTAGAAACCAATTATTTTGCATTTTGTCCTTAAAAGTAATTATTTCAGTTGTGTGTCCTAGAAACTAATTGCACTTGCTAAAGAGGCCCTTGTGGCCAGTTTCCTCTTTTTAAAACATATCTTTTGCAAATCCGAACCATGCAATCAAACTGATTAAAGCAATAATAGCAATATAATATATGCACATAAATCAAGTAATCAATGAACTATCTGTCCGAACAATGTAATTTTGCTTGGCTAACTACTAACCATTGGCTGACTCGGTTTACCAGACAAAATAAATAATCTAACTTCTGTTAGACACACTTTTGGATGGTCTGTCCTTAACTTACTTCTTCCAGGGCAACTGATCCTGATGGTTTTGCGGGCTCACCAATAACCTATATTTCTCTGTATATTCCTTTCCGTGTGTAACATCATTTTAGTCTTAGATATAACAAAGCCCCACAGACTAGAATTTTGGACTTATATTAGCTAAGGGTTACTAGCTAAAATATAGGGCGCAACCCTATACTAGCCCCATTTGTTATTCTAATATCTAAGTCATTTACTTAGGGTTAACTACCCCATGAAATTTTCCATGAAAACATTTCTTTCAAATTGATTTAACCCTTTAAATCATACTTACACAAGGAAAATATACTTTTTTCTTTGCTCAAATATCTTTGCCACAATATATGCTTTACACAAAACAATGTTAATGAAACCCTAAATCAATAGGGTTATCTATACCCTTAAAACAAGTTAAAGCCCTTCTTTAACTTAGAAAACATTAGGTTTTAAATCCAAGATATCACCTTCGAAACCCTTGTTTAAAAACTTTAAACAGTCCCTTTCGAATCCATTGAAAGTACCCCTTTCAAAATAGGTTAACTACTTTACCTTGAAACACTACCCCGAAAGGCCAAAACATACCTTCAAAACCTTTAAAAATAGACCTTTCAAAATCACTGAAAATATCCCCTCGAAAGCTTTATAAAACATCAGACAAACTCTTTTCGAAATACTTTAAACATGCCTTTCGAAAGCATTGAAAACCTTCCATTTAAATATTAAAGTATCCTTTCAAAAACATCGGAGGTATCTCCTCTTCGAAACCTACGTTATATACGTTTCAAAAGTATTAAAATTCCTTGCTTAAAACAAACCTTTCGAAAGCATTGGGACCAAGTAAAAGTTTGTGGAACATAGCTTCGAAACCATTTAAAACCATTTCTTTCGAAACCTTTGGGTTCTTTTAATATAACAAAGGGCCTTAAAAGAATTGGGTGAAAAATTTGCTTTTTAAAGCATTATCTTTAGGTAAAAGAAAGTGGATGGCTTTGGAACCATCCCTTTCAAAAGCATGGAGAAGCGGCTTTAAATTTTAAAGGCAAAAGTACCCTTTCGAAAGCTTCGTTTTAAAATAAAAAGGCGGCAATCCCTTTTGAAAGTCCTTTTGATAAACAAAGGCACATCTGAATAAGTCGAAAGCTAATATAAATCCTTCGAAAGCCTCCATTACAAACATAAGTGACTCATGGTCAAAATATTAGCTTCTACCCCTTTGAAAGCATGTTTCGACTCTATATCTTCTACCTAACTATAATCCACTACGTACCAAGGCATGTACCATGTGTATTAGTTTCGACTTGGTTGGGGCAGAAGTATGGGTTTAAAAGGTAGCTGTTATAAGTGGCGAAGTAGCAATTCTTTGCAAAACTGATTATTAGTCTTTTATAGTAATATCTTTCCAACTAGCTTGCCTTATTTGTCAACATATAATTAATTGTCAATTCCTTTTTAGAATCTTTTTCTAAAAGTGCTACCAAATTCAGTAATTAACAATTGAAAACATTTAGAAAATCACCCCTTCTCCGTTTAGAAGCATATAAAACATTTATGTCCCATACCTTAAATAATTTTATATCCATAATAAAATACTAAGGAAAATTTTCTAAAAATTCCCATAAATCATATTTAATATGTTTACTAACATATTTAAATTTCAAACCTAAGGCTATCATATATTTTCCAAAATAATTTAAACTCAGTTTAACCATTTTCTCTCCTGGAAAAATTATAATAAATCCACATTAACTTAGAAAATTATGAAACTTAAAACCCATCTCTAAAATAATATTTTTGACCTTGTATCAAAAATGCAAGTCATTAGGATGTCATTTAGTAGGTTTTTTCAAATCAAAACTTATCATAAAATCTATACGAAGCAACATAAATCATCAACAAGCTTATATATCCATTTAAACAATCAAATCATGGCATTTTACTTGCAAAATAAATTTGGATCTCATCTAGAAACCAAAAACAATAAAAATGAGATGTAATCTATTATTCACCTTAGGTTGTTGTTAAGGAGGTTGAGATTTGCTCTTAAATTGATTTGATTAAGCTTCCTACTTGAATTCTTGCTTGTCTTCCCTTTTGTTTTTCTCTTAATGGTGGCAGGACAAGCTTTGAATGTTCTTACTTTTATTTGCAAATGTTTAGAATGGATAAGGAGTGAAAGTAAGAAGGGTTTATCGTACAAGAACTTAGTTTATTTGTAACGGATCGCCTTTTTGTATGCTTAAGCAGACACACGTGCCAACTCAAACCATACAAAAGAGCGGATTGTTATTGAGGTAAATAAGAAAAATGGAGAAAGAAATAAAAAAAAATAGAATCTCACAGCGGAATGACAAAATATAATAATCAAATAACAATTCATGAAGCTGTTTTGCAAAACATTTGATTATACTTATACAACACATATCAGAGCTACACGTAGCAGAGAATAAATAAATAATGCAGCGGAACAGTATGAATGCAGTGGAGTAATATAATAGATAATAGTAACAAAATCTTCGTCTTCGTCCTCCAGAAATAAAGCCTTCAAATCCTGAAATGCTCTGACCCGAGCGAATTGAAAAGACAAAACACTCGAGTCAGAACTAAAAGATCTTATGTGATTTAAACCAACATAAATAAATATGAGTGGAACGACATCAGAGATGTTTACGGGATTTGACATCTCCTATCCAGTGTCTAGCGTGAGTGCAGTACCTTAAGAGATGCTCGGGATTCACATCTCATAAGGATCCGTTAAACTATTTACTATGTAGTAATATTACTTTATTGTAATAATGTCTAATAGTAAAATAAACTTACTTTTAAATAGTGTTAAGGAGTGATCCAATATTCCCCTTAATATGTAATAGTGCCAATATTCTATACAATACCGTAATACCTCTTAATCGGGAGGCTACCAGAGGATACTCCATAGGTACGACACAAATCAAACTCGTACAAGGCGTGTTAGGTTAGGTGACACAGCACAACTAGGCAATGCCACGGTAGATATATCAATTACGCTTCCGGGCCGGTAGTAACGCGTAGCAGCTACTACCGCCAACGTCGAGCCACACCCCCCAAATCAAAAGGGCCCAAATCAATCACAAAGTAATAGAATGGTATCGAAGGAGTGTGTCCGATAAAAGATGCAACCTTCTTAGCCCGTCAATCGCTCTTGTTTTAGCCATCTTATGCCAACTCACGGGAGTCGGGTCCATGTATATACCTCAAAGGAACGCCGCCACCATCCTACTTCATTCTGGAATCTCCGCCGTGTACACGGTTGTTAAAGTGGTTTTCAGAGTTGGCAAAGAGTATGACAACTTCCAATCCCGGTCTCTTCAATAACCAACCGTTATTATAACACCGCTGTCATTTAAAAATAGTTTATAATTTAAAACCAAAATATCATTACCCTTCAAAACCAAATCAATACGATATCATTTTCATTTCATATATACCCCTTTTCTAAAATCGTAACACTTTCAAAGTTATTATATTTCAAAATCAAAACACTTGAATATAACACTTTCAAACTATAATACCTTGAAACTCATAACTTTGAAACATAACTTCCACTATTAGGATACTATATATAATAAAATAGCTTCTTAAATTTCACAAATCAATTCTAAAACAACTCGAATTTCTAAATTTCAAATTTAACCAAATCCCAAATCATAAATTTCAATACGATTCAATTTCCAAATAAACTATTCCAAATTTTTTTCGATTTCAAAACAAATTTGATCCACAGAATAAACCGTTTCAAATTCAATATATTTCAAACTTTAAGTATTCGACAAATTCAAAACTAAGTTGGTAATTACGATTCAACAATTAAATTTTCTATTATTTAGTTTGGAAATATTTTACTTAATATATACATTATCATTTAAATAAAACCCAAATTACAAATAACTAAATATTTCCTTCAATTTATTTGTACTCGAAATATTCATTTAATTCACCTTAAACCAAACTCAAGTTAATCATACCTTCTAAAATTTTAAAATTTATAAATTTCACATCAAACCTTTTGAGTTTAATCCTTAAATAAATTCGATTTCAAATAAATCTCAAATTTATCTTCCAACCTTAGTTTATGCAAATCATTATAAACTCTATATTAAGATATAGTTTAAATACTTAACCATGATATCTTCGATAAAAATCAAACTTATTATAAAGCTTATTCTATAATAAAACAAATTATACATAGCTTAAAAATCAATGACAAAATAAAATTTATATAATATCCAAAATCAATATTTATCTAAAACCATATATTTCTTTAAAAAACCATAGAAATCATTTCAAAATATTTTTATATATAGACCACGGTGTCTGTATATAATTCTCTATCCTATGGTCAAGTGGTACGGATATTTATCATTTCAATCCGCAATTTAAAATATAAATACGGTTATATATCATTTCAAACCGCAATCCCGAATGGAATAAAAATCCATAACTTGCAGCCAATATCAATCATCAAACATTTATCACAATCATCGTCCAATTCAATCAATAACATCAATATAGAACAGATAATAAAAAACAGGTAATAACTAGCAGTTAATATTTAAAAATAAATTAAATAACTATTTTATTCAAATAAGCTGAGATGATGATTCAAAATATGCCAAACAGTCACAAAATAAATTTCTAATCACATCATAAATCAACTTAACAAACATAACAAATTTTAGAAGTTGTGAGTGGCTTAAAACACTCACCTTTCAAATTTTAATTGAATTTAAATCCAATTTAAACCCAAAATCTAAGCAGTCTTCAAATTTGTCCAAACTAGAGTCAAAATGTCAAAAATTCCAATACGACCTAGCGGAGAAAACTGCGCATGAAACGGACCTCGTATGCGAAAGTAATACGAGTTAGAATTTATAAAATCAAAATTTAAAATAAATAAATTTATTATTTAACAAGGCCACGTCACCAGATAGCTTTGAACATGCGAAACCCTAACATTACATGGCTCGTTCGATGCCTGAAATTTGAAGCCGCCACCTACCTTCCAAAAATCACCACCGAGATGGTCGCCAACGACCAAATCACAGGCCGTTAACGGCCTGCCCCCTCCATGCCGCGGCTACGGCGAGCGCGCGGCCGTTTAACCAATGTTGCCGAACTCTGGCGAACGACAACCCCTATAGCCTGGAACGAATCCCTCCGATGCAAACTACTCAACGACCGCAACACTGCAATGCTTTCCGATCGGCCTAAAAGTGACGATCCACCGTACGATCAATCCCCTGCCAATGGACGATCGAAACAAACTTGGCAATTTTTGGCCACACAGAAACTTAGATCAAGAAACAGACTGCAAATTTGTCTTGCGCTCGTCGAGAGCTTCAGATCCATATAAAATTTGATATTATTTGTAGAGTTTGAATTTTGTTGTTGTATTTTGAATTGAAATTGAATTGGAATATTTAGGGTTTTTAGCCATTTAATAAGAGGAGCAACAGAAAGAATTTTACGTCCAGAAATGAGAACTTACATTTGGTATCAGAGCTGAGGGTTAAACTTTAGCTCAGGAGTATAACACATTAAGTAGCTCATTAGAGATAGGGTGAAGTATACCCTAGAATGAGTAATCCTTAAGATATCCATTTAAATGCCTCAGTAAATTCTCTTACTATCCACTGATAGTGAGTATGAGTGCAAGAAGAAAACGAGATAGGGGACATGGGAATACGACTGTAATTAGTCAAAACTCTGTAACAACAGTAGAAACATCTTTCTTATCAATTTCCTTTGATTGCTTCGTGACAGCTCCAGAAAGAAGTTTCGGTGTAATGAAGGCCTACGAATCGTTGTAGGAAATTCTTTCTTCGTATTTCATCAATTTCTTATCATTTTTGGATTTAAACCTTAATGAATAAGAATTTGAAATTTGAAATTTGAAATTAGGAATCTTAAATAAAATTGGAAATTTTAATTTGAATTGAATCAATTAAACGATTTTGTTTAAAACCAAATTTGAAATTCTATTGTAATTTCTCGTGAATACCAAAGTCCGAAGAGGGACAAATTGGTATGTATTTTGAGATATTCCGACTTGAGTTTGGAATTCGTATCTTAAGTTTGAGGAATTATAGGAGTTCGAATCTGTCTATCTCTGTGTTGTTTTCGTGCCTGCGAATTTCGAGGACGAAATTCCTTTTAAGGGGGGAAGTCTGTAACGATCCCGAATTTTTATTAATTTTAAGTTGATAATTTATTTTAATTTTGAATAAAATTGTGAAATTTATTGGAGAATTACTTTGAATTTCTTATAATTCATATAAAAAGATATGTGTTTATTTTATTAAGCTTTAAAAATGATTTCTTTTAGAATTTAACATCTAAATAATGAATGAATGAAGATGTAAGATAAGACGATAAGTAATAAGTTAAAAAGAAAAAAGAAAAAATCTTAGGATTTTGGTTATGTAAACTATAAAACATTATATATATACATTAAACAAATTAGTTAAAAAAAGATATTCAACAACATAATAAATACAAAATCTCATCTATATTACAAAGCAATAGAACAAAAGTAGATAGTTAAATACATTCAAATATCAAACAAGTGTGTTCAAACAAGAATATAAATATATGTCACTGGGCTTATAAAACAAAGTGTAAAACGAATAAAGAAAACAAGTACAAACAAAACATAATAAATGCAACCACCATGTTAAAACAAAAGAAATCCATGGCAAGTAGAAATGATCTGCATAGTTGATAAAGCAAGAAAAAAAAATAAGTATATTGTACAAACTAATTAATGCAAGCCTTAACATATCATCTCAGCCGAGACAAGCAAATAAAGGCAAAGTAATATGTACATAAAGTAAAAGAATAAACAAAGTATTAAACAAGTAAGGTATAAGTGTAGATTGTACAAGGCATTTAATGCCATTACCTTAGTACACAATATAATATCTATCAGCCGAAATCTTGGCTACTCAAGCAAGAGAAAAATAATAATATAAGATCACTGATCTTATGTTGTACAAAACCAAATCTTAATTACCCTATACAAATGTTATACATCCCCATCACTTCTTCCTATGTATCCATTTTCTCATCCCAGTTTTATTCCTTCAAAATTAAGAAAATCTGAGAAAGTTTTATTTAAACTTTCATTATGATTTAAACAATAATACATATCACTGCAACGTAGAGGATTAAAGAAAAAGACCTTCAGCTTGCAAGTTCACAAGCCAGTGTCAACATGAGTAGGCTCTGTTCATTTCTGGAAACCAAGGTGAGCAAACTCACTTATCTATCTATGTGCTTTTGATATTATGGTCGACGTTTGAAGTGTGATTGTTTAAATGCCTGCATGTTTGAGTTTACATATATTTATGGGGGTGAATGTCTGGGTATGCTTGGATACATACCTCTATTTTAGGTTTACAGGTTTAAAGAAAAAAATAAAAAAATAAATAATAGAACAAACTTAAATTCTTCTGCTCATAGTCTCTTTTAGGGTTTGTAGTATAAAAGAAGAATTTTAGCATCAACTAGAATTAAATAAAATAAAAAAAAGTTTGTTTCAAATAGAAATATGTAATTAATACTTTGGAAACTAAACATTTTACAGTAAAATATATGTCTCTGTTTAAAGTAAGATTTAAACCTGATAGATGTTGTGATGTTTGGTTTGGTACTTGGGTTTGTTTGTATAAGTGATAATGCACATGCATATCTGTTTATGTATGTATATATATGATGATACTGTGTGAATATCTGTGAACACACACATTGGTTCTGTTCATAGTTTAACAGGCCTTAAAAAAAAGATTCAAAAACAGATTACTTTTCCCCTAATCTATTATATATTATAATGCATAGACAAGTTTTGTTTGGAATACTAAGATATGGGTTTTAAAAATACTTTAATGAAGATTGAGGTGTTTTTTTTAGCTGGAAGAAAGAATATACAGGGAAATTAAAAAATTTATCAAATTTTCGATTTTCATAAATTTAGGATTCGTTTATATCAATTAAATTGATTTCGAAAACCATGAATTTTAACAATAAAATTACGATTTTTAGTTTCGGTTTAGGGTTGGAATCTGGGTTTGAACGGAGAACATATTTCCATCAATCTGCGTCGACACTCGATGAATGGAGTGTCGTGATCAATGGCGAAGGTAGCTTGAGTGATGCTAGTTCATGGAAAAATAGTAATTGATTTTATAACAAGCTATAGTGGCTGATTTTTGATGATCAAGGGCTTTAACCTAGTTTTTAGTAAAGAGGGGATTTCAGGTTCGTACATCATCGTGGTTGGACCGGAAGGGTGCGCACTGGGGGGGATTGAATCATGGAAGCAAGGCGAAGCTTCGGTCGAATCTTTGTGGCCTTTGATGGCCAGAGGGTGGGGGATGAGACAATTTCTGGTGGTTGTTTTTGATGAAGTCTAGGTCGTATAGCTCGATTTCGAATGCGACGTGGGTTCACGCTTCAGGGTGGTCAGGTGATTCATGGTGGTTGTCATTGACGTGATGACGGTCGTAGCACCGTCCAGGGTTGATCGGAGCTGTGTGCAACATGCACACATTTGTGGTTACGTCAGTAGCCTGGAAATGGAGGAGAAGATGTTGTCTTGGGTTTGGCTCGGGGAGATGCTCGAACAGTTGAAGGGATTTGCATGAGTTGTTTCGTGTCTTATTGTTTTTTTTACTTAACAGTTTTTAAAGAAAAAAAAAGAGAGGAGGGAAGAAGATAGGATCAGGGGGGAAAGGGGTTGTGTGAAGACAGGGGAGAGACTCGGGAAATTCACGTGTGTTTCGAATTTTTGCTCGAAGCAAATAGAAGGGGGGGCTCGGGTATTAAGTTGTTACAGGTTTCTAGGGAAAACTGTTTGTTCCCAATTCAAAATCAAGTTTTAAAATCTGGTTCAAAAGCAAATGTTTTGAAATTCTTTAAGCCTGAGATTAAGAAGTTTAAGTTGTTTTTGGAAAACTTTGTTAAAATTGGGATTTACTCATTTTAACCCTTAAGTTTAAAATGAAATATGAAAAAGATAAATTTGAAACAAATTGTTTAAATTTATTTTGTGATGATAATTAAAACATTAGATAGAAAATGTTTTAAATTTGAATTAGTGAAGATAAAATGATATGCACTCATTAAATTAGTTCAAGTGAATAATTGATTTAATAAAATAATCAAGTAATTAAGATATAATAATTAATTAAGAAATGATTTTAAGGATTAATCACTTATTAAAATTAAAGTTGGATATTTTGATTTATTAAAGATAATTAATTATGAAATTTATTTAAAAGGTTGATTTAATTGATATGATTAATCAAGAATAATTTAATTAATTAAGGTGATTGATTAATTTATTAATATCAAATGACTTGTAATTAATAAATCAGGATGGGATAATTAATTCATAAGTAATAAATTTACTTGGAAATAAATTGAATTGATTAGGATTAAAAACGATTTAATTAATCCTGCTTATAAATGACTATTGAATACTTGACTTACTCATGAATTATTGTATTGTATGAGATACCTTGAATTGATTTTCCTATCTGATCTGTGATATTTTGTTCTGTGAATTGAGCTGTGTATTTATTCATTTATTGATGATATATTTGTATATTATCTGTGAATCTGTGAATGTATGATAAGCGTTATAGTTTATATCGCTTATCAATTATATTTCTATGTTTTAATCTGTGATGACTGAATGATTGTGCACTATTTTGTTAAACCCCTGGACCACACCATACACGCACAATGATGGATTTCATGAGGAAATCGATTAAGTCACAGATTTTGAAATAGTTTAAAATTTGAATTTTTAAATTCAAATGTTTTGGAAATGGAATCGAAATAAATGTGAAAAGCTTTGGAATGGAATTCCAAGATAAAATTTGTTTTTAAATTACTTGATTTAGTTTTGGAAATTTAAATAATTTAATTTAAATTTGAATTCAAAATTAGGAATTGAATTCTATGATTTGAAATTAGGGATTAAAAATGTTATGTTAGTTATATACGGTTTGAAACCATATTTAAAGTATTGTTTTGGGAATTCGAATTAAACCAAAGATTGTAACTTGTATAAAAGAAATCGGGTTTATCCAAATTTAAAACTGTTGTTTTTAAATGATAAAAAGCTTTCGTTTCAAATCTTATTAAAAGGAATTCCAAGTTAAATTAAAATAGTTTTCCAAGATATAGATGAATATTCGGAAAACGAATTTTGAAAATGAATATTTGGGAACGATTTGAAAACTATGAGACAAATCTTTGATTTAAAAGATTTAAATGAATTAATCTTTTTGAAACGGAATTGTTTTGAAATCCGGAAAAGAATACTTGTGAAAGTAGGTGAACTTTATGAAATAAATCTTTTGTTTAAAAGATTTGAAATGGTAATTGGTTTAAACCATTGAAAGGAAAGTTTTGAATTATTAAGTTGTGACTTAATTGAAATCCCATATCCATATGTTTTAAAAATATTTTCGCTCATTTTTCGGTTTAACCGGGAAAGGACCTTTGTGTCGTATAACCCATTCCGAATATGTGATTTGACGTTATGGATAGCATTTGAACACCGGTGATGAAGACCGGGTATTTCCGAAAGCGATAGGATGACCTATCGATTGTTTCTGCACTGAGTCGCGCCGGTATAGAGACTCCCTAAGTGATGGGAAATCCGATCGGGATTGTGAATATCCGGGTTGCAAGGACTTCTTTGGAAGTGCCTTCGGTTCTGTTCGAGCCCGGAATAGACTTGTATGGATTGTATGTCTGACATTACAAATTGAGATATAAAGCAGATTTCTTTCAAATATATTTCTGTTGGTGGCGGAGAATTTATTCTCTTAGCTTAAAACCCTTCTTTGAGACGTACGAGCTCAGAGGTTATGTAGTTGAAGGTTATCAGCGATATATTCCCAATTTGGTAAAGTGACATGCTGAGTGTTGCTGTGAAATGATCATTGTGTTGATCATTTGTGATAGGATCATTTGTTTGATCGTTTATCTTTGTGATCATTTCTATGATCATTTGTCGACCCAAAGCACAGCTTTTGTATAAAGCGTGGCTTTGTGGACGAGACTTCGTCGGACCTCACACCCCGGAATGGTCGAAACAGGAAAGATGCAGCAAGGTTATTGGGGGTAGCACCCCTTAGGGTATGTGCATTTCCTTCTGGATAGAAGTGGTATCATAGTATGGAGCCCAGATACTTAACTTATGTTGATATCGCAGATATGTATATGTATTATTTTGTGATTTGTTGCTGGGGCCTCGGTTAAAGGTTGGTTACGACTGGGAGGTGGCATACTCGTGTCAGTAGTTACCCAGTTAGGGGTAACCCGGCCTTGTGTTGGCAGAGATCCGGTTTGGTTCTCGGGGACGTCCTTCCAGAGGCGTTCTCATGTGGCAATGGGAAGTTTCTTGGCCTGACCATTTGTTGGAAATCCAAAGAAACAATACGATCTTGTACGATTTTAGTTGTATAACCTGCCATGGAATGTGGCGGTAACCTGCTATTGAACATGGTAGCTATAGTAGGCATAAGTGCGGAATGCCTATGCCGGCTAAGATTTATATCTTTACTTTCGAAATGAATTTTTGCCTACACTATGCACTAGTAGTAATATCAAATGTTTCTTTTTAATGCGTATCAAGCATCTTTGACTATCATAAGGAGAAATCTCCTCCGATTCTGCGTTTGCATTTTATGTGTGTGCGGGAGGCCTTATGGTAGTCTCATTTCTAAAAAGCATTGCGAATTGATTTTTAAATATTTCGTTGTTTGTTTTTAAAGATAAACTGTTTTTGTTGCTCACACCAGTCCCACGACTGATCCGGAGTTTATTGTTTCTTTCCTAAACTCTGGGTGCTCATTATTTTCTACACGAGTAGTCTAGAGTTTGGGTTTTTCAGATAGTCAGGTTTAGTAGATTATCTAGAGTGAGTTCAGTATTTGGACCACACCAGTCTTGCCTATCTTGGTGCATCGTTATTGGGGGTTCGAGCTATTGCTGGATTGATTCTTGGAAATGGAGTTGCAGTTCTCGGAGTTCTCTTTTGAAGACTATCTTAGAGTTAGTGGTTCCGCTGCTAGATGTTATCTATTTTTCTTTTCCGCTGCTATTTTATTGTATCATATCTCTGATGTATATTGATATCTATTGGATCATCTGTTGTATCAGATATTGTATCAAAGCTGTATATCAATGTATTATTCTTTTTTTCCGTTGTGTTATTTACTTAATGTTGTTATAAGCTCTGGCGAATCGGATTTGAACGTTCGAATCTACGGCATTCGAGTACGATGTAAAGTATGGATGTCGATTTTCGAGCGGGCAAAATCCGCGTCGTTACAGAAATAGTATTGCTAAATATAAAATAAATTTTCTCCATTAAGAGTGTCCTTTAAAGAAACTGAAGTATGCAATAAATTGTAGTACCGAATGTCACATTCTTATTTTTTACTTTACAAGATATTTTGAATCAAGTATATGAGAAATGGAACAACAAGTTATTTATATAACTATATTTAGCATGTAAGTGAATTATTAGTAGTTCAAAATTTCATATATAGAGATATTATAAAGTTCATTTAAATTTTTCTCATAACAAACTAATGCCAAAATTATAAAACTGGGAATAATCGATGTACACCTAAACTCAAACACATGTTTAATTTTCTGCAATGATTGTGTGCATTTTTTTTCTTATAATATGTGGATTTATATATTTATGTATTTTATGAATTAAATCTTATAATACAACACTATATAGGTTATTTCAATATTATGCTTACTTTTTCAACAATAAGTTATTGTATAACTCTTCATATCATATTATTTAAATTGGTAATACACACATTACTTGCTCCTTTCTTTAGTAATAATATGTATGTACTACAATAACAACTAACACAAACTTGAGTAAGAATCCTTCCAAGGTATGTTTGGATCATAATAAAACTCTTTCGTGCTAGTTCTTTTTTTGTAGATCTCAATAATTAATGAAAATAAAGAATAATGTAATGGGAAATATGCCTTAGTTATATATAAAAATAAGTGTGGTTTGTTTTTCCACCAAGTGCTCTATATAGCCAAAAATCAATGAAACATTCTTGGGAATCCATACTATAAAATTTTGATTGAATGGTGGAATAAAGACTAAATGACTATCGAAGGGTACCTTGTGTAGTAGACAATGGGTAGAGTTCATCCATGGTGGCCGATAATTTAGATGATAGCCTGATTTGTTGGAAAATTTAAAGAACCCAGCAAAACACTAAGTGGCTAATGGTGGCTAGTGGATAGTGGCGGTGCGGGGGTCTAGATTGTGACTATAATGTGGCTTGTTGTCATCATGGTGACAGAAAGATTGGATTTAGGGATGTTAAACACCCCACACCCCTTAGTATACCCAAAAGGACACACTAAAAGATGTGGTGCGTTGTAGGTATATCTAAAGCTACAAGAGACTAAGATTCACAAGACAAAATAGATAGATTATAACACAACCGAAGTAATTAAAAATAATAAGTGATTTTAAAAATTAATACTTCATAAATACTTCAGACAAACCACATATGATCCAAATACCAAATACAATCGTCTTATGAAAATAAAATCTCCGTCTCATCAGAAAAACCAGAGTACAAACACAAACTTTCCCTCAATACAGTTCCAGTACAATAAAGAACAAAAAGCTGGAAATAAAAATGAGGAATACATGAAAGGGTCCCCAAATCTCCAAGAAGCTGTGGTCTATCTTCATTGCCCCTGATTGCCTATGGGTGGAAAAAGGGGAATATAGAGGAGGGGGTCAGACTAAAAGTCTGGTAAATGATAGTAATTAATAGAATCTTTAAGAAAAGTAATAGTAATAAACCTTACAACAGTTCTAGTATATAAAAGGAAATAAAGGAAATAGGGATAAGGAATAAGCAGGAAATAAATATGAATTAACATAATAGACATAATTGGTTAACTTTGATTGTTTGCACTTGTCCTTGCTAGCTGCTTTGATTAGGCTGAATACCTAATCCTATAATTAGGCTGAAATCCTAATTCTAACGTCTGATTGGCCTGCTACTCCATAGACCTTACTGCGGACTAGGTACTATATAACTCCCTACACTGAAATAGTGTCTATGAATGACATGCAAAGTATCTACTGTGAATTAGACGTTATATAGCTCCCTACACAAAGGCAATGGTGCCTACGAAAGGCACACAAACTAAGCGCTTGGAACCCATAACGATTACTAAGCACCTGAATGGAAGTCGCATGCGTAACCGCCACCATGCTCATGTTATTTGTTGTTCCACCTATTGGGTCTTCTTATTACCTCAAGCTCCAGCATAAGCGTGCCCCTCATCCTACTTCAGGCTAATGTGAGATCACCGTATCCATAGAAAATATGAGAAATACTGTTGGTATTGGCCGTCATCCAAACAATATCTAGTTGTGCCCCTTGCCCAAGTCCATATGATTTCGGCTTCTACTTATTGACCAATTACTTCCATTATTAGCATAAGCGTGTCCCTCGTCTCACTTCAAGATTATATGAAACACCGTGTCCATAGAAATAATAAGGTAATGCTATTTGGTACAGGTCATACTTTAATTCTTGCTTATTAACTTAGATAGATTATTTAAATAACCTTTACTTTTGTTCCTGCTATTTGTTCTTATTAATTTATCCTAAGTCTTAAAATAAGCCTCACTCTATTCTATTTTTTATTATAACTTACATTATAGTCATGCTTATTACTTAACCAAAGGTCTAAGTGTAAAAATAAGCTTCATTCATCTTATACTCTTTTTAGTTATAATTCTAAGTTATAACTAGGCCAATTATCTTTTAATTAGTCCAATTCTAACATTAACATTGTAATTAGGCACAATTTCAGTCTTAATTCCATTTTTATTATAGTCTTTACAATTTACATCTTATCTTCCGTTATTTCAGTATTCTTGTAGTTAATCCATGTTTGCGTTTAATCCATTCTAATTCATACGTGAAGAAGAGGGAGAAATAAAAGAAAACTGAAAATAGAAGAAAATCCAAAGCATAGGAAAAAGATGTAAATAACGCATAAATAACAGTAAATAAATTAAAATACTGTAAATAAACTATAAATAAATGAAAAAGCTATAATTAACAGAAATAGACTAAAATTAACTGGAAAGAATAGCTAAAAGTAATAGATTGAAAATAATTCTAAAAACTGTGAATAAACTACTAAAAAGATTATTCCAAAAATCATAGTAAAACTACAACTATTGGAAACCCTATTATTTTAAATTACTTAAAAATCTAAATAATTACAATCACTCACCTGTGGTTATAAGCCCTTCCCTTTGGGTCTTCCCGGTCCACTTGAGAATACTAAAAAAAATTGTTAAAAAGATTCTCTCCTTGGAAAATTATTCCTTTTAGGGTCCTTCCTAAAAAGGTGAACCCAAGCAGAGAAAATCTAGAATGAGAAAAAATGTTAGGCCTAAGGCTCTATTCATAGGTGTAGAAGTGGATCTCAAATCGTTGGGTTTGGAGATTGAATAGGATGCAACCACGTCATAGACTGAATATGAGCACTCGAATGGAAGCACGAAGGGACAAGATGGTGCTAAATAATGAAAAATACGTGTTCGAAAACCTCTGGAATGCAAAAAATCTTCTTTGATCCATACCCATAGGTGGGTCGATTGGGAGTTTGACCGCCCTTCCTCCTTGGTCGATCGGCTGGTCGACCAATGGCATGGTTAGGTCAACCTCGTGGTTGACCTAGCTTTATATATATAGTTTCTAGCTCATATTAGCTCGGATTCTGATGTTCTATATATGAAAGTTGACCAGAACATTACCACGGACACAACGGTGCAACTTCCATGGCTCGATTCTGATAATTTCACAAAGTTATTTTATTATTTCATTAATTAATGAATTAATTATTATGGGTTAAATTTTGGGTTGTTACATTCTCCACCCCTTAAGGGATTTCTTCTCTGAAATCTCTAAGAATAAAAGAATGAATTAAATGTTTTCATCCAATATCTATATCCAACTACTCAATCATCAACCATTCATCCATTGTCCTTAAGTTTTCTAATGCGATTCATGTTACTTATGCAATTAGTGTAGTGCAAACGTCCCTAATTAATGAAAAAGACTAGGTGGTCCACTGAATCAGTTGACCTTCTTTTTATGCAATCATGCCCGTGCTATGTATCCAAATGAATGCAAAAATTCCTAATGATAACTGATAGTTCTATATGCGTGCTTCAAACATCATCCAAATGCAACAATCATGTGATAATCATCCATTTATAGCAATCATGGAAAATAAAATAAAATGCGCATACATCCATATGCATATGCTCTAGTGTCTTAGTTAGGCCGATCCTTAAGAGATAATAGTGCGTAGTGTAGGTATATGCGTCCATTACCATCCACTAGCAAACACTTGCAACCACTGGCATACATCATTCATAACATGCTTTATTAACATGTTTACATCAAATCCTATCATCTGTAGGTTATATCCTAAGTTCTACCCTCCCAAAGGATAATAAAGGAAAGAACCTATTCAGAAATAAAGATAGAAAATAGGAAATTCAAAAACTTACTATCGAAGGGATGAGGAAAAGAAGTACGAATCTTCTCTTTAGTCTCCCACGAAGTGTCTACAACATCGTCTCCCCATTGCACCTTTACTAATGAAACTTCCTTATTCCTAAGTCGCTTGGTGTCTCGTCCAATGATCTTTGCAGGAATATACCGAACCGATGCTTCCCTTTCTATTTCCACCTCCTCTAACTGACTAGGCTCTACAACCTCCGTTGAGTCATGTAAGCACTTTCGCAAGTGCGAAACATAGAAAACATTGGGAACTCCTACGAGCCTCTCCGATAGCTTCACTCGGTATGCCATCTTCCCAATTCCCTCTAAGATAGGAAATGGTCCTACAAATCTGGGGGCTAACTTTCCATTCGACCCAAACCTTACCACCTTCCTAAGAGGGGGTACTTTAATAAAAACTAAGTCTCCAACCTCAACTCAATGTCTCTCCTCCGCTTGTCCGCATAAGATTTTTGCCTGTCTTGAGCTGTCTTCATCCTCCATTGAATCAAATCCACCTTCACTGATAACTCCCTAACCATGTCAGGCGCAAGTATCAACTTCTCCGCGGACTCCACCCCACATGAAGGTGACTTACAAGGTCTTCCATATAAAGCCTCGAATGGTGCAATTCTTACGCTTGTTTAGTAACCGTTATTGTACGTGAACTCCACCAATGGAAAGTTATCCTCCCAAGCTCCCCCAAAATCCAAAATGCACATCCACAACAATTCTTCAAGAACTCTATTAACTCTTTCCGTTTGGCCATCAGTCTGATGGTGATAGGCCGTACTCAATCTAAGCTATGCCCCTAAAGCCTCTTGCAAGCTCCTCCAAAACTCGCTAGTAAAAATAGGGTCTCTGTCACTCACTATGCTAGAGGGAATTCCATGAAGTCAGACTATCTCACGAATATATAGGGATGCCAAATAAGATGTCGTCCTCTTGCTCTTAACAGGAATGAAGTGGGCACACTTTTGGTCAAATGTTCTACGATTACCCAAATGCTAGTATTCCCCTTTCTAGAACAGGGTAAACCATCTATGAAATCCATCAAAATGTTGTCCCACTTCCACTCTGGCACATCAAGGGATGAAGTAATCCACCGGATTCTTGCTGCTCCGCCTTAACCCTTTTGGAAAATAAGACACTTAGCTACAAACTCTATCACATCCTTCTTCATCCCATTCCAAAAAAACATCCTCTTCATGTCCCTATACATCTTGTCACCACTAGGATGAATAGTCATAGGGGAATGGTGTGCTTCCTCTAAACCCACTTTTGACAAATCACTAGTGCGGGGAACACAGAGCCTCCCATCTCTCCTAAACCATCCTTTGCTATCTATGGAATAACGTTGGAGATGTCTAGAGACCTCTCCTCGGCTAATCCTATCCATAATGTCCATGAGTTTTGAATCCTCTAGCTGCCTTGAGCCAATCTGATCCATAAGGGTAGGCCTCACTTCAAGCATAGCTAACAATCCAGGGGTAATGTCCATAGAGGGCTTAAAATCAAAAGTAGTAATAAACTCCAAGCTCTTCCACTCTACGAATAAAGGATGAAGGGTTGCTTCCTTCCTACTTAATGCATCCGCAACCACATTACCCTTGCTAAGGTATAAGCTATCTCAAAATCGTACGACACCAAAACTCCATCCATCGTTGCTGCCTCAATTTCAAATCCTACTACGAGAATAGGTACTTCAATGACTTGTGGTCGGTGAAAAGCTCAAACCTCTCTTCAAGCAAATAGTGCCTCCATGACTTGAGTGAAAAACTATGGCAGCTAACTCCAAATCGTGGGTAGGGTAGTTCTTTTCATGTGTCCTCAACTGCCTACTACCATAACATACCACCTTCCTTCTTGCATCAACATCGCTCCTAGAACCATCCCACATGCATCAATGTATACTGTAAAATGCTTGGATCCGTCGAGTAGAACTAACACTGGTGCACTAGCAAGGTCTTTCTTAAGCTTTATGATGGAATCCTCACAATCCTCGTCCCACAAAAATTCTTTATTCTTCTTAGTAAGGTGCGTGAGTGATGCCGAAATCTTGGCACGGTCTCTAACGAACTACCAATAGTAGCATGCCAATCATAGGAAGCTCCTAACTTCAATGACGTACTTGGGGGCCTTCCAATCTTGGACTGTAATCATCTTAGTGGGGTCAACAACCAAAGCTTCCTTCGAGACCATGTTCCCTAAAAAACGTACATTCTCTCTCCAGAAGTAACACTTCAAAAAATAAGCTCTCAAATGATGACTTAAAAGTGTGCGAAGAACCTCCTCTAAATGAACAACATGCTCCTCTATATTCTTGGGAAATACCAAGATGTCATCCATGAATACCACCACAAACTTATTTAGGACCTCTCTAAAGACGCGGCTCATCGAGTCCATTAAGTAGGATGGGGCATTGGTTAGCCCAAAAGGCATAACTAACCACTCATAAAATCCGTTTGGAGTCCTAAATGTAGCCTTATCTATGCTGTGACCCTAAGCTGATGGAATCCTATGGCTAAATCAAGCTAGGAGAATACCGAAAAGCCAACTAACTTGTTAGAAAGATCATCAATCCTAGAGAGTGGATATCGTTCTTCTTTGTGAGCTTATTTAATTCTCTATAATCAATGCAAAGTCGAAGAAAACCATCCGCCTTAGTAGAAAAGACGACTGGTGCTCCTCATTACGATATGCTCCTCCTTATGAAACCCTTCTCCAAAAGATCACAGATCTGCTTGCGCAATTCCTTCCTCTCCCTAGGTGCCATGTGCCTCACAAGTAATGCTACTGGCTTATCATTCTCCGTTAAATAAATCCTAAAGGCATTCTCTCTCTTAGGGAGTAGTCCCCTAACCTCCTTAAAGACATCTAGAAAATATCTGACAACAGAAACTGAATCTAACTATGATGATAAAGAATCGAGGAAATAAAGGAAACTCAACATGACCGACCCTTGCAAGTCGTAAGAAACCTTGAGAGTCCTACCGCTACATGTCTCTAATCTAACGACTCTCCTTTCGCAGTCTAACTTAGCTCCATACATGTATATCCAATCCATCCCCAAGATTATCCCATATCCCGAAAATCCCAATACATAGGTGTCGTAGTCAAATTGTACGCCTAAGATATAAATTTTCAAACCCCTACAAACCCTAGATAAGTGTGCCGATCCTCCTATGGGGTTTGAGACAATGATGGGGTCCACTATTAAAGAAATGTCTAAGTGCAAACAATCCACAAGAGAACTAGAGATAAAAGAGCGTGATGCTCTAGAATCGAATAAAGTTCGAATGGGAAAATTAGAAATAGAAATCAAACCTTCAGCGGTGACTTTCCAACCTCTATCCGAAATGCCGCCTGAAGGTGCTACGTCTAACGCCTGAATCTATGAAACTGGTGTACTAGCTCCTTGTCCCATCCTCTGGGGACAACTCCTACTCAGGTGACCGGGCTGCCCGCAATTAAAGCACTTTCTTTTCATCTTCTCCCTTTTGCCATCCTTGGCTATATGTCCAACAGTTCCACAGCTATTGCACCTCAATCCTTTCTTAATCTGCTTCTTAGGGCCATCTCCTTTCTTCTTCTCTTTGTTGTTCCTCCACCATATCTTCTTTGGACCTTCCGACTTAACCACTTCCTTAGACTCTCCTTCCTTGACTGCATTAAACATAAGTGTTATCTCTACCAAAGACTCATAACTAGCTCCCATTGGTACGTGAGTTAACAACAATCCCTAAAGGGGACGATTCAATTCCTTCGCAAACTTCATAGCTTTCTTGCGCGGTGTATTCACCAACTCCATTCTGAACCGAGACAATTCATTCAATTGATAAATGTACTCCTTTACCAACAAACTCCCTTGCTTCAAATTAATGAATTGCTCCAACCGAACACTCTCCTCTACATGAGACAAAACTTTCTATCAAATCGCCTCTGGAACCAATTCAAAGTCACCTCTCTTCCTTCTAACTCAATGACCTCCCACCAGTACGAAGCCTCCTCTTTCAGCTGCCAAGATGCTAGATGAACTTGCTACTGATCATCCAATCCCAATAGTTTGAATATCCTCTCCTTGTCTCTAAGCAAAGCTCTCGCCCCCACAAAAGTCTCCTTACCAGAAAAAGTCTTTCCACCCAAACTCGCAAAATCCTTACAAAGCTTAGAGAAATTAATGGCGACAGGTGGGTAGATGGGATTCCCCCTCGCTGGTGCTGGGTTGGGCGCTTTCCCATGCCCCTCTTGAGTTGTGTCCTATAGATACCTACGAAACCAGGCTGGGACTGGCATGCCCTCGGGAAGGTTCGGGGCATCCGTCATTCTACGAAAAGAAAACGATAGTTTAGTAAAAAGTTGAAGGGAGATTGAATTGGATTGAGGGGATTTTTATAAAAACACTATTATACTTAAAAACTATTTTTAAGAATTCTTTTCTGAAAAATACTTTAAAGCAAGTTATATTTGAAAAATATTTTATTTTTAAAATAAATTTTTAGGAATCGTGTAACCTTAGGCTTTGATACCAAGTGAAACACCCCACACCCCTTAATATACCCAAAAGGACGGGCTAAAAGATATGGTGCATTGTAGGTATAACAAAAGCTAGCAGAGACTAAGATTCACAAGACAAAATACATAGATAATAACACAACAGAAGTAATTAAAAACAATAAGTGATTTTTAAAATTAATACTTCATAAATACTTCAAACAAACCACATATATTCCAAATACCAAATACAATTGTCTTATGTGAGTAAAATCTCAGTCTCATCAGAAAAACTAGAGTACAAACACAAACTTTCCCTCGATGCAATGCCAGTACAATAAAGAACAAAAAGCTGGAAATAAAAATGAGGAATACATAAAAGGGTCTCCAAGTCTCCAAGAAGTTGTGGTCTATCTTCCTTACCCCTGATTGACTATGGGGAGAAAATGGGGAAAATAGAGGAGTGGTTCAGACTGAAAGCATGGTGAATGATAGTAATTACTAGAATCATTAAGCAAAGTAAAAGTAATAGACCTTACAGCAGTTCTAGTATATAAAAGAAAACAAAGGAAATAGGGATTAGGAATAAGATGGAAATAATACGAATTAACATAGTCGACATAATTGGTTAACTTTGATTGTTTGCACTTGTCCTTAATCGCTGCTTTGATTGGGTTGAATTCATAATCCTATAGTTAGGCTAAAATCCTAATTCTACCATTTGATCGGCCTGCTACTCCATAGACCATACTACAGAATAGACGCTATATAACTCCCTAAACGAAATGGTGTCTACAAATGACACACAAAGTATCTACTGTGGACCAGACATTATATAGCTCTCTACACAGAAGGTAATGATACCTACGAAAGGCACATATACTAAGCGCTTGGAACTCATAATGATTATCGAGCACCCAAATGGTGGTCACACGTGTAACCGCCACCATACTCATGTTACCTGTGGTTTCACCTATTGGGTCTTCTTATTACCTCAAGCTTCAGCATAAGCGTGCCCCTCGTCCCACTTCAGGCTAATGTGAGATCACCATGTAAATAGAAAATAAGGGAAATGCTGTTGGTACTGGTCCGTCATCCAAACAATATCTAGTTGCGCCCTTGCCTAAATCTCGATGATTTGGACTTCTACTTATTGACCAATTACTACCACTATTAGCATAAGCGCGCCCCTTATCTCACTTCAGGATTATGTGAAACACCGTATCCATAGAAATAATAGTTGAATGCTATTTGGTATAGTTTCTACTTTAATTCTTGCTTATTAACTTAAATAAATTATTTGAATAAGCCTTTACTTTTTTTCTTGCTATTTGTGCTTATTAATTTATCCTAAGTCTTAAAATAAGCCTCACTCTATTCTATTTCTTATCATAACCTACGTTATAATCATGCTTATCACTTAACTCAAGGTCTAAGTGTAAAAATAAGCTTCTTTCATCTTATACTCTTTTTAGTTATAATTCTAAGTGATAACTAGGCCAATTATCTTTTAATTAATCCAACTATAACATTAACATCGTAATTATGCACAATTTCATTCTTAATTCCATTTTTATTACAGTCTTTACAGTTTACATCTTATCTTCCATTATTTCAGTATTCTTGTATTTTAATCCATGGTCGCATTTAGTCCATTCTAATCCATATGCAAAGAAGAGGGAGAAATAAAAGAAAATTGAAAATAGAAGAAAACCCAAAGTGTAAGAAAAAGATGTAAATAACGCATAAATAACATTAAATAAATTAAAACATTGTAAATAAATTGTAAATAAATGAAAAAGCTATAATTAACAAAATAAACTAAAATAAACTGAAAAGAATAGCTAAAAGTGATAGACTGAAAAATAATTCTAAAAACTGTAAATAAACTACTAAAAAGGTTATTCCAAAATTCGTAGTAAAACTACTACTATTGGAAACCCTATTATTTTGAATTACTTAAAAATCTAAATAATTACCATCACTCACATGTGGTCCTAAGCCCTTCCCTTTTGGTCTTCGCGGATCCACTTTAGTTATTAAAATATTTTTATTAAAAAGATTCTTTCCTTGGAAAATTATTCCTTTTAGGGTCCTTCCTTAAAAGGTAAACCCAAGTGGAGAAAATCTAGAATGAGAAAAGTGTTAGGCCAAGGGTTCTATTTAAATGGGTAGAAGTGGATCTCAGACCATTGGATTTGGAGATTGAATAGGATGCAACCACGTCATAGGCTGAATAGGGGCCGTCGGATGGAAGCACGAAAGGATCAGATGTGGCTAAAGAATGAAAAATACGTGTTCGAAAACCTTTGGAATGAAGAAAATCTTCTTCGTTCCATACCTGTAGGCGGGTCGACCGGGCGGTCGACCACCCCTCCTCCTCGATCGACCGGTCGACCAAGGGCATGGTTAGATCGACCTCTTGGTCGACCTATCCCAATATATATATAATTTTGTTTCTAGCTCATATTAGCTCATATTTTGACGTTGTATATAAAAAATTGACCAAAAAGTTACCATGGATAATGATACAATTCCCGTGGCTCGATTCTGATAATTTCACAAAGTTATTTTATTATTTCATTAATTAACAAATTAATTATTATCGGTTAAATTTGGGTTGTTACAGGATGGTGGTGTGGTAGAGGTGCGGTCTTGCATTGATCTCAATGGGTAAGTTGATGTCCATTACTTGGAGATATAACGGGAAAAGGTTACTTTTTGCATACGGTCGAATTTGGACTCGGGAACACTTCCATTGAGTTCAAAATGCCGTTTGCGATCTTTTTGAGTATAAACTTTGATATGTTTGGAGTTAGTGGAATTTTGCTACTTTTTCACTTTGGACTTTGGGTTGGGTTTAGCCCATTAGCCTAAGCTATTAATTCTAACTCAACCCCCTTCCCTTCATAACTTCACTTTCATTTCCTAACACTCAAGCTTTATAAAAAATGGAGGAGGGAATGGGAAATTAAAATTCCAAGCTCAAGTTCATTTGCAAATCCAACATCTAACTTCAAATTCAAAGAGAAGACATTGATTCAAGCTTCTTGGGTTGATTCTCCTTTGCTTTCAAGCTTCTCTTTCATTGATTTTGTAAAAAGGTGAGATTTTTATCTCACATCTTTGTCTATAACTATCTTTGATTGTTGGGTATGAATTCCTAACACTTTTTCGTATGCAATTGCTTTTGGTTTGGATTGAATTGGTGAAAATCCCAAGTTTAATGTTTTGGGTTCAAATTCTTAAAAAATCCAATCTTTGATGTTTAAACACGTTTTTGGTGATGCAACGAGGAGCCAATAGGATCGGGTAGCAGATAGGCGTAATCCCTTAGCGTTTGTGATCGTCCGGTTGCAAATTGAGTGAGTTTTGCATTCTTTTCCCTTAGGTCGCTCGGCCTGCACAAATCATGTTCCTCGGCCTGCAGATAAGTCATGCGTGTTTAGGTCATACGCACCTTAGGTCGCAACAGGTTAGATCGCTCGGCATGTTTCGGTCGCGCATCGCTAGGTCATTCCACTTCTAGGTCGTTCCACCACTAAGTCGCTCGGCCAACATTCGCTCGGCCTGCAACCACTAAGTCGCTAGGTCGTTCCACAGTTAGCTCGCTCGTGCTTAAGTCGCGCCTGGGATAGGTCGTTGTACCATTTTCTCGACTTTCTACAACTAGGTCGCTCCGTGTTAGCTCGCAACTGCTAGGTCGCTCCTTGTTGTTTAGGTCGCGTACTCCTTAGGTCGCGTTATGACCGCCTGCACCATTCTTAGGCCGCTACCTCTTTAGGTCGCGTACCCCTTAGGTCGCTCTACCTTGGTCGCATCTCCTTAGGTTGTATGCACGTTAGGTCGTGCATGTGTTAGGTCGCTCGGCCATTTCCTTAGGTCGTTTGCACGTTAGGTCGGCCATGTGTTGGGTCGCACCATTCCTTAGGTCGTTCGGCCTGCACTTATGCCGCTACCACTTAGGTCGTTCCACTGCTAGGTCGCGCCGTGTTGAATCGCTAGGCCATTTCCATTTCGATGAATTTGGAATCGAATTTTTTGGGTTTTCAGTCACGTCTCCGGATGTGAAATTTTGTGGTTGATTGTATGACGGTTTCAATACTCGTAGTAAATATCAAAAATCTTTTATTAAAACGATTTCAACTCTATTTCAATATCAAGCTTGTTTATAAGACCGCTTTCCAATCTACTAGTATATACAAACCTTCACCTCACTCGTACGAGAAATCTAATTAAACAGCTTAGTAAAACAGGTGGTATGAAACGCTTGCGTTTACTGCGTCGGTTAATTCTTGGACTTGTTCGATTGAATCTCTTGTGACAATTTTTGAGTGGAGATCTACGATTTGTTCGTAAATATTTAAGTTAAGCTAGTGGTTATGGGACATGAGGCTAAGCTCATATATTTACTAGCTTATTGTAATTGACACTTCTCGATGATCGATGTTGACCATTTTTGTGATTATGACTAGCGATATGCTATGTTTCTTTGTCCACGTAGGGGACAGTACCTCGTCTTACTGAGTTTCGTCTCATTTCTTTTATAGGTTAATGACCTATGTATTATTTGGAGTTTCGACTCAACTTTTGTGGGCTAGCGACCCATGTTCTTTTATGGAGTTTGTTCCATTGGGCGTACCGTTGTACTACGTCGTTGTTTTGAATTATTCGAGTTTCTGTTTCCTCGGGCGTACCGTTGTATTACGTTGTTGCACCGGCTCTATGGTTAGCGACCATGGGATAGCGTCCCGATTGTGATACACGTGTTGGTGAGCTTTCATGCTCCCGTTTTGTGATAGGCCTCCCCCTTTATGTGATTTTCGGATTTCCATTGATGATTTCTAGAATTTGTGTTTCACCAATTTTCGCAATTTACATTGATAAGTTTTATCAATATTTGTGCATTGGTGAATTTTGCGTGTCATTGACTTTTGTGATTGGCGTTGATATTATTTTCAATACTTATGGTTTTGGTGAATAATAATATAGTGTATGACATTCCTTTTGATCTTTGGGAAGATTCTTGTGATATTGATTAATCCCTTGTTGATTTTCAATTACATACTTATCACAGTATGGCTTTATGGATTGTCATATCTTTATGTCGTATATCTTATTCTATATCATTTTAACTGATATTTATAGCTAGAATGATCCGTTTATTATTTTCTTATTAAATAATACTCAGGTCAGACCGAGATGTTATAGGTGCTTCTGCTTGACTTCACATCTGAGATTATCATCCTGGCTTTTGGCTAACTACATAGATTAGTAGTTTTTGTTGTATACATTTGAGATATGGACTCATTGATGTATTCCTATTCTTTTGTCTAGCACTTATAGCTATTCTTTTTTGATATTGTGGGTCTTGTATAACCACTACTCTGATGTACACTCTCATGTATTATATTCATATCTTTTTCCGCCTTTGTGATATGAATATCTATGACTGATTTGTGTTATGTTTATTTCTATGTTTGTTTCCGAAGAATATCTACAGCCACTGTGTAGTAGCTTTGAGTTTGTGTCGATGTGTCGGATTTCCTATGCATGCCGTACTATCTGACATATCGGTGCTCGCTCAAAGCAGTTACACGGATGGTCGCTCCTCAACGGCCTTATTCTCCGTGCTAGTTGACGGCATTACACCGTAGTGTCCTTGCCTAGCGTGGGTATAGAGGTGGGGCGTCACAACTTGGTATCAGAGCCAATCTTCGGAACAATGTAGAATAATCTAGCAAGGATCATCGTCCTAAGTCCATCTTAGAATCGTGCTTTAGGATTTAATTCGAGTCTTTGTACCGATTCATCCTATTTTCTCTATGATTCCTTGTTTATGTATCAAAATTGCTTGATATTCATTTGGTGAATAACCTTTTTCTTCTTCCTTCTTTCTTCTTAAGGAAGAGAAATGGTTAGACCTGGCCGTTCCAGCGCCGGTCAATCTTGTGCTACTCCCTAAGATGTAGTATTTATGTCTGCCCAGCAGCTTCTTGATCTTGTAAGGAATGCTCAGGCAGCCGGTTCAAATCCGGAATCTACTCACCCTAAGTCTGGATTTGCACGTTTGTGTAACGATTTTACCAATTTGGGTGGAAAGCCATTCAAGGGTTCTGAAACTATTATTGAAGTCCAGGCTTGGCTGAGAACGTGCGATCGAATCTTTTCTTGCATGAATCTTGTTGATCTTCACCGTGTTCAGGTGGCCTCTAGTATGCTCCAAGAAAGAGCATTAGATTGGTATGAGTTTCTTATTTCTGAAATAGTTGAAGGAGATCTTACTTGGGAGAAATTCCGAGAACGATTCGAGTTAAAATTTGTGCCAGAAGCTGAGAAGGTGACATTAGCTCGTCGTTTCATAGACCTTGTTCAAGGTGAATCCTCCGTGGCAGACTATGTCGCGTCTTTTGAATCTCTTTCTAAATACGGGGTTGAATACATTAATACCCCATTGAAGAAAAATTAGAGATTCGTCCATGGCTTGAATAAAAATCTCAAGAAGCCATTACTTCTAAAGCTAGAAGTTTCTTTTGATCAACTTGTTGATATCGCTCTTCGACTTGAAGAGGCAGATAAAGAGAGTGATGCTGATGTTGTGGGTGCCAAACCAAAATTCAACAACAACAAGAAAAGGCCTATTAAGTTCAAAGGGTCTTATCCCAATAAGAAAGGGAAGCAAGCAATTCCGGTGGCAAAGGCTTCTGCCCCTAGTAGTGGGCAATGCTACAATTGTGGTTCTAAAGACCATTATGCCAATAAATATCCGAAACCTCTCTTTTGTCGCTATTGCAAAAGTTCAGGTCATTTTTTATCTTCATGTCTCAAACTTCAGGGCAAGAAGGAGGGAAAGCTTAATGTTGCTAAAGCCCCTGGAAACACATCTCGTGGTCAAGGTACTCTTCATTCTATCCTTGATGGCATTATTTTATTTTGTGATCATCCTATTCGAGTTCTTTTTGATACGGGTGCATCCCATTCTTTTATTTCAAAAGAACTTGTTGATACTTTTTCTTTGGATGTTTTGTGTTTAAGGACTTCTTTGAGAATTACGAATTCGGTTGGTGGATCCGCAACAATCAGTTTATTATGTAAAGATGTCGAGATTATTTTGTGTGATTTTTCTTTCCGAGATGATTTGCATGTTATGCGCTACTTAGGCTTTGGAATGATTTTGGGAATGGATTGGCTTAACCGCTATGAAGCCCAAATCCTATGTCCTGAGCGGACTATTCATCTTTGACATCCTCAATCTGTTAAGTAGATTTCTATTGATCTTAAGGATTAGATTCCAGCTTGGTTGCATCTTTATATTCTTTAAATCCTCATGATGACGATAATGATGATGAGGAAGATATTATTTCTCTTATTCACATTGTTCGTGAATATTCCGACATATTTGAGCCCGTTCTAGGATTACCACCTAAGCGAGCAATTGAGTTCAGAATTAATCTCATTCCTGGGGATCAACCTGTCACTCGTCCTCCTTATCGTATGTCCAATAAAGAAAGTGAGAAGATGCGCAAACAATTATCTGAATTGGAGACGAAGCAATTTATTCGCTCTAGTTCCTCGCCTTGGGGAGCTTTGGCTATTTTTGTGAAGAAATTCGATGGTACACTTAGGCTTTGCGTTGACTACCGCAAGCTTAATGATCTTACTATCAAGAATAAATATCCTTTACCTTGGATTGATGATCTATTCGATCAACTTAGTGTTGCTAGAGTCTTTTCACAATTAGACTTAGCTACCGGTTTTCATCAGCTTCGTATTGCAGAGGATAGCATTCCTTTGACGTCGTTCCGTACTCATTATGGATCTTATGAATGGCTAGTTATGCCATTTGGTTAAACGAATGCTCCAGCTTATTTCGTTGACCTTATGAATCGAGTTTCCAAAGACTTCCTCGATCGGTTTGTTCTCATCTTTATTGATGATATTTTTGTGTATTCAAAAACCGAGGAGGAGCACGAAAAACATCTTCGGATTGTGTTGGAAACTCTTAGGAGTAATCAATTAAAAGAAATTTTTTCTAAATGCCACTTTTGGCAATCTCGTGTGAAGTTTCTTGGTCATATTATTTCCGAATCTAGAATTTCCGTGGATCCTTCAAAGATTGAAGCGATTTCAAAATTGGATGAGACCGGAGAGTGTGACGGAAATTCGTAGTTTTCTTGGATTGGCCGGTTATTACCGCCGTTTCATAAAGGACTTTTCCAAAATTTCCGTGCCTCTTACTAGTTTGACAAAGAAACGTGTTAAATACATTTGGTCGGACGAATGTGAAGCTTCTTTTCAGAAATTAAAAGAACTCCTTTCCGATGCTCCTATTCTTGTTATTCCCGAGGGAAACCAAGATTTTATTGTTTATACCGATGCTAGTCGCGTTGGTTTGGGTGCCGTCCTTATGCAAAGGGAACGTGTTATTACTTATGCTTCCAGGCAATTGAAGCCAGCCGAGACTAGATATGCCACTCATGATTTAGAGCTCGCGGCTATTGTTTTCTCCCTTCGTATTTGGCGTCATTATCTTTTGGGAGAAAAATTTATTCTTTACACCGATCATAAATCTTTGAAGTATCTATTTTCTCAAAAGGAACTTAATTTGCGTCAACAACGTTGGCTCGAATTTCTTGCAGCATATGATCTTGATATTCTTTATACTTCCGGAAAGGGTAATCGTGTTGCCGATGCACTTAGTCGTAAGCAACAAGCGGTTGTTTCTATGATGATATCCGAATGGAATGATCTCGAGAATTTATCTACTTGTGAGATTCGAGATCGCGTTTTCGATTTGTGTTCATCTCTTGCTTTATGTAGTCTTGAAGCTCATCCTTCTCTTTTTGACCGCATTCTTGAAGATCAAAAGCTAGATCCCGAATTGGCTCTTCTTGGCCAAAATTTTAGGGATAAAATTGATATTGAAAGTTTGAAAGACTTTGATATTGATTCTCGTGGCGGTATTTGAAAATTTGGTAGACTTGTCGTGCCAAATATTGGTAATCTTCGTAAAGACATTTTAGAAGATTCTCATCGTTCTAAATTTACCATTCATCCCGGTAGTAGTAAAATGTACGCGGATATGAAGCGACTCTATTATTGGGAGGGAATGAAATCTAATATTAACTTTTTTAAGTGTTGCATGACTTGCCAACTTGTCAAGGCCGAACATCAAAGGCCTGGAGGGTTATTGCAACCTTTATAAATTCCAATTTGGAAGTGGGATCAAATTTCCATGAATTTTATAAACGGCCTTCCCCGCTCTCATTTGGGTCATGATAGCTTATGGGTGATAGTCGATAGACTTACTAAATCCGCCCATTTTATTCCCGTTCGGTCCAATCGAACCGTTCCTTTCTTGGCCAAACTCTTTATTAAAGAAATTGTAAAATTGCATGGAGTTACTTCTTCTATTGTTAGTGATCGTGATCCATTGTTTACTAGTGGATTTTGGAAGAGTCTTCAAAAAGCTTTGGGGACGAAGCTTAAATTTAGCACTGCTTATCATCCCCAGTCCGATGGACAAACTGAGCGTGTGAATCAAACTCTTGAAGATCTTCTTCGTGCATGTGTTCTTGATTTTGGTGGAAGTTGGGAAGATCATATTTCTCTTGTTGAGTTTTCCTATAATAATAGCTTCCAATCTAGTATTGGTATGGCACCTTTTGAGGCATTCTATGGAAGGCCATGCCATTCTCCTTCTTGTTGGCTTGAGGCCGGTGAGAAGCTGGTTTTAGGTCCAGATTTTATTCGTGATTCCACAGAAAAGATTGATCTTATTCGTCGTAGGATGAAAGAAGTCCAAAGTAGACAAAAATCCTATGCCGATAACCGGAGAAGGAAATTAGAATTTTCTGTGGGAGATCTTGTGTTTATCCGTGTTTCACCTATGAAGGGTGTGGTACGTTTCAGTCGATCAGGAAAATTAGCGCCTCGATATATTGGGCCATTTCCTATCATCGAATGTATTGGTTCTGTGGCTTATCGCCTTTTATTACCGGCTCAATTTTCTGCTATTCATGACGTGTTTCACGTTTCTCAATTACGGAAGTGCCTCCGAGATTCCGATTCTATTTTTGAGCCCGGTGTTGTGAAAGAAATTGAAGTTTCACCTAATTTAACTTATGAGCAACATCCTATTCGTATTATTGCTTCGGAGGTCAAGCGCCTTCGAAATAAAGATGTTCCGCTTGTTAAAGTCCAATGGTCCTCAAATCCTAAGGATTGCTCTTGGGAATCAAGAGAGTTCATCGACCGAACACATCCGGACTTACTTTCTCGTGCTCTTTAAGGTGAATTTCTTGCTTCAAATTTCTTTTGTGTTGATATTCTTTTATGATTGTTACCTTATATTTTCTTCTTAAATATTGCGAGGACGCAATTTCTATAAGGAGGGGAGTCTGTAACAACCCGCATATTTTATGATTTGAATATTTAAATATTTTGTTTAAATATTTTATCTTTAGTTGGATTATAGTCTGAAAAGTTACTTTTTGCATACGATCGAATTTGGACTCGGGACCACTTCCATTGAGTTCGAAACGCCGTTTGCGATCTTTTTGAGTATAAACTTTGATATGTTTGGAGTTAGTGGAATTTTGCTACTTTTTCACTTTGGACTTTGGGTTTGGTTTAGCCCATTAGCCGAAGCTATTAATTCTAACTCAACCCCCTTCCCTTCATAACTTCACTTTCATTTCCTAACACTCAAGGTTCATCAAAAATGGAGGAGGGAATGGGAAATTAAAACTCCAAGCTCAAGTTCATTTGCAAATCCAACATCTAACTTCAAATTCAAAGAGAAGACATTGATTCAAGCATCTTGGGTTGATTCTCCTTTGCTTTCAGGCTTCTCTTTTATTGATTTTGTAAAAAGGTGAGATTTTTATCTCACATCTTTGTCTATAACTATCTTTGATTGTTGGGTATGAATTCCTAACACTTTTTCATATGCAATTGCTTTTGGTTTGGATTGAATTGGTGAAAATCCCAATTTTTAGTGTTTTGGGTTCAAATTCTTAAAAAAATCCAATCTTTGATGTTTAAACACGTTTTTGGTGATGCAACGAGGAGCCAATAGGATCGGGTAGCCGATAGGCGTAATCCCTTAGCGTTTGTGATCGTTCGGTTGCAAATTGAGTGAGTTTTGCATTCTTTTCCCTTAGGTCGCTTGGCCTGCACAAATCTTGTTTCTCGGCCTGCAGATAGGTCGTGCGTGTTTAGGTCGTATGCACCTTAGGTCGCAACAAGTTAGATCGCTCGGCATGTTTCCGTCGCGCATCGCTAGGTCGTTCCACCACTAAGTTGCTCGGCCTGCATTCGCTCGGCCTGCAACCACTAAGTCGCTAGGTCGTTCCACGGCTAGCTCGCTCGTGCTTAGGTCGCGCCTTGGATAGGTTGTTGCACCATTTTCTCGGCTTTCTGCAACTAGGTCGCTCCGTGTTAGCTTGCAACTGCTAGGTCGCACCTTGTTGTTTAGGTCGCGTACTCCTTAGGTCGCGTTATGACCGCCTGCACCATTCTTAGGCCGCTACCTCTTTAGGTCGCGTACCCCTTAGGTCGCTCTACCTTGGCCGCATCTCCTTAGGTCGTATGCACGTTAGGTCGTGCATGTGTTAAGTCGATCAGCCATTTCCTTAGGTCATTTGCACGTTAGGTCAACCATGTGTTGGGTCGCACCATTCCTTAGGTCGTTCGACCTACACTTATGCCGCTACCACTTAGATCGTTCCACTGCTAGGTCGCGCCGTGTTGAGTCACTAGGCCATTTCCATTTCGATGAATTTGGAATCGAATTCTTTGGGTTTTCAGTCACGTCTCCGGATGTGAAATTTTGTGGTTGATTGTTTCTAAGATCATTTTTGTGATTTGTCATTTTAAAAATATGAAGGTTTCAATACTCGTAGTAAATATCAAAACTCTTTTATTAAAACGATTTTAACTCTATTTTCAATATCAAGCTTGTTTATAAGACCGCTTTCCAATCTACTAGTATATACAAACCTTCACCTCACTCGTACGAGAAATCTAATTAAACGGCTTAGTAAAACAGGTGGTATGAAACGCTTGCGTTTACTTCGTCGGTTAATTCTTGGACTTGTTCGATTGAATCTCTTGTAACAATTTTTGAGTGGAGATCTACGATTTGTTCGTAAATATTTAAGTTAAGCTAGTGGTTATAGGACATGAGGCTAAGCTCATATATTTACTAGCTTATTGTAATTGACACTTCTTGATGATCGATGATGATCATTTTTGTGATTATGACTAGCGATATGCTATGTTTCTTTGTCCACGTAGGGGACAGTACCTCGTCTTATTGAGTTTCGTCTCATTTCTTTTATAGGTTAACGACCTATGTATTATTTGGAGTTTCGACTCAACTTTTGTGGGCTAGCAACTCATGTTCTTTTATGGAGTTCGGTCCATCGGGCGTACCGTTGTACTATGTCGTTGTTCCGAACTATTCGAGTTTCTGGCTCCTCGGGCGTACCGTTGTATTACGTCGTTGCACCGGCTCTATGGTTAGCGACCATGGGATAGCGTCCCCGACTGTGATACACGTGTTGGTGAGCTTTCATGCTCCCGTTTTGTGATAGGCCTCCCCCTTTATGTGATTTTCGAATTACCATTGATGATTTCTATAATTTGTGTTTCACCAATTTTCGTGATTTACATTGATAAGTTTTATCAATATTTTTGCATTGGTGAATGTTGTGTGTCATTGACTTTTGTGATTGGAATTGATATTATTGTCAACACTTATGGTTTTGGTGAATAATAATATAGTGTATGACATTCCTTTTGATCTTTGAGAAGATTCTTGTGATATTTATTAATCCCTTGTTGATTTTCAGTTACATACTTATCACAGTATGGCTTTATGGATTGTCATATATTTATGTATTATCTCTTATTCTATATCAATTTAACTGATATTTATAACTAGACTGATCCGTTTATTATTTTCTTATTAAATAATACTCGGGTCAGACCGAGATGTTACAGGTGCTTCTGCTTGACTTCACATCTGGGATTATCATCCTGACTTTTGGCTAACTACTTAGATTAGTAGTTTTTGTTGTATACATTTGAGATATAGACTCATTGATGTATTCCTATTCTTTTGTCTAGCACTTATAGCTATTCTTTTGTGATATTGTGGGTCTTGTATGACCACTACTCTGATGTACACTCTCATGTGTTATATTCATATCTTTTTCCGCCTTTGTGATATGAATATATGTGACTGATTTGTGTTATGTTTATTTCTATGTTTGTTTCCGAAGAATATCTATAGCCACTGTGTAGTAGCTTTGAGTTTGTATCGATGTGTCAGATTTCCTATGCATGTCGTACTATCTGACATATTGGTGCTCGCTCAAAGCAGTTACACGGATGGTCGCTCCTCAACAGCCTTATTCTCCGTGCTAGTTGACGGCATTACACCGTAGTGTCCTTGCCTAGCGTGGGTATAGAGGTGGGGCGTCACAGTTGGTTTGTTCCATTTAGACAAGGAAACCTTTTCATCTCACTTTTAAAACATTCCTTTAATTTTAGATCCAAAAATTAGACCACATCCTTCCATGTGTCTTTTTACCAAATAATGATTTATATATGGACTGCTACATCTAATACACACACAGTATTAATAACACATAGAAGTTATGACATGTTAATGTGATGAACAATGACAAATTTAATATATACACCTGTAGATATTAGGATATATATCCACGATGTATATATGCAGTATTTATACACACACACATATACATACATATATATAGCCTCAATTCAGTTTCATAAAAAACAGTGCCTCGATTTAATTGTTTAGTGAAGTACATTGTAACGACCCGGAAATTTCGATTCCGAAAATTCCAAATAGTTAGAGAAATTAAGAAAAGAGATAGAAGAAGAAGAACAGAAAAGAAACACACAAACTCACATTCGCAGTAGATAAAAATATAATATCACATAATAACAGTTTACAAAAAGAACTGTATCAGTACATTTACATTTTTATATATTAGAGTTACAACATTTACACAACACAGGATAGTTCTAAAACAACATGTCCTAGATATACAACTATATATCACAGCGGGTACGCTCCATACGTTCCAGCCATCCAGCTCGCCTCCTGAACTCCAGAACGTCCTTACCTAAAAATCTGTAATACTCGGTCTGACCTGAGCATTACATCAACGTAAAACCCGGGTCAGGCTGAAAACCAGCATGAGTAAACCCATATAACATGGAATACAAAAGCATACAACTTATATAAACCCGGGTAACTTATCAATTTACAACTTAACAAGCTGTTACAGACAACACTACTTCACACATCAATTTATAAAGAATCGAAGTGGTTTCGGGTATTTACTAATACCCGACTCCGGTTTCTTCGAATTCAAAACCATATTAACCAAAGTTATACAAGTGAAATATAATTTAACTTCAAATAGGATGTCACTTCTTATACTGCAATTCATCATCGATAGGTAACCACATTGTCACTTTTTAAACCAATCATCTCATATCACATAACACTACAAATCACATATCAGAGATATCCACTAATCTCCGGCATACAATATTATCCAATCATTCATAAGAAAGATAAATCAGTTATACCATTCTAATTAATTATTTAAAATTAATCACATTAATTAATTGTAAAAAAAATCTTAAGTTAATGACCATCATTAACCATTAACTATTCTCTAATTATTTTTCTTAAGTAAATAACTTTCATTAATCAATATTAATTTCAAATTAATTAATCTTTAATATCCAATTAATTAACCTTTAATTATTTAATTAATTAAGTGTTAACTGTAACTTAATTAATTCTAAATTACTTGACTAATTAATTCTTAATTCTTAATTAAAATAAAATTAAAAATCCTTAATTTCAAATTAATTATTCCTAATTAATTAATCTTAACCATCAATTAATTAGTTTAAACCTTTAATTTCTTATTTAATTAATCCAAATGATTAATTAATCAAATAAATTAATTATCCATTAAATTTCCTTATAAATTTAATGAATACAAATCTTTAAATTCTAATTTACTTAAAGATCAAACTTGTTACTAATCAAGTTACCATTTACAAAGTACTAAAACAATTTATTTTAAATTTACTTTCAAATCTCATTTTAACTTTAAGATTTAAAAATGAATTCAAATTACCTTTAACAAAGTTTTAAAACACATTTTTAAGCCTTTCATTTCACAAGTTTAAGAATTTCTCATTTAATAAAAAAGTTTAGAAGGATTTAAAACTAAATTCATATTTAAATTCAAATCAATTTAAATTAACTTTTAAACATTCAAAATAGTTTAAATCATTTTAAATTTTAAATCTTTCCTACATTTCAAAATGAAACTACATATTTAAATTTAAATCAGATAAATCTTCAGATTTTAAACCTCTACTTATATTTTAAATCTTTATTTTAAAATTCAACTACTTAATCATTTTAAAGTATTTAACCATTCAAATTTAAAGTCTTAATTTGTTTTAAAACTGGGATTTAAACTTAAATTTGAATTCGAGACTTTAAACTTGGATTAAAAATTTAGTTTAAACCTTTGCCTTCAAGTTAAACTTCAGTTTGGAATTTTTTTAAACAAAACATTTTAAATTTTACTTTTAAGTTAATAAGGTTGTTTTAAATAATTTAAATTTATAAAACTTCCTTAAATTCCAAACTAGGATACAAAAATTATTTGGATCCATACCCAAAATCTGGTTTAAACCTTATTTAAAGAAAACTGTTTCAAAATCTGTTTAAAATCAACAGACAGATTTCTACAAAAAAAACTGTAACAACTGCATTTTCCCGAGCCAACTCGAATTCTGCGTCGAGTCCTCCATCCATAAACTTCAAGCTACCCTTACTCATTCTTCGAGTGACTCAAGTAACCCTCCTCTGCTTCTACTCAACTACCATCAGGTATCAAAATGCACGGTGCACATGCACCTTGCCTTCGATCATCATCAGCCACCTCCGGTGGTTTCACCACATCGACGACCAACCCCACAGCCAACCACAACCATCAGATCATCTATTTACAGCTCGAAATCGAATTCGAGCCCTTATCTGAATCCTGGAACAGAAAAACAGGTATCACCACCAAACCTGGAACATGCTTCGTTCTCAACCTTCTGACTACCGGAACAGCAACGACTCCGGCCACATGTTCATCAACTACCATGCTATCGTCCCTTAAAAACTCATTCAACTCGATCACTGCTGCAAGCCATGCCGACCAAACAATTAATCTAGTTGAAAACTAGGGTTACAGAAAAATACCCTCTACTGCAACCTCCTCATTGAAATGCATCGCTATTAACCATTTTCCCCAACATCACCGATCACTCCTCTATCAACACCCAAGACCCGACCCCTCCAAACTCATAGATCAACATAAATTCCCAAAAACCCAAAAACAGTGCAAATCAGAGCTGCACCTTCAATCCTAATTTAAAAATTAGGATTTTAGTGTTATAAATCATGGTTTGGATTATGTATTTATTTCATAATACAGAATCTATAAATTTTCACTATTAATTTTTTTTAATATATTGAGCATGCACTGATGCTTTGGTTTTACAGAGATACACAGGCTTTCATTTAACTTGATTAAATTTTTAAATCTTAGTTTATGATAATCAAACAACATTGGTTTGTAAGTTAAGTCCTAACAAAACTAGATCAGGTGATGAGGAATTAAAAATGAAATCTTGAGCCTGGGAATCATATAAGAACAGATCACATCATCACAAAGGCACACAACAAGTAATCATATTAGATTCATTTATACACACATGCAATACTTATGCAACCAAATTTATTTTATGTTTAAAAGTTACTCACTGTATCTTCATATTTATATATACATATATAAACATCTTAAATCATCCATGCAAAACTGTTTCACAATATTACATCTACAATCTATCACATACATCATGATCCAAAATAAGTTTAAGTTATTAAGGGAATGTTTTACTCACCTTTGAAAACAGAGAACATGGTTTATGCTTTTGATCTTAAGTCTTGTTAATCTAGAATCTTTTTGTTTTAAACATCTCCAGAAATAAGAGATTTAGGGTAGAGATCTTGAATTTATAGTTTGACTTTAAATCCTGTGAACTAAAAGCAGAACAACACAGGCATGCATACATATATTATGTGCCTATATACATTAAATCACATTTTCTCAACCATGCAAGCATATTTCATCACATTTACAGATAATCGCATGCATCAAGTTCTAATAGATAATAGTTTGATTTACTCACCTGCATCTATTTTAAGCAGAGAACAGAAACTGAATCTGTTTTCCAGGTTCTATAATTTTTCTCTGAATTCTTCTTTGCATGTTGAATAAAATTTTGTTGATATATTTTCTGTTTCTATAGAATCTAAATTGCATGTTGATGAATCTCCTTGCTTCTGATTTCTTGATTCAATGATGATTCAAAAAACTGAAGTTGGTACTTGCCTTTCTTTGATCAGGTTGCGGCCTTTATTTTATTTTATTTTTTTCTGTTTTGATCTTTGCTTTACAGGTTTTGCTTCTAGTTTTTATTTTAGAGAATGAACTGAATAAAGAAAATGAAAGAGGAGTAGAAAGATGTTTATATTACTCAGTTTTCTCATTTATTAATTTCTTTGAAATAAGAGATTAAGGACACTTGTCAATATCCTTATTTATTTTGTTAACACTTGCTAATATGATAATGTTATTAGTTAACATGTGTATTAAATAGATTTTTACTTAGTTATATATATATATATATATTTATTATGTAATTTTAAAAGAAGATAAAAAATATCCATTTACACACTTAAAAATGATTATAGTAGTTTGATAAGTTATAAGTTATACTTATAAAACCCTTTAAAGACAATGATATGAGACTAATCATATATACATAAAACTCAATTTATTCTTAAAATGTTTACTCTTGAAGTTTTCAAATTCAATTTTTAAACTAAAATATAGTTAAGATATACTTCCTTTAAATTTCAAATTTCAAATTCAAATTCAACTCCAAATTCAATTCAAAATCCAATTTAAAATCAGCTCAACAAATATCTATTTATTTTAAACAAACCCAAATTTAATTTATAAATTTTAAGTAATTATATAAGCATCCATCAGATTTATTTGCTTATTTGATATCCCAATTGTTTAAAATCAGATAAATTCCAAATTAACAGATGTTCTAAATCCAAGTTATCACATACATATACTTGGATATTTCCAAAATAAATATCTTAATAACATAAAGGTTGAATTTCAGTATTTAACTTAAAATTATTGAATTAACGTCAAAATTCAAAATTGTAGATTAAAATATCTAAGTTTGACGTGTAGAGTATATTTAAATTTAGATGTAAATTAAATCAACTAATGTAAAATATCTCTAGTTGACTTTGCATTAATACTAGAATACACATAGATACACAGATATGTAATAAAAAGATAAAAGTAATTTCAATTGATTAAAAATATGCATGCATGTTCTATTAAACTTTTCAATTCCATTTATAAGCAAATACAGATAAACACACACACATATACACATACGCACATACACACATATAAACATACACATAAAGATATACACATAAAGATACACACACATATATATATGTGTGTGTGTGTGTGTGTGAATTATATAAATGAATGCTTTGCAAAGTACCCCTTTTTTATTTTTAACAACCAAAAGTTTAAAGTCAATATACATATATTAAATTGAATAAGGGATCAATGAATTTTATATTTCTAAATGATCAATATTCCAAACTAAATAACCAAATTACAGAAATTATGTGCTATGTTTAAGATGCAATTACATGTTAATTATAAACTTATCCATGGATAAAAGCACAAATTTAAACATATATGTATTTTGATTTCAATCTATTAAATTAAATCAAACCAAATCAATCAACTAGATATTTAGAATATAACATTAATTCTAAATGATATAAATCGAAATTTAGGATGTACTTGTCGATCTAGCCTATTAGTGACATTCAGATTTGAAAATCCTCCTAAGATTCCTTGAATCAAAACCAAAATTTGCAGGAATTCAATAAATGATGTACCTATTGGTTTTATTTGATGTTATTTTTTTATAGTAAGTTTTAGGTAAAAATTATCAAGGGAAGGCAAGCATAAAAATAACATAAATCGGGGGATTTTGTTTTAGTAAGAAGAATGAAACCTTTCCAATTCTTCTTATTAAAACATCCCTTCTTTAAATCAAGCCACCTTATCGACTCCTTAACATGGCAGGCCATACATTACTCTAAAATGATCAAAAATTCCAATAACCCATTTTAGCAATTATCTCTATCCAAATCCATTTATTTATATACCAAACGATATGGGTATATATAACATTATATATACGCCCAAATAATTGCTAGAAACTCCAAAAATATTAATTAATATTTCCTAAATATCAAGTAATTTAATTAGTTTATAAATTTTTATCAACTGGTCAAATCATGAGGTTTTTCCATGAACTCATAAACACGGTTATAGGACTCGAAGGTGTGAATTCAATCAATGATTATTATTGAACAATTCAAATATGTTCACATGTCACCGTAGCTGTTAGTGTGATAGTTTAGCATAATTTATCGCTTATAGATACTTTAGGTAAAACCCAAATTCAAATATAATTATGCGGTACCTATTTGTAACAACAATTGACATGCGTTGTCTTCATCAAAACTATTTCTCTTTAGGGTACATGGAATTTGGTATTGGTCAAAATTCCAATATTATTCAAACTCAAATTAATTTTTCCAAAAAAAAGTCTTTGGTTGAATAATTGTAACGATCCGTATTTTTAACTATTTTAAATTATTAAATTTAATGTAATTATTGAATAAAAATGGTTAGGAACAAAAATTTAATGAATTATTTACGTTTTCGAAGAATTAAGCAATAACAAGTATTGAAATGAAATTTTATGCGTTGGAATTGTTTATAATCAACAGCTGAGATTGAATAATAAATGTTGTATTATTTAGATGGAAATAAAATAATTGTTGATAATTGAAATTCATTTGAAATTTTACGGTTTATCAATGTAATTTATTTGATAATTAAATTATTTAAATTAATATTGGAAATTGTCTAAATAATTTAATCTTGAATTAAATATGACTGAGAATGATGTCGAAAGTTGATTTAGTTTTTATTTAAACAAGAATGAAATTTGATAACTTTTAAAATTAAATTTAAAAGTGAATAAATTAAATTTGGAAATCATATGTTTCAATTAACGCGTAAAAATATCCATTTTGGCTACTGTCTTGGATTTTAACGAAACAAGTTTCATCGAATCTGTAATGGTGAATTATTATAGGATTTCAAGTTTCATAGCGATCAGACTTATCATTTCGTCATGCAAGGTTGAAATGCGCAGAGATTAATTAAAGGAATATAATTAAAATAAATTAAATTTGAAATACTATCTTTTGAATATGATGGAATTGGCTCCCCATACCTATTCCATTGTGTTTGGTATAGGGGTATAACATATAGAACGCCAAGTGGCATGCTTTGGAGTTTGAAAATTTCGTGGGCCAATTGGGTCGAAAACATATATAATAAGCCGTTCATTCTCATTCTCGCGAACCCTAATAGAAGTCGTGTTTTCTCAAATCCAATTAATGGTTGATATCCTCCTTCCTTTTCCTCTCATTATCTCCAAATCCGCTCATCGAAATCAAAAATTTCCAAAAGAAAAATCTGATCTAGATGAGATCTACGTGTTGAACGGTTGGATAGTCGCCAACTGCGTGAAATCGCTAGAATCAAGGAAATAAGGGCGTGTAGTTTTTCTCGATTTTGGCGAAGCAGACGGCGGTGGAATCGACAGCGCTGCTGGAGTTGGTAGAGGAGCTCGTGGCGCATCTCGCGGTGTGCTCCGATCGAAGTCCGGTCAAGCGGAGTAGCATGTGCACGTGGATGATCGTCGCGTAGATGGGTTTTTGTACGCGTGTCAAGTGTGAGAGAAGCGGGAACGAGGAGATAAGGTTTGTTTTTTATTATTTTATATATTTATGTTATTTCTATATTAATTATCATTATGTTTAAAAACTTGTAACTTTTTCATACGAGGTCTGATTCGAGAGAAACAGGTCGTGTTATGACCGTATTGACGTTGTTTACAACATGGAGTCGAAGTGGAATTTATTTGAAACTGAAATATTTTCAGTTTCAAATAAAAGGTGAGTGTTTTTAACACTTACGAAGTATTGAAATATCTTTATGTTAGTTAATTTGAAATTATGAAGTAATTTAATCTTATTGACTGTTGTTTGGTAATTTAACCGACATTTAAACTGACACCTAAATTAAACTGATATGAATTTAAATTGAAAGTTCAATTTGAAATTGAAATTAAATTGCCAGTTAGACACCCGATGTTGATAACCAGTAAATTGTTGTGATATTTGACTGATTTGAATGTTGATTGTGATGGCTGCTATTGGTTGATAGTTTAGATGATTTGGATGTTTATTTATTTTTATATATATCCTTTTATCACCCTGTAAATTACTTGAAAGCATATAAAACCGTAGTTGGAATTATTTCGAATAAATTAAGAAATAGGTCAAAACAATATATACCTATGACACTTTGATTTGGACTGAAATGATACACATCCATCACTGAAATTAGATTGAAATAACTACTCACCTAACCATATGATAGAAAATCATATACGAACATCGAATTGGTTAAATTAAATGATTTTAAAATTTTAATTTGAAATTATTTAAATGATTTTGATTTAAGAAATAAAAATCGATATATGAGAATTGAATTATTTCCGAACTCGAGCTTGAAATGTGAAATTGGAATTGGTTAAAAGAAATTATTTAAAGAATGCAATTTGATATTTGAAGTTAGAATTGAAATATGATTTGAATTATGGAAATCGAATTGATTTAGAAGACTTGAACTTTTACCTGAACTTCGAAGTTATTTAAGTAAAAGTGATTTAAGTTGATATTTCAAAATTTGGCTCGGGATTGAATTATTTTTAAAAGATTTGAACATTGAATGGAATATCGAAGTTAAATTGGATTTAAATGATTTAAATCATTGTTTTGAAATAATACTCGAAATTGATATAAACTGAAATGGTTTAAAATTAAGAATTGAACTGAAATTAATTCAAATTGGAATTGAAATTGAAACTAATTGGAATTGAAAGAAAAATTGAATTAATTTGAAATTGAAATTGAAATTGAAATTGATTTGAATTGAAATCGAAATCAAAGTTAACTCGAATTAAAATCAAAAATTGAGTCAATTTGAATTGAATTGAGATTGAAAAATGATTGAATAGGAATAATTGAAATTGAATCAGTTTGATTGGAATTTGGACTTAGGTCCGGATTTATTGTAAGAGACAGTTTGATTTGATATTATTTTTAAAATAAATCATTTTAATATAAACTGTTTAAATTCTATCTTTTCAAATATTCAAACTGGTCAAGGTTGGAATGTTTATAATACTGGTCAAGGTTGGAATGTTTATATTTAAATCATGGAATGTTTCAAGCTATTTTACTATATAAATCATTTTCAATACTTAAAATATTTTATGTCAAACTATTTTAACCTTTTAAACTGTATAAAAATTTTCAAACTATTTTCAAAAATTCAAACTGGTCAAGGTTGGAATGTTTATATTTAAATCATGGATTTAAATGCGACTTTGGTTAAAATGAAGTTATAACCTAAATTGTAATTCAAATTGAATTTTGGAGTAAAATGACGTATTAAACTGAATTGACATATTTTGAGTAAATATAAAGATTTTGAAATGAATGATAATTTCATATCAAGTATGAGTCGTTTTTGAAATGTAAAAGTGCCAGCCAGTGTGTAAAACGATGTTTGGTTGTTAAAGAGACCAAAGTCTCTTATTGGCATACTCTCTCTCAATATTGGAACCACTTTAACAACTGTGTACGTGGAGGAGACTCCAGAACGAAGTGGTTGGATTTGGCGTCATTTACTGGATTTGAAGAAAGAGAACGATGATGGATAGACCCTGACACTTGTGCCAATTTGAAATGACTAAGATAGGACGGCTCGGCAAGGTCAACGGGCTAACTACCCCTAGCGGACATCTGTTCTTGGATTTTCTTAGACTTGGTCAATAATATTTGATTGATATTGGTTTTGATTGGTGCACCTTGATTTTGGGATAACCTCCCTTTGACTCAATATGGGATGGATGTATGCGGTAGGCGATCGTGGCTACGATGTGTTACCACCAGTCTTGCAACCCGAACTGGTAGTATTCTACCTTGGGCATTGCCTTATGTACCTTGCCATACTTTTATCCCTATACGAGACCACTATGATTTTGGTTTAGTATTGTCGTATCACGGCGCATCCCTATCCCCCGACGTACTACTTGGATGTTATATGCAAACTATATGACAAAAATGCATTAAAGGGATTATTGCAAAGCCTTAACGCTAAGAAAAATATTTATTTCAATGACTAGACGTTATATGTAGCGTATTTTACTATATATAGATAATTTGGTGGATCCTTAAGAGATGGAAAATCCTATAACATTTCTTGAGTTATTGCACTCACGTTATACTCTCGATAGGAGATGTAAAACCCCATAAACATCTCCGACGCTATTACACTCATGTTATGTGATATTGATTTGACTCACATAAGGATATTTTAGTCTTGACTCGAGAGTTTTTGTCTTTTCATTATGCTTAGGTTAGCCCTGAGTATTTCAGCGTGTTGAAGATTATTTTCTGAGGACGAAGACGAAGATTTGGTATATTATATTATTAGTATTATTTCACCATATTGTGTTCCGCCGCATTATTTTATTTGTCTCTATTGTATATATAACTCTGATAAATGTTATATAAATTATAATCAAATGTATAGTATAATCAGCTTCATGAACTGCTTATTTGATTACAATATTTTATCATTCCGCAGCGAGATTCTGTGTTTGTTCTTCTTTTTTCTTATTTTTCTTAATTAACCCCATTGATTATCTGTGTTTCAGATTGTTTAAGTTGGACATGTGAGGATTATTGCCGTTTTAAACCTTCCAAAATGAAGGTCATCACAGTTGGTATCAGAGCTTTGATTTAGCAATAACCTTAGCTTTGTGTGGTTTGACTCATTAGAGATAGTGTCGTAATACCCTAGAATGAGTTGTTTGAGCGTGCGTATGTATGTGTGTATATATATATATATGTGTGTGTGTGTGTGTGTGTGTGAGCGTGTACTTGTTAGTGTTATAAAAGGTTTTATGTTGTGTTTACTTATTCGTTGAGTTGTTTATGAACTCTGGTCAGTGCGTAGGACTCCATGTTATCGATAAGGTTTTCTAAATACTTAAACGAGGCAAGTCGACATAATATTTTTAAATAGGATAAATGAAATAATTTTACCTAAATTATATTTCATGTATAAAATGATAATTTTTAATGAATGTTGTTTATTAGGAGATAATAATATTTGGTTATCATCGATTAATGGTTGAATTAAAATAAAACGATACTTTATGAACTCTACTTCACGAAGCATTCGATAATTAAATTGAATCAAAATCTAATTACAATAAGAATTGTTTGAAATAATAAAAAAAGATGTAAACTAATCAAAATATTTTCATAATAAAGTAATGAAATTGTATACGTATATTTATAATATAACTTATAAATAGAAGGATTTAAAAGCTGAGAATTTTACAGTTTAAATCCCATTGTTATCAAAATCGTTTTCAAAGCTTTCAAAATTAGTAATAATATTATTCGAAAGTCTTTGGACTAGTAATATTTTTTGAAAAGATTTTTGAAATAAATAAAAGTAAGGAACTCACTTAAGTCACTGGGAAATAATTCTGAGGATGACTATAGCATCACCGATATTCATTTTCGAGTTTCTACTGAGAATTGCTACCAAGAGAAATTTATTTTCGATTAAAACAAGTTTTGATTGTGAAAAATATTCTAAGTATAATTTGATAAATATATTAAATAGTTTTGAAATTATAAATTAAAAATAGCATAGAAAAAAATATAAGTTGTAACTTATAAATCTAAACAGGAAAAAACCGAATTAAAAAAAATTGAACATTTTGATTATGTAAACAAAAGAAAATTTGAATTTGAGATATGAAATAAAAGAATTAACCTAAGAAATGTTTAATAAGTTGAGTTGGTGAAATGAAGTAAATAAAATGATGTTTAACTCAAGGAAGCTTAAATAAAAGTGAATTGTTTTTGAAATGAGTTAGATAAATTAATGAGATGAAATTTTAAGTAACTAAGTTTGTATAACTTATAGATTTGAGAAATATTAAGCTAAAAACAAATTTTAACTTTGTTAAATGTGAATGATAAGAAAGAAAAGTTTAACTTAAATAAATTGAATAATAGATTAAATGAAATAAAACTGAACTTAGTAAAGATTAAATGAATTGAATTGGATTTGAATTCAACTAGATGAATTAGTAAAGTGAATTTATGTAACGACCTGCCTTTTTAGATGTTTTAAGTAGACATACTTGCCAGACTCAAACCATTCAAAAGGGCAGATTGTTATTGGATAGATAAGAAAAAGAGAACGAAATGAAACAAATACAGAATCTCGCAACAGAATGAAAAAGTATATTAATCAAATAACAGTCCATGAAGTTGTTTTATAAATACATTTGACTATTCTTTTACAATACGAAAATCAAAGTTACAAAAACAAGAATAAATAAATAATAAATGCAGCGGAACAACATGAGGCAGTGAAATAAATATAATAATAATAGTATAAATCTTTGTTTTCGTCCTCCAGAAATAAAGTCTTCAACCCTGAAATGCTCGGGCTGACCCGAGCGAATTGAAAAGACAAAACACTTGAGTCAAAACTAAAAGATCTTATGTAAGTTAAATCCATAGTACATATGAGTGTGACGGCGTATGAGATGTTGACAGGGTTGACATCTCATATCCAGTGTCTAACGTGAGTGCAGTAACTTAAGAGATGTTCGGGATTTCCATCTCCTAAGGATTCGTTAAACTATCTACTATATAGTACAACATGCTATTATAATATGTCTACAGTAAAGTAAAAGTATTAAAATAGCGTTAAGGCGTTACCCATATCCCCTTTAACACATTTTATATATTCTCATAGTCAATACAGTACCGTAACTCCTTCGTAAACTGGAGGCTATCAGAGGGCACTCCACAGGTATGGTACAAAACAAACTCATAGAAGGTGCTCTAGGGGATGTGAACACGACACTCGAGGAAATGCCAAGGTAGATATACCAATTGCATATCCAGACAGGTGGTAACGCATAGCAGCTACTACCGCCTACCTCGGAACACACTCCCAAATCAAAATCAAAGAGTGGCCACCAAATCAATCACAAAGTAACATATATCGTATCGAAGAAATGTGTCTGTGACGCCCCACCTCTATACCCACGCTAGAAAAGAGTATTAATAGATAATACCGTCTGCTAACACGGAGAATAAGGCTACTTAGGAGCGACCATCTACGGCCTTGCTTTAATTATCTATTGAATACATCGACAATTGCCTTACCAAGCAGATCGACATGTCCAATGAATACTTAAAACAAAACCAGAGGTGGCTAGAGGATCTAGCAGAACAGAATAAAACAACTCAAATGCAATATACATCACAGAACAGTAAACCATCATATACACACATATACTGATACAAAGCAGAGTATACAAAATAATACATGTTAAGTGGTATAGCAAACCACAATATACAGACGAGTCAATAGAATACATATCAGAGTTATAACAGAAAGGACTACACAAAAAGCTAAGACAAAAAGGAGTCAGCGGAATAGTCCATGCGGAAGCAAAAGAGGCTAAGTCCAAAGCACCTAACCTGAAACATCTCGGTCTGACCCGAGTATAAAATACCCGGGTCAGTCTAGCTAAACAAATCAGTTAGATAAACTGAACAATAATAAACCTGCAAGGTCATACAGTATAACAAATATCTCTAGAGGAGATAACACAATCATCAACAAGAGATGAATCATATAGAACAAGCCTCATATCATCGGCAACATATAGAAACAAAGGATACGAATATCCCAAAACAAGCCGAATGGCAAATAACAAATACCAATAAGGTATACAAGTTCCATAAGGTAATCGTTATACATCATGCGGCTCAAACAGACCAACACGATGGGCGATACCAAGGGAATATAATATCAATGGAACATATGATTGCTCGAGCTCAGTACTGTACAACAAGGATCCATAAGCCCGAAGGCTCCAAACCCAAGTATCACCCATGCGGCACATAAGGCCAACATCAGAGCGAAACTATATAGGGCGACAAACCCGAAGGCACAAACCTAATATCACCCATGCGGCACATAAGGCCAACATCAGAAGTGATACTATAGGGCGACAAGCCGTAGTGGTGAAGGTCGAAGACCCAGTACTGGACACCACTAACTGGCGGAATGTGTCACGACTCTCGAAAAGGAATCCGAAAAGTGTTAACGTATGCCCCATAACCACTCGTTCGCACTAAACGGTTTACTATCCGTCAGTCACTATCACACTCAAAGCAGTACAAATTTACCTCATATCATCGGTAAACTAAACCCGAAGGTCAAAACAATCAATCGAATAGGTCAGGGACTAATCAGAAAGATAAACGCACAGATTCATGGTCTGTGTTTTGCCGAACCATTTAATCACCCTTCCACTTCGCTCGAAGTGCGAAAGTGTGTGTTTTAAATAGAATTTATAAATTGGAGAAACGAGCTTTTAAATGTGATTCGAGAGATTATTTTATAAAAACCCGTGGATGAAGTCAAGAGTAAGTTATCAAAGTCAAATATGCAATAACAACCACTAAAAAGCAACTTGAATCGATAAAATCCGAAAAACAAATTAAAATATGCAAAATAGGCAAAACAGGCAAAACAAAGCAGGTCGGTCGACCGGACTACAGGGCTCGGTCGGCCGGCCAGATGCAGGAAACCAAATATGGCTCGGGGCAGCAGGTCGGTCGACCGGCCCAGGGCGCTCGGTCGGCCGAATGCTGTTTTCCAGCACTTCTTGCCCTTATCAAATGAATTCCAAATCTTTTTCAAATCAAAGCAATAGCACATGAATATTTGTTAGGAAATCATACCCAACATCAATGATAGCAAGAGAGGTAGATGTGAGTTAAAAACCCACCTTTTTAACTCAAGAACAAGAAGAAGAAGCTCAAATGCAAAGGAAAGGCTAACCACTCTTCACTCTTACTCAACAAGCTTCAATCTAAGAATAAAACACATATTTTCCTAAATTAGGTTTAGGATATTTTCTGAAATTGAAGAGGAGAAGAGATGGAGAAGATGGAGAAGAGGCTTACCTATCCTTCTCTTTGAATTTGGAGCAAGAATTTGGATTATCAAGAGCAACTAGGGATTGAGAGTTTCTATTTCCTCTTCCTTTCCCCCATTTCAGTTGGAGCTTGAGTTTAAAAGTGAAGAGGAGTAGGAATGAATGAATGGGAGGAGATGGGTTGAGTTAGAGGGTTAAGTGGGGTTTGGGGCTGAACCCAAAGCTAAAGCCCAACCAGAAAAAGTAGTAAAATTCAACTTACTCCAAACATATCAAAGATTATACTCAAAAAGATCGCAAACGACGCTTTGAACTCAATGGAAGTGGTTTCGAGCTCCAATTCGGCCGTTTGCAGAAAGTAACATTTCGGACCCCAAAATCCGACTAACGACGCTATACTTAAATAAATCATTTAAATATAAAATCGTTAAATATGCGGGTTGTTACAGATCTCCCCTCCTTACAAAATTGCATCCCCGCAATTTCTAGAGACGATATTTATAACAACTACATACCTACAACATTCAAAAGAAAAGGAAATAAGCTTGAGATGAAAGGACATTCTCACCGTTTCAAAGCAAAGACAGAAAACCCGGATAGGATTGCTCAATAAACTCCCTGGTTTCCCAAGTACATTCATTGGGACTAGCGGACCATTGATCTTTAACGAGCGGCACGTCCTTGTTTCGAAGGTGTCGCACCTCCGTATCAAGTGCGCGAATAGGCTGCTGTACAATAGATAAGTCCGTTGAGACCCCAAGCTCTTGCAAATCAGGAGAAGTAATAACAGAATCCGACTCCCGAAGACACTTCCGAAGTTGAGAGACGTGAAACACGTCATGAATACCAGATAAATGAGCTAGAAGTGAAACTTTATAAGCCACAGGGCCAATACGTTCAGTAATAGAAAACGGTCCTATATAATGAGGAGCCAATTTCCCAGTCGTACTGAAACGCATAACCTCTTTCAAAGGGGAAACACGAATAAAAGCAAGATCACCGATCGAAAACTCGAGAGGCTTCCTACGGTTGTCCGCGTAGGACCTCCGGCGACTCTGTGCCTCTTTCATTCTCAACCAGATAAGATCAATCTTCTAGAAAGAATCACGAACAAAATCTGGACCAAGAATAATCTTCTCCCCAGATTCCAACCAACAAGAAGGTGATTGACATGGCCTTCCGTATAAAGCTTCGAAAGGAGCCATGCCAACACTATGCTGAAAACTATTATTGTAGGAGAACCCTACAAGAGGTAGGTGATTCTCCCAACTCCCACAAACATACTAGCACAAAAGAATAACAGAATAAGAAGTTCACCATAAAGTGCACGAAGGGATGAGTCCCAACTTGATTGCTCAGAGAATTCTATGGATTCCTAAGCTCAAAATAATTTGGAACACCGACGTGGTACAAACAATACGTCAAATGAACAAAAGCTCAACAAAATGAAGTAAACAAAACGTCCGATGAACTTGGTAAAAAGATCATTCCATTCGGACATCAACAAAGAAAAAATCACTTGCTGCTTACAACTAAATGCATTGGGAACACGATCCTCTTTTCGGGAATAAAAGAATATCAAGATCATAAGATGCAAGGAACTTGAACCAACACTAGGTTCCCTATGAGAAAATAAACATTTCAAAATTGTGATCGGTGAGGAGAGCAAAATCCCTCACCCAAAAGTAATGATGCAAAATACAAAAGACGAAAACAATAGCCGCGAGCACTAGATCATAGGTGGCATATCTAGTCTCGGTAAGCTTTAATGGTTTAGAACATAAGTGATAGCACGTTTTCTTTTGCAAGAGAACGACATTCAAACCAACACGACTAGTATTGGTAAAAAGATAAAATCTTGGTTCCCTTTGGGAATCCCAAGATAAGAGTACTGGACAAGAGTCCTTTCAAATAATCTACTTTCTTAAAGCTAAAACTTTCAAATAAAATTCTTTACCAAAAAGCTAAAGCTTCAAAATTTCAATTACCTTCATGAAACCATATTTCAAGAAAAATTTTCTTATTTCAAATCAATTTATTGTGTCAAATTGTCTCATCAAAGCGTTTAGGAGATTCCTATCGATAACGTTGATCAAGCGCATCGACCAGAATTCTTAAAGCACTCAATGGGCAATATAATCACAAAACCATCTTTTATAAGATAAACATGTTTCTAAAAAAAAAACTTTTAAAAATTCACTTTGTTCGTTTTAAGAACAAAATCCCATTTATACTTATAAATAAATCTTATGAAAAAGATTTACAAAAATTTTAAATTGCTAAATTCCATCCAAAACCAATAAAATACTAAAAATGGAATCATCGAGATATTCGTAAAATACACGATTCATAAAATGGATGAAATGAGCTGGACAAACTGAATGACACAACAAATTATTCATAAGAATTACAACGAGTGCAGAGAGCGGTAAGTGGAATGCTAACTTCTGTAACTCGTAGTCAAATGAAAACCGGTGGTAAGGTCGAGCTAAAAACACCTTAACACTACAACAAAAGATTGCCTGGGTGATAATCCCAAGACAAGACCAGAATTACCAGAAAATTCTTAAACTACAAGAATGAGAGAAACAACACTTTCCTCATCATGAGGGCTTAAAGAATAAAATGATGAGATCAAATTGGAAGCGAAATCACAAAGAAAATAGGGATCTGTTTAACAGATTGAAAATGTTGAGGATGAATAGTCCACTCGGGATATAGGATATGACTTCATAATAAAGAAACATCCAAAGACAAATTGTCGAAGAGCTACTTCGATACGAAAGAATGTGAAGCCCCCGTATCGAAGAGAACTCGAATACAATAGTCAAGAAATAAAATAGAACTTTCCTAAACAGATGGAGATGTACCTTTTCTCAGAGAAGAACCTCTAGAAGCATCTGTTATCTTTAGCTTGCCAGATAGAGGATTATTCGAAACAATAGGACAAGTGAAAATACGATGGTCTTCCTTCTTGCAATAGTGGCAGAAGAGAGGCATAGGGCAAGCTCGAATCACATGATCAGGGGAACCACAATTGGAACACTTCCGAGTGGAAGGTGTTCCAACAGACTGAGACTGAGACTGAGGATCAGATTCAATGGGCTTTTTCGTCTTGGAAGGGAAAATTTTCCGCTTATCGAATGGAAACTGCCTCTTGTTGGCGTTCTTACGAACCTCAACATCATTCCCACAATCACACTCCTTCTCGAAAGCTTCGAGATGAAGTGCCGAATCAACCAACTCCTCAAAGGAAAGTTTAAGCTGGAGCATTAAAGATTTCTTAAGACATTTCTTAAGACCAGATACAAATTTCAGATTCTTCCTATACGAGGTACTACTGAATTCAAGACCATATTTAGATAAGGCCTCGAAAGATGCAACATATTCAGAAACGGAAGAATCCCCTTGCTTCAATTCAAGAAAGCGCCGGGACAACAAAGCTTTCTCAGATTCAGGAACGAACTTGAGTTCGAATCGTTCCCGAAACTGAGTCCAAGAAAGAGCAGACTCATCAAATTCAGCTAAAAGAAGCTCGTACCAGTCAAGGGCACGCTTTTGCAATAAGCTAGAAGTTACAAGAACCCTATCATGGTCAGAAAGATCCATGCGAGAGAGAACATGCTCGTACATGCGAACCCAAGCTTGGACCTCAAGAACAATCTCGGAGCCTTTAAATGGTTTCCCTCCAAGATGAGAAAAATCACTGCACAAACGTGCGAAGGTGGACTTGCATGGAGGAGATTTTAGAGTAGGAGATGGAGGCTGTGTGCTCCTAACCCACTCTAAAAACTGATCGGCAGACATATAGACGCCGTCCGGATGTGAGCCACTGGATTGCCCAGCATCCGAGCGTCGTCCTCCGTCTCTTCCAGCCATAAGCTGAAAGTTAAGATAAGGTAAAGATTATTCCCTAGGTAGATAATTCAATATGGAATACTACGGAATTTAAATGCATTCCTAGGCATATTCCCAAATCCTATCTAACCTTTGATGGTAGAAGGAATAGAGACACACGATGATTCAAAGATTTGTATCACTTATCACACTCTGATGTATCGTAATATGTGCTCTATTATGTGTTTATCATATTTTGTTCTGAACTCAGCTCTGATACCACGCTGTGACGGCCCACCTCTATACCCACGATAGCAAAGAGTATTAATAGATAATACCGTCTGCTAACACGGAGAATAAGGCTGTTTAGGAGCGACCATCTATGGCCTTGCTTTAATTATCTATTGAATACATCGACAATTGCCTTACCAAGCAGATCGACATGTCCAATGAATACTTAAAACAAAACCAGAGGTGGCTAGAGGATCTATCAGAACAGAATATAACAACTCAAATGCAATATACATCACAGAACAGTAAACCATCATATACACACATATACTGATACAAAGCAGAGTATACAAAATAATACATGTCAAGTGGTATAGCAAACCACAATATACAGACGAGTCAATAGAATACATATCAGAGTTATAACAGAAAGGACTACACAAAAAGCTAAGACAAAAAGGAGTCAGCGGAATAGTCCATGCGGAAGCAAAAGAGGCTAACTCCAAAGCACCTAACCTGAAACATCTCGGTCTGACCCGAGTATAAAATACCCGGGTCAGTCTAGCTAAACAAATCAGTTAGATAAACTGAACAATAATAAACCTGCAAGGTCATACAGTATAACAAATATCTCTAGAGGAGATAACACAATCATCAACAAGAGATTAATCATATAGAACAAGCCTCATATCATCGGCAACATGCAGAAACAAAAGATACGAATATCCCAAAACAAGCCGAATGGCAAATAACAAATACCAATAAGGTATACAAGTTCCACAAGGTAATCGTTATACATCATGCGGCTCAAACAGACCAACACGATGGGCGATACCAAGGGAATATAATATCAATGAAACATATGATTGCTCGAGCTCAGTACTGTACAACAAGGATCCATAAGCCCGAAGGCTCCAAACCCAAGTATCACCCATGCGGCACATAAGGCCAACATCAAAGCGAAACTATATAGGGCGACAAACCCGAAGGCACAAACCCAATATCACCCATGCGGCACATAAGGCCAACATCAGAAGTGATACTATAGGGCGACAAGCCGTAGTGGCGACAAGCTGTAGTGGTGAAGGTCGAAGACCCAGTACTGGACACCACTAACTGGCGGAATGTGTCACAACTCTCGAAAAGGAATCCGAAAAGTGTTAACGTATGTCCCATAACCACTCGTTCGCACTAAACGGTTTACTATCCGTCAGTCACTTTCACACTCAAAGCAGTACAAATTTACCTCATATCATCGGTAAACTAAACCTGAAGGTCAAAACAATCAATCGAATAGGTCGGGGACTAATCGGAAAGATAAACGCACAGATTCATGGTCCGTGTTTTGCCCAACCATTTAATCACCCTTCCACTTCGCTCGAAGTGCGAAAGTGTGTGTTTTAAATAGAATTTATAAATTGGAGAAACGAGCTTTTAAATGCGATTCGAGAGATTATTTTATAAAAACCCGTGGATGAAGTCAAGAGTAAGTTATCAAAGTCAAATATGCAATAACAACCATTAAAAAGCAACTTGAATCGATAAAATCCGAAAAACAAATTAAAGTATGCAAAATAGGCAAAACAGGCAAAACAAAGCAGGTCGGTCGACCGGACTACAGGGCTCGGTCGGCCGGCCAGATGCAAGAAACCAAATATGGCTCGGGGCAGCAGGTCGGTCAACCGGCCCAGGGCGCTCGGTCGGCCGAATGCTATTTTCCAGCACTTCTTGCCCTTATCAAATGAATTCCAAATCTTTTTCAAATCAAAGCAATAGCACATGAATATTTGTTAGGAAATCATACCCAACATCAATGATAGCAAGAGAGGTAGATGTGAGTTAAAAACTCACCTTTTTAACTCAAGAACAAGAAGAAGAAGCTCAAATGCAAAGGAAAGGCTAACCACTCTTCACTCTTACTCAACAAGCTTCAATCTAAGAATAAAACACATATTTTCCTAAATTAGGTTTAGGATATTTTCTGAAATTGAAGAGGAGAAGAGATGGAGAAGATGGAGAAGAGGCTTACCTATCCTTCTCTTTGAATTTGGAGCAAGAATTTGGATTATCAAGAGCAACTAGGGCTTGAGAGTTTCTATTTCCTCTTCCTTTCCCCCATTTCAGTTGGAGCTTGAGTTTAGAAGCGAAGAGGAGTAGGAATGAATGAATGGGAGGAGATGGGTTGAGTTAGAGGGTTAAGTGGGGTTTGGGGCTGAACCCAAAACTAAAGCCCAACCAGAAAAAGTAGCAAAATTCAACTTACTCCAAACATATCAAAGATTATACTCAAAAAGATCGCAAACGACGCTTTGAACTCAATGGAAGTGGTTTCGAGCTCCAATTCGGCCGTTTGCAGAAAGTAACATTTCAGACCCCAAAATCCGACTAACGACGCTATACTTAAATAAATCATTTAAATATAAAATCGTTAAATATGCGGGTTGTTACAGTGTCCGATATGAGGAATGACCTCACTTGACCCGGCGTGGCTCATGTTTTAGTTACATCTAAGCTGACTCATGGGAGTCAGGGTCACGTCATATCTCATACAAAAATCATTCACCAAACCATCCTACTTCATTCCTGGAATCTCCACCACGTACACAGTTGTTAAAGTGCTTTTTGGTATTGGCAGAGAGTATTACAATATCTGATCCCGGTCTCTTTAACAACTAAACGCTTATTTCACACCCGATGGTTCTTTTACATTTCAAAACTAATTCACAATTTATATCAAAGTATCATATTCTCAAAACCATAATACTTTTGAAATCATATTCACCTTGAAATCATACTCACCTTGAAATCGTATCATTTCCGAAATCATAATTTCTTTCAAAAATCATATTTCAAATTTTGTTAAATCCTCACTTCAAAATCATCATATTCAATTAATTACAACATTTAAATACCAACTTAGGTTATAACATCATTTAACCGTATTTACCTATAAACAAATGAATTTGAATATAAACACGTTCCCTCTACTTAGTCTGAAAATTTAGAAAATAGTTTAAATGGTTATAAATAATTAATATAGTTATAAATAGTTAAATACTCTAAATGGTTTAATTATAGATTAAAGATACTGTTAAATTGATTTAAGATAGTCAAATAAATTTAAAATGGATTAATTATATTTAAAACAGATTAAATCGCTTGAAAATAGATTAACTAGATTTAAAATAAGTTAAAATGGGTTAATTAGTTTTAAAATAAATTAAATGGTTTAAAATAGGTTAAATTGATTTAATATATTTTAATATAGGATAAAATAGTTTAATAATTTGAAAATGTTAAAATTTAGAATCTTTAAAATAATATATTTTTAAAACAGTTTATATTAAAAATATGAATTTGAATTTAATATCAATTTAAACTATTCATTTCCTTTCAACACGTTTGGACTATTTTCAATTTCCACAAACCCAATTTCAAATCTTTCAATTCAAATTCTCAACAACATATTTAATTCTATATCTCTTCCAAATTCATGTTTGAAATATCAATTTAAATTACTCCAATTTCACTATATTTCAAAATTATCTTTCGAACAATTTTAATAACCCAATTCTGACAAACTTCACGTATACTTTAAATTCAACTTTAAAACTTCAATTTAATTTCTTTAAACAATTCCTTTAAACCAATTCCAATTTTTAACATAAAACTTGAATTTTGATAATAATTCAATTTTACATAAATCGAATTTTATTTCAAAATATCATTTAACTAAATTCAAGAAAATTAAGGATTTAACATCATTTAATTTACCAATCCGGTGTCTGTATATAATTCTCTAGCCTAGGGTCAAGTGATACAGATATTTATCATTTCAATTCGCAATTTAAAAAATTTCGGTTATATATCTTTTCAAACCACAATCCCGAATTAATATTAAAATCCATAAAATTGCTCGAGTCTATCATTTCAACGCATAACGATTTTTCCCTAATCTATAGATCGTTCGGGTATATATCATTTCAACACATAATGATTTTCTAATAATAACCAAAGGAACTAGCAGAGTGATAACATTATATAAATCAAACATAACATCCAATCAACCAATGTCAACAATCAAACATCCATCATAATTATCATCCAATTAAACCAAATAAAATTTCAAAAAATAACTGATTATTATTCTCAGGTAATTAACTGGCAATTTTAAATTCAATAATAAATTAAATGACAATTTAATTTAAAATAATTAAAATTAACAGGAACAACAATTTAAATATACCAAACAGCCATAAATAAATTTCTAATCACATCGGAAATTTAATTTAACTAACATAAGAAATTTTAGAAGTTGTCAATGGGTCAAAACACTTACCTTTGAATTTAAATCGAATTAAAATCCAAAATAGGGCCTAAATTTGAAAAGCCTTGAAATTTGTCCAAACTAGCTTCACAATTTCCATAATTTCGATATGATTCCGTCAAAACAAACATCGCGTAAATCGAACCTCGTATGTGAAAGTTATGTAAATTTAGAACGATAGAAATATAATTTAAATAAATTAATATATACACAAAAATATTAATTTATATGGAGCACGATCTTCTCACGCGACCAACAGCCCCCAGTACCCTAACCCTAGCACGGCCGCCAGCGCTCAACGCAAATATGCTGCCGCCATGTTGTTCTTCGCCATGATCGAAGCACGGTGTCGGCCTCTCCACCTCCGGTCGCCCATCCTGCGCCATCGCGAGCCCCCTCAGTGCCATGGAGACCATCTATCGCCGCTAACTTTGAGCATGCCATTCGAGGCACTTCGACCACCTATGACATCAAATAGCTGCATGGATCGGTCCCCCTCATCGTCCTTTACCTCGCATCAACCTCCGGTCGTCATTAAGATGAAGATCCACCGTCCACTCAGAAACCTTAGCAACGAACGACCTTCTTCATCATCCATTTTTTATCAAACGATAATTCGAATTGAAAAAAAAATTGTAGATCCGAGATGCACTCATTGAGAGCTTCGAATCGGTATATAATTTTTTTGGGTTGGAGGAGCTTGAATTTTTGATTTGATTTTGATTTATAATTGAATTTTGAAATTTGTTTGGTTTGTCTGCCATGGAGAAGAAGAATCCAAAGACAATTGTACGCACAGAGAAATGAAAATAATTAGTAGCTAGGGTTTTTAACGGGCTATTTATAGGCAAAGCTGAAAAATGGAATGAATGGACAAGATTGATTTACACGTTAAACGATAAATGACCCGAAAAGCCTGTTCTGTCTCCAGAACGAAAATGGGTCATCCCATATATCAAAATAGATGTTTTCAATATTTATAAATTCAATGGAACAAATTTTAAGTCCAAATTCCATCGTATGAAGAACTTAGCTTAAAATCAGCTTATTTCAAATTGATTTCAATTGATTTCAATTAAATTGATTTCTAGGCATTTCAATCAAAATAATATATCCTAAACCATGGGGAAAAACAATGTAATATCGCTATAAAACCGTAATCAGAGAACGTACCTATTTGTCGGGAAAACAATGTTTATTATATGAAACCAAAAGCAGTAACTATTTCTTCCATACATGTATTTCACTTACATAATCCAAAATAGGTTAATAATTATATAAAAGAGAAATGTTTAAGTTGTTTCAACTAATGTCAACAAAACAATCACAACATACAATAGTCACTTAGAAACAAACAATACAACCATCATATCACCACATGAAATCAAAGAAATCAAACGTACATCCTTAATAACCAACTAATGGTTTGTTCGGGTTCAGAACTTCTAATCGTATAAAATGAAAAATAGACCATGAAGTAAACCATAAACTCAATAGTCATAGATAAAACTTTATAGATTATTTACACATCTTTCTACAAAATAGAAGTATCCTTTCTTAACCAATCCGTAAGCCAACACAAGCAAAGAATCCAACACATTTTCAAGTTTACTTTATTTTTTTCCTTTTTAACATCATTTATTTTTCATTCACTATTTCCCTTTTTTAAATTTCATACATTCAAGTAAGATTTATTTCATTAATTTACATCCTTACTTATATAAGTTATATCCATTTCAATTACTTGGACCATAAATGGATTCATTATTGAAGTATTGTATACATTTTATTTCAATTTACTTCACATTTACAATTTAGTTTGACTTTCCCTTTTTTTCTTTTTCATTCATATGATGTTTATTTTTATTGATTTACATTTGTTATTACTCACAAAAGTTTATTTCTCCTTTATTCATACAGTGCCGTTTCTTTCATTTTTTTCTTTACATTCATTACTTAAATAAGTTACTTTCATTTCCATTATTAGATTATTTATTATTATGTAAGTCTCTTTACACTTATCCTTAATAGATATTCCCTTTTTACACTTATTCTTCCATATATTGTATTATTGAATATTAACTCCATTTCTAAATCATTTCCAATGTTCACTGAAGTTCTAATCATTCAATCTATGTAGTATTCATTTATTTATAAATGGCTTCAATATTAATCCAAGTTCGTAATTATTTACTTACAGTATTCACCTTTACCATTAAATCTGATTATAAATAGCTTACAATGTTAACCTAAGTTTATATCATTTTCTAACATTATTCTCTTTTATTACATTTAATTAGAAACATTTCAACCATAAACTTTAGCTAATAACAATTTATAGCATTTGAATTCTTATTTATAAAAGTAATCCTATTGAACACTTTCATTTTTCTGAAGTTTTACTTGTATAATATTCTATCATATATTCTAATTAACATTACAACCTTTCCATTTTGGTAAGTTATATATATAAATGTCTTTTAGAATGCAGAAAGTTACATAAATTTCTCTTATTTATTTATTTAACAAAATATTCAACAGTTACCATTTCTTATTTCCATTTCCATTTTATTTACAATTTATAAATTTTGTAAATCTCTTATCTACTTCATTTATCATTTTTAACATCAAATTTCTTATTTTCATTTAGAAGTTTCCAATTATTAATATAGTCAAGATTCCATTCATTATAATAAATTTCAATTTCCAATTTACTGAAACTCAAGAACTAAATAACCGGGTTCCTTTCAATTCTTTTAAAATAATATATACTTACAACATATTTATACATATATGAAATCATATTTAGAAATTAGAATTTAAAATTTTTTTATCAAACAAATGTGCAATAAAATTACTATAACAGTCTTCCCACTTTGAAACCCAAAAATGAACGTCGATGATGCGTGCACTCATCACCGAAATTATTTTCCAGCGACAAAGAGAGGAGTGGAGAACTTATTTCCTTTAAAAATTCATTTTTTTTAAACATTTCTTTCAAATCATCTTGAAATATTTATATCAGAAAATACTTCTAAATAATATTAATATTATATTCCAAAATCTTTCGAAAGAAAATTTTCAAAATCCTTGAACTTAAGTTCTCGAATTCCAGTTTATATCCATTTTATTTGTAAATCTTATCTTCAATCAATATTTATAAAATTTCTCTACCTAACAAATAACATATTACATCCAATTATTCCATTTATAAAATCTATTATTTTATATACAAAATATATAATAGGAAAAATTATTTCATTTATCTATATTTTAAAACAATATTGTGTCGGTCTGCCCTATTAAGCGTTTTGAAATCCCTATCAATGTCATAGCGTCCTATGCATCAACCAAAATTTATGAATAAAAAATGGAACAAATTAGCACAATATAAAAACCTTTTTATTACACTAACAAATATGCTCTCTCATATATACTCTCAACGACTCATTCTAGGGTATTACTACCCTATTTAATATGAGTCAGACCCTACAAAACTAAGGTTATCGCTAAACAAAAGCTCTGATACCAACTATAAGGACCTGCCTTTTTCGATGTTAAGCAGACACACATGCCAGACTCTAACCATTCAAAAGGGCATATTATTATGGAGTAAATAAGAAAAATAAAAAGAAATAAAACAAATACAGAATCTCGCAGCAGAATGATAAAATAAACCAATCAAATAACAGTTCATGAAGCTGTTTTATAAATACATTTGACTATTCTTTTACAACACAAAAATCAGAGTTACAGAAATAGGAATAAATAAATAATAAATGCAGCGGAACAACATTAGGCAGTGACATAAATATAATAATAATAGCAATAATACAAATCTTCGTCTTCGTCCTCCTGAAGTAAGGTCTTCAACCCTGAAATGCTCAAGCTGACCCTAGTGAATTGAAAAGACAAAACACTCGAGTCAGAACTAAAAGATCATATGTAAGTTAAATCAACTGCCAATATGAGTGTGACGGCGTCAGAGATGTTTACGGGGTTGACATCTCCTATCCAATGTCTAACGTGAGTGTAGTAACTTAAGAGATGTTTGGGATTTCCATCTCCTAAGGATCTGTTAATCTATCTACTATATAGTACAATACACTATTATAATATGTCTACGGTAAAGTAAAAATATTAAAATAGCATTAAGGCGTTACCCATATCCCCTTTAGCACATTTTATATATTCCCATAGTCTATACAGTACCGTAACTCCTCCATAAACTAGAGGCTATCAGAGGGCACTCCATAGGTATGGTACAAAACAAACTCGTAGAAGGCGCTCTAGGGCAGATGAACACGACACTCGAGGTAATGCCAGGTTACATATACTAATTGCATATCTGGACTGGTGGCAACGCACAGCAGCTACTACTGCCCACCTCGGAACACACTCCCAATTCAAAATCAAAGGATGGCTATGAAACCAATCACAAAGCAACAGATATGGTGTCGAAGAAATTTGTCCAATAGGAGGAATGAACTCACTTGGCCCGACGTGACTCCTGTTTTAGTCACATCTAAGACGACTCACGGGAGTCAGGGTCACGTTATACTTCATACAAAAATCGTTCACTAAACCATCCTACTTCATTTCTGGAATCTCCACCACGTACAAAGTTGTTAAAGTGGATTTCGGTATTGGCAGAGAGTATGACAATATCTGATCCCAGTCTCTTTAACAACCAAACGCTTATTTCACACCGGATGGTTCTTTTACATTTCAAAAGCCAATTCACAATTAATATCAAAATATCATATTCTTAAAACCATAATATTTTCGTAATCATACTCACCTTGAAATCATACTCACCTCGTAATCGTATCGTTTTCGAAATCATAATTTCTTTCAAAAATCATATTTCAAATTTGGTTATAACATTTAAATCCCAACTTAGGTTATAACATCATTTAATCGTATCTGCCTTTAAACCAATGAATTTGAATATAAACACTTTCGCTCTACTTAGTCTGAAAATTTAGAAAATAGTTTAAATGGTTATAAATAATTAAAATAATTGTAAATAGTTAAATACTCTAAAATAGTTTAATTATAGATTAAAGATACTATTAAAATGATTTAAGATAATTAAATAGATTTAAAATAGATTAATTATAATTAAAATAGATTAAATAGCTTTAAAATAGAAATTAGATTTAAAATAAGTTAAAATAGGTTAATTAGTCTTAAAATAAATTAAATGGTTTAAAATAGGTTAAATTGATTTAATATAGTTAATATAGGTTAAAATAGTTTAATAATTTAAAAATTTTAGAATTTAGAATCTTTATAATAATAAATTTTTAAAACAGTTTATATTAAAAATATGAATTTGAATTTAATATCAATTTAAACTATTCATTTCTTTTCAACACGTTTGGACTATTTTCAATTACCAAAAACCCAATTTCAATTCTTTCAATTCAAATTCTCAACAAAATATTTAATTCTATATCGCCTCCTAATCCATGTTTGAAATATCAATTTAAATTACACCAATTTTAATATGTTTCAAAGTTATCTTTCGAACAATTTTAATAACCTAATTATGACAAGCTTCACATATACTTCAAATCCAACTTTAAAACTTCAATTTAATTTCTTTAAACAATTCCTTTAGACCAATTCCTGTTTTTAACATAAAACTTACATTTCGATAATAATTCAATTTTATATAAATCAAATTTTATTTTAAAATATCTTTTAACTAAATTCAATAAAATTAAGGATTTAAAATCATTTAATTTAACCAATCCGGTGTTCGTATATAATCCTCTACCCTAGAGTCAAGTGATACATATATTTATCATTTCAATCTGCAATTTAAAAAATTTCGATTATATATCATTTCAAACCATAATCTCGAATTAATATTAAAATCCATAAAATCGCTTGAGTCTATCATTTCAACCCACAATTATTTTTCCCTAATCTATAGATCGTTCGGGTATATATCATTTCAACCCTTAATGATTTTCTAATAATAACCAAGGGAACTTGCAGACTGATAACATATATGAATCAAACATAACATCCAATCAACCAATGTCAATAATCAAGCATCCATCATAATTATCATCCAATTCTACTAAATAAAATTTCAACAAATAACTGATTATTATTCACAGGTAATTAACTGGCAGTTTTTAATTCAGTAATAAATTAAATGACAATTTAATTCAACATAATTCAATTTAACAGGAATAGCAATTTAAATATACCAAACAGCCATAAATAAATTTATAATCACATCGGAAATTTAATTTAACTAACATAAGAAATTTTAGAAGTTGTGAGTGGGTCAAAACACTCACCTTTGAATTTAAATCGAATTAAAATCCAAAATAGGGCCTGAATTTGAACAGCCTCATAATTTTTCCAAACCAGCATCACAATGTCCGGAATTTCAATATGATCCCGGCAAAACAACCCGCGCGTAAATTGGACCCCGTATATGAATTTAGAATGATCGATATATAATATAAATAAATTAATATATATACAAAACAAAATAATTTATACCGAGCGCCATCTTCTCACGTGACCAACAGCCCCCGATACTCTAATCCTAGCATGACCGCCAGCCATCAACGCAAATATGCCGCCGCCACACTGCTCTTTGCCACGATCGGAGCACGGCGTCGGCCTCTCCACCTCCGGCCGCCCATCCTGCGCCATCGCGAGCCCCCCAGCGCCACAGAGACCATCCACTGTCGCTAACTTTGAGCATGCCATTCAAGGTTCTTCAACCACCTATGACATCAAGTAGCTGCATGGATCGGTCCCCCTCATCATTCTCTACCTTGCAGCAACCTTCAGTCGTCATCAAGATGAAGATCCATTATCTACTCAGAAGCCCTAGCAACGGACGACCGATCTTCCTCGTCCATTTTTGATCAAACGATAATTCGAATTGAAAAACAAATTGTCGATCCGAGATGCGTTCGTCGAGAGTTTTGAATCATTATATAATTTGTTTGGGTTTAAGGATTAGAATTTTTGATTTGATTTTGATATACAATTGAATTTGGAATTTGTTTGGTTTGTCTGCCATTGAGAAGAAAAAGCCAGAGAGAATTATACGTACAGAAAAATGGAAATAATAAGTAGCTAGGGTTTATAATGGGCTATTTATAGGCGAATCTGAAAAATAGAATGAATGGACAAGATTGATTTACACGTTTTATGATAAATGACCCGAAAAACCCGTTCCGTCTCCGGAACAAAAATGGGTCATCCCATATATCAAAATAGATGTTTTCAATATTTTTAAATTCAATGGAACATGTTTTATGTCCAAAATCCATCGTATGAAGAAGATAGCTTAAAAAGCTTATTTCAAATTGATTTCGATTACATTGATTTTTAGGCGTTTCGAGCCTGTATGATCAAACGACAGGTTTGATCGCTATGAAACTTGAAACCTTACAATAATTCACTGTTACGGATCCTATGAAACTTGTTTCGTCCAAATCGGAGACAGTGACCAAAATGGCTATTTTCGCATTAAATAAATAAATTAATATTAAATTAATTAATTCACTTTTTAATTCAATATTTATTAACTAACAAATTTCATCGTTTTTGATTACCTGGACATTTATAATAATTCAAAACAAGTTTACACATCAATTAAGTGTTTAAATTTTTACTAATTACAGTGTTCAATTTCAACTGTAATTAAATCCAATTAGTTATAACTTAATTCCAATAAATTGTTTTAGTTTGATTTCAGACTTTATATTCAATCAATTATTTCTCAAATAACACAGTTAATATTTGTTTACCTTTCATTACATTAATATCCTCCAATTTCCATCTTTAATTGCTATATTTCCATTTATATTGAATTTTTGTCAAAATTTTACACACTAATTATAATTTAAAAATCTCAATTAATTATTTATCTCGGTTTCATTATTTTATTGAATCAATTATTACATTATGAATGAAATTAATATTTCTATTCCTTTTATTGCATTCGGAATGTATAAGTACTGTCCTAACTCACATTAATGTAACATTCAACGTCATTCAATTGCAATTGACTAAATGAATTGATTTCAAATAACAGTTGTCACCATTTCTATATTTAATCACATTTGTAAGTTTATTATTTATAACAAAATGTTACAATTACTTACCTAACACTTATTTTATTCAGTTACTATAAATTATATATTATTTCATTAATTGATTCAACATTTACACTTGTTTTCTTATATTAAATTTATAACCAAGTACAACATTAAATCAATTCAATTAATTGAACTTTCATTAAAATTGTTAATAATTAACTTAAATTGAAATTGTTACATTTCATTCTATTTATTATTCCATTAGTATCACAAATTTTTATTTCTCCTAATATTAAATCACTAAAATCTTACTAAAATAACAAATTTTAATTGTTGAAAATTACGAGTCGTTACAATTTAATTCCACTTAAGCTATAAAATAAATTAATAGAATGGATACGAATAAAATGAAAGGCAATTCAGTTGTGAAAAGAACTGAATGAGAATAAATAGGTGTAGTAAAATTTATATGAGTGATTGAATTTGATTTAAATTGGATATAAATAAATTAAATTATAGCTAATTATATATGAAATTAATTAATGAAATATTATACAATGGAAATTAACTTAAAAAATTTGAATGAAATTGACGTGATTAATTTTTATTTATTAATATGAATTTGAGCTATAAAATGAAAATTTACTTAAGTAAAGTTAGTAATAAACTAATGAAGTGGATCATTTTATAAATTAAAAATTTACATAAGTAAAATTATTAATATGAATTTGAATTTATGAAATGAATCAATGAAGTAAATCAATGAATTAATATGAACTTTAGTTATGAAGCAATAAATAAACATGAGCTGCATTTTATAAAATATTTATAATAAACTCAATTGGTTTTATGAATAGTTTATAAATGAAATTAACATTAAAGAGAATATACCAATTGGTAATAAAATAAAATTTACTTGAGTCAAGTTAATGAAATGGATTAATGAAATGAATTAATGAAGTGAATAAATGAATTGATATGCAAGGTTAAACATAAAATGAAACAATTGAAATTTAATAAACTGAATTAAATAAAGTAAATGTAAATGAAATAGATGTAAATTAATTGGAAGTAAACCAATTAAATGTTTATAAAAATTGAATGTTAATAAGAATGAAGTATATAAATTTAATATTGGCATTGGAAATGTAAATTGTGATAGTTTATGTAACGACCCTGGATTTCGGCCCCGGTTATTTTAATAAATGATTAATCTAATTAATTAGAAATGTAAATTGATCACATTAAAATGAATGTGATCTTGGGATTTATTGTTGTTTACTTATTTAAACTGTGTTTGAAAAAGAAGATTAATTGGGAAATTGAAATAAGTATTTCAATAATATGCCCAATAACAATCTATATTATATAATTACTTAAGATACTTTACATTGTTTATATGTAGTATAAAATAATATATATAGATGATAATGTTGAAATTCTAAAATAAGTTTCTTAATAATATTATTAATAAAACTGAACTCATAATTAAATTAGAATGCTATACATTGTTAACATTGGTTAAATAAATCCATATGCTTGATAATGTTTAAAATTTAAAATCAAATTCTAGTAATATAAAATATAAATGTAAAATACGAGTCAAACTTATGTGTATAATCTGAATAAAGTATAATTGGAAATAAATATAAAAATAAGTCTTACATATAAGTAAAACTTAAGAATATAACGTAAATATTGATAATCAAATTATAAAATACAAATATAAATAAGTAAGCAAATAATGAAACTGTTCTTTTGTATACAATATCTACACAGTATAAACATAATAATAATTATGTAAACAAAGAGTAGAACAAGAACAAAGCATAATATAGATAAAGTTAAATGTGAAGTAAAATATGATACATATGTATGAACCTTTTTGCAAACTAGAAAATAACATGATGACAAAACAAATATTACTTATAAAATATCTTCATATAAATATTTGATCGAGAGTTGCTGTGTAATCATGTGTGCAGAGAAGTCAAAGTTTATAAATGAACTACAAGATATACCTATGCATATGCAAAGAGATTTGTACTGGAAAAAAAAATATTCATAACATTTAAATACAAAATCTTTATACATGAAGCTTCATTCACAAGCCTCTTAAATGAGACAAAATAAATTTATGGAGCTATAAACTAATTATATTACTGCATACTATATTTACATATGAACCATTCTAAGATGATGAATTATTACTATAACCCACATATACACATGAATAATGAAAAGAAGACAAAACATTTACAGCAAGTACAAAATATCTTTGCACTAGGAACATGCAGCCGAGATAAGTAAACTTCCAGCTAATAAATTACCTGTAAACTAACTAAGTAACAAATGAACTTAATTAGCTATAAAGTTTGAAGGTAAAATGATTGTAATTGTGAGATGGAAATTGATACTTTAAGATGCTAAGTGTTATGTATATATATATATAATCTGGAATTGTGATTATAAGATGAAATAACCCAAATGAGTAATATAAACCTTAAGGTAAACAAATAAGTTTTTGAGCTCATATATTAGGAAATAAATTTAAAGGAATGGTAAGTAATTAAATTTAACTGAAGTTGAAATAGAATAAAACTGAATTTAAATGAATTCAATCGAGTTACTGATAAAATTTAATAAGATGAAATTCTTATGTAAATAAGTAAATGTAAATCAAAGTAAGTATTGAATTGGATTGAAATAGAAATGGTGTGAGTTGTAAACAAATCTAATTCAAGTATAAATTGAATAACCTTATTATGAATAAATTCAATAATGAATTGTTAATGTAAATTAAAAATTTAAGGATGGATAAAAGAATAAATTAATCGGTAAGTAGTTGGGATTTGATTAAAAGAAAATCAAATCAAAGATTTAAAATGGAAGTTGGTAGAATAGAATGAACTTAAGTTATTAAGTGAAACAGTTAATGACTTAAATAAATTGTGAGATGATTAATTTAAAATATGGGTTGTCAAATTTAATAAAATGGTCTGGAATCAAATTTTTCAAATAAAAAGAAAATGCAACGAAAGGATTGTGGATAAATTAATTGTGATGGACTCAAGTATAAATTGAGTTGAAATCAATTTAAGATTTGTTATTAAGCTTAAGTGATTATCTATTCACAATGATATTGTTAAATTGCCTAAGGAAATGGGTTGTTTGAAGTAAATGAGAATTAGATAAATTCTATGAATTATTGGAAGCAAAATAAGATGATTTTGAATATGAGTTTGTTTTGCAAGTAAGTTGTAAATTCCTTTTAATTAAAAGGGAATGGTTTGAGAATTGATTGAAATTTATTGTGTTGAGGATTGGAACCTTACATATGTGCTTATGAAAATATGTAATGGAGAATATGTCAAAGCTTTTCAGAATTTGAAAACTATAAAAAAAAATTTAGAAACAAAACAATTTCAAATTGGAAATTTAAAGTAAACTAATAAAAGAAACTAATTTGAAAATAATAATAATCGGAATCAGTTTTAAATGGAGATAGTCAATAAAGGTTCAATATTCAGAGTTGGAAATAAATTGAAATTCACAGGAAATTGAAAATAAGTGAATATAAGAGGATATAAAGGTTATAGTGATAGAGTAATAATATAAAAGTATATATAATGCTTATATTAAGCTTAAGAAATGAATGGTGAAATTCTTAAGTAAAATTTGATATAGAGAAAAATTATTCCAAGTGGATAGAATCAAAATAATGTGAATAAAAGAAAATTGATATGATTGGTAACCAATGAAAATAAATACGTAGTATGTACGTATATGATTTTATTCATGTAGCAATTAGATCCAGATTCGAGCACAGAATTTCGAGATAGTTATATCGATCCGGATTAGGATTTTTCACTCGATTTTCGACGACGAACCATGGATTTGGATTTTGATTGATTCTGTAAATTCTCTATCATAGTTGTGACTGTGCAAGGAGAATGACAGGTCTGATCGAGAAACCAGATCTGAGTCCGTACTAGGAAGTCGAGTGGACAATACTAGTTCGGAAGTGAAATTGTGTGATCGAGCGAGCGATCGGATTTGATACTGCGTATGAATGATATATGTACATCGTACAGGCTTGATTTAATAAGAATTGAAATTCTGAAAAGTGGTCAATAAAATTTGGAAAAAGTTAATACTGTAGATTTCAGAATTTAATTTCCAGAATGGATGTCTGGAATTTATTGTGTATTCCATATATCTCAGGAAATTTGTCCATGATTCATCATTAATTGTTAAACCAGTAATTCAGGAAATTGGAAGCTGAGTTGAATTTAATTGTGGTCAGGAATCCAGTTTGGATTATTGATTATCGAGAGACAAACTCTCGATAATTTTAGGAAAGCTTATCCGGATTTATGTTCGGATAACTAGTAATGTTTGTTAGAGAAGACTGTTTGATTTTGTTATTGTATGACTGATATGTATGTTTGGATGGTTGGTATAATAGCTTTTAATTTATCTTTGTTTTAAATTTCGGGGACGAAATTCTTTTAAGGGGGGAGGAATGTAACGACCCTGGATTTTGGCCCCGGTTATTTTAATAAATGATTAATCTTATTAATTAGAAATGTAAATTGATCACATTAAAATGAATGTGATCTTGGGATTTATTGTTGTTTACTTATTTAAACTGTGTTTGAAAAAGAAGATTAATTGGGAAATTGAAATAAGTATTTCAATAATATGCCCAATAACAATCTATATTATATAATTATTTAAGATACTTTACATTGTTTATATGTAGTATAAAATAATATATATAGATGATAATGTTGAAATTCTAAAATAAGTTTCTTAATAATATTATTAATAAAACTGAACTCATAATTAAATTAGAATGCTATACATTGTTAACATTGGTTAAATAAATCCATATGCTTGATAATGTTTAAAATTTAAAATCAAATTCTAGTAATATAAAATATAAATGTAAAATACGAGTCAAACTTATGTGTATAATCTGAATAAAGTATAATTGGAAATAAATATAAAAATAAGTCTTACATATAAGTAAAACTTAAGAATGTAATGTACATATTGATAATCAAATTATAAAATACAAATATAAATAAGTAAGCAAATAATGAAATTGTTCTTTTGTATACAATATCTACACAGTATAAACATAATAATAATTATGTAAACAAAGAGTAGAACAAGAACAAAGCATAATATAGATAAAGTTAAATGTGAAGTAAAATATGATACATATGTATGAACCTTTTTGCAAATTAGAAAATAACATGATGACAAAACAAATATTACTTATAAAATATCTTCATATAAATATTTGATCGAGAGTTGCTGTGTAATCATGTGTGCAGAGAAGTCAAAGTTTATAAATGAACTACAAGATATACCTATGCATATGCAAAGAGATTTGTACTGAAAAAAAAATATTCATAACATTTAAATACAAAATCTTTATACATGAAGCTTCATTCACAAGCCTCTTAAATGAGACAAAATAAATTTATGGAGCTATAAACTAATTATATTACTGCATACTATATTTACATATGAACCATTCTAAGATGATGAATTATTACTATAACCCACATATACACATGAATAATGAAAAGAAGACAAAACATTTACAGCAAGTACAAAATATCTCTGCACTAGGAACATGTAGCCGAGATAAGTAAACTTCCAGCTAATAAATTACCTGTAAACTAACTAAGTAACAAATGAAACATATAGGCTACAGTAAATATTTTTATAGACATAAGAAACAAAAGATTTCACTTCGAAATTTTTTAAAAAAAAAGAGAAGATCATTGTCTTGTACAAAAATGAGCAAGCATCAGTAAAACATTAAATACTTGTCATCATAATTAAGAGCATGAGCATTAAATAGCATAATTTCTTGTTTAATAAAGTACATGTAGCCGAGATCACAATATCATTCATATTGCAGTAAATTTAATACCAAAATTCTTGCTTGGTCAAACAAGGTGGCTGTCCAGTTATATCCTATACAAAGTCATTTCTATTTATATATCACCCTATTTCAATTCATTTACAAACTGAAGTATTAAAACTTATAAAGTAAACTTGAGAAAAACATTGTTTTAGCTTTGCAAACAAAATTAGTTCAAAATAGAGAAAAGGAACAAGTGGAGTTTCAGGGTATGTCTGCAGTGCCTTCAACATTTGCTTGCTGTTCAACTGTTTCTTTTAGGTGAGTAAACAACTGATTTCAAAACCTAATCTTGAATATTTGCTTCTTGAATGATCTGTGCTTGATATAGTTTAAGCAAACTACTTTGTGTATAAATTGGTTTGCACCGGAAACTTTTATATTTTGTTTTTCAGTAAATTCAAGTTTGAACAAAGTAAAGCCAGAAAACTTCCAATACCTATTCAGCTAATTGTTTGATCTTGGTAGTGAGCTATTTCAAGTTGGATTATCCTAAACAAAAGTCTGCACACATATTTTAAAGTTAACAGTAAGTACATACTGTATTATTTAACTACAGGTAAAAAGAGAAATCAAAGCTTCAATTTCAAATGATGAAATTTGTAAATCCAATAACATATTTAGTTTACATAAACATAATTATGATTTTTTTTTAAAAATCTTGATTTTTAAGCAAAAATTAACAGAGCAGTTTTAAAATGAATCAAAAATGGGTTTTCTTCAATTTTAGGATATCGAGCTAATTTTAGTTTCTTTAAATTAACAGGAAGCAAGTTTGTAAACCCTTTGATTCAGGAAAAATGTCAACTTATTTTTCAAATGCTTAAATTTTGAGTTTGAATCACTAATAGGGTTTGAGTGCTTAAAATTGTGATGCTCTGTAAAATATTGATTTCGGCATCATAGGTGAATCGAGTGGGTCGTGAGCTTTAGTGGAGGTAGGTAGGGGTGTGAGCGACGTACTGGTGAGGTTTCATCACCTCCGGTGATGGGTGGTGGCCGCACGAGGAAGTTTTTGGGAAGGGGTTGGTGCCGCATGGTCGAGCTTCAGGCAATTCTTTGCCTTCGACCGAATCGAGATGTTTTGGGTATCGTATTCGTATGAGAGGTCGGTTTGAGGTTTGTGGGGACTGTCGTGGGTCGCCGGTGGCAAGGCGAACCACCGTGCACGTGCACGGTGGTGGTGGATGTCGAGTTAAAGTGCCATAAGGGTCGCGTGATCACTTTCCCGAGTTGTGCGCGTGTAGTTTTGAGTGTTGCTCCGGGTTCGCGTTCGAGTGTAAGGGTCTAATGCTACTTTGGGTTTTCCTGAACTTAATTACTGAAGGAAGAAATATAATGAAGAAGAAGATGTTGTACAGAGACGACTCAGGTAGTTGCGTGGGAAACTCGAAGGAACACTCGAGTGAGGATAGGGAAGTCTCGGGTTCATTGAACTGTTGTATTTTGTGGAAGTGTTTAACAAAATTTAGATACAATTAAATACGAGATTTAGTGTGGAAGTAATGTTTCACAATGGTTCAGAATCTTAGCTGCTATTTTAAATCATGAAATTAATTTAAATAAAGTAATGGGTTAACCAATAAAGTAATGTTGTGGTTAATACTATATTTAATTATACAATTTAAAAGAAGACTTTTACATATTTAATGAAGTTGAACAATAAGATAAATAAATCATTAACAATTACTTTTAAATTAAAAATAACGGTAGATTAATTCTTGGTGGAAGTTGATTGAGAGTAATTGCTTCACGGGCAAAGATCGAGTAAATAATTAAGAGAAGGGGTAAATTTGGAAATTATTTACTTAAAGTCAATTTTATGAATGACTAATAGTTGATCAGTCGAGTAAATTAATTAAGAGTAAATAAATGGTTAAGTAAGTAATTAGCAGTAATTAAATGGAATAAATAAGACTATTAATTAAATGATTAATTGAAGTAAATAACTGGATTAAGGAGAAATTAAGTAATTGATAGTGTGAAATAAATAATTATGTAATTAGGATTTAATAGTTAATTAAGAAATCATTTATTAGATGATTTGAAATGAAATAGATAATAAATTGTTAATTAATAAAAAGAGTTAAGAGATTAACTCTCGGGTAATTCATTCTAAATTGAATTAATTACAAATAGAATTTAAGAGTAATTGTTTGTGGATGGTTGAGTAGAATATCTGATTTGTGATGTTTAAATTGATGATATTCTGTGATGTTCTGTGATACGTTATGTTATATCTATGATGCTTGTATATGTTTTATCTGTGATAGATGCTACGTTAATTCAATTGTTGATTTTAAATTATTTAAACTGTTAAGTTAATTAGACAACTTGGCCCTTAAAATGGCGTTTGGATCTGATGAGACCGGGATCAGAAGAATCAAATTTGATTCTCCGAAAACCACATCAATCCAATTTAAACGTTAGGTCGTGATTGCTGAAATGAAGGTCGAGATGGTGTTTTCAGAATGCAAGGGTTATCGTCGTTAACTCTGAGGGTGATTCCAAAACGAGTGTAACGAGATAATGCCTTCGGTTTCGTTCGAACCCGGAACGAACTTGTATGGATTGAATGCTTTCAACACATCGTCAGGCGGACGATGAGCATTCTAAGTGATATGTTCTATAAAGGTAATCGTAGCCTCAAGCCTCATCAACCGGGAATGGCTAAAACAGGGGAGATGCAGCAAGGTTAGGTGGGTCATGCTCAAGCAGGACGAGATATTTCCCCTGTCTAGATGTCCCTTTTTATATTTCGGCTTAGTGGGCGGTTGCTAGCTACAACCGCGGGGTTTATCTTGTTCGGGACTGTTCAGTAAGGAATGGTTCCGGCCTTGTGTTGCAGGGGATGAAGGGAGTAATCCTCGGTACGGTGATCTAGGCCCCGTACTGTGACGGGAGGTACCCCAGTAGCCCTGCCATTGTTGGAAATCCATTTTTCCTACGAGACCCTACGGTTTTGATTTGTATTACCCACTTTTGTGGCTAGTAGCTGGAATTTAATAGATGTAACAATTTCGGCTATTTTCTATTTACTTGAAAACCCTAGACACTATTATAATATCACTGGATTTCCTATGAAATGTTTTGGTTAGCGTAAGGTAAAAACTTACCCGTGTTTATTTGTGGGGAGTCTTACGTGATACCTTTATTTTCAAATGTTTTTCAAAGTTAAACAACTTTAACCCGTTTACTCATACCAGACCCATGTCTGACCCAGAGTTTATATTTTGTGTTTTCATAAACTCTCGGGTACCCAAATTTTTACGGGTAGCCAAGGGATTCAGGTTAGCTTTGACGAATTCTGGAGGAGCAATGGAGCAGGAGGCTTCAGCGTTGTGGATATATATATAGTTCTGCTGTGTTGATATCTCTGAGTCATATTGTTTGAGTTGTATTGTATTGGGTTGTATTAACTAGACAGGTGTTTATAACTGTCTAGTATTGATGTATTATCTGTATAACTCTGATATATGTAAAACTATTAAATATTTAAGTGATATATTATATTTTGTTCCATTCCGCTGTGAGATTCTGATGATGTTGTTCTTTCTTCTCTATCTTTTCTATTTTCTCATCCCTTTCTTTCTTAATGATGATACGTCTTTCTGGTAGTAGAAACGTGGGTCGTCATAGTTTAGATTAATTAGATGAATATTAATAATTATTGAATGATTTCTTTTGTTATAAATCATTGTTATAACGGTTTTGGTTGCATATGATTATTTGGTTGTGTATTTGTGCTTATACATATGATTTGGATTCAAAATCATGTCATATAGTCTATTAGACTTAAATATGCTTCTATTTATCCTTTTATATGTGACTAATATTATAAATTGAGTTGAGATAGGTACATACGAAGATGATTGGACATATATGCAGATTTTAATATGCTTTTGCTTGCTTAATACAAGCGAACTCTCTCGTATTAATATTAATAAGGTACATATCTCGGATTACATACCGCACTTTTATATCTTTCTCTACAGGATGCCTCATCATTGAGATGAGATGTATATTTGATATATTTGGTATGTATATTGTATTGCAAATTTTTACGATCGAGCCACGCAAAGGAAATGCTGCCGAAATTTTCCGTAAATCCGAGTGTTAGAAAATTTTTGAAGTTTCGAAAATTTTATAACTTGTTTTTATAAATAAGTTGTGATTTAAATAAAGCAGATATCGAAGTGATTAGTAGAAGCATGGTAAAAGTTTTGAAACAAAATTTTAAATTTGTATAAGTTGATCATTTTGAGTAAATATATCAAATGTTAAATTCTCTACTTAACCCATTTTCGAGGACGAAAAGTATAACGACTCGTAAATTTTAATGGTTTTTACAAAGTAATTAACTAAAAAATTTGCTTGTAGTTAAATAATTAAATTTTGCATTGAAAATTTGATATTTGAGATACGTCTATTTAAACATAGCGAATGTCAGAATTTCATCGGAAAATATGAAAGTTTGTTTTGTTGTGTAATTTTATTTCAATTTAGAATCAATTAATTTGATGAAAATGAAATGTTTTCAAAATCTGGATATTTATACATAATAAAAATATAAATCATTTTTCGAGTGAGACGTCGTATTTCGTTTCGCCAAATTTGGACAGTTATAGCCCCGTTTATCTTATTTTTGGTGCTTTAACAACGAATATCAACTTTTGATAGGATAGTCGTATCACTGATATCTGTATACCATTTTGTTCATCTCATCATGTGATCTCTCCAGTATATCCATTCTTGTAATTCGACGTCCATTACGCAAAGGAATCTGCATAACGAGTAGCCGTATCGGTGCCTAATTTTAAGCTGTTGATTTCCTGCGACTTTTGGTTGTCCACCCGTGAACCAATGGTCAGTGTAATATAATTCCGAAAATTCAATGCTGACTTTTCTGTTGCTATTTCAATTTATTATAGCTGGTTCATTTATTTACTCTGGTCTTTTCAATTTCATTCTTTGTTCTGATAAACAAAAAGAAAATTTTATTATATAAAGTTGTTTGCATTTTTTGTTCAACCTGCTCGTGCCCATTCTTTCTTCATCTCAAATTTCCAAGTCTTCATTTTGCTCTCTCTCTCTCTCTCTATATATATATATATCATTTTACACTAAGCTATATTTCAATCTGTAGCATTTCAAATCAGAAGCTTGCTTATATTGAAACTGCTCATCTTCTTGACATGCAACTTCCTACCACCCGAGATTCCTCCACCTAACCATACGAGCAGCCCCTTTCTGTCCTAGCAACCAATCTTTGTCCTTCCATCATCTTCCCACTCTCTCTCACACACTCTTCTTATCCATGTCCATCAACCCCGACCCTGTCCACCACATAACCGCCTACGTACATAACGGCCCCTCCACACGTCAGGCTTCACCTCCACACGACCTTGCAACAGCCCAAACCAACCCTCACCACCAAAACCACCTGAACCAGATCCATGCGTACAGCCTCCTATCTCCCCTACTTGCTTATATTAAAAAATGATGAAGCTTCTTTTACTTAGAGCATATATATTCACTGTTTGCTCACATTGTTAAATGCATGCTCGTACCTGTCCATCTCTATTTGCCTGCTTGTCCATAGCCTTGATAGCCTGCATCTCCGCCCACTATCATCCCATCATGATTCATATGATCTCATAGGTCAGACAAGTTAAATGGTGGTGCAAATAAAAGTGAGAGAAACCTATTCTTCCATCTTAGACGACCACCACGTATCCATATGTCACTCATCAGAAACCTATATATCATTTCGTAATGCTTGGAGACTGAAGCCCATACATCAATTGTTTCCTACTATGCCCGCGTTGGCAACCACTAAGGCAGCCACTTCTCGAATGCAACAAGTTTTGTAAGAATATATTTCTAAAATATACTTTGTAATAGTGTACGTGTGTATGGGTTTAAAGTATACATAAAGGGATATTATATATTGTAAAGTTTTACTCGTTTATTATTTTCTATAAAAGAAAATTGTATGGATTTTTAAACATTGATTTTTTTGAAATATATATATATATATGTGTGTGTGGATTTTATTTTAATAATGGTTTTAAATTAAAAATTGATTTTGAATTATATATATAAAGTTATTTTAGTATAAATTTAAAGATTGATTTTTAGGTAATATATATATATATATATATATATATGGATATGTTATTTTAAATATGTGTTTAAGTGGTAATTATTTGAAATATATATATATATATAGATTTTTTTCTATATTTATTTAAATTAAATCTTGATTTGAAAATACATATAACAATTTTATTCTTAATATGTGTCTTTAAGTTGAATATTGAGAAATTATATAATATATATCTTGTTGCAGTTTATATCAAGCTAGCTTCGATTTGTTCTCATCATTTATCAACTTTGCTAGTCAAATTCATGTTCATCATGCCATGCTTTGGAAATTTTGCTTAGATTATCACATCTTGTTCTTACTTTTTCTCTAGCCTCGAAAGGTAGAAATCACTCACGATTTAAATTCTCATATATAGTAAATTTAGTTCACAGGAAATGATGATTGAAATATTGACGCAGCGGATAATCGACAAAACGATATGGATCGATGAAAGTAGCAATCGGTGGATTGATGAATAACCAAATGCCCAAATTCGTTGATCCGAAGATACCGAATTCTAGCTATCTCTAACACGTTGATTGCGCACGATACCGTGAAAGAAGATCTTCAATTCTTCAAGCGTTGATCAAGCGCACTTGATTCCGCGAATCGGCTTCAACAATCGTTGATTCGAGCGCACTCGAATAATCGAAAGTGGAGATAGGAGATTACACTCAACTACCAATTTAAATTGATAGCACAAAGCTAACAAAAGAGAATTTTATTCAAAAATCAACCTTGTTCAAATGTACAACTCACGCGTATTTATAGTATTTCACCCCTGACCCTTAAGTCGTAGCCGACTTATGACTCACGACTCTACTAGGTCGTTGCCGACCTAACCGATGCTTCACGCCTCAGTTACAATACAACACATATACATGACCGACTTACATCCCTTGCCGACTTACGACTTAACAACGCAAACATATGTACAACACAGCACAATGAAAACGACTCAACAAATGACCCTGCATGGCCGACCTAACGACCCAAGACACAAGACACAACTCTTAAGTCGTACACGACTTAAGTTACACTGCCACAAAATTGCAGACTCAACACACTTAGGTCGTATGCGACCTAACGACCTACGACTCCAAGAAAAACATACTACAACAACACACACATAAGTCGGTGACGACCTATAATATCATACGACTTAAAGAACACAGACGACTTAACTCCCAAACGGCTTACTCTTCAGTGACCCGACTTAACTTGGGTCGTAGCCGACTTAAACCTCGCATTCCAACTCATGCTGTTATCTTGTTATCCCGTGATACTCCTCCTGCAGCCTTAGACCGTACACGACATAAAGGCCCCGCACGACTTAAGCCCGTGATAGGTCGGAAATGACTTAGGTCTTCTTCCTTAACTCGCATCTCTTCCCCACATGCCTTCTTAGGTCGGAAACGACCTATAGCCTTCATCTTAAGTCGTGAACGATTTATCCTTTGATCTGCATCATCCTCCCCTAGTTGAGAAAAATTCGTCCTCGAATTTGTAAATTCTTCCACATCAAATTGTTCATTCCCATAATATGGTACAAGATGCTTAACATTGAACACGTCAGAAGTGTATATATTCTCTGGCAGCTTCAACTTATACGCATTGTCAATAATCCGTTTCACAACTTCTACAGGACCAATTTTTCTGGCTTTTAACTTATTATACGCACCTACTGGAAAACGGTCCTTCGTTAACATAGCATATACCATATCTCCTTCATTAAATTCAACAGTTCTTCGTTTCAAATCTGCAAACCTCTTATATTTCTCATTCGACTTTTCCAATCGTTCCTGAACGATTTTATGACATTCTGTCAAACCTTCAACAAAATCAACAGCTCGTTTAACCGTCCCCTTCGGTTGTGGTACTACCGTTAAGTCCAACGGTCCCCTGGGTAAATTTGAATATACAATCTGAAATGGACTGAATCCTGTGCTACGATTCACTGCATGATTATGTGCAAACTCTGCCTGGCATAACTTCATGTCCCAACTTTTCAGACTGTCCTTCACAAGACATCGCAACAAATTTCCTAACGATCTGTTAATAACTTCGGTCTGTCCATCTGTTTGCGGATGATAAGCGCTGCTAAAGTTCAACTTCGTTCCCACCATCTTCCACAAACTAAGCCAAAAATGACTCAAAAATCTGGTATCCCTATCCGAAACAATAGACTCCGGCAACCCATGTAAACGATAGATTTCCTTGAAAAATAACTGAGCAACACGAACAACATCCGCCGTCTTCTTACAAGCAATAAAATGCGCCATTTTCGAAAACCTGTCCACCACAACAAATATAGAATCATTCCCCCTTTGAGTTCTAGGCAAACCCAAAACGAAATCCATGCTGATATCAACCCATGGTTTAGACGGTACAGGTAATGGCATATACAATCCTGCATTGGTCGCAGTTCCCTTCGAAACCTGACATATATGACATCTCTCCACAAACCTTTCAACCTCTTTCCTCATCGACGGCCAAAAGTAAGATTGAGAAATCAAATGTAATGTACGATCACGGCCCACATGTCCTTCCTCGTGCAACTCTTTGATAATCCTCATTCTGAAACTGCTATCTGGTATACATAATCGATTCCCCTTGAATAAGAAACCATTAACTAACATAAATTCATCAGTACTCCCATCCTTAACTTTCTCAACAAACTTTGCAAAGTAAGGATCCTCCTCAAACAATTCTGGCAATAATTCAAACCTTGTCACCTCAACTTTCATTGTAGTCAACAAATGGCTCCTCCTACTCAAAGCATCAGCCACACGATTCGTTGCCCCAGATTTATGTTTCACGACAAAAGTAAACTGTTGTAAATAAGCAATCCATGATGCATGTCTCGCAGAAATCTTATCCTGTCCTTGCAAATGCTTCAACGCCTCATGATCAGTGTAAAGAACAAACTCTTTCTGAAATAGATAATGCCTCCAATGTAACAGCTTGCACAATGGCATAAAACTCAACATCGTATGTACTATATCTCATCTTTGCTTCTGATAATTTCTCACTGAAATAAGAAACTGGCCTCCCACTCTGACTCAACACTCCTCTAATCCCAACCTTCGATGCATCAGTGTGTAGCTCAAACAACAACTGAAAATCTGGTAATACAAGAATTGGTGCTGTCGTCAAAAGTCCTTTGATTCGTTCAAAAGCAAACCCTGCTTCCTCTGACCAAGAAAACCCTTTTCCCTTCATACAATCAGTAACTGGTGTCATCACGCTACTGAAGTGTGGAATGAATCTTCGGTAGAATGATGCCAATCCATGAAAACTTCTAACTTCAGTGATAGTTCTCGGTTGTGGCCAATTTCTAATAGCTTCAACTTTACTCTGGTCCACCTGGATTCCCTTCTCAGATACAACATATCCCAAAAATAACACACTTCGAGTCATGAACACATATTTCTTCGTAGCTGCATAAAATTGTTCTTCACGAAGAATAATTAACACCTTTCTCAAATGCTCTACATGCTCCTCTGTGCTCGCACTATAAATCAGAATATCATCAAAGTAAACTACAACAAACTTCCAAATGTACGGTCTGAAAATTTGATTCATCACCCTCATAAATGTACTTGGTGCATTTGATAGACCAAACGGCATAACCAACCATTCATATAAACCTTCCCTCACCTTGAATGCGGTCTTCCATTCGTCTCCCAGTCTAATTCGAATCTGATGATAACCACTCTTCAAATCAATCTTCGAAAAGATAGTAGCCCCACTCAACTGATCTAGCAAGTCATCCAACCTTGGCATAGGAAACCTGTAACGAACAGTAATCTTGTTCAAAGCTCTACTATCGGTACACATTCTCCATGTTCCATCCTTCTTTGGCACCAACAATGTCGGTACTGCACAAGGACTCAAGCTTTCCTGAACACGTCCCTGTTCTAACAACTCTTCCACTTGCCTTCTCAACTCCTCATGTTCCTTCGGACTCATTCGATAATGTGGTCGATGTGGTAAAACTGCTCCCGGAATAAGATCAATTTGATGTTGAATGTCCCTCAGTGGCGGTAACTCCTTAGGCAACTCTTCTGGAAATACATCTTCAAATTCTTTCAAAACTGGCTTCGCTTCTTCTGGAATTTCAACCTCTTCACTACACTCTCGCCCAATCAACAAAAAGACTTCAGGCTCCTCTTCAACCTCCTTGACAAACTCCTTCAAAGATAGCAAAGCTTTCAGTTCTTCGATCTCCTCTAGCTTGCTTTCCTTTTGTTGCTGCTTCTTGGGAACTAAAGTGATTTTAGTACCTTCGAACATGAAACTATAGCTATTAGCACGACCATCATGTTGCACTGCTCTATCAAACTGCCATGGTCTGCCCAACAACAGATGACATGCATCCATTTCTACAACGTCACACCAAATTTCATCTTTGTACTTCTTTCCAATAGAAAAATTCACACAAGCTCTTCGACACACCTTCACTTCACCACCCTTCCTCAACCATGCTAATTGTACGGTTTAGGATGCTTCTCAGTTTTCAAGTTCAACTTCCTTACTGCTTCTGTAGAGATAATATTGTCACAGCTTCCAGCATCAATAACGAACTTGCAAACCTTTCCCAGAATAGTACATGTAGACTGAAGAATATTGCTCCTCAACCAACTAGAATCTTCCTCTTGCTTTGGTGTAAGACAAGATCTCCTCATCATCAAATTACAACCTTCATCCCCGGACAATAAGTCTTCCTCCTCAACATAAGGTGCATTTGAACGTTCAGCTTCTACTTCCTCATCTTCAGCTTCCGCAACCATCACTTGCTTCTTAGGCTTTGGACACTCATTTCTTTTATGACCCAACTCTTGGCAATTGTAACATTTGAAACCACTGCTAACCTTTGCCTTCTCAACCTCTTTCACAACTGGTTTTGCGATAGCTTTAGGAACATTAGAACTTCCACTAACACCCTTCACTTGATTGTTGGAATTGGTAAACACACCACCTCCACGCCTTCCCTGCTTCTCCCAAGCCAACGCTTTCTGATGTGCCTCCATCATAGATCTTGGATCGAACATATTAACCATATCCTAGATCTGCATTCGTAACCCTCCAACAAACCTAGCAGTTAGCAGTTCTTCATTCTCCATAATATCATTTCTGGCAATGAGTTGGTAAAATTCATCTGCATAATCATTAACTGACTTCGTTCCTTGCCTCAGATTCTGCAATCTCTGGTACATAAGTGATTGATAATTGTAAGGTAAAAATGTAGCTCTCATCAACTTCTTCATCTTCTCCCATGATTCAATCTTCGACTTTCCCATTCTCTCTCTCGTAAGTTTAGTTTGCTTCCACCATGCCAAAGCTCTCCTCCTCAACCTAGTAGCAACCAACTTCACTCGACGATTCTCTGGAACTTCCTTGAAATCAAAGATCTCCTCCACATTTGACAACCAGTCTAAGAATTCTTCAGCAACCATTCCACCCTTCAATTCTGGAATTTCCATCTTCATACCTGATTTCCATCGACGATCATCATCTACATCTCGATATGAATTTCGAACTTGGTCTCGATCTCGATAATGCATGCTAGCTCTATCATCTTCTTCACCAAAATCAAATGTATGTCTATATCGATCTCGACCATCAACATCCCTTTGATCACGCATATCTCTTCTACTATGTCTTTCTTCATCTCTATATGCCACATTTTCAAACTTTTGCGGAGTTCTCCTTTCTTCATGTCCATAATCATGGTGATCTCTCCTCGATGAAATTGATGTTTCTCTTCTCCCTTTAAAAGATTGCGGTGATACCCTTCTCGCTTCCGTAACCGATGGCGAAACTCGGTTTCCTCCATGGTTCGAGATTGGTGATCTCCTCCTTTGAGTTTGATTCAAATCATTCATCAACTTCTCTAACTTTCCAATGCCTTCATCAAATTTCTCATTAATACGTTGTTCCATAAGCTCGGCTTCTTCTCTTCTATACAACGCTTCAACATTTTGATGACGATTAGCTCTCCTTGGTGGCATGGTTAAATTTCACAACACTTCAACGAATACTTCAAAATTCTTTAACAAAGCTTCAACACAACAACAAGTCACGGCTCTACACTAGCTCGCACAACTCCTTAGCTCGGTTCAACACTAACTCGGCTCAACTCCTCAGCTCGGCAACAAATCCCAAACGGTCTAACTTGGTCTCGGCTTCCAAACTTAGCTCGAAACAAAGCCTCACGACTTAACTTGCTCGCACGGCTTAACACTTCTCCAACTCTAGATCCAAAATGAAATGGGTTTAAAACTTCAAACTTGTTGCAATCTCGCGATGAACACCAAACTTCAAACTTCAACTTCAAAAATTGGCTCCAAGTCTCGGCTTAGCTATGATTGGCTAAGTCTAGCTCCGATACCAAAAAACTGACGCAGCGGATAATCGACAAAACGATATGGATCGATGAAAGTAGCAATCGATGGATTGATGAATACCAAAATGCCCAAATTTGTTGATCCGAAGATACCGAATTCTAGCTATCTCTAACACGTTGATCGCGCACGATACCGTGAAAGAAGATCTTCAATTCTTCAAGCGTTGATCAAGCGCACTTGATTCCGCGAATCGGCTTCAACAATCGTTGATTCGAGCGCACTCGAATAACCGAAAGTGGAGAAAGGAGATTACACTCAACTACCAATTTAAATTGATAGCACAAAGCAACAAAAGAGAATTTTATTCAAAAATCAACCTTGTTCAAATGTACAACTCACGCGTATTTATAGTATTTCACCCCTGACCCTTAAGTCGTAGCCGACTTATGACTCACGACTCAACTAGGTCGTTGCCGACCTAATCGATGCTTCACGCCTCATTTACAATACAACACATATACATGACCGACTTACATCCCTTGCCGACTTACGACTTAACAACGCAAACATATGTACAACACAGCACAATGAAAACGACTCAACAAATAACCCTGCATGGCCGACCTAACGACCCAAGACACAAGACACAACTCTTAAGTCGTACACGACTTAAGTTACACTGCCACAAAATTACAGACTCAACACACTTAGGTCGTATGCGACCTAACGACCTACGACTCCAAGAAAAACATACTACAACAACACACACATAAGTCGGTGACGACCTATAATATCACACGACTTAAAGAACACAGACGACTTAACTCCCAAACGGCTTACTCTTCAGTGACCCGACTTAACTTGGGTCGTAACCGACTTAAACCTCGCATTCCAACTCGTGCTGTTATCTTGTTATCCCGTGACACTCCTCCTGCAGCCTTAGACCGTACACGACCTAAAGGCCCCGCACGACTTAAGCCCGTGATAGGTCGGAAATGACTTAGGTCTTCTTCCTTAACTCGCATCTCTTCCCCACATGCCTTCTTAGGTCGGAAACGACCTATAGCCTTCATCTTAAGTCGTGAATAATTTATCCTTTGATATGCGTCAAATATGCTATTAAATTTGAATCATTAAGTTCTTTAATTGTTAATATGATATGCCATTATCTGAAATTGTTCACCTATGACATATGACACTATGAATTGTTTATTATATATTTAAATTGTTAATTGTGATATATGCTCACCATTGATATGTTATGTTATTTTGTTGTTATTTTATTATTCTCACTTTGCAAGTTTCCTGTTAGTTTAGAAATTCCCTATGGGTTGAAATGATACCTACCTGAATGATCTTGTAGATTAGGGGAAATTCGTTATTGGTTGAAATGATAAACCCAAGCGATTTCCATTGATTTTAAATTTGGGATTACGGGTTGAAAGGATATATACCTACAAATATTCAAATTGCGGATTGAAATGATAAATATGTGTATCACTTGACAATAGGAAAGAAAATTATATACGGACACCGATGGTATACATTTTGAAAATGATTTCCGAAGTTTTGAAAGGAAATATATAGGCTTTAATAAATATTGATTTTTAAAATATGATATATAAATTTTATTTTTATGTATGTGTAAATTTAGATTTTTAAATTTATATGTTTTAGAAATTTTAAATTTATAAGTTTGTTTTGAAAATATAATTTTAAAGATTTTTCTTGTAATTTTATTATTTTAAAAATATATAATTTAATAGATTTTAATTTAATTAATATATATTATGTTTAAGTATTTCTTTAAAATTATATTTTTAAAATAAATTTTGTAACAACTTTAATAAATTAAGGTTGGGAAGATAAATTTAAATTGATTTGAAACAGTATTTGTTTAAGAACTATATTTAAAATTAACAATTGATTTGAAACTTATTGAATTTAAGATTTTAAAGATATGATTTTATAACTTGATTTTTAGTAAAGGTGATTAAATGAATACATTTAAATTTAAATAAATTTAAATTGAATATTTAATTTGATTTAAATGTGTAACTGGAAAATTTATTTGATGTTATTAAAGGTGAGTAAGTGAAAATTCTCAAATTTGAATAAGATCAAAGGTTATTATTGAAATATGAATGAGATTTATATTGTAAGTGTTTGAATATTTAAACTTTGAAAATTATTGAATTTGAAATCGCTGTTGACCTAAATTAAAAAGGATTAAAGAAAGTTGAATTGAATATTTAACCTTTTTAACTAAAATCGTTGAACTGAGATTGATTTAAATTGATTTTTTAAACCAAAGTTGATTTCAATTGATTTGTTAAATTGGAGGGAAAAAAAATACTAATTTGAACTATTTTTATATATAACTCTTTTTAATATATAAACTATTTATTTTATAGCTTATTTTTAAATGTATATAAACTATCTTTAAATTATAACTATTTCAAAATATAACCTACTTTTAATATTTAAACTATTTAAGTTAGCATGGTAATGATTTAAATTTAATGAATTTAAATGTGAATACTTTGGTATGATGGTTTAACCTATTTTACATTTATGATTTTGGAAGTGAATTATTATTTAAAGTGAATGATAATTTAAAGTGTATATGATCACGAAAGTGATGATTTCGAAAGTGTATATGATTTCAAAAGAGATATGATTTGAAATGAATATGATAATTTGATATTAAGTATAAACTGTTTGAAATATAAAATGACAACGGTGTGAAATAAGCATTTGGTTGTTAAAGAGACCGGGATCGGAAATTTTCATATTCTCTGCCAATTCCAAAAACCACTTTAACAACTGTGTACATGGTAGAGATTCCAGAATGAAGTTAGATGGTTTGGAAAACGTCTGTAAGAGGTATTTACGTAGCCCTGACTCCCTCGAGTCAGCTTGATGTGGCTAAAACAAGAGCTATACTGGGCCAGGTGGACTCACTCCCCCTATCGGAAACATTTCTTTGATACCATTCTATTGCTTTTGTGATTCAATTGGGTGCACTTTTTATTTGGGAGTGTGTCTCGAGGTGGGTGGTAGTAGCAGCTATGTGTTACCGCCAGTTCGGGAGTGTAAACGGTATTTCTACCTTGGCATTACCTCGCATGCCTTGTCACATGCCTTATCGCGCCTTCTACGAGTTTGGTACGTACCGTACCTATAGAGTTCCCTCTGAGTAAACCACCGGTTTGGTGGAGCTTACAGTACCGTATAGACTACGGAATATATAAAATGTGTTTAGGGGGATAGGGTAACGACTTAATGCCATTTTAATACTTTAATTTACTGATTGAAATATTATAATAACATATAGTACCACATAATAGTTATTTCCACGCGTCCTTAAAGGACGAAAATCCCGAACATCCTTCAAATTACTTGTATTTTAGTTGACATTTCACTTGAGTTGAATTTACTGGTATAAGAATTTTAATCCTGACTCGAGTGTTTTGTGTTTTGCTTTACGCTCGGATCAGACTTAGTGTTACAAAATTTGACACTCACCATTGGGGATTGGAACTTTTTTGAAGATCTATCTATCCAGCTTTCAATTATTTCAGTTTATTCCAGTTATTTATGTTCGGACTTGTCAGTTGCTTATGTACTAAAGATTCATTTGTATTTGAGATTCTATTGTATTTTGTTTCAGATTTTGATGTTTTATAGTAGCTTCATGAACTACTATTTATCTATGTCGCTGCTTATTGTTGTAACACTCTGTGTCCATGGTTCTGTGATTGATTTATTTACCGTATATGCTGATTTTTGCCAAATATAAATTAAAAATCTACTGTTTTGAGCGATTCATGTCTGACACGAGTGGATGATTGTCGATTTGAATGGTTCAAAATAACGGGTCGTTTCAAGTAGCATCAGAGCTCTGTTTTAGGCAAAATTTAACATATGGAGTAAAAAACTAATGAGAGATAGGGTAGTGATATCGTGGAATGAGTAGAATCAATTATAGAATCATCTTCATTTGAGCTTGGAGTTCTTTGTTAGGATCCTCCTCGATTAGGATTTCCTTCAGATTTTGGAACTATCCCTTTGTTCTAAAACCCATTCTTGTCCTTTCCTATATGTGTTCTTCTTGATTCTAGAGCATCCCATAGCTCCACTTCGGTTGATCTCTATAATGAATCCAAGAACATATTTCCACCTCGATTGGCAACTTCATCCTTGTGCATGTTTAATACCATCTGCGGTCCTGCCAAACTTTGTATGATTAGTAAAGGGGTGAAACTCCTTTACCACAGGCATCGATTCATCGGAGATTTCTACGTCCTCGGTTATGATGTTGTTATCCTTTACAAAGCCTGAACCATTTCTCTAATAGACGTCCTGGGTATTTCTCTTGTGATCGAATGTCGAATGCCTCAGAATTTTGCATGCATTTTTATCTTTTCATTGACCCTCGGCCCAGTGATCTCAACTCCACCCAAATAATTAGGATTATCCTAATGTCAGTGAAGTCACGTCTTTCCTTCCAAGCGGGAAATTTAATTCCGCATCGACCTTATACCAAGAGCTCGATCCGTTGCTCTTTCTCTTGAACGAATGGTTCCTAGTAATGGTTAGTCATCCCCTATGGATTAACCAATGCTCTTGCGTTCTTCGTTGATCTAATGAATCGCGTTTTCCGCGATGTTCTCAACAATTTCGTCTTCATTTCCGTTGATGATATTCTCATCTATTCTAAGTCTCGGTTGACCCGGTTAAGGTCACCTACCAATAATATAAGTATATTCATCTCCATCTTTTGTAATTTAATTATCTTATCATCCATTTGAACCTAACTTCTTATCCAGAATTCACTTCGATTATAGTTCCTCTAAATTTGAATCTCTATCCAGTCTCTGTAATCCATTCTTGGATCATCCTATGAGAGAAAGCATTTGTAATTGATATAAAATGTTTTATATTGTGTTGTTTGAGTTGTTAAGTTTGATTTTGGGTTTCGATCGGTTCGTTTGGGCAACACTATCGATAGGAATTCCAAATCACTTGAACAGAGCAAACTGACGCAATATTGCTTTCGAAATTGGTAAATGAAATAATTTTATGTGTAATTATATTTCATATATATACCAGTATAATTTTTGAAATTAGATAGTTGAATTAATTGGTTGTTAGAAATGACAATACTAGATTATCATTTATTGTTTTGTCAACATTTATTTTAAACCATTGAATATTGTTAAAAGTTATAAGGAGACAAATTTTTAGACATGATTTATAAATATGTTTTGTAAATAAAATGAACTTAAACTAAAGGATTTTAGAATTTAATTTCTAGTGCTTTTAACATTTTGGTTTTCGAAGTTCTGAAAATATTGTTTGAAAATATTTTCGAATGGAATTATTTACAAAGAATTTCAAAAGAAGTAAGTCAGTTCTCTCCTCTTTTGTTGCTGGAAAACAATTTTCGATGATGACTGCAACATTATCGACATTCAATTTCGAGTCTCAAAGTAGAGAGGCCATTTAGTAACATTGCTACCCTTTTGCTTTGGGAAAAAATTAATTTTGGTTTGAATTTTTGAGTATGATTTGGTTGTATAAAATACATATACATTTATAAATTTATTTCAAAATGGTTGAAGTGAAACCGAAAATTTAGTTCTTAAAATTCTGTGTTAAGTAATGGTTTCAATAATTGAAATAAAGCAGTTTTTTTTGAATAAGTGGAGTGTTTAAAATGTGAAATGGAATTGGAAAAACTTGAAACAGTTGAGCTTGGAAAAAATTTATTTATATAATACTCAATTGCATTCTAGATCATTTATAACTTGCTTGAAATATTCAAAAGTTAAAATTTTCATATGAACATGTAACTGAATAATATATAATAATATATAATATAAATGTAAAAGATGTCCAAAAATGAAATTTTGTAAAGGAAATTTACAAAAATGAAATTTATATGGTTTTAAATTAATTGTTATATCTGGTTCTTTGTATTTTGAATCTATCTTTCTGGTTGCTCCAATTCTCCTATCTCGTTGACGAAAAGGTTTGAGCAGGGAGAGTATAACGACCCGAAAATTTTAACGGTTTTTATAATGTAATTAACTGAAATTATTGCTCAAAGTAAAATAATTAAATTTTACAATGAAAAATTGACATTTGAGATACGCCTATTTAAACATAGAAAATGTCAGAATTTCGTTGGAAAGTATAAAAGTTAGTTTTGTTGTGTAATTTTATTTCAATTTAGAATCAGTTAATTTGATGAAAATAAAATGTTTTCAAAATTTGGATATTTTTAAACAATAAAAAGTAAATCATTTTTTGAGTGAAATGTCGTATTTCGTTATGCCAAATTTGGACTGTTATATCCCTGTTTATCTTATTTTTGGCGTTTTAGCAGCATTTTGGCAACGAATATCGACTTTTGATAGGATTTTCGTATTACTGTTATCTATGTACCATTTTGTTCATCTCGTCGTGCTGGTCTCCGTAGTATATTCATTCATGTAATTCGGCGTCCAGGATGCGAAGGAATCTATAACATCCTGGTATTTCGTGCCATTCGCATCCACACAGGTCGGACTTGAATTTCTCAAAATATTAGATTGTTAATTTAAATTTGAAAAAACTCAGCATATACGGTATATAAATAAACACAGAATCACAAACATAGAGTATTATAACAGCATGCAGCAGAATAGATTAATAAATATAGTTCATGAAGCTACTATATAAAAATCAAAGTTAGAAATAAAATATAGCAGAATATCTCAAATATAGTGAAGTCTCAAATACAAACTGATGACATCTCTGAACAAAGAAACTGGAAAAGCTGAAAGCAGAATCGATAATTAGATCTCCAAGCGAAGCTCCAAACTCCAAACTCCAAAGGTAAGTCTTAAATGCTACATCACTCAGTCTGACCCGAGCCTAAAGCAAAACGCAAAACACTCGAGTCAAGATTAACATTCTCATATCAATAAATCCAACTCAAGTGAAATATCAACTGAAATACAAGTAACTCAAAGGATGTTTGAGATAACCATCCTCTAAGAATCCTTGGAACCAAATGTCATTACAACACCGTGGTCATTTCAAAATAATTTATACTTCAAAACCAAAATATCAATTCGATTGCAAATATATATATTTCCGAATTATAACACTTTCAAAACTAAATCGATAATTTCATATATATCTTAATTTTAACTTCATTATTATTTAGTTTTGAAATATTCTCTTAATGAGTCTAGTATCATTTAAATAACCTGAATTTACATTAAACTAAATATTTCCTTCAATTCATTTGAAACTTGAAATATCCATTTAATCACTTTAAATCAAAACCAAGTTATAAAATCATATCTTAAAACCCTCAAATTCAATAAGTTTCAAATCGATTTAATTAAACAAAATTCTTAATTAAATACAATTTCGAATATATTCAAATTTATCTTCCCAACCTTAACTCATAAAATCATTATAAAGATCTATTTTTAAAATAAAATTTTAAACAAATACTCATACATATTATATATTAATTAAATCTACTTTATATTAAAACTTATTCATATACATTATTATTTCAAATTTAAATAAACCATATATATTTTCTTTCAGACTATAGAAATCATTTTCAAAATATTTATATATATATATATATATATATATATATATATATATATATATAGACCAACGGTGTCTGTATATAGTTTTCTATCCCATAGTCAAGTGATACGGATATTTATCATTTCAATCGTAATCTAAATATATACGAGTATATTTCATTTCAACCCGCAATCACAAATTCAATTCAAATGAAAATCGCGTGGGTTTATCATTTCAACTCATAATGATTTTTTCCTATTCTACAGATCGTTGGGTATGTATCATTTCAAGCCATAGTGAAGTCTACACTAATAGGGAACTTGTAGAGTGATTAAAGATACGACAATAACAATAGCAGGCATATATTACCAATAACAATATAATATAAACAATAGGATATGGTGTCATATCCCACAGGTGAACAATTACAGATAATAACATATATATAACAATTTAAATAACTACAGTATCATATTTCAATTATCGTTTCAATTGAAATCAAATTTAATAAATAAAGAAACTTTAATCATGAGTGATTGCTCACCTTTCGAGGCTAGAGAGTACCGAAGATGACACAGATACGCACACTGATAGGGGCACCGAAATTGATTTACGAATCCAAGCAAATGAAAATTGGCATGAATTAGAAGAGCAAAGTTGATAAACAGGAATAGACGAATTCAAATCAGAACTGGATCGATGGAGATAAATGGTATAAGTAAACGTACATATAGCTATACATATATAAATATGTACTAAATTTAAACATATTAAATTAAATAAATATGTATTTCAAAAATCAATGTTAAATCCCAACACATACAATATTTATATATAAATCTGAAAACAAAATTCACATTTATATTTATATATATAAAACTAATGTATATATGCTTATATACAAACTCACATACAGGTTAATTTTTATTATCAAATCATTATAACAATTTATTACATCTTAAAACAATACTCATAACAACATATGTAATAAAATATATATACATACGATTTAAAACCAATATATATATATATAAATCTGAACACATAACCTATCTATACAAATACATATTTTAGTTACCAAATTCATATATAAACCGTATATATAGGATTTACAAACAATGCATATGGAGACAAATATATATATATATATATATATATATATATATATATTGTAACAACCCTGTATTTTCTGATTATTTTAGTTCAATATTTTAATTATTTTAATTGAATTTCCTTATTTTAAAAACTTTATTTATTTATTAAAATGGATAAAACTTTATTTTATTGATAAAATGAATAATTTTGTTATTTTAAATATGAATTTTGATTTATATGTGAATTATAATTCCAAACATGAATAAATTGAATATTTCTAGAAAATGCGAATTTTGGTCAATCTGGTCAAACTTTGACTTTTAAATTTAAATATTTGTATTTTTGAATTTTATCTTTTATAATGAAAATAAATTAAATTTCAAGAATACTGCTTTTCGTTTCGTTGAAATCCGATTTATATTGTGAAAGTTAGGCTTCTTACAATATTGCATGTAAATTGTTTTATTTAACAAAATTGTTTATTTTAATTTATATGAATAATATTTTTATTTGTCATATCCTGTTCTAAATTTGAATATATGTGTAATATGAAATTTTATGTATTTATTTTTATTTTTAAAACATTTTTAAAGTGTTGTTATATATTTTCAATGTTCATTGTATTTTGTTTATAATTTTTAAATGCTAGTTTCAATATATTAGCTATTTTCTTAATTATTTTCTATTTTTCCTTAATTTTTTTATTTTACATTTTATTTTTTGTAGCTTTTATTCTTATTTTACTGAAATTTATTTAGTTATTATGAGTTAAAAGAAATAGAAATACAAAGAGCCAAAGTCCTTTCATTTTCCATTGAATTTTCATTTACCATACCTTTCCATTTGTCTTTTGGCTTTTCATTTTTATCTTTAGCCGTGCAAAATTTATGATAGCCATGACTTCCTTACTTTAAATTCACATGAAATTATCTCTCTTCCTCATCTAAAACTCACGGCAAGAAAAAAAATTAGTCATGGCTTCTTCTTTTATTCCTTTTCTCCTCTTTTCACATGATTTTGCCTTCCTCTTTCACCTTGCTTGCTCGGCCACTAGCCTCTCCACCATCACCACCATCTATAGCAGCTCCTCCCCTCCTCCTCTGAACATGATAGTTCATGGCTTGCTCATGATGCCATCACCTCAAAAAAATTGCAAAATCCTTACATACTATGCTAGCCTAGCCACAAAACTTCACCATACCCTTTCTATTCACTTTGGCCACCCCTCTAGCCGCCACCACCAACAGCTCCACCACCTCTGGCCGCATCTCCAGCCACCTCCTGACATGTCCTGACCTGTGCCATGCTCTGGCCGAGCCAATTGACCCATAGGCCGAGCCAAAATGTTGAACAAACCCTTGCCATTTTTGCCTTGACCAATTTTATGCTTCATGTATAACCCTACCACTTCATACTCCTTCTAGCCATGAGTTATGATGCCAAAACCCAATCTATATCATCATCATGGCTGAGCAAATGAACCCCTTTGGTCCAGCTCTTGAATGGTTAAAGAAAGGTCGAATCACTTTGTCCTTTGTTGCTTTTTATTTCAAGTTATTTCGATAATGTTTTGTGTTATATATTTATATATATATTGTCTTGTTTTGGGTTGTTTACAAGATGATATCTTGGCTCTTTCCACTCACTTGAATCATAGTTGTGCTGTATCATGCCATATCGTGCTTTCTGGAATTCATTCATGTAGTTCGATTTGCTAACTCCAGCTTGAAAAGGTGAGTCTTTCTCACTCTGACATTTCTACTTATGAAATGGTGAATCGATAACAAGTGTTTAGTAAATAAAATTGTTATTGCAAGTAAATGATGATTATATGATATGCTATGCCATGTTATTACCATGTTTACTTTGTTAATTATCACCTGACATCTGATATATGATACTACATTGTGACATTGACATTGTATATGCATATGTTCACACTGCAAGTTCCCTGTTAGAATAGAATCACTATGGGTTGAAATGATTTATACCCGAACGGACTTTAGAATAGGGAAAAATCATTATTGGCTAAAATGATAGGCCTGAGTGATTTTTATTTATTTTTATTTACTTGGGATTACGGGTTTTAAATGATAGAACCCGGGTTTTCTTTTTAAACTGCGGATTGAAATGATATATATCTATATCACTTGACCTAGGTTAGAAAATTATATACAGACCCTGTGGTATATTTTTAAATGATTTTTATTAAGATATGTATTTTTGAAAGTATGAAATTTTGATTTTAAAAAAATATATTTATTGGTTTTGGGAAAGCTAAACATTAAGTTTTGATATTGTGAATTTAAGTATGTAAATTTGAAGTAAATGTGATTTTTGACTTTAAATTTTATTTTTAAAATCTAAGAAAATAATGGAAATTAAATTTAAACTGTTGAAATGATATTTGAATAAAAAAGTTAAGTTTAATTTAATTTATAAGTTAAGAAAACAATGAAATTTTGACTTAACAAATGAATTTAGTTTTAAATTGGATATTTAATTATAAAATTTTTGTTGTGATAAACTATATGTTAAAATTATTTAAATGTGAAATTTTGAAGCCTAGAAATATAATTTATAAGTTTAAAATAACAAAAATTTGAAGTTTTAAATGTTTCCGAAAAGTTAATAAAATCTGGAATTATATTAACAACATTTCCCAAAAATGCTGTAGTCTTATGATAGCATTTTTAAATGCTGTTGTTTTTTGATTTAACTATGTTGAACTAACTAAATATCTATTATGGCATTTTATAAATCTCGTTTTTCCTAAACTAAACTATTTTGGAAACTATAAGCTACGATAGCACTTTATAAATGATGCCGTTGCTTAAGTTTGACAATGTTTTGAAATGTTATAGATTTTAACACTGTTTGAGTTATATTTTAAAGTGTTAAATGATTTAACTTTTGGAATTGATTATTTTTGAAATTTAAGGAGTTTTGAATATATTTAATATTTAAATTTGAATTCTTTTAGGAATTTAAATTGAATTTGAATTTAAATAAGGTTAACTTTGTTAAATGGAATGAAATATAACGAGATAAATGAATTTGTGAATGAAATTTTGAAATGTGTTTTGTAATGAAATTTGAAATAATAAATGAATGACATATTTGATTTTTAAAATGATATTTAAATTGAATATTTGAATTAAGGAATGATAATGAATATATAATGGATTTGGAAAGGAATTGATTTTGAAATGGTTTTCAATGACATAATCTTTTTTGATAAAGAACGTGAATTTGGAATGATATTTGATTTTGATCTATTTGACAAATGAATACTTGAAGTTATATTTGTATGTAAGTATTAGATTTATGAAATGAACATTTCAAAACTAAGTAATAATGAAGTTAAATTAAGATATATATGAAATTATCAAATTTAGTTTTGAAATGAGTTATATTAAAGCTTTGAAATATATTAAAGATCGAATAGTTTATTTTATGGATCAAATATATATATTTGAAATTGATAGGATTTGAAATGGTCTGTTTGGAAACTAAATTGAATTGAAACTGATGCTTTGAATTGAGTTAAATTGGAAATTTGTCTTCAGAATATTATGATTTTCAAAGTGTAACGATTTCAAGTATTTTGGTTTTGACAGAGTTATAACTTTGAAAGTTTTATGACTTTTTAAAAGTGAATATATATTTGAAATGGAAATGATATCGTATTGATTTGGATATAGTTTTGAAATAAAAATGGTTTTGGTTTGAAGTATAAACTATTTTGAAAGGAATATAGTTTGGAAATGAAATGATTTGATTTTTGAAGTATAAACTATTTTGAAATGACCACGGCGTTATAATAACGATTAGTTGTTAAAGAGACTGGGATCGGAAGTTGTCATACTCTCCGCCAACTCCGAAAACCACTTTAACAACCGTGTAAGCGGTGGAGATTCCAGAATGAAGTAGGATGGTGGCGACATCTTTGAGGTATATTACTGGACCCAACTCCCATGAGTTGGCATAAATTGGCTAAAACAGGAGCAATCTCGGGCCAAAAGGGGTAGCTCCTTTGGTCGGACACACTTCTTCGATACTATACTCTTACTTGTGGTTGATTTGATGGCCATACTTCGATTTTGATTTGGAAGTGTGATTCGTGGTGGGCGTATGTGGCTGTTACGTTACCACCAGCCCGTGTGTGCAATTGGTATATCTACCCTGGCATTACCTCGTGTGTCTTGTCACCTACCATAGCGAGCCTTACTACGAGTTTCTATTTGTATCGTACCTATGGATTATCTTCTCATAGTCTCCCGATCAGGAGATATGCAGGTACTGTATAGACTACTGGCATTCTTACGTGTTAAGGGCTATATGGGTAACCCATTAACGCTATTTTAAAGTAAGTTTACTTTACTGTGGACATTACTATTATAGCGCAATATTACTACATAGTAAATAGTTTAATGGATCTTTAAAGGATGGACGATCCCAAACATCCTTTAAGTTACTGATGCATTTTTGTTACTGTCTACTTGAGTTGATTTACAGTTCATAAGTATTTATGTCCTGACTCGAGTGTTTTGTGTTTTGCTTTACGCTCGAGTCAGACTGAGTGATTCAGCATTCATGGCTCACCTTCAGAGTTGGAGCTTTCCTTGAAGACCCAGCCATCTATTTTTCTTTCTGTATCTAGTGTTTCCAGTGATGTATTCTTATTTGTACCTGATGTATCTTGTTACTCTTCTGTTGTATCTTGTTTAACTCTGATGTATCTTATATATAGTAGCTTCATGAACTACTATCTCCTTTACTTCCGCTGCATTACTAGTAACTCTGTGTCTGTAATTTGCGATTATTTATTTACCGCATATTCTGAGATTTGCCAAATTTTATTTACAATACGGTATTTTGAGCAATTCAAGTCCGACATGTGCGAATGCGAATAGTTGAAAATATCGGGTCGTTATATATATATATATATATATATATATATATATATATATATAGTCAAATAAATGCAGACCTATGACGACCCAGAATTTTGAACATTTGAAATTGAAAATATTTAATTGATTTTAAATATTTGGAAATTAATTTAACTTGAATTTCAAAATATCACCATTATTTGGCAATTAAATTATTGAATTTAATAATTTGAAAATTGGGTAAAATATTAAATCCTCAGTTTTGAGCTCGTTGAAAATAATTTGAAGTCTTGTAAAATTTAAATTGATGATACTAAAGATAATGGAAGCTTCAAAATTGGATTTGAAAATGTTTTTTTCGGTTTGAATTTATATCGTTCAAATCGATGTTTAAAAAATAGCCTTCCGAGGCACGGTCTCGGATTTCGACGAAACCAGTTCCATTGGATCCGTAATATTATATTATATCGAATTTCAATTTTCGTAGTGTTAGGAGTGATCGTTTGGCCGTACGATAAGCAAACGCGCTAAAAATTATATCGAAATTTAATTCAATAACTAGTCCAAAAAGCTATCTTCTCCATACGATAAAATTAGGAATCGAAACCTTTTCCATTGTGTTGGGAATAGGGGTATAACCTTATGAATGCCTAGCGACACGCGTCGATTGGAGATCAAGATTTTAGGCCTCGATTTCTAAACGATTTAAATTTAAATTGAAATTTAAAATAATATATATACAATTAATATAAAATTATTTTCATAAGACTATTTTTAACACGTATCATCCCTCTTAACATTTGTCATCTTCATCGACACGTGTTTTTATAAAAAAATATAGATGCGATCTAAAAAAAGGGATAACATGAAAATCAAAATTCGCTCGTCTCCGTTCAAAAAAGAAAAAAAAGACAGAATAGAAATAATTTCTATTTTCGCTCTTATCCCTCTTTGTTCGAACCCTATCTATTCTTTTCCCTTTTTCATCTTTGAAAATCAAATCGCTCTCGAATTAAAAAAAATGGCGGCCGAGCTCAAAGGCGACTGGAAGGAAGCAACTTCGTGGTCTTCGCGCAAGTTCTAGGGGTCGCATTCGATCGAAGCTTGGTGGCCGCAGCATTTACCGTGGGTCGCGAGCACAGGCGAGTGTTAGGAAGGCTCACGATTGGATTTATGGTCGCATGGAGCATGCGAGGCGTCGACGAGGCACGACATCGCAATACGCTAGAGGCGTAGGGACGTGACAGCGGCCACTCAGCCAATGCGCATGCGTTATCTGAGAATGGCATCGACGGCAGGGTCACGTGCTCGGTTAGGGTTTCACAAACTCAAGAGGGCGATTGCATCATTGATTGGGACAGGTCGAGTCGAACGCTCGCATGAGGTTTTCTTTATAGTTTATTTATTAAATTTATATGTTTAAATATATACGTGCAGAAAAGAAAAGAATTTTTTTCAGTTAAGGATTCCTGTTTTATTTTTTTACAGAAAGAAAATAATAATAAAAAGAAATATATTACATACATATTTTTATATATATAAGTGGAACAGAAAATATATATGTAAAGATAGGATTTCGGAAAAATATATATATTTTTGAATATTACAAAAAAGTTTATATATGACTTAGGTTTTGAATCTATTAATTATATATATATATATATATGTATATATATGTATATATATATATATATATATAATTTCAAAAGAGAATATTACATGCATATATTTTGATTTATTAAGTTATGTAGAAAAATAATAATTTATCAAGGTGATAAATTATTATATTAACCCACTTAATTATTCTAGTTACTAAGAAAAATCTATTTATTATAGGAAGGTTAGTTTAAAATTAAATTAATAAGTTCAAACCAAATATTTAGTTTAAAATTACAAAAAAATAAAATCATTGATCAAATAAAATTATTAAAGGGTAGTTAGGTTGTTTGATTATTTCGAATATTAATAAATTGTTTAAATATTTATAAAAGGTTGGAAACCGTTAAGAAAAGGTCAGAATGGAAATGGATTGCAAATCAAAGGTGAGATTTTCTTACTCAATTGAAAGTATTAGAATTTGAATTTATTGACTGATTGTTTGGTTGTGATAGTGTGATATATATATATATATATATATATATATATATGTATTGGAGCGATTGATTTCCCGCATTATGTAGCGGATGAGACCCTGTGCGCCGCATAATAGTGGATGATATGATATAATCCATATACCGCGATATTCCACCTCGAAGTGGAATTGGTATTTAATTGTTGTGCTAACGTCTGTGGATGCAGGGAAACAAATTGAGGGATCCAACTGGATTCCTCAAATTGTTGAATTTATTTCATATGTTGTGATGTGATTTTTGATAATATGTGAATGATTTGGTTGATGATCGATATTTATTGAAGACTATGGTGTTGACAAATATATCCTGGTATTTTAAAATACCGGGATATATAATTGGATTTTTGGAAATTAAAGTAGAAAATTTTAATTAAATAAATTTTAGAGAATTGAATAAATTTAAAAGTAGTAATTAAAAAAAGGTAAAGATTGATTTTTGAAATCATATCGAATAAATTCCAAAATATGAAAAAAGATTTTAATAAATGGATTTTGAGTAATATTGTTTAAAAGTTGAAGAATTCATTTAAAATTCGGATTTTAAACGGCTTGGGAGAAATAAAGGAATTTATTTTAAAAGGTTGTAAATTTTTAGAAATCAATTTGGAATTTGATTTGGTATTTGAAAAATAAATTTTGGAAATCAATTTGGAATTTGATTTGATGTTTTGAAAGTAAATTTTGGAAATCGATTTGAAAATTGTATATCATTGGATATTTGAAAATATAAATTCACGATTGAAATTTATAAAGGAACGAGTAATTTATTTTAAAAATAAATATTGGATTATTTTTAAAAGTGTGGAAAGAAAATTTATGGATTTGGAATATAAATTGAGATAAATCAAGAAGGATTGATTAATTGTTTTAAATGGACTATTTTGGAATAGAAAGTGTATTTTCTTTGGAAAGCCGAGTATATTTTCAAATTAGCTTTTAAATATAAGTTAAAAGTTCTAAAGATTGGTTTTAAAAAAGAATGTTTTTAGAGAAATTATTTTCATAAATTATTTTTAAATCTTTAAAGTAAATATTTATTAAGTTAATTATGGAAGTGATTATTTTAAAGATTTAATTGATATTTGATTTAGAAAATGGTTATTTAAATAGTTATACTCTATCTAAAAAATTTATTTTTAAAATTAGTTTGGGTTTAAAGTTTTATATGAGATATTAGTATAATATTTTCATAACTAATATTTAAATAAATGTTTAAAAATAGTTTTTATTTTAGTGTATTCCTAAGTATATAATTTAGATAAGTGATTTAAATTAATTTAAAGTATTCGGACTCGGCAAATTTTTAGTGAAAATAAATAATATTTGGAAATTTATTCCGCGTAAGGAAAATGATTTGAAATTTGTTTTCAAAGGGTTGAAGTGTAAAAATATATCTTGCGAAGATATTTTAAAAAAAATAATTTGGGGAAAATTATTTAAATTTGATGGTTGTTGTGAATGTTGTTTGATAGTTAAATAACCGACTATCAATATTGGCCTTTAAACGGCATTTGAATTTCGATGCGACCGGGGGTCGGATTCCAAATGGTTATCTGAAAACCACATCGAATCTTAGTGATGGATCTTTTGTTTAAAAGATCAAAGTGGAAATTTGTTGTGACTACTTTATATCTAAATGTAACCGCTTATTTTTAAAATAAGCGCTCATTATTCAGATTAGCCGGGAGAGGACATTGAGTCATAAAACCCATTCCGAATAAATGATACGACGAAATGGGATTGCATTTGAAGATAGTGTTGAAGACCGGGTATTTACGAAAACGAAAGGATTACCTGTCAAATGTCTCTACACCGCATTGCTTCGGTATAGAGATTTATATCACCCTATATGATGGGAAGTCCGGATGTGATTAGGGAATATCCGAATTTTCAAGGGCTTCTTTCCTTAATTGGAGGAAGTGCCTTCGATTCCGTTTGAACCCGGAACGGACTTGTGTGGATGTATGTCTGACGTTACACTTCGAGATGTAAAGCTGGTTTCTATCAAATATATTTCTATTGGTGGCGGAGAATTTATTCTTTTAGCTTAACACCCTTCTTTGAGACGTACAAGCTCAGAGGTTATGTAGTTGATGGTTACTAGCGATGTATTCCTAATTTGGTAATGTGGCATGCTATGTGTTAATCATTTGTTGATCGAAGCATGGCTTTTGTGAAAGGCATAGCTGTAACGACCCAGTATTTTCAATCTTGAAAATTCCAGATAGTTAGAAAAAAGAAGAAAGAGATAGAAGAAGAAGAAAAAACACCACAAAGATTCTCACATTCGCAGCGGATGAAAATATAATATCAAATAATAACGGTTTATAAAAGAATTCTGTATCTGTCAAATACATTTATAATACATCAGAGTTACGCATATATACAGACACTGGATATACACAATCATCATATCTCAAATATACAACAATAAAATACAACGGAAACACTCCATACGTTCTTGCCATCCAGCTCGCCTCCTGAGCTCCAGAACATCCTTACCTGAAAATCTGTAATACTCGGTCTGACCCGAGCATTACATCAAAGTAACACCTAGGTCGGGCTGGAATCCAGCGTGAGTAAACCCATCTAACATAGAATACAAAGCATACAACTTAAATAAAACCCGGGGTAACTCGTATCAATTTACAAATTCACAATTTGTTATAGACATCACTTATTTCACACATCAATTTTCTAAGTACCAAAATTTAGATTAAATAGTCCGATTCACTTAAATCATTTCGTTCCAGCCTATTGATTTCACATATCAATCTATAAAAATTCGAAGTGGTTTCGGGTATTTTCTAATACCCAACTCCGGTCTCTTCGAGTCTCATGTCATCTTAGCCCAAGTTATCCAAATGAAATACACTTCAATCTTTAAATACAGGATGTCACTTTACCCAACAATTCATCATTAATAGATAACCACAATATCATGTCCGCCCAAACATATGTTACCACAAAATATTTCATATTAGAGATATCAACTCATTCAAGGCATCCAATACCATTCAATCATCCAGAAGCAAACTTGATCACTTCCAAAATAAATTTAATCACTTCTAATTGAATTACTAACCCCAATCATTTAGATTCCTTCACTTGACATTAATTAATTTCAATCAATCAATTAATCATCCCTTAATTATCCATCTTAATTAATCACCCTGGATTAATTATCCTTCAATTACATTCAACTAATTATCTTTAATTAATTACACAAATTAATTATTCTTAAACAAAAACAGTAATTAATCTTTAATTACTTCACAAGTTAATTACCTATAATTAATTATATTAATCCTTACTTACTTATATTAATTAATTTCTCATAAATCACTTATTATTGATTAATTTATCTTAATTAATCAATCTTTAATTACATCATTGATTATATAAATTAATGATTTCTAATTACATTTTAATTTATCCTAATTTAAATTAATTACATTAAGTAATTAATTATTAATTAAACCACAAATATTGATCACTCTTGATTAATTTCAACCAGTAATTAACTACCTATTTATTTACTTCATTAAATAAATTAATTACTCATTTTATAAAAGAAGTTTAAAGGAATTTAAAACCAAACTCACTTTTAAATTCAAATCAATTTAAAAAGTGCACTTTAACATTCAAGTTGCTAAAACAATTTAAATTTAAAAACTTTATTTGTTTTAAAAAAACTAAAATTCACTAACTTGAATCCCGGATTTAACTTTGATTTAAATCTTGTTTTAAATCTCTACTTTACAATTTAACTTCAGTTTTAAAAAAAAAATCACTTTTATTCCTTTATAATTCATTCTTATTTTTATTTCATAATTATTTCACTTCCAAATTTTACCTTTTTATTTCTTCCAAAATCCAATTCTAAATATTTTGATGACTCAGTGTACCGGAATATGTTCAAGCAAACTATAGCATTCAATATTCCAATTATCAATATAATTCATCACAGAATATCAATATTCATAACCCAAAATATTAAACAATCTAAATAATTTTGAGGAATCCAGTTGGATCCCTCCAACCTATTTCCCTGCATCCATAGACATTAGCACAATACCAATTCCACTTCGAGGTGGAATATCGCGGTATATGGGTTTAAATAAAATATCATCCGCTATTATGCGGCGCATAGGGTCTCATCCGCTATATAATGCGGGAAATCAATCACTCCAATATATACTATATATATTACTATATAATATAGCACATCCAATCAAATGAATCAATCAACCAGTTATTTAAATTTAACCATTTATATTTAAATAAAAATCCAAAAGAGTGAGATTAACTCACCTTTGATTTTTGTTAGCAATCCAATCCAATCTCGACTTGTTTCTTTCATGTTTTTCTGACCTTGTAAAAACATTATGGGTTTGATAATATTTGAAATAATTAAATTATCAATTACCATTCAATAAAATTTTATTTACCAATTATTTTATTCAAACCAATTTCCATTAATAATTAATATTTCTTTTGAAACTCATATACTAATTTTTTTTATAGATTCCAAAAAGTCTTATTTTATATAAATATTCAACAAATTTAAAAATTTCTTTTTCCCACGCTCTTAACTATAAAACTTCCATTATTATTTTTCTTCTTCATTTTGAAACTACACATATCTTTATAAAATATCTATAAAGATTACAAAATCCAATCCTCTCTTCAATATTAAATTTTTTTCTAAAAATCTTATATACATAATTTCTACAACTTATATATTTATTTATTAAATTAACAAAACCGTAAATACCAAGCAATTAAAGTCTAGACAAGTCTAAATCCAAAGTAAAATCTAAATTGAAATGTTCAGAATTAAATTACCTCAATACAACAAGAATCCTAAATCGTCGAGCTTCTGCTCGATTGAATCATCACCGACCCCTTGCCCAAGCTTGACGCCCCTATATGTCGCGATGCCTCATCGCGCCGATCACCTCTGTCCCCTCTTCAACCATCGCAGCACCTAATCCATGTCGGTCAGCGCGTTCATTCCCAGGCGATTCACCCTTCGCCTCACGTTCTGCCTCGTCGCCGACCACCCCTCGCGACATCCCACAGCGAACGCGATGACTCCCTGCCCTACGCCCTCTCGAAATCGTGCCGCGTCTCCATCTCGCTCGCAAAACCCTACCGTTCTTCGATTTCGCCATGCCTACGTGAAATCGCGATCGATTTCGGTCGCGATGCTATATATATATATATATTACAGCAATCGTTGATTCGATTTGATTCAGAAAACAAGGGCGGCCATGGATATATTCAACTGAGAAGAGCAAAATTTTTAGTAAGGTCGATGCTTCCTTGCCAGCCTATGCAAGTTTATACTTGAAATGTCAATTTTTTTTATATAGAAGAAAGAATGGGGGACACGAAAAGATGGAAGAGTGTAGCAGATAGGCTACAGTGAATATGAGATGAAAGGAAAAAGTTTTGACACGAAATTAATGTGACTGGTTAAACAATGTATTAATTTGATTTAAATTTAAAATTTAAATCGAATCGTATTACACAACCTAAAATTTCCACCTCCTATCGCAACGTGCCGCTAGGCATTTATAATGTTATACCCCTATTCCGAACGCAATGGAAAAGACTTCGAGTCCCGATTTGATCGTATGGAGAAGATAGCTTTTTGAACCCAGTTATTATATTAAATTTCGATTTAATATTCAGCACGTTTACTTATCGTACGATCAAACGATCACTCCAAATACTACAAAAATTGAAATCCGATAATAATAAAATATTAAGGATCCAATGGAACTAGTTTCATCAAATTCTGAGATTGTGCCTCCGAAGGCCATTTTTAAATATTGATTTAAATGATATATTTTCAAAACTGAACAAATCACCTTTAAATTCAATTTTAACACTTTTACTATCTTCAAAATTATCAATATAAATTTTACAAGCCTTCAAAATATTTTTAACAGGCTTAAAACTGAAGATTCAATAATTCACCCAATTTCAGTTTATTAAATCCAATAACTTAATTGCTAATAATAATAATATTTGAATTCAAGTTAAAAATTAACTTTTAAATATTTTAAATCGATTAAATATTCCAATTTAACTTGTTAAAAATTCTGGGTCATCACAATAGCTTTGTGGATGAGACTTTGTCGAACCTCACACCCCGAAAATGGTTGGAACATGAAGGATGTGGCAAGGTTATGGGAGTCACGCCCCTCAGGGTATGTACATTTCCTTCTGGATAAAAAGTAGCATCTGTTATGGAGCCTAAATATTTAACTTGTGTGGATTAAAAAGTGATATTCTGGTATAGAGCCTAGATTATTTACTTACGTGGTTGTTGATTGTTGAGGTGCCTCGAATAAAGGTCTATCTAGACCGGGGGTGGCATACTCATGACAGTTAGTTACCAAGTTACAGAGGTAACCCGGCCTTGTGTTGGTAGAGATTCGGTTAAGTTCTCAGGGTATCCCTCCAGAGGCGTACCCATTTGGTAAAGGAAGTTCCTTAGCCTTGGCCATTTGTTGGAAATCCAAACAAAACATGAGCCCTTATGTTTTCAGTTGTATAACCTGCCACCTCAGGTGGTGGTTATAGCAGGCATAATATAATGATACCTATGCGGGCTATGGTTAATATTATACTTTCGAAATGTTTTCTACACTATGCACTAATAATAATATCAAAGGGATTTTTGCGTATCAAGCATGTTTGACTATCATAAGAAGTAATCTCCTCCAAGTGTGCGATTGCATTGTGTATGTGGCGGGAGGCCTTATGGTAGTTTCATTTTCCAAAAGCATAACCGGATTTCTTTTCCTTTTCTTTTGTGCTAATAAATATTTTAAGATCTCACACCAGTCTCATGACTGACCTGGAGTTTCTCGTTCCCTTTCTAAACTCTGGGTGCCCATAATTTTCCACACGGGCAGTCTAGAGTCAGGTTATTAGTTGTTCTGCAGCGAAGTCAGGAAAGTATGTCGTGGAATCAGGAGACAAGCTGTATGGCGAGACGTATCACTTGTATTATGTATTATCCGCTGCGTATGGGTTGTTGCAAATTCAGTTGTCATAAATTCCAGTGTTGTGTATTGTTGTTATAATACTCCGATGATGTAATGTATAAACTGATATAGTTCTTTTGTTTAAAGATTATTCATTTATCTATTATATATTGTTCCGCTGCGATTGTGAGATTCTGATATTGTTTCTATTTCTTCTTCTACTTTCTTCTTCTATCTTCTTCTTCTTTAACCCTAACGATTTGGCTTTCTGGCATTCGATTGTTCGGCGTTTTATACATTGGACGTATTGATGTCGACTTTCGGGCGTCGAAAAATCGGGTCATTACAGATTGGTACCAGAGCAATTGGTTAAGCGATAACCTTGGCTCTGGTGGGAATTACTCATTAGAGATAGAGTCAGTAGCACTCTAGAATGACTTTGAGTGTAACAATAGATATGAGCGTGTATTTGTTAGTGAATATAAAAAATTATTTTTTATATTGTGTTGACTTATCGGTTGAATGTTTATGAATTCTGGTCGATATGTGGGACGCCATTTTATCGATAGGGATTTCTAAACTCTTAAACAAGATAAACCGACACAGTATTGTTTTAAAATAGGGTAAATGAAATAAGTGTGCCCAAATAATTTTTGTATATAAAAGAAATAATTTTCCATAAATTATTATAGTATATGGTTGCTTGATAGTTAGGAGGTGATAATAATAAATTATTATCATTCATGTGCGAAATTGAATAAGAAATTAAAATCAAAACAAAAAGCTAAGAAAATAAATATACAAATGGGATTTGTAAATATAAATTGTAAGTGTAATTTATAATTTGAAATAGAACTCTAGAGAAATAATTGAAAGTGGATTGAAAAGATTTGAAATTTGAAATTTTGGTGAAAGGTTTAAATCCCTTTTGATTGAAAATGGTTTTCAAAGGTTTTGGAAAAAAAAATTGAAGGGATAAAAACACTAAACTCTTTTCGGTCGCTGGAAAAAATTCCGATGATGATCACGACATCACCGGTGTTCATTTTCGAGTTTCCAAGAGAGGAATTGCTACCAAAATGGATTAGTTTGAAATTGGTTGCAAAAGTTGGGTTTGCTTTGGAAATGCAAAGGGTTTTGGATATAATTGATTTCAAAATGATTTTGAAATGTTAAGAAATTGTTTAAAAACTCTAGAATCCTATTTAAATATTTATGAAATATAATTGAGTTTGGTAACTTATAAAATTTGAAAATGTTAGAAAATCTAACTTAAAGAAAAAGTTAAAATAAAATAAGTGTGAAATATAAATAAGTTTGAAAACTTGAAAAAATTTCGAATGGTGTTAAGTGAATTGAAATTGTAAAATTTGTTCAAGGGTACTAAAAGAAGTAAAAGTTTGGAAATAAGCTTTTTTATTGAGATCCAGTTTAAATATAAGTAGATATAAACCAAATTGATGAATTGAAAATAAATATAAGAAGTATATAGAATATTTATATTGAACTCAAGAAACAAACGGTGAAATTCTTAGGTAAAAATCTGGAATTGGGAAAATATACAAAGTTAATAATTGAATAAAGATTTAACTGGAAGTTGCGAAATGATGATTATGATCAAAATTAATGTGAATAAAAGAAAAGAAAATTGATATAGCCAATAGTCAATTAGAAATAAATATGTGTGATGTAAGTATATTATTTTATTCGCATAAGGATTTGATCTAGAATTCCAGCACAGAATTTCGAGATAGTTATATCGATCCGAGTTGGGATTTTTCACTCGATTTTTGATGGCGAACATGGATATGGATTTTTGGTTGATTCTGGAATTTCTCTATCATAGTTTATGGCTATGCAAGGAGAATGACAGTTTCTGATCAAGAAACCAAATCTGAGTCCGCACTGGGAAGTCGGGTGGACGATACTAGTTCGAAAGTGAAATTGTGTAATGAGTGAGCGATCGAATTTGATATTGCATACGATTAATATAAGTACATCGTATGGATTTGAACGAAGTAAATATTGAAACTTTTGCAAAGAAATGTATAAAATGATTTTGAATGTGTAATTGGACATTATTGCTAAGTAAAATATACAGGGGTTATAAAGGAAAAGGGAATTGGATTTTTGATTTCAGAAGATAAATTTAATTGCTCGACAAAAGGTATGTATTTGAATTTCGGTATAAAATTTGATGATTTTCTTGTCTAGCCACTTGGTTTTTTGTTTCTTTTGAAATTTGAGGGCCTGTTGTGGCACTTTGTAGTGCTACCGAGCTAGCCGTGCAAAGGGGACGTTGGCAAAAAATTTCGAAAATTTAGGGAGTTAGAAAAACTTTGAGAAAATTTTGAAACTTTAAAATTTGAATTTAAATTTAAATTTGAATTATGGAGTAAATAATATTGTTTGGAAACTATGAAAGATGTTGGAAAGTTAGTTGAAGCGATAAGGGGTTGTTAATAAAAAGATTTATTTTGGCAAGTTGGTAAAATTGTTGGTTTTGGAAAAAATGATAAACGGGTTTTGGATCATTCTTCTTAATGAGTAATTTCAGGATGAAATTCTTCTAAGGGGGGAAGAACGTGACGACCCTGAATTTTGAACATTTGAAATTGAAAATATCTAATTGATTTTAAATATTTGGAAGTTAATTTAACTTGAATTTCAAAATATCACCATTATTTGGCAATTAAATTATTGAATTTAATAATATGAAAATTAGGCAAAATATTAAATCCTTAGTTTTGAGCTTGTTGAAAATAATTTGAAATTTGTTTTCAAAAGGTTGAAGTGTTGAAATATATCTTGCAAATATATTTTGAAATAAATAATTTGGGGAAAATTATTTAAATTTGAGGGTTGTTGTGAATGTTGTTTGATAGTTAAATAACCGACTATCAATATTGGCCTTTAAACGGCATTTGAAGTTCGATGCGACCGGGGGTCGGATTCAAAATGGTTATCCGAAAACCACATCGAACCTTAGTAATGGATCTTTTGTTTAAAATATCAAAGTGGAAATTTGTTGTGACTTACCTTCGATTCTTAGTGATGGATCTTTTATTTAAAAGATCAAAGTGGAAATTTGTTGTGACTTACTTTATATCTGAATGTAACCACTTATTTTTAAAAATAAGCGCTCATTATTTGGATTAGCCGGGAGAGGAGATTGAGTCATAAAACCTATTCCGAATAAATGACAAGACGAAATCAGATTGCATTTGAAGATGGTGTTGAAGACTGGGTATTTTCGAAAACGAAAGGATTACTTGTCGAATGTCTCTGCACCGAGTTGCTCCAGTATAGAGATTTATATCACCCTATATGATGGGGAACCGGATGTGATTAGAAAATATCCGTATTTGCAAAGGCTTCTTTCCTTAATTGGAGGAAGTGCCTTTGGTTCCGTTCGAACCCGAAAAAGACTTGTATAGATGTATGTATGATGTTACACTTTGAGATGTAAAGCTGGTTTCTATCAAATACATTTCTGTTGGTGGCGGAGAATTTATTCTTTTAGCTTAACACCTTTCTCTGAGATGTACAAGCTCAGAGGTTATGTAGTTGATGGTTACTAGCGATATATTCTCAATTTGGTAATGTGGCATGCCAAGTGTTGATCATTTGTTGATCGAAGCATGGCTTTTGTGAAAAGTGTAGCTTTGTGGACGAGATTTCGTCGGACCTCACACCCCAAAAATGGTTGAAACAGGAAGGATGCGGCAAGGTTACGGGGGTCGCGCTCCTCAGGGTCTGTACATTTCCTTCTGGATAAAAAGTGGTATCTGTTATGGAGCCCAGATATTTAACTTATGTGGATTAAAATGTGGTATTCTGGTATGGAGCCCAGATTATTTACTTATGTGGTTATTGGTTGTTGAGGCGCCTCGGATAAAGGTCGGTCTAGACCGGGGGGTGGCATACTCGTGACAGCTAGTTACCTAGTTACAGAGGCAACCCGACCTTGTGTTGGCAAGTGATCCGGTTATGGTCTCAGGGCTTCCCTCCAGAGGCATACCCATTCGGTAAAGGAAGTTCCTTAACCTTGGCCATTTGTTGGAAATCCAAACAAAACTATACGAACCCTTTACGTTCTCAGTTGTATAACCTACCACCTCAGGTGGTAGCTATAGCACGCATAATATAATGGTACCTATGCTGGCTAAGATTAATATTATTTTTCGAAATGTTTTCTACACTATGCTTTAATAATAAGATAAAAAGGATTTTTGCATATCAAGCATGTTTGACTATCATAAGGAGAAATCTCCTCCAAGTGTGCGATTGATTGTGAGCGTGGCGGGAGGCCTTATGATAGTTTCATTTTCCAAAAGCATAATGGATTTCTTTTCCTTTTCTTTTGTGCAAATAACTGTTTTAAGATCTCACACCAGTCTTATGACTGACATGGATTTTATTGTTCCCTTTCCAAACTCTGAGTGCCCATAATTTTCCACACGGGCAGCCTAAAGTCATGTTATCAGTTGTTCTGGAGCGAAATCAGGAAAGTATGCTTTGGAGATCAGAAGACAAGCTGGATGGCGAGACATATCACTTGTATTATGTATTATCCGTTGCGTATGGGATGTTACAAATTCAGTTATCATAAATGCCAGTGTTATGTTTTGTTGTTGTAATACTCTGATGATGTAATGTATAAACCGATATAGTTCTTTTGTTTAAAGATTATTCATTTATCTATTATATATTGTTTCACCGTGATTGTGAGATTCTATTATTGTTTCTATTTCTTCTTCTACTACTTTCTTCTTCTATCTTCTTCTTCTTTAACCCTAACGATTTGGTTTTTCGACATTCGATTGTTCGGTATTTTATACAGTGGACGTATTGATGTCGACTTTCGAGCATCGAAAAATTGGGTTGTTGCCATAAATTTTTTATATATGCACTTATACTTCGTTTTGAACAAATACTGTTGCACATATATACAAACAGAATAACATCATAAATAACCTCTGTTTATAAAATGAAAATATAACATATACATTTCAGCGTCAAAGGTTTATATTCTAAAGTCATCATTTTTCTCGAAACAATACAATAACATCACTGTATTTTAATTTTTTTCATACACATTCATACAAAATTTCTAACCGTATATATATATATATATACACGTTGCATATTATATATAAAGTTATTGCAAAACCAATCTAAAAGTATTACCATAATTTGAAACTAGTTAAACATATTGAATGAATACTTGCACATGCTGGGTTAATACCGTAACTATTCACCTTTCTAAACATTATTACATATGTGTAAACTATATTTGCTAGATATAATTATAACTTTGAGTATAAAAATGCGGACCATATATGCAACTATGCCTCAGCAAGCAAAATATAAGCAGACTATATATATATATATATATATATATATATAAGGAAAATGGATATTGTACTATATTATAAACTTATTATATATATATATATATGTATAAACTTAAAATAAACATTTTATATATATGCGAATTGCCTAGAAGCATGCTGTAGTATGCTTCCAATGTATATGCGAACTACATACATATATCTCAATACCATATGATAAATTACTATACATATCCTATATCAAACCCAAAAGAACAAAAGCAGACTATTATATATATAATATACGCATAAAACAATAGACTGCTCATGAATAAAATGAACTAAACTCTTATATAACCAGAAACATATTATAGTTATAAATACACACACAAACACACACACTCACACACACACACACACACACACACACAGATATATATATATATACGTGCTTTTAATATATTTATTTTGAAAAGCCAAACACACGTATACATAAGTAGATATAAAGCTACAGTATAAACCAACATATAAAATAGGGGAAAACTTACGGCTGCTAAAGGTGGTGTTGTGCGGCGCAACTGCCGAGGCAAGGTGGAGGGGCGCTGCCTGGGGCTCAGCAAAATGAGAGGGTGAAATGGTGAGAGTGAGGAGTAAGCGAAAGGTAGGTGGCGGAGGTGCACGGTCGGGTGGATGTGGGTGAGAGAGTTGGAGTTCGGCTAGGGCGCGATGGTCGGAGTTTGCAGAGGAGGGCGGATGAGCTGCTGTCGACGTGAATCAGAGAAGGTGGAATAAAAGAAGAAGATGGTGAAATGCAATCATTTATTTTTCTCTCATGAGAACGAGCGTCAGAGAGAAAGGGAAGAGGGGAAGGAGAGAAATGGAGGAGGAAAAATTTAGATCTGCAGATTAGTTTTGATATGGAACGAAATGAAAGGGTAAGTGAATAACTATAAGGAGAAAGGAATGGCAACGGTCCCCTCTGATTCGGCTAATTAATTAAAACAATTAATTTTGGTTTGCGCAGCATGTTTTAGATTTGAAACGTAAAGAAAAAAATATAAAGTCAAAATTTTGGTACATTTACAACGAACAGTTTATTATTTCCGTCATGTATCGGATCTCAAAACACAAAATTGAATATACCTCAGAGATCAGCATGACGGGATGATCAGTACGGTATATAGATATCAGTGATAGGTTTATCCGATCAAAAGTTGATAATCGGTACCAGAAGTGCTGCTATTTTATCGAAAATAAGATAGACGGAGCAATAGCAGTCCAAATTTGAAGAAACGAAGGATGACGTCTCACTCAGAAGATGATTTACAAACTAACTATATAAAAATATTCAGGTTTGGATATTATTTTATTATCAATAACTGATTTGAATTTGAATAAAATTATATAATAAAATTTACTTTCATATTCTGTGATGAAAATTTAGCATTTGCTATGTTTAAATAGACATATTTCAAATATAAAATTTTTACTTCTAAATTCAACTATTTAAAATTTTCCAACAATTCAGTTAATAATGTTATTAAAACCATTAAAATTTACGGGTCGTTATACAATCCCCCACTCAAAACTTTTCATCCCCGAAAAGGAACGAGGTAGGAGAATAGAAACAACCAGAAGAAATGGATTGGAAAAAACGAAATAAATAATTAATTTAAAACCATATAGATTTCAATTTAAATTAATTAATATTTAATAATTTGGTTAAACCCATTTTATTAAATCCATAAATAGTCATTCGATTCAAATTTGTTAGTTCAAACTGTCAATTTAGATCACAGAAATTTCATTTAATTTTAAATTGATTTCCATCTACTTAATTATATAAAGATCAATCACACTAATAATTTAAAATTAAACCATGTAGTATATTAATAAACAGTATTTTAAACATTTTAAATTATTTAGAAAGAAAAAATGATCAAAATATCCTTTATATAATACTTTTTCAAAATGCTTTTATAACTCGATATCTTAACAAGTTTATCTTCATCCTTGCAGACTCTGGCCATGCGTTGATCAGGCGCAAAGCTAGAATTCTCCAAGTACTAGTAGACCTGTTTCAACACCCAGTGAAAATACTCGAAAAACTTCAAAAATGATATGGAAAGTACAATCCAAACAAATCAACCGTATCATGGATCGCAGATACACAATGGTTACTCCTGGATCCCCCAGGAAACCTCCGTACCTTTTAAGCAATCACTGCCTTGCGAATTTCGCCATGATAACAAAAACTATAGACCGCAAATACATAATGGTTACGCCTAAATCCCCCAGGAAATATCCGTACCTTTTAAGCAATCTCTGCCTTGCGGATTACGCTACGACAACAAAAACCTGTAGACCGTGGATACATAATGGTTATGCCTGGGTCCCCAGGAAAAATCCGTACCCTTTAAGCAATCTCTACCTTACGGATTACGCTAATAAATCGACCATAGATCGCAGATACATAATGGTTACGCCTGGATCCCCCAGGAAACATCCGTACCTTTTAAGCAGTCACTATCTTGCAAATTATGCTATGCAGTCGAGTTCGTAAAACCATAGGTAACGCCATGGAATTCGAAGGACACTCGAGTATCATATCCGAAAAATCCAAATCAAAGAAAATAATATCGATAGAATAAATCCACAATATGGCCACAAAGAGGATATCAAGCAGAAGGAACTTTCCATATCTTTACTTAGAAAATATGTATCATATAGTACCTTTCAAATCAATTTCAAATATCATACTTATATTAAGTCCATTATATATAAGATTTAATTCTCAAATCGAATACTTTCCAAAATCAATAATATATCAAATCACGCTTATATAGACTTTGATTATATAAGATTTCTCTTTTCAAATTGAGTACCTTTCCAAATTAATAGTTTTCGAATCAACTTCATACTTATACAAATCAATTTTATATAAGTTCGATAACTCCCAAATCAAGTATTTAGTACAATAAGGTTCTCAATTTCAATTCGTTTCAAATCAGTTCAGTTTCAAAATCATATATGATTTCACCAAATTATTTCTTCCAAATTAAATATCTTCTGCTTCAAAGTTTCCAAAATAATAGGTTTAGAAAATAATCCTAGTTTCCAAATCAATATAATTTAGGTCAAACAAATTCATTTTCAAAATCATCATATAAATAATGGGTTTTAAATCCCAGTCTATTTTCGAAACCAAATGTTTTTCTCAAAATCAATTATACCCAAAATGATTACCAAGTTTATAACCATCCCTTTAAAACCTTTAAACTATTTATTTCAATTTGAAAGATCCAATTTACCTTTTGAATATATATATATATATAGTTTTATAAAAGATGTTACTAAGTTAAAAACATTTAAAACTAAATTTTATTCAAAGCATTTCAAAACTAAATTTCATATTCAAAATAGTCTTATTCATTTACTTAACAAAACAGTTTCAAAATTATTTAAATCATATTACTGCATATTTAAACATACAAAACTAAACTTGTATACTTTATCAAATAATTTATACTCTTCGAAATTATTAGCTTTGAAATATAAACCTCGATTTAGAAGTTTTCGAACATTCAAAATAGTATGAGAAATCAAGTTTCCAATCCAAAATTGGAAATCAGCAACTAATCAGTAAGTCAATTTCAATAGATAGGGTTATACCAAAACAAATCCAAAACTCGAGGACTGAACATCGGCTCACTTCAAATCGTTTCAAATATATATACATATATCTTTCAAAAATATCAAATCATACTTCGGAATTTGAAATCAAAATTGGTTTCACAAAATCAATCGCATAGCAAAGCTACTAAAGTGGCCTCTCCCCACTCTGAAACTCGAAAATCAATGTCGACGATGCGTGTACTCATCATCGAAATTATTCTCCGACGACATAAGTGAGTTTTGGACTTTTATTTTCTTAAAAACTTCTTTGAAATTTCTTCGAAATCATTAGAACTCGTTAGAAATCATTTGAAACATTTCATATTCGAAAAATACTTTCAAATCATATTATTATATATTTTCAAAAATCTTAAAATCAATTTCAAAATACCGGAGTTCAATTTCTCGAATTTCAAATTTAAAACCCTTCAGTTATAAATTATGTTTATATAAATCAAATTTGTTATATAATTTTCAAAATTTCAAATCCTTTCGAAATTTCAAATTCTCATTTTTAAAAGGTATATAATCCTTATAGAAAACATTTTCACTTTTATATGTAGAATATAATCATACTTATCAAAATAAAAATTTCGATATGTAAAACAATTCCTAAAGTACAAACAAACATGATTTTTCAAGGGATGATTCAAAAATGGGTTTCAAAACAAAGATAGAGATTCAAATTAGAGGAACTCCAATCAAATAGAACTCTGAGTCGAATATAGGCTCGAACGAGGATGAGATAATTAGACTACAAAATAGGAGATGGATATACTTATACAAATCGCGGGCGAGCTTAACTGGGTCAACCGTGACTTCGGAAATATGATCGATGCGGAATTCTAAGGCAAATTGACATTCGATCTCCAAAGATAGAATTCAGTATAGCAAGAAATAGCAGCATCTAAACCAAGGGTATAGAAATCTGAGATGAATCAATGCCAATTGTAAAGGAGTTTCACCCCTTTGCAAATCATTCAAAGATTGGCGGGGTCAACAATTTTAATAGAGATCATTCGAAGTAGAGTTATGGGATGCTCCAGAATCAAAAGAATACAAATAGGGGAGATAAGAATGGATTTCAGAACAAGTAGGAGCGTTCCAAAATTCAAAGGAAACCGAATCAAACAGGAAGAGGTTCAAGCACGAACGAAAGTAATTCTGTAATTAAATCTACTACATATGCTAAGTTTGCCAAAAACCAGAGCTTTGATACCAACTGTAACATCCCAATATTTCCATCCGCACAGGTCGGACTTGAATTGATCAAAATATCAGATTGTTAAGTAAAATTTGGCAAAACTCAGCATATACAGTAAATAAATAAATCACAGAATCGGAGACACAGAGTATTATAACAGAATGTAGCGGAATAGATTAATAAATAGTAGTTCATGAAGCTACTATATAAATATCAGAGTTAGAAATAAAATACAGCAGAATATCTCAATTATAGTGAAGTCTCAAATACAAACTGATGACATCTTTGAACAAAGCAACTGGAAAAGCAGAAAGCTGAATCGATAGTTGGATCTTCAAGCGAAGCTCCAAACTCCAAAGGTGAGTCTCAAATGCTATATCACTCAGTCTAACTCGAGCGTAAAGCAAAACACAAAACACTTGAGCCAGGATTAACATTCTTATATCAATAAATCCAACTCAAGTGAAATATCAACTGAAATACAAGTAACTCAAAGGATGTTTGGGATAACCATCCTATAAGAATCCTTGGAACCAAACGTCATCACAACACCGTGGTCATTTCAAAATAATTTGTACTTCAAAACCAAAATATCATTTCGGTTTCAAATATATATTTCCAAATTATAGAACTTTCAAAACTAAATTGATAATTTCATATGTATCTTAATTTTAACTTTATTATTATTTAGTTTTGAAATATTCTCTTAATGAATCCACTATCATTTAAATAACCTTAATTTACATTAAACTAAATATTTCCTTCAATTTATTTAAAACTTGAAATATCCATTTAATCACTTTAATTCAAAACCAAGTTATAAAATCTATCTTAAAACCCTCAAATTCAATAAGTTTCAAATCGATTTAATTAAATAAATTCTTAATTAAATACAATTTCGAATATATTCAAATTTATCTTCCCAACCTTAACTTATAAAATAATTATAAAGATCTATTTTTAAAATAAAATTTTAAATAAATACTTATACATATTATATATTAATTAAATCATACTTTATTAAATTAAAACTTATTATTAAATCTACTTTATATTAAAACTTATTCATATACATTATATTTTCAAATTTAAATAAACCATATATATTTTCTTTCAAACCATAGAAATCATTTTCAAAATATTTATATATATAGACCAACGGTGTCTGTATATAGTTTTCTATCCTATAGTCAAGTGATACAGATATTTATCATTTCAATCCGTAATTCAAATATATACGGGTATATACCATTTCAACTTGCAATCCCAAATTCAATTCAAATGAAAATCGCTTGGGTTTATCATTTCAACCCATAACGATTTTCTCCTATTCTGCAGATCGTTCGGGTATGTATCATTTCAACCCATAGTGAATTCTATACTAAAAGGGAACTTGCAGAGTGATAACAGATAACAATAATAATAATAGGCATATATCATCAGTAACAATATAACATAAACAACATGATATGGTGTCATATCCCATAAGTGAACAATTACATATAATAGCATATATATAACAATTTAAATAACTACAACAGCATATTTCAATTGTCGTTTCAATTGAAATCAAATTTAATAAATACAGAAACATTAACCATGAGCGATTGCTCACCTTTCGAGGCTAGAGAGTACCGAAGATGACACGGATACACACATTGATACGGACACTGAAATTGATTCGAATCCAAGCAAAGCAAAATTGGCACGGATTAGAAGAGCAAAGCTAATAAATAGGAATAGACGAATTCAAATCAGAAATGGATCGATGGAGATAAATGGTATAAGTAAACGTATATATAGCTATACATATATAAATATATAATAAATTCAAATATATTAAATTAAATATATATGTATTTCAAAAATCGATGTTAAATCCCAACACATACAATATTTATATATAAATTTGAAAACCAAATTCACATATATATTTATATATATAAAACTAATGTATATACGCTTATATACAAACTCACATACAGGTTAATTTTTATTATCAAATCACTATAACAATTTATTACATCTTAAAACAATACTCATAACAATATATGTAATAAAATATATATACATACGATTTAAAACCAATATATATTTAAATATGAACACATAACCTATTTATATAAATACATATATTAGTTACCAAATTAATATATAAACCGTATTTATAGCATTTACAAACAATACCTATAGAGACAAATATATATATATATATATATATATATATAGTCAAATAAATGTAGACCCATATAATTTTTATGTATACATTTATACTGCATTTTGAACAAATACCGTCGCACATATATACAAACAGCATAACATCATAAATAACCTCTACTTATAAAATACAAATATAACATATACATTTTAGTGTCAAAGGATTATATTCTAAAGTCGACATTTTTCTCGAAACAATACAATAACATCACTGTATTTTAACGTTTTTTTTAAACACATTCGTACAAAATTTCTAACCGTATATATACGCTGCATATTATATATAAAGTTATTGCAAAACCAATCTAAAAGTATTACCATAATTTGAAAATATTTAAACATATTGAATGAATACTTGCACATGCTGGGTTAATACCGTAACTATTCACCATTCTAAATATTATCACATATGTATAAACTATATCTACTAGATATAATTATAACTTTGAGTATAAAAGTGGAGACCATATATGCAACTATGCCTCAGTAAGCAAAATATAAGCAGACTATATATATATGTATGTATGTATGTATGTATAAGAAAAATGGATACTGTACTATATTATAAACTCATTTTATAGATATATATATAAATTTAAAATAAACATTTTATATATATACGAAATGCCTAGAAGCATGCTGCAATATGCTACCAATGCATATGCGAAACTACTTACATATATCTCAATACCTTATGATAAATTATTGCACATAACCTATATCAAACCCAAAAGAACAAAAGTAGACTATTATATATATAATATATGCGTAAAACAACAGACTGCTCATGAATAAAATGAACTAACTCTTATATAACTAGAAACATATTATAGTTATAAATATACACACACACAGATATATATATATATATACACGTACTTTTAATATATTTATTCATTTTTTATTTTTAAAAGCCAAACACACGTATACATAAGTATATATAAAGCTACAGTATAAACCAATATGTAAAATAGTGGAAAACTTACGGCTGCTAAAGGTGGTGGTGTGCGGCGCAACCGCCGAGGCAAGGTGGAGGGGCGCTGCTTGGGGCTCGACAAGAAGAGAGGGAAAAATGGTGAGAGTGTGGAGTAAGTGAACAGTAAGGTGGCGGAGGTGCACGGTCGGGTGGATGCGGGTGAGAAAGGTGGAGTTCGGCTAGGGCGCGGTGGTCGGAGTTTGCAGAGGAGGGCCGATGAGCTGCTGCCGACGTGAATCAGAGAAGGTGGAAGAAAAGAAGAAGATGGTGAAACGCAATCATTTTTTTTCTCTCCTGAGAACAAGCATCAGAGAGAAAGGGAAGAGGGGAAGGAGAGAAATAGAGGAGAATTTTTTTTAGATCTACAGATTAGTTTTGAAATGGAACAAAATGAAAGGGTAAGTGAATAAATATAAGGAAAAAGGAATGGCAACAGTCCCCTCTGATTCAGCTAATTAATTAAAACAGTTAATTTTTGATTGCATAGCATGTTTCAGATTTGAAACGTAAAGAAAAAAATATAAAGTCGAAATTTCGGTACCGTTACAACGAACAGTTTATTGCTTCCGTCGCCTACCGGATCTCAAAACACAGAATTGAATATACCGCAGAGATCAGCACGACGGGACGATCAAAATGGTATACAGATTCAGTGATAGGATTATCCGATCAAAAGTTGATAATCGGTACTAGAAGTGCTGCTATTTTGTCGAAAATAAGATAGACGGAGCAATAGCAGTCCAGATTTAAAGAAACGAAGGATGATGTCTCATTCAGAAGATGATTTACAAACTTACTATATAAAAATATTCAGGTTTGGAAATTATTTTATTATCGTCAATTATTAATTGATTTGAATTTGAATAAAATTATACAATAAAATTTACTTTCATATTTTCTGATGAAAATTTACCATTTTCTATGTTTAAATAGACGTATTTCAAATATTAAATTTTTACTTCCAAATTCAACTATTTAAAATTTCCTAAAAATTCAGTTAATTATGTTATTATAACCATTAAAGTTTATGGGTCATTACAGAATCCGCAAAATGGGTAGCCGTATCGGTATTTAATTTTAAGCTGTTGATTTCTTGTGACATCTGGTTGTCCACTTGTTAACCAATGGTCAGTGTAATATAATTCCCAAAATTCAATGCTGACTTTTATGTTCCTTTTTTAATTTATTATAGCCGGTTCATTTACTTACTCTGGTCTTTTCAATTTCATTCTTTTTTTTGGTAAACAAAAGAAAATTTTATTATATAAAGTTGTTTGTATCTTTTATTATAGCCCATTCTTTCTTCTTCTTCAATGGCCAAGTCTTTATTTTGCTCTCTATAAATTATATATATATATATATCATTTTATACTAAGCTATATTTCGGTCTATAGCTTTTTAAATCAGAAGCTTTCTTATATTGAAACTGCTCGTCATCTTGCCACGCAACCGCCTACCACTCGAGATTCCTCTACCTAACCATACGAGCAGCCTTTTCCTAGCCTAACAACCAACCATGCCCTTCCACCATCTTCCTACTCTCTCTCACGCACTCTTCCTATCCACGTCCATCAACCCCGACCCTGTCCACCACTTCATTGCCTACGCATATAACAACCCCTACACGTCATGCTCCACCTCCACACGACCTTACAATAGCCTAAACCAACCCTCACCATCGAAACCACCTAAACCATATCCATGCATGCAGCCTCCTATCACCCCTTCTTGCTTATATATATATATATATATATATATATATATATATATATATATATATATATATAATGATGAAAGCTTATTTTACCTATAGCATATATATTCACTGTTTGCTCGTATTGATAAAGGCACGCTCGTGCCTGTCCATCTCTACTTGCCTGTTTGTCCATAGCCGTGACAGCCTGCATCTCCGCCACTACCGTCCCATCATGATTTAGATGATCTCATAGGTTAGACAAGTTAAATGGCGGTGCAAATAAAATTGGAAGCAACCCTCTCTTCCATCTTAGATGACCACCACGTATCCACGCGTCATTCATCAAAAACCCATATATCAATTGCTAATTCCTGGAGACTAAAGCCTGTACATCAATTGCTTCCCTCCATTCCCGCGTTTTCAACCACCAAGGCAACTACTTCTCTAACGCAGCAAGTTTTGGAAGAATATATTTCTAAAAGATACTTTGTAATAGTGTACATGTATATGGGTTTAAAGTATACATAAAGGGATATTACATATTGTAAAGTTTTACTCTTTTATTCTTTTCTATAAAATAAAATTGTATGGATATTTAAACATTGATTTTTTTTGAAATATATATATATATATTTTTATATATATATATGGATTTCATTTTAATATGGGTTTTAAATTAAAAATTAATTTTGAATTATGTATATAAAGATTACTTTAGTGTAAATTTAAAGATTGATTTTTAGGTAATATATATCTATGGATATGTTATGTTAAATAGGTGTTTAAGTGGTAATGATTTGAAATATATATATATATATATATATATTCTATATGTGTTTAAATCAAATTTTGATTTGAAAATACATATAACGATTTTATTCTTAATATGTGTCTTTAAATTGAATATTGAAAAATAATATGATATATATCTTGTTGTAGTTTATATCAAGCTAGCTTCGATTTGTTCTCATCATTTATCAACTTTGCTAGTCAAATTCGTGTTCATCATGCCGTGCTTTAGAAATTTTCCTTGGATTGTCACATCTTGTTCTTGCTATTTCTCTAGCCTCGAAAGGTGAGCAATCACTCACGATTTACATTCTCATATATAGTAAATTTAGTTCACATGAAATGACGATTGAAATACGCTGTTAAATTTTACTCGTTAAGTTATTTAATTGTTAAATATGATATGTCATTATCTGAAATTATTCTCCTATGACATATGACGCTATGACATGTTAATTATATATTTAAATTTTTAACTGTGATATATTCTCATCATTGACATATTATATTATTTTATTGTTATTTTATTGTTCTCACTCTGCAAATTCCCCATTAGTTTATAAATTCCCTATGGGTTGAAATGTTACATACCCAAACGATCTTGTAGATTAGGGGAAAATCGTTATGGGTTGAAATGATAAACCCAAGCGATTTCCATTGATTTTGAATTTTTGGATTCCGGATTGAAATGATATATACCCGTAGATGTTTAAATTGTGGATTGAAATGATAAATATCCGTATCACTTGACCATAGGACAGAAAATTATATATGGACACCGATGGTCTATATTTTGAAAATGATTTCCAAAGTTTTGAAAGGAAATGTGTGGGTTTAAATAAATAATGATTTTTAAAATATGACAAATTTTATTTTTATATTTGTGTGAATTTATATTTTTAAATTTATATGTTTTGGAAATATTAAATTTATAAGTTAGTTTTGAAAATATAATCATTAAGATTTTTCTTATAACTTTATTATTTTAAAAATATATAAAATAAGAGTTAATTTAATAAATTTTAATTTAATTAATACATATATTATGTTTAAGTATTTATTTAAAATTATATTTATAAAAATAGATTTTGTAACAACTTTAATAAATTAAGGCTGCGAAGATGAATTAAAATTGATTTGAAATTGTATTTGTTTAAGACCTATATTTAAAATTAAAAATTGATTTGAAAATTATTGAATTTGGGATTTTAAAGATATGGTTTTATAACTTAATTTTGAGTAAAGGTGATTAAATGATTGTGTTTCAATTTAAATAAATTGAAATTGAATATTTATTTTGATTTAAATGTATAATTGGAATTTTATTTAATGCTATTAAAGGTGAGTAAGTGAAAAATTTTAAAATTTGAATAAGACAAAAGGTTATTGTTGGAATATAAATGAAATTTATATTGTAAATATTTGAATATTTAAACTTCGAAACTTATTGAATTTGAAATGGTAGCTGACCTAAATTAAAATGGATTAATGAAAGTTGAATTGAATCTTTAACCTTTTTAACTGAAATCGTTGAACTGAGAATGATTTAAATTGAATTCTTAAACCAAAGTTGATTTGAATTGATTTGTGAAATTGGAGGAAACAATTCTAGTTTGAACTATTTTGATATAAACTATTTTAGTATATAAAATCTTTAAATATATAAACTATTTAATTTATAACTTATTTTTAAATATATATAAACTATTTTTAAATTATAACATTTTCAAAATATAAACTATTTTTAATATTTAAACTCTTTAAGTTGGAATTATTATGATTTAAATTTAATACATGTAATGTGAATACTTTGATATGATGGTTTAACCTATTTTACGTTTATGATTTTGGAACTGAATTATAATTTAAAGTGAATGATAATTTAAAGTGTACAGGATTTCGAAAGTGATATGATTTTGAAAGTGTATATGGTTTCGAAAGAGATATGATTTTGAAATGAATATGATAATTTGATATGAAGTATAAATTGTAAATCACCTGCCTGGTGGAGCATACGGTACTGTATAGACTACGTGAATATAAAAATATGTTAAGGGGGATATGGGTAACGTCTTAACGCTATTTTAGTACTTTACTTTACTAATAGACATATTATAATAGTGTAGATAGTAGCTATGGAGATGGGAGCTGCATAGTAGATAGTTCAACGGATGCTTAGAGGATGGAAGTCCTAAACATCCTTTAAAATACTTGTATTTTTGTTGACATTTCACTTGAGTCGAATTTAGTGGTATAAGAATGTTAATCCTAACTCGAGTGTTTTTTGTTTTGCTTTGTGCTCGGGTCAGACAGAGTGCCACAACATTTGAGACTCAACATTGGAGATTGGAGCTTTGTTTGAAGATCTGTCTGTAATGACCCGTAACTTTTGATGTTTTAAATTTGTTAACTTAATAAGGTTTTGGTAATTAAATATTGAAAGAAATAGAAATTGGTAATTTGATAATGAAGTAATAACTAAAACGAATGGTAACAATGGTAATTGGTTGAATATAGAAAATGGAAATCAAGATTTATTAATTTACTGGAATTTAAAATTTCAGTAATTGGATTAATTGCAATTAAGTGAAATTAAATATTTAAATATTACGTTATTGGAAATTTAGATGGGATTTGAGAATATTGATGTAATAAACCAAGAACCAATGGTAATTTTATCTATTTGATGATAATGGATTGAATAACAAGATTTAAAATCAAATAAATGAATTTATTGAAATTCCAATTGATTATTAGTGAATTTATTTAAAATTCAGAATTAATACGGTAATGGGCAAATTAATTACCTTAAATTTGTTATCTGAACTTGTCTAAATTATAGTGAAGGTTTAAGAAATCAAAAATGATAAAGATTTCTAATTATAGAATTGGAATTAAAAATTTGATTTAATTAATTTAATATTAAATTATTTAATTAACTGTAAAATAGCCATTTTGGCCATTGACTCGGATTTCGACGAAAACAGTTTCATCGGATCCGTAATGGTGAATTATTATAGGATTTCAAGTTTCGTAGCGATCGGGCTTGTCGTTTGATCGTACAGACTCGAAACGCCTAGAAATCAATTCAATTGAAATCAATTTGAAATAACTTGATTTTAGAATAACTTCCTCATACGATGGAATTAGGACTTGAAATCTGTTCCATCGATTTTAAAATATTTTAAAATATCTATTTTGATATATGGGTTGACACAATTTCGTTCCGGAGTCAGAACGGGCTTTTCGGGCCATTTATCGTTCAACGGTCCAAACCAATCGTATCCGTTCCTCTATTTCTCAGCTCTACCTATATATATCCTGTTATAAACCCTAGGTCATTTCTTATGCCTCATTTCTGTATGCACAATTCCATTGGCTCCTCCTTCCTAATAGCTACAAACCCTAATTTCCAAACTACAAATCCAAATCATAAATCAAATTGAAAATTAAAACTCTTAAAACTATATCATATTTTATGTCTTCGGAAAGCTCTCGGCTAGCGTAATTCACTAGCGGTGTTCATTTTTTGATTCATATCATTGTTTGTCCATAAATCGCGAATTAATTCAGGCCGTCCGTTCTTGAGTTTCGTGATTTGACGGCAGACCTTCGACTGGTCGTCGATCAGGAAGCATGGGCTCATAGGGACGTCGAGGGAAGTAGATCCATGCGGTTAGTTCATGCTACTGACACCTGAAATCGCCATAATCGTTGCTCATAGGCTCGACGCCGCGGAACCGAGGGTAGAAGGTGGAGCCTCGCGTGACGCCGGAGGATGGTCGGCCAGAACTTGGCGTTCGCGTGCTGTGGATGGATCGAGGTGATAACTGGCAAGGCAACTGCGTTAATCGGTGAAGTGGTGGCGGCTACATCCAGTTGTCACGTTCGAGATCGCGTGCGTTATAGGGTTCAAGATAAGCATGGTGATGTGTACTTCAATCTGATTTATTTATTTTATTTAAATTTTAATTCCAATGTTCTTACATGAATTACTTTTACATACGAGGCCCGATTTGCTCACGGTTTCTTTTGTTAGGATCGTATTGGAATTCCAGACATTTTGATGCTTGTTTGGATGAATTCTGAGACTATTCAAATTTTACGTTTAAATTGGATTTAAATTCAATTTAAATTCAAAAGGTGAGTGTTTTAACCCACTAACAACTACTAAAATTTCTTATGTTTGTTAAATGGATTTATGATGTGATTAGAAATTTATTTATGACTGTTTGGAAAATTTTAAATCATCGTCTCAGTTTATTTGAATTTATTTAGATAAAAGAGTTATTTAATTTATTACTGAATATAAACTGCCAGTAAATACCTGATATTTATTATCCGTTCTATATTGATGTTATTGATTGAATTGGATGATGATTGTGATAAATGTTTGATGATTGATATTGGATGAATGGATGTTGTATTTTATGTTGTTATAAACTGCAAGTTATTATGGATTTTTATTTCATTCGGGACTGCGGTTTGAAATGATATATAAAAATATTTATATTTTAATTTACGGATTGAAATGATAAATATCTGTATCACTTGACCATAGAATATAAAATTATATACAGACACCGTGGTCTATATATAAAAATATTTTGCAATGATTTCTATGGTTTTATAAAGAAATATAGAGTTTGAGATAAATATTCATTTTAGATATTATATAAATGTTATTTTATCATTGATTTTAAGCTATGTATAATTTGTTTTAGTATAGAATAAGCTTATAATAAGTTTGTTTTTTATTGAAGAAAATATGGTTAAGTATTTAAATTGTATTTCAATATAGAGTTTATATCGACTTAAATAAATTAAGGTTGGAAGATAAATTTGAGATTTATTTGAAAGTGAATATATTTAAAAATTAAACTCAGGTAAGTTCGATGTGAAATTTGTTAAATTTGAAATTTTAGAAGGTATGATTTTTGTAACTTGATTTTGGTTTAAGATGAATTAAACGAATATTTCAAGTATAAATAAATTGAAGGAAATATTTAGTTATTTTTAATTTGAGTTTCATTTAAATGATAACGGATTTATTTAGTGAAATATTTCAAAACGAAGTAATAGACAATTGAATTGCTGATTGTAATTATCAAGCTTAGTTTTGAAATTGTTGAATACTTAAAGCTTGAAATATACTGAATTTGAAATGGTTTATTTTGTGGATCAATCGGTTTTGAAATCAGTATAATTTGAAATGGTTTATTTGGAAAATGAATTGAATTGAAATTTATGATTTGGGATTTGGTTAAATTAAAATCTAGAAATTCGAGTTGTTTTGGAATTGATTTGTGAAACTTAAGAAGCTATTTTATTATATAGAGTATTCTAATATTTAAACCATTTAAGTGGTGGAAGTTATGTTTCAAAGTTATGAGTTTCAAAGTATTATGATTTGAAAGTGTTATACTTACAGGGTTTTGATTTCAAAGTGTTATAACTTTGAAAGTGCTATGATTTTGGAAAAAGGATATATTTGAAATAAAATGATATTATATTGATTTGGGTTTTATAAAAATGATATCATATTGATTTGGTTTTTGAAATGGAAATGATATCGTATTTATATGGTTTTGAAATGGATATTATATTCTGGTTTTGAAGTATAATTATTTTGAAATGACCGCGGTGTTATAGTAACGTTTGGTTGTTAATGAGACCGAGATTGAAAGTTGTCATACTCTCTACCAACTCTGAGAACCACTTTAACAACCGTGTACGCGGTGGAGATTCTAGAATGAAGTAGGATGGTGGAGGCGTTCCTTTGAGGTATATACGTGGACCCGACTCCCGTGAGTTGGCATAAGTTGGCTAAAACAGGAGCGATCGACGGGCTAAGAAGGTAGCACCTTTTATCGCACATACTCCTTCGATACCATTCTATTACTTTGTGATTGATTGGGGCCCTTTTGATTTTAGGGGTGTGGCTCGAGGTGGGTGGTACTAGCTGCTACGCGTTACCACATGTCCGGAAGCGTAATTAATATATCTACCCTGGCATTGCCTAGTTGTGCCGTGTCACCTACCCTAGTGTGCCTTGTATGAGTTTGGTTTTCTTCCGTAGTCCATGGAGTATTTAGGGTAGTCTCCCGATCTGGAGATGCGCCAATACTGGATGGACTACTGGGACTATTACGTGTTAAAGGCTATATGGGTAACCCCTTAACGCTATTTAAAAGTAGGTTTATTTTACTAATAGACATTATTATAATAGCGTATATTACTACATAATAGATAGTTTAACGGATCCTTAGGAGATGTGAATCCCGAGTATCTCTTAAGTTACCGCACTCACGTTAGACACTGGATAGGAGATGTCAAACCCCGTGAACATCTCTGACGCCGTTCCAATCATATATTACCGTTGATTTAACTTAAATAAGATCTTTTAGTGCTGACTCGAGTGTTTTGTCTTTTCAATTCGCTCGGGTCAGTTTGAGCATTTCAGAGTTTGAAGACCTTATTTCTAGAGGACGAAGACGAAGATTGTATTATTATTATTATATACTATATTATTCCACTACATTCATACTGCTCCGCTGCATTTTTATTTGTTATTCTCTGGTATGTGGAACTATGACTCTATATTGTACTAGTATACACAAATGTTTTGCAAATAGCTTCATGAACTGTTATTTGATTATTATATTTTGTCGTTCCGCTGCAAGATTCTATTTTGTTTTCTTTCTTTCTCCCTTTTTATTATTTACCCCAATAACAATTCCCCCTTTTGTATGGTTTGAGTTGGCACGTGTGTCTGCTTAAACGTACAAAAAGCGAGATGTTCCACCTGGATTTAAAGCTTTGGTTTATCAATAAACCTTAGCTTTGTGGGGTCAGACTCTTTATTAATAGGGTAGTAATACCCTATGATGAGTCATTGAGCGTATATATATGAGAGAGCCTATTTGTTGGTGTTACAAATTAGGTTGAAGGGCTTCTATTTGCAGGGTAATAAGTTTTAAGGACAAAATTTCTGAATAATTAGTTTTAAGGGCAATTTTCAGCATAATGATAAATTCATTTATCTTTTTAAGTTATACTGAAAAATGATAAATCCTTTTATCATTATTTCTGTATAACTGAAAATGATAAATTCTTTTATATTTTTCCTGTAAAATGTCCTTAAAACTAATTTTTCAAAAATAGTGTCCTTAAAACTTATTCCCTTCACAAATAAGCCCTTGAAGTGAAAATCCACATTTATAAATTCTGGTTGGTGCATAGGACGCTATGCATCAATAGGGATTTCTAAACACTTAACAGGACAGATCGACATAATATTTGTTTTGAATATATGTAAATGAAATAATTTTCCTATTATATTTTCTATATATAAAATAATTTTTTTATAAAGGTTATATTTGGTTGTAATATATTGGTTATTAGGTAGTGAAATTTATAAATATTGATTGGAAATTTTAGAACTTAAGTTCCAGGATTTTGAAAATTTCTTTCGAAGGATTTTGGAATATAATAATATTGTTTATAAGTATTTTCTGATATAAATATTTTAATATAATTTGAAAGAATTGTTTTGAAGAAATTTTGGAAAGAAATAAGTTCTGTATTCCCCTCTCTATCGTTGGGAAATAATTTCGGTAATGAGTGCACGCATCATTGACATTCATTTTTGAGTTTCTAAGCAGGAAGGCCACTGTAATAGTTTTGCTACATATTTATTTTGATAAACAAATATAAATTCCATTTTTTTTAAATATAATTGAATATATAAATTTTAAGTGTATACATCTATCTATTGTTTTAAAATGATTTGAAATTAAACCGGTATTTAGTTCTTAAGTTTCTGTAATTAATAGTTTTAATTAGTGTAGTGAAATGGAATTTAACTAATAAGTGAAACCTCTAAATGCAATTACAAGCATTGAACATTAAATTAATTTAAAAGAAATGAGATAAACTTGTATAGTTTTCAATTGCATCTTTAACATATATATAACTTACCAACTAATAAAAAAAGTTGAAATGTTAAAAGAAAATGTAATGGGAAATTTTACAAGTTAAATTTGAAGTAATGAAAGAATTCAATGAATTTGCTTTTATAAGAATTTAATGTTATAATTGTTTTAAACTTAAGTATGACTGAAAGGCCACTAATTAAATATAATAGAAAAGTTATAAAGAAATGATAATAACTGAAGTAAATGTTGAGGTTATTTATAATTAAAATAAGTAGAAAGATGGATACTGTAAACAAATGAAATTAAGTAGTGAAAAAATGAATGTAATACAATAAAAAGAAAATTTACATGATACTAATAAATGAAAATAAATGGAGAATTGTAAGAAGTTAATTGTAAATTAAAAAGATAAATCATTGTATGAAAGAAAAGAAATCAAACAACAAATATTATGAAATGAAATTAATAAGAATAACTTGATCTATTGTTTAAAATTCTTGTTTGTTTAACTTATGGTTGTTTCGGCAAGGATACTTTAAAATTGTTTGGATGTATGAATAATCTATCTAGTTTCATCTAAGACTGTTGAGTAAAAGGGTGCACTTAGTAGTTTATTTTTCATTATGTACACTTTAAAGTTTTTGAACCCGAACAACTATTTGTTTTGTTTGATATGAATGGATAATTGAATTGTGTTGATTTTTGTGATGGTTGTATGCTTTGAGCAAGTGATTGTTGTTTATATTGATTTGTTTGTTAGTGGTTGAAACAACTTTAAATATTTCATTTAATATAATTGTTAACATTTTTGGGATTATATAAGTGAAATACATGTTATGGAAGCAATTGCTACTGCATTTGGTTTCATAAAATAAGCGTTAATTTCTCGACAAATAGGAACGTTCTCGGATTACGATTTTATAGCGTTATTATATTGTTTTTCCCGTTGTTGGGAGATATTATTTTGAGATATTGTGATATATATTCTTATATTTGATATTATATTTTCTCCCGAGCCTCTCCATACAAAGGAGACTCTACCGAAATTTTCCGTAAATTTTGGACTTAATTTTTTTCTGAACTGTTTTCCAAACTTTTGTTGACTTAAAAATAAAGGATTAAATTGTTTATAAATTTATATATTTTATTCAAATTATTTGATTTTTTAAATTTATCTGCTTATAAATGTAATATTTTCGATAAGATATGTTGACTATTTAATTTCTCCTTTTCCCTTCTTTTTCCTTTTCGGGGACGAAAAGTTTTGAGTGGGGGAGAGCGTAACGACCCATAACTTTTGATGTTTTAAATTTGTTAACTTAATAAGGTTTTGGTAATGAAATATTGAAAGAAATAGAAATTGGTAATTTGATAATGAAGTAATAACTAAAACGAATGGTAACAATGATAATTGGTTGAATATAGAAAATGGAAATCAAGATTTATTAATTTACTGGAATTTAAAATTTCAGTAATTGGATTAAATGCAATTAAGTGAAATTAAATATTTAAATATTATGTTATTGGAAATTTAGATGGGATTTGGAATATTGATGTAATAAACCATGAACCAATGGTAATTTTATCTATTTGATAATAATGGATTGAATAACAAGATTTAAAATCAAATAAACGAATTTATTGAAATTCCAATTGATAATTAGTGAATTTATTCAAAATTGAGATTAAATACGATAATGGGAAAATTAATTAACTTAAATTTGATATCTGAACTTGTCTACATTATAGTGAAGGTTTAAGAAATAAAAAATGATAAAGATTGCTAATTATAGAATAAGAATTAAAAATTTGATTTAATTAATTTAATATTAAATTATTTAATTAACTGTAAAATAGCCATTTTTGCCATTGAATCGGATTTTGACGAAACCACTTTCATCTGATCCGTAACGGTGAATTATTATGGGATTTCAAGTTTCGTAGCGATTGGGCTTGTCGTTTGATCGTACGAACTCGAAATGCCTAGAAATCAATTCAATTGAAATCAATTGAAATCAATTTGAAATAACTTGATTTTAGCATAACTTCTTCATACGATGGAATTTGGACTTGAAACCCAATTCCATCGATTTTAAAATATTTATAGGTTGACCCAATTTCGTTCCGGACTCAGAACGGGCTTTACGGGCCATTTACAGTTCAACGTCCAAACCAATCGTATCCGTTCCTCTATTTCTCTACTCTACCTATATATATATATATGTATGCATGTATATGTATGTATGTATGTATGTATATATATATCCTATTATAAACCCTAGGTCATTTCTTATGCCTTATTTATGTACGTATAATTCCATTAGCTTCTCCTTCCTAATAGCTGCGAACCCTAATTCCCAAACTACAAATCCAAATCAAAGATCAAATTGAAAATTAAAACTCTTAAAACTATATCATATTTTATGTCTCGAAAAGTTCTCGACGAGTGTAATTCACTGATGGTGTTCATTTTTAGATTTAGATCATTGTTTATCCAGAAATCGCGAATTAATTCAGGAGTTCTTAGGTTTGGTGATTTAACGGCAGATCATCGACTAATCGTCGATTAGGAAGCATGGACTCGTAGGGACGTCGAGGGAAGTAGATCTGTGTGGTTAGTTCATGCTATTGGCACCTGAAATTGTCAAAATCTTTGCTCATAGGAACGACGTCATGGAACCGGGGGAAGGAGGTCGAGCCTCGCGCGGCGCCGGAGGATGGTCGGCCAGACCTTGGCGTTCACATGCTGTGGATGGATCGTGGTGATAGCTAGCGAGGCAGCTGCGTTAATCGATGAAGTGGTGGCGGCTACATCTGGTTGCCACATTCGAGATCGTGTGCATTCTAGAGTTCAAGACAAGCATGGTGACGTGTACTTCAATCTGATTTATTTATTTTATTTAAATTTTAATTCCAATGTTCTTACATGCATAACTTTTACATACGAGATCCGATTTGCACGCGGTTTCTTTTGTTAGGATCGTATCGGAATTCCAGATATTTTAACACAGGTTTGGATAAATTCTAAGATTGTTCAAATTTTGGGTTTAAATTCAATTTAAATTCAAAAGGTGAGTGTTTTAACCCACTCACAACTTCTAAAAATTTTATGTTTGTTAAATGGATTTATGATGTGATTAGAAATTTATTTATGACTGTTTGGCATATTTTGAATCATTGTCTCATTTTATTTGAATTTATTTGGATAAAATAGTTATTTAAGTTATTATTGAATATAAACTACCGGTAAATACCTGTTATTTATTATATGTTCTATATTGATGTTATTGATTGAATTGGATGATGATTGTGATAAATGTTTGATGATTGGTATTGGATGAATGGATGTTGTATTTTATATTTTTATAAACTGCAAGTTGTTATGGATTTTTATTTTATTCGGGATTGCGGATTGAAATTATATATAACCGTATTTATATTTTAACTTACGGATTGAAATGATAAATATCCGTATCACTTGACCATAGGATAGAAAATTATATACAGACACCGTGGTCTGTATATAAAAATATTTTGGAATGATTCTATGGTTTATAAAGAAATACAGGGTTTTAGATAAATATTGATTTTGGATATTATATAAATGTTAATTTATCATTGATTTTAAGCTATGTATAATTTTTTTTAATATAGAATAAGCTTAATAATAAGTTTGATTTTATTGAAGGAAATATGGTTAAGTATTTAAATCGTATTTCAATATAGAGTTTATATTGATTTAAATAAATTAAGGTTGGAAGACAAATTTGAGATTTATTTGAAAGTAAATTTATTTAAAAATTAAAGTCAGATAAGTCTGATGTGAAATTTATTAAATTTGAAATGTTAGAAGGTATGATTTTTATAACTTGATTTTGATTTAAGATGAATTAAACGAATATTTCAAGCATAAATAAATTGAAGAAAATATTTAGTTATTTGTAATTTGAGTTTTATTTAAATGATAATGGATTTATTTAGTGAAATATTTCAAAACTAAATAATAGAAAATCGAATTGCTAAATTGAAATTATCAAGCTTAGTTTTGAAATTGTTGAATACTTAAAGCTTGAAATATACTGAATTTGAAATGATTTATTTTGTGGATCAATCGGTTTTGAAATTAATATAATTTGAAATGGTTTATTTGGAAACTGAATTGTATTGAAATTTATGATTTGGGATTTGGTTGAATTAAAATCTAGAAATTCGAGTTGTTTTGGAAATGAATTTTAAAACTTAAGAAGCTATTTTATTATATAGAGTATTCTAATATTTAAACCATTTAAGTGGTGGAAGTTATGTTTCAAAGTTATCAGTTTCAAAGTATTATGATTTGAAAGTGTTATGCTTTAAGGGTTTTGATTTCGAAGTGTTATAACTTTGAAAGTGCTATGATTTTGGAAAAAGGGTATAGTTGAAATAAAATAATATTATATTGATTTGGGTTTTATAAAAATGATATCATATTGATTTGGTTTTTGAAGTGGAAATGATATCATATTTATATGGTTTTGAAATGGATATTGTATTCTGGTTTTGAAGTTTAATTATTTTGAAATGACCGCGGTGTTATAATAATGTTTTGTTTTTAAAGAGACCGAGATCAAAAGTTGTCATACTCTCTGCCAACTCCGAAAACCACTTTGACAACTGTTTACGTGGTGGAGATTCCAGAATGAAGTAGGATGGCGGCGGCGTTCCTTTGAGGTATATACGTGGACCCGACTCCCGTGAGTTGGCATAAGATGGCTAAGACAGGAGCAATCGACGGGCTAAGAAGGTAGCACCTTTTATCAGACACACTCCTTCGATATCATTCTATTACTTTGTGATTGATTGGGCCCTTTTGATTTTGGAGGTGTGGCTCGAGGTGGAAGGTAGTAGCCGCTACACGTTACCACCGGTCCGGAAGCGTAATTGGTATATCTACCCTAGCATTGCCTAGTTGTACTGTCTCACCTACTCTAGCGAGCCTTGTACGAGTTTGGTTTTCTCCCGTAGCCCATGGAGTATTTAGGGTAGTCTCCCGATCTGGAGATGCGCTGATACTGGATGGACTACTGGGACTATTACGTGTTAAGGGCTATATGGGTAACACCTTAATGCTATTTAAAAGTAAGTTTATTTTACTAATAGACATTAATACAATAGCGTCTATTACTACATAGTAGATAGTTGATCCTTAGGAGATGTGAATCCCGAGCATCTCTTAAGTTACTACACTCACGTTAGACACTGGTTAGGATATGTCAAACCCCGTAAACATCTCTAACGCCGTTCCAATCATATATTACCTTTGATTTAACTTACATAAGATCTTTTAGTTCTGACTCGAGTGTTTTGTCTTTTCAATTCGCTCCGGTCAATCTTAGCATTTCACAGTTTGAAGACCTTATTTCTAGAGGACGAAGACGAAGATTGTATTATTATTATATACTATATTGTTCCACTACATTCATACTATTCCGCTGCATTGTTATTTGTTATTCTCTGGTAAACAATGATTCTATATTGTACTAGTATAATCAAATGTTTTGCAAACAGCTTGATGAACTGTTATTTGATTATTATATTTTTTCGTTCCGCTGCAAGATTCTATTTTGTTTTCTTTCTTTCTCCCTTTTTCTTATTTACCCTAATCATAATTCGCCCTTTTGTGCGGTTTGAGTTGGCACGTGTGTCTGCTTAAATGTACAAAAAGGCGGGATGTTACACTGTCTATCCAGCTTTTAGTTATTTTAGTTTATTCCCATCATTTATGTTCTGACTTGTCAGTTGTTTATGTATTAGAGATTCGTTTGTATTTGAGATTTTGCTGTATTTTGTTTCAGACTCTGATGTTTTATATTAGCTTCATGAACTACTCTTTATCTATTCCGCTGCATATTGTTGTAATACTATGTCTGTGATTCTTCGATTGATTTATTTACTGTATATGCTGAGTTTTTGCCAAATATAAATTAACAATCTACTATTTTGAGCGATTCACATCTGACATGAGTGGATGATTGTCGATTTGAACGGTTTGAAATAGCGGGTTGTTGCAAAAAGTTTTGAGTGGAGGAGAATGTAACGACCCATATTTTTTACTCCTTTAAATTATTAAATTTAATGTAATTATTGATGAAAAATGGTTTGGAATAAAAATTTAATAAATTATTTATGTAATTTATTTAATATGAACTTGAATAAAATTTTGAAAAACAATATCGAAGACTTAGGCAATAACAAGTATCGAAATGAAATTTTATGTATTGGAAGTATTCATAATCAATAGCCGAGATTGAATAATAAATGTTGTATTATTTAGACGGATATAAAATAATTGTTGAACTGTTATTTATTAGAAATTTTATTATTTATTAATGTAATTTATTTGATAATTAAATTGTTTAAATTGATATTTGAAATTGTTTAAATAATTTAATCCTGAATTAAATATGAGTGAGAATGATGTCAAAAGTTGATTTAGATTTTATTTAAACAAGAATGAAATTTGTTAACTTTTAAAATTAAATTTAAAAGTGAATAAATTAAATTTGGAAATTACATGTTACAATTAACGTGTAAAAATAGCCATTTTGGCCACTATCTCGGATTTCGACGAACCCAATTTCATCAGATTCGTAATAGTGAATTATTATAGGATTTCAAGTTTCGTGGCGACCGGGCTTACCATTTGGCCATGCGAGCTTGAAAAGCATAAAAATTAATTAAAGGAATTTAATTAAAATAAATTGATTTTTAAATGCTATCTTCTGAATATGATGGAACTGGCTCCTGATACCTGTTCCATTATGGTAGAGTAGCGGTATAACAATTAGAACGCCAAACGGCACGCTTCGTTTGGAGTTCGGAATTTCACGGGTCAATTGGATCAGAAACTTATATAATAAGCCATTCATTCCCATTCTTGTAAACCCTAATAGCAGCCTCGTTTTCTCAAAGCAATTTATTGTTCGATTTCCTCCTTCCTTCTCCTCTCATTATCTTTAAATTTGCTCATCGAAATAAAAAAATTCGAAAATGAAAATGGTAGATCTTGATGAGATCTACGTGCTGAACGGTTGAGTCATCGCCAACTTGGATAAAATCGCCAGAATCGAGGATATAGGGACACGCGAGTTTTCACTATTTTCACAGAGCGAACGGCGGCAGAATCGACGACGCTATTGGCGTTGGTAGAGGAGGTCGTGGCACATCTTGCGGTGTGCTCCGATCGAAGTTCGGTCAAGAGGAGTAGCATGCGCATGTGGATGATCATTGCATGGATGGGTTTTTGTTCGCGTGCCTGGTGGGAGAGAAGCGGGAACGAGGAGATAGGGTTTGTTTTTTATTATTTTATTTATTTTTGTTAATTTTAATATTAATTATCGTTATGTTTAAAAACTCGTAACTTTTCATACTAGGTCCGATTCGAGCTAAACAAGCCGCGTTGCGACCGTATTGACGTCGTCTACAACAAGGAGTCAAAGTGGAATTTATTTGAAACTGAAATATTTTCAGCTTCAAATAAAAGGTGAGTGATTTTAACGCTTAAGAAATACTGAATATTTCTATGTTAGTTAATTTGAAATTTGAAGTAATTTAATTTTATTGGCTGTTGTTTAGTAATTTAACTGACATTTAAATTGACACCTGAATTGAACAGATATGAATTTAACTTGACATTTCAATTCGAAATTGAAACTAAATTGCCAATTATACACCCGAAGTTGAGGACGGTAAATTATTGTGATATTTGACTTATTTGAATGTCGATTGAGATGGCTTCTATTGGTTGATAGTTTTGATGATTTGGATGTTTAGTTATGTATATATATATATATATATATATATATATATACTTTTACCCAACAAAGAAATTTTGAATTAATATTTGAAATTAAATTCTTATGGTTCTAGATTAATTATTCGTGCCCGATACTATTCCTTGCATCTACCTTATCTGCTCAGTTTAGTTATTCACCTTGATTCTGTTTTCCAAATCTACCTTCCTTCCTTGTTGGATATATCCTTTAAAATATTGTATAATTATATACTACATGGTTTAATAGAAATTTTAGTTTATAAATATTTTAGAAGTTATTTATCTACAATAAAGCATATTTTTTTAAAAATGATTTGTGATCTAATAATAATATTTGGAAGGTATCTTGAAACAAAATAAAAATTTATGAATTTTGGATTTAATATTTCAATATCTTCTTTGTAAATATAAGTAATAACGTAAATAATTATTTTCAAAGGAGTTTGAAAAGTATTAAAGTATTAAGAAAATTAAATTTCAAATGAAGTTATCAAATAAATATTTCAAATTAAATTTATATAGTTTTAAATTAATTGTTTACCTTGTCTTTCAATCTATTTTATTTCTGGTTGTTCTATTCTCCTACCTCCTACCTTTTCGGGGACGAAAAGTTTTGAGTGGGGGAGAGTGTAACGACCCGTATATTTTAATAGTTTTAAATGGTTTTATTTAACGTAATTTATTTTGAGAAATTTTATATAATAATATTTTGAGATAAAAATTTAATATTTGGATTACGTCCAATTAAACATAGCAGATTTTAAATTTTCAATTTATTTTATCAAAGTTTATTCCATTGTGAAATTCTATTTAATTCAAGCTAGCTAATAAATTGCTTTAATAAATATTACAGAATCAATTTCTTTAATAAATATTGCAGAATCAATGCACAGATGTTATCAATTTCATTTTTATGGTGGTACGTTCCTTTACGTTTCCTACCGGTTAAATTATAAATAATTTGCTTTGATGGGTCAGCCAAATCAAAGCAACGTGACCGATGCTATTTATTTCTTTTATTAATCGCTACAATTATTTTGACCAAATCAAAGGTTGACCGTTACTTGGCTTTCAAATTTTGGACTCTGCATTCAAAAAGAAACGTATAATATAATAAGTACTTCATGTTTATTTTCAGTACATTTCACAAAATTTTCTCTGTCCTTTCTTTTCTATTAAATATATACTTGCAGCTGTTATCAATCCATCGTTTCAATTTATTATATGGTCCGTTACTCTGCCTTTTCATATTTGAACGTGCAGCTGGTGGCATTAAAAGTTGCTTTAATTATCCACTGAATTATCGTGACCATCCCACTACTCTATATTTATTCCTGTACGTTTTATATTTGCTTAAATTTGTCTGTCCATTCCTTTTTCCATTTTAATATCCTTTCCTTTGCATACTCACGTGCTTTCCAATCAAGCAATAAATTGTTTAAATATCCACCTTATCAACTTGACCGTTGTTATTGCATCACATCATTATATAATTTAAATCTATCATTATTCTACTGTTTCTTCTTTAATAAATTATATGTAACAGTATATCATAAATGGACAGCTTATTCTCCACCAATTCGTTTCTCCTATTCAATTAATAATGGAATATAAAGTTATATATTTGGTGTACAATTCAAACAACCGTTACCATTCATACCTCCTAAATTCTAGCGATTGACCCCTCTATTTCCATTGTTCCAATTTTAGTTGCTGGATTACTCATTCCTACCGTTCAACTATATTAAATATTTATAACGTGTAGTTTCTGAGCCTATTTAGCTTCATTTTTTCTTCCTCTCTGTTGCTTCTTGAAAAAAAAAAGAGATTTTCCCATTACAATGCTAAAACACATATGATGAAAAAATGAAAAAGGACCAGTTCTCCTTCCTATAGCTTCGTCAAGCCTCCGCCACCACAACTCGAACCACCTGTCAAGAGCCACAACCCACTCCATGCCTCCTCCCCTCGTCATCCATATTTTTATAAATGGTATGCGTATCATATTGCAATATATGTTTCGTTTTTAAATGTTTACATATAGCATGAATATGTACTAGTACTATCTGTAGTCTATTTTGTTTAATGGATATGTCATACAAGTTGTGTTTTCTTTTGTCTAATGGATTTCGAAACTTATAATAAATATTATTGCATTAGTTGTTGTTTTCAACTTCCTGCAACACTTTGTTTTTTTATTTATAAATTTTAGCTTACTGCAATTCTCTTTTCATCTATATTATTTTATTCTATTATCTAATATATACATTTTATCTAGTTATATATATTATACTATAAGGTGTATATATATAAGTTTTCATAACCCTTTATAATATGTAGATATGTATATAAGATCGGACCTGTTATATATGAAAGCATTGGTTATAGCAATTAAAAATATGCAAAGGAATTTATGGTGATATTTACTTATGAATAGAACAAGATACGTACCACCATCTGTATCTTCGTCTCTCTCCCCATGTTTTTTTATTATTATATATATATATATATATTTTTTTTCTTTTTTTTTTCTCTTTTCACTCCTTTCATTTTATAGCTTTTAAATAAATTGACAAACGCTTTGGAAGTATTTAAACGCAGTACACGACAAATTTAATAAGCAGTGGTGTTTTACGTCATTTATAGCCAAAAAAATATTTTTTTTTGATAAGTTCATACATTTCTAAGCTAAAAATAATAAATATATGATGCGATGGAATTTGAATTTTCATACGCCGTGCCATGAGCTGATCTTAAATTTAAAAGAGGTATGATATATCAATCGCTTACAAATAAGAGGAAGATAACGTTCTAAATTAACTTGTAGCAAATTAAACGTTACTGCCGTTATTAAGAAACCAACGTATTGTGTCATTTGATTATTTGGGTACTAATAATACGTTACTTTATTCATTCCATCAATTCATTTCACACCACGTTATTTTAAATAAATTGCTACTCTTCTACTGAAATTTATCCAAAAATTTAATAAAAATGATCCGACGGTGTATTAGCCTTTAGGACTAATCCCTGAATTCCAAACGTTGGATCCACATTGCGTTCTGTTTTTTTCTTCTGTCTTTTTCCATAAAACATATATAAAGTATAAAGTTTATATTTGTTTTCTGATGTTAGTTAAAATGTAAATATTGATTTTTAAATAGTATATATATATAAGCTACTTTTGTTGTTCGTATATAAATGGTATTGTATGTGCATTTTTATGAAATAGCGCCCAATGTATATTATTTTATAAAAGAATTCATTTGTTATGTCAACTAAATATATGTTACATTTGTTTTATATAAATATATTATAACTGATGTTGACTTCTTTCATTATACTCTTTCTTACTGCTAAAATATGTCAGTATTGTAACCTAGCACGTGATTAATATTAGTCTGTTTATATAAGTATTTATTTCAAATTTCATATTGTATATATTCTTGATTCTAATTTATGTGTTTTAAATAAAAAAAACAATGATTTTGGAAAATATAAATACATATATATTTAATTTAATTTAATATGTGTTGAATTTAGAATATGACTTTATATATATAGTTATATATAGTTATATATATATATATATGAGTCCACTCATACCATTATCTTCGCCGATCCCGTTCTGACTTGTTCCATCAATTCTTGTTATCAGCTTTGATCGTTGAATTCGTGGCGATTTTGCTTTGCTTCGATTCATAATTCAAAATTTCAGTGTCTGTAGCAGTATGCATATCTGTGTCATCTTCTGTATTCTCTAGGCTCGAGAGGTGAGTAATCACTCACGATTAACATTCTTTTATTCATTAAATTTGATTTCAATTGAAATGACAATTGAAATATGTTGCTGTAGTTATTTAAATTTGTTATATATGCTATTATCTATAACTGCTCACCTACGGGATATGACACCATATCCTGTTGTTTATATTATATTGGTATTGATGATATATGCCTGTTATTTTATTGTATTTTCTGTTATCACTATGCAAGTTACCTATAGTTTAGAAATCACTATGGGTTGAAATGATACATACCCGAACAGACTTTAGAATAGGAGAAAATCGTTATGGGTTGAAATGATAAACCCAAGCGATTTTCATTTAATTGAATTTGGGATTACGGGTTGAAATGATATCCACCCGTATATATTTAGTATACGGATTGAAATGATAAATATCCGTAGCACGTGACTATATGATAGGAAATATATACAGACACCGTCGGTCCATATAAATATTTTGAAAATAATTTCTATAATTTTGGAAAGAAATACATGGTTTAATAAATTTGATTCTTAAGATATTATATAAATGAAAATTGTATATATAGATTTAGTAGTAATATTTGATTTAAATTAGATTGATTTAATACATATAATATGGTTAAGTATTTATGTAAATCTATATTTCAAATAGATTCTCTTGTAATAAATTGAATAATTAAGATTGGGAGATAAATTTGGGTTTACAAAAATGGTATTTAAATAAGGATTTATTTAATTAAATCGATTTGAAATTTTTGAATGGGAAATTTAAAGGGTATGATTTTATAACTGGATTTTTTATTTAAGTGATGTTTGAACAAAAAATGGACAAACACCTCCAAGTCGTATGAATTAGTTGATTTTATGTTGTTTCTAGTGATTTGGGTGATTTACGCAAATATATAAAAAGCAGGGACTAAACTGTAAAAGACACACAGATTTATAGTGGTTCGGCCAGAACGTGCCTACGTCCACTTTATATGTTATTCTCCTTTTTTCTTTCAGATTACAAGTACAAAGCTTTGTATACAAGTATATGAAAGTTGTTTGAAAGTTCCTTCCAGGCTTGAGCTCTCAAAACTTGTCCGCCATTGTTGTACCCCTGCCCCTCTATTTATAGAGTCAGGATGGGGGCAGGGGTCTTGGATGTATATAGCTGCTGGTGGGCCTGGGCTGATGCAATCTGGCCTGGTAACTTTGGATCGGCAAGGCCTTGGTTCGGTGATGGTTGGGGTGGCTTTGGTCTGGCAGCGAGGGTGTTGCTTAGTTCGGTGGTAAATGATCCGGTGGTAGCCCCCCTTGGCCTTGGTTCGGTGGTAAATGATCCGGTGGTAACCCCCCTTGGCCTTGGTTCGGTGGCACGGGAAGTGAGGTTGGTTCGGTGATGGAGTGGAGGGCCTTTGGTTCGGTAGGAGTTGGATTGGTCCGGTGGTAGCCCCCCTTGCTCCTGGTTCGGTGGTACTGGAAGTGAGGTTGGTTCGGTGATGGAGTGGAGGGCCTTTGGTTCGGTAGTTGGTGTTTGGTATTGATCCGGTGGTGCTTCCCTTCAATAATTCGGTGGTGCTGGAAACGTACCCAACATTTTCCACCCAAAGTGGGGCATATGCCAGCATATGTCGCGCTTTGTTTTCTCGTAGTTTGGATAGCTTCATTCGGTTTTGAGTGCCGAACCGGTTGGTCCGGTTATCCTGCGCTCGCCTATAAGTAGGGGCATCATGCCACTGTTATTCCTTCACCTTTTGAGATAGCCGAACCGATTGATTGCCGAATCAAACTCCTATTCTTGCCGAATCAAACCCTAATCTTTGCCGAACTAGGTGAAACCCTATTCTGCCGAATGAATGTTTGTTTTCAACTACCGAATGGACTCGGGGACCTTATGTACCGAATAAACTTGAAAACTTTGATTTTACCGAACGAGCTTAAAGATTTAATACCGGATGGACTTATACTGAAAATGCCGAATGAACCCTGGTACTCCGAATACCGAATCAAATTTTACATTTGCTTTACCGAATGACGCTGGGAGTTTGAGCGTTCTGATTCATGAGTGAAATTTCAGACTATATACACTTGCTTGTTTATATCCTCTGTCTTAACAATATTTTTCTTTTGTGTTTGTAGGAAAATGTCTCGCAAAGTGGAAACTCGATCATAAAAAAGAAAATCTACGGATAGACGAGAGTCCCCCGTTGTGCCCCCAGCCCAGCCAGGACCGGAACGTCGTGGACCCACCCCGAGGTCGCTAGTAGACGGGTATGGTCCCCAAGAGCTTCTGAACTCTCCTCCTGATTGCTTTCCGAGCTCTCTCAGAGAGGAGCAACTTGACGTTATCTCCCGCTCCTTTGGGATTGATAGAGCATGCATGCTGTTGCCAGGGGAGGGGGTCATGCCATATAACCCACCTGAAGGATACTTCGCATATAGCCGATACCATTGCATGTGCGGGGCCATTCCTCCGATCAATGCGTGGATAGTCAGCTTCATTACTTACCTGAAAGTGGCTCCTTTTCAGCTTCAGCCCAACTCCTATGCTATCTTAGTGTGTCTATTCGTTATCTTCCAGAGGAGATATGGGCGCCCCTTCTAACCGGGAAATCCGATATCTATATAATCTGAGGGGCAACAAGAAGGGGTCTCCGTACATTAGTTTAAAGTCGGCCGTGTCCTTCAAGCCGGTCTTGGACTTATACTCGAAGTTTACCATGTTTAAGAAGGAATGGTTCTTCGTCAAGGACGACTCCGTTTCTTTTCGCCTCTGCACTTCTGGCTGTAAGTTGAATTCCATTCGTAATTTCTTTGTCCCGACTATAATGCTTCTTCTTATGTGCTTTTATTTCTTGCTAGCGACAGGTGGCTTTGCGGTCGTGGAGAATGATCACCTTGTACAGATGGCTGCGGAGGTAGAGGCTATCTCAGGAAGGGATAGGTCGGCTTCTTACCTGATCAGGAATGCCATCCTCCTGGAGAACAACCTGATTCTGCCACGTCAATCTGTGGTCAAGCAGAGAGATACAGTCGAGGAGAGGGCTGCTAAAGCTAAAGATGGGGCCACTGCGAAGAGTAGCAAGAGGAGACCTTTCTCAGTACCTCCAGTCGTCGGGGGGAAGAAGCTTAAGAAGTCTGACGGTCCCTCCCCTAGCACATGCCCAGATATTCCGGAGGAGGAAGGTGGAGAGGAGGAAAGAGACGAGGAGGAGAGCAAACCTGAATCCTAACCTGAATCCCTTGACTACTCATAAATATTTGAGTACCCTAGAGTTTATGAAAAACAAAAACAAACTCTGGGTCAGACATGGGTCTGGTGTGAGTAACAGGTTAAAGTTGCTTAACTTTTAAAAATATTTTGAAAAGAAAGGTATCATGTAAGACTTCCCACACATAAACATGGAAAAGTTTTTACCTTACGCTAACCAAAACATTTGATAGGAAATCCGATGATATTATAATAGTGTCTAGGGTTTTCAAATAAATAAGAAATAGCCGAAATTGTTACATTCATTAAATTCCAGCTACTAGCCACAAAAGTGGGTAATACAATCAAAACCGTTGGCACTTATTGGATTTTGGATTCCATACAATGGCAGGGCTACTGGGGTACCGCCCATCACAGTACGTGGCCTATATCACCGTACCGAGGAGTACTCCCACTCCCCTGCAATACAAGGCCGGACCCATTCCTTACTAAATAGTTCCGAACAAGACAACCCCGACGGTTGGAGCTCAAAACCGTCCACACAGTCGAAATATAAAGGGACCTCTAGACAGGGATCAATCTTGCTCTCCAGTGGGTGCGACCCACGAAGACTTGCTGCACCTCCCCTGTTTTAGCCATTCCTGGTTGATGAGGCTTGAGGTTATGATTACCTTTATAGAACATATCACTTAGAATACTCATCGTCTGCCTGACGATGTTCTGAAAGCATTCAATCCATACAAGTTCGTTCCGGGTTCGAACGAAACCGAAGGCATTATCTCGTTACACTCATTTTGGAATCACTCTCAGAGTTAACGACGATAACCCTTGCACTCTAATCCACCATCTCGAATCTATAAGTACTATTCCGTCAAACTCATTACGGAATCACCCACAGAGTTATACTGACGTATAGCCCTTACACCTCGAGTGTTCACTCGCTCCACTTGGATTTACGATCTAACGTTATTTGGAATCGATGTGGTTTTCGGATATCCAAATATGAACACCCGATCCCGGTCTCATCGAAATCCAAAGCGTGTCTTTTAGGGTCCAAGTTGTTTAAAAGGTTTAAAATAATTTAATTACAGTATCTATATACACACAGATAGATAATTCATAAATCATAACTGATAATCAACATTTTCACATAACAGGTAATCTACATTATCAATATCAAATAGATATTCCATATATCACCATCACAATAGATAACCTATGTTATCATCACAATCCAGTCAAACATCCATACCACACAATATCATTTATCTCATTACTGAGATCTCAAAGCATCCAAGTCAATCAATGACATCCATTCATACATAAGCAAAGATTTACTTATCACAATATAATTAATTTAAAATGAATTAAATTAACTATCTCTATCTCTAATTAATTTAAAATGAATTAAATTAATTACCCAACTTTAATTAATTTAAAATAAATTAAATTAATTACTTCATCTTTAATTAATTTAAAATGAATTAAATTAATTACTTCACCAAATTATAACTTGCTTACCCATCTATTTAATTGATTACAATCAATTAATCATTCAAAATAAATCATCCTAATTAATCACTCTTGATTAATTACTCTTAATTGCATTCATGTAATTATCCTTAATTAATTTCACAAATTAATTATCCTCAACTAAACAGTAATTAACCTTTAATTACTTCAATTAATTAATTAATCATAATTAATTGCTTTAATCCTTAATTAATTATATTAATTAATTACCTTTAATTACCTATTATTGATTAATTAATCATAATTAATCAACTTTAATTACATCATTAATTAAATAACTAATGATCCTTAATTATTCCTTAAATTAATTACTCTAAGTAATTAACTAACTTAATTACTATATTAAACCAAATTAATTATCCTTAAATTAATTTTTTTAATTAATTATTTGATTAATTACTAAATAATTAATCCAAATTATCTCATACTTAAACATCTCCTTGATTACAATCTGTAATTATTAAACAATTACCTAACTGAGTAATTCCCAAATCATTAATTACATAAAGTAATTATTTATAAACCCAAATGTTTAAAATTAATTAAACTTAATTAATTAAATTAAACAATCCCATTAAACTAAATTAATTACATTTAGTAATTAATTTCTTAATTACTTTATTAAGTAATTATACTCAAACCATTTACAATTGATTATTAATAAATTAATTAATCTAATTAATTATAAAAATTAACTACATTAATTAATTATTTAAATAATCCTGGTTAATGACCATCATTAACCCTTCTCTAATTATTTTATTAGGTAATTAACTGAAATTAATTAGAAATTTAATTATCTTTAATTATCTATAATTTAAAGTCTATTTATTTAAATAAATTAACCTTGATTAAAACTTAATTACTTAATTAATAATTTATTAATCATTAATTAATAATCTAATTAATGATCTAAATTTTCAAATTGATTAACCCCTAATCACTATTCATTAAATCTTAATAATTAATTAAATAAATGAATTAATTATTACTTAATTAATTTTTTAATAAATTAATTTCAAAGCATTCATTCTTAACTAAATTTTAAAATAAGACATTTCTAAATTATGTTTAAAACAAATTTTATTTTAAACAAAGTACTTTTGAACTTGTTTCCAAATCTCATTTTAAATCCAAGTTTTAAAATGAAAATAATTTAAACTTATCAAAGTTTAAACAATTTCTAACTTTAGCATCTCAATAACTTAATTTAAATTTAGTTTAAATCTTGCAACTTTAAACTTTCTTTTACTTTTCAAAAACTGAAATACAAATTCCACTTTGATTCCAGTTTTAAGCTTAAGGTTCAAATTAGCTTTGAATCCAGATTTAAATTTAAATTTTAAACTTTGTTCAAACCTTAAACTTCAGATTCTTAAACATTTTATAAAACACTTTAACAAATTTCAAGGTTGTTAAAACCTTCTATCTTTATAAATCTTATATATTTTTAAATCTTATAATTCAAACTCATTTTGAATTAAGATTTTAAACTTATTTTTAAACTTTGTTTAAAACTTGATCTACACTTTTTAAATTCAGTTTAAATTTTAAAAAAACTTAAACACTTTCAGGTTTATAAAACAGTTTTTGATAAAACATGTTCAGGTTTATTAATCCTGTAAAAATTCTTTTCCTTTAAACTTTATTTATTTAAACTGAGGTGTTAAATTATCTTGAATTCCAATAAATTCAAACTTAAATTCAAATATGTTTTAAATTTTCTTAATCATTAAAATATTCAGGGTTTTACAAATTTTAAACCCTGATACTACAGATTTAATAAAATCTGTAAAACATAACACCAGAACCCACATCAAAATCTACTTCGAGTCTGCAGCACAACATCCCCGAGTCAAACACACAGTTACTTCGAGACTAACCTATAATTACTCGAGCAAAACAAACATCGCCAACCCTACTTCACCGTGCATATGCACAGTAACTCCGGCCATTGATGATCGCCAACAACCATCGCATCTCATCAGAAACCCTCCTAACTACACACTACAACCATCAATTCATGCTTCAAATCCCTAATTCGAGTTTGAGGATTTCAAACACAAACCTAGAAAACAAACATAGTTTCCCTTCAAAACCTGTCAACGATCAATACTCTTCCCTCCGACCACCTGTCGATGAACTACTCCGCCCACGTCTTCAACTACGGCCAAACTTTCATCCCTCAAAAGCTTGTGACACTCGGTCCATCCTTTAAACAGAAATGATCAGTTATTCAAAACCCTTTAAAACTAGGGTTTAAAAAGAATTTACAAAACTGCAACTTCTATGATAAATTTTGTCACCATAAACGATTTTTCCTAGCATTTACTAACTCTCCCCTATTACCCAGAAGAACCCCGAACCTCTTCAATTTAAAGATCACCTGAATTAGCTTAAAATCCATTATTAGTTCAAAACATAACTGCACCTTTCACTTATCCCAAAAAATCCAAATTTTTGATTTAAAAATCAAGTTTTTATTAATGCTTATGATTTATGATACTAAATTTCTAAATTGATATGTTTGGATTTTTTTTTTAAAAACATGCACTGATGTTTTCTTTCTGTGCTTCCCAGAGACAACTATCTATGTTTAATTTACTTAAATTTTTTTTTTAGATATTATCTTAAGGAAACAAACAACTTCCTTTTATAATTTTATTTTATCTGAAAATTAATTAATGATAAAGATAGGAATCATAGTTCTGCTTTGGAAACAGAACAGAGCAATATGATTTACAGTACACACAAAAGTACTTCACAACAAACTTTATCAGTTCAACAAACAATACTTATTCATATAAAAACATACCAGCATGCAACCTCATTAATAATTTAAGATTTCAAAGTTACTCACCTTAAAAAAAATGCAGAGCTCAGTTGAATATGCAGAAATCACCAAAAATGCAGGCATGCTCTTTTGTTGATTTAATCTGAGTTGCAATTTTGGAAGCTCATGCTCCACAACTACAATTCCTACATGCATGCACATGCTTTTGCCAATTTCCCAAATGCATGCTATGTAATTCAGGTGAAAAGATGCAGGCTTCATCCATTCTAGGTTTAAACAGAATGCAGAAAAACATGCAGGCTTCATTTTGATTTTGAAATGAAGTGGAGTATGCAGATTTTTGGATTTGAGGGGTTGCAGATTTTATATATTTGAATATGCAGGTTTCACTTGATTTGAGGAATTGGGATATGCAAGTATTGCTTACAGATTATTATATGCAGGCTCAATTAATTTGAAGAAATGCAGTTTTTTTTTGAACAAGGTTTCTGAATTTTGGAAATGCAGATTTGTTTTTAATATGAAGATGATTCAGATTTCTTTGATTAAAGAAAATGAAGATGCAATATGAATGAAGATGTAAACTTAACTAAATGCATTTTCAGATTTTAAGGAAAGCAAAGAAAAATAAAAACTAAAAATTTAACACATGTCAACTTAACAACACTTGTCTATTTGAATGCATATGAATGCAACACATGTTTCTTTTTAAGATGATTAGTACTAATTACAAATTAATGTATATGTTAACTTAGTTTAAGTTGTTAGTTTATTTTAAAAATATGTTTATGAATTTACAAAAGAAATAAATACAATAATGTTTTACAAATTAACTTATACATATTAAAATTAAAACAAATGAAGATTTTATTCTTTGAATTTAAATTCAAACTAAATTCAAAATCAAACAAATTTCAAATCAAGTTATAAATATAAATTCAATTTGAAATAAAAATTACAAATCTTATTCAAAACTTATTTAAAAAGTCAATACAATATTAATATTGCTTTTATAAATCTCTTATTATTAAATTAAAATCATTTTACAAAATATTCATTTTATTAAGCCATAAAACCAATTTGTTGAATTTATTCTAAATTTAAAACAATACCATTTATTTAAAACATGAACCATATATTTATATTGAAAATAGAAATCAATTTATTATTTTTAAAAGATAAAATAACCAATTTAAATATTTATTGAAGAAGATTATTAAATTTATCTGAATAATTATTAACAGAACATCAATATCAATTTAATTTTAATTACAGATTATTAAATTGATATTGTTAAAAATTCCGGGATATTACAATCCTTCCCCCTTAAAAGAATTTCGTCCCCGAAATTTAAAACAAAGGTAATTTAATAATCTTATTAAATTAATTTAAAAACACAAGCATATATCAAACCTATGCTAACAACCAAAACAACCTATCAACCAAATCTAATTATCCAGACAAATTCTGAATAAAAATTTATCGAGTTTCCCCAGGTATATATACATACCGGGATACTCGCTCTAGAGAATCCAAACAAATAATACTATGAAGCTACAAAGCTCCTATACAACTACATCTATAACATTAGACAAGATATCAGACTACAAACGTGTCTGACTCAACAACAAAAACTCCAAAACTGCTGGTTCACAACCAGAGATAAATCATACACGTACTCCTTCAGAGATACGTGAGACTCATCGAATTCCAGTTATCCTAACTGGCAATAAAATCATGTAGATCAATCACTTAACCTTCAAGATCACAGAAAAGATCCAAAACACTTCAGAGCAAACTTCTCAAACTTACCAAACTTATAGCTCACTTACGATCGGAGAAAACTTATCCAAAATTAAATCTCCGACTTCAGAGTCCAAATCCCTCCGATTCTTATCCACAAAAACTCTTTGGACAATCCTGAGCTGTCAACAACTTACTGATCAGCTCAACCTTCGCTGATGCTTCTAGAAACAAACTAGACTAATCAACAGAACAAGATGATCTCCTCAAGATCAACCAAAACCATGAACTCAAGCTCTACTCCTTACTATCAGAAGACAACAACTTCTTCTGCCTAGAAAAAGAAAAGCAGATGCACTTTCAAACTGCTTCCGCTGCTCAACTCTGATCCGAAGTAGAAGAGAATGCTTGAAGAAGAACACAAGCACAAACAGGACAACACACCCCGGAGATATGGTTCAACAAATCCATAAGAATCATTTAGAAATTCCTCCAAAACTCCGAGCTGCTACACCAACTCAATCTCCTAGAAACGATTCTCCTATAAAGCTGAATCACCGGTACCACTCCTGGAATTCCAGTCGATAAGAAAGCTCAATCTCCAGATACGGACAAAACTCTGACTTCTCTGAAGACATCCAGAAAACTCAGATAACCCAAGAGAACACTCAAACAATCACAAGTCACTTTTGCGAACCACCCAAACCAAATCCAAAGAAAATTGTTCTTCCTTAACCAAATAAAACAGCTTAAACTTAACTAGCCAACCCATCGAAGAAACGGGTCCACTTAACTGCTTCTGAACTCCACTTCAGAAAAACTGCTAAGCCGAAAGATCTCTTGCCAACACCGAGAAAACTCCAAGCTGCACTGCTGCTACAGATTCCAAAGAATTCCAAAAACAAAGCTCTTCGGGAAAATCGGACTTCACAGCAAACAGAAACTCAAGCTGACTATAGCCACAACACTGAAGCTGACTCACCTCCTTAACTTGTTCCAAAGAAATCATCTTCGGGAACATCCATAGTCACTGCATCTCATCACGCAGCTACTATTCCTTAAGGTATCAAAATGCCATCACTTACTTCTGCCCAACTGACAGATCCAAATTCTACTCATTCAACTTCAAAGAATTCACTCTGAACCTTAACAGGTTTCCTTCAGAGATCAATGAAGTCCTTCATCACTACAAAACTCACTCGAGACGGTATTAGGTCTACAGTCTCGACAGATACACTTCCAACCTCAAACATTCAAATTCCAACCAATGGTAGGTCGTGTTACTCACACTACTACCCCATCGACCTTTATAACTTGTATTGGAAAACCTGAACAGGTAACCCAACAGATAGGTAGAAATAAATAAATATATATATATATATATATAGTTATATATAAAAATTACAAGTACGCTCTCTCAAGATAGACACCACAACAGAGCCTAGGTATTCACTCAACCTAACGCTCTGATACCAACTGTGACGACCAGACTTTCCACTCCCGGGAAATCGCATCATCTTTAAGAAAGAAAGGGATAGAAAAGAGAATAGAATGAAGAGAAGAAAGAAATAACACATCAGAATCTAACAGCGGAACGAATAAATTATATTAATAACATAATAATACATAGTTTACAACCATTATCAGAGTACACAGATATACAACACATACTAGACAGTTATAAACACCTGTCTAGTTATACAACTCAATACAACAACTCAGAGATCACACAGCGGAAATCTCTATATATATCTACTCGCAGAAGCCTCCTGCTCCATTGCTCCTCCATAATTCGTCAAAGCAAACCTGAATCCTAACCTGAATCCCTTGACTACTCATAAAAATTTGAGTACCCAAGAGTTTATGAAAAACAAAAATAAACTCCAAGTCAGACATGAGTCTGGTGTGAGTAACAGGTTAAAGTTGCTTAACTTTTAAAAATCTTTTGAAAAGAAAGGTATCACGTAAGACTTCCCACACATAAACATGGAAAAGTTTTTACCTTACGCTAACCAAAACATTTGATAGGAAATCCGATGATATTATTATAGTGTCTAGGGTTTTCAAATAAATAAGAAATAGCCGAAATTGTTACATTCATTAAATTCCAGCTACTAGCCACAAAAGTGGGTAATACAATCAAAACCGTTGGCACTTATTGGATTTTGGATTCCATACAATGGCAGGGCTACTGGGGTACCGCCCGTCACAGCACGTGGCCTAGATCACCGTACCGAGGAGTACTCCCACTTCCCTGCAACACAAGGCCGGACCCATTCCTTACTGAATAGTTCCGAACAAGACAACCCCGACGGTTGGAGCTCAAAACCGTCCACACAGCCGAAATATAAAGGGACCTCTAGACAGGGATCAATCTTGCTCTCCAGTGGGTGCGACCCACGAAGCCTTGCTGCACCTCCCCTGTTTTAGCCATTCCCAGTTGATGAGGCTTGAGGTTACGATTACCTTTATAGAACATATCACTTAGAATGCTCATCGTCCGCCTGACGATGTTCTGAAAGCATTCAATCCATACAAGTTCGTTCCGGGTTCGAACGAATCCGAAGGCATTATCTCGTTACACTCATTTTGGAATCATCCTCAGAGTTAACGACGATAACCCTTGCACTCTAATCCACCATCTCGAATCTATAAGTACTATTCCGTCAAACTCATTACGGAATCACCCACAGAGTTATACTGATGTATAGCCCTTACACCTCGAGTGTTCACTCGCTCCACTTGGATTTACAATCTAACGTTATTTGGAATCGATGTGGTTTTCGGATATCCAAATATGAACACCCGATCTTGGTCTCATCGAAATCCAAAGCGTGTCTTTTAAGGTCCAAGTTGTTTAAAAGGTTTAAAATAATTTAATTACAGTATCTATATACACACAGATAGATAATTCATAAATCATAACTGATAATCAACATTTTCACATAACAGGTAATCTACATTATCAATATCAAATAGATATTCCATATATCACCATCACAATAGATAATCTATGTTATCATCACAATCCAGTCAAACATCCATACCACACAATATCATTTATCTCATTACTGAGATCTCAAAGCATCCAAGTCAATCAATGACATCCATTCATACATAAGCAAAGATTTACTTATCGCAATATAATAATTTAAAATGAATTAAATTAACTATCTCTATCTCTAATTAATTTAAAATGAATTAAATTAATTACCCAACTTTAATTAATTTAAAATAAATTAAATTAATTACCTCATCTTTAATTAATTTAAAATGAATTAAATTAATTACTTCACCAAATTATAACTTGCTTACCCATCTATTTAATTGATTACAATCAATTAATCATTCAAAATAAATCATCCTAATTAATCACTCTTGATTAATTACTCTTAATTACATTCACGTAATTATCCTTAATTAATTTCACAAATTAATTATCCTCAACTAAACAGTAATTAACCTTTAATTACTTCAATTAATTAATTAATCATAATTAATTACTTTAATCCTTAATTAATTATATTAATTAATTACCTTTAATTACCTATTATTGATTAATTAATCATAATTAATCAACTTTAATTACATCATTAATTAAATAATTAATGATCCTTAATTATTCCTTAAATTAATTACTCTAAGTAATTAACTAACTTAATTACTATATTAAACCAAATTAATTATCCTTAAATTAATTTTTTTAATTAATTATTTGATTAATTACTAAATAATTAATCATTATCTCATACTTAAACATATCCTTAATTACAATCTGTAATTATTAAACAATTACTTAACTGAGTAATTCCCAAATCATTAATTACATAAAGTAATTATTTATAAACCCAAATGTTTAAAATTAGTTAAACTTAATTAATTAAATTAAACAATCCCATTAAACTAAATTAATTACATTTAGTAATTAATTTCTTAATTACTTTATTAAGTAATTATACTCAAACCATTTACAATTGATTATTAATAAATTAATTAATCTAATTAATTATAAAAATTAACTACATTAATTAATTATTTAAATAATCCTGGTTAATGACCATCATTAACCCTTCTCTAATTATTTTATTAGGTAATTAACTGAAATTAGTTACAAATTTAATTATCTTTAATTATCTATAATTTAAAGTCTATTTATTTAAATAAATTAACCTTGATTAAAACTTAACTACTTAATTAATAATTTATTAATCATTAATTAATAATCTAATTAATGATCTAAAATTTTAAATTGATTAACCCCTAATCACTATTCATTAAATCTTAATAATTAATTAAATAAATGAATTAATTATTACTTAATTACTTTTTTAATAAATTAATTTCAAAGCATTCATTCTTAACTAAATTTTAAAATAAGACATTTCTAAATTATGTTTAAAACAAATTTTATTTTAAACAAAGTACTTTTGAACTTGTTTCCAAATCTCATTTTAAATCCAAGTTTTAAAATGAAAATAATTTAAACTTATCAAAGTTTAAACAATTTCTAACTTTAGCATCTCAATAACTTAATTTAAATTTAGTTTAAATCTTGCAACTTCAAACTTTCTTTTAATTTTCAAAAACTCAAATACAAATTCCACTTTGATTCCAGTTTTAAGCTTAAGATTCAAATTAGTTTTGAATCCAGATTTAAATTTAAATTTTAAACTTTGTTTAAACCTTAAACTTCAGATTTTTAAACATTTTATAAAACACTTTAACAAATTTCAAGGTTGTTAAAACCTTCTATCTTTATAAATCTTACATATTCTTAAATCTTATAATTCAAACTCATTTTGAATTAAGATTTTAAACTTATTTTTAAACTTTGTTTAAAACTTGATCTACACTTTTTAAATTCAGTTTAAATTTTAAAAAAAACTTAAATACTTTCAGGTTTATAAAATAGTTTTTGATAAAACATGTTCAGGTTTATTAATCCTGTAAAAATTCTTTTCCTTTAAACTTTATTTATTTAAACTGAGGTGTTAAATTATCTTGAATTCAAATAAATTCAAACTTGAATTCAAATATGTTTTAAATTTTCTTAACCATTAAAAGATTCAGGATCTGATACTACAGATTTAATAAAATCTGTAAAACATAACACCAGAACCCACATCAAAATCTACTTCGAGTCTGCAGCACAACATCCCCGAGTCAAACACACAGTTACTTCGAGACTAACCTATAATTACTCGAGCAAAACAAACATCACCAACCCTACTTCACCGTGCATATGCATAGTAACTCCGGCCATTGATGATCGCCAACAACCATCGCATCTCATCAGAAACCCTCCTAACTACCCACTACAACCATCAATTCATGCTTCAAATCCCTAATTCGAGTTTGACGATTTCAAACCCAAACCTGGAAAACAAACACAGTTTCCCTTCAAAACCTGTTAACGATCAATACTCTTCCCTCCGACCACCTGTCGATGAACTACTCCGCCCACGTCTTCACTACGGCCAAACTTTCATCCCTCAAAAGCTTGTGACACTCGGTCCATCCTTTAAACAGAAATGATCAGTTCTTCAAAACCCTTTAAAACTAGGGTTTAAAAAGAATTTACAAAACTGCAACTTCTATGATAAATTTGTCACCATAAACGATTTTTCCTAGCATTTACTAACTCTCCCCTACTACCCAGAAGAACCCCGAACCTCTTCAATTTAAAGATCACCTGAATTAGCTTAAAATCCATTATTAGTTCAGAACATAACTGCACCTTTCACTTATCCCTAAAAATCCAAATTTTTGATTTAAAAATCAAGTTTTTATTAATACTTATGATTTATGATACTAAATTTCTAAATTGATATGTTTGGATTTTTTTTTTTAAAACATGCACTGACGTTTTCTTTCTGTGCTTCCCAGAGACAACTATCTATGTTTAATTTACTTAATTTTTTTTATAGATATTATCTTAAGGAAACAAACAACTTCCTTTTATAATTTGATTTTGTCTGAAACTTAATTAATGATAAAGATAGGAATCATAGTTCTGCTTTGGAAACAGAAACGAGCAATGTGATTTACAGTACACACAAAAGTACTTCACAATAAACTTTATCAGTTCAACAAACAATACTTATTCATATAAAAACATACCAGCATGCAACCTCATTAATAATTTAAGATTTCAAAGTTACTCACCTTAAACAAAAATGCAGAGCTCAGTTGAATATGCAGAAATCACCAAAAATGCAGGCATGCTCTTTTGTTGATTTAATATGAGTTGCAATTTTGAAAGCTCATGCTCCACAACTACAATTCCTACATGCATGCAGATGCTTTTGCCAATTTCCCAAATGCATGCTATGTAATTCAGGTGAAAAGATGCAGGCTTCATCCATTCCAGGTTTAAACAGAATGCAGGAAAACATGCAGGCTTCATTTTGATTTTGAAATGAAGTGGAGTATGCAGATTTTTGGATTTGAGGGGTTGCAGATTTTATATATTTGAATATGCAGGTTTCACTGGATTTGAGAAATTGGGATATGCAAGTATTGCTTACAGATTATTATATGCAGGCTCAATTAATTTGTAGAAATGCAGTTTTTTTTTGAACAAGGTTTCTGAATTTTGGAAATGCAGATTTGTTTTTAATATGAAGATGATTCAGATTTTAAAGGTTTGAAGATTTTCTTTGATTAAAGAAAATGAAGATGCAATATGAATGAAGATGTAAACTTAACTAAATGCATTTTCAGATTTTAAGGAAGCAAAGAAAAATAAAAACTAAAAATTTAACACAGTCAACTTAACAACACTTGTCTATTTGAATGCATATGAATGCAACACATGTTTCTTTTTAAGATGATTAGTACTAATTACAAATTAATGTATATGTTAACTTAGTTTAAGTTGTTAGTTTATTTTAAAAATATGTTTATGAATTTACAAAAGAAATAAATACGACAATGTTTTACAAATTAACTTATACATATTAAAATTAAAACAAATGAAGATTTTATACTTTGAATTTAAATTCAAACTAAATTCAAAATCAAACAAATTTCAAATCAAGTTATAAATATAAATTCAATTTGAAATAAAAATTACAAATCTTATTCAAAACTTATTTAAAAAGTCAATACAATATTAATATTGCTTTTATGAATCTCTTATTATTAAATTAAAATCATTTTACAAAATATTCATTTTATTAAGCCATAAAACCAATTTGTTCAATTTATTCTAAATTTAAAACAATACCATTTATTTAAAATATGAACCATATATTTATATTGAAAATAGAAATCAATTTATTATTTTTAAAAGATAAAATAACCAATTTAAATATTTATTGAAGAAGATTATTAAATTTATCTGAATAATTATTAACAGAACATCAATATCAATTTAATTTTAATTACAGATTATTAAATTGATATTGTTAAAAATTCCGGGATATTAAAAAATAGGTAACTTATACAATAGTAACCATTAAAAATTTAATTAACTTTATATTTATTACTTTCAAGCAAATAATATGATTTATTACTTTCGAGCAAATAATATGATTACTTACAGAACATTGACTTTTATTGGATTACTATTTATTGAGATTCAACTTTATTAATTAATTAAATGCTTACATTTATTTCCATATATCCAATTTGTAGCTAAGTATAACATCTACATTATTTCCATTGATTTGAATTAAATTCCCATCTTTATTATGCCTATTATTACGCTATAAACTGGTTACTATTGTTTGCCTTTCATTTACTTTCCATATTCTCATCCCATTATTGTAACATTTATTTATATTCATTTATTTAATTTAAATTCCAATTCAACCATTATTAATTATGTACAAATTCCTTTATTTATACAAACTTACATTTATTTACTTATTGTCAATTTAATTCCCAAGTGCAATAATTTACACTATTTCATTTTATTATGATTTCACTTCAATTGACAATAATTAGTTTCTAATAACCATTGCTACAATCCATTCTTAACATTTACTTCCATCTAAATTATAATTTTTTTCTTTCTAAATTTAATTACAAAATCTTACTAATTTAACCAATTTATTTATTAAAATTTACGGTCGTGACACTCTCCCCCACTCAAAACTTTTCGTCCCCGAATAGGAAAAAGAAGGGAAAAGAAGAATTAAGAAATCAATATGTCTTACTTAATTCAATAAAATATACCAATTTATAAACATTAAATCTTTTTATACTCAATTTATAAAGTTTCTAAAACATTTTCAAAATATTTTCTAAGCCCAAAATTCACGAAAAATTTCGGCAGAGTCTCCTTTGTATGGGGAGGCTTGGGAGAAAATATAATATCAAATACAACAATATATAACATATATCTTTCGAAATAAAATAATATGTATCTCAACACAGGAAAACACTATAATAACGCTATAAAATCGTAATTCGAAAACGTACCAATTTATCGGGCAATTAGTGCTTAATTATGAAACCAAAAGCAATAGCAATTGCTTCTATAACCTGTATTTCACTTATATAATCCAAAAGGGTTAACAATTATATAAAATGAAATATTTAAAGTTGTTTCAAATAACAACAAACAATCAACATACCAACCATCACTTGCAACAAGCAAACAACCATCACATAAATCAACACACAACAAATTTCTATTCATATCAAACAAAACAAATAGTTGTTCGGGTTCAAAACTTTAAATTGCACGGAATGAAAAATAAACTACTAAGTGTACCCTTCACTCAACGGTCTTAGGTGAAACTACTAAGTGTACCTTCCAAACAAATTTAAAGTATCATTGCCCAAACAACCATAAACCAAAACAAACAACAACAATTTCAAACAACAGATCAAGTACATTCGTATTGATTCCATTCATACATTTGTTGTTTGATTTCTTTTTCATTCATATAATGGTTTATCTTTTCATTTTAAATTTACTTTTCTTATAATTTTCATTTATTTATAGTATCCATGTTTAATTCAACTTCTTTGCATATTAATTCATGTACTTAAGTGTATAATCTTATGCTTACAATACTTACTTCCTATTTCCTTAAGTTTATTACTTGTATAATATCCATTACAATTTCTTTTAAACTTTTTATAATTGGTAAGTTATATATATGCCTTTAAGGATGTAGTTGAAAGTTATACAAGTCTTTCTCATTTCTTTAAAATAATTTAATGTTCACTGACCATATCCTTTGCTTTATAGGTTACGAATTCCAAATTTCTTTTAATTTCATTTATAACCTTGCATTTAATCTCTTATTTTAATTAAAGGTTCCAATTATTAGTTAACTTCCATTTTACTACACTAATTGAAACTATTAAATAACGAAAACTTAAGAATTTAAATACCGGGTTTTATTCAAAAATCGTTTTAAAATAATAGATAAATGTATATACTTACACTTTATATATCCAATTATATTTAAAACAATTTAAAATTTATAGTTGTTTATCAAAAATGAATCTGCAGTAAAACTACTACAGTGGCCTTCCCTCTTCGAGACTCGAAAATAATTGTCGATGATGCGGCCGCCATCACCGAAATTATTTTCCAGCGACAGATAGAGGAATACAGAACTTATTTCTTCTCAAAGCTTCTTTAAAACAATTCTTTCAAATTACATTAAAATATTTATATCAAAAAATACTTCTAAAATATTATTATTATATTTCAAAATCATTCATAAGAAAGTTTCAAAACCCCGGAACTTAAGTTCTAAATTTCCAATTTCCATTTATTTTATTTTAAATCTTATTTCAACTATTATTTATAAATTTCATTACATAACAACCAATATATTCCAACCAAATATATATCTTATTTATAAAATTTATTTTATATACAAAATTATTTCATTCACCTATATTAAAACAAATATTATGTCAGTCTGTCCTATTAAGTGTTTAGAAATCCCTATTGATGTCATAGCGTCCCATGCACCAACCAAAATTTATGAATACAAAATGAAACAAATTAACACAATATCAAAACCTTTTTATAACACTAACAAGTACGCTCTCTCATATATATACACTCAGTGACTTACCATAGGGTATTACTACCCTATTTGTAAAGAGTCAAACCCCACAAAGTTAAGGTTTATCGCTAAACCAAAGCTCTGATACCAGATGTAACGTCCCGCCTTTTTGTATGCTTTAAATCGACGATAAGCCACACACGTCAAACTTAAACCATACAGAAAGGAGGATTGTTATGGGATAAATAAGAAAAAGCAAAGAAAGAAAAAGAATAAAACAGAATCTTGCAGCGGAACGATAAAATATAATAATCAAATATACAGTTCATGAAGCTGTTTTACGAAAACATTTGATTATACTTATACAATATATCAGAGTTACACATACAAAAGAATTAATAACAATGCAGCGGAATAAATTGGTGTAGCGGAATAATATAGTAGATAATAGTAATACAATTCTTCGTCTTCGTCCTTCAGAATAAAATCTTCAAATCCTGTAGTGCTCGGACTGACCCGAGCGAATTGAAAAGACAAAACACTCGAGTCAGAACTAAAAGATCTTATGTAAGTTAAACCAACGGTAAATAATATGAGTGGAACGACGTCAGAGATGTTTACGGGATTTTACATCTCCTATCCAGTGTCTAACGTGAGTGCAGTAACTTAAAAGATGCTCGGGATTCACATCTCCTAAGGATCCGTTAAACTATTTACTATGTAGTAATATTTCGCTATTATAATAATGTCTATTAGTAAAATAAACTTACTTTCAAGGAGCGTTAAGGAGTGACCCAATATTCCCCTTAACACGTAATAGTGCCAATAGTCTATACAGTACCGTAATACCTCCTGATCGGCAGGCTACCAGAGCATACTCCATAGGTATGACATAAATAGAAACTCGTACAAGGTGCGCTAGGGTAAGTGACTCAGCACAACTAGGCAATGCCAGCGTAGATATACCAATCACGCTTCCGGGCCGGTGGTAACGCATAGTCGCAGCTACCGCCCACCTCGAGCCACGCCCCCAAATCAAAAAAAATTAAAAGTGGCCACCGAATAAATCCAAAAAAACAAAGTATAATATCAAAGGGATGTGTCCGATCAAAGGTGCTACCTCATTAGCCCGTCAATCGCTCCTGTTTTAGCCACCTTATGCCAACTCACGGGAGTCGGGTCCATGTATTTACCTCAAAGGAAACGCCGCCACCATCCTACTTCATTCTGGAATCTCCACCGCATGCACGGTTGTTAAAGTGGTTTTCGAAGTTGGCAGAGAGTATGATAACTTCCGATCCCGGTCCCTTTAACAACCATATTATAACACCGCGGTCATTTCAAAATAACTTATACTTTAAAACCAGAATATAATATCCATTTCAAAACCATGTAAATATGATATCATTTCTATTTTAAAACCCAAATCAATATGACATCATTTTTATTTCAAACATATCCTTTTCCAAAATCAAAGCACTTTCCAATCTATATACCTTGAAACCCATAGCCTTGAAACATAACTTCTCATACTTAAAAGGTTTAAATATTAATTTACTTTATAAAATAAAATAGCTTCTTCAATATCACAAATAAATTCCAAATACCGATTTGAACCTCCAAATAAACCATTTCAATTTATATATTTCAAAGCTTTACATATTCCACCATTTCAAAACTAGTTCTTTGATAATTCCATCAAATTCAATTACTATTATTTAGATTTCAAATCAAATTTATTCGAGTAAAATTCTTAAATAATTTAATTTAAACCAATTTCATATTTATCTTCCAGCTTAATTTTTTTTGTTTAAGTCATTAAAACTCTATATATACAATATCTTAACAGGTAATATAATATAAACAATCAAACTCCAATATAAACTTTTTTTTATTAAACAAATTTATACATAGCTTAACTTCAAGAATTTAACTATACATATAAAAAATATTATTTATATAATATCAAAACTTATATTTATTAAACCGTGTATTTCTTTCCAAAACCATAGAAAATCATTTAAAATATTTTTATATATAGACCACGGTGTTTGTATAAAATTTTCTATCCTATGGTCAAGTGATACGGATATTTATTATTTCAATCCGTAATTTAAAACAAAAATACGGTCATATATCATTTCAAACTGTAATCCCGAAAGAAATAAAAATACATAACAACTTGCAGTTTATAATAATATAATACAACATCCATTCATCCATCACAAAATATCCATCCATTACAATCATCATCCAAACAATCAATCAATATCAATATATAACTGATAATATATAACCAGAAATTTACAGGTAGTTATATTCCATAATAAATTAAATAACGATTAAATTTTAAATAAATGCAGTTAACTAAGATGATGATTAAAACATACAAAATAATCATAAATAAATTCATAATCACAACCTAAATTTAATTTAACGAACATAAGAAAATTTAGAAGTTATGAGTGGGTTAAAACACTCGCCTTTTGAATTTAAATTGAATTTAAATCTAATTTGAACCCAAAATTCCAACAGTCTCCAAATTCATCCAAACCAACGCCATAATGTCCGGAATTCAAATACGAACCTATCGTAAGAAACCGCGCGTAAAACGGATATCGTATGTAAAAGTTATTTAGATTAGAACGAGTTCAAAATCAAATTTAAATTTAAATAAAAAAAGAAACAAAAAAACTCACACCCAGGTCCACGTCAGCGTCGGTTCATCGTCTTGAGAAACCCAAATGTCATAACACAGAACGCAATCACTACTCGATTTCGAACCATACGCGGCCGACCTTTCATCAACGACGAACATCGCATACTCCCGAACGCCTCCGCAAAAGTTCGCCTCCGACCCCAACCCCTACAACTTGACCTTCAAGCGATGCCGAACGATCTAGGTAGCCCAGCCGCCAACGATACACAAACCCTAGGTTGAATTTTTTTCGGCCGATCTAGCCGTTAACTTCATGAACTAATTGCTCCGATGGCCTACGCTCCATCTCCTCTACGCAATGGTACCCTTGATTCAACGATCAGATGACGATCAAAACCCACCTATGGATGGCCGAGAACTGATTGGCGAATTTTGGGCAAATGGTGTATCGATTTGAAAAACGAATTACACCAGAAGATTACGCTCTTCGAGAGCTTCGATATATAATTTTTCTGAATTTGTTTGAGGAGTTTGAAATTTTGGCTTTGGATATGATTTGGAATGTCAACTGGATCTGGAATTTTATTGTCTGCCATTGAGGAGGAGGTGAAGAGGGACTGTATGCACATACAAATGAGAAATAGAGGTGGGCTAGGATTTATAATCGGGTATTTATAGTATAACACACATTAATTAAGGGTTAAAGCCAATTAATGAATTTACCTTAATTCCATTCTTACACCATTTTTTTACTTATACATACCTTAGTTTCTATGTAATTTATACATTCACACTTCTGTTGTTTTATTAGTTACCATTAAGGTAACGTTTATTATCAACAACAAACATTATAATTACTTATCTACATTGAATGTATAAATTTTCAATTTTATTACGTATTACTTCATTGGTTAATTTAACTTTGAATTCATTCAATCAACACTAATTAAGTCAATTACTGCAATTGCTTTCAAATTAAATTTTTATGAACTAAACAAATAGGTAACTTATACAATTGTAACCATTAAAAATTTAATTAACTTTATATTTATTACTTTCAAGCAAATAATATGATTACTTACAGGACATTTACTTTTATTCAATTACCATTTATTGAAAATCAAATTCATTAATTAATTGAATGCTTTCATTTATTTCCATATATCCAATTTATAGCTAAGTATAACGCCTACATTATTTCCATTGATTTGAATTAAATTCCCATCTTTATATTATGCCTTTTATTACGCTAGAAACTGGTTACTATTGTTTGCCTTTCATTTACTTGCCATATTCTCATTCCCATTATTGTAACCTTTATTCGTATTCATTTATTTAATTTAAATTCCAATTCAACCATTATTAATTATGTACAAATTCCTGTATTTATACAACACTTACATTTATTTACTTACTATCAATTTAATTCGCAAGTGCAACAATTTACATTATTTCATTTTATTGTGATTTCACTTCAATTGACAAAAATTAGTTTTTAATAACCATTGCTCTGTGCAGTTAAAGCGCTTGGCAGATTCAAAGCGGTGGAGGTGCAAAAAGTCATAGCGGGGATACAGCGGGATATAGCGGATAGCTCTAAATAGCATATAAAAATCGTATTTAATATTTTTACAAATATATGAATGGTAATTAAATGAAAAATTATCATTCAATTGAATTATAATTAATACATAAATGATTTTAAACAAAAAACATGTGCGAATATACTTTAAATAAACGTAAAACTGTTATATAACATAATTGAATTTAGTAGAATATTAGAGTATTTTCATTTCTGAAAATATATTAAAAATTAAATAAAATAAATTAGTTTCATAATTTTTATAATGTATAAATGCAATTGTTTAATTCATTTTATAAAAGAAGATTTAGCGGAAATAGAAAAATATAGCGGGAATAACGGGATATAGCGGAAATAGCGGGGATTAAAGCGGAAAGGCTATATTTTGGGGCTATATGGAAAAATCAGAGCGGTAGAAATCCGCTATGAGATATTGCGGGGTTATAGTGGGGTAATAGCGGGGCATTAACTACACAACCATTGCTACAATCCATTCTTAACATTTACTTCCATATAAATTATAATTTTTTTCTTTCTAAATTTAATTACAAAATCTTACTAATTTAACCAATTTACTTATTAAAATTTACGATCGCTACATACAACCTCTGAGCTCGTATGTCTCAGAGACGGGTGTTAAGTTAAGAGAAGTTTCCTTCTCCGCCACTAGGCAAATGTACATTTGTAAAAGTCAAATGCTGTGTCTTAGAAATGCAATGTCACATTCGTCTATACGAGTTCGTTCTCGGACTGAATGAAATCGAAGGTAGTTTCCTCGGCCGTTACTAGGCGAGAATCCCTTGCAATCCGAAAAAATCTCCACAACAAGGAGACCACCGCTATAAATAACTCTATATTGGGAGCGACCCAAAGCATGTCAATAAGCAGTCCTCATCCTTTGAAGATTCACGGTCTTCAATAATCATCATCTTCAACATGTCTTCACTTTTGAACGTATAAATTGGTTCGAAGTGGTTTTCAGATAGGAATCACCCAAATCTGACTTCGGTTCCTTCGAAGCTAAATCGATAAAAAAGATGTTAAGTTCATAAGTGGATATCAATCATCAATCAATTACTTCATCTCTTATTTAAATCAGATATCTTTCTTAGATATATTCTTTCAATTATTCCATTTTCTTTTCAAGAGTATATGGAATCATTAAGCCTCATTTATCAAATCATTTGGTTTATTTAAACCATTCTTAAATCCTGGAATAATTCAAAATCATCTTCTCTTTTACTTAGGAAAACCTTTCCATGTCATTCTTTTACTCTTAATCAATGATTTCTTATATTCAAATTATAACTTTTAACTTAGGGAAAATATTCTCAAATCATTTATTAAATCTTAATCAAAGATTTCTTTCTTAACTTCAAATCATATTCTTGCAAATCAAAGATTTCCATAACATAGCACTATTGTCACCTTAAATATGGTAAATTTCACCTCCATGGACTAATAGAAAGTAATACTACATCATAAATATCTTTGGATAGGAATCACCCAAATCTGATCCCCGTTCTTTGGATAGGAATCACCCAAATCTAATCCCCATTCCTTCGTACTAATCATTGATAGATGTTAAGTGGTTAATTAAAATTCGAAGAATTTTGTTCTTTTCTTTTATCTTGGAAAAACTTAAATATGATCTTTTAGAGCATCCGGGCTTTTCTTTCGATCTATTCCACCCCTCGCCTAAAAAGAGAAAACATAGGAAAGGTAAGTTTAGGGCACTACTTGCTCCATCCATAGCCTTAGTTAAGCACCTTGTTTTTATCTTCTCAGATCTCATAGGTGGGACAAATGTACTAATCATTTCCGCATACTCAGTTTGTTATTACATTCAATATTCTTCACTTTTTGTTTAAGTGGTATAAAAAATTCGTCTTAACCATTTATTCAAACTCTTATTAAAACTTCCAAATCATCTTTTCATTACTTAATTATTCCTTTAAAATCATTCACAAAAGATTTAGGAAAGAATTATTAAGTTTAAATTCATATTCAAAAGGTTATAGAATTTGTAGCATAAAAGTGCTACGGAAAGTGCCATATAAGCTTATTTGATTTAAACAACTTTTCAATATTTGACAATTCATATTTTCCATTCCAAATCTCTTTTACACTATTTTAATAGATTTTTCAAATTCATTGCATATTTTTAAAACATTTAAAAATATCATTTATAAAGAAATCCCTTTTTGGATTTTGAACTGCAAAACCGCGATGTTTTTAGAAAATTATTATGGACATATTTCAAACTACTTGATGAAATCTTGATTTTCTTTCTTTGTTGGAAAATTATTATCATTGTGGATCAAAGAATTTTTATTTCGAAGAAATCTAACTTATAAATCATTCTCTACGTTAATTTGAAGTTACGGGTCGAAATTTACGAGCTGCCACTACGCGACGAGCTCGATTTTGACCAATTTTCTGAATTGTTTCGAAACTTGTCCAAAACACTTCAAATTTGTTTTAAACCATATTTAAACTATTTTCACTTGTTTAAAACAATATTTTTCCTCATTTCAACACCCAATTTCCATTTCATTTCATACTATGATATTATATTACTATAATATCATTTTCAATCTTTTTAGATATTTTGAAATCATTATGAGGCTAAATTAATTCCATACACACAATTATATGGATTTAATTTCCATTGAATTAACTATGGTCAATTTCTGATCATTTCTCTTATCATTTGTCAAACAAGGTATCAACCAATTTTGCAACCAAGTTATCAAACATTCAATCATTCAACATATTTAAACTTTTCAATCATTATACTTGAAATAAATTATGGATTAATTAGTAAATATAAGTACCCACCTTTAACCATATTGTTCAATTCCTACCAACATTCATATCATCTAACACTTCACTATTTTTTTTAACTTTAACTAACTTTGAAAAATTCGGCGGAGCTTCCGTAGCACCTTGAATTTGCTCCTAGCTCCTTGGAATGAAATTGGCGGCACTTCCTTCTCTTTTTCTTGCTCTAGAGCTTTCCTACTTGCTTCCTTCTCCTCCATAGCTTCGGCCTTGCCCTATTCTACATCTTCCTCCATCATTTCTTCCATTTTTAGATGCAAAACCATGTTTTAATGGTATTCTAACGTCTTTGGTAAAGTTTGGATGTGTTTTGACTTTGTTTGATATGGTTTTGAAAAAGTTAGTAAGGAAAAGAGAAGAGAAGAAGCCATTAGAGAGTGGAAGAAAAGCTTGAAACAGGAAGAGGAAGAAGTGAAAAAAAGTGAGAAAGTTGATGCTTATTTATAGAAAAAATTTTGGATTAAAATAATATTTTGTAAAAAGACCAAAATATCCTTTACTTACCTTTTAAGCAGCCTTGTTTTTTTCAAACCTTAACATCACATTTCAAATTATTACTTTATACCATTTTCACTTAGTATTAAGTAAATAATATAATAATATGATTGGTTTGGTTTGATGTTTACCTTTTGCTTTGAAATGACACGTTTGTCATTTTGTGCTTACGTTTTGTTAATTATATTCTAGAATTTTCTAAGTATGTTTATAAAAATGTACTCTTGATTAATGAATTAATTAATACATATACTATTTGAATATATGTTTCTATATAAGAAAATAAAGGCGCGACAACGTTGCGACATCTTTTAATCGACAAAACATTGATTTTCGACAAAATGTTTTACGGTCACATTTTGACGTTTTAGTTAAACAATTTATTTATATAAACCAAATTTAAAAATGAATTTTTTACTTCTTTAAATAAATTAAAATATTTCTCTTTATATGTTAAAATCATATTTAAATAATATCAAAATCTCAAATTTTACAGTATACATAAAACTGACAAAATACGACAAAATTTGGTTAAATCTTTTATTATCTTTATTAAATGTTTTCAATAAGATTTATCTTTTTAAATAAATATTTATACCTATTTATTTAAGCATTTATTTATTTTTAACTAAACTTAACTTTTGTTGATTTATTCTAAAATCCAAATTTATACTTTTTAAATTATTAACTATAAGGAAAAATAATTCCTCTATTATTATCTATTATATATAACTTATTTATTTAAGTTTTAAAACTTTTTAAATTTAAAACAAACAAAATCTCTCATTTTTGAAGTAGGGAAATTACAGGTCGTTACATTCTTCCATACTTAAAAGAATTTCGTCCTCGAAATTACCCAAACAAAAGTTTGACTAAAATATTTATTTTTAAAATCAATTCCATATAATATACATAAATCATCTGCATGAAACCTCTTATTCGATCTCCTATTCGAATACACAAATTTATTTTCAAATCAGTATCGATCCCCCAATCCTCTAGTGCGGACTCTGATCAGGCTCTTTGTTCAGAAACCTTTACTTTCTTTGTATAGTGCTCAACTATGATAGAAAACTCAAGTACCCAAACATAAAAACTAATCAATGTTTGTCATCAAGAATCGAGTGATAAATCATTTTTCGGACTAGTGTAAACACCTCAAAGTTCCGTACTCGAATATTAGATCATCATTTGTGTGACAAAATAATCTACATATAACTTATGTATTTAACTCTCAAAACTTTCAAAAAAACTTTATCATAAGCTCAAACATTTTATAAAGATGATTCTTTATATAATCCCTTTAATTATTTATTTTCAAATATTTTTATTTAAAGGAAAATATTCTAAAGAAACCATTTTTCACTCAAAAGATAATTTATCTGTATAAAAACATTTTCCCACAATCTTTTAACTCAGTATATTTCCTTTAACACTATTGTTATTTATAAATCATTCGTAAAACTATTATTTAAGTTTATTACATCTTATAACTTATGCAAACCAATCATGTTTAAAGACTTAAGTCCAAATCCTTACTTAATGCTGGAATTCATTAATAAAACATTTTCTAGGTTATAATTACCTTTTTGAGGAGTCATTATTTTTCTTAATAGTTCATGACTTAAATATATATTTGTATGATATACCTTTACATCCTAAGAGTATATGCAAATCACAAATTTCAAATTAGTTTTGCTTAAATCCGTTTGTCTAACAAATTTAAAATTTGTTGTAATTTACTATTATCTCAAATTCATAAGTTATAAAATTTATTTTTTATTTAATACTATTATTAATTTTCAGGCTTTGAGAAACTAATTTTAAAACCACCCATTTTAAATCCTCAAAGTCTTAACTCTTAATTTTTTTTAAATCAGATTTATAAATTATCCTTATCTTCTTTCATTTACTCAAAGTATTTCAATCTTTTACCAAAAGTTTTCATAAATTTCTTAGCTCTGGGTTATGTTTGATTCTGAAATTTTTGACTGTCCAAAATTGTCGAAAATCGTGCTTTATCTTATCAATTAGCAATCTCAATTTTATCCTTAGTTTAAACACTTTTATAAAGATTACTAGTCAATGATTCACATTATTTCTTTAACTTAAGAAACTTATATAGATCGAGTAACTCCAAAACAATCCAAGGAATTGGGTACTACCAATAGTGTCATATATCCTCTTAACAAGAAGAGTAATACTTAAGAGAAGTGTTTATCATCCGAACACATCACTTGCCCATTTTTAGTTTATTTTTGAGCCAATCAAATTAGTTATCATAAAATACCTCTTTTTATTTGAAATAATACCATTTTCAAAATCCTTTAGAGATTACTTTATAAAACCTATTTTATAAATTCATTTTATCTTATATTAATTAACTTCATTTAAATTACCACAATTCTTTAAATTACTCAAATTTAAATTCTCATTCCTTTTATATTTATCTTTTTACACAATTATTTTCTTTTACATTTTTATCTTATGTGTTCATTCCTAAAACAAATCTTATTATCAAACACCTTATACTCAAATCGTGAAACTTAATTCATAAGGTATTTGTACTTAAACTTTTAAATCAAACAATTGATCACTTTTTGATATTAACTCAACGTTATCATTTCTTAATTTATCATTTTGGAACAAGTATTAAAGATCTTAATTACCTTATCAGATTTCTTACTTATCGATTATCTTTATGAAACATCTTATAGTCAAAATATGAAATTCTAATCACAAGATGTTCATATTTAAATTTCACTAATCCTGATTTGTAACTATACAACTTTTCAAAATATATACATTATATTCAAATTATAATCCTAGGTAAAATTATTTCATTTACCAATTTTTCAAAATCAGTTTGTCGATTCGCCTTGTTTAAATGTTTAGGAACCCTCGTCGATAACGATAATCAGGCACATCGATCAGAATCCATAAATCACTAAATAGATAAATCAACACAAAACAATTTATTAGTCACTAACAAATACACACTCATATATAATACACTCAATCTCATTCGAGGGTGTTACTGTCCCTTATCTCTAATGAGTTACTCATCCTAGGGTATTACTAAACCTATCTTTGATGAGACTTTACCCCACCAAAGCCAAAGTTCTCGCTTAACCTTCAGCTCTGATACCAAATGCAATGACCCGTTTTTCCTTACCCTTTGAATTGAAAATAAACCACACATGTCCAACTCAAATAGCACGAAAAAACGGATCATTAAGGGTAGAAAGAAAATAAAGACATAACAGAATCTCACATGAATGGAATAGCATATATTATTTCAATAATAATCTTTACAGTGGAAAATTCTAAAATACAATATAAGAGTCTAACCTAGATTCAGCCTGGACAGTTATAACGTCTGCCCTTACAAATGCTGACAAACAACAAAACAAATGAAATAAATGCAGCGGATAATAGAATATGTCCATACGATGATGAAGATCTCCAGCTCTCCTTTGGAAACTCCAACCGTCTCAGCTAAACCTGAAACTACTCGGATCCGACCCAAGTATTAAAAATACTCGGATCAGGCTTGATAAACCCGCGTGAGATACTCGAAATTTTAATTGCATAGATCATGACGATGTTATCAAAACCTTTGAAAAGAATGGTATCTCATAAGACCACGTCCACACATAAATACGGACGGGTTTTTACCTTATGATAACCAAAACACTTTTATACCAAAATATACTTGATATTATTTTTAATGCCATTCTTTTGAAAACACTTTTCAAATGAACTTATTCAAATAAGGTATCAATATTTGGAATAAGTCAAAGGTAACATATCTGAACTAGGTCAACGGAATATACCGAACGGAATATAAAATACCTAAAGGGGTAGCTGAAATATTTGCAAGTCATTACAGCTATTTTGGGAATACAATCAAAACCGTAAATCTCGTATTGGGATTGGATTTCCAACATGACAGCAAACTAGTGGAAAGATCAATCTATATCCGCGCTTACGTCCAATACTCAGATGTCGTTATACAACAACATAAATGGCTAAAAGTGGATACAATCTGCGAATAACATTCAAGGACTCGGACTTCGCGCATCCCTGCCATGAGGCCCAGACGTATCTGGTACCTAGGGTTCAGAACATCTGATAACTCAAATCACTACTATTCGAAATGCAAGCATACATCTGACCACATAGAACCCAATTATAACCGGGGTATGAGGCTAGCGAAGCTACGCTCAATTTCTTCATAGCCACGCTTTTCATACAAAACCACGGTTTGATCATAACAAGTTCCACTTTGAATGCTACAACGCCATTGCTTTGATCACTTATTTCACTCCCACAAGCGTACAACCACTGAGCTCACATGTCTTAGAGAAGGGTGTTAAGCTAAGAGAAGTTTCTTTCTCCGCCACCAAGCAGATGTACATTTGTAAAAGTCAAATGTTGTGTCCCAGAAATGCAATGTCAGACATTAGTATATACAAGTTCGTTCTAAGACCGAATGAAACTGAAGGCAGTTTTCTCGGCCATTACTAGGCGAGAAGCCCTTGCAATCCGAAAAATCTCCACAACGAGGAGACCACTGCTATAAATAACTCTATAGTGGGAGCGACCCAAAGCGAGTCAACAAGCAGTCCTCATGCTTTGAAGATTCACGGTCTTCAACAATCATCATTTTCAACATGTCTTCGCTTTCAATCGTATACATTGGTTCGAAGTGGTTTTCGTATAGGAATCATCCAAATTTGACTCCGGTTCCTTCGAAGCCAATTATCGATAAAAAAGATGTTAAGTTCATGTGGATATCAATCATAGATCAATTACTTCATCTCTTATTCAAATCTTAGATATATTCTTTTCAATTTATTCCATTTTTTTCAAGAGTATATGGAATCATTAAGCCTCATTTATCATATCATTTGGTTTATTTAAAACTTTCTTAAATCCGGGAATAATTCCAAATCAACTTCTCTTTTACTTAGGAAAACCTTTCCAAATCATTCTTTTACTCTTAATCAATGATTTCTTATATTCAAATTATAACTTTTAACTTAGGAAATATATTCCCAAATCTTTCATTAAATCTTAATCAAAGATTTCTTTCTTAACTTCAAATCATATTCTTGCAAATCAAAGATTTTCATAACACAACACTACTACCACCGTAAATATGGTAAATTTCACCTTCAGGGACTAATGGCAAGTAATACTACATCATGAATATTTTTTCTTCAACGATCTTTGTCTTCAGTATGTTTTATTTCAAAAATTAGTTTGAAGGGGTTTTCGGACAGGAATCACCCAAATCCGATCCTGGTTCTTTGGATAGGAATCACCCAAATCCAATCTCGATTCCTTCATACTAATCATTGATAAAAGATGTTAAGTGGTTAATTAACATTCAAAGAATTTTTTTCTTTTCTTTTATCTTGGAAAAACTTAAATATGATCTTTTAGAGCATCCGGGCTTTCCTTTCGATATGTTCCACCCCTCGCCTAAAAAGAGAAAACATAGGCCAGGTAAGTTCAGGGTACTGGTTGTTCCATCCCTAACCTTAGTTAAACACCTTGTTTTTATCTTCTCAGATCTCACAGGTGGGACAAATGTACTAGTCATTTCCGCATATTCAGTTTGTAATTACATTCAATATTCCTCACTTTTTGTTTAGGTGGTATCAACAATTCGTCTTAACCATTTATTCATACTCATATTAAAACTTCCAAATCATCTTTACAACTTAATTTTTCCTTTAAAATCATTCACAAAAGATTTAGGAAAGAACTATTAAGTTTAAACTCATATTCGAAAGGTTATAGAATTCACAGCATAAAAGTGCCACGGAAAGTGCTATATAAGCTTATTTGATTTAAACAACTTTTTAATATTTGAAAATTCATATTTTCCATTCCAAATCTCGTTTAAACTATTTTAATAGATTTACAAAAGTTATTTCATATTTTTAAAAAATTTAAAAATATCATTTATGAAGAAATCCCTTTTTTGGATTCCGAATTGCAAAGCCGCGATGTTTTTAGAAAATTGTTTTGGACATTTCAAAATCTACTTGATGAAATCTTGATTTTCTTTCTTCGCTGGGAAACTATTATCATTGTGGACCAAAGAATTTTTAATTCGAAGAAATCCGACTTATAAATCATTCTCTATGTTAATCTGAAGTTATGTTCGAAATTTACGAACTACCGCTACGCGACGAGCTCGATTTGGACCAATTTTCTGAATTGTTTCGGAACTTGTCCAAAACACTTCAAATTTGTTTTAAACCATATTTAAACTATTTTCACTTATTAAAACAATATTTTTATCATTTCAGTGCTCATTTTACATTTCATTTCATATTAAATATTATATTACAATAATATCATTTTCAATCTTTTTAGATATTTTGAAATCATTAAGAGGCTAAATAATTTCCATACACACACTTATACGGATTTAATTTCCATTGAATTAACTATGGTTAATTTCTAATCATTTCTCTTACCATTTATCAAACAAGTTATCAACCACATAAACAATCATATAATCAACCAATTTTGCAACCAAGTTATCAAACATTTAATCATTTAACATATTTAAATTTTTTAATCATTATACTTGAAGTAAGTTATGGATTAATTAGTAAATATGAGTACTCACCTTTAACCAAATTGTTCACTTCCTACTAACATTCATATCATCCAACACTTCACTATTCTTTTTAACTTTAACTAACTTCGAAAAATTCGATGGAGCTTCCGCAACACCTTGAAATTGCTCCTAGCTCCTTGGAATGAAATTGGCGGCACTTCCTTCTCTTTTTCTTGCTCTAGAGCATTCCAACTTGCTTCCTTCTCCTCCGTAGGTTCGGCCTTGCCCTATTCTACATCTTCCTCCATCATTTCATCCGTTCTTAGATGCTAAACCATGTTTTAATGGTATTCTAAGGTCTTTGGCAATGGTTGGAGGTGTTTTGACTTTGTTTGATATGGTTTTGAAAAAGTTAGTAAGGAAAAGAAAAGAGAAGAAGCCATTAGAGAGTGGAAGCAAAGCTTGAAAAAGAAAGAAGAGAAAGTGGATGCTTATTTATAGAAAAAAATTTAGAATAAAATAATATTTTGTAAAAAGACCAAAATACCCTTTACTTACCTTTTAAGCAACCTTATTTTTTTAACACCTAACATCACATTTCAAATCATTACTATATCTCATTTGCACTTAAGTATTAAGTAAAGAATATAATAATTATGTTTGGTTTGATTTGATGTTTACCTTTTGCTTTGAAATGACATGTTTATCTTTTTGTGCTTACTTTTTATGCTTACTTTTTGTTAATTATATTTTAGAATTTTCTAAGTATGTTTTGTAAAAGTAAACTTGATTAATGAATTAATTAATACTTATACTATTTGAATTTATGTTCTATATAAGAAAATAAAGGTGCGACAACGTGGCGACAACTTTTAATCGACAAAATATTGATTTTCGACAAAATGGTCTACGGTCACATTTTGACGTTTTAGCTAAACTATTTATTTGTGTAAAACAAATTTAAAAATGAACTTTTTACTTATTTAAATAAATTAAAACATGTCTCTTTATATTTTAAAATCATATTTAAATAATATCAAAATCTCATATTTTACATTGTATGTAAAACTGACAAAATTTGGTTATTTTTGTAAAACGATTATTAACATGCTTTTAAATCTTTTATTGTACTTTTATTAAATGTTTTCAATAAGATTTATCTTTTTAAATAAATATTTAAACTTATTTATTTAAGCATTTATTTATTTTTAACAAAACTTAACTTTTGTTGATTTGTTCTTAAATCCAAATTTATACTTTTTAAACTATCAGCTATAAGAAAAAATAATTTCTCTATTATTATCTATTATATATAACTTATTTTTTTAAGTTTTAAACCTTTTTAAATTTCAAACAAACGAAATCTCTCATTTTCGAAGTAGCGAAATTATGGGTTGTTACAAACTAATTACATTTTATATATAAAATGGTAATTTTTAATGAATGTTGCTTGTTAGGAGATAATAATATTTAATTATCATCGATTATTGGTTGAATTAAAATAAAACGAATACTTTGTGAAGTCTACTTCACGAATCGTTTGATAATTAAATTGAATTGAAATCTAGTTACATTAAGAATTGTTTGTAATAACAAAAAAAAGATGTAAATTAATCGAAATTTTTTCATAATAAAGTAATGAAATTGTATAAGTATATTTATAATATAGCTTATAGATAGAAGGATTTAAAAGCTGAGAATTTTACAATTTAAATCCCATTGTTTTCAAAGCTTTCGAAATTAATAATAATATTATTTGAAAGATTTTTACTAGAAATATTTTGTGAAAATATCTTTGAAAGAAATAAACGTAAGGAACTTGCTTTAGTCACTGGAAAATAATTCTGGGGATGACTACAGCATCGTCAGTATTCATTTTCGAGTTTCTGAGTGAGAATTACTGCAAAGAGAAATTTATTTTCTATTAAAACAAGTTTTGATTGTGAAAAATATTCTGAGTATGATTTGATAAATATATGAAAATAGTTTTGAACTTATAAATTTAAAAAATTATAGAAAAAAATTATAAGGTGTAACTTATAAATCTGAACAGGAAAATAAAACCGAATTAAATAAAAACGGTTGAACATTTTGATCAAGCAAACAAAAGAAAATTTGAATTTGAGATTTGAAATAAAAGAATTAACCTTAGAAATGTTAGATAAACTGAGTTAGTGAAATGAAGAAAATAAAATGAAGTTTAACTCAAGGAAGCATAAATAAAATTGAATTGTATTTGAAATGAGTTAGATAAATTAATAAAATAAAATTTTAAGAAAATAAGTTTGTATAACTTATAGATTTGGGATGTATTAAGCGAAAAACAAATTTTAAATTTGTTAAATGTAAATGATAAGAAAGCAAAATTTAACTTAAATAAAGTTAAATAAACCGAATAATGGACTAGATGAAATAAAATTTAACTCAATAAAGATTAAATGAATTGAATTATACTTTAATTGAACTAGATGAATTAGTAAAGTCAATTTAATTCCACTTAAGCTATATCATAAATTGATAGAATGGATACGAACTTGAATTACCAAATGAAATGCAATATAGTTATGAAAGAAATTGAATGAGAATAAACGGGTGTAAGTAAAATTTATATGAGTGATTGAATTTGATTTAAATTGGATATAAATAAATTGAATGCAAATGGAATGAGTTTTAATAAATTGAATGGTAACTAATTGAATATGAAATAAATTAATGAAATATTATAAAATGGAAGTTAACTTGAGAAAGTTGAATGAAATTGATTATGATTAAAATAAAAATTTATTAATATGAATTTGAGTTATAAAATAAAAATTTACTTAAGTAAAGTTAATAATAAACCAATGAAATGAATAATTTTATAAAATAAAAATTACTTAAGTGAAATTATTAATATGAATTTGAATTTGTGAAATGAACTAATGAAGTGAACCAATGAATTAATATGAACTTAAGTTGTAAAGTAATAAATAAACATGAGTTGCATTTTATAAAATATTTATAATAAACTTAATTGGTTTTATGAAATAGTTTATAAACGAGATTAGCATTAAAGAGAATATACCAAGTGATAATAAAACAAAATTCACCCGAGTCAAGTTAATCAAGTGGATTAATGAAAATGAACTAATGTAGTGAATAAATGAATTGATACGAGATGTTAAACATAAAATGAAACAATTGAAATTTAACGAATTGAATTTAATAAATTAAATATAAATGAAATATATGTAAATAAATTGGAAGTAAACTAATTAAATGTTAATAAAAATTGAATGTTAATAAGAATGAAGTGTATAAATTTAATATTGGCATTGGAAATGTAAATTGTGATAGTTTGGATTAATTAGATGAATATTAATAATTGTTGAATGGTTTCTTTTGTTGTAAATCATTGTTATAACTGTTTTAGCTGCATATGATTGTTTGGTTGTGTATTTATGCTTATACTTATGATTTAGATTCAAAATCATGTCATATAGTCTATTAAACTTATACATGCTTCTATATCCTTTTATCTGCGTCTAATATCCTATATTGAGTTGGGATAGGTACATACGGAGATTGTAACAACACAGATTTTTCGATATTTAATTTGAAATATTTAAATGGTTTTAACTATTGGATTTCGGGTTTTAATTTAGTTAGTAAGATTTTAAAACTGAAATTTCAAGCGATTTCATAAAATAATTGAAATCGTCGATTTAATCGATGCGTTAAAGTAGCGATTTCGGGGCACAGTCTCGAAATTCGACGAAAGCAGTTCCAATGAATCCGTAATATTGTATTATTATCGGATTTTAAATTTTATAGCATTTGGATTTACCGTTTGATCATACTATTTGAAAATGCCTAGAATAATTATATTGAATTTAATTTAAATAGTCGATTTAAAATGCTGTCTTCCACATAAGATTGAGTTAAGTCCCGAAACTTATTCCATTGCATTCGGAATAGGTGTATAATATAATAAACGCCTTGCGGCACGCTTAAGTAGGGGTTCAAAATTTCGAGATATCAAAACGGGATATTTTGAATGGATAAGTAATAAATCAAATCGATGTCAAACTCTATCATCAGTCAACCGACCTAGCTACCTACGCACGCTACTCTCTTAAGTTAAATCGTGGCTTTCACATTCGTTCTTCAAAATTGGACCATTGCTAAAAAAAGAAAACGAGATCAAATTCGCTGAAATTGATTCGTACAAAAAAAAAAAGCAAATCAAATCGCGATCTCATTTGAAGGCTGAATGGCTCGACGGCGATCGTCGTACGGAGAGTGACGTGATGCAGATGATTTGGTTGATAGTTTTGGTGGTGCGATTTTAGGAGATTGCAAGCATTAGGTCGTGAAAGATAGGGATATGAGCAGCGCATGACTATTTTGATGAGGCATATCGAAGGCGACCTAAGGGGATGAATCGCGGAGTGATGATCGACATTGGGCTTTTGGGTCGCGCTCGTGGTTGAGCATAGAGAGAGATCGATCTTCCTTTGAATTGGTGACTACAACTTAAAATCTAATTCGGGAACCCGTGCTTAGCACTGAAAGCGTCGACTTCAACTTCATGAAATAAGCTAGCAGCTTTTATCAAATCCGAGGAGTCGTGAAAGATCTGAAGACGAAGGTTTATGAACTACCGATGTAGAAACTCAAGGCATTGAAATCAATAGCTTAGAAGCAACTATAACATGGAAGACTATTCGCATTCAGTTTATGGACATAGGAAAGCTAACAAGGAAAATAAAGAAAGTGGTGAACTCGAAAACACGAATCTCCCAATATTCACGTTGACTGAACTAGAGAATATTTTGAGTGCTGTCTCTAGTAGATGGTATACTAGAATTAATTTTAATCAATTTTAATTAAAGAGTAATTAGTTTATTAATTATAATTAAAATTTAAACCATTAATTTATACAATTCGTAATTTGCTTATACGAGGTTCAATCGAACAAAAATCGGTCGTGTAGAATTCGGAGCTAAGAAATTTATGCAAAAGAATTTAAAATTGGAACGACTAGCAATTCTAAAATCAAGGTGAGAAAGTCTCACTCATTTGGATTGCCTAATTTAATTTTAATTAGTTAAAATTAATTATTGGGTACTTGGTTGAAGTTATTAATTATTATCCGTTGAATGATATTATATATATAGTAATATATATATTAGTAGGAGTGATATTACCACACATTTTAGTAGGTGAGACCCTATGCACCCCGCATAATAGCCGATGACCCTATATACCGTGATATCCCCCACAAAGTGGGATTGGTATTTTTATGTTGTATTAACATGTGTGGATACAGCGAAACAAGTTGGAGGGATCCAACTGGATTACTCAAAATTTATATTGATTGTTTTCCATATATATAAAAATATATGATGTGTTGGAATAATTTATTATAGGTTATTGTTGTGATTAGAACTATTGGATGCTATAGTAGCACTGGCCTTGATTTTGGTATTTTAAACACCACAAATATTATTTTTGAAATTTTTGAGGAATTAAAAGGAGATTTTGAATATAAAAATACTATATAGAAATTTGGTTATTTTGAAAGGGATTAATATGGATAAAATAAAATTTTGATATGGTATTGGACTTAACTATTCGTAAAATGTTTTAACTAGAGTTAAGAAAATATTAATTATATAAAGGATTTTAACGATGGAATTTTTAAGTGATATTCTAGAAAATATGAAAAAGAGTTGAAAATCGATAATTTAAACAGATTAGTGAAATATATTGGAAATTATTAAGAAATGGATTTATAAAAATGAGATTTTATAAACGGAATTAGTTTTATAAACAAGTAAAACCTAATGGAGTTATAAAAGATATAAATGATGTTGATAAATAAGGGAAATGATAATTGATGATAAATTGGAATAAAAATTCATAGTGTGAATTTATACTGAGATATGGGAATAGTTTTGGGAAAAATAGTAGAATGTATTTTTGGAAAGTGAAATGGCTAGGGAGTTGGAATGGAATCGATGTGTTGTGAATCGAGAGGGATTTATAAATTGAAATTCGTTATTGGATTTTTGAAATATATTTTTATTCAGAAATTAAGTTGGTTTTAAAAGGGAAATTTTATTTATTTAACCATGAAATTTTAAACCAGTTAATATTGGGGTAGTTTAGAAAGTGGATTATTCAAATATAAGTTCTTATTTAAAATAAATTCTAACTTTTATAACAAGTTTTGTAAATCAATTAGTTTAAATTAAGGATGGATTAAAAAATGAGTTATTAATGTTTATTTAAAAATTGTTTGATGTTTCAAACAATTATGTTAATATGTTTCAAAAATAAATTATTATCCTTTAAAATACTTATATATATAGTCTTCAATGATTTAAATTATTTATTTATTTATAAACACTCTCGAGATGTGGAAAAGGATATGATTTTTAGAAGTGGTAAATGGATAGACGAGATTATAAGTGAGTATAATCGACTTTGGAAAATGTAAAAGGAATTACCATAAATTTTAGAAATGTAGGAGAGGATAAGAAAAACTCCTAAGTATTGATATTAGAAATGATTTTGGAAAAATGGATTATAATATTTTCCTAAGTGAGAAAATGATGGTTTTTGAAAATATTAGAGACGAAGGATTTATGTCGAGATATTTTCTAAGCAATGGACTATAAATTGAAGTTGGAAATATTTCAATAAGTGTTGAAGTGACGTACGGGTGGAAATATCCTGTTATGGAAGCAAGTATTCGAAATGTTTTCAAATATTGGTAAATTTGAAAAGGACTTGAATATATATATATATATATATATATATATATATATATATATATATCTTGTAATGATATTTTGAGATGGATGTTTTAAAGAATTTTAAATAATGGCCCAGTGACTATTCATGGATGTTATTTGATAGTTAAATAACCGACTATCAATATTGGCCAATTTCGTTAATCGTTTTGAAGAGACCGGGATCGGGTTTAATTATCCGAAAACAACTTCGATCCGGTTTGAATATTACAAATGGATAGCGTAAAGATAGTGAAGACGGTGATTCAGTTTGTCCAGACCCAGGACAACTTGAATGAAAGGATGCTATCAGGACATCATCATTGGAGGACGATGAGCATTCTAAGTGAAATTTTTCTTGAAAGGTAATCGTAGCCTCAAGCCTCATCAACCTGAATGACAGAAAATCAGGGGAGATGCAGCAAGACTAAGTGGGTCGCACTCAATTAGGATATGTTATCACCTCTCTAGATACCCTCGGATATATTATAAATTATGTATACGGTGATGCATGCAAAAGAGCTCTCGATAAGGGTGGGAACACATGAGGTGATAACATATTCGGTTCTATCCAGGTTAGGGATGGGGCCGGTCTTGTGCTATAGGCGATCCCCGTGAGTTCCTCGGTACATTTTTTAGAAGAGTACCATGATAGGTGGTACTCCAGTGCCTAGTCATTGTGTGGAATCCATTCTTCAATAAGTGTCATACGGTTTTGATTGTGCTCAACTAAAAATGTGAGATGCACGCATTTTAGCTATTTTCTATTTACTTTGTTTAGACACTATTATAATATCAAATGATCTTTGATAAAAATGTTTGGTTATCGTAAGCGAATAACCCGTCGTGTTTATGTGTGACGTGGCCTTACGAGATACCTTTGTTTTTCAAAGGATTTTGATAAAAGTTAATTATTCAAATTGAGTGTGTTTTCTCACGCTGGTTTTCCAGACTGACCCGGTTGTTATTTTATTATAATGCTCGGGTCAGACAGAGTATTACAAATTCAAGATTGGATGTTATGGAGCTCAGAAGACGAGTTTGATGATAAGACGTAGTTCCATACTTGGTTTATATTTCTACTATGTGAGAACAAGTTATTATAGCTGTCTAGATTGATGCATTGATTTTTGTCCTCTGATGATTGTAAGTTAAAGCAGTTATAGAATCTTTTGTATAAAAATCTGTTATTATATACTATATTTTGTTCTGCTGCAATTGTGAGATTTTGTTTTGTTGTTGTTCTATTTTCTTCTACCTCTTTCTTCTTCTTACCCCTAAATATTCGTATATCCATTCAATTTGAATTGAACTAATGTGAATTATGGTCGACTCAAAGGGTACGGAGATACGGGCCTTTACAAAGATGTTTGGACGTACACGCAGATTTTAATATGCTTTTACTTGCTTAATACGAGCGAACTCGCTCCTATTAATAATATAAGGTACATATCTCGGATTACATACCACACTTTTGAATTTTTTTCCTACAGGATGCCTCAACATTGAGATGAGATGTATATTTGATATATCTAGCATATATATTGTATTTTAAAATTTTTACGAATGAGCCGCGCAAAGGAGACGTTGCCGGAATTTTCCGTAAATCTGGATGTTAAATTTTTTTTGAAGTTTCAAAAGTCTTATAACTTGTATTTGTAAATAAGTTATGATTTTAGTAAAGCTGATATCCAAGTGACATAGTAGAAGCGTAGTAAAAGTTTTGAAATAAAATTATAAGTTGATTATTACGAGTAAATATATCAAATGTTAAATTCTCTACTTAACCCCTTTACGATGACGAAAAGTTTTGAGTGCAGGAGAATGTAACGACCCATATTTTTAGCTCCTTTAAATTATTAAATTTAATGTAATTATTGAATAAAAATGGTTTGTAATAAAAATTACCGAATTATTTATGTAATTTATTTAACGTGAACTTGAATAAAATTTTGAAATAAACAATTTCAAAGATTTAAGCAATAACAAGTATTGAAATGAAATTTTATGTATTGGAAGTGTTTATAATTAATAACTGAGATTGAATAATAAATGTTTATTATTTAGACGGAAATAAATTAATTATTGATAACTGATATTCATTTGAAATTTTATGATTTATTAACGTAATTTATTTGATAATTAAACTGTTTAAATTAATATTGGAAAATGTCTAAATAATTTAATCCTGAATGAAATATGAGTGAGAATGATGTCGAAAGTAGATTTAGATTTTATTTAAACAAGAATGAAATTGGTTAACTTTTAAAATTGAATTTAAAAGTGAATAAATTAAATTTGGAAATTACTTGTTTTAATTAACGTGTAAAAATAGCAATTTTGACCACTGTCTCGGATTTCGATGAACCTAGTTTCATCGAATCCATAATAGTGACTTATTAGAGATTTCAAATTTCTTAGCGATTGGACTTATCGTTTGGCCATGCGAGCTTGAAATACGTAAAATTAATTAAAGAAATTTAATTAAAATAAATTGATTTTTAAATGCTATCTTTCCAATATGATGGAATTAGCTCCCGATACCTATTCCATTGTGTTCGAAGTTGTGGTATAACATATAGAACGCCAGGCGGCATGCTTCTTTTGAAGTTCGAAAGTTTTGCGGGTCAATTGGGTCAGAAACTTATAAAATTCTCATTCTCCTAAACTATAATAGCAGCCGCGTTTTCTCAAAGCCAATTAATGGTCGATATCCTCCTTCCTTCTCCTTTTATTTTCTCCAAATCCGCTCATCGAACTCAAAAATTTCCAAAAGGAAAATCGTATATCTCAGTGAGATCTACATGTTGAATGGTTGGTTCGTCGCCAACTTGCATGAAATCGCCATAATCGAGGAAATATGGATGTGTGGGTTTTCTTGGTTTTCACAAAGCGGCCGGCGGCGGAATCGACGATGCTGTTGGCATTGGTAGAGGAGGTCGTGGCGCATCTTGCGGTGTGTTTCGATCGAAGTCCGGTCAAAGGGAGTAGCGTGAGCACGTGGATGATCCTTGCGTGGATGGGTTTTTGTTCGCGTACCTGGTGGGAGAGAAGCGGGAACGAGGAGATAGGATTTTTTTTTATTATTTTATGTTAATTTTTATATTAATTATCTTTATGTTTAAAAACTCGTAACTTTTTCATACGAGGTCTGATTTGAGCGAAACAAGTCGTGTTGCAATCGTATTGACGTCGTCTACAAGATAGAGTCGAATTTATTTGAAGTTGAAATATTTTCAGTTTCAAATAAAAGTTGAGTGTTTTTAACGCTCACGAAGTATTGAAATATTTTTATATTAGTTAATTTGAAATTTGAAGTAATTTAATTCTATTGACTGTTATTTGGCAATTTAACTGACATTTAAATTAACACCCGAATTGAACTGATATGAATTTAAATTGACATTTTAATTTGAAATTGAAATTAAATTGCCAGTTAGACACCCGATGTTGATAACCAGTAAATTATTGTGATATTTGACGGATTTGAATGTTGATTGTGATGGCTGCTATTGGTTGATAGTTTGGATTATTTGGATGTTTATATATATATATATATATATATATATATATATCCTTTTGTCACTCTGTAAATTACTTAACAGTATATAAAACTGTTATTGGAATTATTAAGAAATAGGTTGAAATGATATACATTTATGACAATTTGATTTTGATTGAAACGATATATATATCCATTCCTGAAATTAAATTGAAATAACTTTCACTGGCCATAGGTTAGAAAATCATATACAGACACCAGATTAGTTAAATTAAACGATTTTAGAATTTTAATTTGAAATTATTTAAATGGTTATGATTTAAGAAATAAAAATTGAAATATGAGAATTGAATTATTTTCGAACTCGAGCTTGAAATGTGAAATTGGAACCGTTAAAAGAAATTGCTTAAAGAATGCAATTTGGTACTTGAAGTTAGAATTGAAATATGATTTGAATTATGGAAATTGAATTGTTTTGAAAGATTTGAACTTTTACTTGAACTTCGAAGTTATTTTTGTAAAAGTGATATAAGTTGATATTTCAAAATTTGGATCGAGATTGAGTAATTTTTAAAAGATTTGAATATTAAATGGAACATCGAAGTTAAATTTGGTTTAAATGATTTAAATCGATATTTTGGAATCGAACTCGAAATTAATATAAATTGAAATGGTTTAAAATATAGAATTGAATTGAAATTAATTCAAATTGGAAATGAGTTTGAAATTAATTGGAATTGAAAGCGAAATTGAATTAATTTGAAATCGACATTAAAATTGATTTAAATCGAAATCGAAGTTAATTCGAAATAAAATCAAAATCGATTTGAATTGAATTGAGATTGAAAAATAATTTGAAACGGAATAATTGAGATTTAATCGGTTTGATTGGAAATTGGACTTGGTCCGGATTTGTTAAAATGGAAAGAGAAAGTTTGATTTGAAATTATTTTTAAAATAAATCATTTTAATATACACAGTTTAAATCTATCTTTTCAAATATTAAATTATTTTGATTTTTCAAGTTATTTTACTATATAAACCATTCTCAATAGTTAAACTATTTTATATCAAACTATTTTAACATTTTAAATTATATAAAAAATTTCAAACTATTTTCTAAAAATTCAAGCTAGTCAAGGTTGGAATGTTTCTATTTAAATCGTGGATTCGAATGCGAATTTGGTTAAAGTGAAGTAATAATCTAAATTGTAATTCAAATTGAATTTTGGAGTGAACTGACGTATCGAACTGAATTGACATATTTTGAGTAAATACGAAGATTTTGAAATGAATGATATTTTGAAATGAGTACGATGTTTTAGTATCAAGTATGACTCGTTTTCGAAATGTAAATGTACCAACCGGTGTGTAAAATGACATTTGTTTGTTAAAGAGACTGTGGCCTCTTATTGGCATACTCTCGGTCAACATTGGAACCACTTTAACAATCGTGTAAGCAGAGGAGACTCCAGAATGAAGTGGTTGGATTTGGCGTCGTTTTCTACATTTGAAGAAAGAGAAAGATGATGGATAGATCCTGGTACTTGTGCCAATTTGAAATGACTAAAACAGGATGGCCTGACAGAGCCAAGCGGGCTAGCTACCCATAGCGGACATCCGTTCTTCGACTTTCTTGGACTTGGTCCATATTATTTCATTGATGATGGTATCGATTGGTGTGCCTTGATTTTGGGATAACCTCCCTTTGACGCGATATGGGATGGACGTACGCGATAGCCTATCGTTGCTACCATGCTTTACCACCAGCCCTGCGACCCAAACTGGTAGTATCCTTCTTAGGCATTGTCTCACGTGCCTTTTCATACTTTTATCCCTATACGGAACCACTATGATTTTGGTCTAGTGTCATCATATCACGGCGCATCCCTGTCCCCCGACGTGCTACTGGAGCGTTATATGCAAACTGTATGTAAATGCCTAAAACGCATCAAAGGGGATTAATGCAAAGCCTTAACGCTAAGAAAAATATTTATTTTACTGATTAGACATTATATATATAGTATATTATACTATATATAGATAATTCGATAGATCATTAAGAGGTGGAAAATCCTGTAACATCTCTTGAGTTATTGCACGCATGTTATACACTGTATAAGAGATGTTTGAAACCCCATAAATGTCTCTGATGCTTTTACACTCATGTTATGTGATATTGATTTGACTCACACAAGGATATTTCGGTTCCGACTCGAGTGTTTTGTCTTTTCATTACGCTCGGGTCTGCCCTGCATATTTCAGCGCATTATAGATTATTTACTAGAGAACGAAGACAAAGATTTGGTATATTATATTAGTAGTATTATTTCACCACATTGTGTTCCGCTGCAGTATTTTATTTGTCCCTATTGTATATATTACTCTAATAAATGTTATATAAATTATAATCAAATGTATAGTATAAACAGCTTCATGAACTATTTATTTGATTATTATATTTTATCATTTCATTACGGGATCCTGTGTTTGTTCTTCTTCTTTTCATATATTTCTTAATTAACCCCATTGATTATCTGTGTTACGGATTGTTTAAGTTGGACATGTGAGGCTTATTTACGATTTAAATCTTCTGAAATATGGGTCGTCACAGTTGGTATCAGAGCTTTGGTTTAGTGATAACCTTAGCTTTGTGGGCTTTTACTCATTAGAAATAAGGTAGTAATACCCTAGAATGAGTTGTTTGAGCGCGCGCGCGTGTGTGTATGATCCCGTACTTGTTAGTGTTATAAAAGGTTTTTTGCTGTGTTTACTTATCCTTTAAGTTGTTCATGAACTCTGGTCGGTGCGTGGGATGTCATGTTATCGATAGGGGTTTCTAAACTCTTAAATGAGGCAAGTCGACATAATATTGTTTTAAATAGGGTAAATGAAATAATTTTACCTAAATTACATTTTATATATAAAATGGTAATTTTTAATGTATGTTGTCTGTTAGGAGATAATAATATTTAGTTATCATCGATTATTGGTTGAATAAAATTAAAACGAACACTTTGTGAACTCTACTTCACGAAGCGTTTGATAATTAAATTTAATTTAAATCTAATTAAATTAAAAATTGTTTTTAATAACAAAAAAGTTGTAATTTAATCGAAATATTTTAATAATAAAGTAATGAAATTGTATAAGTATATTTATAATATAGCTTATAAATAGAAGGATTAATAAGCTAAGAATTTTACAAGTTAAATCCCGTTGTTTTCAAAATTGTTTTCAAAGCTTTGAAAATTAATAATAATATTATTTGAAAGTCTTTTGATTAGAAATATTTTTTGAAAAATATCCTTGAAAGAAATAAAAGCATGGAACTTGCTTTATTCGTTGGGAAATAATTTCGGGGATGACCACAACATCGGTAGTATTCATTTTTGAGTTTTTGAGTGAGAATTGCTACCAAAAGAACTTTATTTTCAGTTAAAACAAATTTTTATTGTGAAAAATATTCTAAGTATGATTTGGTAAATATATGAAAATAGTTTTGAACTTATAAATTAAAAATAGTATAAAAAAATATAAGTTGTAGCTTATAAATCTGAACAGGAAAATAAAACCGAATTAAATAAAAAACGGTAGAACATTTTAATTAAGCAAATAATTTCTTTTTTTGAATTTGAGATATGAAATAAAAGAATTAACCTTAAAAATGTTAAATAAACTAAGTCAGTGAAATGAAGTAAATAAAATGAAGTTTCACTCAAGGAAGCTTAAATAAAATTGAATTGTATTTGAAATGAGATAGGTAAATTAATACTATGAAATTTTAAGTAAATAAGTTTGTATAACTTATAGATTTGGGAAATATCAAGCTAAAAACGAATTTTAAAATTTTTAAATGTGAATGATAAGAAAGAAATTTTTACTTAAATAAAGTCAAATAAACCGAATAATGGATTAGATTAAATAAAATTTAACTTAATAAAGATTAAATGAATTGAATTAGATTTGAGTTGAACTAGATGAACTAGCAAGGTGAATTTAATCCCACTTAAGCTATATAATAAATTGATAGAATGGACACGAACTTGAATTACAAAATGAAATGCAATTTAGTTGTGAAAGAAATTGAATGAGAATAAATAGGTGTAAATAAAATTTGTGTGAGTGATTAAATTTGATTTAAATTGGTATAAATAAATTGAATGCAAATGGAACGAGTTTTAATAAATTGAATGGTAATTAATTGAATATGAAATAAATCAATGAAATATTATAAAATGGAAGTCAACTTGAGAAAGTTGAATGAAATTGATTATGATTAAAATAAAATTTATTAATATGAATTTGAGTTATAAAATAAATTTTTACTTTAGTAGAGTTAATAATAAACTAATGAAGTGAATCATTTTGTAAAATAAAAATTACTTAAGTGAAATTATTAATATGAATTTGAATTTTTGAAATGAACCAATGAAGTGAATCAATAAATTAATATGAACTTATGTTGTGAAGTAATAAATAAACATGAGTTGCATTTTATAAAATATTTATAATAAACTTAATTGGTTTTATGAAATAGTTTATAAATGAGATTAGCATTAAAGAGAATATACCAAGTGATAATAAAATAAAACTTACTTGAGTTAAGTTAATCAAATGGACTAATGAAATGAACTAATGAAGTGAATAAATGAATTAATATGAGATGTTAAACATAAAATGAAAAATTTGAAATTTAACGATTGAATTGAATAAATTTGTAACAACCCGCATATTTATCGATTGTATATTTAAATATCTTATTTAAATATTTCATCGTTCGTCAGATTTTTGTCCGAAAACCTACTTTTAGCAAACAATCGAATTGGGACTCGAGACCACTTCCATTGAGTTCAAAATGCCGTTCGCAACCTTTTTGAGTATAAGCTTCGATATGTTTGGAGTAAGTTGATTTTTGCTACTTTTTCACTTAGGGCTTTGGTTTGGGCTGAACCCTTTAATCACTTACTAACTCAGTCCCAACCCCCTCTCCTCTTCATTACTTCATTCCTCATTTCCTAACACTTTAAGCTAAAGCAAAAATGGGGGAAAGAAGTGGAAATTAAAACTCCAAGCCCTAGTCTTCATTAGCAAATCCAACTTCTAGCTCCAAATTCAAGAGAACCCATTGGTAAGCATCCTCTTCATCTTCTCCAACTCTTTCTCCGTTCCATTTCAGAAATTCCTAAACCTAACATAGGAAATATTTTTACTTGTAAGCTTAGATTGAAGCTTCTTGAGTTGTTATTGAAGAGGAATTGATCTTAGCTTATTTTAAAAGCTTCTCCTTCATTGATTTGGGTTCAAAGGTGAGATTTTTATCTCACATCTTTGTCTATAATTATCTTTGATTGTTAGGTATGAATCCCTAACACTTATTCTTGTGCAAATGATTTTGGTTTGGATTGATTTGGTGTATATTCCAATTTTTGATGTTTTGAAATCCAAGTCTACGAAAATCCTTTTATGGATATTTGGACATTGATATTTGAGGCGTATCGAAGAGCCGTTAAGGCTGGGTTGTCGCTCGACGTAAATCCTTAGTCATCATTGCTCGTCTAATCGCTTCCGGTATTTATTTCGGCCATTTTTGGTCTAGGTTCAGGGAATGCCCTGAACCCCAGTTTCAGACGCCTGAAACATTAGATTCAGACGTCTGAATATTATACTGGGAATTTTTATTTCCCAGTATTCAGACGTCTGAATCATATTATCCAGACGTCTGAATTGGTTCGTTATGAACCAGAAAGGAAATAGGCTAAAAAGTGCCTATTTCAGACGTCTGAATTCAAGGATTCAGACGTCTGAATTCTGTTCTGGAAAATATTTTTATTTTTCAGATTCAGACGTTTGAATCCTTGATTTCAGACGTCTGAATCTGCAGTCGTTTGCCTATTTGTCTATTTGCTTGAGAATTCCAACTTTATCAATTCGTGTTGATTCCCTTTTTGTTGTTACCATTTATTATTGACTTTGATGACATTTTCTTCGTGATTTTTGGGAATATCCATTTTGATGGAATCGGTATCGATTTCTTTGGATTTTATTCACATCTTCGAACGTGAATTTTGATGATTGATTGTTTCTACAATTACTTCTATGATTTGTCACTTTAAAATACAAAGGTTTTCTATACTAGTAGTAAATATCAAAACACTTTCTTCAAATGATTTGAACACTATTTTATTACAAAGCTCGTTTTCTCAAACCGATTTCCAATCTATTAGTATATACAAACCTTTACCTCACTCGTATGAGAAATCTAATTAAACGGCTTAGTAAAACAAGTGGTATGAAACGCTTGCATTTACTTCGTCGGTTAATTCTTGGACTTATTCGATTGAAACTCTTGTGACAATTTTCTAGTGGAGATCTACAATTTGTTCGCAAATATTTAAGCTAAGCTAGTGGTTATGGGACATGATGCTAAACTCATATATTTACTAGCTTATTGTAATTGACACTTCTTGATGGTCGATGACGATCATTTTATGTTTTAGACTAACATTGTGCGATGTCTTTTTGATTTGGTTCATCGGATGTCACGCTGTACGAGGTCGTTGTTCCCTTTTATTGTGCTTTGGTTCATTGGGCGTTACGCTATACGACGTCGTTGTTCCTTTTATTGTGCTTTGGTTCATCAGGTGTCACACTGTATGACGTCGTTATTCCCTTTTATTGTGCTTTGGTTCATCGGGCGTCACGCTGTACGACGTCGTTGTTCCCTTTTATTGTGCTTTGGTTCATCGGGCGTCACGCTGTACGACGTCGTGGTTCCCTTTTATTGTGCTTTGGTTCATCGGGCGTCACGCTGTACGACGTCCTTGTTCCCTTTTATTGTGCTTTGGTTCATCGGGCGTCACGATGTACGACGTCGTTGTTCCCTTTTATTGTGCTTTGGTTCATCGGGCGTCACGCTGTACGACGTCGTTGTTCCCTTTTATTGTGCTTTGGTTCATCGGGCGTCACGCTGTACGACGTCGTTGTTCCCTTTTATTGTGCTTTGGTTCATCGGGCATCATACTGTACGACGTCGTTGTTCCTTTCTATTGTGTTTCTGGATCATCGAACGTCACGCTGTACGACGTCGATGCTCCGAATTATTTGGTTTCTGGCTTTCTTGTGTTGATTTCTAGAATTTATGTTTCACCACCTTTTTCGATTGGCATTGATATGTATGTCATTTATTGTGGCTTGGTGAAGCAAATAAAGAATATGATATTCTTTTTGATGCTATGAGATTCTTGAGATATTTGTATGATTTTCCTTTGTTGATTTTTCTATGTATACTTGTCGCAGTATGACATTATCATACGTTTTTGCTACATCTCTTCTTATGTCTCATTTTATCTGATAATTATAGCTAGACTGATCCATTTATTATTTTCTTCTTAAATAATACTCGGGTCAGACTGAGATTTTACAGGTGCTTCTGCTTGATGCCTTATCGGACCATCATCTGATCTTTTGGCTAACTACTCTAGTTTAGTAGTTTTTGGTTGTATACATTTGAGATTTAGACTCCTTGATGTATACGTATTCTTTTTCCTAGCACTTGTATCTGTTCTTTTGTGTTATTGTGGATCTTGTTTGACCACTACTCTGATGTACACTTTCATGTGTTATATTCATATCTATTTCCGCCTTTGTAATATGAATTATCTGTGACTGATTTGTGTTATGTTTATTTCTATATTTGTTTCCGAAGATTATTATAGCCACTGTGTAGTAGCTTTGAGTTGGTGTCGGTATGTCAGATTTCCTCTTGGGATGAAAAGTTATATTTTTATCTGGCATATCGGTACTCGCACAAAGCAATTAGACAGATGGTCGCTCCTCAACAGCCTTATTCTCCGTGCTAGTTGACGGCAATACCCCGTAGTGTCCTTGGCTAGCGTGGGTATAAAGGTGGGGCATCACAAAATTAAATGTAAATGAAATATATGTAAATAAATTGGAAGTAAACCAATTAAACATTAATAAAAATTGAATGTTAATAAGAACGAAGTGTATAAATTTAATATTGGCATTGGAAATGTAAATTTTGATAATTTGGATTAATTAGGTGAATATTAATAATTGTTGAATGGTTTCTTTTGATGTAAATCATTGTTATAACTGTTTTGGCTGCATATGATTGTTTGGTTGTGTATTTATGCTTATACTTATGATTTGGATTCAAAATCATGTCATATAGTCTATTAAACTTATACATGCTTCTATATTCTTTTATATGCATCTAATATTATAAATTAAGTTGAGATAGGTACATACGGAGATATTTGGATGTACATGTGGATTTTACTATGATTTTTCTTGCTTAATACGAGCGAACTCGCTCGTATTAATAATAATAAGGTTCATATCTCAGATTACATACCACACTTTCATTTTTTCCCTATAGGACCTCAACATTGAGATGAGATGTATATTTGACATATTTGATATATATATTATATTTTAAAACTTTTACGATACGCTGCCAAAATTTTCCGTAAATCTGGGTGTTAGAAAATTTTTGAAGTTTTAAAAATTTTATAACTTGTTTTTATAAATAATCCATGATTTCAGTAAACCGAATATCAGAGTGACGTAGTAGAAGCGTAGTAAAAGTTTTGAAATAAAAATTTTAAAGTTTTATAAGTTGATTATTTTGAGTAAATATATCAAATGTTAAATTCTCTACTTAACCCTTTTTCGAAGACGTAAAGTTTTGAAAGGGGGAGAATGTAACGACCCGTATTTTTAACTATTTTAATTTACTAAATTTAATTTAATTATTGAATAAAAATAGTTAGGTATAAAAATTTAATGAATTATTTATGTAATTTATTTAATATGAACTTGAATAAAAGTTTAAAATAAACGATTTCGAAGATTTTGGCAATAACAAGTATTGAAATGAAATTTTATGTATTGGAAGTGTTTATTACCAATAGCTGAGACTGGATAATAAATGTTGTATTATTTAGATGGAAATAAAATAATTGTTGATAATTGAATTCATTTGAAATTTTATGATCTATTAATGTAATTTATTTGATAATTAAATTGTTTAAATTAATATTAGAAGTTGTCTAAATAATTTAATCGTGAATTAAATATGAGGGAGAATGATGTCGAAGGTTGATTTAGATTTTATTTAAATAAAAATGATTTTGTTAACTTTTAAAATTGAATTTAAAAGTGAATAATTTAAATTTGGAAATTACTGTTGAATATGCTAGTATATGATTTTTGTTTGATGATAATAAACATATGTGTGTGTGTATATATATATATATTCATTTAAATGTATTTGCTAATGTACTATTTTATTTTTCACATAATTAAATAAATATTTGCTGAATAAAATAAATAACACAGAATTTAAATTCAAACAGATATTTTATTTAAACAAATATTTTATTACAATTTTAAATAGTACAAATTTGAGCTCTCACTATATATATCTAATTTTTTATTACAATGCAATTTCGATTATATCATAATTTTTAATTTACATTTGCACCTCACTACATATCACTCATTCACTCGTATTTTATCTTCGACTCTGCTCCATCATGAATCCCGCATCTGAGTTATCTGAACTGACGCGGTAAATTTGAAAAAGAAATAATTGTGCAGTGTAAAACAAAATGTGTATTTTTTGAAAATTTTATTTGCCTTAGTTATTTGGGTTGTTCGTCATCATTTAATTTTGAATTCATCAAACTCGAAAAACCTGTGACATGCACAGTGTATCACTGTACATGCCATAAGGCCATGCACACCGATATAAACTTGATAAAACTGCAGGGACAGTTGAGCACAAGGTCATACCCGAGCCAAAGCTAGGTTCAACTCAAGTGCAACACAAATAAAGTCACGATATGAGCACAAGGTCAAATCCGAGCCAGAGCTAGGTTCAACTTAGGTGCACTATAAAAACATCACAAAATTGTCGAGCACAAGAATTCAAAAACCAACATAAAACAAGCCACGACCACAAATTCAATTGTGTACACATGAATACAATTCAATGCAAAACAACCACCAGTAAAACAGAGGCTCGAAGCATGCATATGGTCAGGCAATGCTACAGAGGTGACACCAATATACAGAGATATCAAGTGAAGCCTCAACAGTCATGGACCAAAATATGCATACAGACTCAACTAAGACAAAACAACTTCAACTAGATACCAGTGCATGCAAGCTTCAGACTGCTAAGACAACAATAGTCCAGATGAATGGACAAGATAACCAGCATTCAAGTACAAATGGTTCAGATATAAGGAAATGGATATGGAACTCGAAGTCTGAAAACAAGTCGAAGTTTCAGCCACAAAATGTATGTATACAACATGAAGACATCAAGAACCAAACATATGCAGCAAGTTGACAATGCAACCATGTAAACAAACCAAAGTGACTATGATCAAGCCCATGAAATAGCATACACAATTACATATGCAACCGAATATAAGTCGACATTCTCAGTCCACACGATGCAACAAACATACATACATACACACACACACAAACACATACACACACACATGTATACATATATACATGCAGTGCACAACATTTCAGTGCAGACAGCAAAATCAAATTTCGAACAGATCAGAATCGATGCTAGATGATAACACGTAGTCACAGACAGGAGCAGTAAATAAAATGGCAATGCATATGGAAATGTACACTTGAACCCTAAATGGTCAAAGAAACCATAATGCAACATGTAGACTAAACTTATATGCATGCATACAACTCAATAGTTCAACAAGATATATATGTAATGTCAACATGCATACAACAGGGTGCATAAGCTGGCTCAATGAACCAACTCTAAGTAATAACCAGACCAGTTCAATTTGCTATGCACAAGAACCGAGTCCAACCATAGAACAATTTCGAAGACATGAATATAACTACACAAGTAGAGGCAATGACCAAAGGAAAAAACGATATGCAAGCAAGGCTACTACATGGTGCAACAGCTATCTATGGCATCAGTGACAATATGAGATGTAGTGAAGCAGTTCAATATCCAAGCAGACTACATGAATAACACATCAGGCATCACAACACATACATACGTAAACCCACATATATATATGCAGTGGAAACCAAGCTTCAATACAACATGAAATGATCAACTGACAGTATGTGATAGCAATTATGATTCAAAGTAAAGTATTCACACTCCAAGAAGCACTAATGCATATAAACCAGATACCACCAATGTAGCAATGAACTGTATATAAGTACATACTTCTAGTCTAACAAGGACAAAGGCAACACGGTAGTGAACAATGCAGTGCAGATCAACGCAGGTCATATGAATACATATATGTATGGAGACATTCAAACCAAATCAGTGATGTATGCAGACTCCAATATGCTCATAGAGTACATGATGCAATGCTAAATTTGCAGTTACAAAAATAAGGTACAGGTCAAACAAGTCAACAGAGAAAAGAGAGGAATCAAATTCATGGCAAATCAAAGCCATGGTGACAAAGGCAAAGAATCAAGCAAGTCCAAATTCATGAAGCCTTTGTAATCAAGCAACGAAAATATACGAATTGAAAAGTCAGAAAACATCACAAGCATCCAAATGAAAATCAATGACCAAGAATAGCAAGAGAAGAATTCAAGCAAAATAAATACGAATGCAAATATAGGGAATTTATCCCTATTTAACCAAACACCATCATCGGCATTTAAATTCATTCGAGTTTAAGAAAAATCACAAAGGAAAGTTTCAATTTAAATCCCAAATTAACAACTCGAATCGAGTTCGAATCAAGGCAAAACAATAGAGCATTTAAATGACATAATTTACATACCAGATTCATTGATTCCAACTCAATTCTGGGGGCAACCGCAAGCATAATCAAAGCAAAACAACTGAGCAAATCATAGCCATCGATTCATTTTAACGAAGGAACCAAAGGGAAATTCAATCCGGACATCAATTTCAAGCGACGGTCTCAGTTAACCACGAACCCTAATTTTGAAAGAAAGAGGAAGAACGAAGCAACCATTTTTCAGAGAGCATACGGGCTGAAGAAATAATATAAGAAAAATGGGAAGATCAGATTGACAAACATAAAAAGAAAAAGGGATTCCATTTATTCTATTTTGGCTGGCATATTTAATTTCTTTTGGGCTTTAAATTTTAAAATTAGGGTCTTATTGTTTTAATTGTTTTTTTTGTAATTTACTTTTAAACATTTGTAAATTCTAGCCGTGTGACTAGAGGACGAACTATAGTGGTATAGTTCGAGAACTCGCAACTCAGTGGCTGAGTTGTGCAAGGTTTTGAGCGTAGAGTTAGGTTAGTTGATAGGGTGTGTCGTGAGTTTACATGTGTAAGTGTCTGACTACTTAATTTCTAGTAGAAACCTTAGTAGCAGCACGTAGGCAGGGTTTTGCCGAAGCTGGGTAAATCTGTGTTGTTCTATTTCTGCTTATATTATTCTGCTATTATTTGTGCTGCTATTATTCTGCTATATCTATGTTGCAATTATTTTATATTTTCGCATTAAATTTTAATAATTATTAGTATCACCCTCTTCACCCCCTCTAGGGTGAAATCGATCCAATAAGTGACATCTGAGCCAGGAACAAAAAGTCAATTTTTGTTTTAAAGATTTGATTTTTCAAAAATCAATTTTGTTTTAAAATTTTGAATTTTATAAAATGGCTTCATTTAATAATGCTTTTACTGAGGGTCAGTCCATAGTTTGACCACCAATGTTCGATGGTGAATATGCTTACTGGAAAAGTAGAATGAAATTTTTCTAAAAACCATTGATGCTTGGAATATAGTTGAGGCATGATATAGGACACCAACTATAGTGGTAGATAATTAGAAATTGAAAAACCGATGAATCAATGGATAGATCTAGAAAGTAAACTACAGAACGCTAATGCTAAAGCTATGAATTCTATTATTTGTTCATTGGATCAAATTGAATTTAATCGTGTCTCACATTGTCTAACTGCGTAGGAAATCTGGCACATAGTTGAAGTGACTCACGAAGGAACATCTCAAGTCAAGGAATCTCGTCTTTCCATGCTTTGTAGCGAATACAAGAACTTCACAATGGCCAAGGATGAAAATGTCAAAGAGATGTATGGATGACTTTCCAATACTGTATACAAATCAAAAGCTCTCGGAAAATCATGCACAGACTTGTAGATAGTCCGAAAAATCCTTAACCTTCCATGAAATTTTAAAGCCAAAGTCACTGCTATTCAAGAATCCAAAGATTTGAAGCAGATTAAACTCGAAGAACTTATTGGAAATCTCTCCACTTATGAGCTAGAAATGAAATTCAAGGAAGAACATGAAGGAGGTGATACTCGAAAGAAATCAATATCCCTCAATGGAACAACTGAAAATGATGATGATGGTGATGGAGCAGCTGAATTGGCACTGATAATAAAGAAATTCAAAAGGAGGAATCGCAGATACAGAAATCCAGCTCTAAATCAACAACTGAAAAGCAGAATAGGTACAGTTCTAGACAACCCAAAAGTGTGGGAGATCATTTGTCACAAGTGCAATAAACCTGGTCACATCAAGCCCACTTGTCCTCAGAATCGACTCGGCCAAGGAAAGAAACAAAAAAGGAGAAGTTTTGCTGCTACTTGGGATGAAACTGATGAAGATGATAAAAGCACTGGCAGTGAGAGTGAAGAAGCAGATCTGTGCCTTCGAGGTGATATAACTGACAGTGATAATGACGAGCCAAGTGAGTTATCAAAACTTACCCATTCAGAATTACTTATATATTTTCATGAAGTAAATGACTGTTTCGAAAGACTTAGGGAGAAATATGCAAAAATTGAACCACAAAGAGATACGTTGATAGATTTAAAAAAACACTTGATCAATTGGTAAAAAACTATCAAACCAAAAGCCCTGGTGTAACAAGTGTCCATCACTTGAAGAATAGATTAAAACATTAGAACTTAAAATTAAATCAATTAAAAATGAAATTCCAATTTTGAAAGAAAGTGAAAATACGAGGAGAGAAAATTCTATTCAAAAGTGCACACAATTATTGAATGAAAATGAATCTCTCAAAACACAAATCCGACAATTGTCTACAACTTTAGAAAAAATTTCCAAAGGAGAAAAATTGTTGAATATGTTATTTGGGAAACAAACTGTTAGTCCTGTTAGACAAGGATTTGGGTATAATCAATTTAAATGTATTAGAGGTGAAATTAATCAAGTCAATTTCAAGTGTCACAATTTGTAAAAAAACTGGAAAAAATCAAAACAATTGTTGGTACAGACCCAAAAACATAAAACCATACCAATTTGGGATCCAAAAGGCACGAATATAAAATCCCTTAAAGTTAAACAAATCTGGGTGCCAAAAGGAACAAATATAAATTGTTCTGGGGCTACATAAATAGATTTTCAAAATCATTTTCCACTAACAACCATGGACCTATAAAAACATATATGTCTAAAAAAAATTCTCGTGTAGGTGTGGTGGCAGGTTAAGGAACAATAATAATGTCATCATGATTCTGGCTGTTCCAGGCACACAAAAAGGGTGACAAATCAAAGTTCCTTAACCTAGAACAAAGGTAGCAGAATCACGGTGGGAAACAATGAAAAATTATCGTAAAGGTATAATAGGTAACGATATTTTTATTTTGATCGATTTATTAAATGTGAAAATCTGCACCATAATCTGAATTAAATCAGCCAGTTATGTGATAATAAATGTTGATAATGATTCTGACTTATGCAAAATTGTTGGCCAATTATCTTTTTATGCTGAAAACACTACATGTATCTCTAGATTTTTTGAACTAATTAATATAGATTCGTTTGGACTAACGATATTGCTAGTTTAGATGATAAGAGACATTGTCTTGTATTGATTTTTGATCTCTCTAGATACACGTGGATGTATTTGGTTATTTTATTGCTGACACTACGTTTACTATTTGTGTATACGCGGCTTCAATTCAAATCCAAAAGAATTTCACTTAAATGCAATAAAAAGATTTTAAGGTATTTGTTGCAACTTCACGGTTTGGTCTATAACATCCAACTAATGATAATCTTGAGTCAAAGGAAAATTCGAATGCAGATTACTGTAACGCTTCGAGTTTTCGTTGCCGAAAAACCGAATAGTTATGGGGTTTTAAAAAGAATTTAGGAAAAGAAAAAGAGAGAAGATAGAGAAGAGATAGAAAAAGAAAAATAGAGAATTAGAAGATAGACAATTTTTAGAAAACAGAGAATTAGAAAAAAACAGAAGATAGAAGAATTTGAAAAATAGAACGGACAGAATAAAACAACAGAACAACAACAGAATCTCACAATTCGCAGCGGAACAACATATAATAATAAATGAATAATCTTTAAACAAAGAACTATATCAGTTATTACATTTCATTTCATTACATCATATCATCAGAGTGTACAACAACATACAACAATAAACAGTGCAGCGGAAAAAGAAATACTATATAAGTAATATGCCATGCCATCCAGCTTGCCTCCAGCAACTCCAGAATATCCAGAATATCCTGATAAACCTAACTCTTAACTGCCCGTGTGGAAATTGGTGGGCACCCAGAGTTTAGGAAGGAAAACAATAAACTCCAAGTCAGTCATGTGACTGGTGTGAGAACTCAAAATAGTTTATTTATCTTTAAAATCAAAAAAGAGGAATATTTTTAAATTCAATTCGCAATGCTTTTAAAAATGAGACTACCATAAGACCTCCCACCACACACACAATGCAAACGCAGACTTGGAGGAGATTTCTTCTTATGTTAGTCAAAGATGCTTGATACGCATTTAAAATAACGTTTGATATTATTACTAGTGCATAGTGTAGAACAAATCCTTTCGAAAGTAGAATATAAATCTTAGCCAGCATAGGTACCATTATATTATGCCTACTAATAGCTACCATATTAAATGGCAGGTTCTACAACTAAAACCGTACAAGTTTCGTATTGTTTCTTTGGATTTCCAACAAATGGTCAGGCCAAGGAACTTCCCATTGCCACTGAGAATGCCTCTGGAAAGACATCCCCGAGAACCAAACCGGAACTCTGCCAACACAAGGCCGGGTTACCCCTAACTGGGTAACTACTGACACAAGCACGCCATTCCCCGATCGTAAACGACCTTTTTCACGGGATCCCGATAACCAACAACCACAAAGTAATAAACTCGTAGTAACCACATAGGTTAAATATCTGGGCTCCATACCATGATACCACCTCTATCCAGAAGGAAATGCACATACCCTAAGGGGAGCTACAGCAACCCCTAATAACCTTGCCGCATCTTTCCTGTTTTGACCATTTCCGGGATGTGAGGCTCGATGAATTCACGTCCACAAAAACACACTTTGTACAAAAAGCCGTGCCTTGGGTCAACAAATGATCAACACAATGATCACTAAGATAGACGATCAAATAAATGATCCTATCACAAATAATCAACACAATGATCATTTCAGCATCACTCAGCATGTCACATTACCAAAATGGGATATATCGCTGATAACTTCAACTATATAACCTTTAAGCACATACGTCTCAAAGAAGGGTGTTAAGCAAAGAATAAATTCTCCGCCACCAACAGAAATATATTTGAAAGAAATCGGCTTTATATCTCAAATTGTAATGTCAGACATACAATCCATACAAGTCTGTTCCGGGATCGAACAAAATCGAAGGCACTTACAAAGAAGTCCTTGCAATCCGGATATTCACAATCCTGATCGGATTTCCCATCACTTAGGGAGTTTCTATACCGGCGCGACTCGGTGCAGAAACAATCGATAGGTCATCCTATCGCTCTCGCAAATACCGGTCTTCAACACCGATCTTCAAATGCGATTCACAACGACGTATCACATATTCGGAATGGGTTATACGACCCCATGGTCCTTTCCCGGTTAACCCGAATAGTGAGCGCTTATTCAAAAATAAGTGTGCATTCAAATTCAATCAAATCACATCAAATACCCATTCAAAGGGAAATATTGATAGTCGGCTATCGAACTATCAATGGATATGCATACATCACCAGATTCCAAATAATTTTCCAAATTATTTATTTTCCAAAATATCTTTACAAGATATAAAATTCCAATACTTCAAAAATAAATCAATATTTATTTTCAAACAAATTTCCACTTTCACATATAAATTCCATAATGAATTTATATTTCAAAATATTCATGCATATATGATTTCAACTATCCATTTCAATTTATCTTCAAAAAGATAAATTCAATATATTCACTTTATATTGGAAAACAGTTCCATACTTATTAAAAATAAGTAATTCACAAATCTTTTTATTTTCAACCTTTGAAAATATTCAATATACTTAAATCGAATTAAGTATATTATTCATTCTTTAAGGGAAATCATTCTCTTAAACATATTTATTTGGGCCAAAACGAATGTTACGTAAAACATCGTTACGACAACCCAAAATCACTAGTATAGGGATTCGAAATTAAAATAGATATATAAATCCCAATACTATACAAAAAAATTTCCTTTCGGAAATCATTTACTATAACAACAGTGTTATAGTCCATCATCTCCTTTCATTTCTCGAAACATCTATTTCAACAATAAATGTTGAAATCTGTGGTTTCGAATCTCAACATGTTTAAAAACATCGTTAGATTGTTTTAATTCTATTTAAACATCACATTCAAAACAATTCCTTTAACGTGTTATTCACTATTAAAAAATGCGAATATAACTCCATTTCTAAGTTATAACAATTAACTTGTCAAAATAAGTCATTTGCGAATTTATAAAACAACGTTTATAAATTCCTTTTCTATTTATTTATAAAAACTTCCTTTTTTTTTATAAATCCTTTTATTTACCTATTCAGTTTATAATTCAATTATAGACTAAAAGTTCAAATTATAAGTTAACTACTTATAAAACGATTATTTTACAAAATCGTTCCTTTAACTTCCCAATTTATTAATCTTAACTTATAAGATTGTTTATTTATCCAAAATTCATTCTTTCGATAACTTTATAAATTTTATAAACCTATTGCTTATAAAATCTCATTTATAACTTCACAGTTTATAATTTCATAAATTTCATTCATTTAGGAAATTCATTTTCACTACATTCAAACACTTATAAAAACTCGTTTTAAATGTCCATAATTCAATTTATAAATATCCATTCATAAATCTCTTAAGATAAATTAATTTATATTACTCTTTTAAAACGTCTTTAAATTCCTTTATAATTCCACCATCTTGATTTATAAAATAATCAAATTTTATAAATCCTATTTTTAACTTTTATAATATATTCAAAAATCCAATTTAACTATTTTATAAGGTCATTATTTCATATTTCTCAAAAATCAGCTTTTAACTATATTTCACAAAAACTATAATTTTTATAACTTTAAAAATTATAACGTTATTTATTTATAATGGATCAATTCCAAAAATATAGTATATTTTCAAAAATCACTTTAAAAACATTTTAAAATCCCAAAATCTGGGTCCAATGATGCTACACACCAAATAGTCAATCACGACTAACAACGATATCATATATCGATATGATAATCCATCAAATATCAAAATATCTGAAATAAAATAAATACTGTTGAGGAATCCAGTTGGATCCCTCCAACCTGTTTCCTGCATCCAAAAACGTTAGCACAATACCAATTTCGCTCCAGTACGAAATTATCGCGGTACATGTTCTTATTAAATATTATCCGCTTAATAACGGCGTAATAGGGTCTCATCCGCTAAACAAAAAATGCGGGAAATCAGCAACTGCAATATATACATATGCCAATATATATATATTGATATTATATATAATACCAATTTCACTGTTTATGAAATATTCGCGGTATATGTTTTTAATAAATAACATCCGCTTACTAACGGCGCATAATGTCTATTTTAACAATCAATATATACAATTCATCATTCAAACATGCATTCAAATATTTTAAATCTAACTATTTAAAATAAAATCGAAATCTATTCGATTGAGTGAGAAATTCTCACCTTGGTTTTAATTTCCGTTTTAGCTTTTATTTCGAATAAAATTAAACGCGCGTTTAATTTTACCCGAAATTCTCACTAACTCCAAACGACTCCAAACCAACTCCATCGCGTAGTGCTCGTCCATACGATTCCAACGCAACTGGGTTTGCATTTTTTCGACCTCGTATGAAAAAGATATCAATTTTACAAGTTACACGAGTTTTTATATAAAGATTTCAACTTAAATTAAACTTTATAAAACTACTACCCCTCATCACCCTTGGATCCTTCATCATCTCATCTACACCGTACCCCCCCTTCTTCCTAACACACGCAAGAAGCCCCAGGTTGTAGCATCATAGCCGAACCCATTTAGATAAATTAGGGTTTAATTTTTCACCCAAATTCAATCGCCTTTGCATCGATCAAGCTCCTTCATTCCATGCGCCTATCTCCCCCACACCCACGGCCAAAGCAACCTGTAGCTCGGCCCTAAGATGCGCCTCGAATGGCGTGCCAAAACTGTAGAGAACGGCCACACATCACTCCCCCTCCGTTGCACCAAAATCCATCATCACCGTATGGAATTAAAGCTCTCTCCATGCTCTTCAATCTTCGTGTCGAACACTTCGCGTGAATGTGAATGGATTTGGAGAGATTGATGAATGAAAGTTGCGAATTTCTGGCCCTCCATTCAAAAGTGGCGGCTGTAGTTATGGGCTAGGGTTTTGTTTTTTTTTTTTTTATTTGTGTGTGTGGTGTATTTATAGAAAACCAAGCGTAAACACTATTCATCCCGGGAATTCCGAACTCCGATTTAGACGCCGTAACCAGCGTACCTAGGGTTTATCCCGCATTCCGGACACAATGGAACAGGTTTCGGAAGCTAATTCGGAAGTATGTGTGAGTTATGGCTGTAAACGCTCAATTTAAATTAAACCGATTTAAACCGATTTCTAGGCGTTTTAATTTGTACCGGACAAACGGTAAATCCAAACGACTTGAAATTTGAAACCTTACAATAATATCACATTACAGATCCGATGAAACTGGTTTCGTCGAAATCCGAGACTTTTTGAAAAATGGCTATTTTGACTCGCCAAATTTAAATTAAAAATAATTCGATGCGTTTCGAGCTGCCACGCTCAAACGATAACTCCGATTGACACGAAAATTGAAATCCGGTAATAACTAACTATTACGGATCCAATGGAACTGGTTTCGTTCAATTCTGAGACTGTTCAAAAATTGACTATTTTACAGTCGATTATTAAATATTAAAATATTCAATTTTCACAAATTAACTTTTAATTCGATTTTAAAAGTTCTAAAATATTTCTATAACTCCAGTATGATTAAATAAAATTTTCCAAATTATTTTCAATCATTTTTAACTCAATTTTTAATTATTTCCATAATTTAACGTATTAAATTATCGATTAAATTATCCAATTAAATCCAATAATTCAAATAAAAATTTATTTGACTTATAAATTCACTTATAAATATTTAAAATTAATTAAATATTCATATTTTAATTTAATAAAATTCTGGGTCGTTACAATCTTTCCCCCTTAAAAGAATTTCGTCCTCGAAATTACAAGTAAGAAAGGTTTCAAAATCTATTAACTTTCCAAAATTCATAATTAAACTTCTTACAATACTTTACTAAGTTTTCCAAATCATACTTAGTTATCTTTTCAAAAACAACTACTATTGTTTAACTTTCAATTCCAAAATCAAAGTTAAAGTTTTCAAAATTTTCCAATTTTCTCAAATTTTTTCTAACGCCTTAAATTTTCGAAAAAATTCGCCATAGTCTCCTTTGCGCGGCTCGATCCGAAAAAAAAAAATGACAGTATATATATCACAAATATACATCTCATCAAGTAATGAGGCATCCCGAAGGGAAAAAGTGTAAAAGTACGATATTTAATCCGAGATATGTACCTTATATTTTATTAGCAAGCATATACGGCTAATATAGCGCTAAAGCGAACTCCAAATGCGAAGCAAACGCGATCCGCACCTACTAATCACTCAACAAACACATGAGAACATGCACATATGCAAATAATCTCAATATACAACATATAGCAACATAACAACTATATATATCCCATAACAAATGCAACAATAGCAATATATATTCAACCATCAACCAACTAACATCCAACAAATTCATAATCAATATATATTCATTTATATTCTCATTACTATTAATGAAATGGTTTTCAATTTAATCACATTTGATTCATTTACATTGGATTTACTAACATTCATTCTCAATTCAATTAGTTTTCATTTACTAATTAAATCTAATTCGCATTCAATTCTATTCAAATTTATTTACTTCTAATTTGAATCCAATTTCATTAGCTTTCAATTTTATTAACACTTAATGAATTTTATACAATCAATCAACAATCATATAACAACCAATGTATATCAATTACAACCAAATTCCTTTACTTATTCATTCTCATTCAATTTATTCAACTTCTAATAACATTAGATTTTAAATGAATTAACACTTTTATTCATTATTTCATATCAATTATTCACATTCAATTGATTAACATTCAATTCATTCATTCAATTCAATTTCTAAAGTTGAATTTCATTCACATACTCATATTCATAGATATATCCATAAAGTTTCACTTCTTATGTATATAAGTTTATTTCACAATTGTAATTCACTTTAATTATAACTCAATTCTTATAATTCTTTTGCTTATACAATTATTCTTTTATTTAGACTATTCAAACAACCTAACAATCAACTTACATACACTTTTAATTTTAAAAGATTATTCCTTTATATATAAAATATAATTAAGGCAAAATTATTCATTTACCCAATTTAAAAAAATACTGTGCCGAATTGTTCTATTCAAGTGTTTATAGATCCCTATCAATAACGTTAATTACTCGCATTAACCAGAATCTATATACCACTCAATAAACCAATCATCACAATATAAAACAATTTTTATATTACTAACAAATACGCACTCGTATCTATTATTACACTCAAATTCATTCTAGAGTACTACTGACTCTATCTCTAATGAGTAATACCCAACAGAACCATGGTTGTCGCTTAACCATCAGAGCTCTGATACCAAATGTAACGCTTCGAGTTTTCGTTGCCGAAAAACCGAATAGTTATGGGGTTTTAAAAAGAATTTAAGAAAAGAAAAAGAGAGAAGATAGAGAAGAGATAGAAAAAGAAAAATAGAGAATTAGAAGATAGACAATTTTTAGAAAACAGAGAATTAGAAAAAAACAGAAGATAGAAGAATTTGAAAAATAGAACGGACAGAATAAAACAACAGAACAACAATAGAATCTCACAATTCGCAGCGGAACAACATATAATAATAAATGAATAATCTTTAAACAAAGAACTATATCAGTTATTACATTTCATTTCATTACATCATATCATCAGAGTGTACAACAACATACAACAATAAACAGTGCAGCGGAAAAAGAAATACTATATAAGTAATATGCCATGTCATCCAGCTTGCCTCCAGCAACTCCAGAATATCCAGAATATCCTGATAAACCTAACTCTTAACTGCCCGTGTGGAAATTGGTGGGCACCCAGAGTTTAGGAAGGAAAACAATAAACTCCAAGTCAGTCATGTGACTGGTGTGAGAACTCAAAATAGTTTATTTATCTTTAAAATCAAAAAAGAGGAATATTTTTAAATTCAATTCGCAATGCTTTTAAAAATGAGACTACCATAAGACCTCCCACCACACACACAATGCAAACGCAGACTTGGAGGAGATTTCTTCTTATGTTAGTCAAAGATGCTTGATACGCATTTAAAATAACGTTTGATATTATTACTAGTGCATAGTGTAGAACAAATCCTTTCGAAAGTAGAATATAAATCTTAGCCAGCATAGGTACCATTATATTATGCCTACTAATAGCTACCATATTAAATGGCAGGTTCTACAACTAAAACCGTACAAGTTTCGTATTGTTTCTTTGGATTTCCAACAAATGGTCAGGCCAAGGAACTTCCCATTGCCACTGAGAATGCCTCTGGAAAGACATCCCCGAGAACCAAACCGGAACTCTGCCAACACAAGGCCGGGTTACCCCTAACTGGGTAACTACTGACACGAGCACGCCATTCCCCGATCGTAAACGACCTTTTTCACGGGATCCCGATAACCAACAACCACAAAGTAATAAACTCGTAGTAACCACATAGGTTAAATATCTGGGCTCCATACCATGATACCACCTCTATCCAGAAGGAAATGCACATACCCTAAGGGGAGCTACAGCAACCCCTAATAACCTTGCCGCATCTTTCCTGTTTTGACCATTTCCGGGATGTGAGGCTCGATGAATTCACGTCCACAAAAACACACTTTGTACAAAAAGCCGTGCCTTGGGTCAACAAATGATCAACACAATGATCACTAAGATAGACGATCAAATAAATGATCCTATCACAAATAATCAACACAATGATCATTTCAGCATCACTCAGCATGTCACATTACCAAAATGGGATATATCGCTGATAACTTCAACTATATAACCTTTAAGCACATACGTCTCAAAGAAGGGTGTTAAGCAAAGAATAAATTCTCCGCCACCAACAGAAATATATTTGAAAGAAATCGGCTTTATATCTCAAATTGTAATGTCAGACATACAATCCATACAAGTCTGTTCCGGGATCGAACAAAATCGAAGGCACTTACAAAGAAGTCCTTGCAATCCGGATATTCACAATCCTGATCGGATTTCCCATCACTTAGGGAGTTTCTATACCGGCGCGACTCGGTGCAGAAACAATCGATAGGTCATCCTATCGCTCTCGCAAATACCGGTCTTCAACACCGATCTTCAAATGCGATTCACAACGACGTATCACATATTCGGAATGGGTTATACGACCCCATGGTCCTTTCCCGGTTAACCCGAATAGTGAGCGCTTATTCAAAAATAAGTGTGCATTCAAATTCAATCAAATCACATCAAATACCCATTCAAAGGGAAATATTGATAGTCGGCTATCGAACTATCAATGGATATGCATACATCACCAGATTCCAAATAATTTTCCAAATTATTTATTTTCCAAAATATCTTTACAAGATATAAAATTCCAATACTTCAAAAATAAATCAATATTTATTTTCAAACAAATTTCCACTTTCACATATAAATTCCATAATGAATTTATATTTCAAAATATTCATGCATATATGATTTCAACTATCCATTTCAATTTATCTTCAAAAAGATAAATTCAATATATTCACTTTATATTGGAAAACAATTCCATACTTATTAAAAATAAGTAATTCACAAATCTTTTTATTTTCAACCTTTGAAAATATTCAATATACTTAAATCGAATTAAGTATATTATTCATTCTTTAAGGGAAATCATTCTCTTAAACATATTTATTTGGGCCAAAACGAATGTTACGTAAAACATCGTTACGACAACCCAAAATCACTAGTATAGGGATTCGAAATTAAAATAGATATATAAATCCCAATACTATACAAAAACATTTCCTTTCGGAAATCATTTACTATAACAACAGTGTTATAGTCCATCATCTCCTTTCATTTCTCGAAACATCTATTTCAACAATAAATGTTGAAATCTGTGGTTTCGAATCTCAACATGTTTAAAAACATCGTTAGATTGTTTTAATTCTATTTAAACATCACATTCAAAACAATTCCTTTAACGTGTTATTCACTATTAAAAAATGCGAATATAACTCCATTTCTAAGTTATAACAATTAACTTGTCAAAATAAGTCATTTGCGAATTTATAAAACAACGTTTATAAATTCCTTTTCTATTTATTTATAAAAACTTCCTTTTTTTTATAAATCCTTTTATTTACCTATTCAGTTTATAATTCAATTATAGATTAAAAGTTCAAATTATAAGTTAACTACTTATAAAACGATTATTTTACAAAATCGTTCCTTTAACTTCCCAATTTATTAATCTTAACTTATAAGATTGTTTATTTATCCAAAATTCATTCTTTCGATAACTTTATAAATTTTATAAACCTATTGCTTATAAAATCTCATTTATAACTTCACAGTTTATAATTTCATAAATTTCATTCATTTAGGAAATTCATTTTCACTACATTCAAACACTTATAAAAACTCGTTTTAAATGTCCATAATTCAATTTATAAATATCCATTCATAAATCTCTTAAGATAAATTAATTTATATTACTCTTTTAAAACGTCTTTAAATTCCTTTATAATTCCACCATCTTGATTTATAAAATAATCAAATTTTATAAATCCTATTTTTAACTTTTATAATATATTCAAAAATCCAATTTAACTATTTTATAAGGTCATTATTTCATATTTCTCAAAAATCAGCTTTTAACTATATTTCACAAAAACTATAATTTTTATAACTTTAAAAATTATAACGTTATTTATTTATAATGGATCAATTCCAAAAATATAGTATATTTTCAAAAATCACTTTAAAAACATTTTAAAATCCCAAAATCTGGGTCCAATGATGCTACACACCAAATAGTCAATCACGACTAACAACGATATCATATATCGATATGATAATCCATCAAATATCAAAATATCTGAAATAAAATAAATACTGTTGAGGAATCCAGTTGGATCCCTCCAACCTGTTTCCTGCATCCAAAAACGTTAGCACAATACCAATTTCGCTCCAGTACGAAATTATCGCGGTACATGTTCTTATTAAATATTATCCGCTTAATAACGGCGTAATAGGGTCTCATCCGCTAAACAAAAAATGCGGGAAATCAGCAACTGCAATATATACATATGCCAATATATATATATTGATATTATATATAATACCAATTTCACTGTTTATGAAATATTCGCGGTATATGTTTTTAATAAATAACATCCGCTTACTAACGGCGCATAATGTCTATTTTAACAATCAATATATACAATTCATCATTCAAACATGCATTCAAATATTTTAAATCTAACTATTTAAAATAAAATCGAAATCTATTCGATTGAGTGAGAAATTCTCACCTTGGTTTTAATTTCCGTTTTAGCTTTTATTTCGAATAAAATTAAACGCGCGTTTAATTTTACCCGAAATTCTCACTAACTCCAAACGACTCCAAACCAACTCCATCGCGTAGTGCTCGTCCATACGATTCCAACGCAACTGGGTTTGCATTTTTTCGACCTCGTATGAAAAAGATATCAATTTTACAAGTTACACGAGTTTTTATATAAAGATTTCAACTTAAATTAAACTTTATAAAACTACTACCCCTCATCACCCTTGGATCCTTCATCATCTCATCTACACCGTACCCCCCCTTCTTCCTAACACACGCAAGAAGCCCCAGGTTGTAGCATCATAGCCGAACCCATTTAGATAAATTAGGGTTTAATTTTTCACCCAAATTCAATCGCCTTTGCATCGATCAAGCTCCTTCATTCCATGCGCCTATCTCCCCCACACCCACGGCCAAAGCAACCTGTAGCTCGGCCCTAAGATGCGCCTCGAATGGCGTGCCAAAACTGTAGAGAACGGCCACACATCACTCCCCCTCCGTTGCACCAAAATCCATCATCACCGTATGGAATTAAAGCTCTCTCCATGCTCTTCAATCTTCGTGTTGAACACTTCGCGTGAATGTGAATGGATTTGGAGAGATTGATGAATGAAAGTTGCGAATTTCTGGCCCTCCATTCAAAAGTGGCGGCTGTAGTTATGGGCTAGGGTTTTTTTTTTTTTTTTTTTTTTTTTATTTGTGTGTGTGGTGTATTTATAGAAAACCAAGCGTAAACACTATTCATCCCGGGAATTCCGAACTCCGATTTAGACGCCGTAACCAGCGTACCTAGGGTTTATCCCGCATTCCGGACACAATGGAACAGGTTTCGGAAGCTAATTCGGAAGTATGTGTGAGTTATGGCTGTAAACGCTCAATTTAAATTAAACCGATTTAAACCGATTTCTAGGCGTTTTAATTTGTACCGGACAAACGGTAAATCCAAACGACTTGAAATTTGAAACCTTACAATAATATCACATTACGGATCCGATGAAACTGGTTTCGTCGAAATCCGAGACTTTTTGAAAAATGGCTATTTTGACTCGCCAAATTTAAATTAAAAATAATTCGATGCGTTTCGAGCTGCCACGCTCAAACGATAACTCCGATTGACACGAAAATTGAAATCCGGTAATAACTAACTATTACGGATCCAATGGAACTGGTTTCGTTCAATTCTGAGACTGTTCAAAAATTGACTATTTTACAGTCGATTATTAAATATTAAAATATTCAATTTTCACAAATTAACTTTTAATTCGATTTTAAAAGTTCTAAAATATTTCTATAACTCCAGTATGATTAAATAAAATTTTCCAAATTATTTTCAATCATTTTTAACTCAATTTTTAATTATTTCCATAATTTAACGTATTAAATTATCGATTAAATTATCCAATTAAATCCAATAATTCAAATAAAAATTTATTTGACTTATAAATTCACTTATAAATATTTAAAATTAATTAAATATTCATATTTTAATTTAATAAAATTCTGGGTCGTTACAATTACACTGGTAATCTAGTTGGTAGAAAAATTACTAGTGGAAAGTGTTTTATGAAGAGACATTCCCTAATTGCTTCACGTTTTCAAAAAAAAAATATCTGCATATTTTTCATTTCAATTGATTTTCAGTTAGCAGATATTTTACTTATAAAACCCCCTCAAGAAAATAGTTTCTGTTGACCTTGTTTCAGATTAGTCATTTCAGAAGATTTGATTTTATAATTATTTTGGATTTGATCTTAAATGACTACATTAACTAATCTGACTCCCTACTGATTACCGAAAAGATAAATAGTGATTGAAAAAGTGAGGAGTGTCTATATTGATCATATATTATAACTTGAGACAGTATATTTAGTAAATTTCTTTAAAAATTTAAACAAGATTTATAATAACTTTTGATTGGTAAAAATTCCATGACCATCTCTATTGCTATCATATTTCTTACAACCATCACTCATCAAAATCCAATAAAGTATGTCAATATGTGGTATTTTAAATGGAAAATCATTCGGTTTTCAATTTATTATATTTTTAGCAAAAAAACCAAAGTATTCACTCTCATTTAAAGGTCATTACGGTTATGCATGGGTGAATTACTTGAAATTTTTGATTATATGCTTTCATGCTTATTTAAAAGTCCTCACGGTTATGCATGTATGAAATACATATCAAAATTGATCGATTAAATGGACAAGTTGATTCTAATCCCATTTAAAAGTCCTCATGGTTATGCGTGGTTTGAAGATACTTGAATTCTGTGTTTTTTGGAATACTACTAATCTTATTTAAAAGTCCTAGCAGTTATGCATGGTTAGTAGATATTCAGATTCGTGATATAAATATACCACAAATAGACACAGCTACATGGTTTTGCATCATCCTTGTCATTCTAAAGTGGAATATGCACCTAATAGAGTATTTCTTATTTTTGTTTTATTTTTTATTGAAATTTAATATTTATACTCGAATGGGTATTAATGTCTATCACTTTAACTCTATTTTTTTAACACTATTACTCTTTTGCTGATAACAAAAGGGGGAGAGAAAAGTTAAGATTTTGGCAAATAAAGGTCAAATAATTTATTTTATATTTTCTATTTGCATCTAGGTTCATTTGCATATTTTTATTTATTTTCATGCATATATGAAGGGGGTGTTTTTTTGTAGAGAGGGAGCATTCAAATAGGGGAGCAAATTGAATGATCTAATACATTTAATAAATTCAAAATCTTAAATATATGCTTGTCATCATCAAAAGGGGGAGATTGTTGAATATGCTAGTATATGATTTTTGTTTGATGATAATAAACATATATATATATATATATATTCATTTAAATGTACTTGTTGATGTACTATTTTATTTTTCACATAATTAAACAAATATTTGCTGAATAAAATAAATAACATAGAATTTAAATTCAAATAGATATTTTATTCAAACAAATATTTTATTACAATGTTGAATAGTACAAATTTGAGCTCTCACTATATATATACAATTTTTGATAACAATACAATTTTGATTATTTCACAATTTTTAATTTACATTTGCACCTCACTACATATCACTCATTCACTCGTATTTTATCTTCGACTCTGCTCCAGCCTGAATCCAGCATTTGAGTTATCTGAAAAGTAAAAACTGATGCAGTAAAATTGAAAAAGAAATATTTGTGCAGTGTAAAAAAAATGTGTAATTTTTTTTTGAAAATTTTATTTGCTCAGTTATTTGGGTTATTCGTCATCATTTAATTTTGAATTCATCAAATGAGAACAACCTATGACATGCACAGTGTATCACTACACATGCCACAAGGCCATGCACACCGATATACACTTGATTAAACAGCAAGAACAGGTGAGAGCAAGGTCAAACCCAAGCCAAAGCTAGGTTCAACTCAAATGCAACATAAATAAAGTCACGATATGAGCACAAAGGTCAAATCCAAGACAGAGCTAGGTTTAACTCAGGTGCACTACAAAAACATCACAAAATTATCGAGCACAAGAAGTCAAAAACCAACATAAAACAAGCCTCGACCATAAATTCAATTTTGTACACATGAATACAATTCAATGCAAAACAACCACCAATAAAAAAAGGCTCGAAGCATGCATATGGTCAGGCAATGCTACAGAGGTGACATCAATATACAGAGATATCAAGTGAAGCCTCAACGGTCATGGACCAAAATATGCATATAAACTCAACTAAGACAAAACAACTTCAACTAGGTACAAGTGTATGCAAGCTTCAGACTGCCAAGACAATATTAGTCCAGATGAATGGACAAGATGACCAGCATTCAAGTACAAATGGTTCAGATATAAGGAAATTGATACAAAACTCGAAGTCTGAAAACAAGTCAAAGTTTCAGCTGCAAAATGTATGTAAACAACATGAAGACATCAAGAACCAAACATATGCAGCAAGTTGACAGTGCAACCATATGCACAAACCAAAGCGACTATGATCAAGCCCATGAAACAGCATACATGATTACATATGCAACCGAATATAAGTTGACATGCTCAATCCACCAGGTGCACCAAAAATACACACATAGACACACACACATGTATACATATATACATGCAGTGCACAACATTCCAATATAGACAGCACAATCAAAGTTCGAACAAATCAGAATCAATGCCAAATGATTCACGTAATCAAAGACCGGAGTAGTAAATAAAATGGCAATGCATATGGAAATGTACACTTAAACCCAGAATGGCCAGAGAAACCATAATGCAACATGTAGACCAAACTTATATGCATGCATACAACTCAACAATTCAACAATATATATATATATATATATATATATATATATATATATATATATATATATATATGCAATGTCAACATGTATACAGTAGGGTTCATATGCTGGCTCAATGAACCAACTCTAAGTAACAACCAGATCAGTTCAATATGCTATGCACATGAACTGAGGCCAACCATAGAATAGTTTTGAAGACATGAACATAACTACACTAGTGGAGGCAATGACCAGAGGTAACAACAATATGCAAGCAAGGCTACTACATGGTGCAGCAGATATCAATGGCATCAGTGACAATATGTGATGTAGTAAAGTAGTTAATTATCTATTACCCAAATACTTGGCTCAGCTACAAAATATTGGTTATAGAAGTTAGTTTGAATGGTCTGGCCTATGCACACGGTTCGTCATGTAGACATGGCTCGGCCGGAGTGAAGGGGCTGTATGTCGTTCGGCCAAAGAAGGATGTTGTTATGAATTTCATATGTATGGCTCGGCTTAAGGTGGAAGTTCATCGTTCGGTCAATTATATTTCGGTGTAGAATTGTTCCAACCTTAAAGGCACATTGTCATTCATCGCTCAGTCTGGATAGTGCATTGTATGCCGTTCGGTCTATATGTTTCAGCAAACGCCGCTCGGCATCTATCGTTCGGTCTAAGTGTTTCAGCTGTCGCCGCTCGGCATCTATCATTCGTTCTAAGTGTTTCAGCTACCGTCGCTCGACATCTATCGTTCGGCTAACATCATTCGACAACACCGTTCGGCGATGTCTTTCGGCTAGTACCGTTCAACAACCTTGTTTTGCAATATCGTTTGGCAGCATCGCTCGGCAAAGCGTCGCTCAGCTAGCTTCGTTCGGCACAAGCGCTCGGTATAGCTATTTCAGAGCAACATAGGGGTTTGACTTATCTGTGGTGATCAACATCGAAGTGAGGGGTTTAGTACTGTTCCATTCCAAGTTCCACCGTGAGTTGCTTAGAGTCTTTTGAGAGCTTACTTCGAGTCAGTTGACAATCAACCACCGACCAGACATGATGGGTAGGGATTTCTCGATTGGCATTTGTCGTTCGGCATGTCTGGCTCAGTGCATAGAAGTCACCTACTATGGGTTGAGATATCTTGTTTCTGGGCCCGTGAAGGAAGTCCAACCTATCTTCGTCAATAAATAGAGGGACATGGGCGCAGTGAAAATGGACCTTTTTTCACGAACTCCGGGGCGACTCTGCCATTTTCAAGACTCATTTCTTCTCTGTCAGAACTTGTATTCAAGTTGTTGGTGTATGGATTGTATCTGTATTCAATTATTTAAAAAAGAAATAAAGATTAAACTAAAAGTGGACGTAGGCAGTTACGCCGAACCACTGGTGTTCTAGTTTTTGCAGTTAATTTTGCATACATTCCTCTATTTTAATTTTCCTTCTTCATTAATCTCTCTACACAAATCTTTTTTTGGGTGTTAGTGACTAATTTTGGGCTAACATTTTAGTGCTTTCGTTGAGAACACATTCTAAGGTTATTAGGATCTACTTTGTAGCTATTGGATTGAAGAAATCCCCCGAAGGAAATCCAAGTCATTCGCAGGAAGTCCATTGATTCTACTCAGAGTTTCTACCAATAACTCTACAATGGAAAGACCTCATACCAGATCAGCCTCTCACAATATGGATGTCAATGAGACTGCTAGCGTCCAATAAGTAGGACCCAGCAATCAACAAATTAATCTGGGCGCAGGGACTATCGCCGCCTAAAACCAAATGGAAGTTGTCACTAGAACAGAGTTCAACGACCTGACGAGGGAACTCATGGAAAGCCGGAGACAGCTTAACCAACAAATTCAAGCTAACACCAACCTCATGACTCAGCTTACTCAACAAAAACATCAGAATGCTAGAGGAAGCCCCGCTTCTTACTCCTCATCCGAAAGCTCTGCTTCATCCGAAGAACCTCCCACGCGTAGATGCCATAGAACTGAAACAACACAAACAGGTGTTGCTGATCGATCAGCCAGGGGTAGTCCAGGTTCCCTACCTAGAGCCATGGCCCCTCACTTACACCAAGGAAATCACACCCAAAATGGAGCACGAGTGGAAACTGGATGGCCGGCTCACCAAGGTCCTAATGAAGCTGGTCCCCAGGATACACGTTTGGTAGATCGCCAACAGAGGAGACACCAACCAAAACAGTCTCGTAGGACAGATTCCAACTTGCCATCTTCCATACAAACCCCAGACATATGGGCTATGATTAGACAACTGATGAGAGAAAATCAAGGCTTGACTAATTATGATTGGGGGATATCCAGGAGTCATACTCCATTCACAGATACTATTCTACAGGCCGAGTTCCCCTGAAAGTTTAACAAGCCAACTATTACGGCCTACGAAGGGAAGACTGATCCCTGACAGCATGTGATAAGAAATGAGTGGATGATGGATTTAGCTAGAGAAAATGATGCAACTAAGTGTAGATGCTTCCCAATAACTTTATCTGGAATCTCTACCATGTGGTTCAACCGACTTCCTCCGCGGTCTATTTCCAACTTTGATGAGTTAGAAACGAAATTTGTGGAACAGTTCAAGATTCATGACACTCGTCCCAAGGACGTGATGTCCTTATCCAGTATGATTAATGCTCCAGGGGTGTCGTTAAAGGAGTACCTACAGAGATTTCACGTTGCAGCTACTGAAGTTAGCAACCCAAATGACCATGCCATTCTGATGGCTGTGATGCGAGGAGTAGATCCGAATTCGGAGTTTGGAGATTGGCTAGCAGGAAAGCCTCCGACTACACTGGAACGTTTTTATTCAGAGGCGCATCAATTCATAAGAAGAGAGGAAACCAGGTAGATGAGGCGAGACAATGCACCAGGGTCTGACAAGGAGACTATGAAGAGCAACATTGCTGTAGAACAATCTGGTGATAACTAGGGAAGGTCCAACTCAATGTCCAGAACAAGCCAGAGAATCTAAAGGATCCGAAAGAGGAAATCTCGGAAAGAAAAGGGAAGAAGGAAAGTGGAAACCAAGGATTCCAACTTACAACGAATACACTTCTTTGATTGCATCTCTGGAAAATATTTACCTATCGACTTGTAATACTTTTCAATATCAAAAGCCATGCCCAAAAGAGTCCATTGAGGAACAAAAGCGGAATGGGAAGTATTGCCACTTCCATGAGACTTACGGGCACAATACCGAGTAGTGTAGGCACCTCTACGATGCTATAGAAAAGCTGATTCGACAGAAAAATTTACAGGAGTTTGTCAAGAATCCGCAGGAAGGTAGACAAGGATCATCAGACCCCGATCACGGGCAAGCTCCATGCCATCCAGAGGAACCTGCTCGGACTGTAGGAAGACTAGTCATAAACACGATAGTCGTGGGCCTCACCTGGCAGACAAGAATTGGCAGGAGATGGAGCGTTATGCCAGTTCCTTAAAGCACAAAGATTTTAAATGTTGTTCAATTATGAAAGATGGGTCCCCGGCTAAATAGCAGCGAATGATGACAGACGATATAGTATTCGAGAGTAGAGATGCCGATCAGGTGGAGGATCCTACTATTGACCCGATGGTTATCTCCGCAATGATCGGGCCAGCATTTGTGAAAAGAATATTGATTGATTGTGGAAGTTCTATTAACATCATCTTTAAAAAAGCATACGACCAGATGAAGATGGAGACAAAGGATCTAAAACCATCCAACGCCCGTATTCATGGCATTAATGGTGCAGCTACTGATGCAGTGGGTTTTGTTGAATTGCCAGTTGAACTTGGACAAGGTGAACATAGAAGAGTGTGAATCCTACCTTTCAACGTTTTGGATGTCGATTCTCCGTACAATGTGTTACTGGGTCGACCGACCCTGGCAAAGTTTAGGGCAGCTTTAGCCCCGTTGTGTTTAACCTTGAAATTTCTGACCAATAAAGGAGTTGGTGTTGTACATGGCGATCTGGCGACTGGTCATGCATGTTACATGGCTGAGTTAAGAGACGCTCAGCGAAGAGAGAAAGGAAAGGTTGTGGACAACTTCATCCGCATCCGAGTCACTGAAGATTGACAAGTATTGCTCAAGCCTTGGCTCGGGAAACATAATCGGATTTATAGAGACATAGATCCGAGAGACGATGATGAGGAACCCAGGGAGGCAAAAGCAGCACCGGCTGAACTGACGATTGACATTCCAGTCAGCCGTGGTGACCCATCACGAGTACTTAAGATTGGATCACAACTCAACCCCTCGATGATCGAGGATCTCACAGATTTCCTCCAAGCGAATCTGCATGTTTTTGCTTGGACACATTCTGATATGTGCAGGATTTCTCCCGCCATTGCGATCCATATGTTGAACATAGACCCAAGGTATGTACCAGGAAAGCAAAAAAGGAGAGGCATGGACCCGACGAGGTCCGCTGCTCACCGAGAGGAGGTGGACAAACTCAAGGCCAATGGGTTCATCCACGACACCCTCTACCCTGAATGGGTGTCTAACCCAGTGTTAGTGAGGACAGCAAATGGGAAATGGAGAACCAGCATAGATTACTCAGATCTAAACAAAGAATGTCCTAAGGATAGTTGCCTTTATCCAAAATTGACCAACTGGTCGACTCAACAGCAGGACACGAGTTATTATCATTTATGGATGCGTACTCGGGATATAATCAAATCCCGAAGCACATTCCAGACCAAGAACACACTAGTCTTGTCATAGACATTGGGCTGTATTGTTAAGTAGTGATGCCTTTTGGATTGAAAAATGCAGGAGCAACTTATCAGCGTCTAGTGAATCAGATGTTTAAAGACCAAATTGGTAGGACAATGGAAGTCTATATGGATGACATGCTCTTGAAGTCACGGCAATCAAAAGACCACATTCAAGACTTTGCGGAAATGTTTAATATACTCAGATATTACAGAATGAAAATCAATCCTCTAAAGTGTTCCTTTTGCATTGCGTTAGGGAAGTTTTTAGGTTTCATTGTTAATGCATGGGGAATTGAAGCTAACCCAGAAAAGATTCAGGCTATTTGAGACATACAAGTGCCTAGAACTATAAAGTAAGTACAAAGCCTGAACGGAAAAGTGGCCTCGCTGAGTCGATTCATATCCAGAGCGACAGATAAGTGTATTCTCTTCTTCGATGTAATAAAGAATGGAAAGAGAAATTTTGAATGGACGCCCAACTGTGAGGATGCATTCCGAGCTCTGGTAAGGCATTTGGAAAGTCCCCCGGTGCTGTCGAAGCCTGTAGACCATGAAGTGTTGTATGTATACTTGGCCGTATCTCAACATGCCATCAGTACGGCTTTGGTTCGTGAGGAGAAACGAGTTCAGAAGCCGGTGTACTACGTCAACAAACGTTTAACGGGGTTAGAAAGAAATTATCCTAAAATTAAGAAGTTAGCCTACTGCTTGGTGATTGCATCACGCAAGCTTCATCCGTACTTTCAGGCACACTCGATAAGTGTTTATACCGATTAACTCTTGCGACAGGTACTCCAAGGACCAGAAACTTCTGGAAGGCTGTTAAAATGGAATATTGAGCTCAGTCAGTTTGATATCACTTACCTGCCACGAAGGGCCATACAAGGGAAAGAGCTGGAGGACTTCATCGCTGAATTTACTATATCAGACGAACAAAACAGTGATGATGTTATTCCCTCCATTCGATGGAAACTATACACCGATGGGGCATTCAACTACCATTGTTTTGGGGCTGGTGTAATTCTCGTGACTCCCGAAAACCAATCAATTTGTTATGCCTTGAAGCTCGATTTCCTACCTACAAATAACGAAGCCGAGTATGAAGCATTGATTACTGGCTTGAAACTTATCAGGGAACTTGGAGTGAAATCGGTTGAAATCTTTTGCGACTAACAATTGATGGTGTACCAGGTGCGGGGAGATTATCAAGCAAAGGGGCAAAGGCTTTCTCCGTACCTCGCCCGGGTTCAAGAACTATTGGCAGACCTTGAATATTACGATATTTCGCATGTCCGGTGTGAACAAAACAGGGAAGCCGATTCATTGGCGAAATTCGCAAGTATTGGTGATGCACAACAACTAGGATTGGTTCCCATCGAAATCTTACATGCTCCGGTATAAATGAAATGGAAGTAGATTTTGTATTAGAAACAGAAGTTGAGAAGGAGTCATGGATAACCCCTTTCAAGCAATACCTGTTACACGGGGTTTTGCCCGAAAGAAAGAACGAAAGACGGCAAGTCATTCGCAAAGCTTCGCGATATGTAATGAGGACGAAATAATGTATCGGAAGGGATTCTCAGTCCCCTTACTTTGGTGCATTGCCCACGGTGAGATAAAACGGGCCTTAAAGGAAGTTCATGAAGGAGAATGTAGTGACCATACTGGAGGTGAGACACTAGCAAAAAAGATCCTCCGCTACGGATACTACTGGCCAACTGTAAATCGAGATGCTGCGGACTACGTAAGAAGATGTGATAAATGTCAAAGGTATGCGAAAATCCCGAGAGCTCCGCCAACGGAACTCATACAAATGTTAGTCCCTAGCCATTTGCAATATGGGGAATTGATATAATCGGTTCCTTGCCTATCTCCAAAGGTGGTGCAAAATACACAAATGTTGCGGTCGATTACTTTACCAAATGGGCGGAAGCAGAGCCCTTAGCTACAATCACCACCAAAAAGGTCATTAATTTCGTTGTACGAAACATCATACGCCATTTTGGCCTCCCGTGAACTATCATTACGGACAATGGAACTCAGTTCGAAAGTAGGGAGTTCAAAAAACTTTGTCAAAAGTATGACATTGAGAAAAGGTTTGCAGCAGTTGCTCATCCAAAATCCTATGGACAAGTAGATGCCATGAACAAAACAATAAAATCCATATTGAAAAAATGTCTGGAAAAGGCTAGAGGCAAGTGGATGGATGAGCTTCCAACAGCACTTTGGGCTTACAGAACCACCCACAATTCCACGACTGGCCACACTCCATTCGCATTGGCATATGGCACAGAAGCCGTTATAGCCGTGGAACTTGAAGTTCCTTTACATCGAGTAACTCATTATGACCCTGAAACGAATCAGGATCTCTTGCTGTAATTACTGGACTTTATTGAAGAAAAATGTGAAGAAGCTAATTTAAGGGCGACTACATATAAGCACCGAGTCGCTCGATATTATAATGAAAAAGTCCGACGAAGAATCTTTGATGTGGGCGATCTCGTTTTGAAGCGAGTTTGCCCGATCCCATTGCATATGAATCCCATAAGGGAAGGTCCTTACGTCATTGAACGGAGGCTTGGAGAGGGGACTTTCAAGCTAGCAACCGTTGATGGCATGACACTCCCCCGAGCATGGAATAGCGAGCATCTTCGATGTTATTATACTTAGTTTATTTCTTTCGAATTTTAGTTGCAATTATTTCCGGTGTATTTTTATTTCGTTGATTCTTAGTTTTCGGTATGTAATAAGACAATTCAGTTCGTTTTTGGTAATAAAGGCTTAAAGCCATCTTTTCTATGAACTATTGATGTTCACATGTGTTGTAATTCTACAGAAAAATTATAGTTACATTATTCCGTCTGGCGTGTGAACGCGCAAAACGATTTAAAAATCTCCACGTCCCCAGAGTGCGGACTAGAGTACTCTGAGGCCCCACAGTGCGGACTAGAGTATAAACGACTTAAAAATCTCCTAGTCCCCAGAGTGCGGACTGGAGTACCCTGAGCCCCAGAATGCAGACTAGAGTATAAACGACTTAAAAACCTCCAAGTCCCCAGAGTGCAGACTAGAGTACTCTGAGTCCCCAGAGTGTAGACTGGAGTATTAAAGAATTAAAAATCTCCAAGTCCCCAGAGTGTGGACCGGAGTACTCTGAGTCCCCAGAGTGCGGACTAGAGTACAAATGACTTAAAAATCTCCAAGTCACCAGAGTGCGGAGTGGAGTACTTTGAGTCCTCAGAGTGCGGACTTGAATACTCTAAGCCCCAGAGTGCAGACTAGAGTATAAACGACTTAAAAATCTCCAAGTCCCCAAAGTGCAGACTGGAGTACTCTAAGTGCCCAGAGTGCGGACTAGAGTATAAACGACTTAAAAACCTCCTAGTCCCCAGAGTGCGGACTAGAGTATAATGACTTAAAAATCTCCAAGTCCCTAGAGTGCGGACTGGAGTACTCTGAGTCCCTAGAGTGCGCTCTAGAGTATAAACGACTGAAAAATATCCAAGTTTCCAGAGTGCAGACTGGAGTACTCTAAGTCCCCAAAGTGCGGACTAGAGTATAAACGACTCAAAAATCTCTAGGTCCCCAGAGTGCGGACTAGAGTACTCTGAGCCTCGGAGTGTGGGCTTGATTATAAATGACTTAAAAATCTCCAAGTCCTCAAAGTGCGGACTAGAGTACTCTGAGTCTCTAGAGTGCGGACTAGAGTATAAACAACTTAAAAACCTCCAAGTCCCCAGAGTGCAGACCGGAGTACTCTGAGTCCCCAAAGTACGGAATAGAGTATAAATGACTTAAATATCTCAAAGTCCCTAGAGTGTGGACTGGAGTACTCTGAGTCCTCAGAGTGCGGACTAGAGTATAAATGTCTTAAAAATCTCCTAGTCCCCAAAGTGCGGACTGGAGTACTCTGAGTCTCCAGAGTGCGGACTGGAGTACTCTAAGTCCCAAGAGTGCGGATTAGAGTACTCCGAGTCCTCGAAGTGCGGACTAGAGTATAAATGACTCAAAAATCTCTAAGTTCCCAGAGTGCAAACTGGTGTACTCTGAGTCCCCAGAGTGAGGACTAGAGTATAAACGTCTCAAAAATCTCTAAGTTCCCAGAATGCGAACTGGAGTACTCTGAGTCCCCAGAGTGTGGACTAGAGTATAAATGGCTCAAAAATCTCTAAGTCCTCAGAGTGCAGACTAGAGTATAAACGACTCGAAAATCCTTAGGTCCCCAGAGCGCAGACTAAAAATATTCTAAGTACCCGAAGCATTAAATAAAGGATCTAAGATTCCAAAAAAAATTCCGAGTCATATGGAAGTGAACTGGGTCTTATATAACTCACAAGATTTTGGATTCCGAATATAAGTTATACAGTAAGCTGAGCAACAAAAATCATTGTAAGCAAAAGAACAAAGTTTTATTCATTAATCCAAAATAGAGTTCCACTACAACTTCTCTTGAACTCGAAGCAAAAAAGTCTATATACAATGGCTATGAAAATAAATAGAAATAATTACATAATCCAGGCCGATTCTCGTTGAACAAGCATGATAGCTACTTCTTTGACTTCTTCTCCTTCCTTGGTTTCTCAAACGACTCCTCCCCCATGAGTTTTCTCTTGTATGCCTTACTTGCTAGGGAAGTAGTGTCCGAGGAATTAGGAGGAACTTCCAGTGGCTTGGTCCCCCCATGAAGATTAACCTTCTAAGGCCTGTTCAGAGGGTCATCAAGTTCAACCACTTGGGGCTCAGCCTTAATTTCAGTTTTCTTCTTCCCCTCCTTGATGATTTATTCCTCCATCTTAGCTTTGAAGTATGTTCAGAGGCGCCTGTAATTTCAACTTCGTCATGTCCTTCGACAGGCGACAGATTTTCAGATTTGTCTTCGTTAAGCGCCTCGATTACTTGACCGTCAAGATCAGGAGTCTCTCTCGTTTGAATTGCCTCTCCCATTTTCTCCTCCTTCTCCATGGAGACATTGCTCCTTTGAGTTGGCTCAGGGTCAGAATGGCCTACATGAAATCATAAGAGACAAGTGTTAGAATACATTTACCACTCGCCAAAAACGATGGCCCTTTGAACTCAAGGAATAAAAGTTATGTACCAGTATCTGGCTGACTCTCAACTCTCCAAGGAGTTTCACCATCTAGAATGGGAGATAGAACGTTAATATCAAGTCCAAGATAGTCTGGATCGTAGCCAATATGCTGCTCGAAGGGGTCAAGTGATGGGCGACCAGTCGGCTGAATAGGGGGAGGAACTGAAGACTCAGTTCCGGAAGGACCGACGGTGTCATTCTCTCCTTTTGACAAGGAGGAGTCTCTGCTATAGAGAGCCTTTGCTGCAGACAAGTCCGTAGGCTCATTCCTCCGGAGAAATTCCTTCACTAAAGCTTCTTCGTCAACCTCTTCAGTTCCCGACTCAACCTTTTTGATTTTTATTAAAATGTCCCATGCTTTTGCCAAATATTCGAGGTAACCCTCTCCAAGAAATGTTAGGTCGCGATGCATGAGAACTCAAGCATTATACTCGGCTATGAGCGGATCAAATATGCACTTAGCGTCCTCCCTACCAGTCTCAGTAGCCGCTTCAAGGCAAGAATCAATTTCCGTGAGTGCTATTATTTTGCCGTTCTCATGGGCTTTTTCCTTCAGCGTTTTAGCCTTGGAGAGTTCTTTATCAAGCTTGGTTTTCAGGAGGCGTGTAGCAACAATTTCGTCACAATATCATTGCGACTCCTCCCGAGCTACAGTCTTTTCTTTCTTTTCTTTGAAAAGTAGCTCTTCCAACTCTTTAACTCGTTGAGCAAGCGCGTCTCTCTCCTATTGAACGGAATCTTTCTCTAAAGCTAAGGCGCCGCAGCGTTGAACCGCTTCATCAATTTCCTCTTCGTGTGCGTCTTCCAAACGATTAACTGCCTCAGCCGTGTCTTTAGCATTTTTCTAAGCAACTTCAAGCTGAGACTTGTATGAGGTAAGCTTTTCATCCTCGGCTTTAATAATGTCTTTGTCATGGATGACTTCAAGTTTTAGACGATCGATTTGATGCTGGCATTCGATAGAAACTTCTGAAACGTTTTCTGCCAAATGAAAAGATGCATCGTGTTGGACGTAGATATCATCGTTGCAAGCAATGGCACTTTGTCTAACATGCCTTGGAATAGGATGAATCGCAAGAAGAAACTTCAGACCGTCGAAACATATTTTTGGGAACGTGGCCTTAAGCTCCGTTAGCTTTTCCGATGTCGACGGATCATGTGCAGGAGAAGAAGAAGTGTGTCTAAAGACTATAGATTTTTTGTGAGGTTCCCATTATTGCCTGGTAGTAGATGAACCGGAGTGTTGGTCGCGGTAAGTCTCAGACAAGGACCTCTTATGAGCAGATTTCTCCCTGCTTTGCTCTGGTTGAGAGGGAGGATCGTAGGGGTGTGAAGAGTGACTGTAAGTTTTCTTTTGAGTCGATGAATCTCAAGGGCGATAATAGTCTATATCGCTGTCGTCGTCTCTATCTCAACGTTTGTCGGATCCTGAATCCCGGCTGGAATGATGGAAAATAGAGGACCCATAATGGCGGTCGAATCAATGTGAGCGTCCCATATCACCTGCACAGAAATTAAGTGAGCACAAGTTAGCAAGAATAACATGATGGCTGAAGTCTAAGTGCAAGATAATGTGTAAGTGTTAGTTTGTGTCCTAGTATTTCCCCCCGATGGACCAGTTTCTTTAGCTTTACTTATCGAAGTTTTTTCTCCTTGATTATGGGCTCGAACGCCTTCATCGCCTCTCACGGGCAAATGGAGTTTTAGGGCTTCTGGATTGTTGAAGCCATAATTGAGCAAGTCATCGGGAATAGTGAGGTCAAATATGCCTTTCAGCGAACCCTCTAAGTGTTGTGGAGAGGCTCTTTCTCCATTGGAGCAATTATGACCTCTGAGGTTCCATCCACTATCTTTTTCCTTAGTTTGTAAGCCAGTTTCTTTTTTCCCTTTGAAGGCAGAAGCGGTTCATCAGTGCCATGTTCCTCAACCACCGGTTCCGAAGCAGGACTTACATTCTCGCCCAGTGCTTCTAACACCCCAGTTTTTCTAATCTCTCCCTCCTTGGAAGTGTCGGGGGCAACAAGTGTAGGAGGCACTGAAGGTCCGGCCTGTCTTTTACCCTTCTTTGACGTGGGTCCAGTTATAATGACACCGAGTGGAAGATTTGTTCGACGACCTTCCACCAACAACCCAAACTTTAAAAGCGACTCATTGGAAATGACAAGTTTGATTTCCCAGTCTTCTATAGGAGTAGCACGAATGGCCTCAACGGCCTCAGAGTCCTCGGTACCTTCGGGACGTGGGCTGATACTTGTAAAATAAAAAGATGTTTAGAAACAATCCGCTTCGTGCTTTAGACAATTATTGATCTGGGAATGAACTTACTTCCTTCCAGCCATCTTCTCGCGAAGCCTGAGAGGCAGCGTACATAGAACCATTCCTACTTGTATTGGGTGAATTTACTCCATGCCCCTATCAGAATCTGACACTGAGAATGTGGCTCAAGGAATATGAAAGATGGACTGTCAGACCATCGCTTGAAGCGATAGATGTAACGGATGTCACCAGGAGTGGGGAGCCTGGATAGGATACTCAAAAGAGAACACAAGTCCCATATATAACTGCATGACTATTGGGATGTAGCTGTGACGGGACGATCTCGATATATTGTAGCACTTTGCAGAGAAAAGAGTTGAATGGTGGCACGCTACCAACCCAGCACATGAATTTGTTGCAGGCGGTATATCCAGCTGGGGGCAAGTGAGGATGATCTTGTCCCCATGGAACTAGTACGTCGCCAAAAGGAATTCCATGGATTGAGCATTGTCGGCGAAGAGTGTTTTCATTAATTCTCGAAACTTGAGAATCATCCGGATTGTCTAGGATAATTGCTCCATCTATGGCATCAGGAGCCAAGTCAATAGTCGCGGTCGTTGGACTCAGGATATTACGTGCAGGAGTAGTCGATGGATTAGAAGTCCCCATTATTTCCTGCTGAAAACTCGGCTCAAGTTTATCTGAAACTATGGCCGAGCTCCACTTTCTATACATCCATAATGAGCATCAAATTTGAAAAACACCTGTTTGAACTATACTTGAAAGACAATTGATATTAGATATAACAACAAAGATTTTCCCTCCACGTGGTGTATGAGCTAGTGTGATGATTCATGTAAATATCATAAATAAATTAGGGTTTTGAAAAGTAAAGTGTAACATGACGAGCTTTAAGTTGTCCTCTTTACAATGTTTTAAGGTTTCGATTGTGAAGTTATTAGTCCTGATTAGTTCCATATGCTTTTGGACTTAGATTTGTGTCATGGATTTATTGGTACATGAATAAGTATGGAAATAAGCAGCAATGTTATGTTCTACGAGTTGAGGTAAGGTAAGTATGTCAATGCCGATCCCCGTACTTAGGACCGGTCTTCTATTCGAGTGAATGTATGTCGAACCTTAATACCCAGCTCGGTGCCGGACCTCAAAGCATATCCCGCTTCAATCTTTTCTTCTCTACTCACTGACCTACTTAGACACTGAATATCAACCTAAACCAACACCATTCAATCACTCGCTCTCCTCTCCAATAATCTCTCTCTTCACCGAACGGCCTGTTGGGGCTATACCGAGCCACACTTACTCGGTATACCGAACCCACCTCGTGATCCCTGACCGGGCGGTAATGCTATACTCAAGTGATTAAACCACACTTACTCCCTTAACACTGAACGACACTGGGCCACTGCCCCTGAATCTAGAAACCAACCAAACCTACCGACCCACAAACTTCCTATCTCTCTCCAACAACAAGACGACCCACTTGACCAAGATACCTATCTACTCCTCAGGACTCTGACCGACCCGCACTCACTCTCGAATTGCCAAACCCCTCTTCTCCTCGTCTTTCTTCACCAAGGAACAACTCCTAACCTCCTCCTAATTCTCGACTTCCAAGTTTAGTGACAACAACGGCTATTCATTCTATGCGACTTTAGCCACCAACGACAAACAAAGTCAGGCCAAGGCCCTAACCTAGAGTTCACTTTTTATTCCTAATCCATCTCTTTTTCTCCTCTAAATTTATTTTCTACCTATTCCTACAAAAAATGAAGAGGGGAGATGGAGGGTTTGTCCACACAGGCACCGAAATTTGATATAACGTCGGGTTTATAAATAAATTCATACATAGGAAAAGAGCTCGAGGAATGCGGTAGCTTTGGAATGTTGGGCTGGAGGTTCGTTCGTGACAGCGATTAGTTAGAATCGTGAGATGGGCAATTCAGGTTCAGTGGAAGGCAAAGCAGCGAGTAAGGCTCGAAGGGGAATGAACTGATGGCTTTGGAGAAGTAAAGTGCAAGCGAGAAAATGGGAGAAGGAGGGGAGATGAACAGGCTATATCCTGTAGACCCTGTCAATATGTTTTGAGAGGTAAGTTTTTAAGGCATGCGTTCTTTAGTTCAAGTGAACCGACCGTGTGGTTCGGTCTCTGTATGCCGAACGGTCCCTTGTCTATATATATAAAGAAGAAAGGAAAATAGACTCGAAAATCTACGATATGAGCTAGGGAGGACAGCCATTTTTTGACCTTCGTAGTATACATTCGACTTTTGACAGTAGGAATTGATTAACGATTCAAAGCGTGTCGTGTTGCTTCACATGACACACTTTGGGGGGAAAATGTTACCCGGATACTTGGCTCGGCTACAAAATACTGGTTATAATGGTTAGTTTATATGGTCCGGCTTATGCACATGGTTCGACCTATAGACATGGCTCGGCCGGAATGAAGGAGATGTATGTCATTCGGCTAAAGAAGGATGTTCTTATGAATTTCATATGTATGGCTCGCTTAAGGTGGAAGTTCATCGTTCAATGTAGAATTGTTCCAACCTTAAAGGCGCGTTGTCATTCGTCGCTCGGTTTGGATAGTGCACTGTATGTCATTCGGTCTATATGTTTCAGCAAACGCCGCTCGGCATCTATCGTTTGGTCTAAGTGTTTCAGCTATCGCCGCTCGGCATCTATCAGTCGGGCTAAGTGTTTCAACTATCACCGCTCGGCATCTATCATTCAACCAACATCATTCAGCAACACCATTCGGCAATGTTTTTCAGCCAGTACCGTTCGGCAACCTTGTTTGGCAACATCGTTTGGCAACGTCGCTCGGCTAGCTTCGTTTGGCACAAGCGCTCGGTATAGCTATTTCAGAGAAACATGGGGGTCGACTTATCCGTGGTAATCAACATCGTAGTGAGGGGTTCGGTACTATTCCATTCCAAGTTCCACCACGAGTTGCTCCAAGTCTTTTAAGAGATTACTTCGAATCAGTTGATAATCAACCACCGACTAGACATGATGGGTCGACATTTCTCGATCGGCATTTGTCGTTCGACATGTCTCATTCGGCATGCCTGGCTTGGTGCGTAGAAGTCACCTACTATGGGCCGAGATACCTTATTCCTAGGCCCATGAAGGAAGTCCAACATATCTTCGTCTATAAATAGAGGGACAGGGGCGTAGTGTAAAGGGACCTTTTTCGCGAAGACGGGGAGACTCTGCCATTTTCAAGACTCATTTCTTTTCTGTTAGAACTTGTATTCAAGTTGTTGCTGTACGGATTGTATCTGCGTTCAAGTGTTTGAAAAAGTAATAAAGATTAAACTAAAAGTGAATGTAGGAAGTTATGCCGAACTACTATAAATATGGTGTTCTAGTTTTTGCAGTTAATTTTGCATACATTTCTCTGTTTTAATTTTCTATCTTCATTAATCTTTCTACAGAAATCTTTATTTGGGTGTTAGTGACCAATTTTGGTGCTAATAATATCCAAGCAAACTACATGAATAACACATCAGGCATCACAACATTCACATATACATGCGTAAACACACACGCATATAATCAGTGGAAACCAAACTTCAGTACGACTGAAATGATCAAGTGACAGTACGTGACAGCAAGTACGATTCAAAGTAAAGCAACCACACTACAAGAAGCACTAATGCATATAGACCAGAGACCATCGATGTATCAATGAACTGTATACAAGTACAAACTTCAAGTCTAATAAGGACAGAGGCAACACGGTAGTGAACAGTGCAGTGCAGATCAACTCCGATCATATGAATACATATATGTGTGGAGACAATCAACTCAAAGCAAATCAGTGATGTATGCAGACTGCAATATGCTCATAGAGTATAGGATGCAATGCTAGATTTGCAGTTACAAAAATAAGGTACAAGTCGAACAAGTCAAGTGTAACAACTTATAAATTTTTAAACGGTTTTTAATAACGCATTTAATTGAATTTTTGAGAAATTTTAAATAATAATGTTTTGAAATAAAAATTTAATGTTTGGATTACGTATAATTAAATATACGTAGTGAATAAATAAGAAAACATATAAATTTAGATTACGTTACTTGTTAATTAATTTGGGCGTACGTTCGTTTTAATTATTGCATCTATTGTACGCACTCTTTGATTTCGTATCTTAGCTGTTAAAAATCAAATCAGCACGTGCATTTAAAAAAAAAAGGATTAAAACCCTGCCTCCAATTCACGTGTAAAACTTTCCACTTCCATTTGCGTCTCCGTATTTAATAGGAATAAAAATCTTTGATTTCCTGACCGTTTCAATATCTCTTCCCATCTTCATTTTTTGCAACGCAGTTCAGATCTAAAAAAAAAGGTAATGGGTAACGATCCGAAATTTTAGACCAATTTAAAATTCTAATCTTTTTTTTTTAAATATTGAATAAAATTTGGTAGAAACAAAAATAATGGGAATAATAATAGTTTATATGAGATTTACAATTTGAATTAAAAACAACAAATGTTAAGAATTTAATAATAATTGTTAATTGTAAATATTGATCTATTGAATAAAATTAAAGAGGAAACAATAGTTTAATTGTATTGTTGTAATTCAAATAAGTTAACCTCTAACAAGTGAACTAAAATTGGTAATTAATGGATATGTTGAGTTATGTGAAATTATTAAATAATGTTTGATTCATTGTTAATAAAAAAGAAGTAGTTGAATTAGATTTTTATTTGATTTTAATACGAAATTAATATTTGTATTGGTTGAAATCTTTCCATTAAGGAAAGGGAATGTATTAAAATGAACATTTAATTTGGTAGTTAACATAATAATATTTTATTTATAAGTTTTAAAAGAGAAAATTATTTCAAAATGTTTTCCAAATATAAGAATTATAATAAGAAAGATATTTTGAAATAAAAGTCACAGGTTGTATTATGTGAATTTACAATTTTTTTTATTTACTATAAAGCAGTAGATAGTTGTTATTATTTTATATGTTAATTTAATGATTTAAAAGTTAATATGGTTTCAATTGGAAATAATATTTATTTTGACGTTAAATAATAAATTTATCTGTAGCCTTGCATCCAAGTGGGAAAGAAATCATTTCCCTAGACGTTCAATTTCTTTTAAATCTAGTTTTGATAAGTTACGTGTAAATTTCTACGCTTCCCTTTTTCCTCATTTTTATAATAGGAATAAAAATTCGCGTAGCAGTTTCAAGCAAATTTATTTCTCTTTAGAAGTTCAAAATCTGTTTCAAGATTGTTTGAAATTCACGTGTATAAGTGTCTCTTCTTTTCCATTTACTCCTTTGCAATTAATAGGAACAAAATCTTTGATTTTCCTTACCATTCAAATGAAATTCTTTTCTTTCCTTAATGTTCCTATACCATTAATTAGTACGTTTCTTTATTTAATCTATCCAACGCAATTATCTCCTAAATCAAATATCACGTGCAAATTCCTCCAGATAGGAATTATTTCCTGCTGTTTCTCCAAGCAATCAATACTAGTTTCATTTAAATACTCAACCTTGTACGAAAATAATTTTCACCACCTTCCCATTTTATAAATATTTCTTGCGTTTTAATCAACGCATTTACTTCCTAATAAATTTTAAACGTGTACAAAATGTTTGCCAAAGATTTCTTGCAGTTTCCTTTTGCTAAATTCACGCAATCAATACCATTGTAAATATTCGCTCAAATCTTTCTTGCCTATATTCTCTCACCTCAATCAATGCAATCGTGTATAATTGATTTAAACTTATTTCTTGCCTATATTCTCTCACCTCAATCAATGCAATCGTGTACAAATATAAGCCTCGTACACAAATAGTTTTTAATTGCATCTCAACATTTTCTTTGTTTCTTCTTGCGTACGTGAGCTCTGAAGGTATGGCCTCCATTTTCTTCTTTTTATTTTATATTCTTTTTTCCATTCTTTGCTTCTCCCCTCCCTATCCTCTGCTTCCAATATATTTAACAAATCCATCTTTATATTTCAACTCGCGTTCACAAATTTTTACATTATAACAGTCTCCATTTAGTTGATATTTTAGCATAAAACTATATCTACATATTTTTTTTGTTTAATGCTTAGGTGAATTTTAAGCCAAGCTTTTCAGAGACGTATATATACGTTAGTCTTATATCTTATTTGTTATTATAAAATATTAGTAATATACATATTTTGAAAATATAATTAGATTTTTATTCCTGTTCGAATATAACATATATTAGTATGGCAGCTGAGTGTTATAAAAGCATTAGTGATTTATGTTGTAAAACTAAAAATTTAAATGTATAATTTTCATCTCGATTCTAGTGTATATATATGAAGTATGTTTTGTTTTTTCTCTTTTCTGTAGTGCTTTCATAATGTATGGGCTATATATAGATTGATTTTCTCAGTATATGCTTTGAATTTTGAGTAAACTATATATAAATATGTTATTTTAAAATGCATGTTTTAAATAAGTGATGATTTTTATATATATTATGCCTATATTTTATTTTCGGTGTGTGTTTAATGTAATATTGATTTAAGAGGAAAAACGTTTATGTGTTTAAATTTAAGTATTGATTTTTCAATAATATGATGATGTTTTGTTTTAATATGTATTTTAAATTTAATATCAGTTTCAAACAATGTGAATATTTTATTTGAATATCCATCTTAAATTAAATTTATTGAGATTTCAAGCAAATTTAAATAACACATATAATATATACTCTGTTTATATCAAACCGATTGATTTTTTTTTCATCGATTTCTATCTATCAGCTTTGTTATCAAATTCGTGCCAATTTTGCTTTGCTTCAAAGTTAGTATTGGGATCCATAACTGACCTTATTATCGTTCTTCTCTAGCCTCGAAAATTGAGCAATCACTCACAATTAGCGTTCTTGTATTTTATTAAATTTGATTTCAATTGGAATGACAATTGAAATATGATGCTGTAGACATTTAAATTGTTATAAATATGCTATTTTCTGTAACTGTTCACCTGTGGGATATGACACCATATCCTATTGTTTATATTATATTTTTATTGATGATATATGCCTGTTATTTTATTGTATTATCTATTATCACTCTGCAAGTTCCCTGTAGTTTAGAATTCACTATGGGTTGAAATGATACATACCCGAACAGACTTTTGGATAGGAGAATTTCGTTATGGGTTGAAATGATAAACCTAAGCGATTTTCAGTTAAATTGAATTTGGGATTGCGGGTCGAAGTGATATCTACCCGTATATTTAAATTTCGGATTGAAATGATAAATATCTGTATCCCTTGACCATAGTGTAACGTCCCGATATTTTCAACCCTTCGCATCCGCACATGTCGGACTTGAATTGTTCAAAATACTGCGTTGTAGAATAAATTTGGCAAAACTCAGAATATACAATAAATAAATCACAGAATCACATACACAGATATCAGAATCTCGCAGCGGAAATTAAAATTTTAGTGGTTCATGAAGCCACTTATACAACTTTACAAACAGAACTTACATTGTCTATAATACTCAATACAATGTAAGACATAAATAGAGATAGAGTCTTCAAAGGTCTTGAATTCCAGAAAAAATAAAGGCTGAAACAACTTCCAGCAGCACGAATAATCTACTGAGTGTCCTAGCTACGGAGAAGAAACTGAAGCTGCAACTCAGGCTGACCCGAGCGTACAATAAAACAAAACACTCGAGTCAGGACATACATACTTATATAATGTAAGCTAAATCAAGTGTACTGTAATATATAGCAAGTAACTTAAAGGATGCTTGGGATCGCCCATCCTCTAAGGATCCGTTAAACTATTTACTATGTAGTATATTGCGCTATTATAATAGTGTCTATAGTAAAATAAACATACTTTTAAATAGCGTTAAGGCTTTACATTTTCCACCTTAACACGTAATAGTCCCAGTAGTCCATCCAATATCATAGCTCCTCCTGATCGGGAAGCAACTAGAGGATACCACACGGGCTACGGGAGAAAACCAAACTCGTACAAGGCTCGATATGGTAGGTGACACGGCACAACTAGGCAATGCCAGGGTAGATATACCAATTGCTATCCGGACCGGTGGTAACGCGAAGCCGCAGCAACCGCCCACCTCGAACAACACTCCCAAATCAAGGGTGCACCCAAACAATCACAAGAGTAATAGAATGGTATACGAAGAAGTGCGTTCGATCAGAGGAGCTACCTCATTAATCCGAGAATCGCTCCTGTTTTAGCCACCTTATGCCAACTCACGGGAGTCGGGTCCACGTATATACCTTTCAAGAAACCGTCACCACCAACCTACTTCATTCTGGAATCTCCACCGCGTACACGGTTAGTCAAAGTGGTTTTCGGTATCGACAGAGAGTATGTCCATATCCGATCCCGGTCTCTTTGCCAACCAAACGTTATTATAACCCGTGGTCATTTAAACCAGTTTATACTTCCAAACCAGGATAAACATTTCCATTTCGAACTATAAATACGATATCATTTTAAAACCCAAAACAATATGATATCGTTATATTCAAATATAATTCTTTTCCAAAACCATACTGCTTAAAATTTATAATATCTGGAAATCAAATATTTGAATTATATCTTCAAGACATAATATTTTGGAAATTTTACTTTAAACCATAACTCCCAAACACAATGGTTTAGACATTCAACGGTATATAAATGGTTTAACTTTATGGTTACTTTGTAAAGTAGATAATTTACATAGCTTTTACAATATATTTCTTTATTTAAAGTTTAAACCATAATTTAAATATCACTTTACGTTCCCAAACCATTACAATTCCTATATATATATATATATATATATATATCCAATTGGAGTATTTACTATTCAAAACTAAGGTTGGATTTTTTTCTTTTAACAAATTAATGTTTTATTATTTAGTCTTGAATATTCCCATAAATTCCATAAATAAAACTCCAAAATTTCACCATTAATATTTTCAAAAATTTACTTAATATTTAAAACAATCAAATTCTAGACCCTGTAGCACTTAGGAAATGCTACCTAATAGTTACGGGTAAAACTGGTCCAATTTCAAAAGACAGCATTTAAATGCTGTAGTAGATTGTTTAACTTAATAAATATTTCCAAATATAACTTATTTATTTATTTATTTATTAACTGAAATCTTATTCTTCAAAAATCCAGAATTTCCAAAATAAGTTATATTCCAAAATTTTATTCAAATATTTATTTATCTATTTACATTTACAACTTATTCAAAAATCAAATAAAATCCTTTAAAGATATTAAATCAAATATTTACTTCCAAAATAATTTTAAATATTTCAGAAAATGTTATAAGAACCACGGGCCTGTATACAGTTTTCTAGCCTAGGTCAAGTGATACGGATTTATATCATTTCAATCCGTAATTTACAAACCCCGGGTTCTATCATTTCAAACCCGTAATCCCAAGTTATCAGTTAAGCAGTTAACAGACAAGTGAACAATAATAATCAATTAGGCCTATCATTTCAGCCCATAACAATCTAAATTAACAGGGAACTTGCAAAGCAGTAAATAACAATTAATAATATAACTGTAGAAATAATACACAGATAAATAACTGATAAGGTGTCAATTTAAATGGGGTTCATCATTCTATATTACACTGCAGACAGATAATAGTGACATTAAAAATTTACACATACACTTGCGATAATTTACAAAATATATGTACATATGTCTGGTGAGAAATACTCACCTGAAAGTTGCAGAAAATTTGAATTCAAAAACGACGATTTTCCGGTACAGCCTGACAGAGGGTAACGATAAAATTTCTCGGATGTCGCCTAGATTCAAATCTAGAACAAAAGTAAAAATATAGAATACACGACTTTAGAATTTACGGTCCAGAAAAGATTTAAAATAGAACGGAGATTGATTTGACTTGCTCGACCACTCCACCGTGTTTTAACCCCAAAAAAATTTTCGACAAAATTTCCTAAAGTCAGGCTAAGCAAAATTGGGGACGTTTTCCTACTTTATGTCGTGATACACATGTACACGTGCACACTTTAAATTCCAACTTGCTCATGTACATGTACACACGCCAAATGTCTTATTGTTGCCTAACATACTTCAACTTAGATTTATATTATTTTTACATTTACTAAATTCCAGGCTTTGTAATCCAAACAGACAGAAACTCCAAAATATAAACTTTCCAGTTCACTTCATCAGTTCTACCCGTGAAAAAAATTTTCCCCACTCAAGCTTGCATGCACCCTTCCTACCTTCCAGTTTCACACTATGTTTCAGCTACTACTCAACCAACCTAGAGACTTCGAACCCAAAACTACCTACCTACCCCTAACATTGACATCAAACAACCCCAAATCTTCAAACTTAAACAACTACAGGCCCTGTCATCCTTCCAGAGTCGGTTTAGATGGAGATGAACGTGCACAGGTGCACGCTGTGACATGCACACCGGAACCCACCCCCTTTCCAGACTAAACAACTCCACTGCACCATCCATATCACCAAATTGCAACTACCATATGCATGCTCCCTGTCAGTTTCCAACATGTGCAGCCTACAACATTCCATATATATGCAGACTACTCTTGTTACAGTCATATTTATTATTATTTTTAATTTTTTTATCATTTTTTTTTCTTTTCCATTACTTACTTTTTTTTTCTTTTTCCTAAATCCACTTCCAGTTCAAAACTGCAACAGGCAGGAGGAAATCCAACCACCCGAGTCACCTAAAAAAATTACTTTGAGAAAAATATGCTGAAGCTTCGGGGAAATAATACACTTGCTTCGAGCCATTCCATCCAAAACTTCGAGTAAATCTGCTATGTCTTTCGAGAACATTTCCACCAAACACTGAAACCTAAACCACTGCCTTCCTTCAGTTTTGCATGCTTCTAAACCAAAAGCATGTTCTAAATCCTCTGTCCAAAAGTCTGAAATCATTAACTCCTACAACTCACTGTCCTTAACTAAGCATCTACCCTTACTTCTATTTAGCATCATCATTTCACTCTAGTCATGCATAAACCCAGAGCCACCATTCTGTGCAGATCTTCAATGTCAGAGAAAAAGGAAAAATGAATTATGACCCTTCTCCTCTACAAACAGACCACCTTTTTCTTATATAAATGCAACTGAAAAATTATCCTAGACCCAATATAAATGCATGCAGACCACTCAACACAAATGCAAGCTATTCCCTGACCCCTGTGCATGTCTTACTGACACACTGTGCACAGCATGCACAGCCCCAATCCTTTCATAAAGGTAGACTACTCCTAACTGCAATCCAAAAATTCACTTACTAAATCACCTATTGCCCTCTGTTTTACATCTTGAAGCCACTGAAACTAAGATCTATATCAGCTGCCAGACTTACTACTAACTTTAAACAACTAACTGAACTATGAATCATACATCTAACCATCTACAACTACTTCCAGTTATTCTATAAATCAACTCAGGTCAGCTTGAACATGTACACCCACTTCTGATTTGTACTTCCCAGATTTGAAACAAAGAAATTCCTTTATAATGTTCTCCCTTTTTTTTTCTTTCTAGTTTTAAATCATAACTTTACATTTTCTTCTTCACTTAATATATGCAAAATATGCCTCACAAACTTATCTATTTACTCAAATTGCATTTCCTATTCCTCCTATGAACTCACATCTTCCTCAGCCTAAATACTTAAGGCAATTACAGTCCTATCCCCCCTTTAGATGCTGCAACCTATAACGCAGGTTTTTGGAAAAATATGAAGATAAGTTTATGACATATGTCACAGTATATATATACATATGCCAACTATGTTTATGCCACAAATGCAACTGAAAACTCACATCCTAGTCCCATATTTTCCAACTTAGTTCATGCAACTCAAACCCAGATCTTTGATAAAAATATGCAGACAAGTGATGTGTCATGGCCTAAACAAACACTGAGTGGCCGAGCAAGGCAGACGGGAAAAAGAAACTAAAGAAGAACAGAGAATATACCTGATGGATAGAGAGGAAGCAAGGCAGAATACAAGAGATGCAGAGCAAAAATGATGCACAGGAGCAAAGATTTATAGGCATAGTTTGTGAGATTTCAAGGGAAGTAATTGTAACAAAACGTATCAGTTATGAAAATAAATTTGTTTAACAATTATACGTGAAGTCCTTGACAGTTCAGAGGGGAGAATCTGAACCGTTTGCAAATTCTAAAGGGTTCGATCTGTGGCAAAGATCAAAGGAAAGGAAGCAACGGCCCAGAGATTTTAAGGCATCAGTTATCTGGTGTGATATATGCGCGTGATTTAAGTTGATAACTGATGAACAGAGGTTAATGCACAATATATATATACACGTTACTTCCTTTTTAAAGCTTGCGTGATCGAAGCAGTTGATAAGGTAGAAGGCTGAGATGTTCTCAGTTTGTACGTTTCGAATGTTACAAAAGTTTGTGTGAAAATTTGATTTGGTTTGCTCGAAATAAATAGAGAGTTGATTATCATTCATTGATGTGTAAATTTTTATTTCCAGTTATGAATCTTGATTCATTTCCAGTTTCAAGCAAATACATACAGATTTGTTTTTAACTGTAGGTTGCGTGATTAAAGCAACAATTGCTTAGGGTCTTGTACAAGAAGAGGAGGAGAACAGATCCTAGTTATAAAGTCAGTTAAGTTGGTAGCATGAATACGTGATAAAGTTTGAACGTTAAATGTTGATATTCGTTCCATTTCATACTTAGATTTTTAACGTTTGATATCAGTGAATGAGATGGTCAGATATATGTTGCAAAGAAAAATCTTAGTTTGATTCCCTAAATGAAGATGGTAAAATGTTAACCGTTCAAATATTCAAGCACTTATACTTTAGTTAGATGGAATTTAAAGTTTGAACGGCGAGAATATATATCAAAGCTTAAGAAAAGAACGTATAAAATTTATTCAGGATCAGACTGTTAGTTAACAAAGTACCGGTTATTATAAAATTACTGACTGATATTTTCCTTTAAAAATAACTGAAAATATGATTTTTAAACTACGTTAAACAGACGCAGTCTAAAACATCAAGAATTTTCACAAAAATAACATTTTAAAAACACACGTTTTATTACGTTGCTTATACACTATAATTGACGCGTCTTTTGAACGCGAAATTTAACTGTTCAAACTTAGCTTAAAATTTCACAGTTATTATTAGATTTTATTGACATATACAATTCAATAAAATATATCTCCAATTTAAAAAATTAAACTATATTCTTAAACACAATTTATATAAAATATGTTTCAAAATTAAATAATTTAAAATAAAATAAATATCTAAAACTAGGGCTGTTACACTCTCCCCCACTTAAGAACTTTTCGTCCTCGAAAAGGAACGAAGGAAGAGAAACAAAGGAAGATAAGCTAGATAAACAAGAATCTTAAACGGATAGTTCCAGATTTGAAGCACGAAGAAGATTCGTTAGAATCGAATTTACCCCCTTCAGTTTGACCGCCAGTCTATGGTTGGTAAGCGGTGCTCAGGGTCAAGATGAGTAACCAAGATTTCAAAGATTATAGAAAGATTTCTTAATAGACTGGTATAAGCAATAGCCTTCCCATTCTGTAGCAGATAGGGAAACCAAGGATATTTAAATATAGTTTGAAAACAAAATAAGATAATAACTTTAAAATCATAATACTTTGAAGGTCATTAAAATTTATAGATATTATCTTTTAGAAATCATACTACAAAAATCATAACATTTTAAAATAAACTTCATTTATTCAATTGTAATTTTCAAAACATTTATTTTTAGAAACAACAACACTTAAAATATGTTACCGTAGATATAATAGTATTTCCAATTATTTCAATTTCTGAAATATTCATTTCAAGAGTTCATTATTCTACTTAACTCTTAATTTAAATAACCTACCACTTTATTAAAAATACCTATTTTGTAAATAAGATATTCCTTTAATAAGTGTCAGTTGAAATTTCCATTTAAAATCAAATTCTCAATTATCAGTTTAATGATCTTAAAATTTCTTGGTTAGATTAAGGTTCCATACTAAATCAAATTTGATTATTAGTTTATTTAAATAAATTTCCCTAAAATTCCCTTTTTCCTTATTTACCTCCATTAATCTTTTATAACTAAAATTTAAGTGTATAACATTTATTATAACCACTCAAATTTTATTTATAACATCCTTTTTATATTGTATATTATCCAAATTCATTTTTTTTTTTTTTGAAAATCAAGGTAAGTTATATTGAAATGAAATTGAGTATTATACAACTAAAACTTCCAAGTTCAATTTATTTCCAGTTGGAGTTTCTTATTCAAAATTTTATTTTCCTTTTATTGAAATTCCTTGAGATAAAATTTTAAGAATTAAATTTCTGATTTCCTTCAAACCATTTAGAGATCGATAAACATATATACATAATATGTCAAATCAGTTTTAAATTATATATCTATATATATTAAATCATACTTTAGAAATTCAAATCAATTAAAATCTCAAGGTAACACTGTAGCCAGACTACAGAAATGGTCTTTTCCCTTCGAAACTCGAAAATGAATGTCGATGATGCTGCAGTCATCACCGAAATTATTTTCCAGCGACAAAGAGAAAAGCACAAATGTTTACACTTCTTTGAAAACAAATTTTTATTCGAAAATACTTTAAATAATATATCCTTTTAAACTTAAACACAAGGTTTGAAACCATCGGAAATCGAATTCTCAAGTTCTTGTTTTGAATTCATTTTTGTTTCTAAATTAACTTATAACTATTTGTTTATATTCAATTATTTATTTTAGACAACACATGGTTTACAAAATCAAAATAAATCAAAACTATTATCTCTTGACAAATAGTTAAATTTATTATAAAATTCTGAAAATCATACTTATGTATATTTAGATTTAATTTTCGAATATAGGCATAAATTTTCAAAACAAGGATAGAGGTTCAAATTTGATGAACTCAAATCAAATAGAATTCAAGATAGGTTGTAATTCAGAAGATCGGATGATAAAATAACAAAATAAGGAACTGGGTGAGTTTATATAAATCGCGGGCAACCTCGACCGAGTCAACCGTGACTTAAAGAGTCAGATCGATGTGGTTGGGTAAATCCACATTTGATCTGAAGAGATAGAGTTTAGAAAAATCAAAGATACTAGCATATAAACCGAGGATAAATATGAATCTCCGGTGAATCAATGCTAATGGTAAAGGAGTTTCACCCCTTTATTAGAATAATGGCGAGACCGCCAATTCACTATAAAGATCATCCGAAGTGGAGTGATGGGATACTCCAGAATTTAAAGAAGATGAACAAGTGGGGGAGCACGAATGAACTTTGGAACCACAGGGAATGTTCCAAAATTCGAAAAGGAAGAGATCCAAGCTCGGATGGATGTGATTCTGTAAATCCAATTTACCATACATTCTAAGTTTTGCCTAGAGCCAAAGCTCTGATACCAGCTGTAACGTCCCGATATTTTCAACCCTTCGCATCCGCACATGTCGGACTTGAATTGTTCAAAATACTGCGTTGTAGAATAAATTTGGCAAAACTCAGAATATACAATAAATAAATCACAGAATCACATACACAGATATCAGAATCTCACAGCGGAAATTAAAATTTTAGTGGTTCATGAAGCCACTTATACAACTTTACAAACAGAACTTACATTGTCTATAATACTCAATACAATGTAAGACATAAATAGAGATAGAGTCTTCAAAGGTCTTGAATTCCAGAAAAAATAAAGGCTGAAACAACTTCCAGCAGCACGAATAATCTACTGAGTGTCCTAGCTACGGAGAAGAAACTGAAGCTGCAACTCAGGCTGACCCGAGCGTACAATAAAACAAAACACTCGAGTCAGGACATACATACTTATATAATGTAAGCTAAATCAAGTTAACTGTAATATATAGCAAGTAACTTAAAGGATGCTTAGGATCGCCCATCCTCTAAGGATCCGTTAAACTATTTACTATGTAGTATATTGCGCTATTATAATAGTGTCTATAGTAAAATAAACATACTTTTAAATAGCGTTAAGGCTTTACATTTTCCACCTTAACACGTAATAGTCCCAGTAGTCCATGCAATATCATAGCTCCTCCTGATCGGGAAGCAACTAGAGGATACCACACGGGCTACGGGAGAAAACCAAACTCGTACAAGGCTCGATATGGTAGGTGACACGGCACAACTAGGCAATGCCAGGGTAGATATACCAATTGCTATCCGGACCGGTGGTAACGCGAAGCCGCAGCAACCGCCCACCTCGAACAACACTCCCAAATCAAGGGTGCACCCAAACAATCACAAGAGTAATAGAATGGTATACGAAGAAGTGCGTTCGATCAGAGGAGCTACCTCATTAATCCGAGAATCGCTCCTGTTTTAGCCACCTTATGCCAACTCACGGGAGTCGGGTCCACGTATATACCTTTCAAGAAACCGTCACCACCAACCTACTTCATTCTGGAATCTCCACCGTGTACACGGTTAGTCAAAGTGGTTTTCGGTATCGACAGAGAGTATGTCCATATCCGATCCCGGTCTCTTTGCCAACCAAACGTTATTATAACCCGTGGTCATTTAAACCAGTTTATACTTCCAAACCAGGATAAACATTTCCATTTCGAACTATAAATACGATATCATTTTAAAACCCAAAACAATATGATATCGTTATATTCAAATATAATTCTTTTCCAAAACCATACTGCTTAAAATTTATAATATCTGGAAATCAAATATTTGAATTATATCTTCAAGACATAATATTTTGGAAATTTTACTTTAAACCATAACTCCCAAACACAATGGTTTAGACATTCAACGGTATATAAATGGTTTAACTTTATGGTTACTTTGTAAAGTAGATAATTTACATAGCTTTTACAATATATTTCTTTATTTAAAGTTTAAACCATAATTTAAATATCACTTTACGTTCCCAAACCATTACAATTCCTATATATATATATATATATATATATATATCCAATTGGAGTATTTACTATTCAAAACTAAGGTTGGATTTTTTTCTTTTAACAAATTAATGTTTTATTATTTAGTCTTGAATATTCCCATAAATTCCATAAATAAAACTCCAAAATTTCACCATTAATATTTTCAAAAATTTACTTAATATTTAAAACAATCAAATTCTAGACCCTGTAGCACTTAGGAAATGCTACCTAATAGTTACGGGTAAAACTGGTCCAATTTCAAAAGACAGCATTTAAATGCTGTAGTAGATTGTTTAACTTAATAAATATTTCCAAATATAACTTATTTATTTATTTATTTATTAACTGAAATCTTATTCTTCAAAAATCCAGAATTTCCAAAATAAGTTATATTCCAAAATTTTATTCAAATATTTATTTATCTATTTACATTTACAACTTATTCAAAAATCAAATAAAATCCTTTAAAGATATTAAATCAAATATTTACTTCCAAAATAATTTTAAATATTTCAGAAAATGTTATAAGAACCACGGGCCTGTATACAGTTTTCTAGCCTAGGTCAAGTGATACGGATTTATATCATTTCAATCCGTAATTTACAAACCCCGGGTTCTATCATTTCAAACCCGTAATCCCAAGTTATCAGTTAAGCAGTTAACAGACAAGTGAACAATAATAATCAATTAGGCCTATCATTTCAGCCCATAACAATCTAAATTAACAGGGAACTTGCAAAGCAGTAAATAACAATTAATAATATAACTGTAGAAATAATACACAGATAAATAACTGATAAGGTGTCAATTTAAATGGGGTTCATCATTCTATATTACACTGCAGACAGATAATAGTGACATTAAAAATTTACACATACACTTGCGATAATTTACAAAATATATGTACATATGTCTGGTGAGAAATACTCACCTGAAAGTTGCAGAAAATTTGAATTCAAAAACGACGATTTTCCGGTACAGCCTGACAGAGGGTAACGATAAAATTTCTCGGATGTCGCCTAGATTCAAATCTAGAACAAAAGTAAAAATATAGAATACACGACTTTAGAATTTACGGTCCAGAAAAGATTTAAAATAGAACGGAGATTGATTTGACTTGCTCGACCACTCCACCGTGTTTTAACCCCAAAAAAATTTTCGACAAAATTTCCTAAAGTCAGGCTAAGCAAAATTGGGGACGTTTTCCTACTTTATGTCGTGATACGCATGTACACGTGCACACTTTAAATTCCAACTTGCTCATGTACATGTACACACGCCAAACGTCTTATTGTTGCCTAACATACTTCAACTTAGATTTATATTATTTTTACATTTACTAAATTCCAGGCTTTGTAATCCAAACAGACAGAAACTCCAAAATATAAACTTTCCAGTTCACTTCATCAGTTCTACCCGTGAAAAAATTTTTCCCCACTCAAGCTTGCATGCACCCTTCCTACCTTCCAGTTTCACACTATGTTTCAGCTACTACTCAACCAACCTAGAGACTTCGAACCCAAAACTACCTACCTACCCCTAACATTGACATCAAACAACCCCAAATCTTCAAACTTAAACAACTACAGGCCCTGTCATCCTTCCAGAGTCGGTTTAGATGGAGATGAACGTGCACAGGTGCACGCTGTGACATGCACACCGGAACCCACCCCCTTTCCAGACTAAACAACTCCACTGCACCATCCATATCACCAAATTGCAACTACCATATGCATGCTCCCTGTCAGTTTCCAACATGTGCAGCCTACAACATTCCATATATATGCAGACTACTCTTGTTACAGTCATATTTATTATTATTTTTAATTTTTTTATCATTTTTTTTTTCTTTTCCATTACTTACTTTTTTTTTTCTTTTTCCTAAATCCACTTCCAGTTCAAAACTGCAACAGGCAGGAGGAAATCCAACCACCCGAGTCACCTAAAAAAATTACTTTGAGAAAAATATGCTGAAGCTTCGGGGAAATAATACACTTGCTTCGAGCCATTCCATCCAAAACTTCGAGTAAATCTGCTATGTCTTTCGAGAACATTTCCACCAAACACTGAAACCTAAACCACTGCCTTCCTTCAGTTTTGCATGCTTCTAAACCAAAAGCATGTTCTAAATCCTCTGTCCAAAAGTCTGAAATCATTAACTCCTACAACTCACTGTCCTTAACTAAGCATCTACCCTTACTTCTATTTAGCATCATCATTTCACTCTAGTCATGCATAAACCCAGAGCCACCATTCTGTGCAGATCTTCAATGTCAGAGAAAAAGGAAAAATGAATTATGACCCTTCTCCTCTACAAACAGACCACCTTTTTCTTATATAAATGCAACTGAAAAATTATCCTAGACCCAATATAAATGCATGCAGACCACTCAACACAAATGCAAGCTATTCCCTGACCCCTGTGCATGTCTTACTGACACACTGTGCACAGCATGCACAGCCCCAATCCTTTCATAAAGGTAGACTACTCCTAACTGCAATCCAAAAATTCACTTACTAAATCACCTATTTCCCTCTGTTTTACATCTTGAAGCCACTGAAACTAAGATCTATATCAGCTGCCAGACTTACTACTAACTTTAAACAACTAACTGAACTATGAATCATACATCTAACCATCTACAACTACTTCCAGTTATTCTATAAATCAACTCAGGTCAGCTTGAACATGTACACCCACTTCTGATTTGTACTTCCCAGATTTGAAACAAAGAAATTCCTTTATAATGTTCTCCCTTTTTTTTTCTTTCTAGTTTTAAATCATAACTTTACATTTTCTTCTTCACTTAATATATGCAAAATATGCCTCACAAACTTATCTATTTACTCAAATTGCATTTCCTATTCCTCCTATGAACTCACATCTTCCTCAGCCTAAATACTTAAGGCAATTACAGTCCTATCCCCCCTTTAGATGCTGCAACCTATAACGCAGGTTTTTGGAAAAATATGAAGATAAGTTTATGACATATGTCACAGTATATATATACATATGCCAACTATGTTTATGCCACAAATGCAACTGAAAACTCACATCCTAGTCCCATATTTTCCAACTTAGTTCATGCAACTCAAACCCAGATCTTTGATAAAAATATGCAGACAAGTGATGTGTCATGGCCTAAACAAACACTGAGTGGCCGAGCAAGGCAGACGGGAAAAAGAAACTAAAGAAGAACAGAGAATATACCTGATGGATAGAGAGGAAGCAAGGCAGAATACAAGAGATGCAGAGCAAAAATGATGCACAGGAGCAAAGATTTATAGGCATAGTTTGTGAGATTTCAAGGGAAGTAATTGTAACAAAACGTATCAGTTATGAAAATAAATTTGTTTAACAATTATACGTGAAGTCCTTGACAGTTCAGAGGGGAGAATCTGAACCGTTTGCAAATTCTAAAGGGTTCGATCTGTGGCAAAGATCAAAGGAAAGGAAGCAACGGCCCAGAGATTTTAAGGCATCAGTTATCTGGTGTGATATATGCGCGTGATTTAAGTTGATAACTGATGAACAGAGGTTAATGCACAATATATATATACACGTTACTTCCTTTTTAAAGCTTGCGTGATCGAAGCAGTTGATAAGGTAGAAGGCTGAGATGTTCTCAGTTTGTACGTTTCGAATGTTACAAAAGTTTGTGTGAAAATTTGATTTGGTTTGCTCGAAATAAATAGAGAGTTGATTATCATTCATTGATGTGTAAATTTTTATTTCCAGTTATGAATCTTGATTCATTTCCAGTTTCAAGCAAATACATACAGATTTGTTTTTAACTGTAGGTTGCGTGATTAAAGCAACAATTGCTTAGGGTCTTGTACAAGAAGAGGAGGAGAACAGATCCTAGTTATAAAGTCAGTTAAGTTGGTAGCATGAATACGTGATAAAGTTTGAACGTTAAATGTTGATATTCGTTCCATTTCATACTTAGATTTTTAACGTTTGATATCAGTGAATGAGATGGTCAGATATATGTTGCAAAGAAAAATCTTAGTTTGATTCCCTAAATGAAGATGGTAAAATGTTAACCGTTCAAATATTCAAGCACTTATACTTTAGTTAGATGGAATTTAAAGTTTGAACGGCGAGAATATATATCAAAGCTTAAGAAAAGAACGTATAAAATTTATTCAGGATCAGACTGTTAGTTAACAAAGTACCGGTTATTATAAAATTACTGACTGATATTTTCCTTTAAAAATAACTGAAAATATGATTTTTACACTACGTTAAACAGACGCAGTCTAAAACATCAAGAATTTTCACAAAAATAACATTTTAAAAACACACGTTTTATTACGTTGCTTATACACTATAATTGACGCGTCTTTTGAACGCGAAATTTAACTGTTCAAACTTAGCTTAAAATTTCACAGTTATTATTAGATTTTATTGACATATACAATTCAATAAAATATATCTCCAATTTAAAAAATTAAACTATATTCTTAAACACAATTTATATAAAATATGTTTCAAAATTAAATAATTTAAAATAAAATAAATATCTAAAACTAGGGCTGTTACACATAGCGTGAGAAATTATATAAAGACATCGTTGGTCCATATATATATAAATGTTTTGAAAATAATTTGTATGGTTTGGGAAAGAAAAATATAGTTTTAATAAAGACTGATTCTTAGAATATTATATGTATAAAAATGAAAATTTTATGTATAGACCTAATAATAATATTTAATCTAATTGAGATTGATTTAATACATATAATATGTTTAAGGATTCGTTTAAATTTATATTTCAAATTAGATTTGGTAAAATTTTGAATAAGATAGAGTTGAGAAGATAAAGTTGAATTAATTGGAAATGGTATTTAATTAAGAATTATATTCAATTAAATTGATTTGAAACTATTGAATTCAGGATTTAAGATATGATTTTATAACTTGGTTTTGGTAAAAGGGATTAAATGGATATTTTTAAGTTTAAATAAATTTAAGGAAATATTCTGTAAAATGAAATCTAAGGCTATTTAAATGATATTGAACTTGTTAAGGGATATTTCCTGACTAAATAATAATGATGAAGCTAAATCAAGATCTATATGAAACTGTTAGATTTAACTTTAAAATATTGAATATTAAAGCTTTAAATATAACGAAAGTTTAAACGGTTATTGGGAGCTGAATTGAATTAATGAATTGAGCTTTGAATAAATGGGAATTTGGAACTTGAGTTGATTAGAATCAATTTGCGTAGTTGAGGAAATTTCAAATACTTTACTTTATAAATTATTTAATATATATATATACTATCTTGGAAAATAGATATATTTGAAAGGGAAATGATGTTTTGATTTTGAAGTCTAAATAAAATTGAATGACCACGGTGTTATAGTGTATATTTCTACCTTGTAGATAATTCCATGGACCCGTAGAGGATGGTTATCCCAAACATACTTAAGTTATTTGTATTTCAGTTGATATTTCACTTGAGTTGGATTTTTTGATATAAGAATGTTAATCCTGACTCGAGTGTTTTGTGTTTTTGCTTTACGCTCGGGTCAGACTAAGCGATACAGCATTTGAGACTCACCTTTGGAGTTTGGAGCTTCATTTGAGGATCCAACTATTGATTCAGCTTTCAGCTCTTTCAGCTGATTCGTTCGGAGAGGTCATCTGTTCGTAGTGGAGACTTCACTGTATTTGAGATATTTTGCTGTATTTTTATTTCTAACTTTGGTATTTATATAGTAGCTTCATGAACTACTATTTATCTATTCCGCTGCATCATTATATCACTCTGTGTCTGTGATTCTGTGGTTGATTTATTTACTGTATATGCTGAGTTTTGCCAAATTTTAATTAACAATTCGGTATTTTGAATTATTCAAGTCGTACATGTATGGTTTTATTGTCGATTTGAATGGTCCAAAATAGCGGGTCGTTACATCAACAGAGAAAAGAACGGAATCAAATTCCAAAGCAAATCAAAACCGTGGTGACCAAGGCAAAGAATAGAATAAGTTCATTCATGAAGTCGTGGTAATCAGTAATGAAAATATACGAAATGAAAAGGTCAAAAAACATCACAAGCATCCAAACGAAAATTAGTAGCCAAGCATAGCATGAGAAGAATTCAAACAAAATAAATACGAACACAAATATAGAGAATTTATCCCTATTTAACCCAACATCATCATCGGCATTTAAATTCATTCGAGTTTAAGAAAAATCATAGAGGTAAGTTTCAATTTAAATTCCAAATTAACAATTCGAATCAAGGCAAAATCACATAGCATTTAAATGACATAATTTACATACCAGATTCATTAATTCGAACTCAATTCTGGGGGCAGCCGCAAGCATAATCAAAGAAGAACAACCGAGCAAATCATAGCCATCGATTCATTTGACGAAGGAACCAGAGGGAAATTCAATTCGAACATCAATTTCAAGCGGTGGTCTTAGTTAATCACGAACCCTAATTTTGAAAGAAATAGGAACAACGAAGCAACCATTTTTCGCAGAGCATACGGGCCGAAGAATAATATAAGAAAAAGGGGAAGATTGGAGTGACAAACATAAAAAGAAAATGGGCTTCATTTTATTCTGTTTTGGGCCGGCATATTTAAATTTTTCGGCTTTAAATTTTAAAATTAGGATTTTATTGTTTTAATTGTTTTTTAGTTGTAATTTACTTTTAAACATTTGTAAATTCTAGTCATGTGACTAGGGGACGAACAATGGTGATGTAGTTCGAGAATTCGCAAATCAATGGCTGAGTTATGGTAGGATTTTGAGCATAGAGTTAGGTTAGTTGATAGAGGGTGTCGTGAATTTACGTGTGTAAGCATCTGACTACTTAATTTGTAGTAGAAACCAAAGGGGCAGCGCGTAGGCAGAGTTTTGCCGAAGCTGGGTAAAGCTTTGTTGTTCTATTTCTGCTTTTATTATTCTGCTATTATCTGTGTTACTATTATTGTGCTATATCTGTGTTGAAATTATTTTATATATTTCCACATTAAATTTTTATAATTATTTGTATCACCCTATTCACCCCCCTCTAGGGTGAAATCGATCCTATAATTACTTGTTTCAATAACGTGTAAAAATAGCCATTTTGGCCACTGTCTTGGATTTCGACGAACCTTTAAATTAAAAATGTGTTAAGTGATTGAAACAAAGATTTCAACATCTATTATTATAATAGACGTTTTAGTTGAAAGTAAGGAAGACATAGACTATAACACTATTGTTATAGTGGGTGATTCCAAAAGAAAGGGTTTTGTACAGTAAGCGGGATTTATGTACATATTCTATATTTGTGTTAATATTCGAGAGGGGCGACTTCTATCTATTTTGAAGTCAAGATTGTTGTTCAGTCAAGGTCTAAGAGGTAATAATACCCCAACTTGATTGGCTTCATTGTTAACTAATAAACAGTTGAAGTTCGATATCGAAGATTGATATCCAGTATAGTTAGTTGAATCCCTATGCTAGTGTTTTAGGTTGTTGTAACGATGTTTTACACAACATTCGTTTTAACCCAATAAAGTGTGTTTTGGGAGATAAAGTGTTTTCTCCAAAAAGAGGATTGTAAATATACTTATTTTGATTTAAGTATACCGGGATATTTTATAAATGTAGAAAATGAAATGGGTTTATGAATATACTTATACTGTTGAGATAAGTATATGGAGATGTTTTCCAAATATCATGAGGTTAAAAATGGTTTTGAGAATATGTCTTAGTAAAGATATTTTGAGATAAATATTGGAAAAGTGATTTAATTAATATAAGATTAATTAAAAAGGCTCAGCGTTGCTTGGGGCTTAACCAATAGTATTTCCATTTGAAAATAAGTCTTTGGATGAATGTTTGTTCCTTTGATGGTTAAATAACCGACTATCAAAGTATTGGCCAACTTTAAACTATCGTTGTTAGTTCGAAGAGACCGGGATCTGGTTTATTATCCAAAACCACTTCGAATTGGTATAAGTGTTGCGAACTGGAATATGTTGAAGATAGCTAAAGACGAAGTTAAATACAAGGGCCATTTCTCTCTTTTCCTAGGGAGGGATTCCCCGTAATTGATGAAATAGAGAATAGTGCCTTCGGTTTCGTTCAGTCCTAGAATGAACTTATATGGATGAATGTTAGTGTTGCATCGATGCTTGGAGGGCAATGTTAGCATTCCAAGTGGGATTGCTGTTCAAAAGGTAAAACGTAGCCTCAAGCCTCATCAACCAGGAAATGACTAAAACAGGGCATGCAGCAGGGCTAAGTGGGTCGCTCCCACTAGGATATGTCATCATCTTTCTACATTACCCTATTTTTATAGATTTGGTTGTGGATGAGAGATCTCGATTAAGGTTGGAAGACCAGGATGTTGACATATTTGGTACTACTAGTCAAGTGATAGGCCGGTTCTGTGCGTCAAGGTACAAGATGTTCTTATTAGACCTGGGTGCATTGATCTAGAGATGCACCCATCGGAGGTAGTTCCTTACCTGGTCATAGTATAGAATCCATTCCCCAATACGTGCCTTTACGGTTTTGATTGTAGAGCCTAGTATGCTGGAATTTAATTAATGTAACAATTTCGCCTATTTTAATAAGTATTTGTACTTAGACACTATTATAGTATCACAAGATTTTTATATAAAAGTGTTTTGGTTATCGTAAGGTAAAAACCTGTCGTGTTTTTTTGTGGCGTGGTCTTATGAGATACCTTTTGATTTCAAATATTTTTTTATAAATTTAAATCCAGTTGGGTGTGTTTTCTTACGCTGGTTTTCCAGACTGACTCGGGTGTTATTTTATTATAATGCTCGGGTCAGACCGAGGATATGACAGATTAGTTTGGATGATGGGAGCGTCAAGAGACGAATGGGAGGCCAAAGATGTATTCACATAGATGGTTATATTTTCCATTGTATCCATGAGTGTGTTATCAACAATCATGAGGACAGACTGTTATAATTGTCCAGGCTGAAATAGGTTAGTATACTCTGGTTAATGTTTGTATATATATATATATATATATATATATATATATATATATTACAGTTTTGCTTTTGTGTAAAGACTTGTGATGTATTATAGATTACTAGTTCTACCGTGATATTCTATGTTGTTTAGTTTTCATCTTATCTTTTTCCTTCTTTCTTTTCCCCCTAACAACCGGGTTTTTGGGCATTCGATTGCTCGACATGTGATACAATGGACATATTAGTATCGATTTTCGAGGGTCGAAAACCCGGTTTATTACATTTGATATCTGAGCTTAGGTTGAGCGAACACCTAGGCTTTGGTGGGGTTTACTGATTAGAGATAAGGTTAGCAATACCATAGAATGAGTTTGAGTGTTTATATATATATGAGCGCGTATTTGTTAGCGATATAAAATGTTTTATGTTGTATTGATTGATTTTTTGGTGGCTTGTGAATTATGGTCAGCACAGTTTGAACCACTGTATCTATAGGGATTTCTAAACACTTAAATAGAGTAATTCAACACAGTATTGTTTTGAAATTAGCTAAATGAAATAATTATACATATATCGTATTCTATATATAAGTGAATAATTTTTCAAAAATTATTATAGTTGTGTATAGTTTGTCTGGTTGTTTATAATTATGATATAAACAATGATAAAACAATTGTAAAATGAGTTATATAAGAAGTGAATTTATAATGTGAATTATGAAGTACTGATTGTAAATTCAAATGGATTTAACTGAGAATTTTAGAATCTAAATCCCGGAGATTTTGAAATGATTTTCAAAGTGTTATGAAAAAATAATAATAGTATTATTTTAAGAGTATTTTTGAATAAAATTATTTTTCAATGTATTTTAAAGAGATAAAGGCACCATATTCACTTTGATCGCTGAAAAGTAATACCGACGATGACTGCGCACCATCATCGGTGTTCATTTTCAAGTTTCTAAGTGATGGATTGCTACTGCAGTTGTTTGCTATTGGAGTCTTGTTTTTATAAACAAGTTTGATTTTAATAATTCAAGCTTTTGATTTGATATACAAATGAGGTATGTATATATATGATTTCAAATTGATTTGAAACAAAATCGGGTGTTTGAATTCTAAGATTGCTATCTAATTATTCGAGAAATAGGAGAAATAAGTTTCTGAACTTATAATTTGAGAAAAAGTTATACATAAGAAAAGAAAATCTGAAATTGAGATATGAAATTGAATTTAAGTTAAGAGAAGTTAAATGAAATTGAAATTGAGTTGGGATGAATCGAATGTGTGAATCAATTGAATGAAGTTAAATTGAATGAAGCTTAAGTGAATGAAATTTAATTGGACATGAATAAATTGGATAGAAATAATGTATGTGAACCAATGAATGTAAATATAATGAATTAAATGGAATGAATTGAAAGTGAATAAATTGAATGTAAACCGATTGAATGTAAATTAGTTGATTGTAAACTAATTGAATGTGAGAAATGTAAATAAGAAATGGTGATATATGAATGTGAATGAAGGATGTGTATAAATGAATGGATCTAATGATATGAATTGGAAGCAAATGTTAATAAATTAAACATGATAATTGAAATTTAAGAATTGATATGGTTATGGATTATTGGACGAGACTTTGTTTACATTTGCATATTGACATTATATTATCCTATATTATAAAGTGATATTGCTTTCCATACATGTTCTCATTGGTTGTTGAGTATTTAGTAGGTGCAGATGACGTTTTATTTGCATTTGGAGCTTGATTTTGTGCTATATTTATAGTATTTTCTTGATAATAATAATAAAAAGGTACACATCTCGGATTACATATCGTACTTTTACACTTTCTTCCTATGGGAAGCCTCATCGTTGATGAGATGTATATTATATATGTTTTGTAAATTTTTCCGATCGAGTCGCATAAAGGAGATGCTGCCAAAATTTTCTGTAAATGAAAGAGTTAATTTTTTTTGAGAATTTTGGAAATCTGGGGTAACTAAAACTTGATTTTTAGTTTTAACTTGAAATGGTATTAGTCGATATCGGTGAATGAATTTGTAACCATAGAAAATATGGTAATTAAGTTGCAACTATTTGATTTTAAATAGATGAAGATTTAGAAGGATTGGGCAATCAATTTTAACTAAATTGGTTTTGGAAAGTAAGGGGTTCGTGGTATTTTTCTTACCTTAGTAATTTTGAGGACGAAATTCTTTTAAGGTGGAAAGAATGTAACGACCTGGAATTTTGTTCGTTGATTTTGAATATTTACAATAGATAGTAAAGGTAAATCCGATTGCAAATTCAATTTCAGCGATAACGGTTTGGATAAATAATCGGGAAAATTTATTTTATTTCTACGACTCGATTTCTGTTGACGTATTTTAAGTTTAAATTACTTGATTTTTCCATAATTTTCAATTTGGAAAATATTGAAGTTAAATTTGACGTTTTATTGTCAAATAGTAGCATTTTGTGATTTTATAAAATGCAATAGCCGGTATATATTATTTTTCACGTCGATGTTCTGAGCGCGACCGTATCTTCGTTTTGTATTCGAGGTCCTTACGCTGATGGAATGCGGTACAGCGAGATACCGAAAAATATAATTATAACTTAAGCGAGGCAGTTCATACATCAGCGCACTCCTTTATGTTTACTTGTTCCCTCCGTATGTTGATTAAAGGAAAATTATCGAATCCTTTAAATTTCATTCTCGATCAAGGAAAAATCAAAGCAATTCAAATATGCTCCTTTTCATCTCATCTCTCACTCTTTTTTCCCAGTAAATGAATAAAGCAAAGAAGAAAACAAAGAGAGAATGTAATAAAAAAATCATAACAAAATAGATGCATATAAAAAAATCACAAAATATTTGTAACGACCCGTAACTTTTGATAATTAAAATATTAAACTAAATAAGATTTTGAAATTTAATATTGGAAGAAATTTAAATTTGTGATTATTAATGAGAAAAAAACTAGAATGTAATTTAATAATGACAATTTAATGTAATTGATGACTATTTTAATGTAATTCCAATTAATTTAAAAAAATTGTAAAGTTAATTTGGTTAAAACTGTAAATATGGAATAAATTAAATGTTGGATTTAATGTTGAAATTATATGTAACTTATTGAAATTAGTTAGTACAGATTATAAAATCAGTGATGTGGTAAGTAGTTGTAAAGGATAAATTATAAATATGATTAAATTACTTAAAGAAAATAATTGTTTATTGATCATCTCATTATTTAATATGTTGAAATAATTTGGAAATCAATAAAAATTAAACTAATTAAATATTGTAGTTAATATGATAAAAGATGATAATGGTAAAATATGAATTTAATAAAATTTGAATTAATGTTAATTATATTCATAAGGTATTGCTGATTGAATAATAAAAGTATAAATCGAAATAAAAAAATTGATTAGAATTAAATATAATTAACTGGAATTTTATTACAATTGCAATTTAACTCTAAAATTTATGTAATATTTAAATATTGGTTTTAACATGGAAACTGTAGTGTAAAAGATTATTAATTTCTGTGCAATCTAGAACAATGAAATTGTTAACTATTAAATTTGAATTTAAAAGTGATTAAATTAATTTAATAATAATTTATTTATTTAACGTGAAAATTTATCATTTTGGCCACTGTCTCGGATTTCGACAAACTAGTTTCATTGGATCTGTAACAGTGAATTGTTGTAAGATTTTAAGTTTCGTAGCGATTGGAAGTGACGTTTGATCGAGTGGGCTCGAAATGCGTATAAATCAATTTAATGAATTCAATTTAAATAATTTGATTTTGAAAGCTAAATTTTGTATACAATGGAATTGGGGTTTGAAACTAGCACCATTGAGCTTAAAAATATCGAAAACCTATATTTCGATATATTGGATGACCCACTTTCGTCTCGGAAACGAAATGGGCTTTCCGGGTCGTATTATCGTTTCAAGCCAATTCAATCTATACCATTCGTTCTTTTCCATTTATCTATATAAATAGATTTTGTTTCTCTAATCTTAGCAACCGTTTTCTTATTTCTGTATATGCATTTCCATCTGCTCCTTTCTTCCTCCCTAATGGCAGAAACCCTAAATGCCATTTCAATTTCAAATCAAAATCAAATCGAAAAATTTAAACACATTAAACTATAACAAATTTTATATTATTGGAAACCTCTTGGCGAGCGCAATCTAAATCTACTGTTCATTTTTGCAATCGAGTTTTGATTTGTCCGAAAATGAGCAAAACATTCTCGGCCGTTCATTTTAGTGGTTGATCAACGGCGACGATTCATCGATTCAAGGGTGCAGTCACGTAGAGATTGGCGCAAGGAGTTCATCTAGGTTGTTAGGTCGGTAAATTTATGGTTGGATTAGCATATAAAATTCAATTAAGATTTGCAGATGGGGGGCGGTGGCGGCAAGAATGGACGACGTTTGGGGTTTCGGTGGTCGTGGGAGTGGCTAAGGTGAGGTAGGCGCGCTGTCTGGTGATGGAAGGCGTGGCCGTGACTGGCCCAGCGGCGGCGGCGGCGGCGGCGAATGAGTTTTGTTGGCTCCTATTATCGTGGTTGAGGCAGCAAGGGTCTGAAGTTAGTTCATGTTTTGCTAGGGCTTGGGTAGGTTGCATAATTACTATTCTTTCCTTGATTTAATTTTAATAAAATTTAAATTTTAAAACTTCTAACCATCATAACTTTTGCATACGGCCTCAGATTCATGCGCGGTTTTCTCCATTGCGATCGTATCGAAATTTTGCACATCAAGGAAATTGTTTGGCTACATTATGAGACATTTAGATTTTTGGGCTTTATTTGGATTTTTAATTGACTAAAAATTAAAGGTGAGGGTTTAACCAACTCACGTACACTAAACTATCTTATGTTGATTAAATATAGTTTATGATTTAATTAGAAATTGATTGATTGTTGTTAGATATATCTAAATTATCATTCGAGTTTAATTTGAATTTATATTGAATTTAATGGACATTTAATTTAATATTGAATTTGAATTGTTAATTGAATACCCGATGATGACCAGTTAATTGTTGTGATTTATTGGCTGATTTGAATGATGATTGCGATGGATGCTAAGTTGTTGACATTTAGATGATTGGATGTATGTTTATTTATATGTTGTTATCACACTGCAAGTTCCTTAGTTATTGTTAGGAAAATCACTATGGGTTGAAATGATACATAACCGAATGATTATATAGATTAGGGAAAAATCGTTATGGGTTGAAACAATAAACTCGAATGATTTTATGGATTTTAAATTTTACTCGAGATTGCGGGTTGAAATGATAGGTACCCGTAAATTGAAATTTATTGCAAGTTGAAATGATATATATCCGTATCACTTGACCATAGGGTAGAAAATTATGTACGGGCACAGGATTTGTTAAATTAAATGTAACGACTCGTAATTTTTGATAATTAAAAATAGTTAATTTAATAAGATTTTGTGATTTAATAATGGAAGAAATACAAATTTATGATTTAATAATAAGAATATAACTGAAATGAAATGTAATAGTATTAATTTAAGGTGATTGATAACTGCTTTAAATGTAATTCCAATTTATTGAAATGATTAAAAAGTTATAATTGGTTATAGATTGTAAATTAATTGTGATAATGTGTGTATTAATTGATAATTGGATTAAATGAGTAATTGATAATTTAAATGTTGTATCAATTAATGAAATAATGTGTAATAAAAATTGATTAGAATTAGTATTGTGTAAGTTGTTATAAAATTTGTTTGGAAATAATAAACTTATAAATGTGACTAAAAGTTAATGGTGACAATTATTATATGTTACCTATTAATTTAGTCTATTATATTAAATTTGAAATCAATTGCAATTAAATGTAATTAAATATTATGTTAATGGAAATTAAGATGAAATTGGAGAATATTAATGTAATAAGATATATACCAATGTTAACTATGCCCATGAGTAATTATTGATTGAATAAAAAGATTGAAATCAAATTTAATCAATTTATTGAAATTAAATTATAATTAATTGGATTTAATTACAATTGAAATCGAATACTGTAATTAGTGTAATATTTAACACTGAATTGATATGTAATTTTTTAAATTATTGTAAATGTCCAACTATTCAAAAATGATAAAATTTTGTTAATTATTGAATTTGAATTGAAAAGTGATTTAATTAATTTAATAATAATCAATTTATTTAACGTGAAAATAGCCATTTTGGCCACTGTCTCGAATTTCGACAAAACTAGTTTCATCGGATCCAAATGGTGAATTATTGTAAGGTTTCAAGTTTCGTCACGCTCGGACTTGTCGTTTGATCGTACGGGCTTGAAACGCGTAGAAATCAATTCAACTGAAATCAATTTGAAATATGTTGATTTTTTAACTAACTTCTTCATAAGATAGAATTAGGACCTGACACCTATTCCATTAATTTAAACTTATCAAAAACATATATTTTGATGCATGGGATGACCTATTTTCGTTTCGGGGTCAGAACGGGCTTTTTGGGTCGTGAGTCGTTTCGATCAATCCAAACTGGGCCATTCATCTCTAATTCAGATCTGCATATATATAGGCTGTTATAAACCGTAATTGTTTCTCATTTCTTATTACTGTATGTAAAATTATCTTAGGCAATCTCCTTATTCTAAGGACAGAAACAAAATTCCAAATACAAACCCTATAATTCAACCTCCAAACAAGTTTCAAAAATCAAACTCCTTCAAACTATATCATATTATATATCGATTCGATGTTCTCGACAAGCGTGACTCAAATCTGTGCATCGTTTTTGCAATCAAATTCTGGTTTGTCCGATATTGGCCAAATCATCCGCCGCCGTTCATTGGGTGGCGATCGACTTCAACGGGTCGTCGATCCCTTGGTACTAGGTTGTGGAGAGGGCCAAAGGAAGTTCATCCATGTAGGTGGCACGATGAATCGATGGCTGGATTGAGGAAAAAATTCAATTAAGGTTGAAGTTATGGGTCGGCGGCGGCTGATAATTCTTGAATGAGACTTGATTCGCATGGTCGTGGGTCGACTTGGGGTCATGAGGGAGTCCAGGGTGGCGCGGCGTGTAAGAGGTGAGGAGGTGTTCGATCAACGATGAAAGGGAGGCGGCGTTGCTTCGTGCTCGTGTATGAGCTAGGTCAAGTAGTGTTTCAGGAAGACATTCGAACGATGATGACATATGCTGAGGTGTCCTTTTCTCTTTTGGTCAATTATTTTAATTTCATTTCATTTTTAACTCCTTCTAATCAACATATCTTTTGCATATGAATTTCGTTTAGACGCGGTTTGTTTCATTAGGATTGTATCGAAATTCCGAACATTTAGGCACTAGTTTAGACAAATTCTGTGACTGTTGAATTTTGGGCCTTATTTTGGATTTCAAATCTATTTGAAATCAAAGGTGAGTGTTTTGACCCACTCACAATTACTAAATTATCTTATGTTATTTAAATCAAATTTAGGATGTGATTTGAAATTAATCGGTTGATGTTTGGTATGTTTGAATTGTCATTCCAGTTAAATACGATTTTTGTTGCATTTAATCGCCATTCAATTTAATATTGAATTTATTTGTCGATTTAATACATGTTGATGATAATCAGTTAATTGATGTGAATTATTGGTTGATTGTATGATGATTTGATGTATGTTTGATTGTTGATATTGGATGGTTGGATGTTATATTTTTATATTGTTATAACACTGCAAGTTCCCTGTGGGTTGAAATAATACATACCCAAACGATCTGATAGATTAGGGAGAAATCATTATGAGTTCAAATGATAGACCTGAGCTATTTCATGGATTTGAACTTAAATTTAGGATGGCGGGTTGAAATAATATATACCCATAAAATTTAAAATATTTGCGGATTGAAATGATAAATATCAGTATCACTTGACCAAAGGGTAGAAAATTATATATGGACAGCGGATTGGTTAAATTAAATGATTTAAAATCTTTAAATTTTTTGGAATTCAGCTAAATGATATTTGAGATAGAATTTTATTTGTATAAACATAATTATTTTAAATGAATGGTTTAAAGGTTAAATTTGGAATTCGGAATTCTTTTGAGTAAATTGTTTAAAGAATTTTATCTGGAATTTTAAAGTGAATTTGAAGTACAAACGGAATTGTCAAAAATGATTTATCGAAATCGTTAAAGGATTAAACTTTGAAATCTATTGAAATTGGAATAGTTTAAATTGATGTTTCAAGATAGGAAATTGGGTTTGGATTTGAAACTAGACATGGTCCAAATTTGTTGAAATAGAAGAAACTGTTAAATTTGAAGTTAATTTCAAATTTATTATTTTAATGTAAACTATTAAAATTTTATTATAAATTCTAATTGTTAAGCTTTTCTAACTATTAACTAAGTTAGTCTATTTAAAACTATTTTAAAACCATTTTAATCAATTTTGAACTTTTTTAGATCTATTTAACCCATTTTAAATCTATTTAACCCGTTGTAAATCTATTTAAGCTATTTTAATCTATTTTATAGTGCTCTAAAGTATCGTAAACTATTTAACTATTTTAATTATTAAACCATTTAAACTATTTAAAAACTATCTTAACAAATTTCTAAATTCCAAATCGTGTGAAGTGGAAGCGTTTATATTTAAATCCTTGTTTTAAAAGCAAATATGGTTAAATGAATTATAATAACATACGTTGGAAATTGAAATGGTATGTTCTAGTGAAATGATATATTCGAGTAAATATAATGATTTTGAAATGAGGGTTTAACCTATTTGGTCGATATGATTTCGAAAGTGAATATAATTTCAAAAGTAATATGGTTTGAATTGAATATGATATTTTGATATCAATTATGAAATAAGTTTATAAACTTAAAAGAACCATCCGGTGTGAAATAAACTTTTGGTTGTTAAAGAGACCTGGATCAGATATTGTCATACTCTCTGCCAATACTGAAAACCACTTTAACAACTGTATACATGGTGGAGATTCTAGACATGAAGTACGGTGGTTTGGCGAACGATTCTATATGAGGTATTTAAGTGACCGTTACTCCCATGAGTCAGCTTAGATGTGACTAAAACAGGAGCTATACCGGGCCAAGTGAGGTCACGTCTTCGATCGAGCACATTTTTTCGATACCATTCTATTACTTTATGATTGATTTGGTGGAATTTGATTAAGGGAGTGTGTCTGAGGTGGGCGGTAGTAGATGCTATGCGTTACCACCAGACTAGGAGTGCAATTGGTAGAATCCTATCCTGGCATTGCCTCGAGTGCCATGTTCACATGCCTACCGCGCCTTCTAGAGTTTGTTTTGTACCATACATGTGCAGTGCTCCCTGAGTATCCCATCAGTTTGATGGGGCTTACAGTATCTGTATAGACTATGGGAATATATAAAAATGTGTTAATGGGGATATGGGTAACGCCTTAACACTATTTTAATATTTTACTTTACTTTAGACACTATTAAAATAGCGTATTGTAATATGTATGCAGATAGTTTAAGGATCCTTGGAAGATGGAAAACCCAAACATCTCTTGAGTTATTGCACTCACGTTTGGCACTGGATAGGAGATGCCAAAACTGGTAAACATCTCCGACGCCGTTACACTCATATTTATTTTCTATTGATTTAACTTACATAAGATCTTTTAGTTTTGACTTGAGTGTTTTGTCTTTTCAATTCGCTTGGGTCATCCTGAACTTTTCAGTATATCGAAGACTGCTCTTGGAGGATAAATATGAAGATTTAGTACTACTACTATTTATTATATTCACCACTGCATCATGTTGTTTCGCTGCATTATTGTTGTTTCGCTGCATTATTTATTTATTACTACTGTATGTACTATGATTCTGTATTGCAAAATTGTAATCAAATGTTATTATGAAACAACTTCATGAACTATTTATTTTATTATTATATTTTGTCATTTCGCTATGAGATTCTGTATTTATTTTCTTTCTTTCTCTGCTTTTTCTTATTTACCCAATAAAAATCTACCCTTTGAATGGTTTGAATTGGCATGTGTGTCAATTTAGCCATCCAAAAAGGCAGGTCATTACATTTGGTATCAGAGCCAGGTTTAGCGATAACCTTAGCTTTGTAGGGCCTGACTCATTAGAAATAGGGTAATAATACCATAGAAAGAGTCATTGAGTGTATATATATGAGAAAGCATATTTGTTAGTATTAGAAAAAGGGTTTTGTATTATGTTAATTTGTTCTATTTTGTATTTATAAATTCCAGTCAGTTACCGAACGCTATGGCATTGATGGGGATTTCTAAACACAGACCGACACAATATTATTTTGAGATATGGGTAAATGAAATAATTTTACCTAGTATTATATTTTGTATATAAATGAATAAATTTTATAAATGGTACAGTAGGATGTAATATGTTGTTTGTTAAGTAGTGAAATTTCATAAGTATTGATTTTAAAATAGAATTTACAAATAAAATGAATACAAATTAAAATTTGAGAACAAAGATTTTGGGATTTTGAAATTTCTTTCGAAAGATTTTAGAATATAATATTAGTATAATTTGGAAGTATTTTCTAATATAAATATTTTAGGATGATTGAAAGAAATTCTTTAAAAGAATTTTTTTAAAGGAAATAAGTTCTGTACTCCCATCTGTCATTGAAAAATAATTTCGGTGATGAGTGCAAGCACCATCGACGTTCATTTTTGAGTTTCAAAGTGGGAAGACAACCGTTGTTGTAACGGCCTTTTGGACGATTTAAATCGACAATAAACCATACATGTCTAAGTCAAACCATTCAAAAGGGAGTATTGTTAATGAGGTAAATAAGAAAATAATAGAAAAGAAGGAAAAAACAAAACATAGAATTTTGCAGCGGAATGACAAAATATAATAATCAAATAAACAGTTCATGAAGCTGTTTTATAAATGACATTTGATTATACTTTTGCTATTCAAATCAGAGTTATATATACATCGGAAAATAAAAAAATAATGCAGTGGAACACCATAGAAAGTGGATAATAATAATAAATAGCAATAATATACTGAATCTTCGTCTTCGTCCTCCAGAAAATAAAATCGTCTTCAATACATTGAAAATGCTCAGACTAACCCGAGCATAATGAAAGGCAATACACTCGAGTCAAAACTAAAAATTCCTATGTAAGTCAAATCAATCTCAAATAAAAATATGAGTGCAATGGCTTCAGAGATGTTATGGGATTTTTCATCTCCTATCAAGTGTACAACGTGAGTGCAGTAATTTACGAGATTTCAAATGATTCGAAATACCGATTTTAACCACTTTATTTAAAATAAATCCGAAGTTAAAATTAAGAACTTAAACTTTTTAAATAATTTAGTTTCAATAAATAATCCAAATTCAAATTGTATGGGTATATATCAATTCAACCCATAATTTAAATGTCTTAATTATCCAATTCTAAAATGACTCAGAGGACCCCTTAAATGATGTCAATAATATATAAGGTGATAATAGGGACATATTAAAATAAATAAACAACCATACAACGAACATATCAATCAATAAGCATCCATTTCAAACAACATCCAAATCAACCAATATATTTCAACATATAATAGTTATCAATATCGGGGTTTAACTATCAACTAAATCCAATATAAAATTAAATGTCAACTTAAATCAACAATAAAAAATTATATGTCACATCATATACTTTATTTAACTTGCAATGTAATTTTTAGTATTGCGTGAGTGGGTTGAATCACTCACCTTTATTCTTTTCCTTTTCTAGCTAGATTTGGACCTGCAACTACTTTCTCATTTTGTTTTGTTTCCTTGCTATCTTAATCTTTTTTGTAAAAAGTTTTGGAGAGAAGATTATATAGATCTGGATTTGAAGAAAAAGACATGGAAAGAAGAGAAGGTTTAAAAAAGAAAAAAAATTAAAGAAGAAGAAGAATTGAAAAAAAGAAAAAGAAGCTTTGAAAAAGAAGAAGATTTTAAGAATAAGAAGAAAAAAAGAGAAAAAAAGCTTTGAAAAAAAGAGAAAAAGGAGATTTGAAGAAGAAACATGAAGAAAGAAGGAGGAAGGTGAAGAGAGACAAAAAATGAAGCTACAGAAGATTAGATTTAAAAAAATTGAAATGAAGCTACAAGAATGAAGATTGAAACTAGTGAAAAGCTAATAAAGCTAAATATAAACAAAGTAGGAATTGAGATAAAGTAAAAATATGAACAACCTTAAAAAAATTTATAGGTATTAAAAGAGGTGAAGGAAAGAATTAAAATTATGAAAAATTGGTAAAGTTTATGAAATGAAAAGGCTTTAGACAATATAAATGGAAATGAGTAATTGAACAAATGAGGAAACAATGAAAAAACTTGTGACAATTATTAATTAGAAAGGAAATGAATGGACCAACTCTACTCTATAAACAAACTTTTGGAATTCAAATTTCAAAACGATTATTCACTCAATTAATTTTGTTAACCCCAAAAATACAAAATTTGACATTCATTAAAGATTTAATTACCATAACATAACTAAATTTGAACACACCAATTTACATAACGTGGACCGCCGCTACATAAAAAATATATGAACCATGATTTAAAAATTCAAATTTAAAAACAACATTTTTCTCGACACGTAATTATGAACAAAAATATTTAATTTATTTTGAATTTCAAGTTAGCAGTAAAATCACTTCCGTGCGACCTATGCCTGCTATTTAACTACCGTAAAATGTTGTTTTAAAAATTCAATTTCTCTTTTTACAACGTTACATTTATATTCAGAATGGAAACGTTCACTTTATTTTCCTTAAAATGCTTATTCGTTACTTGCAATTCATAAATGTAAACATTCTTATATTCTAAAATGATCAACTTATACAATATTAAATCCATTCTTATATTACCAAATAATGTACATTCCAAATGAAAACATTCTTACCTTAAATTTATTAATTGCACTTTGTTTCATTTTCCTTTTTCAATTAAAAGATTTCAATAAATTAATTTCCAGTTAATTTTAATCTTCCACTTCAAAACAGACCCTAATTGATGAAATCAATTAAATAAATACGTGAACATTGTAATCCTTATTTATAGTCAAGAGAACACGTTTATAAAATTATAGTATCCAACAAGCATTAAATTACATAGTAAATAAATGTTTTTCTCTGTCAATCAATATTCATTTAACTCATCATTAAAACTGACATTTATTATTCCAATTCCTGTCATTAAATTATATTCTAATATGCGTTAGAACCTTCCACTTCATTGCTTCATTGTAGTTTGTTGTTTTGGAAATCTATTTATTGTCCAAACTTATGATCTAATAACATAGTTAACATTTGTTTACATTTCATTACGTTAATATACTCCAATTTCCAACCTTTATTTGTATTAACTACTATATTTCCATTTTATTGAATTTTGGTCAATTTCACACATTAATTATAATTAAAGTCTCAATTAATTTATTTACCTTAGTTTCATTCTCTTATTAAATCAATTATTGCCTTACATACATAGTCAACATTGTTATATCTTCCATTACATCAATATTTTACCATTTCATCTTACCTTTCATTTACGTAACCTTTTATTTCATTGATTTTAATAAATTCACTTGTTAAAATTTCCAATTCCAATAAATTTGAGTAAACTGATTTCCATCCTTTTATTCAAATCAAATGCCATACTATGATAAAAAAAATTACATTGGTTACATTGTATCGAATTAACCTTTTTACTATTATCAATTAAACCTACATTAACTGCACTAATTAAGGGAATTAATTGCCATTTATTTCCAATTAAATTTAATAGACCAAATAAATAGGTAATATATATATATAATAATTGCCACCATTAGACTTTAATTACATTTATAAGTTTATTACTCGCAAACAAAAGTTGTCATTTCTTTCATAACACTAATTTTATTCAATTTCTATTAACAATATATTATTTCATTAATGAATTCAATATTTACATTCTTTTTCCTATGTTCACTTTACAACCAAGTATAACCTTACATATTTCGATTAATTGGAATTCCATTCAAATTGTTAATTATTAGCTTTAATTAACATTGTTGCATTTCATTTTAGTATTATTCCAGTTATAAATCTTAAATTTTAATTTCTTCCAACATTTAATTACAAAAATCTTATTAAATTTACTATTTTTAATTATTGAAAATTACGGGTCGTTACAGTTGTAGTTTTACTACATGTTTGTTTTAATAAACAAAATTTAATTTTAAATTCCTAAATATGATTTGATCTATAAAGGATATACATACATACATACATACATACATACATACATACATACATACATACATACATACATATATATTATTTTTAATTTGATTGAAATATATCCGGGATTTAGTTCTTAAACTTTCTGATAATTAGTTGTTTTCAGTTATTGTAATGGAATTTAATCTTAACTATTTTAATAATTAGAGGCTGCTAAAATGGAAAATAAGAAATTAGATGTTAAGAGATTAGTGAAATATAAAGAATTAGAAGGTTGCCACTTATAATTAAGTAATGAAAATAAGAAAATGTAACTATTGAATATTTTGTTAATTAAAATAAATGAGATAAATTGTGTAACTTTCAATTGATTCTAAAGATATATATAACTTACCAAATATTTAAAAGTTGAAATGTTAAATAGAAATATGTAATAGAATATTATACAAGTAAAACATAGAAAATGAAAGAGTTCGATGTAATTTCTTCTGTAAATAAGAATTCTGATATTATAATTTTGTTATAAACGTAAGTTAATAATTTGAAGTGCTACTGATTAAATGAAATAGAAAGAGTGAATACTGTAGGTAAATTATTTAAGTGATGTCCAAAACCAATTATAATTGGAGTAAATAGTAAAAAGTGAATACTACATATGAGAGGAATAAATGTGAAGGGAAAAGAATAAAAATTTAAGTAATTATTAATTCATAAATGAAGACTGGTATAAAAAGAAAATCAAAGTAAATAATAAATGTGAAGTAAACTGAAATAAAATGTATGTAATACTTAAATATTGAGCTCATTGATTTTTTTTTATAATTGAATGGAAATAACTTATGTAAGCAAATGCAAAGTAATGAAAGGAGAAAAGTGGCATTGTATAAATGAGTGGGAAATGAATTTTTGCAAGTGATAAATGTAAGGTAATTAAACAAGCATTGTATGAACAAACGAAAAGAGAACAGTAAATAATGTGAAAAAAAGAGTAATACGAATAAAATTTAAATATTATTTGAAATTATTGTTTGTTTAGCTTATGAATTGGTTGAGAAAGGATACTTCTATTGTGTAAGAATGTATAAATGATCTATTGAGTTTTATCTAAGACTGTTGAGTGTATTGTATACTTAGTAGTTTATTTATCATTTTATACAATTAAAAGTTTCTGAACCCGAACAAACCATTAGTTTTGGTTGCTATGGATCGATGATTGTTTTCTTTGTTGAAAATGATGCTTGTACTGTTTTTTGCGAATGATTATTGTTTATTGTGATTATTTTGTTGTTATTAGCTGAAACAACTTAAATATTCTCTTTTACTTAATTCTAACTCTTTTGGATTATATATGTGAAATACAGGTTTATGGAAGCAATATCTACTGCTTTTGGTTTCATGAATAAGCGTTGTTTGCCCGACAAATAGGTACGTTTTCGGATTACGGTTCTATAGCGATATTATATTATTTTCTCGTGGTTTGGGATATATTATTTTGAAATATGTGATATATATTATTATTTCTCCCAGACCTCTCCGTACAAAGAAGACTCTGCCGAAATTTTCTATGGATTTTGGACTTGGAAAAGTTCTTGTGAAAATATTTTTTAAACTTTTATTAACTTGAATATAAAAGGATTTAATTTTTTATAGATTGATATTTTATTTAAATTATTTAATTATGTAAATTAATTTTTTATAAATTTAATATTTTGAATAAGATATATTAATTACCTAATTCCTTCTTTCCCTTTTCGAGGACGAAAAGTTTTGAGTGTGGGAGAGTGTAACGACTCGTAATTTTCGATAATTAAAAATAATTAATTTAATAAGATTTTGTGATTAATATTGGAAGAAAAAAAATTATGATTTAATAATAAGAATATAACTGAAATGAAATGTAACAGTATTAATCTAAGGTGATCGATAACCGCCTTAAATGTAATTCCAATTAACTGAAATGATTAAAAAGTTATAATTGGTTATAGATTGTAAATTAATTGTAATAGTGTGTGTATTAATTGATAAATGGATTAAAAGAGTAATTGATAATTTAAATGTTGTATTAATTAATGAAATAACGTATAATAAATTGTAATTGGATAGAATTAGTATTGTGTAAGTTGTTATAACATTTGTTTATAAATAATAAACTTATAATGCGATTAAAAGTTAATGGTGACAATTATTATATGTTACCTATTATTTAGTATGTTAAATTAAATTGAAAATCAATTGAAATTAAATGTAATTAAATATTACATTTGTAATGACCCGCCATTTTGGATAGTTTAAGTGGACAATAAACCACACTTTTCTAACTCAAATTATTCAAAAGACAGATTATTAATAGGATTTTTCAAATGAAATAAGATTCAAAAGAACAAAATACAAAATCTCGCAGCGAAAGGATGAAATATAATACACAAAATAAATACATAAACAGTTCATGAAAATATTTTCAACAAAATCAGAATTTACATTTTTTCAGGCAGAATAAACAATTGCTATAATTGTAGTAGATACGGTCCTCGACTCCGTCTTCGTCTTCAGAAATAAGTGTCTTCACTAAATTGAAATACTCGGTCTGACCCAAGCGTAAAGTAAAACAAAAACACTCGAGTCAGGACTAACATTGTTATGTAAGTAAGTCAACTCAAGTGAATGTACAGATAACTCAATAAGTGAAATGCTTAGGTTTAAATAAACACCGTCTTTCTCACTATAAATCGGTTCAGTTCAAATACTGACTTTATGTTCATTTCCAATCGATTCATTATTAAATCCAACTTCAGATTTCAATTTTTCTCTTAAAGCTATTAAGTTATAATCAAATAAATATAAATCTAAAAAAATCCAACTAAAACATTCATTAAATCAATTAAATTTCAATTTCATAATTTCAAGTTCAAACATAAATTTAAACTTACAATATTCCAATTTTATTTCTAAATCAATTTTTTTAAACCCAAAGTGGTTTTATATCGGGTACACATCATTTCAATCCAAAGTAATTTTGCTAACTATCAGGGAACATGGAGTGTGAGAAAAATAATAAAATACATAACATATCAATGACCAACATGCGTGCATTTAACAATTTAATATATACACATGCATAACTAACATATCACATATGTCACATATCGTAAACAACAAAGTGAATATTTCAAATTCTGACAGATCATGTACTAACATAACATATAAACATATAACATGACATATATAAAAGGAATTTGCAAGGTAATTTACAATAAAATAACATGACATATATAAAAGGAACTTGCAAGGTAATTTACAATAAAATAACATGACATATCATTTTTTCCAAACATAACGCATTATTTCCACATAGCATAGGTGACATATTATTAACATAGCATGTGCAACATATGATTTTATTAACTAACACATTTTTTTTCAACATAGCATATGTGACGTATTTCAACATGGCATATAAAAAATTCTAACATAGCATATTTTTTTACATATCATATGTTACATATTTAACATGCATATGTGACAATTAATCAAATCAACAAAACATACTATTTGTGACATATAAAATAACATGTGCATGTGAATGTTATAACATAAATTCAAGGGAACATAACAACATATATCACATATTCCTATCTAAAGCAAACATTTCTCATAACATTTCAATCAATTTTATTTACCTAATAATAAAAATGTTAATCGTGAGTGATTGCTCACCTTTCAAGGTGAGCGAGTTTTTGACAATACAAATAGATAGATCCTAGTTGAAATCCAAACACGACAAGCTAACTAATCCTATCCATAGCATCAATCCAATAGCAAAGCAAAGCACGACAATGCAAATCGAACAAACTGAATTTTCTTCTCTTTTTTTAGAGAGATGAAGCAAGAGAGAAGGCATGGAGTTTGGAGTTTGAAGAGAGAAGGGATCGAGTTTGGAGTTTGGAAATTTTTGGATTTAGGAATTTTAGTGTTTCTGTAGTTTTGAGGAAGAAGGAGAAACTGTGAGCAGAAAGCTTCAGATAGAGTAATGAGAAACAATCTGTACATACTTTGGTTTTGTTCTCTAGTGGGAAATTGAAAAGTCAACAAGTGAGAAAGTGAGAAGGTATCAATAGAATACAAAAATACAGTAAGCTTTTCAAAGAAACGATGCGTTATGTTTTTAACAAATATAACATGAACATGCTAGCATGAATGATGTACGTGCATTAAATATGAATTGTTAATGGATGAATTATTGCAGGCAGAAGTTAGGAAAAAGAATGAATGCTAAAAGTTGCAACATATAAAAATACATGCTTAGATGTAAATACAAGAGGTATATAAGAATTGAAAGTGTGCTATGGATCGTGTAATATGGATATACACTAATACATAGTATAGTAATGGTAGCAATACAGTAAATAGTGCGGAATATAAAAGCAGTATAAAAAATAACACCAGGAATTTTTATACTGGTTCGGAGCACCATCCTACGTCCAGTCCCAGACTCCTTCTGGAATTTCACTAAAATAATAACCCTCATTTACACAGAGGAACAGGTCTGTACAACCCTTGAGCAGCCGAACAAGGACATAAGCAGCAGAAGAGGATTTCGCCTCAGCAGCCGAAGAGGACTTCACACACCTGAGCAGCAGAACGGGACTTTAACGAATACAAAAGATTGTTTTGACTTTATGTGTTCTAATAACACGGATTTATCACTTGTAGTACACCCTTCCTATAATCTTCTTCTTGAATATAAATATATATAAATATATATATATATATATATATATATTTGAAGTTTATGGAGAATAGAAAGGTATAATTATTGCTTTAATGCAGAATAATTGAAAGTATAATTGCAAATAGATTCAAGAGAGTTAGATAAGAAAATTCGGTGATTTGGAATCAAGTTAGAGTATGTATTTATAGAGGTTAGAAAGCAACGACTGTTGATGAAGACTTTCGATTGAAGTGTTGCGTCCAAATCTTTTCGCAAAGATTCGTAACTCTTTACAAATAGTTATGTCTTTTCAAAAAGTTGCTGTTGTAGAAATTCAGTCAACTGAACCTCTAGGTCAGTCGACTGAATATTCAAACGAATTTTCAAATATATATTTGTATATTTGTGCACCTATGCATGTCGCACATAAATTTTTGGGTCAGCCAACTGAGCCTCTGGGTCAGTCGACTGACCTGGTAAATCTATGCAATTTGCACAGTTTACACAGGTATAATATATATATATATATATATATATATATATATATATATACACACACATACTATAAAGCAAAACCTTTGGTCAACCGATCAAAGTGAAGCCTTTTACGGTCTTCCAAAAATAACCTGATTACTGAACGGTTTCAAACTCGAAAGCTCACAAATCGTGGACATATTTGTCATTTTGCAGTATCCATTTCTACCATCCAACCTCACGTCTCATGTAACTACCCCACGTTCATTAATCGACACGTAACTGCCATACTTTCATTATTCGTTCATTTTCCTGCCTTCCTCCCGATCCAAACTCCAAATGAACCTCAATCTAGAAAAAAATGTTAAAAATATCCACACAAAAAATGGCATTTTAAGGGCAAGGGAAACTGAAGCTCGGCCTCCTCTTTCTCAACAAGACGCTTCCTACATCTCAAATCCGTTATTGGTACTGTAACGACCCGGAATTTTGGACAATATAAATTTAATAATCTGGGTTTAAATTTATATTGAATTAATAATTTTGATTAATAAATTTGATTTGATTTAAATAATCTTCTTTATTTAAATATTTAATTTGTGAAATTATTTTTAATGAGTTAATAAATTGTTTTCTATTCAATAATGTATATGTATTTATATATATTTTAAATAGACAAGTTGTTTTTAGTTAAATTAGTATAGTATAATTTTAATATGTTTTGAAAATAGAAATGGTGATTTATTTTTTGATTTGAGCTTTTCAAAAATATTTAATTAAAATACTATATGATTTTAAATAAGAGATAAATGTTTAATTAGTTTCAAATTCATTTTTAATTCAAGTTGTATATTAAATTATGTTACAAACTCTTTTATAAATTTGTTTTAAAAGTTTCTTTTCAAATAAACTACTTGTATATCATTTTATTTATAATAGTAATACTTGCTTTGTTCTTTAGAAATTTATTTAATTCATAATTATATATAAGAATTAATTAACAAGGCTTAATGCTTATTAACTTTAATTAAACATCAATTTAATTCATAAAGACAAGTGTTTGTAAATATTAAAGCTTAAAAGACAAGTGTCTCTATGTTTACAAGTGTCAAATTTATTTTCTTTTTCTTTTAATTCATTTTCTGAAATTTCATTCACATAAATTGGTTTCTTCATTTCATATGCATTCTTTTCTCATTCTTTAATAAAAGAAAACCAATCTCTTTCTCATCCATTTACAAAACTGCATCTTTTCAAACCTGATAACATTTTCATTCACACTCCTTTCTTCAAAATACATACAAGTCTGCATATACTATGCATTCAATTCCTCTTCATAATCAAGCAAATATTCAGACCTGCAAGCATGCATTTTCAAATTACAATCTGCATTCCCCAAAAGTTCAGACCTGCATGCAATTTCTAGCATCCCTGCATCAAATATGAATCAAAGACCTGCATCTCAATTTTCATAATCTGGGAGCAATTCACCTGCATTTCAATCTTCATCAAGTTGAGGCCTGCATGCATCATGTTGAAACATGCATTCATGAAATCTGGAAGCAAGATAGGGGTCTGCATTCTTGGCATTTGAACTGGAGGCCTGCATGAATTTTCAAACATGGACCTGCATGTTTTAAAAAGCAATATTCAAGTTTTAAAAAAGGGATTAAAGCTACTGCATGCATTCATTTTCAAGAATCTGGAACCTGCAATGTGCTCTGCATTTGGAAAATGAGGTGAGTAACTCACTTATAATTTAGTTAATAGGTAAAGTTGTTTATGTTTTCTTTTTAAAATTTGATATGAACTTATATGAAATGGCTGTGAATTTTATACCTGTGATATATGCCAGTATACATGTTGAAGAAGTTTCATGTCTGAGCCTCTAAATTCCAAACTCATGTTTAATCTCTGAGTTCTCCCCTTTGACTTGTTTTGTTGTTGTTGTTATTACTTAGCTTTGAATAGATCATGATATTCTAGAATAGCATAAGTTTACAAATAGAATCATTTAGTAAATTCAGGAAGTTTAAAACCAAAATTAAAATTTACAGTGTAAAGAGTAAAAGGCAGTTTTAAATGAACTGTAATTTACACTTTTATCAAGTTCAGTTAAATCTTACATTCGAACTGTTTGAAATTGATTCTGGAATGAATGTAGCTATCAATAAACATAGGAAAATTTTTGACTTGATCTACAATTCAAGTTTGAGATGGGAATTTGGGAATTACAGTAAGAACACTGATTTACTGGGATTAGAAAAAGGTTTGGGTGCTGTGGCTTCTTGAATGCATCGAGTTCGAAGCTGTTTGGGGTATTGTTGGATGGTGAAGTGATGAATTAGTCACCGGAGTTTGGGAGTTGAAGATGGTCGAGGAGTGGAGGAACCAGCGTTGACAGGCTTGTCACTGCAGTGGGGTTAATGTTGTGCAGGGTTTGATGTTTCAGGGTTGCAGGGAACTGTGACTCGGGTTGATCTCGGGATTTTTGGCAAATGACTCGAAGCATATAAGCTTCTGACTCGAAGCAAAATTTATGGTGACTCGAGTATACCATTTTTGTTTCAGACTTTTACAAACAGAGCTGTTCTGTTCTGGTTTTTAATTTTTTTTTTTTAAAAGTTAAGTTTGAATTTAAATCTGGAGTTTAGCTTAGGATTTAAACTTAAACCTAAGGATGAATTCAAACTTGTTTGAATTATTTTTTTCTGCAGAATTTTAAATTGGTTTTAAAGAAGAAAAAAAAATATAAGAACAGAAAACTGTTTTCTGTTTTAAGTATTAAGATAAAGTTTAAAATTTGCAGGTGTAGGATTTAAACTGAGTTTAGTTTGAAATTTGAATATGGATTCAAATTTGGATTTGTCTAAGAATTTGAGACCATTTATGTTTTCAAATTCAAATTTGAATTTAAACTCTCAAGTGTGATTGCTTGTGTGTTTTGGCATTTGTATTGGAAGGATTAAGTATTTAAAATTAAAAATTCAAATTGAATTCAAAACTGAGTTTTAAACCTGGATTTAAATTTTTAAGCTTCAGTTTTAAAATAAGGATTTGAATTTAAATTGCTTTTAAATGATTTACATTGAATTGAAAGTGTAAATTGTAGAAAGAGTTTAAAGAATTTAAAACTAAAATGAGAATGGAAGTTATATTTCAAATTTTGAAATTTAAAGATGTTTTAAAATTGATTTGAATTTGATTTGAATTGAAATTTAAATTCTTTTCAACTTATTAACAAAGTATATGTTCTTGTAAACATATAAGATTAAGTTGTATTGTTTAAAATCTTATTTTAAATAAGTTTGAGTTTAAAGTTAAAAGAAATGTTAAATTGAATTTAATATGAAATTTAAAACATTTTTGTTTTTAAATGCTTAATTAAATAAGAAATATTTATCTAAAAGATAAATAAATGTTTAATGATTGGATTCATTAATTATGAAGGTAATTAAGATGAATATTAATTATTTAATTAATTAATAATGGGAATGTTTTAATTAAATAATTAATGATTTTTAATTTGATTTGAGATTAATTAATTAAGTTTAATTAATCTATAATTAAGGATAGTTAACTAAATTTTAATTTATGATTAAGATTTATTTAATCAAGTGATTAATAATAATTTAGATTTTAATTAACACTTAGTTAATTAATGATTAGAGATTAGTTAAATAGTAATTAAATATTAATTACTTAATAACTAATGATGATTAATTTAAGTTAACCTCTTAATTAAGTAATTAAGAAATGTTAATGAAGTCATTAACAGTTAATAAATGTGATTAATTTTGATAATTAATTAGATTAAATAATTAATAATCAATTGTTTAAGTTTTAATTACTTAATGAAAGTAATTAGTGAGTTAATTACTTAATGTAATTAATTAAGGTTAATGTGATTTGTTTAGATTAATTAATTAAGTTTAATTGATTTAAACATTTGTTGAATTGATGGATAATTACTTATGTAATTAATGAATTTGTAATTACTTAAGGAAGTAATTAATTTAATAATTACTGGATGTAATTAAAGATATTTGATATAGAAGTAATTTGGATTTAAATTACTTTGAAATTAATCAAGGGGATTAATTTAGATAATTAATTAAAAATAATTAATTATTGGGTTGAGTAATTAATGTAGTTAATAACTGAAGGGTTATTAATCAAGGGTGATTAATATATATGTAGGGTTAATATGATTAACTTGTGTGATTAATATTAAATGCTAATTACTTACTGTAATTAGAGATGGTTAATCAGTAATGATTAACTGAAAAAGAATAATGAGATGATTATTTATAAATTGATTTGAAATCAATTGATGGTTAAGTTAAGCAGGATTTTATTGATAAAGTAATTAATTTAATTCATTTTAAATTAATTAGAGATTGAGTAATTAATTTAATTCATTTTAAATTAATTATAGAAGTGTGATCATTTGATCATTTGCTTATGTTTGATGATTGGTATTGGTTGATTGGTTTGGTTTGTAATCTCAATTATGAGATGAGTAGTGGATGTGATATGGATGCATTGGTTGCTTCTGGATGATAATATAGATTATCTGATTATGATATGATTATCTGTTGATAATGATAAGATTGATTATCTGTGGTGTTGTGAATTATCTATCTGTGTATATTTAGATAATGAATTGAAATGTTTTAAACTTAAAACAACTTGGACCCTAAAAGACACGCTTTGGTTTTCGATGAGACCGGGATCGGGTTTCCATATTTGGACATCCGAAAACCACATCGATTCCAAATAACGTTAGGTCGTTTATCCAAGTGGAGCGAGTGAAGACTCGAGGTGTAAGGGCTATACGTCAGTATAACTCTGTGGGTGATTCCGTAATGAGTTTGACGGAATAGGTCTTATAGATTCGAGATGGTGAATCAGAGTGCAAGGGTTATTGTCGTTAACTCTGAGGGTGATTCCAATACGAGTGTAACGAGATAATGCCTTCGGTTTCGTTCGAACCCGGAACGAACTGGTATGGATTGAATGCTTTCAGCACATCGTCAGGCGGACGATGAGCATTCTAAGTGATGTGTCCTATAAAGGTAATCGTAACCTCAAGCCTCATCAACCGGGAATGGCTAAAACAGGGGAGGTGCAGCAAAGCTTCGTGGGTAGCCCCCACTTGAGAGTAAGATTTACCCCTGTCTAGAGGTCCCTTTATATTTCGGCTGTGTGGGACGGTTGATCATGACAACCGTCGGGGTTGTCTTATTTGGAACTGTTCAGTAAGGAGCGGGTCCGGCTTTGTGTTGCAGGGGATGAAGGGAGTAATCCTCGGTACGGTGATCTAGGCCACGTACTGTGACGGGCGGTACCCCAGTAGCCCTGCCATTGTATGGAATCCAAAATCCAATAAGTGCCAACGGTTTTGATTGTATTACCCACTTTTGTGGCTAGTAGCTGGAATTTAATGAATGTAACAATTTCGGCTATTTCATATTTATTTGAAAACCCTAGACACTATTATAATATCATCAGATTTCCTATCAAATGTTTGGTTAGCGTAAGGTAAAAACTTTTCCATGTTTATGTGTGGGAAGTCTTACGTGATACCTTTTCTTTCAAAGGTTTTTAAAAGTTAAGCAACTTTAACCTGTTACTCACACCAGACCCATGTCTGACCCGGAGTTATTTTCTGTTTTTCTTTAACTCTTGGGTACTCAAATTTTTATGAGTAGTCAAGAGAATTCAGGTTAGGATTCAGGATTAGCTTTGACGAATTGTGGAGGAGCATATGGAGCAGGAGGCTTCCGCGTATAGTTATGTAGTTCCGCTGTGTTTTGTATCTCTGAGTGTTCTATTTGTATTGAGTTGTAATAACTAGACAGGTGTTTATAACTGTCTAGTATGTGTTGTATATGTCTGTGTACTCTGATATTTGATGTATACTATGTAATACTTTGTTATTAATATAATTTATTCGTTTCCGCTGTTGAGATTCTTGTGTTGTTTCTTCTTCTCTTCTTTCTTTTCTCTTTTCTATCCCTTTCTTTCTTCAAGATGTCGCGATTTTCCGGGAGTGGAAAGTCGGGTCGTCTCAGTTGGTATCAGAGCATTAGGTTGAGTGAATACCTAGGCTCTGGAATGGTGTCTATCTTGAGAGAGCGTATTTGTAATTTTTAATATATATATATATATATATTTCTACCTATTTGTTGGATTACCTGTTCAAGTTTTCCAATATAAGTCATAAAGGTAGATGAGGTAGAAGTGTGTGTAACACAACTACCATTGGTTGGAGTTTAATGGATGATGTTGGAAGTGTATTTGTCGAGACCGTAGACCTAATACCGTCTCGAGTGAGTTCTGTTGTGATGAAGTACTTCATCGATCTCTGAAGGTAACCTGTTAAGGTTCGGAGTTCATCTTTGAAGTGTTGAATTGAGTTTTGATCTGTTGGTAGAGCAGAAGCAAGCAAGTGATGATATCTTGATATCTTAGGAAATAGTAGCTGCGTGATGAGATGCAGTGACTATGGATGTTTCCGAAGATGTTTTCTTTGGAACAAGAATAAGAAGTGAGTCAGCACGGTGATGTGGCTGAGTTTAGCAGAGTATTCTGAGTTGGTAAAGAGTCTTCTGGCTGAGTAGTTTTTCTGAAGTGGAGTTCAGAAGCAGCAGAGTGGATCTTTTCTCTGGTAAGTTGGCTAAGTCAGCATAAGCTGTTCTATTTGGTTAAGAGAGAGAGCAGTTTCTTTGGATTTAGGCTGAGTTGATCGCAAAAGTGACTTGCGATAGTATGTTCTCTTGTGTTTGTTGGAGATTGTCTGGATGTCTTCTGGAAGTCAGAGTTTGTCTGCATCTGGAGATCGAGTTTTCTTACCAGGATTGGAGCTAGTGGTTCAGTTAGTAGATGGATGGTTCCTTGAGGTAAAAGTTGGTGAAGCAACTCAGGTTTGGGAGGAACATCTGAGTTTTCTTATGGATATATGGAACCTTATTTCTGTGCTGGGTTGTCTGGTCTGTGCTTGTGCTGTTCGTCAGCATTTTCTTCTGTTTCGGATCAGAGTTGTGCAGCGGAAGCAGTTTGGGGATGGTTCTGTTTTCTTTTCCGGATAAGAAGAAGTTTGTTCTGTCTTCTGTTGTAGAGAAGCAGGTTTGTGTTCTTGGTTTTTGAGTGATCTTGAGGAGATCATTGGATTGTTTTGGATTCAGTCTGTTTCTTTTGGAATCAGCAAGAGTTAAGCTGATTAGGAGTGATGTTGGTAGCCCAGGATCGTCTGAAGAATTTTATGGATTAGAGACAGAGAAATTTGGATTCTGGAATTGGAGATTTGATTTTGGATAAGTTTTTCTCTGATCCAAGGAGCTATAAGTTTGGGAAGCTATCTCCGAAGTGTTTTGGTTTCTTCTGTGTTTGGTAAGATCAGTGTTTGGTTTTCTAGAGTTGAATTGCCAGTTTGGATAACTGGGATTCAAGGTGTTTCACGTATCTCTAAGGGAGTATGTGTTTGATATTTCTGCTTGTAGAACCAGTAGTTTAAGATGGTTTGTTTGTTGTGTCAGACTCGTTTGTAGTCTGATATTCTGTATAGAATTGTTGTTAGGAGCTCTATAGTTTAGTAGTATTGATTGATTGTATTCTATAGAGCGAGTATCCCTATATATATATATATATATATATACCGGGAAAACTCGTGAAGGTTTTATCCAAAATTCTTTTGGATAATTAGATTTGTTCTGATTGTGTGAATTGGTTGCTTTGATTGTTGGCATATGATTAACATATGCTGTGTTTTAATATAAAAACTGTAAATATGTTATTAAATTGCCTTTGTTTTAAATTTCGGGGACGAAATTCTTTTAAGGGGGAAGGATTGTAACGACCCGGAATTTTGGACAATATAAATTTAATAATCTGGGTTTAAATTTATATTGAATTAATAATTTTGATTAATAAATTTGATTTGATTTAAATAATCTTCTTTATTTAAATATTTAATTTGTGAAATTATTTTTAATGAGTTAATAAATTGTTTTCTATTCAATAATGTATATGTATTTATATATATTTTAAATAGACAAGTTGTTTTTAGTTAAATTAGTATAGTATAATTTTAATATGTTTTGAAAATAGAAATGGTGATTTATTTTTTGATTTGAGCTTTTCAAAAATATTTAATTAAAATACTATATGATTTTAAATAAGAGATAAATGTTTAATTAGTTTCAAATTCATTTTTAATTCAAGTTGTATATTAAATTATGTTACAAACTCTTTTATAAATTTGTTTTAAAAGTTTCTTTTCAAATAAACTACTTGTATATCATTTTATTTATATTAGTAATACTTGCTTTGTTCTTTAGAAATTTATTTAATTCATAATTATATATAAGAATTAATTAACAAGGCTTAATGCTTATTAACTTTAATTAAACATCAATTTAATTCATAAAGACAAGTGTTTGTAAATATTAAAGCTTAAAAGACAAGTGTCTCTATGTTTACAAGTGTCAAATTTATTTTCTTTTTCTTTTAATTCATTTTCTGAAATTTCATTCACATAAATTGGTTTCTTCATTTCATATGCATTCTTTTCTCATTCTTTAATAAAAGAAAACCAATCTCTTTCTCATCCATTTACAAAACTGCATCTTTTCAAACCTGATAACATTTTCATTCACACTCCTTTCTTCAAAATACATACAAGTCTGCATATACTATGCATTCAATTCCTCTTCATAATCAAGCAAATATTCAGACCTGCAAGCATGCATTTTCAAATTACAATCTGCATTCCCCAAAAGTTCAGACCTGCATGCAATTTCTAGCATCCCTGCATCAAATATGAATCAAAGACCTGCATCTCAATTTTCATAATCTGGGAGCAATTCACCTGCATTTCAATCTTCATCAAGTTGAGGCCTGCATGCATCATGTTGAAACATGCATTCATGAAATCTGGAAGCAAGATAGGGGTCTGCATTCTTGGCATTTGAACTGGAGGCCTGCATGAATTTTCAAACATGGACCTGCATGTTTTAAAAAGCAATATTCAAGTTTTAAAAAAGGGATTAAAGCTACTGCATGCATTCATTTTCAAGAATCTGGAACCTGCAATGTGCTCTGCATTTGGAAAATGAGGTGAGTAACTCACTTATAATTTAGTTAATAGGTAAAGTTGTTTATGTTTTCTTTTTAAAATTTGATATGAACTTATATGAAATGGCTGTGAATTTTATACCTGTGATATATGCCAGTATACATGTTGAAGAAGTTTCATGTCTGAGCCTCTAAATTCCAAACTCATGTTTAATCTCTGAGTTCTCCCCTTTGACTTGTTTTGTTGTTGTTGTTATTACTTAGCTTTGAATAGATCATGATATTCTAGAATAGCATAAGTTTACAAATAGAATCATTTAGTAAATTCAGGAAGTTTAAAACCAAAATTAAAATTTACAGTGTAAAGAGTAAAAGGCAGTTTTAAATGAACTGTAATTTACACTTTTATCAAGTTCAGTTAAATCTTACATTCGAACTGTTTGAAATTGATTCTGGAATGAATGTAGCTATCAATAAACATAGGAAAATTTTTGACTTGATCTACAATTCAAGTTTGAGATGGGAATTTGGGAATTACAGTAAGAACACTGATTTACTGGGATTAGAAAAAGGTTTGGGTGCTGTGGCTTCTTGAATGCATCGAGTTCGAAGCTGTTTGGGGTATTGTTGGATGGTGAAGTGATGAATTAGTCACCGGAGTTTGGGAGTTGAAGATGGTCGAGGAGTGGAGGAACCAGCGTTGACAGGCTTGTCACTGCAGTGGGGTTAATGTTGTGCAGGGTTTGATGTTTCAGGGTTGCAGGGAACTGTGACTCGGGTTGATCTCGGGATTTTTGGCAAATGACTCGAAGCATATAAGCTTCTGACTCGAAGCAAAATTTATGGTGACTCGAGTATACCATTTTTGTTTCAGACTTTTACAAACAGAGCTGTTCTGTTCTGGTTTTTAATTTTTTTTTTTTAAAAGTTAAGTTTGAATTTAAATCTGGAGTTTAGCTTAGGATTTAAACTTAAACCTAAGGATGAATTCAAACTTGTTTGAATTATTTTTTTCTGCAGAATTTTAAATTGGTTTTAAAGAAGAAAAAAAAATATAAGAACAGAAAACTGTTTTCTGTTTTAAGTATTAAGATAAAGTTTAAAATTTGCAGGTGTAGGATTTAAACTGAGTTTAGTTTGAAATTTGAATATGGATTCAAATTTGGATTTGTCTAAGAATTTGAGACCATTTATGTTTTCAAATTCAAATTTGAATTTAAACTCTCAAGTGTGATTGCTTGTGTGTTTTGGCATTTGTATTGGAAGGATTAAGTATTTAAAATTAAAAATTCAAATTGAATTCAAAACTGAGTTTTAAACCTGGATTTAAATTTTTAAGCTTCAGTTTTAAAATAAGGATTTGAATTTAAATTGCTTTTAAATGATTTACATTGAATTGAAAGTGTAAATTGTAGAAAGAGTTTAAAGAATTTAAAACTAAAATGAGAATGGAAGTTATATTTCAAATTTTGAAATTTAAAGATGTTTTAAAATTGATTTGAATTTGATTTGAATTGAAATTTAAATTCTTTTCAACTTATTAACAAAGTATATGTTCTTGTAAACATATAAGATTAAGTTGTATTGTTTAAAATCTTATTTTAAATAAGTTTGAGTTTAAAGTTAAAAGAAATGTTAAATTGAATTTAATATGAAATTTAAAACATTTTTGTTTTTAAATGCTTAATTAAATAAGAAATATTTATCTAAAAGATAAATAAATGTTTAATGATTGGATTCATTAATTATGAAGGTAATTAAGATGAATATTAATTATTTAATTAATTAATAATGGGAATGTTTTAATTAAATAATTAATGATTTTTAATTTGATTTGAGATTAATTAATTAAGTTTAATTAATCTATAATTAAGGATAGTTAACTAAATTTTAATTTATGATTAAGATTTATTTAATCAAGTGATTAATAATAATTTAGATTTTAATTAACACTTAGTTAATTAATGATTAGAGATTAGTTAAATAGTAATTAAATATTAATTACTTAATAACTAATGATGATTAATTTAAGTTAACCTCTTAATTAAGTAATTAAGAAATGTTAATGAAGTCATTAACAGTTAATAAATGTGATTAATTTTGATAATTAATTAGATTAAATAATTAATAATCAATTGTTTAAGTTTTAATTACTTAATGAAAGTAATTAGTGAGTTAATTACTTAATGTAATTAATTAAGGTTAATGTGATTTGTTTAGATTAATTAATTAAGTTTAATTGATTTAAACATTTGTTGAATTGATGGATAATTACTTATGTAATTAATGAATTTGTAATTACTTAAGGAAGTAATTAATTTAATAATTACTGGATGTAATTAAAGATATTTGATATAGAAGTAATTTGGATTTAAATTACTTTGAAATTAATCAAGGGGATTAATTTAGATAATTAATTAAAAATAATTAATTATTGGGTTGAGTAATTAATGTAGTTAATAACTGAAGGGTTATTAATCAAGGGTGATTAATATATATGTAGGGTTAATATGATTAACTTGTGTGATTAATATTAAATGCTAATTACTTACTGTAATTAGAGATGGTTAATCAGTAATGATTAACTGAAAAAGAATAATGAGATGATTATTTATAAATTGATTTGAAATCAATTGATGGTTAAGTTAAGCAGGATTTTATTGATAAAGTAATTAATTTAATTCATTTTAAATTAATTAGAGATTGAGTAATTAATTTAATTCATTTTAAATTAATTATAGAAGTGTGATCATTTGATCATTTGCTTATGTTTGATGATTGGTATTGGTTGATTGGTTTGGTTTGTAATCTCAATTATGAGATGAGTAGTGGATGTGATATGGATGCATTGGTTGCTTCTGGATGATAATATAGATTATCTGATTATGATATGATTATCTGTTGATAATGATAAGATTGATTATCTGTGGTGTTGTGAATTATCTATCTGTGTATATTTAGATAATGAATTGAAATGTTTTAAACTTAAAACAACTTGGACCCTAAAAGACACGCTTTGGTTTTCGATGAGACCGGGATCGGGTTTCCATATTTGGACATCCGAAAACCACATCGATTCCAAATAACGTTAGGTCGTTTATCCAAGTGGAGCGAGTGAAGACTCGAGGTGTAAGGGCTATACGTCAGTATAACTCTGTGGGTGATTCCGTAATGAGTTTGACGGAATAGGTCTTATAGATTCGAGATGGTGAATCAGAGTGCAAGGGTTATTGTCGTTAACTCTGAGGGTGATTCCAATACGAGTGTAACGAGATAATGCCTTCGGTTTCGTTCGAACCCGGAACGAACTGGTATGGATTGAATGCTTTCAGCACATCGTCAGGCGGACGATGAGCATTCTAAGTGATGCGTCCTATAAAGGTAATCGTAACCTCAAGCCTCATCAACCGGGAATGGCTAAAACAGGGGAGGTGCAGCAAAGCTTCGTGGGTAGCCCCCACTTGAGAGTAAGATTTACCCCTGTCTAGAGGTCCCTTTATATTTCGGCTGTGTGGGACGGTTGATCATGACAACCGTCGGGGTTGTCTTATTTGGAACTGTTCAGTAAGGAGCGGGTCCGGCTTTGTGTTGCAGGGGATGAAGGGAGTAATCCTCGGTACGGTGATCTAGGCCACGTACTGTGACGGGCGGTACCCCAGTAGCCCTGCCATTGTATGGAATCCAAAATCCAATAAGTGCCAACGGTTTTGATTGTATTACCCACTTTTGTGGCTAGTAGCTGGAATTTAATGAATGTAACAATTTCGGCTATTTCATATTTATTTGAAAACCCTAGACACTATTATAATATCATCAGATTTCCTATCAAATGTTTGGTTAGCGTAAGGTAAAAACTTTTCCATGTTTATGTGTGGGAAGTCTTACGTGATACCTTTTCTTTCAAAGGTTTTTAAAAGTTAAGCAACTTTAACCTGTTACTCACACCAGACCCATGTCTGACCCGGAGTTATTTTCTGTTTTTCTTTAACTCTTGGGTACTCAAATTTTTATGAGTAGTCAAGAGAATTCAGGTTAGGATTCAGGATTAGCTTTGACGAATTGTGGAGGAGCATATGGAGCAGGAGGCTTCCGCGTATAGTTATGTAGTTCCGCTGTGTTTTGTATCTCTGAGTGTTCTATTTGTATTGAGTTGTAATAACTAGACAGGTGTTTATAACTGTCTAGTATGTGTTGTATATGTCTGTGTACTCTGATATTTGATGTATACTATGTAATACTTTGTTATTAATATAATTTATTCGTTTCCGCTGTTGAGATTCTTGTGTTGTTTCTTCTTCTCTTCTTTCTTTTCTCTTTTCTATCCCTTTCTTTCTTCAAGATGTCGCGATTTTCCGGGAGTGGAAAGTCGGGTCGTCTCAGGTACGTTTGATTCTAATATTATTTACCTTTTACTGTTTTCTTACTGTGATTTTGAATTTCTATGTTTTTTATAGTGGATTCGTTTAAATGGTTACAAAATATCTGATGAACCTCAACTCTTTCTATTTTGAACCATGAAGGAGGTAGTTTGATCTATGTTTGATAAGGCGCGGCTATGATTTGTGGCTTCTAGATCTTAATTTTCCTAAATATTGAAAAAATATTTGATTTTCCTTTGTGCTCATGCTAGATAACCATTTCATTTTTGAGATTATCCGATGATACATAGTATATTTAATTCGGAATTGACAGGTGGAGTTTGGACAAGGGTTTATTTGCAGGTAGGATAAAGGAGCTTAAGCATGGAATTGTGTTATTATAGCAAGAGTAGAATCTTGCTTAAACATATCCCATGAACACAAGATTTCAACTTTCAGAATTGGTACTCATCTTGATTAATATCAGATCTGGACCACCAAAGATTAGTACTTGCTTATTTTAATTTGATTTGATGCATTTTTTTAGTTTTTGTCTTCAATTTCTCCATGATCTGCATCTAATATGTTTGTCTTTTTCCCTATAAAATGATTACTACCTAGTTTTATCAGTTATCAACACCATTATATCATCATTGAACTAATATAGTATTGTACTCAACATTTAGTGTTTTCATTTCTTTAGAAAACAATTCTGTGTAGAAATAGTTAAAAATACCAATTTCCCTTTTTCTTTTTTTCCTTTCCTTTTAGCATGAAATGGAAACACGGACATCCACATTAATAATTTTCCTTCTCTGAGAGGATGAGTATTATGGAAAAAATAATCATATCAAACATTTACTTTCCGCTATATTTAGCAACTTTTGATCGTTTGTAATTGAAACTTTATTAGCATATATCAAATCAGAATCCTCAATTAGCAACCAAATAGAAGATAAATAAAAGACAATCTGTACTACTTGCTAGGCAATGCAAGATAATAAATGGTAGCAGCTAGAACCTCAAACAATCTGCAAAACAACTATAAATACCACACCAGCCATATGATAGTTTAAGCTCTATGTTTTCATAGGGAGGTCATCCTTTATAATTTACCGTGGAAAGATAGCCAGAGAAGATTATTGAATATAACAAAGTCGTTATATTTCAACATTTTAGTTCTACTGTTTGTGAAAAGTTAGCGAAAAAATTGCTAAATTACTGGAAGTCCCATGGTTAAACCTAAACGCTAGAAGAAACCAAAAGAGAACCTATGATTTTGGTCATACAAATTAAAGGGATGAAATTCCATATTAATGTGTACGTTACAATGTGAGTGTATTGAAACTTTTCACCCTTTCATTTTGACTGAGACAACTTAAACATTTGTATATTTAATGTGAAGGTAACGGATGAGCAATACATCATGAATTTTAGAGCATGTGCATTTCTATACTTATAGCAAGTATTAAGAGTGAGCCGTAACTCATGTGATATTATAACCACAACACTTGGTGTGAAATGTTTGAAATATAAAACTTTGTATATTTGTATTGGTAGATTTAATTTCGGTTGTTGTCTGTTTATCAGTTGTAGGATCACAGATGTAATATCTAAAAACTTCATCTGGAAAAAGGTACTTTCAGTTACCACATCCTTTGTATTCTTTTGTATAATATTTTGACAGTACTCCTTACCTTTGCTGAGCTAATTTTCTTTTGCGTATTTAAAGTATATATTATGTTATATGAACATTTTAGGATAGAAGTTTTCCTTTTAATGAGTTATTTGACTAAAAAACATGATGGTGAAGGAACAATACAGAGTTCATCATGCTCAAACAGAGCAATTAGTCATATGATATATGGTATATGTTACATTCTGATAAGTATTGATAAAAATTTATATTATCCAATTACTTTAACCAATAGGAAAAATTACTGTTTTTATACCCATTAGTTGTCAACATACATATTGTGAATTGGTAGAGTGGTTTGATAAAATGCTTAGCTAATATTTTGTTTTCCACTAACTCATTCTGCTAACCTTCTTCAAAAAATTTAAACATAATCAACGCCCACATTTATTTACTTCTTAACATTCCTACTTCAATTAAAAAACATATATTTGTAGAGGCTCAATATTTATGCGTTAATATTTAGACGTTATTTTTCTTACACTATGGTGGGATATAGTGTGAAAGTCATGATTAAATTACTTCATGTAAAATGAATACATAAGAGCAATGTTTTTACTTGAAATAAATTGAAAGAGTAAAATTTTTAACTTGAGACTTCGATGAAATGCATATAATATATTAAACTATGTATCATAATATTTAGTTCAAACGGAGCAATATAAGCTAGAATTTTACTTATACTGTGCTATAAGCGCTAGAGCCACATGTCTGTGATGTTTTATTTATTTATTTATGAAAGAGTGGTCCTGTTAAGAGGAGAGCATTCATATTTTATTAATCATAAATCAAAGTCCATATATAAGTCCGTTGGGAATTAGTTATTACAAATGTAGACGATCATCACTATGATGATCAACAAGGAGTAAAAAAGGAAAAGAGAACCAAAAAAATATGATTACACTTTTGTTGATAATATACAACAATATTAAAACTACAGTAGAGCGGCATTGGAAAGTCCTTCAAAGTATCAGGAATAAGAGATAGTGTTGTTGAGAGGTTGAGCGTGAAGTGGCGCTGAAGCTGTGATTCGTGAGGCGCGGTTGAATAGGCAGGGACTACAAGCATGAAGCAAGGCAGCAGGTGCAACTGAGCAGCCATTCGGCAGTGGTACGTCAACGCATTTGGATTCATATAGTGAATTACTGCTGTTGAGAGGAAAAAGGTATTGCAATATGGTCAATGTTGTATGTTTCAACTCACTTTAGGCAGTGATGTTGTAAAGTTTGATTAGGAGGGTGTACTATCCTGAAGGGGAGTTATATAAGATTTCTGTTGTTGAGCGAACTGCAATAAGAATTTTACTGAAGGAGAACTAGGCCATGATAAAGGAGAACTATAAGTTGTTTGAATGACCTACAGATGGACTGATATAAGGTTTGTGCTTAAGCAGTAGACTAAGCTAAAGGCGTGAGCCGAAGCTGTTAGCAGTAGAACTAAACTGAACTAAGGACTATGTGGTAGTGAACTGCTAAAGTGAAACAGGTCAGCAGTGCAATGGTGCATAGACAAGAGATTTGTGTTGGCCTTATGGTTAACTTCGCTAGCTATCTGAAGTGATTAAGGGGACTTCTGCAGTGAGATTTTGGGGACTGCTGCAATGCACAGGTGAAGGGACCATCAGAGATACAAAGGAGGTTGCTGGCCATCTGGGGTGAGGCGGTGAAAGTTCTGAAGAGATGATGCTCCCTAAAAAAAGAAGAAAAACCTATAGCGTATCTGTTTATATGTATATACGCATATAATGAGATTTGTCGCAATATATGGGTTTTTAAATGAATATATGAGTGTTAATAAAACCTGGAGAGTTTGGCTTATCATTGTCCATCTACTCAGCTTAATGCAGATCTAACTCTTTAATGTCTACTTATATATACGTATAATTATACCCATGTAACTGAATGTATATAGTTAATATGTTAAAAGTTATAGAAATTATGGAAAAAGCTTTGTTGTGCTATTAATTCATGTACACACCCACCAAAATATGTAATGTTGTGCCATGACAATTGGTATATTGGCACTTGGAGAAGTTCAATTATGAACAATAAACTTCAAAATCAACTCTTGAATGTTACAAAATGTATTATTTTACCATGATTTTTTATATATTCATTTTTCCCTTTACATTTCACAAGATGTTCCCTATTGTACTATGGATTACACGCTAAACCTATTTTCGTATATTATAATTTAGGAATGTTAATACAGGATTGCGCAAGCATTGCTCAAAGTTTTGGACTTGGACATCACATACCATTGTACTACACTGCTCAGAGCGGGTAGCTTTGTACCTTGGAAGTTGCGACAAAAGCTTGGAAGAGCCAGTCCGTAGTCATGAATATTTGACGCACAGATTGGGTTTGTGGTACATGGACATTTAATTGCCATTGGTGCTACTGTAAAAAAATAATGTTATTGTTATGAATTTTATTGTATTATTATATTAATTTTCTTTCTGTTTTGTTAAATAAACAAAATGATTCATTTTGGTAACATCCTTTTGCTTGAAATATATTTGTACGAGAGTTATGTTGTCTCTGTGTACAAGTTGGTAATAACTAGGATTTCTCATAGACAAAGATAGTACCGCTATAATTATAGCGGTTGAATGAGTCAAAACGTCAATCATGGGGCCTATTTGTAATTGACAAACTAAAGTATGTTGTAAAAATGCCAATGCCAATAATAAAGTTATCTTTGGTATATGGTGTTGGTGGATATTTCCAATGAACATGAAATCCGACTAAAATCACATAAATTGAACGTACTAAATTTTTAAAAGCTGATTACTAACAAAAATTATCCTATTAGTATTTGTCCCCATCAATTACTTGAATTTTGAAGGTTTAAAGAAATGATGTTATCTTTTGATACTAATTATATAATGAAATTAGCCCATAAAATTTGATCAATTTTGTGCATGTGATAGCTAATTTTGCTATGTGTTTGGTTTTGTGTTCCTTTAGTATCTTACTGCATCATTTAATTGTTCTACTTTCTCATTTAAGTGCCGGAGCAAGCTTCCATGTAAAGATCACTTAATTATAATAATCAAGTTTTATGCTTCATATTTGACTAAAATTCATGTCTGAAAAAAGTTAAAATGTTACCATGATCATACTGATAAATGATGATGAACATTTTAGATATATTAACATGCCAAAACAAATTCGCTAACGTAACATATTTCTTCTTTAGTGTTATTTCATTTATTACATGCTGTTACAGAGTAATATAGTGAAATGCATATTAACTTATGACTATATATCACTGTATAGCCATATAATATTTGAACCCATAACTACCACGTCTATAAATACTTGACCGACACGCCTCCATATTAATTATTTGGTTTTGGCAAGCAAAATTTGAAAGTGAAAATTACAATAAGGTATGTATTATCCATATTAATTAAGACCCTTACATAATAGAAATAGTAATATTTCTAGCTACGATTTTTACGGTGGACAAGAAAATTTCTGTATATATTAATATGGTGGTCTAATACTTTTTAGAAGAGATATAATGCAAGTTTTCTACGTTCTAAACTACTGGAAGCTGCGACTTTAATATTTGTTACATTTCTCCAGATATTAATGTTATGCTTTTTAACACAAAGTCATTTTATATAATCCAAAACACTTTACAAATAGCCTTTTTTACTACTAATTCCTCTTGTGCACGTGCATCGCACGTGCCAAATTACTTGTATATATATATATATATTATATAATGATTCTAATTTTAAACACTTTTATAATATATATATATATATATATATATGTTATATGCTTATATATATGTAAACGAAGAGAGATTTTAACAAAATTAACCTAAGACTCAAAAATAAGAATAATATAATTGATGCATCGATTTTGAAGTCTTATCTCCTTGTAGTATATATTCTCTTTTTGTCGCAGCAGTCGTTAAATTTGTATGTCGTAGTGATAGCTTTGTGTCATGAATCAAAACCAAGTCTCAACATTCTCCCCCTTTTTGATTGATGACAACCTGTAAATAGATATAGATTTCGACTATTTATATAATATAAATACATACTCCCCCCTGAATCTTTGACGCTCTATATCCTGCATTCTTAACGTTGGTAATAATATTTCTCCCCCTTGGTCATCGAAAAAAGGAATAGTGAATTTAATAATATGAAGCGTTGATTGGTATTATGAAGGAAACGATCATTCATACATTAAAATACCATAAACACGAGTCTTGAAATAATCCGAAAAGAGTGGCTATTTAATACAACCAAAATGTTGTGAAATAAAGACTAATGTTTTCATATGAAAAATAACACTTTATGCCATTCTTTGCTTACCCCTATCACTATGTGATGTTTGACCACCACTATCGCCTCCATCTCCACCATCGTCGCTACTACTTGCTTGATCATCGGAAGAGGATGACCAAGTGAAGACTGGTTGCTTACCCGGATCACCTAGTGTAGCCGTGGAAGTGCTGGATGAACATGAGATTGCTTGCCATAACTTCATAAAAAATCCTTTAACCTTATCAAGTTTTTGTCAACTTTAGTGATATGGGATTGAAGAATTTGTTGGTTAAGGCATATCATAGAAATCGACCCATGTGGAGGAAGGCCCGGATTAGGAATCAAAATTTCATCTTGTTGATGATTAGTTGATCTTTGGTGAGTTGGACCATGAGATGATATGCCTTGTTGTTGTTGTGGTTGATCTTGAGATAATTTTCATTGAGTCCATTCTTTAAACGGATTGATAGGAGGAGGTCGAGCAACTGGGAGCTTCATTAATGCTAAAGTACGAGAGTTTAAATACCCGACGGTAGAAACGGTGAGTCAGGTTCCGGAATCTCACATGCCTTTAGCAGTCGCATAATATACTCACTATAGTAGATGAAATTCATTCGACCATTGTTGAAGCTTAAGAATTCATCAAGAATTAATCGTAGCCAATTGACGTTAGTGTTTCCGAAGATAGTCTACAAGGCTTTAAAGTTATGTTCATAAACAAGTTCATAATTCCTGGTTCGCGGAGTTACAGTTTTCATTAATGCATGGTGTATAATTCTTGCTTTTGGTCTTAAGGACATGGACTTGCGTTGGTGCATATCGTCTTCCAAAAATAAATGACTTATACGGTCACGAACGACCATATCACAATCAACATTGCTCAATTCTATACCATCATTTTCAGATCTTAAAATGTGAGCCATTCGATCTAAGGAGAAGAAGACTTGTTTTCCACAAACTAAAGTCCATACACAATCTTCTTGGTTTTAAACGGTTTGGTGACCCAAGTTAAGATTAGCATAGAATAGTTTGACCACAATTTGATTAATTTTGTGCTTATTTTCGTCAATATTGAATAAAGATTCCAAATTGCTCCTACGAGCCAATTCTTGTATATGGTATGGAGTAAAATCGACAAACTTTACAAACGAACATTCAAAGATGCGAGAATCTTGCATTCTCCTCCATCTCCTAATTGCGGTTTCATCGAGTAACCATTGTTGAATTTTCTCATTTGAAGGAGGTTGGGAGGATGAAGATGCTTGTCCTTTTCTCTTTGGAGCCATTAATTTGATAATTTGGAGGTTAAAAAATTTAGTTTTTGAAGAGCTAGGGTTTTGGCAAAGTTGAAAATCTAAAATGAGTGAGAAGAGAGAAGGGGAAGGTGATGGTTAAAAAGGTGAAAAGTGAGTGGGCAAGAGTAGTAATTTTTCTCAAATTCACGAATCAGTCGACTGAATCACACATATTCCCAGATCACACATATTCCAAATATCAAATTTTTATTTCAAAATATTACGGTTTAAAATTTCAAAAAATTTCAATTAATTAAATTTATAAGGCCACTAAAATTTACGGGTCGTTACAGTAGCATTCATCACAGTACACGTCTAGAACAGCGCACCGAGGACCACTCCGAGATCCCTTGCTACACAAGACCGGCCTACCCCTAACCGGGATAGACCGAATATGTTATCACCCCGGGTGTTCCCACCCCTACCACCGAGCGCTCCTCCATGCACACCCATATCCATGAGTAAATGGGTTTTTGAGGACATCTAGAAAGGTGATAACATACACCACTTGGGTGCGACCTACTTAGCCTTCCTGCATCTCCCATGTTTTAGTCATTCCCCGTTTGATGAGGTTCGAGGCTAAGCATTACCTTTCAAGAATTTTTTTTACTTAGAATGCTCATCGTCCTCCAATGACGATGTTTTAATAGCATTTGACCCTGCAAGTTGTCTTGGGTCTGGACAAACCGAATCACCGTCTTCATCATCTTCACTGTATTCATCTGTTACGTTCAAATCGGATCGAAGTGGTTTTCGGATAATTATATCTGATCCCGGTCTCTTCGAAACGATTAACGAAATTGGCCAATATTAATAGTCGGTTATTTAACTATCAACAAACATCCATAAGCAATCATCTGGCCTTATCATAAATTTTCCCCAAAATATTTACTTTTAAAATGTCTTTAAAGACATATTAATTTCTTTTAACATTTGAAAACAATTTTTCAAATACTTAAATCCATAACAAGACACCTTCCACATCTCAACATTTAGAAATATTTCCATATTTCTATTTTCTATACTTAGGAAAATACTACAAGTCTTATTTTTTCCAAAATCCTTGCAATATTAACTTTCAGAGAATTATTCCGTAACTTATTTCTAAAATTCCTGGAATCACAAATAAATCTCATCTCGTCAAATCATATCCTTTTATAAGCCCCTTTTGAATCTCAAGAGAATTTGTAAAATAAAGATTTCAATCACTTCAACTCAATATATATAAAATAAGTATTTTAAATAAAAATGATTTAATTTTAAAAAACATGTTCGAATAATTATTTAAATATTGAAAACACTCTTATATTTATCAGTAACTCATATTTAGTTAAACAAATAAATTTCAAGCTGGTTTTTTTAATTAAAATTTAATAAAATAAATACTTAATATTTGAAAATCTACTTACCGTAGTATTTCAACCTCAACTAGTTTAAAATTCCATAGTTTTAAAAAATAATAAATTTGTCATTTGAAATAAACTCACTTCCTAAAGTTTAAAATATATTTTTAAAATCTCATTATCCAATTTACTTTATTACTTCCTCTCGATTTCACAACATATCGATTTATCTTCGCTTCCCTAACCATTCCCACTTCAAAAATAGAATCTTCCATTTTTCTCAACACTTTTTCCATATTCTAATATAATTTTCTCCTATGAATTTACATTCCCAATTATCATCTGATATCGAATTTCTTCATTATAAACATTGTCTATCAATTCTATAAACCCTTTGGTTTTACCAGTTTATAAAAAAAAATTCATTTATAAAAATACATTATATAAACTTATTTCTTGTAAATTCCATTAATACTTCCAATCTATTTTCAATATTGATTTTAAGTCCTTTTTATATTTTCAAAATATCACTTATAAATTCTTTTATATAATTCATTTTTAAAAAACCCCAATCCATATATATCTATACTATAAAGCAAAACCTTTGGTCAACCGGTCAAAGTGAAGCCTTTTATGGTCTTCCAAAAATAACCTGATTACTGAACAGTTTCAAACTCGAAAGCTCACAAATCGTGGACATATTTGTCATTTTGCAGTATCCATTTCTACCATCCAACCTCACGTCTCACGTAACTACCCCACTTTCATTAATCGACACGTAACTGCCCTACTTTCATTATTCGTTCATTTTCCTGCCTTCCTCCTGATCCAAACTCCAAACGAACCTCAATCTAGAAAAAATGGTTAAAATTATCCACACAAAAAATGGCATTTTAAGGGCAAGGGAAACTGAAGCTCGGCCTCCTCTTTCTCAACAAGACGCTTCCTACATCTCAAATCCGTTATTGGTACGTTTGATTCTAATATTATTTACCTTTTTACTGTTTTCTTACTTTGATTTTGAATTTCTATGTTTTTTATAGTGGATTCGTTTAAATGGTTACAAAATATCTGATGAACCTCAACTCTTTCTATTTTGAACCATGAAGGAGGTAGTTTGATCTATGTTTGATAAGGCGCGGCTATGATTTGTGGCTTCTAGATCTTAATTTTCCTAAATATTGAAAAAATATTTGATTTTTTCTTTGTGCTCATGTTAGATAACCATTTCATTTTTGAGATTATCCGATGATACATAGTATATTTAATTCGGAATTGACAGGTGGAGTTTGGACAAGGGTTTATTTGCAGGTAGGAGAAAGGAGCTTAAGCATGGAATTGTGTTATTATAGCAAGAGTAGAATCTTGCTTAAACATATCCCATGAACACAAGATTTCAACTTTCAAAATTGGTACTCATCTTGATTAATATCAGATCTGGACCACCAAAGATTAGTACTTGCTTATTTTAATTTGATTTGATGTGTTTTTTTAGTTTTTGCGTTCAATTTCTCCCTGATCTGCATCTAATAATTTTGTCTTTTTCCCTATAAAATGATTACTACTTAGTTTTATCAGTTATCAACACCATTAAATCATCGTTGAACTAATATAGCATTGTACTCAACATTTAGTGTTTTCATTTCTTTAGAAAACAATTCTGTGTAGAAATAGTTAAAAATACCTATTTCCTTTTTTCCTTTCCTTTTAGCATTAAATGGAAACACGGACATCCACATTAATAATTTTCCTTCTCTGAGAGGATGAGTATTATGAAAAAAAAATCATATCAAACATTTACTTTCCGCTATATTTAGCAACTTTTGATCCTTTGTAATTGAAACTTTATTAGCATATATCAAATCAGAATCCTCAATTAGCAACCAAATAGTAGATAAATAACAGACAATATTTACTACTTGCTAGGCAATGCAAGATAGTAAATGGTAGCAGCTAGAACCTCAAACAATCTGTAAAACAACTATAAATACCACTCCAGCCATATGATAGTTTAAGCTCTATGTTTTCATAGGGAGGTCATCCTTTATAATTTACTGTGGAAAGATAGCGAGAGAAGATTATTGAATATAACACAGTCGTTATATTTCAACATTTTAGTTCTACTGTTTGTGAAAAATTAGCGAAAAAATTGCTAAATTACGGGAAGTCCCATTGTTAAACCTAAACGCTAGAAGAAACCAAAAGAGAACCCATGATTTTGGTCATACAAAATAAAGGGATGAAATTCCATATTAATGTGTACGTTACAACGTGAGTGTATTGAAACTTTTCACCCTTTCATTTTGACTGAGACAACTTAAACATTTGTATATTTAATGTGAAGGTAACGGATGAGCAATATATCATGAATTTTAGAGCATGTGCATTTCTATACTTATAACAGGTATTAAGAGCGAGCCATAACTCATGTGATATTATAAACACAACACTTGGTGTGAAATGTTTGAAATATAAAACTTTGTATATTTGTATTGGTAGATTTAATTTCGGTTGTTGTGTGTTTATCAGTTGTAGGATCACGGATGTGATATCTGAAAACTTCATCTGGAAAAAGGTACTTTCAGTTACCACATCCTTTGTATTCTTTTGTATAATATTTTGACAGTACTCCTTACCTTTGCTGAGCTAATTTTCTTTTGCGTATTTAAAGTATATATTATGTTATATGAACATTTTAGGATAGAAGTTTTCCTTTTAATGAGTTATTTGACTAAAAAAACATGATGGTGAAGGAACAATACCGAGTTCATCATGTTCGAACAGAGCAATTAGTCATATGATATATGGTATATGTTACACTCTGATAAGTATTGATAAAAATTTATATTATCCAATTACTTTAACCAATAGGAAAAATTACTGTTTTTATACCCATTAGTTGTCAACATACATATTATGAATTGGTAGAGTGGTTTGATAAAATGCTTAGCTAATATTTTGTTTTCCACTAACTCATTCTGCTAACCTTCTTCAAAAAATTTAAACATAATCAACGCCCACATTTATTTACTTCTTAACATTCCTACTTCAATTAAAAAACATATATTTGTAGAGGCTCGATATTTATGCGTTAATATGTAGACGTTATTTTTCTTACACTATGGTGGGATATAGTGTGAAAGTCATGATTAAATTACTTCATGTAAAATGAATACATAAGAGAAATGTTTTTACTTGAAATAAATTGAAAGAGTAAAATTTTTAACTTGAGACTTCGATGAAATGCATATAATATATTAACTTATGTATCATAATATTTAGTTCAAATGGAGCAATATATGCTAGGATTTTACTTATACTGTGCTATAAGCGCTAGAGCCACATGTCCGTGATATTTTATTATTTATTTATGAAAGTGTGGTCCTGTTAAGAGGAGAGCTTTCATATTTTATTAATCATAAATCAGAGTCCATATATAAGTTCGTTGGGAATTAGTTATTACAAATGTAGACGATCATCACTATGATGATCAACAAGGAGTAAAAAAGGAAAAGAGAACCAAAAAAATATGATTACACTTTTGTTGATAATATACAACAATATTAAAACTACAGTAGAGCGGCATTGGAAAGTCGTTCAAAGTATCAGGAATAAGAGATAGTGTTGTTGAGAGGTTGAGTGTGAAGTGGCGCTGAAGCTGTGATTCGTGAGGCGCGGTCGAATGGGCAGGGAGTACAAGCATGAAGCAAGGCAGCAGGTGCAACTGAGCACCCATTCGGCAGTGGTACGTCAACGCATTTGGATTCATATAGTGAATTACTGCTGTTGAGAGGAAAAAGGTATTGCAATATGGTCAATGCTGTATGTTTCAACTCACTTTAGGCAGTGATGTTGTAAAGTTTGATTTGGAGAGTGTACTATCCTGAAGGAGAGTTATATAAGATTTCTATTGTTGAGCGAACTGCAATAAGAATTTTACTGAAGGAGAACTAGGCCATGATAAAGGAGAACTTTAATGTTGTTTGAATGACCTACAGATGGACTGATATAAGGTTTGTGCTTAAGCAGTAGACTAAACTAAAGGCATGAGCCAAAGCTGTTTGCATTAGAACTAAACTGAACTAAGGACTGTGTGGTAGTGAACTGCTAAAGTGAAACAGGTCAGCGGTGCAACGGTGGACAGACAAGAGATTTGTGTTGGCGTTATGGTTAACTTTGCTAGCTATCTGTAGTGATTAAGGGGACTGCTGCAGTGAGATTTTGGGGACCGCTGCAATGCACAGGTGAAGTGTGACGCCCCACCTCTATACCCACGCTAGCCAAGAACACTCCGGAGTAGTGCTGTCAACTAGCACGGAGAATAAGGCTGTTGAGGAGCGACCATCCATGTAATTGCTTATCACACGGTGGCTATAAATAATCTTCGGAAACAAACATAGAAATAATCATATCACAAATCAGTCACAGATATCCATATCTCAAAGGCGGAAGAAGATATGAATATATAACTAACACATGAAAGGGTACATCAGAGTAGTGGTCAATAAGATCCACGATAATACAAAAGAATAGCAACACGTGCTATACGAAAGAATACAACTATGAGTCTATATCTCAAGTGTATACAACAAAAACTGCTAATATAAACAGTTAGCCAAAAGTCAGAGTGATGAATCCCTGGGAAGAAGTCAAGTAGAAGCACCTGTAACATCTCTGTCTGACCCGAGTATTATTTAAGAAAATAATAAACGGATCAGTCTAGCTATAAATATCAGATGACATGATATAACATAAAAGATATGGCATAAACATACATCCATAACGACATACCACTACAAGTATGTAAATAATGATCAACAGAAGATCAATCAACAAGAGATAATCAATATCACAAGAATCTTCTCAAAGATTCGAAGAGGGCATCATACCCTAAACTTGTACTCATAACAAGTCAATGACATAAATTCCAGAAATCAACACGAGAAATCCAGAAATCATAAAAAGGGAAAGAGGCCTATCACATGACGGTCCGAAGACCATGGGGAGCTACCCCGCATGTGTGCATGGAATCACACAGATTGAGGTCAAGACTAACCAAAAAGCAGAAAGGTATGTGTGAATGGAATCACACAAGTGGTGTCTAGTCTAACCTTGCAATGAAAGAGACATCGCGCAATTGCTAGTCTAATTCATAAAGCGATCATCAAGATCAACGAGAAGTGTCAATTACACTAAGCTAGTAAATATAGAAGTTTAGCTTCATGTCCCATAACCACTTGCTTAACTAAAATATTTACGAACAAACTGTAAATCTTCACTAATAAAATTGTCACAAGAGGTTCAATCGAACAAGTCCAAGAATTAACCGACGAAGTGAACGCAAGCGTTTCATACCACTTGTTTTACTAAGTCGTTTAATTAGATTTCTCATCCGAGTGAGGTAAAGGCTTGTATATACTAATAGATTGGAAAACGGTTTAAGAAAAGAGCTTTGTTATTAAAAATAGAGTTGAAATTGTTTGTTAAAAGAGTTTTGATATTTACTACTAGTATTGAAACCTTTACATTATAAAGTGACAAAACACATAAGCAAGTGTAGAAACAATCAGTCACAAAGATCGCATACGGAGATGCGAATAAAATCCAAGGAAATCAGCTCAATGTTTTTCAGATAAGATAAGATCCCCTACGGAGGGGGGTCCAGGGGGGTGGCAACCCCCCAAGGTGGGGGTGCGGGGGCAACGCCACCGCCTACGGGGTGAAGACAAAATGAGGTCTAACGACCTAAGGGGAATAGGGTCGAGCGACCTATAAAACTCGCGACCTAAAAGTTAGCAAGGTCGAACGACCTATAGAGGCATAGGGTGCAGCGACCTAAAACATCGCGACCTAGTGAAGACCTAAGGGAGGCGAGCGACTTATAAAACTCGCGACCTAAAAGTTAGAAAGGTCGAACGACCTATAGAGGCATAGGGTGCAGCGACCTAAAACATCGCGACCTAGTGACCTAACGGTTTAAGGGTCTTGCGACCTAACTGGAAACAAGGTCCAAACGACCTAACGACTTAAAGTGAAACCTGGCTGAGCGATATAAGGTCGGAGACGACCTACGACTTAACTCCGTGTGAGCGACCTACGACCTATGGTTGCTACGACCTAACGAGTTCCAATAGTGAAGGCTTAAGGTCTAACGACCTAAGGGGTACGACCTAAGGTCTTACGACCTAAGGTGTTGAGGTTGGACGACCTAACCAAATTGCTTAGGCCATACGAGCTAAGGCCTAACGACCTAACTCCGAACGAGCTATACGCGAGTGACCTAGGGCGCTAACTCGCAAACGACCTAACGTTAACTCGCGAACGACCTAACTCAAGACGCGCCTTTTCAACGCGTGCGAGCTGAAGACCTGCCGACCTACGACCTAACTCCAAGCGACCTAAGGCCTAACGACCTATAGTGGACGAATGGGCTAAGGCCAGAAACTACCCAAATGAAGGTGACGACTTTTCCACGCGAACGACCTATAGATGCTGGGCGACCTAAGGGGGACAGAGCGACCTAAGCCAGAAATTCACCGCAAAACGCTAAAAAGTGGAGTTTTTCGCCAATCCAATCCAAACCAAATGCAAATGTGCATGCAAAACATGATAGGGATGCATTTCCAATAGCCCAAGATAGATATAGACTAGAATTGTGAGATAAAAATCTCACCTTTGCACTAAAGTTTATGAAGATGAAGCTTGAAAGCAAGGAGAAGCAATCCAAAGCTTGAATCCAATATCTTCTACTTGAATTTGGAGTTGAATGTTGGATTTGCAATTGAATTTGTGCTTGGAGTTTTAATTTCCCATTCCCTCCACCATTAATGCCAAAGCTTGATTAGTTAGGAAATTTATGAAGAGTGAGGAGAAGAGGGTTGGAACTTGGGCTTAATAGGCTAAACTAACCCAAAGTCCAAAGCGGGAAAAGTTAGTGAAATTTCACTAACTCCAAACCTATCGATGTTTATACTTAAAAAGTTGTAAACGACATTTCGAACTCAATGGAAGTGGTCTCGAGTCCTAATTTGACCGTTTGCAAAAAGTAGCTTTTCGGACCAAAATCCGATTAACGAGTTAATATTTAAATAAAATATTTAAATACAAACTCGATAAATATGCGGGTTTTTACATATTTAAATACAAACTCGATAAATATGCGGGTTGTTACATGAAGGGACCATCAGAGATACAAAGGAGGTTGCTGGCCATTTGGGGTGAGGCGGTGAAAGTTCTGAAGAGATGATGCTCCCTAAAAAAAAAAAAATATAGCGTATCTGTTTATATGTATATACGCATATAATGAGATTTGTCGCAATATATGGGTTTTTAAATGAATATATGAGTGTTAATAAAACCTGGAGAGTTTGGCTTATCGTTGTCCATCTACTCAGCTTAATGCAGATCTAACCCTTTAATGTCTACTTATATATACGTATAATTATACCCATGTAACTGAATGTATATAGTTAATATGTTAAAAGTTATAGAAATTATGGAAAAAGCTTTGTTGTGCTGTTAATTCATGTACACACCCACCCAAATATGTAATGTTGTGCCATGACAATTGGTATATTGGCACTTAGAGAAGTTCAATTATGAACAATAAACTTCAAAATCAAATCTTGAATGTTACAAAATGTATTATTTTACCATTATTTTTTATATATTCATTTTTCCCTTTACATTTCACGAGATGTTCCCTATTGTACTATGGATTACACGCTAAACCCATTTTCGTATATTATAATTTAGGAATGTTAATACAGGATTGCGCAGGCATTGCTCAAAGTTTTGGACTTGGACATCACATACCATTGTACTACACTGCTCAGAGCGGGTAGCTTTGTACCTTGGAAGTTGCGACAAAAGCTTGGAAGAGCCAGTCGGTAGTCATGAATATTTGACGCGCAGATTGGGTCTGTGGTACAAGGACATTTAATTGCCATTGGTGCTACTGTAAAAAAAATAATGTTATTGTTATGCATTTAACTTTATTGTATTATTATATTAATTTTCTTTCTGTTTTGTTAAATGAACAAAATGATTGATTCATTTTGGTAACATTCTTTTGCTTGAAATATATTTGTACGAGAGTTATGTTGTCTCGGTGTACAAGTTGGTAATAACTAGGATTTCTCATAGACAAAGATAGTACTACTATAATTATAGTGGTTGAATGAGTCAAAGCGTCAATCATGGGGCCTATTTGTAATTGACAAACTAAAGTATGTTGTAAAAATGCCAATGCCAATAATAAAGTTATCTTTGGTATATGGCGTCGGTGGATATTTCCAATGAACATGAAATCCGACTAAAATCACATATATTGAACGTACTAAATTTTTAAAAGTTGATAACTAACAAAAATTATCCTATTAGTATTGTTCCCCATCAATTACTTGAATTTTGAAGGTTTAAAGAAATGATGTTATCTTTTGATACTAATTATATAATGAAATTAGCCCATAAAATTTGATCAATTTTGTGCATGTGACAGCTAATTTTGCTATGTGTTTGGTTTTGTGTTCCTTTAGTATCTTACTGCCTCATTTAATTATTCTACTTTCTCATTTAAGTGCTGGAGCAAGCTTCCATGTAAAGATCACTTAATTATAATAATCAAGTTTTATGCTACATATTTGACTAAAATTCATGTCTGAAAAAAGTTAAAATGTTACCATGATCATACTAATAAATAATAATGAACATTTTAGATATATTAACATGCCAAAACAAATTCGTTAACATAACATATTTCTTCTTTAGTGTTATTTTATTTATTACATGCTGTTACAGAGTAATATAGTGAAATGAATATTAACTTATGACTATATATCACTGTATAGCCATATAATATTTAAACCCATAACTACCACGTCTATAAATACTTGACCGACACGCCTCCATATTAATTATTTGGTTTTGGCAAGCAAAATTTTAAAGTGAAAATTACAATAAGATATGTATTATCCATATTAATTAAGACCCTTACATAATAGAAATAGTAATATTTCTAACTACGATTTTTACGGTGGACAAGAAAATTTCTGTATATATTAATATGGTGGTCTAATACTTTTTAGAAGAGATATAATGCAAGTTTTCTACGTTCAAACTACTGGAAGTTGCGACTTTAATATTTGTTACATTTCTCCAGATATTAATGTTATGCTTTTTAACACAAAGTCATTTTATATAATCCAAAACACTTTACAAAATAACCTTTTTTACTACTAATTCCTCCTGTGCCCTTCAATTCCATAAATTTTAAAAATATATTTATAGTATTCAAATTATCAAACTCCAGGCCAGTGCTACAATAGCATCTAATAATTCCAATCACTGCAATAATCTAAAATAGATTATTCTACACAAATGATATATCGCTATATATGAAATATAAACAGTAAATTTGAGGAATCCAGTTGGATCCCTCTAACCCGTTTCCCTGCATCCATAGATTTTAATACAACATGAAAATAATACCAATCCCAGAGGGGGATATCGCAGTATATAAGGTCATCCGCTATTATGCGGGGTGCATAGGGTCTTATCCGCTATAATGTGCGGAAATATCACTCCAAATATTAATATATATATATATATATATATATATATATATATATATATATACACTATTATATACACTATTATATATATATAACATCCAACAGATAATCATAATTGATCAATTCACTCAAGCATCCAATAACTAAATTTAACTATTTAAATTTGAAAATCCAAATGAGTGAGATTTTACTCACCTTGCCTTTTAATTTGCCGGATATCCAGATCTTATATTTTTCTAAAATCCCGGCGGACTCCGAAAATTCCAAACTAATTCCAAATTGTGTGTTCCGCATCTACGAATCCAATATGTTCGGTTTTGTGATTTTTGGCCCTGATATAGATTTATTATTGCATTTATGTGACGCCCCACCTCTATACCCACGCTAGCCAAGAACACTCCGGAGAAGTGCTGTCAACTAGCACGGAGAATAAGGCTGTTGAGGAGCGACCATCCATGTAATAGCTTATCACACGGTGGCTATAAATAATCTTCGGAAACAAACATAGAAATAATCATATCACAAATCAGTCACAGATATCCATATCACAAAGGCGGAAGAAGATATGAATATATAACTAACACATGAAAGTGTACATCAGAGTAGTGGTCAATAAGATCCACGATAATACAAAAGAATAGCAACACGTGCTATACAAAAGAATACAACTATGAGTCTATATCTCAAGTGTATACAGCAAAAACTGCTAATCTAAACAGTTAGCCAAAAGTCAGAGTGATGAATCCCTGGGAGGAAGTCAAGCAGAAGCACCTGTAACATCTCGGTCTGATCCGAGTATTATTTAAGAAAATAATAAACGGATCAGTCTAGCTATAAATATCAGATGACATGATATAACATAAAAGATATGGCATAAACATAAACATCCATAACGACATACCGCTATAAGTATGTAAATAATGATCAACAGAAGATCAATCAATAAGAGATAATCAATATCACAAGAATCTTCTCAAAGATTCGAAGGGGGCATCATACCCTAAACTTGTACTCATAACAAGTCAATGACACAAATTCCAGAAATCAACACGAGAAATCCAGAAATCATAAAAAGGGAAAGAGGCCTATCACATGACGGTCCGAAGACCATGGGGAGCTACCCCACATGTGTGAGTGGAATCACACAGAATGAGGTCAAGACTAACCAAAAAGCAGAAAGGTATGTGTGAATGGAATCACACAAGTGGTGTCTAGTCTAACCTTGCAATGAAAGAGACATCGCGCAATTGCTAGTCTAATTCATAGAGCGATCATCAAGATCAACGAGAAGTGTCAATTACACTAAGCTAGTAAATATAGAAGTTTAGCTTCATGTCCCATAACCACTTGCTTAACTTCAATATTTACGAACAAACTGTAAATCTTCACTAATAAAATTGTCATAAGAGGTTCAATCGAACAAGTCCAAGAATTAACCGACGAAGTGAACGCAAGCGTTTCATACCACTTGTTTTACTAAGTCGTTTAATTAGATTTCTCATCCGAGTGAGGTAAAGGCTTGTATATACTAATAGATTGGAAAACGGTTTAAGAAAAGAGCTTTGTTATTAAAAATAGAGTTGAAATTGTTTGTTAAAAGAGTTTTGATATTTACTACTAGTATTGAAACCTTTATATTATAAAGTGACAAAACACATAAGTAAGTGTAGAAACAATCAGTCACAAAGATCGCATACGGAGATGCGAATAAAATCCAAGGAAATCAGCTCAGGAAGTTCGGTTGAATGTTCTTCAGATAGGATGGGTACGACCTAAGTGAAGACAAGCGGCTTACGACCTAAAGCAAAATGAGGTCTAACGACCTAAAGAGTTCGCGGCCTAAGGGATACGACCTAAGTGGCGCGACCTAGTGGATGACAGGTCATACGACCTAAGGGTAAGGTCGGAGGCGACCTACGACTTAGTGGGGTCGAACGACTTAAGGACAGCCGACTTAACAAACAGGTCATACGACCTAAGGGTAAGATCGGAGGCGACCTACGACTTAGTGGGGTCGAACGACTTAAGGACAGCCGACTTAACAATTCGCGACTTAGAGAGGCTTAGGTCGGATACGACCTACGACCTAGTGGAGCATAGGTCGGAGACGACTTACGAGATAACACGCGAACGACTTACTGGAGCTTAGGTCGGAGACGACTTACGAGATAACACACGAACGACTTACTGGAGCTTAGGTCGGAGACGACTTACGAGATAACACACGAACGACTTAACTCTTAACTCGCAGCCGACTTAGCACTCTAACTCGTGAACGACTCAACACAGGCGAACAGAAATACAAAGGCGGTGACTTTTCAACGCGCGCGACTTACGACTTAGGCTTAACTCGTGGACGACTTAGCGATGGCCAGAAACGACTTAAGGCCAGAACAACCTAAATCCGAGGCAGTGCGACCTAACTGCAGTTTTTTGTCAAAAACGCTAAAAATTGGAGTTTTTCGCCAATCCAATCCAAACCAAATGCAAATGCACATGCTAAAGTGATGGGGGATCATTCCCAACAGTCCAATATAGTTATAGGCTAGAATTGTGAGATAAAAATCTCACCTTTGCACTAAAATTTATGAAGATGAAGCTTGAAAGCAAGGAGAAGCAATCCAAAGCTTGAATCCAATTTTTTTTTACTTGAATTAGGAGTTGAATGATGGAGTTGCAATTGAATTTGAGCTTGGAGTTTTAATTTCCCATTCTCTTCACCATTAATGCTAAAGCTTGAGTTAGTTAGGAAATTTTATGAAGAGTGAGGAGAAGAGGGTTGGAACTTGGGCTTAATAGGCTAAACTAACCCAAAGTCCAAAGCGGGAAAAGTTAGTGAAATTTCACTAACTCCAAACCTATCGATGTTTATACTTAAAAAGTTGTAAACGACATTTCGAACTCAATGGAAGTGGTCTCGAGTCCTAATTTGACCGTTTGCAAAAAGTAGTTTTTCGGACCAAAATCCGATTAACGATTTAACATTTAAATAAAAATATTTAAATGTAAACTCGATAAATATGCGGGTTGTTACAATTTATAAGTAACGATCTTATATGATATAATTATAAATATTAAATCATACTAGAATAAAATATATACAGGGAACAGGATGTTGCCTTCATCAACGATCTCATGCCACCATAGCCTGCCTTCCATTGTGACTGCCATGAACGTGACTCCTTCATCGTACAATTGATTAGACGTCGCTCCACTCCATTCGCCGACCCTCCACCCAATGGAAAAGGTTCCGAGTCCTAATTCGAACATATGAAGAAGATAGTTTTTTTGAACCCAATTATTATATTAAACTTTCAATATAAATTTCAGCGCGTGCATATCTCGTACGACCAAACGATAATTCCAACACTCCGAAATTTGAAATCCAATAATAATACACTATTATGGATCCAATGGGACTCGTTTCATCGAATTCTAAGGCTGTGCCTCGGAAGGCTATTTTTAAATGTCAATTTGAAGAAGTTATTTTTAAAATTGAATGGATGAATTTTCAATTCGATTTTAAAATTTATATTATCTTCATTATTATCAATATGAATTTTATAAGCCTTTAAATTACTTTTATCAAGCTTAAAACTCAAGACACAAAAATTTAACTAATATTCAGTAATAAAATTCAATAATTAAATTATACAATAAATCGCTATATTTCAATTTTGAATTTTTTTATAAATAAAACCAAATTTTCATATTCAAAATCAATCTATAATTCAAACTCAATATTTAAAATCATTTAAATATTCTAAATCAAACATTGAAAAATATGGGTCGTTACATTCATCCCCCTAAAAGAATTTCGTCTTCGAAATTTGCTAAGGCAGAAGAATGCTCCAAACCCTTTAATCTTATCAGAACCCACTTAGTAAATCTTGATATTTCACTTTTCAAATCTTTTAGTTCCAACCTTAACAATTTGCTTCAATTCTATTTCAAAATCTCTTATTATTTTGTCGTTAACAAAATTTTCAAAAATTTTCTAACACCGTAAATTTCTGAATTTTTTTGGCAAAGTCTCCTTTGCACGGATGACCTTTTGCAATAGAACAAGTAAGATAAATATATATACATCGACCCACACAGCCGAAAAACAATATATATATATATATATATATATATATATATTTTGCAGTATTTAATGCGAGAACGTACTTATTTTAGCAATTTTAGCAATTTTAGCAAGCGGCTTATTTTATTTTCAATCGCGCAATCAAAGTCAAGCAAAACAGTTCCAAGTACTTGTACTTACTCAATTTAAATAGTAAGTACCAAATATATGAAATTCACTAACATTTTGTTTATTTAAACAAATACAATACATGATTTTCAATAACCAATCACGCTAAACATGCATTATAAGCAATTATAAGGTTCCAACATTCATTTTATTACTTTAAATCAATCCATGCATCATTTCATTCAATCTGAAATGATTTACATCCCAATTTGCTTACATTTAATTCCCATTTGTACTAAACAAATTAATATTCATTCCAACTTTACTTCCGTTTACGTTAAACGGCCAATTTATTCCATGCAAACTTGACGATATTTATTTAATGGAATATCCATTTAGTTTATAACTACTTTAATTTGATTCCAACTCATTTTATTTTTTAATTCTATTCCATTGCTAATTGATTCTTGATAAATTCATTTTGTATTCCATTCAATTCAATTTTTCTACACTCAGATCCATCTAATTTTACTCGAAAACATTCCATGCTATTTTATTTAATGGGCATTTTACAAATTTTATCTGTGTCAAGCTCTATTCAAGATTATTAACTTAAGTTAATTCATTTTGACCATACAACTTAAGTTCATTTTCATTTGCAATCAACTTCCATTTCATTTACCAATTAATTAATTAGTTCATTCATTTTATTAACTTCAATTTAAATTTCATACTCGAATTCATTCTCGACTTCATTTAAATAATATTCAAGGCCATGTCCAATTTATTCCTACTCATATTGAATTTGTTTAAAACTCAAGCCATCATCGTTTCAATCCCTTTTCTATTTTATTCGACACGTTTTCGATTTAATTTAATTCGCTCACAATCTAAGTTGAATTTTATTTATACTCAAGCTTTATTTTCAAAAATCCATTTTTAACTAACAAACCAATTTTATTTAACCAAGTTAAATTTCATTAACGCATTCAATTAACTAATTTATTTAGCTAGTTAGTTCACTTCTAATTTATAACTCAATATTTGATTTTTATTTCAAAAACTCACTTCATTTAATTTTTCCTTGAGCTCAACTCGTTTTTATAATTCAAATTTGATTTATTTCCCCTACCAAAATATCAAACAACTTTTATTATTATTTTGGGCTTCTTATTTTACTCATCAATTTAATAAGTCACAAAAACCTTCTTTTTTTCACATTTCCATCAACTCTATACTCGAGTATATTCCAATTTTATTTTTAACTCGAGATTATACACTTATTTATAACCCAAATATATTTTTATTTCATGAATTTCAATTTTTATAAGCTATTGAAATTTATTTATCCCAATTCAATTTTTGTTTTCCATTCAATCCAAATTCAACTCAATTTCATTCAACTTAGCTTAAGTTAAATTTTCGACTCAATAAATTCACATCCCAATTTAATTCATTTAACTAGTCTACTTTACTAATTTATTCCATTCAAATCACAATCAATTAAATTCCTAAAAGTTTATTTATTCAACTTAACTTAAGTTGAATTATATTTAATTTTATATCTCAATCCCGATTGATATGATTTCCAATCCAATTTTATTTAACTTAGCTCAAGTTAAATTTTATTCTTTTTAACCTACTCAAGTTTAAATTTTATTCCCAAAATTTAATTCTCGTATTTTTCCTTCCTTATTTAGAATCATTCTCAATTTATAAGTTTATAACTTATTTTCTTATTATCTCTAAATTATTTAAATAAGGATTTTAGAATTTTTTAAACATCCGGTATTATTTCAAATCATTTTGAAATCTCAAATATTCCAAATCACACGTGTTAAACTTAAGCCAAACCTGATTTTTATCCAAAACAAATTCCCTTCAGAATTTCCAAAACAAAACTTGTTCTTCTCAAAATCTCCATTTCAAACCCCACTGGTAGCAATCTGTCACTTAGAAACTCGAAAATGAATACTGATGATGTTGTAATCATCACCAAGATTATTTTTTAACGACCGAAGTGAGTTCGGTGCTATAACATCTCCAAAATCCATTTAAAATCAATTTTCTATTCAAAATACCTTCAAAACAATATTACTATTATATACTTTCAAACACTTTGAAAACTTTACCAAAATCTCCGGGATTTAATATTTCTGAACTCTGGTTTTAATCAAATCTTAGTTTTTAATTCAATTGTACATTCCATAATTATACAATCTCCATTTGGTTATAAATATAACCATTTCAAATTTTATAATCTTATTTCTATTATAATATTATCATTCAACACTCCAATATGTTATAATAATTTCTAGAAAAAAATTTCCTTTATATAAAAATATAATTTGGGTAAAATTATTTTATTTACCCGCTTCAAAACCATACCATGTCAGTTTTATCACGTTCAAGCATTTAAAAACTCCTATCGATTTAGTGGCGTCCCACTATCCGACAAGAATTTATATACCACTCAACCAATAAGCTAACACAACATAAAACCATTTTATATTCACTAACAAATACATGCTCATATCTATTATTATACTCAACTCATTCTAGAGTACTACTGACTCTATCTCTAATGAGTAATCTCCACCAGAGCCAAGGTTCTCGCTTAACCTTCAGCTTTGATACCAAATGTAGAGACGTGCAGTTCCGCACCGTTTGAGTTGGTAATAATTCACTCCTGTTCAATCCAAATAGTTCGAAAAAGCAAATAACTAGGGTAAGGCGAAGAAAAAGGTAGAAGAAAATAGAACAACAACAGAATCTCACAATCATAGCATAACAAAATATAATATATAACATAGATTTTTTTATACAAGAAATGTGCAATTAATATACATACCATTATCAGAGTACAATACGCAACAATCAATCTAGACAGTTTCATAACTCGTCTCCTGAACTGCATAGCTTCCTAACCTGAATTTGTAATACTCAATCTAACCCGAGCATTATAAATAAATAACATCTGAATCTGCCTGGAAAACCAGCGTGACAAAACACACTCAATTTGAGTCATTAACTTTTTTCAAAATCCTTTAAGAACATAGGTATCTTGTAAGACCACATCACAAATAAACACGACGGATTTTTACCTTACGATAACCAAAACTATTTTTATCAAAACCATCTGATATTGTTATAGTGTCTAGAGAAAGTAAATAGAAAATAGTTAAAATTCTTGCATCTCATGTTTCAGCATATTTGGGCACAATCAAAACCGTATGGCGCTTATTGGTGAATGGATTCCATCGAACTACTAGGAAATGGGGTACCACCTGTCATAGTACATGTCTAGAACAGCGTACCGAGGACCACTCTGGGATCCCCTGCTACACAAGACCGGTCTACCCCTAACCTGGATAGACCGAATATGTTATCACCTCGGGTGTTCCCACCCTTACCACCGAGCGCTCCTTCCATGCACACCCATATTCGTGAATAAATAGGTTTTCGAGGACATCTAGAAAGGTGATAACATACCCTACTTGGGTGCGACCCACTTAGCCTTACTGCATCTTCCCTATTTTAGTCATTTCCCGATTGATGAGGTTCGAGGCTAAGCGTTACCTTTCAAGAACAATTTTACTTAGTATGTTCATCGTTCTCTAATGATGATGTTCTGATAGCATTCGTTCATACAAATTGTCCTGGGTCTGGACAAACTGAATCACCGTCTTCATCATCTTCACTGTATTCATCCGTTACGTTCAAACCAGATCAAAGTAGTTTTTGGATAATTAAATCTGATCCCAGTCTATTCGAAACGATTAATGAAATTGGTCAATATTGATTGTCAGTTATTTAACTATCAATAAACATCCATAAGCAATCATCTAGCCTTATCATAAATTTTCCCCAAAATATTTACTTTCAAAATATCTTTAAAGACATATCAACTTCTTTCAATATTTGAAAACAATTTTTCAAATACTAAAATCTGTAACAGGACACTTTCCACATCTCAACACTTAGAAATATTTCCATATTTCTATTTTCTATACTTAGGAAAACATTACAAGTCTTATTTTTTCCAAAATCCTTACAATATTAATGTTTCAGAGAATTATTCCATAACTTATTCCCAAAATTCCTAGAATCACAAATAAATCCCCTCTCTTCAAATCATATCCTTTTATAAGCCCCTTTTTGAATCTCGAGAGAATTTATAAAATAAAGATTTCAATCACTTCAACTCAATATATATAAAATAAGTATTTTAAAGAAAAATGATTTAGTTTTAAAAAACATGTTCGAACAATTATTTAAATATCGAAAACACTCTTATAAACATCAGTAACTCATATTTAGTTAAACAAATAAATTTCAAGCTCATTTTCTTAATTAAAATTTAATAAAATAAATACTTAATATTTAAAAATATACTTACCGTAGTATTTCAATCTCAACTAGTTTAAAATTCCACAGTTTTAAATAATAATAAAATTTTCCTTTAAAAAAACTCACTTCTTAAAGTTTAAAATATATTTTTAAAATCTCAATATCCAATTTACTTTATAACTTCCTCTCGATTTCACAACATATCGATTTATCTTCGCTTCCCAAATCATTCCCACTTCAAAAATAGAATCTTCCATTTTTATCAACCCTGTTTCCATATTCTAATATAATTTTCTCCTATGAATTTGTATTCCCAATTATCATCCAATATCAAACTCCTTCATTATAAACATTGTCTATCAATTCTATAGACCCTTTGGTTTTACCTGTTTATAAAAAAAATCTTATTTATAAAAATCCATTATATAAATTTATTTCTTATAAATTCCATTAATACTTCCAATCTATTTTCAATATTAATTTTAACTCCTTTTTATATTTCCAGAATATCACTTATAAATTCTTTTATATAATTCGTTTTTAAAAATCTACAATCCAAATATTTTTATTATTATTTATTATCAAATTCCCTTCAATTCCATAAATTTTAAAAATATATTTATAGTATTTAAATTATCAAAATTCAAGCCAGTGCTACAATATCATCCAGTAATTCCAATCACTACAATAATCTAAAATAGATTATTCTACACAAATCATATATCACTATATATGAAAAATAAACAATAAATTTGAGGAATGCAGTTGGATCCCTCCAACCTATTTCCCTGCATCCGCAAATGTTAATACAACATAAAAATAATACAAATATCACTTCGAGGGGGATATCGTGGTTTATAGGGTCATCCGCTATTATGAGGGACGCATAGGGTCTCATCTGCTATAATGTGCATGATATCACTCCAAATACTAATCTATATATATATATATATATATATATATATACTATTATATATATATATATATAACATCCAACAGATAATCATAATTCATAAATTCAATCAAGCATCCAATAATTAAATTTAACTATTTAAATTTAAAATTTGGAAATCCAAATGAGTGATATTTTACTCACCTTGCCTTTTAATTTGTCGGATATCCAGATCTTATATTTTTCTAAAATCCCGACAGACTCCGAAAATTCCAAGCTTATTCCAAATTGTGTATTTCGCATCTACGAGTCCAATGTTTCGATTTGGTATTTTTGGCCCTCGTATAGATTTAATATTGCATTTATAAGTAATGATCTTATATAATATAACTATATATATTTAATCATACTAGAAGAAAATATATACAGCGAACAGGATGTTACCCTCATCAATGACCTCGTCCAACACAGCGTCTGCCACGAACGTGACTCCTTTCATCATGCAATCAATTAGACGTCGCTTCCCTCCATTCGTCGACCCCCACGCTCAGACCTAATCCTGAAGTCACTGGAGCCCACGTCGCCTTCCTCTGCCCATCACAACTGCGCCTCCACTCCACCTTTTTCGTGTGTCGCCTGTGAAAAATCCAAATCCCAGCTGTCTTTGATCACCCAAACTCCCATCGCAACCTTAGGCAGCAAACGACATCGCTTGGCCTCTATGCCTTCAACAGCACATATGCGCATGCGATTCAATTTCTTTCCTTTTTTTAACTGAAGAATTTCGATTTCGTTTATACTGAATTGAAGAGGAGAGAAAGGGAAATGATTACTTGCAGCGCCTATTTTTTTGAACGAATTTGAATTCGATTTACATCTCTCTCTTTTTTCTTTCTGTGTGATGGCTTTGATTTTGAGATAAGTAAAAGGAGGCTTCAGTTTTATCGAATATGTTTTGAATTGATTGAGGGGAGAGGATGTCACGTGTTTGAGAAGGTAAGGAAATGTGAACGTTTCAATTTGAGGATGACATCCCTGACTTTGACTTTGACTTGGATATATATACGTTATCTGAAATTTAAAATTGTATTGATTACACAGCTAAAAATCTTGAACCCTTATCGAGGTATGCCGCTAGGAGTTCAAAATGTTATACCCTTATTCCGAACGCAATGGAAAAGGTTTCGAGTCCTAGTTCGAACATATGGAGAAGATAGCTTTTTGAACCCGATTATTATATTAAACTTTCGATATAAATTTCAGCGCGTTTATATCGCGTATGACCAAATGATAACTCCAAACACTCTAAAATTTGAAATTTAATAATAATACACTATTACGGATCCAATGAAACTGGTTTCATCGAATTCTGAGACTGTGCCTCGAAAGGCTATTTTTAAATGTCAATTAAACAAGCTATTTTTAAAATTGAACGGATCACTTTTTAATTCAATTTTAAAACTTATATTACCTTCATTATTATCAATATGAATTTTATAAGCCTTTAAATTATTTTTATCAAGCTTAAAACTCAAAACACAAAAATTTAACCAATATTCAATATTAAAATTCAATAATTAAATTGTCAGGACCCGATTCTTCGACTTCCGAAAATCGACATCAATACGTCCACCGTATCAATTGCCGAGAAATCGAATGCCGGAAAATAGAACCATTAGGGTTTAAGAAAAAGAAAAAGGTAGAAGAAGAAAAAGGTAGAAGAAGAAGACAGAACAGAAACAACAGCAGAATCTCACATATCGTAGCGGAACAACATATAATAGATAAATGAATAATCTTTAAAACAAGGAACTATATCAGTTATTACATTACATTATCATCAGAGTGTACAAAAACAATATACAACACCATACAAGAATGGACAGCTATACAAACATGTCCCTACAAGTGAATTATACAGCGGAAAGATAATATCATATACAAGTAATACGCCTCGCCATCCAGCTCGCCACCTGAGCTCCATAGCACTCCTGAATCTAGAATGACCTGATAACCTGACTCTAGACTGCCCGTGTGGAAAATTATGGGCACCCAGAGTTTAGGAAGAGAACAATAATCTCCAAGTCAGCCATGGGACTGGTGTGAGAACTCAAAACAGTTATTTATCTTTTAAAAACAAACAACGACAACAATAGAAGTGGACAATATCCGCAATGCTTTTGGAAAATGAAAGTACCATAAGGCCTCCCCGCACACACACAATGCAAACACAGAATTGGAGGAGATTTCTCCTTATGATAGTCAAAGATGCTTACTACGCGAAACAAATCATTCTTGATATTATTATTAGTGCATAGTGTAGAAAAAAATCATTTCGAAAGTAAAGATATAAATCTTAGCCAACATACGACCATTATCGTATGCCTACTATAGCTACCATGTTCAATAGCAGGTTACCGCCATATTCCATGGCAGGTTATACAACTAAATCCGTACAAGGCTCGTATTGTTTCTTTGGTTTTTCCAACAAATGGTCAGGCTAAGGAACTTCCTACTGCCACATGGGATCGCCTCTGGCGGGACGTCCTGAGAACTTAACCAGCTCTCTGCCAACACAAGGCCGGGTTACCTCTGTAACTAGGTAACTACTACACGAATATGCCACCCCCCGGTCCTTTGGGACCTTTATCCAAGGGCCCTCTATCACCAAGCAACAACCACATAGAAAAATGAGATTGGAGCAACCACATAGGTTAAGCATCAGGGCTCCATACCTGACACCACCCTTTTCCAGAAGGGAATGACATACCCTAAAGGGAGCGACCCTCATAACCTTGCCGCATATTCCTGTTTTGACCATTTCCGGGGTGTGAGGTCTGACGAAGTCTCGTCCACAAAGCTACGCTTTTTCACAAAGCCACGCTTTGATCAACAAATAATCAATAAATAATCATCACACATCAACACTCAGCATGACACATTACCAAATTGGGAATATATCATCGATAACCTTCAACTACATAACCTCTGAGCGCGTACGTCTCAGAGAAGGGTGTTAAGCTAAGAGAATAAATTCTCCGCCACCAACAGAAATGTATTTGAAAGAAATCTGCTTTATATCTCAAAATGTAATGTCAGACACGTAACCATACAAGTCTGTTCCGGGCTCGAACAGAACCGAAGGCACTTCCAAAGAAGCCCTTGCATTCCGGGTATTCACAATCCCGATCGAATTTCCCATCACAAAGGAAATCTCTATACCGTAGCTAACGGTGCAGAGATAATCGATAGGTCATCCTATCGTTTTCACAAATACCCGGTCTTCACCACCGGTCTTCAATGCTATCCATTACGTCGTATCACTATTCGGAATGGGTAATCCGAATAACGAGCGCAATAATTTAAAAATAAGTGCAGCATTCAATTTCAACCAATTCACAACAAATAGCCATTAAAGGTTCAATATTGATAATCCGTTATTTAACTATCAATCAATATTCACAACATAACCCAATTTCAAATAATTTCCCCAAATTATTTATTTCTAAAAATATCTTTATAAGATATATCCACACTTCAAACATTTGAAAACCAATTTCAAATCAATTTACACCCTTACAACTTCCATTTCAAAATAGTTCATTTAAACCAAATCAAATAAATCCATACCGATTTATTAAATTTACGTTCCAAAGTCGTAAATTTATTTCCACACTTTAAAAATAAGTCAATGTTTATTTTTAAACAAATTTCCCTTGTGAATTTCCATTGTGAATTTACATTTCCAAATATTCACCTTTTATACGATTTCTCAAATCGATTTCAATTATTCACTTTCAATTTATCTTTAAAAGATACAATCTCAAAACATTCACTTCATATAGGAAAACATTTCCATACTTATTCAATAATAAGTAATTCAAAAATCTATTTATTTTCAACATTTTGAAAATCTTCAATATACTTAAATCCAAATTAAGTATATATTTTATTCTACAAGGAAAACATTCTCTTAAACACATTTATTTGAGCCAAAACGAATGTTGCGTAAAACATCGTTACGACAACCCAAAATTACTAGTATAGGGATTCGAAATTAAGATAGATATATATACCCCAATACTATGCAAAACTTTTCCTTTTGAAAATCATTTACTATAACAACAGTGTTATAGTCCACCATTTCCTTCTATTTCTCGAAAACGTCTATTTCAACAATAAATGTTGAAATCTATGATTTCGATACTTAATACATTTTAAAACATTTTTTTTAAATCGTTTTAATTCTATTTAAAATATCACTTTCCCAAAATATTTCTTTAATATATTATTCACCGTCCAAAATCGTGAATATGCTTCATTTACCAAATTTATCATTTCTACATATTTTATTTAAAGGATTATTCACTATTCAAAATCGTGGATATATCTCCTTTAATAAGCTATAATAATTAAACTTATCAAAATAAGTCAATTTCGGATTTATAAAACAACGTTTATAAATTCCATTTCTATATATAAAAACTTCGATTTATAAATCTCCTTTATTAACCAATTCAATTTATAACTCAAATTTTTTATACCAAAAATCTAATTTATAAGTTATTTACCTGTAAATCTTTGATTTTACAAAATCTATTCATTTTATAACTTCACAAATTATAAATCTATAGATTTCATCCACTTATGAAATCCATTTATACTTCAATTTAACACTTATAAAAACTCCTTTTATAATTCCAATATTTTAATTTATAAATATCAATTTTATAAATCTTTTGTATAAATCGTGTATAATAATTCAAAAATCCCAATTTAAACCATTTTATAAATTAATCAACTACTTATTTCAAAAAAAATCACATTTCAGTTATATTTCACAAAAATCATAAAAAATTTTAACATAAAAATTTCAACGTTTATTTATTTAAAATGAATCAATTCCAAAATTAAATTTTATTATGAATTCTCAACTTAAATTTTCAAAAATCAAATTTTATTTATTTTCGGCATCTAACGATACCAAAATATATTTGGCTAAAATTTAGCCTTTAACAATTTCAATCACAAAGATAATCACGCAGATTATAAATAGATCAGTAAATAGATCAACACACAACATTGAAACAAATTCAAATGTTTGAGGAATCCAGTTGGATCCCTCCAACCTGTTTCCCTACATCCAAAGATGTTAGCACAATCCAGTTGGAACGTATGGAGTGTAACCCGCTAAGTATTATTGATTTGTATCTGGAACATGTTGCTTTAACTGTCTAGTATTTGTGAAAATGTCGTAACTCCGATGTACTATATGTGTAAATTAACTGATACAGTTTTCCTTTGTATAACTGCTATTTTATTTGATATTATATTTTGATCCATTGTGAATGTGAGAACCTGTGTTTTGGGTATTTTTGTTGTTCTTCTTCTTCTACCTCTATTCTTCTTTTCCTAACTATCTGGAATTTTGGGATCGAAAATTCTAGGTCATTACATTTGGTATCAGAGCAGAAGGTTAAGCAAGAACCTTGGCTCTGGTGGGTTTACTCATTAAGGATAGGGTCAGTAGTACCCTAGAATAAGTTGAGTGTGTGTGTGTGTGTGTGTCTATACATATATATATGAGAGCATACTTGTTATTTTCTTATATAAAGATTTTAAAACGGTTTTAAAATTAGTCTTTATAAAAGCTTATATTTTATATATAAAGCAATAATTGGTTATTGGATATTGAAATTGAATAAGAATTAAGTGATACATACATACATACATACATACATACATACATACATACATACATACATACATACATACATACATACATACATATATATATATATATATCAAAATGGGAATTGAATAAAATGAACTATACAGATAAGATGAGCTAGAATTGGTTTCAAACCAGAATATAAATGGTTATTGATGGGATTATTGTTTTCCAATAAACAATGATAAAGCAAAATGAAAAGTTTAAGGGAGTAACAATTTAGATAAAATTGACTTGTAAATGGAAAACGATTTAAATTGTGAAGTTTTAAGTCCAGAAAAGAATTTGGAATTGTTTCAAAGTGTTAAAGAAAATAATAAATGATATTATTCAGACTATTTTGAATGTGATCTTATTTTAAAATAAGAGATATTTGAAAAATTTAAAGAAAAATTTGTTTTGAATTAAAACCAAAGGTTGTTTAAAATTTTAAGGTATAACTTGGTGTGCAAAGAAAATAACTTTGTATATATAAGGGATATACATGATATCAAAGACGATTTGAAAATTAACTCTAAGTGTTGAGTTTTAAATTTTTCCTTGGAATGTGATATGGAAACCCAAAGTGATAAGTCTTTGAACTTATAAGTAAGAAAGAATATTGATAGAAATTTAAAATTTGAAATAGAGGATTCAAATTTGAGTAAGGTTAACGAGGTTAAATTAAATTTAACTTGGAGGAAGTTAAATATGTTTGAATAAACAACCTGATTTGGAATTTCAAGATGAAATTGAGATTTAACTTGGAAAGTTAAATGGTTGGTTTGAATGGGGAGTTTGTGTGATCTCAAAATGGGTTTGAGATCTGGAAATTGAAGATGGATGGATGTTTTAAATAATTTGGATGATATCATCCTATTGTTATTAATAAACTTTAAACTATGAATTAGATTTGTTTAAATGAATGAAGAAATGGATTGTGGTAATATATCCATTATTGAGATAAATTGGGTAATAAATTGAATTTTGAAGATAAAATTGTTTTGAACTTTTATTTGAACTTTGAAATAAGTTAATAAGATAACTTAAAATGGAATTTTAAAATTGGACTCAAAATTAAACGGTTTAAAGATATAAGTTGTTAATTTAAAAAGTAAAGGTTAATTTGATTAAATCAACATTTAAAAAATTTAACTCGAATTTATATAATTCGGGATGGTTTAAAGTTGAAATTCCAATTGAATTAGTTCAAATTGAATTTGATTTGAATTAATTGGAATTGTGATTGAAGATGTATAAGTTTAAAAATTCAAATGGAAAATTTGAATTGGATTAATTTGAAATTAAATTGAAGTTGAATGAGTTCAAATTCAAGTGGGAATTGGGATTAATTCAAACTGGAATTGAAGTGAATTGAAATTGATTCAATTTGAAATTCATTTGTTTGAGATTGTGATTAAATCTGAATAGGTAAATTCAAATGGAATTTGATTTGAAGTTAGAAAAGAAATTGAGGATAATTCAACTTGAATTAGGATTGGATCAATTTAATGAAATGGGAAATTGAATTGAAATGGAGATTGGAAAGTTGAACAGTTTGGCTCTGGACTATTTTCTAAATAATTTTTTTTAATTTATTTGTCCAAGCTAATTACCATATTCAACCTTTCTTTTAAAGCCAAACTATTTTATACTTATTTTATAATTATTTTTGGAACTATTTAACAATTTTTCAACTATTTTATAAACTAACTACGGTTTTTCAACTACTTTATAACTAATTACTATTTTACAACTATTTTGCAATTATCTAACTATTTTATAACCATTCTACTATTTTATAACTATTAGCTATTTTACAAACTAATAATTATTTTTCAACCACTTATCTGTTTTAACTTTTCAAGTTATTTTCTAATTTTAAGCTGGTCAAAGTGCAAACTGTTTATGGTTATACATCCATTTAAGATAAGAATTGAGGTGATAATCCAAATGAGGAATTAAGGTAATTATGAATAAATGAACAAGAATATAAGGGAATGTGAATAGAAAGGAGAAACTAATTGAGCTAATAATGTGAAGATAAATACGTATGATGTATGTGTATTATTCTATTCGCATAATGATTTGATCCAAATTCGAACACAAAATTTCAAGATAGTATATCGATCCGAGTTTGGATTTTCCACTCGATTTTCGACGACGAACCTGGATATGGTTTTTGATTTGGTTCTAGAAATTCTCTATCATAGTTAGGCTATGCAAGGAGAATGAGGGCTTCTAAACAAGAAACCAGATCTAAGTCAGCACTAGGAAGTCGGGTGGACAATACTAGTTCGGAAGTGAAATTGTGTGATCGAGTGAGCGATCAGATTGATTAGTGTACGGATGATATGTGTACACTGTACGTGTTTGAATGGAATTGATATTGAAAATTTGTGGAGAAGAACTGTAAAATGGTTTTTGAAATGAAAAGTATATTTAATGAGATATATGATGAAATAAAGTGGAAATTGGATATTTCTATTGTAGAAATTTACTTTATGGAAGTAAGCAATATGGTAAGTGACTTTATAGAGTAATCAAGCTTGAATATTGATTTGGCATAAATAAAGTCATATATATGAGTTAAATTGATAAACTCCCCTTGTTGGATCTATTGCCCGAAGAAAAGGGTTTTTGAAAGTATTTGAAGTATAAAAAGGGAATTTATACAAGTATGAAGTGATCCAAAGATATTTTTAAAAAAAGTTATATATATATATATATATATATATATATATATATAAAGGATTTTATGAGAATGATTTCGGGGAAAGGTTTTGGAACCTTTGGATTTAGAAAGACTTTTGATTTTTGGGAAAAATCAAATTTTGGAAATTTGGAAAGCCTAATTTAAGAATTATGGATTTTGGGATAATCAATTTTGTGTAAAGGAACTTTATATGAGATTCATACTAAGTGTACGATTTGGTAGATACTATATGTGTATAGTATAAAGTGATTTGAAAATGGCGCTGGAGAAAAAGGCGCTCCCTTGAAATGAACTTCTCAGGAGTACCATAGGTTGCTACTGCCTTGAGCCCTAAGGGGGTTCTAAAGTGGATCCTGTGAGGAAGTCCGGACAAACTGAAGTTCTTGAGGATTGTTGGGTAGCGAAAGTTGAGGGCGCTAATGCCTACAGAGGCATTTGGGTTATGCTGTAATGACAGTGTAACTCGATGTCGCTACGATCTACTATGGACCATAGCGGAAATCGTGTGGAGGTGAGTGTCAACGGTCTACGCTTGATTTTGCCGGAAAGGCAACGTAACATCGGTAGACTGCGATCTATGGTCGAATGGAGTGGAGAAGTTTCATTTTTTGACAAAAGTTTCATTTTTTGGCAACGGAACTCTAGGGCGCTGATGCCTATAGTTTTATGGGTTTTTGCTGTGATAGCAACGTAACCCCAGATGTATCTGCGAACTTTGGTGGGTTCCATGGCGTAATCGAGGGGCGCGGAGTGTCTACAGTTATCTATGGATTTTGCCGTGATGGCAACGTAACCATCGGGTTAACTACTACGACCATAGATGGGGGTGATGATTTCCAGAGCATTCTCACCAAAGATGTTCCCTCTATTTTCGAAATGTTTTCTATATTTTCAGTAAAATTATTTTCCAAGTATTTTCACTGCGTGTTGAAAATGGGTCTGCTAAGTACTTATAGATTTTCAGTCCTATCCTGATCAACGTATGACCGAATTTCTGTAAGAACAAGGATGGACTGGTTGAGACATCAAGTTATAAAAAGTATTTTTTTAAAAAGCTATTTTGATGAGTACTATGTAGATTTTAAAGTATTTTTAAGTTTATAGTTAAAAATGTTTAAAGGAAAATTTTAAAATTCTGGTTTCATTCCTTTTCGAGGACGAAAAGATTCAAAGGGGGGTTAATGTGATAACCCAGATTTTCAGATATCTGTTAATCGAAAATTAACAGGATTTAATTTGTTAAACAATGATTTATAGATGAAACAAATAATAATGATTGTTTGTTTTTGTAACGACGCGACCTTTCGACGCTCGAAAATCGACATCAATACGTCCACTATATCAAATACTGCATAATCGAATGCCGGAAAACTGAATTGTTAGGGTTAAAAAGAAGAGGTAGAAGAAAAAGATAGAAGAAGAGAGAAAGAAAAGCAAAATAAACAATATCAGAATCTCACAGTCGCAGCGGAACAACATATAATAGATAAATGAATAACTTTAAAACAAAGAACTATATCAATTATTACATTACATCACATTACATTACATTATCAGAGTTTACAACGACAAACAGTGGAAAAGAAATACTGTATACTAGTTAATACGCCATGCCATCCAGCTTGCTTCCAGATCTCTATAGCAACTCCCTAATTCCAGAATATCCTGATAACCTGACTCTAAACTGCCCGTGTGGAAATTGGTGGGCACCCAGAGTTTAAGAAGGGAGCAATAAACTCCAGGTCAGTCATGGGACTGGTGTGAGAACTAAAGCAGCTATTTATCTTTAAAACAACAACAGCAAGGGAAGTGAAAAATATCCGCAACGCTTTGGGAAAATGAAACTACCATAAGGCCTCCTGCCACACACACAATGCAAACGCAGAATTGGAGGAGATTTCTCCTTATGATAGTCAAAGATGCTTACTACGTAGAATCATTTGATTTTTATTATTATTAGTGCATAGTGTAAAAAACATTTCGAAAGTATAATATAAATCTTAGCTAACATAGACATTTCAAACTATTCCTACTATAGCTACCATCCAAACAGTGGGGCGCCACCATAAGTGAATGGTAGGTTCTACAACTAAAACCGTACAAGATGCGTATTGTTATATTTGGATTTCCAACAAATGGTCAGGCTAAGGAACTTCCTACTGTCAATGGGATCGCCTCTGGCGGGACGTCCCGAGAACCTAACGTTATGGTTAGATCTCTGCCAACACAAGGTCGGGCCACCTCTGTAACTAGGTAACTACTACACGAATATGTCATCCCCTGGTCCCTTTGGACCTTTATCTGAGCACTCGATAACCAACATCACACAGTAATAAATATAGTGTGTCAATATGAGTAAGTATCTGGGATCCATACCATGATACCACCCTTTCCAGAAGGAAATGACATACCCTAAAGGGCACGACCCTCATAACCTTGCCGCATATTCCTGTTTTGACCATTTCCGGGGAGTGAGGTTTGACGAAGTCTCGTCCACAAAGCTAGGCACAAAGCCATGCTTTGATCAACAAATGATCAATGAATGATCAACACACAGCTGCACTAAGCATGTCACATTACCAAATTGGGAGTATATCGCTGATAACCTTCAACTACATAACCTCAAAGGGTGTTGAGCTAAGAGAATAAATTCTCCACCACCAACGGAAATATATTAGAAAGAAATCTGCTTTATATCTCAAAATGTAATGTCAGACATGTAACCATACAAGTCTGTTCCGGGTTCGAATAGAACCGAAGGCACTTCAAAAGAAGCCCTTGCCATCCGGGTATTCACAATCCCGATCGAATTTCCCATCACAAAGGAAATCTCCATACCCTAGCTAACGGTGCAGAGACAATCGATAGGTCATCCTATCGTTTTCACAAATACCCGGTCTTCAATGCTATCCATTACGTTGTATCACTATTCAGAATGGGTAATCCGAATAACGAGCGCAATAATTTAAAAATAAGTGTAGCATTCAATTTCAACCAATTCACAACAAATAGCCACTTAAGGGTCAATATTGATAGTCGGTTATTTAACTATCAATCAATATTCACAACATAACCCGATTTCAAATAATTTTCCAAATTATTTATTTTCAAAAAATATCTTTACAAGATATAATTTCCACACTTCAACCATTTGAAAACAAATTTCAAATTATTTTTCACACTTCAATCTTTGAAAACAAATTTCAAATCAATGTCCTTAAACGGAAACACTCCCAAAAATTTATCCATTTTCAATTTAAAATGGTTCATTTAAATCAATCAAATAAATGCTTACCAATTTATTTTAAACTTACGTTCCAAATCCGTAAATTTATTTCCACACTTCAAATAAATCAATGTTTATTTTTAAACAAAATTCCCTTTCTTTTATAAATTCCATAGTGAATTTACATTTCCAAAATATCTATGAATATACGATTTTTAAATCGATTTCTAATATTCATTTTCAATTTATCTTTAAAAGATAAAATCTCAAAACATTCACTTCATATTGGAAAAACATTTCCATACTTATTTAATAATAAGTAATTCACAAACCTATTTATTTTCAACACTTGGAAAATATTCAATATACTTAAATCATCAATTAAGTATATAATTTATTCTTTAAGGAAAATATTCTCTTAAACACATTTATTTGAGTCAAAACGAATGTTGCGTAAAACATCGTTATGACAACACAAAATCATTAGTATAGGGATTCGAACTTAAAATAGATATATAAATCCCAATACAATATTGTAACAACCCAGGGTCTTGTGACAATTAATTATCGTCAAATGATGATTGGATTGGTTTGTTAATTGCTATTGGAGTTTTTAATTGATTGAAATTCTTTTATAAATTGGTTAAGTGTTGTTTGGGCTTTAACAAATATTGGCCCACGTTTACATTTGCTTGATGCCGTGTTAAAGTGAATATTGTTTGCCCTTGATCCATTCATTTTCGTTCGCAACCCTAAATCATAAGAGAAAAAAATGGCGTGCTCGTTCCCCTTTCTTCAAATTAGGGTTTCAGGTTTTTTGTCGATTGGTTCTTCAATTCCCACGGCTTCGATCGAAACTAGTGGATTCGTACTCTTCGGTGAAAGGTGAGTAATTTGATTTACTCACATCTAGTTTGAATTTAGTTCTATGTTACGGCATTCGATTTTGTTTGGTGATTGGTGACTTTATGACTTAGTTCGATTTTGTTTATTGTTGATGATTTCTTTGGTGTTTTCAATCCTCATGGTTTTGGTTTTGGCTGATTCGACTTTATGTCTGACTTGTTTAACGTCGGCCTTGACACTTTTGTTGAAATTAATTGAAACTGCTTTACATTTGGATCCCTGATACTTGTATTTGACTTCGGTCAATTGACATTTTCGACTTGGTCATCTGTGAATTTAGCACTTCTGTTCATCCCAGGGATATTTATTTATACCACTGTTGCATGGCTTCAATGTTTTTGAAACCCCTGCTTAATTTTGTAATGTCGATCTTGTTCGACTTTTGCCATACTTTTCACTGCCTCTGGTAGCACTGTCGACCTTGTTCATTTGAGTCTATATTTTGGTAACGGTAGATGTTCATATTGTAGACAATTTGCATTGCATCACCACTGACTGTTGATACTATGTACATTTGTTTTCACTGCTTCACAGTGACATTTGCGTCTGCACTGTGCACTTATATCATTTGGAAGTTCCTGATGCACTTTTTGACCTGATGCTTGTGTACATATTTGCATATGAACTTGGGTGAGTCATGTGCAGTGCGAACTTTACTGCTGTCCGGTTCTCCTGTGCATCAGTGTCATCTCTATATGTTAGTCTTCACGGTGCATTATTTTGTACTGTTGAAGCATTGCATTTGTTGTTGCCGTACATTTGAATTCAATTGCTTTGCATTTGTTTTCCCTGTCCACTGCTTCACTTGAAGTCTAGTACTTCACCATTTAATGTTTCAGTGTACATTTGGATTTTTAGTTCCATTCTTGAGTTCACCTACATTTGAGCCCTGCTTGTGTTCATGAACAGTTGTAGTTGCTGTCCACCCATGTACATGCCTCACCGCAGTGTATATGTTTGCATTCATATTCCTGCTTGTGCATCACCTTATATCTGTTGCACTTGTGTTGTTAGATCTGGAATACTTATGCACTTCACTTGTACCACTTTGTAGTTCACCGTACCATGTCATCACCCCGTGTACCATCTGGAACTCTAGTGCATCGAGCATTGTTCTTTTATCACTTGAGTTTCTGAGTTAGTTGACATTTTGTTGTATTTAGGCTTGCTGCCTGGTCACCATTGTATTCATGTATTTATGTGCTGTTGAAATTTTCTCTTGGCACTTGAAACTGGGTGTAGTGGTGATTGCCTCTGGCTTCCCTGGTATTCCTATCGGACTATAGTTTTATGGATGAGTTTTGATCTGAGATAAAGTATAAATGTTTTTGTGATGTATACATGCTTGTAATGAGTGCCAAACCCAGCTGTTCAACCTGGGTGTTCATTGTCTTGCATCATTGATTTGTACCTGTTGTTCCATTTAACCTGAGCATTGCCTTCATGTGTTGTATGTGCACTGTGTAGCCACATGATCATATACGTGTGACTGGATATACTTGTGTGTTGGTCTTCATTTGCATTGTGCAGTAGCTTGAGCATTGAGCATGTTGTATTGGTTATTTTCACTTGATCTTGTTAAGCTTGTCCCTGATGTCACTCTGATCTGGTCTGCAATACTTGAAGTGGTCACTGACCTGAGTCTTGTTTCATTGGTTATCTCACTTGATTTTGTGAGCTTGTCACTATGGTCTCTCTGACCTGGTGCATGTAGTATTGTTGCCTTTGACCTTGTGCTCGCATTTCGAATTCATTTGAATTGCATTTGAGTTGAACCCGACTTTTCTTGGGTTTGACCTTGTGTTCGTTTATGAATTTTCATTGAGCTTTTGTGTATTTCATCATGGTTGTGGCGAGGCAGTACACGCGTGCGTGTACTGCAGCCCTACCGGATTTGATGTTTTAAATTGACTGATTTCAATTGATGGAATTGTTTCGCGTTGCCAATTCAATATTTTGGTATTGTATTTCGATTTGGTGATTTGACCATTTTGTTGTTGTCTAATTATCTATTTGATAATTAGATTATGAGTTCATAATTATTTATTTAATAATTAGATTTTGTTGTTAATTGCCATTCAGGCAGTTCTGATGTTTTCCAAATTATCTTCATTGATATTCTTTTCACTTATCTTTGTTGATGATTTGAATTTGCTGATTTGTTGTTTAACACTGTTACATGTTATATCTATCGTTATCGGATTTCTTTATTTAAGGATCGAATGGACGAGATTTGTTCTAACTGTCGTCTATTTGTTACTTAATTATTATTGCTTCATGCACTAATAACTGAGTTTGAATTAGACTGACCCGTGTATTATTTTCTTTTGATGTAATACTCGGGTCAGACCGAGTTATTACAGGTTGTAGATATCTTGCTTTGCGTTGCTGCTAGCGCTATGAAGTCTTTTCATACTTTTTGGAGTAGTCATTGTCTTAGTATAGGATGTTGTATATTCATGTATATTAATCACGATAATGTACTTGTGTATATATAACTTCCTGAGTAGACAGTTGTAGTTGTATCATATGTATTGTATCAAATGTATTGTAACTGACATCAGTTATTATATATATGAGACTTTTTGTTTATCTGTGTTCCGCATTTAGATTATCTGTGTTATTATTATATATCTAGTCCTAAACTATTATGAACCATCGTAGTTCGTTTTATACAGGAATTGAATATGTCGATGGGAGTATATAAACAGAGATGAAAATTTGAAAATATATACCACTCCTATCGAGATAATCAATACCAGTGTAAGGCCTAACTATGGATGGCCGCTCCTATCCAGCCATATTCTTCGTAATAACAGACAATGTTTCTTTTAATACTCTTTGTTATTGTGAGCATAGAGGTGGGGCGTCACAGTTGGTATCAGAGCTTGGGGTTTATGGACATAATATAAAACATAACTTAAATGGAACATGTGTTACAACTAATTGTCGATGTTTTAGTTGTGCTTTGAGTCAAAACTAAAGTTTTGAAAATAGGTTGAAATTTTTAAATATCTTTATTTAAAAATTAAGAGTGAAATTGTGTTTTGATGATTGATTGATTTGTGTCTATTTATCAGAGTGCGCAGCGGAAACAGCGAGACTGTCTTCGCTGAGTACAGCTGATAAACCTTTTGATTTAAAAATCAAAATATGAAATTGAAATAAATTTCATTTGTTGTTTACATAGCTGTGTTTAATTTGTTTTCTTTGAAAATTTTGAATCCGATTTGAGGATCCGAAGAGATTGCAGTTATGTGATTTTGTTGAGATTTTTGCTGTTTTAAATTATCTTTGTTGAAGATATATTCGAATGATTTCTTTGTTCATTTCGCAGTATACGTGCAAATTTGAGTTGCACGTTACTGCATTAATTTTACGTTGAACCTGTTTGGTTTTTAACGTATTTTGTTGCCATTATTTTTATAACAGGATTTTACGCCGGTACTAAAATTTTGAAGCTCGGTGATTTGTTGACCTTTTTACTGAATGGAAATTCACTGGTGTTATATTTTGATGCGAATTATTTTGATGAGATTTTGATTTTTAAAATTCACTGTAGCTTTGACTTCAGTGACCGTCAAATTTTAAAGTGGATTTTTAAGCGGTTATCCCGCAATGTAGATTTTGAGATCCGTTTCTACGGTGTTTTGAGAAGTACAATTTCCTTATCGAAATTGTCATTAAGGCTGCTATTTTTATCACGGATTTGCAAATTGTTTTAAAAATAAAATTGTTTTTCAAATTTTTTATAGTTTACGCTTTTAAAAGAATGAGGAAGCGATTTAAACGATTTAGCAAAATCGAGGAATATGAACCCTTTCTTCTACTGATTCGCTTAATTCCGGACTTGTCCGTTTGAGAATGTAAATTGTTACTTTTATAAAAAAATGAAATTATTTTCAGAAGTTTTGCAATTTGCGCTTTCAGAAGAATGAGGAAGCGATTTAAACGTTTCAGCAAAATCGAGGATTATGACCCCTTTCTTTTACTAATTTGCTTAATTCCGGACTTGTCCGTTTGAGAATGTGAAATGTTTTCTTGGAATACACAATTTTGCACTTTCAAGGAAACGATGAAGGGAATTAAACGATTTAGTAAAACTCATGGTTATGGGACATGTGCGTTTGCTATTTTGGTTAACTCCGGACTCGTTAATTGAAACCTCTGCTGTTTGATGATTTTGATGATTTTATTTGGATTTCGAGCCACTCTGCGGACCTTCGGGTCATATAATGGACCTTCGGGTCATTTGTTGGGCTTTCGGGCCACTCTGCTGGACCTCCGAGTCATTTGTTGGGCTTTCGGGCCACTCTGTGGACCTTCAGGTCAAATACCAGTACTAGACCTTCGGGTTACTCTGCGGACCTTCGGGTCAATTTGATGGGCGCCAAAATTTATAGTACTTGGTAGGCTTCGGCCACTCTGAGATGCACGTGCGGCATAGCTAAAACTCGCCATCTGATGGGATCGATCCAATCTTTTATGTTGATTTCTAGAGTATCATAATTGATTTCTAGATATTTGTTGAATATAATTATCTGTAGGTAATTAGATATTTGATGTTATGAGTTCTAATTATCGTTTTTGATAATCAGATATTAGTTGTTTCTGATTATCGCTGGTGGTAATTAGATATTTGATGTTATGAGTTCTGATTATCGTTTTTGATAATCGGATATTTGTTGTTTATGATTATCGCTTGTGATAATTAGATATTTGATGCTATGAGTTCTGATTATCGTTTTTGATAATCGGATACTTTTTGTTTCTGATTATCGCTTGTGATAATTAGATATTTGATGTTATGAGTTCTAATTATCGCTTTTGATAATCGGATATTTGTTATTTGTTGTTTCTGATTATCGCTTGTGGTAATTAGATATTGATGTTATGAGTTCTGATTATCGTTTTTGATAATCGGATATTTGTTGTTTTTGATTATCGCTTGTGATAATTAGATATTTGATGTTATGAGTTCTGATTATCGTTTTTGATAATCGGATATTTGTTGTTTCTGATTATCGCTTGTGATAATTAGATATTTGATGTTATGAGTTCTGATTATCGTTTTTGATAATCGGATATTTGTTGTTTCTGATTATCGCTTGTGATAATTAGATATTTGATGTTATGAGTTTTGATTATCGTTTTTGATAATTAAATATTTGTTGATTTGAAATTTGATTACCGTTGTGATAATTAAACATTTGTTGATTTGAAATTTGATTATCGATTGTGATAATTAAATATTTGTTGATTTGAGATTTGATTATCGTTTTGATAATTAAATATTTGTTGATTTGAAATTTGATTATCGATTGTGATAATTGAATATTTATTGATTTGAAATTTGATTATCGTTTGTGATAATTGAATATTTGTTGATTTGAGATTTGATTATCGATTATGATAATTGAATATTTGTTGATCTGAGAGTTGATTATCGTTTTTGATAATTGAATAATTGTTGATTTGAAATTTGATTATCTTTGCGATAATTAAACATTTATTGATTTGACATTTGATTATCGATTGTGATAATTAAATATTTGTTGATTTGAGATTTGATTATCGTTTTGATAATTAAATATTTGTTGATTTGAAATTTGATTATCGATTGTGATAATTAAATATTTGTTGATTTGAAATTTGATTATCGTTTGTGATAATTGAATATTTGTTGATTTGAGATTTGATTATCGTTTTTGATAATTAAATATTTGTTGATTTGAAATTTGATTACCGTTTTTGATAATTGAATATTTGTTGATTTGAGATTTGATTACCGTTTTTGATAATTAAATATTTATTGATTTGAAATTTGATTATCTTTTGTGATAATTGAATATTTGTTGATTTGAGATTTGATTATCGTTTTTGATAATTGAATAATTGTTGATTTGAAATTTGATTATCGTTTTTGATAATTAGATATTTGCGGTTTTGTGTTTGGTGATTTGTTTTTCCTAATTATCTTTGTTGATAATTAGATTTGGCTATTTTCTAATTATCGTATCGATAATTAGATATTGCTGTTTTGTGATTTTTGAATTCTAATTATCTAATTGATAATTGAATATTGCTGATAATTGCATTTATTCAGTTTTGTGTTTTCTGATTATCTATTTGATAATTTGATTATGTTGAGAGTTTGTGAATTTCTTTTATTGAAATTAAAAGATTTCTTTGGCGTTTGTATTCTCGACCTTTATTTCTCTAGCTTAACCAGTTTAAGTTAGAAAAATAATTGTTATTAATGACTTTAATTATGAAAATTGCGGGGATGCAATTTTTATAAGGAGGGGAGTCTGTAACAACCCAAGGATTTGTGACAATTAATTATCGTCAAATGATGGTTAGATTGGTTTGTTAATTGCTATTGGAGTTTTTAATCAATTGAAATTCTTTTATAAATAGGTTAAGTGTTGTTTGGGCTTTAACAAATATTGGCCCACGTTTACATTTGCTTGATGCCGTGTTAAAGTGAATGTCGTTTGCCATTGATCCATTCATTTTCGTTCGCAACCCTAAATCATAAGAAAAAAATGGCGTGCTCGTTCCCCTTTCTTCAAATTAGGGTTTCGGGTTTTTTGTCGATTGGTTCTTCGATTCCCATGGCTTCGATTCGAAACTAGTGGATTCGTACCCTTCGGTGAAAGGTGAGTAATTTGATTTACTCACATCTAGTATGAATTTAGTTCTATGTTACGGCATTCGATTTTGTTTGGTGATTGGTGACTTTTCGGACTTAGTTCGATTTTGTTTATTGTTGATGATTTCTTTGGTGTTTTCAATCCTCATGGTTATGGTTTTGGCTGATTCGACTTTATGTCTGACTTGTTTAACGTCGGCCTTGACACTTTTGTTGAAATTAATTAAAACTGCTTTACATTTGGATCCCTGATACTTGTATTTGACTTCAGTCAATTGACATTTTCGACTTGCTCATCTGTGAATTTTGCACTTCTGTTCATCCCTGGGATATTTATTTATACCACTGTTGCATGGCTTCAATGTTTTTGAATCCCTTGCTTGATTTTGTAATGTCAATCTTGTTTGACTTTTGCCATACTTTTCACAGCCTCTGGTAGCACTGTCGACCTTGTTCATTAGAGTCTATATTTTGGTAACAGTAGTTGTTCATATTGTAGACAATTTTCATTGCATCACCACTGACTGTTGATACTATGTACATTTGTTTCACTGCTTCATAGTGACATTTGCATATGCACTATGCACTTATATCATTTGGAAGTTCCTGATGCACTTTTTGACTTGATGCTTGTGTACATATTTGCATATCAACTTGGGTGAGTCATGTGCAGTGCGAACTTTACTGTTGTCCGGTTCTCCTGTGCATCAGTGTCATCTCTATCTGTTAGTCTTCATGGTGCATTATTTTGTACTGTTGAAGCATTGCATTTGTTGTTGCAGTACATTTGAATTCAATTGCTTTGCATTTGTTTTCCATGTCCACTGCTTCACTTGAAGTCTAGTACTTCACCATTTAATGTTTCAGTGTACATTTGGATTTTTAGTTCCATTCTTGAGTTCACCTACATTTGAGCCCTGCTTGTGTTCATGAACAGTTGTAGTTGCTGTCCACCCATGTACATGCCTCACCGCAGTGTATATGTTTGCATTCATATTCCTGCTTGTGCATCACCTTATATCTGTTGCACTTGTGTTGTTAGATCTGGAATACTTATGCACTTCACTTGTACCACTTTGTAGTTCACCGTACCCTGTCAACACGTCGTGTACCATCGGGAACTCTAGTGCATCGAGCATTGTGCTTTTATCACTTGAGTTTCTGAGTTAGTTGACATTTTGTTGTATTTAGGCTTGCAGCCTGGTCACCATTGTATTCATGTATTTATGTGCTATTGAAATTTTCTCTTGGCACTTGAAACTGGGTGTAGTGGTGATTGCCTCTGGCTTTCCTGGTATTCCTATCTGACTATAGTTTTATGGATGAGTTTTGATCTGAGATAAAGTATAAATGTTTTTGTGATGTATACATGCTTGTAATGAGTGCCAAACCCAGCTGTTCAACCTGGGTGTTCATTGTCTTGCATCATTGATTTGTACCTGCTCTTCCATTTAACCTGAGCATTGCCTTCATGTGTTGTATGTGCACTGTGTAGCCACATGATCATATACGTGTGACTGGATATACTTGTGTGTTGGTCTTCATTTGCATTGTGCAGTAGCTTGAGCATTGAGCTTGTTGTATTGGTTATTTTCACTTAATCTTGTTAAGTTTGTCCCTGATGTCACTCTGATCTGGTCTGCGATACTTGAATTGGTCACCGACCTGAGTCTTGTTGCAATGGTTATCTCACTTGATTTTGTGAGCTTGTCACTGTGGTCTCTCTGACCTGGTGCCTGTAGTATTGTTGCCTTTGACCTTGTGCTCACATTTCGAATTCATTTGAATTGCATTTGAGTTGAACCCGACTTTTCTTGGGTTTGACCTTGTGTTCGTTTATGAATTTTCATTGAGATTTTGTGTATTTCATCACGGTAGTGGCGAGGCAGTACACGCGTGCGTGTACTGCAGCCCTACCGGATTTGATGTTTTAAATTGACTGATTTCAATTGATGGAATTGTTTCGCGTTGCCAATTCAATATTTTGGTATTGTATTTCGATTTGGTGATTTGACCATTTTGTTGTTGTCTAATTATCTATTTGATAATTAGATTATGAGTTCCTAATTATTTATTTAATAATTAGATTTTGTTGTTAATTGCCGTTCAGGCAGTTCTAATGTTTTCCAAATTATCTTCATTGATATTCTTTTCACTTATCTTTGTTGATGATTTGAATTTGCTGATTTGTTGTTTAACACTGTTACGTGTTATATTTATCGTTATCCGATTTCTTTATTTAAGGATCGAATAGACGAGATTTATTGTGACTATCGTCTATTTGTTACTTAATTATTATTGCTTCTGCGCACTAATAAATGAGTTTGAATTAGACTGACCCGTGTATTATTTTCTTTTGAATGTAATACTCGGGTCAGACCGAGTTATTACAGGTTGTAGATATCTTGCTTTGGTTTGCTGCTAGAGCTATGAAGTCTTTTCATACTTTTTGGAGTAGTGGTTGTCTTAGTATAGGATGTTGTATATTCATGTATATTAATCACGATAATGTACTTGTGTATGTATAACTTCCTGAGTAGGCAGTTGTAGTTGTATCATATGTATTGTATCAAATGTATTGTAACTTACATCAGTTATTATATATATGACACTTTTTGTTTATCTGTGTTCCGCATTTAGATTATCTATGTTATTATTGTATATCTTGTCCTAAACTATTATGAACCATCGTAGTTCGTTTTATATTGGAATTGAATATGTCGATGGGAGTAAATAAACAGAGATGAAAATTTGAAAATATATACCACTCCTATCGAGATAATCAATACTAGTGTAAGGCCTAACTACGGATGGCTGCTCCTATCCAGCCTTATTCTTCGTAATAACAGACAGTGTTTCTTTTAATACTCTTTGTTATTGTGAGCATAGAGGTGGGGCGTCACATATATAAATCATTTCCTTTCGGAAATCATTTACTATAACAACAATGTTATAATCCACCATTTCCTTATATTTCTTGAAAACTTCTATCTCAACAATGAATGTTGAAATCTATGGTTTCGATATTTAATACCTTTTAAAACATCTTCAAAACAATTAACTTCATCTTATAATATCACTTCCCAAAACATATCCATTTTATTTAATAATATATTCACTGTCCAAAATCGTGAATATACTTCCCAACCAAACCTTATTATTACAACATTTAACTTAAAGGATAATTCACTGTCCAAAGTCACGAATATATCTCCTTTAATAAACTTCTATGTTTAATTTATCAAATTCAATTGATTTCGGATTTATAAAACGACGTTTATAAATTCACACACACACACACACACACATATATATATTATAAAAACTCCAACTTATAAAAATCCCCTAATCAACAATTTTTATTTATATCTCATTTAAACGCCAAAATCCAATTTATACGTTAATTACTTATAAATCTTTTATTTTACAAAATCTATTCATTTTATAACTTCACAATTTATAAATCTATAAATTTTATTCACTTATAAAATCCATTTTTATTTCATTTTAATACTTATAAAAAACTTGTTTTATAATTCCAATATTTTAATTTATAAATATCAATTTTATAAATCATTTATATAAATCATTTATAATAATTGAAAAATCTCAATTTAAACCATTTTTATAAATTAATCAACTACTTATTTCGAAAATCACATTTCAGTTATATTTCACAAAAATCATAATTTTTATAACATAAAAATTACAACGTTTATTTATTTAAAATGAATAAATTCCAAAATTAAATTTTATAATGAATTCTCAACTTAATTTTTTAAAAATCCAATTTTATTTACTTTCGGCATCTAACGATACCAAAAATATATTCGGCTAAAATTTAGCCTTTAACGATTTCAATCACAAAGATAATCACGCAGATTATAAATAGATCAACACACAACATTGAAACAAATTCAATCATTTGAGGAATCTAGTTGGATCCCTCCAACCTGTTTCCCAGCATCCAAAGATGTTAGCATAATACCAATTCCGCTTCGAGATGGAATATCGCGGTATATGCGATTTATAAAATATTATCCGCTATTATGCGGCGCAATAGGGTCTCATCCGCTATATAATGCGGGAAATCAACTCCAAGTATATATATAATATCAATTCCATACAAGTTGGAATTATCGCGGTATATGTGTTTAATAAATAACATCCGCTTAATATACGGCGTATAGGGTCTATTTCAAAATAATAGATAGCAATTTATCATCCAAGCATCCAAATCAGCACAATCAAGCAATTTTAAATCTAACTATTTAAAATTTAAATCCAAACAATTCAATTGAGTGAGAAGTTCTCACCTTGAGTTTTCGATAACAGTTGTAGTGTTTTATTTCGAATAAAATTAAACGTGCGTTTAATTTTACCCAAAATTTTCACTAGCTCCAAACGACTCCAAACCAGCTCCATTGCGTAGTATTCGTCCATACGATTCCAACGCAACTTGTTTAGTAATTTTTCGACCACGTATGAACAAGATATGATATTTTAAAGTTTGCACACAGTATAATATAAATAAATTTCTATCTCTATTTTCAATTTTTAACCTAAATTAAATCTCGGCCGCACGTTCCTTCTAGAGGATCATGGCCGAAGATTTATGCTTCTTCCCAAACGCGGCTTTTCCAGTATCTCGTTCGAACCCAACCAAGCCGCCTAGAAACCCTAATTCACGCGCCTCCACCACTCGTCGAGAGGACGATCAAGCTCCGCCGCAACGAAGCCCTGCCCCGCCGAGACTTCCGCGCCAAGTCCGGCCCCACACGATTGTGTCGTTGCTTCGAAAAACGTGTGTAAACGTTCGTCCTTTGAACTCGATTTGCCGTTAATCGGCAGCTCCAAATTCGATCGTAGACGTTGATCAACTAGATCTCAACACCCTCTTCAATATTGCAGTTGAACGTTTTCTCTAATTGTCGATGGATTGGAAGAAAATGAGTGAGGAAGAAGAGTGTATTTCAGCCATTGATTTTATAGCCGGCGGCTAGGGCACAAGAATGAAACCCTAGTTTTTGTTTTGCAAATGAAGATAATAATGTCCTTATATAGAAAATTCCTCCAAACACTATTCATCCGGAATTTTCCGAACTCCAAACAAAGCATATCGGCTGACGTTTCTAAGGTTTATCGCACGTTCCGGACACAATGGAACATGTTTCGGAGGCTAATTCGATCATACGTGCGAGTTACGGAGATAAGCGATCAAATTTAAATTAAATCGATTAAACTAATTTCTATGCGTTTTGGCTTGCCCCGAACAAACGGTAAATCCGATTGACACGAAATTTGAAATCATATAATAATTTAACATTTTGGATCCGATGAAACTGGTTTCATTGAAATCCGAGACTGTTTGAAAAATGACTATTTTTACTCGTCAATTAAATATTAAAATATTCAATTTCTGCAAATTAACTTTTAATTAAATTTTAAAAGTTCTATAACATCACTATAACTCCAATATGATTTAATATAACTTTATAAATCATTTTTATCACATTAAATCAAATTTCCAATTATTTCTGTAATTCCTAATATTAAAATATCGATTTAATTATCCAATTAAATCCAGATATTCGAAAAATAAATTATTCGACTTATAAATCTCACTTGTTAATATTTAAAATAAATTAAATATACGAATTTTAAATGACAGAAATTCTGGGTCATTACAAACTTTTCCCCTTAAAAGAATTTCGTCCTCGAAATTACCAAGTAAGAAAAAGTTACAGAATCCATTAACTTTTCAAAACAAATTGTTCAAATTAGGTTTACAAATCTTTTAAGTGTTTAACCTTTCCAAAATTCATAGTTAAACTTCTTACAAAACTTTACTAAGTTTTCAAATCATAGTTAGTTATCTTTTTCAAAATCAACTATATCGTTTAACTTTCAACTTCAAATCAAAACTTAGTTTTCACAAAACTTTTCCAAAATTTCCCGAAAATTTTCTAAGGCCTTAAATTTTCAGAAAATTTCGCCATAACCTCCTTTGTGCGGCTAGCTCGGTACGACTACAAAATGCCACAACGGGCCCCCAATTTCAAAAAGAAAAGAAAAAGCCAAATGGCTAGAGAATAAAATCATCAAATCTCATATTGAAATTCAAATACATACCTTTTTGTCGAGCAATTCAATTTTTTTATCTTCAAAATACAAAATTCCAATTCTATTTCCTTTAATACACCTGTATATCCTGCTAGCCATACTATCCAATTACAATATTCAAAAATCATTTTGCACAATTCAAATTGTTTTCCCATTTATGCATGTTTGATTTTTTAACATTAAATTTTTTTCTAACATTCATTCATTCGATTTTAGTTAGTTTACATTCACTAATTTACATTCACATTAGTTCACTTTCAATTCAAATCAAATTCAGTTCATATTCATTTACTTCCAATTTGGATTCAATTACTTTAGCTTTCAATTTCACTAATTCAATTTCATCAACACTTAATGAATTCATATACAATTAACTAACAATCATATAACAACCAAATCATAACCAACATAACCAAATTATTAAATTTACATTCAATTTGGTTTGACACTTTTAATTCCAATTGGTTTAATATTAAATTGACTTACATTCAATTTATTCAATTAGCTTTTAATGAATTAACACTTATATTCATTATTTCATATCAATTTATTTACATTTGATTGATTAACATTCAATCCATTCATTAATCCAATTGCTAATTCATTTTACATTTCAAGTTGAGTTTCATTACTTAACTCAAGTTCATATTTATCACTTCATTTTACTTCGGTACAAAATCAACTTCCAATTCATTTGTCATTAACCCAAATTTATTTTTAACTTAATAAATTTTCTTTAAGTAATCATTTCACTTGGCCTCCTTAGACCTTTCTTTATATTAACTTTATTTAATTGATTCACTTATACTTACTTTAATTTAACTCCATCCTTTAAGTTAAATTTATTCTATCAAAATTCAAATTGTATAAGTTATCAACTCACTTACCAATTCGATAAATATTTAAAATAGGATTCCAGAGTCTTTTCAACCTTTCAAAACCAAGCTTGAAATTAATTCCAATTATCTTTCGAATTTCCAAAATCAAACCCAAATTTTCCAAACAACTTTAATTTAAAACAATCTGGCAGCAATTCCTCTTTTGGAAACTCGAAAATGAACACCGATGACGTCGCGATCATCATCGGAATTATATTCCAGCGACCAAAAAGAGTTTAGAGCTTTTATCCCTCTAAAACCTTTGAAAATTATTTTCAAACCAAAAAGGGATAAAAACTTCCCGAATCTCCAAAATTTTCAAATTTTCTTCAAAACATTTCCACTCTTCTCTGGAATTTTTACTTCAAATTATAAATCACATTTACAATTCATATTCATAAATTCCATTTGTATGTGAATTTATTTCTTAACTTTGGAGTTACGATTTCAATTTCCTATTTAATAATCAATGGTAATAATTTTAATATTATCAATTCCTAACAAACAAGCAGCCATATACTACAATAATTTACAAAAATTATTCCCTTTTATATACAAAATAGTTTTGGGTAAAATTATTTCATTTACCCTATTTTAAAACAATATCGTGTCGAATTGTTTTGTACCAGTGTTTAGAGATCCCTATCGATAGAGTTGTACAGACAATACCGACCAGAATCCATATACCACTCAAAAAACCAATCATCACAACATAAAACAATTTTATATTCACTAACAAATACGCGCTCATATTTATTATTACACTCAAACTCATTCTAGAGTACTACTGACTCTATCTCTAATGAGTAACACCCAACAGAGCCAAGATTGTCTCTTAACCAATGCTCTGATACCAAATGTAACGATGCGACTTTTCGATGCTCGAAAATCGACATCAATACGTCCACTGTATCAAATGCCGCATAATCGAATGCCGGAAAACCAAATTGTTAGGGTTAAAAAGAAGAGGTAGAAGAAAAAGATAGAAGAAGAGAGAAAGAAAAGAAACAGAAACAATATCAGAATCTCACAGTCGTAGAGAAACAACATATAATAGATAAATGAATAACTTTAAAACAAAGAACTATATCAATTATTACATTACATCACATCACATTACACTGTCAGAGTTTACAACGACAAACAGCGGAAAAGAAAAACTGTATACTAGTTAATACGCCATGCCATCCAGCTTGCTTCCAGATCTTTATAGCAACTCCCGAATTCCATAATATCCTGACTCTAGACTGCCCGTGTGGAAATTGGTGGGCACCCAGAGTTTAGGAAGGGAACAATAAATTCTAGGTCAGTCATGGGACTGGTGTGAGAACTAAAGCAGTTATTTATCTTTAAAACAACAACAGTAAGGGAAGTGAAAAATATCCGCAATGCTTTTGGAAAATGAAACTACCATAAGGCCTCCTGCCACACACACAATGCAAACGCAGAATTGGAGGAGATTTCTCCTTATGATAGTCAAAGATGCTTACTACACAGAATCATTTGATTTTTATTATTATTGGTGCATAGTGTAGAAAACATTTCGAAAGTATAATATAAATCTTAGCCAACATAGACATTTCGAACTATGCCTACTATAGCTACCATCCAAACAGTGGGGCGCCACCATAAGTGAATGGTAGGTTCTACAACTAAAACCGTACAAGATGCGTATTGTTTTATTTGGATTTCCAACAAATGGGCAGACTAAGGAACTTCCTACTGTCAATGGGATTGCCTCTGGCGGGACGTCCCGAGAACCTAATGTTACGGTTTGATCTCTGCCAACACAAGGCCGGGCTACCTCTGTAACCAGGTAACTACTACACGAATATGTCATCCCCCGGTCCCTTTGGACCTTTATCCGAGCGCTCGATAACCAACATCACACAGTAATAAATATAGTGTGTCAATATGAGTAAGTATCTGGGCTCCATACCATGATATCACCCTTTCCAGAAGGAAATGACACACCCTAAAGGGCGCGACCCTCATAACCTTGCTGCACATTCCTGTTTTGACCATTTCTGAGGAGTGAGGTCTGACGAAGTCTCGTCCACAAAGCTAGGCACAAAGCCACGCTTTGATCAACAAATGATCAATGAATGATCAACACACAGCAGCACTAAGCATGTCACATTACCAAATTGGGAGTATATCGCTGATAACCTTCAACTACATAACCTCAAAGGGTGTTGAGCTAAGAGAATAAATTCTCCGCCACCAATGGAAATATATTTGAAAGAAATCTGCTTTATATCTCAAAATGTAATGTCAGACACGTAACCATACAAGTCTGTTCCAGGTTTGAACAGAACCAAAGGCACTTCAAAAGAAGCCCTTGCAATCCGGGTATTCACAATCCCGATCGAATTTCCCATCACAAAGGAAATCTCCATACCGTAGCTAACAGTGCAGAGACAATCGATAGGTCATCCTATCGTTTTCACAAATACCCGGTCTTCAACACCGATCTTCAATGCTATCCATTACGTCGTATCACTATTCGGAATGCGTAATCCGAATAATGAGCGCAATAATTTAAAAATAAGTGTAGCATTCAATTTCAACCAATTCACAACAAATAGCCACTTAAGGGTCAATATTGATAGTCGGTTATTTTACTATCAATCAATATTCACAACATAACCCGATTTCAAATAATTTCCCAAATTATTTATTTTCAAAAAATATCTTTACAAGATGTAATTTCCACACTTCAACCACTTGAAAAAAAATTCAAGTTATTTTTCACCCTTCAATCTTTGAAAAAAAATTCAAATTAATTTCCTTAAACGGAAACACTCCCAAATATTTATCCATTTTCAATTTAAAATGGTTCATTTAAATCAATCAAATAAATCCTTACCGATTTATTTTAAACTTACGTTCCAAATCCGTAAATTTATTTCCACACTTCAAAATAAATGAATGTTTATTTTTAAACAAATTTCCCTTTCTTTTATAAAATCCATAGTGAATTTACATTTCCAAAATATCTATGAATATACGATTTTTAAATCGATTTCTAATATTCATTTTCAATTTATCTTTAAAAGATAAAATCTCAAAACATTCACTTCATATTGGGAAAACATTTCCATACTTATTTAATAATAAGTAATTCACAAACCTATTTATTTTCAACACTTGGAAAATATTCAATATACTTAAATCACAATTAAGTATATAATTTATTCTTCAAAGAAAACATTCTCTTAAACACATTTATTTGAGTCAAAACGAATGTTGCGTAAAACATCGTTACGACAACCCAAAATCATTAGTATAGGGATTCGAACTTAAAATAGATATATAAATTCCAATACTATATAAAACATTTCCTTTCGGAAATCATTTACTATAACAACAATGTTATAGTCCACCATTTCCTTATATTTCTCGAAAACGTCTATCTCAACAATGAATGTTGAAATCTATGGTTTCAATATTTAATACCTTTTAAAACATCTTCAAAACAATTAACTTCATCTTATAACTAGTGTGTAACCCGTGCGTTGCACACGGTAATATTGTAAAAAATAATATTATATCTTTGATGTTAAAATGAGAACTTTGTTATATAATGTATGATAAATTTAGTGAAATAAATGAACTATAAATTAAAACTTGTATTATGTTTGTGTATAATTTACGTTGTATAGCGCACGTGCACACACACATATATATAATAATAAAGTAATTTATTCAGTTTTGTTAATATGGATATAACATACATGTTGAAACTGACGTATATTAGTAATTTTTTAAATGAACTGAAAAATATTATTTAATGAAATTTGTTTAAATAAATGAAATATAAAATTATGTAATTAGTTTATATACATGGACTTGAAAATAAAAGATAGGAAGAATGGAGAGGAATTTTGTAAAAAATTGTATTATTTCGATGTTCATATATTGAAGCTAAAACATAATTTTGTAATATAATGTATGATAAATTCTTAATATAAAGGAATTATAACTTATTTACAAATTAATTTGTTATGATGTTTATGTACATAATTTATGTTATGTGATTTATATATCTTTATAGTTGAATATAAAAATAGTCTTACAATTTTCCATAATGTGAGCGTGTGTTAAAATTGACATATATTTTTATGATTCATTAGAAGAATAGATTAAATATTCATTGAAATTATTTAAATTTGAGATTTCGTAAGTAGTTTGGATATATGGATTTAAATATAAAATAATTGATAATAATTGAGGGCGGTTTGGGAAATAATTGTAAAAATGTTAAAATGTACGTATTTGAAGCTAAAAACATAATTTTTCAATGTAATACAATATAAAAAATATGGATATATGAATAATATATTAAATATGGAAATATTGCTTATGCATATTATTTATATTAGGTGACTTATATATCTTTGTATTTAAATGGAAAACTAATTTTATCACATTTGCGCCTGATATGAATATGGTACACATATTGAAACCATTATATCTTTGCATTTATTAGATGAATTAAAAAATTATTAATTGAATTTATTTAAATAATTTAAATTCAAGATGACATAATTAATTTGAAAATATCGAGTTTAGCATACAATTGTAGGTGATATTGTGAAATGTTTTGTAACTAATTGGATAAGTTCAAAATGTAGGTTTTTGACGTTAAAAAAGGTTCTACAACGTAATGCATGATACACATGTTGATATAAATAAATAAAACTTTAAACTTCTAATTATTATTTATGAATATAATTTATGGTATTGATGTATTCATATATTTGAATGAAATTTTTCGTCATTTTTGTTAATATGAATATGGTTCATATTGATCATAGTTATTTGACAAATCGGTGAAAAATTGCATAGTGAAATTATTTAAATAGTTTTGAAGTTATGTAATTGATTACAATATATGATCTTAAATGTAAAATATTGTAAAGGAATTGAGGGGAGGCTATAAATGATTATAGAAAATTTATAATGTAGGTATTCAGAGTACAAAAAATATAATTTTGTAATGCATTTCATGATAAATTTATTGAGAGAAACATGAAAAAAGGATTTATTATTATTATTATTATTTATGTATTCACTTTAAGTTCTTTAAGTTATATAACTTAGGTATCTTTAAGTTAATCATTTTTTTAAATTTTGTTAATATGAATATGGTGTACATATTGATATTTTCGTAAATTAGTAAACGAATTAACGAATATTAGTAGTAGGATTTATCTAATTAGTTTAAATTTAGATCACATAATTAATGGATACATAGGTGAAAAGTAAAATATTAGAAGAAAAGTAAGGTAAATTTTGTGAATAATTATGGTAATTTTAAAAGTAGGTATTTGAAGTTAAAGTAGAATTTAAAATGACATGTATGATAAATTCATTAAAATAAATTAACTACAGTTTTTTATTATTGGTTTATGTGATTTATATATCTTTATAGTTGAATGAAAGATTAATATTATGGTTTAGTTGTTTAAGTGTTAAACATATTTAAATTGTCATTCTTTGGTATTTATAAGAAATATTAAATGAATTTATATAATAGCTTAAATTTTGGTTATTTAATTAACCTAAATGTGCCGACTTAAATATAAAATATTAGAAGGTAGCTGATAAATTATATGTAAATAATTATATAAACTTTAGGATACTTGTACCAAAATGTAAAATAATAAAAGAGAATTAGTAAAATAAGTGTAAAGTAATAAATTAAAGAATTTGAAAATAAAATATCTAAAGAGAGAATTAAGGAGAAGAGAGAAAATTCCTAGAATCAAGGAGAGAGCCAGAAAATCTTCTGCTTTACTATTATTTAATAGATTGTAAGAAAATAGAAGGGACTCGCTGTTTTCTATGTGTATGTCCAATTAACGTGCCTCCATACTGATGTGCATATATGTGCCTGTGAGTGATTCATATCTATACATTGACAGCGGATCCTCAGTATCAAGCTAGTTTACATTTACAATCCACAACATAACTGGATGACGGATGTACACTTTTTCAACTACTTTCAATTTTTTTTTAAAATGCAGTTAATTTTTCATCAAATTAATTATAAATAATAGATTAACAAATACTTTTTTCTTTGATATCAAATAACTAAACGGTCGGTTTTCCCACTGTTGTACGGTTATACTAATATAATTTGTCCTTTAAATCTTTTTCCCTTTTTGTTTTTACTCTGATAATCCATATAAATGAAGTGATTTCCTTTAGTGTCAAGTATGAATAAAAAATAAGGAAAAGTGAGAAACTACTAAAAATACGGAAGTACCAAATATAGCATTGACATGTCACTTAAAGTTAATTACCAAAATAACCATTTGTTTTCGTCAAACCTTCAGCGACTAATTTTACTGCATAAGTTGATGAACTTCATTTTTTTTTGAATGGCTGAGTAATGGAATGATATGCTTAAAGTTTTTACTATTTTCGATAATTAATGTTATGCTCCATTGTTTCCAATGAGTAGTATATTGTGAAAAGATGGATGAACAAAATATCAGATTTCCAAGTCATTTGCAGAAGCATATATCAATGGACAAGAGAAATCACTCATGGATGATTCTTGAATTTTAGTAAACTTGTAAAAAAAACTAGCATAAGTTGTTCATCACTATTAGCACCATTTCAGTTCAACCTCCCCTAGCATTGGAAGAATCGAAACTCCCACAATCATGAACCACTAGGCCAAATGCAGAGAATGCGATGTTGTGCTCAAATGTACAAGGGACAGAAGTAGTGATTAAGGTTGCTTGCATATTAGCTGTGACAACCCTGTATTTTTTTTTATATTTTAATTATTTTGATTTAAAAAAAACTTATTTTACTTATTTTAAATGATTAAATTTTATTACTTAAATATAAATCTTGATTTTATATGAAATTATAATTCCAAAAATGTGTAATTTGAATATGTTCCTGAAATGTTAATTTTGGTCAAAATAGTCAAACTTTGACTTTTGACTTAAAATTTTAAAAGTTTAAAATTATAAATTTTATCTTTTATTATTAAATTACATAAAATTCTAAGAACACCACTTTTCGTTTCGTCGAAAACGGAGTTAAAATGTAAAAGTTATGTACATTTCAATTTCTAGTATAATTTGTTTTATTGTGCAATTTTGCCTATTTTAAATTTTATAAATCATATTTTTCTTTCTTATATTTCTTTTAATATGGGTAGATATGTTAATTTATGTATATTTTCATCTCTAAATATTTTAAAAATAATAATAGAATTTTTCTAAAATTTACTATGATGATTTCCTATTTTAAAAGGCTGTTTCCTTTTTCTTCTATTTTCTTCGTCTAAACTATATTTTAATTAAAATTTATTTATTTATTTTGTGAATTCATTTTATTTTGTGTTCTTATCTTTATTTATAAATATTTTTAAGTACATAAAAATTTTTCCAAGTTCATTGCACTTATTTTTCATATTTTCAGGACTAGTTGTAAATTTTGCTGTTTTATTTAATTAAACTATATATAATTAATAATTTATTTATTTATTATTGTTTATTTACTAAATTTTCGTATTTTTATCTGGATTTATATATATATTTCAGTTATTTAAAATTAAAAAGAATTTAGTGGAAATTTGAAAGGTTTTGTGACTCTTTAGTTGCTTAAGTCTCTTTGTTTTCCCACCTTTTCATTTTCTAACTCTTGCATTCAATTGAGGCCAACCATATCTCATTTCTTTCAGCTGATCACATATCATTTGCACGTAAACAAATGTCCTCCTTCATCTCCTAAAAACTCACGGCACTTCAAAGAAAAATATGGCTTCCATTCTCCTCTCATCTTCTTCCCTTTTCCATTTGTTTGCCTTGATTTTTGCCCTGCTTCTTCATGCTTTGCTCAGCCTAACCTCTCCACCATCAGCTCCACCATCTCCTCCACCATCTACAGCAGCTCCTCCTCCCCCTCCTCTGACATTAACCAAGTTTTTCCCATCCATTGAGGTTAGCATCACAAACTTTGCACCAAACCCCTTGAAATTGCCTAGCCTAGCCATATACTCCACTATCTCCTTCATATCTTGCCTTGGCCACCTCCTATTGTTCCACCACCACCACGATACAACCTTTGACCCTCCACCTACCCACTGTCCAGACCTGAACCAGATCAGGCCGTGGCCTCCCCATGTTGAAAACTCCACAAAAAATTGCAAGCAAACCCTTAAAACTAGCCTAGCCGAGCCTTAATGCCAATATCCTTTCACATACTCCTCTTGGCCACCCCTAGAACCACCACCACCAGCAACCACATGACCTTTGGGTGCTGCTATACCATCACTCTCCACTATCTAGATCTGGAGTAAGTATAGCCAGCCCAAGTGTGCCATAGGTCGAGCCAAATATGGACCAAAATCCTTGTTTATGCCTTGTAGTCATAGTTTCATGTACACATACCTTTGCACCATCATCAAATCCATGATACGCTGACCTGTTGCATCCAAACCTGATCCAAAACCATTCCATTACAGTGCTTTTCTAGTCCATAGCTGAAGCATACAAAGGTGAATGCAAGTGCAAAAGTTCTAGCTTTGAATTGTGTACTTATTCCTAGCATTGTTTTGTAATATCTTGGTTTATAATTCATGTTTGTTATTGTTTGTTTGATTTGTATTCAAGGGAATTAATCCTTGGCTCCTCCATTCGTATCTGTGTCGTGCTTTTGTGCTTGTGTAGATTCCGTTCGTGAAATTCGTTGTTGTGTCTCCAGCTCAAACCGGTGAGTTATTCTCACCAGACAATCTGTACCTATATAACTGATAAACCGACGCCATTTGAATCTGTAAATGTATTGCATCATGTTATAACTGCTATATTATGATCATATGATGTTTACACCTGTTATTACACCTGTTATATCACTTGTTACTGTTTATTATGCTATTCTGTTTATTTATGTCAGTTTATCACACTGCAAGTTCCCTTTTGATTAGAATCACTATGGGTTGAAATGATATATACCCGAACGGACTTTGGAATAAGGGAAAATTGTTATGGGCTGAAATGATAGGCCTGAATGATTTTCAAATCATTTATTTAACTTGGGATTGCGGGTTTGAAATGATAAAACCCGGATTTTTCTTTTTAAACTGCGGATTGAAATGATACATATCCGTATCACTTTACCTAGCGTAGAAAATTATATATAGACCCGTAGTTAATATATGTTTTCCTAAAATCTTTAAAGTTATTTTAGAAATGTAAATATTATATTATTTTGATTTAAATATAATTAAAAAGGATTTTTGTAAAATATTATTGATTTATGAATAATTGTAAGTGAATTGAATTAATGGAAAAGTTAGAAATTTTGAACGTAAGTTATTTTGGAAAAATTGATTTAATTATAATTGGAAATTTAATTGAATATGAATTTATGATAATTTGAATATAAATTGAATTTAAAGTGATTTTATATCATATTAATGATTTTTAATAAAGCTGAAATGTGAAATGAATGAATATTTTAAGTTGAAATTTTGAAATATAACTAAAATTGAAAATTTATGAAATTGACTTGAAAGGGAAATTTTAGTTAAGTAAATAAAAGTAAAAATAAGTTATATTTGAGAATTTTAACATAAATGTTAAGTTGAAATTTAATGTAGTGAATCTAAAATTGAACATTGCATTTTGATAAGTGAATTATTATTAAAACTTGATTTTTGAATGGAAATTTAACTTTATAAAATCATGAACTTGAGGAAAATTAAATGATGTTTATAAATGTGAAATGTATGATTTTATAAGTTAAAAAATGTTTTAAATAAAAATATAATTGGTTGAGAAATTTTATTGAATATTTGAAGTTAATTTACTGCATTTTTGAAATTCTATTAATTACAATGTGAATGATATTACAGCATTGTAAATGCTGTAGTTGACGATAATGAACTAAAAAGCTAAATTGAATTAAAAGCTATTATAGAAATTTTTTGTAAGTGCTATAATTTTTGAATTTAACTAAGTTTATTTGAAATTTAAGTAAACCCTATTACAACATTTTAAAATGTTGTCTTTTGTTAAAGTGAACTGTTTTGAATGTATTTTTCCGTAGCATTTTCTAAATGCCACGAAAAGTGAATCTTTACTGTTTTAATAAACTTAAGTGAATAAATGAACATTGAAAGTTGAAAATTTTGGAAGTTTAATAATTTAATTATTAAACATAATAACTTCATTTTAGTGATTAAAAATGATTTTTGGAATATAAACTGTTTTGAAATATGAATTGAAATGGTATTTTAAATTGAATAAAATGAATAATGATATTGAAATGAATGTGGTTGTGAAAAGAGATGATATTTTGATATATTAAATGATTGAAATGTGGTTTCGAAAAGATATGATATATTGAAATGATTTGAAATGAAGTTTTGAAAGATATGATATTCTGGTATATATTAAATGATTCGAAGATGAAGTTTTGAAAGTTATGATATTTTGAAATTAAGACGATTTGAAAATGAAGTTTGAAAGATGTGATGTTTATGTATTAAAAATGATTTGAAATGACTTGATAATTATTTTGATAAATATTGAATTTGGAAGATATGATGTTTATGTATTAAAAATGATTTGAAATGACTTGATAATTATTTTGATAAATATTGAATTTGGAAGATATGATGTTTATGTATTAAAAATGATTTGAAATGACTTGATAATTATTTTGATAAATATTGAATTTGGAAGATGTGATGTTTATGTATTAAAAATGATTTGAAATGACTTGATAATTACTTTGATAAATATTTGAATTGAAAGATATGGTATGATGATATATTGAAATGGTTTGGAAATGATTTAATCTTTATTTTGATAAAGATTTGGGTTGAAATGATATTTCATTTTGAAGTATAAAATATGTTTTAAAGTTATAACTACGGGTTATAATAACGATTGGTTGTTAAAGAGACCGGGATCGGATATTGTCTTATAGCCGGCCAATACCGAAAACCACTTTAATAACTGTGTACGCGGTGGAGATTCCAGAATGAAGTAGGATGGTGGCGACGTTCTCGAGGTATATTACGTGGACCCAACTCCCGTGAGTTGGCATATATGACTAAAACAGGAGCTATACCGGGCTACACAAAGGGTCGCACCCTTTCATCGAGCATGCTCCATCGGAAACCATTCTATTACTTTTGTGATTCGATTCGGTGGCGCCACATTTGATTCGGGGGTATTGTTCGAGGTGGGCGGAAGCTGCTGGCTTGCCGTCACCACCGGTCCGGGAGTGCAAACGGTGTATCCACCCTGGCATTGCCTCGCGTGCCGTGTCATATCCTTATATCGAGCCCACTACGATTTTGGTTTTAAAGATCCGACAGCGTTAAGGTTCACCATCCCCTTAACGCTATTTTCTATATGATTATACTTTACTGATTAGACACTACTGTATATAGCGCAATATACTACATAGTAAATAGTTTGACGGATCCTTAGAGGATGGGCGGTCCCAAGCATCTTCTAAGTTACTTGTACCTTTACTACAGTTCACTTGAGTTGGTTTACATTGTATAAGTATGTATGTCCTGACTCGAGTGTTTGTATTTTTATTTACGCTCGGGTCAGCCTGAGTTATTCACAGATTTGGATTTCTACTTTCTGGAGATTTGAATCGCTGGAGATTATCTACTTGTCATGTTTATCTTTTGAAACCTATTGTTCCTTTCAGCGCTTGTATTAGTTGACTTCTACGAAGTGAGACTTCTTTTGTACCTTATTTCCTCTATTGTATTTTATGTAACTCTGATATTTTTATATAGTAGCTTCATGAACTACTATTTCTTTTGCTTCCGCTGCACTATTATTACTCTGTGTCTGTGATTCTATGATTTTTATTTACTGTATATTCTGAGATTTGCCAAATTTTTATTTACAACGCGGTATTTTGAGCAATTTAATTCCGGCATGAGTGTCTACCTATACACTTATAATGGATGCGAATGGTTGAAGATACAACGGTTGTTACAGTTGGTATCAGAGCTTTGGTTGCTCTAGGCAAAACTCAGCATATGGAGTAGATGTATTTACAGAATCCCTTTCATTCGAGTTGAATCTCTTTCTTTTGACTCGATTCCTTTGAATTTTGGAACGTTCCCTGTGGTTCCAAAATCCATTCTTATTCCCCGCTATTCATCTTCATTTGATTCTGGAGTATCCCATAACTCCACTTCGAATGATCTTTATAGTGAATTGGCGGTCTCGCCAATCTCAAAAAATTTCTTGTAAAAGGGGTGAAACTCCTTTACAACAGCATCGATTCACCAAAGATTTTATATCCTCAGTTTAGATGCTAGTATCTCCTATTATCCAAAACTCTATCTTATGAGGTTGAATGTAGATTTACCCCAGAAAATCCACTTCGACCTTATACTTTAAGTCACGGTTGACCCGATTAAGGTTGCCCGTGATTTATATTAGCTAATCCACCTCCCTACTCTATATTTAATCATCTTGTCTTTTGTTTCCAACATATTTTCAAACATTTTGAATTGTATTTGTCAATCTATATTTTTTTTATATTGTGTTGTTTGAGTTGTTGATGTTGATTTGGGTTTCCGATCGATTCGTCTGATCAGCGCTATCGATAGGATTTCTAAAACACTTTGATAGAACAAACTGACACAATATTATTTTAAAATTTGGTTAATGAAATAAAATTTTGATATATATATCTATGGAACTTAATGAAATGATTCAAATTGATAATTTGAAATGATAATACTTGATTTATCATTTATTGTTCTATAAATGAATTTATAAATAATTGTTTATAAATTGATTTGGGAACTTAAATGAATTTAGAAAAGAAATCTGAGAATTTATTTTCCGATGATCTCGAACTTTGGTTTAAAAGTTTTAAAAGGGTTATATTATTTAAAGTATTTTGAATAGAATTTGTTTTCAAAGAATTTTAAAGGTTTAAAATTAGTGCTCTTCTCTTTGTCGCTGGAAAATAACTTCGGTGATGATCGCGACATCATCGACGTTCATTTTCGAGTTCGAAGTTAAGAGACTGTTATGTAGTCTTGCTACAGCTTTGTTTTGGGGAATTTAATTGATTTGAATTTCTAAAATATGACTTGATTTATAATAATATAGATATATGATTGAAATTTGATTTGACATATTATATATATTATGACTTATCTCTAAATGGTTTGAATGTAATCGAAAATTTAATTCTTAAATTTTATTTTTAAAGAATATTTTCAATTATAAGAAATTTTTTGTTAGTTTAAGATGATTGGATAATAAGATAATGAAACTTGATATAGTTAAGATTTATTTAACTTGTGTAAAAATATTAATTATCAGTTTAAGTTGAAATTTCCATGCTTTCAAATCTGTTTCCTTATTTTGCTTTCCAAACTATATTTTGGTTGTCCTTATCATCCTTATCTTGATATAGATTGGTATAGGCATCTTTCTACAATCTTTATGTTAGAAATCTTTCTATAATCTTTGATAGATCTTTGGTAATCATTTTGAATCTACCTTTTCGTGCATGTGTTCTTAATTTTGGAGAATCTTGGAAAGATCATCTCCACCTTGTTAAACTTACCTATAACAACAGTTATCAGGTATAATTTCAATCTTCTTGTCATCTTATCTTAATCCTATTTCACTCTATCTTTTTTCTGTGCTTTTCCGTACCTCGTTCCTTTTCGACGACGAAAAGATTTGAGTGGGGGAGAGTGTGACAACCCTGTATTTTTTTTATATTTTAATTATTTTGATTTAAAAAAAAACTTATTTTACTTATTTTAAATGATTAAATTTTATTACTTAAATATAAATCTTGATTTTATATGAAATTATAATTCCAAACTTGTGTAATTTGAATATGTTCCTGAAATGTTGATTTTGGTCAAAATAGTCAAACTTTGACTTTTGACTTAAAATTTTAAAAGTTTAAAATTATAAATTTTATCTTTTATTATGAAATTACATAAAATTCTAAGAACACCACTTTTCATTTCGTTGAAAACGGAGTTAAAATGTAAAAGTTATGTACATTTCAATTTCTAGTATGATTTGTTTTATTGTGCAATTTTGCCTATTTTAAATTTTATAAATCATATTTTTCTTTCTTATATTTCTTTTAATATGGGTAGATATGTTAATTTATGTATATTTTCATCTCTAAATATTTTAAAAAAAATAATAGAATTTTTCTAAAATTTACTATGATGATTTCCTATTTTAAAAGGCTATTTCCTTTTTCTGCTATTTTCTTCGTCTAAACTATATTTTAATTAAAATTTATTTATTTATTTTGTGAATTCATTTTATTTTGTGTTCTTATCTTTATTTATAAATATTTTTAAGTACATAAAAAATTTTCCAAGTTCATTGCACTTATTTTTCATATTTTCAGGACTAGTTGTAAATTTTGCTGTTTTATTTAATTAAACTATATATAATTAATAATTTATTTATTTATTATTGTTTATTTACTAAATTTTCGTATTTTTATCTGGATTTATATATATATTTCAGTTATTTAAAATTAAAAAGAATTTAGTGGAAATTTGAAAGGTTTTGTGACTCTTTAGTTGCTTAAGTCTCTTTGTTTTCCCACCTTTTCATTTTCTAACTCTTGCATTCAATTGAGGCCAACCATATCTCATTTCTTTCAGCTGATCACATATCATTTTCACGTAAACAAATGTCCTCCTTCATCTCCTAAAAACTCACGGCACTTCAAAGAAAAATATGGTTTCCATTCTCCTCTCATCTTCTTCCTTTTTCCATTTGTTTGCCTTGATTTTTGCCCTGCTTCTTCATGCTTTGCTCAGCCTAACCTCTCCACCATCAGCTCCACCATCTCCTCCACCATCTACAGCAGCTCCTCCTCCCCCTCCTCTGACATTAACCAAGTTTTGCCCATCCATTGAGGTTAGCATCACAAACTTTGCACCAAACCCCTTGAAATTGCCTAGCCTAGCCATATACTCCACTATCTCCTTCATATCTTGCCTTGGCCATCTCCTATTGTTCCACCACCACCACGATACAACCTTTGACCCTCCACCTACCCACTGTCCAGACCTGAACCAGATCAGGCCGTGGCCTCCCCATGTTGAAAACTCCACAAAAAATTGCAAGCAAACCCTTAAAACTAGCCTAGCCGAGCCTTAATGCCAATATCCTTTCACATACTCCTCTTGGCCACCCCTAGAACCACCACCACCAGCAACCACATGACCTTTGGGTGCTGCTGTACCATCACTCTCCACTGTCTAGATCTGGAGTAAGTATAGCCAGCCCAAGTGTGCCATAGGTCGAGCCAAATATGGACCAAAATCCTTGTTTATGCCTTGTAGTCATAGTTTCATGTACACATACCTTTGCACCATCATCAAATCCATGATACGCTGACCTGTTGCATCCAAACCTGATCCAAAACCATTCCATTACAGTGCTTTTCCAGTCCATAGCTGAAGCATACAAAGGTGAATGCAAGTGCAAAAGTTCTAGCTTTGAATTGTGTACTTATTCCTAGCATTGTTTTGTAATATCTTGGTTTATAATTCATGTTTGTTATTGTTTGTTTGATTTGTATTCAAGGGAATTAATCCTTGGCTCCTCCATTCGTATCTGTGTCGTGCTTTTGTGCTTGTGTAGATTCCGTTCGTGAAATTCGTTGTTGTGTCTCCAGCTCAAACCGGTGAGTTATTCTCACCAGACAATCTGTACCTATATAACTGATAAACCGACGCCATTTGAATCTGTAAATGTATTGCATCATGTTATAACTGCTATATTATGATCATATGATGTTTACACCTGTTATTACACCTGTTATATCACTTGTTACTGTTTATTATGCTATTCTGTTTATTTATGTCAGTTTATCACACTGCAAGTTCCCTTTTGATTAGAATCACTATGGGTTGAAATGATATATACCCGAACGGACTTTGGAATAAGGGAAAATTGTTATGGGTTGAAATGATAGGCCTGAATGATTTTCAAATCATTTATTTAACTTGGGATTGCGGGTTTGAAATGATAAAACCCGGATTTTTCTTTTTAAACTGCGGATTGAAATGATACATATCCGTATCACTTTACCTAGCGTAGAAAATTATATATAGACCCGTAGTTAATATATGTTTTCCTAAAATCTTTAAAGTTATTTTAGAAATGTAAATATTATATTATTTTGATTTAAATATAATTAAAAAGGATTTTTGTAAAATATTATTGATTTATGAATAATTGTAAGTGAATTGAATTAATGGAAAAGTTAGAAATTTTGAACGTAAGTTATTTTGGAAAAATTGATTTAATTATAATTGGAAATTTAATTGAATATGAATTTATGATAATTTGAATATAAATTGAATTTAAAGTGATTTTATATCATATTAATGATTTTTAATAAAGCTGAAATGTGAAATGAATGAATATTTTAAGTTGAAATTTTGAAATATAACTAAAATTGAAAATTTATGAAATTGACTTGAAAGGGAAATTTTAGTTAAGTAAATAAAAATAAAAATAAGTTATATTTGAGAATTTTAACATAAATGCTAAGTTGAAATTTAATGTAGTGAATCTAAAATTGAACATTGCATTTTGATAAGTGAATTATTATTAAAACTTGATTTTTGAATGGAAATTTAACTTTATAAAATCATGAACTTGAGGAAAATTAAATGATGTTTATAAATGTGAAATGTATGATTTTATAAGTTAAAAAATGTTTTAAATAAAAATATAATTGGTTGAGAAATTTTATTGAATATTTGAAGTTAATTTACTGCATTTTTGAAATTCTATTAATTACAATGTGAATGATATTACAGCATTGTAAATGCTGTAGTTGACGATAATGAACTAAAAAGCTAAATTGAATTAAAAGCTATTATAGAAAATTTTTGTAAGTGCTATAATTTTTGAATTTAACTAAGTTTATTTGAAATTTAAGTAAACCCTATTACAACATTTTAAAATGTTGTCTTTTGTTAAAGTAAACTGTTTTGAATGTATTTTTCCGTAGCATTTTCTAAATGCCACGAAAAGTGAATCTTTACTGTTTTAATAAACTTAAGTGAATAAATGAACATTGAAAGTTGAAAATTTTGGAAGTTTAATAATTTAATTATTAAACATAATAACTTCATTTTAGTGATTAAAAATGATTTTTGGAATATAAACTGTTTTGAAATATGAATTGAAATGGTATTTTAAATTGAATAAAATGAATAATGATATTGAAATGAATGTGGTTGTGAAAAGAGATGATATTTTGATATATTAAATGATTGAAATGTGGTTTCGAAAAGATATGATATATTGAAATGATTTGAAATTAAGTTTTGAAAGATATAATATTCTGGTATATATTAAATGATTTGAAGATGAAGTTTTGAAAGTTATGATATTTTGAAATTAAGACGATTTGAAAATGAAGTTTGAAAGATGTGATGTTTATGTATTAAAAATGATTTGAAATGACTTGATAATTATTTTGATAAATATTGAATTTGGAAGATATGATGTTTATGTATTAAAAATGATTTGAAATGACTTGATAATTATTTTGATAAATATTGAATTTGGAAGATATGATGTTTATGTATTAAAAATGATTTGAAATGACTTGATAATTATTTTGATAAATATTGAATTTGGAAGATGTGATGTTTATGTATTAAAAATGATTTGAAATGACTTGATAATTACTTTGATAAATATTTGAATTGAAAGATATGGTATGATGATATATTGAAATGGTTTGGAAATGATTTAATCTTTATTTTGATAAAGATTTGGGTTGAAATGATATTTTATTTTGAAGTATAAAATATGTTTTAAAGTTATAACTACGGGTTATAATAACGATTGGTTGTTAAAGAGACCGGGATCGGATATTGTCTTATAGCCGGCCAATACCGAAAACCACTTTAATAACTGTGTACGCGGTGGAGATTCCAGAATGAAGTAGGATGGTGGCGACGTTCTCGAGGTATATTACGTGGACCCAACTCCCGTGAGTTGGCATATATGACTAAAACAGGAGCTATACCGGGCTACACAAAGGGTCGCACCCTTTCATCGAGCATGCTCCATCGGAAACCATTCTATTACTTTTGTGATTCGATTCGGTGGCGCCACATTTGATTCGGGGGTATTGTTCGAGGTGGGCGGAAGCTGCTGGCTTGCCGTCACCACCGGTCCGGGAGTGCAAACGGTGTATCCACCCTGGCATTGCCTCGCGTGCCGTGTCATATCCTTATATCGAGCCCACTACGATTTTGGTTTTAAAGATCCGACAGCGTTAAGGTTCACCATCCCTTTAACGCTATTTTCTATATGATTATACTTTACTGATTAGACACTACTGTATATAGCGCAATATACTACATAGTAAATAGTTTAACGGATCCTTAGAGGATGGGCGGTCCCAAGCATCTTCTAAGTTACTTGTACCTTTACTACAGTTCACTTGAGTTGGTTTACATTGTATAAGTATGTATGTCCTGACTCGAGTGTTTGTATTTTTATTTACGCTCGGGTCAGCCTGAGTTATTCACAGATTTGGATTTCCACTTTCTGGAGATTGGAATCGCTGGAGATTATCTACTTGTCATGTTTATCTTTTGGAACCTGTTGTTCCTTTCAGCGCTTGTATTAGTTGACTTCTACGAAGTGAGACTTCTTTTGTACCTTATTTCCTCTATTGTATTTTATGTAACTCTGATATTTTTATATAGTAGCTTCATGAACTACTATTTCTTTTGCTTCCGCTGCACTATTATTACTCTGTGTCTGTGATTCTATGATTTTTATTTACTGTATATTCTGAGATTTGCCAAATTTTTATTTACAACGCGGTATTTTGAGCAATTTAATTCCGGCATGAGTGTCTACCTATACACTTATAATGGATGCGAATGGTTGAAAATACCACGGTTGTTACATTAGCTGACAAATTAAGCTAAAGCCTCACATTAGATTCAATGTTATTAATGGATTGCACATCCACGCGAGTGTTGACAATAAAGATTACTTCATGATCATACTTATCAAAGGGTATATTGTGAGAAAATTATTTCCTACATTGATGAATTGTGGCTGAGGGTTCTTTCTTAAAGGATAGAAACCCAACAAACTGAAATCTCACATCAGAACCGGACTTAGGAATGATAAGTACATGCAAAGTTGCTTGGATTTTGTCATTGTATTTCACATCTCAATGATATTACCCTTGGATTTCCTACATTTCTTTGTAATTAGGTTTATTTCTATCCTCAATATTCTTTGTTTGAAAATCAAACCGGCATTAGCGTCGAAAATAAGTTGAAGCCTTTATGCAATATTGACGATCATTTATAATGGTTGGTTCAAAGCATTATTTCTGTTCCACTACGATTTCAAATTCTTATATTAAAGAAATCCATGCTCACCTTCATTTTGACGTTATGATAGGATATTGTCAACATGTTATTACTACACTTTATGTTGCTTATTGTGTAACAATGTGAAGTTTTATGTTCGTTCCAAACCATTAACTTAATTCTCCGCTCTTTGCTGTTAGTAGTGGAAAGTGTTCCATAAGTTGAATAGGTTTCTCTTTGATGTTTAACCACTTTTAAATAAGATGGATTAAATTAAAATATTAGATGTTTTTACGTTAAGAAAAGCTGCACAACATTAGCTTGCTATAAACTTCAGTTCTTCTATTTTCTGTTTTGATTTTTACAGCAAAAGTTGGTTGGAGATTACTGGCACTGACATTGTGAAGATTTTTTTTGGCATTTATTCTTTTTCTTAGTTTAGTAATATACATGTATTTTTTCACAATGGACAGAAAATGATAAATATTGTTCAATTGTTCGTATAAGTTTTGTTTAATTTGTAGAAAGACAAGGATTTTTTATATATGTTTTTAAGAACAGAAAGAAGTAGAAGCTAATGGTAATCTAAATAGAACGGTCAGTCTATGTTTTGCAGTTTTGCGGTTTAAAGCTTCATGGATCAAGTTTTGTAGGTCGTTAGAAACTACATTGTATGCTCTTTAAAGTTGATGCTTCGAGCATGATCTATCTACAGGCTCCATATCTTCTTTTTGCAAGTGTAATTCATAATAGCCGATGACCACAAATTAATGATGTTGCTCTCCTATCTTACTTACTAAACTAGTGTGTAACCAGTGCGTTGCACACAGTAATATTGAAAAATATAATATTATATCTTTAATGTTAAAATGAGAACTATGTTATATAATGTATGATAAATTTAGTGAAATAAATGAACCATAAATTAAAACTTGTATTATGTTTGTGTATAATTTATGTTGTATAGCGCACATGCGCACACACATGTATATAATAATAAAGTAATTTATTCAGTTTTGTTAATATGGATATAACATACATGTTGAAACTGACGTATGTTAGTAATTTTTTAAATGAACTGAAAAATATTATTTAATGAAATTTGTTTAAATAAATATAATATAAAATTATGTAATTAGTTTACATACATGGACTTGAAAATAAACGATAGGAAGAATCGAGAGGAAATTGGTAAAAAATTGTATAATTTCGATGTTAATATATTGAAGCTAAAACATAATTTTGTAATATAATGTATGATAAATTCTTAATATAAAGGAATTATAACTTATTTACAAATTAGTTTGTTATGATGTTTATGTACATAATTTATGTTATGTGATTTATATATCTTTATAGTTGAATAAAAAAATAGTCTTACAATTTTCCATAATGTGAGCGTGTGTGTGTGTTAAACTTGACATATATTTTTATGATTCATTAGAAGAATAGATTAACTATTCATTGAACTTATTTAAATTTGAGATTTCGTAAGTAGTTTGGATACATGGATTTAAATATAAAATAATAGATAATAATTGAGGGCGGTTTAGGAAATAATTGTAAAAATGTTAAAATGTATGTATTTGAAGCTAAAAACAGAATTTTTCAATGTAATACAATATAAAAAATATAGATATATGAATAATATATTAAATATGAAAATATTGCTTATTCATATTATTTATATTAGGTGACTTATATATCTTTGTATTTAAATGGAAAACTAATTTTACCACCTTTGCGCCTGATATGAATATGGTATACATATTGAAACCGTTATATCTTGACATTTATTAGATGAATTAACAAAAATTTATTAATTGAATTTATTTAAAAAATTTAAATTCAAGATAACGTAATTAATTTGAAAATATCGAGTTTAGTATACAATTGTAGGTGATATTGTGAAATGTTTTGTAACTGATTGGATAAATTCAAAATGTAGGTTTCTGACGTTAAAAATGGATTTACAATGTAATGCATGATACACATATTGATATAAATAAATAAAACTTTAAACTTGTAATTATTATTTATGAATATAATTTATGTTATGTGATTGATGTATTTATATATTTGAATGAAATTTTTCGTCATTTTTGTTAATATGAATATGGTTCATATTGATCATACTTATTTAACAAATCGGTGAAAAATTGCATAGTGAAATTATTTAAATAGTTTTGAAGTTATGTAATTGATTACAATATATGATCTTAAATGTAAAATATTGTAAAGGAATTGAGGGGAGGCTATAAATGATTATAGAAAATTTATAATGTAGGTATTCAGAGTACAAAAAAATAAAATTTTGTAAAGCATTTCATGATAAATTTATTGAGAGAAACATGAAAAAAGGATTTATTATTATTATTATTTATGTATTCACTTTAAGTTCTTTAAGTTATTGAGAAGTCCCGATTTTCTACCACCAGAAAATCTCATCATCTTGAAGAAAGAAAGGGATAGAAAGAGAAAAGAAAGAAGAGAAGAAAGAGACAACACATCACAATCTAAACAGCGGAACGAATAAATTATATTAATAACATAAACATTACATAGTTTACAATAATAATCAGAATTACACAGATATACAACTCATACTAGACAGTTATAAACACCTGTCTAGTTATACAACTCAATACAGTACAAGAAACAACTTAGAGAAAAGACTCAGAGATACCAGCACAGCGGAATACTATATATCCAACGCAGAAGCCTCCTGCTCCATTTTCTCCTCCATAATTCGTCAAAGCTAGCCTGAATCCCTTGGCTACTCGTAAAAATTTGAGTACCCAAGAGTTTAAGAAAAGCAGAATAAACTCAGGGTCAAACATGGGTCTAGTGTGAGTAAACGGTTAAAGTTGCTTAACTTTTAAAATCTTTGAAAGAAAAGGTATCACGTAAGACTTCCCACACATAGACATGGAAAAGTTTTTATCTTACGCTAACCAAAACATTTGATAGGAAATCCGATGATATTATAATAGTGTCTAGGGTTTTCAAATAAATAAGAAATAGCCGAAATTGTTACATTTATTAAATTCTAGCTACTAGCCACAAAAGTGGGTAATACAATCAAAACCGTTGGCACTTATTGGATTTGGATTCCATACAATGGCAGGGCTACTGGGGTACCGCCCGTTACAGTACGTGGCCTAGATCACCGTACCGAGGACCACTCCCGATCCCCTGCAACACAAAGCCGGACCCATTCCTTACTGAACAGTTCCGAATAAGACAACCCCGACGGATGTAGCTATTCAACCGCCCACTCAGCCGAAATAAAAAGGACCTCTAAACAGCGTTAAATCTTACTCTTAAGTGGGGGCTACCCACGAAGCCTTGCTGCACCTCCCCTGTTTTAGCCATTCCCGGTTGATGAGGCTTGAGGCTACGATTACCTTTATAGAACATATCACTTAGAATGCTCATCGTCCACCTGACGATGTTCTGAAAGCATTCAATCCATACAAGTTCGTTCCGGGTTCGAACGAAACCGAAGGCATTATCTCGTTACACTCATTTTGGAATCACCCTCAGAGTTAACGACAATAACCCTTGCACTCTAAACCACCATCTCGAACCTATAAGAACTAATTCCGTCAACTCATTACGGAATCACCCACAGAGTTATACTGACGTATAGCCTTTACACCTCGAGTCTTCACAAAGCTCCACTTTGACTCACGACCTAACGTTATTTGGAATTGTTGGGCAAGTTTCATCCGAACCAGCCCACTACCGGCCCAAGACGACCGAACCACACTCCCTCCTCCCATTACCAATCCAAGCACTGCCGGACCAACCCCAATTCGAAGCAACTCCAAGAACTGCCGAACCAACTCCAAGCACTGCCAAACCAACTCCAAGCCGAACCATTACCCAAGACCAACGCCTACCGGACCAACCTACTCCACCTACCACCGAATCATAGAACCACCGCTCCAACCACCACCGAACCAGGTGGCCACCGATCCAAAAGCCTCTCCAGCAACCACTGCCGAACCAAACCATCTACCACCTACCACTGAACCAAGGCGTTCCGGACCAACACTTCCAGGCCAGATTGCATCAGCCCAGGCCCACTAGCAGCTGTATACATCCAAGACCCCTGCCCCCAACCTCACTCTATAAATAGAAAGGCAGGGGTACGACAATGGCAGACAAGTTTGGGAGCTCAAGCACGGACAGAACTTTCAAACAACTTTCATACACTTGTATACAAAGCTTTGTACTTGTAATCTGAAAGAAAAAGGAGAATAACATATAAAGTGGACGTAGGCACGTTCTGGCCGAACCACTATAAATCTGTGTGTCTTTTACAGTTTAGCCCATGCTTTTTACATATTTGCATAACTCACCCAAATCACTAAGAACAACTTAAAATCAACTAAATCATACGACTTGGAGGTGTTTGGCCATTTTTTGTGCAAACTTTTTTGGTGCTTTCACTAAGAACAGGAGCTCGAAGCTTCAGCTTCTCCCACTCAACCCTTTTCCTATCAACATCGTTCATTGCTTGGAAAACATGCCTCCCGGATGGAAGAAATATGCTAACAAAGGAAAGAAAATTGCAACTAGCAGTATCCCAGATCCAGTAATCAGAAATCAAGACAATCGTCCGGTTCCTACAGCAAATGGAAATCAGGCAGATCCGATAGCCACTGCTACGGAACAACCAATTACAAGGATGGATCTGGACAGGGTTATGGTTGAAGTAACTAACCGCTTCGCATCTCAACAAGAAGCCTTAGTGGACCAACTCATGTCACGCTTAAGGGATGCTGAAGAATCCAACCGCAACACTGAGTCATAGGGTGAGTCCCGGTCTGGAGGATCTGGGAGACGACAAAGGTCTTTCTTTTTCGAAGAGGTTAACAACAGAAACAGCAATGGTAGGAGCCAAGCCCGAACTCAGCCCGAATTCTGACCCGAGGAAACACTTGGAACTGAACCCAATGGGGGAGGTGCCAGGCAGGGGTCGGATGTAGCTGAGCCTGTCATGCTACCTAACCATGGAAACACCAATAGACGGGGCCGAGCTGGAGTCCAGCCCGAAGTTGGACCCGAGGAAGTGCTGAGAACAGAACCCAGCAGGGGAAGATCAAGGCAAGGGCCAACTGTAGCTGACCCCAGCATGCCCCCGGAAGACCAGGGGCAGCCATTGGAGAATGTTAGGAGTGACAGACGATATCATCCCTACAAGTCGTCTGGACGGAATCAATCCCTCAGGGAAGAACCAAACTCATTTCTATCCGCCCCAAATTCTGATGAAAGGATGGCGCGATTGTTCAGAGAATGTGTCCAACGGGACCAAAGGGATCGGGGGATAGGCGCTAGAGTAACCAGCCCCTTCACTCACAATATCGAAACTTCCATCAACCCCCGGGAATGGAAAATGCCAACAATGGAACCTTATAAGGGAACCTCTGACCCCATCGTACACTTACAGAGATACACCCAGCATATGCTCATGAGTGGAGCAACAGAGGGAGTGTTGTGTAAATGCTTCCCACTATTCTTGGCAGATCTAGCTACCTCCTGGTTCTGCCACCTACCCCAAGGGTCCATCGGCTCATGGAAAATGTTGAAAGAAAAGTTCATCAGCCAGTTTCGCATTCATGTGGAACAACCCAAGGACGCTTATTCCTTATCTAATATCAAACAGAAACCTGGAGAGACAGTGCAACAATATCTAACCCGATTCAACGCCGCAGCGGCCGCAGTCCAAGATGCCGACGAGAAACTTATCCTAATGGCCCTCTGCAGTGGTGTACATCCGGATACTAAATTTGCTAGAAGACTAACCAAGGAAAAACCAGCTACTTTAGCTGATTTCTTCCATGAAGCTTGAAAATATATGAGACTTGAAGACGCTGCCACTGAAAGGCAGTCAGGACAACGGGCTAAGACAGCTCCGGACAGGGTTCCCGCTGCAGTAAAGGATGTTCGGAGAAATGACTCTAGAGACAATGCTGGGGGCAAGAAGGGAGAAAAGCGCTTATATCGACCAGGACCAAGATTTGACTCTTACACTCCTTTGAATGAAACAATCGAAAATATCTTCCTAGCCACTCAAGACGAAGTTAGATACAACCGCCCCCCGCACAAGAAGGAGTCAGATAACGCGCTCAAGTCTGGAAAGTTCTGCCGCTTCCACGAATCCCATGGACATGACACCAATGAATGCCACCATCTCCAGGACTTGATTGAAGAACACATCAGAAGGAAGAGACTGGAACGCTATGTAAAAAGCCAGAACAGGACTCCAGTTCCCGCAATGAAAACCCAGGGCTACCCCTCCCAGAAGTAGGCGGAGGAAATCGCAACACCAACGGCTCTAGTCAAGAGAAGATAGTGGTCCATACCATATCAAGAGGACCACACATCGCCGACAGAAGATGGGCAGAGATGGAAAGATACGGTAGGTCACTTAGAAATGATGAAGGCTACGTTAATTCTTTTATGGAAGAACGCCACCAAAAACGGAAAGAGATTGACGACATCACATTCAGTAGGCGTGATCTAGAGGGAAGGCAGTACCCACACATGGATCCTATGGTCATCTCTACCTGGTTCGGTCCAGCCAAAGTTTTCCGAATTTTAGTAGACACTGGAAGCTCAGTAAATATCCTATTCAAGCATGCTTTCGACAAAATGAAGCTGTCAATGAAGGATGTGTCTCCCTGCAACAAACCACTACATGGTTTCACTGGAGATGCGAAGATGCCCCTCGGGCAACTGGACCTCTTTGTTGAAATAGGAAGTCATCCCCGCTCCGTTGTGCGAAAACAAACACTTGTACTAATAGAGAACCACTCGGCCTACAACGCCTTTTTGGGAAGACCAGCCTTATCTAACTTCCAAATTGTCCTAGCCCCATGGTGCCTGAAGATGAAATTTCCAACAGATAACGGAATAGGAGAAATAGAGGGAGATCAAGACGCTGCTCGAGACTGCTATGTAACTGAACTTCGCAATAACCGCAGAAAAGATAAAGGAAAAAATGCAGAGACCACTCTCTGCATGAAAAGCTTGGAAGCACAGCAACTAAAGAAAGCCCCTCCTCTTCGATATACCAGTGATCCTTTTAATGAATTAGACCCCAGGGACAAAGAGGAGGAGGCCACCGCCGAGCCTGCAGAGGCTATGTAATTCGTAGCTGTAGACAAACATGACTCAAGTTGACTATTGAAAATCGGATCTCAACTAAAAGAAGAATTAAAGAATCAACTCATTGATTTTCTTCGCCACAACATGGATGTATTTGCATGGACGCACGCTGACATGACAGGAATCTCCCTAGACGTAGCATGCCACGTACTGAACATCGATCCCACCAAGGTGCCAGTAAAGCAGAAAAAGAGAAGCAAGGGGGCAGAATGATCAGCAGCCCTCGAGGAAGAAGTAAAGAACCTACTTGCCAATAACTTCATACGAGAAGCCATCTACCCAGAATGGATCGCCAACCCAGTGCTGGTAAAGAAGGCTAATGGGAAGTGGAGAACATGCATCGACTTCTCCAACTTAAATGACGCTTGTTCGAAGGACTGCATCCCACTCCCCAGAATCGATCAGCTTGTGGACAGCACAGCCGGACACGAACTCTTATCCTTTATGGACGCATACTCAGGATATAACCAGATCCCAATGCACGCCCCCGATGAAGACCACACTAGTTTCATCACTGACCGGGGATTGTACTGCTATAGAGTAATGCCTTTTGGACTTAAAAACGCCGGAGCTACTTATCAGCGCCTCGTCAACAAGATGTTTGCGGAACTAATAGGACGAACTATGGAAGTTTATGTAGATGACATGCTGGTAAAATCGAGGAAAGCCAACGATGATATAAACCACCTGGACGAGATGTTCAAGTATTTTGCCAATATGGAATGAAGCTGAACCCTCTAAAGTGCTCCTTCGTAGTATCGTCGGGAAAGTTCTTGGGATTCATCGTCCATGCCAGGGGGATTGAAGCAAACCCCGAACAAGTTCGGGCTTTGCAAGATATCAAGATACCATCCACTCGAAGAGAGATGCAAAGCCTAAACGGGAAAGTGGCCGCCCTAAGCAGGTTCATCTCTAAAGCAACAGACAAATGCATCCCTTTCTTTGAAGCTCTAAAGAAAGACAAAGGAAAGTTCGAATGGACTGACGAATGCTCGACAGCCTTCCTTAACTTAATCGAACACCTCCAGAGACCACCAGTACTCTCAACTCCAAATAAAGGCGAGGAACTATACCTATACCTTGCTGTATCGTCCCATGCTTTAAGCGCCGCTTTGGTGAGAGAAGACAACCGTGCGCAGCGGGCCGTTTACTTTGTAAGCAAGAGATTTACAGGGGAAGAAGCCAAATACCCTAAACTTGAAAAGCTAGCATACTGTTTGCTAATCACGTCACGGAAACTGCGACACTATTTCCAATCTCATTCCATCAGAGTTTTAACCGATCAACCGCTAAGGCAGGTACTCCATCGCCCCGACACTTCTGGGCGACTACTTAAGTGGTGCATTGAACTGAGTCAATATGATATCACCTACCATCCTCGCACCGCTATCAAGGGGCAAGCCATAGCTGATTTCATTGCCGAATTCACTACTAACGAAGGTAAGGAGCAATCTGAAAAAGCAGAAGATATCAAGTGGAATCTCTTCGTAGATGGATCATCAAATGAACAAGGCTCGGGGGCAGGTGTTGTGGTAATCACCCCCAGGGGAAGGAAGCTGCACTACGCCCTAAGGTTGGAATTCGCTGCCACCAACAATGACGTAGAATACGAAGCAGTGATAGCCGGATTAGAACTTGCCCTGGAGATTGGAGTCGGTTCTTTATGTCTCCATAGTGATTCTCAACTTATTGTAAATCAAATACTGGGAGAATTCCAGACTCGAGGAGAATGACGCACAACATATCTAAAGAAGACCAAGCTGCTGCTCAATCAATTGGATCACTATTTAATCAAACACATTCCTCGAGAAGAGAATCAGGAGGCCGACGAACTGGAAAAGCAAGCTAGCATGAAGGACGACACCGCTTCCCGAACAATAACCATCTCAAAGCAACTAGCCCCGAGTTACGAGCCAATGAATATGATAGCTGCGATCGAAGAGGAAACTTGGATGACTCCCATCCGGAAGTACTTACAAAGTGGCACACTGCCCGATGGGCGTAACGAAGCTAAGAAAATCTTAAGGAAAGCTTCCCGCTACACATTACAAGAAGGCATCCTCTATCGGCGCGGCTTCTCTAATCCCTTATTAAGGTGTATCGCTGTAAGGGAAGCCAGGGAAGTCTTGTCCAACATCTATCAAGGAAGTTGCGGAGATCACACCGGAGGGCAGACTCTAGCAAAGAAAATACTCCGGTACAGGTATTACTGGCCCACTTTTAAAAAAAAGCCTTGGACTTCGTCAAAAAATGCGACAGATTTCAGAAATTTGCTAAGGTTCCTCGACTACCCACAAATGAGATTACTCAAATGACCAGCCCTTGGCCCTTTGCAATATGGGGAATTGACTTGATTGGCGAACTGCCAGTGGGCCGAGGCGGAGCCAAATATGCCATAATGGCAGTTGACTATTTCACCAAATGGGTGGAAGCGGAGCCTCTAAATAAAATATCTTCGGCAAAAGTTATTAACTTCTTGATCAAAAATGTTTTATGCAGGTACGGGGTTCCACTTAAAATCATATCGGACAATGGACTTCAATTTGACAGCGAGGAGTTCACCGACTGGTGCCAAGAGCACGGAATTCACAAGAGCTTCTCATCTGTGGCTTATCCCCAGGCAAACGGACAAGTCGAAGCTGTCAACAAAATCCTCAAAACTCTAATCAAGAAGAAACTTGAAAAGTCAAAAGGCGCTTGGGTGGATGAACTTCCTACGGCATTTTGGGCCTACCGCACATCTTACAGAACATCAACAGGGCATACTCCTTTCTCTTTGGCATACGGATCGGAGGCCATGCTCCCAGTTGAAACTGTAGTGCCTTCCCATGGTAGGATCCACTACAACCCAGAAGAGAACGAAGAACTCCTCCATATGTCTTTGGATCTAATTGAGGAGAGAAGAAACGATGCAGCACTCGAAGCAGCAACTCACAAGCAAAAAGTGGCAGCACAATACAACTCCAAAGTCAAGCACTGCAGCTTACAAGAAGGAGATCTTGTCCTCAAGCGGATCTTCCCGCGCCCCGGAGCGCTAGATCCAATCTGGGACGGACCATATGTAATTCATAAAGATCTCCACAACGGAGCTTATATTTTGTCAACAGTGGACGGAGAGGTGTTCCAGAGGGCATGGAACATCCAACACCTCCGTCGATACTTTTCTTAACTTGTATTGCCCATATGAAGTGAATTAACAAAGATAATCAGTGGACGTAGGCATTTTCGTGCCGAACCACTTTAAAAATCTTGTCTCTTTTTAACTTGTTTCTTTATATCTTGGTTGCTTGTTAAGCTTTATCCTTTTCTGTTGAACAAAATCCTGTATAACGACATTTCCATTCTGGACACTTCACGACACAACCTCACCTGGACAAGACCCAATAGGTACTACGCGAATCTATGCACTCGCCAATGAGACACTTTTGCTCCAGCATCCCTCTGCTGCGGGTTAACTCATTGCTCGCGACTGCCCTCAAAGCCAGCTGTAGTGAGCCGATTATAAGCCATCAAGAAGGCCGACTATAGCCAATGGCAGCTCGTTGGCGTTCGGCTCGCCGGCAACTGTGAACCTACTTTAAGCCCCATCATAAGGCGTGGCCAGCCAGGGGTAGCTCACGGTTGACGATCGGCACCCACGCTAGCCGGCCACAGTAAATCGAATAATACCCACGATTACGGGCCATAATGGCTCGGGTAGTTACTGTGCGCGATCTCGGCTCCGATATGTCTTAAGTGCGGCTGTGGTAAAATAGATAAACTCTCCGCGGAGGCGTAAGATGGGTGACAAATGTCTCCAAGACCTACAGCTAGGGAAAGTGACTACAAAACCCGTTTGCCACGAACTTAAGCATATCGACGGCCTTCTGTGATTGGAAGTTTTAATGTTTCTCATATTTCCATTTCATTTAAAAACTTTTCTCCTATCCTATATAACGGTCCCTAAAGTACAGGACACCAAATAGGAGACTCGCAAACTGGATGACAAGACACTCAGCTGCATTCCATACTCAGTTACACAAGACATTAAAAGCTACCATCTACAGCTAAAACTTAAAAGGCGGTACTTTCTTCTCTTATACCCAAATATGTAACCATAATTCATTCGCACATCACACAAACATTGCAAGATATGAAATTACATTTTAAGCAAGAGCATAGCATCAAACACGATTGAAGCACGTACACAGCTATATTTCTTATGCAACACATCAAAATAACAACAGCATTCAAATACGACAGAATCAGCTTATGTTATGAAATTATATAAGAATAAAATCATTCGCTACAATGACATAATTACATAATTACAACATGAAAGTACATTAATGCTTTGGACTAGTTTATTCAGGAATGCCAAGTAAACCAAAAAAGTAGTCGGCTGCAGCAGGGCTCCGCCTCTATCCTGCTAGCCCCCCGGGATCTACTTGACCACAGGATCAGAACTCTCAGCATGCTGGCCAGAGGTCCCACCTGTCCAATTCAGGAGAAGAATCTATTAGACAAACGATAGGCGATTAAGTTAAGGAAAGATTAAAAGGGAAGACTTACCAGTGCCTGCTCCCTGATCATTGTCCTCCAACTGCACACCCATTTCATCGGCGGTAAGCAGCCGCATGCCCTCCTTCACCGCCACCTTCTCCTCCTTGGTGAACTGAGCAGTAACCACATCCATCCTGAAAGCCGCACCATCTTCCTTATCCGCATCAGCCTTAGCCTCCTCCAGAGCCCGAAGGTATATCCTAGCCATGACCCGGGGATAGTCGTCCATCCAGGACAGGTTGCCCTGCTTCCAAGTACGGAAGTACATGTCCTGGAGCATTTCATCCATCATCCCCTCGTTCTCCTCAAACTCCCTCATCCGGGCCTCGGAAACCGACAGGCTTGCGACGGCAGCATCTCTCTCCAATCGGTATCTCGAACAGTCAGCCTAAAGGGATTTCCGCATCGCCTCCATTTCCTCCTTCAGCTTGACCTGGGCAAGCTCTACGGCCTCAAGCCTCCCAGATAGCTCCTCTATCTGCTCAAGATCCGCTCTCCGAACCTCATCCACCGTGGAAATGGCCATATCGATTCGTTCCTTGCAAGTGGCCTCCATCTTTCGCAGCTCGACTCTGCTAGCCTCCTCCATAGTTTCCTTTAGCCGTCTGGAGGCTGCCTCATGCTGGGAGATTTGGATGGCCTGATCGGCAAGCTGTTTGGCCTGATCGGAAACCGTTAGCCGCAGCCGAATGTTAGCACTCCCGATTTCCTCCCCAGCCTTGACCAATCGGGCGTGATGCTCCATCAACTTCTTGGTCTCTTCAGCCACCCGATCGATGTTTGCCTTGGCCTCGTCCCCCATAGTCACAATCCGAGTGGTCAACAAGTCGAGATCCAAAGACTTAGCCTCGTCAAGCACCCTTACCATAGGATTGCGGGGCAGGAGGTGCTCACCGGTAACCTCATCGAAGGAAATATCATGAGAACTCGGGTCCAGATCTGGATGACCCGCAAATGGGTTACGAGCTAAGCCGGGACGATCAACATGAGTAATGGAAGGATCCTCTGATGGATGCGGAGATGGTATGGACTCGGTATCCTCCCCCGTGATGTCATGAATAGGCTGGGTTGGGGGCTGAGGTCCAAGTGAAGGTTCGAACATGGAACGCCTCCTCTTCCTCTTCTGAATATCCTCTTCGGTGACTCCGAGAAGAGGACGGTAACTGACTACGCCCCCGGAACGGTCAGTAGAGGGCTTCGGTTTAGCAGAAGCCTTGAAGAGTTTGAATTGCTCAAGGCAGTGCCGAACATCCGATGTGTTGGCCACCTTGCCTGCCCCTGGAATAAAGAACAAGTGTTACAAGCATACACTAATCCATAATTCAAGAAGTATGTTAAAGTTAAAAGGAGTAATAAGACGCATTTATTATACAAACCTTGAGGGGGAGTGGGATATTGCAATAAGTCCTGAATCTCAGTCCAGGATGGGAGCTGGCCATAAAATATTCCTAAGTCCTTATCATAAAGGGAGTCCGCAGAAGTCAAAAATTCAACTTGAGTCACCAGAGTCGCCCTAGCAGAAATGCTCTCAGAAGATGGACTGGCACCAGTCCCGGCCTTACCAGTTTCCTTCGTTTTCTCCACCAAGGCCGACCCTTCCTCCAACCCCTCAAAAGCTTGGCAGAAAGCATCATACGTCCACTCTTGAATCTCACCCGCTTGCCCAGAGGTCAGGGCACCAACGCCACTACCACCCTGACCTTCACCACCGTTACCACCATCACCTTCTCCATCGCCTCCGCTCTCCTCCTCGCCTCTTTCCTCCTCTCCACTTTCCTCCTCCGGAGCATCTGGGCATGTGCTGGGAGAGGGTCCATCAGATTTCTTGAGCTTCTTCCCCCCGACGAATGGAGGTGCCGAGAAGGGTCTCCTCTTGCTGCTCTTCGTCATGGCCCCGCCTTTAGCTTTGGCAGCCCTCTCCTCGGTTGTATCTCTCTGCTTAACCACAGATTGACGTGGCAAAATCAAGTTGTGCTCCAGGAGAGTGGCATTCCTGATCAGGTAAGAAGCTGACCTATCCCTTCCTAAGATGGCCTCTATCTCCGCAGCCATCTGTACCAGGCGATCATTCTCCACGACCACAAAGCCACCTGTCGCTAGCAAGAAACAGAAGCATATAAGAAGAAGCATTGCAGTCGGGACAGAGAAATTAAAAATGAAATTCAACTTACAGCCAGAAGTGAAAAGGCGAAAAGAAACAGAGTCGTCCTTGACGAAGAATCATTCCTTCTTAAACATGGTGAACTTCGAGTATAGGTCCAGGACCGGCTTGAAGGACACGACCGACTCTAAACTAATGTACGAAGACCCGTTCTTGTATCCCCTCAGATTATACAAATATCGAATTTCCCGGTTAGAAGGGGGCGCCCATACCTCCTCTGGAAGATAACGAATAGACACACTAAGATGGCGTAGAAGTTGGGCTGAAGCTGAAAAGGAGCCACCTTCAAGCAGGTAATGAAGCTGACTATCCACGCATTGATCGGAGGGATGGCCCCGCACATGCAGTGCTATCGGCTATAGGCGAAATATCCTTCAGGAGGATCATACGGCATCACACCATCTCCCGCAACAGCATACTCGCTCTATCAATCCCAAAGGAGTGAGCGATGACATCAAGTTGCCCCTCTTTGAGGGAGCTCGGGAAGCAATCGGGAGGAGAGTTCAGAAGCTCTTGAGGGCCATATCCATCCACTAATGACCTCGGGGCAGGTCCATGTCGCGCTAGTCCCGGCTGGACTGGGGGCACGGCGGAAGACTCACTTTTGTCCGTAGATTTTTTCTTTTCAGATCGGGTTTCCACTTTGTGAGACATTTATCTACAAACACAAAAGCAAAAGTACGTTGTTGGGACGTAGGATGTAGGAATATAAAACAGGCAAGTTTTTTAGATTCATTCGGTATCAGTTTCGTCCGGTACTCAGGGTCCACGAGCTCATCCGGCTGTTCAAGTATATGGCTCCATTCGGTACTCAAAATCCACACGTCCGTTCGGTAAAATACTCATTCGACAGAAAAGAGGGGGAACTCACCTGATTCTTCGAAAACCAGGATTGGTTCGGCTAACATGTTTGATTCGGCTAAGACGTATGATTCGGCTAATACGTTTGGACCGGCAATGACAAGGATTTGATTCGGCTGGTAAGGAATAATAGAAGCACAAGGCCCATACTTGTAGGCAATTACGAACGACCGGACCATTTGGTTCGGCACACATATCCGAGCTAAAAACAAAGCATGTCATGTGCATACACATGCCCTACTTTGGGGGGCAAGTGTTGGGCAAGTTTCAGCCGAACCAACCCACTACCGGCCCAAGACAACCGAACCACACTCCGTCCTCCCATTACCAATCCAAGCACTGCCGGACCTACCCAATTCGAACCAACTCCAAGAACTGCCGAACCAACTCCAAGCACTGCCGAACCATTACCCAAGAACAACGCCTACCGGACCAACCTACTCCACCTACCACCGAATCATAGAACCACCGCTCCAACCACCACCAAACTAGGTGGCCACCGATCCAAAAGCCTCTCAGCCAACCACTGCCGAACCAAACCATCTACCACCTACCACTGAACCAAGGCGCTCCAGACCAACACTTCCAGGCCAGATTGCATCAGCCCAGGCCCACCAGCAACTGTATACATTTAAGACCCCTGCCCCCAACCTCACTCTATAAATAGAGGGGCAGGGGTACAACAATGGCAGACAAGTTTGAGAGCTCAAGCACGGACATAACTTTCAAACAACTTTCATATACTTGTATACAAAGCTTTGTACTTGTAATCTGAAAGAAAAAGGAGAATAACATATGAAGTGGACGTAGGCACGTTCTGGCCGAACCACTATAAATCTGTGTGTCTTTTACAGTTTAGCCCCTGCCTTTTACATATTTGCATAACTCACCCAAATCACTAAGAACAACTTAAAATCAACTAAATCATACGACTTGGAGGTGTTTGCCCATTTTTTGTGCAAACAGTAATCGATGCGGTTTTTGGATATCCAAATATGGAAACCCGATCCCGGTCTCATCGAAATCCAAAGCGTGTCTTTTAGGTCCAAGTTGTTTTAAAGTTTTAAAACAATTCAATTACAGTATCTATATACACACAGATAGATAACTCACATATCAATAATTGATAATCAACATTATCAAATAACAGGTAATCCACATTATCAATATCATAATAGATAATCTATATATCAACATCCCAATTTATAATCTATGTAATCATCACAATTCAACCAAGCATTCATATCATACAACCATACTTATCTCATTACTGAGATCACAAAGCATTCAAGAAAACAATGTCATCCATTCATACATAAGCAATGATTTACTCATACCACAATATAATTAATTTAAAATGAAGTAAATTAACTATCTCTATCTCTAATTAATTTAAAGTGAATTAAATTAATTACTTCATCTATAATTAATTTAAAATAAATTAAATTAATTACCTCAATGCAATAAATCTTGCTTAAATAAACATTAATTAAACCAATTAATTAATCATCATTCTAATTAATCAACCTTGATTAATTAAATCTTAATCAAATAATTAATCCTTAATTATTCTCATTAATTATATTAATTAATGAACCTTAATTAATTTCTTCATTAATTAATTAATTATAATTAATTACATTTTTCCTTAATTAATTACATTAATTAATCATGCTTAAGTTAATTACTTTTAAATAATCAACTTAAATAAATATAAACAGTAATTAATTATTCTTAATTACTTTTAATTACTTTATAAATCCTTTGATTTATTACCCCAAGTAATAAACATTTAATTACTTTAACAAGTAATTACCTACTAAAAATTATTTCCCAATCAGTAATTTACCTTTTTCAATTACCTCTGTAATTTATCAATTACTTATCTTAAGTAATTACCTTATCAAATTTATTAAGTAAACATACTTAATCTTTAATCAAGTAACTATATTTAATTAATCAACAAATTAATTAACTTACTTGATTTCACTCATCTTATAAAACATAATCGAGTAATTCATCCCTTAATTACTCGTTAACCAAATTAATCTTCAATTAACTGATTAATTATCTTCAATTATTAATTAATAAACCTTACTTATTAATCAATCCTTAAATACAAAGTAATTAATCACCAATTACCTTTATAATTAGTTAATTAAACTTAATTAACTAATTAATCAACTTTTAATCATTAATTAATAAACTTAATTATTAATTAACAATCTTAATTACAAATTAATTAATCCATAAATATAATTAATTAATCCTTAATTAAAATCAATTAACCTTAAATAAAAATAGTTAATTAATCCTTAATTAACTAGCATTATATTTTAATAATCCTTTAATTATTAATTAAGAAAACCCAATTAAAACTTAATAAAACCTTTATTAATTACTATTTTAATTAACCCTTAATTACTTAATTAATAAGTAATTATAATTTAATTAATCATTTGTCATTAATTAAATTATCATCTTAATTATTAGTTAATTAAATAATTAATTATACTTAATTAATCACTTAATTAACCACCTTTAAAATAATAATTAAATTAATTAATTAACTTAAAATTCCTTAATTAACTAGCTAATTACAAATTATTAATACTTAATTATTATTTTAAGATAAATCATTATCTTAAATAAATCTTGAAATCTTTATTTAACTTAATTCATAAACTAAATTAAATTAAAAAGAAATCATTAATTACTTTCCTTAATTATTAATTAACAATTCTAATTTCAAGTTCATAAATTATCTTAATCTTTAATTGTTAATTAATAAATCATTTCCACTAATTAATTTAAATGAAACATTTACTTAAAATTCTCTTTATATTTCAAAATAAGTTTTGAAAAATATTAAGATTTTAACTTAAGACATTTAAACATCATACAAGTTTATTTATAAAAACAATTCTATTTCAAAAACAAGAATTTTAATTTAACTTAAACTTTTTAAAGTTTAAAACTTATTTTATATTTTAAACTAAATATCAGGTTGAACATAAATCTGGGTTCAACCCATGTTTACATGAATCCCAGAACAAAGTACAACTTCTGTTCTTTCTTTCTTTCTTTCTTTTAGTTTTCAGTTTAAAGTTAATTAGGATTTTAAAATTTTAAAAACTGTTTAAGTTAAAACTTAAAACTGTTAAAACAAAACAGTTAACACTGCATACCCAAATGACCCCAGAAACCCCCGAGTTCCTTCCCGAGCTACCTCCCCTACTACCCGAGTTCCCCTTCGAGTAATCAAGCAAAACTCCAAACAAAACCCAAACAACTACAACCACTGACACCACAGCGCATACGTGCACCTGCACCGGTGCCGGAGCCACCTCTGGCCATCGTCGAACCCACCGTCGAGTCATCCAAGCACCCTACATCCACCTACGACCCACAGAACAACAACTCCTACCTCGATTCAAAATCGAGTATCCATTGTCGAACAGAACCCAAACCCAATCATCAGAAAACCCCAAAATCATTGCCGCCGATCATCATTAGGCACCACATCTCCGGCCATAGATCACTGACCCACCATGCATGCTCCTTCCCAAAAATCATACAACTCGATGCAATTTTGGGGATGCAGAAATCAATTTACAGTAAGAACCCAAAAACTAGGTTTAAATTAAATCTCAGGCAAAATCAAACTCCACAATGATTTAAAAATTCTTCTACTATTTTTGCTATACCCTCTGATGCATCACCTAACTCCATAAAGAATCTCAAGTATTCCAGATACAAGGATCATCAGTTAAAGACCAGAACTCAATTTGCAGTAAATACCCAAATACATACTCAAAATAGTTTTAAAATTTTTGAATTTCTTTTCAAAATTCATAATTTCCATTGACACTCCAGATTGTAAAGTTATTTCATCAAATTTTATCATTTGATTTCACACATTTGTAATAGATTGTTACTGCATTGTTTAATTTCCAAGTGAATAAAAAAACACAAAGACTTTGTTCTATTTTTAGTTGTTAGTTTATACTTAAACTACTTATTTTGTTTTGAATCTATGTTCTAATAGTTGTTTAAACAAAAATAGCTTGAAGTTTTGATTTTAACTTAATTCCACAGTAAGTATAACAGAGAAGATAAATGATATCAGGCATGCACAGTTAAAAAAAAACAGAACAAAACATATTGCATATTTATATCTACACAGAGGCAACTTATATACATATAAAATAAACCCCATCACAAACTCACATGCAACAGATAATTAACTACTTAGTTTTAGTAAAAATGTTTACTCACCTTTTAGAAAATGCAGAAGGCTTTGGAAAAGGAACTGGGAAGCTTTTGAAAATTTGAAAACTTTGCATGCTGTTGTTGTTTTGATTCCAGAAAACTGAATTGCTTGAACCTTTGAAAAGGCTTTGAAACTTGCACGCTCGTGAAAGATTTGAGGCAGACAAGGGTATGCAAAACTGGGTTGAAATTTGCAAAAACACTTGAAAACATGATGCAGATTTGGGTTTAAACTGTGATGCTTCAGGCTTTGGTAACAGGGATTGATATTTGAATTGGAGGAAGTTTTCAGGTTTTGGTGATAGGGAATAGTGTTTGAGTTTTGAAGAGTGTTTGCAAATGATTTAATCATTTTGCTTCAGATTTTCATACACAAGAAAATGATGCAGATTTTAATTGAAGATTTCTGGTTTTGGGTGATGAATGAAGGTGCATTGATGATGTTAGTTTTCTTTTTAGAAATGAACAAAGAATTAAAGAAAAAAGAAAAATATGAGAAAGAGTGTTTATATAGGAAAATTTTCAGATTTTATAAATTAAAAAGAAAATACAAAAGAGAATGGACACTTGTCTTTTTACTTTAATTAATATGCTAACACATGTTATCAAGTGAGTTTAAAACTTAACACTTGTCCTTTTTTATTTCTATATTATTTATAAAAGATTTTAAAGGTTTTTAAATTCATTTCCTAGTTAACAAACATATTTTCTTAATTTTAAAAATACTCTTTAATTAAAATTCTAATAAACAAATACATGTACAGAATTATGCTAAATTTATATAAGTACAATCTTTAAAAAGAAATGAAACCAAATAAAATTTAAATAAAATTATATACAACATTTCAAACTTATTTTAAATACTATTTTAAAAAGCCTTTGTATTTATTCTTTATTAAATAAATAAAATTCCAAATTTCTATAAAACAAATCTTATTTTAATTAAAAACATTATCTATATAATTTAAAACCAATCTATATTATCATTCTATTTTAATATGTATGTATTTCTTTGAATTCAAATTTATATTCATTTTCAAACTCCAATTTTAAAAATCCAAATCTAAAATAAGTTTAAATAAATATAAACATCTATTTCTAAATAAGCTTATTATTATTTACAAATAATATACCCTATTTTAAAATCAATTTAAAATACAAAGATTTAAATATACAGAAATAAATATACTTAAACACACTTATAAATTTTGAAAACAATATACCAATTTATAACCATAATTAAAATATTTCTTGGTTAATTATCTTTGAAAATAACAATTTATCAATTTCAAATAATTAAATTAAGAGATTATCAGCATTTTAAACTCATGGAAATTCCGGGATATTACAATCCTCCTCCCTTAACAGAATTTCGTCCTTGAAATTTAAAACAAAGATAATCTAAAAATTTATTTCAACCAATTCAAACATACATAACAGCCATACACTATCAATCAAACAAACAATTTTACCCAAACAACCAATTCAATCAAATAAACAATACTAGCTATCCGCACACAGATCCGGATAAACTTCCTAAAATTATCTCGAGTTTCCCCAGGTTAGACACAGGGATACTCGCCCTACTAAATCCAAACTAGCTAAACTGCTAAGCTACTGAGTCTCTACTCAGCTAGATCTATAATCTACCCAAGATACCAGACCACAGACAAGTCTGATCAACAACTAAAACCTCACAGAACTACTGGTCTCAAAACCAGTGATGAACCAAAACACGTACTCTCTCAGAGACACGTGAAATATTTTAATTCCAGTCTTCCGAACTAGCAATTCAACTCTTCAAACCAAAGCACTGATCCTACAAAAACTCAGAAGAATCCAATATACTTCGAAGCTTACCAAAACTTATTGCTTCCTTTACCAGAGAAAACCTCAACAACATCGAAGTCTCCAACTTCGAATTCCAAATTCTTCCGTTTCTTAACCTCAAAACTTACCGGATGATCCGGCTGCCTACAGATCCTTCCTGATCAGCTCAACCTTCGTTGATGCTTCTATAAACAAACTAGATCAGCTCACAAACTGATCCACACAAGATCAATCCATCATTAGAACCAAACTCTACTATCAATAGTAGAAAACAACTTTTCTTATCTGGAAAAGACAGAACAAAATCTCTCGCCAACTTGCCTCAGATTCTGAAAAATAAATTTAGTAGAAACTTTCTAATCCAAAATACTGCAATTCCCAGTTGCTTCTACTCAAGACCAACAGCCATCACACTTCCGCTGCACAACTCTGATCTGGAGCAGATGAAAATGCCGTCGAATGAACACAGGCGCCGACCAAACATCACATCTCAGAAATATTGTTCAACAGAAGTTCCAAGAAATACAGAGCTGCTTCACCAAACAATCAACCTAGAAGACAACCTTCTACCCAGCTGAATCACCGGTATCACTCCTGACATCAAGTCGATTCAGAACTCAATCTCTAATGCGGGCAAAACTCTAAATTTCCTGAAGATATATCCAAAAAATCTTCAGCAACTCAATAACTTCTACATCCTCTAGAGATGCCACAAATCCAAGCAAAAGATTATCTAAGATAATCATCCAACTATTGCAAGTCACTTTTGCGATCAATCAATCCAATATCCAAGATACTGTTCTCTCTCCACTAATCAGAGCAGTTTATCCTTGACCAACTAATCCATCGAAGAACAGATCCTCACTACTGCTTCTGAATTTCACCTCCAGGAAATACTAAGCCAAAAATATCTTCCTGCTGAAACACAGAACACTCCCGAGTTGCACCGCTAGCATACATGCCAAAGACTTCTTATCCAAAGTTCTTTGAAAAACTCGGACCTCCAAATAAACACAAACATCCTGAAGAACTCAGCTATAACACTGAAACAGACATACTTCCTTAAACTTGCTCCGAAAGAAAACATCTTCGAAGACATCCATAGTCACTGCATCTCATCACGCAGCTACTACTTCCTGAGGTTGCCAAAATACCATCACTTACTTCTGTCTAACCGACAGATCCAAATTCTCACAAATCCTCTCACACGAGCGCAATCAAACTTACACTTCAAAGATGAACTCCGAACCTTAACAGGTTTCCTTCAGAGATCAAATGAAATCCTTACACCAACTACAAATATTACTCAAGATGGTATTAGGTCTACAGTCTCGACAAATACACTTCCAATCTCAAACATTCAAACTCCAACCAATGATAGTCGTGTTACACACACTACTACCTCATCTACCTTTATAACTTATATTGGAAAACCTGAATAGGTAACCCAACAGACAGGTAGAAATATATATATATATATATATATAGTTATATATAACAATTACAAATATGCTCTCTCAAGAAAGACACCACTACAGAGCCTAGGTATTCACTCAACCTACTGCTCTGATACCAACTGAGACGACCCGACTTTCTACCACCAGAAAATCGCATCATCTTGAAGAAAGAAAGGGATAGAAAGAGAAAAGAAAGAAGAGAAGAAAGAGACAACACATCACAATCTAAACAGCGGAACGAATAAATTATATTAATAACATAAACATTACATAGTTTACAATAATTATCAGAGTTACACAGATATACAACTCATACTAGACAATTATAAACACCTGTCTAGTTATACAACTCAATACAGTACAAGAAACAATTCAGAGAAACGACTCAGAGATACCAGCACAGCGGAATACTATATATCTAACGCAGAAGCCTCCTGCTCCATTTGCTCCTCCATAATTCGTCAAAGCTAACCTGAATCCCTTGGCTACTCGTAAAAATTTGAGTATCCAAGAGTTTAAGAAAAACAGAATAAACTCCGGGTCAGACATGGGTTTGGTGTGAGTAAAGGTTAAAGTTGCTTAACTTTTAAAATCTTTGAAAGAAAAGGTATCACGTAAGACTTCCCACACATAAACACGGAAAAAAATTTATCTTACGCTAACCAAAACATTTGATAAGAAATCCGATGATATTATAATAGTGTCTAGGGTTTTCAAATAAATAAGAAATAGCCGAAATTGTTACATTTATTAAATTCCAGCTACTAGCCACAAAAGTGGGTAATACAATCAAAACCGTTGGCACTTATTGGATTTTGGATTCCATACAATGGCAGGGCTACTGGGGTACCGTCCGTCACAGTACGTGGCCTAGATCACCGTACCGAGGACCACTTCCGATCCCCTGCAACACAAAGCCGGACCCATTCCTTACTGAACAGTTCCGAATAAGACAACCCCTACGGATGTAGCTATTCAACCGTCCACTCAGCCGAAATAAAAAGGGACCTCTAGACAGGGGTAAATCTTACTCTTAAGTAGGGGCTACCCACGAAGCCTTGCTGCACCTCCCCTGTATTAGCCATTCCCGGTTGATGAGGCTTGAGGCTACGATTACCTTTATAGAACATATCACTTAGAATGCTCATCGTCCACCTGACGATGTTCTGAAAGCATTCAATCCATACAAGTTTGTTTCGGGTTCGAACGAAACCGAAGGCATTATCTCGTTACACTTATTTTGGAATCACCCTCAGAGTTAACGACAATAACCCTTGCACTCTAAACCACCATCTCGAACCTATAAGAACTAATTCCGTCAGCTCAATACGGAATCACCCACAGAGTTATACTGACGTATAGCCCTTACACCTCGAGTCTTCACAAAGCTCCACTTTGACTCACGACCTAACGTTATTTGGAATCGATGTGGTTTTCGGATATCCAAATATGGAAACCCGATCCCGGTCTCATCGAAATCCAAAGCGTGTCTTTTAGGTCCAAGTTGTTTTAAAGTTTTAAAACAATTCAATTACAGTATCTATATACACACATATAGATAACTCACATATCAATAATTGATAATCAACATTATCAAATAACAGGTAATCCACATTATCAATATCATAATAGATAATCCATATATCAACATCCCAATTGATAATCTATGTAATCATCACAATTCAACCAAGCATTCATATTATACAACCATACTTATCTCATTACTGAGATCACAAAGCATTCAAGAAAACAATGCCATCCATTCATACATAAGCAATGATTTACTCATACCACAATATAATTAATTTAAAATGAATTAAATTAACTATCTCTATCTTTAATTAATTTAAAGTGAATTAAATTAATTACTTCATCCATAATTAATTTAAAATAAATTAAATTAATTACTTCATCGCAATAAATCTTGCTTAAATAAACATTAATTAAACCAATTAATTAATCATCATTCTAATTAATCAACCTTGATTAATTAAATCTTAATCAAATAATTAATCCTTAATTATTCTCATTAATTATATCAATTAATGAACCTTAATTAATTTCTTCATTAATTAATTAATTATAATTAATTACATTATTCCTTAATTAATTACATTAATTAATCATGCTTAAAATAATTACTTTTAAATAATCAACTTAAATAAGTATAAACAGTAATTAATTATTCTTAATTACTTTTAATTACTTTATAAATCCTTTGATTTATTACCCCAAGTAATAAACATTTAATTACTTTAACAAGTAATTACCTATTAAAAATTATTTCCCAATCAGTAATTTACCTTTTTCAATTACCTCTGTAATTTATCAATTACTTATCTTAAGTAATTACCTTATCAAATTTATTAAGTAAACATACTTAATCTTTAATCAAGTGACTATATTTAATTAATCAACAAATTAATTAACTTACTTGATTTCACTCATCTTATAAAACATAATCGAGTAATTCATCCCTTAATTACTCGTTAACCAAATTAATCTTCAATTAACTGATTAATTATCTTCAATTATTAATTAATAAACCTTACTTATTAATCAATCCTTAAATACAAAGTAATTAATCACTAATTACCTTTATAATTAGTTAATTAAACTTAATTAACTAATTAATCAACTTTTAATCATTAATTAATAAACTTAATTATTAATTAACAATCTTAATTACAAATTAATTAATCCATAAATATAATTAATTAATCCTTAATTAAAATCAATTAACCTTAAATAAAAATAGTTAATTAATCCTTAATTAACTAGCATTATATTTTAATAATCCTTTAATTATTAATTAAGAAAACCAATTAAAACTTAATAAAACCTTTATTAATTACTATTTTAATTAACCCTTAATTACTTAATTATAATTTAATTAATCATTTGTCATTAATTAAATTATCATCTTAATTATTAGTTAATTAAATAATTAATTATACTTAATTAATCACTTAATTAACCCCCTTTAAAATAATAATTAAATAAATAAATTAACTTAAAATTCCTTAATTAACTAGCTAATTACAAATTATTAATACTTAATTATTATTTTAAGATAAATCATTATCTTAAATAAATCTTGAAATCTTTATTTAACTTAATTCATAAACTAAATTAAATTAAAAAGAAATCATTAATTACTTTCCTTAATTATTGATTAACAATTCTAATTTCAAGTTCATAAATTATCTTAATCTTTAATTGTTAATTAATAAATCATTTCCACTAATTAATTTAAATGAAACATTTACTTAAAATTCTCTTTATATTTCAAAATAAGTTTTGAAAAATATTAAGATTTTAACTTAAGACATTTAAACATCATACAAGTTTATTTATAAAAACAATTCAATTTCAAAAACAAGAATTTTAATTTAACTTAAACTTTTTAAAGTTTAAAACTTATTTTATATTTTAAACTAAATATCAGGTTGAACATAAATCTGGGTTCAACCCATGTTTACATGAATCCCAGAACAAAGTACAACTTCTGTTCTTTCTTTCTTTTAGTTTTCAGTTCAAAGTTAATTAGGATTTTAAAATTTTAAAAACTGTTTAAGTTAAAACTTAAAACTGTTAAAACAAAACAGTTAACACTGCATACCCAAATGACCCCAGAAACCCCCGAGTTCCTTCCCGAGCTACCTCCCATACTACCCGAGTTCCCCTTCGAGTAATCAAGCAAAACCCCAAACAAAACCCAAACAACTACAACCACTGACACCACAGCGCATACGTGCACCTGCACTGGTGCCGGAGCCACCTCTGGCCATCGTCGAACCCACCGCCGAGTCATCCAAGCACCCTACATCCACCTACGACCCACAGAACAACAACTCCTACCTCGATTCAAAATCGAGTATCCATTGTCGAACAGAACCCAAACCCAATCATCAGAAAACCCCAAAATCATTGCCGCCGATCATCATTAGGCACCACATCTCCGGCCATAGATCACTGACCCACCATGCATGCTCCTTCCCAAAAATCATACAACTCGATGCAATTTTGGGGATGCAGAAATCAATTTACAGTAAGAACCCAAAAACTAGGTTTAAATTAAATCTCAGGCAAAATCAAACTCCAATGATTTAAAAATTCTTCTACTATTTTTGCTATACCCTCTGATGCATCACCTAACTCCATGAAGAATCTCAAGTATTCCAGATACAAGGATCATCAGTTAAAGACCAAAACTCAATTTGCAGTAAATACCCAAATACATACTCAAAACAGTTTTAAAATTTTTGAATTTCTTTTCAAAATTCATAATTTCCAATGACACTCCAGATTATAAAGTTATTTCATCAAATTTTATCATTTGATTTCACACATTTGTAATAGATTGTTACTGCATTGTTTAATTTCCAAGTGAATAAAAAAACACAAAGACTTGTTCTATTTTTAGTTGTTAGTTTATACTTAAACTACTTATTTTGTTTTGAATCTATGTTCTAATAGTTGTTTAAACAAAAATAGCTTGAAGTTCTGATTTTAACTTAATTCTGCAGTAAGTATAATAGAGAAGATAAATGATATCAGGCATGCACAGTTAAAAAAAAACAGAACAAAACATATTGCATATTTATATCTACACAGAGGCAACTTATATACATATAAAATAAACCCCATCACAAACTCACATGCAACAGATAATTAACTACTTAGTTTTAGGAAAAATGTTTACTCACCTTTTAGAAAATGCAGAAGGCTTTGGAAAAGGAACTGGGAAGCTTTTGAAAATTTGAAAACTTTGCATGCTGTTGTTGTTTTGATTCCAGAAAACTGAATTGCTTGAACCTTTGAAAAGGCTTTGAAACTTGCACGCTCGTGAAAGATTTGAGGCAGACAAGGGTATGCAAAACTGGGTTGAAATTTGCAAAAACACTTGAAAACATGATGCAGATTTGGGTTTAAACTGTGATGCTTCAGGCTTTGGTAATAGGGATTGATATTTGAATTGGAGGAAGTTTTCAGGTTTTGGTGATAGGGAAATAGTGTTTGAGTTTTGAAGAGTGTTTGCAAATGATTTAATCATTTTGCTTCAGATTTGCATACACAAGAAAATGATGCAGATTTTAATTGAAGATTTCTGGTTTTGGGTGATGAATGAAGGTGCATTGATGGTGTTAGTTTTCTTTTTAGAAATGAACAAAGAATTAAAGAAAAAAGAAAAATATGAGAAAGAGTGTTTATATAGGAAAATTTTTCAGATTTTATAAATTAAAAAAAATACAAAAGAGAATGGACACTTGTCTTTTTACTTTAATTAATATGCTAACACATGTTATCAAGTGAGTTTAAAACTTAACACTTGTCCTTTTTTATTTCTATATTATTTATAAAAGATTTTAAAGGTTTTTAAATTAATTTCCTAATTAACAAACATATTTTCTTAATTTTAAAAATACTCATTAATTAAAATTCTAATAAACAAATACATTTACACAAGTATGCTAAATTTATATAAGTACAATCTTTAAAAAGTAATGAAACCAAATAAAATTTAAATAAAATTATATACAACATTTCAAACTTATTTTAAATACTATTTTAAAAAGCCTTTGTATTTATTCTTTATTAAATAAATAAAATTCCAAATTTCTATAAAACAAATCTTATTTTAATTAAAAATATTATCTATATAATTTAAAACCAATCTATATTATCATTCTACTTTAATATGTATGTATTTCTTTGAATTCTAATTTATATTCATTTTCAAAGTCCAATTTTAAAAATCCAAATCTAAAATAAGTTTAAATAAATATAAACATCTATTTGTAAATAAGCTTATTATTATTTACAAATAATATACCCTATTTTAAAATCAATTTAAAATACACAGATTTAAGTATACAAAAATAAATATACTTAAACACACTTATAAATTTTGAAAACAATACACCAATTTATAACCATAATTAAAATATTACTTGGTTAATTATCTTTGAAAATAACAATTTATCAATTTCAAATAATTCAATTAAGAGATTATCAGCATTTTAAACTCCTGGAAATTCTGGGATATTACATTTATATAACTTAGGTATCTTTACATTAATCTTTTTTTAATTTTGTTAATATGAATATGGTGTACATATTGATATTTTCATAAATTAGTAAACGAATTAACGAATATTAGTTAGTAGGATTTATCTAATTAGTTTAAATTTAGATCACATAATTAATGGATACATAGGTGAAAAGTAAAATATTAGAAGAAAAGTGAGGTAAATTTTGTGAATAATTATGGTAATTTTAAAAGTAGGTATTTAAAGTTAAAATAGAATTTACAATGACATGTATGATAAACTCATTAAAATAAATAACTACAATTTTTTATTATTGGTTTATGTGATTTATATATCTTTATAGTTGAATGAAAGATTAATATTATGGTTTAGTTGTTTAAGTGTTATACATATTTAAATTGTCATTCTTTGGTATTTGTAAGAAATATTAAATGAATTTATATAATAGCTTAAATTTTGGATTATTTAATTAACCTAAATGTGCGGACTTAAATATAAAATATTAGAAGGTAGCTGATAAATTATATGTAAATAATTATATAAACTTTAGGATACATGTACCAAAATGTAAAATAATAAAAAGAATTAGTAAAATAAGTGTAAAGTAATAAATTAAAGAATTTGAAAATAAAATATCTAAAGAGAGAATTAAGGAGAAAAGAGAAAATTCTTAAAATCAAGGAAAGAGCCAGAAAATCTTCTGCTTTACTATTATTTAATTGATATCACTTCCCCAAAACATATCCATTTTATTTAATAATATATTCACTGTCCAAAATCGTGAATATACTTCCCAACCAAACTCTTATTATTACAACATTTAACTTAAAGGATAATTCGCTGTCCAAAATCATGAATATATCTCCTTTAATAAACTTAAACGACGTTTATAAATTCACAGACACACACACACACACACACACACACACACATATATATTTTATAAAAACTCCAACTTATAAAAATCCCTTAATCAACAAATTTTATTTATATCTCATTTAAACGCCAAAATCCAATTTATACGTTAATTACTTATAAATCTTTTATTTTACAAAATCTATTCATTTTATAACTTCACAATTTATAAATCTATAAATTTCATTCACTTATGAAATCCATTTTTATTTCCTTTTAATACTTATAAAAAACTCGTTTTATAATTCCAATATTTTAATTTATAAATATCAATTTATAAATCTTTTATATAAATCATTTATAATAATTCAAAAATCTCAATTTAAACCATTTTTATAAATTAATCAACTACTTATTTCGAAAATCACATTTCGGTTATATTTCACAAAAATCATAATTTTTATAACATAAAAATTACAACGTTTATTTATTTAAAATGAATAAATTCCAAAATTAAATTTTATTATGAATTCTCAACTTAAATATTTAAAAATCCAATTTTATTTACTTTCGGCATCTAACGATACCAAAAATATGTTCGGCTAAAATTTATCCTTTAACGATTTCAATTACAAAGATAATCACGCGGATTATAAATAGATCAACACACAACACTGAAACAAATTCAATCATTTGAGGAATCCAGTTGGATTCCTCCAACCTGTTTCCCTGCATCCAAAGATGTTAGCACAATACTAATTCCGCTTCGAGACGAAATATCGCGGTATATGGGATTTATAAAATATTATCCGCTATTATACGGCGCAACAGGGTCTCATCCGCTATATAATACGGGAAATCAACTCCAAGTACATATATAATACCAATTCCATACAAGTTGGAATTATCGCGGTATATGTGTTTAATAAATAACATCCGCTTAATATACGACGTATATGGTCTATTTCAAAACAATAGATAGCAATTTATCTTCCAAGCATGCAAATCAGCACAATCAAGCAATTTTAAATCTAACTATTTAAAATTTAAATCGAAACAATTCGATTGAGTGAGAAGTTCTCACTTTGAGTTTCCAATAATAGTTGTAGCATTTTATTTCGAATAAAATTAAACGTTAATTTTACCTGAAATTTTCACTAGCTCCAAACGACTCCAAACTAGCTCCATTGCGTAGTATTCGTCCACACGATTCCAACACAACTTGTTTCATAATTTTTCGACCTCGTATGAACAAGATATGATATTTTAAAGTTTGCACACATTATAATATAAATAAATTTCAATTTCTATTTTCAATTTTTAACCTAAATTAAATCTCGACCGCACGTTCCTTCTAGAGAATCACGGCCGAAGATTTATGCTTCTTCCCAAACGCGGCTTTTCCAGTATCACGTTCGAACCCAACCAAGCCGCCTAGAAACCCTAATTCACGCGCCTCCACCACTCGTCGAGAGGACGATCTAGCTCCGCCACAACGAAGCCCTACCCACCTCAACTTCCGCGCCAAGTCCGGCCCCATGCGGTTGTGCTGTTGCTTCAAAAAATGTGTATAAACGTTCGTCCTTTGAATTTGATTTGCCGTAGATCGGCCGCTCCAAATTCGATCGTAGCCGTTGATCAGCTAGATCTCAACACCCTCTTCAATATTGCAGTTGAACGTTTTCTCTAATTGTCGATGGATTGGAAAAAAAATGAGTGAGGAAGAAGAGTGTATTTCGGCCATTGATTTTATTGTCGGCGGCTAGGGCATAAGAATGAAACCCTAGTTTTTGTTTTGCAAATGAAGATAATAATGTCCTTATATAGAAAATTCTTCTAAACATTATTCATCCGGAATTTTCCGAACTCCAAACGAAGTGTGCTGCCTGACGTTTCTATGGTTTACCCCGCGTTCTGGACACAATGGAACATGTTTCAGAGGCTAATTTGATCATATATGCGAGCTACGGAGATAAACGATCAAATTTAAATTAAATCGATTAAACTAATTTCCATGCGTTTTGGCTTGTCCCGGACAAACGGTAAATCTGATTGACACGAAATTTGAAACCATACAATAATTTAACATTACAGATCCGATGAAACTGGTTTCTTCAAAATCCGAGACTGTTTGAAAAATGACTATTTTTACTCGTCAATTAAATATTAAAATATTCAATTTCTGCAAATTAACTTTTAATTAAATTTTAAAAGTTCTATAACATCACTATAACTCCAATATGATTTAATATAACTTTATAAATCATTTTTTATCACATTAAATCAAATTTCCAATTATTTATGTAATTCCAAATATTAAATTATCGATTTAATTATCCAATTAAATCCAGATATTCGAAAAATAAATTATTCGACTTATAAATCTCACTTGTTAATATTTAAAATAAATTAAATATACGAATTTTAAATGATAGAAATTATGGGTCGTTAAAGTTTTAATGTAAATATATATATATATATATATATATATATATATATATATATATGAGTTGATTTTAAATTGAATTTTAAATTGAAATTGAATTTGAATGGGAAATTCAAAAGATAAACATCTTAAAATACTTGGATTTAAAAATATATTATATATGATTTTATTAGTATATAACTTGTTTTATATTATTTTCTTCAAAAGATCATATTTATATAAATTAAGGAAAGTAATTATTAAATAGATAAATATAAGAGAAGTTTAAAAATTTAAAAACACTTAAGACATTTATAAAATAAAAGAAAATTGACATTATAATACAAATATATATACAAAATAACAAATGTAAGCTAATTCTATGCATTATAACAAATTTAAACAAATTGTTTCATGTAATTACAAGTGCAAGCCAACTTTAACAAGTGTCAATCCTTTCTCTTTATTTTTCTTTTATTGTAAAAATCATAAAATTTAGCTATAAATATATCTCTTCCTTCCTCTACATCATTTTCTTTCCTATATTCTCATTTCCTAAGCAAAGAAATCAATCCTGTAAAAGAAAAACAAACCATAGAATTTAAAACTATTTGAACAATGTAGTAGCAATCATCTCAGTAAAATCAAAATACAAGTTCAAAGAGCAAGATTAAATCTCCAACCTAATCTGAAGCAAATTCAAAGATCATAGCAAAGAAGATTTAACTCAAAAAAATCAAGTTACAATTTAAATAAAACAATTCAAGGTTCCAGATTCATCAAAACAGGTTTCTCTGATTTACGATGAGTAACTATTTCTTTTAAAAACCCTTAATTTGTTTTAATAAGCTAATGCATGTGATAAAAGCTTGAAGTTCAATTGAGGAAAATGTCTGTATACATATATTGCTTGTATATGTAAAAATTTGAGTGTGCATGACTGGTAACAAGTAAATATGTCTCTGCTATTGATGACAGGTTTCAAATTTTGTTCAAAATCCCAAGAACTCTTACTCTAATTCTTTTTAGAGTCCGATCTCTAAATAAAATTTGATTATAAGATTATAACATCAATTGTATAAATAGTTTCAAGAATTTGTATTGAGTAACCATTTCAAAAATAACAAAATACAGTAAAAATCAAACATAAGTAAAAATTCGATGATCATAAATTCGTATTTTAATTCCATAATCAAGTTCATTTTAGGAAATAATGATTTTAGATAAGGGTTTCATAAATTTTAAGTTTATATGTGGAAAGAATTTTAGAGTTGGTCAATATTTGCTTTCTAGTCCAATTTTGGCGATCACGTGGAAGGGTGACCTCGGGGTTGGAGTAAGAGGGAGATCGTGGGTAGGAGGACAGGAAAAAATGGTGTCACATTTTTCCTATCGCCGTGGCGGTAAGGCAAATCCGTAGTAGGGTTTAAGGTCGATTCTGTTGGTTGATGTTTTCCGAGTCGATTTCTCCGAAATAGCGGCATCGTGATCGATCGGAGTTAAAGGAAATGGGACATAGGACTCTGGCGAGTGTCTGGGCTTGATGGCGAAAATTCAAATGGTCGGAGGTGACTGAGTTTGGGGAATCTATGGATCGGTTTTGGTTCTTTTGTTTCTCGTCTTTGCTCGATTTCGTTCTGGGATCGTTTCGATGTTCTAATTGTGGGAGATCGAAAGAGAAGGTAGCCATCGTCTTGCCGAAGTCAACAGTAATGGTCGGAGGTGCTCCGACCATGTGTGCACGTACAAAGTTTGTCAATGTATCTGGGTAGTTGAGGTTTTGGAAGAAAAATAGTTCGCTCGGGAGCAGGCTCGAGTAGTTTGGGTATTGACTCGAAGTTGAGGTGGTGAGAGGAAACACGGGATTTGTTCGAGGATTTTATTGTTTGGTCTGGGATTTTTGGAAGCAGAAGTAAATAAGTATTAAAGCTTATCAAAATTGGGTAAGTTTCAAAGTAAATGTAAACCATGTTTTTAAACAAGGTATTAGCAAGTCTTAAACAAATTTCCAGAATGTTAAAATGTTTTTAAATTATTGTATTAAGTAATTATTTAATAGATTAAATCCTACATGTTTTAAGGTGAACTTAAATTGTTATTAAATAGTAGTACAAATTATTTAATGTATTAGGATGGTTAATTGATTTATGTAATCAGGGAACAATTAATCAATTAAAGGTTAATGAATTTGTGAAATTAATTTTAAAGACTAATATACTAATATGATTAATTAAGCTATTAATTAAAGATGATTAATTAAGGATTAATCACATAATGTAATTAATTAATGATAATTACTTTAGTTAAAAGATATTGGCTTAATGTCATTAATTAAGGTGGACAATCAATGGTTAATTACTAAAGTTGATTTATTAAATGATGATTATTTAGTGTGTAACGACCCGTATTTTACGTGTCGATATAATCGCGGAATTACTAGGTTGTTAGCGTTGTTTATGTCGTCCATAGCCTAAGTTGTGTGGGCAAGCTATAGAAGTTTGGACGAGTTAGCAGTTGGACGAGTTAAGGTGTTAACATGTTGCGACCTAGTGATTTGGACGACCTAAGACAGTAGACGAGTTAGTAGGCAGCGGCTTAAGGTTTGGACAGAGTCAAGGTAGTGAGCGACTCATAGGATAACCGACTCATAGGGGTGACCAACCTAAGAGTTAGCGAGTTAGAGGAGTTAGCGACTTAGTAGAGTGGCGACTCATCGGGGTGACTGAGTAAGAGAGGTGACCGACTCATGTATTGGACCGACTCATAGGATGGAACGACTTAAGGTGATTGGCCGACCTAAAGGAACTAACGGCTTAGGGGATGCCGACTCATAGGTTAGCGGCTTAAGGAGTTAAGGCTTAGGTCGTTGGTAGTTGAGTCGTCCAGACGACTTAGTGTTAGGTCAGCAGGGAACTAGGTCGTGTGGCCCTGTGTAGTGTTAAGTCGTGAGTCGGCAACATAGTTAAGTCGGTAGGGGCTTGAGTCGTGTGCATGCTATGTCGTGTGTGTGTTGGGTCGTATTGTCTTGAGCTGCGTTGAGTCGTGAGTCGTAGTGGCTTGAGTCGTTGATTCATGAGTCGTGGACGACCCATAGGGGCGGACGACTCATGGGGAATTTCAGCCTATAAATAGAGGGGTTTGGCTCACTTTTTGGCACCGGATTTTGAAGCGACGAAGTGCTGCCATTTTGAGAGCTCGACTACAGCATTTCTTCATCTCCTTTTCTCCATTCAAATCTAGTTCTAACATCCATTCAAGATCGAAGATCCAAGAGCCAAAGTTGAAGATCTTCATCTAACCAAGCCAGATTTCATCGTTTCAAGCGGGATTTCGACGAATCAAGCTTAGATCTTCGCTGTCCAGATCTGGAGTTGATAGTTTTTGTAGTGTTTGGGTGATTTGGTGAGTGGTGGTTATCTCTCACGCGGACCCAAAGGAGTATATTGGATTGGTGGTTTGTTGGAGTGTTGTAGATAGTGATTTTATGCATATTTCTTTAGATCCAAGTGTAGATCCATTACTTATGAAGATGTTTACTTATGCAAGTTCATTTATCAAGTTGTAGAGACAAAACCCATGATTTATATTTGTTAGATCTATGCTAAAAACCCTTGATTCATGTATGTTAGATCCATGATCATTTATTTACGAAATTGCCATTTTAGCTATAAATGCCTATTTAGATCTTGATTGATTACTTATTTGTTTGGATTAATGTTTTCCTTGTTTGATTGTTGTGAATGAATTATCTAGTTGATAGATTTGGACAAGTATGGTCAAAGACGATTCAAAAGCTACGGAAGAGGCTTTTGAATGGTGAAAGTTGCTTAAGGCATATGTAGTGGATGTTGAAGCTCATATGTATGGATTGGATGATGTTGAGATGGAATTTTGCCATGATGCGATGAGGCAAACCATGATGTTAAGATGAGCCTTTGCTATGATGAAGATGAGGCGAGGCATGATGTGATGTAACCTTGGTATAATCGAGAAGGATTACTCCAAGCATGTTGATAACCTGAAGGGTAGTTCGAGTTGATTGATAATGGATGGCTCAAGAGGTAGTTTGGGCTAGGTTGAGAATAGTCGTTAAGGAGGATGACTAGAAGGCTTGGATTTCATCGTTGTTGAAGGTTCTAGCAGACTCAAAGCAAGAGTACAAGGGTTGCCCTAAAGACTACAGGTAGGTGGTCTGGACACCCTAAAGACTACAGGTAGGTGGTCGAGTACTCTGGGTAGTTGCGAAAATTCCTAGGCACGGGTCATGATGACGTGCGGAGTTATGTCTAGAACCGGGGTTACCATTAGCCCTTGATAGATGGCTCAGGAAGGAGTCGGTCATTCAATTAACGGTGATTTCGAAGCAAGGTTAACAGTGATAGCCAGAGTCATGGATGTTTGGACGTTTGGTTGTATCGTCATTCGGTCTCAAGAGCGGTGTTTTCTGGGTGCTTATCTGATCTTGGTTTAGGCCTTGGGGGTTTGTATTTGGAAAACATCGACCTTGACTCGAGTGATTATTGCTTTACTTTAATTGCCTGCTATGTTATGCTTGCTTCTCCTTAATGTGTGTCTGGGAGCTATCACTGTAGAAAGAGGTGGAGTGGGATGGTTTGGTTCCTATTCCTTTTATCCCTTATACTCTTTTGGTATGTTTGATAGTTGATTTACGGCTCACTAAGACTTTGTCTGACTCAAGGTTTTATGTCTCCTCTTATTACCTTGGGCTGTTCATCCATGTTTGGGATGGGCAGACTAGGTGACAGGTGACAGGTGCTGATCTTAGTGGCTCACGCTGATGATGACGAAGACGAGCAGGAGGCTTTGCATATTATTTTCATATTCTATGTACTGGATATTCCGCTGTTTGTTGATTACTCTGAGTGCTATGTAGTGAGGCTTCTTGTATTCATGATTCAGACCATGTATAAAGCTATTATGATTAGATGATGATATTCTGTTCTATTGGGAGCTTCACTATATTATATTTCTCTATTGTATTTTTATCCATGCGCTGTGAGTTTTACGATAGAGTCTGCGATGTTTATTCTACCCTTGACAATCGTCAATGGCTGCCTGGCACACTTTCAGCGCATTATTCCCTTGCTTCCGTGCGGGAGTCATGGGCGGTCGTCACATTTGGTATCAGAGCTTTGGTTAATCGATTTTAGCCAACGCTCGCTGACGTAACTACGTAAGAGAGACGTAATTGTATTTTGATGAATGATTACTATATATAATATAGTAGTTTAGAAGGATTTGAACTCCTCATGCAGTTGTTTCTCAAGGTATCCTAATCATTCCTTTTTGTAGATATTAAGGATGAGTCGAAGAGGGAGACCAGCTGCTAGAGAAAACCGTGCTACTGGGGAAGCTACTGATTATGGAGCTATGTTTGAAGCCATGATGACTTCGATCATGAGGAGGATACCAGCTTCGGGGTCATCAGTAGATGTTGGAGTTCAATTTCAAGCTTCAAGACCGGTGGATTTTACTAAGCTTTGTAAGGACTATACTTCTCTTGGAGGAAAGGTTTTCTTGGGAACGAAATCAACTATTGAAGTACAGAGATGGATTGATACTTGTAGGAGGATCTTTGGTGATTTGGGAATCGAGGATGCAACTAAGAGGAAGCTTGCATCAAGGCAACTTCAAGGGAGAGCTTCAGATTGGTGGAATTCTATCACCATTGATACTCCGGAGGAGGAGATTACTTGGGAGCAATTCCAAGTCAGATTTGAAGCTAAGTTTATCTCTACAGCTCAGAAATCTGTTTTGTTCAAGAAGTTTGTAGAGCTCAAGCAAGGTGGGAGATCGGTCCTCGAGTATGTTTCTGAGTTTGAGGCTTTGTCCAAGTATGCCAGATCGTATATTGATTCTCCCTATCAGAAGAATGAGAAGTTTGTGACCGGTTTGGATGCTTATCTTGGAAGACAGTTGGTGGATCATCTGGACGATCCGTTTGAGAAGCTTGTGGAGAAAGCTCTCAGGCATGAGAGTTTGTTTCCTAGGGAGAGTTCTGTTGTTGCTGTAACCAAGGAAGGATCTAAACCACAGCAAGGTGGCAACAAGAAGAGGAAGCAGCAGCAACAGAAGGGTAAGGATGGCCAGAAGAAGCCGAAGGGTGAAGTGACCTGCTACAACTGTCAGCAGAAGGGCCATCTCTTCAGAGATTGCAAGAATCCCAAGGTGCCGGGAAAGTGTTACAACTGTGATAAGCTGGGACATATCAAGAAGGATTGCCCAGAACCAAGGAAAGATAGGCAGATTGTACAAGCTTATGCTATGGGAGCTGTGCCGTCGTCTTCAAAAGCTCCTACTGCTGAAGAAAAGGGGAAGAGTATGGTGGTTCAAGGTACTCTTTCTATTTGTGGTGTTCCAGTTAGAGTGTTGTTTGATACTGGAGCGTCGCATTCTTTTATTTGTGATGATCTTGTAGGCCGGTTAGGTTTGGAACCAAATATTGTTGATAGACCATTGGTTGTGACTAATCCAGTTGGGGGTTCGTCCTGTTTGTGTATGATATGCCGTGGTTTAGTTGTGTCGAGTCATGATTGCTCTTTTGCTTGTGATTGCTTTGTTCTGAACTTTGTGGGGTTCGGAATTATTTTGGGTATGGACTGGCTTAGGAAGTATGCGGCAAGGATTGACTGTGAGAGGCTGGAGGTGACAGTCGGGAATGTGGAAGGGCGAAAGGTTGTGATACGATGTAAGCATGAAGAAGGCATCTTCATGAGCTTCATGTATTCGCTGGTTGTTCCACGGGATGGACTGTCATCGGTGCCTATTGTGGATGGATTTGAGGATGTCTTTGACGAGGTCAAAGGATTACCGCCACATAGGGAGATCGAGTTTCGTATCGATCTAGTTGAGGGAGCCAGACCCGTTGTGATGCCTCTTAGGCGGATGGCGCCTAGGGAACAACAAGAGCTGAAGGTGCAAGTTGATGACCTTTTGCAGAAAGGATTCATTCGGCGTAGTGTGTCCGAATGGGGTGCACCAGTTGTGTTCGTAACCAAAGCGGATGGATCGTTGAGGTTGTGTGTGGATTATCGTGAGCTGAATAAGGTGACTAAGAAGAACAAGTATCCATTGCCGAGAATAGATGACTTGTTTGATCAGCTTCACGAGGCTAAGGTGTTTTCTCAGATGGATTTGGCAACGGGATTTCACCAGTTGAGAGTGTCTAAGGATAGTGTGCCGAAGACTGCTTTTAGGACACCATCCGGTTTTTATGAGTGGCTGGTAATGCCGTTTGGTTTGACTAACGCACCAGCATATTTTGTGGATCTTATGAATAGAGTATTTAGAGATCAGTTGAACAAGTTCATACTTGTGTTCGTGGATGATATTCTGATTTATTCCAGAAATGAAGAAGAGCACAAGATGCACTTGCGTATTGTTTTGGAAATCTTATGGAAACATCAGCTGAAGGCTAAGTTTTCGAAGTGTCACTTCTGGAAGAGTGAAGTGAGATTCTTAGGCCATGTTATCTCTGGAAATGGAATAGCGGTTGATCCCGCTAAGGTGGCAGCGATCCAGGATTGGATTAGACCTAAGAATGCATCTGATGTGAGAAGTTTTCTTGGATTAGCAGGATATTATCGTCGGTTTATCAAAGACTTTTCCAAGATAGCTGCACCATTAACAGGATTGACAAAGAAGAACCAAGTGTTCTGTTGGGATGCTAAGTGTGAGCAAGCTTTTGGAATCCTGAAAGAGCGACTGACAAGTGCTCCTGTTTTGACTATTCCAAGTGGGAATGATGAGATGGTGGTTTACACCGATGCCTGTGGTACTGGACTTGGAGCAGTGCTGATGCAGAAGGATAAAGTTGTTGCGTATGCTAGTCGACAACTGAAGCCGCATGAAAGGAATTACCCGACTCATGATTTGGAGTTAGCGGCAATTTTTTTTGCTTTGAAGATGTGGAGACATTACCTATTGGGAGTTCGATTCGAGTTGTTTACGGATCATAAGTCGTTGAAGTATCTGTTCTCCCAAAAGGATTTGAATCTCCGACAGCAGCGGTGGCTAGAATTTTTAGCATCATATGATTTTGGTATAGCCTATACTCCGGGAAAAGGCAACGCAGTGGCAGATGCGTTAAGTCGAAGACATGCAGGATTAGGAGCCATGTTTTCGGAATGGAAGAGTCTAGAGTATTTGGCTGAATTTGACTTCAGGCCTAGATGTGAATTGGAACCTGAGATGTTGGCAAACTTATCGATAAGGCCTACTCTGGTAGAGAGAATTGGCGAGAGCCAAAAGCGAGACGATAAGCTTGTCAAGATTATCCAAGATTTGGAATCTGGATTGAATCCAGAAAAGGATAACGGATTTGAAGTCGATCGAGAGAGTTGGCTTCGAAAGCAAGGACGACTAGTTGTTCCCGATGTAGATGGATTGAGAGATGAAGTTCTTAGGGAAAGTCATCACTCGAAGTTGATGATTCATCCGGTGGAAATAAGATGTATCGGGATATGAAGAGAACCTATTATTGGGAAGGTATGAAGAAGGATGTTGGAAATTTTATTTCCAAGTGTATGAATTGCCAGTTGGTGAAAGCTGAGCAGAAGAAGCCCGGTGGATTACTTCAGCCATTAGAGGTTCCTACATGGAAGTGGGAGCAAGTGTCGATGGATTTTATCGATGGTCTACCTAGAACCAGGACAGGGAATGAAGGGATTTGGGTCATTGTAGATCGTTTAACTAAGAGTGCAAGGTTCATTCCTGTTCGATCAACTAGGATTGCATCGAAGTTGGCTGAGTTGTATGTTAAGTGGATTGTTCGATTCCATGGTGTTCCGAAGAGTATAGTGAGCGATCGAGACCCATTGTTCACTAGTGGATTTTGGAAGAGCTTCCAGGAAGTTTTTGGAACCAAGTTGTGTTTGAGTACAGCTTATCACCCTCAAACAGATGGTCAGACTGAGAGAGTCAACCGAGTTTTGGAAGATCTTCTGAGGGCATGTGTTTTGGATTTCGGAGGATCATGGGAAGATCATCTTCATTTGGTGGAATTTGCGTATAATAACAGTTATCAGTCGAGTATTGGTATGGCACCATATGAGGCATTGTATGGAAGACCGTGTAACTCTCCGACATGTTGGTTGGAAACTAGAGAAAAACTGATACTTGGGCCAGAGATGATTCGACAGACTTCGGATTGTATAGAAATCATTCGGCAACGAATGAAGGCAGCCCAAGATCGTCAGAAAAGTTATGCCAATAATCGTCGTAAGGATTTGGAATTCGACGTGGGTGATATGGTTTTTGTGAAGATTTCTCCATTGAAGAATGTTATTAGATTCGGGAAGAAAGGAAAATTGACTCCGAGATTTGTTGGACCATTCCCGATTATCGAGCGAATTGGAAAGCTCGCTTATAGATTGGAGTTACCGGAAAAGATGGCGGGTGTGCACAATGTTTTTCATGTATCTTATCTACGGAAGTATGTGCATGACCCAACTGCAGTGGTTTCAGCTGATAGCTGTGAAGACTTGGAGGTTGATCCAGTTGTTACGAGACCTCGTAAGCCGCTTCGTGTTGTTGAAACCGACACGAAACAGCTTAGGAGGAAGACGATTACGTTGCTCAAGGTATAATGGAGTGATGATGTTGACGACTGTACGTGGGAGGAGGAAGAGAGAATGAAGGCAGCTCATCCTGAACTCTTCAAGGTATGGCCCTAAGGTGTCGTGACGTCTCATGAATTTGTAGCTTGTTCTAAGTCTTAGAATTCTGCATGCTAGGCTAGAATTGGATGCATGGTTTGTTGGTTGCTATGGATGGTAGGCATGCAGAATAGCTTCGATTGCTGTTGTTTGTTTGGAATTTCGGGGACGAAATTCCTAAGGGGGAGAGAATGTAACGACCCGTATTTTACGTGTCGATATAATCGCAGAATTACTAGGTTGTTAGCGTTGTTTATGTCGTCCATAGCCTAAGTTGTGTGGGCAAGCTATAGAAGTTTGGACGAGTTAGCAGTTGGACGAGTTAAGGTGTTAACATGTTGCGACCTAGTGATTTGGACGACCTAAGACAGTAGACGAGTTAGTAGGCAGCGGCTTAAGGTTTGGACCGAGTCAAGGTAGTGAGCGACTCATAGGATAACCGACTCATAGGGGTGACCAACCTAAGAGTTAGCGAGTTAGAGGAGTTAGCGACTTAGTAGAGTGGCGACTCATTGGGGTGACTGAGTAAGAGAGGTGACCGACTCATGTATTGGACCGACTCATAGGATGGAACGACTTAAGGTGATTGGCCGACCTAAAGGAACTAACGGCTTAGGGGATGCCGACTCATAGGTTAGCGGCTTAAGGAGTTAAGGCTTAGGTCGTTGGTAGTTGAGTCGTCCAGACGACTTAGTGTTAGGTCAGCAGGGAACTAGGTCGTGTGGCCCTGTGTAGTGTTAAGTCGTGAGTCGGCAACATAGTTAAGTCGGTAGGGGCTTGAGTCGTGTGCATGCTGTGTCGTGTGTGTGTTGAGTCGTATTGTCTTGAGCTGCGTTGAGTCGTGAGTCGTAGTGGCTTGAGTCGTTGAGTCATGAGTCGTGGACGACTCATAGGGGCGGACGACTCATGTGGAATTTCAACCTATAAATAGAGGGGTTTGGCTCACTTTTTGGCACCGGATTTTGAACCGACGAAGTGCTGCCATTTTGAGAGCTCGACTACAGCATTTCTTCATCTCCTTTTCTCCATTCCAATCTAGTTCTAACATCCATTCAAGATCGAAGATCCAAGAGCCAAAGTTGAAGATCTTCATCTAACCAAGCCAGATTTCATCGTTTCAAGCGGGATTTCGACGAATCAAGCTTAGATCTTCGCTGTCCAGATCTGGAGTTGATAGTTTTTGTAGTGTTTGGGTGATTTGATGAGTGGTGGTTATCTCTCACGCGGACCCAAAGGAGTATATTGGATTGGTGGTTTGTTGGAGTGTTGTAGATAGTGATTTTATGCATATTTCTTTAGATCCAAGTGTAGATCCATTACTTATGAAGATGTTTACTTATGCAAGTTCATTTATCAAGTTGTAGAGACAAAACCCATGATTTATATTTGTTAGATCTATGCTAAAAACCCTTGATTCATGTATGTTAGATCCATGATCATTTATTTACGAAATTGCCATTTTAGCTATAAATGCCTATTTAGATCTTGATTGATTACTTATTTGTTTGGATTAATGTTTTCCTTGTTTGATTGTTGTGAATGAATTATCTAGTTGATAGATTTGGACAAGTATGGTCAAAGACGATTCAAAAGCTACGGAAGAGGCTTTTGAATGGTGAAAGTTGCTTAAGGCATATGTAGTGGATGTTGAAGCTCATATGTATGGATTGGATGATGTTGAGATGGAATTTTGCCATGATGCGATGAGGCAAACCATGATGTTAAGATGAGCCTTTGCTATGATGAAGATGAGGCGAGGCATGATGTGATGTAACCTTGGTATAATCGAGAAGGATTACTCCAAGCATGTTGATAACCTGAAGGGTAGTTCGAGTTGATTGATAATGGATGGCTCAAGAGGTAGTTTGGGCTAGGTTGAGAATAGTCGTCAAGGAGGATGACTAGAAGGCTTGGATTTCATCGTTGTTGAAGGTTCTATCAGACTCAAAGCAAGAGTACAAGGGTTGCCCTAAAGACTACAGGTAGGTGGTCTGGACACCCTAAAGACTACAGGTAGGTGGTCGAGTACTCTGGGTAGTTGCGAAAATTCCTAGGCACGGGTCATGATGACATGCGGAGTTATGTCTAGAACCGGGGTTACCATTAGCCCTTGATAGATGGCTCAGGAAGGAGTCGGTCATTCAATTAACGGTGATTTCGAAGCAAGGTTAACAGTGATAGCCAGAGTCATGGATGTTTGGACGTTTGGTTGTATCGTCATTCGGTCTCAAGAGCGGTGTTTTCTGGGTGCTTATCTGATCTTGGTTTAGGCCTTGGGGGTTTGTATTTGGAAAACATCGACCTTGACTCGAGTGATTATTGCTTTACTTTAATTGCCTGCTATGTTATGCTTGCTTCTCCTTAATGTGTGTCTGGGAGCTATCACTGTAGAAAGAGGTGGAGTGGGATGGTTTGGTTCCTATTCCTTTTATCCCTTATACTCTTTTGGTATGTTTGATAGTTGATTTACGGCTCACTAAGACTTTGTCTGACTCAAGGTTTTATGTCTCCTCTTATTACCTTGGGCTGTTCATCCATGTTTGGGATGGGCAGACTAGGTGACAGGTGACAGGTGCTGATCTTAGTGGCTCACGCTGATGATGACGAAGACGAGCAGGAGGCTTTGCATATTATTTTCATATTCTATGTACTGGATATTCCGCTGTTTGTTGATTACTTTGAGTGCTATGTAGTGAGGCTTCTTGTATTCATGATTCAGACCATGTATAAAGCTATTATGATTAGATGATGATATTCTGTTCTATTGGGAGCTTCACTATATTATATTTCTCTATTGTATTTTTATCCATGCGCTGTGAGTTTTACGATAGAGTCTGCGATGTTTATTCTACCCTTGACAATCGTCAATGGCTGCCTGGCACACTTTCAGCGCATTATTCCCTTGCTTCCGTGCGGGAGTCATGGGCGGTCGTCACATAGTGTAAGTAATTAAAAGATTAATTAATTTAATTAGTAATTAAAGGTTAAATTAATTAATAATTAAAGGTTAAATTAATTAATAATAATTAACCAATGAGATAATTACTTGATGAAAGTAATTAAAGGTAAATTACTTAAGGGAAGTACTTAAGGATTAATTACTTAGTGTAATTAATTAAAGGATTGATTAATTAAGGAAATTGATTAAAGGGTTGGCTAGTGAATGAGATTAATTAAAAGATAATTAATCCAAGTAAGCGATTATAGGATAAGTAATTAAAGTATTTAATTTGGGATTAATTTAATTAATTAACTAATATACTTAAAGGTTAATTAATTTGAATAGTCAAAGGTTAATTAATTTGTGTTATTACTTAAAGGCTAATTACTTAATATAATTAAAGAGGAGATTAAGGGATGATTAATTAATGGTTTGAAATTAAAGCAAGATTAAAAGTGATTAAATAAATTAATTTAATTTATCTAAATTATTTAGAAATGGTGTGACTAATTCATCTTGCTTATAAATGATTGGTTGATATTTCTTATATGAAATATTTTAAGATATGATATGTTGGGTTTGAATAGTAATAATGTGGTTATCTTACTGTGTAAAAGTGACATCCTATATCTAAAATTGAATTGTATGCACTTGAATAACTTGGGTTAAGATGACAATGGATTCGAAGAGACCGGGGTCAGGTATCAGTAAATACCCGAAACCACTTCGATTTGTAATCTGCATGGATTTGATTTTGGAATAAATTGGCTGGAATGAAATAAATGATGTAATCTTGGTCATTTAAATCTGAGTAGTAATGCTTAGGTATGATTGTAAGATGTGATTTTGATTATGGCAAGTTAAGAACTCATAATAAAGTACGAGTTACCCGGGTTTTAAGAAGTTTTATGCATTGGTATTGCTTGTTAGATAGGATTACTCACGCTAGTTTCCAGCCTGACCCGGGTGTTACTTTGATGTAATGCTTGGGTCAGACCGAGTATTACAGCTTTTCAGGGAAGGACGTTCTGGTGCTTAGGAGGAATGCTGGATGGCAAAAACGTATGGTGTGTAAACCATTGAGTATTATTGATTTGTTTCTGGAACATGTTGCTTTAACTGTCCAGTGTTTGTGAAAATGTTGTAACTCTGATGTACTATATGTGTAAATTAACCAATACAGTTTTCATTTGTATAACTGCTATTTTACTTGATATTATATTTTGATCCGCTGCGAATGTGAGAATCTGTATTTTGGTGTTTCTGTTCTTCTTCTTCTTCTGCCTCTATTCTTCTTTTCCTAACTATATGGAATTTTTGGGATCGAAAATTCCGGGTCGTTGCATCCATATTTTGTTAATCAATTATTTCAAATAAAATTTCAAATTCATTAAAGTTAAAACAGAAAGACTCATAAGAAACTAATGATTAGAATATGAAATAGGAATTTAGAACCTTTTGTACAACGATTCGAAGGGGGGCCACCACACCAAAGCTTCTTCTTGTAGCTGCTAGGAAGCCATCAAAGAATTGAAATTGGATGATGATCAAAGAAGATTAATGCAAAAAGATTGTTCCTTGTTGTTGTTACAGGGTATCGACCATTTGTAGTGGTACTCCCATGTCCCCTACCTCGTCTTCTTCTTGCATTCATTCTCACTATCGGTGAATAGTAAGAGAATTTACTAAGGCATATGGACAAGATATCTTAGGGATACTAATTCTAGGGTATTTACCCTATCTCTAATGAGTCACCTAATGTGTTATACTCCAAAGCTAAAGTACTTACTCAACCTTTAGCTTTGATACCAAATTTAACGGTCTAGGGTATTCGACCATCCGATAGCGGCCAATCACGACTGGTAGGCTTTTCAACCATCCCGGCCCCACCGTGGCATAAATTGGTACCTCGAATTTGCTTTTTCGGCTAGCCTCTCGACTCTCAACCAACCTGGTTAGCCAACCCCTCCCCAGGGACACGTAGAGGTAAGAGGTCTCCTGCTCGCCACTAAACCCGAAGCGAGAACCCTCTATCATGTTAAGTTAAGCAAACTCGGTGTAGTGACATTCGATAGGTAATTCTTTCATTTTCGAAAATACCCGGTCTTCACCACCGTCTTCAAATGCTATCCATTTCGTCGTATCATTATTCGGAATGAGTTTTATGACATAAAGTCCTTTTCTGGCTAAACCGAATAATGAGCGCTTATTTTAAAAACATATGGATATATTGGGATCTTAGTTGAGTCACAACCTTTAGCTCCCAAAACCTTTCCTTTTGAATGGTTTAAACAAATTCCCACTTTTTAATCTTTCAAACAAAAGATTCAACCTTTAAGATCCCCTTCAAATTTTAAAACAAGGTTCACCAATCTTTAACAAAGATTCATTCACAGCTTTCAAAATTGTTTTTATTTCAAATTCGTAATTCTTTCAACAAAAACTGGAAATCCTTTCTTTATATGAAAGCTATTATCATTTGGAAACAAAGATTTTTCATTTTGGGAAAATCCAATTAAATATGCACAAGTTATAGCCCTTAAGGTATAAACATGGGTTAAATTTAAATTCCCAAAATAATTCCTTTAAAAATGGTTTAAAATCCATATAACCTGTATAATCCCTTTAAATCATAGTTTTCAAATAAACACACACACACACACACACACACATATATATCAACTTCAAAATCTTGAATTCAAATTCAAATTACTTTAACAAACCATATTATATCTAAAATAATTTTAATTCCAAAATTCTCTTTTCAAAAATTTAACCCAAACCACCTCCAAACCATTTTGGGTTCAAAATTCAATTTTAAAATTATTTTAAATTCAAAAACCCATGACTTAACCAATTTTCCACGAAATCTATATTTTTGTGTGTGTGATGTAGTCCTGAGGTTTTACACACAACAATACAATATCATAACTATCATCAATTCAAGCACAACAATATTGATAAGCGGTATAGTCCTATAACGCTTATCTTTCATTCACAGATAAACAAGTAAATTCGACACAGATAAATAAATCACAGTTCACATCTCAATCCAAAGCAATCATATCACATAACATCACATATCAAAGATATCAAGCAATCCAAGGCATAATAATAATCAATCATCTATAAGAAAGATTAATTAATCGTGTGATTATAATTAATTAATCACATAATTACTTTCATTAATTATCCTTAATTATAAATTAATTAGTCCTTAATTGTTAATTAATTAATTAACTAAATTATCTATTAATTAATCTCAATTATTTAATTAACCTTAATTATTAATTAATTAACCTTTAACTAATTAATTATCCTTTGATTTATCTCATTAAGTAATTACCCTTTAGTTACTTCCATTAAAACAATTATTCCGTAATTATCCAAATTAATTAACGACATCAAGTAATTATTCTTTAATTACTTATTAAGGATTCTTTAATCACTTAAGACCTTTATTAATTAAAGATAATCCATTTATCTTAATTAACTATTTAATCGCCATTTAGATCTTATTAAATTCAAAAGCTTGAAATTAATTTATACAAAATCATTTGAAAACACACTTGCCTTAATCATTTCTTAATTACATCACTAAATAACATTTGAAAAACACTTTAAATTACGCAATTAACCTAATATATATAATTTTATATAAACCAAAACAATTTAACATTAAAAATATTTGTATTCAAAATCTATACATTTTGAAAACTTGTTTGAAAACTTGTTTGAAAACTTGTTTCAATAAATTTAGTTTAGAACTCGGTTATCACTTCCTTAACAAAAAAACTTGTTCATTTTAATATATTTTTAAAACTTAAATTAAAAACTTGCTTTACCTTAAAAACTTCAACATTTTATTTTGTCTTTGACACCTGATCAATTTGCATAGGGAAACCCGAGCCGATTATCAAAATTTTCGAGTTAACTCTACAAAAATTCCCGAGCTTCACGTTTGCTTCCACTTTCCTGAGACAAACCCTATTTTTCTTCGAAGCTAACCCAAGCATCCTCCTTCTTTCCCAAATTTGAACAACCCAGAAAACAAAGCGTGCACATGTGCACATGTACGCCGGTTCTGACCATCATCGATCAACGCCGCGACCCTCGACAAGTCGTCGACATCACCGACGACTAGCCCGACCTCCCAGAACCCTCAATTTCGCCATAGTTCAAAATCGAGTGACTCGATACCACTGGAACCCAAACATCGATCAACAAAACTCCCTCATGCCATCAACCACGACCACTTGGAACCATGCCAGTCAACCCAGAGCTACTTCACACCCTCACGCATCAATTCCCCCTGGAACGGTCACCTCTGCTCCACCATCGGCGTCGAATGCATTTCGCAAACCTAGATGACCAAAACATCTCCCTAAACCCTATTTCTACCTCGTCGCGCCACCTCGGCGATCTATAAATCCTCTGACCATTTTTCCTTCCATCCCTATCACTCTAGCTACCTTAAGTGTCGACCACCACGATCAAATCGCCGCCGTTCGTTAAAGATTGACGAAACTCCCCATACTGATCAATTCAAGAATCCTCATCACATACAATCTTAAAAATCATGAAACTATGAGCAACATTCATTAATTTCTAATTCGAATCTGTTACTATAATCAAATCTAGAAATTGGAATGATCAATTTCTGACTTATTTTAGATTATTACTAAAATTCTATATTTTGAAATGATCACCCAATATAAATACTTAAAACTCTTTTTAAAATTTATATCCTATTGACTTGTACACTTTTAGTTTACACATCACTAGCTAAAAGAGATTGGAAGCAGAGATTTTGAATTTAGAACAGGTTTTAGAACCTGGAATTGAGAATAGAACAATATGCAGACATGCACACATATTCTATATATATACACACATACACACATGCAACCATAATAAGCAAAACATTTTCATAACATACTTCCAGTGTCAATCCAAAAATCAAGGCATATAGGCAAATCTAAGTGAATTTGCTCACCTGGAAGAAGAACAGAGAACAGTACTTTGATCTAGAATATTGAATTTGAACTGGATTTTGATCTGCTTGTTGATCTGTAACTTGATGTATATTGAGTTGAATCTTGGTCTTGTTACATTTAAAGCAGCTGCTTAGGTTGAAGTTATTGTTGAATCTGAACTTTACCTCAGGTTTGAGATTGTATGATTTAGTTTTGTACTTCTTTGGTTTGTTTTAAATTTCCAGGTTTTGAATTTGCTAAAGTTGAAGATGTTTTTGATTTTGATCTAGAACTATTTTTTTGATCTGTAAATGATGTTTGATCAGGTTTGAAGTTATGGTTTTGATTTAAATCTTTTCTGGTTTTGTTTTTAGTTTGCTAGATCTTATTTTTTTTGAATTAACAATGAAAATGAGAAGAGGAGAGTTAGATGTGTGTGTGTGTGTGTGTGTATCTTATTTACCTTGTTTTTAAAATAAAGAAAATAAAGCAAATATAACATTTGTAATTTTGCATGGTGAAATTAGCTAACACTTGTTTGATTTATGATGAGATGATTACATTTATTAGTTTTCACATTATATGGTTTACACATGTAATTAAACGATTTTAAATGTGTTTATAAATTTTTTATATTATTTACTATTTTAATAATTGCATTTCTTTTCATATTAACATATATTTTATACTTATTTTTTTTCAAAAGATATATATATATATATATATATTTATATATATATATTAAAGCGTTTTATTTTTATTAAACATATTTCCTTTTATTTATATAATGATAACTTTAAAGAAATTGATTTTAAAATTTAATGATGCATTAATAACACACATACATATATTATATATAATTTTTTAGAATATAGAATTTTACTTTAAACAATTTTTGAAAATTATATCGTAACTTCCAAAATATATATTACATATGTATATTATAATTTAGACAATAAATTTTTATTAATTTTGAAATAGAGTATTCAAATTCGATTTATTTTCAACATATTTATTTTTAAATTTCAAACCCACAATTCAATTTACAATAAAACAAACACATTTTTTATTTAATTTTGGAAAAATCCAAATTAATTCACCAATTAATCCCAAAAATTTATATCAATTACCAATTTAGATTTTACTTAAAAACGAGATCGTTACAAAACATTTTTCCTAACATTTCAATCAATGTTTATTTACCTAACAATAAAAATGTTAATCATGAGTGGTTTCTTATCTTTCAAGGTTAGAGAGTTTTTGAGAACACAAATAGATAGATCCTAGCTGAAATCCAAACACGACAAGCTAACCAATCCTATCCATAGCAACAATCCCATAGCAAAGCAAAGCATGACAACGCAAATCGAACAAACTGAGTTTTCTTCTTCTTTCTTTTAGAGAGATGAAGCAAGGAGGAAGGATGGAGTTTGGAGTTTGAAGAGAGAAGGGTTGTAGTTTGGAGTTTGGGAATTTGTGGATTTAGGAATTTTGGAGTTTCTGTAGTTTTGAGGAAGAAGGAGAAAGTGTGAGCAGAAAGCTTTAGATAGAGTAATGGGAAACAATCCGTACGTACTTTGGTTTTTTTTTTCTAGTGGGAAATTGAAAAGTCAACTGGTGAGAAAGCGAGAAGGTATCAAAAAATTAAAAAAAAAGTAAGCTTTTCAAAGAAACGATGTGGTTATGTTTTAACAAATATGAACATGAACAGGCTAGCATGAATGATGCACGTGCATTAAATATGAATTGTTAATGGATGAATTAGTGCTAGAAGAAGTTATGAAAAAGAATGAATACTCAAAGTTGTATCGTGTAAAAATAAATGTTTAGGTGCAAATACAAGAGGTATATAAGAATTAGGCCGAATAAAAATAGATGAGAGAATGTATGGCCAATAGTAAGAATGGAAAATGAATATACAGAGAATAAATGAAAGTTTTGTGAAATAAAGAGAGAGGTTTTTTTTTTGAATAGTTGAAATGTGAAAGTGAACAAGGCAGAAAAATATGAATGAGATAGTAGTTAGAAAAAAGCAATATAATATGAAACGTGCATGAATATGAATTCGTGATGAACATCACCTTTCATACTTGAAATGAATATAATGCCACATTAATCTAATATGGAAATGTATTTCAATTCAATCAATTTTGTTAACCCCAAATCAACTCAAATTTACGCCTATTTAAAAGTTTTATTAACATACAATAAATAAAATTTGAACACACTAACCAAGGTAACGGGGACCACCGCTACATAAAATAAAAGGTGAACCATGATTCCAAATTCAAATCAAAGTCGGCATTTTTCTCAGTGCACAATCATGAACATAAAATATTTAATTTATTCTAAATTTTACACTTAGCGTTAAAATACCTCTATACTGCCAAAGACTACTATTTAACGACCGTAAAACGTTGCTTCAATATTCAATTTTTTTCTTTTTATACAATTACATTTACTTAAAAACAATAACATTCATTTTGTTTGCATTAAAATATCATTTTTATTTTAACAATAACGTAAGTTTTTTCATTAAATCCATTAATTACAATTAATGTATTTTTTTGCCTCTTTAATATTGAAAGATTCCAAATCCACATAATTGTAATTAACTTCAAAATTACACTTTAAAGCGGATCCTAACAAAATTACATTTCTTTCATTAAACGTCACTAATTTTAGTTAAATTCTCTTTCCCTTTTATTGAAAGATTCCAAGTCAAATTTACGGCAAAAAATTTCAACATTAAAATTTAAAACGAAACATAATTAATGGATAGATAATTAAAATAATTAAAATCTTTTTGCAGTATCTTAAATACATTTATAGAATTGTTGTTTACACATAAGATAATTAAAACAATTGGATTCTTTTTACAGTAAATTAAATACATTTATAGAATTGTTGTTTACATATAAGATAATTAAAACAATTGAAGTCTTTTTTTACAGCAACTTAAATACATTTATAGAATTGTTGTTTGCATATAAGAGTTATAAATTAACTTGCTTAAATAATTATCAACGACATACAGACAACAAAAATTAAATTTATATTTAATTATTTTCTCATTAATAAATCAATTTTTTTCTCACAATATTTAAATTCTAGAATCTTAATAAATTTAATAGTTTTTAATTATCTAAATTTACGAGTTGTTACAACGTTAATGGAAATTAAGATGAAATTGGAGAATATTAATGTAATTAGATATAAACCAATGTTAACTATGCCCATAGAGTAAGGATTGTTTGAATAAAGAGATTGAAATCAAATTTAATCAATTTATTGAAATTAAATTATAATTAATTAGATTTAATTATAGTTGAAATTGAACACCGTATTTAGTGTAATATTTAACACTAAATTGATATATAAATTTGTTTTAAATTATTGTAAATATCTAAGTAATCAGAAATGATCAAAATTTGTTAATTATAGAATTTGAATTGGAAAGTGATTTAATCAATTTAATAATAATTAATTTATTTAACGTGAAAATAGCCATTTTGGCCACTGTCATGAATTTCGACGAAACTAGTTTCATCAGATCTGAAATAGTGAATTATTGTAAGGTTTCAAGTTTCATCGTGATCTGACTTGTCGATTGATCGTATGGGCGTAAAACTTATAGAAATCAATTCAATTGGAATCAATTTGAAATAAGCTGATTTTTAAGCTAACTTCTTCATATGATGAAATTAGGACCTAAAACCTATTCAATTGAGTTTAAAATTATCAAAAACATATATTTTGATATAGGGGATGACATATTTTCGTTTCGGGGTCAGAACGGGCTTTTTGGGTCGCGTAGTCGTTTCGATCAATCCAATCTGGGCCATTCATCTCTAATTCAGACCTACCTATATATAGGCTATTATAAACCTTAACTGTTTCGCATTTCTTATTACTGTACGTACAATTATCTCAGGCTATCTCCTTCTTCCAATGGTAGAAACAAAATTCCAAATACAAACCCTATAGTTCAACCTCCAAACCAGTTTCAAAAATCAAACTCCTCTAAACTATATCATATTATATATAAATCCGAAACTCTCAACGAGTGCAACTCAAATATGTAGTTATTTTTTGCATTCGGATTTTGGTTTGTCCGGTATTGGCCAAATCATCCTCGGGCATTCATTGGGTTGCGATCGACTCCAACGGAACATTGATTCGTTGGTACTAGGTTGTGGAGGGGGCCAAGGGTAGTTCATCTATGTAGGTGGCACGGCGAATCAATGGCTGGATCGAGGCAAAAATTCAATTAAGGTTGAAATTATGGGTCGACGACGGTTGATAATTCTTGAACGTGACTTGATTCGAGTGGTCGCAGGTCGACTTGGGGTCGTGGGGGAGTCTAGGGTGGCGCGGGGTGTTAGAGATGAGGTGTCACTTTCTCTTTTGTTCAACTATTTTTATTTAATTTCATTTTCAACTCGTTATAAGCAACATATTCTTTTCCTACGAATTCAAATTTGGACGTGGCTTGTTTCGTTAGGATCGTATCAAAATTTCGGACATTATGGCACTTGTTTGGACGAAATCTATGACTGTTGAATTTTGGGCCTTATTCTGGATTTCGAATCGATTTGAAATCAAAGGTGAGTGTTTTGACCGACTCACAATTACTAAATTATCTTAGGTTAGTTGAATTAAATTTATGATGTGACTTGAAATTGATTGGTTGATTTTTGGTATGCTTAAATTGTCATTCCAGTTAAATACGACTTTTGTTGCATTTAATCGCCATTTAATGTAATATCAAATTTATTTGTCAATTTAATACCTCTTGATGATAATCAGTTAATTAAAGTTAATTATTGGTTGATTGTATGATGATTTGATGTACGTTTGATTGTTGATATTGGATGGCTGGATGTTATATTTTTATATTGTTATAACACTACAAGTTCCTTATGTGTTGAAATGATACATACCCAAATGATCCGATAGATTAGGTAGAAATCGTTATGGATTGAAATAATAGACCTGAGCGATTTCATGGATTTGAAATTAAATTTGGGAATGTAGGTTAAAATAATATATACTCATAAAATTTAAAATATTTGCGGATTGAAATGATAAATATCCGTATCACCTGACCATAGGGTAGATTATTATGTGCGGACACCGGGTGGTTAAATTAAATGATTTGAAAATATTTAATTTTTTTGGAATTCAACTAAATGATATTTGAGATAGAATTTGATTCACTTAAACTGAATTGTTTTAAATGAATTGTTTAAAGGATAAATTTGAAATTTGGAATTGTTTTGAGTAAATTGTTTAAAGAATTTAATTTGGAATTTTGAAGTGAATTTGAAGTACAAACAAAATTTCAAAATTGAGTTGAAATCGTTAAACGATTAAAGTTTGAGATCTATTGAAATTGGAATACTTTAAATTGATATTTCAAGATTGGAAATTGGGTTTGGATTTGAAACTGGATATGGTCCAGATTTGTTGAAATGGAAGAAATAGTCAAATTTGAAGTTAATTTCAAATTTATTATTTTAATGTAAACTATTAAAATGTTATTCTATATTCTAATTATTAAGGTTTTCAAACTATTAACTAAGTTTAATCTATTTTAAAACCATTTTAATCAAGTTTAAACTATTTTAAATTTATTTAATCTATTTTCAATCTATTGAACCTATTTTAAATCTTCTTTAAATCTATTTAAACTATTTTAATCTATTTTAAACTACTCTAAAGTATCTTAAACTATTTAACTATTTTAACTATTAAACCATTTAAACTATTTTAAAACTATCTAAACAAATTTCTAAATTCCAGATTGTGTGAAGTGGAAGTGTTTATACTTAAATCCTTGTTTTAAAAGAAAATACGATTAAATGAATTGTTATAACTTACATTGGAAACTAAAATAATATTTTCTAGTGAAATGACATATTCGAGTAAATATAATGATTTTGAAATGAGGGTTTAACCTATTTGGTTGATATGATTTAGAAAGCGAATATAATTTCAAAAGTAATATGGTTTGAATTGAATATGATATTTTGATATCAATTATGAAATAGTTTTAGAAACTTAAAAGAACCATCCGATGTGAAATAAGCATTTGGTTGTTATAGAGACCGGGATTGGATATTGTCAAACTCTCTGCCAATATCAAAAACAAGTTTAGCAACCGTGTACATGGTGGAGATTCCGGAAATGAAGTAGGATGGTTTGGCGAACGATTCTGTATAAGGTATTTACGTGATCCTGACTCCCATGAGTCAGCTTAGATGTGACTAAAACATGAGCTATACCGGGCCAAGCGCCTGCGATCGGGCACATTTCTTCAATACCATTCTATTACTTTGTGATTAATTTGGTGGCCACCCTCGATTTTGATTATGGGAGTGTGTCCGAGGTGGGAAGTAGTAGCTGTTATGCATTACCACTAGTCCGGGAGCGCAATTGTTAGAATCCTACCTTGGCATAGCCTTGAGTGCCGTGTTCACATGCCCTATCGCGCCTTCTAGGAGTTTGTTTTGTAGCATACCTATGGAGTGCTCCCTGAGTATCCCATCAGTTTGGTGGGGCTTATAGTATCTGTATAAACTATGAGAATATATAAAAATATGTTAAAAGTTATATAGGTAATGCCTTAACGCCATTTTAATATTTTACTTTACTATAGACACTATTATAATAGCGTATTGTATTATATACGTAGATAGTTTAACGAATCCTTAGGAGATGGAAATCCCGAACGTCTCTTGAGTTATTGCACTCACATTTGACACTGGATAGGAGATGTCAAAACCCGTAAACATCTCTGATGCCGTCACACTCATATTTTTTTACTATTGATTTAACTTACATAAGATCTTTTAGTTCTGACTCGAGTTTTTGGTCTTTTCAATTCGCTCGAGTCAGCCTGAGCTTTTCAGTATATCGAAGACTGTACTTGGAGGATGAAGACGAAGATTTAGTACTATTACTATTTATTATATTCATACCACTTCATCATGTTATTCCGCTACATTATTTATTTATTACTGCTGTATGTACTAGGATTTTATATGGTTAAAGTGTAATCAAATGTTATTGCAAAACAGCTTCATGAACTTTTTATTTGATTATTATATTTTGTCATTATGCTATGTGGTTCTGTATTTGTTTTCATTCTTTCCCTGCTTTTTCTTATTTACCCAATAAAATTTGCCCCTTTGAATGGTTTGAGTTTGCATGTATGTCAATTTAAACCGCCCAAAAAGGTGGGCCGTTACATAAAATGATTTTAAAATCCTTAATATTTGAATCCTGTTAAATGATATTATGAAATAAAATTTGATTTGTATGAACTGAATTATTCTCAAAATCCAAGCTTTAAATTGTTGAAATTGAAATTGGTTTAAATGAATTTTTAAAGAATTTAAATTGAAATTTTAAAGTTGAATTTTTAAATATAAATGAAATTTATCAAGATTGAGTTATTGTAAATGTTTGAATATTTAAACTTTGAAATCTATTGAATTTGAAGTGGCTTAAATTTGTAGTTCAAACATGGATTTGAAATCGATATAAATTTAAATGGTTTTAATTAGAATTTTAATTTAAATATTAGAATTGAGTTTTGTTGATTTAAAATCTGGATATGGTCTAGATTTTTTGAAATGGAAGAAATAGTTTAATTTGATATTATTTTTGAATTCATTATTTTAATATAAATTGTTAAAAATTCTATTATTTTAAAATTTAGATTATTTAGATTTTCAACTATTTACTATATAATCATTACAATAATCAAACCATTTTGTACTAAATTATTTTTAATTGTTTTAAAATCCTTAATCTATTTAAACTATTAAACTATTTTAAACTAATAAAACTATTTTAAACTAATAAAACTATTTTAAACTATTTTTAACCATTATAACAATTATAAACTATTTTAATACATTAACTATTTTAATACATTAACTATTTTAATATATAACCTATTTTAATATATAAACTACTTTTAATATATAAACCATTTTAATCTACAATCTATTTTGAAAATACAAACAATTTTAATGTATAACTATCTCAATATATAAACTACTTTCAATATTCAAATTGTTAAAAGTTGTGGCTGTTATGATTTAGATTAAATTGATTCAAATGATAAGATTTTGATATGATGCTTTAAACATTTTTGTGGTTATGATTTTGAAAAGAATATGATTTAAGGTGAATAATGATTTCTAAAGTGAATTTGATTTTGAAATGATTATGATTTGAAAGCGAATATGATTTTGAAATAAATAATGGTTTTGAAAGTAATATGATTTTGAAATGAATATGATATTTTGATATGAAGTATGAACTGTTCGAAATGTAAAAGAACCAACCGATGTGAAATAAATGTTAGGTTGTTAAAGAGACCGGGATTGGATATTGTCATACTCTCTGCCAATACCGAAAACCACTTTGACAACTGTGCATGTGGTGGAGAATCTAGAACGAAATAGGATGGCTTGGCGAACGCTACTACATGAGGTATGAGCGCAGCCCCGAACCCCTCTGATCAACTTGATATGACTAAATAGGAGCCACAGCGGGCCAAATGGGGTCGCACCCCCTATCGAGCACATTTCTTCGATACCATATTTATTACTTTGTGATTGATTTGGAGGCCACCACTCGATTTTGATTATGGGAGTGTATTCCAAGGTAGGCAGTAGTAGCCGCTTTGCATTACCACCAGTCTGTATCCGCAAAATGGTAGTATCCTTCCCTGGGCATTCCCTCACGTTCCTTGTCATATGCCTTATCGAGCCCACTACGAGTTTGATTTGTATCGTACACTATGGAGTGCCCTCTGATAGCCCTCTAGTTTACGGAGGAATTACGATACTGTATAGACTATGACATTTATATAAAATTGTGTTAAAGGGGATATGGGTAACGGCTTAACGCTATTTTAATACTTTACTTTACTGTAGACATATTATAATAGTGTATTGTACTATGTATGTAGATATTTTAACGGATCCTTAGGGGATGGAATCCCGAACATCTCTTTAGTTATTACACGCACGTTAGACACTGGATCGGAGTTGTATAATCCCGTAAACATCTCTGAAGCTGTCACACTCATATTTATTTAATGTTGACTTAACTTACATGAGATCTTTTAGTTCAGACTCGAATATTTTATCTTTTCATTACGCTCGAGTCAGTCTGAGCTTTTCAGTGTATTGAAGACCATTTTTTTTAGGGGACGAAGACGAAGATTAGTCTACTATTTATTATTATTATTTCACTGCATCATGTTGTTCCGCTGCATTATTTATTTATTCCTGATGTATGTATAACTCTGATTATATTGTAAAGTGTAATCAAATGTTATATGTAAAATAGCTTCATGAACTATTTATTTGATTATTATATTTTGTCATTCCGCTGTGAGATTTGGTATCTTATTTTCCTTTCTTGCTCATATTTTCTTATTTACCCCATTAATAATCCTCCCTTTTGAATGGTTAGAGTTGACATGTGTGGTTTATTGTTGATTTAAACCGTCCAAAAAGGTGGGTAATTGCATTTGGTATCAGAGCTTTGGTTTAGCGATAGCCTTAGCCTTGTGGAGTCTGACTCATTAGAGATGGGGTAGCAATACCCTAGAATGAGTTTGTTTGTGTGTATATATATGAGAGAGCGTATTTGTTAGTGTTATAAAAATGTTTTACATTGTGTTAATTTTTTCTGTTTAGTATTTATAAATTCTGGTCGATACATAGGATGATATGGCATCGATAGGGATTTCGAAGACTTAATAGGGCAGATCGACACAATATTGTTTTTGAAATATAGGTAAATGAAATTATTTTACCTAGTATTATATTTTGTATATAAAGAGTAATTTTGATAAATGGATATAGTTGTATGTGATATGTTTGTTTGTTAAGCAATGAGATTTTATAAATATTGGTTGCAGAATAGGATTTACGAATAAAATGAATATGACTTGGAAATTTGAGGGCTTAAGACCGAAGCTTTGAAATTGGTATTCAAAGATTTTGGAATATAATATTTGTATTATTTGGAAGTATTTTCGGATAAATATTTTCAGTGAGATTTGAAAGACATGTTTCTAAAAGAATTTTAAAAAGGAAATAAGTTCGGCACTCCCCTCTTTTGTAACGACCTAGAATTTTTTTGTCTTGGGTTTGAATATTAATTTTTAACATTCAATAATACGGTATTTTAATCAGAATAAATCCCGATTAAATAACAATTAGTAATGATATATCATTTTAAAACCAAGATACTATTTTAAAATTCCAGATTTTCCTTATAAAAATAGAAATTTGATTTAAATTGAGTCTCTTATATATGTATGTATAAAAATAGAATACATATATGTATAAATTGAAAACAAATTCAATGGATACTACATGAATAGAAATGATCCATGAAAATAGTAATAAACATGGAAAACACATATAAGTATACATATATAAATTGGTACATATGTTCGTAAATATAGTGTATATGGGAATCTATAAATGTATGTAGATATATGTAAACATATATACATCTAAGTATATATGTAAGTATATAGCCATATATATATATACATGTGTAATATTTTTAATCAAATGGTATGTTAAAAAAATGTATGTAAATAGGTAAATATGTAAATACATACTTGGACAGATTATTTTACATGTAAATCTATATATGAATGTGTATATATACACATAAAGACATCAAGATAGCACCACATCAATTCAAGAACACAAAATATTAAATCAACTTATAAAATCAAATCAATACATAAGATCATATCGGCAAGATTGAAAAGAGAAGAGAAAAGGAAATATAAAACAAAAAAAATATATTTTTAAGTGTGGAAGCCTACACATGAAGACTGTACAAACTTCAGCCTCCATATTGCTTTCATTGTACACCTCCTTCTCCAATATATGGCCATAATTGTTCATACAAAAATAAAATAAAATAAAAATAAAAATAAACAAGGATCTGCTATAAAAATTTAAAGGAAGGAATGACAAAACAAAAGGGAGCAGCAATGCCTTCTCTTTTCAAAGCCTATGAGTAAGTACAGGAACTTGCTTACTGGTTGTTACATGTATGTGTGTGTGTGTATGTGTGTATATATATACACAGATTGCTGTAATCTAAACAAATCTTTTACTTATGTAAGGTATATGGTGTAGATAGGTATATATTCTTTGTATACACATGTTTGATGAACCTGTAACCCAGGGAGATACTGCACTTCTTCTAATTAGCCTTTGTTCTTTTTTCTTCTTGATTAAAACAAGTAAGCCTTTATTTCAAAAATCAACAACGCGTAATCTATTTAGTTTTAATCCTTGGTTTCAAAATAAAAGTTTTTTATTTTTGAATATAGATTATTTAAAAATTTGTTTCAATCAAACCTGTCAAGTAAAGAAAGAGTAAAACGTATATATCAATGAATGGGTCAGTTTTGGCTAGGAATCAAATGTCGAAATTTAAACAATGGCGTATATTGGTGTAATCATGATTTGGAAACTTGATTTTTAGGATAGGTTTGGGAATTTTTAGTGTTGTGTGTATAAGGAATTTGGGAGATGAAAGTATCTGGGCGCGTCACCAAATTTTTGCGACCTAGGGGTTTTCAGGCAGGGGCGTTTGGGCGTGGAGGAGGAAAAGGTGATAGCACAGGTGGAAAAAATAGTGCGGTGGGGTTGCATTCACATGTGTGGACAAGGCAAGGTAGAAGTATGGTTTTATGGTGGTTAGTGTGGGCCTCGGTGTCGTGATCAATGAAGATCGGTAGAGGGAAAGATAAACATGCAGACCACGGGGCAATTGTGGAGGAGGCAATGGTGAAGTTCTGGGTGAATTATGGTGTTCAAGTGTGGCTTGGGCGTCCCGGCGAGATGCGTGATGGTAAGGGGATGCCCCAATTCTTCTTGGAGTATGTTTTCGATTTAGGACCGGGAATTGGTTGAGCTTTTTAGGATGAGCAGTGGGATGCGGTGGTTATAGGCGATCTTGCGAGTTAGTCGGAGGCAAGGAATAGTTGGTCGGAGCAGGGTGTACGTGCATGAGATGCACATTCGTTTTTCCATGCACAGGTCTGAAAATAAGGTAGAGAGGAAGAGGGGTTGATGGATTTGGGTTATTTGGCTTTGGGCTGGCTGTTATTTTAGAAGATAAATCAAATTGCTTTTATTTAATCCCTTTTAAAAAAATTTAAACAAGTTTTCTCCATCTATTCTTTGCTGTCTCCTTGTCTTGCAAATTTCGAGGACGAAATTTTCTTAAGGGGGAATCTGTGACGATCTCGATTTTTAAGTCAAATTTAATTTGATAATTAATATAAATTTTGGATTAACTTGTAAATTAATTTGTATTTTTCCAAACTCAAATGAAACATTTGTTTGTTTATATATATATGTATATAAACTGATTTTAAATAAAATTTAAATTTGAAAAATCTAAAAAATATTTATAAAAGGTTCATTTCTTTTAAAATAAATATAAAAGCTTTGATATGTATATACCTTTTGGAAACATAAAACATATTAATAAAAACTTGTTTCATAAATTAAAATAAAGTAAGGTTTAAAACAAAGTTTATAAAATTATTTGAAAGAGGGATTTAAACATAAAATTATCATATAAGGACATTTGTAAAACAAGTGTTAATATAAATTACAAGTGTCAACAATAATTACAAGTGGCACACAAATTTCTCCTTCGAAAATTTAATTACAATAATATGTTTTGGAGAAAAAAAATCATGAAATGAGAAAACCAGGTTACTTATTTCAGTTAAAATTCTCTACATTTCTCTTCATCTTCATTCTCAAATTCGAAATCTGGAATCAAGGAAAAAAATCAATAACAGATCAAAACAAACATCAATATAGAAGTTATGAGCCAGATCAAGCAAAATTTGTTCCAAGTTTTCAAGCCTGAAAACATCTTAAACCTGGAAATCAATAAACAACGTAGAAGATTCAAAGGCAATACAATACAAGTAACCAAAACAAATTCAAAGTTCAGAAATAAAACCAAAAATATCCAGAAGAAAATTCAAATTGCAGGCTCTATTCAACATCAAGTTGAGTAAACTCTTTATCCTTATATATATAAATGAATCTGATCTAAATGCTTGTTGTGTGATTGTAAAATGTTGAATAGAGGGAAAATTATATCTGTATATCTGTGATCACACACACACACACACACACACATACATGGAAATTAAAATATGCATGTACAGGTATATACCTATTTTCTATGTTTACAGGCTAGAAAGGAAGTAAAAAATCAAAATCTCCTCGATCATTCACTTGTAAGCTTAGGTGTATAAATGAAAAATGATTGTAAGTGTATAATCTTAATTTTCAAAAATGGTTTCGAAATTTTATATTAAGTAATCATTTCAGAATTTAAAATTTATAGTAATGATCCAAAATTAGTTCAAAATGATGCATCTGGATTTCAAGTTTTAATTACATGAATGGATTCGTGTTGCTAGTCTATGAATTTTGATGCAAATTTCTAGAATTTTAAGAATGTAATTAGCGAGAGATTTTGAGATGAACGAAATTGATTTAATTTCGAATTGCCATCGATCAGCAAGGCAAAAGGTGTCGAGATTTGGGCTGAAGGTAGCTTAAGTGATAGGGATTCAAGGAAAAATGTTCAATAATTTTTTTGATGACCTTGGCGGTGGCGCGAGAGAGTTTTAGGGTTTAAAACCCGGTTTTGCTCGTCGAAGTTTGAAATAGAAATTCGGCGTTGTGAGTTGATCGGTCGAAGCCGGACTAGGTGGGATAGAAGTTGCAGGTTGAGATGTGTCTGTGATGTGATCGGCATGGTTAATGGTGGCCTAGATCATCGTCGGTAAGGCGATTTGACCGAGGGTGTTGGTTCCTGAAAAAGAATGTGATCAGCTCGATTTTGATTCAGGTTGATTTCGTCAGAATTTGGTAGTCGGGGAAGTTCGGTGGGTCGACGATTATATGCCGAAGGTCTCAGAGTTGGTCGACGACGGTCCGATCGGGTGGTCACGTACGCATGTATCCATCATATCAGTTTAAGAGGAGGAGGGAAAAGAAGGTTTTGCCTCGGGTTTGACTTGTGGGTTTCGTTCAATCGACTCGAAATAGCATAGCGGGGGTGGTTTGCTTGAGTACATTTTAGTTTAGCTCGGGTATTCAAGCATTTGGCTCAGGTTTAGTTAAATAGATACCAGGTTTCAAAATTTAAAAAGGAAAATGTTTTCAGGTTTTCAAATTTTCAAATAAATCAAGTTTTTAAATTTTAAGACAACCAAGTTTGAACTATCTTTTTAAAATAAATTTATTTGAGTTTAAAGTATTTTAATATATATATAATCTTTGTTAAAAGTTTATTTTAAAACAACTTAATATTGTAATTATGTAAATAATTTAAAAGATGAAGTGTTTTAATCCTTAATATAATTTAAAGGATAAAGTGGTTATTGAAAATTGATTACAAGGTTTATCAAATAAAGATTTTTAATGATAATTAAGTAATTAATTAAGATAAAAGGATTATCTTTTAATTTGATTAAAGTCTTAAGTGATTAAAGATTAATTACTTGGTTTAAGTTATTAAAAAATAATTCCTTAATGTAAGTAATTTAAAAGAATAACAACTTAATTAATGATTGATTAAAGGTTAATTAAAGGTTGGTTTACGATTAAGTAAAGGTTGATTTATGATTAATTAAAGGTTGATTTAAGGTTAACTAATTTATGATTAAAGGTTAATAAATCAAGTAATAAAAGAACAATTAATTAATTAAAGGTTAATTGGTTAATGAAGGTGATTAAGGAATGATAATTAATTAAGGGCTAATTAATTAATGTGATTAATTAAGGATAATTAATTAATTAAAGGTTAATTAGTTAATGAAGGTGATTAAGGAATGATAATTGATTAAGGGCTAATTAATTAATATGATTAATTAATGATAATTAATCAATTAATGGTTAATTAATTAATGAAGGTGATTAAGGAATGATAATTAATTAGGGAGTAATTAATTAATGTGATTAATTAAGAATAATCAATTAAAGGATAATAAATTAATTAAAGGATAATCATTTAATGATTAAACGTTGATTAATTAATAATTAAAGGTTAATTAATTTATTATTAATGGTTAACTAATAAATGATTAAAGAATAATTAATCAAAATGATGCAACTAATTAATGTTAATTAACCAGGATTAGTGATTTATTCAAAAGTAATAAATTTGGTTTAAATTAATCAGATGATTAATTAATCTTACTTTTGGATGCTTGGATTCTATTGGATGTTGAATTGTTTGATATTCCTGATGTGTGATGCTCTGTTTTGATTTGAGCTGTGATGAATGTAATTTATTTATCTGTGATGAATTTATATTGTTGATTTGTGAATCTATGAATGAAGATAATGTTATAAGATTACACTGCTTGTCGATATTGATGTGATTGAATCTGTGATGATTGATGATGTTGCACTATTGTATAAAACCTCTGGACTACACCATACACACACAAATATGGATTTCATGGGAAATCGGTTAAGTCATAGATATTTGAATTTAATTCAAATGATGTAATGTTTTTAAAAGATGAATTTTGAATCCAAATGGTTTTGAAAATGGAATTGGGTTGGATATGAAAAGCTTTTGAAAAGTAAATTTTGAAATTGAAACTTAGTTTGAGTATAGTATATCTTGTTTAGGTTTTGAAATTGTTTTGGAAACTTGGTTTGAAAGGTTTATACAAGTTGTATAATGTATATGGATTTTTAAAACCATCTTTAAAGTATTTTTAAAAGTATTATTTTGGGAATTTAAATTTAACCCAAGTTTATATTTGAAAGGCTTTAACTTGAGCAAATGTAATCGGATTTTCCCAAAACGAAAACTCTTGGTTTTCAAATGATAATTGCTTTCATATAAAGAAAGGATTTCCAATTTATGTTAAAACTTTCAAGTTTGAAATGGAATTGATTTGAAAGCTATGAATGAATCTTTGTGAAAGATTGTTGAACTTTGTTTCGAAATTGAAGAGGATTTTAAAGGTGTATCTTTTGTATAAAATATTTGGAATTGAAATAGTTTTAAACGCTATGAATGAATCTTTGTGAAAGATTGGTGAACTTTGTAAAGTGAATTTTCTGTTTAAAGATTGGAAAATGGTAATTTGTTTAAACCATTTGAAGAAAGGTTTTGGGCTTTAAGTTGTGACTTAACTAAGATTCCAAATATCCATATGTTTTAAATTAAGCGCTCATTATTCGATTTAACCGGGGGAGGACTTTGTGTCATTAGCCCATTTCGAATAATGGTACGACATTACGGACAACATTTGAAGACCGATGGTGAAGACCGGATATTTTCGAAAGCGAAAGGATTACCTGTCGAATGTCTTTGCACCTACTGGTCCCCGGTATGGAGATTTGATCACCCTTTGTGATGAGAAGTCCGGACATGATTAGGGATTATCCGGATTGCAAGGGCTTCTTTTGAAGTACCTTCGGTTCAATTCGAACCCGGAACAGACTTGTATGGATGTATGTCTGATATTACACTTTGAGATGTAAAGCTGGTTTCTATCAAACACATTTCTGTTTGGTGGCGGAGAATTTATTCTCTTAGCTTAACACCCTTCTCTGAGACGTACGAGCTCAGAGGTTATGTAGTTGATGGTTACTAGTGATACATTCCCAATTTAGTAATGTGGCATACGAAGTGCTACTGATCATGTCGAAGCATGGCTTTTGTGAAAAGCATAGCTTTGTGGACGAGACCTCGTCGAGCCTCACAACCCAGAATGGTCGAAAAAGGAAAGATGCGGCAAGGTTATTTGGGGGTAGCGCCCCCTGAGGGTATGTCCATTTCCTTCTGTATAGAGGTGGTATCATGGTATGGAGCCCAGATATTTAACCTATGTGGTTACCGAAAATACATTGCTCTGTGGTTGTTGGTATCGAGCGCTCGGATAAAGGTTGGTTACGACCGGGGGATGGCATACTCGTGTAGTAATTACCTAGTTATAGAGTAACCGGCCTTGTGTTGGCAGAGATCCCGTTAGGTTCTCAGGGCACCCCTCCAGAGGCGTACCCATGTGGCCCAGGAAGTTCCTTTGCCTGACCATTTGTTGGAAATCCAATCACCAATACGCGCCTTGTACGGTTTTAGTTGTAGAATCTGCCATCTAATATGTTAGCCATAGTAGGCATACTCTAATGGCACGTATGCTGGCTAAGATTAATATTATACTTGCAAATGTTTTCCACTATGCACTAATAATAATATCAAATGGATTTCGTGTATCAAGCATATTTGACTATCATAAGGAGAAATCTCCACCAAGTGTGTGATTGCATTATTTGTGTGCCGGGAGGCCTTGTGGTAGTTTCATTTTCCAAAACGCATTGCGGATTTCTTTTTATTTCTTTTTAAAGATAAACTATTTTTCTTTGCTCGTACTTGTCCCATGACTGACTTGGAGTTTATTGTTCCCTATCTAAACTCTGGGTGCCACAATTTTCCACACGGGCAGCCTAGAGTTAGATTTTCAAATAGTCAGATAATAGATGTAGATAAGGTAGCCTTTAGTCTTTGGAAATCTTCTTCACTCTTTGGATGTTGGATCACATTCATGAGTGACCTAGTTTGCTTCAATACAACTTGATGGTGCTTCGACCTTATTGGATTGGAGTCTTCGAAGCTTTTGGGATGAGCTATTTGGTTTTGGAGCATTAGAGATGGAGTTGCAGTATGGGCGTTGGATCTCTTTAAAGCCTTTGTTGTTGGTGTTATCTTTTCCGCTATGTATATTGTCTCTGATGGTGTTGATATTCATTTGTATCAGATGTTATATCTATTGTTTATCAAAGATATTATTCATTTTCTTCCGCTGTGTTGTTATACTTAACGGGTTATAAGCTCCGGCGAATCAGATGTTGACGGTTGAATCTGCGGCATTCGAATAGGAGTGAAGTATGGATGTCGATTTTCAAACGCGAAAATACGGGTCGTCACATTAAATTCCTTTAGTTAACAAATAATCTAAATTTAAATTTTAGTTAACTCAGAATTGAAAATAACTCAGTTCATTGGACCCCTATGGCAGAATAAATCACCGTTCTGCCATTAATATTGGATATCTGTGTTTTGGACATTGACCAGTGGAGTTAAAATTCTGTTTCCTATTAAAGTTGTACAGACACCCATTTATTATTCTGATAATTTATATTGGCAATATGACGTCGAATTGATTGATGTGAATATCTGTATCTGTTGTTCTTGGCTGTTATGAAATTGAATGGAAACTTGATTAAGTACTGTTGGAGTTATTAAGCCTTTTCCAGAGAAGTTGACTTTTGAACCAAGGTTATTTTTTTTGAAGATGATTATTATTTATAAATGATATTTTAAAGTTAATTAGTAAACATTTTGATAATGTTTTAAGTAATTAATTTATTATTATGTAGAAAGTATTAATTATTGTTTAAGTTATTAATTGTCTAAATTATTTAAAATATATTAATTATTAATTTAAAAGTTATTTTATAAGGAATGTTAAAGTTAATTATTACTTAAGGATTAATTAGTGTTAAAGTATATTCATTTCAAAGATAAATTTATTAAATGTGAATGATATTTAAAAACTATATAGTAAAGTTTTATAAAAGAGCATTTTACTTAATTAGAACTTGGAAAAAATTTATATTGAAACTTTATAAGTTATTTTGGAAAATTATTAAACAAGTTCTTTCGGAAAGTAATGGTATATTTCATGGCATAATCGGAGGCAGTAAGTGCCTGTAGTTAAGTCTTGGATTTCTTTAGGATAAAGACGTAACCATTGAGCTGTAAATCCATGGTTTATACCGTAGTGGTACTTTCCAAGATTTATTTTAAAGAATTTTCAAATATTTCAGAATAAAAGGTTTTGTGAATATACTTATCTGGTGAGATAAGCATATACTATTTTTGGTTAAGTAGTTTTAATTTACTAAAATTTTAAATTAAATAAGGCTTAATGTTTTTCAGTAGGAAATGAAACCTTTGTTTGGATGACTGTATATTTGATGGTTAAATAACCGACTATCAAATCTGGACCTAAATATAACTTTAGAAATATCTAAAAGAAGTATGGGGATTATATGGTGCAGTTACCGTTCGAGGTGCTATACTGTACGTATAGACTCGTTTCGTTCTTCTAGGACGTTTTTAAGGAAATCCATCCACTAGCAGTAAGGAGGTGATCTCCGATCTTATTTTCGTATGTTTATTCCCTAAAGAACCTTGATTTAGTTTACCAGAAATATTGAACTTTGTTTCAAAGAGACCGGGATCGGATCTGTTATCCGAAAACCACTTTGATCCAACGAGTATGTTTTCGAAATAAAGACAAGCGCATGGAGTCGAAGATAGAGTAGTGAAGTGCAAGGTCTAATCGCTACTAATCCTGAGGGTGATTCTGAAATGGATGTAGTAGGAATAGTGCCTTCGGTTCCGTTCGGACCGGGAACAGACTTGTATGGATGAATGCTATCAGTACATTGTCATTGGAGGAAAATGAGCATTCTAAGTGAATATTTCTAAAAAGGTAACTGTAGCCTCTAGCCTCAACAACCAAGAATGACTGAAAAGCAGAGGAGATGCAGCAAGGCTAAGTGGGTAGCACCCAAGTAGGGTATGTTTATCACCTTTCTAGATAACCTTGGATATTATCACTACGTGTGAAAGGAGCTCGGAAACGGTGGGAACATCCGGGGTGATAGCATATTCGGCCTATCCAGGTCAGGGATAATCCAGTCTTGTGTTGGCAGGGGTCGATAGGTTAGATCTCGGTAACTTGTTCAAGAAGTGTACCGTTACAGGTGGTACCTCAGTGCCTAGTCATTCAGTTGAAATCCATTCTCCAATAAGTGCCGTACGGTTTTGATTGTGCCCAACTTTGCTAGAATGTGAGATGCAACCGTTTCAGCTATTTGAATAAGTATTTGTACTTAGACACCATTATAATATAGGAGGATTTGGTATAAAATGTTTTGGTTATCGTATGGGAAAAATCCATCGTGTTTATTTATGGCGTGGTCTTACGAGATACCTTTGTTTTCAAAGGATTTTAATAACTTTAATAATTCAAATTGAGTGTGTTTTGTCACGCTAGTTTTCCAAACTGACCCGGGCGTGGTTTTTTCCTATATGCTCGGGGTCAGACCAAGCATATTTCCAGGTTTAGATGGAAGATTAGGACTTCAAAGGAGGGAGCTAGAGCCTAGAGACGTATTCACGTAGATGATTATTTTTCGTTGCATTTCGGTTTTGTTTATCAACAATTGTAAGGACCGGTGTTATAGCTGTCCATGCTGGATAGGTCAGTATACTCTAATTGATGTGTATATATTTATTATTTACAATTTGTTTTATATAAAGATTTATTCTATATTATAGATTATTCATTTCTATTGTGAGATTTTGTGTTGTTCTATTTTCTTTCTATCTTCTCTCTATCGTCTTTCTGCTTTCCTCTCTTACTATTCCCCTTTCTTTTCAAGTTGGACGAGACAAGTGTGGTAAAGTGTCCGTTCGAACTGTACGGAAAAGTAGGTAGTGACATCGTGGTATCAGAGCTTAGGCTGAGAGAATACCTAGGCTTAGATGGGATAGAACTCATTATAGATGGGGCTCGTGATGCCCTAGAATGAGTTTGGGTGTATATATATGGGAGTGCATATTTGTTAGTGATATAAAAATGTTTATATTGTGTTGTTTGTTCTCTTGAGTGGCTTAAGAATTCTGATCGGTGCGTTTGGCCAACGTTATCGATTGGGATTTCCTAAACACTCGAACAAGATTAAATTGACACAGTATTATTTTAAAAGGGGTAAATGAAATAATTTTACCTGGAAATATATTTTATATATAAAAGAATTTTTCCATAGTTATCCTTGGTTGTACTTGGTTGTTAGGGGTGATAGTATCCCATCATTATCATCTAGGATTTGAATGGCCATGCTCATCCATTTCGAAGCATTGAAAATTAACATAAATCTATCTTAAAACTTCCGTTTTGAAATCTAGACTGGGTGATAGGAATTTTGGAAACATTGAACCGAATACCTTGTGGATTTAATTTCACAAATTTGAGTAAGAAGGTGTTCATTAATAATGTTTAGTCAGAAATTGATTTCTAAGGGCATTTATATAAAAAGAGAACCCGAATATTCTGGAAGGAATATTTTAGATATATAAAGCTTGATTAGATTAAGTTTAAGTAAATATTATTAAGAAAAATTTTAAGATATTTTGAAACAATATTTGGAAATAGTTGGATATAAAAGTTGGTTGTATTAAATTGGGTTTTATAAGAGAAGTTATTAAAAGGGAAAAACTTAATATTTCTGGAATAAACATTTGGAAAATGATGTATATAAGAAAGCTAAAAGGTTTTTAAGATAAAAATATTTGGGGATGATTTCCTTTAAATGGAAATGACTCATAAATTTGATTTATTATAATGTACCTTGTAAATAAAAGGAATTTGAGAGTTCAAATTTCGGTGATTTTGGCAAAATGGTTTCAAGGTTTAGAGGGGTAATAATAGTATTGAGAATATTTTCGAGTTTCTTAATAGGGAAGTGTTACTATTAGGACCTTGCTATATAATTGATTAAATAGAACAATTTTTGATTAGATTTCAAAAGTATGGTTTGATTTACTATAAAGTAAAAATGTATATTATTATTTAGAATGATTTCGGAGAAAGGAAACAATAAATTTATTAGAGATAGCTTTGGGTCTTAAAAGGGTTTTCATTATGCAAATATTTTGGAAAGAGTTGCTTAGAAATATATTTAAGGATGATATCATTGAAAAATAAATTTGGTAAGAAAATGGTATTTCTTTAGATTGGTTTGGGGTGAGTCCCAATTTTTTTATGGTGATCAGAATAATCTTCTAAGTGACGGTCAGATGTTTGTTGAGGCGAACAGTATTGTGCACTTAGTAAATTATTCTCTTGGTCATTGTACGATTGGGGCGAATTTGAACCTAAGCGAATCCATAGCAAATTAGAATTGGATATTTCATTGAAATATTTTGCTGGAAATATATTTGTGATGTTGATTCAAATGGTCTGAAAGAAAGAAGTGACTTTTAGTTAATCGGTTCGAGTGGCTCAAAAATAACTAAAATGGGTAAGAGATACGTTCGGATGGTAAACTTTCTCTTAAGTATTATCCTTTTGAGGAAATATATGATACTGTTGGTAGTACCCAGTTCCTTGGTATAATTTTGGAGTTACTTGAGCTAACCATATATATATTTATTTATTTGTTAAGGAAAAATATAAATAATATCATTTCAATAAGGTTTTGAAATAAACATCCAAGTGTTTGATCCTTAAGTTCCCAAGTATATAGTGTCATTTCAAAGAGTGTTTTTGATAAATCCCCGGGTGGTTAAGGATTGTTAAGAGAGTAAAAAATGAACATTCTGAATTTAAGTAGTTGGGTGTACCCTTGTAATGGGGTAGGGTGCTTTACAACTTTTATAAATCGAAGAGAATTATTTGAAATACTTTTCACAAATATTTTAATGGGGATAAAATTGGTATTAAAATAACCAATTAAATAAGTGTGTGAGGTGAACATAGATCGTTTCTTCTTTCCATATAATTTGATATGATATTCGAGTACATGGCCTTGAGGTATTTCACACCATTCTGAATAAGGATCTATTACTCGATTTTTGAAAGCGAGCATGTGATGAGGGTTCTTGAAATGGAACCAAGGTTTTCTATCATAGCTACAGCTATGCAAGGAGAGTAGAGGTTCCTAACCAAGGTGCCTGATCAAGGTCCGCACTAGTAAATCGAGTGAACAATAATGGTTTGGATGTGAAATCGTGTATTCGAGTAATGGTCGAATCAGATTTTGTAGATGTATGATCTATGGACATCATACAGGCTTATGAATATTGATGAGTGTTTTTATACGGGAAATTTCGGGGACGAAATTCTTGTAAGGGGAAAGGAGTGTACAGACCCGGAATTTTTATTGTCTTGAGTTTTGAATATTAATTTTTAACATTCAATAATATGGTATTTAATCAGAATATATCCCTGCTAAATAACAATTAGTAATGACATATTGTTTTAAAACCAAGATAATATTTTAAAATTCTAGATTTTGCTTATAAAAATAGAAATTTGATTTAAATTGTGTCTCTTATATATATATGTATAACAATAGAATAAATATATGTATAAATTGAAAACAAATTCAATGGATATTACATGAATAGAAATGATCCATGAAAATAGTAATGAATATGTCAATATATATATATATATATATGTATATATATATATATGTGTGTGTGTGTATATATATATATATATATATATATATATATATATTGGTACATATGTTCATAAATATAGTGAATACTCAACGGTCTTATTAATGGCGTCTTATCTCTGAACTCTTCAGCGTTTTAACTTCATATTATTTATCCTCAGTTTAACTTCATATTATTTGTCCTCTCGTCTTTAACCCTCTCTACTTCATGTGCTGTTACGCTGTGTCACTAGCGTTCTCTCGCTGATTGGTTGCTGGCTTTGATGTCGTTCTCGACCGATGGAGAGTTCATACTCTCTGGTTCGTTCGTGTGCAAGTGCCCATCATTCGCCGCTATAGGCGCCGCCATCTTGGCAGAGGCTTCTGGTCCTTTATTGGTGGTGTTTACTGGTGAATACACGATTGAAATTAGGGTTTACTGTTTGGAATCATTTAGGGATCTTAGCCGATCTCGTTTTATGATGGTCGAGAACAGATTTATGGAGATTCTGCCTGTCTCTGTCGATGGTTTACAGTCCCGACTTCTTCCCAGTAGGCACCTTGCTCTGGCTGATGCAGTGTCGGTGGATCCGTACTTTCCACGTGAGATTGATGTTGGTTCGAAGAGGGATTTCATCACCCATTTCGAACCGATGTTAACTTTCTCTGCTACTTGTGAGTCGCTGGTTCGTGGGGATGAGCCTTTGCTGGTGGGTTTGGTGAATTGTGGTTTTGATTCTTTGGGTGCTGATTTGGCTGAAGGGGAGTTCACCGCCTCTTCCAGTCATGTTGTTGTGGCTTGCTCTCCTGAGTCTGATCCGGTGGTTTGTGATTCTCGGGTTGGTTTGTTCGATTTGGCTATGGGAAGCAATGCAATGTTGTCTTGGTATTGGGTCAATTCATTGCGTCGTTCTGTTCGTCTTAATCCTTCAGGTGGGTCTGTTTCCCCCTGTCCGATGGATGAATTGGCTTGCGTGCATTTTCTGGATGATTGTCTAGGTTATTACCTTGCTTCGGAGCAGCAGGTAAGTGGTGGATTGTCCTGTCAGGTGAGTTTTTCGCCTTTTCCTTCATATTTGGTCGATGTTGGTGGGTTTGCAGTGGATTGTTGGTTTGTGGCTGATGGCTTGAATATTGTGGTTTTGAGCCATGACACGCTATGGTGTGTGCTCCCTGACTATGCTACCCAGTTGTTGTTTGGTGGCGTGTCAGGTCCTTTAGCCATTGGACGCTCCGTTTGGAGCGGACAGTGTGGGGATTTCTGTTGGTTTTTAGTTCTGAGCCATTGCGAGGCCTGGTCTGTGTCGTTTATGGCTTGTATTCGTCTTCCTCTGTTGGCTGGCCTCCTATGGTCTATACGGAGATTTTACCTTGTCTGGATCGATTGGCTCGGGCGATATTCCAGCCCTGGTCGCATAGTGACCACTGTTTCGGTCCACTATGCGGGCAGCTGGAAATATTGCCAGCCATTATCGAACCGATCGGGTGATCTCTCTGCTAGGGACACATTGCGAACCTCACTTGTATCGCAGGGCTGTCTCACTAGTGACACTCCGGCTTGGGTTAGGTTCCTACAGCAACGTGGGATGCGTATTATCAGCTCCCATACATTCTTTCGTTCTGCTCAGATTGATCCGGATTCTCCAGAACCACCGTCTGATTGTTGTTCTTCTCTTTGCTCGCTTCCATCTTCCTCTTGTGCCTTATCGATCACCATTCCGATGCTTAGTTTAGAGGAGATTGCGATCATTAATGATCGCCTATCTCGTCTAACATAGAACTCGGCTCCCTCCAGATCTCCAGCTAGGCAGTCAGGTTCGATGGTGCCGTTTGGAGCATCTGCAGAGTCCGAGCCTCGATTCGTGGTAGCGCATCAGTCTCGGCCCGCTCGTCGCAGATCAAGAGGTGTGCCGGCCATTCTTCGCACTATCTGCACTCGCTCTATAGCGGCGACTGAGCAGATCGATCGATCAGCTCTTTATTCATTGCACAGTACCTGAGTTGCAATTGTTCGGCTTCTCTTGACTTGTTTTCTTCCTCTTTGTTGAATCTGCATTCATGTCGAACTTTCACTACTGGAACATTCGTGGTATTGGCAATGATGCTTCTTCAGCTAGGCTAAAGCGTATTGTCCGAAAGCATTCCATTTGCTTGGTGGCTCTTTTAGAACCATTCTTGGGTCCTGGAGAGGTTACCAAGGCGATGCTATCGCTTGGGTTTGGTGGTGCTTTGGCTAATGTTTCGAGTAAGATCTGGATTCTTTGGTCCAAAGACTGTGTTGTTCGCCCTGTTTTCGACTCGTCCCAGCTTATCTCTGTTTTGTGTTCCTCCTCCCTCTTCCCTCAAACGTTCCTTTTATCGGCGGTGTACGCCAAGTGTGATCGGTTAGAGAGATTATCTCTCTGGGATGACATTCTGTCACTTGCTGACATGGGGTTCGCGTACTCTGTGATGGGTGGTGATTTCAATGTTATCGCTAGTCAGGCTGAAAAATTAGGGGGGATGGCCATCAATCGGCAATCAGTTTCTGACTTCAATTCTTTCATTGTAAGCTCCGGATTATCTGAAATCCCTTTCGTGGGTTCTGCTTATACTTGGTCTAACAATCAGGAGGGTCCGAATCAGATCCTTTCCCGGCTGGATAGAATTTTCGGGTCTGCTGAATGGTTTAATATACCATTCTCCTTTTCTACTTCTCATCTTCATCGGTGTTGTTCTGATCATGCGCCTCTGGTTTTGCGCTGCTCTTCGCGTTCTTTGTCGGGGCCTTCTTCTTTCCGTTTCCTTAGTATGTGGAGTTCTCACCATAATTTTCTCTAGGTGGTGGAGGAATCGTGGACCGCTCCTATTGCTGCTGCTCCCATGGGGACTTTCTTTCAAAAACTGAAACGTCTTAAGGCTTGCCTAAAGACGTGGAATCTCCTTGTTTTCAGGAACATTTTCGACCATGTTCGAGCGGCAGAAGGGTCTCTAATCATTGCTGAATCTGTGTTCAACGAGATTCCTTCTGCCGAAAACAAGGAGATATGGGCTTCTGCCCAATTGGCATTCTCTTCGGAACTTCGTATTGAAAACTCCTATCTCCGCCAAATGGTGAGGGTCAAATGGGTTGTTGAAGGTGATACGAATTCCAAATTTTTCCATTCATCCATTCGTAAGAAAGCCAATATGCTTTCTTTCGTGAAATTTTGAGACCGGATCTCTCTGTGGCTTCAACTCCTTCTGAAGTCAGAGAGGTTATTGTGTCTCACTTCCAGTCCTTCCTAGGTTCTCGTTCTGTGTCAGACACGGATTTGGACCTCCCGTCACTCATTCCTCGGTTGGTCCCTTCGGAGGAAAGTGACGCTTTAGCTAATCGGCCTTCTTCGGATGAGATTCGTGACTGCGTCTTTGCTCTTAGCAAGGATAGTGCCAGTGGGCTGGATGGCTTCAACGGATCTTTCTATCGGAGTGCTTGGCCTATCATTCAAACAGACTTCTGTCTGGCTATTCAACAATTCTTTTCCGGTTGCATTCTACCCGTTAGTTGGTCCTCCACTAACTTGGTCCTCATTCCCAAATCTGATAATCCTCGGGTTTGCGCGGATTATCGTCCAATCAGCCTATGTAATTTCTCTAACAAAGTGATTTCTAAGGTGTTGGCCAAGCGTTTGGCTCCGTACCTGGATCGCATTATCTCCTCGTCTCAGGCGGGTTTTGTAAAAGGACATTTGATCACTGATAACGTCCTTTTAGCCCAGGAACTGATTTCCCAGATTGACAGGAAGGTTAGAGGTTCTAATATTGTTTTCAAACTTGATATGGAAAAGGCCTACGATCGTATGTCGTGGTTTTTCGTCATCAAGGTTCTTCGTGCCTTCGGGTTTCCTGAAACCCTGATCGATTTGGTGTGGAGGCTCATATCCAACTGCTGGTTCTCTGTTCTCATTAACGGATCGGCTAATGGTTTTTTCAAGGTGGGTAGAGGTCTTCGTCAAGGAGATCCTCTATCGCCATCTCTTTTCGTGATTGCGGCAGAGGCTTTCATCCGAGGGATCCACATCTTAACGATGTTTGGCCAAATTCATCGATTTGGTCTCCCTAGTGGGTGTCCGCTCGTCTCTTCCCTATCCTTTGCAGACGACATTGTCATTTTCTCCAACGGAAATCGAACTTCTGTTCACCAGCTTATTCGGTTCATCCATCTGTACGAGAGGTGTTCGGGCCAACTAGTCAACTCTTCGAAGAGTTGTTTCGTCCATGCGAAGGACATGGACATTTCGAGGGTCTCTTGGGTCGAATCGTTTACCCGTTTCAGGGAAGCATCCCTTCCCCTTCCTTATTTGGGTATTGCTCTCTATAGAGGTAGGAAACTTAACGCCCTTTTCGATCCTCTGACGGACAAAGTTAGGGGTAAGATTATCCATTGGAATGCGTCTTTTCTATCTCATGCTGGTAGATTGGTTCTCCTCAAATCAGTATTAGGATCTATGGGCACTCATGTTTTCGCCGCAATGACTCCTACTTCTTCTTTCTTTCGGTCGTTCCAATCTCTGGCTTCCTCTTTCTTCTGGGGATCGAAGGTTGACAAACACCGCCATCACTGGGTCTCTTGGGATGTTATATGCCATCCAAAGATTGAGGGTGGGCTTGGTTTGCGAAATCCAAAGAACATTTGTTCGACGTTCGCTTGCAAGTTGTGGTACAGGTTTGGAACTAACGATTCCTTATGGGCGATGTTCTTACATGCCAAATACCAGGGACTGGCTACTGGTGGCTATTTCGGATCTCCATCATTCGCCAGTGAGACTTGGAAACATATGCAATCGGTCAAATTGTTTTCTGATTCTCATGGACCAATCCGGTTGGGATGGTGGTCCGTTTACTATTCTTAAGGCCTGGAACTCTGCTCGTACTCCCGCCCCCGCTCTCCCCATTTTCTCTTTCATTTGGGACACTAGAATCCCCACTAAAGTGACTCTATTCATGTGGCGAACCCTTCATAAAGGGTTGCTAGTTGATGAGAACCTTCAGCGGATTGGCATTTCTTTTATTTCCCATTGTAGATGCTGCGGCAATGGGGAAACAGAATCGGTGGATCATCTTCTTTTTTATAGTTCCTCCGCCAGAACCTGCTGGAATTACTTTGGAAATTTATTGGGTATCCGCGGTAGCATTTCCTCGCCGAATGATTTTCTGAGAACCTGGTGGAAAGGTAGCACTGGTAAATCTCTTCGATCTATCATCTCTCGTTTGATTCCATGTCTGATTTGCTGGCACATCTGGTGTGCGCGGAATAAGGCAATTTTTGAGGAGACTCCTATGGATCCTTTCTCCATTATTTGGCATGTCAGAAATGATGTATTCTTGCCTTTTCATGGCAGACCTTTCAAGGGGTCGGTCAACTCTCATTCTGGACGCCTTGTGGCCCTGCTTTCTATTACCTTTTCTCAGTCTTCCTATAGAGCGGGTATTGGTTGAATTCCGATCCCGAGACTGGTGGCTCTTGCTTGCTGGTCTTCATTTCACCCTTCCCCCCTCTTTTATCTCTATTTTTGTGGCAATTGGTTTCAGGATCTGGATTTTCTAGTTTGGATGGGGTTCTTCATTCCTCATTAGTTTGGAGCTTGGCTGGAGGAAATTCGGTTCTATTTATCGGCTTCCGCATTTGCAGATCTTTGAATGTCGGGCGTTTTGATTGGACCAATCAAACCATGGTGGCTCCTCTTCTCTCTTGTTGTTTGTTTGTAAAGGTGTCTTCCGACATCGTCATCGGGCGGTGGCCTTGTCGGAGCTCGATGACGCGTTTTGATGGGCGGTGGTTTTTCTGGAGCTCATCGACATTGATCTGTGACTGATTCCTGCGGTCGTCTTCCTCTCTGACTCCCCAACTTCTAGTGGTTTTAGTCTTTTATTCTTTTTTATTTTTAGTTTGAGCGGCTTTGGTTTCCTGCTTTGCTTTCAGGTTACCTGTCAGGCATGTTGACAGCTTTTGGGGTTGGTTAATATATTCAGGTTTTATTTTTAAAAAATAATAATAAAAATAAAAATAATAAATATAGTGAATATGGAAATCTATAAATGTATATAGGTATATGAAAACATGTATACATCTTAGTATATATGTAAGTATATAGCCATATATATACATATGTAATATATTTAATCAAATGGTATGTTAAAAACAATGTATGTAAAAAGGTAAGTATGTAAATACATATTTGGACAAATTATTTTACATATAAATCTATATATATATATATATATATATATATATATATATAAATGTGTATATACACACATAGAGACATCATGATAGTACCACATCAATTCAAGCATAAAAACATTAAATCAACTTATAAAATCAAATCAATACATAAGATCATATCTGCAAGATTGAAAAGAAAAGAGAAAAGGAAATATAAAACAAAAAATTATATAATTTAAGTGTGGAAGCCTGCACATAAAGACTGTACAAACTTCAGCCTCCATCTTGCTTGCATTGTACACCTCCTTCTCATATATATATGGCCATAATTGTTCATACAAAAATAAAATAAAAACAAAATAGAAATAAACAAAGATCTGCCATAAAAATTTAAAGGAAGGAAAGACAAAACAAAAGGGAGCAGTAACGCCTTCTCTTTCTAAAGCCTGTGAGTAAACACAGGAACTTGCTTACTGGTTGTTACGTGTGTGTGTCTATATATATACACACATAGTTGTAATCTAAATAAATCTTTTACTTATGTATGGTATATAAGTGTAGATAGGTATATATCCTTTATATACACATGTTTGATAAACCTGTAACCCAGGGAGATACTGTACTTTTTCTAATTAGCCTCTATTCTTTTTTCTTCTTGATTAAAACAGGTAAGCCTTCATTTCAAAAATCAACAACGAATAATCTATTTAGTTTTAAGCCTTGGTTTCAAAAAAAAGTTGTTTATTTTTGAATATAGATTATTTAAAAAAATCCAGTCAAATCTGTCAAGTAGAGAAAGAGTAAAACGTATATATCAGTGAAAGGATCGGTTTTGGCTTAGAATCAAATGTCAAAATTTAAACAATGGTGTATATACGTATAATCGTGATTTGGAAACATGATTTTTAAGACAGGTTTGGGAATTTTTAGTGTGTGTGTATAGGGAATTTGGGAGATGAACGAATTTGGGCGCGTCACCAAATTCCAGCGATCTAGGGGTTTTCAGGAAGGGGCGCTTGGCCGTAGAGGTAGAGAAGGTGATAGCATAGGTTGGAAAAATAGTAAGGTGGGTTGTATTCACGTTTGTGTGTAAGGCAAGGTAGAAGTAGGGTTTTATGGTGGTAAGTGTGGGCCTCCGCTTCGTGATCAATGGCGATCGGTAGAGGGAAAGATAAACATGCAGACCAGGGGGAAATTGTGGAGGAGGCAATGGTAAAGTTCTGGGTGAATTATGGTGTTGGATGGTGGCTTAGGCGTCGCAGCGAGGTGCATGATGGTCAGGGGATGTCCCAGTTCATCTTGGAGTAAGTGTTCGATTTCGAACTGGGAGTTGGTTGAGCTTTTCAGGATGGGAAGTGGGATGCGGTGGCTATAGACGAGCTTGGGCGAGTTGGTCGGTGGCAAGGAATAGTTGGTCGGAGCAGGGTGTACATGCACGAGATGCATGTCCTTTTTTTCCGTGCATAGGTCTGAAAATAAGGTAGAGAGGAAGAGGGGTTGATGGATTTGGGTTATTAGGCTTTGGGCCGGATGTTGTTTTAAAAGATAAATCAAATTGTTTTTATTTAATCCCTTTTAAAAAAATTAAACAAGTTTTCTCCTTAATTTTTAAACCCAATGACGTGAGGATTTTTACATTGGAATCCTATCCACCAGAAATTTCATATGAACCAATATTGCCTAGATTCTACCATGTGAAATCAAGTGATTCATAACAATCTAAAGAAAATAAATAAGTAGTTTCTTATTCGATTTATTTTATGGTTCAATGATGCGTTAAAAATTTGAATTGATTAGGGATAAATCATTTATTTAAATCCCTTTAGTTAACAAATAATCTGAATTTAAATTTTAATTAACTCAGTAAATTGAAAATAACTTAGTTGATTGGACCCCTATGGTGGAATAAATCACCGTTCTACCATTAATATTGGATATGCGTATTTTGGACATTGAACAGTAGAAAATAAAACCCTGTTTTGTCGTTAAAGTTGTACGGACACCCATTTATTATTCTAATAATTTATATTGGCAATTTGACATTGAATTGATTGATGTGAATATCTGTATCTATTGTTCTATAACTTATTAATTGTCTAAATTGTTTAAAATATATTAGTTCTTAATTTAAAAGTTATCTTATAAGGATTGTTAAAGTTAATTATTACTTAAGGATTAATTAGTGTTAAAGTATATTCATTTCAAAGATAAGTTTATTAAATATTAATGATGTTTGAAAATAATATATTATATAGTAAACTTTTAAAAAAGAGCATTTTACTTAATTTGAACTTGGAGAAAAAATTTATATTGAAACTTTATAAGTTATTTTGGAAAATTATTAAACAAGTTCTTTCGGAAAGTAATGGTATACTTTCATGGCGTAATTGGAGGCAGTGAGTGCCTGCAGTTAAGTCTTGGATTTCTCTGGGATAGAGACATAACCATTGAGTTATGAATCCATGGTTGATACCGAAGTGGTGCATTCAAAGATTTATTTTAAAGGATTTTCAAATACTTTTAAATAAATGGTTTTGTGAATATACTTATCCGGTGAGATAAACATATACTGTTTTTGGTTAAGTAGTTTTAATTTATTGAAATTTTAAATTAAATAAGGCTTAATGTTTTTCAGTGGGAAATGAAACCTTTGTTTGGATGATTGTATATTTGATGGTTAAATAACCGACTATCAAATCTGTACCTAAATATAACTATGGAAATATCTAGAAGAAGTACGGGGATTATTTGTTGCAGTTACCGTTCAAGGTGCTACACTATACGTATAGACTCGCTTCGTTATTATTACCTGGTTGCTTGGACCGGCTACGAGATGTTAATTATTGAATTTCTTGGTTGAATCTAAGTGAAACTTGAGCCAGTGAAAGAGTGACTTGAATTGATAAGCTCGACATATATACATTGTTCGACATATAAGTTTCGTTCGACCTGAATACACCGTTCGGCATATAAGTTTCGTTCGGCCTGAATACACCGTTCGGCCTATAAGTATCATTTGGCCTGAATACATCATTCGGCGTATAAGTTTCATTTGGCCCGATACATCGTTCGGCCTCAATATGTGGTTTGGCCGAGGAAGGATGGTGTTTGTCACCCGGCTAAAAGAAAGGTGTTGTTGGGAACTCAGTGAAGATCGCTCGGCAACCTTCATTCGACCAACATCGCTCGGCAAGGGTGGCTCTGCATTGGGCATTCGGCATGGATGCCTTAGTCACATGCCGCTTGGCCATAAAGGGACGGTGGGGAAGGCTACGTGGCTCGGTACCCCTCGATCAACATTGAAGGGAAGATTAAGCGGCTCGACTGTGGGGCGTTAGGCATGGACGCTTTGGTCATTTCGGCTCGGCAAGCATCCATCGGCAAGAGTCATACAAAAAGCACCGTTCGACAAGGCCTCATTCGGCAAGAGTTTCTCGACAACCACCGTTCGATATGCCTGGTTTGGCATATAGAAGTTTTCTATTGTGGGCCGAGATTTCTTGTCCTTGGGCCTGTGCATGAAGTCCGGCCTATCTTCGTCTGTAAATAGAGGGGCATGGGCAAGTGTAAAGGGACCTATTTTCGAGAACATTGGGGAGACTCTACCATTTTCAAAACTCATTTCTTGTCTGTTAAACTTGTATTCAAGTTGTTGGTGTATGGATTGCATCTGTATTCAATTGTTTAAAGAAGTAATAAAGTTTACATTAGCAGTGGACGTAGGCAGTTGTGCCAAACCACTATAACTCTAATGTTCTCGTTTTTTACTGTTATAACTGTATTCAATTGTGGTATTCCTCTATTTCAATTTACCTACTTCATTAATCTCTCTACACAATCTTACTCAAGGGTGTTAGTGAGCAATTTTGGTACTAACATTTTGGTGCTTCCGTTGAGAATATAATTCTCAGGCTGTTAGGATCTACTTTGTCTCTACTGGATTGAAGAAATCCCCAAGGAAGATCCAAGTTCGTTCACAAGAAGTTTATAGATTTTACTCAGAGTTCCTACCAATAACTTTACAATGGGAAGACTGACTACCAGATCAGCCTCTCACAACGCGGATGTCAACGACACTGCTAGCGTCTAACAAGTAGGACCCAGCAATCAATAAGCTATCCCAGGTGCAGGGACTGCTACCGCCCTAAACCAAACAGAGGTTGTCACCAAAACAGAGTTCAACGAGCTGATGAGGGAATTCATGGAAAGCAAGAGACATCTTATGAGAAAATTTAAGCGAACGCCAACCTCATGAGTCAACTTACTCTACAACAGCATCAGAATGTTGGAGGAAGTCCCGCTGCCTACTCCTCATCCGACAGCTCCGCTTCGTCTGAGGAACCACCCAAGCGTAGATGCCGCAGAACTGAAACAACCCAAACAGGTATAGCTGAATGATCCATCAGGGATGGTCCAGGTTCCCTACCCGGAGCCATGGCCCCTCATGTACACCAGATTAATTATACTCAATTTGGAACATGAAACTTAGGATCTGGGGCATGAGTGGAAGGTGGACGACCAGTTCACCAAGGTCACAATGAAGAAGGTCCCCAGGACATGCATTTGGTAGATCGCTAACTAAGGAGACACCAACCAAAATGGTCCCGCAGAACAGATTCCAAATTGCCACCTTCCATGCAAACCCCAGACCTATCAGCTATGGTTAGACAGCTTATGAGGGAAAATAAAGGCTTATCTAATGATGATTGAGGCGTATCTAGGAACCATACTCCATTCATAGACGCTATCCTACAGGCTGAGTACCCTAGGAAGTTTAACATGCCGACTATCCCAGCCTATGAAGGGAAGACCAATTCCCGACAGCATGTAATGAGATATGAGTGGATGATGGATTTGGCTAGGGCAAACGATGCAACTAAATGTAGATGCTTCGCAATAACTTTATCTGGAATTGCTACTATATGGTTCACCCACCCTTCCTCCACGATCTATATCCAATTTTGATGAGTTAGCGACGAAATTTATGGAACAGTTCAGGATTCATGCCACTCGTCCCAAGGACGTGATGTCCTTGTCCAGTGTGATCTAGGCTCTAGGGGAGCCGTTAAAGGAGTACTTACAAAGATTTCACGTTGCTGCTACAGAAATTAGCAACCCGAATGACCATGCTACTCTAATGGCCATGATGCGAGGAGTAGATCCAGACTCAGAATTTGGTGATTGGCTAGCAGGAAAACCTCTGAATACACTGGAACGTTTTTATTCAAAGGCGCATCAATTCATAAGAAGAGATGAAGCCAGGTGGATGAGGTGAGATAATGCACCAGGGCCTGGCAAGGAGACTGTGAAGAGCAACATTGCTGTAAAAAAATCTGGTGATAACTATGGTAAGGTCCAGGTCAATGATCACAACAAGCCAGAGCAATCTAAAGGATCCGGAGGAGGAAATCTCGAAAAACAAGGGAATTAGGAAAGTGGAAACCAAGGATCTCAACTTAAAACGAATGCACTCCTCTGAATTCATCTCTGGAAAATATTTACCTATCGACTTGTAATACTTTTCAATATCGAAAGGCATGCCCAAAAGAGTCCACTGGGAATTTCCACTTCCATGAAACTTACGGGCACAATACCCAGGATTGTAGGGACTTCCACGATGCTATAGAAAAGCTGATTCGACAAAAAAGTTACAGGAGTTTGTCAAGAATCTGTAGGAAGGCAGACAAGGAACATCAGACTCCGATCGCGGGCAAGCTCCACACCATCCTTAGGAACCTGCTCGGACTGTAGGTAGACAATTCATAAACACGATAGTTGGTGGACCTCACCCCGCAAACAAGAATTGGCAAGAAATTGTGCGGTATGCTAATTTCCTAAGCATGCAGATTTTGAATGTTGTTCAAGCATGGAAGATGGGACCCCGGCTAAGCAGAGCGAATGATGACTGATGATATAGTGTTCAAAAGTAGAGATGCTGATCGGGTGGAGGCACCTACCATTGACTCGATGGTCATCTCGGCAACGTTTAGGCCAGCATTTGTGAGAAGGATATTGATTGATTGTGGAATTTTTGTTAACATCATCTTCAAAAAAGCATATGATCAGATGAAGATGGAGACAAAGGATCTAAAACCATCTAAAGCCTGTAACGACCCCGGATTTTTATGAATTTAAATTGATAATTTAAATGAATTTTTGAATAAAAAATTGTAAAATTAATTATAAAGGGCAGCGAGTTTCCCCGATTCAAATAGAAATTATATTAAGTCGTATGAATTTGAAATTTTGTATATATGTGAATATATATGTATATGTTGGATTTTAAATAAATTCTTATATAAATGATTTTGCAAAAGAATAATTAAATAATAAATAATATACTTTGGACACAAGTATAAAAATAAATAAATAAATTGATTTAAAAATTTATAAATGATGATAATTTGAGTTATATAAAAAATATGTGTATATAGAGAAATATAAAACAATAATTTTTTAAGTAAAATTTATGATAAATATTTAAGCTAAAAATAGAAGTAAAAAGAGATAAGAATAAAACTACTTATCAATATTAAGTGAAAAATATAAAATAAAATATACGTTGTAAATTTAATACGTATGTTAGAAATATGATTAGAAGATAAATTACAAAACAAAACAAATACATAAATATGCAGGCAAATAGAAAGTAAGTATAAAAACATAAACAAACTGTACAAGTTTATAAAACAAATCAAACAAAATAAAGTAACTAGATACAATGTAAAATATGAAACAAGTTAATATAACAAAGCAAAAGCAATACAAGAGCCTGGAAATAAAAATATAAATAAACAAAGCATTTTGTCAAGACAAAGCTGCAGCTCACCTTACTGCTATCATCATAGCCGAGACAAGCAAGAACAAAGCAAGAATAAAATATGTAAGGCAAGCAAATAAAAGTATCTAAGTACAAAGCAACAAGTACATAATGTTATATCTCTAGCCCATAACTAATGCACCTCAGCCATACAGTTACATCATGTACTTGCAAAGGACTTCAAAACTGTATACTTTAACTTCATATACACATCAAAATATCATTACAGGTTCATTCTTCAAAACTGAGAAAAGAAAAGAGGAAAAAAAAAGCAAAAGCAAGTGTCACTCAAAACTTAAACAAGATTCAAACAAACAAACAACTTAAATCAATTCAAAACTGAAGACTTAAAAGCTTCAGCAAACCAGAGGAAGCTCAGCCTATGTCAACAAGAAGGCACCTCTGTCTTTCTTCTTCAAACGGTGAGCAAACTTCACCCTCATTATTTTTGAAGTGAGTAACATCACAAATTTAAATTGTTTAAGTAAAAATTTCTACTGCATTCTCATCTCAGAAAGTAATATGTTTGTGATGTAAATATGTATCTGTGAGCATGCTATTTAAGATTGCTCTGTTCTTGTTTTATTTTCCAGGTTTCAAACTTTTCAAAAGAAAAAAAATCATCATTTCTTCCCAATCTATTTAATGTTTGGACATAGCATTAAAACAAAGATTGTTTGTTATAATATATACTTAAGATTAAAATTTTATTTAAGTCAAAACGACATAGTAGTATCTCTGTAAATTTAAAAGAACAGACCAAAACTTTAAATTAGTCAAATTTCGAGTTTCTTAATTCGTGAATCCAGGTTTACAAACTGAATTCGTATACTTTAATTTGATTTTTAAAACATGAATCATAATTTTTAGAGTTAGATGCTAAGAGCAGTTCGAGTTTGGTTAAAATTCGTTCTATCGTCGATCTCTGATGATCTACGAATTTCTGGTGACCGGGATCGAGGCTGGTGGTAGTGGGGTGGTAGGGGAGTTTGGGAAAAATTCCAGGAAGTTGGTCAATGGACGGTGGTGGGGGCGGTGATCGCTTCAAGTTTTTAACCCTAGTTTTTACTCGGCCTGGTATTTTGATCATCTCTACATCTATGGTGGATCGAGCGCTGCCAGTCGTTGGGAGGTGATGGCTGGGTGAATGACGAAGTCGTGGCCGGTGGCTCACGTTTTCTGGTGGTCGAGGGCGTGGTGGTGAGACGTTCTTTCCGGTGATGTTGAACTCCAGTTTCGAGCTGAAGGCTCGTTTTCAATTTGGGTTAGATGTTTGCGTTTGGATGTTCGTAGTCGAGTGTCGAGGCGATTTGTGGCTTGCCGGAGGCGGTGAGGTACGCCGGAGTGCTGGCAAACGTGGGTGCACATGCACGTGTGCACTTCGTATCTGGTTTGGAGCTTTGGGGAAGACGCAGTTTTTCTCGTATGATTACTCGAGATTTTTTGGGGGAGGACTCGAAGCAGGAATGATGTAACTCGGGTATATCCGGGTTTGGAAAGTTGTGGAAGAAGAAGCAAGTTTGGGTCGCCACGTGCTTTTGCTCGAGAAAATTTGGAAGTTGCTTCGGGTTTTTGGATCGCGTGCGCGTATAGGCCTGATGCTTGAATGTGTACTGTAGTTTAAAACTTAACTTTGCTGTAGGAAAAAAAAAAGAGAAGAAAGAAAGAATAAGCAGGGAGAGGAAGCAAGAGGGAGATTCGTGGAAGATGGAGTGGTAACTCGAGTGTATACTCGAGTGCAATTGAGATTTTCTCGGGTTTAGCACTTAAGTGCTTACCCTTGTTAAATTTTTAAGTTAATCATCTTAAACCATTTTAAATATGAATAAATTAATTTATGTTTGTAAATTTTGAGTTAAGAAATTAATATGAAATTGAGAACCATAGATTAGACTTAATTAATTAATGAATTTTAAGGGTAAATCAAACTTATAATTAATAACGGTTAATGTAAGTTAATTATTTAGAAAAGTAATCAAATAAATGTTAATGAAGGTCATTAACTAGATTATTTTATAATAAATTAATGTGATTGATTTTTAATTAGATTAATTAATTTAATAATAATATTATAATAGTTTAAATGTAATTACTTATTAGGAAGTAATTAAGGAATTAATCACTTATTGTAATTAATTAAGAAAATTAATTAAATGGTAGTTAACTAAATTAAGGGTCGATTTAATTGTCAATAAATTAATCAAGGGAAATTAATAAAAGGATAATTGAATAATTTAAAGGTCAATTATTCAATAATTAAAGGTTGGTTTATTTGGTAAATGATTAAAGGACCATTATCAAACAATTTGAAATGGATTAAAGTTAATTAATTATGATTGATGATCATTTGATTTAAATTAGTCAGAAAATTAATTGAGCATACTTATGAATGTTTGAATTCTACTGATGTTGAACTGTTTGATATCCCTGATTTATGATGCTTTGTATATATCCTGATTTATGTTGTGATCTGTGATAAATTATCTGTGATGTAATTTACTAGCCGTGGCATATATATTTGTGATCTGTATATAACAGATAAGCGTTATAGTTTATATCGCTTATCAGTTATATTTCTGTATTCTGATCTGTGATAATTGAATGATGTTGCACTATTGTGTATAACCCCTGGACCACACCATACACACACAAATATGGATTTCACGAGGAAATCGATTAAGTCACAGATTTTAAAATGATTTATAAAAATTGAATATTTGAATTCAAATATTTTCGAAATGGAATCGGAATAAATGTGAAAAGCTTTTGGAATGAAATTTCAAGTTAAAATTTATTTTAATTTACTTGATTAAGTTCTGAAATTAAATAATTCAATTTAAATTTGAATTCGATATTTGGAATTGAATTTGATGATTGGAAATTATGGTTAAAGATATTATAAACAGGTTTGTATGAATTTAAACCATTTTAAAGGTATTATTTTTGGGAATTTGAATTTAACCCAAGGATTTCAACTCGTATAAAAGAATCAGATTTTCTGAGATGAAACTGTTTGTTTTCAAAAGATAAAAGCTTTCAGATAAGAAATGGAATTCCTATTTAATTAAGGGAATTTCAAGATTGAATAGAGAAATGATTTTCCTAAGTTATGAATGAATTCTTTTTGAAAGCTATAAATTAAATCTGTTTATTTTTAACAGATTTAAATTGATGATTTGTTTAAATCAAGTTGAAAAGAAATTGTTTTGAAGGTTATAAGTTAAATCTTTGATTTAAAGATTTAACGAGTAAATCAAATTGAAATGAAAATTGATTTGGAAAATCTGTGAATGAACCTTTTGTTTAAAAGATTAAAATGTGAAAATTGTTTAAACCGTTAAAGGTTGTGAAAATAAATCTTTTTTGTTAAAAGATTTGAAATGATAATTGATTAAACCATTTGAAAGAAAGTTTTGAATTAATAAGTTGTGACTTAATCAAAATCCCATATCCATATGTTTTAAAAATATTTTCGCTCACTATTCGGTTTAGCCGGGAAAGGATCTTTGGGTCGTATAACCCATTCCGAATATGTGATACGTCGTATATGGATAGCATTTGAAGACCGGTGATGAAGACCGGGTATTTGCGAAAGCGATAGGATGACCTATCGATTGTTTCTGCACCGAGTCGCGCCGGTATAGAAACTCCCTAAGTGATGGGAAATCCGATCGGGATTGTGAATATCCGGATTGCAAGGACTTCTTTATAAGTGCCTTCGGTTCTGTTCGAGCCCGGAACAGACTTGTAAGGATAGTATGTCTGACATTACAAATTGAGATATAAAGCCGATTTCTTTCAAATATATTTCTGTTGGTGGCGGAGAATTTATTCTCTTAGCTTAACACCCTTCTCTGAGACGTACGAGCTCAGAGGTTATGTAGTTGAATGTTATCAGCGATATATTCCCAATTTGGTAATGTGACATGCTGAGTGTTGCTGTGAAATGATCATTGTGTTGATTATTTGTGATAGGATCATTTGTTTGATCGTCTATCCTGGTGATCATTTCTATGATCATTTGTTGACCCAAAGCATGGCTTTTGTATAAAGTATGTTTTTGTGGACGTGACTTCGTCGAGCCTCACACCCCGTGAATGGTCAAAACAGGAAAGAAGCACCAAGGTTATGAGGGGTAGCGCCCTTTAGGATGTGTGCATTTCCTTCTGGAAAAGGGTGATATCATGGTATGGAGCCCAGATACTTACTCATGTTGAAAACACTTTATGATTGTGTGAATTGATTACGAGCGCTCGGTAAAAGGTCCCAAAGGACCGGGGGATGGCATATTCGGTCAGTTGTTACTCAGTTAGGGGTAACCCGGCCTTGTGTTGGTAGAGATCCGGTTTGGTTCTCGGGGATGTCCATCCAGAGGCATTCTCATGTGGCAATGGGAAGTTCCTTGGCCTGATCATTCGTTGGAAATCCAAAGAAACAATACGAGACTTGTACGGTGTTAGTTGTATAACCTGCCATGGAATGTGGCGGTAACCTGCTATTGAACATGGTTAGCTATAGTAGGCATACGATAATGGTCGTATGTTGGCTAAGATTTATATTCTACTTTCGAAATGAATTTTTCCTACACTATGCACTAGTAATAATATCAAATGTTTCTTTTATTTCGTATCAAGCATCTTTGACTATCATAAGGAGAAATCTCCTCCGATTCTGCGTTTGCATTGTGTGTGTGCGCGGGAGGCCTTATGGTAGTCTCATTTTTAAAAAGCATTGCGAATTGACTTTGAAAATATTTTGTTGAATGTTTTTAAAGATAAACTGTTTTTGTTGCTCACACCAGTCCCACGACTGATCCGGAGTTTATTGTTTTCTTTCCTAAACTCTGGGTGCTCATTATATTTCTACACGAGCAGTCTAGAGTTTGGTTTTTCAGATAGTTAGATATAGTGGATTATCTGGAGTTAGTTCAGTCTTTGGACCGCACCAGTCTTGCTTAGCTTGGTGTATCGTTATTGGGGGTTCGAGCTATTGCTGGATTGATTCTTGGAAATGGAGTTGCAGTTATCTTTGGAGTTCTTCCTTGAAGACTATTTTAGAGTTATATTGTTCCGTATGCTAGATGTCATCTATTTTTCTTTTCCGCTGCTATTTATTATAGCATATCTCTGATGTATATTGATATCTATTGGATCATCTGTTGTATCAGATATTGTATCAAAGTTGTATATCAATGTATTATTCTTTTATTCCGCTGTGTTATTTACTTAATGTTGTTATAAGCTCCGGCGAATCGGATTTGAACGGTCGAATCTATGACATTCGAGTACGATTTGAAGTATGGATGTCGATTTTTGAGCGGGCAAAATCCTAGTCGTTACATTTGGTATCAGAGCTAAGGGTTGAACTTTAGCTCAGGAGTGTAACACATTAAGTAACTCATTAGAGATAGGATGAAGTAAATCCTAGAATGAGTAATCCTAAGATATCCATTTGAATGTCTCAGTAAATTCTCTTACTATCCACTGATAGTGAGTATGAGTGCAAGAAGTGAATGAGATAGAGGACAGGGAAACACGACTATATTGGTCAACACCCTACAACAGTGGAAATAACTTTCTTATCAATCTCTTTTGATTCATCTTTTCAAATTCTTTTGATTACTTCGTGACAACTGCAAGAAGAAGTTTCGGTGTGGTGATGCTCTACGAATCGTTGTAGGAAATTCTTACTTCGTATCTTCATCGATTTCTTATCATTTCTTTGATTAAAACTTTAATGAATATGAATTTGAATTTGAAATTGAAAATTTTAAATGAATTGGAAATTTTAAAATTGAGTTAAAATTGATTAATAGAATATGAAGAATGATTAGAATTGTATCGATAAAATGATTTTGTTTAAAATCAAAATTTGAAATTTTATTATAATTTCTTGTATCTATTATTGATATTCTGATTTGGTGAGCCAAATGCAGAACTGATATCCAGTTTGATCTGAAAAGATATTTCTCTATCTTTCATCTATCTGTGTTGTTTTCGTGCCTGCGAATTTTGAGGACGAAATCCTTTTAAGGGGGGAAGTCTGTAACGACCCCGGATTTTTATGAATTTAAATTGATAATTTAAATGAATTTTTGAATAAAAAATTGTAAAATTAATTATAAAGGGCAGCGAGTTTCCCCGATTCAAATAGAAATTATATTAAGTCGTATGAATTTGAAATTTTGTATATATGTGAATATATATGTATATGTTGGATTTTAAATAAATTCTTATATAAATGATTTTGCAAAAGAATAATTAAATAATAAATAATATACTTTGGACACAAGTATAAAAATAAATAAATAAATTGATTTAAAAATTTATAAATGATGATAATTTGAGTTATATAAAAAATATGTGTATATAGAGAAATATAAAACAATAATTTTTTAAGTAAAATTTATGATAAATATTTAAGCTAAAAATAGAAGTAAAAAGAGATAAGAATAAAACTACTTATCAATATTAAGTGAAAAATATAAAATAAAATATACGTTGTAAATTTAATACGTATGTTAGAAATATGATTAGAAGATAAATTACAAAACAAAACAAATACATAAATATGCAGGCAAATAGAAAGTAAATATAAAAACATAAACAAACTGTACAAGTTTATAAAACAAATCAAACAAAATAAAGTAACTAGATACAATGTAAAATATGAAACAAGTTAATATAACAAAGCAAAAGCAATACAAGAGCCTGGAAATAAAAATATAAATAAACAAAGCATTTTGTCAAGACAAAGCTGCAGCTCACCATACTGCTATCATCATAGCCGAGACAAGCAAGAACAAAGCAAGAATAAAATATGTAAGGCAAGCAAATAAAAGTATCTAAGTACAAAGCAACAAGTACATAATGTTATATCTCTAGCCCATAACTAATGCACCTCAGCCATACAGTTGCATCCTGTACTTGCAAAGGACTTCAAAACTGTATACTTTAACTTCATATACACATCAAAATATCATTACAGGTTCATTCTTCAAAACTGAGAAAAGAAAAGCGAAAAAAAAAGCAAAAACAAGTGTCACTCAAAACTTAAACAAGATTCAAACAAACAAACAACTTAAATCAATTCAAAACTGAAGACTTAAAAGCTTCAGCAAACCAGAGGAAGCTCAGCCTATGTCAACAAGAAGGCACCTCTGTCTTTCTTCTTCAAACGGTGAGCAAACTTCACCCTCATTATTTTTGAAGTGAGTAACATCACAAATTTAAATTGTTTAAGTAAAAATTTCTACTGCATTCTCATCTCAGAAAGTAATATGTTTGTGATGTAAATATGTATCTGTGAGCATGCTATTTAAGATTGCTCTGTTCTTGTTTTATTTTCCAGGTTTCAAACTTTTCAAAAGAAAAAAAAAATCATCATTTCTTCCCAATCTATTTAATTTTGGACATAGCATTAAAAAAAGATTGTTTGTTATAGTATATACTTAAGATTAAAATTTTATTTAAGTCAAAACGACATAGTAGTATCTCTGTAAATTTAAAAGAACAGACCAAAACATTAAATTAGTCAAATTTCGAGTTTCTTAATTCGTGAATCCAGGTTTACAAACTGAATTCGTATACTTTAATTTGGATTTTAAAACTTGAATCATAATTTTGAGAGTTAGATGCTAAGAGCAGTTCGAGTTTGGTTAAAATTCGTTCTATCGTCGATCTCTGATGATCTACGAAGTTCTGGTGACCGGGATCGAGGCTGGTGGTAGTGGGGTGGTAGGGGAGTTTGGGAAAAATTCCAGGAAGTTGGTCAATGGACGGTGGTGGGGGCGGTGATCGCTTCAAGTTTTTAACCCTAGTTTTTACTCGGCCTGGTATTTTGATCATCTCTACATCTATGGTGGATCGAGCGCTGCCAGTCGTTGGGAGGTGATGGCTGGGTGAATGACGAAGTCGTGGCCGGTGGCTCACGTTTTCTGGTGGTCAAGGGCGTGGTGGTGAGACGTTCTTTCCGGTGATGTTGAACTCCAGTTTCGAGCTGAAGGCTCGTTTTCAATTTGGGTTAGATGTTTGCGTTTGGATGTTCGTAGTCGAGTGTCGAGGCGATTTGTGGCTTGCCGGAGGCGGTGAGGTACGCCGGAGTGCTGGCGAACGTGGGTGCACATGCACGTGTGCACTTCGTATCTGGTTTGGAGCTTTGGGGAAGACGCAGTTTTTCTCGTATGATTACTCGAGATTTTTTGGGGGAGGACTCGAAGCAGGAATGATGTAACTCGGGTATGTCTGGGTTTGGAAAGTTGTGGAAGAAGAAGCAAGTTTGGGTCGCCACGTGCTTTTGCTCGAGAAAATTTGGAAGTTGCTTCGGGTTTTTGGATCGCGTGCGCGTATAGGCCTGATGCTTGAATGTGTACTGTAGTTTAAAACTTAACTTTGCTGTAGGAAAAAAAAAAGAGAAGAAAGAAAGAATAAGCAGGGAGAGGAAGCAAGAGGGAGATTCGTGGAAGATGGAGTGGTAACTCGAGTGTATACTCGAGTGCAATTGAGATTTTCTCGGGTTTAGCACTTAAGTGCTTACCCTTGTTAAATTTTTAAGTTAATCATCTTAAACCATTTTAAATATGAATAAATTAATTTATGTTTGTAAATTTTGAGTTAAGAAATTAATATGAAATTGAGAACCATAGATTAGACTTTAATTAATTAATGAATTTTAAGGGTAAATCAAACTTATAATTAATAATGGTTAATGTAAGTTAATTATTTAGAAAAGTAATCAAATAAATGTTAATGAAGGTCATTAACTAGATTATTTTATAATAAATTAATGTGATTGATTTTTAATTAGATTAATTAATTTAATAATAATATTATAATAGTTTAAATGTAATTACTTATTAGGAAGTAATTAAGGAATTAATCACTTATTGTAATTAATTAAGAAAATTAATTAAATGGTAGTTAACTAAATTAAGGGTCGATTTAATTGTCAATAAATTAATCAAGGGAAATTAATAAAAGGATAATTGAATAATTTAAAGGTCAATTATTCAATAATTAAAGGTTGGTTTATTTGGTAAATGATTAAAGGACCATTAATCAAACAATTTGAAATCGATTAAAGTTAATTAATAATGATTGATGATCATTTGATTTAAATTAGTCAGAAAATTAATTGAGCATACTTATGAATGTTTGAATTCTACCGATGTTGAACTGTTTGATATCCCTGATTTATGATGCTTTGTATATGTCCTGATTTATGTTGTGATCTGTGATAAATTATCTGTGATGTAATTTACTAGCCGTGGCATATATATTTGTGATCTGTATATAACAGATAAGCGTTATAGTTTATATCGCTTATCAATTATATTTCTGTATTCTGATCTGTGATAATTGAATGATGTTGCACTATTGTGTATAACCCCTGGACCACACCATACACACACAAATATGGATTTCACGAGGAAATCGATTAAGTCACAGATTTTAAAATGATTTATAAAAATTGAATATTTGAATTCAAATGTTTTGGAAATGGAATCGGAATAAATGTGAAAAGCTTTTGGAATGAAATTTCAAGTTAAAATTTATTTCAATTTACTTGATTAAGTTCTGAAATTAAATAATTCAATTTAAATTTGAATTCGATATTTGGAATTGAATTCGATGATTGGAAATTATGGTTAAAGATATTATAAACAGGTTCGTATGAATTTAAACCATTTTAAAGGTATTATTTTTGGGAATTTGAATTTAACCCAAGGATTTCAACTCGTATAAAAGAATCAGATTTTCTGAGATGAAACTGTTTGTTTTCAAAAGATAAAAGCTTTCAGATAAGAAATGGAATTCCTATTTAATTAAGGGAATTTCAAGATTAAATAGAGAAATGATTTTCCTAAGTTATGAATGAATTCTTTTTGAAAGCTATAAATTAAATCTGTTTATTTTTAACAGATTTAAATTGATGATTTGTTTAAATCAAGTTGAAAAGAAATTGTTTTGAAGGTTATAAGTTAAATCTTTGATTTAAAGATTTAACGAGTAAATCAAATTGAAATGAAAATTGATTTGGAAAATCTGTGAATGAATCTTTTGTTTAAAAGATTAAAATGTGAAAATTGTTTAAACCGTTAAAGGTTGTGAAAATAAATCTTTTTTGTTAAAAGATTTGAAATGGTAATTGATTAAACCATTTGAAAGAAAGTTTTGAATTAATAAGTTGTGACTTAATCGAAATCCCATATCCATATGTTTTAAAAATATTTTCGCTAACTATTCGGTTTAGCCGGGAAAGGACCTTTGGGTCGTATAACCCATTCCGAATATGTGATACGTCGTATATGGATAGCATTTGAAGACCGGTGATGAAGACCGGGTATTTGCGAAAGCGATAGGATGACCTATCGATTGTTTCTGCACCGAGTCGCGCCGGTATAGAAACTCCCTAAGTGATGGGAAATCCGATCGGGATTGTGAATATCCGGATTGCAAGGACTTCTTTATAAGTGCCTTCGGTTCTGTTCGAGCCCGGAACAGACTTATATGGATAGTATGTCTGACATTACAAATTGAGATATAAAGCCGATTTCTTTCAAATATATTTCTGTTGGTGGCGGAGAATTTATTCTCTTAGCTTAACACCCTTCTCTGAGACGTACGAGCTCAGAGGTTATGTAGTTGAATGTTATCAGCGATATATTCCCAATTTGGTAATGTGACATGCTGAGTGTTGTTGTGAAATGATCATTGTGTTGATTATTTGTGATAGGATCATTTGTTTGATCGTCTATCCTGGTGATCATTTCTATGATCATTTGTTGACCCAAAGCATGGCTTTTGTATAAAGTATGTTTTTGTGGACGTGACTTCGTCGAGCCTCACACCCCGTGAATGGTCAAAACAGGAAAGAAGCAGCAAGGTTATGAGGGGTAGCGCCCTTTAGGATGGGTGCGTTTCCTTCTGGAAAAGGGTGGTATCATGGTATGGAGCCCAGATACTTACTCATGTTGAAAACACTTTATGATTGTGTGAATTGATTACGAGCGCTCGGTAAAAGGTCCCAAAGGACCGGGGGATGGCATATTCGGTCAGTTGTTACTCAGTTAGGGGTAACCCGGCCTTGTGTTGGTAGAGATCCGGTTTGGTTCTCGGGGATGTCCATCCAGAGGCATTCTCATGTGGCAATGGGAAGTTCCTTGGCCTGATCATTCGTTGGAAATCCAAAGAAACAATACGAGACTTGTACGGTGTTAGTTGTATAACCTGCCATGGAATGTGGCGGTAACCTGCTATTGAACATGGTTAGCTATAGTAGGCGTACGATAATGGTCGTATGTTGGCTAGGATTTATATTCTACTTTCGAAATGAATTTTTCCTGCACTATGCACTAGTAATAATATCAAATGTTTCTTTTATTTCGTATCAAGCATCTTTGACTATCATAAGGAGAAATCTCCTCCGATTCTGCGTTTGCATTGTGTGTGTGTGCGGGAGGCCTTATGGTAGTCTCATTTTTAAAAAGCATTGCGAATTCACTTTGAAAATCTTTTGTTGAATGTTTTTAAAGATAAACTGTTTTTGTTGCTCACACCAGTCCCACGACTGATCCGGAGTTTATTGTTTTCTTTCCTAAACTCTGGGTGCTCATTATATTTCTACACGAGCAGTCTAGAGTTTGGTTTTTCAGATAGTTAGATATAGTGGATTATCTGGAGTTAGTTCAGTCTTTGGACCACACCAGTCTTGCTTAGCTTGGTGTATCGTTATTGGGGGTTCGAGCTATTGCTGGATTGATTCTTGGAAATGGAGTTGCAGTTATCTTTGGAGTTCTTCCTTGAAGACTATTTTAGAGTTATATTGTTCCGTATGCTAGATGTCATCTATTTTTCTTTTCCGCTGCTATTTATTATAGCATATCTCTGATGTATATTGATATCTATTGGATCATCTGTTGTATCAGATATTGTATCAAAGTTGTATATCAATGTATTATTCTTTTATTCCGCTGTGTTATTTACTTAATGTTGTTATAAGCTCCGGCGAATCGGATTTGAACGGTCGAATCTATGACATTCGAGTACGATTTGAAGTATGGATGTCGATTTTTGAGCGGGCAAAATCCTAGTCGTTACAAAGCCCGTATTCATGGCTTTAATGATGCGGCTACTGATGCAGTGGGTTTTGTTGAATTGCCAATTTAACTTGGAGAAGGTGAACGCAGAGGGTGCGGATCCTACCGTTCGTCGTTTTGGATGTCGATTCTCCGTATAATGTTTTCTAGATGGACCGGCCCTGGCAAAGTTTAGGGCAATTTTGGCCCCGTGGAGTTTAAACTTGAAGTTTTCGACGGATAAAGGAGTTGGTGTTGTGCATGGCGATTAGGCGACTGGTCGTGCGTGTTATGTAGTTAAGCTGAGAGAGGCCTAGCGAAGAGAGAAAGGAGAGGTTGCAGACAAATCCATCCCCAACCGAGTCAACGAAGATTGACAAGTAATGCCCGAGCCTTAGCTCGGGCAACATGATCGGATCTATAGAGACATATATCCGAGGGATGATGATGAGGAACCCAAGGAGGCAAAAGAAGCACCGTCTAAACCAACGATTGACATTCCAGTCAGCCGTGATGACCCATTGCGGGTACTTAAGATTGGATCACAACTCAACCCCTCGATGATCGAGGATCTTATTGATTTCCTCCAAGCGAATCTGGATGTTTTCGCTTGGACACATTCCGATATGTGTGGGATTTCTCCCACCATTGCGAGTCATATGTTGAACATAGACGCGAAATACATGCCGGTTAAGCAAAAAAGGAGAGGCATGGACCCGGAGAGGTCCGCTGCTCTCAAAGAGGAGGTGGACAAACTCAAAGCCAATGGGTTCGTCCACGATTCCCTTTACGCAAAATGGGTCTCTAACCCCGTATTAGTGAAAATCGAATGGGAAATGGATAACCTGTATTGACTACTCAGAACTGGACAAGGCATGCCCTAAGGATAACTTCCCTTTGCCTAGAATTGATCAACTGGTCGACTCAATGGCAGGACACGAGTTGTTGTCATTCATGGATGTGTATTCGGGATACAACCAGATCCCGATACACATTGCAGATCAGGAACACACTAGTTTTGTCACAGACGTTGGACTGTACTGTTATGTAGTGATGCCTTTTGGATTGAAAAATGCGGGAGAAACTTTTCAATGTCTAGTGAATCGGATGTTCAAAAAGAAAATTGGTAGGACAATGCTAGTCTATGTGGATGACATGCTTGTGAAGTCACGATAGTCAAACTACCACATTCGAGACTTGGGCGGAAATGTTTGATATACTCAGGTATTATGGAATGAAAATCAATCCTCTGAAGTGTTCCTTTGGCATTGCATCGGGAAAGTTTTTGGGTTTCATTGTTAATGCACGGGGAATTGAAGCAACCCAGAAAAGATTCAAGCTATTCGAGACATACAAGTTCCCAGAACTATAAAGCAAGTACAAAGCCTGAACGGAAAAGTGGCTACGTCGATTCAATTCATATCCAGAGTGATAGACAAGTGTATTCCTTTCTTCAATGTGATAAAGAAAGGGAAGAGAAATTTTGAATGGACTCCCTACCACGATGATGCATTCTGAGCTCTGGTAAGACATTTGGAAAGTCCGTCGGTGCTGTCAAAGCCTATAGACCATGAAGTGTTGCATGTAAACTTGGACGTATCTCAACATGCCATCAGTATGGCCTTAGTTCACGAGGAGGACCGTGTTCAAAAGCCGGTGAACTATGTCAGTAAATGTTTAACGGGGTAGAAAGAAATTATCCTAAAATTGAGAAGCAAGCATACTGCTTGGTGATTGCATTACGCAAACTTCGTCCGTACTTTCAAATACACCCAATCAGTGTTTATACCGATCAACCCTTGCGACAGGTACTCCAACGACCAGAAATCTCAGGAAGGCTGTTAAAATGGAATATTGACTTGAGTTAGTTGGATATAACCTACCTTCCATGAAGGGCCATACAAGGGAAAGCGCTAGCGGACTTCATCGTCGAATTTACCATATCAGACGAACCAAACAGTGATGATATTATTCCCTCCATTCGATGGAAACTATACACCGATGGGGCATCCAACTACCATTTTTCTCGGGCTGGTGTAATTCTTGTGACTCTTGAAAATCGATTAATTTGTTAGTATTTGAAGCTCGATTTCCCAGCTACAAATAACGAAGGCGAGTATGAAGCATTGATTGCTGGCTTGAAACTTATCAGGGAACTTGGAGTGAAATTAGTTGAAATCTTTTGCGACTCACAATTGGTGGTATACCAGGTGCGGGTAGATTACCAAGAAAAAGGAAGAGGCTTGCTCCGTACCTCGCCCGGGTTCAAGAACTATTGGCAGACCTTGAATATTACGATATTTCACATGTCCCATGTGAACAAAATAGGGAAGCGGATTCATTGGCGAAATTCGCAAGTACTGGCGATGCACAGCAAATGGTATTGGTTCCTGTCGAAATCTTACATCCTCCGAGTATAAATGAGATGGAAGTAGATTTTGTGTTAGAAACAGAAGTCGAGGAGTCATGGATAAACCAGTTCAAGCAATACTTGCTACATGGGGTTTTACCTGAAAGAAAGAACGAAAGACGACAAGTCATTCGCAAAGCTTCGCGATATGTAATGCAGGACAGAATAATGTATCGGAAGGGATTCTCGGTCCTCTTACTTCGGTGCATTGCCCACGGTGAGATAAAATGGGTCTTGAAGGAAGTTCATGAAGGAGAATGTTGTGACCATACTAGAGGGCTGACACTAGCAAAAAAGATCCTCCGCTACAAATACTACTGGCCAATTGTAAATCGAGATGCTGCGGATTACGTAAGAAGATGTGACAAATGTCAAAAGTATGCGAAAATACAGAGAGCACCGCCAACGGAACTCCACAAATGGTTTATCCCTGGCCATTTGCAATATGGGGAATCGATATAATCGGCTCCTTGCCAATCTCCAAAGGTGGTGCTAAATACACAATAGTTGCAGTCGATTACTTTACCAAGTGGGCAGATGCAGAGCCCTTGGCTACAATCACCACCAAAAAGGTCATTAATTTCATTGTGCGAAACATCATATGCCGTTTTGACCTCCCACGAACTATCATTATGGACAATGGAACTCAATTCGAAAGTAGGGAGTTCAAAGAATTCTGTTAAAAGTATGGCATTTAAAAAAGGTTTGATGCAATTGCTCATCCAAAAGCCAATGGACAAGTAGGAGCCGTAAACAAAATAATCAAATCCATATTGAAAAAACGTTTGGAGAAAGCTAGAGGCAAGTGGGTGGATGAGCTTCCGACAGCACTTTGTGCTTACAGAATCACTTACAAGTCCGCGACTGGCCACACTCCATTCGTATTGGCATATGGCACGGAAGCTGTTATACCCTTGGATCTTGAAGTTCCTTCACACCGGGTAACTCATTATGACCCTAAGATGAATCAAGATCTCTTACTGGAATCACTGAACTTTGTTAACGAAAAACGTGAAGAAGCTGATTTAAAGGCGGCTGCATATAAACACCGAGTCGCTCGATATTATAATGAAAAAGTCCGACCGAGATTCTTTGATGTGGGCGATCTCATTTTGAAGCGGGTGTTTCATCCCATCGCATATGAATCCCATGTGGGAAGGTCCATACATCATTGAATGGAAGCTTGGAGAGGGAACTTTCAAGCAAGCGACTGTCGACAGCACGACACTCCTCCGAGCATTGAATAGCGAGCATCTGTGACGTTATTACACTTAGTTGTTTCCTTTGCATTTTAGTAGCAATTGTTTTCAATATGTTTATTTTGTTGTTCTTAGTTTTCGGCATGTAATAAGACAATTCAGTTTGTTTCCATTTGTTATGATCAATAAAGGCTTGAAGCCATCTTTTCCATTAACTATTGATGTTTTCGTATGTTACGATCCAGTGATAGAAACTAAATTACAATATTCTGTCTGGTGTATGAACGTGCACACAAACTTAAAAATCTCTAAGTCCCCGGAGCATGGACTGAGTACTTTGAGTCCTTAGAGTGCGGACTAGAGTATAAAAGACTTCAAAATCTCTAATTCCCCAGAGTGTGGACTAGAGTATAAATGACTTCAAAATCTATAAGTCCCTGGAGTACAGACTAGCGTACTATGAGTCCTTAGAGTGCAAACTAGAGTATAAATGACTCAAAATCTCTAAGTCCCCAGAGTGCGGACTAGAGTACTCTGAGTCCCCAGAGTGCGGACTAGAGTACTATGAGTCCCCAGAGTGCGGATTAGAGTATAAACGACTTCAAAATCTCTAAGTCCCCAGAGTGTAAACTAGAGTACTCTGAGTCACCAGAGTGCGGACTAGACTATAAACGACTTCAAAATCTCCAAGTCCCCGAAGCGCGGACTAGAGAACTCTGAGTCCCCAAAGTGCAGACTAGAGTATAAACGAATTCAAAATCTCTAAGTCCCCAGAGTGCAGACTAGAGTACTCTGAGTTCCCATAGTGTGGACTGGAGTATAAATGACTCAAAATCTCTAAGTTCCCAGAGTGCGGACTAGAGTATAAACAACTTCAAAATCTCTAAGTCCCTAGAGTGTGAACTAGAATACTCTGAGTCCCCAGAGTGCGGACTAGAGTATAAATGACTTAAAAATATCTAAGTCTCCAGAGTGCAGACTAGGGTACTCTGAGTCCCCAAAGTGCAGACTAGAGTATAAACGACTTCAACATCTCTAAGTCCCTAGAGCGCGGACTATAGAACTTTGAGTCCCCAGAGTGCCGGCTAGAATATAAACGACTCAAAAATCTTTAAGTCCCCAAAGTGTGGACTAAAGTATTCTATGCCTCGGAGTGCGAACTAAAAGTATTTTATGTACTTGGAGCATGGAATAGAGGATCTATGATTCCAAAAGTTTCCGAGTCATGTGGAAGTGAACTGGAGTTTGTGTATCTCACAAGATTTTGAATTTTGACTATAGATCATACAGTAAGCTCGACAACGAAAGTCATCGGAAGCAAAGAAACAAAGTTTTATTCATTAATCCAAAATAAAATTCCATTACAGTTTCTCCTGAACCCGGAGCAAAAAGTCTATCTACAACGGCTTTGCAAATAAATAGAAATAATTACATGATCCAGGCCTATTTGCGTTGAACGAGGCAAGACTTCTTTTCCTTCCTCGATATCTCTGAAGGCTCCTCCCCTAGGCTTTTTCTCTTGGACGCCTTGCTTGCTAGGGAAACGGTTCTCGAGGAAGGGAGAGGAACTTCTAGCGATGAAGTCCCACTGGGGAGAATAACCTTTAGGGGCTTGTTCAGTGGATCGTCAAGTTCCACCACCTGCGGCTCGACCTTAATATCAGCCTTCTTCTTCCCTTCTTTGATGAGTTGTTCCTCCATGCTCAGTTTTGAAGTGTGTTCGGAGGCACCTGTAATTTCAACTTCATCATGTTCTTCGACGGCCGATTGATTTTCAGATTTGTCTTCGTTAAGCGCCTCGATCACTTAAGCGTCAGGTCCGGGAGTCTCCCCCGTTTGAATTTCCTCTCCCGTTTTCTCCTCCTTCTCTGTGGCGGCATCGCTTCTTGGAGTTGGCTTGGGATCAGAATGGCATGCACAGAATCATAAGAGACAAATTTTAGAACATATTTACTACTCGCCAAAAACGATAGCCCTTTGAACTCTAGGAAGAAAGGATATGTACCAGTTTCTGGCTGACTCAAACTGTTCGAGGAGTTTCACCCTTTGAAATAGGAGATAGAGTGTGAATATCAAGTCGAGGATCCTCTTGGTCATAGCCGATATGCTGCTCGAAGGGATCGATTGATGGGGGACCATTCGGCTGAATTGGAGGAGGAACTGAGAACTCGGTTACGGACGGACCAACCGTGTCATTTTTTCCTTTTGATCAGGAAGAGTCCCTTCCATAAAGAGACTTTGCCATAGATAGGTCAGTGCGCTCATTCTCGCGAAGCACTTCCTTCATAAGTGACTCCTCATCAACTTTCCCAATTCCCAACTCAACCTTTTTTATTTTTATTAAAGTGTCCCATGCTTCGGCCAAAGATTAGAGGTAACCCTCACCAAGAAATGTTAGGTTGCGATGCATAAGAACTCGAGCGTTGTACTCGACTATGAGTGGATCAAATATGCACTTAATTTCCTCCCTACCAACCTCAGCAGCCGCCTTGAGATGAGAATCGATTTCCGAAAGCGCCATTCTTTTGTCCTCCTCACGGGCTTCGTCCTTCAGTGGTTCAGCCTTGGAGGGCTCCTCATAGAGCTTTGTTTTTAAGAGTCGTGTAGCAACAATCTCGTCACAATATCGGTGTGACTCCTCTTAAGCAGCAGTCTTTTCTTCCTTTTCTTTGAAGAGTAGCTCCTCCAATTCTTTGACTCATTGAGCGATGATATCTTTCTCCTTTTGAACGGAGTCTTTCTCTAATGCTAAGGCGCCACAGCGTTGACCCGCTTCATCGATTTCTTTTTTGTGTGTGGCCTCCAGACGATTGACTGCCTCAGTGGTATCTTTAGCGTTCTTCTAGGCAGCCTCAATTTGAGATTTATGCAAGGAAAGCTCTTCATCTTGGGCTTTGATAATATCCTTATCATGGATGGCTTCAAGCTTCAGGCGGTCGATTTCATGCTTGAGCTTAGTAGAAACTTTAGAAACTTTTTCGACGGAGTGAAAAAATGTGTCATGTTGAATGTAGACATCGTTGTTGCAAGCAATGGCACTTTGTGTAACGTGCCCTAGAATAGGATGGATCGTAGGAAGAAATTTTAATCCATCAAAGCATGTTTTTGGGAATGTGGCTTTAAGCTCAACTAGCTTTTCTGCAATCGATGGATCGTGTGTAGGACTGAGGAAGTTTGTTTAGCCGAAACAATGGACTTCTTATAAGGCTCGCGAGATTGCCTAGTGCTTGATGAGCCAAAGTATTGGTCGCAAGGAGCTTCAGATTGAGGTCCCCTTTGAGCCGATTTCTCCCTACTTTGTTCTAGCCAAGGAGGAGGATCATTGGGGTACGAAGAATGGCCGTAAGTTTTCCTTTGAGACAATGAAGAATCTTGGGGACGATAATCTCTATCGCTGTTGTCGTCTCTATGTCGGCATTTATCGAAGCCCGAGTCTCGGTTGGAATGATGGAAGATAGATGACCCGCGAAGGTAGTCGAATCCGTGAGAGCGTCCCATATCACCTTCATAGAAATTAAGTAAGCATGAATTAGCAAAAATAATATGATGGTTGAATTTTAAGTGCGGGGTGAAGTGTAAGTGTTTGCGTGTGTCCTAGTGATTCCCCCCAACGGACCAGTTTCTTTTGCTTTACTAATTAGGGTTGACTCACCATGTCGACAGACCGAATCGCCTACGTCGCCTCTCGTGGGCGAGTTAAGCCCCATATCTCCCGGGTCGTTAAAACCATAATTCAGCAAATCATCGGGGATGGTCGGGTCTGAAAGACCTTTAAGTGAACCCTCTAGATGTTGGGGAGAGGACTCTTTCTCAACTAGGGTAATTGTCACTTTCGAGGTTCTGCCCACTATCTTCTTCCTTAGTTTGTAAGCTAGTTTCTTTTTCCCCTTTGAAGGAAGAGGTGGCTCATCAATGCTAGGTGCCTCAACCACCGATTTCGGAACAGGGCTTATATTCTCACCCGGCGCTTCTGGCACCCCAGTTTCTCTAATCTCACCCTCCACGGATGTGTTGGGGGCACCACTTATAGGAGGCACTGAAGGTTCAGCCTATTCTTTACCCTTCTTCGGCATGGATCCGGTTATAGTATCACTAGGTGGAGGATTTATTCGATGACCATCCGCCAACAATCCAAACTTTGAAAGCGATTCATTGGTCATAGCGGACTTGATCTCCCAGTCTTCCACTGGAATAGCTCAAATGGCCTCGAAGGCCTCAGAATACCTGGTACCTTTGGGGCATGGGCTGGTACCTGTAAAAATTGAAAGAAGTTTACAAACAATCCACTTCGTGCTTCAGACAAGTATTTGTCCGAAAATGGAACTCACTCCCTTCCATCCATCTTCTCGCAAAGCCCGAGGGGCAGCGTACATAGAACCATTCCTGCTTATATTAGGTGAATTTACTCCATGCCCCCGTTAGTATCTGACACTTGGAGTGTGTCTCAAGGAATATGAAATATGGGCTATTTGATCGTCTTTTGAAGCAATGGATGTAGTGGATGTCGCCGGGAGTAGGGAGCCTAAATAAAATGCTCATAAAGAGAATACAAGTGCCATAGATGAATGCATGACTATTGGGATGAAGCTGTGTCGGGGAAATCCCGATATACTATAGCACTTCGCGGAGAAAGGAGTTGAATGGTGGCACGCTACCGACCCAGCACATGAATTTGTTACAAGCTGTATATCCAATTGGGGGAAGGTGAGGATCATCTCGTCCTGATGGAACTAATACGTCGTCTAAAGGGATTCCGTGAATCGAACATAGCCGACGAAGAGCAGTTTCATTGATTTTTAAAGCTTGGGAATCAATAGGATTATCAAGAATAATAGCTCCGTCTATCACATCATGAGCCGGGTCAATAGTTGCAGCCAATGGGTTCGGAATATCCTGAGTAGGAGTTGTCAATGGATTCAAAGTTCCCACTACTTCCTGCTGAGAGCTTGGCTCGGGTTTATTTGAAACTGTGGCAGAGCTCGACTTTTTAGATATCCTCAACGAGCGTCGAATTTGGGTAAATACCTGTTTGAACTATACTTGAAAGATAATCAATATTAGACATAACGACAGAAATATTCCCCCATGCGGTGTGTACTAGTGCAATCATTCAAGCATAAGTGTGAAAGAGTTAAAGATTTAAAGAGTTGTGAAGTGTGATTGAGCCTTAAACTATCGTCTTCGAAGACCGTCATTGCTGACATCCCCGAGAGCTTGTCCTATAATCAATAGTAGGGATCCTGGAATTGGGCATTGACATCATACGTTAAAGGCTGTTATTTACTTTGCTAAGTTGAATACATGTTTACATTTTGTTAAAACCGTGAAGTTGTCAGTCCAAATCGGCTATATATGTTCATGTACTTATGTTCTTGTCATTGTTCATTGTTGTACGGTTAGGTGTGGGAGTATACGATCTTGACATATGCTGTGTTCAAGCGGAGATGGTCTTGAATTATCAATGTCGAACCCAAGGCCTAAGGCCGATCGTATCTCTAAGCCTACACACCAAACGACTTATCTACAAGCTATCGAACGGCCTCCTGGACCAACGCACCGGCCCACTCACTCTCCTCTCTATTATTCTCTTTTCATCGAACAATTTACCGGGACTGTGTCGAATCACATTCACTCGGTATGCCGAACCACCCTTGTGGATTTTCACCGACCCGTAAAGTCACACTCAAATGACTGACCCACACCCATTCCTCTATCATCGGACGGTATCACGATGACTTATACCGAGCCACAACTTATCAAAAAATCAATTCACACTACTATCTTAGACTTTTGACGAGCTATAACAACTCCCTCAATGCCGAGCGACACTCTCTCTCAGGATGCCAAGTCTGTCTATAGAATAACCCCTACCAAGGACGTACCGCTCTCATAAAAAATATGAATTCGCATTTTCTCTGATAACCGACCTGCTCCCAACAAAAAATTTCTGACCCAGTTCCACTCCAAAAGTTTGCCGACTCTAATTCCTTGTTGTCCACGCCGCTGACCTTGAAATTGACACCACTACTTCATTTAGTAATCCTAAAACCAAGTTCCTATATCCCCTTCAACTCACTCCTCGCCACCATCTCCTAACAAACCTATAAACTTAGATTTTGAACAGACTCTGAACTTAAAAGGGTGGACTGAATGAGGAATCCGTACCTATAAGAGAAGCTAGAAGCTTTTGAGGTTTGTAGGACTGTGAGCTGGGGATTGCTTAGATTGGAAGATGTCTAGAGTTGCAAGTAGGATGTTTGAATTTAAATAGGGGGACAGACGAGTGTAATGGTGAACAAGGGTTAGAGGAAAACAAGTTGGTAGGCCTGTAAGAAGAGAAGTGAGGAGAAAGAACTGGAGTACGAGTTTTTATATATGAGAAGGGGGACGCGAACGGTCCTTAATCAGTAGAACCATTCAGAATATTTCAGTTATTCGATGAGCAAGCATACTGAGCGATGATGAGTAAACCAAACAAGTGGTTCGGCGTTGGTACTCGACCGACCCACAGTAAAATAGGATACGATAGATAATAATAATAAATAGGATGATGAGTAAATGGAAATGATGTTAAAATGAAGTGTGAGAATGTATATATTCATGTATATATATGTGCATGTATAATGTTCATAAAATCCACCGTGATTTAGCCCTAAGGAGGTTGTATTCAACCAACTTTTGAAAATTTGAAAAAGGGACTTAAATGACAGATGATTATCATTCTGAATGAGCTAGCTTCTTGGCCGATTCAAAGCACGTCGTGTTGATTTACACGACATACTTTGGGGGGAAAATGTTACCTAGTTGCTTGGCATGGCTACGAGATGCTAATTATTGAATTTATTGGTTGAATCTAAGTGAAACTTGAGCCGGTGAAAGAGTGACTTGAATTGAGAAGCTCAACATATATACAACATTCAGCATATAAGTTTCGTTCGGCCTGAATACACCGTTCGGCATATAAGTTTCGTTCGGCCTGAATACATCGTTCGGCGTATAAGTTTCGTTCGACCTGATACATCATTCGGCCTCAATATGTGGTTCAGCCGAGGAAGGATGGCGTGTGTCGCCCGGCTAAAATAAAGGTGTTGTTGGGAACTCAGTGAAGATCGCTCGGCAAACTTCGTTCGACCAACATCGCTCGGCAAGGGTGGCTCGACATTAGGGTGTTTGGCATGGATGCGTTAGTCACATGCCACTCGGCCATAAAGGGACGGTTATGTGGCACGGTGGGGAAGGCTACGTGGCTCGGTGACCCCTCGATCGGCATTGAAGGAAAGACTAAGCGGCTCGGCTATGGGGCGTTTGGCATGGACGTCTTGGTCATTTCAGCTGGGCAAGCATCCATCGGCAAGAGTCACACAGCAAGCACTGTTCAACAAGGCCTCGCTCGGTAAGAGTCGCTCGACAACCACCGTTCGGTATGCCTGGTTCGGCGTACAGAAGTTGTCTATTGTGGGCCGAGGTATCTTGTCCTTAGGCCTGCGCAGGAAGTCCGGCCTATCTTTGTCTATAAATGGAGGGCATGGGCGCAGTGTAAAGGGACCTTTTTTCGAGAATACAGGGGAGACTCTGCCATTTTCAAGACTCATTTTTTTCTGTTAAAACTTGTATTCAAGTTGTTAGTGTACGAATGTATCTGTATTCAATTATTTAAAGAAGTAATAAAGATTACATTAACAGTGGACGTAGGCAATTACGCCGACTATAATTCTGGTGTTCCATTTTTTACTGTTCTAACTGCATTCAGTTATGATATTCCTGTGTTTTAATTTACCTTCTTCATTAATCTCACTACACAATCTTACTCAAGGGTGTTAGTGACCAATTTTGGTGCTAACAGTTATTCTAGGACATTTTTAAGGAAATCTGTCCACTAACGGTTAGGAGGTGATCTTCGATCTTATTTTCGTCTGTTTATTCCTTAAAGAACCGGGGTTGAGTTTACCTAAAATATCAAACGTTGTTTCGAAGAGACCGGGATCGGATCTGTTATCCGAAAACCACTTCGATCCAATGAGTATGTTTTCAAAATGGACACAAGAGCATAGAGTCGAAGATGGAACAGTGAAGTGCAAGGGCTAATCGCTACTAATCATGAGGATGATTCCAAAATGGATGTAATAGGAATTGTGTCTACGGTTCCGTTCGGATCGACAACGGACTTGTACGGCTTAATATTATCAATACATTGTCATTGGAGGACAATGACCATTTTAAGTGAATATTTCTAGAAAGGCAATCGTAACCTCTAGCCTCATCAACCGGGAATGACTGAAAAGCAGGGGAGATGCAGCAAGGCTAAGTGGGTAGCACCCAAGTAGGGTATGTCTATCACCTTTCTAGATTACCTCGGATATTATCACTACGTGTGAAAGGAGCTCGGAAAAGGTGGGAACACCAGTGGTGATAGCATATTCGGTCTATCTAGGTTAGGGATAGTCCGGTCTTGTGTTGGCAGGGATCGATAGGTTCGATCTAGGTATGTTGTTCTAGACGTGTACCGTGACAGGTGGTACCCCAGTGCCTAGTCATTCAGTTGGAATCCATTCTCCAATAAGCACCTTACAGTTTTGATTGTGCCTAACTATGCTGGTACGTGAAATGAAAGCATTTCAGCTATTTGAATAAGTATTTGTACTTAGACACTATTATAATATCAAAGGATTTGATATAAAATGTTTTGATTATCGTAAGGGAAAAACCCATTGTGTTTATTTGTGGCATGGTCTTACGAGATACCTTTGTTTTCAAAGGATTTTGATAACTTTAATATTTCAAATTGAGTGTGTTTTCTCACACTGGTTTTCCAGACTAACCCAGGCGTGGTTTTTTCCTATACGCTCGGGTCAGATCGAGCATATTTTCAGGTTTAGCTGGAAGATTGGAACTTCAGGGATGGGAGTTGGAGCCCAGAAACGTATTCACGTAGATGATTATATTTCGTTGCATTTCGGTTGTCTTTATAAACAACTGAAAGGATAGGTGTTATAATTGTCTGTGCTGAATGTGTTAGTACACTCTGAGTGATGTTTGTATATCTATATTAACTATAGTTTGTTTTATATAAAGATTTATTCTATATTATAAATTATTCGTTTCCGCTATGAGATTCTGTGTTGTTCTATTTTCTTTCTATCTTATCTCTATCTTCTTTCTACTTTCTTCTCTTACTATTCCCCTTTCTGTTCAAGTTGGGCTGGACAAGTGTGGCAAAGGGTCCGTTCAAACTATACGGAAAAGTGGGTCGTGACATCTTCAGTCGTTGAAATATAATTTCGATGATGAGTGCACGCATCATCGACATTCATTTTTGAGTTTCAAGTTGGAAGACCGTTGTAGTAGTTTTACTACATATTTATTTTGATAAGAAAATATTAATTTTTAAATTTCTAAATATGATTTGATATATAAATCATATGAATATATATTATTTCGAAATGATTTGAAATGAACCTGGCACTTAGATCTTAAGTTTCTATAAATTAGGGATTTTAGTTATTGTAATGAAATGAAATCTTAACTATTTTAATAGTTGGAAATTTCGAAAATGAAAAATAAGAAATTAGACGCTAAATGATTAATGAAATATATAAGAAGTTGGAAATTTGTAACTTGTAAATCAAAAGATATGGAAATGTGGAAGATGTAATCATTTAACATTTTGTTAACTAAATTTGAATAAGATAGACTTATGTAACATTCAATTACATTTTGAAAGACATATATAAAACTTACCTAAAATATTTAAAGTTGAAATGTTGATATGGATACGTAATAGAATATTATACAAGTAAAATCATAATAACAAAATGCTTCAAAATGAACAAATGTTTATAAATGAAAATTTTTGATTTACAGGAAAACATGAGTTAATGTATTGAAATGCTTAACAAATTAAATTGAATAGATAAATGTGAATACTATTTAAGTAGATAATTTTAAACTTAAATAAATGTTGAAATGAACCAGTAATAGGTTTAATATTTATTTATTCATTAGTAGATGTAGTATTACATGATACTGTATGTAAAGAAATGAATGTAAATTAAAAAGTTACGAAACTTAAGTTGAAATGATCCATGAATGAATATTAATATTAATCAAGCTATATACATAATAAATGTTAAATAAAACACAATGGAATGTATGTAATACTTTAATAATAAATTCATTGATGATTTTAAATGGTGCATGAAAAAAATTTATGTAAGAAAATAAATGGAAGAAAAAATGACCCGTAACAATGGAAGAAAAAAGGAAACCAATCGAGAAAACTTAAATAATGTGTTAAATCTTTGTTGTTTGGCTTATCTGATGTTTAGGAAACGAAACTTCGATTTGTTTGAGGTTGTATGAATAATCTATTAAGGAATTATTTATGGCTGTTGAGCGTAAGGTAAACTTAGCAGTTTATTCATCACCCTAGTACAATGAAAAGCGTCTGAACAAACCATGAGTCTGGTTGCTATGGATGGTTGATAGTTTTGTTTGATTGCGTAAAATGGTTGTACTGTTTGTTTGCAAATGACTATTGTCATAATGTGTTGCTTGTGCCGTTAATTTAAAACAACTAAATATTTCTCTTGTACATAATTCTTAGTATTTGGGATTATATAAGTGAAATACAGGTTTATGGAAGCAATAGCTACTGCTTTTGGTTTCATAAATAAAGTTGTTTTTCCCGACAAATGGGTACGTTTTCAGATTACGATTTTGCAATGATATTATATTCTTTTTCCCATGGTTTGGGATTATTTTATTATCGAAATATTATATATATATATATATTGAAATTATTGATATTATTTTTTTGGACCTATCCATATAAAGGAGACTCTGTCGAAAATTTTCGTGAATCTAAGACATAGAATTTTTTTTATGAAAGTGAAACTATTTTCAAACTTTTACTAAACTTGAATGTAAAGATTTAATTGTTTATAAATTGATATATTTTATTTAAAATACTTAATTATGTAAATATAAGGTGTTTGTAAATTGAATAATTTGAATAAATTATATCAGGTTTCCTAATTCCTTCGCATTCCTTTTCAAGGACGAAAAGTTTTGAGTGAGAAGAGTATAACGACCCGTAATTTTTGATAATTAAAATATTTAATTAAATAAGATTTTGAAATTTAATATTGAGAGAAATTTAAATTTATGATTATTAATGAGAAAAATAACTAGAATGTAATTTAATAATGTTAACTTAATGTAATTGATGACTTTGTTGATGTAATTCCAATCAATTTAAAAAAATTATAAAGTTAATTTGGGTAAAATTGTAAATATGGAATAAATTAAATGTTGGATTTAATGTTGAAATTATATGTAATTAATTGAAATTGGTTACTATAGAATATGAAATCAGTGATGTGGTGAGTAGTTATAATCTTTGTTTGTAAATGATAAATTATAAATATGATTAAATTACTTAAAGGTAATAATTGTTTGTTGATCATCTGATTATTTAATACGTTGAAATAATTTAGAAACCAATAAAAATTAATGTAATTAAATATTATAGTTAATATGATAAAAGATGATAACGGTAAAATATTGATGTAATAAAATTTAAATTATTGTTTATTATATTCATAAGGTATTGTTGATTGAATAATGAAAGTGTAAACCGAAATAAAAGAAACTGATTGGAATTAAATATAATTCACTGGAATTTTATTACAATTGCAGTTTAACTTTGAAATTTATGTAATATTTAATATTGGATTTAACGTCGAAACTGTTTTGTAAAAGATTATAAATTTATGTGTAATCTAGGATGATGAAATTGTTAACTATTAAATTTGAATTTAAAAATGATTAAATTAATTTAATAATAATATATTTATTTAAGGTGAAACTTTGCCATTTTGGCCACTATCTCGGATTTCGACGAAACTAATTTCATCGGATCTGTAACAATGAATTATTGTAAGATTTTAAGTTTCATAGCGATCGGACATGTCGTTTGATTTTGTGGGTTCGAAATCAATTAAATAAATTCAATTTAAATAATCTGATTTTGAGAGCTAACTTCTGCATACAAAGGAATTAGGGTTTGAAACTAGCTCCATTGAGGTAAAAATATCAAAAGACTGTATATTGATATATTGTATGACCCACTTTCGTTTCGGAAACGAAACAAGCTTTTCGGGTCGTGTTATCGTTTCGAACCAATTCAATATGTACCATTCGTTCTTATCCATTTATCTATATAAATAGATTTTTTTCTCTAACCCTAGTAGCCTTTTTCTTATTTCTATACGTACATTTCCATCTGCTCCTTCCTTACTCCTCAATGGCAGAAACCCTAAATCCCAATTCAATTTCAAATCAGAATCAAGTCGAAAAATTTAAACTTCTCAAACTATATCGAAATATATATTGTTGGAAACCTCTCTACGAGCGCAATCTAAATCCATTGTTCGTTTTGCAATCGAGTTCCGGTTTGTTCGAAAATGACCAAAACATTCTCGGCCATTCATCTAGGTGGTTGATCAACTTTTGCGATTCATCGTTCAAGGGTGTAGTCACGTAGAGATTGGCGCGAGGAGTTCATCTAGGCTGTTATGTCAGTGAATTAATGGTTAGATCAGCGTAGAAAACTCAATTAGGGTTTGCAAACAGGGGCGGTGGTGGTAGGAATGGATGGCGTTTAGGGTTTCGGTGGCCGTAGGGGCGGTTGAGGCGAGGTAGGTGCGCTGTCTGGTGATGGAAGGCATGGCCGCGACTGGCCCAGCGGCGGCGGCGAACGAGTTTTGTTGGCTGCTGTTATTGTGGTTGAGGCGGCAAGGGTTTGGAGTTCATCTGTGTTCTACTAGGGCTTAGGTAGGTTGCATAATTACTATTTTACCTTGATTTAATTTTAATTAAAATTTAAATTTTAAAACTTCTAACCATCATAACTTTTGCATACGAGCTCGGATTCATGCGCAGTTTTCTCTGTTACGATTGTATCGAAATTTCAAACATTATGGAACTAGTTTAGCTGCTTTATGAGACTGTTATATTTTCAGGCTTTATTTGGATTTTTAATCGACTAAAAATTAAAGATGAGTGTTTTAATCCACTCACGAATACTAAACAATCTTATATTGGTTAAATATAGTTTATGATGTGATTAGAAATTGATTGATTACTCTTACATATATTTAAATTGTCATTTGGGTTTAATTTATATTTATATTGAATTTCACTGCCATTTAATTTAATATTTAATTTAATTTGTTAATTGAATACCTGATGATGATGACTAGTTAATTGTTGTGATTTATTGGCTGATTTGAATGATGGTTATGATGGATGCTAAATTGTTGACATTTGGATGGTTGGATGTATGTTTATTTATATGTTGTTATCACACTGCAAGTTCTTTAGTTATTGTTAGGAAAATCACTATGGGTTGAATGATACATACCAGAACGATCTTATAGATTAGGAAAAAATCGTTATGGATTGAAATGATAAACATGAGCAATTTTGTGGATTTTGAATTTTACTCAGGATTGCGGGTTGAAATGATAGATACCCGTAAATTTAAATTTATTGTGGGTTGAAATGATATATATCCGTATCACTTGACCATAGCGTAGAAAATTATATACGGATACCGGATTGGTTAAATTAAATGATTTTAAAATCCTTAACTTTTGAATCCAGTTAAATGATATTATGAAATAAAATTTGATTTATATGAACCAAATTATTCTTAAAATCCAAGCTTTAAAATGTTGAAATTGAAATTGGTCTAAATGAATTATAGTTTAAATGAATCATTTAAAGAATTTAAACTGAAATTTTAAAGTTGAATTTTGAAATATAAATGAAATTTAACAAAATTGAATTATTATAAACAAGTGAATATTTAAACTTTGAAATCTATTGAGTTTGAAGTGGTTTAAATTGGTAGTTCAAACATGAATTTGAAATCGATATAAATTGGAATGGTTTTAATGAGAATTTGAATTGAAAGATTAGAATTGAGTTTTATTGATTTGAAATCTGGATATGGTCCAGATTTCTTGAAATGGAAGAAATAGTTTAATTTGATATTATTTTCAAATTCATTATTTTAATATAAACTATTTAAAAATCTATTATTTAGATCATTTAGATTTTGAACTATTTAATATATAAATCATTCTAATAATCAAACCATTTTGTACAAAACTATTTATAACTATTTTAAAATCCTTAAACTATTGAAACTATTAAACTATTTTAAACTATAAACTAATTTTAACTATTTTTAACTATATTTAACTATTATAAACTATTTTAATACATTAACTAATTTAATATATAACCTATTTTAATATATAAATTTTTTCTAATATATAAACCATTTTAATCTATAATCTATTTTTAAAATTTAAACTATTTTAATGTATAACTATCTTAATATATAAACTACTTTCAATATTCAAATTGTTTAAAGTTGGAACTGTTATGATTTAGATTAAAATTGATTCATGCGAATATTTTGATATGATGGTTTAAGCATTTTTGTGGTTATGAGTTTGAAACGAATATGATTTAAGGTGAATAATGATTTCTAAAGTGAATATGGCTTTGAAATGATTATGATTTGGAAGTGAATATGATTTTGAAATAAATAATGGTTTCAAAGTGGTATGATTTTGAAATGAATATGATATTTTGATATGAAGTAAGAACTACTTGAAATGTAAAAGAACCAACCGGTGTGAAATAAGCGTTTGGTTGTTAAAGAGACCGGGATCAGATATTGTCATACTCTTTGCTAATACCAAAAACCACTTTCAAAACTTTGTACATGGTGGAGAATCCAGAACGAAGTAGGATGGTTTGGAGAATGCTACTACATGAGGTATGACCCTCGGGTCAGCTTGATATGACTAAAACAGAAGCCACGGCGGGCGAAGTGGGGTCGCTCCCTCTATCGGGCACATTTCTTCGATACTGTATTTATTACTTTGTGATTGATTTGGTGGCCACCTCTCGATTTTGATTATGGAAGTGTGTTCCGACGTGGGCGGTAGTGGCTGCTATACTTCACCACCAGTCTGGATCCGCAAAATGGTAGTATCCTACCCTGGACATTGCCTCGCGTGCCTTGTCATATGCCTTATCGAGCCTACTATGAGTTTGGTTTGTGTCGTACGTTATGGAGTGCCCTCTGATAGCCCTCTAGTTATAGAGGAATTATGGTACTGTATAGACTACAACATTTATATAAAAATGTGTTACGGGGGATATGGGTAATGCTTTAACGCTGTTTTAATACTTTACTTCAATGTAGACATATTATAATAGCATATTGTACTATGTATGTAGATAGTTTAGCAGATCCTTAGGAGATGGAATCCCGAACATCTCTTAAGTTATTGCACGCGCATTAGACACTGGGTAGGAGTTGTAAAATCCCGTAAATATCTCTGAAGCCGTCACACGCATATTTATTTAATGTTGATTTAACTTACATGAGATCTTTAAATTCTGACTCGAGTGTTTTTTCTTTTCATTACGATGGGGCCAGTCTGAGCTTTTTAGTGTATTAAAGACCATTTTATTTGAAGGATGAAGATGAAGATTAGTCTACTATTTATTATTATTATTTCATTGCACCATGTTATTCCGTTGCATTATTTATTTATTTATTCCTGATGTATGTATTACCCTTTTTGTATTGTAAAGCGTAATCAAATGTTATTTGTAAAACAACTTCATGACCTATTTATTTGATTATTATATTTTGTTATTCCGTTGTGAGATTCTATGTCTTGTTTTTTCTGTCTTTCTCTTATTTTCTTATTTACCCCATTAATAATCCTCCCTTTTTGAATGGTTTGAGTTGACATGTGGTTTATTGTCGATTTAAACCATCCAAAAAGGTGGGTTGTTACAATATTTCTGAATTGGTGAGGAGTGGAACTTCATTACAATATTGATTTTAAGGTGTGCGAGCCCATTTATGGTGATCGAAATTTGGGCAGTTCTATTAAGGCTTGGGATTTCAGACGATTGGGAAGGAGTTAGATGTTGAGGTGAGTATGGTTGGTCTTGTCAAGGCGAGGGGCAGCCGTAGCCAGAGTTCAATGAGGTCTGCTGATGTTTTAGTAGTCCGATAGTTTGCGTACGGCTGTTGGGAGGAGAATTTTGCATCCGAGGATGAGAGTTCGGGTGGAAGGTGATTGGTATGATGGCGTTGCTCTTGGGAAGAGAAGAATGATGATAATGACCATTTGTCGAACGGTTGAGAAATGAGGGAGAGAGGAGGAAGGAAGAAGTGGCCATGGTGAAGTATCAGAACTGGAGAGCGGGATTTCTGATTTGGGGAAGAGGGATTAACTGGTTAATTACGGTAATTAAGTTTAATCGTGTAAGTAAAGTAAATATAATTGTTTTAATAAATTCGAATGCTTATAAATGATGCAATTCATTCATACGAGGTCGGATTAGAACGTGACATGTTGCGTTCGTATCTACAAATACTTTGCATTGGAGCTAGACTGGAGTTGATTGGAGCTAGAAGGAATATGGGTTAAAATTAAAATTCTTGTTTAATTTTAATTCAAAATAAACCGCTTTATCCGTTACAGCAATCAAAGTGAGTTAAACTCACCCCTCTGGAACCCACTTGTATTCATATAAGTGCAGTTGTTTTTAATTTGCATATGGACTTCCTGTGATGGTCTATTTGGTTATTTTCTATTATATTAGTTTATTTGGATATATTGCCGCCTATTGGAGCGAATGAGACCCTATACATTTTCGGGTATGAGTGAATAACCTTTGTATATGATCCGGCCCCAAAGCGGTTGATTTTATTTTTTGATTATTTAACACATGTGATTTGTGGTGTAGGTGGACAGGTTGGAGGGATCCAACTGGATTCCTCAAATTCTTGATTTATTTTTCATATATAGTGATATATGATGTGTTTAATGCCATATGTTATGACATTGATAAAATATTTCCTACTTAGTGCTATGGTACCACTGTGCCTCTTGTATTTTAAAAATGTTATTAAGTGGAAATTGTTATTTTCAAATAGTTTTTGGAATTACAAATGTTTTACAAATATATTGAATTATTTTAAAAAGGAAATTAATTTATATAAAAGATATGATATTTGGATATTAAATTAATAATTTTTATGAAATGTTAAATAAAGATTTTTTAGACCATATTATATAGATTTTTAAATATTAAATATTAATTCGATTATGTAATTAAAGAATACTATTTTAAAGATGAACAAAGTATTTTTATATAACTATTAATGTTATTTTTTAAAAGTTATATAATTTTATATATTAAAGAAAGAACTTTAAAAGTTTTATTTTATAAATAAGGAAGGTTTTTAGAATGAAATAATTAATTTATAAAACGAAGTTTTTTTAAGTTAAGGGAAAATATCATCCTTGGCAATTTAGAGAAATAAAATGTATCAGTGGATTTATATTAATATAGGAAATGGTATTGTTAGACAAGTAATTGATTCTATTTTGGGAAAAATAGAATGTGGAAATAAATTTGGAAATATTGGATGGTGTTTATAAAATGGGAATGAGAATTTTGAACATTGGTTCATAAGTACGTAAATGGATTTGAAATCGATATTTATAATTCGATTTTGATAATAAATGAGATTTATAAAGAAGTAGATTTATAAAGTGAGTTTTTTAAATAAAGAGATTTTATAAAAAGGGGAGTTTATAAAATAGAAATGAAATTCATATACATAGTTTATAAATATAGAGAAATGTTTTATGTAGAGTTTTAAATATGGATTTCATATGAAGGAAATACATTTAAGTTTTAAAGTGAATAATCTTTATAGAAATTGTTTGAAAGTAATATTTTTGAATGGACTTCAAATGATTTTAAAAGTTATTTTTAAATGTGTTAAGTGATGGAAACATAGATTTCAACATCTATTGTATAATAGATGTTTTCGTGGAAAGTAAGAAAGACATAAACTAGAACACTATTGTTATAGTAGGAAAAGTGTTTGTGAATATACTTATACCGTTGAGATAAGTATATGGAAATGTTTTTCAAATATCGTGAGACTAAAAATGGTTTTAAGAATATACCTTAGTAAAGATATTTTGAGATAAATATTGGAAAAGTGATTTAATTAATACAAGATTAATTAAAGAGGCTCAATGTTACTTGGTGCTTAACCAGTAGTATTTCCATTTGGAAATAAGTCTTTGGATGAATTTTTGTTCCTTTGATAGTTAAATAACCGACTATCAAACTATTAGCCAACTTAAACTATCGTTGTTATTTCGAAGAGACCGGGATCGAGTTTATTATCAGAAACCACTTTGAATTTGTGTAAGCATTGTGAATTGGAATATGTTGAAGATAGCCACAGACAGAGTTAAATGAAAGGGCTATTTCTCTCTTTTCCTAGGAAGGGATCCTCATAATGGATGAAATAGAGAATAGTGCCTTCGGTTTCGTTCAGTCCCAGAATGAACTTGTATGGATGAATGCTAGCGTTGCATTGATGCCTAGAGGGCAATGTTCGCATTCGAAGTGGGATTGTTATTCAAAAGGTAAATGTAGCCTCAAGCCTCATCAACCGAGAAATAACTAAAACAGGGCATGCAACAGGGCTAAGTGGGTCGCTCCCTTTAGGATATGTCAACATCTTTCTAGTTTACCTATTTTTATGGATTTGGTTGTGCATGAGAGATCTCGATTAAAGTTGGAAGACAGGGATGATGACATATTCGGTACTACTAGTCAAGTGGTAGGCCGATTCTGTATGGCAGGGTACAAGATGTTCTTGTCAGACCTGGGTGCATTGATCTAGAGGCGCACCCATCGGAGGTAGTTCCTTACATGGTCAAAGTATGGAATTCATTCTCCAATACATGCCTTACGGTTTTGATTGTAGAGCCAATTATGCTGTAATTTAATTATTGTACCAATTTCGGCTATTTTAATAAGTATTTGTACTTGGACACTATTATAATATCACGAGATTTTTATACAAAAATGTTTTGGTTATCGTAAGATAAAAACCTGTCGTGTTTATGTATGACCCGGTCTTATGAGATACCTTTTGATTTCAAAGATTTTATTATAACTTTTAAATCCAATTGGGTGTGTTTTCTCACGCATGATTTCCAGACTGACTCGGTTGTTAATTTATTATAATGCTCGGGTCAAACCGAGCATATTACAGATTAGTTTGGATGTTGAGAGCTTCAGAAGACAAGTGGGAGGCCAGAGACGTATTCACGTAGATGGTTATATTTTCCGCTGTAATCATGGGTGTGTTATCAGCAATTGTGAGGACATACTGTTATAACCGTCCAAGCTAAAATAGGTTAGTATATTTTGATTGATGTTTGTATATATACATATTACAGTTTCGTTTTATTGTAAAGACTTGTGATGTATTATAAATTACTCGTTTCACTATGAGATTCTATGTTTTTTAGTTTTCATCTTATCTTCTTCCTTCTTTCTTTTTCCCCTAATAATCAGTTTTTCCGGCATTCGATTGCTCGAAATGTGATACCATGGACGTATTAGTGTCGATTTTTGAAGGTCGAAAATATGGTTCGTTACAGTCGTGATATTTGACTGATTTCAATGTTGATTGTGATGGCTGCTATTGTTTGATAGTTTGGATGACTTGGATGTTTATATATATATATATACACACACACACATATATCGTTTTATCACCCTGTAAATTACTTGAGAGTATATAAAACTGTTACTGGAATTATTTCAAATAAATTAAGAAATAGGTTGAAATGATATATACTTATGACAATTTGATTTGGATTGAAATGATATATATCCATCCCTGAAATTAACTATTCACTTGGACATAGGATAGAAAATTATATATGAACACTGGATTGGTTAATGTAACGAACCAGAATTTTCAACCCTCGAAAATCTACATTAATACGTCCACTGTATAAAATGCCGAGCAGCCGAGTTCTGGAAATACCAGTTCATTAGGGGTGAAGAAGAAAAAGGTAGAATAAAATAAAGAAACAACAACACATAATCTCATGATCACAGCGGAACAAAATAATACATAATGACATATTTTAAACATAAGAACTGTATTGATAATATACATACCACTATCAGAGTACAACAGTTCAATACATCAAATGAACAGTTATAATATCTTGTCCTCACACAGCGGAAATATAAACCAAGTACGTTATATACGTCTGAACTCCTCCAGCTCGTCTCCTGATCTCCAAAGCATTTTAACTTGAATCTGTAATACTCGGTTTGACCCAAGCATTAAAATAAAATAACACCTGAGTTGGTCTGAAAAACCAACGTGAGAAAACGCACTCAACTTAAATTATTAACTTTTCAAATTCCTTTGAAAACAAAGGTATCTCATAAGACCACGTCACAAATAAGCACAATGGGTTTTTACCTTACGATAACCAAACAATTTTTATCAAAATCGTCTGATATGGTGATACTATCTGTAGAAAGTAAATAGAAAATAGCTGAAATGCTAGCATCTCATGTTTCAGCACAGTTGGCACACTCAAAATCGTATGGTGCTGATTGGAGAAAGGATTCCATCGAATGACTGGGTCACTGGGGTACCGCCCACCACAGTACACCTCTAGAACAATGTACTGAGGACCACGCCAGGATCCTCTGCTACACAAGAATGGGCTACCCCTAACCTGGATAGACCGAATATGTTATCACCCCGGGTGTTCCCACCCTTACAATTGAGCGTCCCTTCCATGCACACCTATATTCATAATTTAAAGGTTTTTCGAGGACATCTAGAATGGTGATAACATACCCTACTTGGGTGTGACCCACTTAGCCTTGCTGCATCTCCCCTATTTTAGTCATTCCCGGTTGATGAGGCTCGAGGCTAAGCATTACAATTCAAGGAACAATTTCTATTAGAATGCTCATCGTCCTCCAATGACGATGTTCTGATAGCAATCGTCTATAAAAGTTGTCTTGGGTCTGGACAAACCGAATCACCAATTTCACAGTAATTATTCGATACATTCACACCGGATCGAAGTGGCTTTCAGATAATTAAATCCGATCTCGGTCTCTTCGAAACGATTAACGAAATTGGCCAAAATTGATAGTCGGTTATTTAATTTTCAGTAAACATCCACAAGAAATCATCATTCCTTGTTATAAATTTTTGAAAATTTATTTCAAATATCTTTATAAGATACTACTTCCTGTTCTTCAACATTTTAAAACGGCTTTAAAATCCTTTTATTTCCAATGGAATATTTTCACCTATTTTCCAACACTTAGAATATTTTTCCCATTTCATTTTATATTCACCCGTAGGAAGTATTCCATCTATTTCTCTTCCTATTTCTCAAAATCATTTGCAACTTTATTTGTAAATTCCTTAACAAGTTTATAACCAATTCTATAAATTCTAGAATTCCTTAATTAATTTTCTTTGATATTTTCAAACCAATTATACTCATTTATAATTTCAATTTCCCTTTGTACTTCTTAATGAATTCTATTTTTTTTTCGAAGTTCACTTTTACTTAACTACTCTCGAAATTTCCTTACTTTTCCTCTCAATTATATTTTAAGGATTTCCTTATTAGTCCCATAAACTGAATACCCCATTTCCAAACCTCCAAGAGGGTTTATAAATAAATTTAAAACGTTTCAAAACTCTGTACATATCTATGATAATAAGTATTTTGAAAGATTAATAATAACTTATTTTTAAAGCATGTTCAAATGATTTGTAACGATCCTGATTTTTAATCAAATGTAAATTGGTAATTAAATTGATTTTTGAATTTAATTGTGAATTTATTGGTAAATTTGTTTGAAAATTTCCAAAATAAAAATATATGTGTATATAAATTGATTATAAATAGAATTTAGATTAGAAATTTAAAGATAAGTGTTATTAAAATAAATTGGATTTAAAACTATATATTTTGATATTAATAGAGATATTTTCTAATTATAAGAATTAATAAAAGTTTTAAATTATACATATCTTTTGGAAATTAGTAAGAAAACATACATAAATTTAGAAAATTAAAAATTTGAAATTTGGAATTTGAAAGTCAAAATAAATATTTTAAATAAAATTGGATTGATTTGGAAATCCAACAGAGTGTGTTTGTATATACATATATTTATATATATATATATATGTATATATTGTAGAAAGAATTTTGGTTTGAGATTATTTAATAAATGTATTGAAAATAAAAATTGGATTTAATAACTTATTATTTCTAAAGGACTAATATATATAAATATTTATTAGTAATGAATAATTTGATTTTAAATCATTTGTTTGAAAATTATAAAAGTATAAAATATAATGTATGAGTGCAAATATAAGAAGGAATGTTTTGTAAAACATAAGATTAAAAGGTTTAAAACAAAGTTTAAAAACATTTAAAAATATAAGAACTATATAAAAGTGAACCTAACTAAGGGATTTAAACACAAAATGTTATATTTTAACAAGTGTAAATACTTTGGAAATTATATTAAAACGTTTGTAAGCCATGAAACTAAAAATTTAACAAGTTTTAGCATGGAGGAAACAAGTGTAAAATGCATGTTTATTTTAAACTAAAATTTAATTGAAATGCATTAACAAGAAAGCCAATTTCATTTCTTCTTAATCCAAAACCTAGCTTCTTCATTTTTCAACTAAGTCTCCTTTTCTTTCTTTCTTCATCAAATCTGAAAAACAAAACTACAGATCAACTAATCAGATGAAAAGAGAAAAATAAAATAAAAATGAGAGTTAAAAATAAAAAGGAAATCTAAAGAAAAAAAAATCAGATTCAAACAAATTTGAAAGCAAGTTTCAGATCCAAATACAAAAGTCTGAAACAATGCAAGTAACAATATGAATTCAGTTCAAAAATCAATAGCAAATCAAACTAAAGCAAGCAGATCAAACCTGTAATTAAGCAAAGATCAAAGCTCAAGAAAATTCAAATGAATGTAAAACATCAACTTCAACAAAACTGGAAATCAAAGCCTGGAATCTCAAAAACAAGCTATGAAGATTTAATTCAACTCTAAAACAATAAGCAACAGTTCAGATCAACTCAACATCAAGCAAGTTAGGATCAGATTAAAAATTCAAGTTCCAGATTTCAAACAAACCATTCCAGGCTTGTTCTCTGTCTCAACATCTATGGTGAGCACACTATCTTTTTAAAGCCTAATATTGCTGATATCTTGTGATGTTGTGATAAATGCTTGATGTTGATGCTATCGAAATTTCTGATATGATTATAAATCTGTATGTATATTTGTGCATGTATGGGAACAGGAATAAAATACCACTGTTCTTGTTACAGGTTTTCCAAACCTGTTAGAAAATTCAAAATCATCTTATCTAAATGAATTCAGGATTCAATTTTTAAACGAAATGTAATTATAACTATGAAATGCTAATTTTAAAAATAATTTCTTGAACATTTGTTTTGTAGTTATTTTTAAAAATAGAAATCACAAAGATGATCAGATTTTAAACAAAAAATCAAATGTCTGGGTTTCGATTTTTAATTATAGAAATGAATTTGTACTTCAAATTCATGATTTTTGATAATGATTTTAGAATTTTTAAGAGAGTACTCATGGAGAACTCTCAAGTTGAATTGAATTTGAATTGTTGTCAATTCTCGATAATCAATAGTGAATTATGAATCGTGATTTATAGTGAAGATGGCTTGGGTGTGGTAGAATCATGGAAAAATACTCACAAAATTTACAATATGCCGGGGTGGTAGATTGACATTTATTTAGGGTTTTGGGGTATGTTTGGGGTTGTTGTTGTTCACAAGAAATTTTCATCGTCGATGTAGCATTCTGGTCGATCGCACCCAGGGGATTAGGTTCGAGGGTCATCGGGGTAACTCTGGTTGAAATGGCGAAGGTTCAGAGGGCCTGAGTCGATCGTGCAAGGCGTTTCTAGATTGGTCAGTGGGTTCCAAGTTTGATCGATTATGGTCGATTTTGATTCATGGATGTTTTTGAGTTTCTGGGTGTTTGGGGAGCTCAAGGTGGTTGACATCGGTGGGTCGATGACCATGATGATGATCAGAGATTGCTACGGCGATCGTGCATGTGCATGCTTGTACTTGTGTTTCTGGGTTTGATGTGGATATGGGGAGAAGAAGATCCCTCAGGTTCGTGCTCGTACAAATGTAAAGGTTGCTCGGTGATGCTCTCGAGTAGTTTTCTGAGTAACAGAATTCTAAGATTTAAACAAAATAAAGTTTTAAGAAGAAGAAGAAAAAAAAGATGGGCTCGGGAATTAGATCGGGTAATCCCATGTTTGTCTCGAGTCCTATGTGAGGCGATTATCAAGTTTTTAACTAAATTTTCTTACAAACTATTTCTTTTAAATAATAATGGTTTATTTATAGATTGGTAAAGTAAAAGTTTTGTAAATTCATTTTAACTTAGATCAAGTTAAATCTTAAGTTTATTCAAACTTAATTAAATCCCAAGGTTATTTAATAAGATTGTAAAGGGTAATTAAGAAGTTAATTATGATAAATTGATTACCTTTTAATTAAAATCTTAAATTATTAATGATTTATTATTTATGGAAAGTAATTAAGGATAATTATCCAAAGGATAATTACTTAATGCTAGTAACTAAAGTAAAATAATAAAATTAATCAATTTCTTAATTTTTGATTAAAATGGTAATTAATTACTTAAGATAATTATTTAATGAAAGTAATGAAGAAATGTTGATTAACCAAATGATTAAAGAATAATTTTATTTAAGAATAATTAATTACGTAATGAAAGAAAATTTAAAATATTGATCACTTAAAGAAAGTAATCAAACAATAGTTACTTAATGTAATTGATTAAAGGGTTAATTACTCACTTAAAGGTTAATTTAATTATGAAAGTAATTAAGGGGCGACTTATTATTTAAAGGTTAATTAATTGATTGATTAATTAGTTAAGGATAATTAATTAAGGATAATTAAATTATTAAGATTAATTCTCTAATAATTAAAGGTTGATTAATTCATTAATTAAGGTTAATTAATAAATAATTGAGGGATAATTAATTAAAATAATTTGTAATTAATTAATGTTAATCAACCTGGATTGGAGATTAATCTGGTTTTAATTAATCAGATGATCAATTAATCTTAATTATGGATATTTGGATTGTATTGAAGGCTCGAAATTGTTTGATATCTCTGCTGTGTGATACTTTCTGATATGAATTGTTTTAATTCAAGCTGTGATGAATGTAGTTTATTTATCTATGACAAATTTATATTATCTGTGAATCTGGGAATAAAGATAAGCGTTATAGATTATACCGCTTATCGATATTGATGTACTTGAATCTGTGATGATTGATGATGTTGCACGGTTGTGTAGAACCCCTGGACTACACTATACACACACAAATATGGATTGCATGAGGAAATTAGCCAAGTCATAGATTTTTGAAATGATTTTAAAGATTGAATTTTGAATTCAAATTAGTTTTGGAAATGGAATTGGGTTAAAAATGAAAAGCTTTTGAAAAGGAGTTTTGAAAATAAAAGTTATTTTGAATAACTTGATAAAGTTTGAAATTTTAAATTTGATTTGAATTTGAATTCAAGATTTGAAATTGAATTCTATGTTTGGAAAGTATGGTTTAAAAAGGTTATACAAGTTATAAATGTGTTTATATGGGCTTAAACCATTTTAAAAGCATTGTTCTGGGAATTTGAATTTAACCTAAGTTTTATACTTGAAGGGCTTTAATTTGTGCAAACGTAATCAGATTTTTTCCGAAAATGAAAACCGTTTTTTTAAATAGTAATAACTTTCATATAAAAGGATTTCCAATTTGTGTTGAAAGATTCAAGTTTGAAATGGAATTGAAATGGTTTTGAAAGCTATAATTGAATCTTTGTGAAAGATTGATGGAACTTTGTTTTCAAATTTAAGAGGATCTTAAAGGGTGCATCTTTTGTATAAAAGGTTTGGGATTGAAATAGTTTTGAATCTTTGTGAAAGATTTGTGAACTTTGTGAAATGAGTCTTTTTGTTTAAAGATTTGAAAATGGCAATTTGTCTAAACCATTTGAAGAAAGGTTTTTGGTTTTAAGTTGTGACTTAACTAAGATCCCAGTATTCATATTTTTTAAAATTTAGCGCTCATTATTCGGTTTAGCCGGGAGAGGACCTTGTGTCATATAACACATTCTGAATAATGATACGACGAAATGGAAAGCATTTGAAGATGGTGGTCTAGACCGAGTGTCTTTAGGAACGATAGGATAGCCTATCGAATGACTCTTCACTGATTCGCTCCGGTATAGAGATCTCCATTTGTGATGGGGAGTCCAATCATGATTGTGGATACCCGGATTGCAAGGGCTTCTTCCTTTATTAGACAAAGTGCCTTTGGTTCTGTTCGAACCCGGAATGGACTTGTATGGTTGTATGTCTGACATTACACTTTGAGATATAAAACTGGTCTCTATCAAATACATTTCTGTTTGGTGGCAGAGAATTTATTCTCTTAGCTTAACACCCTTCTCTGAGATATACGAGCTTAGAGTTTATGTAGTTGATAGTTATCAGTAATATACTCCCAATTTGGTAGTGTGGCATGCTGAGTGCTGCTGTGTGTTGTTGATCATTTGTTGATCAAAGCATGACTTATGTGTAAACCGTAGCTTTGTGCATGAGACTGCATCAGGACCTCACACCCTGGAAATGGTCAAAACAGGAAAGATGCGGCAAGCTTATGAGGGTCGCACACTTTAGAGTGTGTCATTTCCTTCTGGAAAAGGGTGGTGTCATGGTATGGAGCCCAGATACTTAACTCATGTGGTCACTGCAAATCTATTACTTTGTGGTTGCTTTGTGGTTGAGAGCTCTTAGATAAAGGTCGCAAACGACAAGGGATGGCATATCTGTAGTTGTTACTCCTGGGCAGGAAGGAAACCTGCCTTGTTGGCAGAGAGCCGGGTAGGTTCTCGGGGCGTCCCTCCAGAGGCGTACCTATGTGGCAGTAGGAAGTTCCTTAGCCTGACCATTTATTGGAAATCCAAAGAAACAATACGCGTCCTGTATGATTTTAGTTGTATAACCTGCCATGGAATGTGGCGGTAACCTGCTATTGAACATGGTAGCTATAGTAGACATACAATAATTGTTGTATGCTGGCTAAGTTTAATATTATACTTTCGAAAGGTTTTCTACACTGTGCACTAATAATAATATCAAAAGGTTTTCGCGTATCAACCATTTTTGACCATCATAATGAGAAATCTCCTCCAATTTTTCATTTGCATGGTGTGTGCGGTGGGAGGCCTTATGGTAGTTACATTTTCTAAAAAGCATTACAGATTTCAATTTTTAAAATCTTTTGTTGTTTGTTTTAAAGATAAACTGTTTTTGTTTGCTCATACCAGTCCCATGACTGACCCGGAGTTTATTATTCCCTTCCTAAACTCTGGGTGCCCACAATTTTCCACACGGGCAGTCTAGAGTTGGGTTTTTCAGATAAATAGTAGGAGTACATTCGATAGCATCCAGCCTTTGGATTCGTGGATTGCATTTGCTCAAGGTGACTGACCTTGCTTAAGGCATCGATGATGGTGGTTCGAGTTTTTAATTCAAGCTATCTTTAGTGATGGATTCTTTTGGAGATGCATTCCATTAGAGTTATCTTTCCGCTGTCGATGGTTGCAAAGTCTAGACCATCTATTTGTGTTATTTTCTATTGTACCTTATATCCCTGATATTAATATCATTTGCATCAAATTATTGTATTGAATGTTGTATATCAATGATATATTTGTTTTCTTCTGCTGTGTTGTTGTACTCGATGTGTTATAAGCTTCGACGAATCGAATTCGAACCTTTGAATCAGCGACATTCGAATACGAATGAGGTATGGATGTCGATTTTCGAACGCGAAAATCCACGTCGTCACATAATTATCTACAATATTGGAATACTCCTTATACATCACCTTTCAAAGAAGGTTTTAAAATTTAGTTTCTTTTTTTTAAAAATAAATATTAAGTATTTGAAAATTCACTTCTGAATTTTTAAGTCCTAACTAACTTTAAAATCACATAGTTTAACAAAACTTTCCTTTTTAAAAAAAATTAACTTACTAATATAAATATACTTTTAAATCTCAATAACCAAAATTTTAATTTATAATCCCTCTCAATTTCTATCACATTACTTCATTTTTGGTCTCCTTAACCATTTTCACTTCAAAAATAGTATCCATTATTTTCTCTCACCCTATTTCCATATTCAGATATATGTTCTTCCTCTAATTTATATTTTAAATTTATCACCAGATATCAATTTCTTTATTTATAAACATCGTTAATAAATTTTTGTAACTCCTTTGAGTTGCACTAAAAATAATCTCATTTATAAAATTTCATTTTATAAATTCAATTCTTTATAAAATCCTTTCATTTTTTCCCATCTATTTTTAGATCGATTTAAGCTTCTTTCTGTAACATCCCGTTTTTAAATCAAATTTAAATTGGTAATTTATTCAATTTTTCAAAAATTAAATTGTGAATTAAATTTGGTATTTTCCAAATTAAATAGATATTTGTTTATTAATATTAATATTAATATATATAAATGTGATTTTAAATAGAATTTCTAATTTGGAAATTCAGAAAATAAATATTTTGAATAGTATTTTAATTATAAAATTTAATTATGGATTAATTTGAAGATTTGAATAAATATATATCAAAAGATTGTAAATAAAGGAATTGATTGAAATCCAATAGGTTATGAATAGAAATTTTTATTGTGAATTCCAAAATAAAAAACTTTGAAAAACTCTATAATGTAAAATTAATAAAAATTCTGTTTGGAATTATAACACATGTATATGTCTATATTTTGAAAGTTATTTGAAGGTAAAACTCTATATTTTAATAATAGAAAAGGATTTATTTTGTAATATGATGATTTGAAAGTTATATTTTGAAATTAATATAAATAAATTTACAAAACTATTTAAAAAGTTGAAATCAAATATATACATATTATATACTTATTATTAGATTTGATAACACATTTTCTTTTGAAATAAATAAACATAGTTTGTATATTCATGAATTTAAAATGTAAAACATTTACATATGTTAAGATATAAATATAAATAATTAAAGGGTTAAAAATACAAATGGAAAATTACATGAAAATATATTTTAAACATGAATATATAAATAAATTTAACAAAAGGGTTTGAACATAAATCTTAAGTTTTTAACATTTATTAAACACATGCATTGGCAAGTGGAAGATAATTAAAAATGCATCAAAACATTTGTAAACCATGTAATAAGGAAATTTAACTAGTGTTAGTTTAGTGATACAAGTGTCAAACTTGATTTATTATCTTCATTCTAAATAAAAAAATATAAGAAAAAGCAGGCTGCTCACTTTTTTCAAATTTTAAAACTTTTAAAAGAAATCGGAAACAAAATCAAACTACATTTTATAATTTCAAACCTAGAACATCACATACTAAAACATACAATCTGAAACCCGAGGCAGTTCAAAATCCAAACTAGTTCAACTATGTTAATTATCAAGCAAAGATCATTTCAGTTTATCAAGCAATCAACACAAAGATATGATCATGACCAAGTTAATGATCTAACTCAGATCAAAGCAAATCTGAAGCAAAGAAAATGAATAGCTGAATCAGAAGAAGTTCAAAACCTGGAAATTTAAAAGCAACTTCAAATCTGGAAGTTCAACTTCAAAAGCAAGCACAGGAACCAAAGCCTAAAACAATTCTGAAGCAAGTTCAACTCAAATATAAAACAATAATTCAAACCTGAAGCAGTTTAAAAATCAAACAAATTCAAAGCTTCAAGATCAAAACTGCAAATTCAATAAACCAAAGACCAAAAATCAAAATTCCATGTCCTATGTTCTTCACATGACTGGTGAGCAAACTTACCTTTTGATCTGATTTATGACTGGATGCAGTGATTAATGCTTAATGTAAGCTGAAAATTTTGTTTGCATGTGAATGAATCCATGTATGTATGTGTGGGCATAGCTGTGTATGTTTGAGGACAGAAATGTTGCCTCTGTTTTAAACATTACAGGTTTCAAACCTGTCTAAAAATCAAAACCTCACTCCTCGACTCTCTATTGCCCTTGATATCTAAAGCGAACAAGTTAGGATTGGCAATATCTCCCTCCTAAAAATATTTTTAAGTATTAAAACTAAATAGATTTACTAGAGATTATAAAAGCACAGTGGTACCCAATTTTTTTTTAAAAATTAGTTGATAAAAATTTAAGTTTTGATTTCATTATCCTATTCACTTTCACAAATCAAAATTTTTAAGATAAAATTATATATTTTAATTCATTATCAAGTGAGAAATTGTGAGATGAAAAGGATTGTTGTTTTCACCAAGTTCTGGTGATCGGCTATGTGATGGAACTCGTGATCGGGTTTGGAGCTTGGTGGATGGTCTGGGATCATCACAAAATTACTTAATGAATTTATAAATCATCGTGGTGGCCGAAAATTGCTAAACTAGGGTTTAAGCACTGTATTTTGTCAACCGTGTTCGTGAGGCAATGGTGTCGCCGACGTTGTCCCGGAATGCATCGCACCGAGGGGAAAATGTTTGTGGGCCAGTGGAGTCGCTCCGGTAAAAATGATGTGGTCTCAAATGGTCGTGGTTAGCAATACGAGTTGATTGTTGATGATCGGTTGGTTCCAGTATTTGGGTTGAATAACTCGTTTTCGATTGGTGGTCGTTCTCGTTAATCTGGGTGGATGTCAGGGTTAGTGAAGATGTCGACGATGCGTAGAGGGCCGGAGAGATGGTCGGAGGTGTGTCGTTCGACTGTGCACGTACAATGGTGTACTTTGAAATCTTGTTCGTGTTGATGGTTTGGGAAGAAGATGAATTGCTCGAGTTACAGCTCGAAGTCGATCACGTTTTGGCTCGAAGATGAGTGAGACGAGGGAAAACTCGAAGTAAAGCTCGGGTATATTCAACGTTTCACTCGGGTTTTTTTCTTCTTTAAGTGGAATTAACCAGATTTTTTAAAGGTTTAAGAAATTAATTAAAGCATTTACAATTTTTAAAGTTATTAAGTTTTCAAAAGGAACATCACCAAGTTTCAAAGTAAAGTATTAATAAGTTTTTAATAAAATGTAAATGTTAAGAAGCTTTCAAAAAAATTTCAAAGGAGAAAAAAATGTTAAGGCTAAATGTTTTAAATTATTTCGAAAAATTAATTGATTTTGAAATGATATGATGATAATGAAAAAATTTCTAAGTATTTTCAAATTGAGTTTAATAATGTTTGAATTAAGAAGGTGATTATGCTAAGCGTATTGAACTTTAATTAATTAATATTTTTGTATAACATGATTTCAAGCATTTAAATTAGATGATGTAATTAAGTAATGAATTAAGATAAAAAGATTTATCTTTAATTAATTAAGGTGGACAATTAAAGGAATAATTGATTGATTAATTAATCAAGATAATTAATTAAAGTTTTACTTACTTAATTATTAAAAGAATAATTTGTTATTGTGATTAATTGATGTTTTATTTACTAATGTAATTGATTCAATAGATAATTACTTTATGTAATTAAATTAAAGCTAATTACTCTGTGTAATTGATTTAAAAGCTAATTACTTAGTGTAATTAATAAAGGATAATTAATTAAGGGTTAATTAATTCATTAATTAATAAATTAAGCGTAATTAATTTAAAGGATAATAAAATAATTAGGGGTTAATTATCTAATGATTAAAGGTTGATTAATTTATTAATTAAAGTTGATTAATTTATAACTAAAGGTTAATTAATTTATGAAAGGTTAATTAATCAAGATGATTTGTAATTAATTAATATTAATTAACTAGGATCAGTATTTATTCATAAAAAAATTAATCTGATTTAAATTAATTAGATAATTAATTGATTTTGCTTATGGATGTATGAATTGTATGAATGCCTTGAGTTGATCTATAATGATTCTATGATGTGGATTGTTTTGATTGAGCTATGTGTGTATATTATTTATCTGTAATGTATTTACATAATTATCTGTGATGCATTTACATATCTATCTGTGAATCTATGAATGATGATAAACATTATAGGATTATACCGCTTATCGATGTTCATGTGCTTGAATCTGTGATGATTGATGTTGTTGCACTATTGTGTAAAACCCTTGCACCACACTCATACACACACAAATATGGATTGCACGAGGAAATTGGTTAAGTCACAGATTTTTGAAATGGTTTTAAAATTGAATTTTGAATCCAAATGGTTTGGAAATTGAATTGGATTAAATATGAAAAACTTTTGAAAAGGAGTGTTGAAGATAAAAGTTTTTTATAATAACTTTATGAAGTTTTGAAATTCAAATAGTTTGATTTGAATTTAAAATTTGAAATTGAATTCTATATTTGGAAATTATGGTTTAGAAAGGTTATATAAGTTATAAATGTGTTAATATGGGTTTTTAAACCATTTTAAAAGTAGTGTTTTAGGAATTTGAAATTAATCCAAGTATTATACCTGAAGGGCTTTAATTTGTATAAATGTAATCAGATTTTTTCGAAATGAAACTATTTGTTTCAAATAATAATAGCTTTCACATAACGAAAGAACTTCCAGTTTGTGTTATAAAGATTTCAAATTTGAAAGTGAATTGTTTTGAAATCTATGAATAAATCTTTGCGAAAGATTATTAAACCTTGTCTTGAAATTGAAGAGGACTTTAAATGGCGTATCTTTCATAAAAGATTTGAAATGGGAATTGTTTTGAAAGTTGTGATTTGATCTTTAAAATAGTTTTAAAAGCTATAAATTGAATCATTGGTTTAATAATTGAATAAGATAATCCAATTTGAAAAGGAAATTGTTTTTGAAAAGCTGTGAATTAATCTTTATGAAATATAGGTGAACTTTGTGAAGTAAATCTTTTTGTTTAAAGATTTGTAAATGGTGATTTGTTTAAACCATTTGAGGAAAGGTTTTGGATTTTAAGTTGTGACTTAACTAAAATCCCATATCCATATGTTTTTAAAATATTGCGCTCATTGTTTGGTTTAGCCAAGAGAGGACCTTATGTCATATAACCCATCCCGAATAATGATACAACGTTATGGATAGCATTTGAAGACCGGTGGTGAATACCGGATATTTCGAAAAGCGAAAGGATAACTCGTCGAATGTCTCTGCACCAGCTGATCCCCGGTATAGAGATTTGATCACCCTTTGTGATGGGGAGTCTGGACGTGATTAGGGAATATCCGGATTTGCGAGGGCTCTTTGGAAGTGCCTTCGGTTCTGTTCGAACCCGGAATAGACTTGTATGGATGTATGTCTGACATTACACTTTGAGATGTAAAGCTGGTTTCTATCAAATACATTTCTGTTTGGTGGCGGAAATTTATCCTCTTAGCTTAACACCCTTCTCTGAGACGTACGAGTTCAAAGGTTATGTAGTTGATGGTTACTAGTGATATATTCCCAATTTGGTAGTGTGGCATGCTAAGTGTTGTTGTGTGTTGCTGATCATTTGTTGATCAAAGCATTACTTTTGTGAAAAGTGTAACTTCATGGACGAGACCTCATCGGACCTCACTCCCCCGAAATGGTCGAAAGAGGAAAGATGCGGCAAGGTTGCATGGGTCGTGCCCCTAGGGTATGTCCACTCCTTCGGGAAAAGGGTGGTATCATGGTATGGAGCCCAGATATTTAACCTAAATGGTTACTACAAATACATTTCTTTGTGGTTGTTGGTGTTGAGGATCCTCAAATAAAGGTCGCAAACGACCGAGGATGGCTTATCTTTAGGTATTACTCTCGGGCAGGGAGGAAACCGGCCTTGTGTTGGTAGAGAGCTGGGTAAGTTCTCGGGGCGTCCCTCCAGAGGCGTTCCCATGTGGCTATAGGAAGTTCCTTAGCTTGACCATTTGTTGGAAAATCCAAAGAAACAATACGCGCCCTGTATAATTTTAGTTATATAACCTGCCATGGAATGTTATGGTAACCTGCTATTGAACATAGTAGCTATAGTAGGCATACAATAAAGGTTGTATGCTGGCTCAAAATAATAGTATACTTTCGAAATGTTTTACACTATGCACTAATAATAATATCAAATGGTTTTCGCGTATCAAGCATTTTTGACTATCATAAGGAGAAATCTCCTCCAATTCTGTATTTGCATAGTGTGTGCAGTAGGAGGCCTTATGGTAGTTTCATTTTCCAAAAAGCATTGCGAATTTCAATTTTTAAATTCTTTTGTTGTTTGTTTTAAAGATAAATTGTTTTTATTTGCTCATCCCAGTCCCATGACTGACCCGGAGTTTATTTTTTCCTTCCCAAACTCTGGGTGCCCACATTTTCCACACGGGCAGTCTAGAGTTGGATTTTTTAGATAATCAAATAGTAGGTGTAGATTCGGTAGCTTTCAGCCTTTAGGAATCTTCTTCAGTCTTTGGATGAACGACCTTGCTTAGCACATCGATGATGGTGGTTCGAGTTTTTGGTTCAAGCTATCTTTGGTTTGAAGTTTTTAGAGAATTACCTATGGATTGCAGTTGGAGTTCTCTTTTGGAGTTTCTCTATTGATGCTTATCTTTCCGTCGTTGTATATTTATCTCTGATATTGGTGGGATTCATATTGTATCAGATATTGTATTCAAACGTTGTATATCAATGATATCATTCATTTTCTTCCGCTGTGTTATTGTACTTAATGTGTTATAAGCTCAGGCACGAATCATATTTCAACATTTGAATCTGCGGCATTCGAGTACAGCAAAGTACGGATGTCGATTTTCGAACGCTGAAATTTGGGTCGTGACATTTTGGTATCAGAGCTGAAGGTTGAAACTTTAGCTTAGGAGTATAAAACATTAGGTAGCTCATTAGAGATAGGGTGAAGTATACCCTAGAATGAGTGTATCCCTAAGATATCCATCTGAATGCCTCAGTAAATTCTCTTGCTATTTACTGATAGTAAGTATGAGTACAAGAAGAGGACGAGATAGGGGACAGGGAAATACAACTACAAATGGTCAATACCCTGTAACAACAATGGAAACAAATTTTCCTATCAATCTCTTTGATCATCATGTGATTTCAATTCTTTAATTGCTTCGTGGCAGCTCGAGGGAGAAGCTTTGGTGTGGTGGCTCTACAAATCGTTGTAGATATGTTCTTAATTCATATTCTCTATATGACATTTCTATCAGCTTTTCGTTTTTTATTTTAACAAAAATAAAATTTTATTAGAATAAATTGGTAAATTAAATATGAAGATTTTTGTCACGATTTTGATTAAAACCTAATTTGAAATTCTGCTATAATTTTATGTGAGTATCAAAGTCCAAAGAGGGACAAGTTAATATATACTTTGGGGTATTCAGACCTGAGTTTGGAATCCATATCTGGATTTTGAGAATTATGGAAGATTAAATCCATTTATCTACTTTCTGGGTCTCGATATATTCTACGAACGATTAGTTATCCCTTCGAACTAATCAATGCCCTTGCATATTCGTAGATCTGGATGACCCAAGTATCCTGTATAATATCAAATGAGTTGTTCTCATAATTATTTATAGTATTCTGATTTGGTAAGCCAAATGCAGAATAACTATTCAGTTTGATCTGGTGAACCATTTCTTTATGAGTTCATCTATCTCTGTTATCTCCCTGGCAAATTTCGGGGACGAAATTTTCTTAAGGGGGGAATCTATAACATTCCCGTTTTTAAATCAAATTTAAATCGGTAATTTATTTAATTTTCTAAAAATTAAATTGTGAATTAAATTTGGTATTTTCCAAATTAAACAGATGTTTGTTTATTAATATGAATATTAATATATATATATGTGATTTTAAATAGAATTTCTAATTTGGAAATTCAGAAAATAAATATTTTAAATAGTATTTTAATTATAAAATTTAATTATGGATTAATTTGAAGATTTGAACAAATATATATCAAAATATTGTAAATAAAGGAATTGATTTGAAATCCAATAGATTACGAATAGAAATTTTTATTATGAATTCCAAAATAAAAACCTTTGAAAATAAATTTGAGTTTGAAAAACTCTATAATGTAAAATTAATAAAAATTATATTTGGAATTATAACACATGTGTATGTCTATATTTTGAAAGTAATTTGAAAGTAAAACTCTATATTTTAATAATAGAAAAGAATTTATTTTGTAATACGATGATTTGAAAGTTATATTTTGAAATTTATACAAATAAATTTACAAAAGCTATTTAAAAAGTTAAAATCAAATATATACATATTATATACTTACTAATTAGATTTGATAACACATTTTCTTTTGAAATAAATATACATAGTTTGTATATTCATGAATTTAAAATGTAAAACATTTATATATGTTAAGATATAAATATAAATAATTGAAGGGTTTAAATACAAATGGAAAATTACATGAAAATATATTTTAAACATTAATATATAAATAAATTTACCAAAAGGGTTTGAACATAAATCTTAAGTTTTTAACATTCATTAAACACATGCATTGAAAAGTGGAAGATAATTAAAAATGCATCAAAACATTTGTAAACCATGTAATAAGGAAATTTAACAAGTGTTAGTTTAGTGATATAAGTGTCAAACTTGATTTATTATCTTCATTCTAAATAAAAAAATAATAAGAAGAAAAGGCAGGCTGCTCACTTTATTTCAAAGTGTAGAACTTTTAAAAGAAATCAAAAACGAAATCAAACTACATTTTACAATTTCAAACATGGATCATCACAAACTAAAACATATAATCTGAAACCTGAAGCGGTTCAAAATCCAAACTAGTTCAACTCTGTTAATTATCAAGAAAAGATCGTTTTAGTTTATTAAGCAATCAACACAATGATTTGATCATGACCAAGTTAATGATCAAACTCAGATCAAAGCAAATTTGAAGCAAAGCAAATGAACAGCTGAATCAAAAGAAGTTCAAAACCTGGAAATTTAAAAGCAACTTCAAATCTGGAAGTTCAACTTCAAAAGCAAGCACAGGATCGAAATCCTAAAACAATTCTGAAGCAAGTTCAACTCAAATATAAAACAAGAATTCAAACCTGAAGTAGTTAAAAAATCAAACAAATTCAAAGCTTCAAGATCAAACCTGCAGATCCAATAAACCAAAGACCAAAAATCAAAATTTCAAGTCCTCTATTCTTCACATGACTGGTGAGTAAACTTACCTTTTGATCTGAATTATGACTTGATGCAGTGATTAATGCTTAAAGTAAGCTGAAAAATTAGTTTGCATGTGAATGAATCCATGTATGTATGTGTGGGTATAGCTGTGCATGTTTGAGGACGGAAATGTTGTCTCTGTTTTAAAGATTACAGGTTTCAAACCTGTCTAACAATCAAAACCTCACTCCTCGACCATCTATTGCCCTTGATATCTGAAGAGAACAGGCTAGGGTTGGCAAGATTTCCATCCTAAAAATATTTTTAAGTATTAAACTAAATGTATTTACTTGAGATTATAAAAACACAGTGGAACCCAATTTTATATATAAAAAAAATTGATAAATTTTTAAGTTTTGATTTCATGATCCTATTCACTTTCACAAATCATGATTTTTAAGACAAAATTACAGATTTTTAATTCATTATCAAATGAGAAATTGTGAGATGAACAGGATTGTTGTTTTCACCAAGTTCCGGTGATCGGCAGTGTGATGGAACTCCTGATCGGGTTTGGAGCTTGGTGGATGGTCTGGGATCATCATAAAATTACTAAACGAATTTGTAAATCATCGCGGTGGTCGGAAATCGCTAAACTATGGTTTAAGCACTGTATTTTGTCAACCGTGTTCGTGAGGCAATGGCGTCGCCGACGTTGCTCCGGAGTGCATCGCACCGAGGGGAAAATGTTTGTGGGCCAGTGGAGTAGCTCTGGTAAAAATGATGTGGTCTTAGATGGTCGTGGTTGGCGATACGATCTTATTGTTGATGATCAGGTGGTTCCAGTATTTGGGTTGAATGACTCGTTTTCGATTGGTGGTCATTCTCATTAATCTGGGTGGATGTCAGGGTTAGTGAAGATGTCGACGATGCGTAGAGGGCCGGAGAGATGGTCGGAGGTGTGTCGTTCGACTGTGCACGTACAATGGTGTACTTTGAAATCTGGTTCGTGTTGATGGTTTGGGAAGAAGATGAATTGCTCGAGTTACAGCTCGAACTCGATCACGTTTTGGCTCGAAGATGAGTGAGACGAGGGAAAACTCGATGTAAAGCTCGAGTATATTCAACGTTTGACTCGGGTTTTTTTCTTTAAGCGGAATTAACCCGATTTTTTAAAGGTTAAAGAAATTAATTAAAGCATTTTCAAGTTTTAAAGTTATTAAGTTTTCAAAAGGAACATCACCAAGTTTCAAAGTAAAGTATTAATAAGTTTTTAATAAAATGTAAATGTTAACAAGCTTTAAAACAAATTTCAAAGGAAAAAATTGTTAAGGCTAAATATTTTAAATTGTTTCGAAAAATTAATAGATTTTGAAATGATATGATGGTAATGAATAAATTTCTAAGTATTTTCAAATTGAGTTTAATAATGTTTGAATTAAGAAGGTGATTATGGTAAGTGTATTGAACTTTGTTTAATTAATTTTTTTGTATAACATGAGTTCAAGCATTTAAATTAGATGATGTAATTAAGTAATGAATTAAGATAAAAAGATTTATCTTTAATTAATTAAGGTGGATAATTAAAGGAATAATTAATTGATTAATTAATCAAGATAACTAATTAAAGGTTTACTTACTTACTTAAAGAATAATTTGTTAATGTGATTAATTGATGGTTAATTTATTAACGTAATTGATTTAAAAGATAATTACTTTATGTAATTAAATTAAAGCTAACTACTTTGTGTAATTGATTTAAAAGCTAATTACTTAGTGTAATTAATAAAGGATAATTAATTCGTTAATAAATAAATTAAGGATAATTAATTTAAAGGATAATTAAATAATTAGGGGTTAATTATTTAATGATTAAAGGTTGATTAATTTTTTAATTAAAGTTGATTAATTTATAATTAAAAATTAATTAATTTATTAAAGGTTAATTAATTAAGATGGTTTGTAATTAATTAATATTAATTAACCAGGTTAAGTATTTATTCATAAAAAAATTAATCTGAGTTAAATTAATTAGATAATTAATTGATTTTGCTTATGGATGTATGAATTGTATGAATGCCTTGAGTTGATCTATAATGATTCTGTGATGTGGATTGTTTTGATTGAGCTATGTGTGTATATTATTTATCTGTAACGTATTTACAGAATTATCTGTGATGCATTTACATATTTATCTATGAATCTACGAATGATGATAAGCGTTATAGGATTATACCGCTTATCGATGTTGATGTGCTTGAATCTGTGATGATTGATGTTGTTGCACTATTGTGTAAAACCCCTATACCACACTCATACACATAAAATATGGATTGCACGAGGAAATTGGTTATGTCATAGATTTTAGAAATGGTTTTAAAATTGAGTTTTGAATCCAAATGGTTTGGAAATTGAATTGGATTAAATATGAAAAACTTTTGAAAAGGAGTTTTGAAGATAAAAGTTATTTTTAATGAAAGTTTTGAAATTTAAATAGTTTGATAAGAATTCAAAATTTGAAATTGAATTCTATATTTGGAAATTATGGTTTAAAAAGGTTATATAAGTTATAAATGTGTTTATATGGTTTTTTAAACCATTTTAAAAGTAGTGTTTTGGGAATTTGAAATTAATCCAAGTATTATACCAGAAGGGCTTTAATTTGTATAAATGTAATCGGAATTTTCCGAAACCAAACTATTTGTTTTCAAATAATAATAGCTTTCACATAACGAAAGAACTTCCAGTTTGTGTTATAAAGATTTCAAATTTGAAAGTGAATTGTTTTGAAATCTATGAATAAATCTTTGTGAAAGATTATTAAACATTGTCTTGAAGTTGAAGAGGAATTTAAATGGTGTATCTTTAATAAAAGATTTGAAATGGGAATTGTTTTGAAAGTTATGAATGGATCTTTGAAATAGTTTTGAAAGCTATAAATTGAATCTTTGGTTTAATAATTGGATAAGATAATCCAATTTGAAAAGAAAATTGTTTTGAAAAGCTGTGAATGAATCTTTGTGAAGTAAATCTTTTTGTTTAAAGATTAGTAAATGGTCATTTGTTTAAACCATTTGAGGAAAGGTTTTGGATTTTAAGTTGTGACTTAACTGAAATCCCATATCCATATGTTTTGAAAATATTACACTCATTATTCGGTTTAGCCAGGAGAAGACCTTGTGTCATATAACCCATCCTGAATAATGATACGACGTTATGGATAGCATTTGATGACTGGTGGTGAAGACCGGATATTTCCGAAAGCGAAAGGATAGCTCGTCGAATGTCTCTGCACCGGCTGATCCTCGGTATAGTGATTTGATCACCCTTTGTGATGGAGAGTCCGAACGTGATTAGGGATTATCCGGATTAGCAAGGGCTTCTTTGGAAGTGCCTTTGGTTCTGTTCAAACCTGGCACAGACTTGTATGGATGTATATCAGACATTACACTTTGAGATGTAAAGCTGGTTTCTATCAAATACATTTCTGTTTAGTGGCAGAGATTTATTCTCTTAGCTTAATACCCTTCTCTGAGACGTACGAGCTCAGAGGTTATGCAATTGATGGTTACTAGTGATACATTTCCAATTTGGTAGTGTGGCATGCTAAGTGTTGTCGATCATTTGTTGATCGAAGCATGGCTTTTGTGCAACGCGTAGCTTCGTGGACGAGACCTCACTCCCCAGAAATGGTCGAAATAGGAAAGTTGCGGTAAGGTTACAGGGGTCGCGCCCCTAGGGTATGTCCATTCCTTTTGGAAAAGGGTGGTATCATGGTATGGAGCCCAGATATTTAACCTAAGTGGTTACTGCAGATACAGTGCTTTGTGGTTGTTGGTGTTGAATCTCCTTGGATAAAGGTCGCGAATGACCAGGGATGGCATATCTTTAGGTATTACTCCCGGGCAGGGAGGAAACCGGCCTTGTGGTAGTAGAGAGCTGGGTAAGTTCTCGGGGCATCCCTTTAGAGGTGTTCCCATGTGGCAATAGGAAGTTCCTTAGCCTGACCATTTGTTGGAAAATCCAAAGAAACAATACGCGCCCTATACGGTTTCAGTTGTATAACCTGCCATGGAATGTTATGGTAACCTGCTATGTAACGAGTCGGATTTTGCCCGCTTGAAAATCGACATCCATACTTCAAATCGTATTCGAATGCCGTAGATTCAACAGTTCAAATCCGATTCGCCGGAGCTTATAACAACATTAAGTAAACAACACAGCGGAACAAAAGAATAATGCATTGATATACATCACAGATACAATATTTGATAGAATGAATATCAATATACATCAGAGATACAAGAAAATAGCAGCGGAAAGAAATATAGATAATGCTAGCAACGTAACAAATAACTCTAAAATAGCCTTCAGGAAAGAACTCCAAAATAAATAACCGCAACTCCATTTCCGAGAACCAATCCAGCAATAGCTCGAACTCCCCATAACAATGCACCAAGCTAGGCAAGACTGGTGTGAACCAAAGACTGAACTAACTCCACATAATCCACTATATCTAACTATCTGAAAAACCCAACTCTAGACTGCTCGTGTGGAAAATAGTGAGCACCCAGAGTTTAGAAAAGGAACAATAAACTCCGAGTTAGTCATGGGACTGGTGTGAGTAACAAAAACAGTTTATCTTTAAAACAATCAACAAGAGAATTTTAAAGCAAATTCGCAATGTTTTTTTGAAAATGAAACTACCATAAGACCTCCCACTACACACACAATGCAAACGCAGACTTCGAGGAGATTTCTTCTTATGATAGTCAAACATGCTTAATACGCAGAAAATTTCTTCGATATTATTATTATAAGTGCACGGTGCAGAAAAAGCATTTCGAAAGTAGAATATAAATCTTAGCCAGCATAGAAATTTCAAACTATGCCTACTATAGCTACCATCCAAACAGTGGGGCGCCACCATAAGTGAATGGCAGGTTCTACAACTAAAACCGTACAAGGCTCGTATTGTTTCTTTGGATTTCCAACAAATGGTCAGGCCAAGGAACTTCCCATTGCCACATGGAAACGCCTCTGGATGGACGTCCCGAGAACCTAACCGGATCTCTGCCAACACAAGGCCGGGTTACCCCTAACTGGGTAACTACTGACACGAGTATGCCATCCCCCGGTCGTAACCAACCTTTATCCGGGATCCCGATAACCAACAACCACAAAGTAATAAATTTGCAGTAACCACATAGGTTAAGTATCTGGGCTCCATACCATGATACCACCTCTATCCAGAAGGAAATGAACATACCCTAAAGGGGCGCTACACCCTAATAACCTTGCTGCATCTTTCCTGTTTTGACCATTCCGGGGTGTGAGGCTCGACGGGGTCTCGTCCACAAAGCTACGCTTTGGTACAAAGCCATACTTTGGGTCAACAAATGATCAAAGTAATTATCACAAAGATAAATGATCAAACAAATGATCATATCACAAATGATCAAACAATGATCATTTCACAGCAACACTTAGCATGTCACATTACCAAATTGGGAATATATCGCTGATAACCTTCAACTACATAACCTCTGAGCTCGTACGTCTCAGAGAAGGGTGTTAAGCTAAAAGAATAAATTCTCCGCCACCAACAGAAATGTATTTGAAAGAAATCTGCTTTATATCTCAAAGTGTAATGTCAGACACACAATCCATACAAGTCTGTTCTGGGTTCGACCAGAACCGAAGGCACTTCTTACGAAGCCCTTGCAATTCGGGTATTCACAATCCCGATCGGATTTCCCATCACTTAGGAAATCTCTATACCGGCGCGACTCAGTGCAGAGACAATCGACGAGTTATCCTTTCGTTCTTGTGAATATCCGGTCTTCATCACCGGTCTTCAAATGCTATCCATAACGACGTATCACATATTCGGAATGGGTTATACGACACAAAGGTCCTTTCCCGGCTAAACCGAATAGTAAGCGAAACATTTAAAACATATGGATAAGGGATTTCAATTAAGTCACAACTTAAAACCCAAAATTTTCATTAAATGGTTAAACAAATTACCATTTCAAATCTTTAAACAAAAAGATTTACTTCACAAAGATCAATTCATAGATTTCCAAAACAATTTCATTTCTATAGGATCAACCCATTAAATCTTTAAATTGAAGATTTAACTTATAGCTTTCAAATCGTTTTCATAACTTGGAAATTATCTTCATTTCAAATTAGAGATCATTTTAACTCAAATTTGAAGTTCATTTCTTACGTGAAAGCTTTTATTAATTAAAAACAAACAGTTTTCGTTTCAGAAAAATCCAATTATATTTTCTCGAGTTAAAGTGTGACGCCCCACCTCTATACCCACGCTAGCCAAGAACACTCCGGAGAAGTGCTGTCAACTAGCACGGAGAATAAGGCTGTTGAGGAGCGACCATCCATGTAATAGCTTATCACACGGTGGCTATAAATAATCTTCGGAAACAAACATAGAAATAATCATATCACAAATCAGTCACAGATATCCATATCACAAAGGCGGAAGAAGATATGAATATATAACTAACACATGAAAGTGTACATCAGAGTAGTGGTCAATAAGATCCACGATAATACAAAAGAATAGCAACACGTGCTATACAAAAGAATACAACTATGAGTCTATATCTCAAGTGTATACAGCAAAAACTGCTAATCTAAACAGTTAGCCAAAAGTCAGAGTGATGAATCCCTGGGAGGAAGTCAAGAAGAAGCACCTGTAACATCTCGGTCTGATCCGAGTATTATTTAAGAAAATAATAAACGGATCAGTCTAGCTATAAATATCAGATGACATGATATAACATAAAAGATATGGCATAAACATAAACATCCATAACGACATACCGCTATAAGTATGTAAATAATGATCAACAGAAGATCAATCAATAAGAGATAATCAATATCACAAGAATCTTCTCAAAGATTCGAAGGGGGCATCATACCCTAAACTTGTACTCATAACAAGTCAATGACACAAATTCCAGAAATCAACACGAGAAATCCAGAAATCATAAAAAGGGAAAGAGGCCTATCACATGACGGTCCGAAGACCATGGGGAGCTACCCCACATGTGTGAGTGGAATCACACAGAATGAGGTCAAGACTAACCAAAAAGCAGAAAGGTATGTGTGAATGGAATCACACAAGTGGTGTCTAGTCTAACCTTGCAATGAAAGAGACATCGCGCAATTGCTAGTCTAATTCATAGAGCGATCATCAAGATCAACGAGAAGTGTCAATTACACTAAGCTAGTAAATATAGAAGTTTAGCTTCATGTCCCATAACCACTTGCTTAACTTCAATATTTACGAACAAACTGTAAATCTTCACTAATAAAATTGTCATAAGAGGTTCAATCGAACAAGTCCAAGAATTAACCGACGAAGTGAACGCAAGCGTTTCATACCACTTGTTTTACTAAGTCGTTTAATTAGATTTCTCATCCGAGTGAGGTAAAGGCTTGTATATACTAATAGATTGGAAAACGGTTTAAGAAAAGAGCTTTGTTATTAAAAATAGAGTTGAAATTGTTTGTTAAAAGAGTTTTGATATTTACTACTAGTATTGAAACCTTTATATTATAAAGTGACAAAACACATAAGTAAGTGTAGAAACAATCAGTCACAAAGATCGCATACGGAGATGCGAATAAAATCCAAGGAAATCAGCTCAGGAAGTTCGGTTGAATGTTCTTCAGATAGGATGGGTACGACCTAAGTGAAGACAAGCGGCTTACGACCTAAAGCAAAATGAGGTCTAACGACCTAAAGAGTTCGCGGCCTAAGGGATACGACCTAAGTGGCGCGACCTAGTGGATGACAGGTCATACGACCTAAGGGTAAGGTCGGAGGCGACCTACGACTTAGTGGGGTCGAACGACTTAAGGACAGCCGACTTAACAAACAGGTCATACGACCTAAGGGTAAGATCGGAGGCGACCTACGACTTAGTGGGGTCGAACGACTTAAGGACAGCCGACTTAACAATTCGCGACTTAGAGAGGCTTAGGTCGGATACGACCTACGACCTAGTGGAGCATAGGTCGGAGACGACTTACGAGATAACACGCGAACGACTTACTGGAGCTTAGGTCGGAGACGACTTACGAGATAACACACGAACGACTTACTGGAGCTTAGGTCGGAGACGACTTACGAGATAACACACGAACGACTTAACTCTTAACTCGCAGCCGACTTAGCACTCTAACTCGTGAACGACTCAACACAGGCGAACAGAAATACAAAGGCGGTGACTTTTCAACGCGCGCGACTTACGACTTAGGCTTAACTCGTGGACGACTTAGCGATGGCCAGAAACGACTTAAGGCCAGAACAACCTAAATCCGAGGCAGTGCGACCTAACTGCAGTTTTTTGTCAAAAACGCTAAAAATTGGAGTTTTTCGCCAATCCAATCCAAACCAAATGCAAATGCACATGCTAAAGTGATGGGGGATCATTCCCAACAGTCCAATATAGTTATAGGCTAGAATTGTGAGATAAAAATCTCACCTTTGCACTAAAATTTATGAAGATGAAGCTTGAAAGCAAGGAGAAGCAATCCAAAGCTTGAATCCAATTTTTTTTTACTTGAATTAGGAGTTGAATGATGGAGTTGCAATTGAATTTGAGCTTGGAGTTTTAATTTCCCATTCTCTTCACCATTAATGCTAAAGCTTGAGTTAGTTAGGAAATTTTATGAAGAGTGAGGAGAAGAGGGTTGGAACTTGGGCTTAATAGGCTAAACTAACCCAAAGTCCAAAGCGGGAAAAGTTAGTGAAATTTCACTAACTCCAAACCTATCGATGTTTATACTTAAAAAGTTGTAAACGACATTTCGAACTCAATGGAAGTGGTCTCGAGTCCTAATTTGACCGTTTGCAAAAAGTAGTTTTTCGGACCAAAATCCGATTAACGATTTAACATTTAAATAAAAATATTTAAATGTAAACTCGATAAATATGCGGGTTGTTACATAAAGCCCTTGAATTTAAATTCTAATTCTCAAAACCAATATATTTAAAATAGTTTAACTCATATATAACTGGTATAACATCTTTAATCTCTAATTTCAAATTATAGAATTCAATTTCAAATTTCGGATCTAAATTTAAATAAATTTATTTAATTTCAAAACTTAATCAAGTAAATTAAAATAAATTTTAACTTGAAATTTCATTCCAAAAGTTTTTCACTTTTATTCTGATTCCATTTCCAAAACATTTGAATTTAAAAATTCAAATTCAAAACTATTTCAAAAATCTGTGACTTAACCGATTTCCACGTGAAATCCATAATTGTGTGTGTATAGGTGTGGTCCAGGGGTTTAACACAATTTGTGCAACATCATTCAATCATCACAGATCAAATACAACAATATATTAAATAAGCAATATAAATTACAACGCTTATCTTTCATACACAGATTCATAGTTATATATATCACAGATAATAAATTTCATCATAGATCACAACACAAATCAGGATAATCATAAAGCATCATATAACAGGGATATCAAACAGTTTAACATCCAATATAATCCAAGCATCCATAGGTAGGATTAATTCAATTATCTGATTAAGTTAATCAGATAAATATCCTATGAATGAATTTACTAGTTGTGGTAATTTAATAATTAATTAACTTAAAACCATTGAATAAGTTATCTTTTAATCAAATCAATAATTAACCATTAATTTATAATCCTTAATTTATTATTCTTAAAAAAATGCTAACTTAATTAATTCTTAACTATGGTTAATTAATTTAAAACAAAATCCATGATTCTTAATTAGAAATTAATTTTCTTAATTCACTACTTAATTTTTATTAATACCTTTTAAACTTATAACTGTTAATTTAACCAATACAAATCATCACTTATTCATTCAAATTATTTTAACGGTTAATGAATGTAAATCCTTAATCTTTATTACATAAAGTAAACTCATTTTTCCTTATTGATTAAATTTTCACTTTCGATATGTTTGAAAACATTTATTTCAAATTTTCTTTGAAATCTCATTTTAAATTCCAAGTTTAAAATGAACACTAATTGAACTTTAAGTCAATTTATAAAACTAACTTTTAAATTCTTTAAATTACAAGTTAAAGTAGTACTTTATTAAATCTTCAAAATCTGAACATTTATTTTAGGTTTAAATTTTTAATTTTTTTATCTTGTTTTAAATTTTTCATTTACAAATTTCCAAATTTATTTTAAATTAAATTTTCTTAAAACATTTAATTGCTTTTGAGTTATTTAAACCAATTTAAAAAAAAAATTAACTTTATTTATGTTCAAACTAAATTTCAATTCAAACTTGAATTATATTTATATTTTGGTTTACAACTCAATTCAAAACTTTGATTTATAAGTCTAAAATTTTGTTTTAAATTTCAGAAACTAGGATCAGGTTCGAGCACGCATTAATCTCCCCTGATCTCACGCAACCCCTGTTTCATTTCCACCTGAATCTTCTTCCTCTCAAATGTTAAATTTTTCTACTACTACTTCCTCCCTTCTCCTACATTTTTAGCTTAAATTTAAGTTCACACATTTTTCTTCAGAAACCAAAGGCAAAAAACACTCACGCGACCAGGCAAATCACACGAGCGAACCCAATCTACTCGGAAATGAACCCACCCAAGCAACACTGACACGCCTCCGCCACCGTGCACGTGCACGAACGTTTTCGACCACCGTAGGCCATCGCGGTGACCCTCACCGATCACTCGTCCCCACGCAAACCCCTTCGAACACTCAGATCGAATAAAAATCACGTGAATCGAAAACGAGGTATTTTGCGTCGAACTGGAACCCAACATCATCGATGAAATCGCCTCGTCCTCACTGCACAGTTCACCAGGAAATTCGCGCCTCCGGTCCTACCACGACAACCCGATGTACTTCCCTTCCTCCCAATATCGTAAAGCTCGATCAACTCGTGGTGACCAAAACATCACATTACAGAGCACTGCAAAAACTTATGACCAAACCCTACTTTCGATTCAAACCCAAAATCCCTGCATTCGAAAATTTCTTTTGCATTTTTCCTATTATCTACGAATGTCAAGCAAGCTATACCACAAGTTTCAACATTTATGATTGGCTAAATCTCCATAGATTTACAAAAAAGCATTTTTGTTCATTTTTTTAAACTACACCTTAAACACGTAACTAAAAATCATCATATTCATTTTAAAAATCATATTTTGGTATTAGAATTCAATCTATATAACTAAATTTGTGAATCAACAAGTTTGAAATTCGACTAAATTTAAGTTTGACTCTGTACTTTAAATTTCCAGAAACATTAACTAGTTGTTTTAACTTAGATATAATTTTAAATTAAAGCTTAAGGTAAAACAATCAAGTTTTACTTAAATTATAAATCCAGATTCTTCTTGGATCAGGAGGAATTGATTTTTGTTTTTGAATGGTAACCTGAGTTTGAATTTTTTTTTTCTTTTAAGCAGAGATCTTCTACAGGTTATGCAAACATGTATTCATCATACTTCAGTAGTTCAACAATATAAATATCCAAATATACTTCACACTACAAGATGGAACACAACAATGATATGAACCAAAATTATACTAAGAGATTTAAAGGTGAAGTTACTCACCTTGATGGGAAGAAGCAGAGACAAAGAACAGGGAACAAAGAAGCATTTTATTTTTGTTTTAAGCCTGGAATTTGATACTTGAAAACTGGAAACAAATCTTGCTTTCAGATCTTACATTTCACTTTGATCTTGCAGCTTTTGTTTCTTCTCTTTTTTGTTCTTTTTTTTTTGACAGAGGCTTTCACTTTTGGTTTTTCAGGTTTCCTGAACTTGCATTTAAACTTGAATTTGCTTTGTCTCAGGTTTTACTTAGTTTTGAATGGTGAACGAAATGGTGATATACATATATATAAAACAGGTAGGTTTTGCATTTCTTCTGGTACAAAAGACACCATATTTTGTACAGAGTATATGAAACCAGATATTTCTTTTTTTATTTTTTTTTATTTTATCAACTGAATTGCAGGTTCTTTTGGCAGCTGAAGTGATGCATTTGTATGCTAAAGATATTGCATTAATTATCTTGTACAAACTTGAACATATTTTATTTCCTTCTCTATAGCTCGGCTGTACAACATTAGAGATAGTGTATAAAAGAAAAAGCATGTCCAGGGTGTTGTATTTCTTTTTCTTTGTACATAGATTTACTTGAATATTTTTACTTTTGTTTGTTTTGCAAGCTAAGTGTACATACTTGCAGCTCCATGCTTATTTTCGTTTCATGTATGTTTCAAGTTGACATACATCTCCTAAATCTTTGTTTTATGCCTTGTTCATTATTATTTTTCTTTACTGACTTTGTTTACTTCAACCTTTCATTTATTTACATCTTTTTATTGTTCATACTTGAGTGTATTTATATTCTCCCTTAGTCAGAAGCTTTGTTATTGTTTAACTTAAAATACCAATTGCTGTCTAATTAATTTATGCATATTAATCCTTTTTTTCTTTGTCTGGTTACTTTCACATCTTATGGATTTGTAATAAAATTGATATCCTATCTTAAATATGTTGTTATAATTATTCTAGTTTAATTTACTTTACAATGTAACAATTTTTCTTTTTAAGATGTCGTTTAAATTTAGTTGTGTTTCGCTTATGTTTGATAGATATTTATTTTACCTTATGTACATATTATAAAAGTTGTTTTAGTGTGTTTGTTCCTTAACAAATTTGTTTAATGCGTTTTATTCTATGTTTTATTTATTCTTAAAACCCCATATTTAAGATTTTATTTCAAATCCAATCTATATATGTATATATTCACATATATACAAATTCATACGACTTAATATATTTTCTATTTGAATCGGGGAAACTCGCTGCCATTTATAATCAATTTTACAATTTAAATTCAAAAATTCATTTAAATTATCAATTTAAATTCATAAAAATCTGGGGTCGTTACAAACTTCCCCCCTTAAAAGAATTTCGTCCTCGAAATTCGCAGGCACGGAAACAACACAGAGATAGACAGATTGGATCTCCTATAATTCCTCAAACTCAATATATGAATTCCAAACTCAAGTCGGAATATCTCAAAATATATACCAATTTGTCCCTCTTCGGACTTCGATATTCACAATAAATTACTATAGAATTTCAAATTTGGCTTTAAACGAAATCGTTTTATTGATACAATTCAATTTAGTCTTCATATTCTATTAATCGATTTAACTCAAATTTAAAATTTCAAGTTCATTCAAATTTCAAATTCAAATTTCAAATTTATTCATTAAAGTTTAAAATCAAAAACTGATAGGAAACCAATAAAGATACGAAGTAAGAATTCTTTACAACGATTCGTAGGGCCATCATCACACCGAACTCCTTCTTGTAGCTGATACGAAGAAATCAAAAGAATTTGGAAACGAATCAAAGGAAATTGATGAGAAAGTTTGTTTCCACTGTTGCGGGGTATTGACCATTTATAGTCGTATCTCCCTGTCCTCTATCTCGTTCTCTTCTTGCACTCATACTTACTATCAGTGGATAGCAAGAGAATTTACTGAGGCATTCAAACAGATATCTTAAGGATATACTCATTCTGGGGATACTTCACCCTATCTCTAATGAGCTACTTAATGTGTTATACTCCTGAGCTAAAGTTTCAACCTTCGGCTCTGATACCACTTGTAACGAGTCAGATTTTGCCCGCTCGTAAATCGACATCCATACTTCAAATTGTATTCGAATACCGTAGATTCAACCGTTCAAATCCGATTCGCCGGAGCTTATAACAACATTAAGTAAATAACACAGCGGAACAAAAGAATAATGCATTGATATACATCACAGATACTATTTGATACAATGAATATCAATATACATCAGAGATACAAGAAAATAGCAGCGGAAAGAAATATAGATAATGCTAGCAATGGAACAAATAACTCTAAAATAGCCTTCAGGAAAGAACTCCAAAATAAATAACTGCAACTCCATTTCCGAGAACCAATCCAGCAATAGCTCGAACTCCCCATAACAATGCACCAATCTAGGCAAGACTGGTGCGAACCAAAGACTGAACTAACTCCACATAATCCACTATATCAAACTATCTGAAAAACCCAACTCTAGATTGCTCGTGTGGAAAATAGTGAGCACCCAGAGTTTAGGAAAGGAACAATAAACTCTGAGTCAGTCATGAGATTGGTGTGAGTAACAAAAACAGTTTATCTTTAAAAACAATCAACAAGAGAATTTTAAAGCAAATTCGCAATGTTTTTTTGAAAATGAAACTACCATAAGACCTCCCACCAGACACACAATGCAAACGCAGACTTGGAGGAGATTTCTTCTTATGATAGACAAACATGCTTAATAGCAGAAAATTTCTTTGATATTATTATTATAAGTGCACGGTGCAGAAAAAGAATTTCGAAAGTAGAATATAAATCTTAGCCAGCATAGACATTTCGAACTATGCCTACTATAGCTACCATCCAAACAGTGGGGCGCCACCATAAGTGAATGGCAGGTTCTACAACTAAAACCGTACAAGGCTCGTATTGTTTCTTTGAATTTTCAACAAATGGTCAGGCCAAGGAACTTCCCATTGCCACATGGAAACGCCTCTGGATGGACGTCCCGAGAACCTAACCGGATCTCTGCCAACACAAGGTCGGGTTACCCCTAACTGGGTAACTACTGACACGAGTATGCCATCCCCCGGTCGTAACCAACCTTTATCCGGGATCCCGATAACCAACAACCACAAAGTAATAAATTTGCAGTAACCACATAGGTTAAGTATCTGGGCTCCATACCATGATACCACCTCTATCCAGAAGGAAATGAACATACCCTAAAGGGGCGCTACCCCCTAATAACCTTGCTGCATCTTTCCTGTTTTGACCATTCCGGGGTGTGAGGCTCGACGAGGTCTCGTCCACAAAGCTACGCTTTGGTACAAAGCCATACTTTGGGTCAACAAATGATCAAAGTAATGATCACAAAGATAAATGATCAAACAAATGATCATATCACAAATGATCAAACAATGATCATTTCACAGCAACACTTAGCATGTCACATTACCAAATTGGGAATATATCGCTGATAACCTTCAACTACATAACCTCTGAGCTCGTACGTCTCAGAGAAGGGTGTTAAGCTAAAAGAATAAATTCTCCGCCACCAACAGAAATGTATTTGAAAGAAATCTGCTTTATATCTCAAAGTGTAATGTCAGACACACAATCCATGCAAGTCTGTTCTGGGTTCGAACAGAACCGAAGGCACTTCTTACGAAGCCCTTGCAATCCGGGTATTCACAATCCCGATCGGATTTCCCATCACTTAGGAAATCTCTATACCGGCGCGACTCAGTGCAGAGACAATCGACGAGTTATCCTTTCGTCCTTGTGAATATCCGGTCTTCATCACCGGTCTTCAAATGCTATCCATAACGACGTATCACATATTCGGAATGGGTTATACGACACAAAGGTCCTTTCCCGGCTAAACCGAATAGTGAGCGAAACGTTTAAAACATATGGATATGGGATTTCAATTAAGTCACAACTTAAAACCCAAAATTTTCTTTAAATGGTTAAACAAATTACCATTTCAAATCTTTAAACAAAAAGATTTATTTCACAAAGATCAATTCATAGATTTCCAAAACAATTTCATTTCTATAGGATCAACCCATTAAATCTTTAAATAAAAGATTTAACTTATAGCTTTCAAATCGTTTTCATAACTTGGAAATTATCTTCATTTCAAATTAGAGATCATTTTAACTCAAATTTGAAGTTCATTTCTTATGTGAAAGCTTTTATTAATTGAAAACAAACAGTTTTCGTTTCAGAAAAATCCAATTATATTTGCTCGAGTTAAAGCCCTTGAATTTAAATTCTAATTCTCAAAACCAATATATTTAAAATGGTTTAACTCATATATAACTGGTATAACATCTTTAATCTCTAATTTCAAATTATAGAATTCAATTTCAAATTTCGAATCTAAATTTAAATAAATTTATTTAATTTCCATAAATTTATCAAGTAAATTAAAATAAATTTTAAATTGAAATTTCATTCCAAAAGTTTTTCACTTTTATTCCGATTCCATTTCCAAAACATTTGAATTTAAAAATTCAAATTCAAAACTATTTCAAAAATCTGTGACTTAACCGATTTCCACGTGAAATCCATAATTGTGTGTGTATAGGTGTGGTCCAGGGGTTTAACACAATTTGTGCAACATCATTCAATCATCACAGATCAAATACAACAATATATTAAATAAGCAATATAAATTACAACGCTTATCTTTCATACACAGATTCATAGTTATATATATCACAGATAATAAATTTCATCATAGATCACAACACAAATCAGGATAATCATAAAGCATCATATAACAGAGATATCAAACAGTTTAACATCCAATATAATCCAAGCATCCATAGGTAGGATTAATTCAATTATCTGATTAAGTTAATCAGATAAATATCCTATGAATGAATTTACTAGTTGTGGTAATTTAATAATTAATTAACTTAAAACCATTGAATAAGTTATCTTTTAATCAAATCAATAATTAACCATTAATTTATAATCCTTAATTTATTATTCTTAAAAAAAATGCTAACTTAATTAATTCTTAACTATGGTTAATTAATTTAAAACCAAATCCATGATTCTTAATTACAAATTAATTTTCTTAATTCATTACTTAATTTTTATTAATACCTTTTAAACTTATAACTATTAATTTAACCAATACAAATCATCACTTATTCATTCAAATTATTTTAACGATTAATGAATGTAAATCCTTAATCTTTATTACTTAAAGTATACTCATTTTTCCTTATTGATTAAATTTTCACTTTCGATATGTTTGAAAACATTTATTTCAAATTTTCTTTGAAATCTCATTTTAAATTCCAAGTTTAAAATGAACACTAATTGAACTTTAAGTCAATTTATAAAACTAACTTTTAAATTCTTTAAATTACAAGTTAAAGTAGTACTTTATTTAATCTTCAAAATCTGAACATTTATTTTAGGTTTAAATTTTTAATTTTTTTATCTTGTTTTAAAATTTTCATTTACAAATTTCCAAATTTATTTTAAATTAAATTTTCTTAAAACATTTAATTGCTTTTGAGTTATTTAAACCAATTTAAAATTTTTTTTAACTTTATTTATGTTCAAACTAAATTTCAATTCAAACTTGAATTATATTTATATTTTGGTTTACAACTCAATTCAAAACTTTGATTTATAAGTCTAAAATTTCGTTTTAAATTTCAGAAACTAGGATCAGGTTCGAGCACGCATTAATCTCCCCTGATCTCACGCAACCCCTGTTTCATTTCCACCTGAATCTTCTTCCTCTCAACTGTTAAATTTTTCTACTGCTACTTCCTCCCTTCTCCTACATTTTTAGCTTAAATTTAAGTTCACACATTTTTCTTCAAAAACCAAAGGCAAAAAACACTCACGCGACCAGGCAAATCACACGAGCGAACCCAATCTACTCGGAAACGAACCCACCCAAGCAACACTGACACGCCTCCGCCACCGTGCACGTGCACGAACGTTTTCGACCACCGTAGGCCATCGCGGTGACCCTCACCGATCACTCCTCCCCACGCAAACCCCTTCGAACACTCAGATCGAATAAAAATCACGTGAATCGAAAACGAGGTATTTTGCGTCGAACTGGAACCCAACATCATCGATGAAATCGCCTCGTCCTCACTGCACAGTTCACCAGGAAATTCGCGCCTCCGGTCCTACCACGACAACCCGATGTACTTCCCTTCCTCCCAATATCGTAAAGCTCGATCAACTCGTGGTGACCAAAACATCACGTTACAGAGCACTGCAAAAACTTATGACCAAACCCTACTTTCGATTCAAACCCAAAATCCCTGCATTCGAAAAATTCTTTTGCATTTTTCCTATTATCTACGAATGTCAAGCAAGCTATACCACAAGTTTCAACATTTACGATTGGCTAAATCTCCATAGATTTACAAAAAAGCATTTTTGTTCATTTTTTTAAACTACACCTTAAACACATAACTAAAAATCATCATATTCGTTTTAAAAATCATATTTTGGCATTAGAATTCAATCTATATAACTAAATTTGTGAATCAACAAGTTTGAAATTCGACTAAATTTAAGTTTGACTCTGTACTTTAAATTTCCAGAAACATTAACTAGTTGTCTTAACTTAGATATAATTTTAAATTAAAGCTTAAGGTAAAACAATCAAGTTTTACTTAAATTATAAATCCAGATTCTTCTTGGATCAGGAGGAATTGATTTTTGTTTTTGAATGGTAACCTGAGTTTGAAAAAAAAATTCTTTTAAGCAGAGATCTTCTACAGGTTATGCAAACATGTATTCATCATACTTCAGTAGTTCAACAATATAAATATCCAAATATACTTCACACTACAAGATGGAACACAACAATGATATGAACCAAAATTATACTAAAAGCTTTAAAGGTGAAGTTACTCACCTTGATGGGAAGAAGCAGAGACAAAGAACAGGGAACAAAGATTCATTTTATTTTTGTTTTAAGCCTGGAATTTGATACTTGAAAACTGGAAACAAATCTTGCTTTCAGATCTTACATTTCACTTTGATCTTGCAGCTTTTGTTTCTTCTCTCTCTTTTTTTTTTTTTTTGACAGAGGCTTTCACTTTTGGTTTTTCATGTTTCCTGAACTTGCATTTAAACTTGAATTTGTTTTGTCTCAGGTTTTACTTAGTTTTGAATGGTGAACGAAATGGTGATATACATATATATAAAACAGGTAGGTTTTGCATTTCTTCTGGTACAAAGACACCATATTTTGTACAGAGTATATGAAACCAGAGATTTCTTTTTTTTATTTTTTTTTATTTTATCAACTGAATTGCAGGTTCTTTTGGCAGCTGAAGTGATGCATTTGTATGCTAAAGATATTGCATTAATTATCTTGTACAAACTTGAACATATTTTATTTCCTTCTCTATAGCTTGGCTGTACAACATTAGAGATAGTGTATAAAAGAAAAAGCATGTCCAGGGTGTTGTATTTCTTTTTCTTTGTACATAGATTTACTTGAATATTTTTACTTTTGTTTGTTTTGCAAGCTAAGTGTACATACTTGCAGCTCCATGCTTATTTTTGTTTAATGTATGTTTCAAGTTGACATACATCTCCTAAATCTTTGTTTTATGCCTTGTTCATTATTTTTTTTCTTTACTGACTTTGTTTACTTCAGCCTTTCATTTATTTACATCTTTTTATTGTTCATACTTGAGTGAATTTATATTCTCCCTTAGTCATAAGCTTTGTTATTGTTTAACTTAAAATACCAATTGCTGTCTAATTAATTTATGCATATTAATCCTTTTTTTCTTTGTCTGGTTACTTTCTCATCTTATGGCTTTGTAATAAAATTGATATCCTATCTTAAATATGTTGTTATAATTATTCTAGTTTAATTTACTTTACAATGTAACAATTTTTCTTTTTAAGATGTCGTTTAAATTTAGTTGTGTTTTGCTTATGTTTGATAGATATTTATTTTACCTTATGTACATATTATAAAAGTTGTTTTAGTGTGTTTGTTCCTTAACAAATTTGTTTAATGCGTTTTATTCTATGTTTTATTTATTCTTAAAACCCCATATTTAAGATTTTATTTCAAATCCAATCTATATATGTATATATTCACATATATACAAATTCATACGACTTAATATATTTTCTATTTGAATCGGGGAAACTCGCTGCCATTTATAATCAATTTTACAATTTAAATTCAAAAATTCATTTAAATTATCAATTTAAATTCATAAAAATCTGGGGTCGTTACATGCTATTGAACATTGTAGCTATAGTAGGCATACAATAATGGTTGTATGCTTGCTAAGAATAATAGTAAACTTTCGAAATGTTTTACACTATGCACTAATAATAATATCAAATGGTTTTTGCGTATCAAGCATTTTTTACTATCATAAGGAGAAATCTTTTCCAATTCTGCGTTTGTATGGTGTGTGCGGCAGAGGCCTTATGGTTGTTTCATTTTCCAAAAAGCATTGCGAATTTCAATTTTTAAATTCTTTTGTTGTTTGTTTTAAAGATAAACTGTTTTTGTTTGCTCATACCAGTCCCATGACTGACCCGTAGTTTATTTTTCCCTTCCTAAACTCCGGATGTCCACAATTTTCTACACGGGCAGTCTAGAGTTGGGGTTTTCAGATAATCAAATTGTATGTGTAGATTCGGTAGCTTTCAGTCTTTAGGAATCTTCTTCAGTCTTTGAATGAATGACCTTGCTTAGTGCATCGATGATGGTGGTTCTAGTTTTTGGTTCAAGCTATCTTTGGTTTAGAGTTTTTGGAGCTTTAGCTATGGAGTTGCAGTTGATTTTAATGTTGGAGTTCTCATTTGGAGTTTCTCTATTGATGCTTATCTTTCCGATGTTGTATATTTATCTCTGATATTGTTGGGATACATATTGTATCAGATACTGTATTCAAATATTGTATATCAATGATATTATTTATTTTCTTCCGCTTTGTTGTTGTGCTTAATGTGTTATAAGCTCCGGCATGAATCGGATTTCGACATTTGAATCGACGACATTCTAGTACAAGCGTAGTACGGATGTCGATTTTCGAACACTGAAATTTAGGTTGTGACACTTTCCATATTTCCCGAATATCATTTTAAAATTCAGTCTAACAAATTCCTTTTTATAATTCATTTTGAAATTTCTATTTAAAATATTTTCCCGCATCAATTAATACGACCAAAAATTCACCATTGCTTATTCAAAAACAATCTCTTTTAAATATCCTAAATTTCGATATATATTTATATCAACAATCTCTTTTTTTATTTCTTAAAAAATTAAAACAATATTTATCGTATTAAAAATACCCAAATAATTCCCATGCCATTATAACATTTAAATTTTTTACAACACATAATAATCCAGCATTTTATAAATACATGAAAAATACTAATATATTTGAGGAATCAGTTGGATCCCTCCAACCTGTTTTCCTGCATCCACAGATGTTAGACAATAATAATAAAAATACCAATCCACTTCGAGGGGGTTATCATGGTATGTGGGTTCATCCGCTATTATGCGGGGTGCATAGGGCCTCATATGCTATAATATGCGGGAATATCACTCGATTACTAATATATATACTACTATATATTATATAATCATCCAACTGATAATTAAAATTTATCAATCCAATCCAGCAATAATATTTAAATTTTAACAATTAAATTTAACGAGGCAATCCAAAAGAGTGATAAATTCTCACCTTGATTTCTATATTGCAATCTGATCCAACCTCGACTTGTTCTTCCCCGATTTTTAACCTCGAATGAAATAAATACGATTTTTAATTTAACACTTATTATTAAGGTTTAATTATTAAATTTAATTAACCAATTAATTAATCCTAAAAGAATACCTTCTTCTCTTGACTATGATTTCAGGCCGCTACCATCAACGCTCACTTCTCCACAACATCTGCCTTGTCTTGAGCCAAAAGTCCATCTTTAGATATAGGTAATAAATGTCGCTGCCATGTCAGCCCGTGCACCCTCACACAACAAACCAACCACCGTATCACAAACTTTGATCAATGCACTGGCTCCACAATCCAAAACCCTACAGATCCCAATCGAATCCCCGTAACATACTCAACGATTTCAGCCTCATCCTTCGGAGTCGAACACCATCGGAACCCATCACCACCCACTTCGAATGGAAGCACACGCGGCCGAATCCACTTCCCCATCGAGCAACTTGAAATCCTAATCAAATTCGAGCCGCGACCTCCCCGTACGCTTCCCCATGCTTGGCAGCCATCGCTGACGCTAAGCTCACCACCATCCACTGGCAGTGGAAGGACCTCGGAGTTATTTGAGGCGGTTCGTCGAGGCCATGGATCGAACGACAAACGAATTTCTTCACCGAGGTGATTCGTGCTTTTCCCTTCTTTTTTTCGATTTCAAATTGCAAAAAGAGAAGTGAAATCGCGATATAAACACGGAAGGCTCATATGTGTTTTTTTTCTTCTGTTGATTTGAGCTGGAAGATTAAAAGGGGAAGACGCTATTTAACTTTTGATCAACCTTTTCTTTTCTTTTTTATTGTTCGGTTGACATTTAAAAGAGAAGGAGGGAAAAGATGGAAGGGAAAGGTGGCATGTAGGGATGGACGTACGATGATTTTAAAATGGAAGAATAAATGCTGAAGTGAATTAAAAGGTCAAGTCAATAATATATATATATATATATATATATGTATGTATGTATATATATATATATATATATATATATATATATATATTTTCAAATCGTCTCGTTTACGTAACTTAAAATCTCGAACCCCTATCGAGGCATGCCGTTCATAACGTTTGACCCCTATTTCGAACACAATGGAAAAGGTTTCAACTCCTAATTCGATCGTATGTAGAAGATAGCTTTTTGGACCCAAATATTATATTGAATTTTCGATATGATTTCAGCGCATTTCTATCCCGTACGACCAAACGATAACTCCAAACACTACGAAACTTGAAATCCGATAATAATGCATTATTACAGATCCAGTAGAACTAGTTTCATCGAATTCTAAGACTGTGTCCCAAAAGGCTATTTTAAATGTAAACTTAAATGATATATTTTTAAAACTGAACAAAACACTTTTAAGTTCATTTTAAAAGTTGCATTGTCTTCAGTATTATTAATAAATTTTATAATCCTTTAAATTATTTTTATCAAGCTTAAAACTCCAGATTCACTATTTTAACCAATATTCAATTAAAAACTTCAATAATTAAATTATCCAATAAATTGTTATATTTATTCTGAATTTATATTATAAATTAACCCAAATTTTCATATTCAAAATCAAACTATAATTCAAATTCAACATTTAAAACCATTTAAATATTCAAAGTCGAACAACGAAAAATCTGGTTCATTACATTCCTCCCCCTTAAAATAATCTCTTCCCCGAAATTTCTAGGTAGGAAAAATGCCCCTAACCCATTTACTTATCAAAACACGCTTAGCGAAAACTCGATACTTCCCTTTTCAAACACTATACCTTCACTCAAGCAATTAATTTTTCATCCTAGATCAAATTTCTTTATTTCAATTAAAAATCTGAAATCAAAATTTTGTTAACAAAAATTTTCTAACACCCTAAATTCCCAAAAAAATTTGACAGAGTATCCCTTGTACGGAGGACCTTTTGCAATATAATAAGAGAGATAAATATATATACTTCGACCCACATGGTCGGAAAACAAAATATATATCAATATTTTATATGGTTGCGGTATTTAATCCGAAAACATACCTTATTTTAGAATTTTTAAGCATTATTAAGCAAGCAAGTTACTTCATATGCAAATACGCAACCAAAATCTATTCTGGCAGCCTCCGGTTACCTATACTTACTCAATTTAAACCACGTAAGTACCAAAATATGAAAGTTCAATAACATTTCACTCATTTAACTAACTTTACACATGAATTTCATATATAACATGCCAACAAAGATTTTTAAGCAATTATAAGGCTCCGACTCTAATATAATTACTTCCACTTGATCCATATACCATTTCATTCAATACGAAATGATTTTCACTCAATTATTGCAATTACTTCATGTTTATAACAAACAATCCACATCCATTTCGAACTGACCTAAAAGTTAATTTATTCACCTTTTATTAATTCGTAGAATTTTATTTTCTTTTGTTTACATCAAACGACAAATTTCCACGCACATTGGCGATATCCATTTAATAAATTACCACTAAAGCTTATAGCAATTTAAATTGATTCCAAATAAATTTTATTCAATTTTATTCCATTCCAAATTAAATCCATTCATGCACATTTCATTCATATCAACATTATTTTCAAATTCATTTTATCGGATAGGAATCATTCCTCGTTGTTTAATATCCCAAGCCATATCAATTTATTTACGCTCCAATTGAATTTATTTATAGCTTGAGTTATCACCATTTCAAATTGTTTCCATTTTACTAGTCACATTTCCAATTTTTATTTAATTTGCTTACCATCTAAGTTGAATTTTATTTGTAACTCAAGTTTCATTTCCAAATTCCATTTTCAACTCACAATCCAAATTTATTCAACCCAGTTAATGTCCATTTTATATCCAATTAACTAATCAATTATCTAATTAGTCTATTTTCACTTTATAATTCAATATCTGATTGTTATTTCAAAAATCACTTCAACCAATTTACTTGAGTTCAAACATATTTTATAATTCAAGTTTGGGTTTTTATTTCGTTTCCAAAATATCAAACTCTTTTTATTTTGGCTTATCTATTCCAATTTTCAATTTTATAAGCCACACAACTTATTTTTCATATTTCCATCAATTTTATACTCGAGTATATTCCCATTTTATTTTTAACTCTAGACTATACATTCATTTATAGCCTAAATATATTTTTATCCAATTTATTTCAATTTTTGTAAGCCATTCCAATTTATTTATTCACAATTCAAGATTTTCACTCAAATTTTATTTCATTCAAGATTTATGCCATATGGTTTTATAATATTCCACAATTCAAAATTTATATTTACTTCAATTCGATATTATTACTCATACAATTCGAATTTTGTAATTGATAGTTATATAGTCACTTTAGAATTCTCATTTTCATATTTTAATTCAATTCCATATAACTCAAATCTAATTCACTTTTTATTTAAATTTCAATTCCTTTTAACCAAAATTTCAAAACCATATTCGAGTTATTCATACTTAAATTAATTTCACTCTAACCAATTTTATTTTTAATTCATTCAATTTCATTATATATTCCAATTACTTCGATTAAGTTTAATTTCATTTATTTTAACTTTCTCAAGTTGAAATTTAATTCCGAAACTCAAATTCCACACTTTTCTCTCTTCTTTAAAATTATTCTCAATTTTATATATTCAACTTATTTCCTGATGTTTTTTAAAACATTTTAAATAAGGATTCCAAAATTTAAACACCCAGTATTTATTTCAAATCATTTTGAAACCTCAAATATCCCGAAATCACACTTTTTACATTTTAACCCAAACCGGTTTTTATCCAAAACAAATTCCCTTTGGAATTTCCAAAACAAAACTGGTTAGCCTAACAAATCTAAACAAATCAATTACGGTAGAGATTCGTCACTTAGAAACTCGAAAATGAACACTTATGATGTTGCAGTCATCGCCAGAATTGTTTTCCAGCGACTGAAGTGAGTTCAATGCTATATCTTTTCCAAAATCCATTTTAAAATAATTCCCTTTCGAAAATATTCAAAAATAATAGTCTTATTATTATTATTTTCCACACCATTTTGAAAGATATATTTTGTTTTTCCAAACTTATCGAGATTTAAATTTCCAGATTCCGGTTTAAATCCAGTTTTAATTATAATTTTATAATTTATACTTATACAAATTTTCATTTGGTTATATAAACCATTTCCAATTTTATAATCTTATTTGATTATAATATTATCATCCAAACATTCCAGCTTTACATAATAATTTCAAAAAAAAATATAACTTTTGAATCAAAATATGGTTTGGGTAAAATTATTTCATTACCCGCTTTTTTAAAATAATACTGTGTCGGTTTGCCTAGTTTTAGAGTTTAGAAATCCATATCGATACAGTTATCCAGACTGTACCGACCAGAATTTATAAACACTCAACCGATAAGTCAACACAATATAAAATAATTTATATTTACTAACAAATACATGCTCATATCTATTAATACACTCAAACTCATTCTAGAGTACCGCTGACCTATCTCTAATGATTAATCCCCACCAGAGCCAGGGTTCTCGCTTAACCTTCAGCTTTGATACCAACTGTAACAAACTGGGATTTTCTACTCTCGAAAATCGACATTAACACGTCCACTGTATAAAATGCCGAGCATCCGAGTGCTAGAAATACCAGTTCATTAGGGGTGAAGAAGAAAGATAAAAGAAAATAAAGAAACAACAACACATAATCTCACGATCGCAGCAGAACAAAATATAATATATAATAACAGATTTTAAATACAAGAACTGTATTGTTAATACACATACTACTATCAGAGTGCAACAATTCAATATGTATAATGGACAGTTATAATACCTTGTCCTCGCATAGCAGAAATACAAACCAAGTACGTGATATACGTCTTAACTCCTCTAGTTCATCTCTTAAGCTCCATAGCATTTTAATCTGAATCTGTAATACTCGGTCTGACCCGACCATTATAATAAAATAACACCCAAGTCAGTCTGGAAAACAAGAGTGAGAAAACACACTCAACTTGAATTGTTAACTTTTCAAAATCCTTTGAAGACAAAGGTATCTCGTAAGACCACGTCACAAATAAACACAACGGGTTTTAACCTTACGATAACCAAACGATTTTTCTAAAAATCGTCTGATATTGTAATAGTGTCTATAGAAAGTAAATAGAAAATAGATGAAATGCTTGCATCTCACATTTCAGCATAGTTGGCATAATCAAAACTGTACGGTGCTTATTGGAGAATGGATTCCATCGAATGACTAGGCCACTGGGGTACCGTCCACCACTATACACCTCTAGAACAATTTACCGAGGACCGGGCCGGTATCCCCTACTACACAAGACCAGCCTACCCCTAACTTGGATAGACCGAATATGTTATCACCTCGGATGTTCCTACCCTTACCATTGAGTGCTCCTTCCATGCATACCCATATCCATAATATAAAGGTTTTCCGAGGACATCAAGAAAGGTGATAACATACCCTACTTGTGTGCGACCCACCTAGCCTTGCTACATCTTCCATGTTTTAGTCATTCCCAGTTGATGAGGCTCGAGGCTAAGCGTTACCTTTCAAGGAACGATTTCTCTTAAAATGCTCATCGTCCTCCAATGACGATGTTCTAATAGCATTCGTCCATAAAAGTTGCCCTATGTCTGGACAAACCGAATCACCGTCTTCACGGTAATCATTCGTTACGTTCAAACCAGATCGAAGTGGTTTTCGGATAATTAGATCCGTTCCCGGTCTCTTCGAAACGATTAACGAAATTGGCCAAAATTAATAGTAGGTTATTTAACTATCAATAAACATCCACAAGCAATCAACAGGCCTTATTGTAATTTCCCAAAATTTATTTTAAAATATCTTTATAAGATATTACTTTCGGTTCTTCAACATTTTAAAATAGTTTTCAAATCCTTTTATTTCCAACAGAATATTTCCACCCATTTTCCAATACTTAGAATATTTTTCCCAACTCATTTTATATTCACCCTTAGGAAATATTCCATCTTCCTATTTCTCAAAATCATATACAACTTTATTTGTAAATTCCTTGACCAGTTTAAAATGAGTTCTATAAATTTCGAAATTCCTTAATTAATTTCCTTTAATAATTCCAAACCAAAGTTTATAACGGTTTCTATAAATTTCGAAATTCTTTAATTAATTTCCTTTAATATTTCTAAACCAATCATACTCTCTTATAATTTCAATTTCTCTTTGTACTTCTTAATGAATTCTATTTTTTTTCGAAGTTCACTTTTACTTAACTACTCCGGAAATTTCCTTACTTTTCCTCTCAATTCTTTTTTAAGGATTTCTTTATAAATCTCATATACTGAATACCCCATTTCCAGCCCTCCGAGAAGGTTTATAAATAAATTTAAAACATTTCAAAACTTGTACATATCTATGGTAATGAGTATTGTAAAACGGGAATAATAATTTATATTTAAAGCATGTTCAAATAATTAACTAAAATATTGGAATATTCTTTATACATCACTTTTCAAAGCAGGTTTAAAATTTAGTTTTTTTCAAAATAAATATTAAGTATTTGAAAATTCACTTCCGAAGTATTTAAGCCCTAACTAACTTTAAAACCACATAGTTTAATAAAACCTTTCCTTTTTAAAATAAAAATTAACCTACTAATAAAAATATATATTTAAACCTCAATAACCAATTTTCAATTTATAATCCCTCTCAATTTCTATCACATCACTTCCATTTCGGTCTCCTTAAGCATTTCACTTCAAAAATAGTATCCACTATTTTCTTTCATCCTATTTCCATATTCAAATATAAATTCTTCCGGTAATTTATATTTTCAATTTATCACTAGATATCAATTTCTTTATTTATAAACATCATTTATAAATTTTTATGACTCCTTTGAGTTGCACTAAAAATAATCTCATTTATAAAATTTCATTTTATAAATTCAATTCTTTATAAAATCCTTTCAATTTTCCCATCTATTTTTATATCGATTTCAGCTTCTTTCCATATTTCCCAAATATCATTTCAAAATTTAGTCCGATAATTTCCTTTTTATAATTCATTTTGAAATTTCTATGTAAAATATTTTCTCACATTATTTAATACAATAAAAAATTCACCATTTCTTATTCAAAAACAATCTCTTTTAAATATCCCAAATTTCGATATATATATTTTTTATATTTACAATCTCTTTTTTTTATTCCTCAGAAATTTAAAATAATAATTATGGTATTAGATATACCAAAAATTAATTCCCATGCCATTATAACATTTAAAAAATTTACAACACACAATAGTCCAACATTTTACAAATACAAGAAAAATACTAATATATTTGAGGAATCCAGTTGGATCCCTCCAACCTATTTCCCTGCGTCCACAGATGTTAGACAATAATAATAAAAATACCAATCCCACTTTGAGGAGGATGTCGCGGTATGTGGGGCCATCCGCTATTATGCGGGGAGCATAGGGTCTCATCCGCTATAATATGTAGGAATATCACTCCAATTACTAATGCACACACACACACAAAACTGTATATAGTATAATCATCCAAAAGATAATTAAAATTTATTAATCCAATCCAGCATTAATTTATTTAAATTTAAACGAGGCAATCCAAAAGAGTGAGAAATTCTCACCTTGATTTCTATATTGCAATCTGATCCAATCCCGACTTGTTCTTTCCCGATTTTTAACCTCAAATGAAATAAATACGATTTTTATTATAATGCATATGATTATGGTTTAATTAATAAATTTAATCTACCAATTAATTAATCCTCAAAGAGTACCTTCTTCTCTCTACCACGATTTCATGCTGCCACCATCAGCGCTCACTTCTCTGGCGCATCTGTCTTGTCTTGATCCAAAAGTCCATATCCTTATACAGGCAATAAATTCAGCTGCCATGTCAGCCCTAGCACCCTCACATGACAAACCAACCACCATATCACAAACTCTTATGAATGCACGAGCTCCACAATCCAAAACCCCACAGATCCCAATCGAACTCGCGTAACGTTCTCAACGATTTCAGCCTCATCCTTCGAAATTGGACATCATCGACACCCCCATTACCACCCACTTCGAATGGCCGCACACGCGCCGAGTCCACTTCCCCATCAAGCAACTCAAAACTCTAGTCAAATTCAAGCCGTAACCTTCCCGTACGCTTCGACCATGCTTAGGAGCCCTCTCTGACGCCAAGCTCATCACCGTCCACTGGCACTAAAAGGACCTCAGAGTCATTTGAGGCGGCTCATTGAGGCCAAGGATCGAACGATAGGCGAATTCCTTCAGTCGAGGTGATTCGTGCTTTTCCCTTATTTTTTGTTCGATTTCGAATTGGAAAAAGAGAAGTGAAATCACGATATAAACAAGGAAGGCTCGTATGCGTTTTTTTTCTTCTGTTGATTTGAACTGGAAGATTAAAAGGGGAAGAGCTATTTAACTTTTGATCAAACTTTTCTTTTCTGTTGTTCGGTTGGCATTTAACAGAGAATGAGGGAAAAGATGGAAGGGAAAGGTGGCGCGTATGGATGGATGTTCAGTGATTTTGAAAAGGAAGAATAAATGCTGATGTGAATTAAAAGGTCAAGTCAATTATATATATATATATATATTCAAATCGTCTCGTTTACGTAACGTAAAATCTCGAACCCTATTAAGGCTTGCCGCTAGGCGTTCATAATGTTATACCCCTATTTCGAATGCAATGGAAAAGGTTTCAAGTCCTAATTCGATCGTATGGAGAAGATAGCTTTTTGGTCCCAATTATTATATTAAATTTTTGGTATGATTTCAGTGCGTTTCTATCTCATACGATCAAACGATAACACCAAACGCCACGAAACTTGAAATCCGACAATACTACATTATTACGGATTCAATGGAACTAGTTTCGTCGAATTTTGAGACTATGCCCCAGAAGGCTATTTTAAATGTAAACTTAAATGATATATTTTTAAAACTGAACAAACCATTTTTAAATTCAATTTTAAAAGTTGCATTGTCTTCTGTATTATTAATATGAATTTTATAAGCCTTTAAATTATTTCTATTAAGCTTAAAACTCCAGATTCACAATTTTAACCAATATTCAATTATAAACTTCAATAATTAAATTATCAAATAAATTGTTATATTTAATTCTGAATTTATTTTATAAAATAAACCCAAATTTTCGTATTCAAAATCAATCTATAATTCAAATTCAATATTTAAAACCGTTTAACAATTCAAAATCGAACAACGAAAAATCCGGGTCGTTACAGTTAAATTAAATGGTTTTTAAATTTTGATTTGAAATTATTCAAATGATTTTGATTTAAGAAATAAAAATCGAAATATGAGAATTGAATTATTTCCGAACTTGAGCTTGAAAAGTGAAATTGGATTTGGTTAAAAGAAATTGTTTAAGAAATGCAATTTTATATTTGAAGTTAGAATTGAAATATGATTTGAATTATGGAAATCGAATTATTTTAATGGATTTGAACTTTTACTTGAACTTCGAAGTTATTGAAGTAAAAGTGATATAAGTTGATATTTCAAAATTTGGCTTGAGATTGAATTATTTTTAAAAGATTTGAACATTGAATTAAATCGATATTTTGAAATCGAACTCGAAATTGATATAAATTGAAATGGTTTAAAATTGAGAATTGTATTGAAATTAATTCAAATTGGAATTGAAATTAACCGGAATTGAAAGCAAAATTGAATTAATTTGAAATCAAAATTTATTTGAATTGAAATCAAAGTTAATTCGAATTAAAATAAAAGTTGAGTCGATTTGAATTGAATTGAGATAGAAAAATGATTTGAATTGGAATAATTGAAATTGAATCAGTTTGATTGGAATTTGGACTTGGGTCCGGATTTGTTGAAATGGAAAGATAAAGTTTGATTTGAAATTATTTTTAGAATAAATTAATTTAATATAAACTGTTTAAAATCTATCTTTTTAAATATTCAAATTATTTTTGTTTTTCAAGCTATTTTACCACATAAACAATTTTCAATACTTAAACTATTTTATATCAAACTATTTTAACTTTTTAAACTATATAAAAAATTTCAAACTATTTTGTAAAATTTCAATCTGGTCAAGATTGGAATGTTTATATTTAAATCGTGGATTTAAATGTGAATTTGGTTAAAATGAAGTTATAGCCAAAATTGTAATATGAATTGAATTTTGGAGTGAAATGACATATCGAATTGAATTGACATATTTTGAGTAAATATGAATATTTTGAAATGAATGATATTTTGAAATGCACATGATATTTTGATATCAAGTATGAATCGTTTTCAAAAAGTAAAAGTACCAACCGGTGTGTAAAACGACGTTTGGTTGTTAAAGAGACCGGGGCCTGTTATTGGCATACTCTTTGTTAATATTGGAACCACTTTAACAACTGTGTATGCGGAGGAGACTCTAGAACAAAGTGGTTGGGTTTAGCGTCATTTGCTGGATTTGAAGAAAGAGAACGATGATGGATAGCCTCCGCCACTTGTGCCAATTTGAAATGACTAAAAAAGGACAGCTTGATAGGCCCCAGTGGGCTAGCTACCCCAAGCGGACGTCCGTTCTTCAATTTTCTTGTACTTGTTCCATACTATTTCATTTGTGTTTGTTTCGATTGGTGCACCGTGATTTTGGGATAACCTCCCTTTGAATCGATATGGTATGGATATACGCGGTGAGCGATCGTGGCTATGATGCGTTACCACCAGCCCTGCAACCCGAACTGTTAGTATCATACCTTGGGCATTGCCTCACATGCCTCGTCATACATTTATCCCTATACAAGACCACTATGATTTTGGTTTAGTGTTGTCATATCACGGCGCATCCCTATCCCTAGAGGTTCTACTGAGGTGATATATGCACACTGTACGATAATGCTTAAAACGCGTTAAGGGGGATTAATGTAAAGCCTTAACGCTAAGAAAAATATTTATTTTACTAATTAGACATTATATATATAGCTTATTTTACTATATATAGATAATTTGACGGATCCTTAAGAGATGGAAAATCCCGTAACATCTTTTGAGTTATTGCATGCACGTTATACACTGGATAGGAGATGTGAAACCCCATAAACATCTCCGACATTATTACACTCATGTTATGTGATATCGACTTGACTTACATAAGGATATTTTAGTCTTGACTCGAATGTTTTGTCTTTTCATTATGCTCGGTCAGCCCTGAGTATTTCAGTACCCTGAAGATTAGTTTCTAGAGGACGAAGACTAAGATTTGGTATATTATATTATTAGTATTATTTTACCACATTGTGTTCTGTTGTGTTATTTTATTTGTCCCTATTATATGTATAACTTTGATAAATATTGTATAAATTATAATCAAATATATAGTATAAACAGCTTCATGAACTTTTTATTTGATTATTATATTTTATCATTTCGCTACAGATTCTGTGTTTGTTCTTCTTCTTTTCTTATTTTTCTTAACTAACCTCACCGATTATCTGCGTTTCGGATTGTTTAAGTTGGAAATATGAGGGTCATTGTCGATTTAAACCTCTCGAAATGTGGGTTGTCACAATAATAATATTTGTTATTAACATATTACTATGGCTAGAGATTTTGATTTGAGTTGACTACAGTTGACCTTGATACTGCCTTATATAGTGGAGGACATAAATTCTCTATTGAATAGTGTTTCATTTCCAATGCTTCAACTTAAACCCAATAATAATCACTTAATGCTCGCTATGCCATGATTTAACTTTAATCAAAGTGGATCATTCACATTGAAGTTCAATAGTATCCTTAAGTCGAGTCAACTATATAACACGTCACTATGGATTTCCCATTTGACCAAATTGTTATCAACCAATAGAAAACTCTAAGATGAGGCATTCCATAGTGACCCAATAAATATGAGTACGTGACCACTTGGTACCATAAGTAGCAATAAGTAATATGCTACCTTTCATTTGGTGACATTACGTGTCTAGTCTCAACAGATGTATTGAGGTTCTTTCCAAAAATATCTTGATCATAAATATCTCAAATGAAATATTATTGTCATGATTAATTACTCGCAGTTGCAAATGTTTGCAAATTCAATCACACAATATTTTATTTTAGGGCTTGCTTGTAAATATACATAAATAAGTTACTTAATGATTTGTATCATAATATAATAAGCATATAAAACAAATTAAACACTTTTTATTTCAAATGATATTTATTACAAAGTTAGATAATTTACAATAAATTGAAAAATTGCCCATGGGCATACCCTAACACTCAATCTCCCACTTGCATTTATGGCTAATTATGGAATTTTTGTCCATCCCTTAGATTAGTTTGTTCAGAACCGATCGAGCTAGTCCCTTCCAGAATAGATTTGCTTTGTTTTCTTACTATCTACACTGTTAGCCAACATCTCTTCATCGTTGATAAATTGTCTTTATAATATGGAATTTTCGGCGTATGTGTCTGGACATCTTGTGAACACATATTTCTTTTGCGATGTGTATTACAACATCGTTTTCACAAAACAATGTCATGAGAGTGTCAACATTTTAATTCACCCATAGCTCAATTGTAAATTTGCACAATTGTGTGTACTGCATTTATTTTGGTGCTATTCAAGCCGATCTACTTAACCTTTCGGTGGAATCAGCCACTACCACTTATTTGGAACATTTCCCACATTAAGCTTCTTAACATGACATATTATATTCAATATCACTTGTAATGTTCAAATATAAACAATCCTTCAAAGGAGTTCGTTGTTTTTGAAAAAAATTGCAGTATTTCATAAGTATTTGAGAACATTCACAACTACACTTTAGTGAATTTAAAACGTATTTGGTATTCGCTTAATGTAACAATTATATAAGAGAATTACGGTAAACTAAACACTATAACATATATGATAATTGATATTTTCGATGCAAAAGAAATCCATCTCATATTCTCTATATTAAACATTATAATATAGTGCATGCATATATCGCTTGGGACAATGCCAACATTCTTTTACACTGATTATAAAAGATGTCACTATCGAATACTATACCGAGAATTAAACAACAAAATTAAAACTATTTTAACACGGATACATCATTAATAATTAGTCGTATGTTGTTTACTTACAGTTTTGGAAATATTTTAGTACCTATAAATATTTTTTCTTACAAACACACACTTCCTCATCATTTTGATTTATAATCAAACTATTTGATTTCTCTATTAAGGTATTTTCTAAATTCCAATGTTTATCAAACGATATTTTCATATCAATTCATGGATCTTATCCAACATTTACAAACTCAGTTATTGCTCTCGATGATCACATAAAATTTTGGTCATTATATGAAAATTATCCATTCCAAATCATTATTTCAAAATTTCCATTTCAACAGAGTTGCACCAAAATTGAAAGTCATATTCACGCGTAGAATTTAAATTAATTCAAGAACGTTGATTAACGAATCTATTACGTATATTTTAATAATTGAAACTTATGAGGTTATTCTTCATTAGTGTTTCCTAATGTATTACATTAACATCGGTGTTCCTTTTGAAGGTGCACCTGCGGTCGACAGATCATATACCTTTAGGTACAAATATTGTAAAAGACCCATATCTTTGACCTTCGGAAATCAACACTAATACGTCCTCGATATTCACGTGCTGCAAATCGAAGTGCCGGAGAGGCGGTTCTTTAAAGGTAAGAAAGAAAAATAGACAACACATAATCTTACACGAACGGAATAGCATATATTATTTCAATATATAATCTTTACAGCAAAAAATTAAATACATTTATCAAAGTCTATCTAAGCTCAGCCTGGACAATTATAAATGCATGTCCTCACAAATATTGAAAACAACAAAACACAAATGTAGTGGGAATAGGAATGGGTAATTATCTATAGAAAATCTTCAGCTCCAAGCTCCATCCAATTACTCCTAGTCAAACTTGAACTACTTGGCTGCCCGGGAAAATTAGTGCCCTCTGAGTTTAAGGGTAAAGGAAAATAAACTTCGGATAAGTCATGGGACTGGTATAAGAAACTCAAAATACGGATGTTGAAAACAAAAGGGTGTCTCATAAGACCAAGTCGCACATAAATACCAACGGCTTTTTACCTTATAATAGCCAAAACATTTGCTATGCAAAATACGGGGATATTATTTTTAATGACATGAAAACATTTTGCAATTGAACTTATTAATCTTAGCCAAAATTGTCATCATTATTAAATTCTGGATATGTTAGGCTGTATAAACAAGTCCGAAGGCACTTATTGGGGAATGGATTCTATACAATGACAAGGTAAGGGAATACCTTTCGTATTGTTCATCTCTAGAGGGATGTATCGAGGATACGCAAACAATCATCCACATCTGGCAAGACTGATCTATCCTTTTTTGGCACCCAGTCATGGCCTGAATAGAAACCGAATATGTCATTACCTCAGTCATTACCAACCTATCCGAGACATTTCATAGCATATAACACATACTCGAAATATAGAGAGTTATCTAGAAAGGTGATGATCATACCTTAACGGTTGTGAACCACATAGCCTTACGGCGTACCCTGTATAAGCCATTACCAGGCAATGAGGCCTGAGGTGACGAATACCTTTCATCTAGCACATTCCACTTTGAATGCCACATTGCCAATTCCATCACACACTATTGATTTCCACAAATGTACAACCTTTGAGCTTGTACTTCTTAGAGAAGGGTGTTAAGCTAAGAGAAGTTTCCTTCTCTACCACAAAACAGATATACGTTTGTAAAAATTAATGTACGTGTGCTTTAAAAATGCAATATCAGACACTCGTCCATAAAAGTTATCCAGGAACAAGATAAACCGGGGGTACTCTCCTACCACATCCTGTCGAGAAGTAGCCCTAGGATTAGTAGTGAGATGCCAAGACCAGAATTTTCGATGCTCGAAAATCGACATCAATACATCCACTGTATAGCATGCCGAGCAATTGAGTTTTGAAAATACCAGATCGTTAGAGCAAAAGAAGAAAGAGGTAGAAGAAGAAACAGAAACAACAACACAGAATCTCACAATTGCAGCGAAACAATATATAATAGATAATAACATGTCTTTATACGAAAAGAACTACCATTATTACTTATACATTACATCATCAGAGTACAATACATCAATAACTCAATACTAGATTTTATGATAACTTGTCCTCACAAATGTTGGATGTACAGCATACAGTACATAGCATAATAAAACCAAATACGTGTAATACGTCTTCGTCATCCAGCTCGTCTTCTAAGCTCCATTGCATCCTATCTTGTATCTGTAATACTCGGATTGGGCCGAGCATTATAATAAAATAACACTCGAGTTAGTCTGGAAAATTAGCATGAGAAAACACAATCAACTTAAATTATTAAAGTATCAAAATCCTTTGAAAACAAAGGTATCTCGAAAGACCACGTCACACGTAAACACGATGGGTTTTGACTTTATGATAACCAAAATATTTTATATCAAATCATTTGATATTATAATAGTGTCTAGGTACAAATACTTAGTCCAATAGTCGAAATTGTTACATTAATTAAATTCCAGCATACCAGGCTCTACAGCCAAAATCGTAAAGGCACATATTGGAGAATGTATTTCATACAAATGACTAGGCACTAGGATACCACCTATCACAGTACACATCAAGAAAAATGTACCGAGGACCACGTCGAGATCCCTTACAACACAAGACTGGACTGCCCCTAACCTGGATAGACCGAATATGTTATCCCCCGGGTGTTACCACCCTTTCCGAGTTCTTCCATGCACCATAGTAATAATATCTGAGGATATCTAGAAAGGTGATAAACATACCCTAATTGAGTGTGACCCACTTCGCCTTGTTGCATCTCCGCTGATTTTCAGTCATTCTTGGTTGATGAGGCTTGAGGCTAAAATTATCTTTTTAAGGAATTTTCTCTTAGAATGCTCATTGTCCTCCAATGACAATGTACTGATATCATTCATCCATAAAAGTCCGTTCTGGGTCTGAACAAACCTAAGGCACTATTCCTACTACATCTATTTTGGAATCATCCTCAGGATTAGTAGCGATTCCCTTGCAGTTTAATGCTCCATTTTCGATTCCATGCTCTTGTCTTCACTTCGAAAACGCACTCATTGGATCGAAGTTATTTTTCGATAACTTATCCGTTCCTGGTCTCTACGAAACAAAGTTCGATATTTTCAGTAAACTCAACCCCGGTTCTTTAGGAAATAAATAAATGAAAATAAGATCGAAGATCATCTCCTAACCGTTAGTGGATGGACTTCCTTATCATCGTCCTAGTAGAACGAAACAAGTTTATACGTACAGTATAGCACCTTGAACGACTGTACCAAATAATTCCCATATTTCTTCTAGATATTCCCAAAGTTATAGTTTGGTCTAGATTTGATAGTCGATTATTTAACTATCACATAAACGATCATTCAGCCAAATATTCATTTTCCACTAAAAAACAAGAAGTCTCATTTAATTTAAATCTTAAATAAGTTAAATCTCTTTATCCAAAAGTATATACTTATCTTACCGAAGTAAGTTCGTTCACTAACCATTCTTTTCAAAAATATTTGAAAAAAAACTTTTTAAAATTAAATGGAAAGTACGAGGCGGTATCCACCATGGGTTCACAGCTTAATGATTACGTCTCTATCACAGAGAAATCCAAAACTCAACTGCAGGCAATCTCTACCTCCGATTTTGCCATGAAAGTATACCATTACTTTCCGAAAATATTATTTAATAATTTTCTCCAAATAATACTTACAAAATTCCTATATAAATTTCCACGTTAAACTTAGGAAAATACTCTTAAATAAAAGTTATTATATAAACTATATTAATATTGAATAACTTATCTTTTAAAATAATCATACAATTGATTCTTAAATAATAATTAACTTAATATCAACTCATTATAAACTAACTTAATTAATAACTAAATTTACTTTAACAATTTAAAATAATTACATAACTTTGACAGAATAATTTATTTTGATTTATTAATAAGATTCTATTCGATTTACAAAACTTGTTTATAAACTTATAGTTTCTTTTGACAATTTAAAAATATTTAACTAACTAAATTCTTGAAAATATTCTTATGCTAAAACATTTTTAAATTACATAATTTAATAATTAAAAATCCCCATTTTAATACAAACTCAATTTCTCGATAATTTTTTTTATTAATTCCAATATAGCCAGTCTAATATTTATAAATCCCTCTTGATTTATCACTCATTTGATTTACGTCCCAACCTCGTAAATCCCTTTTTCACTTTTCTAAAAATAAATCTATCAATTATTTTTAAGTCGGTTTACCCATCTCATTATAAATTCTCACTATGAATTTACCTCTTCAATTTATCCATTGATAATCATTTCACTTTATTTATAAACATTGTTCATAAATCTAACAGTTTCAATTCTAGTTTATAATGGTTTCACATCATTTAAACCCATTATAAATTGATTTCTAAATTAAATCTATTTATAAATCAATTCCTTAAATAACCCAAACTGTACTCCAACCAACCAAATCTAATTTTTTATTCCTATTTCGAAATTTAAGAAATCTTATTTTAATAGCTAGTATAATCAATTTTTATACTTATTTTCCAAATCCCTTTTTTATTTTCCCAACTATTTGAAATCACAATTTTTACAATTCTTTTTACACTTAAACAAATACCATTTAATTTTTATTATTTAAAATCCTTTTACTTACTTTATTCCAAAATCTCTATTTTAACACCATGGAATATTCAAGTACGAGTCAACCATTTATTTTATCCCAATAAATTTCTTTATTAATCCAAATTTTGAATAATTATGTAAACTTTCAAAAGCCCCTTTTTAACTACCCTTTTCATAATCAAACACCAAATTATAGCATTCTAGAATACCAAAATATGGGCTAGCACTAGCATAGCATCCAATAAATTCAAATCACATAATAATCCATCACAGATTTCTCAAACAAATCTTACGTTACTATATATGAAATTAAGTTCAACATTTTTGAGGAATCCAGTTGGATCCCTCCAACCTGTTTTCGTGAATCTACAGAAGTTTATACAACATAAAAATACCAATCTCACTTTGAGGGGGATATCGCGGTATATAGGGTCATCCGCTATTATGCGGGGTGCATATGGTCTCATCCGCTAAAATATGCGGGAATATCAATCCAACTACTATTGCATACTACTGTATATGATATCACATCCAATTGATAATAATTTATCAATTCAACTAATCAATCAATAATTAATTTTAACTATTTAAAATTAAACTAGTAATCCAAAAATGAGTGAGATTAACTCAAATTGATTTTGTTGTCGCTCCTGCGTTCCGGTTCCGATTAATTTCGAACGTGTTTGAATTTATTTGACAATTCCGCAAGCTCTAAACTCAACCAAGTTTGATTCCATAGCAAAGATATCCTTACTACAAATCTAACGCGACTGACCGTGTTGGATTATGACCTAAAATGACCGAGTTATCGCTAATATAAGATTTTGATTTAATTTTTATATTAAATACACTAGTTACATAATTAAGAAAAATCAAATACCCATTCAAAAAAGAACAGACGCCTACATCTCCTTCTTCCCCCATTCGAGTTGACCACGCTGCTCCTCCTTTGACCACCTCGTCCTTCCCCTCTGGTCCACCAGAGAATCATCGCCACCGCTGCTGATCATCAATTTGTGCAAGCCTTCACCCTGCCCAACCTCGACGAGCTCGATCAAAGATTTGCCGAGGCGACCTGATGTTTTCATTTCTACTGTAGCTGCGACACACTCCACCACCCACCATTGAGTTTCACCCCCTTGGGCCTGCAGCTGTCCTCCAACCTCACGAATATGAAAACAACTTCCATTACATGAATCATGGCCTCAATGTCCCCTAAACCCCAACACTAGCTTCCACTAAACTGTAGGACTCCCTCGACCCAAAGTTCGATCACAAACCACTCATGCACACGAACCCAATTTCAAATTGAACACGTCTCCCCCCTTTCCAGATGAATGAATGCGCGAATACGAGCTCGCGATTTAAATTCGAGCTCTTCCCTCCCTATTTTTAATTAAGATCGGCCATTTCTTTTTTTGCTTTTAAAAGAAATGGAGATGAATGGAACGATAGTGAGCAAAATGTTAGTCTACCATTTTTTTTATACAGTCGGTCTTTTTTTTAAACTGTAATAGTTGCGTGAATTTTTAAAAGGAAGAGGAAGACAAGACTGTTTGCGTGTTTGAATAGGTAAGGTCACTGTGGAAAGAAAGAAAGAACGGCTAATGGAAAGAAGTGTGACAGCCTAGCCTAGTTTGGAGATATAAGTTAGGTAAGTTATAAACAAATCTCGAAATTAATGGCCTCAGCATCTGCAACAGCCGATTCCGCCGCCGCCACTTCTTCAATTGCCGCTGCCACCAATCCAGCTGTCACCGATGATGAAGATCGGGAGGGCTGGCAGGAGGTCCGCCGTCGTGGAAAGCAGAAACTAGATGCCCCTTCTAATCCATGGTCAAACCCTAAAACAACTACATCTCTTTTTAAATTCAATAAATCACAGGGTGTTAGATCATGGTCGGATTTATTTGATAAACACGTCTCTATCAAAGAAGATGTTATCTTCCACCAACCAGCTAAGGACGATACAGGTGATTTTGCTATTATAGATGACTTGGATTACAAGTTATCCAATGAGATGTGGAATAACTCAATATTCATTTATCTTACGGGTAAACGACCATACTATGTGCATTTTAATGCGTATATTAAAAGGATCTGGAAACCTGAAGGCTCATGGGAAATTTTCTCTAGAGATAATGGTTTTTTCTTAGTAAAGTTTGAAAATCATGCTGATTTTGATAAAGTATTAAATGGGGGTCCCTGGTTTATGGATAGTAGGCTTATTTTTATGAAAAAATGGGATGCTAATTTCCAATTTGAAAGAGACATGTTAGACTCGTATCCTATTTGGGTAAGGTTAAATAATCTACACCTATCTCTGTGGAATGCTAGGGGCATTAGTAAACTTGCTAGTCTTATTGGTAAACCTTTGGACATTGATGATTTCACCAGAAATGTTAAAAGGCTTAAATTTGCAAGAGTGTTAATAGAAGTGACAGCTGATGCTACTTTTCCCAAAATAATCAGAGCAAAAGATAATAAAGGAAGAATTTATGAACAAGAGGTGGAATATGAGTTTATTCCACCGAGATGTAAGCAATGCAGTTGTTTTGGACATAGTGATTTACAATGCCCAAATACAACTACTCAAAAGTGGATCCCCAAAGTTTCAGCACCAAACCATACTGCTTCTACTAATACACTGACTGAACAAACTTCTAAACTGCCTGAGCACCCTAGTAGCTCAGTGCCAAAAAATAGCCTAGACCATAATAACTACAAAGATTTACAACAGACTAACTATGAAGCTGGCTTTAATACTGGAAGTCCCACACCTGAGGAGAGGCAGTCCAATCTGGAAGGGCAGCATTGTTTAACAGAGCAGAATAAGAATCCACCACTGCAAAATCTTGTTCAAATAAATGAGTCTCCACTGAGTGAACATTCTCTTCAGAATAAAGCTGATCAAGGTAATCCCTGCATGGTTGAAACTCCTGTTGAAATTCATTCCCCTGGACGCTCAGCAACTGCGGAGTTAGAGCTTTCAATTGCAATGTCCCCAACAAGGTCTGCAACTGCTTGTCAACATAATAAGTATCTGGCAAATGCTGAGGCACATCATAATAAATCTCCTGCAACTGTTGCTGTTGTACAACATGATGATACACCTAATAATATACAGGAAATTAATCAGATGGGAATTGAATTGGATGTGGAATCCATAAACTCAGAAGAGGAGGTTTATTTTTCTGACCAATATACTAAAGAAAATCCAAAATATGTGGAACAATTCAATGACAAAAACAAAGGAAAAAAGAAAAGTAGGAACACTTTGGCTCGTGTAACAAGGAGCCAATTCAGACATTCTTAATGTCTATTATATGTTGGAATGTAAGGGGTCTAAATGGTGAAACTAGAAGATTAGACCTCTTTAATTTAAGAAATAAAGTTAATCCTACCATAATTGCTTTTCTTGAGAATAAGATGGGGGATAGTAGTATTCAGGTATTTGCTAACATGTTTGGTAATGATTGGGAATGGATAGACAATAATTCAGCATCTTCTAAAGGTCGTATACTGATCACTTGGCACAAATCCATATGGAACCTATCTATCAAAGATAAATCTGAACAACATATTACTGTTACTTGTAATAATGTAGGTGGTTTGAATTTCATATGCACTTTTGTTTATGCCCATAACTGGGCTTCTCTTCGCAGACAATTATGGTCTTATTTAGTTCAAACATCAAAGCAAATTAATAATAATTGGATGGTAATGGGGGATTTTAATGCAGTTCTTAAAACTAATGAGAAAAGAGGTGGAAGTACCCTTAGACTATCCCAAACAGAGGAGTTCAACAAGTGTGTTGTAGCAGCTGGCCTCTCTGAAGCTATCCACTTTGGCCTGAAATTTACTTGGTTTAGTGGAGAAGTTAAAAAAATTGCCTGCAGACTTGATAGAGTTCTTATAAATGACAAAATTCTAACAAGCATCCCAAATTTGAAAATATCAGTTCTTCCTAGCTCAACAAGTGATCATTCCCCATTACATATTCAATTTAATCAACAAGCTAACTCATTGAAAGGAAAACCTTTTAGATATGGAAACCACTGGCACCTAATTGAAGGATATGCTGATGTTGTAGACTTCAATAACATTACTAAAACTGATGGAAATTGCTGGTTTTCCATGGTCATGATGCTAAGAGAGTTAAAAAAGAGATTGAAGAAATGGAATAGAGAAAGGAATAAAACAAAGGATACTATAAGTCATTTACAACAAAAATGTGAACAGATGCAGACCCTTCTTGACACGGACCCTCTTGATGATGATAGAATTTCAAATTATTTTTCTACACAACAGAAACTTAAAGAGGCATTGCATTTACAAGCTATACAAACTAAACAAATGGCAAAGGAGAAATGGCTCACTCAAGGAGATGAATGTACCAAATTTTTCTATGCTAAGATGTCTTATAGGAGGAACTGCAATGCTCTTATTAACTCTATAAATGACCAGGGGGATATAGCAACTAATATATCCCAATTTGAACAGGGAGCCATATCTTATTTCACAAATTTATATAATAGTGAGATTAAGATAACATTACCTCCTATTAATTGCAGGGCTATAATATCTGATGTGGGAAGGCAAATGTTGCAAGAGACTGTTACTGAGGAAGAAGTAAGGGCTGCTGTTTTCTCCATTCACATAGACTCCTCCCCAGGACCTGATGGTTGGAATTCCAAGTTCTATCAATTGCACTGGCAACATCTGAAAAATCAATTATTAGAAGCTATTCAGGAATCTTTCAACACTGGCAAAATTCTTCATGAATTAAATCACACATTTATCACTCTTATCCCAAAGGTGGAAAGCCCTACTATGATTGAAGAATTTAGACCTATTGCATGCTGTAATGTGCTATATAAGATCCTCAGCAAGGTAATATGCAACAGACTTACAAAAGTCCTCCCTGATCTAATTTCTGAATGTCAATCTGCTTTTATAAAAGGAAGACACATTTCTGAAAATTCTTTACTAGCTCATGAACTAATTAGAAATTTCAATAAACCTGGAGCTGACAAAATGTGTCTAAAGATTGATCTACAAAAAGCATATGATAAAATTAATAGACAATTCATTATACATGTACTACACTGTATGAATTTTCCTACTTCTTTGATCAATCTCATTGAAGAATGCATATCTACCCCCACATATTCAATAATTATTAATGGTATCCCCAAAGGATATATAACTAGCAACAGGGGTTTGAGACAAGGTGATCCCCTCTCCCCCTACTTATTTGCAGTTGCCATGGAATTCTTTACACTACAAATGGAAATAGCTTGTCACAATTCCTTGATTCAGCCTCTGTTTAAACATAACCCTAATGTCAATCATCTTTTATATGCTGATGATTTGATAATTGCTATTAGAGCTTCCTCTTCTGCAGCTCAGGGTTTACTACACATATTTGATCAATTACAGTTATTTGTGGGACTTGAACTAAATATTAATAAGTCCAAATGCTACTTTAGCAAATATTGTACATCCAAAAATCAGATCCTGGAAATTTTGCAAATTAAGGAAGGACAACTTCCTGTCAAGTATCTTGGAGTTCCTTTATCAACTAATGTAATTACTGATCGTGAATGTGGTGAACTAGTTGGTAAAATCAGAGACAAACTCAATGGTTGGAGCTCTAAATTACTTTCTTTTGCTGGCAGAATTGAATTGGTACACACAGTTATCACTGCTAAAGTTAGATTTTGGCTTCAAACATTTCACATTCCTGATAGTTCAATTGAGAAGATTAAATCAGCATGTGCAAATTTCATCTGGAGGGGGGGATTACATAAAGTTAGTTATGATATTCTTTCTAGGCCTAAAGCTGAAGGAGGTGTTGGTCTTATCAACCTGAAAGACCTTAGAAAGACTTACCAAATCAAACATGGATGGAAAATTCTAACATCAAATACTCTTTGGGCCAGGTGGATGAGAAATAGATATATAAAAGGAAGTTTCTGGACAATGCATGAGGATATTAACTCTTCTGGGGTTTGGAAATGTATTTTAAGAAGCAGGGAAGTTCTGAAAACATGCATCTCAAAGAGAATTGCTAATGGAAGGGATACCTATCTTTGGAGGGACCCATGGATAAATGGAAAATCATTTGCTAACAAATATGGCTGGGGTATGATTTCATGTATTGGGGAATATGATGACCTAGTTGCATCAATCATTTATCAGGGCACTTGGATACCAGAACAAAAAGGATTACATGCCATAGCTGAAGATGTCAAGTACATCCCTATCTACTCCTCTGAACCTAATGATACTTGGATTTGGAATTATACAAAAGACGGCATTTTTACCACCAACAGTACATGGGAAGCAATTCGAACTAAACATACTAACAAATATTGGGCAGCCCCTATCTGGTCCAGATCTAACAACCCAAAGATGGCTTTCACAACGTTTAAAGCAATTAATTTAAGACTTCCCACAGCTGACAGATTAGCAAGATGGGGTATGGAGGTTAATCTAACATGTAAACTATGTAACTACATTCCGGAATCACACAATCATCTATTTTTTGAATGTGAATACTCCACTCGTGTACTAAGCCATGTTAAAAGCAAAAATCGAGACATGCATGCGATTTCTACACTTGAAGACGAACTGCTATACCTGAGCCACAGCAAGAAAGGAGACCTGCTGACCCAATTGCAGACCATCAGCCTCACTACAACTGTTTATCACCTCTGGAAGGAGAGGAACCGGAGAGTCTTCAAGAGCACTGCAAAGGGTCATAAACAAATTCAAATTGCAATAGAGCAAGATGTCAAGATACTTGTAAGAAAAATTAAAGGAAAATTATTTACTCATGCGACTGATTTGGAAAACAAAATCCTCCGAGAATGGAAAGTGGATCCGCCATGAACCTATGCTTCAGAGCTTTTAGAAAGGGGCATTTGTTGTTGCTTTGATTGGTGGAATGTTCTTTGTAAATAAACTTAGCACGTGTCTTGGTTTACTTTCTATGTAATACACGAAACAAGTATATTTGTCCTGAGCTTTGATGCATCAATAAAATTCACCAATTTTCAAAAAAAAAAAAAAAAAAAAAAAAAATATATATATATATATATCCAAACCATCTCGATTTCGTAGCTTATAAATCTCAAACCCTTATCAAGGTGTGCCACAAGACGTTCAGAATGTTATACCCCTATTCTGAGTGCAATGGAAAAGGTTTTGAGTCTTAATTCGATCGTGGAGAAGATAGCTTTTTGGACCCAATTATTACATTAAATTTTTTATATTAATTCAGCATGTTTATATCCTGTATTTCCAAATGATAACTCCAAACGTTACGAAATTTGAAATCAAATAATAATACACTATTACGGATCTAATGGAACCGGTTTCGTCAAAATCCGAGACTGTGCCCCGGATGGCTATATATATATATATATATATATATATATATGTTAAATTAAACAAGATATTTTTAAAATCGAGTAAACCACTTATAAATCAAATTTAAAAAAAAAATTATCCTCATTCTTGTTAACATAAATTTAATAAGTCTTTAAATTATTTTTATCAAGCCTAAAACTCAAGATACAATGTTTTAACAAATTTTCAATTATTAAATTCAATAATTAATTTATCCAATAAATCCTTTTATTTGAAATTCAATTTAAAATTAACTTACAAAAATTTAAAATCAATTAAATATTCCAATTTCAAATAACCAAAATTCTAGGTCATTACATGAGAAGTCATTGCACCAAAGATCTCAAATGGAGAACTACTGTCACTAATAAGAGATATGGGAAAATTCCCTCGAGGGTCAGTGACAAGTAGCTTTACATTACATCTTCCAAATCATGTCATTCCATGGCTTTTATTTTCGAACACATAAATTGGTTCAAAGTGGTCTTCGGATATGAATCTCCCAAACCCGATACTGATTCCTTCGAACTAATCATCGATAAAATATGTTAACTGAATAGGGAATTATTCTTATTTTGATTAGTCAAAATATCTTCTAGAGATATGTATCTTTAAAACATTCTTTTCGACATATACAGAATCATTAAACCTCTCTTTAACTTTGGAATTACAAAATCATTTTCATAAATCATTTTAGAAAACATTATTAAGTAAATAGGATCATGGAAATTATACTAATTCTACTCAATATCAATCTTTGTAATCAACCTGTACTATTTGTTTACGCTACTATGGTTTGATATTATGGTTTCTAGGTCCTCCATAGGTTCGGATTCTTCTTTCATAGGTTTTGATTCCTCTTCCATAGGTTCGGACTCCTATATGGGTTTCAATTAAGAGCTGGTTGGATCTGTTACCCATATTCCTTCCAAGGCTTGTGCAGCCCTATCATTTCTACCATTGGGTTCCCATCTTCATTCCTTTTTTGTGTAGGATACAACCCTCATTAATCCAAGGCCAAAAGTTGTTTGGTGGCTTCTTTATTGTTTCTTTCTCATCGCTAAAGAGGATAATAAGATTATCCTTTTCTCCCTTATTTATTCATGAGGACTCGCATTTAAAATACTTTCTTCCATATGATTTATACAAATGTAAACACAAATGCTTAGATATAGACACTAGACATTTTACTTATTCTTACTCATTCAAATATCAAGTTATTAGTATCTTATTTACGTTTACATATCCTAAAATAAATCAGTCTCAACGATAATCTTTTTAAAGGAAAGAATTTTTCAAGCACTTGGTTTTATTTTCCCCCAAACCAATCTTTGAAAACAAATTAAGATTTCTATCAAAATGTTTTATCTCCTCTAAAACCAATTTGTAATCCTATGTCAAGAAAAACATCCCTTATTAATCCTTTCAGTGTTATTATAAACATCTTATAGTCATACTGTGAAATTCTAATCACAAGATGTTTGTACTTAGTTCTAACTAACCTGATTTTAATCATTCTAAAACAAAAAAATTCAAAGATATTCTTTTTATTCAAAATATTCCTAGGTAAATTTATTTCAACTACAAATTTTCAAAACCAAAATCGTGTGTATATATCATTAACAAATACACTCTTATATATAATACCCTCAAACTCATTCTAGGTGTACTAACCCTATCTTAATGAGTTAATCATCCCAGGGCATTACTAACCCTATCTTTGATGAGACTTTACCCCTACCAAAGCCTAGGTGTTGCACAACCTAAGCTCTAATACCAAATGTAAAGACACATTTCTTTGACCTTCAAAAATCGACTCTAGTATATCCTCGGTATTCATATACCGCAAATCCAAGTACCGGAGAGGTAGTTCTTTAAAGTAAGAAAGAAAAATAGATAAAATAGAATCTTACATGAATGGAATAACATATATTCTTTCAATATATAATCTTTATTCTTTACAATATAAATTTAAATACATTTATCAGAGTCTACCTAAGCTTAGCCTGGACAGTTATAAATGCACGTCCTCACAAATGCTGAAAACAACAAAACATATATGTAGTGGAATGGGAATGGGTAATTATCTGCATGAAATCTTCAGCTCCAAGCTCCATCCAATTAATCCAAGTCAAACCAGAACTATTTGGCTACCCGGGAAAATTAGGGCACCCAAAAATTAAGGGAAAAGGAAAGTAAACTTTGGGTCAGTCATGGGACTGGTGTGAGAAACTCAAAATACGGATGTTGAAAACAAAAGGGTATTCCATAAGACCATGCCACACATAAACACTGAACGGTTTTTTACCTTATGATAACCAAAACATTTGCTACATAAAATATAAGGATATTATTTTTAATGGAATTCTTTCGAAAACACTTTGCGATTAAACTTATTTATCTTAACCGAAATTGTTACCATTATTAAATTCCGGATGTGTTAGGCTCTACAAACAAGTCCGAAGGCACTTATTGAGGAAAGAATTCTATACAATGGCAAGAAACCAACCGTAGCGACCTGCCTTGTTGAACTTTTTAAGCAGATCACGCTCAACTCAAACCTTTCAGAAGGGCAGATTGTTATAAGGTAAATAAGAAGAAGCAGAGAATGAAAGAAAACAAATACAGAATCTCGCAGCGGAATGACAAAATATAATAATCAAATAAACAGTACAAGAAGCTGTTTTACAAATAACATTGACAAACCTTTATAATACAGATCAGAGTTACATAAACAAGAATAAGTAATAAAAAAATGCAGTAGAACAACATGATGCAGTGGAATAAATATAATAAATAATAATAGTAAAAATCTTCATCTTCGTCCTCCAGAAATAAGGTCTTCAACCCTGAAATGCTCAGGCTGACCCAAGCGAATTGTAAAGACAAAACACTCGAGTTGGAACTAAAAGATCTTATGTAAGTTGAATCAATGGTAAATAAATATGGATGAAACGGCGTCAGAGATGTTTATAGGGTTTGACATCTCCTATCCAGTGTCTAGCGTGAGTGCAATAACTTAAGAGATGTTCGGGATATCCATCTCCTAAGGATCCATTAAACTATCTACTATGCAGTACAATACGCTATTATAATAGTGTCTACAGTAAAGTATTAAAATAGCATTAAGGCGTTACCCATATCCCCTTTAACACATTTTTATTTATTCCTATAGTCTATACAGTACCGTAATTCCTCTGCAAACTTGAGAGCTATAAGAGGGCACTCCATAGGTATGGTACAAACCAAACTCGTATAAGGCGCGATAGGGCATGTGAACACGGCACTCGAGGCAATGCCAGGATAGATATACCAATTGCACTCGGACTAATGGTAACGCATAAAAGCTACTACCGTCCACCTCGGAACAGACTCCCAAATCAAAATCAAGGGGTGGCTACCAAATCATCACAAATATCATAATATGGTATCGAAGAAGTAAGTCCGATCGGAGGAATGACCTCACTTGGCCCAGGTATAGCTCTTGTTTTAGTCACATTTATGCTGACTCACGAGAGTCAGGGTAACGTCATATTTTATACATAAATCATTCGCCAAACCATCCTACTTCATTTCCGGAATCTCCACCACGTACACAGTTGTTAAAGTGTTTTTCGGTATTGGCAGAGAGTATGACAATATCTGATCCTGGTCTCTTTAACAACCAAATGCTTATTTCACACCATATGGTTCTTTTACATTTCCAAAATCGGTTCATAATTGATATCAAAATATCGTATTCTCAAAACCATATTATTTTCAAATCATATTCACTTTCAAAATCATATTCACTCCCAAATCATATTTTCTCACATATGTCATTTCACAAAAGGTATCAATTTCAAATTCCAACTTAGGCAGTATCATCATCAAGGATTTAGATATAAATACTTTAACTTCACACAGTTTGAAACATTAGAAAATAGTTTAGGTAATCATAAGTAGTTTTAATAGTTTAAAATAGTTTAAATGGATTAAAATAGTTTAAATAGTAAAAATAGTTTAAATAGATTTAAATTTAATTTAATTAGATTTAAAATGATTTAAATAGATTTAAAATAGATTTTATAGATTTTATTAGGTTTAAAATGTTTTAAATAGATTAAATAGATTTAAATTATATTAAGTAGGTATTTATATAGATTAAATAAATTTAAAATAGATCAAAATAGATTTAAATTATATTAAATAGATTAAAAATAGATTAAATAAATTTAATTAGTTTAAAATTGGTAAAATAGATTTAAATTGGATTATATAAGATATAATAGATTAATATAAATAAAAATAGTTTTAAATTGATTAAAATACTTAATTTAATTAAAATAGTTTAAATTAGTTTAAAATAGGTTTCCAAAGTTATATCCAACATTTCAATAACTCAATTTCGATAAATTCACTTAAATTTGACACCTCGACTTTGAAAAATTCAAATTTAAATCCTTTGACCAATTCATTAAATCAATTCCAGTTTCAACATTTACGCTTGGACTTCAAAATAATCCAGTTTATGTAAATCAATTTCTATTTTAATATCAGTTAACTGAATTCAAAAAAATTTAAAGATTCAAAAATCATTTTATTTAACCAATCCGGTGTCCGTATACAATTTTCTACTCTAGGGTCAAGTGATAAGATATTTATCATTTCAATCCATAGTTTAATATTTTACGGTTATATATCATTTCAAACCACAATCTTGAATTAAATAAAAAAATCCATAAAATCACCCGAGTCTATCATTTCAGTCCAAAACAATTTTTCCCTAATCTATAGATCGTTCGGGTATGTATCATTTCAACCCATAGGGAACTTGCAGTGTTATAATAATATAAAATACAACATCCAGTCGTCCAATATCAAAATCAAACATCCATCAAAATCATCATCCAAATCAATCAATAACATCAATAGATAATAGATAATCAATAATAGGTATTAAATTGCCAGTTTAAATTTAATATTAAATTAAACGATTATCAAATGTAATAAAAGTCAAATTTAACCACAATAACAATTTAATCATACCAAACATCAATTAGTTGGTTTCTAATCACATCATAAATTTAATTTAACTAACATAAGATAGTTTAGTAATTATGAGTGGGTTAAATTACCCACCTTTGAATTTCAATCGATTTGAAATCCAAAATAGGGTCTAAATTGGATCAGTCTCGGAATTCATCCAAACCAACGTTATAATGACCGAAATTTCGATATGATCCCAAAGGAACAAACTGCGCTGAATTGAACCTCGTATGTGAAAGTTATTAGCATTAGAAGTTATACGATTTTAAATTAAAATAAAACAAACAAAAGAAACGTGTTACCTATAACAACGCACCACATCACACCACTCTTCTACGTTCACGTTTACGATGAATCGCTTGAACACTAAACCCATACAGCCGCCTCCGTTGACCATCGATTTCGGCTGCCACCTCGCCCTAGCCCAAAATCAAACAGCGCCAACGCAAAGCCCCTTCCTGGCCACACCCACGGCCGAGCCTTCGACCACTCCGGTCGTGCCATACACGTACGGCCGTCGCCTCTATTAAACCCTAGGTCGAATTTTATGCCACATCCAACCATCGATCAACCAAATGAACGGCACAGATGAACTACGTTCGACACTCTCTACAACCCAGTACCCTTTGATCGACGATCGGCCAAAGTTGATCGTGACTTGAGTCTTGACTGTTTTGGGCAATTCTGGCCAAACCATGATCCAAATCAAAAAACAAATAGCAAATTTGACTTGCGCTTGTCGATAACTTCAAATCGAAATATAAGTCGATATTGTTTGAGGAGATTTAATTTTTTTGATTTGATTTTGATTTGTAATTGAAATTTTGAATTGGGAATTGGTTTTAGTTTGTTTGCCATTGGACAGAGAGAAGTAGGTAGAAATGTACGTACAGAATAATGGAATAAGTAATAGCTAAGGTTTATAATAGGATATATATATATATATATATATATATATATATATATATATATATATGCGGATCAGAAAGTGAGACAAATGGATTAGATCGATTTGAAAGTTGAACGATAGTTGACCCGAAAAGCCCATTCTATCTCCGAAATGAAATTAGGTCAACCCATATATAAAAATAGATGTTTTCAATAATTTTAAACTCAATGGAATAGATTTCAAGCCCTAATTCCATGGTATAAAGAAGGTATGTGATGCCCCACCTCTATACCCACGCTAGCCAAGAACACTACGGTGTAGTGCTGTCAACTAGCACGGAGAATAAGGCTGTTGAGGAGCGACCATCCATGTGATTTCTTATCACACGGTGGCTATAAATAATCTTCGGAAACAAACATAGAAATAAGCATTACACAAATCAGTCACAGACATCCATATCACAAAGGCGGAAGAAGATATGAATATATAACTAACACATGAAAGTGTACATCAGAGTAGTGGTCAAAAAGATCCACAATAATACAAAAGAATAGCAACACGTGCTATACATAAGAATACAACTATGAGTCTATGTCTCAAGTGTATACAACAAAAACTGCTAATCTAAATAGTTAGCCAAAAGTCAGAGTAGCAAATCCCGGGAAGAAGTCAAGCAGAAGCACCTGTAACATCTCGGTCTGACCCGAGTATTATTTATGAAAATAATAAACGGATTAGTCTAGCTATAAAAACCAGATGACATGGTATAAAATAAAAGATATGGAATAAACATAAAATATCCATACTGACATACTACTATAAGTATGCAAATGATGATCAACAGAAGATCAATCAATAAGAGATAAATCAATATCACAAGAATCTTCTCAAAGATCCAAAGAGGGCATCATACCCTAAACTTGTACTCATAACAAGTCAATGACATAAATTCCAGAAATCAACACAGGAAATCTAGAAATCACAGAAAAAGGGAAAGAGGCCTATCACATGACGGTCCGAAGACCATGGGGAGCTACCCCATATGGGTGTGTCGGAATCACCCAGATGAGGTCTAGGGTAACCAAAAAGAAAAAAAGGTATGTGTGAGTGGAATCACACAAATGGTGTCTACCCTAACCTCGCAACAAAAAGGTATGTGTGAGTGGAATCACACAAATGGTGTCTAGACTAACCTTGCGGACAAAGAGATATGTGTGAGTCGGAATCACACCCATGAGGTCTAGTCTAACCTTGCAAACAAAGAGACATCGCACAATTGCTAGTCTAAATCATAAAATGATCGTCATGATCAACGAGAAGTGTCAATTACACTAAGCTAGTAAATATAAAAGTTTATCTTCGTGTCCCATAACCACTTGCTTAACTTAAATATTTACGAACAAACTGTAAATCTTCACTAGAAAATTATCACAAGAGGTTCAATCGAACAAGTCCAAGAATTAACCGATGAAGTGAACGCAAGCGTTTCATACCACTTGTTTTACTAAGCCGTTTAATTAGATTTCTCATCCGAGTGAGGTAAAGGTTTGTATATACTAGTAGATTGGAAATCGGTTTAAGAAAAGAGCTTTGTTATTGAAAATAGAGTTGAAATCATTTTGTTGAAAGAATTTTGATATTTACTACTAGTATTGAAACCTTCATATTTCTAAAGTTGTTATCCCGCCTTTTTGGCAAGGCCGTGATACCATAAAATCGACCGAGAAGCCCAAGATAGTTTGTCTCGAAGAATGGTCAACCCAGCATCTCAACAAAGCAAGTTCTGTTGAATGTTTTTCAGATAAGATCCCCTACGGAGGGGGGTCGGGGGGGTGGCAACCCCCCAAGGTGGGGTGTGGGGGCAACACCCCCGCTATGGGGTATGACCTAGTGAAGACCTAAGGGAGGATAGGATCGAGTGACCTAACTGGAGAAACCTTGTGGTCATGCGACCTAACTGAAATGGCCAAGCGACCTAACAACCCAGGCAAGGTCGAGCGACCTAACGACCTAATGGAGCAAGCGACCTAAAGGAATAAAGGTCATGCGACCTAAAGTGCCACGCGACCTAAAAGGGGAAGCGGGCTAAAATGGTCAAGCGACCTAACGACCCAATGCCAAGCGAGCTAAGGGGGACGACCTATAGCGTATAATGGCCGAGAGACTTAATTGACACGCGACCTAACGACCTAAGCATGATCGAGCAAACTAAAGGTGGACGGTCGATGCACGGAGCGACCTAACGACCTATGGCCCTACGACCTACGACCTACGACCTAATTCCGAGCGACCTAGCAAGTTGGCCGACCTAATAGCGGCAGAACGACCTAACTCATGCGAACGAAATATGCAGGCCGTGACTTTTCTACGCAGAGCGACCTAGTAAGGCAGAACGACCTAAGTGCGGAAATTCACCAAAAACACTAAAAATTGGAGCTTTTCTCCAATCCAATCCAAATCAAATGCAAATGTACATGCTAAAGTGATGGGAATTCATTCCCAACAGTCCAAGATAGACATAGACAAGAATGTGAGATAAAAATCTCACCTTTGCACCAAATTATGAAGAAAAGCTTGGAGGTGAATGGAGAAGCAACTACAAGCTTGAATCCAATGCTTTCTTCTTGAATTTGGAGTTGAATGATGGAGTTGGAGTTGAAACCTAGGCTTGGAGTTTTTAATTTCCCTTTCCACTCACCATTGATGTTAAAGTTTGTGTTTGGTAGGAATTATGAAGAGTGAGGAGAAGGAGAGAAGTGGTTTTGAGTTATAATGGCTAATCTAACCCAAAGTCCAAAGCGGGACAAGTAAGTGAAATTCCACTAACTCCAAACCTATCAATGTTTATACTTAAAAAACTTGTAAACGACATTTTGAACTCAATGGAAGTGGTCTCGAGTCCTAATTTGACCGTTTGCAAAAAGTAGCTTTTCGGACCAATATCTGATTAACGACAAAATATTTATATAAAATATTTTAATATAAAATCGATAAATATGCGGGCTATTACAAGGTACCTTAAAATCAGCTTATTTCAAATTGATTTCAATTGAATTTTATTAAATTGATTTCTACGTGTTTCGAGTCTGTACGATCAAACGATAAGTCAGATCGCTACGAAAGTTGAAATATTACAATAATTTACCATTACGGATCCCACAAAACTAGTTTCATCGAAATCCGAGAGAGTGGCTAAAATGGCTATTTTTATGTTAATTAAATGAATTAATATTAAATTAATTAAATCACGTTTTAATTCAGTATTTATAAGCTAACAATTTTCATCATTTTTGATTACTTAGACATTTGTAATAATTTGAAACAAGTTTATATATAATTTCAATGTTGGTCATTATACTAATTACAGTGTTCAATTTCAACTTTAATTAAACCCAATTAATTAAAATTAAATTCCAATAAATTGTTTATATTTGGTTTCAATCTTTTTATTTGATCAACTATTACTTTATAAACATAGTTAGCATTTGTTTATATCTTATCACATTAATATGCTACAATTTCCATCTTTTATTTATATTAACCACAATATTACAATTATATTGATTTTTGTTAATTTTATTATAATTTAAAATCTGAACAAATAAATTTGACTTTGTCCCACTCTTTTTATTACATCCATTATAGCCTTGTAAACATAATTAATATTTCTATACATTTTATTACATTTACCATTTTACAGTTATCATCTTAACTCATTCTATGTGACATTTAATTTCATTTAATTGCAATTGCTTCATTATATTGGTAACAAACAACAATTGTCACCATTTCTACATTTCATAACATTTGTAAGTTTATTTTTTACAAACAACTGTTACAACTACTACTACAACACTACTTTTATCAATTACAATTAATTACACCTTATTTCATTCATTAGTTAGTACAATGTTTAAATTATAAATTCTCTTTTAATCCATTTATCAATTAATACATGATATTACAGTTGGTTTATTTACAATATATACCAATTTTAACTTTTAATCATTTTAATTAATTTGGAATTTCAATTAAAGCAGTTATCGGTTACTGTAAATTAATACTATTTCACTTTATTTCAGTTATATTATTATTATTTAATTACAAAATTTTATTTCTTCCAACATTAAATCACAGAACTTTATTAAATTAACCATTTTAAATTCTCGAAAATTAGGGTCGTTACATTTTCCCCCACTCAAAACTTTTCGTCCTCGAAAAGGAAAAAGAAGACAAATGAAGGAATTAAGTAATCAATATATCTTAGTCAAAATATTAAATTTATAAACAATAAATTTACATAATTAAATAATTTAAATAAATATATCAATTTATAAACAATTAAATCCTTTATATTCAAGTTAACAAAAGTTTGAAAAACATTTCATAAAATTTTCTACGTCCAAAATTCATAGAAAATTTCGGTAGAGTCTCCTTTGTACGGAGAGGTCCGGGAGAAATAATAATATCAATAATAACAATATATATCATAATTTTCAAAGTAATATATCCCAAACCACGGGAAAAACAATATAATATCACTAGAAAACCATAATCCGAGAACGTATCTATTTGTCGGGCAAATAACGCTTATTTTATGAAACCAAAAGCAGTAGCTATTGCTTCCATAAACCTGTATTTCGCTTACATAATCCAAAGAAGTTAATAATTATATAAAAGATAAATATATAAGTTATTTCAACAACAAACAAAACATCACAATATAACGATAGTCATTACAAACAATGGTACAACATCATTTCAATAAAAGTGTAATCATCCATCCATAGCAACCAAACTAATGGTTTGTTTGGGTTTAGAACTTCTAATCATATAAAATTATAAATAAACTATGAAGTAAACCATACACTAAACCATCGCAGATAAAATTTATAGATTATTTATATATCTTTATATAAAATAGAAGTATCCATTCCCAACTAATCCATAAGCCAATACAACAAAATCCAACACATTTTAAGTTTACTCTGTTTATCTTCCCCACATCATTTATTGTTCATTTTTCATTTTTTTCTTCTTTCATACAATGATTTTCTTTAATTCACGTTCATTTCTTGCAAAAATTTAAATTTTCATTCGCTCATGTAAGGCTTATTTCGTTAGTTTGCATTCTTTACTCACACAAGTTATACCCATTTCAATTATTTGGATCATAAATGAATTCATTATTGAAGTAGTTTCAGTTTCCTTCACACTTACAATTTAGTTTAATTTCCTTTTCTTTTTCATCATTTAGTTTTCTTTTCTCATTCATAAAATGTTTATCTTCATTAATTTACATTCGTTATTACATACAAAATTTCATTTCTCCTTTATTTATACAGTGTCATTTCTTTCATTTTATTACTTTACATTCATTGCTTAAGTAAGTTATTTTTATTTTAATTATTGGATTATATATTATTAGGTAAGTTTCTTTACAATTCAATTCACCAGTTATAGATTATTATTTTTCCACATTCATTCTTCCATATATAGTATTATTGAACATTAACTCCAATTCTACATCATTTCCAGTGTTATCTAAAGTTATAATCATTTAATTTATATAGTACTCATTTTAAATATAAATGGCTTCAATATTAATTCAGGTTTATAATTATTAACTTACAGTACTCACCTTTTACTATTCAATATGATTTTCAATAGCTTAAAATGTCAACTTAAATTTATAATCATTTTTATTACATTATTCACTTTTACTACATTTATTTAGTAGCATTTAAACTATTATATTTAGTTTATTACAATTTATAACATTAGAACTTCTTATTTATAAAAGCAAGTCCATTGGACACTTCCATTTACGGTAGTTTTACTTGTATAATATTCTATCACATATCCTATTTAACGTTACAACTTTTTAAATATTTTGGTACGTTATACATATGTTCTTAAGAATGCAATTGAATATTACCCAAGTTTCTCTTATTTATTTAGTTAACAAAATGTTCGATAGTTACCATTTCTTATTTTTATTTCCTTTTTATTTACAGTTTTCAAAATTTTAGCTTCTTATATTTAATCATTTTAACATCAAATTTCTTACCTTCATTTTAGAAGTTTCCAATTATTAATATAGTCAAGATTCCGTTCATTTTAATTATTTCAATTTTAAATTAATAGAAACTTAAGAACTAAACAACCGGGTTTCATTTCAATTATTTTAAAATAATATATATATATATATATAATCATATCTTTTATACATATCAAATCATATTTGTAATTTTAAATTAAGATTTATTTACCTAAAAAATGTGTAGTAAACTAATACAACCGTCCACCCACTTTGAAACTCGAAAATGAATGTCAATGATGCATGCACTCATCACCAAGATTGTTTTCCAACGACAGAGAGAGGAGTACAGAACTTATTTCCTTTAAAAATTCTTTTAAACATTTCTTTCAACTCATATTGCAATATTTATATCTGAAAATACTTCCAAATAATACTAATATAGTATTCCAAAAATCCTTTGAAAGTGTTAGCACTAGAATTGGTCACTAACACCCTTGAGAAAGATTGTGTAGAGAGATTAATGAACAAAGTAAATTAAAACAGAGAATTGTATGCTAAATCAAATGTAAAGACAAGAACACCGAATTTATAATGGTTCGGCGTAACTGCCTACGTCCACTTTGAAGTTAATCTTTATTGCTTTACTCAACAACTGTTTACAGATACAATCCGTACACTAACTACTTGAATACAAATGCTAAGTAAAGAGAATGAGTCTTGAATGCGGCAGAGTCTCCCTAGCGTTCTCGAAAAAAGGTCCCTTTCACTGTGCCCATGCCTCTCTATTTATTGACGAAGATGGGTTGGACTTCCCTCATGGGCCTGGGAGTAAGATATCTCGGCCTGTAGTAAGTGACTTCTGTATGCCGAGCCACAAATGCCGAACGGCGATTGCATGCCGACCAAGACAGTGTGTCGAGTGAATAGTGTAGGCCGAACGAGACCCGATGCCGATCGAGGGGAGATGCCGAGCGACTTACTTGTGCCGATCGAGGCCATATGCCGAGCGAGGCTTGAATGCCGAGCGAGTCTTGAATGCCAAACGAGGCTTGAATGCCAAGCGAGAGATTGAATGCCGAACGAGGCTTGAATGCCAAGCGAGGCTTGAATGCCGAATGAGGCTTGAATGCCGAGCGAGGCTTGAATGCCGAACGAGGCTTGAATGCCGAAAGTGGCTCGAATGCCTAGCGAGGCTTGAATGCCAAACGAGGCCAAATGTCGGGCGAGGCTCTATGCCGAAGGCTCTTCCATGCCGAGTGATGTACTTGCTAGGTGATACACGCGTTACTGACCCAATTACCCAGGTAACACTTGCCCTCCAAAGTGTGTCGTGTGAGATAACACGACACGCTTTGAGTTAATAGCCAATTCCATCTTCTCCTTTATGACATGCACATGGAAACGTTCCACATGGACGTCGAGCGAGGTATTCAGAAAGTCACTTGTCGCTCAGCATAAGTATGCCGAACTATCGAGATATCTTGACCGGGTCCATCGGTCAATGCCTGTTCAACTTCTCTTTTCTCTATATAAGCCACTACTTCTTCTTCCCCCCTTTACTTTTACCTCTGCTTTACAGAACTTACAAACTCGCCTCCCACCAGACTTCTGTGAACTATTTACCCTTCCCTTCTCTTCTCGAACCCAATACATTGCCTCATCTCCTTCCCCAATCAACGAATCTGATCAAAATCACAGTTCCTACTCCAGAATCTCCCTAAGCTTCAAGTCATTTTTAGGTAATGACCTCTCCTTTAAACACTTCGTCTCGACTAGGACACTTAGCATGAGAGTCGAACTCATGAATCTTCATAAAACCGAGGACAGTAGGAACCGCATGGATGAAGACAACGAATTCGCAGTTAGAACATGTTTTAGGGCTAGGTGGAGTGGTGGAAGGAAGGAGGGATCAGAGGTCTTTAGGACATGAGGGAGTAAGAAGTAGTGAAGTTAAGGGGTGCAAGTTAAACATGGTGTGCGAGTCGGAAGAGAAATGGCTTTGGCTCGGTATTACTCTCGCATGCCAAACGACGAAGAGAGGTTGGAGGAGAGCAATGTGTCATGTCAAACGGCAATGAGAGAATATGTGAGAGAAATGAGTGTTGTCATGCCGAACGGCGAAGAGAGGACGGCGGAAAGGAATGAGTTTTGGGCTTATAGGGCCGAGCGGTGCGACCCATTACTGTCCTGGATCGGCATGACTCCATCATGCCGAACGGTGAGGGGTGAGTGAGGAGAGTTTAGGTGGTCACCTAGTCGAGTTTCTTGAGTGTCATTCGGCATTAAGTCTTGAAATAGACAGCAACAATCACAACCATTCCAACTCGAACGTAACCCATGTTGACTTGACTAACTCACCATGCCTAAACATGCGACAAAGACAAGAACAAGGACTTAAGCATATAAACATATCGACCACTCCGAACTGACAACTCTCAGTCTCAAGAACTATAAATCTAAATTTAACTCGATAAAAACAGACTACAGCCTCGATATATATTATGAAATTCCAAGTTCAAAACTAAAAACTACCACTGGACACCTGCACTTACTTTATCTCATTAGTTTCACGGCTATAAATCCTTTGACACTTACATTTAAACGACTGCACTAGTTCACACACCACATGGGGGAGTATTTTTGTTGTTAAGTCTAATGTCGATTGTGTTTCAAGTTTAGTTCAAACAGGTGTTTCGTTAGATTCAACATTCACTAGAGATGTCTAGGAAATGTAGCTCTGCCACGATCTCGAACAGAGCCAGGCCATCTTCTCAACAAGAAGTAGTTGAAACTTCAAATCCATCGACTACTTCTATATAGGACATGTCGAGCCCCACGATTGCATCCGTCGACTTGGCTCTCGACGCCTTGGATGCAGCGATCTTTTTAGGCGATCCGATCGATTCCAAAGCTCGAAGATTAATGAAAGCACGCTTCGCCGTATATGCTCAGTACACAGGATTCCTTTAGACGATGTGTTGGTTCCATCGGGACAGAATCACCATCACTTGCCCCCAGTCGAATATACAGCCTGCAACAGATTCATGTGTTGGTTCGGTAGCGTGCCGCCATTTAACTCCTTCCTACACGACCTGTTACAATATATTGAAATCACCCTGTCGCAATTACATCCAAATAGCCACGCGTTCATATAAGGCACTTGCATTCTCTTCATGAGTGTCCTTTTCAGGCTCCCGACTCCCGACTCCCGACTCCCGACTCTCGACTCCCGGCGATATCCGCTATATCTATCGCTTCAAGAGATGGTCAGATAGCCCATCTTTTGTATTCCTCGAGTCGCATAGCAAGTGCTAGATTCTGACTGGGGCATGGAGCAAGTTTGCCCAGTATAAGCAAGAGTGGTTCTACGTGCACTGTCCTCCCGGCTTTGCGAGGAGATGGGTGGAAGGGAGTAAGTCATTTTTTTGGATCAATACTTGTGTTTGGTGGAAAATGCATCTTTTCTAACTCTTTATCTACTGTTACAGGTATCAACCTGTGTCCCAAAGGCTCTGGGTATTTTGAAGCTGTCGAAGCTATCCGAGCTATTCCCACAGAAGATCGGGATGTCGGATCTCTCATTTCAAATAAATCGCTCTCAAAGTTTGGGCTGCTGGCGGAAGGTCGCCGAATAAGCCTCCCTCAAGGCGTCACTATAACCAGGCCTACTTCGGGCAAAGGAAAAGAGCAGGCTGGGTCTTCAGCACGTAATGCCCCTGACACACTAGAGGAAGGGGAGATTAAAGAAGCTAAGATGCCCAAAGTACAGGGTGAAAATGTTAGTCCCGCTCGAGACCCGATAGTCAAGGTTCATGATATCGAAATGACACCTTCCCCTTCGAAGGAAAAGAAGAAATTGACCTACAAGCTGAGGAAGAAAACAGTGGGTGGAACTTCTAAGGTCACCCTTATTCCAGTGGAGAGAGAGACTTCCTCACAACACTTTGAGAGTTCTTTGAAAGGCCCATCGAACCTTACTATACTCGATGATCTGCTTAACTATGGTTTCGACGATCCAGAGGCCCTTAAGCTTCAATCGCTCGCGAGAGGCGATACAAGTGCTCAAGCCCAAAACCAAAGAGAAAAAACTCCTATTAGTAAAGATAAAGAAATTGGTCCGTCGGGGGGAACACTAGGACACACACAAACATGTGCACTTCACGTTGCACTTAAATTTCTGCCATCAATCTACTCTTTGTTGACTTGTCGTTATTTAAATTCTATGCAGGTGACATGAGGCACACACATGGACTTGACCATCTTCGAGGTTCATCTATTTTTCACCACTCCGGCAGGGATTCGGTTTCTAGCAAACGTCGAGACAGAAATGACACCAGCGATTGAGACTACCACCATCGAGAATCATCCCACCGAAGAAAAACCTATAGCCAGTCGTCCTACCCTCGCGATCCTCCTCCTCAATCGGAGCAAAGCAAAGAGAATTCCACACATAAGGGATCCTAGCCGGAGGCCCATAGGGATCAACACTCTGGTTCATCCAGTACCAGGCAATCCCGGGATCTCCACAAAACACCTATAGTCTTCAGGCAGACTCCTTCCGCTCCTGTATCCGATCCATCGGTAGTAGAACGACTTGCTGAGCTTAAAGCCACGTTCCCAAAAATATGCTTTGATGGCTTGAAATTTCTCCCGGCAATTCATCAGATTCTAGGACATGTCAAACAAAGCGCTATTGTTGGTAGTAATGACGTCTATGTCCAACATGATGCGTTCGTTCACTTAGCTGAAAAAGTCTCAGAAGTCTCTATTGAGCGTCAACACGAAATTGATCGCCTGAAGCTTGAGGCTATTCATGATAAAGACATTATCAAAGCTCAAGATAAAGAGCTCTCTTCGTACAAATCTAAGCTCGAAGCCACCCAACAAAGTGCTAAAGATACTACGAAGGCCGTCAATCGTCTAGAGACAACTCATAAAAAAGAACTTAACGAAGCGGTCCAACGTTGCGGGGCCCTGGCTTTAGAGAAGGATTCAGTTCAGAAGGAAAGGGATGCATTTTCCCTCCGAGTCAAAAGCTGGAAGTTTAAATCCGCAAAGAAAGAGACGAGAAAACTGTTGCCCAAGAAGAGTCGCAACGATATTGCGACGAGATCGTTGATACGCGATTTCTGAAGGCAAAGCTCGACGATGAACTTTCTATGATCGGGATGCTGAAGGATGAAGCCCGTGAAGAGGGCAAGATAATAGCATCCGCTGAGATTGACTCTCGCCTTGAGGCGGCTACAGAGGCTGGCAGGGAGGAGATTATGTGCATGTTTGACCCATTGATAGCAGAATTCAACGTCCGTGTCCTCATGCATTAGGACTTAACTTTTCTTAGTGAGGGCTACCTTGAATTTCTAGCCGAGGCATGAAAGACTTTAATAAAGATCAGGAAGGTCGAGCTGGGCACCGAAAAGGTTGACGAGGAGGCTTTGGAGAAAGAATTTCTCAGGGGGAATGAGCCTTCATACTTGTCTGCAGCGAAGTCTCTGTACTGCAAAGGTTCTCCCTTATCCAAAGGAAAAGATGTCATTGTCGGTCCGTCTGGAACCGAGTCTCCCGTCCTTCCTCCTACTCAATCGGTCGATCGGCCAATACTCAATCCATTCGAGCAACACGCTGGTTATGACCCAGAAGACCCTGGCCTCGGCATTCACGTTCTATCTCCTATTCCAGAGGGTGAAAACCCATGGACGGTTGAGAGCCAGCATGAAATCAGAAATAACTTTTCTTTTTACAGTTCAAAGAGCCGTTGCTTTTGGCATGAGTTTATTATATTCTAACATTTGTCTCTTGTGATTTTGCGTAGGTCGCTCTGACCCCGAGCCCATTCCGAGAAGCGGTGACGCCAAGGAGAAGAAGGAGAAAACAAGCGAGGCTACTCATGCGGGAGAGACTCTCGGTCCAGATGCTCAAGTGATCGAGGCTCTTGATGAAGATAAGTCTGAGACTTCATCTCTCGTCGAAGAAAGTTATGAATTTGAAATCACCAGCGCCTCTGGACACACTTCTAAAATGAGCATGAAGGAGCAGCTCGTAAAGGAAAAGAAAAGGACAGCTGAAATCAAAGTCGAGCCCCGAGTCGTGGACTTAGATGATCCTTTGAACAAGCCTTTGACGGTCATCCTCCCTGGTGGGTCCAGGCCACTAGAGGTTCCTCGTACTTCCTCGGTTCTTACCTCTCCATCAAGGAAAACTTCCAAGGGAAAACGCATGGGGGAGGAGTCGTCAGAGAAGACGAAGGAGGAAAGGAATCGAAGAAATCAAAGAAGTAGCTATTACACTCGTTCAACGAGAGTCAGCTTAAATTATGTAATTATTTTTATTTATTTTCAAAGTCAATTTAGATAGACTTTTGACCTCAAGTTTTGGAGGAGTTGTAGTAGGACCTTATTTTGGATGAATAAATAAAATTTAATTCTTTTGTCTTTCAAACGACTTTTACTATTCATCTTTTTTGTGTTATTGCGGTCGAAACCCGAGCTGTTGGGAGTTACATAAACCCCTAATTCATCTTCATATAACTCGGGAATTGTTTGAAATTTTACATCCTTTATTCCATGCTTCGGGTACTTCGAATATTTTTCAGTCCGTACGCCGGGGACTTGATGACTTCCAGTTAGTTGTACTCTAGTTTGCATTCCGGGGACTTGGAGATTTTTAAGCTGTTTGTACTCTAATCCACACTCAGGGGACTCATAGTACTCCAGTCCACACTCAGGGGACTTGGAGATTTTGAGTCGTTTATACTCTGGTCTGCACTCAGGGGACTGAGAGTACTCCAGTCCGCACTTAGGGGACTTGGAGATTTTGAGTCGTTTATACTATGGTCCGCACTCAGGGGACTCGGAGTACTCCAGTCCACACTCAGGGGACTTGGAGATTTGAGTCGTTTATACTCTGGTCTGCACTCAGGGGACTCAGAGTACTCCAGTACGCACTCAGGGGACTTGGAGACTTTGAGTCATTTATACTCTGGTCCGCACTCAAGGGACTCAGAGTACTCCAGTTCACACTCAGGGGACTTTGAGTTTTTAAGTCGTTTATACTCGTTCATACGTTAGAAAGAATAATGTAACTCTAGTTTTCTGTCATAAAATTATCATACACGGAGACATCAATAATTCATGGAAAAAATGGCTTCAAGTCTTTATTAATGAAGCAAGCTAAATTGTCTTATTACATGTTGAAACCTAAGAATCAATGGAATGAAAACATACTAAAAATAATTGCAACAAAGATAGAAAATGAATAGACTAAATATAATAATGTCGCAGATTCTCGCTATTCCATGCTCGGGGGAGTGTCACGCCATCAATGGTCGCTAGCTTGAAAGTTCCTTCTCCAAGCCTCCTTTCGATGACGTATGGACCTTCCCATGTGGGACTCAGATGCGACGGAAATGTAGAAACTCGTTTCAAAACGAGATCTCCCTCGTCGATAACTCTTGGCCGGACTTTTTCTTTAAAATATCGAGCAACTCGGTGTCTATATGCCGCCGCTCTTAAATCAGCTTCTTCACGTTTTTCATCAAGTGCAGTGATTCCAGCAAAAGTTCTTGATTTATCTTGGGGTCATAATGAGTTACCCGATGTGACTGAACTTCAAGTTCAATGGGCATGACGGCTTCCATGCCATATGCCAATGTGAATGGAGTGTGGCCAGTAACGGACTTGTGGGTAGTTCTATAAGCTTAAAGTGTTGTTGGAAGTTCATCTACCCACTTTCCTCTAGCCTTTTCCAAACGCTTTTTCAATATGGACTTGATTACTTTTTTTACAGCTTCCACTTGTCCATTGGCTTTTCGATGAGCAACTGCTGCAAACCTTTTTTCAATGCCATACTTTTGACAAAATTCTTTGAAGTCTTTGCTTTCGAATTGAGTTCCGTTGTCTGTAATGATAGTCCGTGGAAGGCCAAAACGACATATAATGTTTCGTACAACGAAATTGATGACCTTCTTGGTGGTGATTGTTGCCAAAGGCTCTGCTTCTGCCCACTTAGCAAAGTAATCGACTGCAACTATCGCGTATTTTGCACCACCTTTGGATATGGGTAAGGAACCGATTATGTCGATTCCCCACATTGCAAACGTCCAGGGACTAACCATTTGCGTGAGTTCCGTCGGCGGAGCTCTCGGAATTTTTGCATACATCTGGCATTTGTCACCTCTCCTTACATTGTCTGCAGCGTCTCGATTTATAGTTGGCCAATAGTATCCATAGCGGAGGATTTTCTTTGCTAATGTATGCCCCCCAGTATGGTCACCGCATTCTCCTTCATGGACTTCCTTCAGGACTCGTTTTATCTCATCGTGGGCAATGCATCGGAGTAAAGGGGTCGAGAATCCCTTCTAATACATTGTTCCGTCATGCATTACATATTGCGAAGCCTTACGAATGACTGGTTGTCTTTCGCTCCTTCTTTCGGGAAAGACCCCATGTAGCAAGTATTGCTTGAATGTGGTCATCCATGATTCCTTCTCGATTTCTATTTCTAACACGAAATCTACCTCCATCATATTTATACTCGGAGTACGTAAGGTTTCAACAGGAACCAATCCCATTTGCTGTGCATCGCCAGTGCTCGCAAATTTTGCCAATGAAGCGGCTTCTCTATTTTTCATCCAGGACATGCGAAATATCATAATATTCTAGATTTGCCAGCAGCTCATGAACCTGTGCAAGGTATGGGGCATGTCTTTGTCCCTTCGCTTGATAGTCCCCCCGCACTTGGTATACCACCAGTTGTGAGTCACAAAAGATTTCAACCGATTTTACCCCCAGCTCTCTGATAAGTATCAAACCAGCAATCAATGCTTCATACTCGGCTTTGTTATTTGTCGCTGGGAATTCGAGCTTCAATGCATAACAAACTGATCGTTTTCAGGAGTCACAAGAACTATGCCAGCCCCCCAGCAACGGTCGTTATATGCCTCATCGATGTACATCTTCCATCGAACGGGAGGTATGACATTGTTACCGTCTAATTTGTCTGACATGGTGAATTCAGCAATGAAGTCTGCTAGCGCTTGCCCTTGTATGGCCCTTCATGGCAGGTAGGTAATATCGAACTGACCCAACTTGATATTCCATTTTAACATCCTTCCAGAAGTTTTCGGTCGTTGGAGTACCAGCCGCAAGAGTTGATCCGTATAAACACTGATCGAGTGTGCCTGAAAGTATGATCGGAGCTTGCGTGATGCAATCACCAAGAAAAAGGCTAGTTTCTCAATCTTAGGATCATTTCTCTCTGCCCCCGTTAAACGTTTACTGACATAGTACACTGGCTTCTGAACTCGGTCCTCCTCGCGAACCAAAGCCGTACAGATACCATGTTGGGATACAACCAAGTACATGTACAACATCTTATGGTCTACCGGTTTCGATAGTATCGAGTGACTTTCCAAATGCCTTACCAGAGCTTGAAACGCTTTCACACTGTCGGATGTCCACTCTAAATTTCTCTTTCCTTTCTTTATTACATCGAAGAAAGGAATACACTTATATGTGGCTCTGGATATGGATCAACTCGGCGCGGTCACCTTCCCGTTCAAACTTTGTACTTGTTTTATAGTTTTAGGCACTTGTATGTCTCGAATAGCTTGAATTTTCTCTGGGTTAGCTTCGATTGCCCGTGCATTCACAATGAAACCCGAAAAACTTCCCTGATGCAACGCTAAAGGAACACTTCAAAGGATTGATCTTCATCCCATAATGTCTGAGTATATCAAACGTCTCCGCTAAGTCCCGAATGTAGTCGTTTGATTGTCATGACTTCACGAGCATATCATCCACATAGACTTCCATCGTACTACCAATCTGGTCTTTAAACATTCGATTCACCAAACGTTGATAAATCGCTCTCGTGTTTTTTAATCCGAAGGGCATCACTACACAGCAATATAACCCAACGTCTGTGACAAAACTGGTGTGTTTTTGGTCTAGAATGTGCATCGGGATCTGATTATATCTCGAGCACGCATCCATAAATGACAGTAACTCGTGTCCAGTCGTTGAGTCGACAGGCTGGTTAATTCTGGGTAAAGGAAAACTATCCTTCGTGCATGCTTTGTTCAAATCAGATTAATCAATGCAAGTTCTCCATTTCCCATTCGCTTTCCTTACTAGCATAGGGTTGGACACCCATTCAGGGTAGAAGGTGTCGTGGACGAACCCATTAGCTTTGAGTTTGTCCACCTCCTCTCTTAGAGCAGCGGACCTCTCTAGGTCCATGCCTCTCCTTTTCTATTTTATAGGAACGTACTTCGGGTCTATGTTCAACATATGACTCGCAATAGTGGGAGAAATCCCGCACATATCAGAATGTGTCCAAGCGAAAACATCCAGGTTCGCTTGGAGGAAATTAGTGAGATCCTTGGCCATTGACGGGTCGAGTTGTGATCCAATCTTGAGTACTCGTGATGAGTCATCTCAGCTGACTGGAATGTCAATCATCAGTTTAGCCGGTGCTTCTTTTTCTTCCATGGGTTCTCCATCATCATCTCTCGGATCTATGTCTCTATAGATCCGAGAATGTTGCCCGAGCCAATGCTCGGGCACTACTTGTCATTCGTCAGTATTCTGGATGCGGACGGAGCTGTCTGCAACCTTTCCTTTCTCTCGCCGCTGGGACTCTCTTGGCTCAGCCATATAACATGCACGATTGGTCGCCTGATCGCCATGCACCACATCGACTCCTTTGTCTATTGGAAATTTCATCGTCAAGTACCACTGGGCCAAAGCTGCCCTAAATTCTGCCAGGGCCGGCCGACCCAGAAACACATTATATAGAGAATCAATGTCCAACACTATAAATTGTAGGATTCGCACCCTCCTACGCTCACCTTCTCCCAGTTCAACTGGCAACTCAGCATACCCCACGGCATCGGTCGCTGCACCATTAAAGCCATGGATACGGGATTTAGATGGCTTTAAATCTTTTGTCTCCATCTTTATTTTGTCCTATGCCTTTTTGAAGATGATGTTAACGGAACTTCCACAGTCAATTAAAATTCTCTTGACATATGATGGCCCGATCGTCACAGATATGACCATCGGGTCGATGGTAGGAGCCTCCACCTTGTCCGCATCTCGGCTCCTAAACATTATATCGTCTGTCATCATGCATTACTACTTTGCGGGGGTCCCATCCTCCGCATTTGAACAACACTCATAATTCGCATGCCTTAAGGAGTTACCATATCGCCCCATCTCCTGCCAATTCTTGTCTGTAGGATGAGGTCCATCGACGATAGTGTTTATGACCAGTCTCCCTATAATTTAGGCAGGTTCCTATGGATGGTGTGGAGCCGGCCCGCGTCCAGGGTCCAATGTTCCATGCCTTCCTTCTTGTGGGTTCTTGACAAACACCTGCAATTTTTTCTATCTAATCATATTTTCAATGGCACCGTGGGGGTGTCTACACTCCTGCGTCTTATGCCCGTAAGTCTCATGGAAGCGACAGTACTGCCAAGTGCACTTCTGTTACTTTGTTGACTCCTTCAGATGAGGCTTTATGTATTGAAAAGCGTTGCAGGTTAACAGGTAAATATTCTCAAGAGATGCATTCAGTGGGGTGTATTCATTGTAGGTTGGAATCCTTGGCTTCCACCTGCCTGCTTCTTTTTTCTTTCCGGGATTTCCTCCTACGGACCCTTTAGATTGCCCAGGCTTGTTCTGGACATTGACTTGAACCTTTTCCAAGTTTTCACTGGATTGTTTCATGGTGATGTTACTTTTCAAAGTGTCCTGAACAGGCCCTGGTGCCTTATCTCGCCTCGTCCATCTAGCTTCCTCCCTCCTTATAAATTGATGAGCCTTCGAATAGAAACGTTCCATCATAGTTGGAGGCTTTCCAACCAACCAATCTCTAAACTCTGAATCTGGATCTACTCCTCACATTACCGCCATCAGAATCGCATGGTCGTTAGGGTTGCTAACTACAGTAGCCGCAACATGAAATTTTTGCAAGTACTCTTTCAATGACTCCCCTAAAGCTTGAATTACACTAGATAGGGACATCACATCCTTGGGACGAGTGGCGTGTATCCTCAATTGTTCAACAAACTTCGTTGCCAACTCATCAAAACTGGATATAGACCGTGGGGGAAGTTGAGTGTTTCGGATAAAGTGATTGGGAAGCATCTACATTTGGTTGCATCATTCGTTCTAGCCGAATCCATCATCCACTCATACCTCATCACGTGTTGCTTAGGGTTGGTCTTTCCTTCATAGGCCGGGATAGTTGGCATGCTAAATTTCCTGGGTACTCGGCCTATAGAATAGTATCCGTGAATGGAGTATGACTCCTGGATATCCCCCAATCTTCATTGGTCAAGCCTTGATTCTCTCTGTTGGCGGTCTGCCAAATGTGTATCTTGGGGATCAGCTTCATTAGGGTCTTGGTGAGTCGAACGTCCAATATCCATTCATGCTCCGGCTCCTAAGTTTCCCGGTCCGGTTTGAGTATGGTCTCCAAGATGTAAGCGATCCCTAGTTGATCGATCAGTAGCATCTCCTTGTGTAGTTTCTGCTTTGCGGCGTCTACGTTTGGGAGGTTCATCGGATGAAGTCGAACTATCAGATGAAGAATAAGGAATGGGGGTACCTCCAGCATTCTGATGTTGTTGCTGAGTAAGCTGAGTCATGAGGTTAGCGTTAGCTTGAATTTGTTCAGCAAGTTGTCTTCTGCTTTCCATGAGTTCTCTCATTAGGTCGTTGAACTCTGTCCTAGTAACAACTTCCGTCTGGTTTTGTGCTCCGACAGTCCCTATGCCGGGATTAACTTGCTGATTGTTAGGTCCTATCTGTTGTATGCTAGCAGTCTCGTTGACGTCCGTGTTATGAGAGGCTGATCGGGTACGTGGTCTTCCTAAAGTAGAGTTGTTGATTGAAACTCTAATATGATTCAAAGTATGTTATTGTGAATAAGTTGGATCTCCTTCGAGAGATTTATTCAATCCAGTAGCTACAAAGCAGATCCTAGCAACCTGAGAATTCGATTCTCAGTGAAAGCACCGAAATGTTAGCACCAAAATTGGTCAATAACACCCTTGAGAAAGATTGTGTAGAAAGATTAATGAAGAAAGTAAATTAAAACAAAGAATTGTATGCTAAATCAAATGAAAAGATAAGAACACCGGATTTATAGTGGTTCGGCGTAACTGCCTACGTCCACTTTGAAGTTAGTCTTTATTTCTTCACTCAACAACTATTTACAGATACAATCCGTACACCAACTACTTGAATACAAATGCTAAGTAAAGAGAATGAGTCTTGAATGCGGCAGAGTCTCCCTAGTGTTCTCGAAAAAAGGTCCCTTTCACTGTGCCCCTGCCTCTCTATTTATAGACGGAGATGGGTTGGACTTCCCTCAAGGGCCTAGGACTAAGATATCTTGGCCCGTAGTAAGTGACTTCTGTTCCGCCGAGCCACAAATGCCGAACAGCAATTGCATGCCGACCGAGACAGTGTGCCAAGTGAATAATGTAGTCCGAACGAGACCCGATGCCGATCGAGGGGAGATGCCGAGCGACTTACTTATGCCGAACGAGGCCATATGCCGAGCGAGGCTTGAATGTCGAAAGAGGCTTGAATGCCAAATGAGGCTTGAATGCCGAACAAGGCTTGGATGTCGAGCGAGGCTTGAATGCCGAACGAGGCCAAATGCCGGGTGAGGCTCTATGCCGAACGGCCCTTCCATGCTGAGCGACGTACTTGCTAGGTGATACACGTGTTATCGGCCCAATTACTCGGGTAACAGAAAGAAAATTCAAAATCCCGAAACTTAAGTTCTAAAATTTCCGATTTATATTTATTTTATTTGTAAGTCTTATCTTCAATCAATATTTATAAAATTTCATTACCTAACAAACAAATATATTACAACCAACTATATCATTTATAAAATTTTAATATTTTATATACAAAATATATAATAGGCAAAATTATTTTGTTTACCCATATTTCAAAACAATACTGTGTCAGTCCGTCCTATAAGCATTTAGAAATCCCTATCAATGCCATAGCATTCTATGTACTGACCAGAATTTATAAATACAAAATGGAATAAATTAGCACAATACAAAACCTTTTATAACGCTAACAAATATGCTCTCTCATATATATACATTCAGCGACTCATTCTAGGGTATTACTACCCTCTTTTATATGAGTCAAACCCTACAAAGCTAATGTTATCGCTAAACCTAAGCTCTGATACCAACTGTAAAGACCTGCCTTTTTAGACGTTTTAAGTAGACGCATGCGTCACATCAAACCATTTAGAAGGGCAGATTGTTATGGGGTAAATAAGAAGAAGCAGAGAAAGAAAGAAAACAAATACATAATTTCGCAGCAGAATGACAAAATATAATAATCAAATAAACAGTTCACGAAGCTGTTTTACAAATAACATTGATTAAACCTTTATAATACATATCAGAGTTACATAAACAAGAATAAGTAATAAATAAATGCAGCAGAACAACATGATGCAGTGGATTAGATATAATAAATAATAATAGTACAAATCTTCGTCTTCGTCCTCCATAAATAAGGTCTTCAACCCTGAAATGCTTAGGCTGACCCGAGCGAATTGAAAAGACAAAACACTCGAATCAGAACTAAAAGATCTTATGTAAGTTAAATCAACGGTAAATAAATATGGGTGGAACGGTGTCAGAGATTTTTATGGGGTTTGACATCTCCTATCCAGTGTCTAGCGTGAGTGAAATAACTTAAGATAAGTTCGGGATTTCCATCTCCCAAGGATTCGTTAAACTGTCTACTACGTAGTACATTAAGCTATTATAATAGTGTCTACAGTAAAGAAAAGTATTAAAATAGTGTTAAGGCATTACCCATATCCCCCTTAACACATTTTTATTTATTCCCGTAATCTATACTGTACCGTAATTCCTCCGCAAACTAGAGGGCTATCAAAGGGAACTCCATAGGTATGGTACAAACCAAACTCGTATAAGGCGCGATAGGGCATGTGAACATGGCACTCGAGGCAATGCCATGGAAGATATACCAATTGCACTCCTGGACTAGTGGTAACACATAGCAGCTACTACCGCCTACCTCGGAACACACTCCCAAATAAAAATCAAGCGTGGCCACCAAATCAGTCACAAAGTCAGAATATAGTGTCGAAGAAATGTGCCCGATCAGAAGAATGACCTCACTTGGTTGGTATAGCTGCTATTTTAGCCACATCAAGCTGACTTATGGGAGTTAGGGTCACGTAAATACCTCATGCAGAATCGTTCACCAAACCATCCTACTTTATTTTTGGAATCTCCACCACATACACAGTTTTTAAAGTGGTTTTTGGTATTGGCAGAGAGTATGACAATATCCGATCCTGTAACAACCCAATGCTTATTTCACACCGGATGGTTCTTTTACTTTTCAAAGGTCAATTCACAATTGATAGCAAAATATCGTATTCTCAAAACCATATTATTTTCGAATCATATTCACTTTCAAAATCACATTCACTCCCAAATCATATTTACTCACATATATATTTCACAAAAGGTATCAATTCCAAATTCGAACTTAAGTAGTATCATCATCAAGGATTTAAATATAAATACTTAAACTTTACACAGTCTGAAACTTTAGAAAATAGTTTAGATAGTCATAAATAGTTTTAATAGTTTAAAATGGATTAAATGAATTAAAATATTTTAAATGGTAAAAATATTTAAATAGATTTAAATTTAATTTAATTAGACTTAAAATGATTCAAATAGAATTAAAATTGATTTTATTAGGTTTTATTAGGTTTAAAATGTTTTAAATAGATTAAATTGATTTAAATTATATTAAGTAGGTTTTTAAATGGATTGAATAAATTTGAAATAGATTAAATAGATTTTAATTATATTAAATAGATTAAAATAGATTAAATAAATTTAATTAGTTTAAAATTGGTAAAAACAGAACTAAATTGGATTATATAGGATATAATACATTAATATAAATAAAAAAGTTTATAATTGATTAAAATACTTAATTTAATTAAAATTGTTTAAATTAGGTTTTCAAAATTATATCCAACATTTCAATAACTCAATTCTGATAAATTCACTTAAATTTGACACCTCAACTTTGAAAAATTCAAATTTAAATCCTTGAACAATTCATTAAATCAATTCCAATTCAACATTTACACTTGGACTTCGAAAATAATTCATTTTACGTAAACCAATTTCTATTTCAAAATACCAATTAACTGAATTCAATTTTTTTTTAAGATTCAAAAATCATTTAATTTAACTAATCCAGTGTCCGTATTTAATTTTCCACCCTAGGGTCAATTGATAAGGATATTTATCATTTCAATCCGCAATTTAATATTTTACGGTTATATATCATTTCAAAACGCAATCCCGAATTATATAAAAAAATCCAGAAAATCGCTCGAGTCAATCATTTCAACCCATAATGATTTTTTCCCCAATCTATAGCATGTATCATTTCAACCCATAGGGAACTTACAGTGTTATAATAATATAAAACACAACATCTAGTCATCCAATATCAAAATCAAACATCCATCAAAATCATCGTCCAAATCAATCAATAACATCAATAGGTAACGGATAATCAATAAAAGGTATTAAATTGCCAGTTTGAATTTAATATTAAATTAAACGATTATTAAATGTAATAAAAGTCAGATTTAACCATAATAACAGTTTAAGCATACCAAACATCAACCAATTGGTTTCTAATCACATCATAAATTTAATTTAACTAACATAAGATAGTTTAGTAATTGTGAGTGGGTTAAAACACTCACCTTTGAATTTCAATTGAGTTTAAATCCAAAATAGGACCTAAATTTGAACAGTCTCAGAATTCATCCAAACTAGTGTCAAAATGTCCCAATCCCAGCAGACAAACCACGCTGAATTATACCTCTTATATGAAAGTTATTAGCATTAGAAGTTATACGATTTTAAATAAAAATAAAAAAACAAAAGAAACACGTTACCTATAACAATGCGCCACGTCACATCGCTCTTCTATGTTCACACTTACGATGAATCGTTCGAACACTAAACCCCTACAGCCGCCTCCGTTGACCATCGATTTCGGTTGCCACCTCGCCCTAGCCCAAAATCAAACAGCGCCAACGCAAAGCCTCTTCCTTGCCGCACCCATGGTCGAGCCTACGACCACTCCGGTCACGCCATACACATACAGTCGCCGCCACTATTAAACCCTAGTTCGAATTGTATGCCACATCCAACCATCGTTCAACCAAACGAACGGTACAAATGAACTATGCTCGACGCTCTCTACAACCCAGTACCCTCTGATCGACGATCGGCCAAAGTTGATCGTGACTTGATGAATGGCCACAACTGTTTTGGGAAATTCTAGCCACACCATAATCCAAATCCAAAAACAAACAGCAGATTTGACTTGCGCTCATCGAGAGCTTCAAATTGATATATAATTCGATATTGTTTGAGGAGATCTAAATTTTCGATTTGATTTGCAATTGAATTTGGAATTGGGAATTGGTCTTAGTTTGTTGCCATTAGACAGAGAGAAGCAAGTAGAATTGTACGTATAGAATAATGGAATAAGAAATAATTAGGGTTTATAACAGGCTATATATAGGCAGATCAGAAACAGAAATGAATGGACTAGATCGATTTGAATGTTGAACGATAAACGACCCGAAAAGCCCATTCTGTCTCTGGAATGAAATTGGGTCAACCCATATATCAAAATATATGTTTTTGATAATTTTAAACTCAATGGAACAGGTTTCGAACCATAATTCCGAAGAAGGTACTTAAAATCAGCTTATTTCAAATTGATTTCAATTGAATTGATTTCTACGCGTTTCGAGTCCGTACGATCAAATGACAAATCCGATCGCTATGAATCTTGAAACCTTACAATAATTTACCACTATGGATCCGATGAAACTAGTTTCGTCAAAATCCGAGACAGTGGCCAAAATGGCTATTTTTACGTTAATTAAATAAATTAATATTAAATTAATTAAATCATTTTTAATTCAGTATTTATAACTAACAATTTTCATCATTTTTGATTACTTCGACATTTATAATATTTTAAAACAAGTTTACATATAATTTCAACATTGGTTATTATGCTAATTACAATTTTCAATTTCAACTGTAATTAAACACAATTAATTAAAATTAAGTTCTAATAAATTATTTAAATTTGGTTTCAATCTTTTTATTCGATCAATTATCACTGTATAAACATAGTTAACTTTTGTTTATATCTTATCACATTAATATGCTACAATTTCGATCTTTTATTTGTATTAACCACTATATTCCAATTATATTGAATTTTGTTAATTTTATTATAATTTAAAATTTTAATAAAACAAATTTATCTTAGTCCCACTCTTTTTATTACATCCATTATTGCCTTGTAAACATAATTAATATTTCTATACATTTTATTACATTTACCATTTTACAGTTATCATCTTAACTCATTTTACATAACATTTAATTTCATTTAATTGCAGTTGCTTAAATATATTGGTAACAAACAAAAATTGTCACCATTTCTACATTTCATAACATTGGTAAGTTTATTATTTACAAACAATTGTTATAACTACTACTACAACACTACTTTTATCAATTACAATTAAGCACACCTTATTTCATTAATTAGTACAACATTTAAATTATCAACTCTCTTTTAACCCACTCATCAATTAATACATGATATTACAATTGATTAATTTAAAATCTATACTAATTTTAATTTTTAATCATTTTAATTAATTTGGAATTTCATTTAAAGTAGTTATCAGTTACCTTAAATTAATACTATTTTACTTTATTTCAGTTATATTCTTATTATTTAATCGCAAAATTTTATTTCTTCCAATATTAAATCGCAAAACTTTATTAAAATAACCATTTTAAATTATCAAAAATTACGGGTCGTTACAAAGGACTACCTTTCATACTATACATCTCTAGAGGGATGTGCCGAGGATACACAAATAATCCTCCACATCTGGCAAGACCGGTCTATCCCTTTTGGCACTCAAACATAGCCTGGATAGAAACCGAATATGTCATTACCCCGGTCATTATCGACCTATCTGAGACAACACATAGCATACACTACATATCCAAAATATGAAGGGTTATCTAGAAAGGTGATGATCATACCCTAATGGTTGCGATCCAAATAGCCCTATGGCATACTAAGTTATAGCCATTATCGGGTGATGAGGCCTGAGGTAACGATTGCCTTTCACCTAGCACATTCCACTTTGAATGCCACATTGCCAATTTCATCACACATTATTGATTTCCATAAATGTACAACCTCTGAGCTCATACGTCTCAAAGAAGGGTGTTAAGCTAAGAGAAGTTGTCTTCTCCGCCACCAAACAGATGTACATTTGTAAAAATCAATGTATGTGTGTTTTAGAAATGTAATGTCAGACATTCGTCCGTACAAGTTCTTCAAGAACATGATAAAACGTAGGTACTCTCCCACCACATCCTATCAGGTATTAGCCTTAGGATTAGTAGCGAGAAGTCCTTACATCAAAGATCTCAAATGAAGAACTATTATCATTAATAAGTGATGTGGGAAAATTCCCCCGATAGTCAGTGATAAGCAGCCCTACATCCTATCTTCCAAATCATAGCATCCCATGTCTTTTATTTTTGAACACGTAAATTGGTTTGAAATGGTCTTCGAATAGGAATCTCCTAAATCCGATACCGGTTCCTTCGAACCAATCATCGATAAAAATATGTTAAGTGAATAGGGAATTATTCTTTGATTAATTGATCAAAATATTTTCTAGAGATTTGTATCTTTAAAACATTCTTTTCGACATATACTGAATCATTAAACATCTCTTTAACTTTGGAATTGCAAAATCATTTTCATAAATCATTTTAGAAAACATTATTGAGTAAATAGGATCATGGAAATTATGCTAATTCTACTCAATATCTGTAACGACCCAGAATTTCAGTCATTTGAAATTCGTATGTTTAATTGATTTTAAATATCAACAAGTAAAATTTGTAAGTTGAATAAATTATATTTCGAATATTTAGATTTAATTGGATAATTAAATCGACAAGTTAATATTTGAAATTACAGAAATAATTGGAAATTGGGTTTAATGTGATTTAAATTGATTTGTAAAGTTGTATTAAATCATATTGGAGTTAGAATGATGTTATAAAACTTTTTAAATTGAATTAAAAGTTAATTTGTGGAAATTGAATATTTTAATATTCAATTGACGAGTAAAAATAGTCATTTTTCAAACAGTCTCGGATTTCGATGAAACATATTTCACCGGATCTGTAATGTTATATTATTATAAGATTTCAAATTTCGTGTCACTCGGATTTACGGTTTGTCTGGGGCAAGCCAAAACGCATAGAAATTAGTCCAACCAATTTAATTTTAATTTGATCGTTTATTTCCGTAACTCGCACATATGATCGAATTGGCTCTCGATACATATTCCATTATGTCTGGAACGTGGGTTAAACCCTAGGAACGTCGGCCGACACGCTTCGTTTGGAGTTTGGAAAATCCCGGGTGAATAGTGTTTCGTAGAATTTTCTATAAGAGGACCCATTATCTTCTATTTTGCAAAACCCTAGTTAACACTAACCCTAGCCGGCCCTAACTGATTAATGGCCAAAATTGTTCGATTCTTCTCTCCTTAATCTCTTCTAATCTACGCATTAATTCAAGAAACTTTCAACTTGAAACGATAAAGCTTGGCAAGATCTTCAGATCCATACGGCTATGATCGAAATCGGGGTGGTAGATTGACGACAATATGCATTCAAATGGCGTGCGTTCATGCTCGTTTTTCCAAGCATTGGTGGAACCGAGATGGCCGTGCTCATGACCGATGGTAGCACTCTCGACGAGCTTCCATTCGGCGGTGTTCGATCGTCTTCAAACTGCAAGGGGAGGTCACGATAAATTGAAGGTCAACGGGGGCGATGGGTTATTGGTCGCGTTCGTATAGCCTGGGGAAGAAATAGAGCACGGGCCAGGAGGTGATGTTTGCAAATCTACGGCTCAGATGATATCTGGTTAAAAAAAATATAAAATAAATAAAAGTTGAATATATATATATATATATATATATATATATATATATATATATTATAATTCGTATAATGTTTAAAATATTGTTACTTTTTGGTACGAGGTCCGTTTTGGACGAAACGACTTGTGTTGGAATCGTATTGTCGAATGCTACGTGATGTAGCTGGATTGGGATCGATTGAAGCTAGTGATAATTTTGGGTAAAATTAATCGCGTGCTTAATTTTATTCGAAATAAAACACTACAACTGGTATTGGAAGCAAGGTGAGAACTTCTCACTCAATCGAATTTTTTTCGATTTAAATTTTAAATGGTTAGATTAAAAATTGCTTGATTGTGTGATTGAATGATGATTGCTATCTGTTGTATTGAAATAGACCCTATACGCCGCATATTAAGCGGAGGTTATTTTATTAAACACATATACCGCGATATTCCACCTTGAAGTGGAATTGGTATTATATATGTACTTGGAGTTGATTTCCCGCATTATATAGCAGATGAGACCCTATTGCGCCGCATAATAGCGGATAATATTTTATATAAACCCAGGTACCACGATATCCCGTCTTGAAACGGGATTGGTATTGTGCTAACATCTGTGGATGCAGGGAAACAGGTTGGAGGGATCCAACTGGATTCCTCAAATAATTGAATTTGTTTCAATGTTGTGTGTTGATTTTTTATAATCTCTGTGTGATTATCTTTGTGATTGAAATCGTTGAAGGCTAAAATTTAGCCGAATATAATTTGGTATCGTTGGATACCTGAAATAAATAAAAATTTGATTTTTGAAAACTCAGGTTGAAAGTTTATATTAAAATTTATTTTTAAGAATTGGGTAAATTAAAAAGAAGGAAGTCTAAAATAATAAAGTTTTATTTTTAATCTTATTGAATAAAATTTCAAAATATGGGAAAAGCTTTAATAAATGGATTTAGGGTAATATTATTCAAAGGTTGAAGAATTTATTCAAAATACGGATTTTAAAGAGTTTGAAAAATAAAAGAATTTGTTTTCCTTAAAAAGGATTTTTTTGAAGGAAATAAAATTTGAAATCCATTAGGGAATTGATTTTAGTGATTGAAAATAAATCTTTTGAAAATCCATTTGGAAATTTATTAGGTGTTTTGAAAAGAATTTGGAATCAATTTGAAAATTGATTTGGGGTTTAGTAGAAATTGATTTCAATTTGAGATTTGAATGAAATTCACTTGATGTGTAATTTCTTGGAAAAAAAATCAATATGGAATTTGATTTGGTTGTTTTTGAAATCAATTGAAAAAAATTGAATTGGTGTTGAAAGTGAATAATTGAAATCGATTTGAAAATCGTATATCAGTGGATATTTGGAAAATTAAATTCACCATGGAATTTATAAAGGAAAGGGAAATTTGTTTAAAAATAAACATTGATTTATTTTTGAAGCGTGGAAATAAATTTGCGGATTTGGAACGTAAATTTAAAGTAAATCGGTAAGGATTTATTGAATTGGTTTAAATGAACCATTTTGAAATGAAAGTGCATTCTCCCAGGAAAGTCGAATAAAATTTCTGAATAGCTTTGAAAGATACATACATTCATACATACATACATACATATATATATATATAAAATTCTAGAATTGGTTTTGAAAAGGATACTTTGGAGAAATTAACTTCTTAAATTATTTTAAATCCTTTTAAGTAAAGATTTGTTAAGTTGGTATAGAAATGATTTATTTCTAAGATTTAATCAATAATTGTTTTAGAAAATAGTCATTTAAATAGTTATACTCTATCTACTAATTTTATTTTGAAAATTAGTTTGGAATTAAGTTATATGTAATATTGGTATAATATTTTTTATAGCTAATATTTTAAGTAAAGTGTTTAAAGAAAAATAGTTTTATTTCAAAGTGTTTTCCCGATATATTTTGGATAAGTGTTATAAATTATTTTGAAGTATTTGAACTCGGCAGATTTCCAATGAAAATGAATAAATAATTGGAAGTGTTTCCACGTAAGGAAAATGATTTGAAATTTGTTTTCAAAAGTTGTAAGGGTGAAAAGTGATTTGAAATTTGTTTTCAAATGGTTAAAGTGTGGAAAAATATATCTTGTAAAGATACTTTGGGAAAATAAATAATTTGGGAAATTATTTGGAATCTGGTGATATTGTACATATTTATTGATAGTTAAATAACCGATTATCAATATTTACCTTTAAATGGGTATTTGTTGTGATTTGCTTGAATTTGAATGTTACACTTATTTTAAAAATAAGCGTTCGTTATTCGGTTTGGCCGGGAGAGGACCTTTGGGTCATAAATCCCATTCCGAATAGTGATACGTCATAATGGATAGCATTTGAAGACCGGTGTTGAAGACCGGATATTTTCGAAAATGGAAGGATTACTGTCGAATGTCTCTGCATCGGTTGATCTCCGATATAGAGATTTTATTACCCTTTGTGATGGGAATTCCGGATGTGATTAGTGAATATCCGAATTGCAAGGGCTTCTTTGGAAGTGCCTTCTGTTCCGTTCGATCCCAGAACGGACTTGTTTGGATGTGTGTCTGACGTTACAATTTGAGATGTAAAGCTGGTTTCTATCAAATACATTTCTTTTGGTGGCGGAGAATTTATAATCTTAGATTAACACCCTTCTCTGAGACGTACGAGCTCAGAGGTTATGTAGTTGATGGTTACTAGTGATACATTCCCAATTTGGTAATGTGGCATACGAAGTGTTGCTGATCATTTGTTGATCAAAGCATAGCTTTTGTGAAAAGCATAGCTTTGTGGACGAGACTTCGTCGGACCTCACAACCCGGTAATGGTCAAAACAGGAAAGACGCAGCACGGTTATAGGGAGTAGCGCCCCTTAGGGTATGTGCATTTGCTTCGGGATAGAAGTGGTATCATGGTATGGAGCCCAGATACTTAACTTATATGAATGTCGCAAATATATATGACTTTTTGATTGTTGTTGGTTGAGGATCCATGGATAATGGTTGTTTACGATCGGGGGATGGCATACTCGTGTCAGTAGTTACCTACTTTTGCAGAGGTAACCCGGCCTTGTGTTGGCAGAGATCCGGTTAGGTTCTCGGGGCGTCTTTCCGTAGGCGTACCCATGTGGCAATGGAAAGTTCATTGGCCTGACCATTTGTTGGAAATCCAAACTCCAATACGCACCTTGTACGGTTTTAGTTGTAGAACCTGTCATTTACTTATGGTGGTCATCACTGTTTAGATGGTAGCTATAATAGGCATAGTTCGAAATGTCTATGCTGGCTAAGATTTATATTATACTTTCGAAATGTTTTCCTACACGTTGCACTTATAGTAATAATATCAAAGAAATTTGTGTATCAAGCATGTTTGACTATCATAAGGAGAAATCTCCTCCAATTTTGCATTTGCATTGTGTGTGTGGCGGGAGGCCTTATGGTAGTTACATTTTCTAAAAGCATTGCAGATCTATTTTAAAATATTTCTTTGTTTTTTTTAAAGATATAACTGTTTTAAGTTCTCACACCTGTCCCATGACTGACCTGGAGTTTATTGTTCCCTTCCTAAACTCTGGGTGTCCATCATTTTCCACACGGGCAGTCTAGAGTCAGGTTATCAGGTCATTCTGGAATTCAGGAGTTGCTGTAGAGATCTGGAGGCAAGCTGGATGGCATGGCGTATCAACTAGTATATAGTATTTCTTTTCCGCTATTTGTTGTTGTAAACTCTGATAATGTAACGTAATGTGATGTAATGTAATAACTGATACAGTTCTTTTGATTTAAAGATTATTCATTTATCTATTATATGTTGTTCTGCAGCGATTGTGAGATTCTGATATTGTTTCTGTTGCTTCTTCTTTCTTTCTTCTTCTACCTCTTCTTCTTTAACCCTAACAATTCGGTTTTCCGGCCTTCGATTGCTCGGCAGTTGATACAGTGGACGTATTAATGTCGATTTTCGAAAGTCGAAAATCCCAGTCGTTGCAATGTGGTATCAGAGCAATTGGCTAAGCGACAACCTTGACTCTGTTGGGAATTACTCACTGGAGATAGAGTCAGTAGTACTCTAGAATGAGTGTGAGTGTAATAATAGATATGTGCGCGTATTTGTAAGTGAATATAAAAATGTTTTATATTGTGTTTGCTTATCCGTTGAACTGTTTATGAATTCTGGTCGGTGCGGGAAGTACAACCGTATCGATGGCGGTTTCTAAACTCTTAAACGAGATAAACCGACAAAGTATCATTTTAAATTGAGTAAATGAAATAATTTTACCTTGATATTATTTTATATATAAAGGAAATAATTTTTCAGAATTATTGAAGTGTATATAAATTGATTGTTTGGTTGTTGAAAATGTAAGAATATATATAAGTCAATTAGAAGAATAATTGTGTAAGCAAATGAATTATTAAGTATGGAATTATAATTAATGTGATTTAAATTATGAAATAATCTTATATATAAGAAGTGAAACTATATGAATATATTTATAAATACGAGTTGTAAATAAAAAATGAATTTGAACTATGAATTAAAAATGTTGAATCCTGTTTATTTTGGAAATTATTTTCCAAAATTAAAAGTTAAATAGTGAAATTATATAAGCAAAAGATTTATAAATGTGATTATGAATAAAAGGAAAAGTTTGAAAGAATATTAAGCATTGAATTCACTACTGTCATTGGGAAATAATAAGGGTGATGACTGTAGCATCATCAGTATCATTTTTGAATTTCTGTGTGATGGATTTGTTACCATAGTAATTGGAAATTTGAAGTTTTGTTGTGATAAACAAATTTGAAAATTAAAATCCAAGTTGTAATTGTTGAATATAAGTAATCAAGTTTTGAACTTATAATATGAAATAATAAAGATTTTACTTTGGTAAAGTTGAAATAAATTTGAGTTGGCATGATAAAACATATGATTTGAAATTTAACTAAACGAAGGTTAAATAAATTGATTTGGATTAGATAAGCTATTGAAATGGGAACTAAACAGAAGCGATTTTATAAAATAACTTTGATGTTTATAATTTGCATAACTTATTAAATGTGGAAATGTAAGTGAAACCAAATGATAATGGTTGAACAATATTGTTAAGCAAAACGAGATATGAATTTGAATAAGAGATAATAAATTTGACTTTGGTAAAAGTTAAATAGAATTTACTTTAGAATTAGAATCTGAATTGGATTTATAAGAGGAAATTTAAGTTAAGTTAAACAAATGATGTTTGAAATGGAATATAACTTAAGTAATGTTGAATGAAGTTGATTTTGGTATCGAAGTAAATTAATAAAGTGAAGTGATGAATATGAACTTGAGTTATGTAATGAAATTCAACTTTTGTGTTTAAATGAATTAGCAATTGAGTTGAATATTAATCAATCTAATGTAAAAGAATAGATATAGAATAATGAATGTAAGTGTTAATTCATTAAAAACTAGAAAATTGGAAATTGAATAATTGAATGGAAGTGAATTTAATATCAACTAATTGGAATTAAAAGTGTTAAACCAAATTGAATGTAAATTTAATAATTTGGTTATGATGGTTATGATTTGGTTGTTATATGATTGCTAGCTGCTTGTATATAATTCAATAAGTGTTAATGAAATTGAACTGATAAATGGAAAGCTATGTAACAGAATTTGAATTGAAAGTGAACTAATGTGAATTGGTTGTAAGCAATTAAAATTTATATCGAAACCTTATAAATTGCTTATGGGAATTATTTTGATTTCATTGCTTATGAAAACTATGTGTTTTCTATTGAAAATTAGTGAAACGTAAATGAATTTCCTATATATATGTCACTTACATGTTTAAATTGAGTAAGTACAGGTACCGGGGCGGTAGTTGGCTGGACTTGATCACGCTAAAATGCTAATAAATAACTGCTTTGCTTAAAAATGCTAAAAAGGTACGCCTACGCAATAAAAATAGGAAATATGAACTGTTTTTCTGTTTTCCGACCGTATGGGTCGATGTATATATATTTATATCTATTGTGATATTGCAAAAGCTCCTCCGTACAAGGGAGACTCTGCCAAAAAATTTCGTAAATTTTGGGAGTTAGAAAAATTTTGAAAATTTTTAGAAACTTTTTGTTAACGAAAAGTCAATTTCTAAATTGAAATGAAAATGTAGGAATTGAACTAGAAAAGTGTAACCATCGAATTTTGGAAAATTTAAGAAATTAAAATGAATCTGAAATCGAGGTGGAATGGTTTGTTTTTGGAAAAAAAAAAAGAAAAGTTAATGGATTCTGTAACTTTTTCTGACTTGGCAATTTCGAGGATGAAATTCTTTTAAGAGGGAAAGTTTGTAACGACCCAGAATTTCTGTCATTTGAAATTCGTATGTTTAATTGATTTTAAATATCAACAAGTAAAATTTGTAAGTCTAATAAATTATAGTTCGAATATATAGATTTAAATGGATAATCAAATCAACAATTTAATATTTGAAATTACAGAAATAATGGGAAATTGGGTTTAATGTGATTTAAATTGATTTGTAAAGTTGTATTAAATCATATTGGAGTTAGAATGATATTATAGAACTTTTTAAATTGAATTAAAAGTTAATTCGTGGAAATTGAATATTTTAATATTCAATTGACGAGTAAAAATAGTCATTTTTCAAACAGTCTCGGATTTCGACGAAATCAGTTTCATCGGATCCGAAATGTTATATTATTGTGAGATTTCAAATTTCGTGTGAATTGGATTTACGGTTTGTCCGGGGCAAGCCAAAACGCATAGAAATTTGTTTAACCAATTTAATTTAAATTTGATCGTTTATTTTCGTAACTCGCACATATTATCGAACTGGCTCTCGATACCTATTCCATTGTGTCCGGAACGCGGTTAAACCCTAGGAACGTCCGTCGGCACGCTTCGTTTGGAGTTCGGAAAATCCCGGGTGAATAGTGTTTCGTAGAATTTTCTATAAAAGGACCCATTATCTTCTATTTTGCAAAACCCTAGTTAACTCTAACCCTAGCCTGCCCTAACTAATTAATGGCCAAAATCCTTCGATTCTTCTCTCCTTAATCTCTTCTAATCCACGCATTAATTCAAGAAACTTTCAATTAGAAAACGATAGAGCTTGGAAAGATCTTCAGATCCATACGGCTATGATCGAAATCGGGGTGGTAGATTGACGACAATATGCGTTCAAATGGCGTACGTTCGTGCTCATTTTTCCAAGCATAGGCGGAACCGAGATGGCCGTGCTCATGACCGATGGTAGCACTCTCGACGAGCTTCCATCCGGCGGTGTTCGATCATCTTCAAACTGCAAGGGGAGGTCGCGATAAATTGAAGGTCAACGGCGGCGGTGGGTTATTGGTCGCATTCATATAGCCTGGGGAAGAAATAGAGCACGGGCCAGGAGCTGATGTTTGCAAATCTACGGCTCAGATGATATCTAGGTTAAAAAAAATATAAAATAAATAAAACTTGAATATATACATATATTATAATTCTTATAATGTTTAAAATACTGTAAGTTTTTGGTACAAGGTCCGTTTTGGACGAAACGACTTGCGTTGGAATCGTATTGTCGAATACTACGCGATGGAGCTGGATTGGGATCGATTGGAGCAAGCGATAATTTTGGGTAAAATTAAATGCGTGTTTAATTTTATTCGAAATAAAACACTACAACTGGTATTGGAAGCAAGGTGAGAACTTCTCACTCAATCGAATTAGTTTCGATTTAAATTTTAAATGGTTAGATTAAAAATTACTTGATTGTGTGATTGAATGATGATTCCTATCTGTTGTATTGAAATAGACCCTATACGCCGCATATTAAACGGAGGTTATTTTATTAAACACATATACCGCGATATTCCACCTTGAAGTGGAATTGGTATTATATATGTACTTGGAGTTGATTTCCCGCATTATATCGCGGATGAGACCCTATTGCGCCGCATAATAGCGGTTAATATTTTATATAAACCCAGGTACCACGATATCCCGTCTTGAAACGGGATTGGTATTGTGCTAACATCTGTGGATGCAGGGAAACAGGTTGGAGGGATCCAACTGGATTCCTCAAATAATTGAATTTGTTTCAATGTTGTGTGTTGATTTTTTATAATCTCTGTGTGATTATCTTTGTGATTGAAATCGTTGAAGGCTAAAATTTAGCCGAATATAATTTGGTATCGTTGGATACCTGAAATAAATAAAAATTTGATTTTTGAAAACTCAGGTTGAAAGTTTATATTAAAATTTATTTTTAAGAATTGGGTAAATTTAAAAGAAGGAAGTCTAAAATAATAAAGTTTTATTTTTAATCTTATTGAATAAAATTTCAAAATATGGGAAAAGCTTTAATAAATGGATTTAGGGTAATATTATTCAAAGGTTGAAGAATTTATTCAAAATACAGATTTTAAAGAGTTTGAAAAATAAAAGAATTTGTTTTCCTTAAAAAGGATTTTTTTGAAGGAAATAAAATTTGAAATCCATTAGGGAATTGATTTTAGTGATTGAAAATAAATCTTTTGAAAATCCATTTGGAAATTTATTAGGTGTTTTGAAAAGAATTTGGAATCAATTTGAAAATTGATTTGGGGTTTAGTAGAAATTGATTTCAATTTGAGATTTGAATGAAATTCACTTGATGTTTAATTTCCTGGAAAAAAAATCAATATGGAATTTGATTTGGTTGTTCTTGAAATCAATTGAAAAAAATTGAATTGGTGTTGAAAGTGAATAATTGAAATCGATTTGAAAATCGTATATCAGTGGATATTTGGAAATTTAAATTCACCATGGAATTTATAAAGGAAAGGGAAATTTGTTTAAAAATAAACACTGATTTATTTTTGAAGCGTGGAAATAAATTTACGGATTTGGAACGTAAATTTAAAGTTAATCGGTAAGGATTTATTTAATTGGTTTAAATGAACCATTTTGAAATGAAAGTGTATCTCCCTGGAAAGCCGAATAAAATTTCTGAATAGCTTTGAAAGATACATACATACATACATACACACACATACAAATATATATATATATATAATTCTAGAATTGGTTTTGAAAAGGATACTTTGGAGAAATTAACTTCTTAAATTATTTTAAATCCTTTAAGTAAAGATTTGTTAAGTTGATATAGAAATGATTTATTTCTAAGATTTAATCAATAATTGTTTTAGAAAATAGTTATTTAAGTAGTTATGCTCTATCTACTAATTTTATTTTGAAAATTAGTTTGGAATTAAGTTATATGTAATATTGGTATAATATTTTTTATAGCTAATATTTTAATTAAATTGTTTAAAGAAAATAGTTTTATTTGAAAGTGTTTTCCCGATATATTTTGGATAAGTGTTATAAATTATTTTAAAGTATTTGAACTCGGCAGATTTCCAATGAAAATGAATAAATATTTGGAAATGTTTCCCCGTAAGGAAAATGATTTGAAATTTGTTTTCAAAAGTTGTAAGGGTGAAAAGTGATTTGAAATTTGTTTTCAAATGGTTGTAGTGTGGAAAAATATATCTTGTAAAGATACTTTTGGAAAATAAATAATTTGGGAAATTATTTGGAATCTGGTGACGTTGTGCATATCTATTGATAGTTAAATAACCGACTATCAATATTTACCTTTAAATGGGTATTTGTTATGATTTGCTTGAATTTGAATGCTACACTTATTTTCAAAATAAGCGCTCGTTATTCGGTTTAGCCAGGAGAGGACCTTTGGGTCATAAATCTCATTCCGAATAGTGATACGTCGTAATGGATAGCATTTGAAGACCGGTGTTGAAGACCGGATATTTTCGAAAATGGAAGGATTACCGTCGAATGTCTCTACATCGGCTTATCTCCGATATAGAGATTTTATCACCCTTTGTGATGGGAATTCCGGACGTGATTAGTGAATATCCGGATTGCAAGGGCTTCTTTGGAAGTGCCTTTGGTTCCGTTCGATCCCGAAACAGACTTATATGGATGTGTGTCTGACGTTACAATTTGAGATGTAAAGCTGGTTTCTATCAAATACATTTCTGTTGGTGGCGGAGAATTTATTTTCTTAGCTTAACACCCTTCTCTGAGACGTACGAGCTCAGAGGTTATGTAGTTGATGGTTACTAGTGATACATTCCCAATTTGGTAATGTGGCATAAGAAGTGCTGCTGATCATTTGTTGATCAAAGCATAGCTTTTGTGAAAAGCGTAGCTTTGTGGACGAGACTTCGTCAGACCTCACAACCCGGTAATGGTCAAAACACAAAAGATGCAGCAAGGTTATAGGGAGTAGCGCCCCTTAGGGTATGTGCATTTCCTTCGGGATAGAAGTGGTATCATGGTATGGAGCCCAGATACTTAACTTATGTGGATTTCGCAAATATATATGACTTTGTGATTGTTGTTGGTTGAGGATCCTCGGATAAAGGTTGTTTACGACCGGGGGATGGCATACTCGTGTCAGTATTTACCTACTTTTGCAGAGGTAACCTGGCCTTGTGTTGGCAGAGATCCGGTTAGGTTCTCGGGGCATCTTTCCAGAGGCGTACCCATGTGGCAATGGGAAGTTCCTTGGCCTGACTATTTGTTGGAAATCCAAACTCCAATACGCACCTTGTACGGTTTTAGTTGTAGAACCTGCCATTTACTTATGGTGGTCACCACTGTTTAGATGGTAGCTATAGTAGGCATAGTTCGAAGTGTCTATGCTGGATAAGATTTATATTATACTTTCAAAATATTTTCCTACACTTTGCACTTATAGTAATAATATCAAAGAAATTTGCGTATCAAGCATGTTTGACTATCATAAGGAGAAATCTCCTCCAATTATGCGTTCGCATTGTGTGTGTGGCGGGAGACCTTATGGTAGTTACATTTTCTAAAAGCATTGTGGATCTATTTTAAAATATTTCTTTGTTTGTTTTAAAGATATAACAGTTTTAAGTTCTCATACCAGTCCCATGACTAACCTGGAGTTTATTGTTCCCTTCCTAAACTCTGGGTGCCCATCATTTTCCACACGGGCAGTCTAGAGTTAGGTTATCAGGTCATTCTGAAATTCAGGAGTTGCTGTAGAGATCTGGAGGCAAGCTGGATGGCGTGGCGTATCAACTAGTATATAGTATTTCTTTTCCGCTGTTTGTTGTTGTAAACTCTGATAATGTAATGTAATGTGATGTAATGTAATAAGTGATACAGTTCTTTTGAATTAAAGATTATTCATTTATCTATTATATGTTGTTCCGCTGCGATTATGTGATTCTGATATTGTTTCTTTTGCTTCTTCTTTCTTTCTTCTTCTACCTCTTCTTCTTTAACCCTAACAATTTGGTTTTCTGGCCTTCGATTGCTCGGCAGTTGATATAGTGGACGTATTAATGTCGATTTTCAAAATTCAAAAATCCCAGTCGTTACAATATCAATTTCTATATTCAACCTTTACTATCCCTCGAATAACGGTGAGATTACCTTCCAAATTCACATGGATAGTACGGGTTCCCTCTTCGGAATTTAATACCAAGATAAGAAGATTATTTCTTTGAAATCCAAGTTGTTTGAATTAGGAAAATTATATCTTTTATGCTTTGGGAAATTTTGATATGAGTAAATCAAATTTATTTTCCCCTCTGTCGGGCAAGTTCGGGTAGTTAGAGAGGGCAGGCAACTGGTTTTCCAAACCCAAGCCTATTGACTACCTCTTTGTCACCCATAAGCTAGAAAGTTATTTGCTCGACTCTAAATATTTTAACATATTTAATTGACTATTAATTATTTAGAGCATTTGGGCTTTCCCTTTGATTTGTTCCACTCCTCGGTAGGATTTTCTATGACACTCACAAATGGAACAAATGTACTGGTCGTTTCCGCATACTCATTTTTAAACCTCTTAATCATCTTTGAAGTAATTAAATATTTATTTGAAAAAGTTCACAATAGATATGGGAAATAATAATTAAGTTAAAACTTTTGTTTGTAAAAGTTATTAAAAAATGTTGCGAAAAAGTGCTGCAAATAGTGTTTTCAAAGCTTATTTGGTCAAAAAAACTTTTTGATTATTCAGAAATCCATTTTTATAGCTCAAATCCTTTTTAAAAAATTTTGAAATACTTATAGAATTTATTTCGTATTTTTAAAGAATTAAAAATTTTATTTATAAAAAATTTGTCGCTTTGTTTCCGAACTGTCAAACCATGACTATATTGAAAACTTGTTTTGCTCATATTTCAAAATCTACTAAATGAAATTTCAATTTTATTTCTTCATTTAAAACTTATGATTATAAGGATTCAAAAAAATTCTTAGTATAAGGAATCCGACTCCGAATCCATCGTTTAAATGAATTTAACTTTCTACGGTGTGAAATCACGAACTACAATTACGTGACGTGCCTATTTTTGACTCAATTTTCATAGCTTGTCAAAACTTCACCAAATTAGATTTTAGTGTTTATAAAACATTTATAAACCATTTTCAAGAGGTTTAACAATCTCGTATACACCATTTCATTTATTAAAGGAAAGTGATTTCCTTTGTGATTTTCGACATGTATTAGACGTGACTTGTTAATACAATAAACAACATATAATCAACATCCAACATGATAAAAAAATCATCACAACCAAGCATATCAAAACATATATATCATCCAATATATCGTACTTGAGTTTCTCACCTTTATTTTGAATTGAACTAGTTTTTAATTGGCTATAGGTTCGCTACGATTGCTTTATACTGTATGGAATCTAGCTCCTAAGCTATGAATGAGCTCGATCTTGGCCTTCGTACCTCATGGTCGTGGGTTTAGGTAATGGATGGATCATCTTAAGGTGAAGGAAAGTGTGGCCGTGGGTTTTGATGGGAGAATGGAGTGATTGGAAGTGGTTTTGAGGTGCTTATACTAATATATATACACAATAATTTAATTTATTTTTGTAATTATTTTCTCCATAATTTTGCTAACATAGAAAGCCATTAAAATAGCTTAAAGCAGGAGGAAGAAGATGAAGAATAAGTGTTAGGAATTTATGAAGAAAGGGGTGGGTATTTATAGGAAGAACTTAGAAAAAAGTATCTAATCACCTAATTACCTTTTTACCCTGAGATGACCCTACTTTTCAAGTGGCCAAATCATGGGCTAATTTGTTTTTTTTTTTGCATAAAGAAATATATGCTAAATGAAAACACAGGGTCATCTACCTTCAAAACCAAAACCAGGATCCACTATTACCAATATAGAAATATTGGTGTATTCTTAGAACATAGATTAGTATATATGAAGATATACCAATCTCTTTAGTTATTAAATCAGAGTTAAGAAAAATTAGCTAAAGCATTCACACATAGCATTTTTAATATAAAGATAAATCCATTTCCTTCTTATGAAAATTATTTGCAATATGACACAAAGGATACACAAGCAGGCAGGAAATATCAGAATTCCTGATTATATCATAAAAACCATAGAGATCCTTTACTTAACTCAACTCTTGCTATAACACAATTATAGGTGTGGCTGCGCGTACACACCCATATAAATACATGTGTGCACGGCCTCGCCAACACACAAGCTCAAGCAATGATATTAATGAATAGGCAATGAAGCCTTGGCACCAACAAAATATTAATAATTATATGTATAAACAAAAGATTACCAATCCAACTATATAAAAATGAGGTCATCGAGTTTCCTCTTTCTCATTCATATAAGTTATATTCAGACATAAAGGGTGAATTTACATCAACTATCTTTCTTTAAAACAAAAACGTGTCACTGATGCAAGAACAAAAGCTATTCTGCATCATACAAATATTTTTAACACAAACAATTGGAAACTAACAAGTTCCTTTTATAAAAGTCTCAAGATAATACATGGACTTGTAATCCATTTCTAGAAATCTTATGAATATAAAACAGTTTACTTTCTTTTGCAAAACTTATTCAAAACTGTGCTTATTCATTTTAGAAATGTAAAGTAAGGGCATGCACGTATTTTAATTTATATGGCAAGTCCTCAATATAATTCTAGAATCTATCACATGAACATATATTAGCTATATGCTATATACAGATTCGAATAGCAACAGTCACTTAACATAGAAAATTTCATTTCCCAAAAATCATAATGCATTTGAAAGCATTAAAAATCCATCTTTCCTTCAAAAGTCTACGGCATCAAATATGCCAAAACATATGAATATAGTTCAGACTTGTAAGTCATACTGTTAACGCCACTAAATATATTTCAGATTTATAAAGCCATGAGGCTGTAAGTTCTCAAACTCATTTCAGAAATTATTTCAAATTCTTGTATAAATCCGAATTCCACATAAAACTTCATTTCTTTCCAGAATAAACATCTTATATCAAAAAAAACACGTATCTATTAAAACTCAGATGCTCAGATGCAAATTCATATCTCAAAAGTGTGGATTCAGATCCATATAATCTCCCAAACCATAAGTAACTTGATCTCAAAAAAAACATAACATAGAGAAATATATATATATGTATACCTCATCTTTGCTTTTCACATTCAAGGCATTCAACTTGCCAAAAACAATAAATATATATATACATATTCTCAGATATGATAATTACATACAAAAATCAAACTCCAGATCCATATATGCTTATGCATAAATATAGAAATAATCCATCAAAATAAGTTTATAAAAGTTTTCCCCAAAACTACTGAAAGGAAACTTGAACAAAATCCATAAAAATCCTTTAGATCACAAAACTCAGCAAATCTATGGGTCTGCACATATACACAAGTGTAAACACTTGTGTATACTGCCTTGACACCAGTTATTTCTCCAAATACAGATTTCAGAAAATATATACAAACTGAATAATCCCAGTGTTACAGTTTCAAACTTGCAATTACATATAAAACAATACAGTTTTCAAGACTATATACAAATCAATCTAACACATGATGGTTAACTGTTCAGGGCATTACATACATATTTTAGTTCAGCAATACATATGAAGTGACAATGAAAATACTTAAATACTTTCTTCATATCATCTACATGCAGTATAAATCATTCTAACTCCATCTCTTAAATCATCATCTCATCAATATGTGCATAGCAACCTGTAAAAACATCATCCCGAACTGCCTCGTTGAATGAGACACCCCAGGAGATTGTCGAGACAATCAACAGGGTCAGACATGATACGTCTGGTATGAGTGTACTTAAACAATTCATTTGGCAGTAATACATAGTGTTAAATCAGTGTATCGTGACATAATAGTGAATAGATATCATCTCAGGTACAGATATGAACATAATCAGAACTAATCATCATCCATATATGAATACGCAAGCAACTAAAGATCAAACAATCATTAACAAGCATCAATGCACGCAAAGCATCCATACACACAAATTAATTTACAGAAATATAACCAAGGCTGCCTGAGATAGGTCTTATTGCCAAATCGTGATTAAGAACACTCACGTAGCTATATGAGATGTCGATCCCCTAGATATTGCCATAGCTTTCCCCCTTTTTCTCACGAATCCAACGCCATTTGATACGGCAAAATAATTTTCCCCCAATCTGATTTCTAGGGCTTCGGCCATTTTATTTTTGTTTTGTAACGAGAGAGTTAAATGAAAACAGCGGCCACCTCTTTCTTTCTTTTTTTTATAATCCACTCACGGCTAGGGTTTTAATAGATGGGAAATCACAAATTTACCCCCAAGTCCAAATGTGTGCACAAATATACTTCAATACTTTATACTTGTTTGAATCACAATATTATAGTTGTGTGAATATTGTGGGTCATTACAAATACCCCACCTTTTTGGAATTGTGTCCTCACAATTCACTCTTACTCGTTTTAGCATCCCAAATATTCATTAAATTTTGCGGAGTGGCTGCAATACACACATGTATAAATATACGCGTGTGCACTGCCTTGCCAACTCGAGTGCACCAGCAAATTTCAATCAACATGTTTCATCATCAAATGAACCAGCACAAGGGTAACTGCAACTGTCATACATACAACACATAAATAAGAAAGCAACATATTCAACAACTCAGTGCATCTGAAAACAGCAACCTCAGATGGATGTATGGGAACTTACACATAGACTTGGCAAATGCAAGACAACACAAAATGACTACAGCAGATGTGATCAAGACAAAGCACAAGTGTGCAGCATCTAGTAGTTTCAAGTACATGGACATATATATATATGGAACTGCCACTGCATGCAAACAGCAAAATCAAGTCTAAAACCTCAAGTGCAACAGCAAATTTCAGATGCAACAGTGTTTGGACCAAGTCCATGTATATAGTGTAACTCAGGGGTGCACACAGGATGAAGTGAATATACATAAATATGGCAGTGTACCAATGAGAGTAGGAAACAGTACCATTGCATTCATCATAATAGTGTTCACATTCAGTTTTAAACTAAACTCTATTGGCAAATTGGTTTAGAAAATTCTAGAATCAATACAGATTTTACTTTCTGCTTTTCAAAGCAATTCTAATGTCTCAAACATATTTATACACCAAGCTTACTCAACCAGAACCAAACAAATATTAATTCAGTAACAGTTCATAGGTTTTGTCATCAAGTTATATATTGCTTACAAATGCATTCCTACTCATGATTCATATTGAAGTCATTTTAAATGTAATGTTCATTCATCCATGGCTATACACCATCTTCAGGCAAAACATATCATCCATATGCAAATCAAAATAGGGATCAATACCCTTATATAATCTGTCTTTATTTAAATGAATTTTTTTTTAATCCAAAACAGACCCCATTCTTGGCAATCAAAGCAAAATATCATAAACATACATATGAATTAAGTTTATACAAACAATACTCAATCAATACAAACAACAAACAACCACTTAATACTGGTATTTTTTCCTCAGTTCCAAAATGAAAACCAGACATCTATAGGAATATTAACTGATTGCTTGTCATCAAAAATCATCCAACAAGTATCTTAGCAGAAATTCTTATTTCAAGAATTCATAACAACCATCACCCAAATCACACAAGCATCTCATAAATATGAACAAGCAAAACCCACAACATTGAGCTAAGGCATCAAAACTGAGTCTGCATACCAGAACTCACCATACCCCTAGCCTAATCACCTCTGCTTGTAGGTTCATTTCATATCATTTTTTTTTAAGGTCCGATATCACATTCATGGTTGCACTGGTGCACACTGCCAGGAATATCTGTTTGATTTCCAGCACACTACAAGCTATTTGGACATGAACATGCCATGTGCAAACTCACACCCCACCCTTGATGCAAGCCAACCACTATGTCATACCCACTTCCCTCATACCCAACCTGATAGAGGTGACCCAATTCCTTAGTTTAATTACTAAGTTTTCCTTTCATGTGTGCAGATCTCAACTATACTGTCTCATGCTCAAAAATCTTTATGTACATAACCAGTAAATGCAAACAGTTTCCATGCATCCATGAAACAGTCATCCATTCATACATTTCAACAATCAATTAATCATATCTGTATATCATTTCAAGTCAATTTTTTGTTCAGAGACAGGCCTTTGACTAAAACATAGATCAAATATTTTAGGAGATAAAATATCACTGGGGTTCCCAGTAACAAGATACTTGCAGTCAACTTATATATATTTTTCCAGTGAATCTTGTCCACAAAGGTTTCACATCCATATTATTTAAAGCAACATAAACTGTTCAGGTTATTGTTACTGGCATTAAAATAGTGAACATGGAGGTCATAAGAACCAAATCTAACAACCAGCAAGGCATCCAAACATTTCACATAGATTATATCACCACAAAGAAACTCATCCAACGCATTTGTGGCTAACAAAACTTATTTTCATTCATATAAAACTAACATACACCTAATCATAAGTAGCTATAAGTGTTCCTTTCGTCTTCACTTATGTCATTGGGCTATATAAACTTGCAGGTAAGGCACAGGGATTTTGCATATCAGAAAATTCTTATGTTTTTCATATTTTATATTACAATCAACATGTGACCAGAGATGTTTATATGTGTATATATTTTTTTTTTTTGAGGAAATACTTAGGCAACTAGAGCTCAGCACATGGTCAAACCATTGCACTCTTATCCCCTTATTAAATACCAGACATAAGCAAAAGAACTTCCCTCCTTTTACTGCCTTGTACTTAACCAATCTTAGATCACACTTGACTGTAATGATTATATAATCCATTTTTTTTCAGGTTATATTCATAAGAAACTTTATCTTCCTCTAAGGGACCTGTTTTATAAACTTCCATCACAAAGTTATATGCAGTTATCAAACATATTCAAGAAATGCAGCTTAACAATTATGCATCCAAATCAGACAATTCACTTTTCAATGTTTATTCATATAATGACCTATTGCAATTGATACTGGCATTTGATATTTATTTATTTTTTGAAATTTTTTCCAAATATCAACATCACTTGCATCAGCTCATTATTGTGTTTATCAAGTTCTCAAACATATACTTATTAGTTATGGTGTAACAATGGTGATTTCAGATTTAAATCAAAACAAATAAATACACCATCTACATTGAAACAAAGCAACATCCATGAAGTCCACAAAGAAGTAAAACTGTAATTTTAGCCATCTTTTAGATCAGATATAAACATAGGTGTCTTAATCCAACTTTTCTTGTATTAGAAAACATTTATAAATTCAAATTCCCTCATTTTAAATTTCTTACTACAGAGATTTACAATAGGTTTGTGGGCTTTCCAAAATAATTTAGGCATTCATGATTCTACTGTATTATTGTAAAGATATGGACAGAGGTGTTTGTTAAGAAAATTTCACCAAAAACCCAGAAAACCTCATATCTTATTATTTAGAAAATAAGCATGAGCCAGATTTCTATCTTGCTGCCTATGTTCTAAATAATTTAAATCCATACTTGACAATAATAAGAATAAAGTAATAAAAATGCTCAAACCATTTTAACTTGGAAAACTGACATACAAAACTCCAAATAGAAATGCACAAACAAACATCCATCTCATCCATAATAACCACTTCAGAAATTTAAATAATTTTTATAATACTTCTTTGTTCATAGAAAATTTAAATGAACTAGACATGAGCATAAACTTCTCTGTTCATACTGCCTAATCCATTATTATTCAATACCCTACTTCTCAGTAAATTAATCAGATTATTTTCTTATAAAAACTGGGTCATAAACTCATTTCTGTAATCAGGTTATATGATTGATTAAACAATTTTCAAAACAAAGTAATAGAAAGGAGAAACATCATTAACATTGATGTAATTCAAATAAATCATCCAAAGCAATCAATTCAAACAATCCAACCAAAGCAGTCAATACAAAAAAATTCACACAAATTAAATTTTTGCTATGTTATCTACCAACATAGCTCTGATACCAAATGAGATGACCCTACTTTTCTAGTGGCCAAATCATGGGCTAATTTTTTTTTTTTTTTTTTGCATAAAGAAATATATGCTAAATGAAAACACAGGGTCATCTACCTTCAAAACCAAAACCAGGATCCACTATTACCAATATAGAAATATTGGTGTATTCTTAGAACATAGATTAGTATATATGAAGATATACCAATCTCTTTAGTTATTAAATCAGAGTTAAGAAAAATTAGCTAAAGCATTCACACATAGCATTTTTAATATAAAGATAAACCCATTTCCTTCTTATGAAAATTATTTGCAATATGACACAAAGGATACACAAGCAGGCAGGAAATATCAGAATTCCTGATTATATCATAAAAACCATAGAGATCCTTTACTTAACTCAACTCTTGCTATAACATAATTATAGGTGTGGCTGCGCGTACACACCCATATAAATACATGTGTGCACGGCCTCGCCAACACACAAGCTCAAGCAATGATATTAATGAATAGGCAATGAAGCCTTGGCACCAACAAAATATTAATAATTATATGTATAAACAAAAGATTACCAATCCAACTATATAAAAATGAGGTCATCGAGTTTCCTCTTTCTCATTCATATAAGTTATATTCAGACATAAAGGGTGAATTTACATCAACTATCTTTCTTTAAAACAAAAACGTGTCACTGATGCAAGAACAAAAGCTATTCTGCATCATACAAATATTTTTAACACAAACAATTGGAAACTAACAAGTTCCTTTTATAAAAGTCTCAAGATAATACATGGACTTGTAATCCATTTCTAGAAATCTTATGAATATAAAACAGTTTACTTTCTTTTGCAAAACTTATTCAAAACTGTGCTTATTCATTTTAGAAATGTAAAGTAAGGGCATGCACGTATTTTAATTTATATGGCAAGTCCTCAATATAATTCTAGAATCTATCACATGAACATATATTAGCTATATGCTATATACATATTCGAATAGCAACAGCCACTGAACATAGAAAATTTCATTTCCCAAAAATCATAATGCATTTGAAAGCATTAAAAATCCATCTTTCCTTCAAAAGTCTACGGCATCAAATATGCCAAAACATATGAATATAGTTCAGACTTGTAAGTCATACTGTTAAAGCCACTAAATATATTTCAGATTTATAAAGCCATGAGGCTGTAAGTTCTCAAACTCATTTCAGAAATTATTTCAAATTCTTGTATAAATCCAAATTCCACATAAAACTTCATTTCTTTCCAGAATAAACATCTTATATCAAAAAAAACACGTATCTATTAAAACTCAGATGCTCAGATGCAAATTCATATCTCAAAAGTGTGGATTCAGATCCATATAATCTCCCAAACCATAAGTAACTTGATCTCAAAAAAAAACATAACATAGAGAAATATATATATATGTATACCTCATCTTTGCTTTTCACATTCAAGGCATTCAACTTGCCAAAAACAATAAATATATATATACATATTCTCAGATATGATAATTACATTCAAAAATCAAACTCCAGATCCATATATGCTTATGCATAAATATAGAAATAATCCATCAAAATAAGTTTATAAAAGTTTTCCCCAAAACTACTGAAAGGAAACTTGAACAAAATCCATAAAAATCCTTTAGATCACAAAACTCAGCAAATCTATGGGTCTGCACATATACACAAGTGTAAACACTTGTGTATACTGCCTTGACACCAGTTATTTCTCCAAATACAGATTTCAAAAAATATATACAAACTGAATAATCCCAGTGTTACAATTTCAAACTTGCAATTACATATAAAACAATACAGTTTTCAAGACTATATACAAATCAATCTAACACATGATGGTTCACTGTTCAGGGCATTACATACATATTTTAGTTCAGCAATACATATGAAGTGACAATGAAAATACTTAATTACTTTCTTCATATCATCTACATGCAGTATAAATCATTCTAACTCCATCTCTTAAATCATCATCTCATCAATATGCGCATAGCAACCTGTAAAAACATCATCCCGAACTGCCTCGTTGAATGAGACACCCCAGGAGATTGTCGAGACAATCAACAGGGTCAGACATGATACGTCTGGTATGAGTGTACTTAAACAATTCATTTGGCATTAATACATAGTGTTAAATCAGTGTATCGTGACATAATAGTGAATAGATATCATCTCAGGTACAGATATGAACATAATCAGAACTAATCATCATCCATATATGAATACACAAGCAACTAAAGATCAAACAATCATTAACAAGCATCAATGCACGCAAAGCATCCATACACACAAATTAATTTACAGAAATATAACCACGGCTGCCTGAGATAGGTCTTATTGCCAAATCGTGATTAAGAACACTCACGTAGCTATATGAGATGTCGATCCCCTAGATATTGCCATAGCTTTCCCCCTTTTTCTCACGAATCCAACGCCATTTGATACGGCAAAATAATTTTCCCCCAATCTGATTTCTAGGGCTTCGGCCATTTTATTTTTGTTTTGTAACGAGAGAGTTAAATGAAAACAGCGGCCACCTCTTTCTTTCTTTTTTTTATAATCCACTCACGGCTAGGGTTTTAATAGATGGGAAATCACAAATTTACCCCCAAGTCCAAATGTGTGCACAAATATACTTCAATACTTTATACTTGTTTGAATCACAATATTATAGTTGTGTGAATATTGTGGGTCATTACATACCCTCAACCCACACACTCCCCCATCATTTCGTTTTACATGGCCACCCTCTCTTGTCCTCTTTTCAATGTGCTAGCCCATGTGTGTGTACTTTAGTGCGTAAGATAAGTTGACGGTTGCTTATGTCTTATGTTTTTGATATTTGATATATATATATATATATATATATATATATAATTGTATATGTATATTTTTATTTGTATATGTTTATGTGTATGTTAAGGTGCGTATATGTGTATTATATATGTGCACATGACATATAAATAAGGCTGCGACAACTTTGAACAACTTCCATTTGTTGAGCCGTTGAAAATCTGGAAATTGATTCCCAGTCACATTTTTAGTTAGAAATTAATTTACATATAAATGTAAACAAAATTTGAAAAATAATTTCTTATCATTTTTAACTAACTTAAAATGATTGCATTTTATTTATAAAACTATGTAAATTAATATTGACAATTATTTACAAAAATTGCTATTATATCGATAAAGTGATTTAAATTTTCTTATATTTACAAATCAAGTGTATATCTTCATAAAATGGTTACAAATGATTTATTATAACTTTATAACTATTTAAGATTAATTATTATCATTTAAAAACAATTATTTGAATAATTATAATAATTGTTAAATCATTAAATCTCAATTTAAATTCATACATCAGTATTTAAATATAAGGGCATTATTGATGTCATAAATACATTTAATTTCAAAAAATAAAATAATTGATTTTATTTCATATTATCATTCAATCATAAAAACAATTGTACATATCCGGCTCTGTGCATGATGTTTTATGATTATAGAGCTGGTTATTAATAAAATGGTTTTCGGCTATTTTATCGGTATATCTTTTCAAAGGAACGATATTTTGGATTATTCTTTAAAGATAATTTCATTATTATTAATTATCACTTAAAACTTGATTATTTATGAAATATAATATATATTTGAATATTTAAAATAATTTAAACATCTTTAATTAAAGTGATCAAATTATGGATTGTTATAACTATCAAAATCATATTTTGATAATGTACTTTAAATTTTAGATTCAAAACATCATGACATATGGTAGAGTCTATACAGTTCATGCATATTGACAACCGGGGAAAATTTTACTACCAACAATTCTTTTACTCGACATTGATAGATGGTTTCCATTTTACTGTATAAGAACTCTTATTAGACATTCAAATGAGTTGTGTCCGTCTTAGGCTTAGCTAATTTTATTTCATCTTATGTATTCAGTTTAATGTTAGAGTTTTGGATCATATCTAAGTCCATTATATTGCCACTATTCCTATTGTTGCTCGGTCCCCAACTCCTTTGTGGTAGTTCACCCAAGATCCCTCATGCGTGAATCTTACGTGCAGCCTCTCGACATAACATTTTACTCCTTGAAGTGACAATTATTTTTCAACTTGATGGAATAGGCTTTTGAAAACATTTTATGAACTACTTTTACACTTACATAAAAATGATTTGGTTTTAAGTTTATGAAACTTATATTCATAACATGAATTAGACAACCATGCTTCTTTGGTTATTTAAACTTGGAATTTCTTAACAACTCATATCTTACATGATCTCATAAACTAATATTTAGGTGAAATTAAATTCATTATATGTACTTACTCCTAAATGCATATCCGTATAGAAAGAAATTGACTTAACCTCACTCATCATTAATCATTCTTCGTCCAACAATTGCCAATTACTCCTTATCAATCCATCATTATGCATCATAGGGATGGATGACTTTGAGATTGACTCTTAGTATTAAGGTATCTTTGAAGCTCTTTTCCAATATATTTGTCTAATCGATCAAATCAAATTGATTTTATTTTCTTTGCATGTTATGTTTTCTACTTCTGTTTTATATTCTATGAACATATCATTGATATACTACCTGTGTATCAAATACATATATTTATGTTTGTGAAAATTCATTTATTACTTTAATAAACTAAGTTGATACGGTTTAGAATCGTTATTTCATCAGGCCTTCGATTGAATATATATATATATAGACACGCACACATACATACATATGCACGCACACACTAATCTGAAGAGTTTATTAACTCTTTTGTCACTCCCACTGGATGGGTGTTGTGCCCTCAATCTTTTGAGATGCAATTCACCAATTTCATTTGATTCATAATCGTATGATTATAGAATTATTTCTCAAAGATATGGCTTAGTCCATAATTCCAAAATAATTATAGAAAACCTTAGATACTTCTATGTTCTCCATAGCTAATGCATCACTATTGTTATAGCAATCATTATAATAGATTTATTTTATAATGAATGTTCATAACATTCATATTAGAATAAAAATATATCTATTTTCAGTCAATATTAAAAAATAGTTATTATTTTATAAATAATATTTGGTATATATACAAAAGAAACCTTTTATAACTTGATGCATCCATTAATAAGTGTCAAATGGTATTCTCCCACTATTTCCACCATGACTATAGTCATGCATGAAATATGAAACACCATTCAACCCCTTATTATGGGCCACTTATTTCATCCACTGTAACTAGTTTACAGTGGAGAGATTTAGATCAACCGCCTTAAATTCAAAGAAATTATTCCTATGGAAAACCATTTTCTATATGAAAACACATTTGGATTAGAAATTGCATTTCTCATTCCATATTATGTATCTACTAGTATTTTATACAATTCTCATTTCCGACGTCTCTTCATGAAGCAAAGTGACAATTCACTCTCTTCATCTCAACTGTTCCTATGTTACATCCACTCTTAAACATTCCACATGGTTGAACCATTTAAAATAAGCCCTTACTATAAGAATACACTGAATTCTTCACAAATTACATAAAGATATCCTTAGCATTTTAAGAGTAACATATGAGTTGCACTTGAATAAACCGATTGAGATTGACATTTCAATGATTAAATTCTTTGATTAGTCTTTAGACCTTGGTCTTGATTTAATTTAAACAAAAAAAGATTCTCATTATATCCTATCATATTGGACGTATGATCTTGCACTATGGTTTAATTTCCTATTTTGAATGAACCAATTTCATCGAGATTACATACACTGCAAATGCAATTGTTCAATATACAACTTTTCTACGTGATTGAATATGGATCAAATATACATATTTTTCTATTGCTATAGATTTCAAATTTTAGAAAGCAATATACAGTCTTGCACAAATAAATAGTAATAGACTACATCTCTAGACACATTGAATCAATGCCTAAAATGACGTTCGAACTCACGTCATATCAAGAATATGGACTGCTAGATTTTGATGGTTTATATAGAATGAAGAAAAATATAACTTTAAACATTCTACACTTTCAGATCTCATAGCAAAAGGAATAAATATAAATACCGAAGTAAATCAGTTCATCTTTGTTTTAAAAAAATAAAATAAACAACTAATAAAGTTCCTAATAATGTCCAATAGAAAATATAATAAATGACAGGTTGATAAATGTAATAAGATATATATGGAATTTCTACAAGTAAAGCAACTCCTGTGCACATGGTCACCTCTTTCTCATATCTTACTCCACTTGTTACACCATCCTACTATCTTGTGGCTTGAGTAGGAATAAAGAGGGAAAAATTGAGATCGGATAAATTTTGGTTAGTAAGAAGTGTCACTAGTGGTAGGTATTGATAGGCAATTAAATTATCATTGATAATCCGTACAATCTAAATTTGTTTATTTGTGTGTATGTACTCTATCTAATGGATTAGCCAATTGTCACAATATAGGGTAACAACCTATAATATGTGTAAACCACATAATAATCTCTAAATATTTCCACCCTAAGCCTAGACATCTAGGAGCTGGGTAAACCTAGCAATGCATCAAGTATATGGTCTCGACGGTAAACCGTCTAACTATACAGGGAGTAAACAAACTCACTAGTATACAGCCTAATGTACTCACCGAGTATACAATCACGATGCCTAAGGCACACATTGATTATACAATCCGTATGATAACAAATATCAAAGCACCAAGTATACATTCGTTATGGTAAACATGCCATGTACTCCACATCATTCAACTAACATAGAAAGGCCAATGAAAAATTTGACTTCTCCCATAGGTGCATCTACCCGAATGGTGCCAAATCTACTAATATATATAATTTTATTTCCCTTATGTAATTCACAAGCTAAAATATGTGACCATGATATTATAGTAACAACGAGAGCAACTAATTTCTACACAATCGCATGTCACATTGAGTATCACGTTATACAACATCATGAAGCTACGTGAATTTTAGAACACTAATTAAGCTGGAAACAAAATCTCAAAACATCGATACTTAGCCTGCACCTGGTCTAGGTTCAACCTGGGCTACCTACGGTTCATCACTCGACTGAATAAACAACATCAGTCGAATGGTTGCCTTAGTGTGTGTGTATATATATATATATATATACTTTTGACAATGTAATAATCGACTAGATAAACATAACTAGTCAACTCCTTAGGCATTTAGTCGACTAGTGCCTTATAGTCAGCCGATTGTTCACCTATAATAATTTTTTATTCCTACCGAAGATTAATAGACTACTTAAGTTTAGTTAGTCGAGTCCTTAAGGGTTCAGTCGATTGTTGGCTTATAGTTAGTCGACCTTTGGCCTAGAAAATCTACTATTTTATCACGGGTTAGATTCAGGTTTATTTAGTATTTCTCTAAGCCAACCACTTGGCCTTTCCAATGTGGTCAATCAACTATTTGCCTAAAAATGGATTTTTTAACACTTTTGACTTGCTCTATTCGATTTAAATCTTTTATCGTTAAGTCTTTTATCCAGACATCATGTATAACTTTTGAATTTATATAATCTCACTTTTAAATAGTTATCTATACCTAAGTGTAACTATTATTATATCCAATCTTTTGTGTAATTTATCCAATTGGTCGTATAAAATATTCAATGATCCATTTACATATAAATTCATTTTATTCATCAAAATTAATTCACATATACTGTATAAAATCAAATCGATATGATTTTAAAGGTAAATTATCATTCAATCTACCCTGCCCCAATCCAAAAGAATTTCTAGTATCAAAATAGTGTTATAGGTTTTTCCTAATTACTCAATTCATATAAGTCATCAATTTCACAAAATAAATTTAACCTCCAAATCATGTTTGAATCTAGGTAGGAATATGTGTAAAATTTACATGCTTATCTAACAACATATTCATTTTATAGATAAATTCACTCACATTTCTAAACTGTTTTGATAAGTTTTCTGTAGGAATCTCCGAATTCCTTCCTTTTGATTTGATTTCCCTTCTTCTATTTGGCTTACTAGCGCTTTGATTTGATTTTCAATTTTTTGTTCAATTGATTTGTCATTTTTATTTGGAGATTTGATCTAGAATTAAGGAAGAAGAAGCAAAAGAGAATATAATTTTTAGATCTAAGTTTAGACGCGGCTATGGATGAAGAAATGTGAATAAAGCATGCTACAGTAAATAATCTGTACCTTCTTCATACGATGTTTTTTTATAACTTTTTATATACAAATTTAAGTTAGAAAAATCCACTTAACGCAATGGAAAACCAGATTTTCCAAATTCCTTCATTTGTGAAAATTTAGTTTTCTAGTTTTATTTTAATTACCAAAATACTCATTTTAATCGATTATCTTTATTCAAAATCTAGGCTGCTACATTCTCACCCCTTAAATGAATTTCATCCCTGAAATCCAAAAACATAGAAAAAGTATAACTCGTAGACTCAACTATATAATAGAAACCATGTGAATGTGTAATACACACACTTAAATCACTCCATACACAAAGCGACCAAACATATTCAATTCCTAACTTTCGTAGCAAAATAAGATTTGATACCTACACAAGTACCAACAATAACCTGAATATGGATAACTGCATATACTAATGACAAATCAGTGCAAATATATAACATTATCCATCAAATCAACATATATGATAAGTATGGTAGCTAATAAATGCATAAGTACTAATGCAACTCCTATATGAATGCAAGATCATGGCATACAGGAAATAATGCTAAATATACTAAAATATACTGATAATTTTTATGTATATGCAACATGATATACAATGTCAAATGATATAGCAAAGCATAAGTCACACAACAAACCATACCACACCATCCAATTTCTTAATTTGACTAAGAAAACAAAATAGGGAAAACTTACTAGAAAAGAGTGAGGGATACGAAGCTCTAATGAGCTGTAACGCCCCACCTCTATGCCCACGCTAGCCAAGAACACTACGATGTAGTGCTGTCGACTAGCACGGAGAATGAGGCTGTTGAGGAGCGACCATCCATGTAATTGCTTTGTGCGAGCTCCGATATGTCAGATAGTAAAAACATGCATTTCATTTCGGGAGGGAACCCGACATGCCGATGCAAACTCAAAGCTACTACACAGTGGCTATAATAGTCTAGGACAAAATATAAACTAATAACACAGATAATATAAATGCGGAACACAGATGAAACAGAAAGTCTCATATGTATATATAACAACTGATGTCAGTTACAATACATTTGACACGGTACATGTGATACAACAACAACAGTCGACTCAGGAAGTTATATATACAAGTACATTATCGACTAATATACATGAATACATATCAACCTATACTATGACTCGACAACTCCAAAAGATATGAAAAGTCTTCATAGCTCAAGCAGCATCCCAAAGCAGAATGTCTACAACCTGAAATAACTCGGGTCTGACCCGAGTATTACATTCAAAAGAAAATAATACCTGGGTCAGTATAATTCAAACTCAGTTATTAATGCACAGAAGCAATAATAATTAAATAATGAATAGACGACAGTCACAGAAATAAATTTACCTATCCGATTTTTAAATAAGAAATCGGATAACGGTAAATATAACGCGAACCAATTCAAAACAATTGGAACATCAATTAAAAGGTCAACACGAGTAGGGCTGCAGTATACGCACGCGTATACTGCCTCGCCAGTACAACATATGGAATACGAAAAAGATCCATAAATCAAAAGCAAAAGAAATAACAATAAAATCAATACCGTGTGGCTGCAGTTCACGCTTGCGTGCACTGCCGTGCCACTTACAGTGATGATGTACCCAATGAAAATTCACAAGCATTGCCGTGAATGTCATAAGGCCGAGTGTCGATTAAATTACAGAGACAAAGGTGAGGTCAAGCCCAATGAATTTTAGGCTCAACACAAGGCGATGAGCAAAGTAGCGAGTCATGTGCACCAAAACAAAATCAAGAAGCATATAAATGCACATGAACAAGTACTGTGCATATACAATTGCACAGTTCAAAGTTAAAGTGAAGACTACAAGATGGAACCAGACCAATACACATGAATGCACAGCGCAAACAAATGCACTAAGTAAGTGACACAGCGATCGTGACAACAAGCAACAGTGCAGCATCAGGTCGAGCACAATCAAGCTACTGACCAGACACACAAGTGCACATAGGCACTATTACTACATAAAGCCAGCAAAAAGGAGGTGAAAGCACACAAGAATAAGTATTGCAACAAAGTGAACATGCAACTGATTTTAAATGACTGGCGACAAGTATAAGAAATATACTTGTAAAAATATTGGACAGAGCACTACATACTCAACATGAATGGTGGTAGAGTAAGTGCAGCAACAAGTGTCACAGCCCCCAACAATGAAATGGCTTTAAATAATCATATATGAACACTGCCACATAATCAGTGTAATATAGAATGTTTACTGCAATTGAAAAATGCAGTTGCGACATGAATGACCTAAAGGCAGTGATTAAGTGAAAGAGAGAATATCATGTTTTAAAATACAGTGAAACATGAAGAAGTTCAATATCATTGCACATAACAGATACAGGTGCAATGTTCAAAACAGGATATGCATACACCAGTGAAACAGGTACAAAAAGGGAGGCGAATGAAATTGCAACTGAAAACATATGCAGGTCACAAATGCCACAGTGGTCTCAACATCAAACCAAATGGGTACACATTCATGCATCAGGATATACTACAGGGGTGAACACACGTGAATAGGATGCATAGGTCAGGGAGGCTATAAGGTGTCAGTGATCACCCAAACTAGTTCAAGCATGAAACATGAACAACAGATTCTAACTGAAACATTCCAGAATCAGTTGAACTCGACCGACCCCAAATGATATAGAGCACACATGAACCAGTGCAAGTATCATACTTGAAAACAAATGACAGTGATCCAACAATGCACGCCAACGACATAAAGGCAGTGAAAGGAAGACTGGAAACAGATTATAAAGACATCAACGAGTGTGACAGAAAACAGTGCAACAAAGACTACCAAGTTCAATGTAAATGCAACGGTAAATGGTCAAAGTCGAGCACGTAAACGACTTCCACATATGATCAGTGGCAGCATGGAGCTACAGAAGGAACAAAGGGTGTAGTGTGGAGTTACTGACCAACATCTCACCTTGAATTACTGGAGCAAATGCATCAGCAATTCAAGGCCGAGTGATGCATTCAAACAAATAAACGGATGCATAGATGTATCTCAATGCAAATCTCGAGTTAAATCGAAAAGAAACAAAATAGCAATGTAAAACCGGAATCACAGTGAAATCATCAAACAAAAACTCAGGCCATCAAAGTCAAAAATAAATCATCAGCGTTCAACGTCAAAGATCATGGGCGAAGGCAAGTGTAGCCGAAAGTATAACAAGGGGCAACGATCGAGTAAAAGTCGGCTACCACCAATTACACGAAAACCATAAATTTAGTTCGCAAGCTCAAAGTGGCCGAAGCCAAAATACCATCACGAAATCAGAGAGTGGAGTGAAAATCATCAAACACAAAGTCAAATCCAAATTCTCATCAAAATTATGTTTTCCCAAAATCATACTTGCAGCAAATATACAGAAATCGAACCCAGGAAGATAAAAATCATCAACATATACATGAATAACTGAAGCACAGGACAGAGAACGAATTAGATGTGAGTATAAATTACTCACCGTGGTCACGAAAGAAGCAGCCGAAGTTCTCCTCGAGCATGGGCACGTCGAAACAGCCACGAGCAAGCTGAAGGGGCCGTTGTTGTTGGCACTTCGAGTTCTAGCAGCGAACGACCGAAGAAGCCCTAGTTTTCGAAAGGGGGAGAACGAGAGAGGTCGCCATTAACGTTCGATTTTTATTTTTGGGATTTCGAACGAAAAAATGAGAAAGGGGTTGGGTTATTTGCCCTAGTTAATTCTCACGGCCACGATAAAAACATGGGCCACAAATTTTAATTTCTAAAGCCCTTCAATTCTTTTACTTACAATTTTGTAAAAGAATTTTAACACGATTTAAAAACTTCAGTAATTGGCGAAAATAGTAATTATTTAATGTTAATTATAAACTGATGCGAGATACCGGGTTTTATAAACTCCGAACAGAAATTTGCTATCGCCATAACCCGTTTAAAGATGATTATAAATTGGTGAAAATTTCGGGTTGTTACAGACTCCCCTCCTTAAAGAAATTGCGTCCTCGCAATCTTAAGGAATAAACGGATAGAAGGTAACAACCATAAGAGCATATCATCACAAGATGAAGAAATTCGAAGTAGGAAGTTCACCATAAAGAGCACGAAAGAGTAAGCCTGAACGTGTTTGCACGATGAATTCTCAAGATACAAGATCAGGGTAGAGAACAAATTTATCACCCAAAAATAATGATGCCACATTTTTAAGAGCGAAATCAACAGCCACGAGCACTAGATCATGAGTGGCATATCTAGTCTCAACAAGCATTAATGATTTAGAAACACAAATGACAACACGTTCTCTTTTGCAAGAGAATGGCATGTAACCCAATACGATTAGCATTGGTACAAAAGATAAAATCTTGGTTCCCTTCGGGAATCGCAAGAATAGAAGTATCGGAAAAGAGTTGTTTTAAATAATATTCTTTCCAGAAAAGCTAAAACTTTCGAAATTTACAATTTACTTTATGTAATTATCTTTTTAGAAAAGATTACATTTTTAAAGTTCAATTTACTGTGTCTGATTGTCTCATCAAAGCGTCTAGGAGATTCCTATCGATAACGTTGATCAAGTGTATCGACCAGAATTCTTAAAGCACTCAATGGGCAATACAATCACAAAATATTCTTTTAATTTCATAAAAGGAATTCATAAATTTTCACCCTCAAACGGACAAGTCCGGAATTAAACGAATCAGTAAAAGAAAGGGGTCATAGTCCTCGATTTTGCTGAAACGTTTAAATCGCTTCCTCATTCTTTTGAAAGCGTAAACTATAAAAATTTTGAAAATGATTTTTATTTTGAAACAGTTTTTAAAACAGGTGATTAAAACAGAGATATCAGTAGCAACTTCGATAAGTGGATTTTCATTCATCAAAAGTGTCACAAGAATCTTCTCAAAGATAGAAAGGGATATCGTACCCTAAACTTGTATTCATAACAAGTCAACAACACACGAGTTCACCAATACACAGAAATTGATAAAACTTATCAATAGAAATCACGAAAATTGGTGAAGCACAAATTCTAGAAATCTACACAAGAAATCCAGAAATCACAAGATGAGAGTATGAAAACTCGAACGGGAGTATGAAAACTCGAATGAGAGTATGAAAACTCGAATGGAGTATGAAAAGTCGAAGGAGAGTATGAAAACTCGAACGGGAGTATGAAAACTCGAACGTGAGTATGAAAACTCGAAGGAGAGTATGAAAACTCGAACGGAGTATGAAAACTCGAAGGAGAGTATGAAAACTCACCTACACGCGAGCATGAACACTCATCAACACATGTAACGCATAACAAGAACGGGAGCACGAAAACTCACCTACACGCGAGCATGAAAACTCATCAGCACATGTAACGCAAAGCGAGAACGGGAGCACGAAAACTCACCTACATGCGAGCATGAAAATTCATCAGCACGTGCAACGCATATCGAGAACGGGAGCACGAAAACTCACCTACATGCGAGCATGAAAACTCACCAACACCTGCAATGCAAAGCGAGAACGGGAGCACGGAATCTCACCTACACGTGAGCATGATAAATCATCAACATATGCAACGCAAAGCGAGAACGGGAGCACGGAATCTCACCTACACGTGAGCATGAAAATCACCAACACGTGCAACGCAAAGCGAGAACGGGAGCACGGAATCTCACCTACACGTGAGCATGAAAATCACCAACACGTGCAACGCAAAGCGAGAACGGGAGCACGGAATCTCACCTACACGTGAGCATGAAAATCACCAACACGTGCAACGCAAAGCGAGAACCGGAGCACGAAATCTCACCTACACGTGAGCATGAAAAATCATCAACACGTGCAACGCATAACGAGACGCTATCTCATGGTTGTAAGCCATTAATTTTGACACACGAATGGCCCGAAGACCGTGGGGCGCTACCCCACATGTGTGAGTCGAAATCACACAGATTGAGGTCCAGACTAACCAAAAATCAAAAAAGGTATGTGTGAGTGGAATCACACAAGTGGTGTCTAGTCTAACCTCGCAAACAAAAAGATATGTGTGAGTCAAAATCACACCGACGAGGCCTAAGCTATCCTCGTCGACAAAGAGATATGTGCGAGTCAAAATCACACCGACGAGGCCTAAGCTATCCTCGCCGACAAAGAGATATGTGTGAGTCAAAATCACACCGACGAGGCCTAAGCTATCCTCGCCGACAAAGAGATATGTGTGAGTCAAAATCACACCGACGAGGCCTAAGCTATCCTCGCCGACAAAGAGATATGTGTGAGTCAAAATCACACCGACGAGGCCTAAGCTATCCTCGCCGACAAAGAGACATCGCTCAATTGCTAGTCTAAATCATAGTCATGATCAACGAGAAGTGTCAATTACACTAATCTAGTAAATGTAAAAGTTTAGCTTCATGTCCCATAACCACTTGCTTAACTTAAATATTTACGAACAAACTGTAAATCTTCACTAATAAAATTGTCACTAGAGGTTCAATCGAACAAGTCCAACAATTAACCGACGAACTAAACGCAAGCGTTTCATACCACTTGTTTTACTAAGCCGTTTAATTAAATTTCTCATACGAGTGAAATAAAGATTTGTATATACTAATAGATTGGAAAACGGTTTTAAAAACGAGTTTGGTATTGAAAATAGAGTTGAAAACATTTTGATAAAAGAGTTTTGATATTTACTACTAGTATTGAAACCTTTATATTTTTAAAGTGACAAATCACAAAAATGATTGTAGAAACAATCAATCACAAGAATTCACATACGAAGACGTGAATAGAATCCAAAGAAATCAATACCGAATTCATCGAAAGGTATGTTCACAAAAATCCCGAAGAAAAGGTCATTAAAGTTGCTAATAAATAATAGCAACAAATCGAATAATCAAGAATCGATTAAATTCGAAAACCAAATCAATTCACTAAGATTCACATTCGAAGACGTGAATAAAATCCGAAAAATTTGATTCCAATCCATCAAAGTAGGAATACCCAAAAATTCCTGAAATAGAAGTTATCAAAGTCGACAAAGGTGAAAACAACTAATCGAAAAAGAAGAATCGATCAACAATTGGAAAAACGAAGCAAAACGAGCATAAATGCATGAATGACTTTAACAAAAGTAAAAGTCAAGTCAATGTCGATATCGACTAGGCAATGTCCAAGACAATTTCTTTTATACCAAAGAAATTTTAAAACTATCAGAGAGAGGAACATGAAAGCCAACGAACCATGGATAAACAGACAGAGTCGACAATTGAAATGCAATATGTCAGATAAACAGACAGAGTCGACAATTGAAATGCAATTTGTCTCAAAGATTGATACTCACAACCCAATTGCATGGAGACTGCATTAAGTACACGAATCAGAGACAAGAATGCATATATACAGCAGTTTGAATAAACAATGCTAGCTCAAATCGAAGTGGGTAAGAGTTGCAGCAATGCTCATGAAAAAGCGTTAGGAATTCATACCTAACAATCAGAAATGATCTTAGGCAAAGATGAGAGTTAAAACGTCGACAAATAGTTGTAACACATGTACTATCTAAGTTATGTTTTATATTCGTCCTAAACCCCAGGCTCTGATACCAAGCTGTGACGCCCCACCTCTATGCCCACGCTAGCCAAGAACACTACGGTGTAGTGCTGTCAACTAGCATGGAGAATGAGGCTGTTGAGGAGCGACCATCCGTGTAATTGCTTTGTGCGAGCTCCGATATGTCAGATAGTAAAAACATGCATTTCATTTCGGGAGGGAATCCGACATGCCGATGCAAACTCAAAGCTACTACACAGTGGCTATAATAGTCTAGGACAAAATATAAACTAATAACACAGATAATATAAATGCGGAACACAGATGAAACAGAAAGTCTCATATATTTATATATATAATAACTGATGTCAGTTAAAATACATTTGACACGGTACATGTGATACAACAACAACAGTCGACTCAGAAAGTTATATATACAAGTACATTATCGACTAATATACATGAATACATATCAACCTATACTATGACTCGACAACTCCAAAAGATATGAAAAGTCTTCATAGCTCAAGCAGCATCCCAAAGCAGAATGTCTACAACCTGAAATAACTCGGGTCTGACCCGAGTATTACATTCAAAAGAAAATAATACCCGGGTCAGTCTAATTCAAACTCAGTTATTAATGCACAGAAGCAATAATAATTAAATAATGAATAGACGACAGTCACAGAAATAAATTTACCTATCTGATTCTTAAATAAGAAATCGGATAACGGTAAATATAACGCGAACCAATTCAAAACAATTGGAACATCAATTAAAAGGTCAACACGAGTAGGGCTGCAGTATATGCACGCGTATACTGCCTCGCCACTACAACATATGGAATACGAAAAAGATCCATAAATCAAAAGCAAAAGAAATAACAATAAAATCAATACCGTATGGTTGCAGTTCACGCTTGCGTGCACTGCCGTGCCACTTACAGTGATGATGTACCCAATGAAAATTCACAAGCATCGCCGTGAATGTCATAAGGCCGAGTGTCGATTAAATTGCAGAGACAAAGGTGAGGTCAAGCCCAATGAATTTTAGGCTCAACACAAGGCGATGAGCAAAGTAGCGAGTCATGTACGCCAAAACAAAATCAAGAAGCATATAAATGCACATGAACAAGTACCGTGCATATACAATTGCACAGTTCAAAGTTAAAGTGAAGACTACAAAATGGAACCAGACCAATACACATGAATGCACAGCGCAAACAAATGCACTAAGTAAGTGACACAGCGATCGTGACAACAAGCAACAGTGCAGCATCAGGTCGAGCACAATCAAGCTACTGACCAGACACACAAGTGCACATAGGCACTATTACTACATAAAGCCAGCAAAAAGGAGGTGAAAGCACACAAGAATAAGTATTGCAACAAAGTGAACATGCAACTGATTTTAAATGACTGGCAACAAGTATAAGAAATATACTTGTAAAAATACTGGACAGAGCACTACATACTCAACATGAATGGTGGTAGAGTAAGTGCAGCAACAAGTGTCACAGCCCCCAATAATGAAATGGCTTTAAATAATCATATATGAACACTGCCACATAATCAGTGTAATAGAGAATGTTTACTGCAATTGAAAAATGCAGTTGCGACATGAATGACCTAAAGGCAGTGATTAAGTGAAAGAGAGAATATCATGTTTTAAAATACAGTGAAACATGAAGAAGTTCAATATCATTGCACATAACAGATACAGGTGCAATGTTCAAAACAGGATATGCATACACCAGTGAAACAGGTACAAAAAGGGAGGCGAATGAAATTGCAACTGAAAACATATGCAGGTCATAAATGCCACAGTGGTCTCAACATCAAACCAAATGGGTACACATTCATGCATCAGGATATACTACAGGGGTGAACACACATGAATAGGATGCACAGGTCAGGGAGGCTACAAGGTGTCAGTGATCACCCAAACTAGTTCAAGCATGAAACATGAACAACAGATTCTAACTGAAACATTCCAGAATCAGTTGAACTCGACCGACCCCAAATGATATAGAGCACACATGAACCAGTGCAAGTATCATACTTGAAAACAAATGACAGTGATCCAACAATGCAACGCCAACGACGTTAGGTAGTGAAATGAAGACTGGAAACAGACTATAAAGACATCAACGAGTGTGACAGAAAACAGTGCAACAAAGACTACCAAGTTCAATGTAAATGCAACGGTAAATGGTCAAAGTCGAGCACGTAAACGACTTCAACATATGATCAGTGGCAGCATGGAGCTACAGAAGGAACAAAGGGTGTAGTGTGGAGTTACTGACCAACATCTCACCTTGAATTACTGGAGCAAATGCATCAGCAATTCAAGGCCGAGTGATGCATTCAAACAAATAAACGGATGCACAGATGTATCTCAATGCAAATCTCGAGTTAAATCGAAAAGAAACAAAATAGCAATGTAAAACCGGAATCACAGTGAAATCATCAAACAAAAACTCAGGCCATCAAAGTCAAAAATAAATCATCAGCGTTCAACGTCAAAGATCATGGGCGAAGGCAAGTGTAGCCGAAAGTATAACAAGGGGCAACGATCGAGTAAAAGTCGGCTACCACCAATTACACGAAAACCATAAATTTAGTTCGCAAGCTCAAAGAGGCTGAAGCCAAAATACCATCACGAAATCAGAGAGTGGAGTGAAAATCATCAAACACAAAGTCAAATCCAAATTCTCATCAAAATTATGTTTTCCCAAAATCATACTTGCAGCAAATATACAGAAATCGAACCCAGGAAGATAAAAATCATCAACATATACATGAATAACTGAAGCACAGGACAGAGAACGAATTAGATGTGAGTATAAATTACTCACCGTGGTCACGAAAGAAGCAGCCGAAGTTCTCCTCGAGCATGGGCACGTCGAAACAGCCACGAGCAAGCTGAAGGGGCCGTTGTTGTTGGCGCTTCGAGTTCTAGCAGCGAACTATCGAAGAAGCCCTAGTTTTCGAAAGGGGGAGAACGAGAGAGGTCGCCATTAACGTTCGATTTTTATTTTTGGGATTTCGAACGAAAAAATGAGAAAGGGGTTGGGTTATTTGCCCTAGTTAATTCTCACGGCCACGATAAAAACATGGGACACAAATTTTAATTTCTAAAGCCCTTCAATTCTTTTACTTACAATTTTGTAAAAGAATTTTAACACGATTTAAAAACTTCAGTAATTGGCGAAAATAGTAATTATTTAATGTTAATTATAAACTGATGCGAGATACCGGGTTTTATAAACTCCGAACAGAAATTTGCTATCGCCATAACCCATTTAAAGATGATTATAAATTGGTGAAAATTTCGGGTTGTTACATGTTCTCTTCTGTCTTCCAATTACTTTCAACCGAATCATTTCCCCACTACAATAATCAGTTTGACTTCTTTATTTCAAAGTCGCTTTGTCTTATACTCAATAATGCAAGTAGGTGCACGACGGGCAAGTGACTCTCTTTCTCTACTTCAACCACTTCTATCTCAACCACATTGGCTAAATCATGTAAACACTTCCGTAAGTGCGACACATGAAAAACATTATGAACTCCTGCTAATTTTTCAGGAAGTTCTACCTTATAAGCCAATTTCCCCACTCTTTCCAAAATTAGAAAAAGCCTGCAAATTTCAGGGCCAACTTTCCCAAACTACCAAAGCTCATAACATGTCTTAGTGGTGAAACCTACAAAAAAATAACGTCGCCTACTATGAATTCCAACTCTATGTGTCTCCTACCAACATACGACTTCTACTTGTCTTATGCTGTCTTTATCCTCCTATGGATTAAATCAACTTTCTTTAAAGTCTATCTATTTATGTTTAACCCAAGAATGATTCTATCTGTAATGCTCCATTAACAAAATAGAGATCTAGATGGCCTCCCTTACAATGGCTCAAACGGTGTTATTCCAACACTTTCCTAATAGTTGTTATTATATGCAAATTCTACTAATGAAAAGCGGTCTTTTCAAGAATCTTCAAAGTACAAAATACGCATCCTCAAAAAATATTCCAACAACTAATTCACCCCCTCGGTCTATTTGTCCATTTATGGGCGATAAGTGTACTCAAATTCAGTTTAATGCCCAAAGTCTCCTCAAGACTCCTTCAAAACTCACTACTAAAAAGTGGATCTCAATCGTTAACAATACCGAAAGGAACTCCATGTAGTCTAAATACCTTTGTCATATATAAGGTTGCAAACGATAGGGCTGTCCTTATACTCCTATGTAGAATAAAATGAGCACATTTGGTGAATAGGTGAACAATAATCCAACTACTCTTATTTCACCTTCAGCTCATAAGAAGCCAATCAACAAAATCCATAGAGATTCATTCTCATTTTCACTATGGAATATCAAAAGGCTGTAATAATCCATTAGGCTTTTAAAGCTTTGCCTTTACCCTCTGATATGTCACACATTTTGAAACAAACTCTAATACATGTCTCTTCATACCCAGCTAGTAAAATATCCTCTACCTCTCTAGATATATTTTGCAATCACTGGGATGAATGGTTATCCTAGATGATGGAAATTATTTAGTACCAAGTCAATCAACTCTGTAATGAGAGGAAGACACAACATACCATCCCTATCCAACTACCGCTAAAGTCAACACAATAGCCAACCAATCAACTCAAATGCTCATCTCTATTCATCTTCTCACAAATAACCACCAATTCCTTACCTTGCTTTTGACTTAAACCGATGTGGTTCATAACTGAAGGCTGAACGTCTAAAGATGCTAATAACCCGGGTGTAAGGTTCTTTGAAGTTTAAAAATGGAACACATAAATAAACTTTAAGTGCTTTCACTGCAAAAACATAGAGCTCAACAAAATGTGTCTCCCACTCAAGGCATCTAATACAACATTGCCTTTGCTTGGGGTATACAAGATGTCGAAATCATACAATATCAAGAACTCCATCCACCTCTACTATCTCAAATTCAAATCTTTTTAGGAGAACAAATACTTTAGAGATTGATGATCTGTAAATAATTAAAATCATTCCCCTTAAATATGATGCCTTCAAGATTTAAGAGAAAAAACTAATATCTACCAACTCAAGATCATGAGTTGGATAATTTTTCTTGTGCACTTTTAACTGTTTACGGTAATAACAAACAACTTAACCCTCCTGCATCAAATCAACATCAAGTCATGTACCCCAAGCATCGATATACATAATAAATGGTTTTGAACCATCAAGAAGAACTAAAACAAGTGTAGTAGTCAATAACTCTTTTAGTTTAATAAAAGCTTGCTTACACTCTAAGTTCTATGAGAAAACTAAATTCTTCTTAGTAATGAGTGTCAATAGCACACTATAATAACTTCACTAGAACCAAACAATAATCCATGCTTAGAAAAAATGTAAAATTATTTATAAGATTTAATTAGATAAATAATATAGAATAATGTGATGTATGGGAATAAAGAGAATTAGGCCTATCAACGGATATTTTCGCATATTGATAATGCCATATCCACATCCGCATCCGAAATTATTTTTGGATATCAGATATCCAAATCCACGAATACGGACGGACATCGAATAATTATCATATCCGCTAACGACCATAAATCAAGAAACATAAATGAAAAACCTTAATTTGACATAAACTATTTTCTATTTGATTGATTATTGAAGTGTTAAAAATAATTAAATACAACGATAATAAATAGTTTTGAGCAGTTAATATGCATTAAGTGCATCTAGTTTGAACTTCTAACTTAATAAAAAAAAATCTTTCATTGTACTCAAATACACATAAGTTGAATTATAATCTTGCAATAAAAACCAAACAGATAATTTTCGAATGCAGATGTCTTCGTATCTGCATCCGTTTTTTTGGATATTGAATATTTATCCGCTTTTTTGGTAAGGATGTGGATGGATTTTGGATTTTTTTGGATATCCATTGGTAGCACTAAAGAGAATGAGATTTGATAATAAATTGGGTTGGGCCTTGATTAAACAACTAATAAGAATGATTTAAAACTAAGAATAAGAATAAATCAATGAGAGGGGCATAATGGGAATTGTTTCTTCATTCATTCCTTAAACACTACCTCTCACATTCATTATTCATTTACATTTTCTAAATCAAATCAAACAAAACCAAGGCCCGCTATTAACAAGAGAAGAAGAATGAAAATAACTCTAAGGGATTCAAGGGAAAGACTTAGGGAAATAAATCAAACAACAAATCTTAATCTCTTATCCAATCTAAAGTGAATAATAGTACCGATCTCATTGCTTGTGTTTTTATTTTGGATCATTGATTAATTTTTGAATTGTTTATGATAATATGTCATGATTTGATGGTTGATATCATTTTTGGATGGAATGATGATTTATTGGAATTCTTATCAAATTGTTTCATTGGGGTTTAATGGTAAAACCTTAGTTTTTGATCTCTAATTGAACTGATCTTCTAATACGATGTGAAAACGTTATTTTGGTGATGGGTTTTTAATTGCATAATTTCCAAGGTGATGTGAATACTTTATGAATTTCTTACGGTGGAAAAGGATTTTATTTCGAGTTTTAATTTAAAAAATAATTAAATAACTATTTTGGCCCTGAAATTTCTACATGAGAAAGAATAGGTAAATTCAATTTTTTTTGGTTTTTTGGATTTTTTCCAAGTGGTTATGATTTCCTATGATATATTAAGCTAAAATGTTTTTAATTAATATTAATTAATAATATAATATAAATGAGTTTGCAAATTATTTTAGGGAAGGTAAATTATCCTGTCAGCCATTTTCTAAAATGAAATTAGTAAAGTATTTTATTAACCAATAGTTTAACAAGGGATAAGAGTTGGTGAAAAGAGATGTGTTTATAAAGAAATAAACCAATTTTTAGTTTATTTATAGAATTTCCATAGTGCCAACTTAGAGGGCCGACATCCTAGTTATAGCCGATATCTGGATTATGTGAGATATCGTAGTTATAAATTTGACATATATATAAAGAGAAACATATGATATCTACTTCACAGGTATGTAATGTATCTATTCATGTAGAAGTTCAACACTAGGTTATGTAGGATTTCGGTAACTCTTGTTGTCGAGATTCGGCAACCCTATGATTTCATATCTCTAAAGGGTTCTTTTAAAAATGCGACAATCTTTTTTGGTAAATATTCAGCATCTAGGTTTTAAGAAGATGACATCCTTTTATTTTCGACATCCATTCTAAGTGGCATACATATCGTGTGTTTACAATTCAAACATCCATTGTTTTATAGCAATGATGTCGTAAACTTACAGATTTGGCACCTTTAATCTTTGGGCATGAAGCCTTATAGTATGCAAACCAAGAGCTAAATTTTATAGGTGTGAAAACCTACGTATATTAGAAATTTGACAACCATTGATTTTGGCCTTATGGCCTTATGTTCTATAAATCAAATTTATTTATTTTTGAAAACCTATTTTAGAGGTTCGACAACCTTATTTTCGAAACATAATAATTTAAAGGTTAATTAAAGAGGGTGATGTTTTGGCATAAGGTTTTGGCTAAGTAATGGGCTATGTTTTCCTTGTTTTAAAGAATGATTTTAAAGTTATTAATCATCTATAAAGATAAATGTTTTTAAGGAAATAAAGTACTTTTTAGCCCAAGTTTTGTGTGAAATTGCATAAAGAAGCATTACTTAAATTGAGTACTTTGTGATGCCAATGATTATTGGTTAAAAATATAACAGTAAATGATGTTATATGTTCATGTTATCATTTGATTAGTTATACTTGTATAATTATCATAGTGATACTCACATTATTAGACCCATCATTGCATTTTTGGGGAATTAAGGGCAGAATAACCAATTAGGTTGTCCCAGTAGTGAGTATGGTCAGACTTCACTCCCGAGTGAGTAGAATTACATTCAGGAGATTAGGTAGATCTAATGTATTAGGATGCCCATAACTGATCAAAAGGATATGATTTAAAGATGTTATTAGAAATAACTAACAGGTTCATAGTGATTCCATAAAAACTATGATTTGAGATATGTAATTAAAGAAAATTAATAGGTTCATACCGATCCCATGAAAACTATGATCGAAGAAATGTTACTAGTGAAAGCTAATAGGTTCATAGTGATCCCATGAAAATTATGATTAGAAAGATGTTATTAGTGAAAACTAATAGATTTATAGTGAGCCTAGGAAAACTATATTTGAGATAGATAGTCCATTTGATTTGAGATAGATAGTCCATTTTATTTGAGACGCATAATCGATTTGATATAAGATAGATAGTCTATTTTAGGAAGGGTAAACCTTGGATGTGATTATCCGTAGAAGGACAGATTAGTTAGACTTACCCACGTTGCATACATGCATGTGATTGTGTTATGATTATTCTAACATTGCGGTTGCTGGTGTTAGATTTTTGATTGATATATTTGGATAAGATACTAATGAGAAGAAAACTCGTTTCGCTAAGCAGCGTGGTCTCACTAGATATCTGTTTTGGTTTGAGATGGTACATTATTATTCACAGTAGACTTTTTATCTGATCCAAAGTTTCTGTATTTCCTCTTAAACTCTCGGTACTTATTTGAGTAGGTCGAAAGTAAGGATTTTCATATTAGACGAATAAGCTTCCGAAGACGTGCAAGAGGGAAGCTAGCTATTATTAGGAGCTTTTATTTTCAGCTCTATTGTTTTTTACTGTATGGATATAATGATAGGAATTATAACTGTTAAGCAATTAGACTTTGACCATCTAAGGGGTTATCTTCATATATCTCCCTTGGAATGTATTTTGTAAATATTATATTTTCTCTTAACATGGGATTAAATGGGATTATGTAGTGAACTTGAAAATTTTATTTCTAAAATGTAGTGTGATGGTTTATTTAGTGAAATATTTTTTGAAAACTTTCATATCAATATGCTCATAATATTATTGATATGATTAACATGACCGTATTTTTCCACCGAAAATCAATACTATGGCCGACTGTAGCATCCATATCACTTAGTTTCGGGCCTTAAAATGGGAGATGTTACAACTTGGTATCGGAGAATAGGTTTATGTAAATTTAAAAGATTAAAAGATTTTGAAAAAACAATCCTAATAAATCAGAGAATAAGATTGGGGTATGGAATAATGCTATAGTAACGTACTTGTATTTGTTATATATGTAAGTATGTATTCTCCTCTCTCTCTCTCTTAGACCATTCTTTTGTACTTATTAAGGCTCGTATGCAGATCACAAGAAAGCAAGATATAGAAGTAGGAAATGAGAGAGTGAGTCTAGGTAGATGAAGCACCATAACTAATGGAAATGTTTAGTCCAATACTAGAAGGAATCTTGATCGAAAGCAAATGCTAATCCAGATGCAAATGCTAACATGAGTGCTGAAAACCCACCAATAGATAAGGGGAATAATAAGTTCTTTGTGAATATGATGCAAGCTAGAGCAGCAACATGTTTGGTTGGAGGAAATGCGCGTAATGTGGGAGGTTCTAATCATGAAGTACCTACTCCCAATAATTATGCTAAGGTGAGCTGTGATTATATCAGTCTTGGATGGAAGCTTTTTCTAGGAATGGAAGATGGTATCGATGTTGAGAATTAGTTGTTGCTCTGTGAAAGGATTTTTGCTGATTTAGGCTTGCATAATGAGCAGAAGAAGAGTTTGACTTCTAAGCAGTTATAGGGAGCTGCTTTGTACTGGTGGAACAATGTGACCATAGGAGTCCCAGAGGAGAAATTGACTTGGGCTGAGCTTAGAAGGAGATTTGAAGAAAGGTTCTTATCCGAGATAGCCAAATCAACGTTTCTTAGGAAGTTTGCAGAGTTGGAGCAAGGAGAAATGTCTATTTTGGAGTACGCAACTAAGTTTGATGAGTTATCTAGATATGGATATGCTACCATTGATACTGCGATTAAAAGAAATGAAAAGTTTAATTGAGATTTGAAGCCGAAGATTGTCGGAGCAATAATGCCACATCTCAGAGATTCATGTAATGTTATGGTAGTGATGGAGATAAGAAATGAGGAAATGCTTTCGATATTTGGAAAGGACAAGCCAGCGGAGATTCATGGTAGTCAAGGTAAGAAAAGGAAGTTCTTTCAGAAGAAGGGAGCCCAGAAGGGTGAAGCTGCTAAGAAAGAGAAAGCTGGTCTTGTTTGCTTTTAGTGTGACAATAAAGGGCACTTTGCTCATGAGTGTGGAACTGGTAAGGAAAATAAGGTTGTGGAAAATAAAAGCGTGAAGTGTTTCAACTACGACCAAGCGGGGAATTATAAGAATCAATGTCCAGAACCGATCAAGGTAGATAAAGGAAAGGTATTTTCCTAGGACCCGTTAGCTTCTAAACTAGTCATAGAGGAGAAAGGAAAGTGGTACGAGGATAGGAAGATATCATTAAGTCACCCTAATAGTGGTAACCAAATTATATACTCGATAGAGAATGCGTATTTTGACGTATGTGCTTAATTGGGTATAATGGAAGTGGAGGATGAAGTGAATCGAGTTTTTGTTTTAAGAGAGTTTGCAAATGTTTTTGAGCCAGTTACAGGACTATGACCAAGATGAGTTATTGAGTTTCAAATAGATCTTGTACCTGAAGTTGAACCCATAAGTAGATCGCCTAGAAGAATGACACCTACTGAAATGAAAGAGTTAAAGGTGCAGCTGGTGGACTTAGAAGAAAATTTTTTATTAGTTCAAACAGTTCACCTTAGGGAGCGGCCGCAGTGTTCATGAAGAAATCGAGCGTTCGTTAAGGATGTAGATTATCGCAAACTGAATGAGAAGATGATAAAGAATTAGTATTCTTTGCAAGTATAGACGATTTGTTTGATCGGTTGAGTGAAGCCAAGGTTTTTCCTAATTACACTTGGCAACAGTGTTCCATCAGTTGAGAGTAGCGGACGATAGCATTCCATTAACGGCGTTTCGAACAAGATATGGTTTATATAAATGGTTAGTCATGCCCTTGGGACCGCCCAATGCGCCAACTTTCTTTATGGATTTGATGAACCGGATCTTCTGAGAGGATTTGGATAGATTCATGTTGGTGTTTATAAATGACGTTTTGATATATTCTAAGAATTAACTAGATCATGCAGCTCATCTCAGAATAGTGCTAGAAACGTTCAGGCATCATCAATTGAAAATGAAGTTCTCAAAATGTCATTTTTGGAAGAAAGATTAAAGTTTTTTGGTCATGTAGTTTTAGAAGAAGTGTTATCTATGGACCCAGCTAACGTTGGAGTTATAAATAATTGGAAGAGAACCAAGAATATGACCGAGATAAGGAGTATTCTTTGACTAGATGGCTATTATCAGATATTCTTCAAGGATTTCCCTCGCATATCGGCATTTATGACTGAATTAACAAGGAAGGACTTAAAGTTTTTTTGGACCGATAAATGTGAAGAAGCATTCTAAAAGAAAAAATATTTATTATCTAATGCGTCCGTTTTAGTTGTTTCAGATGAAAATCAAGATATGCTATTATATATAGATGCATATAGGACACAGTTAGGAGCTGTGTTAATGCAAAAAGGTAAATGGATTGCCTTCGCTTCTCGACGACTTAGACCATATGAAATTAGATATTTGACTCATGATTTAGAGTTGGCAGTAATGATCTTTGCTTTAACAGTGTGGAGACACTATCTGTTGGAAGAATGATTCGAGTTGTTTATGGATCATAAGTCCTTGGTGTATTTATTCTCTTAGAAGAAGTTGAATATGATGCAACAAAGGTGGTTGGAGTTTTTAGCAGCTTATGATTCTGGTATTGATTATACGCTAGGGAAATGAAATGAAGTTGCAAATTCACTTAATAGAAAATATCAGAATAGAATGACTTAGAGTTATTGACTACTTATGGTGCGTGGTTAAGGTCAACGGTCAGTTCTAGCCAGAATACCGCAATGTTGTCATGTTTGAAAGTTTGACCAGTAATGATCAAAAGAAGTACTTTTAAGAAAAAAGATGATTCATCAGTAATTGAGCGATTAAAAGATTTGAAAAGGGAACTCGGATTGATGATTTATAGGGTTTTAGTTTTGACCAGAAGGGATGGTTCAGGAAAATGGGATAGTTATGTGTTCTAGATGTTTGTATCCTAAAGAAGGTGGTTCTTAGGGAGTGTCATTGATTGAAGTTTACTATTCATCCTGGAGGTACTAAGATGTATTGGGATATAAAGAGAAGTTTCTTCTAAGAAGGGAAGAAACGAGATGTAGACTAATGGGTGAAGCAATGTTTAAATTTCTAGCAAGTAAAAGCCGAGCATCAAAAGCCAAGTGGATTGCTTCAACCCTTTAGAACTGCCACTTTGGAAATGGGATTCTGTAACCATGGATTTTATCGATGGGTTTCCAAGGTCGAACAGGGAAAATGAAAGTATTTGGGTCGTGGTAGATAGACTAAGCAAGAGTGCACAATTTATTCCCATTAAGTCCGCAAGGACGGTACATATTTTGGCTAAGCTGTTTATGAAAAATACTATTAGACTGCATGGGATTCCTCGTGGTATAGTCAGTGACAGAGATACTTTGTTCCCTTTGTTCACCAGTGAATTATGAAAGAGTCTGCAAGAAGTGTTAGGTACTAAGCTGAAGATGAGTACCGTTTATCATCCACGGATGGATAGTTAGATAGAAAGAGCCAATAAGATACTTGAACATTTGTTGAGGGCTTGTGTACTAGATTTTGGAGGTTCAGGGGAGATTATTTGCACTTAGTCAACTTTTCCTTAATAGTTATCAGACTATCATAGGAATGGCGCCTTTTGAAGCTTTGTATGGGTGGACACGTGATTCATCAACATGTTGGTTGGAGGCTGAAGACAATGGTTCTTGGTCCTGATATGGTGAAAGAAGCCACAGAAAAGATTGAGTTGATCTGAACACAGATGAAGGAAGCTCAGTCTAGGCAAAAAAATTATGCAGATAAGAAACGAAAAGATTTAGTGTTCTGAGTTGCAGACCGTGTTTTTGTTAAGGTACCACCGATGAAGAGTGCGGTACAGTTTGGAAAGATGAGAAAGTTTGCACTGAAATATATAGGTCCATTTCCTATCATAGAAAGAATCAGGAAACTCGCTTATCGGATAGGGTTATCGAATAGTTTGGCAGGAGTCTATAATATTTCCATATTTCTCATCATAGGAAATGTGTACGTGATCTAGAAACTGCTAATACTCTGGCTGTATTGGAAGATTTAGTAGTGGAACCAGATATGAATTTTGTTAGGCAACATGTTCATGTTATAGTAATAGATGAGAAGAAGTTATGGAAGAAGACAGTCAAGTTAGTGAAAGTCCAATGGAGTAACAACGAGAAAGACTGTAATTAGGAGACAAAGGATGGGATTAGAGATACTTATCCTGAGTTGTTTTGATGATATGTTCTATATTTGTCATATAGACCTTTTGCTAGTCAAATAGGCTAGTATTGTTGTTATGTGTTGTTATAGATGTTTGCATGATTAATACGCTTGTGTATGATCCTTATCGAATTTCTAGGACGTAATTCTTTTAGGTGGGGAGCCTGTAACACCTTAAATTTTTTTAACGTTATTCAGGATATTTAACTACATAAATTAAATAGGATAACGTGATGTGTAGGGATAAAGAGAATAAAATTTGATAATAAATTGGGTCGAGCCTTAATTAACCAACTAATAAAAATGATGTAAAACTAAGAATAAGAAGAGATTAATGAGAGGGACAAAACAGGAATTGTTCTTTCATTCATTCCTTTAACACTCCCTCTCACATTCATTATTCATTTACGTTTTCTGAATAGACAAAACAAAGACTATCCATTAACAAGAGAAGAAGAAGGGGAAAACTCTAAGGAATTGTAGGGAAAGACTTAAGGAGATCAATCAACAACAAATCTCAATCTCTTATCCATTCTAAGGTGTCCATCTCATTTCTCATGTATTTTGATTGATTTTCGAATTGTTTATGATAATATGTCATGATTTGATGGTTAATATCATTATTAGATTGAATGATAATTTATTGGAGTTTTTATTAAATTATTTTAATGGGTTTAAAGGTAAAACTTAAGTTTTTGATGTTCTATTGATTTGATTTTATGATATGATGTGTAAAACATTATTTTGGAGATGGGTTTTTAATTCCATAGTTTTCCAAGTTCATGCGAATATTTTTTGAATTTCTTACGGTGAAAATGTGTTTATTTCGAGTTTTTATTATAAAAAATAATTAAATAATTATTTTGGCCTCGAAATTCCTAAATGACAAAGAATAGGAAAATTCTAATTTTTGTGATTTTTCCCAAGTGGTTATGATTTTCAACGATTTATTAAGCTGGAAAAGTTTTTAATTAATAATATAATTTAAATGACCTTGCAAATTATTTTGGAGCAGTTAAACTATCCTTCCAACTGTTTTCTGAAAAGAAATTGGTAAAGTATTTTATTAACCAATATAAATATGACAAAGGATAAGAGTTGGCAAAAAGAAAAGTCTTTACAAAGAAATAAGTCAGTTTTAAGTTTATTTACAGAATTGCAATAGCGTCAACTTAGAGGGTCGAAATCCTAGTTAATAGCCGATATCTGGATTATATGAGACATCACTAGTTATAAATTTGACATCCATATGAAGAGAAACATACACTATCTACTTCATAGGTATGTAATGCATCTATTTATGTGGAAGTTCGAGGTTATGTAGAATTTCGATACCTCTAGTTGTCGAGATTTGGCAACTCTATGATTTCATAACTTTAAAGCGTTCTTTTAAAAAAGCGGCACTCTTTTTTGTTTAAAGATTCATCGTTCAATTTTTAAGACGTCAACATCCCTTTACTTTTGACATCCATCCTGATTGGCACAGATGTCGTGTGTTTACAGTTTCGACACCTATTGTTTGATGGCAATGATGTCGTAAACTTATAGATTTGGCATCTTTACTCTTTGGGAACAAAGCCTTAAACCATACAAACCAAGAGCTAAGTTTTATAGGTTAATGAATGATGTTATATGTTCTTATTATCATTTGGTCAGTTACATTTGCATAATTATCATTATCATACTCACATTATCATGACCCATCACTGCATTTTGGGTGATTTAAGGACAAAATAACTAGTTAGGTTGTCCCAGTAGTGAGTATGGTCAAACTTAACTCCTGGTTGAGTAGATTTACATCCAGGAGATTCGGTAGATCTAATATATTAGGATGCCCAGAACTAATCAAAAGAATATGATTTGAAAGATGTTATTAGTAACAACTAATAGGTTCATAGTGATCACATAAAATTATGATTTGAGAGTCTTTATTAGAGAAAACTAATAGGTTCATAGTGATCCCATAAAAACTATGATCGAAGAGATGTTATTAGTGAAAGCTAATAGGTTCATAGTGATCCCATGAAAACTATGATTGAAAATATGTTATTAGTGAAAACTAATAGGTTAATACTGAGCCAGGGAAACTATGATTTGAGACATATAGTTCATTTTATTTGAGATAGATGGTCCATTTGATTTGAGACAGATCGTCTATTTTGGGAAGGGTAAACCTTGGGTGTGCATAACCCTATGAGGAGGAAAGTTTATTTAGAATTACCTATGCTGCAAATAAGCATATGATCGTGTTATGATTATGCTAACAATTGTGGTTACATGTGCATGATTTGTTACTGACATATTTGATAAGATACTAGTGAGGGGAAAGTTCGTTCTGCTAAGTGCATGGTCTCACTAGATATCTATTTTGGTTTGAGATGGTATACTATTATTCACGCTGGACTTTTTGTCCGATCCAAAGTTTTTCTTTTTCTTTTTATACTCTCGGTACTCATTTCAGTAGGTCAAGAATAGGGATTTTCATTCTAGACTAATAAGCTTCCGGAGATGTGCAGGACGCAAGTAAGCTATTATTAGAAGCTTTTATTTCCCACTATGTTGTTTTCTTGTTGTATGGATGTAATGACAGGAATTATAACTGTCAAGCAGTTAGACTCGATCACCCTAAAGAGGCACCTTTTATGTCCCTCTTGGAATGTATTTCGTAAATATTATATTATCTCTGAATATGGGATCAAATGGAATTATTTAATGAATATGAAAATTTTATCTTTGAAATGTAATGTGATGGTTTATTTAATCAAATATGTTTTGAAAACTTTCATATTCATGTGTTCGTGATGTTATTGATATGTTTAACATGACCGCATTTTGTTATTGCAAATTAATACTATGGATGACTGCAGCATCTGTAGCGTTTAGTTTCGAGCCTTAAAATGGGAGATGTTACAAATAACATGGCCAACTAAGCGAACCTCCTTATAGTAAAAGTGACATTTTGAAAATTTTGCTTTCAACTTATTTCTATGTAAAGTATTGAGCACTTCTCTTAAGTGCAACTTATTCTCTTCCTCACTTTTCGAATAAACAAGTATATCATCTACAAATACCACCATGAATCTATTTAGCAACCCTCTAAAGACTTGACTCATAAGTTCGATGAATTATGTTGGTGTATTAGTCAGTCCAAACGACATGGTTAACCATTCATAAAGCTTTTTAGGTGTATAAAAAGAGGTTTTCTAAATGCTATCCTCACCTACATGTAATTGGTGTAATCCGGTAAACAAGTCAAGCTGAGAAAATATCGTTGCTGGAACAAAATAATCAAACTAATCAACTATGGTTGGCAGTAGATAGCGATTCTTTTTCGTCAGCTTATCAAATTCATGATAATCGATGCAAAGACTTAAACAGCCCTACTTTGGTAGCAAAGATAATATGTGCTCCCCATTTCGAAATACTACTCTGAATAAAGCCATTCTTTAATAATTCATTCACATATGTCCTAAGCTCATGTCTTTAGCCATATCCTAAGTGGCAAGGCAATAGTTTTGGCATCGTTTTCTAAATAAATCTGAAATTCAATCTCCCTATGTGGATAAAGAGTTGAAACTTATGTAAAGATATATAGGAAGTCACGAACTATAGGAACGGAAGCTAACTCATCTTGTGACAAGTCTAGGGAATACAAATAACTCAGTATAATATAACTATCGGTAGCAGATCTGACGAACCACTCTTTCTGACATATAAAATCCATGACAAACATCATCAAAAATGCTTGCATAATAAACTTGGACATTGAAAAAAAATAGAATATAGTTTTTAAAATCTTTATGGGAAAAAAATCACGGTAGAATAAAAGTATACATACCGTATTCTTGACATCATTCAAGATCTAATACATCAAATTACATCAACTATCTCCAATAAGTTAATCATCATTAAATAAATAGAGAATCAACCCATGGTGTAGAAGAAATATATTGATCAACATCCTGTGAATACGACCAAACTCTGGACATTTGCTTCCTTCTTCACTCTAAACTATAGACTTCAAAAATGTATCGAGGAAATTTTTTTTGACTATGTTTGGACTATGCCTAACCTTATACACTCCGACCAAAGGCTCGAGACCTTTTGCATAAAAGAAGATTGCCTATGTACCCTTTTCGGGATCAAGCCCACGTAGTTCCGTTTCATGCTATTTTCCTACATTAAACCATCACATCCATGCAACAAATGAAAGCAAGAAACACTAATCCTACTAAGCCATCACAATCAATCATCATAAATATGGGGTAACAAAATAGTATCAACACAGCCATCAGACGTCGATAACATTCAGTGACAATCCCAAGCATCAAATAAGCTGACAACAAATATACTTACATACATACTAACCATAGACTGTTAGTAATAAACCTTTAATAATCCACAACTTAATGGGCTCAAATTTCGAATAAATCGAAACCCAAGTCCATTAGGGTACAGATCGTGGTGTTAGTAACCTATAATAAACATAAGTACATCGGAGAGCGAACTTACAACAGAATAGTAAAATATTGTAGAACATATATGTCGATTAACGAACTTACAACAGAATAGTAAAATATTGTAGAACATATATGCCGATTAAGGCTACTACCTTGGCATCTATATTACTCCTTGGAAATCTAATTGCCTTGTCAGTGTCGAGCATGAAGTGAAGACCTCTCCATCTGCCATTCCCATCTTGCTCTAGCAGCCTGTCCCTCTAAATCATCTTGTGGATTGTAATAAGGAGCTAGTCATAACAATGTTCTAGTGGTTGGAAAATTATATGCTTTATTCATAACACCAGTTTGTGCCGATTGAGGACTAACTACAGATCTTGTGAAAATGTACTATTTTTCATATTACATAAAATTACAATTTTACCATTTTAATTTAAATGTTTACTCACGTAAAATTTCGAAGAGTTACATTCTCCCCTTCTTGAAAGAATTTCATCCTCGAAATTCCAAGAGATGGATGATGCAACCCGCTTTACAGTGTACAAACATACAAAACAAAAATAGTTACATCCATCTAACATCCATCATATAATACAACAAAAACACAACCAGGCATATACAATACATATAATAGACAAATATATTGTGAGATGAGTTTTAATGCAACTAAATAAACCTCATATATGAATGCACATGTAGCGACAACAAAAGTGTATGCAAACATCTTAATATACGCAAATATATATAATCTTATTTTCATCTACATCCATTCATCCATATGCAATAACCATATCAAAAAGAAAGTAAATAATCACATCCATAAACAATTAATAAATAAACTTATATATGAAGAAACAGTTAATTGTGTGTGTATGTAATCATTTAGCATAAATTAGGACACCTAAATATAGGTATTTATCCTTGGTTAGAATGTGTGTCTATACACACACACACACACACACACACACACACACAAAAGTCAACACAGTATAAAATAAACTAGCATAACTCAAATAAAGAAACTATAACAACCAAAACATGTCATAAGGACGTGCATACAACCAATCTTTTCATCCATACATTTATTATGTCAACTAGCCAGCTAAAGCAATCATGAACATACAAATGACCTAAAGAACAAACTAATCTACAAACTAACCAAAAGAGGAAATTATTGGAAGAGAGCTCATGATAGGAAACATATATTATCTCTGCAAGTTCCTACGTACTCTCATCCAATAAATTTCCTCGCCAAAATTGGGCCAATTTCATTTCTTCACTCTTATGTCATACCACATCTAGCACTAAGATGTGAATACACCTACAGAGTATCCTAGACCCTGCCTCTACATTCACCTCATCATACTGAGTAGGCTTTACCATAATTGCTAGATCATCAATGCACTTTTGCAAATGGGAACAACATAATTTATGTGAATACCACAATCTTTTGAAGAAGCCCACTGAACATGCTAGCTTCCCTACTCTCTATACAATCAAGAAAGTCCTAGTAACTGATGGTGCTAGCTTTCTCACATAACATGTCTCGATAGCGAGTCTTTTACCTACACCATGTCACCCATTGCAAACTCTCTATGCATACCTATCCTATGTGATTTACATTACTTTGTACACCACTTTAATTTTTATTGAGGTGCCTATAATCATACACTGACTTCAATTTAAATAGACTTCACTACAGGCAGGTCTCCATCATCAAATACCCTGCAATACATTCTGCCATTTGCTTCTTCATCCTCGACCAGCAGAACATCTCTTAGTATCCTTTGACACACCTCACTAAACCTTCTTTAAGTCCATAGGCACAACAACAAGATAATGGATGTTATCTCCCCTCTAGGTGGACTAACAGTTAGGATACTTGGGTGAATTCCATACACCATTACAGTTTAATTTATAGATATCACAAATGGATGGTGCCTTATTTTCAATGAACATAATATTACTATAATGGACTCATAAACTAGGTTAAGCATTTTTGACTTATTTTTCACGTGCATCGAGTATTGAAAATAAGTTCCACATAAAAGGTTATTATTTCGTAAAACTAACTTCATAAGATAGTTCTTTCAATCCATGTGATGATTGAAAGAACTAATCTTATTATAGTCAATTTTCTTCGAAATTGCAAAATCTTGGCTTGCTAAAAATCTTCTTTGTATCTAAGTATATACAAGTCAAGACATTTACTCCATGTCTTGAAACCATACAATGCTAGATACTATGAAAATAATATTAACTCCACATGCTTGTGAAGTGATATAAACTAACATATAGCTAGAGTACTCTTATGTATATTATCGTACTTCAAAAATACTTTACGTGGACAGATGTAATCATCCTCTATCGACGATCGTCTTATACAATTAATCTTATACTATTTAACCATTTAGGAAACATTTCACTCAACTCACTCTCACTCTTATCAATGTCTTATGTAAACGTACTTCAGCACTTAACGTAAACATATATGTTAATTTCAAACAACATTTAATTGCGTATGTCTCAACAGTTCAAAATAATAAATTTAAATTTGTTATTTCCTCTTAAGTACAAATTGTCCTGGTATTATTTATTAAAAAAATAATTTTCCTATACTATCTTATAATAGTTTTTTTTCTAATATACTACATAATCCTTTGTTTTCAACATATTAGTTTAAATATCTCGAACATCAATATTTAATCTAAAAATAATAAGTTTCATAAAATATCCTTCAAAATAATAATATTATTGTCACTTTACATAAAAAAAAAATCTATTTGAATCATTTTTTCCATAACCACTTCATTATAATCTAATTCAAAAATAACAACATTCTATATTAAATCTTAAAAATCCTTTTTTGTATTGTTATTTATCACAAAAACAGTAATAATTTATCCAAAAAATATTCATGGAAAACATCACTCTATTATTATTATTCTCAAAATACCTATTATTTTTATTACTTAAATAATAATAATAATTTTTTTCATCAACTCCGTAAAGCAGTCATATTATTGTTTACTTCAAATTTAGACGATCTTTTGAAATTCATATTACTATTTATTTAAATTCCACCATACTTTATAAATAATAGATATTTCCTTACTATTTTAGAATTTTTCAGTACAAATCCCTAAATCATGAATCTGTAACGTTTATTTTTAGAAAGTCCTCGGTAAACTATCTTATTAACTATTCTAGCTAGTTCACCATAATCAATTCAAACTTTATAGGATGTGTAATTCTTTCCTAATGCTAATCCAAATTTTGAATTTGAGTGAAAATCACGGTTTTCACTTTATTTTTAAATAAAAAATAGTTAATTTATAACTTTATTTTTTTTGCAAAACTAGCAAGCGTCTAAATCTAAAAAGTTATCTGTTAGTTTTAATAAATTTTTAATAGAAATCACAATATGTTTTTCTTCTCATATTAAATTCTTTATATTTTATATAAATAAACTTTCAAAAAGTTTTTACACTAAACATTTCATGTTAAAACATTTCATAAAAAATCATAACCTAAATTTATTTCAATTTAATCATTTCATATTTATTCATAAGTCCCTCTACAAAATAATTTATATAATTTCAATCTCAAATGGTTATTTCTTTTCAACAATTCTTAAAAATATGTTACTCGCGAAACTTAATTCTTTATAATTTACCAATTCAATATTAATTACTTAAAATATTATTAGATTCGAAATAACTTCGGTCATTTTCCAAAATATTCATATTTCATTTTTTCAACATTATTTCATATCATTTATAACTATTTTATCAAACACACACATGCATAGATATATATATATATATAAGTATATATCATTTTATTTTATAATTAGCTAATTTCCAACACTTTTTAACTAATAATCATGTATATACAGAAAAACATATTTTTTTAATTCATTTCTGTCTACTAGCTATATTCATATAGAATTAGAAAATTATTTCCAAAATTTTAAATCATTTATTAACTTATATTTTCGAGAGTTTATATCATAAACCCTTCGATTTCCATTAGAAACTAAATACATATTAAAATACAGAAATTCCACGGTTTTAAAATAATAATTTCTAAATCCACTTTTTTCTATTTGAATTCTATCCAAAATGGTTTAATTAGACATAGAAATATAGGAATGTAAAAATTATCATTTAAATAACTACTATTATAAATACGGAATATTCACATAAGTGTAAAAAAAGACATAATGTTTTAATTTGTTTCAAATTGTAACATAAATATTTATAAAATACATTCAAAAGATGTGGTTTACTTATTGTTATTATTATTATTTTCCTTCAAAGTTTGTTTCTCAAAAGTTAAGTACACATCAGAATAACAAAGTTCCTTACACTAAGCAAAAATTATAAAATTAGAAATAGTTATGGAAAATTGCTTGTTATTAAATTTCCCCATTTTTGAAACTCAATATAACGTGTTATTATTTCAATACATTAAGAAAACTTCAAATTCAATGTTTTTTCCAAAAATCTTAAGCGCAATTATTTTTAACTTTTAGGGAAAACCTTACATTTAATTTAAATACTTTAATTGGAGTAGAAAATAACTTACACAAGTTCAACTAGGTTATACGATCTAAAAAATGCTTAAGTACCTTTATTACGCCTCATCAATATCACGCTATGTTTTACGGACTTAAGGGTACCGCTCTACTTCTTATTCGTTCTTAGTCCTACAATTTACTCTATTACTACTTAGCTTATAAACCCTCTTTTAGCAAATTACTCTAAGGTAAATTACAATAAATGTAAGAGATTTATCTTCTACCTCAAACTATTTAAATCTCAATATCTATTTAACTAATAGTTGTTTACTTCTTTAAGGGGTAAGCTGGTAACTACCTCTATGAGTCAAAATATGTGGGGTGTGGTGTATAAATAAACACACACACAATATATATATATATAATAAAATAAAAAATACACTTTTTCATATGCCATAATTTAGTAGGAATCGCCTGACCTAAGCTTTGAGACCAAATGAAACAACCCGCCATCTACGATGCCCCGATTCATGCATCAAAAGACATTGACATCATGTGCCTTGCAGATCGTTGGAAGTTTTGAGATAAAGTATAAAACATATCACTGAGTCATCCACAATATTCTACACATTTAGAAACTCACAATGGAGGGAATAAAATACAATAGTAATTAATAATACCACCCCAGGCAAATAAACAATGTAGTATTGAATAAACTCTAACTACAATATCTCTCAATACTGGTAATAGAAAATAATCAAATGTCTCTGAATAACTAAAATAAAATAGTAGATAACTAATAAATAAATGCTGGTTTCCATTATACCATCATGTCTGTAAGTCACTATTAATTCTCTCTATCGATTTATCAGAGTATAAGTGAAAAGAAGAAAATGATAGCAGGGGTCAGACATACGTCTGGTGAGTGAAATGCGTCATATAAGTGCATAATTCTAGTAAGACGGTAAAACAACACTTATGTTCGAAAACCATACTTTAACATGTGTTATCTGCACCCAATAAGTCAGCTAAATGCAATATAATATTATAGTGACATCATATACTCTGGTCTCACTAAAATCTATCCTATGTATATTCATATGCCCATGTTTGACCCTAAAGTTTCAACCCACTATTGCCATATCATATACTAAGTATTCGGCTTCTCTAGCCATGCCGTGATGCCAAATCAAATACTGAGGACTTGACTCCTTGAGCTATTGTATATTAAGGACTTGGCTCCCTAGACTATCGTATATTAAGGAGTCAACTCCTCGGACTATCATATATTGAGGACTCGGCTCCTTACACTATCGTATATTGAGGTTAAGTCCATGTTATTCATTTACCTAATGATGTGTGACACTATTGAGATCAAGCCTGAAACTCCTCATTGTTGCACTATTTATGAAGCCATTGAATCAAGCCCCAACCCGTAAGTGCAAACCATATAGTGAACCTAACCTAATAAGTGTAACGATCTACCTTTTCGAACCCCAAAAGTCGACACTAATACCTCTACAATATTCACGTGCCGAAAAACCAAGGGCCAAAAAGATAGATTGTTAGGGGAAAGAAAGAAGATAGAAGATAAGAAACTAAACAATCACAGAATCAAACAATGCAATGGAATAACATATATTTATCAACATAATTCTTTACAAAGTCATTTCCAACATGGTACATCAGAGTCATACTAATACAAATTATATCCTTGGATAGTTATAATTGTCTGTCCCAACATATCAGATACAGAGTACATATAATACAGCGTAAACAAGATAAATAACTAACTATTGATGAAGCCTCCTGCTCCAAGCTCCTCCAAAATGCATCCGTGGAAAACCTGAACTACTTGGTTGCTCATAAAAATTTGAGCAGCCTAGAGTTTTAGAGAAAGAAAAATAAAAGTCTGGGTCTGACATGGGTTTAGTGTGAGAAAACTTAAACAACTGAATTATTATATAAAAACTCTTTTAAACTCAAAGGTATCTCATATAACCATGCAGCATATAAACACAGACTTGTTTTTACCATACGATAACCAAAAAACTTTATATATAAAATCCAATGATACTATAATAATGCCTAGAGGTTCAATTTAAATATATAAAATAGATGAAATGCTTGCATCTCACATTCCAACATATTTGGGCACATCTACAATCGTAAGGTTCATACTGGAGAATGGATTTCATACTATGACAAGGTAAGGAACTACCTTCCAATGGTACACCTCTGGATAAAATGTATCGGAGTCTGACAAGAACATCTTGTACCCTTGCTACACAGGACTGGCCTACCACTTGACCAGTAGTAACAAATATATCACCACTACATTTATGATCAACAATCATACCGGAGCATCCAAAATGAGTTCATTATCGATTCTAGATTCAGTGATGACATACCTTGATGGGAGCGACCCACATGGCCCTACTGCATGCCCGACTTTTGTCATTCCCGATTGATAAGGCTTGAGGCTAGGTTTTACCTTCCTTTAGAACTTCCCACTAAGAAAGCTACATTGCCATCCAATCGATGACACGGTGTCAGCATTCATCTATACAATTCGTTAAGGAGATAAAGGAACTGAAGGCACTACTTCTACTATGTCAATTTTGGAATCACCCCCAGGATTAATAGCAAGCAGCCCATGCACTTTCATGGCTCCGTCTTCGATTCCTTACTCTTCAAGTTGTCTTCATTTTAAAACATTGAATTGCATCGAAGTGGTTTTTACATAACATACTTGATCCCGGTCGCCTCGAAACAACTTTCGATAGTTCTGGTAAACTCAACCCCGGTTCTTTAGGAAATAAACAAACAATGATAAGAGCGGAGTTCACCTACTAACCATCAGTGGATGGTTTTCCTTATCACTTGTCCTAGAAGAACAAAATGAGTTTGTATGTACAGTATAGCACCACCGACGGTAACTGTGCCATATAATTTCCATCTCCTAGATATTTCCAAAGTTACGTTTTGGTCCAAATTTGGTAGTTGGTTATTTAACTATCAAATAAAAATCATTCAAACATAGATCACATTTTCCATAAAAATCACTAAACCTCTTAATTTAATCTTTTATAAATTTGGAATCGATTTTCAATATTCATTAAAGCATTCATATACTTATCACCGGCCTACGTGAATTTCCAAACCATTTCTTTTCCAAACTTGGAAAAACTTTTCCACATACTTATAAATTGGTCTAAGTATAATAACAAAACATTTAGAAAGATTTTTTAATTTCCAAACTTATATTAAATGATAAAACCCAAATGTCATTATAACGGAAATAACCCAAAACACCAACCATTCCCATAATCTCGTTTTATTTTATAAATAAATATATCCTTTATAAATTTCTAATCTATTTATAAATTTCTTTGCAAAACTCCAATCTACTTATAAAATACTCTTTTATTAATCTCAAACCCTAATTATGAAATTTCCCTTTTTGGACCTCTAAAACCCATTCCTAAATCTTCTTTAAGAAATCATTTAAAAACCGAACTTTTAACGACCTAGATTTTTGTCAATTGATTTTGAAATATTTAATTGATTTTAAATATTGAAAAGTTAATTTTATAAGTTAAACAGCTTGAATTTTAAATATAATGATTATTCGAATATTTGAAATTGTTTTAATAATTAAATCTTGAATTTCATGTAAATGAAAATGATTTTGGAAGTTGATATAAATTCTATTGGATAAGAATGAAGATAGTAAACTTTTGAATTTGAATTTAAAAGCGATCAAATTTGTTTTATAATAACCGTTTTAATTAAGGTGTGAAAATAGCCTTTTGGGACACTATCTCGGATTTTAATGAAACCGGTCTCATTGAATCCATAATAATGAATTATTATATGCCATCGAATTTCGTAGCTATTGGACGTATCATTTGGTCGTGCGAGCTCGAAATGTGTATAAATTAATTGTAGAAATCAATATAATATAACTAGGTTTGAAAAGCGGTCTGATCAAATTAAGTCTCGAGACTAGTTCCATTAAGTTCAGAATAAGGGTAATACATATAAAATGCCAAGCGGCACGCCTCGATAGGAGTTCATGATTTTTGGAAGTATAATATCAAATTTTTTTTGAATTAAACAATTTGACTTTTACACCATATCCCATGTCTTCACTGTACACACCCATACTTCCTCCAGGTCTTTCCCATATTCTCCCCATTATAAATAAAAATTCCTACAACTAAAATGAAGTGCCTTTCTCCATTTCAAAATTGAAAATCAAATTCTATACTCCAAGGAAATTTCTAAAAAAAATTCCCTTGGCCTTATCTTTCTTAGATCTTCATTTTGGTTGGGGATTTGGTGGAGTTCGGTGGTTTGGGTGAGTGCGACAGCCCAAAACAGTTCGGGCATGGGTTTTGGAGCTAGGTTTAGGGATAGTGGTCGACGATTCGTCGAACGAAGCTTGGATTTGGTTTTGTGGTATCGTAATGCATCTAGCAACGAAGTTTTGGATGAATGGTGAACAAATGGGGGTTGCGACCATGAGGACAGCGAGATGGGGACTGGAGGACGAAAATTGCATAGGAGGCGGAGCTCACGTGAATAAAAAGATGATGGAGGCGGTGTGGTGTCAAACCGTCGAGTGATGGAAGAGAAATCGTCGATCAAAGATGTGCACGTTTTGGGTTTGCACGGTGCATGTACATGCAGATGATTAAGGAAAAGGAAGAAGGATTAAAGGTGGATTAGTGGAGTAAATGGTGTAGTTAGTGATTTAATAATATTATTTACATTGAATTCTTGTTTAATTAATAACTCTTTCATACGCGGTCCAATCGAGACGCGGATTTTTGCGTTCCACTCGTAATGATGAAAGTTTCACGATGGAGCTAGTTTGGTCGAATTCTGAGCATGTTGAAATTTGGATAAAATTAGACGTCGTTCGATTTTAGTTCCAAACCGGAACGTTTTAGTGACAACTGGAATTTTGGTGAATTAAACTCACCTTTTTGGTTAACTAGTAATGTTATATAGTCTAAAAAAATTGTTGATTGAATGTTTGGATGATTTGTTGTTTTATCAGTTGGTTTGGATTTATTCTCGCCCCTTGAGTGCATGACCTTTTATACATACCCACCTAGTAGCGGATGACCCATAATATATAATTGTACTGGTTATGATGCATGGGTGTAGATTAGAGGGGTCTAACAGGATTCCTCACCACTATTGGTTATATATATATATATATATATATATATATATATATATATATATATTTCTATGTGTGTGCGTGTTGATATATATGAGCTGTGATGTAAGGGGACAGATTAGAGGATCCAACAGGATTCCTCGCCATTATTTATTTTAATTTCAATAGTATTCCTATCATATGAATTATTGGATATTAAACCTGATTATTGGCACTTTTGGTTATGACATTGTTATATGTTTGAAACTTAAAACCCTACAGTGGTAGAAAATCAATATCAATATTGGTTGAGCACTTGGTAGCTATTGGCCTTAAATTAGTATTTTTAAATACTATAAATTGTCATTTAGGGGTTGGGATTGATTTTGAGACATGAAATGATTTTTAATCTGAAATTGGTTTTGGAAATATTTTATTTTTAAAGGATTAAATTCCTATTTTACTCCAACCTTTTTATCTGTCTTTTCTAGGTTATTTATTTATATTAAAAAAATAAAACTTATTTATTTAAATTTACTATTGTTTTAAGTTATTTACATATATTTAATATTGTTTAAAGATTTTTTTATTTTATATTGTTTTAGGATTATTTTTAATTAAAATAGTTTTAAAGATTATTCATTCATACTTAATTTTGTTTTAAAGTTATTTTTTAATATTTTAATATTTTGAAAGTTAATTTTTTTAAAATAAATATGGCTTGAAATTAATAATAATGATTTATTAAAAATGTTTTTTGGAAATTAATTATCACTATTTATAATAATGGTAAAATTTAGTTATTATTGTTTATTTAATAATGTTTTGAAATTATTTATTATTATTTTCAATGTTTTGAAGTTAATGATTATTATTTATTTAAAATATTTATTATTCTTAAATATATTATATAATAGTGGTTTTGAAGTAAATGATCATTATTTATTTATAAATTTTCAAGATTTATAGATAGAGTTTTATTAAGAGACTTGGGTTTATAAGAATAGTTTTTATAAAAGGGTTTGGAGGCTTAAAGGAAGGATATTTACAATGTATAGAAAGAAGTTTATAATTGTTTTAGGATTTGGTAAAAGGAAATAAAAATGTTTTAGAGACTTAAATAGAATTGTTCAATGTATAAAGTGAGTTTTGAAAATGATTAGATATTTATAAAGAATTTTAGAAATGGGTTTATAGTTTAATAAGAGGATTTTTATAATTAGTTTTATGGATTTATAAAGAGATTATAAATGATTTGAGAAATGATTTAGAGACATGTATAAATGTTTTTTAGAGATTTAGAATGGAATATATAAAGGGTTTTAGAAATGTGTAAAAAGAGAATATCTTGCTCCGCTGTGAACATACTTATACCGTTGAGATAAGTATATAGGTATTTTCCAAGTATTGAAATGTAATGACCTGTTATTTCGAACTGTTCAAATCGACAATCATCCACTCATATCAGACTTGAATTGCTCAAAACAATAGACTGTTAATTTATATTTGGCAAAACTTAGCATATACAGTAAATAAATCAATCATAGAATCACAAACACGGAGTAATATAACAATAAACAGCGGAATGGATAAATAGCAGTTCATGAAGCTATTATATAAACCTCAGAGTTTGAAGTAAAATACAACAGAGAATCTCAAGTACATAGGAGTCACTAATACAAAAGCTAATGACAAGTCTGAACACAAAATAGAAACAATTGAAATAACTGGAAAGTTGAATAGGCAAAGATCGATCTTCCATAAAATATCCAAACTCCAAAGGCGAGTCTCAAATGCTGTGACACTCAGTCTGACCCAAGCATAAAGTAAAACACAAAACACTTGAGTCGGGATTAACATTCTTATACTAGTAAATTCAACTCAAGTGAAATGTCAATTGAAATATAAGTAACTTAAAGGATGTATGAGATTTCCATCCTCTAAGCATCCGTGGAACTATCTACATACATAGTACATTATGCTACATATATAATGTCTATAGTAAAGTAAACTATTGAAAATAGCATTAAGGCGTTACCTATATCCCACTTAACACATTTTATATAATGTTGTAGACTATACAGTACTGTAAACCCCACCCGTGGATGGGCTATCAGGGAGCACTCCATAGGTACAACACAAACCAAACTCGTAGAAGGCGCGATAAGGCATGTGACAAGGAACGTAGGGCAATGCCATGGTAGAAATACCGTTTGCACTCCTGGACTATTGGTAATTCATAGCAGCTGCTACCGTCCAACTCGAGACACACTCCCAAATCAAAGATGCACCCAATCGAATCATAAAAGCAATAGAATGGTATCAAAGAAATGTGCCCGATAAGGGAGCGACCCTATTTGGCCCGGTTTAGCTTCTGTTTTAACCACATCAAGCTGACTCACGGGAGTCAAGGCTATGCTAAAACCTCATATAGAATCGTCGCCAAACCATCCTACTTTGTTTTGGAATCTCAACCATGTACATAGTTGTTAAATTGGTTTTCGGTATTGACAGAGAGTGTGACAATATCCGATCCCGGTCTCTTTAACAACCAAATGCTTATTTCACACCGTGGTCATTTACATTTTCAAACATATCATACTTTATATCAAAATATCATATACATTTCAAATTCATATCACTTTCGAAATCATATTCACCTTTGAATTCATATCACTTTCCAACTTAAACAGTTTAAATATTGAAAGTAGTTTATATATATTGAAATAGTTATATATTAAAAATAGTTTATATTTAAAAATTGGTTATAGATTAAAATAGTTTGTATATTAAAATAGTTTATATTGAAAATAGTTTCAAATTAGAATTGTTTCTTTCAATTTCACAAATCAATTCAAATCAACTTAAGTTCCAAAATTTAATTTAAATCAATCTCAGTTCATCAATTATAATTCAATTTAAATTCTCAATAAAACCATTTTTAATTTATATCGATTTCAAATATAGATTTGAACTACAAATTAAATCATTTCAATTTCAATAGCTTTCAAAGTATTAAATATTCAAACATTTATAATAACTCAATTTAGAAAGTTTCATTTATTTCAAAACTCAACTTTAAATTTATTTAAATTTGAAAATATTTCACTTTATCATTTTAATAACATTTAAATAGGATCTCAAATTACAAATTTAAACTAAATATTCAATTCCCACTTTATTTAAACTTGAAATATTCATTTAATCCTCTTTAATCAAAATCAAGTTATAAAACATACCTTTAAAATCTCAAAATCGATAAGTTTCAAATCAATTTTTATTTAAATTAAATTCTCAAACAAATAAATTACAACTAACTTAATTTGTCTTACCATCCTTAATTTTATTAGAATTTTTACAAAATATATTTCAAAATATCGATATAATTTCAAATAAATAGTTTAAATCATATTATATATATTAATTAAATTAAATTTTATTAACTTTTATTATATTAAACATTTACTGTTAATCTATTTTAAATCTTAATTATATAATTTAAAAATAATAAAGTTATAAGTAAAAATTTATAATTTACATTTTTTAAACTTAACTTTTAAAATTAAAATTTCTAAAACATATAACTTAAAATTTTAACTTTTATACATATATTAAGATTAAAATCTTTATATTATACTTAAAGGTCAACATTGATTAAAACCCATATATTTCCTTTCAAACCTTGTAAATCATTTTCAAAATAGACCAACGGTGCTCGTATATAATTTTCTATCATATGGTCAAATGATTTGGATTTTTATCATTTCAATCTGCAATTTAAATATCTACCGGAATATACCATTTCAAACCGAAATCCCAAAATTCAAAATCAATGAAAATCGCTTGGGTTTCATTTCAACCCATAACGATTTTCTCCTAATCTATAAGATTGTTCGAGTATGTATCATTTCAACCCATAGGGAATTTCTAAACTAACAGGGAACGTGTTGAGTGAGAAAAATATGATAATAATATAACATATCATCAACATGCAAATCATCGGTTACAAACTTAAATATAATATATAAAGCAAGTTATGGTGCCAAATGTCATAGGTACACAGTTATAAAATAATGGCATATCATATATAGCAATTAAATAACTAACAGTTCAAATTTTAGCAGCATATTTCAATCGTCATCAGGTGAATTAAATTTACTAAATATAAGAATGTTTATCGTGAGTGATTGCTCACCTTTTGAGGTTAGAGAAACAAGAAGATGACATGAACATGCACATGGATATGTACGCAAACTAGCGGAACAGCGACAAGCTAGGAATTGCTGCAACAAATTCAATATTGCAAAAGTAAGTCAAGGAGGACCAGAGATTGATGAAACAAATATATATACCTGTATATTTTTAAGTCTGAAATTTAAACACGTATAAAAAAATCTTTATAATATATATATATATATATATATTTGAAAATAAATATTAAATTTGAACATATATAAACATAGGAAAATCAAAATCTATATATATTTCAAGATCATTATTAAATTTAACACATATATTTAAAATATATATATTATATTATATCTATAGTACATGAAATCATTTCTTAAAACTAATATATTTTATGTGTACTAATATATATACTACTATTATATGTACTAAATCTACAGGAAATTAACACTTCAACCAATATATATATAAACCCAATATGTAAATATATATACATATATACACGTGTTATAAAAAAACACAGTATAACCTCAGCCGCAACATATATATATATATATATATATATATATATATATATATAACTCACGCATATATATGTAACAATTTAAAATCAATATTTAATCAAACAAGTATATTACCTTTCAAAATATCATATATATACAACACGCCAATACATACATACATATATACATACATACATACATACATACATATATATCTTTAAGTAAAATATTCTCGAGCAATATGTGGTAGTGGTGTAGCACGACTGACTTGGCAATGGAGTTCTAGTGGAAAGAAGTGATGCGGCCAGGGCTGGGATGAGGAGAGTGGCAAGTGAACACAAAAAGGAGAGGGGAAAGTTGGTCGATGTTAGAGAGAGTGATCGGCAAAGGTGAGGGGGTTGAGGCGCTGACGTGGGCAGGTATTCGGTGGTGGATGGAAGGGTTTTATGGTAGGAAGTAGGGGAATGTGAAGCGACCCCAAAAAATTTCACAAAAAAATAAAGCAAGCATATTGACATACATTAAGATGTATCCAGGGTCATTTGCTTTCAAAAAAAAATTTCAATTCTAGGATCAAACTTTGACTGATAAAAAATATCAGCATATAAAACTAATATTTAACCCATATATGCAATGATATATAGATCTCTTTTGCTAGCATTTGCAGAATTTACTTTAGAAAAAGTTATTTGATTAGTTAAAATAAACTAATCTACAAACACAGCAAAAGCAGTTACGTTTCCAAGCTTATGTTTATATATATATATATATATATATATATATTTAATAAAAGTAAAGATATAGTAAACAAATCAGTATAATTTATTTATTCAAGCCAAACCATAAGAATAACTCACATGACAGCACTTGTACTTTCCATTGCATAAAATATTTTTGCTATGTTTCTTAAGTTTTTAGGTCAGTTCATATAAATATATAACAATACCTTTACTAAAGGACACGTGGAATTCCACTACCTTCTACTTCATGCACCACAGGATAATAACCTTCTAGCTCACATTGTCTTGCACATATTTATTTGCTTGTTTATGAATTCAAAATTGGTAAGTAAATATATATATATATATATATATATACATAGATACATACATCTATGTCTGTATGTATGTATGTATGTTAGAAGCTAGTATGCTAATTTTTGGAAACCATTTTGTATCAATTTTTCTTGACTTAACACAGCAACACTCAGCAAAGGCAGTCCATACATATATAGTTTTACTCACTATGTATAAATTTAGTGAAATTGATAGCTCAAAATAAATATACACTTCATATAAAATTTACTCTTTCCAGAAAGACTTTTTCATTAAATAACTCACTAAATATTTAGTTCATTTCAGCTGTAAACATAAAACATTTAGTTCTTACATCATTTTGCACCCATTCACTGTTGACAATTGTAACTTTAATACATCAATTTTCACCAATTCTAACCAACAATGCACTTTTTAGGTTTTATTACATTTCAGGCATAAGTAGATGATGGCTCACATTTAAGAGCTTTGATTCATATTATAACTAACTATATTTGAGAGCTCCTCCTTCTGCATTTTCTTCACTGAATGTTAACATTTAGTTCCTTTGTTTCCTGTATGCAATCCCTAAGCTACCATACATATATGAGACACCCAAAATGATGCAAGCAATCAAATAGGTCAGACTTAAGGGTCTGGCATGAGTATTCGCTTAATATTTGACATAAAGATTAGATGTAAATTCCTAGTAAAAACTTATTTTCAAATACATGCAGGTGATTTCATGACTAGATGGTGCATTCAACATTGCAATTGCTTTTATACTTCAGGTTGACGGTCATATTTATAAACAATTTCTAGTATTTAAGCATATTTAACTTGCATGAACTTCTGCATACTAGTTTTACAAAGGTTAGCTTTTATCATTCAACTATATAAAACGCAGAACCATTTTTGCTAAAAATGCGTACATAAATATATCCTAACAGCCAAACTATCATCTCATAAATATCATATCAACCAACCAAAACATCTCACCCATGACACAAACTCATCTCCTTGGCCTACCAGAAGCATTACAACCATGAATCTAACAATTATTAGGTCAACGCTCTACCATTTGAACTCTATGTGCACATTGTTTGGGAATTCACCTCTGTTAACCCTGCACACTAAGATCTTTGGGCATAAACATGCCATGTACAAACTCACATCCTTCCTGATGCTAAGTTGATCAATGTAGCATCCCAATGGCCTTAATCATCTTGCTTGATGACAAGTGACCCATGTCTTTAGTTTATTACTAAGATTTCAAGACTCAATTACACATACTTTCCTGTGCACCATTTTTTTTTGAATAGGTTAAAATCCTACGTGTCATCTCCTATTGATAAACTAATCAATACATACATCACAAGATAGCCAAACATTCATTCTTCCAATTTTCATAACTATTTCAATTAGTTTATAACTTATAAACTCATCCGTTCATAGCAGAAGAACATCCCTTAATCATAAACAAACAGCAAACATATATACCTAAATTTTCAGGTGTTCATGTTACCTGATTTATTATTAATCAGATCTTTATTATTTATTTTCTTTATAATTCTATTACTACAAACATATGGCCATGAATATTTATGAGGTACATCCTAAACCTTAATTCCCTTTACTAATCTCTTCAAGTAGATCCCATTTTTGTTTGAGACAATTGTGTCATAATATCGGTTTAGGGAATTTACAGTGCTAAGTAGCTCAGCATATGATCAAATCATTGCACCACTTGCATATTATTTAGATTAATGACATAAGCAAAACTCTCAAATTTCCTCCGCCTTTGATTTTTCTTAATTTTTAGACCATACTTTATAGCATATTCCATAACCATATTTTAATGAACATCATTATATGATCTTAATAATAATTGCTTCAGCTCCCTATCTAACAGGTTAAAGGGTCCAACATACTTTAGTTCATAAACATGATGAGGGTTTTAATCACATAAACTTTTTGATCTGTGCCTTAAAAAAGTAACATATGATTTGTAATCTTACATTTAAACTATAAAACTTGCATATCAAAGCATCCAACACAGAACCATACATCATCAGTCATGCATGCTAATTATTTTAAAATATAGAATCTGTAGGATCGATTTCACCCTAGAGGGGGGGTGAATAGGGTGATGCTATCAATTATAAAAGTTAATGCGGAAGCTTATAAAATTATTTCAACACAAATATAATAGCAGCACATATAATAGCAGAATAATAAAAGCAGAAATAGGACGACACAGAATTTACCCAGCTTCGGCAAAACCCTGCCTACGTGCTGCCTCCAAGGTTTCTACTAGAAATTAAGTAGTCACACGCTTACACACGTAAACTCGCGACACCCGCTACTGACTAACCTAACTCTACGCTCAAAACCCTGCCACAACTCAGCCACTGAGTTGCGAATTCTCAAACTACGCCACGTAGTTTGTCCCCTAGTCACACGATTAGAAATTACAAGTTTAAAAAGAAAAATACAATTTTAAAACAATTTTAAAAACAAAACTAAACCCTAATAATAATTTAGGAGCCTAATATAATTCTAAACCAAATATTAAAAATAAAGGTCGGCCCCTTCTTTTATTTTCTTTGGCCCGTTCCTTTGTGATAATGGTGGCTTTGTTGATCGTTCGTCTTCCTTCAAAAATTAGGGTTTTCGTGTAATTTAAAGAAGCGTCTTTGAATGCTCGATTGAATAATTGTTTCGGCGTTCCTTTTCTGTCAATCGATGGTTTCCCTTTTTGCTTCGACTGCTTCGAATTTGGTCGTGTTCGAGATGGCTTCGGTATGTACTTTTTGCTCTTTTTACTTTCTGATTGAATGCTTGAACTCGATGATTTTCGTTGCCGATGATGATTTGGTTTATATATGATTTGAATCTCCTTTATTTGCGTTCGTCTGATATTTTCAATATTATGCTTCAGCCATTTGATTTCGTTTGGATGCTTGAGATTGACCTGACTTATTCAATTCGTTCTTTTCGTTGCTTGATCATCACGGTGTTGATTTCTGACTTGGTCATCACGACACTATTGATTTTCGTGGCCACCACGGCTTTAGTTGCGACTGTTGCATTTGATATTTTCTCTGCTGCATATGTGTATTCCTGTGTTCATGCCTGTGACCATTCATGTTGTTTTCATTTCATCATCACTGTTGCAAGTATTCTCTGTTCATACCTTGATTTTCATTTTGACTTTACTTAACGGTTTGAACTGTGCCTTGTCTGGTTCATCGTTTCATTTGGTATGCTTTGCTCTTTGTAGTTGCACTCTGGTTCATTATATATTGTCACTCCCCATGTATTTGCAGTTTGCATTTTGGGTTGAACTGTCTTGAGCTCGAGTATATGTATCATTAACTTGACCCTTGTGACTTGTTTGCATTGTTGGATTCATTGTTTTATATATGTTTACTGATATGATTCGTAGCCTTGTCTCACTTGCATTGCTTCTGATCATATGTCATTCAAGTCCATTGCTTTCACATTCATCAAACAACTGCCCACTGCTATTTTGTGCATTTTTGTTTGGTTTCGTCTTGAACCGAGTACTTACTGCATTTTCAAACACTTTGACTGCCTTTGTGGTCTGGTTCCTTCATGTTGTTGTACTTGTATCATTACTGTTGTTGTTGCTGATATCTTGGTTCGGTCTGTAGTCTTTAGTCATGTATCATTAGCTTGTCTTGTTCATTTGATGGTTGCTGTGCACTGGGTAGATGCCTTATCTTTGTTTGCTTTCACCTTCATTCTGTTGTGTCTTCATGTTTGTACCACTGCCTTTGTGCACTTGGTCATTCAAGCCTTTGTGCTTTGCATTTGAGTTGAGTTGCTTTTCAGTCTTTGTTGTACGTGAATGCATCTTGAATCTGTCTGACCTTTATTTCTTTGAAGTCTCTGGTCATTGTAGTCATTGATATGTTCAGTTTGCATAATGTACATGTTGAGTTGTGACATCGTCTGATATGCATTTGGATTTGTTTTTCGAATTACACTTGAGTTGAATCCAGCTTGTAGCTCGGATTTGACCTTGTGCTGAAAGTTGTGACATTATTTTATTGCACTTGAGTTGAACCCGGCGTTTTGGGTTTGACCTGTGCTCACCTGTCCCTGTAAATTTATCAAGTGTATATATCGGTGTGCATGCCCTTGTGGAAAATACAGTGATACACTGTATATGTCACAAGCTATTCGTGTATGATGAATTGAAAATTAAATGATGACGAACAACCTAAATAACTGAGGCAAATATGATTTTCAAAATCCATATTTCGTTTTATACTGCAAAAATATTTCCTTTTCAATTTTACTGCGTCAATATTTATTTTTACAGATTGCTTAGATGCTGGATTCAATTTGGAATAAAGTTGAAGATAAAATACGAGTGAATGAGCGATATGTAGTGAGGACAAATGTAAATGTGAATCGTGATGTAATCAAAGTTGTACTGTAACTGAAATTGTATGTATATATATATATAGTGAGAGCTTGAACTTTGTACTATTCAAAGACTGTAATAAATATTTGTTTGAATAAAAATTCTGTTTGAATTCAAATTCTGTGTTATTTATTTTTATTCAGCAAATATTTATTTAATCTATGACAAATAAAATAGTACATTAACAAATACATTTACACGAATATATATGTTTATTATCATCAAACAAAAATCATATAATCGCATATTCAACAGAATCTACCCATTCACCAAATATAAACATAAAAGGCTACCTACGCTAGGTCTTAATGCCATATATTAAGTGAGATGATACTAAACAATACTCTTCCCTCACTTGATCTTATTCTTATTTGGTCCTCCTCCCTGGCCTCTTGCTCTCCTTAAAACCTCCAGTTACTCCACACTACAGCCTCCATATATTTTTATTTTATATTATAAAATGTGATAGCCTACCGAGGACCTACCTTCGATGATTTATATAGGTGCATATTATGGTTTCTGAGCTAAGAAATGTCAATTTTACCCTGACTACACTCACCTATACCTTCTGTTGAACCCACTCGTTCACCTTTCTATTTTTGGTGGTCCTCCTTCCTATTAATTTCTTTGGTTTTTATTTATTTTATGTCTATGGTTACAGCCTCTTAAGAAAGAGCTTTTTCATTTTTCTATTATTTTGCCATTACACTACTCATGCAATTCACATTTTTCCTCTCACTGTTCATGTGCCATGCAAATATCATGTGTAGTCTAACTTGTACAACTAATACCTATTGTAAATTTTTCTAAACACTATGTACTATTCATTTCTTGCAAGCACATATTATACTATTTTATCTTAGACACATATTTCAGTTTTTTTTCATGAACACTTATTAAAATATAACACATTTTTATCGAAAACTTATCATAATAATTTGGGTTATCACACACACCCCTCCTTTAAGAAATTGTGTCCCACAATTATTTCATTCATACATATCACAATGTATCATGTTCATTCAGATATCAATCAATATTGCACCATTTTCTATCAAAACTGGTCACATGATATACATATACACATACACACACACACACACACATATATGTATATATATTTCCGTTAAAAAAATTCATACTATGCATTCAATCATCACCATATTAGGAACCCTCATACATTAGGTCCTTACAAACAAAATTAAACTAGAAAACAATTTTAGATATTTAGATTTAACTTTGTCTTCCACTTCCCATGTGCAATCATTGGGATCAAGATTCCATTCCACTTTTACTAATTTTATAGTTTTATTTCTCAATTTCTTTTCCTCTCTAAAGACTATCCCAATAGGCTCCTTCACATAAATCAAATCAGATCTGATTTTCACTTGCGTTGGAGATTCCAGTAAGTTTCTTTATCATGCACCCATCTTCTCAATTGTGAAACATGAAATGCATCATGTATTCCACTTAATTCTTCAGGAAACTTCAATCTATATGCAAATCTCCCTATTCTTTCAATAACTTCATATGATCCAACATATCTGGGAGATAATTTACTTTCCTTACCAAACCTCAAAATCTTTCTTATTGGAGAAACTTTTATAAATACATAGTCCCCCACCTTATATTCCACTAGTTTTCTTCCTTTATCTGCATATGCTTTTTGCCTATCTTGAGCTGCACTCATTCTATTTCTTACCAATGTTATTCTTTCTGTGGTCTCTTTTACTTGTTCAGGTCCAAGTAATACTCTATCCCCAGCTTCCATCCAGCATGCAGGTGACAAACAAGGCCTACCATATAAGGCTTCAAAGGGTGCATTGCCTATACTTGATTGATAGTTATTGTTGTAGGAAAATTCAGCTAAGTAAATAAGGTCTTCCCAACTTCCCCCAAAGTCTAACACACATGCTCTCAATAAATCCTCTAAAATTTTGTTTACAATTTTAGTTTATCCATCAGTTTGTGGATGGTAGGCTGCACTTAAACATAATTCAGTCCCCATTGCTTCTTGAAAACTGCTCCAAAACTTTAATGTAAACAAAGTATTCCTATCACTTATAATAGCCTTTGGTGCTCCATCCAATCTAACTACTTCTTTTAAAAACATTTGAGCTAATTTTCTTGCATTCCTATCAGATCTTATAGGTATAAATGTGCTATTTTTGTCAATCTATCCACCATTACCCAAATACTCTCATTCCCCTTTTTAGTTCTTGGCAAACCATCAATGAAATCCATTGATATACTTTCTCATTTCCACTTTGGCACTTCTAAAGGTTGCAACATTGTAGAGTGCCGTTGATAATCAGCTTTCACATGTTGGCATGTTGAACATTGAGCTACATATTTGCTCACTGCCCCTTTCATGCTTCTCCACCAAAAATTCCTCTTTAAGTCATGATACATTTTTGTCCCACCAGGATGTATTGTATATTTAGTTCTATGATAAACATCCATAATTTCCCTTTTAAGCTCTCCATCATCAGGTACACAGAGCCTTCCCTTATTCCTTAAATAACCAATTTCATCAATTTCAAAATTTTCAATTTTTGTTCCAATTAACAAAAGTGTTCTTTTCTCTTTCAAAAACTGATCTTGGTCTTGTGAGGCTCCTACTTTATCTACTAAAACCGACCTGATAGTTACAAGACTGAGTTTACCATATTTTATCATGTAATTGTTTGTTTCCATTGGTTCCCCAATTAGGTTAGCTATTTCCACCTCTACAAGTACTGATAGGGCTTTAAATTCTTCCATCATCAACATTGCTAATTTAGCATGCTGCCCACTTAAAGCATCAACTACCCTATTTGCTTTACCTGGTGTATATAAAATGTCTAAATCATAGGCAGCTAGTAATTCTACCCAGCTATGCTGCCTCATAATTAAATCTTTTTTTGAAAACAAGTATTTCAAAGATTCATGGTCAGCGTATAATTCAAATTTAGCTCCAAGTAAATAATGTCTCCATAATTTTAGTGCATATACTACAGCAGCAAGTTCTAGATCATGTGTTTCATATTGTGTTTCACTTAGCTTAAGCTGTCTTAAGGCATATGCTATTACCTTATCATGTTGCATTAGCACAGTTCCAAGACCTGATCCACTTGCATCAGTATACACAATAAGCCCCTCATCCCACTCAGACAGTTTTAATATAGGAGCTTCTACAAGAGTTTTCTGCAATTGCTCAAAAGCATTCTCACATTTTTCAGTCCATATAAATGGTTGTTCTTTTCTTGTCAACTTAGTTAGTGGGATTGCAATCCTTGCAAAATCCTTTATAAATCTTCTATAATAGCCAGCCATCCCCAAAAATGATCTAACTTCAGTCACAATTTTAGGCCTTTTCCATGCTTGCGATGCTATTACTTTATTAGGATCTACTAAAAATTCCATTTTCTGAGATTATATGGCCTAAAAATTTTATTGCATGCTTCCAAAAAGTGCATTTAGAAAATTTTTCCTTTAGAGTATGTTCTCTCAGTCTACTTAACACTAAATGCAAATGCATCTCATGACCTTTCTTTGTCCTTAAATAAATTACAATGTCATCAATAAAAAATCAAGACAAATTTATCCAAATAATCTTGAAATACCCTATTCATTAAGTTTACAAAATAGGATGGTGCATTTGTTAACCCAAAGGGCATAATAAGAAATTCATACAATCCATATCTTGTATTAAAAGCTGTATATTTCACACTTTCTTCCTCTACCTTCATTTGATGAAATCCAGAGGCAAGATCCAGTCAAGAAAACACTTTAGCTCCATTTGCTTGATCAAATAGGTCACTAATTCTAGGTAGTAGGTATTTATTTTTTATTGTGACCTTATTGAGATCACTATAATCTATGCACATTCTCAAAGTTCCATCCTACTTTTTAACAAACCCTACTGGTGACCCCCAACATGAACTACCGAGTCGTATAAATCCTTTTTGTTCCAATTCTGTGAGTTGTTTCTTTAATTCAATCAACTCTTTTGGCCCCATTCTTGTTGGCTTCTTCATAATAGGACTTGCACCAGGTATTAATTTTATTTGAAATTCTATTGGCCTATTATGAGGTATCCCACTAACTTCTTCAAACAAATCAATATACTGATTTACTACATATATATTTTCCAGTTTTGATTCAGTTTCTTCAGTGTTTAAACTCCATACATGTCCAAAGTATCCTTCTTTTGCAACCTCACACAATACTGTGACCCTTTTACTATCAGTGGTTTTTAAAGAAATAGTGGACTTTTTGAATTTATAATAGCTCCAAATTTCTTCAACCAATCTACACCTAGAGTTACTCCTATTCCTGGATAATTCAAGACATACAGATCTGAAATAAATATATGCCCACCAATAGACACTTCTATTTGCAAACATTTCATCCCTAACACACATGAACTCCCTATAGGACTTTTAATAAACAAAGGCCTATCTACTAAAATACATGTGAGTTTTAGTTTTTACACTATATCATGGGATATTAGAGAATGTGTTGCACCCGTATCATATGCTACAACTATGGGCAAAAATTTAGTGAAGAGAATATCTTCCACTTGACTAGGTTCTTCTGCAACTGCTCCACTAATAGCTTTTCCTTTCCCCTCTAAAGCTCCTACTTTTGCAAGCATCTTAAATTTAGGGAAATTCCTCTTGATGTGGCCTTCTTTTCCATAGTTATAGCACGTGAATGACGCTACCTTTCCAGCTTGGCATCTAGACTTTATATGCCTCTCTTTTCCACAATTATAACATATATTTTTCTTCTTGCTCTCAATATCTGCAGCTTCATTCACATTTTTGTCTCCTGCTTCATTTTTCTTCTTGTCGTGAGGGCGAGCTCTATTTTTGCCATTTTATTATTATTGTTCCTCATGTTCTTGAATTTCTCTCTTGTAATATCATACTGTCCAAATGTCAGGGTTAAATGCAGTACTTGATCAAAAGTTTTATCTTGGTATGGCAACATAGCTCTACTAAAGTTTGCATTCAACCCTTGTATATATCTGGCATTCTTTGATGCTTCATCTCCTATTAACATAGTTCCATAATTTGAAAAGCTTTCAAATTTCTGTGTGTACTCAGTTACACTCAATGGTCCCTGTCTCAACCTTATGAATTCTTCCAGTAGTGAAGTGTTAGCTAAAGAAGGTGCAAATCTAGCCTCTAACATTTCCTTAAATTGATCCCAAGTAATGTCATTCTCGGGTCTTCCTGTAATGATGCTTCCCACCAGTCAAGATCAACTCCTTTTAACTGCCTTGAGGCTATTTGCCTTTTTCTTGGATCCTTGACTTGCATATCAGCAAAAATTCTTTCCAAACTTTTTAACCATATTTGAACTCCCATGACCTCTTCAGTTTCCCTCAAAATTATTTCCACCAAGATTGGTATAGGTTTTCAATAGTTTGGACAATTCTTCATGGGGATTTTCATGTCTAGGTCCTACTCCATCCTCAGGAGCCCTCATGAAGTCTTGCACGTTCATCATTTGAGGCTCGTTTAACCCTCTTGCACCCTAACTATGCCCTCTTCCTACCATTGATCTCTATCAATTGTTTAGGTTATATTAATTCAATATCTTACATATTATCATACTGCTTAACGTAAGTAAAAAGGTACAGCTAAATCTAACTAATGTTTATGCAAGGATAAATCAATATGTCCTTATAAAACAAGCCTTATAACCTAATTATTTAGCTGTGTTTTATGGTAACACAATTTTGATACCAGCTGAAGTGACCCTAAAAAATTTCACACAAAAATAAAGCAAGCATATTGACATACATTAAAATGTGTCCAGGGTCACTTGCTTTCAAATTTTGTTTCTTTCAATTCCAAGATCAAACTCTGAATGATATAAAAATATCAGTATATAAAACTAATATTCAATCCATATATGTGATGATATATAGATCTCTTTTGCTAGCATTTACGGAATTTACTTTAGCAAAAGTTATTTGATTAGTTAAAATAAACTAATCTACAAACACACCAAAAACAGTTATGTTTCCAAGATTATGTTCATATAAGTGTGTGTGTCTATATATATATTTAATAAAAGTAAAGATATAGTAAACAAATCAGTATAATTTATTTATTCAAGCCAAACCATAAGAATAACTCACATGACAGCACTTGTACTTTCCATTGCATAAAATATTTTTGCTATGATTCTTATGTTTTTAGCTCAATTCATATAAATATATAACAATACCTTTACTAAAGGACACGTGGAATTCCACTACTACTTCATGAACTACGGGATAATAGCCTTCTAGTTCACATTGTCTTCCACATATTTATTTGCTTTGTTTATGAATTCAAAACTGGTATGTGTGTGTGCGCGCGCACACACATGTTAGAAGCTAGAATGCTAACTTTTAGAAACCATTTTGTACCTATTTTTCTTGACTTAACACTGCAACACTCATATATAGGTTTACTCACTATGTATAAATTTAGTGAAATTGATTGCTCAAAGTAAATATACGCTTGACATAAAATTTACTTATTTCAGAAAGGCTTTGCCATTAAATAACTCGTTAAACATTTAGTTCATTTCAGCTGCAAACATAAAACATTTAGTTCTTACATCATTATGCACCCATTCACTACTGACAATTGCAACTTTATTACATCAGTTTTCACCAATTCTAACCAACAATGCACTTTTTATGCTCTATTACATTTCAGGCATAAGTAGATGATGGCTCATATTTAAGAGCTTTGATTCATATTATAACTAATTATATTTGAGAGCTCCGCCTTCTGCATTTTCTTCAGTGAATGTTAACATTTTTTTTTTGAAACAAGTAAATGTTAGGCCCAAGCCCAATAGCATGAAACCGGGTAAAAACCCATAACCAACACAACCCAACACCTAAAAAAACCCTAAAAGACTCAAAGCAAAAGACACCCCGCCTCCACAATACTCCTCCAACCAAAAATTAAAAATAAAACAAGGCGAATCAAAAAATGATTTTGCGATTCGCAAAGAAATTAATACATCAAGGGGGCTTCTGATGCAGCTCAGACCAGGGTCGAAGAATTGCGAGTTAATGCCATGAGTTGTTCATGACTTAGCGGGGGTTTAAGTCGTTCGCGACTTAGCAAATCCGAAGGAAAAGACATGAGTCGCATACGACCGAAGGAAGAAGGGTTAGGTCGGTCACGACCTAACAGACTAGGGGAAGAGGACTTACGACCTAACAAACCGTTGAGTCGTTCGAGAAGTATAAGTCGCTTACGACTTAACAAAGGTTGTTCACGACCTTACAAAGAAGTCCTAAGTCGTTCACGACTTAACAAGGAGCCAGAGAGGGAAGTGGCATTAAGTTTACGACCTAATAGGAACGAGCTATGACCTATGGTTATACGACATAATGAAGGAACGGAATTAAGTCACCTGGAGATGAGCCGTTCAGGGATGAGTCACTCGGAGAAGAGTCGTTCGGAGTTAAGTCGCCTGGAGATGATTCGTTAAGCCTTTGTGCTGAAGGGTTAAGTCGTGACTATATTAAGTCGTATGTCGTCCAGGGTCAGTGTGTCTTAAGTCGTAGCAATGTTAAGTCGTACCATTTAAGTCGTAATTGCCTTGAGTCGTATGTCGTGTACTATGTTCTGATGCATGTATGTGTTGTAATGCTCCTAAGTCGTGAGGCGTGAGTCTGTTGAGTCGTGGATTCATTGAGTCGGTATGTTGTGTTGTAATATGAGTCGTGAGTCGCTGAATGCTTGAGTCGGGAGTCGTAGGGTGATGAGTCGGCAACGACTTAAGGCTCAGGTTGAGACACACTATAAATACGCGTGAGTTGTACATTTTTTGGAGTTGATTTTTGAATAAAATTTCTTGTTGATTGCTGTGTGCTTTCATCTTAAATTGGTAGTTGAGTGTAATCTCCTATCTCCACCTTCGGATATTCGAGTGCGCTCGAATCAACGATTGTTGAAGCCGATTCGCGGAATCAAGTGCGCTTGATCAACGCTGGAAGAATTGAAGATCTTCTTTCACGGTATCGTGTGCGATCAACGTGTTAGAGATAGCTAGAATTCGGTATCTTCGGATCAAAGAATTTGGGCATTTTGGTATCCATCAATCCACCGATTGCTACTTTCATCGATCCATAACGTTTCGTTATTATCCGCTGCGTCAGCTTCCATTCCCTCAGTGATTTAATTGGGGTAGAGACGTCACGATCGCCTTTGAGCTCATCAAAGTTAAGATCTTTGAGGTCGTTGGGCCTCTGATTGATACTGTTGTCTTTCAAATCAAGGTGGAGGGTAGATTGATTCTTTACAATGGACGATTCGCCATGGTCGTTGATGAACTTGACCCAGTTTTGGGCTTTGAGATCTTTGCGGCTTTGATAGTTGTTGTAGTTGATGTTGATATCTAAAACAAGATTGGAGTTAGAAATATGGTGTGTCTTGCTGCCTTTAAGCTTGATTTGATCTTCCGAAACAATCTGAGGATCGGTCTTGTTGTAAAGGTTGCTCCTTTCTGCAGTTATGACTGTCTCATTCTCCACAGTGTTTGAAAAATTGCTGCTTTCCCCCCTACTCCACTCGGATATGTGATATATATTGCCATTCAGATTGCTAATGTAGTGATTGTTGTCGACAATATGCAGATTTGAATCTAACTGCTTTGTTTTATCGTGATTCAGGGGGACCTTCCGATTCAGTACCTCAATGCTCGCTGCGCGGTGACTCCTGCCAATATCAGGTGAGAAATAGTGATTATTACAATTCTGCATGTTATTTAAGCTAATTAAATTTTTATTCTGTTGACTTCCCTTGCAGAGACTATCTCTGGTATTGGAGTTGAGATGGCCGCCACCAGCTAAATTGGTATTGACATGGATGGTTGCCTTCTTCAAATGGGAAGTTCTCAGATTCAAATTCTGATGATATTTGTTATGGAGAAAATCATTGAGCTTCCCATTTTGTAAGTATAGTTCCACTACAATTTCGGGATTTTGAGAATCATTACTATCAGAGAAAAATGGATGCGATTGATTTCTTTTGCTGAAGTCTTTATTAAGAAGGATTTTGAAATTTGCTTCTATGATTTTCCAGATTTGAATAGCATCTGATTCTTTTTTGGTATGAAGCCTAGCATTTCTTTCCTTCCATATAAAAAAAACAGAAGTAGTAAGCATGATGCTGGCTTCATTGAATCTCTTCGATTTGACTTTATGATTTTTCCTTATGAAGTTGATACTTTCCTTGATATTTTGAGTTGAAATATATTTGTTGAAGCTAAGCTTATTTTTGGCTATATGCCAAATATGCCTGGAAAATTCACAATCAAAGAAAAGATGATCTGCAGTTTCTTTATCATTTTTGCAAAGCAGACATTCTGTTTCACTGTTTTTGTTCCATTTACTACATCTATCCCTGGTTGGCAACCTGTTTAATAAAGCAAAATAGGCACAATGTGCCATTTTAGGACAATTTGTTTTGTTCCAAATGACATAGTGCCAATCCAATTCTGCATCAAAACCTTTTAAGAAATTCCAGGTATATTTGAAAGAAAATTTGCCTTTATTTGAAAGCTTCCAGTTCCAGCAGTCTTCTTTCAAATTTATATCAATGTTTTCAATGTTCCTTTTGAAAATAGAAGTTGCTGGGTGAATATTTGCATTCCAAGTATGATTTTGAATAATATGATCAACATTTAAATTTGCACCTCCGAAATTTAGTAAGTTATTCCAGCCTAATAACCCAATCAAAGACTTTCCATTGATCTAAGGATCAAACCAGAGGCTAGTATTTTTACCATCCTTGAAACTTCTTTCCAGTAGTTTGGTGCCATTATTTCTGCTTTTTAAAATATTTTTCCAAGTACTTGAGTTGTTAGATTTAGCTGGCATGGTCCAGAAATTTTTGTTCTTAACATATTTATTTTTCATCCACTTAGACCAAAGAGAATTTCCTTCAACAAATCTCCAAAAGAGTTTCATACTGCATGTTTCTTGGAGATCCTTGAAATTCCTTAGCCCCAAACCCCCATATTCTTTTGGTTTACATATAGTTTCCCATGAAATTTTATGTTGTTTTCCTTTCCATATGAAATTTGCACACATTTTCTCAATTCTTTGAATGATAGTTGCTGGGATGTAGTGAGTCTGAGTCCAATACATTAAGATAGCCGTGATGACAGTGTGCGTTAGTTCAAGTCTACTAGCTATAGATAAGAGTCTACTGGACCAATTTTCTAACTTATCTTGAATGATGCTACAAAGTCTTGAGCAGTCTCTAGTAGTGAGTTGATTTGTACTGAGAGGTAGCCCTAAATATTTGATAGGAAGATGACCTCCTTGAATATTGAGAATGTTAATTATCTCCTCTTTGTTAACACAATTTTTGCTGAAATAAGCTTTGCTTTTGCTTTCATTGATTTGAAGACCAGAATTTTCTTTTAAACTATCAAAGAGCTTTTTAATGGTGTTAGCACTTTTCAAATCTGCATTTATAAACAAAAGAAGGTCATCAGCATATAATAAATGAGTAATACTCGGTAAAACCCTATTAAAAGGCTTGAGATTTCCTTTTAAAAGTTCAGCATCCATCTGAATAGTTAAAAATTCCATAGCAATAGCAAATAAGTATGGGAAAGGGGGTCCTCTTGTCTTATACCTCTATTACTGTTGATAAAACCACTAGGAGAACCATTAATAATAATAGAAAAGGATGCAGTTTCAATGCATTCTTTAACAAGACTGCAGAATTTTTCATGAAAACCCAGTTGATTCATCATGTGAATAATAAATGCTCTGTTTATCTTGTCAAAAGCTTTGTGAATATCAATTTTAATACAAACTTTGTTTTTACTACCTTTGTTAAAATCTCTTATGATTTCATGAGCCAAAAGGTTATTTTCAATAATAAATCTGCCTGAGATGAAAGCACATTGATTTTCAGATATTAAGTGCTTTAAAAATATTTTAATTCTGTTACTTAAAATGTTGGCAATAATTTTATAAATAAAGTTGCAACAAGAAATTGGTCTATAATCTCCAAGTTCTAAAGGAGATTTAACTTTAGGAATTAAAGTGATAAAAGTATGATTAATACTTTTCAGGAGTTTACCAGTAGCAAAGAATTCTTTCACGGCATCAAAGATTTTGAATTTAATATCATCCCAGTGTAATTTATAAAATTTTGCCCCAAACCCATCAGGGCCAGGGCTTTTATCATCCTTGGAATTGAAAATAAATTTTTTAATATTATCTAAAACAATAGGAGCAAGAAGGATGTCTTTACTACTATCTTTAAGAATAAATTTTGGCTCAATATTTTGGAACTCCTTTTTATAATCAGCAGTGTTGTATAGCTCAGTAAAATAAATTACTGCTAATTGCTCAAGTTGTGAGGCATCATTTAAGATTTTCCCATTTCTATCTAGCAATTTTCCTATGTCATTGATTTTCTTTCTACTAGACATCTTGGCATAGAAAAATTTGTTAGCTTCATCACCATTAGTAAGCCATTCCACCTTGGCTTTTTGTCTAATGTTGGTAGCTTGAACAAGCAAACTATTATTTAATTTGTTCTGACATTGAAAAATTTGATTAACAATAGACATGTCTGAGCTATCATTATCAATAATGTTTTGGAGAGACTCACATTCTTTTCTAATTGTGTTGATGTCATTTCTGTTCTTATTTTTATTCCAATGTTTCAAATTTTCCTTTGTTAGTTTAAGAAAATTCTTGAATTTGAATTGGGCAGATCCATGACAGGGAGTAATAATACTATTTTTAATCACATCAGAGTAATCTTTTTCAAAAGTCCACCCATTAACAAATCTAAATGGAGATTTAACTATAAGACTATTACTGTCAGAGAAAGTAATATGAATAGGAGTGTGATCACTTGTGGCTTGAGGGAGAGTAAAACACTGATAATTAGAGAAAGAGTTAGCAAAGAGAAAGTTAATAAGAATTCTATCTAATTTGCAATGTATATTTCTGCAAATACCCGATTTCCAAGTGAATTTATTACCAGTTATGTTTGCTTCCATTAAGCCGGTTTTAATAAAGAAGTTATTCAGAAATTCTAGTTTTTTAAATGGTATAGGAAGACCATCTCTTTTTTCATACTGATGTAAAACAGTATTAAAGTCCCCCATAATAATCCAAGGCTTTTTTTGATTCAAATTTAAAGCTTCAAGGTCTTCCCAGAGGGAATTTCTAGTTTTTTCACTATTAGAGGCATAAACAAAAGTAATTTCCAATTGAAAACCATCTTTATTAGAGAATTTACAGTGAATATATTGGAAATTCAGAAAAAATTGGTCTAAATTCCAAATAGAAGTCTCCCAAAGAACCATAATTCTACCAAAACCACCCATGATATTGTTATTAACTAAACCCCAATTATTGTAATAACTGGAGTGAAATTTTGTAAAATTAACATCGTCAAGTTTATGTTCTAAAATACCAATAATACCAGGTTTCATAGAAGAAATTAGATTACTCAGATCCAATTTTCTAGCAGGGGAGTTTAATCCCCTAATATTCCAAGAGATAATAGACATAATTAATAAAAAATATTAATAAAAGGATACACAAAGGATATCACAGCAACTAAGTAGGGAGACTGGAATCATCCTCCACTGATTTCTCCTTATCTTTCCTTTCATCCATAAATTCCAAGCATTTAGCCCCTTTTCTTTTTAGAGGTTTTTTATCTTGAATTTTAAGATGCTCTTCCCATCTAGGATTTCTCATTATTTATTTTTCCTGAAATTCATCTTTTCCTCTGCTATTTTCATTATTTTGAGCAATAATGTCCTGTAAATTTTTTGTTTTATTTTTCTTTTTCCCTTTTTTCTTCTTTTTTGTTGTGTTGAGAGAATTTGGAATAATTTTGATTGCTTTATGGATTAGTTCTTCATCAATAAATTGTTGTGCAATGCTTGAAGTCTGTATAGTGACTTCTGCATTCCTTTCAGTAATGACTTTGCCTCCTGCATTTTGGCTTAATTCCATATTTTCTACAGATATTTCTTCTCCTTGTTGAATAGTATTCGAGATTGGAACATCTTCTGGAATTTCAGTCATTTATTGATCTGGTAAACATTTCTTTAGAGAAGCATCAGATGATTGGAGACAGCCATTATTCTTTTTCATGTTTTCAAAATATTTAATTTTTCCAGAAAGGGAATTTTCCATTTTTCCAGAAACTTGAGTTTCTTGATGCTCAGAGTTCATTGTTTTAAAATTACCAGAAATGCTGACATATTCTTGATTTCTGCTTTGAAAAAGATCTGCGGGAACCACCTTTTCTTGATTACTAGTTGAATCTTTAACTTTTTCTTTCCAAACTTTTTTTGAAGAACAATCTTCGGTTTTGTGCCCAAAGCATTCGCAGATTATACACTTTGGAGGAATCCATTCATATTCGATATTCTGCACTATAGTTTCTCCATCATGCATTGTGATGTAAGCTTCACTTGGAAGATTTGATTTTGCATTGATTTCAACCAGTATTCTAGCGTAACTTAACCTACTTTCTTTAGCTGTTTGCTCATCCATTTTTAAAGGTGTACCAACAGTGCTAGCGATAGCTCCAAAAGCTTCACTATCCCATAATTTTAAACTAATTTCTGGTAAACGGATCCAAATGGGAATTGTGTTTAATAGATCTTTATCAAAAGAGATTTTAGAACTCCATTTTTTCAGAATAATCAGCTTTCCGTTAATGAAATATGGACCCCCATTGATTGTTTTTTCACAATCACTTTCTACAGCAAATTTTATAATAAAGAAACCATTGTTTCTTGTAAAGATTTCGAAATTACCCGTGGGATTCCAAGTTCTTTGAACGAAAGTTTTAAAATGATGATAAAATGGCCTATTACCATAGACATAAGCTATCACCGAGCAGCCCCACTTGGACTCCGTTCTCTTGCTGACTGCTTCATTGATCACCACCATTTTTTTATTGTTAATGGTTAATGGAGCTTGATATTTCAGGGTACATTGCTGGTTGAAGCCCCCTTCTTTAATCAAATCTGCCCATGATGATATTTTGTGAGAAAAAATCCCTTGTTTGCTCATTTGTTGCCTCTGATTATCAGCAGCATTTTGATTGAACTGAGATCTTATACCAGAGTTTAATGGAACCCGAGAATCAATTCTTGACTTTTGAAAACTTGGGTTATTTATTGAGTCTTTTTGAATGTTGCTGTAATGATTCTTGTATTGAAGGACAGGTTTAGATTGAAGAAGATGAGGATTCTCCCTAAAGCGACGGTTCCTAACCAATTGGAACCCCTCACTGTCGATATGTGGCTGTATCTCTTTGAGAGTAGATGAAGAAGATAGGGGAAGAGGAGGAGGAGGCTCGGGTGTGATAGAAATAGAGGCCAAAGACTGATTAGAGCTTTCTTGAAGATTTGTTGTAATCACCATTGCTACTTACTGTAAAGCTTTTTCTTTTCGTTTTTCTTTCCCCTTTTAATCTTTTTTTATTTACGTAACGTCTTTTGCATTTTATTATTGAATGTTAACATTTTGTTCCTTCATTTCCTGTATGTGATCCTTGAGCTGCCCTATATATATGAGACACCCAAAATGATGCAAGCAATCGAATAGGTCAGACTTAAGGATCTGATATGAGTATTCACGTAATATTTGACATAAAGATTAGATGTAAGAGCAACTCCAACAGTTGCTAAGATTTCTCATTTTGTGAAATCTGCACCGAAATCGCGTTCCAACAGGAGGTGAGAATATACGATAGTGTGGATTTGGGGCAGTATTGGTTGGGAATATAGGATTGTGATGAGCGCTTGTTCAACAAACGCTTGTATCTCAGGCGCTTGTTGAACAAGCGCCATATTGTCAGGCGCCCAGTGCTCAGGCGCTTGTTCAACAGGCGCATGACAATATATATATATTATAATTATTTAATGTCAGGCGTCTGTTCAACAGGCTCCTGACATCAGGCGTCTGTTGAACAAACGCCTGGTTAAATTTTGTTGGAGAAAATAGCCGATTACAAAATTCAAATGTGTATTTTGTAAAATCTACACCCTCGTTTGTTGGAGATGCTCTAAATGATAAAAACTTATTTCTAATTACATGCAGGTGATTTCATGACTAGATGGTGCATTCAACATTGCAATTGCTTTTATACCTAGGTTTACAGTCATACTTATAAACAATTTCCAGTGTTAAAGCATATTTAACATGCACGAACTTCTGCATACTAGTTTTACAAAGGTTAGCTTTTGTCATTCAACTATATAAAATGCAGAACCATTTTTGCTGAAAATGCATATATAAATATATCCTAACAACCAAACTATCATCTCATAAATATCATATCAACCAACTAAAGCATCTCACCCATGACACAAACTCATCTCCTCGGCCTACAAGAAGCACTAAAACTATGAAATTAACAATTATTAGGTCAATGCTCTACCACTTGAACTCTATATGCACATTGCCTGGGACTTCGCCTCTGTAACCCAGCACACTAAGATCTTTAGGCATAAACTTGCCATGTACAAACTCACATCCTTCCTGATGCTAAGTTGACCAATGCAGCATCCCAATGGCCTTAATCATCTTACTTGACGACAAGGTGACCTATGTCCTTAGTTTATCACTAAGATTTTAAGACTAAATTACACATACTTTCCTGTGCACCATTTTTTTTTCAACAGGTTAAAGTCCTATGTGTCATCTCCTATTTATAAACTAATCAATACATACATCACAAGATAGCCAAACATTCATTCTTCCAACTTTCATAAATATTTCAATCGGTTTATTATTTATGAAATCATCCATCATAGCAGAAGAACATCCCTTAATCATAAACTAGCAGCAAACACATATAACTAAATTTTCAGATGTTAATGTTACCTAATTTATTATTAATCAGATCTTTATTATTTATTTTCTTTATAATTCTATTCCTACAAACATATGGCCATGAGTGTTTATGAGGTACATCCTAAACCTCAATTCCCTTTACTAATCTCTTCAAGAAGATCCCACTTTTGTTTGAGACTAATTGTGTCATAATACCAATTTAGGGAATTTACTCTGCAATGTAGCTCAGCACATGATCAATTCATTGCACCACTTGCACATTATTTGGATTAAAGACATAAGCAAAAACCCTCACATTTCTGCCGCCTTCAATCTATTACCTATAATAGAAAACAGGAACCAACACATGTTGATCTGGACAACCTACGATTATGTCTTTTTAAAAACTTGCTCCTACGCTTATTCTCACATTTTCTTTTGAACTGCCCATAACTGTTCTCCCCATCTCCCTACCCATGTTCCTCTACTCCTAAACTCTATTTCCCTAATTTGTTTGTTTACCTCTGCCAACGTACAATTCACCTTCTTCCACCAAACCATTTGTCATTGCATAATCCACTAACAACTTCATCTTTTCCATTGGCAACCCTAAGTTCTTATTAGCTCCCCAATTATACTGATAGCAATTGATGGTCAAACTGATAATTGGATCATGGCGACTATACAATACTGATGAACAAACGACAATAGCATATCGTCGACCTATTAACTGTCTCCCGCTGGTGAATTGTGAGGTATAACTTACCGATCGTCCTTCTTATTCTACGGCTTGATTCTCAATCGTTGTTTTCGTTATTTAATGATATCATATTATAAGTTATAACCAGTATTTTTAATTTTGGATTTTTAACATTTTGTTGCATTAGCTTCTAAATATTCGCCTATTTATCTAGCTTAGGCAGTGCGTTTAACAATCCGTATTACTAATTTATTTTTACGTTTGACATTCTTACATGGATGAACTTTTACAAAGTGCAACGTATTTTAGTTTTCTTCAACTTAGATAGAATGCCCTCAACCCTCCAAGATCCAAGTTGTTTGTTCCACTAACTGTACATGCAAGTTCGAACTCTAATCATACGTCATTACCCTATTCAGTATAATTTGCAGTCGCTGCCATGTTCATAACAAGGTATTGGATGCTATTTTAATTAAGAGTTCAAATATATTTCTTTTACTGACCTTCCTCTACTATGATTTTTTGGTGGTCCCAATATATATTGTATTTGCTTTACAAAAAGCATCTACTCATACACTTCATTGCAATATGTGGAGTTCTGACAAAGTATCTGTCATTTTTTACTTTGAATTTCATATATTTTGCACGTAATTCTTACATCAAATGCAACAGTCAAAATGGATCTTGAGAAGAAATTAATCAACCCACGAACATATTCTCACTTGCAACTTTTATAACATAAATGCATCATATTATAATTTTGCTTTTCTTTGTTCACTTAGATGGTCAACATGATACTACTGGCATGGCAAGTGGGTCGTTGATTTTGCTTCAAACCTTCACCTTGCATTTGTTGTTCATTAGTTTAGCCACCCATTTTTTGTACGTGTTATTGATAACTTTTTAAGCAATTTATCTCCGTCAAGCATTATTGGTGCCAAAAGTTTCAATGATATCATGTGCATTGCTTTTATGCCACAAATGAACGACCTAATACCCAAATTTGAAGTTTTAGATGTACTATGAAACTTCCGCTTTAGTAACATCCTTCTTCTGTTTTTGTGAAATACAAATTTCAACTTCACCACCACTGCCTTGAAACATCTAACCAAAACACAAACATATCCCAACACACCCACGTCCTCCCAACTACCCGTGTGCGAAGCACGGGTTCCTGCCTAGTTTTCCTTAATTTTTAGACCATACTTTATAGCAATATTCCATAACCAGTTTTAATGAACGTCATTATATGATCTATAAATTATAATTGCTTCAGTTTCCTATCTAACAGGTTAAAGGGTCCAGCATGCTTCAGTTCATAAACATGATAAGTGTTTTAATGACATAACCTTTTTGGTCTGTGTCTTAAAAAATAACATGTGATTTATAATCATACATTTAAACTATAAAACTTGCATATCAAAGCATCCAACATGGAACCATACATCATCAGTCATGCATGCTAATTATTTAAAAATATAGAATCTACCTATTCACCAAATATAAAAATAAAAGGCTGCCTTCACTAGGTCTTAATGCCATATATTAAGTGAGATGATACTCACCAATATATATATGCTTCCCTCACTTGATCCTATTCTTCTTTGCTCCTCCACCTCGGCCTCTTGCTCTCCTTAAAGCCTCCTGTTACTCCACATTGCAGCCTCTATATATTTTTATTTTATATTATAAAATGCAATAGCCTGCCTAGGACCTACCTTCAATGGTTTATACTTTATATAGGTGCATATTACGGTTTCTGAGCTAAGAAATGTCAATTCTACCCTGACTACACTCACCTATACCTTCTGTTTAATGCACTCCTTCACCTTTCTATTTTTGGTGGTCCTCCCTCCTACTAATTTCTTTGGGTTTTATTTATTTTATGTCTATGGTTGCAGCCTCTTTTTTTTGGAGAAAGAGCTTTTTCATTTTTCTGTTATTTTTTCCATTAGGCTACTCATGCATTTTACATTTTCCTCTCATTATTCACGTTCCATGAAAATATCATGTGTGATCTAACTTGTACAGCTAATACCTATTGTACATTTTTCTAAACACTATGTACTATTCTTTTCTTGCAAGCACATATTATACTATTTTTATCTAAGACACAAATTTCAGTTTTTTTCATGAACACTTATTTAAACATAACTCATTTTAATCAAAAACTTATCATAATAATTTGGGTTATCACAGATGGCCGAAGTCTGTCAGTGGGCATGGTGACGTTGTGGATCTGGGTGCTGTGATGTCCAAGCGGTGGTGAAGGAAAGGTGGCCAATATGTGGACGACATGGTGGAAGAGTGGAGGAGCAAGCGGACTGGCATTGGGTGAGCTATGGTGGCGGCACATGGATCTGAGGTAAGGAGGTAAGGAGTGCGGCTGCATGTTTCCACAATCTTTTCATACACACGTGCCTTCTCTTTTTTTTTTAGCACGGCCAAAATGGAAAGAGGGTGAAGAAGAGCACACGGCTGCAAGGAATAAGATGATGGAGGCGGAGAAAATTGGTTGAGAAGAAGAAACGGGCAGATCTAAAAAGGCTTCAGGAGTATATGCTATATAATATATAGACTTATATTATTTTATTTCAAATGAAACTAGAGAACATGCAACGAACCAGATGAAAATATGAACCGGTAAATACAATGGGAATGACAAAGGTTAATATTGATTTTTGGAAATATTAAAAGCAAAAAGGATATTGGTATTACACGGTGATAGTTGGATAGACATAAAAAAACCAAGAGACTTCAAAATAGGTACTAGTATAGCTAGGTGTTTTGCAGACTGCGCCGTCTACTGGATGCCGAACTATAGAAATAAATATGCTATTGAGATTAGCACGACGAGATGAACTGAACGGTACACAGATACCAGCGATACAACCATCCAATCAGAACTCAATTTTCCGTTGCCAAACTGTTGTAAATTCGTCGAAAAATAAGATAAACGGGGCTATAGCATTCGAAATTTAGCGAAACGAAATATGATGTCTCACTCGGAAAACGTTCTACATTTTTATTATACAAAAATATTCAGATTTTGAAAACATTTTATTTTCATCAAATTAACCGGTTTTAAAATGAAACTGAAAATTACACAATAGAATAAACTTTCATATTTTTCAACAAAAGTTACCATTTGCTATGTTTAAATAACGTATTCCAAATATCAAATTTTTATTTCAAAAATTTATTATTTATTTTTCACGAAAAATTTAGTTAACTACGTTATAAAATCGTTAAAATTACGGGTCGTTACATGAAAATATATGGATTTGTGAATATATCTTTATAGAAATATTTTGATACAAGTAATTTACGAAGTGATTTTAATTAGTGAAAAGATTATTTAATGAGGTTAGTGGTAGCTTATGTGTTTAACCAATGTTGTTTTCCCTATGGAATTATATCCCTGATTTCGATGTATGTTTGTGGATAGTTAAATAACAGGCTAACAAATATGGACTCAAAACATAACTTTGGAAATATCTAAGAGATGCACATTAGTTATATGGCACAGTCACCTTCGACGATGCTTTACTGTGCATATAAATTTCGTTTCGTTCTCCTAGAAAAAACGATAAGGAAATCCGTCCACTAACGGTTAGGGGTTGATCTCCGCTCTTATCTTTGACTGTTTATTTCCTAAGAACCGGGATTGAGTTTATCGAAAGCTATCGAATGTTGTTTCGAAGAGATCGAGATCAGATATGTTATCTGAAAACCACTTCGATCCAACTCAAGCGTTTCAAAGTGAAGACATCTTGAAGATAATGAAGTTAAAGACGGAGCTCTTTGAAGTGCAAGGATTGCTTGCTACTAATTCTGAGGGTGGTTCCAAAACGGATGTAGTAGAAGTAGTTCCTTTGGTTTTGTTTAGTCTTAGAAACTTGTATGAAAGAATGCTAGCATTGCATTACTGCCTGGAGGGCTACGTTGGCATTCCAAGTGGGAAGTGTTATATAAAAGGTAAACGTAGCCTCAAGCCTTATCAACCGAGAATGGCTAAAACAGGAGAGATGTAGCAGGGCTAAGTGGGTCACTTCCTAGTAAGGTATGATCATCCGTATCTTGAGTCGATATTATCTCTTAGTTGTATGCTTCGGGGCCCAGTAACGGAAGGATGATCATATTCGTTACTATCCTACAAAAGGTAGGCCAGTTCTGTGTTGGCATTAGTCAATAGGTTCGACCTTGGAGTTATTTTATCTAGAGATGCACCATGATGGGCGTTACCTTACTAGCCTAGTCATCCTATGGAATCCATTCTCCAATACGTGCCTTTACGGTTTTAATTGTATACCTACTTGCTGAAATTTAATTAATGTAACAATTTCGGCTAAATAGGTATTTTTATTTTAGACACTATTATAATATTAGATAATTTCATACGAAATGGTTTGGTTATTGTAAGGTAAACGCCCGTCTGTGTTTATGTGTGGTGTGGTGTTACGATATACCTTTATTCCAAAAGGTTTTTTTATAACTTTAAAATTCAGTTGGGTGTATTTTTTCGCGCTGGTTTTCCAGACCGACTCGGGTGTTATTATAATGCTTGGGTCGGACCGAACATATTATAGATTTAGATTGGATGTTTTGAAGCTTTAGGAGACGAGCTGGAGGCCTAGAGATGTATTCATATATATGCTTATTTTTCCATTGCATTCGTTGTTGTATTTATCAGTAAATTGTGAAGATGTGTTATTATAACTGTCCAGGCTAAAATAGGTTAGTATACTCCGATTGATGTCTGTATATATACTACAGTTTGCTTTGTGTAAAGATTTATTGTATATTGATTATTCGTTCCGCTGTGAGATTTTGTGTTGTTTTTAGTTTCTTATTTCTCTTCACCTCCATTTTCCTATTAGTTTTATCCTTTCATCCTTCTTTTTTCCCTAACTATCTACATTTCCATTCATTTTGAGTGCGTCATGCACGGTTGATTGTCTGCTTAAACTGTACGGAAAAGCGGGTCATTGTAAAACTCTTTTTCCACAATCCCAATAGCCCTTTCCAATTTATAAACTCCCTTTATAAACTTCCTTTATTTAAAATAAACTTTCTTTAATAAACTTTGATTAATAAATTTCATTTATATTACAATAACGATTATTTAAAACACCATTAAACAAATCAGTTATTATTTAAAACATTCTTCATTTAATTTTCCTTTAAATTAACTCTGAATAATATTATCATACTATAATTCAACTCTAAACCAATATAATAAAATAATTAATTAATTACCTTCAACAATACTAATATAATTATTAATTTATTTCAAAACATCTTTAGTATAATAATCAACTAATTTCAAAACATTATTAATATGATGATTAATTAAACTTTAAAACAATATAAATGGAGTAATTAATTAACTTTTAAACAATACTAAATAGCTTATATCAATATAATTAAATAATTTTTAATTAATACTTAAAATATAATAAAATATTTTAAATAATAATTAATCAACTTTAAAACAAAAATTAAATATTTTTAAATAACTTTAAAGAATCATATTAATTAAATAATTAAGTTTAACTCATTATTTAAAACAATAATTAATTAATTATCTAAAAACATCAATTATCTTTTAAATCATATTAACATATAGTAATTATCTTTTTAAAATAACTTTAGATCAATAAGTACGTTCAGATTAGAAAAAGGCCTAGCGACCATTATGGTACTTAATAAGTTACCATTACATTCAATCTTACATTTCAAGTTACTTTACTTGGTATTTACACAAGCAGATATATGTAAATTAAACCCATAATTAATAACCATTGTCCAAGTGGTTAATTGAATCGGCTTTGGTGTAAGAGGTCACAAGTTCGAAACTTGCTTTCGAACGTTTATTGACATGGGATATGTTGTCCCAATGATTTGTTGTATATAAAGTACCATTTCAAAAAAAAAAAACCACTTATTAATACAACATCTTCCCAATATTTGTCAGCTCGCACATACATATATGCCTATACTAATGTAATCATGGAACAGTGGTTTATTCTACTAAACAAATGTCCAAATATGACCTATCTGGTTAATTATAGCAGAGCGCGGTGATTTGTTCCACTAAATAGGTGTCCGGTTAATTTAATTAGCAGAACGATGTTTTATTCCACTAAATGAATGTCCAAATTACTCCATTCAATCCAATTCAACTCGACAATATTTTATTTGGCCAAATAAACATCACTAATTAATGTATAAAATTTTAACGATGTAATTAATTAAAATAACATAATTTAAATTCAGTCTATTTCAATAAATCATAAATTTTAAACATCCAAACTTATCAACTAATTATACTAATGTTATAATTGTCCATACGAGCTCAACGCAAAAATCCGTATATAAAACGAACTTAAAACGAGCAAGATATCACCATTTAAACATTAACTAACTAATTATATGATTAAAAAGTTAATTTGATTTGTTTTCTCACCCAACAATTCAAATGAACCAACCAAATTAGACCGCATGGACATCCCTCTCCCTCTTCTTCTTCCCCACTCCTCTTCTCCAGTTCTAGTAAACCCATTTCATGCATACATGCTCGTGCACGCGCCTCCGTCCACCAAACTTCGAATCCAAACCCACCAGAGTGTCTCTCCTCGTGCGCTTGACTTGATGGCACCATCGCCATATCTTCCGACCACCTCATTCAAAATCCAACCGTAACCTCAAAAGAAAATGCGTACAGGCTATAGATCGCGAGACACTTTTTGTTTCACCCTCTCCCCTAAATTACATCCCTAAGTGCCGCTTCCCATCCTGAACCCAAATCCAAGCTCCATATCGCAAATCGTTGCTTCCATCTCCGAGAAGGTAAAACCCTAGTTTCGAAGGTCATCGACCATCGTCGTGGAATTCCACCAAAACTTCACCATAAATCCCCTATCGTCGTACAAATCCAACAGCGCTAACACCACCTTCTAATTCAAAGTGCATCTCGAGAAATCGATTTTTAAACATCGATGTACATTATTTCCTCTTCACTGTATTCTACTGATTTTTCCGTCATCGTCCGATGAAAACTCGAGTGATGAATTCCTAAAAATACTATGGATTATTATGGACAATTTTCCTTTTAGCCATTCAGGCTAAAACTTGACGGTTTGGGCTACATTGGTTTTTGAAGTTCGGGTGAGGGGGTTAATTTCGTTGTTTTGAAATTGTCAGGAGGAAGTAAGCAATGCCAGGAAGAACCGAAACAACGAAAATGGGTTGAGCTTCGTAGATATAGAAAGCAAGTTGAGAACAAGATCCTTGCCAAAAATCATGGCATCAATCTTGGTTAGAATCAAGCATGGTATGGGCATAGTTGGAAAAAGTAAGGCAGGAAAATAAGAAAAAGTATGGCGAAGCATAAGTGTGTGTATCAGTGCATGTGTATTTGTGTGTGCACCGATATTTGAATACAGGCATCCGTAACATAGCACTACGTTCATGTACGAGACGCGAACGACAGAAAATAGAATACGACTGCACACGACACTTTAACGCGATCTCCAAAAAATAATAAAACACAGCGGTTATGGCATTCTACTAAATTCTAACAACATTGATGTTCGACGTATAATATGTTAAAAAAAGTTTCAAATTAAAAACTATGGAAAAAATCCTATAAATTAAATTAAAAATACATCATCAAAAATCGGACAATTATTCGAAATGTAGATTTTATTGTAAAATCCCCAAATCGAATGTTTAAAACTAATTAAATATTTCATAAATCAAAATGATAAAATTCAAATCGTTACAATAAGGCACTTTCCTGAATTATCTAAGAACACAAAAAACCACTTACCAAAACGTTATTTATCTCTTATGATCCCCGTGCCGTGAACTGCACATGAAACATAAGTCATACGTAAAAGGTATAAATGTTTAAAGTTCTAGGGCATTTCTTTAATTTTATAAATTATTAAATTGAATGATATTACTTTATATCGTCCAACAAACACTATGAATGGATCTACATCATCATGAAATAAATTTTGATGTATAATATATCTAATTTAAAGCACTTTTATGTTTTACACTTTTTAATTAGGCAGGGATCAAAATTTATCTAATTACAACTAAAAGAAATCATATTTTTTTAAAGATACCTGGACATGACATATGACATCCTAATCATGTACATATAAAAAATAATTTTTTCATCATTTACAATTTTATTTAAGGTTATATGGGGTGAATTAGTACATCTTATCACCATATTCACAATATGAAGAGTCACGTTCAACGAAACCAACACCGTCTCAACTGTACCATGCCTTTTGCATGTATATTTTTCAAAAGTTTATCTATATTCCTTTAACAAATCATAGTCCTTATCTCCATAGTCATTCCATTGAGTAGGTTGTCAAAATCCATTAAAGAATCCGAGAGATCGTCATTTTAAAGGTTGATGGAGAAAAATGAAAACGACATACGAGATTTCATCATTGTACTTTGCTGTCAGGTATCTTGTGCCTTTGATCTTACGAATTCACCTCTAAAATAATATGTGATCGTATATTCACTACAACAAAACAACCTTTCTACAACGGGCATTTCCCATTGTAATATGTGTTTCGCAACGGGCATGCGCCCGTCGTATTAGGCCTCGTTGTAATATGTCCACGGTATTTTACAACGGGCAGTAAACGTTGTAAAGGACCGTTGTAACATACCCTTTAACAATGGTCATTGGCCCTTACAACAGACTCTTTGACAACATGCATTGACCGTTGCAAAATCACTTTTGACAACATGCATGGACCGTTGTAAAAAGCTCATATAACAACATGCTCTGACCATTGTAAAAAGGTTGTATAACAACATGCTCCGACCATTGCAAAATAAATGCAAATTAAAAAAAAAACAGCAGCACCCATACAGTATATCCATACCAATAATGAATAATTTAATGAGTAATAAATATTATTATAAAACAACCAAAATCACATACGAAAAGTCTAAATAAAGCTAGAGTCATAAAACTCCAACACATTCCAAAAAGTTAGATAAGTTTACATCGACATAGTTCTAACATACACATGACAACTAGTTACGTAACAGCCAAATACATAAGCATTAACACATAACAACCAGCTACAAATACCATGTTCCAAGTATTATCGTACTAGACCATAGTTCTTTTGTTCCTTGTAATCAAAATTCTAATTATCACTTCACTATCATAGTTCTTTTGTTTAACAACTTCATGAAGAATCTTTGCTTCTGCCTTTGCTAAGCTGATGTTAATTTTCTGGTCCATCGTATCTATATGTGCTCACAAGTGGAAACAAAAGCTGATGTAGAAGAACAAAACAACGTTGGTTGATACTACAAATCTCCCTACCTGAGTATGGATCTAGACTGTATTAATAATATGACCATAAGAAATGATTTTGCTATGTCAACATTTTCTCTCCAAAACAATAGCTACATGCACAATTCATGTTGAAAAAAATAATAATATTTGTTATGATTGTAACAGACTGTTTAATAATTCAACTATATTTGTTATAATCTGTTGTTTGACTAATTAAGACATCGTATACGATTTCATCTATTGTTGAGGCAACTATTTGTCTCCATTTTCATACATGTTATATAAGATCTCGGGCATCACAATTCACATTTGGAAAGTCCTACAACATTAGGATATCTTTGAATATTTAGGAGCTTAACTTCTATATTAACTTTGTTCATTGGTGCTTAACATTTACCAGATTGGTAATATGTGAAGAGAACATCCCACTAACTAATGGTATTGTTTAGCAAAATTTTACCATCATATCCTGAACAAAATTGTCATGTTTCGGTGATTTACCAACATTTTCATATTAGTATCTGAAGTTTTTATGTGGTACAGTCCGCAATTGCTTATAGGTAATCAATATTTTCGTTAAGATCTTTGAATTGTAAATGTAACCAGAGCAATAAAAAATAGTTATAATGATATAACCTACTCATTTAGAAATGATCGCTCATATAGATGTATTGTAAAATATGAAAACCATTCATAACATGGACAACTTACAGTCCATAATTGAAAATTCATCTAAAAATAAAATAATTCACAATAAGGATATCCAAATTGGACAAAAAGCCCTTAAATTAGTGAGCAAACAAATAACTGACTGTATTGTAGCATACTTGTTGATCAAACTTTTCCGTACCACATGTATACACCATTTACAGGAGCACTTAGTTCCTATTCATGCATCATTTTCAACACATATGTTGTACTCAATTCGAGCTGTGCACTGCATTAAATCTGTAAACCAAATAATTAATTTTATTTTTTCACGTACAATATTCTTTCCGTCAAACATATTACTAACTTAGTTTTCATACCCCTGACAGAATAACACCTACCTAGTCATGTGCTACTTCTGTCTTCTCACGGTTACAAAATTGCCAAAACTATTCATTTCATCATATTTTGTACCCGCTTAAGCTCATAAATTGTGTCAATCACACCACTTTGTTAAAAATGTATTTGACTTTTGTTGGCTAATTTTCTAGTAAAATAATATTTTAAAAGTTTTTATGCTCTTGAAAATAGTGTTCATCTTTATGATGCTGCTAATGTGTATAGTTTTTTAAATGTCAATAACTAATGATACGAGTTTTTTAAAAAAGAAGCGGATGAAGGCGACTGTTTTTACAGCAAGTTAAAAAAATTAAGTAAATGGTATATCACTATTTGACAAAGCTGGAAAAACAACAGAGACACGTATGCAATTGGTGGTTCCTGTTTTTTATTTTAAGCAATAGAGTGTTGTGTATGTGTGCAATTTGCTTGAGTGAAATGTCATCTGAACACATTCCCAAGCTAATTTGCAAATATATCAGGCATTACAAGGAAAGCATACCTAAACGAAACATACATTAGCATATCCAACTCTATTGTGAAACAAAAACAAGGATTGCTAGAAAAATCAATAATGTAATCTGAACATACATGCCTGGATGGAACATACATAGAAGCTGTCACTACAACAAAATAGCCTTTCTACAACGGGCAATACTCGTTGTAATATGTGTTTCGCAATGGGCATGCGCCCGTCGTATTAGGCCTCGTTGTAATAGGTCCATTGTATTTTACAAATGGGCAGCAAATGTTGTAAAGGACCGTTGTAATACACCTTTTTACAACGGTCATTGGCTCTTGCAATAGACTCTTTGACAACATGCATTGACCATTGCAAAATCCCTTTTGACAACATGCATGGACCGTTGTAAGAAGCTCGTATAACAACATGCTCTGACTGTTGTAAAAAGGTTGTATAACAACATGCTCCGACCATTGTAAAATAAATGAAAACTAAAAAAAAAACAGCAGCACACATACAGTATATCCATACCAATAATGAATAATTTAACGAGTAATAAATATTATCATAAAACAACCAAAATCACATACGGAAAGTCTAAATAAAGCTAGAGTCATAAAACTCCAACACATTCCAAAAAGTTAGATAAATTTACATTGACATAGTTCTAACATACACATGACAACTAGTTACGTAACAGCCAAATACATAAGCATTAACACATGACAACCAGCTACAAATATCATGTTCCAAGTACTATCATACTAGACCATAGTTCTTTTGTTCCTTGTAATCAAGATTCTAATTATCTCTTCACTACCATAGTTCTTTTGTTTAACGACTTCATGAAGAATCTTTGCTTCTGCCTTTGCTAAGCTGATGTTAATTTTTTGGTCCATCGTATCTGTGTGCTCACAAGTGGAAACAAAAGCTGAAGCAGAAGAGCAAAACAACGTTGGTTGATACTACAAACCTCCCTACCTAAGTATGGTTTACTGTATTAATAATATGACTATAAGAAATGATTTTGCTATGCCAACATTTCTCTCCAAAACAATAACTACAAGCGCAATTCATGTTGAAAAAGAAACAATATTTGTTATGATTGTACCAGACTATTTAATAGTTGAACTATATTTGTTATAATCTGTTGTCTGACTAATTGAGACAGCGTATACGATTTCATATGTTGTTGAGGCAACTATTTATATCCATTTCCATACATGTTATATAAGATCACGGGCATCACAATTCACATTTGGAAAGTCCTACAACATTAGGATATCTTTGAATACTTAGGAGCTTAACTTTAATATTAACTTTGTTCATCGGTGCTTAACATTTACCAGATTGGTAATATGTGAAGAGAACATCCCACAAACTAATGATATTGTTTTGCAAAATTTTACCATCATATCCTGAACAAAATTGTCATGTTTCAGTGATTTACCAACATTTTCACTATTAGTATCTGAAGTTGATGTGGTACAGGCCGCAATTGCTTATAGGTAATCAATATTTTCGTTAAGATCTTTGAATTGTAAATGTAACCAGAACAATAAAAAATAATTATAATGATATAACCTACTCATTTAGATGATCGCTCCTATAGAAGTATTGTAAAATATGAAAACCATTCGTAACATGAACAACTTACATTCCATAATTGAAAATTCATCTAAAAATAAAATAAGTAGCACTAAGGATATCCAAATTGGACAAAAAGCCTTAAAATTTTGAGCAATCAAATAACTGACTATATTGTAGCATACCTCATTGATCAAACTTTTTCGTACCACATGTATACAACATTTACAGGAGCACTTAGTTCCTACCCTTGCATCATTTTCGACACATATGTTATACTTAATTCGAGTTGTGCACTGCATTAAATCTGTAAATAAAATAATTAATTTATTTTTCCATATATAATATTCTTTCCGTCAAACATATTACTAACTTAGTTTACATACTCCTGACAGAATAACACCTACCTAGTCATGTACTACTTCTGTCTTCGCACAGTTACAAAATTGCCACAACTATTCATTTCATCATATTTTGTACCCGCCTAAGCTCATAAATTGTGTCAATCACACTACTTTGTTAAAAATGTATTTGACGTTTATTGGCTAATTTTCTAGTAAAATAATATTTTAAAAGTTTTTATGCTCTTGGTAATAGTGTTCATATTTATGGTGCTGCTAATGTGTACAGTTTTTTAAATTTCAATAACTAATGATAAGAGTTTTTAAAAAAAGAAGCGGATGAAGGCGGCTGTTTTTACAACAAGTTAAAAAAATTAAGTAAACGGTATATCACTATTTTACAAAGCTGGAAAACAACAGAGACATGTAGGCAATTGGTGGTTCATGTTTTTTTATTTTAAGTAATAGAGAGATGTGTATGTGTGTAATTTGCTTGAGTGAAATGTCATCTGAACACATTCCCAAGCTAATTTGCAAATATATTGGGCAATACAAGGAAAGCATACCTAAATGAAACATACATTAGCATATCCTACTCGAATGTGAAACAAAAACAAGGATTGCCAGAAAAATCAATAATGTAATCTGAACATACATGCCTGCATGGAACATACATAGAACTGTGCAACTGACCATCCATCAAACTTCTAGCCATTCGCAGCTACCAACCTCTTCATTCATACCCACCAAATCCGCAGCAACAACAACAAATCCGCAATACCCTGCACATTCAAACCATAGTGCAACAGCTACCACCAACCAAAACGACCACTTTCATTCTAACAACCATACATATCACCACACCACAGCCTAAACCATCTCTGCCTTGATCATCATCCATTCACTTCCCCACACCAATAGCAACCCTTCACTGTCTCGACTCTCCTTAACCAAAACAAACAACTTCTCTTCATCAAACACTTCCTCCCACACTTACAAAAACTCCAAAGCTGCCATTAGCTCTTCCCCTCTTCTCAACTCCCTACCCTTCTCGCTGATCATCACCTCATACTTCACAGTCTCCTCCTCGACCTCTGTCACACTGATAACAAACTGTCAGCAGCCACAATCCTCAGAGAACAACACCCTTCGCCTTTGTTTCAACCTACAGCCAACACCACACCGCCTGCAACCACCATATATATAAGTAATAATCACATCAGTAATACCACTACACCTCTGAACCACCTCCGTGAACTGCCTTTAACTTACCGCTGTGCCATCTCCACTCCTCACCATAACACCGCCCTCACAACATACACTTCATCATTATTACTATTTCCACCTTCTACTTCAACTCTTCCTTGCTGTGCATACATTCACTGACCTCATGGCATTTCACTGATTGCATTCCACCTACCATCATCTTATTATTTTCTTCCATTACAACTGACCTGCAAACCACACGAGCACCACCACATCAAATGCCACAAGCATCTCATCATCACATACACTCACACCGCCTTATCATTTTTACCACGGGAACACTTGCTCTTCCACTACATTTAGTACATATGCACACTGCTCTATCTCCACCACCTGACAACTACAGACAATTTCAGCAACCCCAATTTGTACTACCCTTCTCTACTGCTTCACAAACCTTTATATCTTCATCATACATACAAACTTCAAAGTACTGCCTTCCCAACTTGCCAATACGCCAACCACCGCAAGCCATCGCCTTCGACCTCTCCACAGCAACCCAGCAACCCAGCAACAACAATCGCGACTTCACCACTTCAACCAAGTCGTCGTGACCTCCCTCAATTCCAGACCCCGCCACCCCATTGCAGAATCGCCTTCACCAAAACAACTGCCACCCTAAACCCCCTCCCATAAACCACGACAGCTCCTCCTCCCGAGTCGCCCCAATTCAATCGCAAACCCAATTGAAACTGCGAACCATCCCAATCGCCTCAAACATGAGCATGAACCCCTATGCCACCACATTGCCCAATTAATGAAACAATTCACCCGAAATCAAAATGAAAAATTCGTGATTTTGAGAACCAGAAACAATCGCGATTTTGGTTTTGCCTCATCCTAGTTCCTACATACTACAAGGTGAAACAAAACAAGAAAACCCTATATATGGTGGGCGAAAAATAAAGTTTTAGCAGTGAAAAATAACAACTAGGGATTCCAGATCTTGGGAATGAACGTTTGATTTGGGATTTAGTGTTAGCGAAAAATAAAGTTTTAGCAGCGAGGGAAAGAAAGCAAACATATGGTGGGCTTTAAAATTTAATTTTTACCGCCACATATTTTGTTTTTTTATCAATTATCATTTGTAAATTAGCATTCAAAATTATTAATAGTAATATACTAATTATAAAACATAAATTATTGAATATAATTTTTTATTTATAAATTATTAATTATAAACCATTATTTATAATAAAAAATAAATCATAAATTATTAATATTTATTATTAATTATAAATTATTATATATTTAATATTAATTACTCGATATTACTTACTAATAACTGCAAAGTAAAATTAAGCCTATTGGAATACTGATTATATATAATAATTAGTAATTAGTGATTATTTATTAATAGTCATTAATTACCATAAGTTATAAATGATGAATATAATATTATTAATGATTAATTATTAAATATTAATAAATAATATAATATTACTAATGATTAGTAATTAGTAATTATTAATATAATATTATAATTAGTAATTAGTAATATACAATTAACATAATATTACTAATGATTCATTATTAAATATTAATAAATAATAAATATTAATTTTAAGAAAGCATTATAATTATTAATTATTGATTGTCAAAAATTGGCAACAAACATTTATTACAACGGGCATTTTATGATCATTGTAAAATTGGCATCGGTTAAAATGGGTATTTTATGACCGTTGTAAAATTGGCGCCTTTGCAATTGGCCTTTTTAGCCCGTTGTGAAATTGAGATCTATTACAACGGACGTTATGAGCGTTGTAAAATTGACACCTCTTACAACGGGCATTTTGTGACCGTTGTAAAATTAGCATCTATTACAATGAGCATTTTGTGAACGTTGTAGAATTGACATCTATTACAACGGGCGTAAAGGACCGTTGTAATAGCATTCTATTACAATGAGTAGTCATTGCGCATTGTAAAAAGGGCGTTGTATAGAGCATCTATTACAACGGGCCTGAATGGACTGTTGTAATAGCCTTCTATTACAATGGGCAGCCAATGCCCATTGTAAAAAGGGCGTTGTAACATGATATTTTTGTTGTAGTGTGTGCAACTGACCATCCATCAAACTTCCAGCCATCCGCAGCTACCAACTTCTTCATTGCATACCCACCAAATCAGCAGCAACAACAACAAATCCGCGATACCCTGCACATTCAAACCACAGTGCAACAGCTACCACCAACCAAAACGACCACTGTCATTCTCGCAACCATACATATTACCACAACACAGCCTAAACCATCTCTGCCTTGATCATCATCCATTCACTTCCTCACACCAATAGCAACCCTTTACTGTCTCGACTCCCCTTAACCAAAATAAACAACTTCTCTTCATCAAACACTTCCTCCCACGCTTACACAAACTCTAAAGCTGCCATTAGCTCCCTCTTCTCAACTCCCTACCCTCCTCAATGATCATCACCTCATGCTTCACATTCTCCTCCGCGACCTCTGTCACACTAACAACAAACTGCCAGCAGCCACAATCCTCAGAGAACAACACCCTTCGCCTTTGTTTCAACCTACAGTCAGCATCACACCGCCCGCAACCACAATATATATAAGCAATAACCACATCAGTAATACAACTACACCTCTGAACCACCTCCATGAACTGCCTACAACTTACCGCTGTGCCATCTCCGCTCCTCACCACAACAACGCTTCACAACATACACTCCATCATTATTACTGTTTCCACCTACTTCAACTCTGCCTTGTTGTGCATACATTCACTGACCTCACTGCATTTCACTGATTGCATTCCACCTACCATCATATGCTCATTTGCTTCCATTACAACTGACCTGCAAACCACACGAGCACCACCACATCAAATGCCACAAGCATCACATCATCACATACATTCACACCGCATTATCATTTTTGCCACAGCAACACTTGCTCTTCTACTACATTTAGTACATATACACACTTCTTCTATCTCCACCACCTGACAACTACCGACAATTTAAGCAACTCCAATTTCTACTACCCTTGTCTACTGCTTCACAAACCTTTATATCTTCATCATACATACAAACTTCAAAGTACTGCCTGCCTCAACTTGCCAATACGCCAACCAACGCAAGCCATCGCTTTCGACCTATCCACAACAACCCAACAACAACAATCGCGACTTCACCACTTCAACCAAGTCGTCGTGACCTCCCTCAATTCCAGACCTCGCCACCCCATTGCAGAATCGCCTTCACCAAAACAACTGCCACCCTAAACCCCCTCTCATAAACCACGACAGCTCCTCCTCCTGAATCGCCACAATTCAATCGCAAACCTAATTAAACCGTGAACCATCCCAATCGCCTCAAACACGAGCACGAACCCCTACGCCACCACATCGCCCAATTAACGAAACAATTCACCTGAAATCGAAATCAAAAATTCATGATTTTGGAACCAGAAACAATCGCGATTTTGATTTTGCCTCATCCTAATTCCTACATACTATAAGGTGAAACAAAACAAGAAATGACTATATATGATGGGCGAAAAATAAAGTTTTTGCAGCGAAAAATAACAACTAGGGATTTCAGATCTTGGAAAGGAACGTTCGATTTGGGATTTAGCGTTAGCCAAAAAAAAAAGTTTTAGCAGCGAGGGAAAGAAAGCAAACGTATGTTGGGCTTTAAAATTTAAGTTTTACCACCACACATTTTGTTTTTTTATCAATTATCATTTGTAAATTAGTATTAATTTTTTTTAATAGTAATTTACTAATTACAAAACATAAATTATTGAATATATTTTTTATTTATAAATTATTAATTATAAACCACTATTTATAATAAACAATAAATCATAAATTATTAATATTTATTATTAATTATAAATAATTATATATTTAATATTAATTACTAGATATTACTTACTAATAACTGCAGAGTAAAATTAAGCCTGTTGGAATACTGATTATATATAATAATTATTAATTAACGATTATTTATTAATAATCATTAATTACCATAAGTTATAAATGATTAATGTAATATTATTAATGATTAATTATTAAATATTAAATATTAATAAATAATATAATATTTTTAATGATCAGTAATTAGTAATTAGTAATATAATATTATAATTAGTAATTAGTAACATACAATTAATATAATATTATTAATGATTAATTATTAAATATCAATAAATATTAAATATTAATTTTAAGAAAGCCTTATAATTATTAATTATTGATTATCAAAAATTGGCAACAAACTTGTATTACAACTGGCATTTTATGATCATTGTAAAATTGGCATCGGTTAAAACGGGCATTTTATGACCGTTGTAAAATTGGCACCTATTACAATGGGCCTTTTTAGCTCGTTGTGAAATTGGGACCTATTACAATGAGCGTTATGAGCGTTGTAAAATCGACACCTCTTACAACAGGCATTTTGTGACCAGTGTAAAATTGGCATCTATTACAATGGGCATTTTGTGAACGTTGTAAAATTGGCATATATTACAACGGGCGTGGAAGGACCGTTGTAATAGCATTCTATTACAATGGGTAGTCATTGTCCATTGTAGAAAGGGCATTGTATAGAGCATCTATTATAACGGGCCTGAATGGACCGTTGTAATAGCCTTCTTTACAACAGGCAGCCAATGTCCGTTGTAAAAAGGGTGTTGTAATAGGATTTTTTGTTGTAGTGTTAAAACTTGAAATCATGAAATTTTCTGAACTGCATCCATAGTGACTATCAATATAAGCGCAGTTCGCTAGAATTGATTTCTAAATGGAAATCTCACTTAATAGTTGTTGCGCCATGTTTTGAAAACTTAATTGAAAGGTTTTGAAAACTTTAGACAAAAGAGATAAACTTGGAAAACATTTCCAAAAGCCATGACGAAAAAGGAAAGCTTTTCTTTTTCCATCAGATCTCAAGTCATTTGTCGACCATTTAAAGTGCTAGTTTCATAACCTTTTCACAACATACTTGGTTTTGTTTCACAAACAAAACTACCGTCATATCATAAACCAATATCATATATCCATATATATACATACATACATATATATATGTATATATATATATATGTATGTATATACACACACACACTCTCAAGTCATTTGTCGACCATTTAAAGTGCTAGTTTCATAACCTTTTCACAACATACTTGGTTTTGTTTCACAAACAAAACTACCGTCATATCATAAACCAATATCATATATCCATACATATATACATACATGTATACATATATACATATATGTATATATATGTATACATATGTGTGTGTGTGTATATATATATATATGTATGTATATATATTACACACATATCGACATATTATCCAAATCACAAATCTATATCAAACAACCAACTTGCAATCATATATCATCCAAACAACATGACAGTTCAACACAACAAACATTATACTTTCACCATATATAGGTCACTATAAAAAGTTATTTTTTTCAAAAAATTAGTTTTACTTACCGAAACTTTTTAAATCAAAATGAACTTTTGCCGAAACTTGAAAACACTTTAGAAAATTAGCAAAAATTGAACTTTTTGTTGCTTGAACACTTGAAATGGCTCAGCCAAGTGGACTTGGGGCTCAGCCTAGGCCTTGTTGGGCATGTCCATGACTAGTTTGGACTCGGCTATGTGGTTTTGGGGTGGGCGTTTGCCTATAGTTTAAAAGACAGGTGTTGTAGAAGATGTAAAGTTGATTTTGAGGATTAAAAAGGAAATTTTTAGCAAAATTAAGTGGATTTTCTCACTTTGAAAAATATGAATAGGAGGCCATGGAAATATATTCTCAAGTTTAGGAAATTTGAAGTGGAGAAGGAGCTTGAAAAATGAGAAACATGAGTAGTATATATAGACTTAGGAATAAAATAAAATAATATAAAGTGGTTATATTTAAATATACACACATGCATACACCCTGTACCTCCTCCTTTTTGTACCCTCTCCACCATGTTTAACTATTTATGCCATGATCCATGTACCATATGTTGACAAAGGCATTAATATATACTAAAATGTATACACTTTTACTTTAAAAATATCATTTTTATCTTATATATACACAAACTTAAGAAGAAACATGTACATGTATATATATGTACATGTAAACATGTTTATATGGTTTGTAGTGTGCACATATGTTAAATTAGTGTTCTAGCATTTCAATTAACTTTTAACAAATGAAAAATTGATATTTCGAAAAATAATTTATGATCACATTTTCTATTTCTTTATAAACTATATATATTGATAAACAAATTTTGAAAATGATTTTATCATCGTTGGTTATTATTTAAAATAGTTTTATTTGTTAATAAAATTCATTTTTTAATCAATTAAAATATAATTAAATATCAATTTAAATAGCGATTAAATTCAATGTCATTACATCTCGTTGCATAGAATAAATAACAATAAATCGAATGGATAGGATGCCATCATCGTATTGTATTAAAATCATCAACTCGATCGGTATCAATAGCGAATCACTCATATCATTGAAATTAATATAGAAAAGATAAAGAAATTAGAAATCATAATATAAAAATAGATTATTCAAATAAATGTAAATAAACAAATCAATATATAATAATAATACTTTCGCAACATATAATTTTATATATAACAGATAATATATAGGATCGCCCGCAATATATATATATATATATATATATATGTATATATGTATGTATGTATGTATGTATGTATGTATGTATGTATGTATGTATGTATATAACGGAACTAAATATAATATACTGTATACTAACATAATAAATTTCCTAATCTTTTATAAACAATCAACAGTTAAACATTTTACTAATAATACTATAATCTAAATTCCTAAATAACCGTAAGATACCCAAACTAACATTATTCATTTATAATTCAATAAAAGCATTTTCAAACATAAATTATAAATTATATATATTAATTTTCACATTTCTATAGACTAACAATAATATTTAAATGATAAAGGAAAGTTTACTTTATTAAATTATTAAATTTATATTCACCTATATGTGTATATCGCAGATAAATATAATTATATAGATATAGTGGAAATTAGGTTGAAGGGCTTCTATTTGCAGGATAATAAGTTTTAAGGAAACACATCTGAATAATTGGTTTTAAGGACAATTTACAGCACAATGATAAATTCATTTATCTTTTATAGATATATATATAGGAGTTTGGGTATATTAAATGTTTGTTTATTTTGAATGAACTATATATACATGTATTTCAATTATAAACAACTTAGATTTGCACGATTATAAGGTTATACATTTACTCATTCCCAAGAAATAAAACGCCGAGTATCTCTGTAAAGTAAATGGGAACAATAGTTTTGCAACAACTAAGTAGTTAATATAACATGACAAAAAAAAAGAATAATACAAATATATATATGTATGTATATGTGTGTGGGGAAAACAACTCAAAGGATAATTATAAAATCACTTAAAAGAATTCAAAGATGAAGTCTAGTGTAGCAGGCAAAATAATACAAAGAAACATACTGCCAAATTCCATTCAACAAAGACTCCGCAAAGCAAAATACATGCATGCACTAACTCATCATAAAAACAAGAACACAACACTCCCCTTTACGCAAAATACACACACACACCCCAACACACAGCCCACACATATAGGAGCAAGATCAACACATGAATGGACATAAAACACATATGCATTTCACAAACAAACCAACACGACACTCACAAACCCATATACATACACAGTTACATAATTTAACTCATGCACACACATAAATATAAAAGCATAGGGTATTAGTATTGTTGGTAATGCAAAAAATACATGTGAACATACAAATGTTTAGCTTAAAAGCAAGTGTAACAGTAATGCAAGATACAAATAGTGAATATAAGTGTGTGTGTGTGGACACACACAAACTCTCATATAAAAAAGTAGTAACATAGTAATTAACCTTTAGCTCTATTGAAATAGCAAAGTTAAACAAAAACGTTGTACCAACAGTTCATACAGTCATCAAAATACCAAGCTAATATAACTAGAACTTGAAGAAAACATAGCAATGCATTGGCCAATTTACAAGTGGCAAAATGGCAAAACAATTAAAACATAAAACTTAAAATATACATAGACTCACACACCCAAATACACATTTACTGGCAACATATAGATGTATGCATACAATTATCCATGAAAAACCTTACTGGTCGACTAGCCCTGAAGCCAATCGATGGCCATTTCAATTACCTTACAGCGATGATAAACTTAGGCATATTCATACACTAAAAACTTAACTACCAGATTTAACTAAGATAGAGATATGTGAGTGATATGTACCCACCTGAATTTTGTTTGTGTTTTTAAAATAAGTAAACTCGATTTATATATGTTTTTTTTCTTTTACATATAATCTAAAGGAAATTCAATTTAAGTAAGTATAAATTTCAATCTAAAATCACCTTATTACAAAAATCAACATTGTGTTCCAGAAACATCATTTTATGAAATATTATTTCTCATTTTTAACTTATTCTAATTTTAATTGTTATCATTCGACTATTTAAGTCCCTTTTTATTAAATAATTACCAAACCAATTTATCAAATAAACTATCAGATTCTAATTTAATTAAATAAATTTCTATTATTAACGTTAATTAATTCTTACATTAAAATCAGGTTGTTACATTTCACATCCTATACTTTAACTCAGATCAAAGTATAGTCGATCGATGGTCTTCATGCCATGATTGACCATAATTAAAGTGAGTATCCACACCGAGGTTCCATAGTATTCTCAAGTTGAGAAAACTATGTAACATCGATGTATCGAGATTTCCTGTTTGACCTAACTATTATTAACTAATACGAAACTCTCGGTCGAGTCATTCTACCGTAAATACCCCGTAATTTTATTTAATCAAACAATTAAATTAAAAGGGTTAAATTGTAATTTTAATGAAAAATTATGACGCCCCACCTCTATACCCACGCTAGCCAAGAACATTACGGTGAATGCTGTCAACTAGCACGGAGAATAAGGCTGTTGAGGAGCGACCATCCGTGTTATTTCTTTGCACGAGCATCGATATGTCAGATAGTATAACATGCATTTCTTTATCAAGAGGGAAATCCGACATACCGACACAAACTCAAAGCTACAACACAGTGGCTATAATATCTTCAGAAACAAATATAGAAATAAACATAACACAAATCAGTCACAGATAATTCATATCACAAAGGCGGAAGAAGATATGAATAAATATAACACATAAAAGTGTTCATCAGAGTAGTGGTCTAACAAGATCCACAATGATACAAAAGAATAGCAACACGTGCTATACAAAAGAATACAACTATGAGTCCATATCTCAAGTGTATACAACAAAATAAACTACTAATCTAAGTAGTTAGCCAAAAGTCAAAGGATGGTTCCAGATAGGAAGCCATGAGGAAGCACCTGTAATATCTCAGCCTGACCCGAGTATTATTTAAGAAGAAAATAATAAACGGATCATTCTAGCTATAAATATCAGATGAAATGATATAGAATAAGAGATATGACTAAACGTATAATAATCACAATGCCAAGCTGTGATAAATAATTAATTGAAAAATTAATAAGAGATTAATCAATATCGCAAAGATCTTCTCAAAGATAAAAAGTAATGTCATACTCCTAATTTCATTCACCAAGCCACAATAAATGACATATATATCAATGCCAATCGTAAAAGTTGGTGAAACATAAATTCCAGAATTCAACACACGAAATCCAGAAATCACAAGAAAAGGATGGCCAAGACATTGATGTAGTGCAAACGGTACATCCAATGAATCACAAAGCAAAGGCATTGATGTAGTGCAAACGGTACATCCAATGTATCAAAAGCATATCATTGATGTAGTGCAAACGGTACATCCAATGAATCAAAAGCAAAGACATTGATGTAGTACAAACGGTACATCCAATGTATCAAAAGCATATCATTAATGTAGTGCAAACGGTACATCCAATGAGTCAAAAGCAAAGACATTGATGTAGTACAAACGGTACATCCAATGTATCAAAAGCATATCATTGATGTAGTGCAAACGGTACATCCAATGTATCAAAAGTATATCATTGATGTAGTGCAAACGGTACATCCAATGAATCAAAAGCAAAGACATTGATGTAGTGCAAACGGTACATCCAATGTATCAAAAGTATATCATTGATGTAGTACAAACGGTACATCCAATGAATCAAAAGCATATCATTGATGTAGTGCAAACGGTACATCCAATGAATCACAAAGCAGACATTGATGTAGTGCAAATGGTACATCTAATGTATCAAAAGCAAAGACATCACACATGCTAGTCTAAAACATAAAACGATCGTCATGATCAAAGAGAAGTGTCAATTACAGTAAGCTAGTAAATATATGAGCTTAGCTTCATGTCCCATAACCACTAGCTTAACTTAAATATTTACGAACAAATTGTAGATTTCCACTAGAAACTTGTCACAAGAGATTCAATCGAACAAGTCCAAGAATTAACCGACGAAGTAAACGCAAGCGTTTCATACCACTCGTTTTACTAAGTCGTTTAATTAGATTTCTCATACGAGTGAGGTAAAGGCTTGTATATACTAATAGATTGGAAAACGGTTTAAGAAAACGAGCTTTGTAATAAAATAGTGGTGCAATCATTTTAAGAAAGAGTTTTGATATTTACTACTAGTATAGAAAACCTTTATATTTTTAAAGTGACAAATCACAAAGAAGATTGTAGGAACAATCAATCACTAAGATTCACATTCGAAAACGTGAATAAAATCCAAAGAAATCGATACCGAATCCATCGAAATGGATATTCCAAGAATTCCCAAAGAAAATAAGTCATCAAAGTCAATAACAAATGATAACAACAGATAGGGAAATAACACAAATCGATTAAAGTTGGAATTTCAGACAACTAGGCAAAATATGCATAGTTGACAAATAGCAGCAGGTCGGTCGACCGGACTCCCTGAGTCGGTTGACCGAACCAGGGGTTGGAAGTGCCCGACCACAAGGTCGGTCGACCGGCCCAGGGGCTCGGTCGGTCGAAGCCTGTAACCGGCACTTCCAAACAGAGGCAGGAAGTGCCTGGGTAGCAGGTCGGTCGACCGGCCCAGGGGCTCGGTCGGCCGAACCTGTTGCCAGCACTCCCCTTCCCTATTTTGGATGAGGTGCAAAATCTCGATCAAATTGCATTCGCACGAGCAACGACGCTAAGGGTTTATGCCAATCGACTACCCGACCCTATATGCTCCTCGATGCATCACCAAAAACATGTTCAAACATCAAAGTTAGGATTTTTAACAAATTGAACTCAAAACACCAAAAATTGGAATATTCACCAAATCAATCCAAACCAAAAGCAAATGCACACGAATAAGTATTAGGAATTCATACCTAACAATCGAAGATAAATATAAGCATAGATGTGAGATAAAAATCTCACCTTTGAACCCAAAAACAATGAATGAGAAGCTTGCAGACAAGGGAAGATCAACCACACTTCAATCTCAACACTAGAAGCTTGAATCTAAGCTTAAAAGAAGAACATTCCCTAAGTTAGGTCTAGAAAATTTATGAAATTGAATGGAGAAAGAGTCGGAGAAGATGAAGGAGATGCTTACCAATGGGTTCTCTTGAACTTGGAGCTAGAAGTTGGATTTGCAAAGCAAGCTAGGGCTTAGGAATTTCTATTTCCCATTCTCTTCCACCATTGTTGCTAAAGCTTGAGTGTTTAAGCAAAGAGGAGAAGTTATGAAGAGAAGGGGGTTGGGCTGAGCTAATAAGGGTGCAGTCCAAACCAAAGTCATAAGCGGGAAAAAGTAACAAAAATCAACTTTCTCCAAACATATCGAAGTTTATACTCAAAAAGGTCGCAAACGTCATTTTGAACTCAATGGGGGTGGTCTCGAGTCCCAATTCGACTGTTTGCAAAAAGTAGCTTTTCGGACCAAAATCCGACGAACGATGAAATATTTAAATAAAATATTTAAATATAAAATCGATAAATATGCGGGTTGTTACAGACTCCCCTCCTTAAAGAAATTGCGTCCTCGCAATACTTAAGAAGAAAATAAGAAGTAACAACCATGGAAGCATATCCACACAAAAGAAAATTTGAATCAAGAAGTCCACCATAAAGAGCACGAAGGAGTAAATCCGAAAGTTTTCGTTCGATGAATTCTCAAGATTTCTCAAGAGCAATTCTTAGGATTTGAGAACCATTAAACTTTTACCAAAAAGAATATCTTTATATCGAAGGCGCTCAACCTCCGAAGCAATGATGCGAATAGAATGTTGCTCAAAAATCAAATCTGGTGAAACTTCAATTCCCACAATATCACCGGGCTCAAGAATGAAAACCGGAATCCCTAAGGCATTTCCGTAGATAAAAGACGTGGGGAACGTCAAGAATAGCAGAAAATTGAGCCGGTGCAACGGCGTAGTACAAAAACGGTACGCCCGAGGAACTAGAAACTCAAATAATTTGGGACATCAGCGTAGTACAAAAACGGTACGCCCAATGAACCAAAGCAAAGACATTGATGTAGTACAAACGGTACATCCAATGAATCGAATAGCAAAAACATTGATGTAGTACAAACGGTACATCCAATGAATCGAATAGCATAAAAGAACATCGGACGCTAGTCCATAAAAGAAATGAGATGAAACTCAATAAAACGAAGTACATCAAAACGTCTGATGAACTTAATAAAAAGATAATCCCATTCAGACATCACCAAAGAATCAACCACTTGTTGCTTACGACTAAACGCATTGGCAACATGATTTCCCCTTTCGGGAATAAAAAGAATATCAAGATCATAAGATGTCAGGAACTCGAGTCAACAAGGAGTTCCATATGAGAAAATAATTATCCCAAAGATTTTATGGTCGAGGTGGAGAACAAATTTCTCCCTCAAAGATGATGATGTCAAACTCTAAAAGTGAAAACAATAACCGCGAGCACTAGATCATGAGTGGCATACCTAGCCTCAACCGGCTTTTAACGATTTAGAAGCACACGAGATAGCACGTTATCTTTTGCAAGAGAACGACATCCAAACCAATACGATTAGTATCGGTAGAAATAGCAAAGTCTTGGTTCCCCTTCAGGAATCACAAGAATAAGAGTATCGAAAGGAAGAGTTCTTTTAAATAATCCTCTTTCCCGAAAAGTTAAAACTTTCAAAATTACATTTTTATTTTTATGTAATAATCTTTCTACAAAAATTTACATTTTTACAAGTCAATACATCGTGTCTGACTGTCTCATCAAAGCGTTTAGGAGATTTCTATCGATAACGTTGATCAAGCGCATCGACCAGAATTCTTAAAACACTCAACGGGCAATACAATCACAAAATCATCTTCTATATGATAAACATGTTTCTAAAAACTTTTAAGAATATTCTTTGTTCATTTTAAGAACAAAAATCAAGTTGTACTTATAAATAAATCTTATGAAAAAGATTTTCAAAATTTTAAATTACTATTTTCATCCAAAATCAATATATACAAGAATGGTCTCATCGAAATATTCATAGAATATTCGATTTATAAAATGGATGAAATAAGCTGGACAAACTGAATGATAAAATAAGTCATTCATAAGAATCGAAACGAGTGCGGAATGCGGTAAATGGAATGCGAACTCCCGCAACTCGTAGCCAAATGAAAATCGGTGGCAAGGTCGAACTAGAAAGACCTTAACACCACACAAAAGATTTCTTAGGTGATAATCCTAAGACAAACTCAAAAATACCGGAAAAGTTTCACAAATTATTTAGATAAGAGAAATAACACTTTTCTCATCTTGAGGGCTTAAAGAATAAAATGATGCCTTCAAATTGGAATCAAAATCATAAAGGAAAAATAGAAATCTGCTTAACAGATTGAAAATGTCGGAGATGAGTAGTCCACACGGAAAAATAGGATATGGGCCTCACAACGATTAAGCCAATCCTTACAAAAGTAAATTCTGAAGCCTAAGTAAAAATCGGCTCGGACAGAAAAATCACATAAAATAATTTTGACATCAATAAAGACAAATTGAGTGTTGCGGATCCACCAACCGGATTCGCAACTCTCAAAGAAGTCGACAAGTCCAAAATATTTTCAAAGAAAAAGAATCAACAAGTTCTTTTGATATAAAATAGTGAGATGGAACCCATATCAAAAAGAACTCGAATAAGAAGATCACGAAATAAAACAATGCCATCAAGGATTGAGTGAAAAATACCTTGACCGAGAGAAGAGTTTCTAGGGGCTTGCACAATATTTAGCTTTCTCATGTCCTTGTTCAAAAGTTTGGGACATGCAGATAAAAGATGACCCGGTTTCTTGCAATAGCGACAAGAATGGGGTTTTGGACACATATTCGCATAGTGTTCCTTAGAATTACAATTGTAGCATCCTCCACGATTAGGGATTGGAGTCTTTGCTACAAAAGTAGTTTGCTTCACTCTCTTATTGGGATTAAGTCTCTTGAACTTAATATGCCTCTTCTTGGAAGTCCCAATATCACAAACACTTCCTTTACCAACCTCTCCATGAAGAAGAGTAACATCCACCAGCTGATTGAAAGAAACTTCAAGTTTCAAAGGTAGAACCATTTCGGAGTTCTTACTCAAAGCATAGATAAACTCTTGATTCTTTACAAGATCTAAAAGTTGTTGAGCAGACATGAATACTCCATCCAGGGGAGTAGCACTAGATTGACCGGCGCTGGGACGGCCTGGCTAACCATTTCTCTTCTTTAAGAAAGAAAGAAAGAAGAGGAAAAAGCTATTCTCAAAATAAATACCAAGTAATCTTGATAGATAAAACAAGGAATCATAAAAGAAAGTAGGATAGAACGGTACGAAGACCCGAATAAAATCCTAAAGCACGACTCCTAAGATGGACTTAGGACGATGATCCTTGTTATAATATTCCATATTGTTCTGAAGTTTGGCTCCGATACCAAGCTGTGACGCCCCACCTCTATACCCACGCTAGCCAAGAACATTACGGTGAATGCTGTCAACTAGCACGGAGAATAAGGCTGTTGAGGAGCGACCATCCGTGTTATTTCTTTGCACGAGCATCGATATGTCAGATAGTATAACATGCATTTCTTTATCAAGAGGGAAATCCGACATATCGACACAAACTCAAAGCTACAACACAGTGGCTATAATATCTTCAGAAACAAATATAGAAATAAACATAACACAAATCAGTCACAGATAATTCATATCACAAAGGCGGAAGAAGATATGAATAAATATAACACATAAAAGTGTTCATCAGAGTAGTGGTCTAACAAGATCCACAATGATACAAAAGAATAGCAACACGTGCTATACAAAAGAATACAACTATGAGTCCATATCTCAAGTGTATACAACAAAATAAACTACTAATCTAAGTAGTTAGCCAAAAGTCAGAGGATGGTTCCAGATAGGAAGCCATGAGGAAGCACTTGTAATATCTCAGTCTGACCCGAGCATTATTTAAGAAGAAAATAATAAACGGATCAGTCTAGCTATAAATATCAGATAAAATGATATAGAATAAGAGATATGACTAAATGTATAATAATCACAATGCCAAGCTGTGATAAATAATTAATTGAAAAATCAATAAGAGATTAATCAATATCGCAAAGATCTTCTCAAAGATAAAAAGGAATGTCATACTCCTAATTTCATTCACCAAGCCACAATAAATGACATATATATCAATGCCAATCGTAAAAGTTGGTGAAACATAAATTCCAGAATTCAACACACGAAATCCAGAAATCACAAGAAAAGGATGGCCAAGACATTGATGTAGTGCAAACGGTACATCTAATGAATCACAAAGCAAAGGCATTGATGTAGTGCAAACGGTACATCCAATGTATCAAAAGAATATCATTGATGTAGTGCAAACGGTACATCCAATGAATCAAAAGTAAAGACATTGATGTAGTACAAACGATACATACAATGTATCAAAAGCATATCATTGATGTAGTGCAAACGGTACATCTAATGAATCAAAAGCAAAGACATTGATGTAGTACAAACGGTACATCCAATGTATCAAAAGCATATCATTGATGTAGTGCAAACGGTACATCCAATGTATCAAAAGTATATCATTGATGTAGTGCAAACGGTACATCCAATGAATCAAAAGCAAAGACATTGATGTAGTGCAAACGGTACATCCAATGTATCAAAAGTATATCATTGATGTAGTACAAACGGTACATCCAATGAATCAAAAGCATATCATTGATGTAGTACAAACGGTACATCCAATGAATCACAAAGCAGACATTGATGTAGTACAAACGGTACATCCAATGTATCAAAAGTAAAGACATCACACATGCTAGTCTAAAACATAAAACGATCGTCATGATCAAAGAGAAGTGTCAATTACAGTAAGCTAGTAAATATATGAGCTTAGCTTCATGTCCCATAACCACTAGCTTAACTTAAATATTTACGAACAAATTGTAGATTTCCACTAGAAAATTGTCACAAGAGATTCAATTGAACAAGTCCAAGAATTAACCGACGAAGTAAACGCAAGCGTTTCATACCACTCGTTTTACTAAGTCGTTTAATTAGATTTCTCATACGAGTGAGGTAAAGGCTTGTGTATACTAATAGATTGGAAAACGGTTTAAGAAAACGAGCTTTGTAATAAAATAGTGGTGCAATCATTTGAAGAAAGAGTGTTGATATTTACTACTAGTATAGAAAACCTTTATATTTTTAAAGTGACAAATCACAAAGAAGATTGTAGGAACAATCAATCACTAAGATTCACATTCGAAAACGTGAATAAAATCCAAAGAAATCGATACTGAATCCATCGAAATGGATATTCCAAGAATTCCCGAAGAAAATAAGTCATCAAAGTCAATAACAAATGATAACAACAGATAGGGAAATAACACAAATCGATTAAAGTTGGAATTTCAGACAACTAGGCAAAATAGGCACAGTTGGCAAATAGCAGCAGGTCGGTCGACCGGACTCCCTGAGTCGGTTGACCGAACCAGGGGTTGGAAGTGCCCGGCCACAAGGTCGGTCGACCGGCCCAGGGGCTCGATCGGCCGAAGCCTGTAACCGGCACTTCCAAACAGAGGTAGGAAGTGCCTGGGTAGCAGGTCGGTCGACCGGCCCAGGGGCTCGGTCGGCCGAACCTGTTGCCAGCACTCCCCTTCCCTATTTTGGATGAGGTGCAAAATCTCGATCAAATTGCATTCGCACGAGCAACGGCGCTAAGGGTTTATGCCAGTCGACTACCCGACCCTATATGCTCCTCGATGCATCACCAAAAACATGTTCAAACATCAAAGTTAGGATTTTTAACGAATTGAACTCAAAACGCCAAAAATTGGAATATTCACCAAATCAATCCAAACCAAAAGCAAATGCACACGAATAAGTATTAGGAATTCATACCTAACAATCGAAGATAAATATAAGCATAGATGTGAGATAAAAATCTCACCTTTGAACCCAAAAACAATGAATGAGAAGCTTGAAGACAAGGGAAGATCAACCACACTTCAATCTCAACACTAGAAGCTTGAATCTAAGCTTAAAAGAAGAACATTCCCTAAGTTAGGTTTAGGAAATTTCTGAAATTGAATGGAGAAAGAGTTGGAGAAGATGAAGGAGATGCTTACCAATGGGTTCTCTTGAATTTGGAGCTAGAAGTTGGATTTGCAAAGCAAGCTAGGGCTTAGGAATTTCTATTTCCCATTCTCTTCCACCATTGTTGCTAAAGCTTGAGTGTTTAAGCAAAGAGGAGAAGTTATGAAGAGAAGGGGGTTGGGCTGAGCTAATAAGGGTGCAGTCCAAACCAAAGTCATAAGCGGGAAAAAGTAACAAAAATCAACTTTCTCCAAACGTATCGAAGTTTATACTCAAAAAGGTCGCAAACGTCATTTTGAACTCAATGGGGGTGGTCTCGAGTCCCAATTCGACTGTTTGCAAAAAGTAGCTTTTCGGACCAAAATCCGACGAACGATAAAATATTTAAATAAAATATTTAAATATAAAATCGATAAATATGCGGGTTGTTACAGAAATAGTAAATTTCTATAGAAGCTAGTATTAGGCTTCGAGGCTCATCCCATTGCATCTGGAATGTCATTTATAATAAAAACATATATAAATTGCTGAATTTGATTAAACGAGCTAAAAATTAGAAGAATTTAAACTCAATGACATTTTCGTAATATAATGTTATGATATTTTAGGCTAAATGTGTTATTTGGGGTGTGTGAATAAACATGTATACCCAATTTTTTGACCTTATTTTAATCTAAATACTTCACTTTGTTCCTTTTTAATCTCTATTAGGTGCTAAAAAAATTCATACTTTCATTTTTTTCTTCTTCTTCTTTCCTCTTCCTAAGCAAACTCTGAAAATTCATAACTTTTCCATTTTTCAACGAATTTCGATGAAACCAACGGCAAAGCATGCGAAGAATGTGCTTTCTTTTGAATTGTTTTTGAAAACTCGTTTCAAACTAATTAAGTAAGTCAAGAGTTTAAGTTTTAATTATTTTTTAATTTATTAATCAGGGTAATTATTAAATTAATTAATTATGTAATTAGGTTAAGTAATTAGAGTTTAAGAAATTATTAACTAAGTTAAATATTTTTAATTAAGTACGTTTTAAATAATGATTATTTAAGATAAAAGAAAATTAATTTTTATTTAATCGAATTTATTCATTTTAATTAATTATTTAATTTGAGTTAATTATTTAATTAATTATTATTAATTAAATGTTATTTATCCGCTTAATTAAGGTTTAAATTCTTAAATAAATGTTATTTAATTAAAATTTATTTAAGATTTAATTGACAAAATTAGGATTATTAGTGATTTAATTTTGGTTTAAGATTAATTAAGGTTTAGTTGAGTTTTAAACTTATGATTTAATCAAGGGTTATTTATTTAAAAGTTTCTTTTAAAACTCTATCAGTTATTTATTTTAACCAATTTTCTTATTTAAGTAAATTATTTTGAAAATACGGATCTCTTTTCCATGTTATTGTAACGATCCAGAATTTCTATCATTTGAAATTCGTATATTTAATTAATTCTAATATTCAAAGGTTAATTTTATAAGCGGAGTAACTTATTTTTGGATATCTGGATTTAATTGGATAATTAAATTGCTAATTTAATATTTGAGATTGTTCAAATAATTGATATTTTAATTTAAAGCGAATAAAAATGATTAACAAAGTTATATTAAATCCTAGTTGAATTAGAATGATGTTACAGGACTTTTAAAATCGAACTAAAAGTTAAATTACAGAAATTGAATATTTTAATATTTAATTAACGAGTAAAAATAGCCATTTTTCATACAGTCTCGGATTTCAACAAAATTAGTTTCATCGAATCCGTAATGTTAAATTATTGTAGGATTTCAAATTTCGCGTCAATTGGATTTACGGTTTGTCCGGGGCAAGCTAAAACGCATAGAAATTCGTTTAAGTGAATATTAAATTGAAATATTCGATTCGTAAACCTATCTTTCAAATACGATCGAATTGACTCCCGATATATATTCCATTGCGTTCAGAATAGGGGTCAAACATTATAAACGCCAGGCGGCACGCTTTGTTTCGAGTTCGGAAAATTTCCGAATGAATAGTGTCGATAAATTTTCTACAAAATCCCCTAGATTTTCTTATTTTTCAACAAAACCCTAACAAGCTAGGGCAAGCCGCCATTATCATTTCAATGGCCAAAAAATTGTCGTCTTCCCACCTCGATTTCTTCCAATCCGTCAACTTATACTAAAAATCTCCAACTACAACATCGAATAGGAAGACGAGATCTTTAAATCCATACGGATGGTTCATCGTAAAACGCGACATGGAGGAGGAAAATTGGTCGCGTTCATCATCAGGTCACGTGCATTTTCCAAAGCAAACGGCTGACCGAGTTCACCCATATTCAAATCGAATGTGGAGCATGGGGTGGCCGTTCATTTGGCGTTGCTTGATCTTCGTCAGGATGTTCGACGGTGGCTCGATAAATGATGAAGAAGCGGCGACTGCATGGGTTGTTTCGCATGGGTTTTTCATGAATGAAGAAGGAAGAAAGGCGCACGAACAGATATGATTGACTCAAAATCAATGGCCGATGCAATGTAGGGTTTTAAAATATTAAAATAAAAGTTGAAAATTTTATATTATATAATTCGTATAATCCTTAAAAAGATATAACTTTTTCATACGAGGTCCGTTTCGCACGAAACGAATTACGTTGGAACCATATTGACGAGCACTACAGTATGGAGCTGGATTGTGATTTATTTGATCTAATATAAATTTTGGATAAAATTAAACGTTCGTTTCATTTTATTCGGAATAAAAAACTACAACTGCTATTGGAAGCAATGTGACTACAACTCACTCTTTCTGACTCACTGATATTTTTATATAAGTGAAAATAAATATTATTTATGATGATTGATGATTGTTTGGTGATATTTGATATATTGATTGGTATTTGAATATATACCCGCCTAATGGAGCAGATGACCCTATACGGTCCCGCGTATGAGCGGATGACCCTTTGTATGCGCGTCTGCCTTGAAGCGGACATTGTACACATATTCTAATATGCATATTTGTTGCAGGTGAAAGGTTGGAGGGATCCAACTGGATTCCTCACCAGTATTGATTCATTTACAGATAGTGTTATATATTCTGCTATCATATGATATATGATGTTTTGGATGCCATGATTGTTGTATTTAGTGCTGTTGTAGCATTGGACCGTATTTTAGAAATTTAAAAATGTTAAAGTGATAATTTTTAAATTTAAAAGTATTTTCAAGTAATTTTAAAAATATACATTTTGTTGAATTTTGAAGTGTTAAAGGAATGGATTTATTTTAAATAAATAAACGTTATAATTTTTATGTTATAAACATTATGATGTTTTGGAAAATATAATTGAAATGTGGTTTTTGAAATATGAAGTTAACTGTTTTGCAGAATAGTTTAAATGAAGATTTTTGAAGTTATAATAAATGGTATATATATGTATAAGATTTATAAAATTGATATTTTATAAATCAAAGTGTTAGAATTATAAAGAAGTTTTATAAATGTTAAAATGAAATTATAAATGGATTTTATAAGTGAATAAAATTTACGAATTGCGAAGTTATGAAATGGATTAATTTGTCAAATAAGAGATTTATAAGTGATTGACTTAAAATTTGGATTTGGCATATAAATGAGATGTGAATGGAATTGGTAAATAAAAGGAATTTATAACTTGAATTTCTTATGAAAAATAATTGTGAATTTATAAACATTGTTTTATAAATCCAAAATCAATTGATTTTGACAAGCTAAATATAGAATTTTGTTTAAAGGAATTTTATTCACGATTTTTGATAGTGAATTATCCTTTAAATTAAATGTTGAAATAATAATAAATTTGGTAAATGATTTATATTCACGATTTTTGGACAGTGAATAATATATTAAAGAATTGTTTTGGAAAGTGATATTTTAGTTGAAGTTAAAGGGTTTAAAGTTGTTTTAAAATGTGTTAAGGATCAAAAACATTGATTTCAACATTCATTGTTGAAATAGACGTTTTCGAGAAATAAGGAAATGATGGACTATAACACTGTTGTTATAGTAAATGATTTTCGAAAGGAAATGTTTTTATATAGTATATGAGATTTATATATCTATCTTATTTTCAAATCCCTATACTATTGATTTTGGGTTGTCACAATGGTGTTTTACGCAACATTCGTTTTGACCCAAATAAATGTGTTTAAAGAGAACGTTTTACTTATAGAATAAAATATGTACTTAATCGTGATTTAAGTATATGTAATATTTTCTAAGTGTTGAAAATAAATAGATGTGTGAATTGCGTATTATTAAATTAGTATTTGGAAATGTTTTTTAATATAGAAAAGTTGAAATGATTTTGAAGATATATCTTTTTAAAGATAATTTGAAGTGAATATTTGGCAAATGGTTTAATTAATAAAAGATTAATTAAAATGCCCGGTGATTGTATATGGTGCTAAATATTTGTTATTTGTTTTGATAGTTAAATAATCGACTATCAAACATTAGCCAAATTTTGGTTCGTTGACTTGATGTGGGAACTATTTAGTCGTACACTTAGTACGTAGCCTTCTGTGTAGGCTTGATTATCATTTGTGTTGAGGATATCGATTCATATAGTGCGGAGTGTTGCTCCAATCTATCGAGCTTCCTTCTTGGCCCGAAGGATAACAAGTTGAAAGTTGGAAACATGATAAGCCTATGAGACATAGTTTCTACGTGAGGTTGAGAAATGTTTTTGCGTTGTTGGCGCGAAGAGACCGGGATCAGATTTATATGAAAACCACTTCGGACCAACGTATATGCGACGATTGTGCAGGTTGCTTATAATGATATTGATATTCTGGATTTTCATAGTGGTCTTTTCATTATGAAGTATCCAATGCAAGGACTATTCACTACTAATCCTAGGGATTTCTCGATAGGATATGGTAGGAAAGTATCCTCGATTTTTCCTGTTCCTCTACAACTTGTACGGATGTTTGTCTGACATTGCATTTCTAAAGATTAAGTACATTGGTTTTTACAAACGTACATCAATGGTGGCGGAGAAGGCAACTTCTCTTAGCTTAACATCCTCCTTGAGACGTATGAGCTTAAGGGTTGTATTTTTTTACGGAAGGCAATTAGTAGTCAAAAGGAAATGACCGTGTGGCATTCAAAGTGATGTTATATGTGATTGTGAAAGGTAATCGTTACCTCGTCAGGCCCCATCAACCGAAAATGACCAAAACAAGGTTAGAGGCAGTAGGGCTAAGTTGGTCACTTCCATGTAGGATATTATTATCCTCTTCTAGATATATCTTTACACGTTATGACGTCGAGTATCTGATTATTGTGGTTTGTATGCTATGAGGGCCCTCGGTAAAGGTTGGTAATGACCGAAGGATGACATATTCGGTACCATCTAGTTATAGTGGTGGGCCGGTCTTGTGTTGGTAGAGGGCAGATGTTTTGTTCCTTGGGACATCCATCTAGAGGCGTTCCCCTTCGAAAGGTAGTCCCTTCACCTGGTCATTTGTGTGGAAATCCAAACTCCATTGCGTGCTTTCCATTTTGATTGTACTACCCATTTTGGGCTATATGCTGGAATTTAATAATGGTAACAATTTCGGCTATTTTGAATATTATTTGTATACTGGACACTAGTATAATATCAGAAGAGTTTGATAAGAAATGTTTTAGTTATCGTAAGGTAAAATCATGTCCGTGTTTATATGTGAACTTGTCTTACGAGATACTTTTGTTTTGAAAACAAAGGAAAAGTTTTGGTAACTTAATAAATTCAGTTGAGTGTGTTCTCACGTTGGATAGCCAGACTGATCCGGGCATTCTTCCCTTCCAATGCTCGGGTCAGACCGAGTATATTTACAGGTCTAGATTTGATGCTTTTGGAGCATCAACAGGAGAGCTGGAGATCTTCATTTTCGTACATCCGTGTTTGCTTGATTATCCGCTGCATTGCTTAGTTGTTTTAAATTATCAGCATTTGTAAGGACATGTTACTATAACTGTTCAGGTTGATAATTATTGATTGATTGTTGAACTATGATTGATGTGTATATATATACAGTTTTTGTTTTGTAAAAATTATTGGTATGATATTATATATTTTTCGCTGCGATGTGAGATTCTGTATTGTTTTGTTTGGTTCTATCTTCTCCCTTTCTTCTCTTTTCTTCTTCTCTCTTCTTTTCATTCTCTTGACTTTCTGTCAATCTGTGCTTTTTGGGTCGGACATGTGTGGATTATTGTCGATTCAGAGGGTACGGATTTTCGGGTCGTCACACTTGGTAGAGCTTAGATTTGTATATTTCTAAGCTTTGATGTGTACTCAGTATAGATAGGGACAGTAGCACCCTTGATTGAGTTTGAGTGTATTATATATATAAGCGCATATTTGTTAGTGAATATAAAATGTTTTATACTGTGTTTGCTTATCCGTCGAGCTGTTTGTGAATTCTGGTCGGTATGTTGGACGCAATGTTATCGATACGGATTTCCAAACACTTAAACGAGGCAAGTCGACGTAGTATTATTTTAAATTGGGTAAATGAAATAATTTTACCTCGATTATATTTTATATATAAAGGAAATAATTTTCAAAAATTTATTAAAGTGTAAATAAATTGATTGTTTGGTTGTTTGAAAATGTAATTATATACCCGTTAATAAAAGTTGTTTGAATAATCTTAATGGAAACAACAATTGTCAAAGAATAAATTACGTAAGCAGATGAATTATTTAGTATGGCATTATAATTAATGTGATTTACAATTGTGAAATAATCTTATATATAAGAACTGAAACTATATGAATATATTTTAAAATATGTGTTGTAAATAAAAATAAATTTAAATTAAGAATTGGGAAAATTTGAATCTCGTTGATTTTGAATGTAATTTTTCAAAGTTAAATAGATTATATTGTTATAACTCTAAATAAGATAAATAAATTTGAAATGATCTTATGTAAGTAAAGTAAAATATTGAAATTATATAAGTAAAGATTTTATAAATGTGATTTATGAATAATAAGGAATTTTTGAAAGAATATAAAGCATTGAATTCACTATCGTTGCTGAGAAATAATAAGGGTGATGACTGCAGCATCATCAGTATCATTTTCGAGTTTCTATGTGTTGGATTTGCTACCAACATTAAATTGAAAATTGAAATTTTGTTGTGTTAAACGAATTTGATTTGAAATCCAAGTTGAAATAAAATGTGAGTTAGCATAGTAAATATATGATTTGAAATTTAACTAAAGGAAAGTTAATAAAGTGAATTGGATTTGAAATTATAAAGAATGAGTTTAGTGAAGGGAAGTGAACTTAGGTAGACGTTCATGGAATTATGAATAAATAAGTTGTGTAACTTATAAAATGAGATAAGTAAAACCAAATGTTAAAATGGTTAAACAATTTTGTGAAGCAAAACAAAATTTGAATTTGAACAGTAGAATGAAATTTGACTTAAGTAAAAGTTAAACAAAATAGGATTTGAATTAACTTAGTAGCAAACTTAAGCTGTATAGTGAAAGTGAATGTAAATGAAGTTGAAATGAAATATAGCTTAAGTAATGTTAAATGAAGTTGATTTTGGTATCAAAGTAAATTAATAATGTGAATTAATAAAATGAAGTGATGAATGTGAATTTGAGTTATATAAATGAAATTCAACTTTATTTGTAAAATGAATTAGAATTAAAAATGTTGTTGTTAAGAAGTTGTGAATTAATAATAATATTGAAAGTGTTGTATAAAAATGTGATTATACTGAATACTAGAATGCAATCTAAATTGAATGTTAAACCAATTGGAATTTAAAGTGTTGAGCCAAATTGAATGGAAATGAAGTAAATATGAATGTTGAGAGTAAATTAAACTAATTTGGTTATATTGGATATACATTGGATGTTAATGGATTGAATAAAAATTTATATGGAATTGAATTAATGAAATTGAAAGTAAAATAATTGAATTCAAATTGAAAGTAAGTAAATTAAACAGAATTGAATTTGATTTGAATTGGAAGTGAACTAACTTGAATGTAATTAGTGAATGTAAACTAATTGAATATGAATAAATGAATGTTAGTAAAAATCCAATGTTAACAAATCAAATATGATTTTAAATTGAAAACCAATTCAACGAATATTAATGAAAAGTGAATGTAAATTGATTTGGTTATGGATTGATTGGATAGATATGGTTTGTTGGATGATAGTTGTTTAATGGTTAGATTTGTTGCCTTTTGTTACATTTGCTATATTAGCATATGTAGTAGTTGCTTTGATATATTTTGTATATTGATATTACTTTCACATATACACGTTTCTAATTTGTTTGTTGAGTGTTCAGTAGGTGCGGATGGCGCTTGCTTTGCATTTGAGCTCACTTTCGCGCTATATTAGCCGTATATGCTTGTTAACAATATATAAGGTACATATCTCGGATTACATATTGTACTTTTATACTTTTTTCCCTTCGGAATGCCTCATCCTCGAAGATGAGATGTATATTTGTGATATATGTATGTTGTGATCCAACTACGATCGAACCGCGCAAAGGAGACGTTAGTGAATTTTTTTGAAATTTGAAGTGTTAGAAAACTTTTGGGAAAATTGAAAAAAATTTGGTAACTAAAGTTTGATTTTTGAATTAAAAGTTAAACGATAGTAGTTGGTTTTGAAAAGATAACTATGAATGTATTTGAAAACTTAAAAAAGTTTTTGTAAGAAGTTTAACTAATGGATTTTAGGAAAAGTAAAAGGTCAAATAATGTTGGATATTTAATTTGAAGAAATTGTTTTTGAAAAGTTAATAGACTTTGTGACTTTTTCTTACTTGGTAATTTCGAGCATGAAATTCTTTTAAGTAGGGGAGAATGTAACGACCCATAAGTTCTGTCATTTACATTCGTATATTTAATTAGTTTTAAATATTTAAAAGTTAATTTTATAAGATAAATAAATTATATTTCAGATATCTGGATTTAATCGGATAATTAAATTGTTAATTTAATATTTGAGATTGTTAAAACAATTGATTTTTGAATTTAAAGTGAATAAAAATGATTTACAAAGTTATATTAAATCCTAGTTGAATTAGAATGATGTTATAGGACTTTTAAAATCGAATTAAAAGTTAAATTACAGAAATTGAATATTTTAATATTTAATTGACGGGTAAAAATAGCCATTTTTCATATAGTCTTGGATTTCGACAAAACCAGTTTCATCAGATCTGTAATGTTAAATTATTATAGGATTTCAAATTTCGCGTCAAATGGATTTATGGTTTGTCCAGGGCAAACTAAAACGTGTAGAAATTCATTTAAGTGAATTTTAAATTTAAATATTCGATTCGAAAACCTATCTTCTAAATACGATTGAATAGGCTCCCGATATATATTCCATTGCATTCGAAATAGGGGTAAAACATTATAAACACCAGGCGACACGCTTCGTTTCGAGTTCGGAAAATTTCCGGATGAATAATGTCGATAAATTTTCTATAAAAGCCCCTAGATTTTCTTATTTTCAACAAAACCCTAACAAGCTAGGGCAAGCCGCCATTATCATTTCAATGGCCCAAAATTGTCGTCTTCCCTCCTTAATTTCTTCCAATCCGTCAACCTATACAAAAAATCTCAAACTACAACATCGAAGAGGAAGACGAGATCTTTAAATCCATACGGATGGTTCATCGTAAAACGCAACGTGGAGGAGGAAAATTTGCCGCGTTCATTATCAGGTCGCATGCATTTTTCAAAACAAAGGGCTGACTGAGTTTGCCCATATTCAAATCGAAGGTGGAGCATGGGGTGGCCGTTCGTTTGGCGTTGCTTTATCGTCGTCAGGATGTTCGATGGTGGCTCGATAAATGATGAAGAAGCGACGGCTACATGGGTTGTTTCGCGTGGGTTTTTCATGAAGGAAGAAGAAATAAAGGCACACGACCACATCTACTTGACTCAAAATCAACGGCCGATGAAATGTTGGGTTTAAAAAAATTAAAATAAAAGTTGAAAATTTTATATTATATAATTCGTATAATCTTTAAAAAGCTATAACGTTTTCATACGAGGTCCATTTTGCACGAAACGAATTGCGTTGGAACCGTATTGACGAGCACTATAGTATGGAGATGGATAGGGATTTATTTGAACTAGAATAAATTTTGGTTAAATTAAACGCTCGTTTATTTTATTCGAAATAAAACGCTACAACTGCTATTGGAAGCAATGTGAGTGCATCTCACTCTTTCTGACTCACTGATATTTTTACATAAGTGAAAATAAATATTATTTATGATGATTGATGATTGTTTGGATGATATATGATATATTGATTGGTATTTGGATATATACCTGCCTTGTGGAGTAGATGACCATATACGTTCCCATGTTTGAGCGGGTGACCCTTTGTACGTGCGTCTGCCTTGAAGCGGACATTTTACACATATTTCAATATGCATATTTGTTACAGGTGACAGGTTGGAGGGATCCAACTGGATTCCTCACCGGTATTGATTTATTTACAGATATTATAATATATTCTGTTATTATATGATATATGATGTTTTGGATGTCGTGATTGTTGTATTTAGTGTTGTTGCAGCATTGGACCGTATTTTAGAAATTTAAAAATGTTAATGTGATGATTTCCAAATTTAAAAGAATTTTCAAGTGATTTTGAAAATATACGTTTTCTTGAATTTTGAAGTGTTAAAGGAATGGATTTATTTTAAATAAATAAACGTGATAATTTTTATGTTATAAACATTATGATGTTTTGGGAAATATAATTGAAATGCGATTTTTGAAATATGAAGTTAACCGTTTGTAAAATAGTTGGAGATTTTTGAAGTTATAATAAACGGTATATATATATATATATAAGATTTATAAAATTGATATTTTACAAATCAAAGTGTTAGAATTATAAAGGAGTTTTATAAATGTTAAAATGAAGTTATAAATGGATTTTATAAGTGAATAAGATTTATGAATTGTGAATTTATAAAATGAATGAATTTGTGAAATAAGAGATTTATAAGTAATTGACTTAAAATTTGGGTTTGGCACATAAATGAGATGTAAATGGAATTGGTAAATAAAAGGAATTTATAACTTGAAGTTTTAATAAAATATAATTGTGAATTTATAAACATTGTTTTATAAATTCGAAATCAATTGATTTTGATAAGTTAAATATAGAAGTTTATTTAAAGGAATTTTATTCACGATTTTTGACAGTGAATTATCTTTAAATTAAATGTTGAAATAATATTAAATTTGGTAAACGTTTTATATTCACGATTTTGGACAGTGAATAATATATTAAAGAATTGTTTTGGAAAGTGATATTTTAGTTGAAGTTAAAGGGTTTAAAGTTGTTTTAAAATATGTTAAGAATCGAAACCATAGATTTCAACATTCATTGTTGAAATAGACGTTTCGAGAAATAAGGAAATGATGGACTATAACACTGTTGTTATAGTAAATGATTTTTGACAGGAAATGTTTTTATATAGTATATGGAATTTATATATCTATCTTATTTTTGAATCCCTATACTATTGATTTTGGGTTGTCGTAACTATGTTTTACGCAACATTCATTTTGACCCAAATAAATGTATTTAAAGAGAACGTTTTCCTTATAGAATAAAATATATACTTTAATCATGATTTAAGTATATGTAATATTTTCTAAGTGTTGAAAATAAATAGATTTGTGAATTACTTATTGTTAAGTAAGTATTTGGAAATGTTTTCTAGTATAGAAAAGTTGAAATGATTTTGAAGATATATCTTTTTAAAGATAATTTGAAGTGGATATTTGGAAAATGGTTTAATTAATAAAAGATTAATTAAAAGGCCTAATGATTGTATATGGTGCTAAATATTTGTTGTTTGTTTTGAAAGTTAAATAACCAACTATCAAACATTAGCCAAATTTTATTCCTCGCCTTGATGTGGGAACTATTTAGTCGTACATTTAGAGCCTTCTGTGTAGGCTTAATTATCATTTGTGTTGAGGATGTTGACTTCTATAGTGCGGAGTGTTGCTCCAATCTATCGAGCTTCCTTCTTGGCCCGAAGGATAGCAAGTTGAAAGTTGGAAACATGATAAGTCTATGAGACTTATTTTCTGTATGAGGTTGAGAAACATTTTTGCGTTGTTGGTGCGAAGAGACCGAGATCAAATTTATCTGAAAACCACCACGGACCAACATATATGCGACGATTGTGCAGTTACTTATGATAATATTGATATTCCGGATTTTCATAGTGGAGGACTGCTTGTTGATCGTTTGGGGTTAAAATCCCAATATACATCCAGTAGCAGTGGTCTCTTCATTATGAAGTATCCAACGCAAGGACTATTCGCTACTAATCCTAGGAATTTCCCGACATGATGTGGTAGGAAGTACCTTCAGTTTGTCCTGTTCCTGGACAACTTGTGTGGATGTTTGTCTGACATTGCATTTCTAAAGATTACATACATTGTTTTTTTACAAACGTACATTAATGGTAGCGGAGAAGGCAACTTCTCTCAGCTTAACACCCTTCTTGAGACGTATGAACTTAAGGGTTGTATTTTTGTGGAAGGAAATTAGTACTCAAAAGGAAATGGCCGTGTGACATTCAAAGTGATCTGATATGTGATTTTGAAAGGTAATCGTTACCTCGTTAGGCCTCATCAACCGGAAATGACCAAAACAGGGTTAGATGCAGCAGGGTTAAGTGGTTCATTCCCGATATGGTTATCCTCTTCTAGATATATCTTTACACACTATGACGTCATGTATCTGATTATTGTGGTTTTTATGCTATGAGGGCCCTCGGTAAAGGTCGGTAATGATCAGAGGATGACGTATTCGGTACCATCTGGTTATAGAGGTGGGCCAGTCTTGAGTTGGTAGAGGGCAGATGTTCTGTGCCTTGGGACATCCATCTAGAGGTGTACCCCCTCAGAAGGTAGTCCCTTCACCTGGTCATTTGTATGGAAATGCAAACTCCACCACGTGTTTTCCATTTTGATTGTATTACCCATTTTAGTTTATATGCTGGAATTTAATAATGTTAACAATTTCGGCTATTTTGAATATTATTTGTATACTGGACACTAGTATAATATCAGACGAGTTTGATAAGAAATTTTTTAGTTATCGTAAGGTAAAAACATGTCCGTGTTTATGCGTGGACTTGTCTTATGAGATATTTTTGTTTTGCAAACTAAGGAAAATTTTTGGTAACTTAATAAATTCAGTTGAGTGTGTTTCTCAGGCTGGTTCACCAAACTGATCTGGGCGTTCTTCCCTTTCAATGCTCGGGTCAGACCGAGTATATATACAGGTCTAGATTTGATGCTTTTGGAGCTTAAGCAGGAGAGCTGGAGATCGTCATTTTCGTACATCCGTATTTGCTCGACTATCCGCTGCATTGCTTAGTTGTTTTAAATTATCGGCATTGGTAAGGACAGGTTATTATATCTGTTCAGACTGATAACTATTGATTGATTGTTGAAATCTGATTGATGTGTGTATATATATATATATATAGTTTTTTTGTAAAGATCATTGATATGATATTATATATTTTCCACTACGATGTGAGATTCTGTATTGTTTTGTTTGGTTCTATCTTCTCCCTTTCTTCTCTTCTCTTCTTCTCTCTTCTTTTCTTTCTCTTGACTTTTCGTCAGTCTGTGCTTTTTGGGTCGGACATGTGTGGATTATTGTCGATCCAAAGGGTAAGGATTTTCGGGTCATCACAATTATTAAATAGCCAAATGAACTAAAGTAGTTGAAACAAAACATTGACACGTTTTATTGGGAGTAAATCGACTTGTCCTTATCAAAAATGCCACACTTCGGGAACGTGGTTGTTATCCCGCCTTTGGCAAGGCCGTGACACCAAGAACTCGACTAGAAACCAAGGACGGTTCGTCTTGAAGATCAGTTACACATAGGTCTACTATGCATGTCGGTAAAAATTTTTCGAATCCTGATCGAGCTGCAATTGATGGGACATGACTAGCAAATCCACAAGAGCCAACGTTTCAAATTTCAAGTCAATCCGAGTTCGTATGCTCAAGTTATGATCGATTCAACCCTATGGATTTGACCCTATGGATTCGACCCTATGGATTTGACCCTATCGATTCGACCCTATGGATTCGACCCTATGGATTCGACCCTATCGATTCCACCCTATGAATTCAACCCTATGGATTCAACCCTGTCGATTCGACCCTATGGATTCGACCCTATCGATTCGACCCTAAGGAATCGATTCGAACCAAGCTTGTTGACCGGAAGCGCAATCCTGAATCGATCATAACTCGAGATCTACAAGTCCAAATGCTATGAAATTTTCGCAGGAGCTTATATACATGTTGAAGAATGCCCACACCAAATTTCACCTCGATTGGATGCTTTCTTGATCGATTCGAACCCTACTTCGAATCGATCCCAATGTGGGCCCAATTTCCTAAGGACGGGCGTGTGGCCCCCCCTCACGTGCCATAAGCGGTCTTCCCGGATTTTAGGCAAAATATCAGCCTCCTACGCCTATAAATAAAGCCCTTGGTCATTCAGAAAAGGGGACGGAGAATTCTTGGAGATAAAAGCACGCCCGGACGCTGCCAGAATCACTCCATACCATTATGATTGCTGCTAATCTCGAGTTTAAGCTTATTATCTGCTGTACTTCGCTTTAGAACACTTGTAATCTTCAAGTATTAATCAATAAAGTGATATAACTTCATAGTGGACGTAGGCAAATCGCCGAACCACTCTAAATCATTGTCTTCTGTACAATTTACTTTTCTGTGTCTTGGAGTTTTTGTTAGATAATCTTCATTTTCAATTTAATTTCTTCATTTATTATCTCTTCAAAAACTTCCGAAGGGTGTTGCCCAATTTTGGTGCAAACACTTTGGTGCTTTCACTGAGAAAAACCCAGTTTTTCTCCCGTTCCTTGGATCTACTCTCGATATCGGATTGTATGAATCTAAGGAGAAGATCCAGATCTATCGTTCAATGGTTCCTTCTATTCTATTCAGATTGCTGCAGATCTAAGAGGAACCACATTCATCATAAATTTCATACCCATATTTTCGAATCCAGAAATATGCTATTTTTCGTAACCATATTTTCGAACCCAGAAAAAATGCATTTTTTTACCCATATTTTCGAATCCAGAAAAAATGCATTTTTTCGTACCCATATTTCGAATCCAGAAAATATGTTGTTCTTCGTACCCATATTTTCGAGTCCATGAAAATATGATCATTTTCGTATCCATGTTTTCGCATCCAGAAAATGTGATGATTTTCGTATCCATGTTTTCGTATCTAGAAAATTTGGTGATTTTCGTATCCATGCTTTCGTATCCAGTAAATGTGGTGCTTTTCGTATCCATGCTTTTGTATCCAGTAAATGTGGTGGTTTTCGTATCCATCAGCAGATAGTCTCTCTTCGTATCGATCACCTATTGACTATTTCGTATCCATCATGGAGCGCTACTTCGTATCCATCAGGAGGCGCTACTTCGTATCCATCAGGAGGCGCTACTTCGTATCCATCAGGGCGCTACTACTTCTTATCCATCAAGGCGCACTACTTCGTATCCATCAGGAGGCGTTACTTCGTATCCATCAGGAGGCGCTACTTCGTATCCATCCATCTGCCTCCAATTCGTATCGATACGCACATGCAATTCGTATCCATCCATCTGCCTCTAATTTGTATCGATACGCACATGCAATTCATATCCATCCATCTGGCTCTAATTCGTATCGATACGCGCATGCAGTTCGTATCCATCCATCTGACTCTAATTCGTATCGATACGCACATGCAGTTCGTATCCATCCATCTGCCTCCAATTCGTATCGATATGCACATGCAGTTCGTATCCATCCATCTGCCTCCAATTCGTATCGATACGCACATGCAGTTCGTATCCATCCATCTGCCTCCATTTCGCATCGATATGCACATGTAGTTCGTATCCATCCATCTGCCCCTAATTCGTATCGATCTAGCCATTTCGTATCGATGCTACTAGAGCTAATTCTCTGGATGGATACGAAGTGGGTCTTTCAACTAATGAATACGAAAAGTGCAATTCCTCTGATCGATACGAAGACGAGCACATCTGATGGATTCCTCTGATCGATACGAAGACGAGCACATCTGATGGACGGGACATAGGAGATTACAACAACAATTGTTGAATTGCAATCGAGGAATGAGTATTGAAATACTACTCAACCGGTGCTCCCAAAGGCTGAAGAACCTAGCTAATATGCCAAGAACTGGAGTTGATTAATATATCATGCTTCTAAGGTGGACTGCAACTCCCTCCAATTGACCAGCTTTTAAAACTCCTGAATTGACAACTAGGGTACGATGGCTAATATGACAACTGCTCTACACTGCCAACTCTGCCAATTCAATGCATAGCTGGACACCACTAAATCGTCTTCAAATGCCCACATCTTAATCATTCCACATCTATACAACTTAAAGCATGGCATACAACCTCCAGAGAACTTCCTTAATACCCTATACTGGTCTCCTATCTGTTAGCCCATCTTAGCCAACTCACATCGAATCAGTGTTACCAACCATTCAAACATTGGGCAATCAGGCATGCATCATTCACTAGTATTACAAGACCATGTAGCCATAAAATGGACTTGATAATATTGAATGGAGTATCTTTCCCAATCGGGGCCTATTCATCGAAATCATCCTACATACAAAATTTCTAGCAAAAATTCAGCACGGTGACTATGTCAGTGTACTATGGAAATTCAACCTCCGCCACTACCTCATGAAGTGAGAATGGTGAATGGAGTCCACGAAAAGTGATGAATGCCACCAAATGCGTTGTATCCCCTATTCCTCAAAGAAGACTGTCAATCGTAGTTAGGCATATCATTTCTACTTCTCATATTGCTAAAGGGAATAAAGAACTAGCAGCCAATGAACTGATCAAAATCCACAGCCCGTTGCTGCCAACACTAACAAATGAAATCAGCACAAAAGCTTATTTCCAGAGTTTGAAAACAGAACCGGTGGATAGCCGCCGACGACTACACCAACATGTCCAGGCCAACATTACGTTGATGAATCAGACGAAGGATCAACTTGGCGACATAAAAGGGAACCTGCTCCATACTCTAAATCGGGAAGCTCCTCTTCTTTATATGACTATCATGGATGCCAACGCCATAAGGCTGCTCCAGAAAGGATAGCTCTGGCAATATGTTCAAGCCCCATAAAATGAAGAGCCGGGAACCCCCGACCTCAATCAGAACTTTGATCAAACTGAACCATTTGCGTTAGACTCCCAACTGTGAAAGGCTGGACCAAAGTGCAATAGCGAGCATACGACGCCGCTTCACTTATCATTGAGATTTTATCCGATCTCTTTTGAATTATTTCTATTTCTATTTCGTTTATGTTGCAAAATATAATCGACTTGAATTAAACTACTTGCAAATGATGCAGGTAACCGAGTACTTAAGGATGGGTGCAAAACAACCTCTGTGGACTATGATAAAGTCATTTAGGTATCATCATGATGAACATGATTCAACCACTCGCTGGCTGCTCTATGCACCTGACTTGGGGGCAGGCCATCAAAGCGGAAGAGACAGACAAGTTCAGGGCTCCAGTACGAAGTGGATGCAACCGACCATCCACTCACATGCCTATGCAATTTAATTAGGAGATTTGTGAAAGACTTGGAGTTATATGTCCCAACCATGCACTCTCCATCTCTTACTTGAAGCTCGCCAAAATACTTATGCTTCTTCTGATGCCCAGTAAAATCGAAATCACACCAAAGATGGACGTGACGTGACCATCCATGCATCCAATCCTGCATTGGACACTTGGGGTTTTTTAAGAGCACATATTTATAGCGGATATGGTTTGACCATTCACTCCCCAGTTTGCATCAATGATTCGACAAACCAATCATGCCTCAAACCGACTTTATCAGGGGCCAACCCTCAATTTATAGTCATCAACAACCGACTGGTTACTCGCTAATCATTATGAGCCATCATTCCAACTCTCTTCCTCAACTCGACTGGAAGAGCGCAAAGCGTAAAGTGGACGTGGCTCGACCATCTACTCTCCAACTCTTGCCCCCAACTTAAGGGAAAATACACAACTCAAAGTGGATGTAGTTCAGCCATCCTCTCCTCTGCTCGAGCTCAAAGCTTGCCAGAACACTAATCTTACTCCTTAGGCTTGGCAGAAGCGGGATCCAAATGAACACGGACGCGATTCATCCGACCGTAAACTAAGTCTCCTCCTTCGTTGATGGAAGATAAGTGGAAAGTAATCGAGATCCCACCGATCATTTGCTAAGCGAAACCCACCTCTCAGGGGAAAGCCATCGCATCAATGGCCGAGCTGGACCGACACACGACAATCCTGCAATCAACTCTAGGTTCCCAGAGTGCAAACCGGAGTATAAACACTAACTCCACTTTCCCAGAGTGCGAATTGGAGTATAAACATCAAATCCATCGTTCCCAGAGTGTGAACGAAATCCAAATTCCCAGAGTGTGAATTGGAGTATAAACATCCAATAAATCGTTCCCAGAGTGCGAACGGACTCCAACTTCCCAGAGTGTGAATTGGAGTATAAACATCCAATAAATCGTTCCCAGAGTGCGAACGGACTCCAACTTCCTAGAGTGTGAATTGGAGTATAAACATTTAATAAATCGTTCCCAGAGTGTGAATGGACTCCAAATTCCCAGAGTGCAAATTGGAGTATAAACATCAAATCCATCGTTCCAAGTGTGAAAGAATTCCTAAAAAGCCCAAATAGGTGTGACTGACCATCTATTGGCTGACTCCAACTTCCCAGAGTGTGAATTGGAGTATAAACATCTATTCCAGGTTCCGGAGTGCGAACCCACCCATCAATGCGAACTCCAAGTTCCCAAAGCATGAATTGGAGTATAAACATAAATTACAGGTTCCCGGAGCGCGAACCGAAGCATCCATGCTAACTCCAGATTCCCAGAACATGAATTGGAGTATAAACATCTGTTCCAGGTTCCCAGAGTGCGAACCAAAAACACAAATGCTAACTCCAGGTTCCCAGAGCGTGTATCGGAGCATTAACATCAATTCCAGGTTCCCGGAGGGCGAACCGGAAAATACAAATGTCAACTCCAAATTCCCAGAGTGTGAATTAGAGTGCGAATGTCAAGTCAAAGTTGCGAACTGGAGTATAAACATTTAATAACTCTAAGTCCCCAGAGTGCGGACTGGAGTATAAACACTAAAATGGGTGTGATCGACCATACATCAACTAACTCCAGATTCCCTGAGTGCGAACTGGAGTATAAACATCAATAAACTCCAGAATCCCAGAGGATGAATTGGAATATAAAACAACGACTCACTCAAGTCCTGAGGGCACGGACCGGAGCACGAATGCCAAATGGGTGTGACTAACCACCCATCAACTAATTCCAGATTACCAGAGTGTGAACTGGATTGTAAACATCAACTAACTCTGGTCCCGAAAGCACAGACTGAAGTATAAAGACCTAGTGGGCGTGACATACCACCCATCAACCAACTCCAATCCTTGAAGCATGGATTGGAATATAAATACCATAAGGGATGCGATTTTATTGTCCATTTATCAATTCTAATTCTGCAGCAAGTTCTGTAGTACAAAAAGCAGATGTGGTTAGACTTTCTTCTTTCCAACTCTTCCCCTGACATGGGGGCACACTTATCATAAAAAATCGATTGTGATCCGACTATCTAGCACTAAGCGGGCACGACATGACTGTTCATGCATCAACACTTATTCCCAGCACGGGACCTATAACATAATCTTTTAGGGATGCACTCCAACCCAGCAAGACAAGATTTCTTCCTTGATTCGACAGGGAGATGTAGATTCGCAAAACGGACCTAGCTGAACGCCTTATTCTAAATGGATGTGACTCCCATCCTACCGCAAATGAACATGACACGACCGTTCATCCGCTAACTCTAGCCAACGGTCTAGCGAGTTGTGCATGCAATGTGGACGGATGTGACCCAACCATCTGCCAATCAACTCCTTCCTCCAATTCAGTAGGAGAAACATCAAATTAAAGTTGCCGCAATGTGACCGACTACACTTCGACTTTCGCCATTGACAAGTGCCAGAGGAATCAATCGAGGAAAATGCGGTTCACCATTTTCTGCTAAAATTCTTAGTCCCCAAAGTGGAGACATGTGTATGAACATCAATTAGGTGTGACTAATGGCCCTTCAACTGCCTCTAGTCCCCAGAGTGCGACTGCGACCATAGACAGATGAAAAATGTGATTCGACCATTCATCCGACCTAAAGTCGACGAGAGGAGTATAAACTCGCTACAGATGCAATTGGACCGTCCACAAACTAACTCTGCTAACCCAAGACTGGGGGCAGAAGAAAAAATCATTGAAAGAAGAGAAATGAAACTCGCTACATTGCTAGCTATTCAGATTCCTTTACAACTTAAGGCAACGACTGCAAGGAGGCCTTAATGCTAACCAATCAGAATGATGCTCGAAGTTACAAGAAGCCAATTATATCGTACCGCCCGATCGACGGGCAATATCGATCTGCACCTTTCATATCATACCAAAGGATCGATAGGCAATGAGGTCCGTACATTCTACATTGTGTCGCTAAATCGACGGCCAATATTGATCCTCTTCGACTACAATTCGATGTGACCTGAGCACCCATCGAATACCTCCAACCACCAGAGCATGGATAGAACCGCGAATGAGTGTGACTTGACCATTCGTCCTCCGTCGCCTTCCATCGATCCGCCAGGAAGTGCATGAGACTGGATGAGCATGACCTGACTGCATTTGAGCTGACTTTGTCCCTAGATCTGACGGGAGAACGTAAATCGAAACGGACGTAGTTGATCACCTAACTCCAAAAGAATGCAATGCGACCATTCATTCTTTGGCTCTTAACCAAATCTGACAAAATGAGCAATTCAAAACAAGTACAACCTAAATGTCCACGCACCGATTCTTACCCTCGGTTTGAGAAAGCATCAATCCTGCATTGAATCTTACTGGACAATTTATTCTTCATATGTTTCCCCGAGTATGAAAACATAGGCAGCAAAGTGAATGTCGATAAGGCAAAGAGATATTCTGCCTAGAGGAAAGAACTTGGACAGAATGCAGGATAAGGCACAACTCAGCTTTCCATTGATTAACTTGATCCTATGGTTCAATGGGACAAAATGCGAAATTGAAGCGGACATTATCTACCTTGCTGCTTATCGAGATATTCCCCCGACTTGGGGGCACGCATGAGAATTAAGATGAAAATAATTTGATCGTTCGTCGAATAACTCTAGCTCTTACAGCTTGGACTACAGTATAAACACAGCAGAAGCTAGGCTCGATCATTAGCATAATACATCCATCAACCCGAGACTGGGGGCATGATGCTGATCATCCAAGAACTGGATACAACTACTCAATCCTATAGCTCGTGCCTAGTATTCATAACAACTTTAAGTTACGACCGAAAGGATGTTTAGAGATAGAATCATCAGATCGACGCCTGGACTTATAGGAAACTAATCATCATTCTGACCCTTCCGATGAGCAATGGATTGCAAGTACATTGAATGCTAAGCGCATTGCTCGGAAACACAAGTAGATTCCAACTCATAGCCGGAGCCAGCTATGCTGCAGCATGCGACACAAGGCTAAACTCTACTATGCCTTTAATTCCACATCCCTACGAGCCTGATCATTTACCATTGCAAATAAGCATATGAAGTGCCTACAACCCATCACAGGTATTGTAGATCAAATCACAACTCTTCGCAAGGATGATGCAAGAGTCAACTGCATTGCTCCAGGCGAATTTGATATGTCCGCTTGGACTCGATCTCATATATATATATGGACCCTCACAAACAATTGAGAACCTTGCGTTAAATGTCAACTCGAAGCATGTCTCGGTGAATAAAAACGAAGCGACATAGATCTAGAAAGATTTGCTGCACTAAAGGAGGAGGCAAATTTACTCAAAACCAATAGGTTTATCCATGATGCCCTCTACCCAAAATGAGTATCCAATCCTTTACTTACGAAAAAAACAAATGGAGAGTGGCGGACGTATGCCGACTACTCAGATTTGCACGAGGCATGGCGAAGCATAGCTTTCCACATCCAATGATCAACCAACTAATTGACTCGATCACCAGACATGAATTACTCTCATCCGTGTACGCAAAATACCAAATAAAATCAAATATTGAAACATGTCCCAGACAAGGAATACAACAGTTTCGTTACTGACCCGAGCCTATAGTGCTATGCTGCAATCCATGGATTCAAACTTGAGAATGCTTATGCTACTTACCAAAAGACGATTAATTGATCATTCAAAAATCAGATCGGTCGATCAATGAATGTATATGTGGTTAATATGCTCGTGAGATCACGACCATCAAGCGACCGCATCGATCACTTGGCAAAGATATTCAGTGCTATCCAACAACTGCAGAATGAAATTTAATCCTTTGAAAGCCTCTTTCAGCGTTGTATAAAAAGAATTCTCGGGTTTCGTCATCAATTCTCGTAGGGTTGAGGCTAATTTCAGAAGATCCTGAAGATTAAAGTCATCCATATATGGAGGAAACCAAGCAGCTCTGATAGATCGCTCAGAGAGGCCTCCCATTTTACCCAAGATGTTGGATCGTGAAGATCTATGCCTTAATTAGGTCATGTCAACACACGCCCTAAGCATTGCAATGCTAAGTGAAGAGAAACTAATCCAAAGACCAGTATATGATGAAAGCTAGCCATTGACGAGCTTACCCTGCTAATGTCTGTATCAACCAACTGTTATGATAGGTCCAATGGCAACCTTAGATATTTCAAAGGTTACTCAAACGGAATATCAAGCTAAGCCAATTTGATATCACTTATCTCCCTTAGAGAGCTATCCATAGTCAAACATTAGCGTACTTCATATCTGAATTCACTGCATCAGACGATTATCTAAAGAACAGTAGAGAACCGTCCAATCGATGGAGAACATACATAAATGGAACTCCCAATAATCATCTTTCTAACATCGAAGTCGTGTTAATGGCACTTGAAAAATGATCGATCTTCTATACTCTGAAACCCAGCTTCCTTGCAACAAATAACGAAGCTAAGTATGAAGCCTTGGTCGCCACGCTGAGACTTGCAAGAAAGCTAAGAGTGGAAACTTTACATATCTTTTGTGATTTCTGATTAGCAGTATGCTAAGGCAGGGAGGATTATCGGGCTAGGGGCAACGCCTTGTTCCTTGCCTTAGCTGAAGCCAAAAGCTACTAGCTGACTTCGAGAATTACACCACTACACAAATCCTCAGAGAGCAAAACGAAATGACCGAATCAATGGCCAAGCTAGCCAGTTCTGGGAATGCGCAACAAATAGAATTTATCCCAGTTGAAATACTTATTATTACAAGCACTGATAGATGAAGATCGACTAGATCTTAGAGATGGATCCAGGAAAGGGATCATGGATGACTCATATCAAAGACTATTTACCATGGGGAATTCTTATTGAATAAGGGAATGAGAGATGGCATATCCTCCGCGAAGCATCACTGCATGATTACATCTGGATCGTTCGACTCCAACGACACAAAGCATTACTTTTGAATCCACCAATGTGAGACCCAATATTACGTAACCATCGATACGAAGTCTACCTTAGTGCATGCCAGATCGATCCAAGACAGGATCAATGCGAAGGAATGAATCCAAAACAACCATCAAGTGTTGTTGCAACTCGAATTTTACATCGATTCAGGAGAGGATCGATACAGAATTCGATACGAGAAGACCGACAACGACTTGTTAACGTACGAACGTCAACAAAGAGTCAGGCTAAAGTATATGCAGGTACGTTGAACTAATTTTCAATTTTAAAAATCCACAGGTCGAATGCCCACCTGATGACAATTACAACGACAAATAGCTAACCGTCATCATACAACAATCAGTTACAACGGCACACCAGTTGGTAGTCAACAGTTCATATTACTAAAAAATCAGTCAAGGATCACAACTTCCAACAAGAAGACGATAACTGTTTAACAAGTTAAATGGAACTATTTAGAAACAAGTTAAATGGAACTATTCAGAGTGAAGATGGAAGTTTTCAAAGCAAGTCATGTTCACACAAGACGTACTTTGGGGGGCAAATGTTATCCCGCCTTTTGGCAAGGCCGTGACACTAAGAACTCGACTAGAAACCAAGGACGGTTCGTCTTGAAGATCAGTTATACATAGGTCTACTATGGATGCCGGTAAATTTTTTTCGAATCCGGATTGAGCTGCAATTGATGGGACATGACTAGCAAAGCCACAAGAGCCAACGTTTCAAATTTCAAGTCAATCTGAGTTCGTATGCTCAAGTTATGATGGATTCGACCCTATGGATTCGACCCTATGGATTCGACCCTATCGATTCGACCCTATGGATTCGACCCTATCGATTCGACCCTATGGATTCAACCCTATCGATTCCACCCTATGGATTCAACCCTATGGATTCGACCCTGTCGATTCGACCCTATGGATTCGACCCTGTCGATTCGACCCTATGGATTCGACCCTGTCGATTCGACCCTATGGATTCGACCCTAAGGAATCGATTCGAACCAAGCTTCTTGACCGGAAGCACAATCCTGAACCCGATCATAACTCGAGATCTACAAGTCCAAATGCTATGAAATTTTCACAGGAGCTTATATACATGTTGAAGAATGCCCACACCAAATTTCACCTCGATTGGATGCTTTCTTGATCGATTCGAACCCTACTTCGAATCGATTCCAATGTGGGCCCAATTTCCTAAGGACGGGCGTGTGGGCCCCCCTCACGTGCCAGAAGCGGTCTTCCCGGATTTTAGGCGAAATATTAGCCTCCTACGCCTATAAATAGAGCCCCTGGTCATTCAGAAAATGGGACGGAGAATTCTTGGAGATAAAAGCACGCCCGGACGCTGCCAGAATCACTCCATACCATTATGATTGCTGCTGATCTCGAATTTAAGCTTATTATCTACTGTACTTCGCTTTAGAACACTTGTAATCTTCAAGTATCAGTCAATAAAGTGATATAACTTCATAGTGGACGTAGGAAAATTGCCGAACCACTCTAAATCGTTGTCTTCTGTGCAATTTACTTTTCTGTGTCTTGGAGTTTTTGTTAGATAATCTTCATTTTCAATTTAATTTCTTCATTTATTATCTCTTCAAAAACTTCCGAAGGGTGTTACCCAATTTTGGTGCAAACAGTGGTGAATACAAGGGGTTAATTTCAGTAAGTAGGTCATGATAAGCTAAGCATACGGAACGTATATTCATATGTTAACCTTTACACCCTCACGATGGAATAGTCCGCTATAAATAACTTGACCCTTTTAAATTTATCGAACAATGGTTTGGAGAGACTGGGATCGGATCATAGTTGTTATCGAAAGCCACTTCGAACTAACATAAATGTTTAGATTGGAATTAATAAAGGCAAGGTCCAAGATAAAGATTTTGAAGCGCAAGGGCTATTTGATACTACTCCTAAGGGTGATTCCAAAAGGGGTGTAGTGGAAATAGTGCCTTCGGTTCGTTCATCTCCAAAATGACTTATATGGATGAACGTTGACATTATGTTAACATTTGGAAGGCAATGTTAGCGTTCCAAGTGGCTATGCTATAATAAAGGTAAACATAGCCTTAGGCCTCATCAACCAAGAATGACTAAAACATGGGAGATGAAGTAAGGCTACGTGGGCCGCTTTCATTAGGGTAAGGTCATCCCTATCTAGAGTCCCTACTATCAACTCATGTATGCTTCGATACGGTTGCTGATCCCAACCGAGGGGTAATCTTATTCAGTACTATCGATCAAGGTCTAGGCCGGTCTTGTATTGGTTGGTGAACTTGGAGAGGTCCTCGGTGTTATTTTATATAGAGATGCACCGTGATGGGTAGTACCCCCAGTAGCCTAGTCATTGTATATAATCCATTCTCCAATAGGTGTTTTACATATTTAGTTATACTCAAATAGGTTGAAATTTGATAGGCAAGCATTTCAGCTATGTTTTATTTTACTTGAAAACCCTAGACATTATTATAATATCATTAGATTTCTATATAAAGTCTTTTGGTTGTCATAAGGTAAAACCCGTCTGTGTTTATATGCGGCTTGGTCAAGACCACCCTTAATTTTCAAAAGGTTTCATAAAAGTAAAAATTAAGCTGTCAAGTTTACTCAGACCAGACCTGTGCCTGACTTGGATTTTTATTTTCTTTTACTAAAAATCTTAAGCACTCAAATTTGTATGAGTACCTAAGTGATCCAGGTTTCTTATGGGGGCATTTTGAAGGAGCTGGAATAGGTAGCTTCACCGCTAACTAATTATTATCTTATTCCGCTATGTTTTATGTATAACCTATGTTTTTTTGTACGGGCGGGTAGTTATAACTACCGATTGAATGTTGTATTATAATGACTCTGATGTATTATTATTATGGAAATGACAATGAAATGTCCTAATGTTACCTATTATATGTTGTTCTGATTCATAGTGAGATTCTATGATTATGTAGTTTCTTCTTATCTTTCTCTTTCTTCTACTCTTAGTGGCTCGTCTTTCGGTGCAAGAAAGGCGATCGTTACTTTTTGATATCATAGCCTAGGTTAAGAAAAAACTTAGGCTTTGGGTTGAGGGTCAACTTTAAGAGTGCATATTTGTAAATTTTTATTCGTTTATATATATATGTGTGTGTGTGTGTGTGTGTGTGTGTGTGTGTATCTGATAGAAAGGTCAGCTTGATAGGTTTGATTAGTGCCGTTTTGTCAAGATTTGTCTCGTCCAAGTATCCTAAGAAATAGCTTACTATGTCCAAGTGATAAGACATAAGTAACAGAGGCGGACGAGGTAAGGGTGCAAGTAGCACTACAACTACAAATGGTCGAACCCCAAACACAGAAGGAGTTCGGATTGCAGAAGACGTAGCGCCAAACCAGCCAAGAGCGAAATTCACAACTTTATGCAAGGATTACACCAACCCTAGAGGAAACTGTTTAAAGGAACTGAGTTTATCATGGAACTGCAAGCTTGGTTGTGGTCTTGCAAAAAGGTTTTTAAATGTCTTGGTTTATCCAATGAATAGAAAAGGTTCTTAACAGCATGACAACTGTAAGAGGAAGTAACGGCTTAGTGGGACTCCCTTATTGCAAATATTCCTAAGGAAGATTTTTTGTCGGATCGATTCAAAGAAGTTTTAAGGACCAATTCTTGCGAACGGTAGGAATGACCAAGATATACCAAAACTTCATGGACTTGAGGTGGGGGATCTATCTATAGCAGAATATGAGATAAAGTTCAACGAGCTATTTTGTTTTGGACCGGAATTGATCAAAAACCCATTAAAGAAGAACAAGATGTTTGTTTTTGGTATGAGGGAAGGGTACCATGAGAAAATGACTGCTCACGTTAAGGGTAATTTTGTGGATTTAGTTGATATAACTTTGGGGTACAAGGATTTGGAAAAACAAGAAGCTTTCTCCAAAAGCATTCGGTGGAAATACCGGTGCAAACTATTTTAATAAGAGGAAGTTCAATCCAAACTGGAAGAATCAAGGAAAAGGGAAACATAAAGAGGGTCAAGGAGGCAAGCCTTAGGATAATGGTTATTATATTTGTAAGCAAAAAGGGTATACTGCTAAGTATTGTACGAATCGTGAAGTTCCAAAGCAACAAGGTGGTCCTATCTCTCCGATGGTCCAGAATACTCTTTGTTTGGATTGCCATTAGCTTGGGCATATGGTAAAGGACTGCCCACTCATGAAGAAGGTGCAGCAGCCCAAGGTATACGCCATTAAGAATGAACCATCGATTTCGACGGATGTGGAGGGAAAAGGCGTTCTTCAAGGTACCTTACTAATTAATGGTTTTTCGTTCAAGCATTATTTGATACTTGTTCCTCTCATAGTTTTATCACTTATGAATCAGTGGCTAAATTTCATCTTATTTCTGGTGTTGTAGAAGAATCTACGTGTGTGTCTAACCCCATAGGTGGTGTAACCCGTTTGAATATGATTTGTGAAGATGTGCCAATTTCCTACCTTTCTCATCACTTTTTTGCGATCCGTATGTCTTAGACTTTAAAGGATTTAACTTTATTCTGGGTATGAATAGGTTATCAAAATATAGAGCTATTTTATATTGTATTGAAAGATATCATTAATAATCAATTTGGGAAGAATTGCTAAGGTATCATGTAAGAAACTCAATACTCGTATGTCTAGTTTCTTATATGCGCTGGAGGCATCCCAAGAAAATCTAGGGTTTATTGAAGTTGTTAAGGAATTTCCCGATGTATTCGTGGAGGTTAAAAGTTTACCCATTCATAGAGAGATAGAGTTCCATATTGATTTGGTCCTTAGTACAAGACTTGTGGTTCAACCTAAGCGAAGGATGACCCTGAGGAAGAGAGAGGAGTTGCTAAGTCAAACCTAGGACCTGTTAAGGAGAAGATTGATTAGACCCGACCGTTCGAGTTGGGGATATGCTGTGTTGTTTCAGCTAAGTCTGATGGATCTTTAAGGTTATGTGTGGACTATAAGGAGTTGAATAAGCTTCCCACTAGGTACAATTATCCTTTACTCCGCATCATGATCTTTGTAATAACCTACATGGAGCTACGATATTTTCTCATATGGATCAGCTACTGGATTCCAACAATTGATGGTTGCTGAAGTTGGTATACCCTTAACTGCTTTTATAGGCCCTAATTGTTACTTTGAGTGGTTGGTTATGCCTTTCGGATTAACTAACGCACCTGCATATTTTGTAGGACTCATGAACCGTGTATTCCTAGATGTTCTTAATAAGTTTATGTTAATGTTCTTCGATGACATCCTTATCTACTCCAAATCTGAGAAGGAGCATAAACATCATTTGGAAGTGGTGTTGGAGACTTTAAGGAGACATGTCCGAAGGCGAAATTTTCTAAGTGTCATTTTTGGAAATCAAAAGTAAGATTCTTATGACATATTGTGATAGGAGAAGGTATTTCAGTGACCTAGTGAAGGTGGAAGCTATTCAAGAGTGGAGGTGACCCGGACTCCTACCGAGGTTCGCAATTTCTTAGGGTTGGCTGGATACTACTGGAGGTTTATTCAATATCATCCCAAGATTTCCTCCCATTTGACTAAATTGACTAAAAAGGAGGAGAAGTTTATATGGAATCTAAAGTGTGAAGAGGCAATTCTGGAATTGAAGAAGAGATTGACCAGCGCACCAGTTTTGGCTATTCCAGATGGTAATAGTGGATTCATGGTTTATACGGATGCATGTGGAGTGGGGATAGATATTGTTTTGATGCAGCATGGTAGAATGATTGCGTATGCAAGTAGGCAGTTGAAGCCTCATGTGAAGAACTATGCTATGCATGACTTTGAATTTCTAGCCGTTGTCTTTGCATTGAAAATGTGGAGACACTACTAGCTGGGAAAGGATCCTTCTATTCATCTTAGTTTCCTTCTAATCTTTAGAGATTTTAGGAATCAATTTTCTTTCTTTAATTAGATGAAAAATTCAAGCTCTTCATGGATATAAATCCCTGAAGTATCATTTTTCTCAAAAGGACCTGAACCTGGGGCAACAGAGGTGGTTAGAGTTTCTGGCAGTTTATGACTTGGACATTCTTTATATGCCAGGAAAGGCTAATGTGGTGGCAGATGCCTTAAGTAGGAATGCTGTTTTGACTCTCTTAGAGGTTACCCTGACACTTCAGGAAAGGATTATGAGGAATCATAGAAAGGATGAGATATTGAAAGGATTAATTCAAGGAGTCAAAGAGGGTAGATGTTTAGATTTTGAGATGGATAGTTGAGGTTCTTTAAGGATGAATGAACAATTTTGTGTTACAGATGTGGATGGGATGAGGCAGGAAGATTTCTGAATGCCACAAATCTATGTTAAGTATTCATCTAGGAGTTCATATGATTTGTAAGGAAAAAAAAGTATTTTGGTGGTCAGGAATGAAGAAAGACATTTATCTCTATATTAGTAGGTGTTCGCGCTATCAACAAATCAAAGGTGATTCTCAGAAGATAGATGGATTATTACAACCTTTAGAAAAACCTAATTGGAAATGGGAAATGGTAACAATGGATTTTACCAATGGTTTACCTAGAACCAGAAGAGAAAATGAAGGAGTATGGGTTATCGTGGATCGGCTAACAAGGAGTGCACATTTTGTTCCTTTGAAACCAACAAGGACCGCCATTTCTTTAGTTGAAAATTTTATGAGAGAGATAGTCAGGTTGCATAAAGTTCTTATGAGTATAGTAAGTGATTGAGACCCCATATTTACTAGTCAATTTTCCAAAGCGTTGAAAACAACTCTAGGAACAAAGTTGAGATTAAGCATAACATAACACCCCCAAATAGAAGGACAAACAGTGAAAATGAATCGGATTCTAGAGGACCTCTTGAGGGTTCGTATTCTAGATTTTTGTGGATCATGGGAGGATCATATGCATTTGGTTGAGTTATCCTATAACAATAGTTTCCAAGCAAGATCAAAATGGCACCGTATGAAGCCCTTTATGGAAGACCGTGCAAGTCACCAGCATGTTGGGTTGAGACGGGAGATAGATTAGTATTTGGACCAGACATGATCCGAGAGGCTATAGATAAAGTTGTCGCAATTAAGAAGATAATGAAGGAGGCCCAAGATCGCCAAAAGAGTTATGTTGATAAGAGGCGAAGGGATTTGGAATTTGTGATCGAAGACTTGGTGTTCGTAAAGATTTCATTAATAGGAGGAGCTGTTAGATTTGGAAAAACTAGGAAGTTAGCTCCAAGGTATGTTGGACCCTTTCGTATTCTTGAGAGAATTGGATCACTTGCTTATGGGTCGAGTTTCCAGAGACATTGGCGGCAGTTCATGATGTGTTCCATGTGTCTCATTTGAGGAAGTATGTTCATGACCCATCTTTGATTGTGGAGCCATCATTTCAAGAGGAACTAGAGATAGAACCGAACCTATAGACATCTAGTTTATGTTGTGGATCAAGATGAAAAGAGGTTGCATAACAAGGTGGTGTGAGTAGTCAAGATTTAGTGTATTGAGGATCCGTGAGACTGCACTTGGGAGATGGTGGATCGTATTAAAGAAGCCTATCCTGAATTGGTGTTAGGATAATCAGTTGTTTGTCTATTGTATGTATAGTGTATATTTTTTTTCTATGAATGCTTATTACATGTCTTATATGTATTTTATGACATGAATATATAACTTTTTGCATGATCCAGATTATCTCCTTAATTGCTAATTTCGAGATGAAGTTCTATTAAAAGGGGGGAGAGTGTAACGACCCAGAATTTAATCGCTATTCAAATGAACATTTAATTGTGTTTTAAATAATTAATAACAATAAAAATATTTTAAATAATAAATAATGATGATAAAATCATTTTCAAAATTTGTTTACCAATATATATAGTTTATAGAGAAATAGAAAATGTGACCAAAAATTATTTTTCGAAAAATTAATTCTAAATTGAAGGTAAACGTTTAGATTGGAAATAGTAAAGGCAAGGTCCAAGATAAAGATTTCAAATCGTAAGGGTTATTTGCTACTAATCCTGAGGGTGATTCCAAAAAGGATGTAGTGGAAGTAGTTATCGGTTCGTTTATCTCCTGAACGACTTGTATAGATGAATGCTGACAATGTGTCAACATCTGGAAGGTAATGTTAGCATTCCAAGTGGCAATGCTATAATAAAGGTAAATGCAGCCTAAGGCCTCATAAATCGGGAATGACCAAAACATTGGAGATGCATCAAGGCTAAGTGAGTCGCTCTCATTAGGGTAGGATCATCCCTATCTAGAGTCACTACTATCAACTCATGTGTGCTTCGGTACAGTTGCTGATCCCAACCTAAGGGTGATCTAAGTCGGTACTATCCAGTAAGTGGTAGGCCGGTCTTGTTTTGGCGAGGGATCCAGGCGAGGTCCTCGGTGTTATTATATATAGAGATGCACCATGGTGGGGGATACCCCAGCAGCCTAATCACTGTATGGAATTCATTCTCCAATAAGTGATGTACGTATTCAGCTGAATGCAAAAATATTGAAATGTGAGATGCTAGTCAGCTATGGTCTATTCTACTTGAAAACCCTAGACATTATGATAATATCATTAGATTTCTGTATAAAGTGTTTTAGTTATTGTAAGATAATACCCCATTCGTGTTTATGTGCAGCGTGGTCTTACAAGATACCCTTGATTTTCAAAATGTTTTATAGAAGTAAAAATTAAGTTGTGAGAACTCACACCAGACCTATGTCTGACTTGGAGTTTATTTTCTTTTTCTAAAACTCTTGGGTACTCATATTTGTATGAGTAGCCAAGTGATTCAGGTTTCTTATGGGATCATTTTGAAGGGGCTGGAGTAGGTTGCTTCACTATTAGCTAATTATTATCTTATTCCATTGTGTTTTATGTTTGACCGATGTTTTTTTGTACGGGCGGGTAGTTATAACTACCCAATTGAAGGTTGTAATGGAATGACTCTGATGTATTATTATTATGGAAATGACAATGAAATATCCTATGTTATCTATTATATGTTGTTTTGATTCATGGTGAGATTTTGTAATTGTGTAATTTCTTCTTATCTTTCTCTTTCTTCTACCCTTAATGGCTCGTCTTTTAGTGCAATAGAGGCAGTCATCGCAGAGAAATCGGAATAAATGGATTAGTGATATCGTCTGGTATGGGTCTTTTTATAACACTTTTCTGGTTATTCTTTGGACTCATTATATGGAATCAAGAAGGGCGAGTGTGATTTATGAGCATAATGGACTAGTAACATGCGGTGGTATGGGACACCGTTGTGTTATTTATTCAGTTGTTCTTTACTCGTGGATGACACTCATATGAAGGTATGTACCAATAATTTTAGACATTTTATTTTGTAATATTTAATTTATTTTAAATATTTAAAAGTTAATATATAAGTTAAATAACTTGAATTTCAAATATAATGGTTGTTTGAACATTTGGAATTATTTGAATAATTAAATCTTCAATTTTATATGAATAAAAATGATTTTGAAAGTTGATTTAAATTCTATTTGGATAAGAATGAAGATATAAACTTTTAATTTGTGAATAAACTAGTTTTAATAATAATATTTATAATTAACGTGTGAAAATAGCCTTCTGGGGAGCTGTCGTGGATTTGGATGAAACCAATGCTATTGGATCCGTAATAATGAATTATTATATACCGACGAATTTCGTGGCGATTCGATGTATCATGTGGTTATGCAAGGTCGAAATGCTTAGAAACTAGTTACAGAAATTAATATAAAATAACTGGGTTTGAAAAGCTATCTTCTATATATGATTGAATTAGGTCACGAGACTAATTACAATGTGTTCGGAATAGGGGTTTTTAGTATAAAACGCCAGGCGACATGTCTCGATTAAAGTTCATGATTTTAGGATGTATATTATCGGATAGTTCTAAATTAAATAATATATAATTCTCCCACACCCCATGTTCTCCCCATACCAAACCCATACCCTGCATATTCTCAACCTATACCCCGTTAGCTATTTAAGTGTGTGAACCAGAGAAATATTTGACCATTTTATAAAATTTATTCAACTAAATCCAACGTCCCATAATCCTCAGGACCATTTCGTGCATTTTTAGGCTTCAACCTCAACCAGCAACTTGTTTGCGACATCGAGTTGTAGGAGATTAATGGTTAGATCGTACGTCAATCATTGCATTGTGGTCGTAGTTCATATTTGAATATCGGTAGAAATAATGGGTTATTGCGGTGATACGAGGCATTTTGCGACCATGGCTTGTAAAGAAGAAGTGTAAAGGAAGGCGAGGGCGAGGCGCTGGCAAAGTTTCATGGCAAATAATCAACTACGGCAATCTAAAATGAATGGTTAATGGTACAAAAATGTGGCCATTTTCATGTTGACCAGTGGCACGTGGGGGGTCAGACCAAGGGGAATCGGCACGACATGGCAGACTCCTACGAGCTCACAGCGGCGGCAGGCGATTCGAGGCGGCAATGGAACGGTTCATGTTTTGGGTTGCTTGGAAAGAAGTGGGTTAGAGGGAGATGGATTTGTTTTGAATAATGGTAATTAGGGAATAATCAATGTAATTAGTTAATAAATTATACTCTTTAATTTGTAATCTTAAAAATGCATATCTTATTCATACAAGGTCCAAATCAAACGCGGTCAATTGCATGGCACTCGTATTGACAATAGCTATGATATAAAGTTCGAATTGGCAGGATTTGAAGCCAGTTGAATTTCGTAGAATTCGAACGTTGTTCGAGTTCGGACGGAAACAGAATGTTACGATGATAACTGGAATCTCGATAGGTTAAACTCACCTTTTTGGATAAGCAGTATGTTATATGGTTGAAAACAACTATTGATTGGATGTTTGGATGATTTACTATTTTATTAGTTGGTTTGGGTATATTCCAGCCCTGCAGCGGATGACCTTTTATATATACCCGCCTAGTAATAGATGACCCATGTCATATGATTATATATTGTTTGTGATGTAGAGGATAGGTTGGAGGGATCCAACAGAATTCTCATCACTATTGATTTATATATATATATATATATATATATATATATATATATATATATATAAGTTGTGATGTAGGGGGAGAGGTTGAAGGATCTAGTGAGATTCCTCGCCATTCTTGAATTGTTTTCAATAGTATTCTTGTCATATGAATTATTGGATATTAAACTTAATTGTTGGCTCTATTGATTATGACATTGTTATATGTTCAAAACTTAAACCCTGTAGTAATAGGAAACCAATATCAATGTTGGTTAAGCGTTTGGTAGCTGTTGGCCTTAATTAGTATTTTGAAATACTATAAATTTCCATTTTGGTTAGGATTGATTTTTAAGTCAAGAGATGATTTTAAATCTGAATTTAGGTTTAAGAAATATTTTGTTAAAAAAAGGATTTAATTTCTATTTTACTCCAACCTTATTATCTGCCTTTTTCTAAGTCATTAGAAATGTTTTTAAAAGTTATTTATTTATATTTAATATTATTTTAAAGCTATTTATCAAATAATCTAATACTTTGAAAAGTTAACTATTTTAAAAAATTAACATGGTTTGAAATTAATAATAATGATTTATTAATACTAATTTGGAAATAAATAATTAATATTTATATTAATTTTAAAAATTAATTATCATTGTTTATTTAATAATGTTTTGAAATTATTAATTGCTATTCTTAAGTTGTTTTGAAGCAAATAACAATTATTTATTTATAATGTTTATATTGGTAATTATTATTTATTAATAAATGTTTTTGAGATTTGTAAATAGAGTTTTATAAACAGATTTGGGTTTTTAAGAGTAATTTTATAACATGGTTTGGGAACTTAAACGAAGATTAGTTAAAGGGTAAAAAGGGTTTTATAAATGGTTTAGATATTTATAAAGAATTTTAGAATTGGTTTTAGATTTATAAAAGTAGTTTTTAAATGGTTTTATGGATTTATAATGGGTTTATAAATAATTTGAGGAATATATAAAGGGAGTTTTATAAATTATTTCAGAGATTAACAAGTTTGGGTAACAAGTTTTAGAGATTTATAAAAGAATTTATAAATGGTTTTAGAATTGTGTATGATGGAAACCTTCCTCCATTTTGTGAATATACTTATACCGTTGAAATAAGTATATGCATATTTTTTCCATGTATTGAAAATATAGGGATGTGTGCGTATATCTTTGTAAATTATTTTTATACAACTAATTTACAAATTAATTTTAATCAATGAAAAGATTTATTAAAAGAGGCTAGCGACTACTTATGTGTTGAACCAATCTTGGTTTTCCAATTTGAAATAGATCCCTAATTTGAATGTTTGTTTATTTGATAGTTAAATAATTGACTATCGAATTTGGATCTAAAACTTAACTTTGGAAATATCTAAGAGAACCACGTGAGATATAGCACAATCATCTCTGATGATGTTATACTATGCGTTAAATCTCGTTACGTCCTCCTAGGACAAATGATACAGAAATCCATCCACTAACGGCTAGAATATGATATCCGCTCTTATCTTTGACAGTTTATTTCCTAAAGATTCAGGATTGAGTTTATCAGAAATTATCGAATGTTGTTTCGAAGAGACCGAGATCGGATATGTTATTCGAAAAACCACTTTGATCCAGCTAAAGCATTTCAAAGTGAAGACATCTTGAAGATGATGGAAGACGAAGCTGTGCAGTTAAAGCGCTCGGCAAATTCAATGTGGCAAAGATGCAAAAGTCATAGCGGGGATACATCGAGGATAAAGTAAGATATAACGGATGACTCTAAAATAGCATATAAAAATCGTACTTAATATTTTACAAATATATAAATGGTAATTAAATGAAAAATTAACATTCAATTGAATTATAATTTATACATAAATATTTTAAAATAAAAACATGTGCGAATATATTATAAATAAACGTAAAACTATTTTATAACATAATTGAATTTAGTAAAATAATAGAGTATTTTCATTTTTGAAAATATTTTAAATTTTCAATTAAATAAATTAAATTCATAATTTTATAATGTATAAATTTAATTTTTCCATTCATTTATTTTAAAGAAAATATAATGGAATATAGCAGAAATAACAGGATATAGCGGAAATAGCGGGGCTTAAAGCGAAAAGGCTATATTTGGGCTATATGGAAAAATCGTAGCGGTAGAAATCCGCTATGAGATATAGCGGGCTTAGAACGGGGTAACAGTGGGGCATTAACTACACTGAGATGAAGCTCAATGAAGTGCAAGGGTTGCCTGCTACTAATTCTGACAGTGATTCGAAAATGGATGTGATAAAGGTAGTCTCTTAGGTTTGTTCAAATTCTAAACAACTTGTATGGATGAATGCTGGTATTGCATTGCTGCTTGGAGCGCAGTGTTAAGTGGGAAGTGTTGTATAAAAGGTGAAACGTAGCCTCAACCCTCATCAATCAGGAATGACTAAATAGGGGCGATGCAGCAGGGATACATGGGTTTCTCCCACTAGAATATGATCATACACAACTAGAGTCGATATTATCTCTCATTTGTACGCTTCGGTGCCCATTAACAAAAGTGATAATCATATTTGGCACTGTCCATTAAAGGTAGGCTGGTTCTGTGTTGGTAGTGGTGGATAGGTTCGACCTCGCTAGAGAAACACCATGACGGACGAAACTCCAATAAACCAGTCATTTTATGGAATCCGTTTTCCAATACCTTCCTTTACATTTTTGGTTATGTACCCATTAGTTGGAATTTAATTAATGTAAAATTTTCGGCTATTATTAATAAGTAATTGTATCTTAGAAACTATTAAAATATTGGAGAATTTCATATGAAATGTATTGACATCAAAATCGGCCACCAACATCCAATTATGTAAAAGCACCAATATCAAATCCAATCACAGAAATATGAAGAGAAATAAATGAAGAACAAAATTAAACAATCAGAAAGAAAGTAAGTAGAGACACAGATTTACAGTGGTTCATCTAACTCCAGCCTACGTCCACTCTAAATATTTTCCATTTATTAGTTTATAACGCTGATTACATTTACAAATCCATAAAATTCAAGAATAGAATTGGCAGAGTATAGCCTAGGTAGAAGATAAAGTGAAGCAGGAAGAGACTCCTTTTTCTAATGCCACACCTATTGTATTTATAGGGGAAGACTTGCATGGATCGGGCTAAAACTTTGATAGAAGAACCTCCAACCCGTAATGAGGCCACCCCAAGAATTTTTAGGCCCATTAGTGCCCATAATACAAATCGGTATTGATTCCTAATTTGCTCTCCAAATGGGATGCGTCCCTCTATGGGGTTTCCCGTGATGTTAGCCACTTGCCCACCAAATTTTGTGCCATTTCGACTAACAGTTTATGAGATATCAAGTTTTTCGTGAAATAGTCTTGCATATATTTTGATTTCAGTCAATCCCATTGGAGGGATAGGAGCGTATCCCTACAAAATCCTCTAAATGAAATGTAATCCCTAGGAGAGCTTCTCCATGTTATATTATGTATTTCCTTCAAGTTTCATGCCAATTGGATCATCAAAACTCGAGTTATTGATCGATGTTTATTCCAATATGGTGTGAAGGCTATATAGTCCATCCCTACGGTGGGATAATGGCTGATTCCTCCAACTTGCTCCAAATTATGAGCAATTCCTGTAGGGTGTTGCATATATTGTAGTCAACTTATGCTCCAATTTTCATGTCAATTGGATGTGTAGATGTTGAGATATTGATTGTTTTCCATTATGTTGTACTTGCTTGGTTGAAATATGACAACCCCTTTTATACCAATCCCTTTTTATATGATCCCATTTATACCAATCACTTTTTAGGTAAAGTAATTTACCCATAACTTCAGCATACAAACTTCAAACAACTTGAGATTTGAAATGTAGCCTCACGGAGCCTTCCTTGTCACTGTAAACCGATCTAGCCCAATTTGAGATAAAATTGAGGATATGTACTGATCCACCAAGGGAAGGGATAGGCACTGATCCTCTACCTATGTGAGGTACTCATCCATACTTAGAATACCCTGGAGAGTCTTTCTCTTGGTCTCGGTTGATCTTTGCTTTATAGCATTTCCTGCACTTGATTTCTGGACCTCATAATCATCGCTCTAGGATTCTGGCCTTGATAATCATTAAGTCTTTGGGTTAAATCTGCCTATCTACTGCCTTGGAAATAGGTAGGTTGACACTTTGCCCCTTAAAACATACCTTGTGATAAGTAGGTGTGTTTTGAATTGCATTAAATTCAAAATAAGAAATCCATAATCCATTTATAGCCATATTTTCCAATCCGTAATCCAATCCAAATCCATGGTCTCTCTGGATCATTATATCCGAATCTGCATCTGTCTAAAGCAAAATCCATTGTTGTTCGAAACTGATATCCAAATCATAAGCTCTCCAGGTTGTTATCCTAATCTAAATCCTCTATCTCACTAGATCCTTGCCGAGCGCAATCCGTACTCGATGAACTGAGTAGGCTGATCCATCGCGTTCGAGCGAAGCGAACTACTTCTTTCCAGGCATGGTCCATATCTGACAACCTTGATCTCTTTGGATCCTTACTAAGCATACTCCATACTCAACGACCTAAGTAGGTAGATCCAATGTGTTCGAGTAAAGCGACCTACTCCTTGTCAAACATAGTCCATACTTAACGACCTGTGGGGTTTTATTCTTCGTCCTCGATACCCATTTAAGGACTTAATCTATGATGCACAAGTTCATTTTGTCATATTCACCCGATGGAGAAATCCGTACTTTGCGATTGTTATCCCGTCACTCTGGATAGGACCAAAATCGCGACCTATGTTATCTGTTACATTGATCCAAAATTTAATATTCCTATATCCATTTGCCAAAATATAAAATAAGAGACGGTATAACCAATAAGCCAAAGTTCAAATAAAAAAAGAAAAATAAGAGTTCGAAGAAAACAAGAAGAAAAATAATTTCACAAACCCGAGCACTATGGTTTATCATCATCTCATTGCATGCCTAGGGACCGTCCCCAATCCCGTACATGTGTAAATGACTTAGCCATCCTACTGTGGAGTTTTTTACTTATTCCATGCCATCCCGATCAATTGATGATAAGTTGACGATGATGCCTTGATTCGGTGCCATTTTCATTCGAGGTAGATGGTGGCTGCTTTAGTTCCACCACCGCAGCCCGAGTCCTTATGTATTATTGTAACTAACCATTCCTCACGTGTTCCTCATGATATCCTTTAAATGCCTAAAGTCAATTTTATTGTGCACATCTAGCTCATGGAATAAAAAGCGCTTTCCTGATGTCCGTTCGCGTTTGGAGGGTTCCCTTTTTTCCGTACTTCAACATAGAAGGCGTCCTACAGCATCCAGATATCTCCATTCTAGAATTTCATTCAGTTTTAAGTAAGAAGAGAATTTGGGTTCTCCCCTCTGCCGCTTCGATCCACCGAAGCTATAGTCGTCCTTTCCGGAGCGTTTACCAGGCGGTTCTCCATCCCGCATCGTATTAACTTCCATTGCCTCTCTATCAGCTTTCGCATCTTCATATCGTAGAAAACATTCTGCTTCATGGTAGAATTCCTCAAGGTCCATCAATGGATCCCGTAACAATGATATCTTAAAATCTAAATTATGTACAAATCCTAACACTGTCGCCATCAAAACCATCGATGAATCTGGTCGATCCACCAAAATAAATGCTATATTGAACCTGGATAAGAAATTCTTGAGTGATTCTCCTACCTATTACTTTACTTATGTCAATGTCATCACATTCTTGGGTCTCGTAATGTATCCCGAATCTGCTTTATAAATCTTTTGACCAATTCCGTCCATGTGCTAAGAGAACCGCTTTCCAACTGTCTGAACCATAGCGCGGCTATATCTTTCAAGTTTAGGGAGAAGCATCGTGCCAAGACTTCTCCTGATGCCTCCGATATTTTCGTGTACCATATATACCTCATCATATGCATAGTCGGATCTGACTTTCCATCATAAACTTTAAGTATTGGTATTTGAATTCTAGTGGATGCCTAGCATTCCTAGTATTAGGAACAATGGACTTCTATTTACATCCTCCAGATCCCTATTCACCATTCCTCTATGCATAGCTCGCTTGATCATCTCTACAAACTTGTATTGTCTTCCAGTGGTAGTCTCCTATCATCATGTCCAAGCCGCCCCCGAGTCTATAAGGGAATTCTGAAACCTATTCCGTCGAACGAGTAAAAATTTCGATTCATACCAAGATCCACGGGATTGATCGCAGGTCCTCCAGCATCGCGATCAACTGGACCTGGGGGCATGCCCCTTTTCCTTGGGGATCGGTGCCGATCCTTTTGGAAGGATCAATGTCGATCCCTCTAAGATGGCCAGAGGCTGCCTCTGCTACTCTCTTCCATTCTTTTATCCATTTCCATTTTATCGGTTCGGATTTCCAACGATTCCTGCTGCTTTAACTCCTCGACCTAAGTTCTCATTAGCTCCTGCTACTCTATCCCCTTAATTCTATGCTCCAGTTTGTCCAATCTGTCGGAGTAAATTCTACATCGTCTCCTCATGTCTTTTCAACATCCTCTCCTGCATAGCATCCATCAGCATTTCCATTTCATCCTTGGTGATGTTGATAGATGCTTGATTAGCTCCAGCTCTCGAGGAAGCCTCCTAACTCCCTCCATGGTGGCTCCTTTCCAATAGCACTCTCCTTACTGATTTCCTAGCCATTGCTTCCTAGAACCAAGTATCCAAGTTCCAAATCTAAGAACCTAGCTTCCAAATCCACTAGTGCAATCCCTCTCAGTGAAAGCAGTAAAATGTTGGTGTTAAAATTGGCCACCAACACCCAATTATGCAAAAGCACCAATATCTAGTCCAATCAAAGAACTATAAAGAGAAATAAATGAAGAACAAAATTAAAACAATAAAAAAGCAAGCAAATAGAGACACATATTTATAGTGGTTCGGCTAACTCCAACCTAGGTCCACTCCAAATATTTCCTTCTATTAGTTTATATTACTGATTACAGTTACAAATCCATGAAATTCAAGAATAAAAATGGGAGAATATGGCCTGGGTGGAAGATGAAGTGAAGCAGGAAGAAGCTCCTTTTTCTAATGTCATGCCTACTGTATGTGTAGGGAAAGACGTGCATGGATTGGGCCGAAATTTCGATAGAAGAACCTCCAGGTCATGACGAAGCCATCCAAGAATTTTCAAGCCCGTTGGGGCCAACAATAAGAATCAGTGCCGATCCCTATTTTTTTGTTTTAATGTGGTGCAATCCCTCTGTGGGGTTCCACATGATGTTAGCTACTTTTCGTCCGAATTTCTTGTCATTTCGACTTATAATATGAGAGATATCTATTTTCTGTGAAGTGGTATTGCATATATTCTGATTTCAACCAATCTCTTTGGAGGGATAGGGGATGATCCCTCCAAAGTCCTCCAAATGACATTCGAGCCCTAGGAGAGCTTCTTCATGTTATATTACATATAGCTGTTAACCCTCCTTTTGGCAAGGCAGTACACAGGCGGATTAAACCCAGTAGACTTCACGTTGTTGAGGATGGAATATCATGGATTTGGTTCAATGGATAGATAGATAATCAATTATGGATAATAATAATATGAATCCCGAATTAAACATAATAAGGAGATAAACAATGAAGAAAGCTTGAATTGTGAATGTTGGCTTGAGTAAAGAAGGATCAGCATGAGATGGTTTGATATATTATGGGTTGGCAAGACAAGAAGCAACATAGTTTGAATCTGCATAGTCCAAAGCAAATAGGATCAGCATGTCTTTGTGGGTTAGTATGAACTGGCATTGGCTTGGTTGTAGAGGAATCGACATTGGTTTTTTTAAAGAGGGATCGATATTGTCATGAAGGAAGAGGGGTCGACATGCTTCAGGATGGAAGGATTGGTGTAGTTTGTTGGAGGGCGATGGTTCGACATGCTTCAAGGAGGGATGGCGTTGATTTGGCTGAAGAGACAGCAGTCGGTGGTATGATAGCGATCATTATTTTTGAACGGAGTTAGGCTTGACGATTGTTTTGGTGGGCCCACATGGATTAGAAGACCCTATAGCTGAAGTTTCACCTATAAATGTAGATGGCTTGGCTCTAGAAAATGGATCTTCATTCTGTTTCTCTTCATCTTCTACCTAGAGGCTACTCTGCCATTTTTATTCTAGAATTTTAGATTGTAACCGTAATCGAATTTTAGTACAATAAAAGGATTGTTCTAGAGTTGACATATGCTGGAGTTAGCCGAGCCACTATAAATCTTATCTATTTTACTTGTTTTCATTTTAATTTTGATTATTTTTTATATTATATTCTCTACATCATATACTATATGTGATCTATGACTGGATATTGGTGCTTTCACGTGTAATTGGGTGTTGATGGTCAATTTTGACTCCAAGATTTTGGTGCGTTCTCTAATAAAAAGCTTGTACTCGGGGATTTGGAAGTTAGGATCTTGAATTTGAATGCTTGGGGACTTGGATTTAAGAAATAATGGCTAGGCAATCTACAAGGAGACAGAGAACGAAGAGGAGCCATTAAGAAAGAAGTCGGGAGGCTTCCTTAAGAGCTAGTCAGACCTCAATCTTCATTACCAAAGACGAGATGGAAATAATAACGGATGCTATGCAGGAAATAATGCTGAAGAGCTGGGAGAAAATGATGCAGAGCCTACTCCGATAGATTGGACTAGCTGGAGTGCAAAACCAAGGGAATGGAGTTGCAGGGAATATTGGAAATGTGGATCATGGAGTTGGAGCAGAAGGTGTAGAGGAAGTCCAGAATCAAAACCAAGGAAATGGAACAACCAGGATACTGGATAGAATGGAGCTACTGGGAGCTTCCCCTGACCACCAGGAATGATCAGCCAAAGTAATGTTGATAGTTATAGAACGATCGGTGTTGATCGTTCCACTCTTGGGGACATGCGTCCGGATCATACTGGCTCGATTTCAGGTGGGATACTAGGTGGTGCTGTGTAGTCTGGCATTGATCGGGATATGGGCGATCGTCCAAAAGAGCGGATATCAGGATTTCCCTCGTGGAATCGGGGGCAGGTTGGAGACAATAAACAAAAACTACCACTTGTTGACAATGATAGATTGGCTGAAATGATCAAACGGGCCATGAGAGGAGGATTAGTAAATAGGGATTTGGAGGATGTGAATAGGAGCCCCTTTGCTCCTATGATTAGGCAAGCTAGGAATCCATCGAAATTCGAACTACCAACATCGGAGACATATATGATGGAAGAACAGATCCCGTTGTTCATATGACAAGGTATATGAGGCACGTGGAAGTACTGGAGCATTGGAGGAGGTCATGGTATGGTGCTTCTTTTTGTATTTGATGGATTTAGCAGCATTATGGTTTAGACCCCTGGAAAGTGACACTATTGGTTGGTGGACAAAGTTTATCAAAAGGTTTATGAGGATGTTTAGAGTTCACATCTCGAAACCCAAAAATGTGATGAGTTTAGCAACATTGAAGCAGAGGACTGGAGAACCCCTAAGAAGTTTTCTAACACGATTTAATGTTACGACAACATTGGTGGATCGTCCAGGTCCATCCATGGTTTTGATGGCAGCTGTATCTAGCATTGCTGATGGCACAGAGTTCAAGGATTCACTGGAATGAGATCCACATATGGATTTAGGAGAGTTTTATCATGAAGCAGAAAGGTTCCTACGACAGGAAGATGCATAAGTAAGCAAACCAGAGGTGAATGCCGTGCAAAGTGGGGGATAATAAGGAGATGTAAACAGAAACGATAAAGGCAAACGAAGAATGAATAACGGTAATAATGTGTCAAAAAGACAACGGAGAGAGCCGAAATTTCCTTCTTACACGGATTTGACTGAATCTCTGGAAAGGATTTATTTGGATACTCGAGGGCGCTTCCAATATCGAAGATCGGCATAAAAGGAACCCATCGAATATGAGCGGGCGTTAGGAATACGTTTCCTTTTCCATGAGCTAGATGGGAACAATACGAATGACTATAGGCATTTAAAGGATATCATTGAGGAGCATGTGAAGAATAGTCATTTGCAGCAATATACAAGGAATTAAGTTGTGGCGGTGGAACAGGGGCGGCTGCCGCCCACCTTGAATGAAGATGGCACTAGATCAAGGCATCATCGTCAGCTTATTATTAGCTGATTAGACTTATGGCATGGAATAAGTAATAAACCCCGTAGTAAAACGGCTAAGTCACTTACACATGTACGAGACCAAGGACGGTCACTAGGCACGACCTTAGATGACGGTGAACCGTAATGCTCGAGTTTATGATTTTTTTCTGTTTATTGAAGACTCTTATTTTTTCGGCAATAGGGTTATTTAGTTTTCTTGGTTGTATGGGCCTTTATTTTATATTTTACCAACTGTATTCTGAAATGATTAAATCTGGATTAATGTAATAAGTAACACAGGTCAGATTAACAGCCCCAACTGAAGAGATGGGGAAATAACTGTGAGTTACGAGTCCCTTCGTCAGAGAGCGACAGGATGGACTCGAACACGGATAAGTCCTCGGTTGGTGATCGATGCCGGAGTAGGGTACCCCACGGGTTAAGTCCTCGATTGAAGAGTCGAGGCCGAAGAAGGATATTCATGGATTAGTTTTTCGGTTGGGGATTGAGGCCGGAGTAGGATACCCCTCGAATTAAGTCCTGGACTAAAGAGTCAAGGCCTAATAAGGACAACCATGGATAAGTCCTCGTCCAGAGAGTCGAGGTTGCAGTAGGATCAAGTGACTCGGAGACGTTTCAGATTTGGATATGGACCCTGAGAGGTCCAAGGTTTGGACATGGACTTGAAGAGGTCCTGTATTTGGATATGGACCCGGAGAGCTCTTAAACTTGGATAAAACAATTCGAAGAGATCAGGGATTTAGTTAATAAGTTTGGAATGGATACAGAATTGGATATTGACTCAGAAAAGTCATGGATTTCACTAACAACCCGGAAAGATCAAGGAATTATATTAGCAATGGATTGGATTCTGGATTGGATAATATAACGACCAATGGATTATGGATTATGGATTTTGGACTTATGGAAATTCAAAACACGCCTTCCTATCTCAAGGCATGTTTTAGGGGGCAAAGTGTTAACCTACATTTTGGCAAGGCAGTACGCAGGCAGATTTAACCCAATAGACTTCACGGTTATCGAGGCTAGAATATCATGGATTTGATTCAATGGATATATAGATAATCAACTACGGATAGTAATATGATGCTCGGATTAAACATAATAAGTAGAATGAAGAGTGCATGAATTGTGAATGTTGGTTTGAATAAAGAAGGATCACCATGCGATGGTTTGATATAGCATGGGTGAGCAAGACAAGAAGCAACATAGTTTGGATCAGCATACTTCAAAGCAAGTAGGATCGGCACGTCTTTGTAGGTTAATATCGATCGACATTGGTTTGGTTAAAGAGGGATCAGCATTGGTTTGGTTGAAGAAAGATTGGCATTATCGTGAAGGAAGAGAGGTCGGCATGCTTCAGGATGGAAGGATCGATGTTGATTTGTCTAAAGAGATAACGATCGGTGGCATGATACCGATCATTATTTTTGGATGAGTTGGGCATGACAATTGTTTTGCTAGGCCCATGTGGACTAGAAGACCCTACAGCCGAAGTTTCATCTATAAAATACAGCAGACTTGGCTCCAGAAAAGGGACTTTCGTTATGTTTCTCTTCATCTTCTACATAGAGGCTACTCTGCCATTTTTATTCTAGAATTCAGGGGTTGTAACTGAAATTAAATTTCAGTATAATAAACAGATAGTTCTATAGTGGATGTGGGCTGGAGTTAGCCGAACCACTATAAATCTTGTCTCTTTTACTTGCTTTCATTTTAATTTTGATCATTCTTCATATTATATTCTCTACATCATATACTATCTGTGATCTGTGACTGGAAATTAGTGCTTTCATGTGTTATTGGGTGTTGGTGGTCAATTTTGACGCCAACAATAGGCTTTAAGTTTCATGCCAATTAGATTAGTAGATCTATAGTTATTGATTGATCTTTGTTATAATATGATGCGAAGACTTATTATAATCGATTCTATAGAGGGTACGGACCAATCCCTCCAACTTGCTCCAAATAATATGCGATCCTTATAAGGTGTTCCACATGTTGTAGTTAGCTTGTGCTCCAAGTTTCATGTCAATTGGATGTGTAGATGTTGAGATATTGCTTGTTTTACATTGATTTGAACTTGCTTGCCTGAAATATGCCAACCCTTTTTATACCGATCCCTTTTTACACAATCCCTTTTATACCGATCCCTTTTTAGGTGAAGTAATTTTCCCATAACTTGAGCATACAAACTTCAAATGATTTGAGATTTGAAATGTAGCCTCGTGGGGCATTCTTGTCACTTTATACCATTCTCACCAAGTTTGAGACAAAAATTGAGGATATCTATTGATTCCCCAGGGAAGGATAGGCATCGATCCCCTGCCTAGGGTTGAAACTAGTCCGTATAAGAAAATACGTTAGTGCACTCTGATTGTAAGGGCTTGTTGTGAGATGTTGTGTTAGTTTTTTCTTATCTTCTTTATTTTCCCTAACTATCCTCCTTTGCATTCAATTTGAATTGTCATGTATGGTTGATTGTCTGCTTAAACTGCATAAAAAAGTGGGTTGTTACAATTTTATTATCAGAGCGTGAGGTTAAGCAAGAACTTTGGCTTTGGTGGGGTACTTAGGGCCAGTAGCACCCTAGAATGAGTTTGAGTGTATATATGAGCACGTATTTGTTAGTGATATAAAAATGTTTTGTATTCAATTGATTGATCTGTTGAGCGGCTTATGGATTCTAGTCAATACGAACAATTAACATTATTGATATGGATCTATAAACACCTAAACAGAGTAATTCGATATGGTAGTTTTTTTGAAATTGGGCAAATGAAATAATTTTACCAAAATTATACTTTATGCATAAAGGAATAATTTTCAGAAATTATTATAGTATATATGGTGTGTTAATTGTTAGCGAATGATAATATTTGATTATTATCATTTGTTGTTTGTTGTTTATGTTCTAATAAAAGTTGTTGTTTTTATAATGTAAACAAAGATAAACAATTAAGAAATGGTTTTATATAACCAAAATGAAACTATGTAAAAGGAAAATTTATAAATTTGATTTGTAAATAAAAAGGATCTAAAAGCTGAGAATTTGAGAATTTCAAATCTCGTTGATTTTGAAATAGTTTTTCAAGGTTTTGGATGAATAATAATAGTATTATTTTGAATATTCTTCCACTATAATTATTTTTAAAAGCATTTAAAAGAGATAGAAAGCACTGAACTCACTTTGGTCACTAGAAAACAATTTCTAGGATGACTGCAGCATCATCGATGTTCATTTTCAGATTTCTTAGAGAGGAATTTTAACATAGGAGGTTTGTTTAGGCAAAACTAGTTTGATTTTAAAATCCAAAGTATAATTTGATAAATGTGAGAAAGTAAGTTTTATAACTAATAAATTTTGAGAATTGGTAAGTTAAAACAAAATTTTAAATTTGTTAAATATAAATGTTAGGAAAATTAAATTTAATGTTGAACAATGAAATGAAATTTAAGTTAAGATAAATAAATTGAATTTTGAAAAGAAATTTAACGCAAGTAAAGTTAAATGAAATTGAGTTTGATTTGTAATGAATAAATGAAATGGATATGAACTTGAGTGATAAATTAGAATTCTACTTAAGTTGTAAAAATGAATTGAATATGTTTTGGAATGTTGTTTGATAGAAGACGTGAACTTAAGTTGTGAAGTAAGAATAAACATAAGTAGTTGTATAAAATGTTTATATACTTAAGTAAAATTCAATGGAATGGTTCTTAAGTGATAATAATATTAAAAGAAATATACTAAGTTAATGGATGAAGGTAAGTAGAATTAATGTGAAAAATGATAATGGATAAATGAATGTAAATGAAAGAATGGGATATAATAAGAAACCACTTGAAACAAATATATAAGTTGTACGTATATTATTTTATGCATATAACTGTTTGATTTACATTCAAGTACATGATTTCGAGATGATTCACATAAGTCCGAGTTAGAAATTTTCTCTCAATTCTCTATGGCAAACAGTGGATATGGATTTTTGATTGATTCTAGATTTCTCTGTCATAGCATATGGTTATGCAACGAGAATGACCGTTTCTAACCAAGGAACCAGATTTGTGTCCACAGTAGAGTGGTCGTGTGAACTATACTAGTTTGGAAGTGAAATTGCGCGATCGAGTGAGTTATTGGATTTAATATTGTGCACGGGTGGTATATGTACATCGTATGGAATTTAATAAATTAAATGTTGGCATGGAAAAATGTAAACTAATAGGGTAGTGAATTATTTAAATTGGTATTATTTGTTTGATGGTTTCTCCGCTTACATTTGTTACATTTGCATATGGTTTGCTGAGTGATTCGTAGGTGCGGATGGCGTATGCTTTGCATTTGGAGCTCACTTTCGTATTATATTGATTGTATATCTAGCTAATGCTGATAAAAGGTACACATCTTGGATTACATACCGTATTTTTATATTTTTCCCTATAGAATGCCTCATCCTTGAAGATGAGATGATAAAAGGCACAAAGGAGATGCTTGCAAAATTTTCCGTAAATTTAAGGCGTTAGAAATATTTTTGAGAATTTTTAGAAATTTTTGATAGCTAAAATTTGATATTTACGTTATGACTTGGAATGGTATTAGTAAAATCTATGAATGAAATTAAAGATTTACAAAATGTGATAACAAACCAACAAATTAATTTTGGAAAGTTAAAGGCTTAAAAGAATTTGGTAACCTATTTCCACTACTTAGTTTTGAAAAGTTAATGGGTTTGAGGATTTTCCTTACTAATTTCGGGGACGAAATTCTTTAGCGGGGAAAGAGTGTAACAACCAAGAATTTTTTACATTTGATTTTGGAATATTTAATTTATTTTTAATATTGAAAGGTTAATTTATAAGTTAAATAACTTGAATTTCAAATATAATGGTTGTTTGAATATTTGGAATAATTTGAATAATTAAATATTGAATTTTTTAAAAGATTTTGAAAGTTGATTTAAATTCTACTCGGATAAGAATGAAGATAGTAAACTTTTGAATTTGAATTAAAATTGAATGAACTATTTTTAATAAGAATTGTTTTAATTGATGTGTGGAAATAGCCTTAAGTGCACTTTCTCGTATTTGGAAGAAACCAGTGCCATTGGATCGGTAATAATGACTAATTTTACGCCGATGAATTTTGTGGCGATTGGACATATCGTGTGGTCGTACGAGGTCGAAATGCTTAGAAATTAATTACGGAAATTAATATTATATAACTGGGTTTGAAAATCTATCTTCTCTATTTGATTGAATTAGGTCTCGAGATTAGTTTCATTGTGTTCAGAGTAGGGGTATATAGTATAGAATGCCAGATGACATGTCTCGATAGGAGCTCGAGATTTTAGGATGTATATTACAGGATATTTGTAAATTAAATAATATATAATTCTTCTATGCCCCATGTTCTCCCCATACCAAACCCATACCATGCACGATCTCAACCCATACGCCCCTTAGCTATTTAAGCACGTGAATCAAAAAAAATATTCGACCATTTTTAAAATTCTGTGCAACCAAATTCAACATTGCATAAACCTCGGGACCTTTCATGCATTTTTAGGTTTCGACTTCAACAAGAAACTTGTTCGCAACGTCGAGATGTAGGAGATCAATGGTTGGATCATCATCAATCATTGCTTGGTGGCCGTAGTTCATAGTTGAACTTCGGCAGCAACAATGGGTTATTGCACCGATACGAGGCATTTTTCGACCATGGCTTGTGAAGAAAAACTTTAGAGGAAGGCAAGGGCGAGGCGCTGGCGATGTTTCATGGTGAATCATCAATAGTAGCGATTGGAAAACGATGGTGAACGACGCAAAATTATGGTCATTTTCCTGGCGATAGAGGCACACGGGTGGTTGAACCAAGGGGAATGGGCATGGCATGGTGGCGATGGTCTTCGACGAGCTTGCGACGGTAGTAGGTAACTCGTGGTAGTTGTAGCACGGTGGGAAATGCGGTCGCATTTTATGCTGCCTGGAAAGAAGCGAGTTAGAGTGAATAATGGTAATTAGGGAATATTCAATGTAATTAGTTAATTAATTATATAATTTAACTCATAATCATAAAAATGCAATATCTTATTCATATAAGGTCCAAATCGAACGCCGGTCAGTTGCAATGCGCTTGTATTGATGACAGCTAACATATAGAGTAGGTTGGATGGATATGGAGCTAGTTGAATTTCACTCTGCATTCGAATGTCATTTGAATTCGGACGGAAACAGAACGCTTCAGCGATAACCAGAATCTCGGTGGGTTAAACTCACTTTTTGGCTAATCAGTTTGTTATATTGTTGAAAAAAAATTTTGATTGGATTTTTAGATGATTTACTGTTTTAGTTGGCTTGGAATATTGTTTGTGATGTAGAGGGACATGTTGGTGGGATCCAACATGATTCCTCACAATTATTGATTTTATTTACATGTATATATGTACTGAATTGTGATGCAAGGGTACTTGTTGGAGGGATCTAACGGGATTCCCCACCATTGTTGAAGTTTTCTCAATAATATTCATGTCATATGAATTATTAGATATTAAACCTAATTGTTGGCTCTATTGATTATGACAATGTTATATGTTTAAAACTTAAATCCTGTAGTAATAGAAAATCGATATCGATGTTGATTAAGTGTTTGGTAGCTATTGGCCTTAAATTAGTATTTTGAAATACTATATATAGCCATTTGGGTTGGCATTGATTTTTGAGGCAAGAGATGACTTTAAATCTAAATATGGGTTTCCAAATTATTTTGTTTAAAAAAAGATTTAATTTCTATTTTACTCCAACCTTATTATCTTTTTTTTCGATGTCATTAAAAGTGTTTTAAAAGTTATTTATTTATATTTTATATTGTTTTAAAGTTATTTATGAAATATTCCATACTTTGAAAAGTTAACTATTTTAAATAATTAATTTGGTTTGAAATTAACAAAAATGATTTATTAATACTAATTTAGAAATTAATTATCATTATTTATAATAATGTTAAAGATCAATTATTATCAATAATCTTTTGAAATTATTAATAATTATTTTTAAGATGTCCTGAAGTTATTAATTATTATTTATTTATAATGTTATATTAATAATTATTATAATATAATATTATTTTGATGTAAATTATTATTATTTATTAATAAATGTTTTCGAGATTTATAAATAGAATTTTATAAACAGATTTGAGTTCTATAAAAGGAATTTTATGAAATGGTTTGGAAACTTAAAAGAAGATTAGTTAAAGGGTAAAAGGATTTTTATAAACGGTTTAGACATTTATAAAAGAATTTTCGAAATGGGTTATAGATTTGTAAATGGAGTTTTATAAATGGTTTTATGGATTTATAAAGGGTTTATAAATAATTTAAGGAACGTATAAAAGGGAGTTTTATGAATGATTTCAGATATTAATGAATTGGGTTGAATACGGGTTTTAGAGATTTGTAAAATTACATGTAAATGGTTCTAGAATTATGTAAAAAAGGAAATCTTCCTTCGTTTTGTGAATATACTTATACCATTAAGATAAGCGTATGGATATTTTTCCAAGTATTGAAAATATAGGAATTTATGGATATATCTTTGTAAAAGTATTTTTATACAAGTAATTTACAAAAGTTTTTAATCAGTGAAAATATTTATTAAAAGAGGCTAGTGATTACTTATGTGCCTAACCAATGTTGGTTTATCCTTTTGAAATAGATCCCTAATTTGGATGTTTGTTTATTCAAAAGATAAATAACCGACTACTGAATTTGGACCTAAAACGTAATTTTGAAAATATCTGGGAGAAAATTGTGAGTTATATGGCATAGTCATCTCCGATGATGTTGTACTATGCGTATAAATCTTGTTTCATTTGTCAAGGACAAATGATAAAGAAATACGTCCACTATTGGTTAGGAGGTGATCTCTGCTCTTATCTTTGCCTATTTATTTCCTAAAGAACCAGGGTTGAGTTTACTGAAAATTGTCAAATGTCATTTCGAAGAGATCGGGATCAGATATATTATCTGGAATACCACTTTGATCCAACTCAAGCATTTCGAAGTGAAGACATCTTGAAGATGATGGAATTTAAGATGGAGCTCTTTGAAGTGCAAGGGCTGCTTACTACTAATTCTAAGGGTGATTCCAAAATGGATGTAGTAGAATTAGTGCCTTCAGTTTGATCATATGCTAAACAACTTATATGGATGAATGCTGGTATTGCATTACTGCCTGGAGGACCTTTTACTATTCCAAGTGGGAAGTGCTATATAAAAGGTAAATGTAGCCTCAAGCCTCATCAACTGGTAATGACTAAAATATGGAAGATGCAGCAAGTCTAAGTAGGTCACTCCCATTAGGGTATGATCATCTCTATCTTGAGTCGATATTATCTCTCATTTGTATGGTTTGGGGCCCATTAACAAAAGAGGTGATCATATTCGGTACTATCCAGTAAAGGGTAGGCTGGTTTTGTATTTGCAGTGATTCGAAACCGATAGATTCAACCTTGGTGTTATTTTATCTAGTGATGCACCATGACGGACGGTACCCCAGTAGCCCAGTCATTGTATGGAATCCATTTTCTAATACGTGCCTTTACGGTTTTACTTATATACCTATTATGCTAGAATTTAATTAATGTAACAATTTTGGCTATGAATAATAATTATTTGTATTTTAGACACTATTATAATATCAGAGAATTTCATATGAAATGATTTGGTTACCATAAGGTAAAAACCTGTCCTTTTTTAATGTTCGGTGTGGTCTTACAAGATACTTTTGATTTCAAAGATTTTTATAACTTTAAAATTCAGTTAAGTATGTCTTCTCACGCGGTTTTACAAAATGACTCGGGTGTTATTTTATTATAATACTTGGGTCGGACCAAGAATAGTGCAAATTTTCTTTGGATGCGTTAGAGCTCAGGAGACGAGCTGGAAGTCTAAGACGTATCTACATACTTCTTTGTGTTCCGCTGTGTTATTTGGTGGTTGTATTTATTAGCGGTTATAAGGATAGGCTATTTTAGCTATCTAAATTGATATAGGTTACTGTACTCTGATTGATGTTTGTGTATGTGTATGTGTGCGTATTATCATTTTTTTTCTTTTATATAGACCTGTTTCACATTATATATATTATTCGTTGTGTGACATTTTGTGCTATTAGTTTTCTTCTTATCTTCTTTCTTTTCCCTAACTATCCGCATTTCCATTCGATTTCAGTTGGTCATGTGTGGTTGATTGTCCTCTTAAAATGTATGAAAAAGTGGGTCATTACATGTAATGTATGGGTGACTCGGTGTGATGAGCACATATGGAGGTTACTTGTTAGCCACATAGCTTGTGTACATTATATGTAACAACCCTGTATTTTGTAATTATTTTATTGTATATTTTAATTATTTTTAATGTAAGATTTTGATTTAAAAACTTATTTTACTTATTTGAAATGATTAAATTTATTATTTAAATATAATCTTGATTTTTATATGAGTTATAATTCCAAACTTGTGTAAGTTGAATATTTGCCTGAAATGCTGATTTTGGTCAAGTTAGTCAAACTGTGATTTTCAACTTAAAATTTTAAAAGTTTAAAAATTTAATTTTTTTTCTTTTATTATGAAAGTACATAAAATTCTAAGAACACCACTTTTCGTTTCGTTGAAATTGGATGTAAATTGTGAAAGTTATACCCTTTACAATATTGTGCGTATATAGGGTTATTTAACAATGACTATTTTAAATTGTATAAATTACTTCTTCTTGGTTATATTTTATTTTAATATGTGATAATATGTTTTACTATGTATATTTTGACTTTTAAATATTTTTAAATGATAATAGAAATTTTCCAAAATTTACTGTATTTATTTCCTATTTTTAAAGGCTGTTTTCTAATTTTCTGCCATTTTCTTCATATAAATTATATTTAATAATTTTTTTTTGGTGAATGCACTTTTATTTTTTGTTATTTTATTTGTTATATATATTTTACAAGTCCATGAAGATTTTCTAAAGTTCATTTGGATTTATTTCTAATTTTAAAGCCTAGTCTACAATTTTAAGCCACTTTCTTATTTTAATTATATATAATTAAAATTTATTTATTTATTTTATGCACTCACTTTTATTTTCTGTGTTTTACTTTATTATATTCATTTTACATGTATTTAAATTAAAGTAAATTTTTCCAAAGTGTATTGAAGTTATTTCTAATTGTTAAGTCTAGTTTGCATTTTTCTGTGCTATTTTTCTTATTTAATCATATCTAATTAATATTTAATTTTTAATATTTTGTTTATCTGTTATATTTTCGAATTTTAACTGAGATTTTAATTATTTTCAGTTATTTGGATGTATATAAATATATATGAGAAATTTGAAAGGGTTAAGAGCTAAGAAACGGAAAAACGTTTTATCCGTTTCTTTTGCAGTTTCTTCTCTCATTAATACATCAATCCATCTTAGCCATTCCTTTCCCCATCCTTTGCAGCTGACTTCCTCTTGTCATTCATGAATTTTTGAAGCCCCAAAATCCTAAAAATCATGGCCTCCACCTTGAAGAAAAAAAATTAGGTAAATCCCTCTCTTCTTTCTACTTTTCTAACTTTTCTATGCAATTTTTCCTTGTTTCTCTTCTAAGTTTGGATCGGCCTCTTCTCCATTGCCGCAGCCACAAACTCCTACATCTCTTCCATGCCTCCAACACCATCTACTCCACCAACCATGACCATGGCCGAGTCATCTATGGTGGCCAAACCCTTCAAATTGCAACCTACATGCCTAAAAACAATGTTTTTGACCATTGTTGCCTCATTCCCTTCATCTCCACTTGTTGCCTTGCCTATATGATGTTAAACCTGACCTATATGATGTCATACCTGAGCCAAAGCATCATCATAGCCAAGCATAAGTGTCCCTTAGGCCAAGCATTGAAGTGGTTGAAGCAAGGTCCAATCTATCTTGTTCATTTTGCTTTGTATTTCAAAATTGTTTCAATGTTATTTTATGTTGAATGTTTATATATTGTCTTGTTTGTTTTGTTTTGGGTTGTTGATACAAAATCATATCTTGGCTATCTTTCAACTCAAATCAAAAGTCGTGCAATTGTGCTTGTCGTGCCTTTGGAGTCGTGTTTGTATGTTGTTTTAGTCTCTAGCTTTGAAAAATGTGAGTCTTTCTCACTCTGACATTTATACTTATGAAAAGTGAATTGATGACAAGTGTTTAGTAATATAAAATGTTTATGCAAGTTAATGATGATCATATGATATTCTATGCCATGTTATTACCATGTTAAAACTGTTAATTTTCACCTGACATCTGATATATGTCTGTATATTGTGATATTGACTTTGTTTATATTATTTCTGTAAATGATCACACCGCAAGTTCCCTGTTAGAAAAAAATGTTATAGGCTGAAATGATAGGCCTGAGTTATTTTATTTATTTATTTAAACTTGGGATTGCGGTTTGAAATGATAGAACCCGGATTTTTACCTTTTAAACTGTGGATTGAAATGATACATATCCGTATCACTTGACCTAGGTTAGAAAACTATATACAGACCCGTGGTTATTCTATAAAGTGCTTTGAATATTTTAAGTATTTTAAAAATATAAAATTATGAAATTTGATTTAAATAGATTTTGAAAGGTTTTAAAATAAATAAATTATGATTTTTCTATGTGTTAAAATGTAATTTATGAATGGATTAACTGGATTTTGAAATATAACTTATGTTTGAAATTTGGAATTTTGACTAAAAATGATATTTAAGTTACATGAGTAAAATGGACTTTAATTTTATTTGGAAAATGGTAAATATGATAAATTGATTTATATTTGAATTTAAGTGATTTATTAAAGAATTATTGATTTTCTATAAATTTAAGTGGTTGAATAAATGACTGTTGAAAATGAAATTTTGAAATATAACTTGACTTGAAAATGTGAAATTTGAGTTTTAACTAAAGATGTTAAAATTAATTAAATAAACTGGAAGTTTAGTTAAATTTGTGAAATGGTAATATAAATCTGAAACGTATAGGTTTTAATTAATGAAAGAAACGTATAGGTTTTAATTTATGAAAGAAACGTATAGGTTTTAATTAATGAAAGAAACGTATAGGTTTTATAAATCTGAAACGTATAGGTTTTAATTAATGAAAGAAACGTATAGGTTTTAATTTATGAAAGAAACGTATAGGTTTTAATTAATGAAAGAAACGTATAGGTTTTAATTAATGAAAGAAACAGGTTTTAATTAATGAAAGAACGTATGGTGTTCTAATTAATGATAGGAACATGTAAATTCCTAATTAATGAAAGAAACGTATAGGTTTTAATTAATGAAAGAAACGTATAGGTTTTAATTAATGAAAGAAACGTGTAAAGTCCTAATTAATGAGAGAACATGAAAGTTTTAATTAATGCTAGAACATGTAAAGTTTTAATTAAGAAAGAAACATGTAAAGTTTTAAGTAGTGTGGTATTGATTTAATTAATAAATGTTCATTATTGTAATAGGAATATAAAATTTAAAACGTACATTTGACACGTAGATTTTAATCAATGTAATGGTGTATTTTAAATTGATTAAAATGATAAATGTTACTTACTGTAATAATAAAATGTAAGTTGATAACGTACATTTGATAAGCAAGTTTTAGTTTATGTGAATGGCATACTTTAAATGATTAAAATAATAAAGTTTCTTTATTGTAATAATAATGTAAGTTAATAAGGTGCTTTTAACTTAACATAAGAATTTCGGTTTAAATTGTATATTACAGCAAGAAAGTTTATTTAACTATAAGGCTATGATAAATTGACATGTTAAAATTTTACGCTTATCAATACTTTGAATTATATACAATGTAAAGTGAAAAGTAGTACATTCCAAAAATGCTATGATTCCTTAAGGTAACATTTCCAAAATGCTATGATAATTTAAAGGAATATTTCAAGTTTAATAAATTTAAAGAAATATTCAATGATTTGAAAATTTGGGTTTTATTTGAATGATATAATATTGAATTATTTTTGAAATGGAAATGATAAAATTGTGATATTGTTTTGAAATGAGTATGATATTTTGGTCTTGAAAGTATAAATTATTTGAAATAAATATCCATGGGTTATAATAACGATTGGTTGTTAAAGAGACCGGGATCGGATATTGTCTTATAGCCGGACAATACCGAAAACCACTTTAACAACTGTGTACGCGGTGGAGATTCTAGAATGAAGTAGGATGGTGGCGACGTTCTCGAGGTATGTTACGTGGACCCAACTCCCGTGAGTTGGCATATATGACTAAAACAGGAGCTATACCGGGCTACACAAAGGGTCGCACCCTTTCATTGAGCATGCTCCATCGAAAATTATTATATTACTGTTGTGATTCGATTCGGTGGCGCCACTTTGATTCGGGGGTATTATTCGAGGTGGGCGGAAGCTGCTGGCTTGCCGTCACCACCGGTCCGGGAGTGCAAACGGTGTATCCACCCTGGCATTTCCTTGCGTGCCGTGTCATATCCTTATATCGAGCCCACTACGATTTTGGTTTTAAAAATCCGACCGCGTTAAGGTTCACCATCCCCTTAACGCTATTTTCTATATGATTATACTTTACTGATTAGACACTACCGTATATAGCGTATATTACTACGTAGTAAATAGTTTAACGGATCCTTAGAGGATGGGCGGTCCCAAGCATCATTTAAGTTACTGATGCATTTTGTTACTGTTCACTTGAGTTGATTTACAGTTTATAAGTATTTATGTCCCGACTCGAGGGTTTTGTGTTTTGCTTTACGCTCGGGTCAGATTGAGTGAGTTAGCATTCCAGATTCACCTTCGGCGTTGGAGCTTTCCTTGAAGATCCAGCCATCTATTTTGTTTCAGTATCCAGTGGTTCAGTGATGTGTCTGATTTGTACCTAATGTATCCTGTTACTCTTCTGTTGTATCTTATTTAACTCTGATGTATCTCATATTTATATAGTAGCTTCATGAACTACTATCTCTTTTTCTTCCGCTGCATTTTTATATATCCTGTGTCTGTGATCTGTGATTTTTATTTACTGTATATTCTGAGGTTTGCCAAAATTTTATTTACAACACGGTATTTTGAGCAATTCAATTCCGGCAGGAGTGTCTGCCTATGCACTTATAATGGATGCGAATGGTTGAAAATACCGGGTCGTTACATTATATTTCTGTCTACCTTTGTCCAAATCCCTTTATGTTTCGGGAGAAAACTAGATTGGCTAGTATCCACTTTGGCGGCCTAATTGTAGGGTCGCACCCTAGATCCACGACACCATTGTTGTTTTAGTATTTGACGTGCATCACGAGATTGGTAGTTGGTTTCCCCCTGTGTCGTAGAGGCCAATAGTCAATTACCATAGGGGAATATGTCAGTAGTCGTGGCCAAAGACGCTACGCATTGCCTAGCCTATGGTGAATCATTGTCATGATATCGAGAAGAGAGAGGTAACTGTAATAAATGACTGTAGGAGTCGTACCATATGGACAACGTGTGGCTCCTGGGGCTAGCAGATGTGCTATCAGTCTCCCATCTAGTTTCGATGTGGGTGTATGTATGTGGGTAGTAGATAGACATATATTATATATGGATAAGGTTATACCTGAGACTATGTACAGAGTATGATCAACCATGCATGCTTCTTAGACTGACGACATACTTATTATTGATTTGTCATTTCTATCACTTAGGACCTTTCAGTCAAGAGTTTCACACTCCAAAGGCTGTAAGTCGAGATATATGATTTAGCACTTTGCGACATTCTTATGAGCTGGCTTAAGTCTTTCTTATTGATTTTATTGATTTTATATGGGTATTTTATAATATGATATTGAGGGAGATAGTGGGCATTGTTTCCTTACTTCCCAACTTCACTTAAGGATGTCTCATTATAGAATTTTTTGATTTGATATTGATTTCTGGACATATATGACTCACCAGTTTGTGTAGATTTTGTGATTTCCAATTTTATGTGTATCTATATAGGTGAAGACATCTTTTATATTTAATGTTGATTGTTTCATATAAACATGTGTTATTTGTAAGGCATAACGTTTTGATAATTATTTATTATATTGTATAGATATTTTAGAGACATTTTTCTATATTTATATTCATCTCAAATGCTAGATGGTAAGATATAAATTCACTGTATATATATGTTTATAATTGACATTGAATTGTATTGTATTCTCATAAAATTGTTGTATTATATATTATCTCTCCGGTTGACTCTGTGTTCTGTATGATTTACTATATAGTGTGTATTGTTCTATCTTGGAGGCATGCGTGTTTATTGTTTTGTACCGATAGTGTGTACATACTGATGAGTTTTATATTTGATGTTCTAATACGTACCAGTGTTAGTCCAAGGGAATATTATGTATGTAACCCATATAGCATCGTTCTCCGTATTATTTGATAGTATTAATTTGTATCACACTTAGATAGTATGGGCAGAGGTGGGATGTTACAAAATGGTACCAGAGCAGGTTTAAAAAATATATATTATATATATGAGATAAGTGTCATTGGCCTAGATGAGACTTAGGATCCTTATCCATTAGGAAGGATGAGAAATTTTTATAGTAAGAAATAGTATATTATATATAGAGAGAGTGATTATTGGGGTAATCATCATGGGACATATTTGTGATTTTAAAAATATATATGTTAAATCATATAATTAATTTTTCTTTTAAATTTGAAATATAAAGTGGTTGGAGTAACAAGGATGAAAGAAGTTAGTCCAGCCAATACCATTTGTGTTTATAACTTTGAATGGTTTGTTATTACAATGTAATGTGTGATTTTTTTTTAAAATTATAGTGGAGCTTTGATTTGTATTATCAGAATGCATAGTAGAATTATTAGTTTCCGCTGAGTACCCTTATTTAATCTCATGTGTTTATTTGATAATTTGAATTTGCCAATGTTGAATTTGATTCAAGATTCAAATTTATTCAGTGTTTGATAGAAGTAAAGATTTATTATATATATTAATATTAAATTGTTATTATTAAATTATTTTGGAAAGTTAATCGAGTACTCTAGTAAGAAACCTTTTGAAAAATGTATACATATTGTATAGTAAAATATTATAGGAAGATATGAAAATAAATTAGCAAAGTTTCATAGAAATTATTATATCAAATTAATCGTGGAAATGAAATTTAAATATGTTTTTGAAATAAAATTGTGTTAATTTGTCCATTGAGTGTGTTAAGGATTTTGGTCGATGCGGATGCACATGTTTTCGATAGAAATTCTTAAACGCTGAACAAGATGTTTCAACACAATGATTAGATAAATATAAATAAGTTGTGGAAGTGTGGCGACCAACCTTTTCGACCCTTAGGAAGACACTTAATACATCCATGGTATTCATATGCCATTACCCGAGCATTCAAAAGACAAGTTGTCATGGGGTAAAATAAAGAACAGAACATGACATAAGAGAAAAATCTCACAACGAAATGCTTGCATATAATACAAAATGATATAGGACAAAAGGTTACTCCTTACATGGAGCTATCAGAGTTAAACAAAAGTACTACATACAGATTTGCAGCTATACATTCTAACTTGCCATTTTTGGATAATAAAATACATATTAATAATCATACAGTGGAAAGAAATAAGTAGATAACTAAGGAGTCGCCTGCTGGATCATCATCTTACAATTGAGTATCCGAGAGTTTAGAGAAAATAAACAACTCGGTTCAGACAAAATATCTGGTATAAGTAAAACTCTAAAAACGAAAGATGGTGTATTTAAAGAATAACAAGTGGGACCACACCGTTAACACAGAACGAATTTTCTCCCATAAAAACTACAAACAAACATAAAAAATAGAAATAAATAATAGAGAACAAATCCAAACATAGAAGATGGGCATAATTAGTATAAATATACAGATTTTAAAGAATGGAAATAGTCTGAACAAAATCCAAACTGGACAGAATGGATAAAACAAGATAACAATCCAAACTTGATAGAATGAACAAAACCAATAATTAAACACCATGAAAAGTGGTTGATTCTTCCTGTTACAATTGAGGAAAAATAGATTCAAAGGTTCCAATCAAATAAGGAAGGGAAATTTTCCAATAATGACAAGGAAGACGTCCCCCATGAAGTATAACTCTAGAAATATACTTATGACAAGCTCATTTCTCTGTGATACTTGTAACGACCCATAAATTAATCACTTTGTATTTGAATATTTAAATTATTTTTAAATATTAAAATAATCGATTTCAATAACCAAATAAACATATTTTAAACATTAATTAATGATATAAAAATCATTTTCAAATTTTCTTTACCAAAATAATTAGTTCAAATAAAAATAGAAAATGTAACCGAAAAACGTTTTCTGAAAATTTGACTTTTTGGCATCGAAGAAGTCATCAAAAGCATTGTGCACATTTTGTATCACTTATATACACATGCATACACATGCACATTTGTCATGTGATAAGTTAATCAATGTTTTAAAGTTAATAATCAATCTTAGTTTAATATAAATCTTGATTTGACATTAAATGCACAAAAATACATTAAATAACCTTAGGAAATTTATTAAATATCCTAACCATAATCTAAACAAGTACCTAAAGCATGTTGCAGGTGGACCTATGTGGGCGTAACGTGTTCTCTAAGGTGAGGGGGAGGCATGAAAGCATGTTACGTTAATAAATTTGTTATTTTCTATTAATAACTTATTTTTAATCACCACTACATCTCTTTTGCCTATAAATACTCCTCATATCCACACATTTTCCATTTTACATATTCATTCTATTTTCATTTCTTATCTCTTCATATATATATGTATACTTATATGGCTATCTAGAGAAATTTCCAAGCCAAAAACTAGTGAATACACTTTTAAAAATAGAGTTAAACTCCATATATTCATATATAAACACTCCTCTACCAAATCCAAAGCCATTTCCACCTCCAAACCCCATGGTTTAGCGCCATATTGCTCAGGCCAACCCAAACTTGGCCCATTAAGGGCCCAAAAGTCCAAGTTAAGGTGCCATGACGATAGTTCTTGAGTTCGACAACTTTTTATGATGATCCGGCTAAGTTGGAAGTGTTTTTGTGAGTAAAGCTTCAACCTTTAAACCAAAAGTTTTAAACTATATTTACGCCCATAATTATGACCTATGAATGCTTGTTGTATATGTACAGTGATGGTTTGGAAGTTAGTTTCGTTCATGTCGTAAAAAATTGTTGCTTTGGGAGTTAGTTTGTGTGCATTAAGCAAATATAAAAGGTTTGTGCTAAAGTAATTATATTGCTAGTAAATACTTATTACATGTTGTATTATAGTGCATTACCATGTATATGTGTTCATACCCTTTCTTTGTGATGGATGGGTGTATTGGTAATGTCATATACCCAAATTTCGAATTACCCACATAGCGATAGTCGCTATATCGGCACTTTCGGAAAATCACCTTATATCGAAACTGTTTGATTTCATTATCGTGCTTAGAATTATATTACAAATTAAGCAAGTTTTTAAATAATTATTATTTTAAGAATGATTATATAATTTAAATAATAAGGATTAAGATTAACTAATTAACTTATTAATGATGTGTTTTAAATTTAACTAATTACTTATTTAGTGATGTTTTAAACTTAATTAATCATTTTTTTAATGATGTTTAAGGCTAATTAAACTTTTGATAATGATGTATTAAAGTTAATTAATAAATTAATTAATGATGTCTTTTAATTAATCTTTTTAATTAATAAATTTTAAAGGAAATCAACTTGTTTTAACTTTGATTAATCTTTCCTTTAGTGATATTTAAAATTGATTAATCATTTAAATAATGATATTTGATTATTTATGTAACGATTGGGCATTTTCGACCCCTCAAAATGGACACTAGTACGTTCAACGTACAGAGCGCCGAGTAATCGGGTGCCGGAAATACCAGGTTATTAGAACAAAAGAGATAGAAGAAGAAACAGAATTAACAGCGTGGAATCTCACAATCTCAGCGGAACAAAATAAAATTGACAATAACAATATTTTATACAAAGAAAAGCAGTAACTGGTACTATACATATATGTTATCAGAGTATAATCATCACATTTATAATCTGGATAGTTATAATAACTTGTCCCTAAATGCTGAATATACAGCCTACAATACACATCGGAATATAATCGAACACGTGCAATACGTCTCCTCCATCCAGGTCGTCTCTTGAGCTCCAAAATGTCATAACCTGAAAAACTGCAATACTCGGTCTGACCCAAGCATTACAGTAAAGTAACACCCGAGTTAGGCTAGAACCCAGCATGATTAAACATACTTAAATTTTAAATACTTTAAGTTATAAAAATTCTTTGAAAGCCAAGGTAACTCGTACAAACACAATGAGTTTTTATCTTATTATAACCGAATGCTTTTACAGAAATCCATCGATATTGCAATAGTGTCCAAGTACAATTACTTATTTAAAATGGTTGAATTTGTTAAATTAATCCAATTCCGGCATATTAAACTCTATAATCAAAACCGTAAAGGTTTGTAGTGATTATCGAAGTGGTTTCGAATAACAGTGATATCCAATTTCCGTTCTCTTCGAATCTAAGCAATAAATTTAAAATGGCTAAATTGTTTAAAATAAACCATTTATATTGAGGGTGACAATATTCACATATGGGAATTAAATACAGATGCTTATTTCCAATAAAATGTACCATCACTTTGTTCTAACTATTTTAACTCGTCTGACCACTTGATGGCACAGACTAGAATAATTGAAATAAATATCCAATAGAGTTAGGCCAAGATATAGATCATTAACTAATTTAGCGATCAATAACCGATATCAAAACAATTCACCCATTAGGGTTCAATTAACTTAAATTAACCAAATCCATTTATGTTTTAATCCAAATTAATTACATATTAAATAAATTATAAAAAAAATTATTTTTAGTTAATTACAATTCAGAAATCCAATTAATTGCTAATCATATTTTATTAACTTAAGATTTAATTAAGTACTTACTTTAATGAATAGAAAATAATTAAATTCTACTTTACACAAAATAATTTAAGCTTAAGTATTAGGAGTTAAAATTGTAAGTTCCATTCCCTTCCTGTCTTATATTCCTTTTCTTCCTCCTTTCCCTTTCTTCCTTTGGCCCATTTCCACCCGGCCCATTCTCTTCTTTCCCTTCTCTTTTCTTATTCCAGTTTCTTTCCTTTATTCTTATTTTCCATTCAATTACTCAAGGACCAAAGCGTGCACATGCACACTTGCCTTGGACCAAAACCACTACCGTTGACCATCTACGCCAGTCCCACTCGACCACACAAACATGTTCGACCACGTGAAACCACGGTCAAAGCCCCAGTTCAAATTTCAAACCTCAACCCAAAAATATGGAAAACACCTGAGCTCCCAACATCATCTCGTCCTGCCACCACCATGCACCATCCATCACCAAACTTCATCCACGACTTCGCCACAACCACCTCTTCCTTTTTCCCCTGGTGCGGACATCTCCACCTCTTCTCTTGCCACTCCATTGTCTCGAACCTGAAGCCCACAACAAAACCCATCCAAACCCTAAAACCGCCTCGACCAATCGATATACACTATAAGAAAATTCTGTGCCATCATTCATGGATTCCCCATCACCATGCCTCCTCCTCACCAACCACCAAAACACGAAATCAAGTTAGACGTCGAAATTTGGCCAAGCGCTGAATTCCATTCATCACCCTTGAAACCATTCAAAATGCAATTAAAAATCCCCAAACCACCACCAAAAATCATGATTTTAGTAACAAACACAATCGTGTAATCAAATGATGAAAATATGATATTCGAATTTTATTCATTTATGAGTAAGTTACTGTAATCTTAATTTTTCTCCTCTGCAGTCAATGATAATGAAAGAAACAAATTTTATAATGATATATACTCAATAACAAATAAACTTTCCTTTTGGAACCATATTCTAAAACTAATTGGATGGCAAGATGTTAAATTTTGAAGTTAAAAGTTGTTCTGTTTTTGACAAAAACAAAGAACATAAGAGGAGATCAATGATTCTTTGAGTTACAAGCTGCGTTATCTTATATATATACATTCCAGGTTCGCATACAATTCATATTCATTTTTCACAAATCAAAGATTTAACCAAAAACATAGATATATGCGAGTGTGTGTGTGTGTGTGTGTGTGTGTGTGTGTATATATAACAAGATTGTGTTACTCACAATCTTTTGGAAATAGAAGAAATGCTACTCCGCCAAGCTTCTTCCTTCAGGCTTCATGCTTGAATACTTAATTGATTCTTATTTTTATTTTATGTCAGATTCTTTATTTTTCCTTTATTTCATTTGTGAACTAGGTTGTATACATGAAAGCAAACAAGGCAGTGATATGTATATGTATATATAGGGAGTAGAAATGTACAGTGCAAGCTAAAGGGAAGAGGATATATGCCTATACAGGCTTTTCAATTTTATATTTTTTTTTGCCTTATTTGATATATTTTCATGTGATTTGATAATTTATAAGTGATTTGATTTGTATGACCTGATTAAATGTTTTTCATGCTTGAATTAAATGCTTTCCATGATGATGTTCCCCTATATGTTTATACATATAATATATGTATGCATTCATGTGTGTGTATATGTGTGTGTGTGAATATATATATATATATATATATATATATATATATATATATATATGAATATAGATTTAACCACCCACCATTTTAATTTAACATACATATTTATCGATTTGCTATTTTATGTAACATGTGTACATATTCATTTACTTATGTTACCATATATATATATATATATATATATATATATATTCACATACATTTTAAATGCACACATGTTTTACGTATATAGATGTGTGTGTGTGTGTATATTTCCATATGCACTATATCTTATAAAAACATACCCATACACACACATATATATTCATAAGTTAAAATTTTCCATTTTGGAGTTTATACATTCATGTATATATACTAATTTACATATACAATATTATATATATGTATCTATTTATTCACCATTTTACATAATATATATACACACACACATATACTCATGTAGATTTCAACATATATATGTAAACACACACACATTGTTCTCTATTTACATATACCTCTCTTCATATGGCATATACACATACATACATATAATTTATCATATCCAGAATCTAAAATAATTTATTTTAAATTTGAATATACTTTACATAAATTTATATATTCAGACATTTTAAACATCAAAAAATTAACCCATTTGACTTATGAAATTTATATTCCAATAATTTAAAATCAGTTAATCATCCCAATAACAGGCATCAAAAACTGGGTTGTTACAATTTATTAATTTACTAAATAAATTATTAAATAATATTATTAATTGATTGAATTAATGAAGATTTAAAAGTGATTTACACTTTTTAATTAAAGGCATTGAAGTGAATTTATCAACTTAATTAATGAAGTTGTAAAGTTGATTAATAAAGGTATTAAGAATATTTTAACTAATTAAATCCTTTTTAATAACTTTTTGGAGCTAGGGAACTTTATCAACAAAATGTTTTCAAAGTTAATACTTGTAATGTGAAGCCAAGTACGAGTTTGTTTTTTTTAAAAGAAAATGTTTGATCTATTTATGGAAATTAGTTAATTTCCATAAAATGATTCACTTATATGGAAACAATTTATTCGTATAATTAGCAATAAACATCGAAGAAGTAGACTTGTTGCTATTTCGAAAGTTAAGAATAACCATGAGACATGACTTCGAGGTAACACTACCCTAACTTGTCTGGTACTATTGTTGGCCAAGAAATACTACAAGTTTGAATTCGATGGGTGGTAGTAAGTATATAAGAATTAATTTCCATATACAATTTATATCTCGCTAGTTGGTTTCTCAACTGTCGGTTATTTCGGCTTCTTTGTTATCATCATTTTAAGACGATGTGTTTCTCCATAGAGCTTTGTTATCCTTTGCTCGAAATGACTAAATCAAAGCGTGTGTTTTTAGGGGCCAAATTATGTTGGGTTACTCTCAGTTGTGTATTTTCACATCTCATCTAGATTGGATTTGGTTTTTCACATTTAGATGGGAAATGCTCAGATTCTCGGTAAGATTTGGCGGGTCTACTTGGAGTTCTCGGGATTTTCAAGTATATTTCGAGAAGTATACTCCTTTTAAGGGGGTATGCACCCTCCTAGTCATTTGTTGGAGATACTCCTTTTCTTATTTAATTTGAACCTTTAAATTTATTTCCATATTTTGCATCAGGAACAGTCAATCACTCTTTGCGGAGTTTAATTATTTATCCATTCTTTACATTTGGATTCTGATTTATACGAGAGTAAATCTGTTCCATGTTCAATGGTGTGGTCTCATATGTTTATGTTTAATTCCACACCTATTTTTTTAAATTTTTACTCATACGAGATTTATCGTTTGACCTAAGTAAGTGTATTTTGTTTTAGCATATGTAACCAGGGTGTTATAATTGACTAAGCTAATTTGTAGTACTTTTTGTTACTCTGATAACTCCCAGTTAAGGAGTAACCTAGTGTAATATTGATTGTTATGGTTAATTGTGTAGTTTCGTTATGAGGTTTTCTATTATGTTCTTTATTTTACCCTATGATGATTCATCTTTCCGATGCTTAGACAGCGGCACACGAACACCGAGGATGTGTTAAGTGTCTTACCTAGGTGTCAGAAAGGTGGGTCATCATAGGTGGTATCAGAGCTTCGACTGAGAAAACACCTTAGCCTGATTGGGGTACAACTCATTAGGGATAGGGTGGGTAGAATGAGTTAATCTTGAGAGAATGTTTTCTTTTTATCGCCTAAAAGTTTGGTTTTATATCCTTTGTTGCACTTTCCCTTTTATTATCTTTGACCCTATCTTTGTATTCTAATGATGCATGTCACTTGTCCAGGTTATTGAAAATGAGTACAAGAAGAAGAGGGTGGGGATTTGGAACTAACATGGCTATAAATAGAAGAAATTGTAGAAATGAGCCAGTTGTAGAGTCGGTGGTAGAAGCAAAGGTGCACGTTCAACTGCCTCAGATCTTTGCGACCTTGTTTAAGAATTACACCGCTTTAGGTGGTACGCCTTTATATGGAACTGAAGATATTTTTGGAGTTCATACATGGCCCCACTCTTGTAAAAGGATATTTGGGGATCTTTAGTTGGGAGATGCTTAAAATAGATTATTGGCATCGCACAGCTTTAGAAAGCAGCAATGTATTGGTGAGATTTGGTCACAATGAATACACTAGAAGAAGATTTCCCTTGGGCGCAGTTTAAGGAGGTTTTTGAAGCTTAATTCATCCCAGAGGTAGGAAGGACTTGGTTGTTTAGAAGTTTTATGGATTTGAAACAAGGTGAGATTACAATAGCATTGTATAAGCATAGGTTCAATGCATTGTCCTGCTTTGGACCAAGATTGATTGATACGCCACACAAAAAGAATGAAATATTCGTGAATGGAATGCGACCAGAGTTTCATCAGGAAATGACCTATCTTCTCAATGGTGCCATTACCAATCTGATTAGCATGGATTTGAGGTTTGAAGCTCTTGATATTGAGTAAGGAGTTTAGAAAGGAGTAGTGCCGATAGTTAATGCTCAACCTTTATCAGCTATCCCAGCTGCAAAAAAGCTATTTTTTAAGCATTAAGGAAAGAAGAAGTGTTCAAGAAAGAAACCTAGGGTTGGAGCTCTAGCACAGAAGAAGCTATATGATTTCTCCTGGATTCCGTGTTTTAAGTGCAACAAAATAGGCCAATTTGCAATTCAAGAAGCATAAGAGAAAATGGCTATGATCAAGGAAAGGATGAAAGATGCCCAAGATCGACAGAAAAGTTATGCTGACCAACGGGGACGAGACTTGGAGTTTGCGGTCTGGGATTTGGTATTTGTGAAAGTTTCTCTAATTATAGGAGTTCTAAGATTCAAAAGAGTAGGGAATCTAACACCCAGATTCATCGCACCATTTAGAATCCTTGAAAGAATTGAATCGTTAGTCTATAGAGTATAATAGCCTAAAAGATTGTCAGAAGTTCATAATATCTTTCATGTATCTTATTTAAGAAAGCATGTTCATGATCCATCGTTGGTTGTAGAGACATCTGTTCAGGAAAACTTGGAAATAGAACGAATTTGACAGTTATTCGACATCCAATTCATATCATAGATCGGACGAAAGGAGATTAAGGAACAAGGTGGTGAAACTTGTGAAGCTTCAGTGGAGTGATGATTCCGTGATTGTACTTGGGAGACTGAGGATCGTATTAGGGAAGCATACCTTGACGTAATGTCAGGTTAGTTATTTGTTGTTTGAGTGCGTTATGTATAGTTTTGTATGGCATAGTAGCTTTACATTATTATATAAATTTCTAGGTACAATACATACCTTTTGGATTGTCTTTTGTCTGTTCAGGAAGTCATCGAAAACATTGTGCACATTTTGCATCATTTATATACACATGCACACACACGCACATATGTCATGTGATAAGATAATCAATATTTTAAAGTTAATAATCAAGCTTAGTTTAGATATAAAACTTGATTTGACAATAAGTACACAAAAATACATTAAATAAGCTTAGGAAATTAATTAAATACCCTAACCATAACCTAAATAAATGCCTAATGTAATGTGTAGGTGGATCTGAAGGGGTGGGTAATGTGTGCTCTAAGTTAAGGGGTGAGGCATGGAAGCATATTACAATAGTACATTTTGTTATTTTATATTAATAGGTTATTTAATCACCACTACATCTTTTTTGCCTATAAATACTCTCGATCTCCACACATTTTCCAATTTACATATTCATTTCTATCTTCATTTCTTATCTCTTCATATACACGAATACTTTTATGGCTTCGAAGAGAAATTCCCAAGCCAAAAACTAGTGAATGCACTTCTAAAAATCAAGTTAAACTCCATATATTCACCTACAAACACTCCTCTACCAAAACCAAAGCCATTTCCACCTCAAAACCCAAAGCTTGAGCCCCATATTGCTTAGGCCAGACCTAAACCAGCCCAATAAGGCCCTAAAAGTCCAAGTTAAGGTGTCGTCATGATAGTGCATGAATTCGGCAACTTGTTGTGGTGATCAGTTTAAGTTAGAAGTGTTTTTGTGAATAAAGCTTCATTCTTCGAACCAAATGTTTTAAACTATGTTTATGCTCATAATTAAGACCTATAAATGCTTGTTGTATATGAATAGTTGGTTTGATTCACATTGTAAAAAGTTATCGCATATGGAAGTTAGTTTGCGTGTAGTAAGAAAATATGAAAAGTTTATGGCTAAAGTAATTGTATTGCTAGTAAATACTTGTTACATCTTATATCATTGGAATTACCATGTATATGTGTTTTTGCCCTTGCTTTGTGATGGTTGGTTGTATGGATATGTCATATACTGGAATTCTGAACTTCCTTTATAGCAATAGTCGCTATATCGACATTTACGGAAAATCACCATTTATCGTAACCGTTTGGTTTCATTATCGTGCTTAGAATTATTTTACAAGTAAAGAAATTTTTGATTAATGATCTTTTCAAACATAAATAATTATTTTAATAGTGATTATTTAATTTAATTAATTAATGATTTAATTAATAAAGATTAAGGTTAACTAATTAACTTACTAATAACGTGTTTTAATTTAACTAATTACTTATTTAATGATGTTTTAAACTTAATTAATCATTTTATTTGATGATGTTTATGACTAACTAATCTTTTGGTAATGATGGATTAAAGTTAACTAATAAATTAATTCATGATGTATTTTAATTAATCTTTTTAATTAATGACTTTTAAAGGAAATCAACCTGTTTTAACTTTAATTAATCTTTCCTTTAATGATATTTTAAATTGATTAATCATTTTAAATAATGATATTTGATTATTCATTAATTAGTTAAAATAATTATTAATTAATATTATTAATTAATCGAATCAATGATTATTTAAAAGTGATTTATCATTTTTAATTAAAGGCATTGAAGTGAATTTATCAACTTAATTAATGAAGTTTTAAAGTTAATTAATAAAGGTAATAAGGATATTTTAACTAATTAAATCCTTTTTAATAATTTTTTGGAGTTAGGGAACTTTATCAACAAAGTGTTTTCAAAGCTAATACTTGTAATGTGAAGCCAAATATGAGTTCGGTTTTTTAAAAATAAAATGTTTGGTTCATTTATGGAAATGAGTAAATTTTTGTAAAGCGATTCACTTATATGGAAACAATTTATTTGTACAATTAGAACTAAACATCAAAGAAGTAGACTTTTTCTATTTCGAAAGTTAAGAATAACCATGAGACATGACTTTGAGGTAATACTACCTTGACTTGTCCAGTACTATTGTTGACCATGAAATAGTATAAGTTTGAATTCAATGGGTGGTAGTAAATATACAAGACTTAATTTCCATATACGATCGTTTTATATCCTGATAGTTGGTTTCTCAACTCTCGGTTATTTCAGCTTCTTTGTTATCATCATCCAAGACGATGTGTGCCCCATAGAGCTTTGTTATCCTTTGTCGGAAATGACTAAATCAAAGCATGTGTTTTGGGGGGTCAAGTTATGTGGGGTTACTCCCACTAGGATATTTTCACATCTCATCTAGATTGGATTCGGGTTTTCCCATTTAGATATGAAATGCTCGGATATTCAGTAAGGATTGGAGGGGTCTACTTGGAGTTCCTGGGGTTTTCAGTATATTTCTAGTGGTATGCTCCTTTTAATGGGAATGCACTCTCCTAGTCATTTTTTGGAGATTCTCCTTTTCTTATTTGATTCGAACCTTTCAATTTATTTCCCTATTAGTATCGGGAAGGGTCTGTTTGCACCAAAATTGGTCACAACACTCTTCGGGAGTAGTTGAAGAGATGATGGTGAAGAATGTAAATTCAAAGCAAGTATTATCTAACAAAAACTCCAATCAACAGTAAAGTAAATGCGTAGATAAGCGATTTATAGTGGTTCGGCATGTTGCCTACGTCCACTGTGAAGTTTTTTGCAGTTTTATTGATTCTCTTTCAATGATTACAAGTTGTTACAGCAATCAACAGCAAGTTACAACTGGAAATTCGAAATCAACAGCAAAGTTATGATGTAGGATGATGGAGATCTCGATCCGGCAGAGTCCGGGCGTTTGAGAGTCGAAAGATCCTTTTTCTGTTGGCTCTGGGGCTCTATTTGTAGGCGTAGGATGCTGATATTTCGCTGAAAACTCGGGAGACCGCTTCTGGCACGTGAGGGGGCCCACACGCCCGGCCTCAAGAAATTTGGGCCCACTTTGGAATCGATTCGAACTCCATTCAAATCGATCAGAAATTCATCCAATCGAGGTGAAATTTGGTGTGGACATCCTTCAACATGTATGCAAGCTTCTATGAAAGTTTCGTGGCATTTGGATTGGTAGATTGAGAGATATGATGGATACGAGATGGGATTCCTTGTATGGCTGTTTGGTTTGAAACCATCCCTTCGAATCGATGATTTCGAATCGATGGTGGCATGCGCCTTCATGATGACATGGAGCGCAAACCTCGAATCGATCCGGTCTTCACTCCGAGTTGATCGCTTCGACTCCATGTATCTCGACGCATTCGAACCGATGGATGACACGTCATCATGGATAGTTGACTTGGTGGATTCGAACGAAGCTTCATTGATGGGTTTGAACAAGGCTTCATTGATGGGTTCGAACTAGGATTCATTGATGGGTTCGAACAAGGCTTCATTGATGGGTTCGAACGAGGCTTCATTGATGGGTTCGAACAAGGCTTCATTGATGGAGTCGAACGACCGATGCTTGATGGATACGTACTTGCGTTTCTCTGATGGATACGAGGTCCATCGATACGAACTCGATGGATTCGAAGTTGATGGAGTCGAATCTAAGACACTCCGATGGATTCGAAGTTGATCGATACGAAGGTGATCGGTTCGAACAGTGTTCAGTGATGGATTAGAAGACACCTACAACGATGGATGCGAAACCAGTGCTTCTCCCTTCAAGTTGAATCGATCATAACTTGAGCGTATGAATTTGGATTGACTTGAAATTTGAGATGATAACTTCTGTGATCTTTCTTGTCATGTCCTATCAATTGTAGCTCAATCTGGACTCGGGCAAAATTCAGCGATATCCATGGTGAAACGAAGTATGACCAATCTCTAAGACGAACTGTCCTTTGTCTTCGATCAATCTTTTGGTATCACGGCTTTGCCAAAAAGCGGGATAACATTTGCCCCCCAAAGTACGTCTTGTGGAAACATGACGTGCTTTGAATAGTTGCAATTTTTTTCCGAACAATCATTGTTCTCTTTTGTTGTGACTCGTACTCTATATCGCTGTATCCTTGCGTTGATATGATTGATTGTTGTATAATAGTGCTTAGCCGTTGGCTATTGCATTCGTAACAAGATGAGTATTCGATCCCTGTAAATGTTTAAAATCAAATGTTAGTCCGACATATATGCACATATGTTAGTTTGACCCTTGTTAACGTCGTGCATCCACGAGTCGTTGTCAGTTTTGTTTGCTATTGAATTTCGTATCGATTCTCTCCTGAACCGATTTGGAAATTTGAGTTGAGACAATGCTTGATGGTTGTTTTGAAAAGTCCCTTCGTATCGATCCTCCCCTGAACCGATATAGAAGGTTGAATGAATCGACTTTGTGTTGCGCGAATGTAATATTTCGAATCGATGGGTATGGGCATCGATGGATACGAGATCAACATTCGTATTGACAAAGTGTGCTTAGGCTATGACGGGTACGAAACCGACATTCGAATCGATGGCTTGGATGAGTACGAAACGTTCATTCGTACCGATGAGAAAGGATGGATGCGAAATAGTAGTTCGTATCGTTACGCTTTGATGGATACGAAATTACTATTCGTATCGACAGGTTTGATGGATACGAAGTTTCTTTTCGTATCGAAAGGCAGTGAATAGAGTTTGTTAAATTGTTGACGTGAACAGGGGCTTCGAATCGATGGGTCCACTGTTTGTTTCGCATCGATGCGACTCGATGCTCTGCTGTGTGTTTCGTATCGATGAGGCTTCAAGTGCATGGATTCGAAGGCAGATTTTGAACCGATCTGTTAATTGACCGGTTGTGACCGGTCGAGTTGACTGGGATGTGAAACGTCTCGGTTGCTTTCAAGGCTCCATATAAATAGCGGGGGGTTTTCCATTTTTCACTTTTTACTCCCGCCTTGTGTTTATTGTGTTTTGCATCGACTCGAAGCTTCAGAGAGGAACTGTGTCACGTCTTCGAACCAATTAAGATTCAAATCCTTAATTCCTCGAATCCCACACTCAAATTAGGTAATTAACCTCGAATCCGAACGGCAAAGCTATTTCTGACCTACTACTTCTTCATCGATTGGCCACTCTGGTGATTGATAAAACCAGATCTGGTTTGGAGGAGCTTCGAATCGTTCTGGGGATTCGCGTTCGAATCGATGAGGGCGACATCACTTTTCCTTGGATTTCGTATCGATCCCTGGGATGCCCTTTGGAGGGGACGCAGTTCGCACCGATTAACTATTGTGATGGGTTGCATCGATACGAAGTGATCGATACGAGACGTAGCTATTGGTCAATTGGAAGTCCTTAACTTTACATCGATACGAATTACATCTTTATGACCGATACGAAAGTAATCGATTCGAACATGATCGATGTCAAGTTGAGGTTTTCCTGATCGTTTCGAACCAGTTAACCAAGGATCGATTCGAAGTCATCCTTCATTGATCGATTCGAACTCGGGCACTTGATCATCGATTCGAAGCGCGCCCCTCTGTATCGATTCGAAGCGGTACTATGATGGGTTCGAACGAGCTTCCTGTGATCGGTTCGAAGCCCTCTATGATGGATACGAAAGTTTGGCATTTGCTTAGCATAATTCCGACGAGCTTCATTCTTGCATATTTGGACATGATAGTTAAACTGCATACTTGACCACCTTTCGAAGCTCGTCGATGGAACCATAACAACTTCTATCCGAATCAATTTCCATCATATAAACGGTTTAGTGATGACGGTCAGCGATGACGCTCATTATAACTGGACTCCGTAGCTTTGTCGTTTGCATATTTCCTTTAACTCTGCGACATTTATTCAAGTAATGCATGGCACTGTACAACATACATTCATACACTTTACACTGGGGAATGCACGGGTCCTTTGTCGTCTAACGATGGTTTCTCATGAGTTAGCTAGTCATGGAACCTTCAAGTTCGCAGCAGCAGGAGATTCAAAGTACAGTTACTTCGAGACTAGAGGTTCCGGATATTGAACCTGAGATCATCGGTCCAGCCACGGACGAATTTCCCAATGCGTCTTTCATTGCCAATCCATCGGGTTCCGTTCAATCCAATATTTCTGAAGATATGTTGGGGAAAATATGCTTGAGGCATGCCTATCACTGGATGACGTGTTATTGCCAGGGCCGAATGATAGACCACACAATCCGCCGGAGGGATATATAGCATTTAATCGCCACGCATGCGCGGCCGGGACGCTTCCTCCGTTCAATGAGTACATAAGAGAAGTACTATCTTTTTTTAGGATCGCTCCATCTCAACTACACACGAACGGGTATGCTTCCGTGAACAGCTTGTTCATCGTCTTCATGGAGTACCTTCATAGACCACCGATCCCGACCGAGATCAGTTATCTATTCAATTTCAAAACCCTAGGTGATTACCCCTCCTTCACATTCTTGGAAGCAGTGAGGAATTTCCAAGTGGTCACCGGGTCCTGGACCAGGTTAAGCTATTACAGGACGGAATGGTTTTATGTCAGATGTCCTCCAGGGTTTGCCCGGCGATGGTTATTCAGACGTGAGTATAGCTGAGTTCTCAAATAATTACTAAGGCAATTGCAGTCGAAGTGAAACTTATATTTTTTCCTTTTTACAGCAACGATACAACGACCTTAAGATGAACACTTTAAGGAGATAATGCGAGTACTCCGAGAAGTCCCGAGCGAAGATAGGGATATGAGTCGCTTTTGACGGATAGGAATCTCCGGACTTATGGGTTGATCGAACGAGGGCAGAGCGTAAAGTTTGACGGGGCACTAAGGACCGTCTCGAAAAAAGGGGTCAAGCACAGGAAGCCCAAAATTATTGTAGCCGAGGAAGCTGATTCTGAAAGAACCCATACTGATGATGAGCCGTTGTCCGAGCCTATAGATGTAGTTCAGGATGTCGCAGAGCGGATAAAAGGCAAGGCAGCCGTTGTCAAGCCAACTAAGAAGGGGAGATGGAAATCGGTTGTCACGGCCCGATCCGCTCCCGGAGTTAGAATTTCGGAGATGTCTCCTCCAAGAACTGAAAATCTTTATGAAGGGCTTGTGGATATTCTAATTCCGGACGATGTGTCCCTGCAGCATGATGCCGGATTGGAAGAACTTTCAGAAACTTTAGTTTTGAGTGAGTCTTTTCCCACTGGTGTGGCAGACACATCCGGTTGGTCGGGGGGTTGCACATTCATACATATTTCACAACACTGCATAACCTTTGACTGTAGACTACCTGTTTTGAAAGGTGATTAATTCTACTTTATTTTGCCTTGCAGATACTATGTCTGGGCGAGGTTCAATGTTAGGGAGTCTCCGACATGCTCGCAAGTCTTCATACCATGAGTCGCGCAGACGGAAAGGGGACAGAGATTATGACCAGGGACGCTCTGGGTGTTCTGGTCAAGAAAGATATGATAAAGATAAAGGCTATAAGCGTCGATCTCGGTCGTGTACTCCTCCTCCTCCCAGAGATCCCATACAGCCTCCTGCTTATGTCTCTCATCCCTCTGAATCTTCACACTATAAGTCGGCTTCTCAATCTTCTAGGCATGAATCCCGCCACCCTAGAAGCGAAATAGTAACTGCCGTTGTTACAGAACAACCCCCCGTGGAAATTTCAGGGGAAGGAGCAATCAAGCTCGCTCAGCTAAAGAAAGATTTTCCGAACATCTGCTTTGATAACTACATCTTTCCTCCACATTTAAAAAGGATCCCAGAGGAAGCCGAGCAGTTAGTACATGACTACGTGCATGATTTTTATGCCCAGTACAAGGCGTGGGCGAAAGCGGCTGATAAAGCATCAGTGTTGGCCTTTGAGCGAGCGGCCGTCATCGAGAAACTCCAAACTGATCTGGCCCACCGGGATCGTATCATACAAGTGCTAACCGATAAAGCCGAGTCATCTCGGAAGTCAGAGATGGATGCTACGAAGAAAGCGGACGAGGCCCAGGCGGCGATGGACAGGATGAAGCGTGATCATTACGCTACGCTGGAGGACATAGGCCACCGAAACACCATCGTGACCGCCGAGCGGGACGTGGCTTTGAAGGAACTTAATGCACTCAAAGCCAGATTTGCCGAGATCACTAAAGACAGAGATGACGCGCACAACGTGGCCCAAGAAGCATGCGAACAAGCCGTAGTGCTTCGGACTGAGAGAGATGCGGCAGTGGCTAAAGTTCAGGCTGTCGAGGCTGAGGTTGAGGAGAAGGTTCAAAGGGAAGAGGCCAGGTTGGAGGCCGACATCGAAGATCTCCTCGTTACTTACAATGCCAATGTGCTGAGGCATAGAAATTTGGCCTGGCTTCAGGATTATCCGGTACATCTTCGTAACGCTTGGGTCCGAATGGTTGAGGAGGAAGGTGAAGCGCACCCGGATGCATCAATTGACCAGTTCGAGCTTGAGAACCGGTTGCTGACCGAATACGAAAAGAAGATCCTTCATGATGCCATAATTTCTCATGAGAAGGAGATGATTGGTGGCTAGCACCGGGAGATTGGGGAATGATCGGGTGTCGAGCATCATGCTACTATTCTTGAATTTACTACTCCACCTTCGTTAGAGCCTGTATATGCGGTTGATTCACAATCCATTCCAGCTTACGACCCAGAACAGCCGCGGCTATCTCCTATTCAGGAGCATACTTCTGAGGCCGCTCAGCCGTCCGCAAGCCAAACTGGGGAAGGTACTCTGAACTTATCTCAGGTGTATTCCAAATAGGGAGTTTGTTTTGAAGCAGTTACTAAAAACTTCGTCTTATCTTTGCTTAGTGACTGGTGTTGCGCCGATTGCCGCAGTTCAAGAATCAAGTAAAGGGGATAAGGCCATCACCACTGAGACTACCGTTGTAACAGCGGTGTCAAATGAGGCGACGCAGGGGAGCGCACTATCTCTTGATGAGCAAATGGTGAGCGAGCTGCTCAGCCAGCAGGGTGACTTCTCTACAGACTTGCCATTCATCGTTAGTGACCTCCCGCCAACCTCTAGTTCTTCAATGCATACTGCAGATGCCCCCAGCCAGGCCCAAGCGATTCGTGACGAAGAAATCCTGGCCGAGATTAATGCAGAGTTAGAGGCTGCGTGGCAAGGTGGCAGTATCGGTGGCAGTACAGCGGCGCATAGCCCAGCACCTTTAAGGGTAATATCATCGAGTGGCACTATCCCATCTTCCGTTGCAGGTCCAGTCCCTCCTACTCCTCCGGTGGGAAGCCTTCATGTAGATTCGAGCTCTGAGGAGGACGTTGACATCATGCCCCCCGCCGAAGAGAAACCACCGGAGAGGAAGCACTCCAATGAAGGATCTCTGTTTCTAGCGAGTCCGAGGATGAACCACTGATAAGGATATTTTAAAAGAAGAAATAGGTGGGCTGTTTAAGCAGATTTTTTGGTAGATAGGAAGTTGTGTTTGTTTTTTGTTAGTAGGCCGTGTATAGACGTAGGTTCGGCCCCTGCTAGTAGGAATTCTTTTTGGAAGAACTTATTTGCACGTAAGTCCTTGTCTCTAGTTAGTTGAAATAAAATTCAATTTCTTTATTTCAATTCTCATTTCATTTGTGCATAAATATCTGCAGTGTTTAGCTTTTAGTCCGGTGTACTTGTGGTGTTTTTACCGTCACGTAGAGTTCGTTTTATTTGCTAAGTCTGAAAATCTTGGTCATATGTTGTTATTGATGAATAAGTTGAACTTCGGACATTGTAACACTTTGGTTAGTGATTAACACTTAGCTTTTTTGTCCCCTAGTCTCGGGGATCAACATTTGCATCTTGGTGGTTGATCGCGCTTATTGCAAGTCTTAAGCACATGTCCACGTTCTGGGGACTTAGGATAATTTGAGATCGATAATACGGTTCGCACTCCGGGAATTTGAGAGTTATCGATGTTTGTAACATGGTTCGCGCTCCGGGAACCTAGAATTGATGTTTATACTCCACTTCACACTCTAGGAACTTGGAGTTAGTATTGATATTTTGGTTCACACTCCGAGAACTTTGACGTAGTATTTCTGCTCCAATTCGCACTCTGGGAATTCGGAGATAGCATGTATGTTATGGTTCGTGCTTCGGGAACTTGTAATTTATGTTTGTACTCCATTCACGCACCGGGAAGTTGGAGTTGGCCGATAGATGGTCAGTCACACCTATTTGGGCTTTTTAGGAATTCGTTCACACTCCGGGAACGATGGATTTTATGTTTATACTCCAATTCGCACTCTGGGAATTTGGAGTCCGTTCGCGCTCTGGGAACGAGTTATTGAATGTTTACACTCCAATTCGCACTCTGGGAATTTGGAGTCCGCTCGCGCTCTGGGGACGAGTTATTGAATGTTTATACTTCAATTCACACTCTGGGAATTTGGAGTCCGTTCGCGCTCTGGAAATGAGTTATTGAATGTTTATACTCTAATTCGCACTCTGGGAAGTTGGAGTCTGTTCGCGCTCTAGGAACGAGTTATTGAATGTTTATACTCCAATTCGCACTCTGGGAATTTGAAGTCCGTTCGCGCTCCGGAAACGAGTCATTGAATGTTTATACTCCAATTCGCACTCTGGGAAGTTGGAGTCCGTTCGCGCTCTGGGAACGAGTTATTGAATGTTTATACTCCAATTCGCACTCTGGGAAGTTGGAGTCCGTTCCCGCTCTGGGAATGAGTTATTGAATGTTTATACTCCAATTCGTACTCTGCGAAGTTGGAGTCCGTTTGCGCTCTGGGAACGAGTTATTGAATGTTTATACTCCAATTTGCACTCTGGGAAGTTGGAGTCCGTTCGCGCTCTGGGAACGAGTTATTGAATGTTTATACTCCAATTCGCACTCTGGGAAGTTGGAGTCCGTTCCCGCTCTGGGAACGAGTTATTGAATGTTTATACTCCAATTCGCACTCTGGGAAGTTGGATTCCGTTCGCGCTCTAGGAACGAGTTATTGAATGTTTATACTCTAATTCGTACTCTGAGAATTTGGAGTCCGCTCGCGCTCTGGGAATGAGTTATTGAATGTTTATACTCCAATTCACACTCTGGGAATTTGGAGTCCGTTCGCGCTCTGGGAACGAGTTATTGAATGTTTATACTCCAATTCGCACTCTGGGAAGTTGGAGTACGTTCGCGCTCTGGGAACGAGTTATTGAATGTTTATACTCCAATTCGCACTCTGGGAAGTTGGAGTCCGTTCGCGCTCTGGAAACGAGTTATTGAATGTTTATACTCCAATTTGCACTCTGGGAAGTTGGAGTCCGTTCGCGCTCTGGGAACGAGTTATTGAATGTTTATACTACAATTTGCACTCTGGGAATTTGGAGTCCGTTCGCACTCCGGGAACGAGTTATTGGATGTTTATACTCCAATTCGCACTCTGGGAAGTTGGAGTTAGTTGTAGGACTGTCGTGTGTTGGTCCAGTTCAACCTTTGATGTGATGGCTTGTCCCTGAGCTGGGGTTTCACTTAGTGAGTGGCCGGTCGTATCGCGGTCACTCGCTATTTGAATAAATTCCATTGTTTGATGGAACTTAGCTCTTCGTGTGTCGTGATTGTTGAACGTTGCATTCGGTGAATCACAGCTCTAGCTTGAAGAGATAGTAATTTATTGCTGAAATAAGAAAATATGGCAAAGTCAGTGTCTTATTACAAGTTCAAACTTCAGAATGTAAAGAAAATTGTAAAGTATTCATAGATTGAATAGAGCCTGTCATGCGTAGCAATGGCGAAGGTTCTCGCTTCTCCAGGTCTTGGCAAAATAGGACCGCCCAATGTCGACAGCAAGAACAGGTCATCCACAAGTTTTTGCTCAATCACACATGGCCCTCCCACGTTGGTTTCACGTGCGATGGTGTTGAGTGTACTCTTCCGTAGACGAAATCACCAATTTTAAAGGTTTGGGTTTGAACATTGACATCGTGCGACCGGGAAACTCGCTTTCGGAGTATGACAGTTCTTAAGTCGACCCGGTTTCCCATAACAACACCAACTCCTTTGTCAGTGGGGAATTTTAAGGTTAGGTACCATGGGGCGATAACAGCCCTGAATTCAGCAAGGGCTGGTCGGCCTAAGAAAGCATTGTACGGTGAATCTATGTCTATCACCACGAATCGCAATGTCCGGACTCTGCAACACTGTCCAGTTCCCAACTCCACCGGTATTTCTAGTTCTCCAACGGGTATGACCGTGCTCCCGTCAAAGCCGCGAATACTGGATCGGCATGGTTTCAAGTCTTTGGTATTCATATTCATTTGGTCGTAGGCTCGCTTAAATATTATATTCACGGAACTTCCGCTGTCAACCAGATTCCTTTTCATCCACACATGGCCTACCTGAGCTGATATGACTAGTGGATCTGTAGTCGGGACTATGATTCTGTCATCATTACTACACTGAAATACGATGTCGTCAGTCATTACTTTCTGTCGTTTGATCGAAACTCTATCTTTCAAATTTCTATAGCATGCAGCATCCGCATATCTAGTAGGACTGGCATATGACTTCATCTCATCCCATCTTCGCTTTGTTGGATAAGGGATACCTCCAACAACATTTACTACTAACCTCCAGCTGGTGGGGGTGGAGTCTTCCTGCATCAGATGATTGGATTCATTACACTGATTTGATGGGCCGCTTCTCCCGGCTGCGACATCTGAACAAACTGTTCCATCTTCTTTTCTCTGATCAATTTCTCAACGAGATCTCGTAAGTGGCGACACTCATTCGTATTGTCCCCGTAGCTTTCATGGAACCTGCAAAACATTCCCGTCTGGATTTGCTTCTCTGACGACGGTCTTGATCCGGGTTTTTGGTAGTGAATTGTATCACAGGTTTGTAAATACAAGTCCTCTAGTGATGTATTCAGAGGAGTGTAACCGTCAAACATTGGATTCTTGCGCTGCGGGCCATGATTTTGGTCTCGTTTTCTAGTTTGATTCACTCTTTCTCTTCGCCGAGCTTGTTTGTTTTTAACGTTCAACTGAACCTTTCCGGAGCTCTCACCAGATTGTTTGATTGCAACATTGCTTTGGGTCCCTTCCGTACTTGGTCCTGCATCAGTTTTCTTCCTAGACTGTTTCGTGTCTTCCTTTCTCAGGAATTGAGCCGCCTTAGCATGGAAACGGTCCAACGATGCAGGTGGTTTTCCAGCTAACCAGTTGCCAAACTCAGAATCGGGGTCGATCCCCTTAGTCAACGCCATAAGGATGGAGTTATCGTTTGGATTGCTGATCTCCGCACATGCAGTATGGAATCTCTCTAAATAATGTCTGAGCGTCTCTCCCGGAGCTTGAGTGACACTAGACAGAGTGTTGATATCTTTGGGCCTTGCGACGTGCATGCGGAATTGTTCAACGAATTTTGTGGCCAACTGGTCGAATGAAGAGATGGATCGAGGTGGCAGTCGAGTGAACCACATGGTAGCGATGCCCCCCAAGGATATGGGGAAACTACGACACTTCACTACATCGTCAGCTATGGCAGCAGTCATCGACCATTCATATTTCAGGATATGTTGGTTGGGGTCGGAGTTTCCTTCGTACATGGGTAGAGTTGGCATTCTGAATCGCCGTGGGGGTTCAGCAGTAAGGATATCATCCGTAAAAGGAGTGTGACTTCGGGAAACTCCCTAATCGTCATTTGTGAATCCCTGGCTCTCACGGATCATCTGACATATCATAGTTGAAAGATCCGGCATTTGCGCATTTTGTGCGGCTTGCGCCGGAGTATGATTATGTTCCATATTTTGGGGTTGAACCGGACATCGTCGACGGTCCAAGTCTTGCCTTCTTGGCTCATAGTCCTCTGGGACGTACGGTTCAGGAGTACGTCTGCTATGACGACGATCCAGGTCCGACTGATCTTGGTCGTTAACTCCTGGTTCAGCCGCGACGTTAGTGGTGCAGTATTCTGCGGTGTGGTGAGGAACGGCACCTCCTCGGGAGGAGGGTCCGGTTTGGAAACTGGATGATGGACCAACTCTCAGTTGTCCAACAGTCAGTGTTGGTTGATCTCCAGCAGCTGGCATGCGACTCCCATCTAGTCGGGGTCGTGGAGATCGATTGTGATAATCAGAAGATGAAGAACTTTCGCTGGACGAGCGAGAAGCATGGTCTCTCGTGGATCTCTTTCGCTTCTGGCGATCCAGCTTGTTGATCAGCTTGGCGTTAGCACGTAGCTGTTCTGCTAGTTGTTGCCGACTCTGGGTCAGCTCTTGGAGTAGCAGCGGTAACTCTTGTCGGGTAACCAGACCTGACGGTTCCGAGTGTCCAGTAGCATCTTGATTAGATGGAGGTAGTGGAGCAGGATTCTGTCTATCCTGTTCTTCTTGATTGACAGCGTTTGAGGTGGTTCTTGTGCTAACCATTTTGAAAGTTGAATTCCTTTCCTAGACTTTGTGCAAATCTGAATAGAAGGGAAGGAAGTTGGATTTGATGATCTGGATCTCTCTCATAGATTTGTTCAATCCGGTATCGAAAGTAGATCCAAGGAACGGGAGAAAAACTGGGTTTTTCTTGATGAAAGCACCAAAGTGTTTGCACCAAAATTGGTCACAACACTCTTCGGGAGTCGTTGAAGAGATAATGGTGAAGAATGTAAATTCAAAGCAAGTATTATCTAACAAAAACTGCAATCAACAGTAAAGTAAATGCGTAGACAAGTGATTTATAGTGGTTCGGCGTGTTGCCTACGTCCACTGTGAAGTTTTTTGCAGTTTTATTGATTCTCTTTCAATGATTACAAGTTGTTACAGCAATCAACAGCAAGTTACAACTGGAAATTCGAAATCAACAGCAAAGTTATGATGTAGGATGATGAAGATCTCGATCCGGCAGAGTCCGGGCGTTTAAGAGTCGAAAGATCCTTTTTCTGTTGGCTCTAGGGCTCTATTTGTAGGCGTAGGATGCTGATATTTTGCTGAAAACTCGGGAGACCACTTCTAGCACGTGAGGGGGCCCACATGCCCGGCCTCAGGAAATTTGGGCCCACTTTGGCATCGATTCGAACTCCATTCGAATCGATCATAAATTCATCCAATCGAGGTGAAATTTGGTGTGGACATCCTTCAACATGTATGCAAGCTTCTGTGAAAGTTTCGTGGCATTCGGATTGGTAGATTGAGAGATATGATGGATACGAGATGGGATTCCTTGTGTGGCTGTTTGGTTCGAAACCATCCCTTCGAATCGATGGTTTCGAATTGATGGTGGCACGCGCCTTTGTGATGACATGGAGCGCAAACCTTGAATCGATCTGGTCTTCACTCCGAGTTGACCGCTTCGACTCCATGTATCTCAGCGCATTCGAACCGATGGATGACATGTCATCATGGATAGTTGACTTGGTGGATTCGAACGAAGCTTCATTGATGGGTTCGAACAAGGCTTCATTGATGGGTTCGAACGAGGCTTCATTGATGGGTTCGAACAAGGCTTCATTGATGGGTTCGAGCGAGGCTTCATTGATGGAGTCAAACGACCAATGCTTGATGGATACGTACTTGCGTTTCTCTGATGGATACGAGGTGTTCGAACAAGGCTTCATTGATGGAGTCAAACGACCAATGCTTGATGGATACGTACTTGCGTTTCTCTTATGGATACGAGGTCCATCGATACGAACTCGATGGATTCGAAGTTGATGGAGTCGAATCCGAGACACTCCGATGGATTCGAAGTTGATCGATACGAAGGTGATCGGTTCGAATGGTGTTCGGTGATGGATTCGAAGACACCTACAACGATGGATGCGAAACCAGTGCTTCTCCCTTCAAGTTGAATCGATCATAACTTGAGCGTATGAACTCGGATTGACTTGAAATTTGAGATGATAACTTCTATGATCTTTCTTGTCATGTCCTATCAATTGTAGCTCAATCCGGACTTGGGCAAAATTCAGCGATATCCATGGTGAAACGAAGTATGAACAATCTCTGAGACGAACTGTCCTTTGTCTTCGATCGATCTTTTGGTATCACGGCTTTGCCAAAAAGCGGTATAACAGGGTCAACCACTCTTTGTAGAGCTTAATTATTTATCCATTCTTTACATTTGGATGTTGATTTATATGAGAGTAAACCCATTCTGCATTCAACGGCGTGTTCTCACATGTTTGTTTTTAATTTCACACCTATTGTTTTAAAATTTTACTCATACTACACATATCGTCTAACCCGAGTTGTTTGTTTTTCCTCTAAACTCTCGGGTTTATATGAGTAGTGCTATCCGAGAGTAGCAGGCCTTTGTTTTAAATTTAACTAATTACTTATTTAATAACGTTTTAAAATTAATTAATCATTTTATTATTGACGTTTGAGGCTAATTAATCTTTTGATAATGATGGATTAAAGTTAACTAATAAACTGATTAATTATGTTTTTTTAATTATTGACTTTTAAAGGAAATCAACTTATTTTACTTTAATTAATCTTTCTTTTAATGATATATTAAATTGATTAATCATTTTAAATAATGATATTTGACTATTTATTTATTAATTAAATAAATTATTAAATGATATTACTAATTATATGATGGTTTAAAGGTGATTTACCCATTTAATTAAAGGTATCGAGTGAATTTATCAACTTAATTAATGAAATTTTAAAGTTGATTAATAAAGGTAATAAGAATATTTTAAGTTTTTAAATCCTTTTTAATGATGTTTTGGATCAACAAATTATTTTTAAAGCTAATACTTGTAATGTGAAGCCAAGAACGAGTTCGGTTTTTTAAAAGGATAATTTTTGATTCGTTTATGGAAATGAATTAATTTCTATTAAGCGATCCACTTATATGGAAACGATTTATTTGTATAATTAGCACTAAATATTGAAGAAGTAGATTTGTTGCTATTTTGAAAGTTAAGAATAACCATGAGACATGGCTTTGAGGTAACGCTGCCTTGACTTGTTTGATACTATTGTTAACAAGAAATAGTACAAGTTTGAATTCGATGGGTGATGGTAAGTATACAAGACTTAATTTCCCTGTATTATCGTTTTATTTCCTTGATAGTTGGTTTCTCGGCTATCGGTTATTTTAGCTTCTTTGTTATTGTCATTCCAAGATGATGTGTTGCTCCGTAGAGCTTTGTTATCCTTCGTCGGAAATGACTAAATTAAAGCACGTGTTTTTGGTGGCTAAGTTATGTGGGATTTCTCCCATTCGTGTATTTTCACATCTCATCTGGATTGGATTGGATTCGGTACTGTGCATTTAGATGTGAAATGCTCAGATTTCTAGTAAGAATTGGCAGGATCCGACTTGGAGTTCTCGAGGTTTTCAATTATACTTCTAGAGGTATACTCCCTTTAAGGGGGATGCACCCTCCTGGAGGTTCTTCCTTTCTTATTTGATTTGAACATTCTTCAAATTTATTTCCCTATTTGCATTAGGAAGAGTCAAACACTCTTCATGTGGTTTAATTTTTTATCCATTCTTTACGTGTGGATGTTGATTTATGTGAGAGTAAACTCGTTCCGTGTTCTGCGGCGTGGTCTCAAATGTTTGTGTTTAATTCACACCTATTGTTTTAAAGTTTACTTATACTAGACATATCAACTCACCCAAGTTGTTTGTTTTCCCCTAAACTCTCGAGTACTCATTTTATTTGAGAAGTCTGAGAGTAGTAGGTTTTTGTTGGGCTCTTTTGAAGACGGTGTTTGAGCAAGAGGCTTTCATCTTCTTAATTATCTATTCCACTACATTATCTTGTTTGTGCAGGTGTATTTTGTTTCAGCATATATAAAGGCAGGTTGCTATAATTGCCTAAGCTGATTTTTTGTACTATTATGTAACTCTGATAACTCCCAGTTAAGGAGTAACATGTTGTACTATTGATTATTATGGTTTATTTTGAAGTTTCTTTGTGAGGTTTTCTATTCTATCTTTACTTTACCCTGCAATGACTTATCTTTTCGATGCTTAGGCAACAGTACACGAACACTGAGGATGTGTTAAGTGTCGTTCTTAGGGGTCAGAAAGTCACAATACTTCTCGGAACACTCCAAACCGGACCCCGCCAAACATTACCGAAAACTCGAATATTTCAAGTATTACAAGTATTAGCTTTAATTCACTTTGTTAAAAGGAGCTTACTAGCTTTAAATCATCATTATAAAAGGGATTTAAGAACATAAAATATCCCTATTACATTCATTATTCAACTTTAAAAGTTTGTCAACTAAGCTGATAATTAACTTCAATAACCTTTAATTAAAAAGGGTACATCACCTTTGAAAAACAATTAATTCAATTAATTAATACATTTAAATATAACTAATTTAATTTATTAATAAATTAATAAATATCATTATTTAAAACGATTAATCAATCTAAACAATCATTAAGGGTAGACTAATTAATGTTAAAACAAGTTGATTTCCTTTTAAAAATCATTAATTAAAAAGATTAATTAATTTAAAAACATCATTAATTAATTGATTGATTAACTTTAATCCATCATTATCAAAAGATTAATTAGCCTTAAACATCATTAAATAAAATGATTAACTAATACTAAAACATCATTAATTAAGTAATTAGTTAAATTTAAAAACACATTATTAATAAGTTAATTAGTTAACCTTAATCCTTATCAGTTTAATGATTGATTAAATTAAACAATCGTTATTAAAATAATTAATTAAATGTTAAATCATTATTATTTCAAAACTTTCTTAAATTATAAAAGTAATCCAAACACGATTATGAAATCAAATGGTTTCGATAAGAAGTGGTTTTCCAAAAGTGCCGATGTAGCGACTATCGCTATATGGGTAGTTTGGAAAACAAGTTTGTGGAATTATCATTCAACCAAACATTTTGTAGCAAGGGTATGAGCATACATACAAGGTAACGAACTATGATACAACATGTAGTGAGCATGAACTAACATTATAATCAACTTTTACTTACTAGCTTTACAAGTTACGAAACTACGACCAAATTATCAACTTTTCGAAGCACTACACAAATCAATAACCAAACCATTACTACACATACACAACAAGCACTCCTCAGCTATTAATACAACTATATATATAGTATAAAACTTCGGTCTTAGATAGACATGTCATTAAGGGCAAAAGAAAATGAAAGATAAGAAGAGAAGAAACTAAACAATACAAAATCCCACCACACAAAAAAACAATATATATTACTCGAAATAATATATTACAAAGTCATTTCAAAAATATTAAGTCAGATTCATACTTATAGAAATTTTACCCTAGGAATGTTATGATAGCCTGTCCCTACCTAACTACAATATAAATATAATACAGCGGAAACAAGAAAAATAACTAGCTATCGATGAAGTCACCTACTCCAAGCTCCTCTAAGGTAAATCTGCAGAAAAGCTGAACTACTTGGCGCCCATTCAAATTTGAGCACGCAAGAGTTTAGTAAAAGAAAATAAACTCCAGGTCATACATGGGTCTAGTATGAGTAAAGCATATATTTTGACTTTATAAAAACCTTTAAATCAAAGGCATCTCATAGGACCACGCCGCACACAAACACGGACGGGTTTTTACCTTATGATAACCAAAAAAATTTCCATAGAAAATCCATTGATATTATAATAAAGCCTAGGGGCCAAAGTAAAATATGAATATAGCCGAAATGCTTGCATCTCACATATCAAAATAGTTGGGGGAAAATAAGTCTGTACGGTGCTTATTATAGAATAGATTCCATGCAATAACTGGGCTACTAGGGTACCTCCCGTCACGATGCATCTCTAAATAAAATAACACAGAGGTCAAACCTATCGACCCCTGCCAATATAGAACATGCCTATCCTTTACTAGATAATACCGAATATGACCACCCCTCCATTAATAGGCCCCAAAGCATACAAATGAGAGAGAATATCGACTCTAGATAGGTATAATCACACCCTACATAAGGGCGACCCACTTAGCCCTGCTGTCTTCCATGTTATAGTCATTCCCGATTAATGAGACTTGAGGCTTTGTTTTATCTTTTAATGTAACACTTCCTACTTGGAATGCTAACACTGCCCTCCAGGTAGCAATGTAATGCCAGCATTCATCCATACAAGTTGTTTAGGATATGAACAAATTGAAGGCACTACCTCTACTACATCTATTTTTGGAATCACCTTCAGGGTTAGTGGCAAATAGGCTTTTCACTTCAAAGAGCTTCGTCTTCAACTCCATCATCTTCTATATGTATTCACTTCGAAAAGATTGAGTTGGATCGAAGTGGTTTTCAGATAACATATTCGATCCCGGTCTCTTCGAAACAACATTGGATAGTTTCCGTTAAACTCAACCTCGGTTCTTCAGGAATTAACAGTCAAAGATAAGAGGGGAGATCACCTCCTAACCGTTAGTGGATGGATTTCCTTATCATTTGTCGTAGGAGAGTGAAACGAGATTTATACGCACAGTACAACATTATCAGGGACGACTATGCTATATAACTCTCGTGTTTCTCTAGATATTGTCAAAGTTACGTTTTGGGTCCATATTTGTTAGTCGGTTATTTAACTATCAAATAAACAAACAACAACCAATTCCATTCGAGATTTATTTATCCATAACAACCACTAAGCCTCGAATCAAATCTTTATTTAATAAATATCTTTTAAAAATATTTGTCTAAAACACTCATATACTTATCTCTCGGACATAAGTATATACACAAAATATTTGTGAATAACTTCTTACTTCCAAATCATGTTAAAGAGATTAAACGTATGTTGTTTGAATGGAGGTAAGGATAACCCTAAACACTATTCCCTTGACGTTAAGTGTGGAATGGATGTTCCATACCACCATTTTTAAAAGGACAATTTAGAAAAATGCAGAACTCAAATTCCTTTTATACCATTTTCCATAAATCCTTTTTAATCAATTCAATTTCATTCATAAAATCTCTTTTACTTGAAATCCAAATCCATTTCAAAATACTTTCCAACTCCTAAATTCATTTATAAAACCCATTCATAAATATTTAAAATAACTTTTTTACCTATGTAGTTAATGTCCCACTATTACCCTGCTATAACCCTACTATTTCTTATAGCAGATTTCTACCGCTATGATTTTTCCATATAGCCCTAAATATAGCATTTGCGCTTTAATCCTCGCTATATTCCGCTATTCCGCTATATCTTCTTAAAAGAAATGAATTGAAAAATGCTATTTATACATTATAAAAATTATGAAATTAATTTATTTAATTGAATTATTAATATATTTTTAGAAATGAAAATACTATAATATTCTACTAAATTCAATATGTTATATAACAATTTTACATCTATTTACAATATATTCTCATATGTTTTTATTTAAAATTATTTATGTATTAATTATAATTCAATTGAATGTTAATTTTTGATTTAATTACCATTTATATATCTATAAAAGCATAAAGTACGAGTTTTATATGTTATTTTAGTGTCATCTGCTATATCCCGCTCTATCCTCGTTGTATCCCTGCTATCATTTTTTGCACATCCACCGCATTGAATCTATCGAGCACGTTAATTGCAAAGTTCCTTATCATTTCCTGTTTAAACAACTTCTTAAATAACTCTAAATCAAATTAGCTACCTTTAATAAGCAAAAACATTTTATAAATCTTCCTTATTTACGAAATCTTCTTTGCTTAAAAACTCAAATCCATTTACCCAAAACACCTTATAAATTCTAAATTCCTTTGTAAAGCTTTATAAAAACTTCTTTTTATAACATGGAAAATCATTTCCATTAGTTAAAAATATTTTTAGTAAAACCATTTGTCAAACTATTCGTTAAATATCTTGTTCAAAATGCAATAACTTTGAAACCATTTCAAAAAGAATGAAATGTTTAACCTTACAAAATCAAATGAAGGATCAATGACACAATGGTGCTTTTAATTTGATTTACTTATCTAGTTTAACATGACACATAACGATAGGTATATAAGGGATTAGCACATAACCATCAATTAACTTAAGTAAATGTCCAAATTTATTATAATAGCAAAATAATGCTTTGTTCTAATAATGGATGTCATTTAGTTTTCCTAATCTTATGAGGTTAATTAAGCGTAAGCGACATAGAAATCCCTTGTTTTAAAACAAAATTTGAAAAGAAAACAGTTTAAAACCAACTGAGTACTTAAGCACAAAGCGATTATAAAATAAATTTAAACCCATATAAATGAGAATCAAATCCTTGTGAAACAATAATTAAACTCTAATTAAATGTAATTAAAACATTATTACTTGAAACAAAGATTAATTTAAATAAAACCACATTTTAATATAATAATTAATTATCTTAAATAAATAAATAATTAATCCCTAACTAGTAATTAAATAATAATTAACTTTAATTAAGTAGCAAATCATGATTTACTTAATTAATTAACATTTAAGTTTAAAAACCATTATTAATAAATGATTAAGTACTGATACTTTTATGAATTTATTAATGGATCAAATAATTAATCACTAAATAAATAAATAAGTAACTATTATCTAATTATTTTATTAAATTAGACAACATTTATAAGAATATTTCTAAGTTAAAACAAGTTTAAATTAGAAATATAACTGGATTTTCAGAACTGCACTTATAGCGACTATCACTCAACAAATCCTTAATTTCAAAAACTTGAAACTTTACTTTCTAAATTTTAAACTTCAATTTTGGACCCTTGTTTTCTTTAAAACATGAATTAAACTTTTGAAAACCAAAATCAAAGTTTTGAACATGAAAACATTTTGCTTTGAAATGAAAATCAAACTTTCGACAAAAAGCGGATATCTACATCGCTTTTGGTTAGTGAATCACTATCTTTATGTCATGAGTCCACATACAACAAATACAACATTCCAACATTATACTTACAGCACCATTATATACAAAGTATTACTCCATAATACTAACTTTTCCAATATTCAAGTTATAATCTTTATTGCCTACTCAAACTTCGACATAAGTAATCAACATATATGCATGCAGACATAACATATAACATTACTACATACGTAAGCAACATTTTACCTCATAAATTTTACAACTTTAAAAAGTTAGTAACTTGAGTTTTAAAAACATCGACATTACTCACTAAACTTTCACTAAACCTGTAACGACCCAGATTTTCCTCCATTTGATTTTGAATTTAAGTGGTTTTAAATGTTGGATTTGAAATATAAAGGATTTTTGAGTATGAAGATTTTTGTTGAAATTATAGAATGAATTTAAATTTCAAAAATAGCGATTTATTGTAATACGGAAATAGTGAATAATTGAAATTTGAATTGAATATGAATCGAAATGATTTCTAATATTGATATAAATTCTATTAGAATTAGAATTGAGTTAATAAGTTTTTAAAACTGGAATTTCCAGTGTTTACACCAATTTTTGAAATCATCGATTTTATCGACACGTTAAAATTGCAATCCAAAGAACAATCTTAGAATTCGATGAAACCAGTTCCATTTGATCCGTAATAGTTTATCGGGTTTACAATTTCGTAGCGTTTGGAGTTACCATTTGGTCGTACGGAATAAAAACGCATTGAAATTAATATCGAAAATTGAATATAATAATTGGGTTTAAAAAGCTATCTTCCACGCACGATCAAGTTAGTTCTCAAAACTTGTTCCGTTGCGCTCGGAATAGAGGTATAACATTAGAGGCGCCAGGTGGCATGCCTCGATCGGGTTTCAGAATTTAATATCTAGATATTTTGAATTATAATAATAATGTTTATATATTGACTTGACCATACATTCACATCAGCCCACTTTTAACTAAATCAGCCCACCCTAGGCTGAAACAAGCTCACTGTACTCCTGTCCCACCTCCTTTCATTATCCTCCTTTATAAACGTAAAAGGAAAAATAAATTTTGAAACTTTAAAAATCAAAATCAAGTAAAATACTTCCTGGAAAATTTTGAAACAAATTGTAAAATTCTTGTTTCGGTAAGAACTTTGCATTGCTACGCTCATTTTCGCGTGCGTTTAAGGATTTGAGATGGCTGAATTTATGCTTGGAACTAGGATTCCATGTTTCCTTCGATTGGGGATGAAACTCATGAAGTGGATTGTGTTTTCGAGTACGGGAAGTCGAATGGAACGTTCGGTCGGAGTTTGGGGAGGTTGGGCCACCATTGTGGATCACAACAGTCGTGTATGGAGGGGGAAACTTGGATGATGCATTTTGACTAGAGGTACCGGAGTTGTTGACTTAGGTGTAGATAGGTGGAGATCGAGATGAGAAGTCTGATGCAATCGACGGAATCAAATTTCATGAAGCCAAGCTCTATATCTCCATATGTTGTGCACAGCCTCGGGGAAGAAATTGTTCATGTACATGAAAGAGATAATTAGGGAAGATGAGTTTTAATTGGGTAATTAATTTACTTAAGTGTAATTAGAAAACTTAATTATAGTTTAAAAATATAAATCTTATAATTTTAACAACTCTCTCATACGAAGTTCAATTGGGACGAAACAAGCGACGTTGGATTCGTATCAATGAGTTCTACGCAACAAAATTAGTTTGGGATTTTTCAAAGTCAGATGGAATTTTAGATTAAACGAATGTAGTTAATTTAATTCAAAATCGGGATGTTGGGAAAAATAAAATCAAGGTGGATAAATCTCGCCCATTTGGATTACTGAATTTAATTTATAATAATCAAAATTTATTGTTGGATGATTGGTTGAATTGATATATTATTATCAGTTGAATATTATATTACATACAGTAGTATATATATTGGTAGTTAGGTATTTTTCTGCCGATTGGAGTGGATGAGACACTATGCTCCCCACATAATAGTGGATGGCCCTATTATAACGCGAAATCCCGCTTTGAAGCGGGATTGGTATTTTATGTTATATAACATGTATGGTTGCCGGGAAACAGGTTGGATGGATCCAATTGGATTCCTTAAATATATTGATTACTTTTCATACATAGTGATATATGATGTGATTGAATAATTTGTTATGGATTGTTGTGTGATTTGTTTTATTGGATTCTAAGTAGCATTGGCCTTAATTTTGGTATTTTAAATACCATAAATATTATTTAGAATTAACAAGAGATTTTGGATATAAAAATAATTATATCGAATTTGGATTATTTTAAAGGAAATTGATATGGATAAAACAATGATTTGATTTTGGGTTGTACTTAACTATTCGTAAAATGTTTTAAACAGAGATTTTAAAAGTAATTTAAATAAAGGATTCTTAAAAAGGAATTTTGTGACGACCCTGAATTTTCGGGCATTTAAAATCGGAATATTTAGATGATTTTAAAATATTCAATAGAGTAATTTTAACTTTAATTCAAATCACTATTTATTTGATAATTAAATAATAGGATTTAATAATTAGAAGTTGGACAAAGTATTTAATCTGGAATTCTAAGCCGTTCGATCAACAATCAAAATGCTCGAAGAAAATAATAATAATAGTAATAAGATAAAAAAAATGATATTAATAATAATAAAAAAATAATAAAAAATAAAAAAATAATAATAAAAGTAGAAGCTTATAAGGGAAGCCGCGTTATAGGGAAAAAAATATAATACGAACAAACTCAACATAATGGGGGCCGAACCCCTTTCTCCTTTTCAAAACGCTACAGCACTTGGTGAAAAAAAAATGAAGGAAAATCAAAAATCATGGCCGAGCTCTGTATCCTATCGCGAACGCGCAAGCATGAAGATGGCGACTTCGTTCTCAATCGATTCGTTCCAAATCAAAGCGACCTTGGCCGCTGCTGCTCCTTCGAATCAAACCGAGTCTTGCCATTCGAAACTCGAGGGGATTTCGATTGAAGTGGAAGGGCGGCGAATCAAGTTCGTTGTTTTCTTCGCAGAAGGATTCACGACGTTCGCGCGCGTTCGAAAAGGGGGGTTAGGGTTTTTGGGTGGCACTGCGTTTTGGGCTGCAGCGAACCAGTGGCCGCGACTTTGAGGGTCGCTGCATTCGAGTCGCTAGAGGAAGGGGAGGGGGCGATCTGATCGAATTGCGACAGTTTGGGCGGCATACGACATGGCTCTGAGAAGGTTCTCGTGAGTGCTGCGGTGATTTCGGGGTATGGTTTCTTTTTCAAATTTGTATAAATTTACATATATAAACAGTAAGGTAGAAATTTATTCTAGTATTTTCTATATTGAAAATATACAGGTAAGGCAGAAAACCTATATAGATTATTGTGAAGATGAAATGAATATACACACATTATAATTTACCAGCTTATTTTAAAATAAGTTATTTAAGTGATTTACTTGGAAATGAATTTATTTTAGTTACAAAAGATTTCAAAAGGGATTATTAGTTTAAGTTAAAATAAAACAATTAGTTTAAAAGAACATTTGTTGGTTTAAATTTAAATGAATAAATAATAATTAATTGTTCGATTAATTCAAATATTAATAGAACATATAATATTTATTTAAGGTCAAAAATCGAGAAAACCAAGGGGGTACTGACGTGGATGGCCAATGCGTATGCAAAGGTGAGTTACTCACTCAGTTTAAATTTAAATTTAAATTTAAATGATTAAATTTAAATAATTGTTTGAATGCTTGAATTGATTGATGTGATATAGCATGATTTAATTTGAAATTGGCATATTATGTGATGCTAACGTCTGTGGATGCAGGGAAAACAGGTTGGAGGGATCCAACTGGACCCCTCAACTTTTATTTAAATTACTTAATATTCTCTGTTCTGATTGTTTGATATTCTATAATGAATTATGTGAAAGTATTGAATGCTATGGCTTGGTTGATATAATTGGGTATAATGAATTATTAAAAATATAAATTTGATTTTGGAAATGAAAATAAAAGAAGTGAAATTGCAAGTAAAATAATTATAGAATAAATTCAAGAATAACTTGAAAAAAGAAATAAAGTGACTTTAAATTTTAATAAATGAATCCTGAGAATGGAAAGGAAAATTTGAATAAACAGAAAATTAGTGAAGTGCAAGGGCTAGTCGCTACTAATCCTGAGGATACTTCCAAAATGGATGTAGTAGGAATAGTGCATTCGGTTCCGTTGGAACCCGGGACGGACTTGTATGGATGAATGCTTGCGAAACATCGTCAGGTGGACGATGGGCATTCTAAGGAATATGTTCTAAAAAGGTAACGCTTAGCCTCAAGCCTCATCAAATGGGAATGACTGAAAATCAGGGGATACGCAGCAAGGCTAGGTGGGTAGCACCCAAGCAGGGTGAGGTCATCCCTGTCTAGATGTCCCTTTTATTTCGGCTTAGTGGGCGGTTGCTGATCCCAACCGCGGGGTGATCTCACTCGGGATTATCCAGTAAGGGGTAGTCCTGGCCTTGTGTTGCAGTGGAGCGGGCGTACTTCTCGGTACGGTGATCTAGGCCCCGTACTGTGACAGGTGGTACCCCAGTGCCTAGTCATTGGTTGGAAATCCATTCTCCCTACGAGCCTTGTACGAGTTTTGTTTGTATTACCCACTCTATGGCTAGTAGCTGGAATTTAATCATGTAACAATTTCGGCTATTTTATAAGTATTTGTATATAGACCCTATTATAATATCAGAGGATTTCTATAAAAATTATTTAGCTATCGTAAGGTAAAAACCCGACATGTTTATTTGTGGCGTGGTCTTACGAGATGCTTTTGTTTTCAAAAGATTTTTGAATCTTTAATAATCAATTGGGTGTGCTTTTCTCACGCTGGTATTCCAGACTGACTCGGGTGTTATTTAATTGTAATGCTTGGGTCAGACTGAGTATTATAGGATACAGGAGGTGCTGTGGAGCTCAGGTGACGAGCAGGATGGCGATACATACTCCCGTACTTGTATATATATATAAATGCATATTCCGCTGCGTTGAGTTGTTGTGTACCCATTTGTATGATATTGATGTTGAGCTGTGATTGATGTACTTTGATGATGTAATATATAAACAGAAATATTTGATGTTGAGTAAAGATTATATATTATCTGTTATATTTTATTCCGCTGTGATGGTTAGATTCTGATGTTGATTTTGTTTTCTCTTCTTCTACCTCTTCTTCTTAAACCCAATGGTTCGTATTTCTGTACAACTTGAGTTGATTGTTGTAGAATAATGTTGACTCAAGGGGTACGGAATGCGGGTCGTTACAGATTTTTAAATGTTATTTTTGAAAATATAGGAAGGAAGTTGAAATCAATATTTTAAATAGATTTGTAAAATTAATGGGATTTATAAGGAAATGGATTCATAAATGAAACTATATGAATGAGATTATTTTTTCTAAATGAATGAATCATAAATGAGTTCATAAACTTATAAACGACATTTATAAATAAGGGAAGATGATTATCAATTGATAAATTGAAAATATAAATTTATAGTGTGAATTTATATTGGGATATGGGAATCGGTTTTTGAAAAGAATATATGGTGGATTCTATTTTTGAGATGTGAGAATGATTATAAAATTGAAATATAGTCGATGTGATATGAATCGAGAGGATTTATAAATTGAAATTGGTAATATTGGATTTTATAGATAGATTTTTTCGAGAAATTAAAATTGTTTCGAAATGGGATTTTATTTATTAGACTATATAGTTTAAGTTGTTTTAGTATTGGAATATTTCAAAAAGTGGGTTATTCAAATATCTAATATTTATTGAAATGAATTTTCATTTTTATAATAAGCTTTGTAAATCAATTAGTTTTATTTCAAAATGAATTGGAAATGAATTATTGATATTTATTTAAAGTGTTTTAATATTTTAGATAATTACTTAAACGTGTTTTAAAAATAAATTATTATTCTTTAAAAAAACTTATTACATACATAGAGTTTTGAAATGATTGTAATTTATTTATAAATCCTCTCGAGATTTGTAAACGGTGTTATTTAACGATCATGATTTTTATAAGAGAAATCTTAAAATGGAATTCTGGAAACTTAAGGAGACTTCGGAAATGTTGAAATAAGAGGGCTTCGAAGATGAATTAGAAATAATAAAAGAAGTTAGAAATGGGTAGATGGAATTATGTTAAGTGTAAACTTGGAAATTTTAAAGGAAGTTAATTAATGAATTTCGGAAAATTATAGAATCCTTTATAAATGAGTTAAGGAATTTACAAATAAATTGTAAAGGATTTTAAGAAATAGGAAATAAATGGAACATTTCCTAAGTATTGGAAATAAAATGAATTTAGAAAAATATACTTATAAATATTTCCTAAGTATTGGACTCGAAGGATTAGAAATATTTTAACTACAAAACTATTATTATCGAAATATTTTCAAAGTGTGGAATTAATAAATGGAATTGGAAAATTATTCCTAAGTATTGATGTGATTGGGAAATATCCTTTGATGGATATAAGTATTTGAAATTATTTTCAATTATTGAATATGCTGGAAAAGATTTGAATATATATCTTTGTAATGATATTTTGAAATGAATGTTTGAAGGATTATAAAATTAGGCCTAGTGACTGCTTATGTGTGAAATTGATAGTTAATAACTGATTACCAAATTTGGCCAAATTCGTCGATTGTATTCGAAGAGACCGGGATCGGATTTAATTATTCGAAAACCACTTCGATTCGATTTGTGCATTACGAATTGTGATATTAGAAAGATAATGAAGATGATGATTTTGGAGGTTTGATTTGTTCAAACCCATGACAACTTACATGGATGATTGCTATCATTTGCATCTTGGTCTGGCAGGCAGTGTTAGCATTCCAAGTATGAATGCTATTCTAAAGATAAAACGTAGCATCAAGCCTCATCAAGACTAAAATAGGAGAGATGCATCAGGGCTAAGGGGGTCGCATCCAAGTGGGATATGTTATCAATTTTCTAGATAGACTCGGCTATATTATAATTATGGATGTGGTTGTGCATGGAAAAGAGAGCGCTCGATGGGGTGGGAACACCCCCGGTGATAACATATTTAGTGCTATCCCGCAAAGGGTAGGCCAATCCTATGTTAACAGGGATCGTTATGTGCGATCTCGTTACATTTTTCTATAGATGTATTATGATGGGTGGTACCTCCATTGTGAAGACATGCAAATCAATACCCTTTGAGTCGATAATAAATCACATATGTCCGACCCAAAAAATACAGAATGACGCAAGGTCATGGAAAACGAGAGAGATTGTGAGAAGAAAGAAAATGTAATTGTTAATGTACATATAATCATCAGAGTACAACAATCAACATAGCAATCTGGACATTTATAATAACTTGTCCTCATAATTACTGAATATACAGTTTAATACACACTGCGGAAAATAACCAAGTATGTGTAATGCACCTAAAATGCTCTAGCTTGTCTCCTAAGCTCCATAGCATCACAACCTGGATCTGCAATACTTGGCCTGACCCAAGCATTATAATAAAATAACACTCGAGTCAGTCGGGAAAACCAAGATGAGAAAACACACTCAATTTGAATTATTACTATTATCAAATCCATTGAAAACAAAGGTATCTCGTAAGACCATGCCACACATAAATACGATGGGTTTTTACCTTACGATTACTAAAACATTTTATACTAAAATCATCTGATATTATAATAGTGTCTGTAGAGAATAAACTATAAAGTAGATAAAATGCTTGCATCTCACTTTTTAGCATAGTTGGTAAACAACTAAAACCGTACATGCTCGTAGTGAATATTGGAGTCCATACAATGACAAAGCTACTAGGGCACCGCCCGCCACAATACTCCTCTAGGAAAAGTACTGAGATCGTACCTAACGATCCCTTCCAACACATGACCGACCTACCCTTTGCTAGATAGTATCGAATATGTTATCACCCCGGTGTTCCCACTCTATCGAGCTCTCTTTTCTGTGCACAACCATATCCATAATTATAATATATCTGAGGGTATTTAGAAAGGTAATAACATACCCTACTTGGGAACAACACACTAAGCCCTGCTGCACGTCCCATGTTTTAGTCATTCCTAGTTGATGAGGCTTGAGGCTACATATTACCTTAGATTTAGCATTTATATACTTGAAAAGTTCACACTGGCTTCCAAGCAATAATGCAATGATAGCATTTATCCGTACAAGTTTTTATGGGTTTGAATAAACCAATCTCTTCAAAGATCACCGTTATCCTCAAGATTTCACAATTCATAACGCTCAAATCAGATCGAAGTGGGTTTTGGATAATTAAATCTGATCCTAGTCTCTTCGAAACGATTAACGAATTTAGCCAAATTTGATAGTCGGTTATTTAACTATCAAATTACACACATAAGCAGGTACTAGGCCCAATTTTATAAATCTCTCATTCATTTATTTCAAATATCTTTACAAAGATATATATATTCAACTCTCTTCTAGCATTCCAACATTTTGAAGACAATTTCAAACACTTATCCATAACAGGATATTTTTTTAACCATTTCAACACTTAGAAATATTTTCGAGTTCAATTTATAATACTTAGATAAATATTTCAATATAAATCATTTCACTCTTAAATTATTTTCCAAAGCCCTCTTTTCGATACTTAGGAGAATATTTACAGGCAGATTCTCCCAAATCGTTTTGATATCAAAGTTCAGAAATATTTCATAACTTATCCCCTAAATTCCCAAAATTATTTATAATTTCTTTTTACAATTTCCAAAAACAAGTATACTCTTTTATAAACCTAACCAATAATTTATAACATCTTTTATGAATTCAGATTCATTTCGAAGTTCCCATATTTCAGCATTTTGAAAATTCCATTTCCTCCCTAAATCCCATATAAGATTCCTCTTATCTAAATCATATCCGTTGAATAAACCCCGTTTACAAATCCGAAGAGGATTTATAAATAAATTTCAATCATTTCAAAACTCTATATGTTGTGATAAATAAAACTCTATGCATAAGTCTTGTTTCAATTGTGATGCATACGATCATTTTATCGGAAGTACGTTCGAGACTATGATACCAAGCTGTGATGCCCTACCCTAAGACCAATACCACGTGCTTTACCAAATCATTTAGTTCTCCTTCACATACGCTCGATAGTGCAAAAACGTGTATTTTACATAAAAAATAATTTGTTTAAGAAAACTAGCTTTTGAAAACAATTTTCGAAATCATTTTGGAAAACAAATCTTTGAAATTCTCTTATTATAGAGAGTATATAATTTTGATAGCTTTAAAATAATTATAAATATTGTTAAATATTTATTTTTAAAGCTACCTTTTAAAAAAATCTTCTAAAAATGATTTAGGAAGCACGGGCTAAGAAACAACAAAAATCAACAAAAATTCAATGAAATTATTCATAAAATCGCAAGCTGAAAATTGCTGAATTTTTTTACATGGATTTCTGAAGCAAATGTCGATGTTGTTTTTGATCGGCTTGATGCTAAGATGGAAGAGCCAATATTACCATTATCTGTATTTCGGATTGGTAAGTTTTTAGGAGATTTTCATAATAATATATCAAAACACTTTAACAAGACATCGATAACTCATTTCCAATTCATTTTTAAATAAAACTAATCGATTTAGAAAGCTTATTATGAAATTTTGAATTTATTTCAATAAATAATAAAAATTTGAATAATCCATTTTTTAAAATATTCCAATACCGAAAAAGGTTTAACTATACAGCTTAACAAATAAGAATCCCATTTTATAACAAACTTAGTTTCTCGACAAAAATCTATTGTTACCAATTTCAATTTATAAATCCCTCTCGATTAATATCACGTCATTTCGTTTCAATTTCATAACCATTCTCACATTTCAAAAATAGAATCCACTATTATCCCAAAAATCGATTTCCATATCTCGATATAAATTCACCATGTGAATTTATATTTCCAATTCATTAATTGATAATCATTTCCCCTTATTTATAAACATCGTTTATAAGTTTATAAACTCATTTGGGTTTTACTTGTTTTTACAAATAATCCCATTTATACAATTCATTTTATGAATCCATTCCTTTATAAATCCCATTTATTTTTCAAACCTATTTTAAATATTGATTCCAACATTTTTTTTCCAAAAATCCAGAAATATCACTTAAAAATCCATTATTAAAAATCCCTTATATAAATTATTTTTAAATCTCTAAATAAAGCATTTTACGAACAGTTGAGTACAAGTCCAAAATCAAATCATTGTTCTATCCAAACCAATTTTCTTTATAATAATCCAAATTTCAATATACGCATTTTAAATCCAAAATCTCCTTTTATTTCCTTCAAAATAAAAAATGTATTTATGGTATTTAAAATATCAAAATTTAGTATAGTGCTACTATAGAATCCAATAAATCAAATCATAACGTAATCTTTAAAAGATTATCCACATACATCATGTATCACTATATATGAGATTAAAACAAACATTTTGAGGAATCAGTTGCATTCCTTCAACCTGTTTTTCTGATTTTGTGTAACATAAAACAATAATACCGCTTCGAGGCCGGATATCGCAAAAAAAAGGGTCATCCGCTATTATGCGGTGCGCATAGTGTCTCATCCACTCCAATTGGCGGGAATATAGCTAAATACTAATACACACACACTACTATATATAATATAACATCCAACTCGTAATAATTTCCAAAATTCATCCAATCAACCAGTAATTAAATTTTAACATTTTATATTAAAACCAGTAATCTAAATGAGTGAGATTTCCTCACCTTGATTCCATTTAGTGCTTAAGCGTTCCATTTGAATTAAAATTAAATAGGCGTTTAATTCTAATCCAAATTCTTACTAGCTCCATTCGACTCCAATCAAATTCCTGTGCGTAGGATTCATAGATTTGACCGTAATGCAACTCGTTTCGTTTGATTTGGACTTAAAACGAAATGGTTATGAATTTTATAAGATTACGCAATTTAATAATTTAATTTATAGTTTCATTTCATTTATTTATTAAATTTTAAACAGATTTGGACCATTGATTTTGTTGCATCAACTTCTAGTTGCCAATTTCCTTTCTCCCTCTTCATTTGTTCATATACGGTCAGATCGCCCAAACCCATCATCGTGCTCGACTTCCTCATGCCGCACCCCCTTCAATCGTCTTTACGTCGATCAAACAATGCAATATCGAAGATTTCCACACCACAAACCTCAACCTGAAGCCACATCCAATCCGGTGCTGCAATCGATGAGAATTGTATTGATGAAGGTCGTGCCTTAATTCACGAACTTCCATCGATATACAATACAAAATCCAATCATAGTCGTTCATCTCGTAGAGCTCGACTAGCTCTTCGACTTTCATGTTGGACTCAAAGGTCGATATTGGATGGATAAAGAGAAAAACGTGAAGAAAGAGGGTAATTTTTAGCTATTGGTTGCTAGAGGCGGCGGCTATAAGCTTTAGGTTTAGGGTTAGGGTTAGGGTAGTTGTGGGTGTGTGGGCCCTATTTATAGACCAATCCAAAACACTACACAGCGTCAAATTTTCATGAACTCTTATCGAGGCATGCCGCCTGCGTTTATAACATTTTACTCCTATTATGAACACAATGGAACAAGTTTCGAAACCTAATTCGATTGTATTGAGAAGATAGCTTTTTAAATCCAATTATAATATTATATTTTCGATGTTAATTTCAACGCGTTTCTAACCCGTATGAATAAACGGTAACTCCAAATGCTTCAAAGGTTAAAATTCAATAATAATACACTATTACAAATCCAATGAAACTAATTCCATCAAATACCAAGATTGTGCCCTGGAGCGCTATTTTTACGCGTCCATTAAATTGATGATTTCAAAATTTGTGAAATCACTTGAAATTCCAGTTTTAAAAACATACTAACTTAATTCTAATTCAAAGATAATTTATATCAGCACTAGAAATTGTTCTGATTCATATTCAACACGAATTTCAGTTATTCACCATTTCCGTATTATGATAAATCACTATATTTAAAATTTAACGTCATCCTATAATTTCAACCAAAATCTTCATATTCAAAAACCAATTTATGTTACAACTCCAATATTTAAAATTAAGTATTAAAAATCAAACGATGGAAAATTCGGGTCGTTACATTCCTCCCCCTTAAAAGAATTCTGTCCCCGAAATTTGCCAAGTAAGAAAATGCTCCAAACCCATTACTTTTCAAAAACCCATTGGTGAAAATTTGATATTTCACCTTTCTAATATTTTAGTTCCAACCAAATCAAGTAACTTTCATTTCTAATCAAAACCCTTTATTTCAATTACAATTCGAAATCAAATTTTTCTTGTTAACAAAAATTGTCAAAAAATTTCTAACACCCTAAATTTTTGAAATTTTTTGGCAGATTCTCCCTTGTACGAAGAGCCTTTTGCAATATGACAAATATGATAAAAAGGTATACATGGCTCTCGTGGCCAATAAACGCAATATGTACAATATTTTATTTTTCGTGCACTAAATTGTTAGCGTACCTTATTTTAGCGTTATTAAGCGAGCTCGCTCAAGTTATATGTAACTGCACCACCAAAATCTAGCCAAATAGTCTCCATGTACCTGTGCTTACTCAAGTAAAACCCATAAGTCTCATAATTTATGAATTTTAATAACATCGTCTTTATATAACTAGTAAAACACATAGTTTGCATAAACCAAATATGTAACACATGAATTTATCCAAAATCACAAGATTCCAACATTCGATTATTCATTTCAACCTATTTATATACCATTTTGTTCAACTCGAATGATTCCCGACCAAATTATTAGCATTCAATTCATATTCACATCCATCACATTCATATCCATTACAAATTGTTTCTAAACCTATTTATTCGTTTACTATATATTTGCATAATTTTGTCGTTTATGTCAAACGACAATTTTTCTATGTAAATTAGGTGATATTCATTTAAGAAAATAATCATTCCACTTTATAGCTATTTTAAATCGATTCCAAATCAATTTGTTAATTTTTTATTAATTCACACTCACTGAATCCACAAAATCTTGTTCGCTCAATTTTTTATTTAACAACAATTCAATCCCTGCTAATTTACTTACGAACCATTTCATAAATTAGTTACTTAAGTTTAATTTCATTCTTATCAATAAGATTCCCAATCATATTCAATTTATATGCACTTAAATTAAATTCATATAAAACTTAAGTTACCGCCATTTCAAACCATTTCTATTTTATTCGAAACATTTCAAGGTATATCTAACTTGTTACACATAAGTCGAATTCCATATATAACTCAAGTTCCACATTTTTAACATTCAGTTCACTAATTAATTCTCTAATTAGTTTTCTTCCAATTTACTTAACTAAGTTAAGTTTTCATTTCCAAATAAATCCTTTATATGATTTTTAACATAAACATTCCATATAAGCACTTCTAGTTATTATTATCTACAACCTAAGTCCATATTTCGATTTTTATTAGCCATTATTCCAAACACATTTCCTTTCATTTTATACTTGAATTCACATTCACCCTTTCATAAATCAAATTCAATTCTACTTCAATATTCAATTAACTAATATACTTTTTAATTAGTCCACTTCCATTTATAATTCTAAATCTGATTTCAATTCCAAAAATCACTTCAATTGGGTTGGCTTCAGTTCACTTGATTTTATAATTCAAAATCGGGTTTCCATTCCTTTACCGATTATCCAACCATTTTTATTTTCGTTTTTCTTTTCCAATTTTCCAATTTATAAGTTACACAACTCATTTTTCACAATTACATAAATTCTATACTGGAGTTGATTCCACTCAAACTTATAATTTAAAGTTATATAATCATCTTACAACTCAAATTTTATATTCACTTCCGTTCGATACCATTTCTAATCCAATCCAATTTTATTTAACTTCCATAAGTAAAATTTTAATTTCATTTTAAAATTCATATTTTCCTTTCCATTCACATCATTTCCAACTTCTATGTTTAAAAGCTTTTTTTCTTTCTGGTTTCACAAAACCATCAAATAAATATCATAGAATTCAACTACTCGGATTGTAACGATTTGTATATTTTAACGATTTTAATAATGTAATTAACTAAAATTTTCGTGAAAAATAAATAATACTTTTTGGAATAAAAATTTGATATTTAGAATACGTCTATTCAAACATAGCAAATGGTAAATTTTCATTGGAAAATATGGAAGTTAGTTTTGTTGGGTAATTTTCAATTTCAATTTAAAATTAGTTAAATTGACGAAAATAAGATGTTTTTGAAATTTGAATATTTTTATATCATGAAAATGTAAATAATTTTCTAAGTGTGACGTTGTATTTCGTTTTGCCAATTTGGACTGCACCGGCTCTGTTTATCTTATTTTCCGCGTTCTAGCAGTTTTCGGCACTGGATATCGAATTTTGATAGTTAGGTCATATCGCTCATATATATGTACCATTCTGCTCATTTCATCGTGCTAATCTTCGCAGTATATTCATTTTTGTGTTGCGGTGTACGATGGACGGCAAAATCTCCAAAAATTGGTTAGCCGTATTTGTACTTTTTTTTAAATTTTGGTTTTCCTCGTGACCTTCCACCGTATAAACCAAACAGTTATTTACCTTTATTATTTCTAGAAATTCGCCCCTGACTTTTCGATTCCTCAGTTTAATTTATATATTCATGTCCCTTAATCCATGCTGGCTCTTCCTTTCATATTCATTCCGTAATAAAAAAATTAAATAAAATAAAGCTTATTCACTGAAAAGCAATTCGTTCCCCTTCCTTTTCGAACCGCCGATCAAAGCTTCAACTTCCCACTATCATTCAATATTATATTCAATTCGTTTCCTTCTTTTCCTATTCACTTTCATTTTCTTTCATTTCTTATAAATAAATTTGGGAAAGCTTATAACTAAGTTTATATATAGAGAGAGATTTCTGTTGTCCTCTAACTTATATTCGAGAAGCAGACCATCCATATTCCACCCTTGTTTCCCACTTCCCTTCACAAGCCTCTTCCCACACCTGTTTTCCCCGACCAATTAGCCTGCACGCACCCATTCTTTTCCAATGGTCGTGCCTCCATTCCACCGTAGCATCTTACTCCATAGCAACCAACGACCCTGCCTAATCATCTCCTTCTCGACTTTCATGCCGCGCCAACCAATGGCCATACATCCACATCACCTTCATGGCCACACACCAATGTCCATCACCTACTCCACCACGTGCCAACCATAAATGTTCAGATTTGCCTTCCATCCCGCATCTACCTATCTCCACCTCTATGCCGTTCATTTGCAGCTTACACCACCCATACAGCTCGAAAGCCTTTAGCAGCCTCTGACCGAAAATCCCACACCCCTCACCATAACCATGGGCTCTCTCTCTCCCCATTTTTCCTCGCATCGAACCCACTGTTATGATCCCGCATTCAGCTGTACAATCTTCCTCGACCTTCAGCCCTCCATGCAATCGCAACCTACCCCTACTGACCACCAATCGAAACAAATTGATCCCATTCCACTACCGTGTACTCACCCACCACCTACGACCTTGTCCCTCCATCGCCTCTCCGACTGTGCTTCGCTTGCTCACCTTATCGCCACCCTATTTGCCTAGCCTGCCTCATCCCCTTCACGTAACTACAGCCTCTTTTCTATACATGTATATATGTATATATAGAAAGGTATATATTTCACATGTATATATATTTTGATTCGATGGCTACTTTGTTTTCATATGCTCCCCGTTACCACATTCGTCATATATATATGTACATATGTTCATTATTTGTCCATCTGATTGTTTATATATATATGATAATGTATGTTTATATATATAAAGTAAATAATCTTGTTTTCAAAGAAGGAAAAAGTATTTATTTAAATTTATATTGTTTTCTTAAGATAGATTTTTGTGTATATATATACGTGATATGTTTTAATTTGTATTAGAATTTATCTTATTATTTTAAATAGATTTTGTAACAATTTATATATATATATATACATATATGTTTAAATATATATAATTGATTTTTGAGAGTCATCGAATTCAAGCTTCTAGCTTTGCCGCTATCCGAATCTGCATCCGAGTGTCAAGTTCATTTCCGTGTCGCCATCGTTATTCTCTAGCCTTGAAAGGTGAGCAATCACTCACGATTAACATTCTTATATTTAGTAAATTTAAATTCACATGAAATGACGATTGAAATATGCTGCAAAATTTGAATTATTATGTTAAATATGATATGCCATTATCTGCCATTGTATACCTGTGACATATGACACCATAACTTGTTGTATATATTATATTTAAATTTGTTACCAATGATATATGCATGTTGTTGATATGTTATATTATTATCATATTTGTTCTCATTCTGCAAGTTCCCTGCTAGTTTAGAATTTTCTATAAGTTTAAATGATACATACCCGAACGATATTAAAGACTAGAGGAAGATCGTTATGGGTTGAAATAATAAACCCAAGCGATTTTCATTAATTTTGAAATTTTGTGATTGCGGGTTGAAATGATATACACCCGTAAATATTAAATTATTGTGGATTGAAATGATAAATATCTGTATCACTTGACGATAGGATAGGAATTTATATACGGACACCGTTGGTCTATTTTGAAAAAAATGATTGCTGAAGTTTGAAAGGAAATATACAGATCTTATTAAATATTGATTTTTAAATTATAAAATAAAGAATTTATAGTAATATATGTGTAAAATTAGAATTTTAAAATTATATGTTTTGGAAATCTTAAATTTATAAATTAGTTTTGAAAATATAAATTTTAGTTTCGAAAATATAAATTTTAAGATATTTCTTATAACTTTATTATTTTAAAAATACAAACATAACTAGATTTAGTTTAATAAAATTAAATCTAATTACTATATACATTATTTTTAGGTATTTATATAAGAATTTTATTAAAAAAAGAGTTGAAACTTATTAAATTTGAGATTTAAAGATAGGATTTTATAAGTTAACTTTGATAAAAGGTAAGAAATGAATATTTTCAAATTAAACAATTTAAAAATTGAATATTTATTTTGATATAAAGGTGTAATTGGAGACTTTATTTAATTGTTATTAAAATGATTTAGTTAACATTTACTAACTTGAATAAAATTAAAGTTAAATGTTCAAATATAAATGAAACTTATATTTAAAATGTTTGAATATTTAACTTTGAAACTTATTGGACTTGAAATGACAGTTCAAACCTGGATTTGAAATCGATAAAAATTGAAACGGTTTATTGAGAATTTGAATTGAATCTTTAATCTTTTAAATTGAAAGTGTTGAACATGAATTGATTTAAATTAAATTTTGAAATTAAGTTGATGTGAATCGATTTGTGGATTTGGATGAAACAGTTCTAATTTAGAAACTATTTTGGTATAATCTCTTTAAATAAATATAAACTATTTTAATTTACAACTATTTAATATATAAATTATTTAATGTATAAGCTATTTTAATTTATAACCATTTTAATATATATATTATTTCAATTTCTAAACTGTTTAAGGTTGAACTGTTATGATTACGAAAGTGTTAAGATTTCAAAAGTGTTATGATTTCGAAAGTGTTATGATTTTGTAAGTATTACGATTCTGGAAATGAATATTATTTAAAGTGAATAATGATATCGAACTGATATGGTTTGGAAATAAATATGATACTTTGACGTAAAGTATGAACTATTTGAAATGAAATGACCACAATGTGAATTAAGCGTTCGGTTGCTAAAGAGATTGGGATTGGATATTTTCATACTCTCTATCAATACCAAAAACCACTTTAACAACTGTGTACATGGTGGAAATTCCAAAACGAAGTAGGATGGTTCGGCAATGATTCTATATGAAGTTTTAGCATAGCCCTGACTCCCGTGAGTCAGCTTGATGTGGCTAAAACAAGAACCATGCCGGGATAGGTGAGGTCATTCCTCTTATTGGACACATTTCTTCAATACCATTCTCTTACTTTGTGATTTTATTGGGTGCACCTTTGATTTTTGGAGTGTGCCTCGAGGTGGGCGGTAGTAGCTATTATGCATTACCACCAATTCGGAAATGCAAGGTAGTATCCTACCCTGGGCATTGCCTCATGTGCCTTGTCACATGCCTTATCGCACCTTCTACGAGTTTGATTTGTTTCGTACCTATGCAGTGCTTCTTGATAGCCAACTGCGGGTGGAGTTCACAATACTGTATATACAACGACATTATGTAAAATGTGTTAAGGGGGATATACGTAACGCGTTAACACTATCTTAATACTTTACTTTACTGATAGACATATTATCATAGCATATATTACCACATAGTAAAATAGTTCCACGGATCTTTAGAGGATGGAAATCCCAAACATCCTTTGATTTACTTTTATTTTAGTTGACATTTCACTTGAGTAAATTTACTGATATAAGAATGTTAATCCTCACTCGAGTGTTTTGTGTTTTGCTTTATGCTCGGGTCAGACTGAGCGACACAGCATTTGAGACTCACCTTTGGAGTTTGGAGCTTCACTTGGAGATCGATCTTTGTCTATTTAGCTTTCCGGTTACTTCAATTTATTACTGTTTTTTGTTCAGACTTGACATTGGCATTTTTATTAGTAATTCCTGTGTATTCGAGACAACTGTTGTATTTGACTTTAAACACTATTGTTTAATAGTAGCTTCATGAACTAGTATTCATCTATTCCACTGCTTACTGTTGTATTACTCTATGTCTGTGATTCTGTGATTGATTTTATTTACTTTATATGCTAAGTTTTGCCAAATCTAAATTAACAATATGTTGTTTTGAGAAATTCAAGTCTAATATGAGTGGATGATTGTTGATTCGAATGGTTCGAAATATCAGGTCGTTACAGTTGGTATCAGAGCTCTGCTTTAGGCAAGACTTAGATATGGAGTAGAAACTCATTAGAGATAAGGTAGTGATACCCTAGAATGAGTAGAGTCAATTACAGAATCATCTTCATTTGAGCTTGAAATTCTTCGTTAGAATCCTCTGGAATTAAAATTTATTTCGGATTTTTGGAACATTCCCTTCGTTCTAAAATCCATTCTTTTCTTTCCTTATTCGAATTCTTCTTAATACTGGAGATCCCATAGCTCCATCTCTATGATCTTTGAAATTAATTCAATCTAAATTGGAATCTTCATCTTTCTGTGTGACCAATCTCATCGGCGGTCTCGCCAACCTTAGTATGATTTGCAAAGGGGTAAACCCCTTTGTAATAGGCGTCGATTCACTAGAGATTTCTACGTCCTTGGTTTAGACGCTGTTATTTCTTGCAAAACCCAAACTGTGTTTCTAATAGACGACCCGGGTAATCCTCTTATGATCGGAAGTCTAATGCCTCAGGATGCTGTTGGTAGTTTTATCTTTCACTTGTTGATTCTCAGCCTAGTAATCTCGATGCCACCTAGATAGTCCAGGATTATCCTGATGTTGGTGAAGTCACTTCCCTTCCTCTTAAGTGGGAAATTGAATTCGACATCGATCTTATTCCTATATTTCGACCCATTGTCCTTCCTCCTGGTTGAATGGTTTCTATAAATGGTTAGTCATTCCCTATGGATTAACCAATGCCCCTGTCTTCTCCGCTGATCTCATGAATCATGTTTTCCATGATGTTATCAAAAAGTTTGTTCTAGTTTTCGTTAATGATATTCTCATCTTTTCTAATTGTTGGTTGACCCGGTTAAGGTCGCCGTGATTAATATAAATCTATCCATCTTCATTTTTTGTAATTTAATTATCTTATCTTCCTTTTGAGCTTATCTTCTTCGTTAGAGTTCCCAAAAATTTGAATCTCTATCCTTGTTCGAAAATCTGTTCTTGGATCATCCTATGGAGTGAATTTGTAATTGATATAAAAATGTTTTATATTGTGTTGTTTGAGTTGTCAAGTTTGAATTTTGGGTTTCGATCGATTCGTCTGGCCAACGCTACCAATAGGAATTCCAAAACACATAAATAAAGCAAACTTACACAATATTGTTTTCGAAATTGGTAAATAAAATAATTTTATTTTTATATATAAAAGTATAATTTGCTGAAATTTGATAGTTAAATGAATTGGTTGTTAGAAATGATAATACTAGATTATCATTTATTATTTTGTCAACATTTCTAGACCATTAACTATCGTTATATGTCATAAGAAGTTGAAATTTATAAAAATGGTTTACAAATTTAATTTGTAATTGAAATGAATTTAAATTGGGGATTTGAGAATTAAACTTCTAGTGCATTTCAAATTTTAGTCGATAGAGTTTTGAAAAAAATATATTATTGGACAGTAATTCCGAATGGAATTGTTTCCAAAGAGTTTTTAAAAGAACCAAGTCCATACTCACCCTTTTGTCGTTGGAAAATAATTTTGTTGATGCTGTAGCATCATCGACATTCATTTTCGAGTCACAAAGTAGAAAGGCCACTTAGTAGCTTTGCTACACTTTTGTTTTGGAAAATAGAGTTGATTTGAATTTCTTGAGTATGATTTAATATATAAAATATATATACATATATATTTATTTCAAAATGGTTAAAATGAAATCGAAAAATTAACTCTTAAATTTTATGTTAAGTGATAATTTTCAGTTATTGAAATTTTGAAAATGTTTTGAAAAAAATGGAGAATCTAAACGAGAAATGGAAATTTAACAACTTAAACAGTAGAAATAAGATAAAAATTTATTTGTATAATATTCAGTTGAATCCGAATATATATGTGACTTACCTAAAATATTCAAAAGTTAGACTATTAGGGTGAATACATAATTGAAGGTTATACTGGAGAAAACTTAAGTAATAAATAGTCAAACTAAAATTTTGCTTACGAAATGTTGTTAAAAAGGGTAAATTGTATAGTTCTCAATTGCATTTTGAAACATTAATAAAAACTAACTGGAGAAAAATTTGAATATAATGAAAATTTTAATTTAATATACAGTAAAAATGTAAATAATAAGATGTCCAAAAATGATATTTTGTTAATGAAATTTTAAAATAATAAATTGAATAATAAAAGGAGAATTAAGATTTTGAATAATATAGGGTTATAATAAATGTTTATATATGTAATATATGTTGCAAAATATATTAAGTGAAATAAACAAAATAAATAGAGGAGAATGCTAGTTAAGCAAATAAATATGAACTTAAGAATAGTGAAATTGAGTTTCAAGTGGAATCAACTTAAATGAAGATGAAAGGATAAATAAATGAGTTAAATCAAATAAATTTTTGTTGTAAAGGAAATTTTGTAGCAAATATTAATAAATTGAAAACAAATCAAATTGAATGAAAATACCTTGAATTAAAACCAACCACATGTGAAAACAATGACTATTTATGGATTGATAAAATATATTTAAATTAAATTTGTTAAATATTAATCAATTTGAAAATAAATGAAATTTATATGGTTTTGAATTAATTATTGTATCTGGTTTGTTTTTTAATCTATCATATCTTTCTGTTTACTTCTGTTCTTTTATCTCGTTCCTCTTCGAGAACGAAAAGTTTTGGGTGAGGGAGAGTGTAACGACCTGTATATTTTAACGATTTTAATAACGTAATTTAACTAAATTTTTCTTGAAAAATAAATAGTAAATTTTTGAAATGAAAATTTGATATTTGGAATACGTCTATTTAAACCTAGTAAATGCTAAATTTTCATTGCAAAATATGGAAGTTAGTTCTATTGGGTAATTTTCAACTTCAATTTAAAATCGGTCAAATTAATGAAAATAAGATGTTTTCGAAATCTAAATATTTTTATATCATAAAAATGTAAATAATTTTTTGAGTGAGACGTTGTATTTCGTTTCGCCAAATTTGGACTGCTCTGGCTCTGTTTATCTTATTCTGACGTTCTAGCAACATTTTTGGCACCGGATATCGAGTTTTGGTACGTAGGTCGTATCTCCCATATCTGTGTACCACTGCTCGTCTCGTCATGCTAATCTCCATCATATATTCATTTACGTGTCGCGGTGTCCGGTGGATGGCAAAATCTCCAAAAAATGGTTAACTGTATCGGTACTTTTTTTAAAACTTTCGGTTTTCCTAGTGTCCTTTTGTTGTCCACCGTGTAAACCAAACAGTCATTTGCCTTTATTATTTCCAGAAATTCACCCCTGACTTTTCTATTCCTCAATTTAATTTATATATTTTGGTTACTTAATCCATGATGGCACTTCCTTTCATATTCATTCCGTAAAAATTTTAAATAAAGCTTATTCACTAAAAAGCAATTCGTTCCTTTTCCTTTTCGAACCGCCAAATAAAGCTTCAACTTCCAACAATCATTCAATATTATATACAATTCATATCCTTCTTTTCCTATTCTCTTTCATTTTCTTTCATTTCTTATTAAAAAATTGGGAAAGCTTATAACTAAGTTTATATATATGGAGATTTCTGTTGTCCTCTTCCTAATTGCTGAGAAGCAAACCATCCATGTTCCACCCGTGTTTCCCACTTCCCTTTGCAAGCTCTTCCCACGGTTGTCTTACCCGACCGGCTAGCCTGCACGCAAGCCATTCTTTTCCACTGGTCGTGCCTCCATTCCACCGTAGCATCCTTCTTCATAGCAACTAGCAACCCTGCATCATCATCTCCTTCTCGACCTTCATGCCGTGCCTACCAGTGGCTGTATAGCCACATCACCTTCATGGCCCACACCCACATCCATCACTCGCTCCTCCACCTGCCACCCATAAATGTTTGGATCTGCCTTCCATCCCACATCTACTTGTCTCCACCTTCAGGCCATTCATCTATAGCCTACACCACCCACACAGCCCGAAAGCCTCTAACAGCCTCTGACCGAACATCCCACACCCCTCACAATGACCACGGCCTCTCTCTCTCTCTCCATTTTGCCTCGCGTCAAACCCACTGTTGTGATCCCGCCTTTAACCATACAACCTTCCTCGACCTTCACCCTCCTTGCAACGCAACCTACCTCTACTGACCACCAACCGAAACAAATTGATTCCTTTCCGCTGCCGTGTACTCACCCATCACCTACAGCCTTGTCTCTCCATCGCCTCTCCGACCATGCTTCGCTTGCTCACCTCATCGCTTCCCCATTAGCCCAGCCTTCCTCGTCCCCTTCACGTAACTACAACCTCTTTCCCACAGGTGTGTGTATATATATATATTTTTGTGTGTGTGTAAAGTTGTATACTTTGATTCGATGGCTACTTTGTTTTCATGTGCTCCCTATTACCACACTCCTCTTATATATATATATATATATTCGTTATTTGTCCACCTGATTGTTTATATATATGATAATTTATGTTTTAATATATAAAGTAAATTATCTTGTTTTCAAAGAAGAAAAAAGTATTTATTTAAATTTATATTATTATCTTAAGATAGATTTTTGAAACAATTTATATACATATGTATGTGGAACATTTAAATATTTACTTGAATTTATGTCATTATTTTAAATAGATTTTCTAATACTATACATATAATATGCTTAAATATATATAATTTATTTTATTTAGTTATCGAACTCAAGCTTCTAGCTTTGCCGTTGTCTAGATCTGAATCCGAGTGTCATGTTCGTATCTGTGTCGCCATCGTTGTTCTCTAGCCTCAAAAGTTGAGCAACAACTCATGATTAACATTCTTATATTTAGTAAATTTAAATTCACATGAAATGATGATTGAAATATGCTGAAAAATTTGAATTATTAAGTTATTTATTTATTAAATATGATATTACATTATCTGCCATTGTCTGCCTATGACATATGACACCATAACCTGTTGTATATGTTATATTCAAATTTGTTACTGATGATATATACTTGTTGTTGATATGTAATATTATTATCATATTTGTTCTCACTCTGCCAGTTCCCTATTAGTTTAGAATTCCCTATGGGTTGAAATGAAATATACCCGAACGATAACATAGATTAGGGGAAGATCGTTATAGGTTGAAATGATAAAACCAAGTGATTTTCATTGATTTTGAAATTTTGGGATTGCGGGTTGAAATGATATACACCCGTAAATATTAAATTATTGGGGATGAAATATTAAATATCTATATCACTTGACCATAGGATAGGAATTTATATACGGACACCGCTGGTCTATTTTGAAAATAAAATGATTGCCAAAGTTTGAAAGGAAATATATGGATCTTGTTAAATATTGATTTTTAAATTATAATATAAAGAATTTATTCAATGTGTACAATTTAGATTTTTAAAATTATATGTTTTGGGAATCTTAATTTTGTAAGTTAGTTTTGAAAATATAAATTTTAAGATTTTTCTTATAACTTTATTATTCTATAAATATATACATAATAAGATTTATTTTTATAAAATCAAATCTAATTAATATATACAATATTTTTAAGTATTTATATAAGAATTTTATAAAAAAAGAGTTAAACTGATTGAATTTGAAATTTTAAAGATAGGATATTATAACTTGACTTTGATAAAAGGCGACGAAATGAATATTTTCAAACTTAAATAATTTGAAAATTGAATATTTAGTTTGATATAAAGGTGTAATTGGAGACTTTATTTAATTATTCTTAAAATGATTAAGTGAATATTTTCCAATTCGAATAAAATTAAAGTTAAATGTTCAAATATAAATGAAACTTATATTGAAAATGTTTGAATATTTAACTTTGAATCTTATTGGACTTGAAAAGATAGTTCAAACCTGGATTTGAAATCGATAAAAATTGAAATGGTTTATTGAGAATTTGAATTGAATCTTTAACCTTTTAAATTGAAAGTATTGAACAACAATTGATTTAAATTGAATTTGGAATTTAAGTTGATTTGAATCGATTTGTGGAATTAGATGAAACAGTTCTAATTTAGAGTGATAACCCGGATTTTTGAACAGCTGATAGTTGAATAATATTCTGATTTATAGATTGAACAGATAAGAATTTTGATAATAAAAGATATCTGGATATATAAATAAATTTAAAAATATAACAAAAGTTGAATTTTAAATATATGAAATAATAAAGATGGAATATATATAGATAAGCTGATTTTAAATAGAATTTTTTTTCTTGTGTTTGCTTAAAAGTGTATATTTATATTTTTATTTATATTTATGAGTTGATTTTTAATTTTGAATTGGAATTGGAATTCTGGATTTAAATTGAAATTTAAAAGATAAATACTTTAAATTTTGGATTTAAAATATATGAATAAGACTTTTATTAGAATATGATTTATTTTATATTATTTTCCTTAAAGAAAACTTTATTTATGTAAATGTAGAAAGTGATTGTTAATTAATAAAATGAATAAAAAAGCCTTATAAACATTTAAAACAAATATATCATGCATAATTACAAATGTAAGTTTTAATAAATAAAATATATACAAAGAGAAGCTTGACTATTAAACACACTTACGATGTTATTAATATAAAACTAAAATTTAACTACAATAAAATATATGTATTTTTTTTATATAAAATACATTAATACATTGTAATTACAAGTGTAAACCTATTGTTACGTGCAAATACAAGTGTAAGCAACTTGTAAAATGCTAATTACAAGTGTCTTTCTTTTTCTTTTATTTAAAAAAAATAATAATAAATAAAAGTTATATAAACATATCTCTATTTCTCTCTTTCATCTTTTCTCTTATCTTACAATTTCAAAAGGGAATTAAACCTGAGATAGTTAACCAAAGAGAATTCATTAAAAACAATCAATTTTCTCTAAAAACAAATTGAAGCAAATCTTTTCAACCCATAACCTGGAAGCTCAAGGTAAGGCCAGATTTTGGCTCAGCAACAAAGCAGTTAAATTCTGATAAATTTAAACAACTTCTTGTATTACAAACTAAATCAAGTAGAGATTAGAGCATTCAACCCAGATCAAGATTTCAGGCTCAAATCAAATCCAGATTTTTTTGGGCTCCTTTGTTATTTTCTAAAGCAGGTGAGTAAACTGGTCTCAAACATTTCAAAAGCCATCAGTATTTTGATCTGTATAAGATGACCATTGAAGCTTGGATATATAAAATTTGATTTCAAGTACATGAATATGGGAAAGTGGGGTATGTATGTCTGGAAACAAGAAAAATATTTGTTCTTTTCTAGGTTTACAGATGTTGAAACAAATGCAAATCCCAAAAATCTTTTACCCATTCTCTTATAGGCTTAAATTATTAAACGAAATATGTTGGAATAACATGATTCAAGTTTAGGAAATATATTTTAAGTGTAATTTACAAGTAAAGATTGCAGGAGATTAAGATATCCCAGTGGAAAACCCTTATAGTCAGAAATCAAGTAATTAGATTTCAAGTTCTGATTTAGTAGCTGGATTCGAACTTGTAAATAATGAATTTTAGAAGCAATTTCCTGAATTTAAAGTTTAGGTATGTTAAGATTTTACGTATTGATCAATACTGGGGATTTTGATGTTCTCTGACGATCGATTGATAGAGGTAGCTCGTATTCGCCACTAGAGGTAGATGGAGGTCTAGCACACTCGAGAAAAATGGCAGTTTATTTTTCTATCAGGTGGATAGTTCGATAACGATCGATTTAGGGTTTAGGTATGGTTTTGATTGTCATTGATTTGGTGAATCGTGCGGCATCGCGATGAATTCGAGTGGGCTCGGAGGTGGTGGAAATGAAGGGGAAGGTCTAGCACGGCTATCGATGCGAGCACATGGTCTTCGATGACCAGAGCAAGGCGTTATAAGTGATTTGGTGACTGGGCTTTGTCCCAGGTGGTTCCTGGAAATCTCTATTTCGACATAGGCGTTCAGTTGGGTTTTTGAGTAGCTGGGTGAGTCGGAGAGGTCAGCGGCGACTTGGGTAGGTCGATGAAGTTGGTCAGCATTGTTTCGCCACCGTGTGCATGTTCACGGTGCACCAGCATGTCAGGGATTTTGGTTTAGTGCTGCTGTAGAACTGATGCATTGTTGAGAAGAGGACGAATGGAAGAAGAAGAATTGAAGAGAGGATCGGGGATTGTCTCGAAATTTTGAAGTTTAGACTCGGGTCTGAACCCGACGCTTTTAGCATAGTGATAAATTAAGTTTTTAAAAAAAAGAAGAACTAAAAGTTGAACATTGTTAAGTTTCAAAGCAAGTTTCAAAGCCGATATTAACAAGTATTCTGAGTAAATAATTTATCAAATTTTCAAAAGCAAGTTCCTGATATTAGATATAGGTCTAATATGTATATCTTAAATTTAATTAAGATCTTGGAAGATATAGATTACTTAAATTAAGTAAATAAAAAGGAATTTATTAATTAATTCATTAATTATGGGGGAATTAATTAGTATAATTAAAACAAAGGATTAATTAATTAATATTCGAGGGATTATAAATTAATTAATTAATGGGAGTTTAATTATATGGGTAATTAGGGTTTAATTACTTAGTTAATAATTACTTAATGGAAGTAATCGAGGATTAATTACTTAGTGTTATTAATTAAAAGATAAATTAAGGAAATTAATTAAAGGTTAGTAAATTTATAAATTTGATTAATTTAAGGATAGCTAATCAATGTGGTGATTAGATTAAGAATCAATATGGTAAATTATTGATTAAGGAAATTAAAGGTCAATTAATTTGTGCAATTAACGGTTAATTAATTTGTGTAATGAATTAAAGACTTATTAATTAATGTAATTAAAGATGATAATTAAAGATGATCAATTAATTGGAGTGTAACTAATTAATCGTATAAGCATGATTTAAAGATGATTGATGTAATTAATTTAATCTATTTAAGATTAATTAGAAATAATATGACTAATTAACCTTGCTTATGAATGATTGAATGGTATTAAATGCCTTTAATTAATTGATATTCCTGGTATGTGATCATGATGCTATGTGATATGAAATGTTTCTGTAAAATGATATGTTGGGTGGAACAGTGATAATGTGATTATCTATGATGAAATGCTGTGTAAAGTAATATCTAGTATTTAAAATTAAATTGTATTCACTTGAATATCTTTGGTTAGGATGACATTGAAATCGAAGAGACCGGAGTCGGATATCAGTAAATACCCGAAAACCACTTCGATTAACAATCTATAATTCTTTATAGATCTAATATGTGTAATCAATAGACTGGAATGAAATGGTTTAAGTAATTGGACCATTAAAAACTAAGTCGAGTACTTAGATATTGATTTGTGGAAATAAGTGTTGATTTTAGGAGTTGTTTACTTGTAATAAGGTACGAGTTACCCGGGTTTATATAGGTTGTATGCTTTTGTATTCCATATTAGATGGGTTTACTCACGCTGGTTTCCAGCCTGACCCGGGTGTTACTTTGATGTAATGCTCGGGGCAGACCGAGTATTACAGATTTTCAGGTAAGGATGTTCTGAAGCTCAGGAGGCGAGCTGGAGGGCAGGAACGTATGGAGTGTTTCCTGCTGTGATATGTTATTGTATAACTAGGATATATTGTTTTAAACTATCTAGTGATTGGTAATAGTTGTAGCTTTGATGTATAAAATTTAAGTGTACTGATGCGGTTCCTCTTTGTAAAACTGTTATTTATGTGATATTATATTTTGATTCGCTGCGAATGTGGTTTCTGTGTTTTGGTGTTTCTGTTTCTTCTTTTTCTTCTATCACTTCTTCTATTTCACAATTATCTGGAATTTTTGGGATCAAAATTTCTGGGTCGTTACATTTTGGTATCAGAGCCAGGTTATGCGAGAACCTTGGCTCTGGTGGGATTACTCGTTAAGAATAGGGTCAATGGTACCCTAGAATGAGTTGAGTGTGTGTGTATATGAGAGCGTACTTGTTATTTTCTTATATAAAGATTTTAAATGATTTTATATAAGAATATATTTTGATATATAAAGCAATATTTCTTTCTAATAAATATTATGGTAATTGTTTGTTAAATTTTTGGAATTAAATTAAGTGGTAATAGAAATACAACCAAATTGAAATTAAATTAAAGATAAGTTTGAAATGGATTCAAACTTAAATTAAAATCTTGAAGTTAGGAAAGAGTTTTGAAATAAGATGAATTAGAATTAGTTTTAAACCAGAAAATAGAATGGTTATTATGTTTAATAAGGGGATGATTGATTCCAATAAACAATAAAATGTTTTAAGGAAGTAACCATTTGATGAGAATAACTTGTAAAATAGGAAGGAAATAATATTATTCAAACTATTTTGAATGTAATCTTATTTTAGAATAAGAAATTGTTTGTAAACTTTAAAAGAATTTGTTTGAATTAAAACCAAGGGTGGTTTAAATTTGAAATTTGGCTTGGTGGGACAAGAAGTAAATATGTATATATATATATATGAATATACATAATATCAAAGATAGTTTGAAATAAACTCTAAATGTTGAGTTTTAATTTTGGAAAGAGATGTGATGTAATGACCCTAAAATAAAAAAAATGAAAGTTACATTTATTTTAAGAATTTCTGAAATTATAAAAATAAATAATGCACTAAAATAGAAAATCTTGTTAATAAATAAATAAAATGTGCATAGGAGTTTCTGTTTGATAAAATGCAAGGAGTTAAGGTGATTAAAAAATTGGGACTTAAAACAAATATAATTCCATGTCCAAAGAATTATATAAATACATATATTTAATATATGAGGTGTTTTCTGTTTTATTTAAAGACAGAATAAAAATGGAGTTTAATATAAGGCTTAAATGTCTTATGTATTTATGCTAGAAATAATTAGCATGATATATGTGATTTTTATCACATAAAGGTGTATGAGGAGTTGCTGCTTTAACTAAAGGCAGAATAAAAACAAATATAGGATCAAATATGAATTTTATATCTTATATTTATTTCAAGCAAACAACATTGTGTGAATGATTTTTACATCACATGATTATGAATGATAGTATACATGACTGAATGGAGATGGTAGTTAGGTAGAAAACACAAGAGGGTTCGCGGTTTCTTTAAACTTAGAAGAAATAAAAATAAAACAAGGGGTCACATGCATATGGCATGAGTAAAATAGAGTCATGAAAATGGCATGAAGTGATTAAAATGCTTGATTCCGAAATAACTAATTGAGTGTTCGTCGACGGAAATTCTATCGGTTTAGAAAACCATCGAACGAATTTAGAAATAAAAATAACCGCAAACGCACGGTGTACGAATGTAGCACGTGGCGAATACGGGTCGATCCGTAGGGAATTGATGATTTTAAAATTCTACTCAATCAAATTATACCAAAGTCGAGAGTGTATTTAAGCTAGAAAATGAGAAAATGAACTAACTAACAAAAAGAAAAGAAATGCAAATATGAGAGATAAATAACAATTTAGAGAATAAATCCACTCTTTTGATCATGTAGTTCAACACATGAAATCATGATATCTTTTTATGGTCATTAGTGTTTTAATTGATGTGTTTATCATAAGTATGACATATTTGAGCTATTAATTAGCCAACATAAGTCATCAAACTATAACACACCCCTTAAAACACTTACTAACTTTCATGAAATTTGACAAAGAAAATGAAAATGAAATCTATTTTAAGTATGGCCTATTAACTATTGATTAGAAACATAGACCATCAAATTTTAATTTCAAATCACTTTCTTTTGCCACAATCATATTTTGATGAAGAGGCAATTAGTGTTAGTGATTTTTTAAGCATAGCCTATTTGTTGTCAACAATATAGGCTATCAAAATTCAAAGCAAAAACAATTAGTAAACCATTTCCATCATCATCATTAAGTACGAAAAGAAAGCATGAATTGACAAAATGTTGAAGCTACGTTAATTAGAGAGCTTCATTACCCCTAAATTGTAGGGATTTAGCTTCTCATATTTGTAATTTTATTAACAAATGTAGCTAACAACATGAAAGCAAAATGAAGAAAAATGAAAGCAAATGAAAAGAAAACTATTCTACTTGCATAAAAGTAAATCTGCACTACTAGCATGAAAGGAAATGAACATGTAAGTAAAAGGAAACACTAATTAACATTGCATAAGAAAAAAAGATTACATAAAATAAAAATGGCTAAGTAGCCATGAAAAGAGAAAGAGGAGCTTTCATCTTATTTTTGATCTAAACTAAAGAGAAGGAGGCCTAAGAGAGACTAAGAGAAGAGAGGATTACATGAAACATATGGGGTATATATACAAGTTTTAAAACCCTAATTCACTTTTTAGGGAATGCCCAAAATGCCCTTTAGGAAGTGTGGATGCCAAGTAATCATTAACATGTCTTAATACCCCATTAAGTGTACATGAAACCATTAACTCCAAAAGCATGTGCTTTAGCCTTTAATTTGTACATTAAGGTAGGTGGGTGGGTGGGGTCCTCCATGATCTTCACTTTGAATTATTTCCATCTTCATTCCTTTATATTCTTTGTGCATGCATATTTCTTCATGAAACTACTCCTATTTGAGACCAAATTCCTACAAAAATATATATAAAAAATTCAATTAATTTTTCTCAAAGAAATATATGCACACAAATGACCTTTTTGCCCCTATATGAAGATGGATATGTGATTATTTGGAATTAATATGAATTTTGGTTAAAACAAGTTAAAATACCCAATATGATCATTTATTTAATTTAAATATAATAAATATGTTGGTAAAAATATGCACATTTACGTGCACATCAAATACCCCCACACTTATCTTTTTATTCATCCTCGAATAAAGAAAAACTAAGATAAATCCGTTTTCGTAGGGAGCACGATTGCATTGAGCATATGCAACAAGCCATTAAACCTCTGGGTGTTCCCAGTAGGATGAGTGTTGTCTCGTAAGGGTTTTCAGCAGATACTACCCACAAAATCCAAATGCATGATGAAAATATTTACAAAATGCAAGATTTATTTACAAAGAGATGAATACGAATTTTTGAAAATATTTACAATGAAGGATTTACTTTTAAATTGACATGAATAAGTTAAATATAGGTTTTGGTTATTATCTTGAAAATTTATGTCATTTACTCGTCAAAATTTCCAACAAAAATCAAGTTATCTTAACAAATAGACAATAGTTTAACTTGTTTCGGTTGATAATAAAGTGTAATTATAAAATGGATCCTTAGTTGATTATCAAAGTATATCAAAGTGGTATTTTCATTTATTTTCAATAACAAATCAAATCAAATAAGTAAAAATAGTGCTAGGATTTCAATTGCTTGCTCTCTCATTATTTTCAAGAAAAATTACATACCTAGCTCAGGTAAACTGAGGCCAGATATACTACCCATGCACTGCCTTTCGGGCTTATGTGAGGGGAGTACAGAGCATGGCGAGTGCATACACTTTCATGTATACACTATCGACCGTAGGTGGTTTTTATTAAGTCTTTTTTTTACATGTGTTCCATACATCATAACCGTGAGGACTTTTAAATGAGTATGAAAGCACATAATCAAAAATTCCAAGTAATCACCCATGCATAACCGTGAGGACTTTTAAATGAGAGTGAATACTTGGATGTTATTAATTTTTTATTTTTTTATTTTTTTGAGTGGGAGTTTTGCAAAATCATCTTAGCACCATTTAACTTAGAAGACAAAAAAAATGTTATATCCTTTACTTTAAATCAACCGCTTTTTAAAACAACGATTTTCAATTAGGACGTACTTCATAATTAACACGTATGAATCTTCCTATATACTAGTTAAACCATTATTATTTGTAATCAAACTTCATTTTTATTTTTGTTAAGACCAATAAATTTTCAAAAACTTCAATTTAATAAACCAAAGCCATATATTTATCTTACAGTGTTTTTTTAAACATAAATCAAAAGAAAATTTGTTTTTGGGATTTTTTTTTAAAGAGCAAAAATAAACCATGAAAAGGAAAAAAAAATGAAGTTGAGTCTCCCCCCACACTTGATTTTGACTGTGTCCCCACAGTCAACCCAAGTGAAAGGGATGTTTATTATTATTTACATGAAAACGAATGGTATTTACACGAGATCAGAAAGTATATTGTCAAAAAGTAAATGAAACGGTCTTCTAAAGACCGATTCATTTGTCTCGTCAAATGTGCGAGACACAGCTTAAGCACGAAAAACCAAATAGTAAAAGATTTCGCAGTTGAATGTGGATTTGGAAAAACGAAAGTCATTTTATTGAAAATCATATGAGTTGTTTTATTTTCGATGATTTTTGGGGTAGATAGAAAAATTGGTTGAAGTTCAATTTCTTTCAAAGTATCGATTTCAAAACCAAAATGGTGATCGAAATTTTCCCCTTCAAAATTCAACAACTCGTTTTCAAAAAGTCCATAAAACTCATGTTCGTTAAATTCGACTTCATTTTTTGGATTATCAACAACTTCATCATGTAAATCGAGTTTCAAAGTTGTCGTATTCAAATTTTCAGAAAAAGGAAGATCGAAGTTTAAATCGAGTTTCGCACCCTCAAAAGAATTGAAATCCAACTCAGTTATCGTATTTTCAACAACTTGATTAAGATCGTCATCATCAAATTCAAAAGTTGTTATTTGAAAATCGTCGATTTGGGTAAAAGGTGGATTATCACTTGACTCATCACACGTTGAGATTTGATTTTGTTGTTTACGTTGTTTCATATAAGTTTCCAACAACAAATCCGTGTGATCATCGTAAATTTCATTCATTTGTTCAACAAAATCCAATTTATAGTTATTAAATTGAGAGTTTTCGATTTGGATTTGTTGAGAACAAAAATTTTCACTCGTAACATGGTTAAGATTATTCCCATTGCCAAATTCGTTTGAAAAGTTTTTCCCATTTTCATGTTGATTTTGGAATTCATTTTGGAGTTCGAAATTAAATTGGCATGGGTTATAATCGTAACCGTTTGAATTTTGAATTGAATTCAAATTTTGAAATCTTTGACTCGAGTTATTACACAAATCAGAATTACATAAATCATTTATCTCTTGATTTTGTCGTGCAGAAAGTTCGAGTAAAGATGAAATCATTTCAATGCTATTTTCAAGAGTCGAACGTTGGTCATCGTTTTGAAAATTTTGTTGTTCGAAATTTGAATTATTTACAAAATAGTTGTCGTTAAAATATCCATACGAATTTGGACTGAAATCATATGGATTATATTGATTTTCACAACTATTGTAAAATTCAAGTGGATATGGATATTCAGACATTTTCAAGAATGTTTTTTTTTTTGGTTTTTTTTTATAAACGAAAAATATTTACAAAGAAAATTGATTTTTGAAAAGGGAAATCGATTTTTGTTTTGTTTTTATTTTTCAATTTTTTTTAAAATTTGGTTTTTCTAAATTTTTGTTTTGGATTTTTTTGAAATTTCAAAGAAAAGGATTTAAAAATTTCAAAGAAAAAGAAAAGGAATATTTAAAAAAAATTAGTTTTGGTTTTTGAAAATTTTTTGTTTTTTGTTTTTTTTAAATATGCATGAACAAATGCAACTAAATGAATGCAAGGGTTAATTACAAATGATTTATCCTAAGTTAACCCAAAATTGTATATTCACAAATTGTCTTAGATAAACAAGATAGTTCTCAGCCAGGTAACGGGCAGGATTTATCGGTGTACAACGAATCACCGTAGCAATGCAGCCGAAGGTTTAAGTACCTTCATAGAAACAACCACTATAATATTTACGAATCACCGTAATATTTATAAATGGTTATTACTCTGTCGTAGCCTAGACACCAAGAAATTAAATTGTTAAAAAAAAGACAAATTGTCAATATACAATTAAGTGTTATCGATGTCTAACCGTTATTATTAATCAAAATCTAAGATGAAATGCAGAACAGAAACTAAACGTGTATTAATAATGCAACTACGAATGAATCTTTTTTATTTTTTTAAAATGCAAATGCAAGCAACCAACAATTTAATTCAAATAAAACTAGAAATGAAAGAAGAATTTTTTGGCAAGCAGAGCAATTTATTTTGGCTAGCTAAGTAAGCAATTTTCAGCAAGCTATTCTTCCTTTATTTCCTGCTTTGGCAACCTGAAAATTAAAAACTAAGACATATACAATATTTTTTTTTTGGTTTTTTTTGTTTGAAAGGAAATTTAAAAGTAGGGTTTTAATTTAAAAAAAATTATTTTTTCTCAAAAAGAAGAAAAAAAAAAGTAACTAAAAAATTTGAAACCAAAACAATTTGCCAAAACCAAATTCACTAAACGAATAAAACCTAAGACAATTTCTTTTTTTTTTGAATATTTTTAACAATAAAAGAAACCAAGAAAATGTTTTAACTAAACAAAACAAAAGGATTAAAAAAAAACAAAATAGTTTAATCAACACGGCCCATCAAACAAATCCCAAGACCGCAACCTTCCTCTATCTAATAAAAGAATTTCACCCAAATTCGTTCAATACAAATTTGTTTTCACGAGAATACCCAAATCAGAGAGTTCGAATTTCGTCTTAAAATCAATTGATCATTTCGAGTTGCGAGGATGTCGTATTACTGGAAGTTATCGAAGTCTGGATTTATTCTGCTGTAGGATTCAAATCGAGGCTGACGGTGGTGGATAAGTTGAAAAGGAGCGGTGAAGCTATTTAGGGTGATTGGCGGGATGAGCAGTGTGGGCACTGGGTTGGTGATTTGAGGGTTGTAGAATTTGATGAGCAGTGTGTTCACTCAAACTCAAACATACAACTGCTGTGCACTCACCCCTTCATCATCTGCTGCAAACCCCACTTCACATCATCACAGTAATCCTCCATATAACATCCACTGCCTGCCTGTCTCTGTTGCACTTCCAGTGTCCAGTATCCAATTCAGTTCATCTAACAATTCACACTCGAAACCATCACTCATCCATCATCTGACATCTCCATGAACCTGAGACTTCCCCGGCAATGGCGCCAAAAACTTGTTCATCGACGGAAATTCTATCGGTTTAGAAAACCGTCGAACGAATTTAGAAATAAAAATAACCGCAAGCGCACAGTGTACGAATGTAGCACGTGGCAAATACGAGTCGATCCGCAGGGAATTGATGATTTTAAAATTCTACTCAATCAAATTATACCAAAGTCGAGAGTGTATTTAAGCTAGAAAATGAGAAAATGAACTAACTAACAAAAAGAAAAGAAATGCAAATATGAGAGTTAAATAACAATTTAGAGAATAAATCCACTCTCTAGATCATGTAGTTCAACACATGAAATCATGATCTCTCTTTTATGGTCATTAGTGTTTTAATTGATGTGTTTATCATAAGTATAACATATTTGAGCTATTAGTTAGCCAACATAATTCATCAAACTATAACACACCCCTTAAAACACTTACTAACTTTCATGAAATTTGACAAAGAAAATGAAAATGAAATCTATTTTAAGTATGGCCTATTAACTATTGATTAGAAACATAGACCATCAAATTTTAATTTCAAATCACTTTCTTTTGCCATAATCATATTTTGATGAAGAGGCAATTAGTGTTAGTGATTTTTTAAGCATAGCCTATTTGGTGTCAACAATGTAAGCTATCAAAATTCAAAGCAAAAACAACTAGTAAACCATTTCCATCATCATCATTAAGCACAAAAAGAAAGCATGAATTGACAAAATGTTGAAGCTACATTAATTAGAGAGCTTCATTACCCCTAAATTGTAGGGATTTAGCTTCTCATATTTGTAATTTTATTAACAAATGTAGCTAACAACATGAAAGCAAAATGAAGAAAAATGAAAGCAAATGCAAAGAAAACTATTCTACTTGCATAAAAGTTAATCTACACTACTAGCATGAAAGGAAATGAACATGTAAGTAAAAGGAAACACTAATTAACATTGCATAAAAAAAGATTACATAAAATAAAAATGGATAAGTAGCCATGAAAAGAGAAAGATGAGCTTTCATTTTATTTTTGATCTAAACTAAAGAGAAGGAGGCCTAAGAGAGACTAAGAGAAGAGAGGATTACATGAAACATATGGGGTATATATACAAGTTTTAAAACCCTAATTCACTTTTTGGGGAATGGCCAAAATGCCCTTTAGGAAGTGTGGAGGCCAAGTAGTCATTAACATGTCTTAATACCCCATTAAGTGTACATGAAACCATTAACTCCAAAAGCATGTGCTTTAGCCTTTAATTTGTACATTAAGGTAGGTGGGTGGGTGGGGTCCTCCATGATCTTCACTTTGAATTATTTCCATTTTCATTCCTTTACATTCTTTGTGCATGCATATTTCTTCATGAAACCATCCTATTTGAGACCAAATTCCTACAAAAATATATAAAAAAAATTCAATTAATTTTTCTTAAAGAAATATATGCAAACAAATGACCTTTTTGCCCCTATATGAAGATGGATATGCGATAATTTGGAATTAACATGAATTTTGGTTAAAACAAGTTAAAATACCCAATATGATCATTTATTTAATTTAAGTAGAATAAATATGGTGGTAAAAATATGCATATTTACGTGCACATCATTGAGGTAACCAGATGTGTGCATTCCCAATTAAGGACCACACAGGGAAATGATTTGTGCATGAATATCTTAGGGCATCAAGGGAATTACCTATTTTTCTTAAACCCAAGAATGGTTTTATAAAACCTGCATATAACCATATCCATCATTCTCTCAGGATCAAAACAAAATAAAATAAAATAGGAGAAACATTAGCTTGAAACTTTGGAGGATTTGCTGTTCAGGGGATTAAGGCAGTAAAAAGAGAACACTAAGTGAGTATTTATCCCTTTGTATGCAATGGGATTGAGTCCTCTTATAGGCAGTCTAAAATGTCATAAATCATTTAAAATCTCTGAAATGATTTGTTATGGGTAAGATGGATGTTTGTTTGTGCATTCTTGTCTGGGGTTTTAATCTGTATGTGAGTTTTCAAAGTAAAAATGGTTTGAGCATTTTTGTTCTATTTTATTATTACGAAGTATGGATCTAAATTATTTAGGAAATAGGCAGCAAGACAGTGATCTAGCTCATGTTTATTTCTTAGAGAATGAAGCATGAAACTAAATATTCATATTATAAGTCAGAGGAGAATTTCTGGGTTTTTGAGGGATTTCCTTAATAAAACCCTTATCCATACATTCACAATAATATAGAAGAAAGATAGTAGGATCATGATGCTTAAATTATTTTTAGGAAAACCATAGGCATGTTGTATTTTCTGTAATAAGGAAAATGAATGGACAATATGGGGTTGAACCAGAAAGTATAAAAGTAAATTTGCCTTTCTGAAACATGAATGAATTAGAAGTTTGTACGATTGAATTCATAAATGGAAGCTTAATAAAATAAGCAGAAACTGGAGGGGGATTTTTTAAATTGATAAACCCTATGAATGAATAAAAGAAAAATTAAATTGGTCATTTGGGAATTAGTCAACGATCTGCTTGCTTCAGGTGGGAGTAAGTATATGCATGGTGTAATTGCACCCTGAGGCCTTTGTGTGTTGGAATAAATTAAATAACCTGGGAGTTTCCTTCACAATGCATACATGGTGTTCATTTGACAGGGAGTTAAAGACCATAAAATAAATGGAGAATGGGGTTTAAAAATCTGGGTTATAAATATCCAGACATGGAATTAAATTAATCAAGTTTAAATATTATGCTTTGATTAATTGCTGGGTGAAATTGGGAGTATAAAATCTGAGTTTACTTATTCAGAAATGGAGAAAAAAAGGAATCAAGAATAATATATTTATTTTGATTATTTGCTGGGTGTTGTTTGAATGAATGAATGTGTTTTTGTATCATTTGGTACTAACCAATAATATGCAAAGTATGAAACCTGCTAAATTAGGTAGATATTGCATGTTCACCAAAAATTATGAATATGAGTATAAAGTTTGATAAATGCTCATACCAGTGAAAACTGACCCTTTTGGTTGCCCTTGCAATCATCTGGGTGTCTCATTAAAATTGGGGCAGCTCAGTGAATTGCTTGCAGGAAATTGAAGTTGGCTTGATGGATGAAGAAGGCATTAGCTACTAGTATAAATAAAAGAAACCAGTTTTAAATTTGCAGTTGTTCTGTAATGAATTTATTAGTCAGATTACATGTTGTAGTTGAATTTAATTGTAGGGAGTTTTCTGAGTATTTGGATTAAAATATGTACTTAAGTAAACCTATTTTGAATGACTATTGAGGATGTTTGGTTAACTACTGATTTTATGAATGTCTGATCCGGAGAAACAAGGGGATGGACATATCGTATAAATATGATATGTGTATGTGATAATCTCTGATTTTTATTGCCTGAATTTATATTGTGATTTATGAAAATTAAAGAGCTAAGGTGGTTGATAAAAAAAATTGAGCTCACAAGATTTGAGTAGGGGTATTCAAGAGAAATGAATTTGTGCATGGCAGGTAAGTGATACAGGCTTGTGCATGAATTCTGGAGAAAGAATCAATTATAACATGCATTTGTGTATTTGATTTCAAAAAAAAAAACTCCTAGCAACACTCAAAAGACTCTAAGTATTTTCAATAAAACACCAAGTACTCAAGTCTGCACCATGATGAACTTAAAAATGCAATATGGCTTTAATTGTTCAACCTGAAATGGTAAATAGGAATTAGTTCCAATGTTCATGCCTGCAAGTATAATTTTTGAAGTGATTTCATACAAGAACTTGATGATTATCATAAGAACAATCAAATGCCATTTTAGTGTTAATAGACTTATTTAGGCAGAAAGTCTAGAAACCATGGGAAAAGAGAAAAAATGCACTGTGCATTGCAGTATTATACATACAAGTATTATAATTGCCCAAAAATATATCTCTTGCAGTAGACCAAAATTTAGGGAAACAATTATATATCATCAAAAATATAATTGTCTTAATATGTTTTGTGTACTGATATGATTATATTGGTAATCCAGGGTCTAGGGAAAAATATTTGAAAATTATCTAAATATTCAAATATAGTAGAAATGGGGTTTAACGTTGAACTCCTTTTGTATGCCAAAAAAAAATCTATGCGTTTGAGAGTAGGGCCATCACAGTTTTGTATCAAAGATATGTTTTAAATAACATAGTAAATATTATTGTATGTATATGGATGTTTGAATGCATTGTTTGAATTATTGGTGTTGGATGCTTTAGTTTTATGTCTGAATAAAATGTGTGCATGTGATACATGCACAGTGTGCACCGAAATAAAATAAACAAAGTAAAGACACCAAAAAAATGATGGGGGTAAACAAACTAACATAAAAATCATATTTATAGCAATATGGTAGGAGCAAGACATCACATAGGTGCAGGACCATCACGTGAGCCACCTGTGATAAACATGGAGGATTTTGTGAGAGCTTTGAGAGATGGAGTAGCACCAAGGCATGACAACCCTCATGAGGAGCTCTCCAAACTGCTTAAGACATGCACCAATTTGGGAGGAAAGGATTTTGAAGGCACTGAAGGAGCTATGGGTGTTCAAACTTGGATAAGAACTATGGAGAGTCTTTGCAGATATGCAAGTCAATGACCAAAGGAAGAGACAGATAGCTTCAAGGAGGTTGAAGGGGGTTGCACTGGATTGGTGGGAGGTTGTGTTAGCAGGAAGGCCAGAGAATAACATCACTTGGGATGGATTCAAAGTCATGCTTGAGGCTAGGTTTGTCCCAGCATCTGCCAAGGCCACACTGCTAGAAGACTTTATTAGATTAAGGCAAGGAGGCATGAGTGTGAATGAGTACACTCAAAAATTTGAAGGATTGTCCAAGTGTGGAATGGTGTTAATAGGGAACGAAGAAGCAAAGAATGCAAGGTACATTCAAGGCTTGAACCCTAGTCTATCAAGGGCAATGCTGCCATACAAGGATAATACCTTTGATCAAGTAATTGATCTAACTCTCTCATTTGAGCAACATGACACCATAAGAGAGAAATTCAGGAACATGAAGTTCAATAAGAAGAAGGGAGGTCAGGACAAGGTGCAACCTTATGACAAGAAAAATGCAAACAAAGGAGTTAAGAAGGGGGAAGGAACAGTAGCACCTGAAAGCAAGAAACTCACTCATTGTTTTAATTGTGGAAAAGATGGACATTATAGCAACCAATGCCCTGACCCTAAAATACCTAGAGGAGGCTGCTATCATTGTGGAAGGATGGGTCATCTAAAGAAGGATTGACCAGAGACTAATAGAAGAACAGCAAGGGCATGAGCTTTGGCAGCAAACAACACTGGAAATGTCGGGCAACTTGAAGGTATAATTTTAATCCATACCCAACCAATATCAGTAATATATGACACTGGTGCCTCACATTCACTAATATCTCTGGAAATTACAAAGAAGTTAGCACTAGCTTGTGTTTCTATTGATCAACCCTTAACTGTACACAGCCCCATAGGGAGTTATTGTATGTTAAGGATGAAGTGTATGGGTCTGAAATTAATTATAGGGGGTTAAGAATTTAAATCAGATCTATATACTTTAAATTATCCTGGTATTGGGGTTATTTTGGGGGTGGATTGGTTAATGAAAAACAAATAAATTTTAAATTTAGAAAATCTTACCATTTCTTTGGAGACAAATGAAGGCAAAAGAATTACAATTCTAAGTGAAATAGCAAAGAATACATGTTTTAATAAAATCTGGAGTATTAATGAAATTCAAAAGGAATTAAAAATAGAGGAAATTCCAGTAGTCAATGAATATATAGATGTGTTTGGAGAAGTGAAGGGAATTCCTCAAAACAGGCCAGTTGAATTCAAAATAAAATTAATGCCAAGAACTAGCCCAACCATTAAGAAGCCTTATAGAATGGGTCCAAAAGAGTTAGTGGAATTAAAACGCCAACTAGAAGAATTAGAAGAGAAGGGGTTCATAAGATCAAGCAGTTCTAGTTGGGGTTCCCCATTGCTCTTTTGTCAAGAAGCGTGATGGAACAATGAGGATGTGTGTGGATTATAGGGATTTAAATAAGGTGACCATCAAGAATAAGATCCACTGCCTAGAATAGATGATCTATTTGAGACCCAAAACAGTGACTGAGGTGAGATCATTCTTAGGATTGGCAGGGTACTATAAGAGGTTCATTAAGGATTTTTCAAGAATAGCCACACCAATGAGCAAGCTAACAAAGAAGAACCAACCATATGTGTGGACTGAGCAGTGTGATCAAGCCTTTGAAAAATTGAAGCTAGCATTGGTGGAGGCTCCTGTCTTGCAAATCCCAGAGGTAAATGAAGGAATGGTTGTATACATTGATGCTAGTGGGTCTGGGTTAGGTGCAGTGCTCATGCAACATGGCAAGGTGGTGGCATATGCATCAAGACAGCTTAAACCCAATGAGACCAAATATGCAACTCATGATTTAGAATTAGCTGCAATAGTGTTTGCATTAAAACTTTGGAGGCATTATTTGCTTGGGGAAAAATTCGAATTATTCACAGATCATCAAGCATTGAAGTATTTATTTTCTCAAAAAGATTTAAATATGAGGCAAGCAAGGTGGTTGGAATTTCTAGCTGCATATGATCTAGATATTTTGTACACCCCTGGAAAAGCTAATAGAGTGGCAGATGCTTTGAGTAGAAATCATATTAGATTAGCAAATTTGATGATTGATGAGTTTAAAGACCTTGCAGTGCTTGGGGAGGCAGATATATATAGCAAGGATGGAGTGAATTTTAAAGAGCATGGTGATATGGTGGAGTATGGTACACTGGGAGTAATCACAGTGAAATCTAACCTGGTGGAGAAAATTGCTGGCATGCAAGATCAAGATCAAAATTTAAAGGAGAAGAAAGAAATGTTATTAAATAACATTGAGTCAGAGAATTTTAAATAGATCCCAAGGGATATTTGAGGAAAAATGAAAAGCTCTGTGTACCAGACTTTGCAGAATTAAAGGAAGAAATCATGAATGAGCATCACAAAACCAAGTACACCATACACCCTGGTGGCACTAAAATGTATCATTACTTGAAAAGGAGCTACTGGTGGCCAGGAATGAAACAAGAAGTGGAAAAATATGTGGCAAAGTGTTTAACCTATCAGCAAATCAAGGCAGACTATCAAAAGCCCTCTGGCATGTTGCAACCTTTGGAGGTACCTCAGTGGAAATGGGAAAGTATTTCCATGTATTTTTTGGATGGTTTGCCTAGAACTAAGAAAGGTAATGATAGTATATGCGTAATTGTTGATAGACTAACCAAGTCTGCTCATTTTATCCCTGTCAGGTCAGACAGAAATGCACATAGGCTTGCACGATTATTTATTAAGGAAGTGGTGAGGTTACATGGCATACCAAAGACCATTGTAAGTGATAGAGACAATTTGTTCTCCTCAAGATTTTGGGAGAGCTTCCACGAAGCATTGGGAACTCAACTTTGTTTAAGCACTGCCTACCATCCTCAAAGTGATGGGCAGACAGAGATAGTGAATAAAATATTGGAGGATTTACTGAAAGCATGTGTGCTTGATTTTGGGGGTAATTGGGAGGATCATATCCACTTGGCAGAATTCACTTACAAAAATAGCTATCAGTCAACAATAGGAATGGCTCCCTTTGAAGCCTTGTATGGGAGACCCTGCATGTCTCCTGCCTGTTGGTTGGATGTGGGAGAGGGTGTAATATTGGGGCCAGATTATGTTAAAGAAACTTCCAACATGATTGAGTTAATTAGGCATAGGATGAAGGCAGCACAATCAAGACAAAAATCTTATGCAGATAGAAGGAGGAAGCCAATGGAGTTTGAAGTAGGAGAGTATGTTTTTCTGAAGGTATCATCAATGAAGAAGGTGTTTAGGTTTGGGAAATCTGGTAAGCTCTTACCAAGATTTGTAGGACCATATGAAGTCATACAGAGAATTGGTGCTATGGCCTATAAGCTTAAGTTACCAGAAGAATTGAGTACATCCAGTATTTCATGTTTCTCAATTGAGAAAGTGGGTACATGATGAAGGAGAAATTTTAGAGTCACCTACTCAAATTCAAATTCATAAGAACTTGGTCTATGCAAATGAGCCAGTGGGGATTGTTGCTAAGGAGGAAAAGAGGTTGAGAAACAAGGTGATCAAACTGGTGAAAATTCAATGGAGCTTGGACACCAATGATTGTACATGGGAGGTTGAAGACAAAATGAGGGCTAAATACCCCAATTTGTTTTCTGATGGAGAGGTATGTTTAAGTAGCTTTATGATGGCTTTCTGAATACTTTTATATATTGTTTGCTTTCATAAAATGTGAGTATGGGGTTATGGAGTTAAAACAGACTATGGATTAGTGCTTTTATTTGGAGAATTAGAAGGAATTATGGGGACATAATTCCTTTAAATGGGAGGGTATGTAATGACCCTAAAATAAAAAAAATGAAAGTTACATTTATTTTAAGAATTTCTGAAATTATAAAAATAAATGATGCATTAAAATAGAAAAGCTTGTTAATAAATAAATAAAATGAGCATAGGAGTTTCTGTTTGATAAAATGCAAGGAGTTAAGGTGATTAAAAAATTGGGACTTAAAACAAATATAATTCCATGTCCAAAGAATTATATAAATACATATATTTAATATATGGGGTGTTTTCTGTTTTATTTAAAAACAGAATAAAAATGGAGTTTAATATAAGGCTTCAATGTCTTATGTATTTATGCTAGAAATAATTAGCATGATATATGTGATTTTTATCACATAAAGGTGTATGAGGAGTTTCTGTTTTAACTAAAGGCAGAATAAAAACAAATATAGGATCAAATATGAATTATATATCTTATATTTATTTCAAGCAAACAACATAGTGTGAATGATTTTTACATCACATGATTATGTATGATAGTATACATGATTGAACGGAGATGGTAGTTAGGTAGAAAACACAAGGGGGTTGCAGTTTCTTTAAACTTAGAAGAAATAAAAATAAAACAAGGGGTCACATGCATATGGCATGAGTAAAATAGAGTCATGAAAATGGCATGAAGTGTTTAAAATGCTTGATTCCCGAAATAACTAATTGAGGCAACCATATGTGTGCATTCCCAATTAAGGACCACACGGGGAAATGATTTGTGCATGAATATCTTAGGGCATCAAGGGAATTACCCATTTTTCTTAAACCCTAGAATGGTTTTATAAAACCTGCACATAACCATATCCATCATTCTCTCGGGATCAAAAAAAAATAAAATAAAATAGGAGAAACATTAGCTTGAAACTTTGGAGGATTTGCTGTTCAGGGGATTAAGGCAGTAAAAAGAGAACACTAAGTGAGTATTTATCCCTTTGTATGCAATGGAATTAAGTCCTCCTATAGGCAGCCTAAAATGTTATAAATCATTTAAAATCTATGAAATGATTTGTTATGGGTGAGACGGATGTTTGTTTGTGCATTCTTGTCTGGGGTTTTAATCTGTATGTGAGTTTTCAAAGTCAAAATGGTTTGAGCATTTTTGTTCTATTTTATTATTATGAAGTATGGATCTAAATTATTTAGGAAATAGGCAGCATGATAGTGATCTAGCTTGTGACCCCCACCTCTATACCCATGCTAGCCAAGAACACTACGGTGTAGTGCTGTCAACTAGCACGGAGAATAAGGCTGTTGAGGAGCGACCATCCATGTAATTGCTTATCACACGGTGGCTATAAATAATCTTCAGAAACAAACATAGAAATAAGCATAACACAAATCAGTCACAGACATCCATATCACAAAGGCGGAAGAAGATATGAATATATAACTAACACAAGAAAGTGTACATCAGAGTAGTGGTCAAAAAGATCCACAATAATACAAAAGAATAGCAACACGTGCTATACAAAAGAATACAACTACGAGTCTATATCTCAAGTGTATACAACAAAAATTGCTAATCTAAATAGTTAGCCAAAGGTTAGAGTAGAAAATCCCGGGAAGAAGTCAAGCACAAGCACCTGTAACATCTCGGTCTGACCCGAGTATTATTTAAGAAAATAATAAATGGATCAGTCTAGCTATAAATATAAGATGACATGATATAAAATAAAAGATATGGCATAAACATAAAATATCCATACTGACATACTACTATAAGTATGCAAATGATGATCAACAGAAGATCAATCAATAAGAGATAAATCAATATCACAAGAATCTTCTCAAAGATCCAAAGAGGGCATCATACCCTAAACTTGTACTCATAACAAGTCTATGACATAAATTCCAGAAATCAACACAAGAAATCCAGAAATCACAGAAAAAGGGAAAGAGGCCTATCACATGACGGTCCGAAGACCATGGGGAGCTACCCCATATGGGTGAGTCGGAATCACCCAGATGAGGTCTAGGCTAACCAAAAAGCAAAAAGGTATGTGTGAGTGGAATCACACAAATGGTGTCTAGCGTAACCTCGCAACAAAAAGGTATGTGTGAGTGGAATCACACAAATGGTGTCTAGACTAACCTTGCGGACAAAGAGATATGTGTGAGTCGAAATCACACCAATGAGGTCTAGTCTAACCTTGCAAACAAAGGGACATCGCACAATTGCTAGTCTAAATCATAAAATGATCGTCATGATCAACGAGAAGTGTCAATTACACTAAGCTAGTAAATATAAAAGTTTATCTTCGTGTCCCATAACCATTTTCTTAACTTAAATATTTACGAACAAACTGTAAATCGTCACTAGAAAATTGTCACAAGAGGTTCAATCGAACAAGTCCAAGAAGTAACCGACGAAGTGAACGCAAGCGTTTCATACCACTTGTTTTACTAAGCCGTTTAATTAGATTTCTCATCCGAGTGAGGTAAAGGTTTGTATATACTAGTAGATTGGAAAACGGTTTAAGAAAAGAGCTTTGTTATTGAAAATAGGGTTGAAATCATTTTGTTGAAAGAGTTTTGATATTTACAACTAGTATTGAAACCTTCATATTTCTAAAGTTGTTATCCCGCCTGTTTAGCAAGGCGTGGTACCATAAAATCGATCGAGAAGCCAAAGATAGTTTGTCTCGAAGAATGGTCAACTCAGCATCTCAACAAAGCAAGTTCTGTTAAATGTTTTTCAGATAAGATCCCCTACGGAGGGTGGTCCGGGGGGTGGCAACCCCCCAAGGTGGGGGAGCGGAGGCAACACCCCCGCTACGGGGTTCGACCTGCCCGGTCAGGTCGTGGGGGTCCAGGGGGCAGCGCCCCCGGCGGGGTGCGGAGCAGCGCCCCGTCCAAAATGGTACAACCTAGTGAAGATCTAAGGGAGGATAGGATCGAGCGACTTAAGAAGCTCACGACCTATCATTAGCACGGTCGAGCGACCTAAATAGAACGGCCTAAGGTTGAAGGCCTAGCGACCTAATGTCCAGCGACCTACGACCTAATGGACTCAAGCGGGGTCAAGGTGGAACGACCCAATGGCACGCGACCTAAGGAGGCAACGAACTAAAATGGTCCAGCGACCTAGTGGTTGCGACCTAGAGGTCTTGGCGACCTAATGGGAAAGGGGTCAAATGACCTAACGATACATTGGTCATGCGACCTAACTGGAATTAAGGTCATGCGACCTATCTATGTGAGCGACCTAAGGGTTTAAAGGCCACGCGACCTAACTCCTTAACTAGGCTGAGCGACCTAACAAATATCGCGACCTAAAAAGGGAACGACCCAAAAGGGAAATGAAGGCCTACGACCTAAAGTCCTAACGAGCTAAGGCCTATGACCTAAGGCCCTAACGTGCTAACATTTGTCGCGACCTAAATGGTAACGACCTAACAGGGAAAGGTTGAGCGACCTAACGCTGCAGAGGGGATTTAAGGCCAGAAACGACCTAAGTGTTAGCGACCTAGCGACCTATAGGCCAAACGACCTACGACCTAATTCCGAGGCGATGTTTCCAGGCAGTGCGACCTAAATGCAGAAAATTCACCAAATCGCTAAAAATTGGAGTTTTTCGCCAATCCAATCCAAACCAAATGCAAATGTACATGCAAAAGTGATAGGGAATCATTCCCAACAGTCCAATTTAGTTATAGGCTAGAATTGTGAGATAAAAATCTCACCTTTGCACCAAATTTATGAAGAAAAGCTTAAAAGCAATGGAGAAGTAATCACAAGCTTGAATCCAATATCTTCTTCTTGAATTTGGAATTGAATGTTGGATTTGCAAGAGAATTTGAGCTTGGAATATTAATTTCCCCTTCCACTCACCATTAATGCTAAAGCTTGGTTTTTAGAAAATTTATGAAGAGTGAGGAGAAGGAGAGAAGTGGGTTTGAGTTATAATGGCTAATCTAACCCAAAGTCCAAAGCGGGAAAAGTAAGTGAAATTCCACTAACTCCAAACCTATCAATGTTTATACTTAAAAAAATTGTAAACGGCATTTCGAACTCAATGAAAGTGGTCTCGAGCCCTAATTTGATCATTTGCAAAAAGTAGCTTTTCGGACCAATATCCGATTAACGACAAAATATTTAAATGTAAAATCGATAAATATGTGGGTTGTTACAGACTCTCCTCCTTAAAGAAATTGCGTCCTCGCAATATAAGATGGAAAAAAAAAGTAACAACCATAAAAGCATATTAACACAAAAGAAATTTGAAATAGGAAGTTTACCTCAAAGAGCAGGAGTAAGCAAGTCCGGATGTGTTTGCTCGATGAATTCTCTGGATTCCCAAGAGCAATCCTTAGGATTTGAGAACCATTGAACCTTCACAAGCGGAACATCTTTATTTCGGAGTCGTTTGACCTCCGAAGCAATAATTCGAATAGGATGCTGCTCGTAAGTTAAATTCGGCGAAACTTCAATTTCTTCCACAACACCAGCTCAAAAATAGAATCGGAATCTCGAAGGCATTTCCGTAATTGAGAAACATGAAACACGTCATGCATAGCAGAAAACTGAGCCGGTAATGCAAGGCGATAAGCCACAGAACCAATACGTTCAGTGATAGGAAATGGCCCAATATATCGGGATGCTAACTTTCCCGATCGACTGAAACGTACAACACCTTCCATAGGTGAAACACGAATAAAAACAGAATCTCCCACAGAAATTCTAACTTCCTTCTTCGATTATCGGCATAGGATTTTTGTCTACACTGGGCTTCTTTCATCCTATGTCGAATAAGTTCAATCTTCTCTGTGGAATCACGAATAAAGTCTGGACCTAAAACCAGCTTCTCTCCAGCCTCAAGCCAACAAGAAGGAGATCGGCGTGGCCTTCCATAGAGTACCTCGAAAGGTGCCATACCAATACTAGATTGGTAGCTATTATTATAGGAAAATTCAACAAGTGAAATATGATCTTCCCAACTTCCACCAAAATCGAGCACACAAGCACGAAGAAGATCTTCAAGAGTTTGATTCACACGCTCGGTTTGTCCATCGGACTGGGGTTGATAAGCAGTGCTAAAATTAAGCTTCGTTCCTAAAGCTTTTTGAAGACTCTTCCAAAATCCACTAGTAAACAATGGATCTCGATCGCTAACAATAGAAGTAGGAACTCCATGCAATTTAACAATTTCTTTGATAAAGAGTTTGGCCAAAAGAGGAACAGTTCGGTTAGACCGAACGGGAATAAAATGGGCGGATTTAGTAAGTCTATCAACGATCACCCATAAGCTATCATGACCCGAACGAGAATGGGGAAGGCCATCTATAAAATCCATGGAAATTTGGTCCCACTTCCAAATTGGAATTTCTAAAGGTTGCAATAACCCACCAGGCCTTTGATGTTCGGCCTTGACAAGTTGGCAAGTCATGCAACACTTAACAAAGTTAGCAATATCAGATTTTATTCCCTCCCAATAATAAAGTCGCTTCATATCAGCGTACATTTTACTACTACCGGGATGAATGGTGAATTTAGAACGACGGGAATCTTCTAAAATATCTTTACAAAGATCACCAATATTTGGTACGATAAGTCTACCAAATTTTCGAATGCGGCCACGAGAATCAATATCAAAGTCTTTCAAACCTTCAATATTAATTTTATCCTTAACATTTTGGCCAAGAAGAGCCAATTCAGGATATAGCCGTTGAGCTTCAAGAATGCGGTCTAAAAGAGAAGGATGGGCCTCAAGGCTACATAAAACAAGTGATGAGCATAAATCAGATACGCGCTCTCGAATCTCACAAGTGGATAAAATCTCGAGATCGTTCCATTCGGATATCATCATAGAAACAACTGCTTGTTGTTTACGGCTAAGAGCATCGGCGACACGATTACCCTTACCGGGGGTATAAAGGATATCAAGATCATAAGGTGCAACGAACTCGAGCCAACGTTGTTGACGTAAATTAAGTTCCTTTTGAGAAAATAAATATTTCAAAGACTTATGATCCGTGTAAAGAATAAATTTCTCTCCCAATAGATAATGACGCCAAATTCGAAGGGCGAAAACAATAGCCGCAAGTTCTAAATCATGGTGGCATATCTAGTCTCGGCTGGCTTCAATTTCCTAGAAGCATAAGCAATAACACGTTCTTTTTGCATAAGAACGACACCCAAACCAACGTGACTAGAATCAGTATAAACAACAAAATCTTGATTCCCTTCGGGAATAACAAGAATAGGAGCATCGGAAAGGAGTTCTTTCAATTTCTGAAAAGAGGCTTCACATTTGTCCGACCAAATGTATTTAACTCCCTTCTTAGTCAAGCCAGTAAGAGGCACGGTAATCTTAGAAAAGTCTTTAATGAAACGATGGTAATAACCCGCCAATCTGAGAAAACTACGAATCTCTGTCACACTCTCCTGTCTCTTCCAATCTTGAATCGCTTTAATCTTTGAAGGATCCATGGAAATTCCGGATTCGGAAGTAATATGACCGAGAAACTTCACACGAGATTGCCAAAAGTGGCATTTAGAAAATTTCGCCTTTAATTGATTACTCCTAAGAGTTTATATATATATATATATATACATACAATCCGAAGATGCTTTTCATGCTCCTCCTCGGTTTTAGAATACACAAGGATATCATCAATGAAGATGAGAACAAACCGATCAAGGAAATCTTTGAAAACTCGATTCATGAGGTCAACGAAATAAGCTAGAGCATTCGTTAACCCAAATGGCATGACAAGCCATTCATAAGATCCATATCGAGTACGAAATGATGTCAAAGGAATGCTATCCTCTGCGATACGAAGCTGATGGAAACCGGTAGCCAAGTATAATTGTGAAAAGATCTTAGCACCACTAAGCTGATTGAATAGATCATCAATCCGAGGTAAAGGATATTTATTTTTAATAGTAAGATCATTAAGCTTACGATAATCAACGCAGAGCCTAAGAGTACCATCGGATTTCTTTACGAAAATAGCCGAAGCTCCCCAAGGCGAGGAACTAGAGCGAATAAATTGCTTCGTCTCCAATTCGGATAATTGTTTGTGCATCTCTTCATTTTCCTTATTGGACATGCGATAAGGAGGATGAGTAATAGGTTGAGCTTCAGAGGTAAGATTAATTCTGAACTCAATTGCTCGCTTAGGTGGTAAACCTAAAACAGGCTCGAATATGTCGGAAAATTCACGGACAACGTGAATTCGAGAAATGACATCTTCCTTATCATCATCATCATCTCGAGGATTTAAAGAATATAAAGATGCAGTCAAAGAAGAATCCGAATCTTTAAGAATAATAGAAATCTGATTTACAGATTGCGGATGTCGGAGATAAATAGTTCGCTCAGGACATAGGATATGAGCTTCATAACGGTTAAGCCAGTCCATACCCAATATCATTCCAAAGCCTAAGTAACGCATAACATGCAAATCGGCTAGGAAAGAAAAATCGCATAAAATAATCTCCACATCTTTACAAAGCAAACTAAGAGTTGCGGATCCACCAACAGGATTCACAATTTTTAAAGAAGTCATTAATGCAGTAACACTTAAGGAAAATGTGTCTACCAGTTCCTTTGATATAAAAGAATGGGATGCACCCGTATCAAAGAGAACTCTAATAGGTTGATCATGAAATAAAATAATACCATCTAGAATGGAGTGAGAAATACCTTGGCCACGAGATGTGTTGCCAGGGGCTTGAGCCACATTCAACTTTCCTTCCTTCTCACCTTCACGTTTGAGGCATTGATGTATGTAATGATCTGGGCTCTTACAATAGCGATAAGATTTAGGCTTAGAGCATTTATTCACAAAATGATCCCCAGATCTACAGTTGAAGCACCTCGCACCACTAGGAGAAGGAGACTTTGCCGCAGGGGTTGCTTGCTTACCCTTTTTGTTGGGATAAGGGCCTTTGAATTTACTGGGCCTCTTTTTGTTGTTGAAGTTGGGTTTGGAAGCTACTACTTCAACATCACTTTCTTTATCAGCCTCTTCCATACGAAGAGCGATATCTATACGTTGGTCGAAAGGAACTTCTAACTTTAGAAGCAATGGCTTCTTGAGGCTTTTGTTTTAGCCATAAACGAACCTCTGGTTCTTCTTCAATGGGGTGTTGATGTATTCAACCCCATATTTGGAAAGCGACTCAAAGGCTGCGACGTAATCAGTCACAGAGGACTCACCTTGAACAAGGTCTATAAAGCGTCGAGCCAGAGTTACCTTCTCTGCTTCTGGTACAAATTTTTACTTGAAGCGTGTCCGGAATTGCTTCCAGGTAAGGTCCGCTTCGTTGACTTCAGAAATAAGAAGTTCATACCTGTCCAATGCTCTCTCTTGGAGCATACTGGAAGCCACGTGAACACGGTGAAGATCGATGAGATTCATGCGAATGAAGATTCGATCGCAGGTCCTCAACCAAGCCTAGACCTCGATGATAGTTTCAGAACCTTTAAATGGCTTCCCACCCAAGTTGGTGTAATCATTTCACAAATGTGCAAACCCAGATTTAGGGTGAGTAGGTTCCGGATTAGAACCAGCTGCTTGAGCATTCGTGACAAGGTCAAGAAGTTGCTGGGTAGTCATAAAAACTCCATCTTGGGGTAGAGGACTAGATGGTCCAGCGCTGGGACGACCAGGTCTAACCATTTCTCTTCCTTAAGAAAGAAAAAAGAGAAAGAAGAAGATTATTCACTAATGAATATCAAGCAATCTTGCTAGATAAAACAAGGAATCATAAAGGATATAGGATGAATCGGTACGACGACTCGAATTAATCCTAAAACATAACTCCTAAGGTGGACTTAGGAAGATGATCCTTGTTAAGTTATTCTACATTGTTTCGAAGTTTGGCTCTGATACCAAGCTGTGACGCCCCACTTCTATACCCACACTAGCCAAGAACACTTTGGTGTAGTGCTGTCAACTAGCACGGAGAATAAGACTGTTGAGGAGTGACCATCCATGTAATTGCTTATCACACAGTGGCTATAAATAATCTTCGGAAACAAACATAGAAATAAGCATAACACAAATCAGTCACAGACATCCATATCACAAAGGCGGAAGAAGATATGAATATATAACTAACACATGAAAGTGTACATCAGAGTAGTGGTCAAAAAGATCGACAATAATACAAAAGAATAGCAATACGTGCTATACAAAAGAATACAACTATGAGTCTATATCTCAAGTGTATACAACAAAAACTGCTAATCTAAATAGTTAGCCAAAAGTCAGAGTAGCAAATCCCGGGAAGAAGTCAAGCGGAAGCACCTGTAACATCTCGGTCTGACCCGAGTATTATTTAAGAAAATAATAAACGGATCAGTCTAGCTATAAATATCAGATGACATGATATAAAATAAAAGATATGGCATAAACATAAAATATCCATACTGACATAGTACAATAAGTATGCAAATGATGATCAACGGAAGATCAATCAATAAGAGATAAATCAATATCATAAGAATCTTCTCAAAGATCCAAAGAGGGCATCATACCCTAAACTTGTACTCATAACAAGTCTATGACATAAATTCCAGAAATCAACACAAGAAATCCAGAAATCACAGAAAAGGGAAAGAGGCCTATCACATGACGGTCCGAAGACCATGAGGAGCTACCCCATATGGGTGAGTCGGAATCACCCAGATGAGGTCTAGGCTAACCAAAAAGCAAAAAGGTATGTGTGAGTGGAATCACACAAATGGTGTCTAGCCTAACCTCGCAACAAAAAGGTATGTGTGAGTGGAATTACACAAATGGTGTCTAGACTAACCTTGCGGACAAAGAGATATGTGTGAGTCGGAATCACACCAATGAGGTCTAGTCTAACCTTGCAAACAAAGAGACATCGCACAATTGCTAGTCTAAATCATAAAATGATCGTCATGATCAACGAGAAGTGTCAATTACACTAAGCTAGTAAATATAAAAGTTTATCTTCGTGTCCCATAACCACTTGCTTAACTTAAATATTTACGAACAAACTGTAAATCTTCACTAGAAAATTATCACAAGAGGTTCAATTGAACAAGTCCAAGAATTAACCGATGAAGTGAACACACGCGTTTCATACCACTTGTTTTACTAAGTCGGTTAATTAGATTTCTCATCCGAGTGAGGTAAAGGTTTGTATATACTAGTAGATTGGAAAACGGTTTAAGAAAAGAGCTTTGTTATTGAAAATAGGGTTGAAATCATTTTGTTGAAAGAGTTTTGATATTTACTACTAGTATTGAAACCTTCATATTTCTAAAGTTGTTATCCCGTCTGTTTAGCAAGGCCGTGATACCATAAAATCGATCTAGAAGCCAAAGATAGTTTGTCTCGAAGAATGGTCAACTCAGCATCTCAACAAAGCAAGTTCTGTTGAATGTTTTTCAGATAAGATCCCTACGGAGGGGGGTCCTGGGGGTTGGAAACCCCCCCAAGGTTGGGGTGCGGGGGCAACACCCCCGCTACGGGGTTCGACCTGCCCGATCAGGTCGTGGGGGTCCAGGGGACAGCGCCCCCGGCGGGGTGCGGGGTAGCGCCCCGTCCATAATGGTACGACCTAGTGAAGACCTAAGGGAGGATAGGATCGAGCGACCTAAGAAGCTCACGACCTATCATTAGCACGGTCGAGCGACCTAAATAGAACGACCTAAGGTTGAAGGCCTAGCGATCTAATGTCCAGCGACCTACGACCTAATGTACTCAAGCGGGGTCAAGGTGGAACGACCCAACGGCACGCGACCTAAGGAGGCAACGAACTAAAATGGTCCAGCGACCTAGTGGTTGCGACCTAGAGGTCTTGGCGACCTAATGGGAAATGGGGTCAAACGACCTAACGATACAATGGTCATGCGGCCTAACTGGAATTAAGGTCATGCGACCTATCTATGTGAGCGACCTAAGGGTTTAAAGGCCACGCGACCTAACTCCTTAACTAGGCTGAGCGACGTAACAAATATCGCGACCTAAAAAGGGAACGACCAAAAGGGAAACGAAGGCCTACAACCTAAAGTCCTAACGAGCTAAGGCCTACGACCTAAGGCCCTAACGTGCGAACATTTGTCGCGACCTAAATGGTAACGACCTAACGGGAAAAAGCTGAGCGACCTAACGCTGCAGAGGGGATTTAAGGCCAAAACGACCTAAGTGTTAGCGACCTATAGGCCAAACGACCTACGACCTAATTCTGAGGCGACGTTTCCAGGTAGTGCGACCTAAATGCAGAAAATTCACCAAATCGCTAAAAATTGGAATTTTTTGCCTATCCAGTACAAACCAAATGCAAATGTACATGCAAAAGTGATAGGGAATCATTCCCAACAGTCCAATATAGTTATAGGCTAGAATTGTGAGATAAAAATCTCGCCTTTGCTCCAAATTTATGAAGAAAAGCTTGAAAGCAATGGAGAAGTAATCACAAGCTTGAATCCAATATCTTCTTCTTGAATTTGGAATTGATTGTTGGATTTGCAAGAGAATTTGAGCTTGGAATATTAATTTCCCCTTCCACTCACCATTAATACTAAAGCTTGGTTGTTAGGAAATTTATGAAGAGTGAGGAGAAGGAGAGAAGTGGGTTTGAGTTTGTAACAGCCCGCAAATCCGTACCCCTTGAGTCAACGCTATTCTACAACAAACAACTCAAGTTGCACAGAAATACGAACCATTAGGGTTTAAGAAGAAGAGGTAGAAGAAGAGAAAACAAAACCAACATCAGAATCTAACCATCGCAGCGGAAAAAAATATAATAGAGAATAAGTAATCTTTACTCAAAATCAAATATATCAGTTTACATATATTACATCATCAGAGTACATCAGTCACAGCTCACATCAATAACATCCAATGGGTACACAACAACTCAACAGCGGAAATATATGTATATACAAGTACGAGAATACGTATCGTCATCCAGCTCGTCTCCTGAGCTCCACAGCATCATAACCTGTATTCTATAATACTCGGTCTGACCCGAGCATTACAGTTAAATAATACCCGAGTCGGTCTGGAATACCAGCGTGAGAAAATCACACCCAATTGATTATTAAAGTTTCAAAAATCCTTTGAAAACAAAAGCATCTCGTAAGACCACGCCACAAATAAACATGTCGGGTTTTTACCTTACGATAGCTAAAACAATTTTTATAGAAATCCTCTGATATTATAATAGGGTCTATATACAAATACTTATAAAATAGCCGAAATTGTTACATGATTAAATTCCAGCTACTAGCCACCGAAGTGGGTAATACAAACAAAACTCGTACAAGGCTCGTAGGGAGAATGGATTTCCAACAATGACTAGGCACTGGGGTACCACCTGTCACAGTACGGGGCCTAGATCACCGTACCGAGGATTACTCCCTTCATCCCCTGCAACACAAGGCCGGAACCATTCCTTACTGAATAGTCCCGAACAAGATAAACCCCGTGGTTGGCGCGACCAACCACCCACTAAGCCGAAATAATAAAGGGACATCTAGACAGGGGAAATATCTTGTCCTGCTTGGGTATGACCCACCTAACCTTGCTGCATATCCCCTGATTTTCAGTCATTCCCGGTTGATGAGGCTTGAGGCTAAGCGTTACCTTTAGAACGTTTTCACTTAGAATGCCCATCGTCCACCTGACGATGTTTCGCAAGCATTCATCCATACAAGTCCGTCCCGGGTTCGAACGGAACCGAAGGCACTACACCTACTACATCCATTTTGGAAATATCCTCGGGATTAGTAGCGACTAGCCCTTGCACTTCACTGCTTCATCTTCGACTCCGAACACGTTTTTCGCACGAAACGTACAAATCGGATCGAAGTGGTTTTCGAGAAATTAATCTCGATCCCGGTCTCTTCGAAATGATCAACGCAGTTGGCCAATATTGATAGTCGGTTATTTAACTATCAATTAACATTCACAAACATCCATCAAACAATAAATAATTTTTCAAATTATTTATTACCTTCAAAATATCTTTATAAGATATATTTCTATTTTCCATCCCTTTGAAAACAGTTTCAAAACCATTCTTCTTTCCAGTATAAACTTTCCCCAAATATTTTCTATCTCCCCTGAAATCACCAAGTACAAAACTAGATTTAAAAATAATTTAAAACACTTTACTTAAAAATATATACTTTTAAAACATTTAAATTAAACTACTTTAATAATTTGTAAAAATACATCTTATATGAATATTTGAAATTAAAGTTACTTTATAAAATATAAAACTAGATTTTCACCTTTGAAACAAAATATTAAGTCACTTTTTAAAATAATTACTACTATAATAGATTTTAGAAAATACTTACTTTAGAATTTAAATACTAGGAATAATAAATTTTCCAAAACATACCTTTTTAAAACAATTTTAAAACTATTAATTTATATTTAAAATTTACTTGAAAGCATACTTAGTGATCCAGGAAGAATTCCAGCTTTAAACATTTAAATCAATTTTCCAAATTGATTTTCAATTTAATCCATTTGAAATAAGTTTCTTAAATTACTCAATTCATTTCAAATTTCATTTAATTATGCACTTAATTATTATTGTTATTCTTTTCCATTTGATTTTAAATCTTTTAACTGAAATATACAAATTTCAGCTTTTCCCAACTTCTTCTTTATTAATATATTTTTTTTTCAAAAATTTAAATCTTACATTTTAAATAAAAGTTTTATTCTTTAATTAATATCGTTGAAGATTGTAATTCAATAACTTCCTGTTTATTCAAATTTCCTTTCTATACGTACTAATTTATTTATTAGAAATTTAAAGTCACATTATTTCTTCTCCAATTCATTCTTAAATTTATTCAACTTTCTATAATTATTTCGCTTACGAATTTACTTCCGTTTAATTTCTTTCAACAATCCAATTCATATATCTTGGTAATTCGTTATAACCGAATATCCAATCAAACCATAACATTCAATATTCTAATATAACTCATCATAGGATATCAAATAATTACAACAGAGAATATTGAATAATTTAAATATATGTGAGGGGTCCAGTTGGATCCCTCCAACCTGTTTTCCCTGCATCCAAAGATGTTAGAACAATAATGTACCAATTTCAGAATATAACATACTACAGCATATCCATCAATTTCAACAATTCAAACAATTTAAATTTAATCATTTAAATTTAGATTTAAACCGAGTGAGATTAACTCACCTTTGCATTTGCAATCCGACCCAATTCGTCTTACTTCTTCAAATTTTTACCTTGGATAAACATTATTCAATTTATTAATATTTTGCATTAATCGAACAATAAATTTCCGTTTTACAATTTCATTTAATTTTAACCAATGATTTGCAATTTTTAATGGATAATTAAATTTCGAACTAATTTCCCTTTGAATAATCCTTTAGTGACTAAAATAGATTTTAATTAAGTTAACTAAACAAATATATTACTATAAAGTTAAACTAGTAACTTCAAAATGTGTACTTGTTATATTTATTTCTTCTGAAATTATTTTATCTACTTATAAAAATTATTTACATAGATTTAAAAATGTATTTTTATACTAAATTCAACATACAAAATCCCTTCATATTTTCCTAAATAATTTATAGACTTCAAAAGTCTAATTCTACAAAAACTTTATCATTCAAAAACTAACTATTTAATTAAAATGATAACTTCTCTTTAAAACATATATATACTTATATATATTCAGTAATTCAAAAATTAAATGAATAAATACCTCACTGTAAATATCTTACTGTATTTTATTTATTTTTCTTATTTTTCTTTCTCTGAAACTATTTATATATATTAATATGTACTTATAAAAGTAATCTGGATAGGTTTAAAATTGATATTTACATAAATATTCGATCGATATAAATTTTAATTAGGGATTAAATCGATACCTCTCTGAGAAATAACCTCTGCAAACATCAACAAAGCAGTTCACACCTGCTCGACTTTCTCCCCCCATTTCCCCACGAACCAGAGCGCGACGAGAACCACCACAATCCACACCACGCACTTCGCGTTCAAAGTCGTACAGCACATCGCGACACCACTCAAGCCCGCGACGCCACTCGCCGCGCCACAACCCCACGTCTCGAACAGTGCTCGCGCGATACACAGAGGCTTCCACAAAAATTTTCGAAACCCTCCTCTTTCGCGACCTCGACTCGATGAGGACGTGATTTGCTTCATCTAGGGTTTCGAACGAAATGCTCGGCCCTTCTAGATTACGCGATTTGATTTCGTTATTCGAACATGGGAAAAAAAACAACCCAGACTTAATCGAATTGGAAGTAAGAGGGAGAACGGCCATTGATATGTCGATTTCCATTCGTTTTTTTTTTCAATTGCTGTAAGGTTTTTGAAAAGGAGAAAGGGGGGTTCGGCCCTTATGATGTTGAGTTTGTTCGTATTATTTTTATATTTTATAACGTGGCTTCCCTTAGAAGCTTCTTCCCCCCCCTTTTTTATTACTTATTGTTAATATCATTTGTTTTATCTTATTATTATTATTTTCTTCGAGCATTCTGATTGTTGATCGAACGGCTTAGAATTCCAGATTAAATACTTTGTCCAACTTCAAATTATTCAATCCTATTATTTAATTATCAATAAATAGTGATTTGAATTCAAGTTAAAATTACACTATTGAATATTTAAAATCAATTAAATATTCCGATTTAAATTGCTTAAAAATTCCGGGTCGTCACATTCCTCCCCCCTTAAAAGAATTTCGTCCCCGAAATTACTAATTAGGAAGAATGGTCCAATACCCGTTTATTATTTCCCTAAACCGAATAGTTTCTAAAAATTCAACATCGCACCAACTATCTTCTTATAAAAGACTCATTATTATTCTCATTAACCTTTCAAACTTCTCCATAGTGTCAAACCATACTATTTGTTTAACCATTCTAGTTTCAATTTAAAACCAAATTTTGAATTATCAAAAATTTCTCAAATTTTTTTTTCTAACTCTCTAAATTGCCGAAAAATTTCCCCAGCGTCTCCTTTGCGCGGCTAGCTCGGTACAACTACAAAATGGCTCTACAGCCTCCTAAATCCAGAAAGAAAACAAAAAGCCAAGTGGCTCAATCCAAATCCAAATCCCAATCAATTTTCATACCAAATTTAAATACATACCTTTTTGTCGAGCATTTCAAATTTATCTTCTTGAAATCAAAACCAATTTTTCTTTTCCCTTTATAATACCTGCATACCTGCTTAGCACTAATATCGAATCACAATATTCCCAAACATTATATCAACTTTCTTACCAATGTCAATATTTATTAATCCAAATATCAACTTAGAATGTATTTGTGATATTCCATTTCCAATTAAGAATGCACCATTCCCTTCTTAAATTAATATAAACACTTTATATGTTTTCTTATCTTTATTTCTCTTTACCTCTTTTAGTTTATACTTATTTTTATTCAAATCGATTTCCACATTACATATGTATTTCATTTATTTTCAACTTTGAATTTTTAAATTTATCCTTCATTTATAACTAATTTAAGTCATTACGTTAATTAGTTTCATTTACTAACTTAGTTTAGTTTTCAATTCTAAATAGTTTTGTCGTTAACAAAATTTTCAAAAATTTTCTAACTCCCAAAATTTCTGAAAAATTTTGGCAGAGTTCCCTTTGTACGGAGGAGCTTTTGCAATTTGACAAAAGAGATAAATATATATACATCGACCCACACGGTCGGAAAAACCAAAAACAGTTCATATTTCCTATTTTTATTGCGTAGGCGTACCTTATTTAGCATTTTAAGCAAGCAGCTTATTATTTTTAGCAAATAGCACAACCAAATCCAGCCACATGGCTTCTAGGTACCTGTACTTACTCAATTTAAACATGTAAGTGCCAAATATATGCAGTTTAACCATATACCACTTATTCACACTAGTTAAAACATATGAATTCTAAAAGAATCTCATACCAACATTTTTTTTTCCGTAAGCAATTAATATAGTTTCATGCTAATTCAACTGTTTCAATTAATTTATAAACCATTCTCATCTAATGTGAATGTTTTTCAATCCATTTGTATATAACTTCATTAATTTGAATGGTTTAAAACTCAATTGCTTACATTTAATTTATGTTTAAGCAAAATGAACTCATATTTAATTCAATTGCTTTCAAAATCAATTTATTTTACTTCCACCAACTCATAGAATTTTAATTACTTCCATTTACATCCAACGACAATTTATTCTATGCAATTTGACAAGATTTATGTGAATAAATAAGTATTTATGTTTATAACCAATTTAAATTGACTCCAACTCAATTTATACTTAATTCTATTCCATTTCGAATTTATTCACAATCCATATATTCTCAGTTTCATTGCATTTCAATTTTATTAACCAAAATTAGTTCATTCAAAACCATTAATAATTTAGGTACATCTCCATTACCAATTAAATTTTCCTTCTTGTTTTAATTCATTCACATCCCTTCATTTACATTTAGTATAATTAGTTTATCCACATTCACTTAAACCATTCTAATAAACTCGAAACATTATATTTTTCTTATTGCCTCAAGTTATTTCAATTCCTTAATAATTATCGGCAACACCGAATTTTATTTCAATTAAAATTTTGTTCTTACTTGATTTAAATCCAGTTCACTATTATTAAACTAAATTTTAAGTTGAATGCAATTCAACTCATTTCCATTTTGCAATTAAATTTCTCTTTTCAATTCAATTTGATTCTATCTCAATCCAATCTCATTTCAAACTTATTTGATTAGTTATTATAAAATTTAACTTTTCAGATTTAACCCATTCAATTTATTCCCTGGCTATTTCCAAGTTATCTTCACTTATGGATTTTATTTGCACATTCAAACATTGCTATTTTAATCCATTTACATCTTATCCAATACACTTCAATTATATTTAATTTTTTAACACTTCAAGCTAAATTTTCAATTTAATAACTCTAGTTCTGATTCTATTATTCACTTTCAATTTACCATCCAATTTATTTACTCATAATTCAGCTTCATTCTCAATTACTTTCACTTCATCAACAATTTGAATCAATTTTAATTTATAACTTGAGTTTATTTCCAATCTTCATCATAAATTTACTATTCAATTCCATTAACTAATTTATTATCCAATTAGTTCTCCCCTTATTCATAATCCAACACTTGAAATTTTATTCAAAATATCACTCCATTACATTTTCTTAAGTTCAATATTCATTTTATACTTCAAGTTTGGATCCTCATTTCATTTTTCAATTTATCAAAATATTGATTTTGGGCATTGTATTCCAATTTCAATTTAATAAGTCACAACTTATTTTTATATACAATTACATTCATTCTAGGCTTGAATATATTCATCCATTATTTTTAACTCAAGTTTGCTATTTATTTATAGTCCAAGCATATTTTTATTTCCATGGATCTTTAATTCTTTTATAAGTTATTCTGGTTTATTTATTTCAATCCAATCCTTATCCAACTTATTTCCCATTTATTCAGGTAAGAATTTAATTTCATTAATTAATTCAATTGAATTCTCATCCCAACTCAATTTTACTTTAACTCGGATTTATTTAACTCAATTCGATTTCAACTCAATTCGAATACAACTGGATATTAACTTCAGCCCATCCAATTAATTTCAATCTAGTTATATTTTTATTTCATCAATCCAAGTTAATTTCATTTTAACTCTTCACTTTAGATTCACATTCCACTATCCAAAGCTTAAATTTCTTCCGGATTCAAAAATCATTTCCATTTATAAACTTACAACTTATCTTATCGGGATTTTTAAATCCCCGGCTTTGGTTTCAAATCATTTTGAAATCTCCAACATCTCAAAATCACACTTCTCAAAAATTTCAAACCAATCCTGGATTTTATTTCCAACAAATTTCCTTTGAAATTTTCAAAAAAACAACTAGCTTTCTGAACAAGTCAATTTGGTAGCAATCCGTCACTTAGGAATTCGAAAATGAATACTGATGATGCGGCCGTCATCATCAGAATTATTTTCCAATAATCCTGGTGATCTCAATGCTATATCACTTTCAAAATCCATTTCAAACAAATTTCCTTTCAGAAATACCTCCAAATAATGATGCCATCATTTATCTTTAAAAATATTTCCAAATCCCCGGGATTTTTAAATTTACATATTTAATTTAATTTACATTTTAACTATAATTCATTTGTATAGTTTATGCTCATACAAATTTTCATTTGATTATATTTCAATTTATAATTTACATTTATAATTCACATTTATGAATTTCATTTCATAATTGAATTTATCTACTCAAACTTTGTTTTTTGTTTTTTTCAATTTCTAGTTAAATTTTCATTTAACAATGATAATACTTTAATATTATCATTTCTAACATCCAAGCAACCATATATTAGCTAAATAGTTTACAAAACTTTTATTTATATCAAAATATATTTTGGGTAAAATTATTTCATTTACCCACATTTAAAACAATACCGTGTCAATTGCTCTATTCAAGTGTTTAGAAACCCCTTCGATACAGTTGCGCAGACTGTGTCGACGAAGGTTCATATGCCACTCAATAAACCAATCAACACAATATTAAAACAATTTATATTCACTAACAAATACGCGCTCATATCTATTAATACGCTCAAACTCATTATAGAGTACCATGGACTCTATTTTAAATGAGTAATTCCCACCAGAGCCAAGGTTATCTCCAACCTAAGCTCTGATACCAAGTGTAACAGCCCGCAAATCCGTACCCCTTGAGTCAACACTATTCTACAACAAACAACTCAAGTTGCACAGAAATACGAACCATTAGGGTTTAAGAAGAAGAGGTAGAAGAAGAGAAAACAAAACCAACATCAGAATCTAACCATCGCAGCGGAATAAAATATAATAGAGAATAAGTAATCTTTACTCAAAATCAAATATATCAGTTTACATATATTACATCATCAGAGTACATCAGTCACAGCTCACATCAATAACATCCAATGGGTACACAACAACTCAACAGCGGAAATATATGTATATACAAGTACGAGAATACGTATCGTCATCCAGCTCGTCTCCTGAGTTCCACAGCATCATAACCTGTATTCTATAATACTCGGTCTGACCCGAGCATTACAGTTAAATAATACCCGAGTCAGTCTGGAATACCATCATGAGAAAATCACACCCAATTGATTATTAAAGTTTCAAAAATCCTTTGAAAACAAAAGCATCTCGTAAGACCACGCCACAAATAAACATGTCGGGTTTTTACCTTACGATAGCTAAAACAATTTTTATAGAAATCCTCTGATATTATAATAGGGTCTATATACAAATACTTATAAAATAGCCGAAATTGTTACGTGATTAAATTCCAGCTACTAGCCACCGAAGTGGGTAATACAAACAAAACTCGTACAAGGCTCGTAGGGAGAATGGATTTCCAACAATAACTAGGCACTGGGGTACCACCTGTCACAGTACGGGGCCTAGATCACCGTACCGAGGATTACTCCCTTCATCCCCTGCAACACAAGGCCGGAACCATTCCTTAGTGAACAGTCCCGAACAAGATAAACCCCGTGGTTGGCGCGACCAACCACCCACTAAGCCGAAATAAAAAAGGGACATCTAGACAGGGGAAATATCTTGTCCTGCTTGGGTATGACCCACCTAACCTTGTTGCATATCCCCTGATTTTCAGTCATTCCCGGTTGATGAGGCTTGAGGCTAAGCGTTACCTTTAGAACGTTTTCACTTAGAATGCCCATCGTCCACCTGACGATGTTTCGCAAGCATTCATCCATACAAGTCCGTCCCGGGTTCGAACGGAACCGAAGGCACTACTCCTACTACATCCATTTTGGAAATATCCTCAGGTTTAGTAGCGACTAGCCCTTGCACTTCACTGCTTCATCTTCGACTCCGAACACGTTTTTCGCACGAAACGTACAAATCGGATCGAAGTGGTTTTCGAGAAATTAATCTCGATCCCGGTCTCTTCGAAACGATCAACGCAGTTGGCCAATATTGATAGTCGGTTATTTAACTATCAATTAACATTCACAAACATCCATCAAACAATAAATAATTTTCCAAATTATTTATTACCTTCAAAATATCTTTATAAGATATATTTCTATTTTCCATCCCTTTGAAAACAGTTTCAAAACCATTCTTCTTTCCAGTATAAACTTTCCCCAAATATTTTCTATCTCCCCTGAAATCACCAAGTACAAAACTAGATTTAAAAATAATTTAAAACACTTTACTTAAAAATATATACTTTTAAAACATTTAAATTAAACTACTTTAATAATTTGTAAAAATACATCTTATATGAATATTTGAAATTAAAGTTACTTTATAAAATATAAAACTAGATTTTCACCTTTGAAACAAAATATTAAGTCACTTTTTAAAATAATTACTACTATAATAGATTTTAGAAAATACTTACTTTAGAATTTAAATACTAGGAATAATAAATTTTCCAAAACATACCTTTTTAAAACAATTTTAAAACTATTAATTTATATTTAAAATTTACTTGAAAGCATACTTAGTGATCCAGGAAGAATTCCAGCTTTAAACATTTAAATCAATTTTCCAAATTGATTTTCAATTTAATCCATTTGAAATAAGTTTCTTAAATTACTCAATTCATTTCAAATTTCATTTAATTATGCACTTAATTATTATTGTTATTCTTTTCCATTTGATTTTAAATCTTTTAACTGAAATATACAAATTTCAGCTTTTCCCAACTTCTTCTTTATTAATATATTTTTTTTTTCAAAAATTTAAATCTTACATTTTAAATAAAAGTTTTATTCTTTAATTAATATCGTTGAAGATTGTAATTCAATAACTTCCTGTTTATTCAAATTTCCTTTCTATACGTACCAATTTATTTATTAGAAATTTAAAGTCACATTATTTCTTCTCCAATTCATTCTTAAATTTATTCAACTTTCTATAATTATTTCGCTTACGAATTTACTTCCGTTTAATTTTTTTCAACAATCCAATTCATATATCTTGGTAATTCATTATAACCGAATATCCAATCAAACCACAACATTCAATATTCTAATATAACCCATCATAGGATATCAAATAATTACAACAGAGAATATTGAATAATTTAAATATATGTGAGGGGTCCAGTTGGATCCCTCCAACCTGTTTTCCTTGCATCCAAAGATGTTAGAACAATAATGTACCAATTTCAGAATATAACATACTACAGCATATCCATCAATTTCAACAATTCAAACAATTTAAATTTAATCATTTAAATTTAGATTTAAACTGAGTGAGATTAACTCACCTTTGCATTTGCAATCCGATCCAATTCGTCTTACTTCTTCAAATTTTTACCTTGGATAAACATTATTCAATTTATTAATATTTTGCATTAATCGAACAATAAATTTCCGTTTTACAATTTCATTTAATTTTAACCAATGATTTGCAATTTTTAATGGATAATTAAATTTCGAACTAATTTCCCTTTGAATAATCCTTTAGTGACTAAAATAGATTTTAATTAAGTTAACTAAACAAATATATTACTATAAAGTTAAACTAGTAACTTCAAAATGTGTACTTGTTATATTTATTTCTTCTGAAATTATTTTATCTACTTTTAAAAATTATTTACATAGATTTAAAAATGTATTTTTACACTAACTTCAACATACAAAATCCCTTCATATTTTCCTAAATAATTTATAGACTTCAAAAGTCTAATTCTACAAAAACTTTATCATTCAAAAACTAACTATTTAATTAAACTGATAACTTCTCTTTAAAACATATATATACTTATATATATTCAGTAATTCAAAAATTAAATGAATAAATACCTCACTGTAAATATCTTACTGTATTTTATTTATTTTTCTTATTTTTCTTTCTCTGAAACTATTTATATATATTAATATGTACTTATAAAAGTAATCTGGATAGGTTTAAAATTGATATTTACATAAATATTCGATCGATATAAATTTTAATTAGGGATTAAATCGATACCTCTCTGAGAAATAACCTCTACAAACATCAACAAAGCAGTTCACACCCGCTCGACTTTCTCCCCCCATTTCCCCACGAACCAGAGCGCGACGAGAACCACCACAATCCACACCACGCACTTCGAGTTCAAAGTCGTACAGCACATCGCGACACCACTCAAGCCCGCGACGCCACTCGCCGCGCCACAACCCCACGCCTCGAACAGTGCTCGCGCGATACACAGAGGCTTCCATAAAAATTTTCGAAACCCTCCTCTTTCTCGACCTCGACTCGATGAGGACGTGATTTGCTTCATCTAGGGTTTCGAACGAAATGCTCGGCCCTTCTAGATTACGCGATTTGATTTCGTTATTCGAACATGGGAAAAAAACAACCCAGACTTAATCGAATTGGAAGTAAGAGGGAGAACGGCCATTGATATGTCGATTTCCATTCGTTTTTTTTTTTTTTCAATTGCTGTAAGGTTTTTGAAAAGGAGAAAGGGGGGTTCGGCCCTTATGATGTTGAGTTTGTTCGTATTATTTTTATTTTATATAACGTGGCTTCCCTTAGAAGCTTCTTCCCCCCCTTTTTTTATTACTTATTGTTAATATCATTTGTTTTATCTTATTATTATTATTATTTTCTTCGAGCATTCTGATTGTTGATCGAACGGCTTAGAATTCCAGATTAAATACTTTGTCCAATTTCAAATTATTCAATCCTATTATTTAATTATCAATAAATAGTGATTTGAATTCAAGTTAAAATTACACTATTGAATATTTAAAATCGATTAAATATTCCGATTTAAATTGCTTAAAAATTCCGGGTCGTCACAGAGTTATAATGGCTAATCTAACCCAAAGTCCAAAGCGGGAGAAGTAAGTGAAATTCCACTAACTCCAAACCTATTAATGTTTATACTTAAAAAATTTGTAAACGGCATTTCGAACTCAATGGAAGTTGTCTCGAGTCCTAATTTGACCATTTGCAAAAAGTAGCTTTTCGGACCAATATCCGATTAACGACAAAATATTTAAATAAAATATTTAAATATAAAATCGATAAATATGTGGGTTGTTACATAGCTCATGTTTATTTCTTAGAGAATGAAGCATGAAACTAAATATTCCTATTATAAGTCAGAGGAGAATTTCTGTGTTTTTGAGGGATTTCCTTAATAAAACCCTTATCCATATATTCACAATAATATAGAAGAAAGATAGTAGGATCATGATGCTTAAATTATTTTTAGGAAAACCATAGGCATGTTGTATTTTCTGTAATAAGGAAAATGAATGGAGAATATGGGGTTGAACCAGAAAGTATAAAAGTAAATATGCCTTTCTGAAACATGAATCAATTAGAAGTTTCTATGATTGAATTCATAAATGGAAGCTTAATAAAATAAGCAGAAATTGGAGGGGGGTTTATTAAATTGATAAACCCTATGAATGAATGACAGAAAAATAAATTGGTCATTTAGGAATTAGTCAATGATCTGCTTGCTTCAGGTGGGAGTAAGCATATGCATGGTGCAATTGCACCCTGAGGCCTTTGTGTGTTGGAATAAATTAAATAACCTGGGAGCTTCCTTCACGATGCATACATGGTGTTCATTTGACAGGGAGTTAAAGACCATAAAATAAATGGAGAATGGGGTTTAAAAATTTGGGTTATAAATATCCAAACATGGAATTAAATTAATCAAGTTTAAATATTATGCTTTGATTAATTGCTGGGTGAAATTGGGAGTATAAAATCTGAATTTACTTATTCAGAAATGGAGAAAAAACGGAATCAAGAATAATATATTTATTTTGATTATTTTTTGGGTGTTGTTTGAATGAATGAATGTGTTTTTGTATCATTTGGTACTAACCAATAATATGCAAAGTATGAAACCTGCTAAATTAGGTAGATATTGCATGTTCACCAAAAATTATGAATATGAGTATAAAGTTTGACAAATGCTCATACCAGTGAAAACTGACCCTTTTGGTTGCCCTTGCAATCATCTGGGTGTCTCATTAAAATTAGGGCAGCTTAGTGAATTGCTTGCAGGAAATTGAAGTTGGCTTGATGGACGAAGAAGGCATTAGCTACTAGTATAAATAAAAGAAACCAGTTTTAAATTTACAGTTGTTCTGTATTGAATTTATTAGTCAGATTACATGTTGTAGTTGAAGTTAATTGTAGGGAGTTTTCTGAGTATTTGGATTAAAATATGTACTTAAGTAAACCTATTTTGAATGACTATTGAGGATGTTTGGTTAACTACTGATTTTGTGAATGTCTGATTCGGAGAAACAAGGGGATGGACATATCATATAAATATGATATGTGTATGTGATAATCTCTGATTTTTATTGCCTGAATTTATATTGTGATTTATGAAAATTAAAGAGCTAAGGTGGTTGATAAAAAAAATGAGCTCACAAGATTTGAGTAGGGGTATTCAAGAGAAATGAATTTGTGCATGGCAGGTAAGTGATACAGGCTTGTGCATAAATTCTGTAGAAAGAATCAATTATAACATGCATTTGTGTATTTGATTTCAAAAAAAAAACTCCTACCAACAATCAAAAGACTCCAAGTATTTTCAATAAAACACCACGTACTCAAGTCTGCACCATGATGAACTTAAAAATGCAATATGGCTTTAATTGTTCAACCTGAAATGGTAAATAGGAATTAGTTCCAATGTTCATGCCTGCAAGTATAATTTTTGAAGTGATTTCATACAAAAACTTGATAATTATCATAAGAACAATCAAATGCCATTTTAGTGTTAATAGACTTATTTAGGCAGAAAGTCTAGAAACCATGGGAAAAGAAAGAAAAAAATGCACTGTGCATTGCAGTATTATACATACAAGTATTATAATTGCCCAAAAATATATCTCTTGGAGTAGAACAAAATTTAGGGAAACAATTATATATCATCAAATATATTATTATCTTAATATGTTTTGTGTACTGATATGATTATATTGGTAATCCAGGGTCTTGGGAAAAATATTTGAAAATTATCTAAATATTCAAATATAGTAGAAATGGGGTTTAATGATGAACTCCTTTTGTATGCAAAAAAAAAAAATCTATGTGTTTGAGAGTAGGGCCATCACATGTGATACCCAAAGTGATAAGTTTTTGAACTGATAGGTGAAAAGATTATTAATGTGAAGTTTAAAATTTGAAATGGGAATTAAAATTGGGTAAGGTTGGCTGAAATAGAATTTAACTTTGGGAAAGTTAAATAATTTAACATGCAACCTTAATTGGAAATTTCAAGATGAAATTAGGATTTAACTTGGGAAGTTAAATGGTTAATTTGAATTGGGAGTTTGTGTGATCTCAAAATGGGTTTGAGATCTGGAAATTTAAAATGGATGGATGTTTTAAATAATTTGAATGATACCATCCTTTGTTATTAATAATCTTTAAGCTGATATTGGATTTGTTTAAATGGATGAAGAAATGGGGTGTGGTAATATACCCATTATTAAGATAAAATAAAATCATTTTGGATTTAAGATTTGAATGTTTAAGATAAAACTTCAACAGTTTAGTTTCAAAATTGAAATTTGATGATAAATTGAATTTCAAAGATTTAGTTGTTTAAAAAGGATTTGGATTATTATTATTGGAACCTTGAAATAGGTTAAAAATGGAATTTGGATTCAGAATTAAATGGTTTAAAGATATAAGTTGATTTGATTTAAAGGATTAAATCAACATTTAAAACTTAGCTCGAATCTATAATTCGAAATGGTTTAAAGTTGAGATTTAAATTGAATTAGTTCAAATTGGATTTGGTTTGAATTAATTGGAATTGTGCTTGAAGATTTATAAGTTTTAAAATTCAAATGGAAAATCTGAATTGTATTAATTTGAAATGAAATTAAAGTTGAATGATTTCAAATTCAAATGGGAGTTGGGATTAATTCAAATTGGAATTGATATGAATTGAAATGGGTTCAATTTGAAATTAGTCCAAATTAATTTGAATAATTTGGAATTGTGATTAAAGTTGAATAGGTTTAAAATTCAACTGGAATTTGATTTGGAAATGGGAAAGAAATTAAGAATTAATTCAACTTGAATTGGGATAAATCAATTTCAAGGGAAATTGAAGTTATTAAAAAATATGAATGGAATTAATTTAAATGGAAGTGGAAATTTAAATTGAATTGATGGGAATGGAGGTTGGGAATTGAACAGTTTGACTCTGGACTATTTTCAAAATAAATTGTTTTAGTACAAATCTATTTTTCCAAACTATTTACTATACAACTTTTCTTTTTAAACCTAAAGCTACCTTATACTTGTTTTACAATTATTTTTTGGAACTATTTAACAATTTTTCAACTGTTTCATAAACTAATTACTGTTTTTCAACTACTTTATAACTAATTACTATTTTATAGCTATTTTGCAATTATTTAAAAAATTCTATAACTATTTGACTATTTTCCAACTATTTTACAATTACTTAACTATTTTGTAACTATTTTACAAACTAATAATTATTTTTCAATTACTTATCTATTTTTAACTTTTCAAGCTATTTTCTAAATTTAAACTTGATAGAGTTTAAACTGTTTATGATTGAATACCCAATTGAGATAAGAATAGAGGTGATAATCCAAATGGGATTGAAGCAATTGTGAATAGTGAATGAAAATTTAAGTGAATGTGAATAGAAAAGAAATTGATTTGGATAATAACCAATGAGATAAATACGTAGGATGTACGTATATTATTCTATTCGCATAGTGATTTGATCCAGATTCGAGCATAGAATTTCGAGATAATTATGTCGATCCGAGTTGGGATTTTTCGCTCGATTTTCGACGGCGAACCTGGATATCGATTATTGATTGGTTCTAAATATTCTCTATCATAGTTATAACTATGCAAGGAGAATGACGTCTGATCAAGAAACCAGATCGTTGTCCGCACTAGGAAGTCGGGTGGACGATACTAGTTCAGAAGTGAAATTGTGTGATCGAGTGAGCGATCAGATTGGTATAGCGTACGAATGATATGTGTACATCGTACGGGTTTGAATCAAATTAATACTGGAAATTTGTGGATAAGAAATGTGAAATGGTTTTTGAAATGAAAGGTATATTTTGTGAAATATATGATGAAATAAAATAGAAATTGGATATTTCTATGGTAGAAATTTGCTTTATGGAAGTAAATAATATAGTTAATGACTTTATATAGTAATCAAATTTGAATATTTGATTTTGAATAAACAAAGTTATGTATTCTTGTTACATAAGATAAATCTCCCGTTGTGAATCTATAGCCAGAAGAAAGGGGTTTTTGGAAATAATTGAAGTATAAAAGAAGTTTTATACAAGTTTGAAATGATCCAAAGTTTTAAAAATTATATATATCTATATATATAAAGGATCTTATGAGGATTTTGGAAAGGTTTTGGGAATCCTTTGGATTTTGAAAGGCTTTTGATTTTTGGGTAAAATCAATGTTGGAATTTGGAAAGCCTAGTTTGAAAATTATCGATTTTGGGATAATCGATTTTATGTAAAGGAGCTTTTTATGAGATTCATACTAGGTGTATGATTTGGAAGATACTATATGTGTATAGTATAAAGTGTTTTGATGATGGCTCTGGGGAAAAGGCGCTCCCTTGAATTGAACTTCTCAGGAGTGCCACCGGGTGGTGCTGTCTTGAGCCCCAAGGGGGGTTCTAAAGTTGATCCTATGAGGAGTCCGGAAAAAACTAGTTCCTAGGGATTATGAGTAGTGTATGCCATAACGAAAGTCGTGCGTGCCGCTGAGAGCTAACAGTCTGCATTTGATTTTATATCGGTAGACTGCGACCTATGGTAACATAGCGAAAGTCGTGTGTGCCGCTGAGAGCAACAGTCTGCGTTTGATTTTATATCGGTAGACTGCGACCTATGTAGGAGTTTCATTTTGACAGCGAAAACCGTGTGTGCCGCTGAGAGCCAACAGTTACATGGACTTTTGCTGTGATGGCAACGTAACCCTATAATGTAACTGCGATCTGTTGTGGGTTCCATGGCGTAATCGAGGGGCGCGGAGTGCCTACAGTTACATGGACTTTGCTGCGATGGCAACGTAACCCAAAATGTAACTGCGACCATGGACGGGGGTGATGATTTCCAGAGCATTCTCACCAAAGATATTTCCTCTATTTTTAAAAATATTTTCTATATTTTCAGTAAAATTATTTTTCAAAGTATTTTCACTGGATGTTGAAAATGGGTCTGCCAAGCACTTGTAAATTTTCAGTCTTACGCCTGATCAGCGTATGACCGAATTTCTATGAGAACAAAGGTTGGACTGGTTGAGACATCGAGTTATAAAAAGTATTTATATAAAACTATTTTTGTAATAATATGTAGATTTTAAAAGAGTTTAAGAAAAATGTTTATAGTTTAAAAATGTTCGAAGAGTAATTTTTCTGATAATAATCATTTTAATAAATTCTAGCTTCATTCCTTTTCGAGGACGAAAAGATTCTAAGGGGAGAGGAATGTGATAACCCGGATTTTTGAACATCTGATAGTTGAATAATTATCTGATTTATAGATTGAACAGATAATAATTTTGACAATAAAAGATATCTGGATATATAAATAAATTTAAAAATATACCAAAAGTTGAATTTTAAATGTATGATATAATAAAGATGGAATATATATAGATAAGCAGATTTTAAATAGAAATTTTTTTTATGTGTTTGCTTAAAAGTGCATATTTATATTTATATTTATGTTTACGATTTGATTTTTAATTTTGAATTGTAATTGGAATTCTGGATTTAAATTGAAATTTAAAAGATAAATACTTTAAATTTTGGATTTAAAATATATGAATAAGACTTTTATTAGAATAGGATTTATTTTATATTATTTTCCTTAAAGGAAACTTTATTTATATAAATTTAGAAAGTGATTGTTAATTAATAAAATAAATACAAAAGCTTTATAAACATTTAAAACAAATATATCGTGCATAATTACAAATGTAAGTTTAATAAATAAAATATATACAAAGAGAAGCTTGATTATTAAACACACTTAAGATGTTATTAATATAAAACTAAAAATTTAACTATAATAAAATATATCTAATTTTTTTTACAAAATACATTAATACATTGTAATTACAAGTGTAAACCTATTGTTACATGCAAATACAAGTGTAAGCAACTTGTAAAATGCTAATTACAAGTGTCTTTCTTTTTCTTTTATTTAAAAAAAATAATGATAAATAAAAGTTGTATAAACATATCTTTATTTCTCTCTTTCATCTTTTCTCTTATCTTACAATTTCAAAAGGGAATTAAACCTGAGATAGTTAACCAAAGAGAATTCATTAACAACAATCAATTTTCTCTAAAAACAAACTGAAGCAAATCTTTTCAACCCAAACCTGAAAGCTCAAGGCAAGGCCAGATTTGGATTAGCAACAAAGCAGCTAAATTCTAATAAATTTAAACAACTTCTTGCATTACAAACTGAATCAAGCAGAGATCGGAGCATTCAACCTAGATCAAGATTTCAGGCTCAAATCAAATCCAGATTTTTTGGGCTCCTCTGTTATTTTCTAAAGCAGGTGAGTAAACTGGTCTCAAACATTTCAAAAGCCATCGGTATTTCGATCTGTATAAGATGACCATTGAAGCTTGGATATATAAAATTTGATTTCATGTATATGAATATGGGAAAATGGGGTATGTATGTCTGGAAACAAGAAAAATATTTGTTCTGTTCTAGGTTTACAGATGTTGAAACAAATGCAAATCCTAAAAATCTTTTACCCATTCTCTTATAGGCTTAAATTATTAAACGAAATATGTTGGAATAACATGATTCAAGTTTAGGAAATATATTTTAAGTGTAATTTACAAGTAAAGAATACAGGAGATTAAGATATCCTAGTGGAAAACCCTTCTAGTCAGAAATCAAGTAATTAGATTTCAAGTTCTGATTTAGTAGCTGGATTCGAACTTGTAAATAATGAATTTTAGAAGCAATTTCCTGATTTTAAGGTTTAGGTATGTTAAGATTTTACGTATTGATCAATATTGGGGATTTTGATGTTCTCTGACGATCGATCAATAGAGGTAGCTCGTGTTCATCACTAGAGGTAGAAGGAGGTCTAGAACACTCGGGAAAAATGGAAGTTGATTTTCCTATTAGTTGGATAGTTCGATAGAGATCGATTTACGGTTTAGGTATGTTTTGATTGTCATTGATTTGGTGAATCGTGCGGCGCCGCGATGAATTCGAGTGGGCTCGGAGGCGGTGGAAAATGAAGGGGAAGGTCTAGCATGGCTACCGGTGCGAGAACGTGGTCTTCGATGACCAGAGCAAGGCGTTGTAAGTGATTTGGTGACTTGGCTTTGTCCTAGGTGGTTCCCGGAGATCTCGATTTCGACATGGGCGTTCGGTTGGGTTTTTGAGTAGCTGGGTGAGTCGGAGAGGTCAGCGGCGACTTGGGAAGGTCGATGAAGTTGGTCAGCGTTGTTTTGCCACCGTGTGCATGTGCACGGTGCCCCAGCATGTCAGGGATTTTGGTTTAGTGTTGCTGTAGAACTGATGCAGTGTTGAGAAGAGGACGAATGGAAGAAGAAGAATTGAAGAGAGGATCGGGGATTGTCTCGAGATTTTGAAGTTTAGACTCGGGTCTGAACCCGAAGCTTTTAGAATAGCGATTAATTAAGTTTTTGAAAACAAAAAAGAAGTAAAAGTTAAACATTGTTAAGTTTCAAAGCAAGTTTCAAAGCTGATATTAACAAGTATTCTGAGTAAATAATTTATCAAATTTTCAGAAGCAAGTTTTTGATATTAGATATAGGTCTAATATGTATGTCTTAAATTTAATTAAGATCTTGGAAGATTTAGATTAATTAAATTAAGTTAAGTAAATAAAAAGGAATTCATTAATTAATTCATTAATTATAGGGGAATTGATAGTATAATTAAGTCAAAGGATTAATTAGTTAATATTTGGGGGATTATAAATTAATTAATTAATGGGAGTTTAATTATAGGGGTAATTAGGGTTTAATTACTTAGTTAATAATTACTTCATGGAAGTAATCGAGGATTAATTACTTAGTGTTATTAATTAAAAGATAAATTAAGGAAATTAATTAAAGGTTAGTAAATTTATAAATTTGATTAATTTAAGGATAGCTAATCAATGTGGTGATTAGATTAAGAATCAATGTGGTAAATTATTGATTAAAGATAATTAAAGGTCAATTAGTTTGTGCAATTAACGGTTAATAATTTGTGTAATGAATTAAAGATTTGTTAATTAATGTAATTAAAGATGATAATTAGAAGATGATTAATTAATTCGATTATAATTAATTAATCGTATAAGCATGATTAAAGATGATTGATGTAATTAATTTAGTCTATTTAAGATTAATTAGAAATAATATGACTAATTAACCTTTCTTATGAATGATTGAATGATATTAAATGCCTTTAGTTAATTGATATTCCTGGTATGTGATCATGATGCTATGTGATATGAAATGTTTCTGTAAAATGATATGTTGGGTTGAATAGTGATAATGTGATTATCAATGATGAAATGCTATGTAAAGTAATATCCAGTATTTAAAAGTAAATTGTATTCACTTGAATAACTTTGGTTAGGATGACATTGAAGTCGAAGAAACCGGAGTCGGATATCAGTCAATACCGGAAAACCACTTCGATTAATAATCTATATTCTTTATAGATCTAATATGTGTAATCAATAGACTGGAATGAAATGGTTTAAGTAATTGGACCATTAAAAACTAAGTCGAGTACATAGATATTGATTTGTGGAAATAAGTGTTGATTTTACGAGTTGTTTACTTGTAATAAGGTACGAGTTACCCAGTTTATATAGGTTGTATGCTTTTGTATTCCATATTAGATGGGTTTACTCACGCTGGTTTCCAGCCTGACCCAGGTGTTACTTTGATGTAATGCTCGGGTCAAACCGAGTATTACATATTTTTAGGTAAGGAGGTTCTGGAGCTCAGGAGGCGAGCTGGAGGGCAAGAACGTATGGAGTGTTTCCCGTTGTCATATGTTATTGTATAACTAGGATATGTTGTTTTAAACGGTCTAGTGATTGGTAATAGTTGTAACTTTGATGTATAAAATATAAGTGTACTGATACGGTTCCTCTTTGTAAAACTGTTATTTATATGATATTATATTTTGATTCGCTGCGAATGTGAGGTTTCTGTGTTTTGGTGTTTCTGTTTCTTCTATCACTTCTTCTATTTCATAACTATCTGGAATTTTCGGGATCAAAATTTTCGGGTCGTTACATTTAGAAACTATTTCAGTATAATCTCTTTAAACAAATATAAACTATTTTAATTTACAACTATTTTAATATTTAAATTATTTTAATATATAAACTATTTTATTTATAACTATTGTAATAAATATACTATTTCAATATCTAAACTGTTTAAGTTGGAAGTGGTGTGATTACGAAAGTGTTATAATTTCAAAAGTGTTATGATTTAGAAAGTGTTACTATTTTGAAAGTGTTACGATTCTGGAAATGAATAATATTTAAAGTGAATAAGATATCGAATTGATATGGTTTTGAAATGAATATGATATTTTGATATGAAGTATGAACTATTTGAAATGAAATGACCACATTGTGAAATAAGCATTTGGTTGTTAAAGAGACCGGGATCGGATATTGTCATAATCTCTAACAATACCGAAAACCACTTTAACAACTGTGTACATGGTGTAGATTCCAGAACGAAGTAGGATGGTATGGCAACAATTCTATATAAGGTTTTAGCGCAGCCTTGACTCCCGTGAGTCAGCTTGATGTGGTTAAAACAGGAGCCACGCCAGTCCAAGCGAGGTCATTCTACTTATCGGACACATTTCTTCGATACCATTCTATTACTTTGTGATTTGATCGGGTGCAGCTTTGATTTTTGGAGTGTGTCTTGAGTTGGGCGGCAATAGTTGCTATGCGTTACCACCAGTCCGGATCCGCAAAATAGTAGTATCCTACCCTGGGAATTGCCTTGCATGCCTTGTCACATGCCTTATCGCGCCTTCTACACGTTTGATTTGTTTCGTACCTATGGAGTGCTCCCTGGTAGCCTACATGCGGGTGGAGTTACAGTGTGTTTTGGAGGATATGGGTAACGCCTTAACGTTATTTAATACTTTACTTTACTGATAGATATATTATCATAGCGTATATTACTACATTGTAGATAGTTCCACAGATCCTTAAAGAATGGAAATCACAAACATCCTTTAAGTTATTTGTATTTCAGCTGACATTTCACTTGAGTAAATTTACTGATATAAGAATGTTAATCCTTACTCAAGTGTTTTGTATTTTGATTTGTGATCGGGTTAGACTGAGTGACACAGCATTTGAGACTCATCTTTGGAGTTTGGAGCTTCTCTTAAAGATCGGTCTTTGTCAATTTAGCTTTCCAGTTACTTCAGTTTATTCCTTTTTCTGTTCAGACTTGACATTGGAATTTGTATTAGCAACTCCTGTGTATTCGAGACATCTTTTGTATTTTACTTTAAATTCTGTTGTTTATATAGTAGCTTCATGAACTACTATTTATCTATTCCGCTGATTATTGTTGTATTAATTTATGGCTATGATTCAGTGATTGATTTTATTTAATGTATGTGCTAATTTTTGCAAAATCTAAATTAACAATCTGTTATTTTGAGCAATTCAAGTCTAACATAAGTAGATTGTTGTCGATTCGAATGAATCGAAATACCATGTCGTTACATGGATTTATTTCAAATCATTTTGAGATTAGAATATATATATATATATATATATATATATATATATATATATATAGCTCATTTGGTTTAACAAACCATTTCTTTGGAATCTTCAAAATCAACTTCGTTTTATCCAAACAAAATCCCTTTGGAATTTCCAAAACAACACTTGTTTCCAACAAAAATCTTCATACCAATTTACTACGGTAGCAATCCGTCACATATAAACTCCAAAATGAACATCGATTATATCCCATTCATCATCGAAATTATTTTCTAGCGATTGAAGTGAGTTTAGTGATATATCACCTCAAAAATCCATTTAAAACATTTTTTATTCAATAAAAATGTTATTTTATTTTCACAACACTTTGAAAAATGTTTTCCAAACTTTCCGAGATTTAAATCTCCAAACACTAGTTTTATCCTATTTTAGTTTAACTCGTTTGTATAAATCGTATTTATACAATTTCTATTTGGTTATATAAACCATTTCAATTTTATAATCTGGTTTAGATAATAATAACAACCGAACACATCAATTATACTACAATAGTTTTAGAAAATTATTTCTTTCATATCTAAATATAATTTGGGTAAAATTATTTCATTTACCCATTCCAAAACAATACCGTGTCGAATTGCTTGATTTAAGCGTTTAGAAACTCCTATCGATATTATGGCATCCTACTACTCGACCAAAATTCATAAGCCACTCAACAGATAAATCAAAATAATATAAAACAAATTATACTCACCAATGAATATGCACTTATATATATAATACACTCAGACTCATTCTACGGTATTACTGACCCTACCTCTAATGAGTAATCCCCACCCTAAATGTTAGCTTAACCTAAGCTCTGATACTAAATGTGAAGACCCACAAATTCGTACCCTTTTAATTGACAACAAACCACATATGTCCGACCCAAAAAGTACATAATGACGGAAGGTCATGGAAAAGAAGAGAGAGGGTGAGAAGAAAGAAAGATTAAGAAGAAACAGAAACAATAATACAGAATCTCACAATCGTAGCGAAACAATATAAAATAGATAAATACAGAACTTTACACAAAGAAAACGTAAATGTTGATATACAAAAAATCATCAGAGTACAACAGTCAACATAGCAATATGGATAGTTATAATAATTTGTCCTCACAAGTACTAAATATACAGTTTAACACACACAGCGGAAAATAACCAAGTACATGTAATACGCTTGAAATCCTCATGCTCGTCTCCTGAGCTCCATAACATCCTAACAAGGATTTACAATACTCGGTCTGACCTGAGTACTATAATAAAATAACACCCAAGTTAGTCTAGAAAACCAACGTGAGAAAACACACTCAATTTGAATTATTGCTGTTCTCAAATCCTTCGAAAACAATGGTATCTCGTAAGACCACGCCACACATAAATATGATGGGTTTTTACCTTACGTTAACTAAAACATTTTAAATTAAAACAATCTGATATTACAATAGCGTCCATAGAAAATAAACTATAAAGTAGCTGAAATGCTTGCATCTCACATTTAAGCATAGTTGGTATACAACTGAAACCGTACAAGCTCGTAGTGGATATTGGATTCCATACAATGACAGGGCCATACTCCTCCAGAAAAAATGTACCAAGAACGTACCTAACGATCCCTGCCAACATAGGATCGGCCTACCCCTTGCAGGATAGTATCAAATATGTTATCGCCCCCGGTGTCCCTACCCTGTCGAGCGCTCTCTGTTCCATGCTCAACCATATATATAATTAAAATATATCTGAGGGTATCTAGAAAAGTGATAACATACCCTACATTGATGCGACCCACTTTGCCCTGCTGCATCTCCCTTGTTTTGGTCATTCCCAGTTGACGAGGCTGGAGGCTACGTATTACCTTAGATTTGGCATTCATATACTTGGAATGTTAACAACGCCTTTTAGGCAAAAATGCAATGATAGCACTCGTCCATACAAGTTATTCTTGGTCTAAACAAACCAATCTCTTCAAAGATCACCATCTTCACTATCCTCAATATTTCACAATGCTTAACGCGCAAATCGGATTTCACAATTCGTAACGCTCAATTCCAACATTTTGAAGACAATTTCAAACACTTATTCATAACAGGATATTTTTAAACCATTTCAACACTTAGAAATATTTCCAAATTCAATTTATAACACTTAGAAAAATATTTCAATATAAATCATTTCACTTTTAAATTATTTTACGAAGCCCTCTTTTCAATACTTAGGAGAATATTTGCAAGCAGATTCTCCAAAATCATTTTGATATCAAACTTAGGAAATATTCTAACTTGTCTGATAAAATTTTGAAATTATTTATAAATTCCTTTTTACAGTTTCCAATATAATCCCAACTAATAATTTATAACTTCTTTTATGAATTCAAGTTCATTTCGAAGTCTCAATATTTAAACATTTTGGAAATTCCATTTCCTCCCAAAATCACTTACAAGATTCCTCTTATCCAAATCGTATCCATTGAATAAATCCCGTTTACAAATCTTGATAAGATTTATAAATAAATTTCAATCATTTAAAAACTCTATATATAGGTGATATGTATTTTCAAAGAATAATAATTTATTTTTAAAACACGTTTAAGTAATTATTTAAAATATCAAAACGCTTTAAATAAACATTAATAAGTCATTTCCAATTCATTGTTAAATAAAACTAATAAATTTACAAAGCTTATTATAAAAATTTGAATTTATTTCAATAAATATAATATTTGAGCAATCCATTTTCTGAAATTTTCCAATACTAAAACAGCTTTAACTATATAGTTTAATAAATAAAAATCCCATTTTAAAACAAACTTGATTTCTCGACAAAAATCTATTTTTTTTAAATCCAATATTACTGATTTGAATTTATAAATCCCTTTCGATTCATATCACATCGATTATGTTTCATTTCATAACCATTCTCACATTTCAAAAATAGAATCCACTTTTTTCCCAAAAACTGATTTCCATATCTCAATACAAATTTACCCTATGAATCTATATTTCCAATTTATCAACTGATAATAATTCACCCTTGTTTATAAACATTGTTTATAAGTTTATAAACTCATTTAGGTTTCACCTATTTATAATAATAATCTCATTTATAAAATTTCATTTTATGAATCCATTCCTTTATAAATCCCATTTATTTTTCAAATCTATTTTAAATATCGATTTCAACTTTTTTTCCATAAATATGGAAATATCACTTAAAAAACCCTTATATAAATTATTTTTAAATCTCTAAAAAAACATTTTTTGAACAATTGAGTACAAATCCAAAATCAAATCATTGTTTTATCCAAATCAAATTCTTTTAGAATAATCCAAATTTTGATATAAACATTTTTATATCCAAATATTTATTTCCATCAAATTCAAAAATAATATTTATGGTATTTAAAATACCAAAATTTAGGCCACTGCTACAATAACATCTAATAAATCAAATCATAATATAATCTACACCAAATTATACACACACATCATATATCAATATATATGGGATTAAAAACAAACATTTTGAGTAATCAAATTGGATTCCTCCAACTTGTCTCCCTGCAAACATAGATTTTGTATAACATAAAACAATAATACTGCTTTGAGGCCGTATATCGCAATAAAAAAGGTCATCCACTCTTATGCGGGGCGCATAATGTCTCATCCGCTCCAATCGGCGGAAATATACCCAACTACTAATACACACACACTACTATATATAATATAACATCCAACTGATAATAATATCTAAATTCATCCGATCAACCAATAATTAAATTTTAACATTTTATATTAAAGCTGGTAATCCAAATAAGCGAGATTTACTCACCTTGATCCAGTTAGTGCTTAAGTGTTCCATTTGAATCAATATTAAATAGATGTTTAATTTTAATCCAAATTCTTGCTGGCTCCAATCAAATCCAATCTAATTCCTGTGCGTAGTATTCGTAGATACGACCGCAACCCAACTCATTTCGTTCAATTTGGACCTAAAACAAAATAGTTATGAATTTTATAAGATTACACAATTTAATAATCTCATTTACAATTTCATTTCATTTTTTTATTAACCTTCAAACGAATCTGGACAGTTGATTTTCTTGCATCAACAACTGGCCGCCAATTTCCTTTATCCCTCTTCCTTCGTTCACGTGCGCACAGATTTCCCGAACCCACCATCGTGCTTGACTTCCTCATGCCGCACCCCCTTCGATCATCTATATGTCGATCAAACAATGCAACATTGAAGCTTTCCACGCCACACACCTCCGCTTGAAGCCATGTCCACTCCGATGCTGCCATCGACGAGAATTATATTGATTAAGGTCTCTCCTTCATTCACAAACTACCGTCGATATACATCACAAAATCCAATCCTAGCCATTCATCTCGTAGAGCTCGACGAGCTCTTCGACTTTCTTGTTGGACTAAAAGACAGATATTTCATGGATGAAGTGAAAAACGAGGGGAAAGATGGTGATTTTCGGCTATTGGTTGTTAGAGGCGGTGGCTGCAAGCCTTAGGTTTGGGTAAGTGTAGTTGTGGGGTGTGTGGGCCCTATTTATAGACCAATCATAAACACTATTCATCACCAAATTTTCATGAACTCCTATCGAGAGGTGTCGTCTAGCGTTTATAATGTTTTACCTCTATTTCGAATGCATTTAAACAAGTTTCGAAACTTAATTCGATCGTATGGAGAATATAGCTTTTTGAACTAATTATAATATTAAATTTTCGATATTAATTTCAACGTGTTTCTATCTCGTACGACCAAATGGTAACTCCAAACGCTATGAAATTTGAAATTTGATAGTAATACACTATTATGGATCCAATGAACTGGTTCCGTCAAATTCCAAAATTATGCCCTGGATCGTCATTTTAACGCATTGATTAAATCGGCGATTTCAAAAGTTTGTGAAATCACTTGAAATTCCAATTTTAAAAACTTACTAACTCAATTCTAATTTGATTTATATTGACATTAGAAATCATTTCGATTCATATTCAACTCAAATTTCAATTATTCACCATTTTCGTATTTTGATAAATCACTATATTTGAAATTTAAATTCATTCTATAATTTCAATCAAAATCTTCATATTCAAAAACCAATTTATATTCCAACTCCAATATTTAAAACCATTTAAATATTCAAAATCAAATGAAGGAAAATCCGAGTCTTTATGTTCCTCCCCTTTAAAAGAATTTCATCCTTCAAATTTGCTAGGTAAGAAAAATTCTCCAAACCCGTAACTTTTCAAAAACCCATTTAGTGAAAATTCGATAGTTCACCTTTCTAATCTTTTAGTTCTAACCAAATCAATAAGCTTTCACTTATAATTCAAAGCCCTTTATTTCAATTACAATTCAAAATCAATTTTTTTTTGTTAAGAAAAATTGTCTAACACCCTAATTTTCGAAATTTTTTGGCAGAGTCTCCCTTGAACGAAGAGCCTTCTGCAATTTGAAAAATATGATAAAAAGGTATGCATCGGCTCTCATGGCAGAAAAACACAATATATATATATATATATATATATATATATATATATATATATATATATATATATATATATTCCAATACTTTAGTTATCGAGCACTAAATTCATAAGCGTACATTATTTTAGCGTTATTAAGCGAGCTCACTCAATTTATATGCAATTGCACTACCAAAATCTTGCCAATTAGCCTCCCTGTACTTACTCAAATAAAAAACATAAGTCCCATAATTTATGAATTTTAATAACATCATCTTTATTTAACTAGTTAAACACATAATTTTCATAAACAAAATATGTAACACATGAATTTATCCAAAGTCATAAGGTTCCAACATCTAGTTATTCATTTCAATCAATTTATATACCATTTCGATCAATTCGAATGATTCTAAACCAAATTATTGGCATTCAATTCATATTCACATCCATCACATTTATATCCAGTACAACTTGGTTCTAAACCAATTTATTCATTTACTATATATTTGCATATTTTTGTTTACTTCCGTTTATGTCAAACGAACATTTTTTCCATGTAAATTCGGTAATATTCATTTAATAAAATAATCAATCTAGTTTATAGCTATTTTAATTGATACCAAATCAATTTATCAATTTTCTATTAATTCACATTCAATCTATCCACAAAACCTTGTTCGCTCAATTTTATATTCAACAACAATCCAATCCTTGCTAATTTACTTACGAACCATTTCATAAATTAGTTAGTTAAGTTGAATTCATTCTTATCAACAGGATTCCCAATCATATTCAATTTATTTACACTTAAATTGAATTCATTAAAAACTTAAGTCACCACCATTTCAAACCATTTCTATTTTATTCGACAACATTTCAAGATATATCTAACTTTCTACAGATAAGTCGAATTCCATATATGACTCAGGTCCTACATTTTTAACGTTTAATTCACTAATTAATTCTCTAATTAGTTCTCTTCCAATTTAGTTAACTAAGTTAAGTTTTCATTTCCAAATAAAACCTTTATTTAATTTTTAACATAAACATTCCATACAAGCACTTCTGATTATTATTGTCTACAACCTAAGTCCATATTTTGATTTTCATTAGCCACCATTCCAAACGAATTTCCTTCCATTTTATACTTGAATTCACATTGCCCCTTTCACAAATCGAATTCGATTCCACTTCAATATTCAATTAACTAATATATATTTTTAATTAGTTCACTTCCATTTATAATTCAAAATCTGATTACCATTTCAAAAATCACTTCAATTGGGGTGGCTTGCGTTCACTTTATTTTATAATTCAAAATCGGATTTCCATTCCTTCACCAATAATCTAACCATTTTAATTTTGGTTTTTCTATTCCACTTTTCTAATTTATAAGTTACACAACTTATTTTCTACAATTATATAAATTCTACACTTGAGTTGGTTCCATTCAAACTTATAACTTAAGGTTATATAATCATTTTACAACTCAAATTTTATATTCAATTCCATTCGATATCATTTCTAACCCATTCCAATTTTATTTAATTTGCATAAGTAAGCTTTTAATTTCATTTTGAAATTCACATTTTCCTTTCTATTCACATCATTTCCAACTTCGAAGTTCAAAAACTTATTTTCTTTCTGGTTTCACAGAACCTTCAATTGAATAACCCAGAATTCAACCACTTGGATTTATTTTAAATCATTTTGAAATCATAATATATATATATATATATATATATATAGCTCTTTAGGTTTAAAATCCATTTCTTTGGAATTTTCAAAATCAACTTGGTTTACCCAAACAATTCTCTTTTGAATTTCAAAAACAACATTTGTTTCCAGTAATAATCTTCATATTAATTTACTATGGTAGTAATCAATCACGTAGAAACTCAAAAATGAACACAGATGATGCCGCGGTGATCATCAAAATTATTTTCCAATGAGTGAAGTGAGATTAGTGCTATATTACCTTCAAAATTCATTTAATTTTTTTTCAAAAATAATGCGATTTTATTTTCACAACTCTTCGGAAAATATTTTACAAACTTTCCAAGATTTAAATCTCAAAACTCTGGTTTTATCCATAGTTTAACTCGTTTGTATAAATCATATTTATACAATTTATATTTGGTCATATAAACCTTTTCAATTTTATAATCTGGTTTTGATAATAATAATAACCAAATACACCAAATATACTATAATAATTTCAGAAAATTATCTCTTTCATATCAAAATATAATTTGAATAAAATTATTTCATTTAGCCGTTCTAAAACAGTACTATTTTGAATTAACTGGTTTAAGTGTTTAGAAACTCCTATCGATATTGTGGCATCCAACTACTCGACCAGAATTCATAAGCAACTCAATGGATAAATCAACACAATATAAAACAATTTATATTCACAAAAAATATGTGCTTATATATATAATCGACTCAAACTCATTCTCTTGCACTACTGACCCTATCTCTGATGAGTAATCTCAACCAATGCCTAGATGTTCACTCAAACAAAACTCCGACACCAAATGTGAAGACCCGCAAATACGTACCCTTTGAATCGACAATAAACCACATATTTCTAGTCTATGTTTGCATTGCTTCGAGTCATTTCGTGGTTTGCTTGTGCACTTCATGGTGTTATCATATGAATTATCATGCTTTGATGTTAAAGTTGACTAAGGTTGAACTTGTATTTGAACTGGTCTATGTTGCATCCCTTATTTTCACAGCATATATATATATATATATATACATGTTTATTTGCACATATAGATATGTATGCTTGCCTGCACTTGATTACTGTCATCGTTATGTGTTCACAACTGTTTTGTTGCAGTCTGGTTGGTATGTTGATCTGATTCACTACTTTGAGTCTTCATGTGTATGTTTGGACTGCTGCATCTCTCTGTAAAATTGTATTTATGAACTCTGGTTGCATTGTGAACTCGAGTCTCTTTGCTTTGTATGTATGCACCATGTATATACATGTACGTATATGTTATAGCTTGATTTTAGTATGGTATGCATATCCAGGCTATATTATATGTGGTTCCATTATGATTTGTTACTCCATCTGATGTGTATCTACACTTGAATTTGCTCATGCCTCTGTTTCATATGCATTTTTGTTCTGACATATATTAGTCATTATGTTCATCTGAGTCTAAGCTTGTGCTTGTTTTTTCCTTCGATGTTGCAGTCTTCATTGTTATGTGGTTTCCATTGTTACTTCAAGTCTGGTTTGAGTTTTACTGCATTGTGTAGTGGACATATTGATGTTATACATTGCAGTCTTGTTCCATTGAACTCTGGTCTGCATTTCCTCCTTCAAGTTGTTGTCTTCAATATGTTGTTGTGGTTTGGTGATTACATGTTCATATAACTTGGCATTGTCTGGTTACATTGTCCATGGTTGCTTTATTTCCAGTTCCTTGTATTGAAGTTTGGTTCTGGCCATTGCACTTGTATTCTTTTTACTATTTTGTAGTAGTCTTGTTGTCATTTTGAATAATGGTTTTCTCCATGTAACTGGTTTCATGCGGACTGATCTGGATGAGCTAATTTGTTGGACTGGGTTCACTTGTGTTGAGTATTCATTTCATATGCATACATCACTGGTTCAAGTGCATTCGAGTTTGTTCCAGTCATCGAAACTTGTACTTGACTATTTTATTTTTGTTTTCGTATTGCACCTGAGTTGAATCCAGCTTTAGCTTGGATTTGACCTTGTGCTTGCCTATCCCTGTATTTTAACAAGCAAGTGTATATTGGTGTGCACGACCTTGTGGCATGTACAGTGATACACTGTGCATGTCACAAGTTGTTCGTGTAGATGAATTCAAAAGAAATGACGATAAACAACCCAAAAAACTGGGGCAAATAACATTTTCAAAGACACACACTTTAATTTTCACCGCAAAAAGTTTTATTTTTCAATTTTACTACGTCAGTGTTTATTTTGCAGATAACTCAAATGTTGGATTCAAGAAAGAGTTAAAGGTAAAAACATGAGTGTTGACTGAATATGTAGTGAGGGGTAATATATAAATTGACAAATTGTGATATAATCAAAATTGTTTTGTAATTGACAATGTGCAAATGTAGTGAAAGCTCAAATTTGAATTTGTATAAAATATTTGTTTGAATTTGAATTCTGCGTTATTTATTTTATCTAACAAATATTTATTTAATTATGTGAAAAATAAAATAGTATAATAACAAATACATTTAAACGAATATATATGCTTATTATCATCAAACAAAAATCATAGGCTATTGTATTCTATAGAGTTGAAATTAAAGATGGACTTGAAATCAAATTTGAAATCTAAGTTTTAATTGAGTTTAAATTGAAGTTAGAATTGAAATTTAATTGAAATTGGATTTAAAATTTAATATTAAAATAATATGAGCAAAATAACATTATAATATGGAAATAGTGAAAATACAGTTTAAATACTTTAAAAAGTGAAAATATTGATTTGTAATGATTTTTAATTATTTTATATGTAATAAAATTCAATTTGAATAAATTATTTCAAGTATTGAAAAATAAGTTTAAACTAGGCGCGTTGCGCAACGGTAGTTCGCGATTTCTTGTCGAAAAGTTCAACAGGTATACAGAATAGTATATAGCTCGGAATTCTTCGAGAAAAGATAATTCCAGACTATTATATCTATATATTCTAAATAAAGAAAGAAAATCGAGATTTCATTAAGTAGATTTTTAATTGTATCTAAATCAATTTTCTGGAAAACCCGCGCTTGTTCAATTAAGTGAACATAACGTAAAATCTGTTTAAATGAATGTTTTTAATTATGGAAAAATATAAATTAAATTTGATAAATCTATTTAAATTACTTAAAAGAGATTCAAATTGGAAAATATGAATTTTCAAATATTAAAAGTTGATTAAATCAAATAAGCCATATATAGCATTTTTCTGCTGCGAATTCTATAACTTTTGAAATATGAATTTATACTTAACGATTTTTCCTATCATCAATTGTGAATGTTTTTAAAAGGAAAATTAAGAATTTAAAAGATAATATGGAATCTCAAAAAAATTTGTTTTTTTATAAAAAAAGGGCGGTTTTTAAATGTAAATTTTTACTTTTTTTATCTGTCTTTAATATAATCCAATCCACTTTGCTATTTTGTTATTATTAATTCCAAAATAAAAACTAATAACTGAGTGTGCAGAAACGACTAGTACATTTGTCCCACCTGTGAGATCTGGAAAGATAAAATAAGGTATTTAACTGAGGTTAGGAGTGGAGCAACCAGTGCCCTGAACTTACCTTGCCTATGTTTTCTCTTCTTAGGCCAGGGGTGGAACAGATCGAAAGGAAAGACCGGAAGCTCTAAAAGATTATATTAGGTTTTTCCAAAATAAAAGAGAATAACTATTTACCAGAAGTTAAGCAATTTAAGTATAAAAAGATTAATATCCAATATGAATAAACTACAACTTGGATTGCATATAAATAATCTATGTATACTTGGTATTAAATTTTGAAGAGGGAACTCGTCCTATTTGTCCCATAGCACTTGTTGAATACAGAAATTGATGTTGAGTAAAACTAGAATGATTTCTATGATTGTATTTACTCGATAATGTTCGCTAAAATAGATTTTAGGATTTATAGTAAATGATTTGTTAAATAACATTGTTTTTGACCCAATAAAAAGATAAAAAATTCTAGATCGATGATAAGTAAGAAAATAGGAAATATTTTCCCAAATAATAAGTGAATGAACTTAGAATTACTCTGAGATAAATAAAGGAATTTAATAAATAGAATTAAAGTGCAAAGAGACTTAATAAATACTATATGCTCATATTCACTTTTTATCGATAAATAGATTTCGAAGGAACCGAGTCGGATTTGGGTAATTCCTATCCGAAAACCACTTCTCATAGAGACCACGGATTTCGAGGTGAAAGGGCTACTTGTTGATAATTCTGTTTACCTCCCAAATACTAAGTAGCATTGGTCCTTTCTTTTCTGAAATTTGTTTGGTTGCAAGGACTTCTCGCTACTAATCCAAGGGTTAATTTCTGATAGGATGTGGTGGGAGAGTACCCACGGTTTCGTTCAGTCCTAGAACGAACTTGTATGGATGGATGTTTGACAGTGCATTTTCTGACATTACGTACATTGGTTTTTACAAACATACATCTATGGTGCAGAAAAGGCAACTTCTTTTAGCTTAACACACCGCTTGAGATGTACGAGCTCAAGGGTTGTATTTTTTGGAAGGCAATTAGTAGTCAACAGAAATGGCAATATGGCATTCAAAGATGATGTGATATGTGAAAATATAATCATTGCCTCATGCCTCATCAACCGAAAATGACCAAAACAGGGTAGATGCAACAAGGCTAAGTGGGTCATTCCTATCAGGATAAGATCATCCCCTCCTAGATATATTTCTTCCCACTACGATGTTCGGGACGCAAAATAAGGTTGTGTATGGAAATCGTGCGTTCGGATAAAGGTCGGTAACGATCGAGGGATGACATATTCGGCACTATCTAGTTATAGAGGTAGGTCGGTCTAGTGTTGGTAGAGGAGCTTTGTGATGGTTCCTCACGACATCCATCTAGAGGTGTACCCATCGAAAGGTAGTCCCTTCACCTAGTCATTTGTATGAAAATCCATTCTCCAATAAAAACTTGCGGTCTTATTTGTATAGCCTTAAACGGTTAGGCCTCGAATTTAATAACGGTAACAATTTTGGCTAAGATTACTAAGTTTATTTGCAAATGTTTTCAAAGAATGTCATTAAAAATAATATCAAATGTTTTGATATAAAAGTGTTCTAGTTGTCATAAGGTAAAAACTCGTTCGTGTTTATCTATGGGCGTGGTCTTATGAGGTGCTCTTTCTTTTCAAAGGATTTTATCCCAAGGCTAATATATGACACTGTTATTTATTATTGAGTTTTTCTCATGCTGGTTTATCAAGCCTGGTCCAGGTATTTTCAAATACTCGGGTCATATCGGTGTGGTTTCAGGTTTAGTTGAAGACGATTGGAGTTTCTAGAGGAGAGCTGGAGATATACATCTACATACGGATATATTCTATTATCCTCTACTATTTGTTTGTTTTTTTTGTTTGACGTCTGTCAGCAATTGTAAGTATGGCTGCTTATAACTGTCCAAACTGAATTTAGTTTAGACACCGATATATGTATTTTAAAAGTTTTCCGCCGTAAAGATATTGTTTAATATTTTATATTATTCCATTCGTGTGAGATTCTATTATGTCTTATCTTTCTTTATTACCCTTCACAATCCATTCTTCCATGTAATTTGGATCAGACATGTGTGGTTTATTGCCGGCTCAAAGGGAACGAAATTGTGGGTCGTCACATAAACAAAAGTCCTACATCCAACAGATTTGTAGATATACATTCTGACTTGTTATTTTTGGATACAAAATACATCTTCATAATCATACAATGGAAATAAATAACTAGATAATTAAGGAGCTGCCTACTCAATCATCGTCTTCAAAAAGCTCCAAACAGAAACCTACTACTCTCGGACTACTCAAATATAATTGAGTATCCAAGAGCTTAGGAAAAATAAACTACTCGAGTCAGACAAAATGTCTAGTATGAGTAAAACTCTGAAACAAAAGGGGGTATATTTAAAGAATAACATATGGTACCACGTCGCTAATACGGAGCGAGTTTTCTCCAACATAAACAACAACCAAACACTACAAATAGAAATGAACAATAGAGAACAAATCCAAGCATAGATGATGGGAATAATTAGTATAAACATCCAGACTTGAAAGAATGGAAATAGTCTACATAAAATCTAAAATGGACAGAATGGATAAAACAAGGTAACAGCCCAAACATGATAGAATGGGAAAAACCAATAATTAAACATCGTGAACAGTGGTTGACTCTTCCCATTGCAATTAAAGAAAAACATATTCAATGGTTCAAATCGGATAAGGAAAGGAAACTTTCCAACAATGACCTGGAAGGTCTACCCCCTTAAAGTTTAATTCTAGAAATATACTTCTGAGAAGCTCATTTCCCTATGACACTTCTCAAAATCCTTCAAGCCAAAGGCTGCCAAACCTTACCGAGAAGTTGAATACGTCACATACGTCTAATAGCACTACTAAATCCAACCTTGATGAGATATGAAAGTATACTAATAAGAGCAACCCCACATAGCTTGGCCTCCTCTCACGCTTTGGCTTAGGATATCAAAGCTCAATGGAACAACAAATCATCTTAGAATGATGATAATAAAGAAGCTGAAGGAGCCAATAATCGAGAAACCGACTATCGAGGATATCAAATAATCATATACCAAAATTAAGACTTATATACTTATCGCCACTCATTGAATTCAAACTTGTACTATTTCTTGATTAACAATAATACCGGACAAGTCAAGGTAGTGTTACTTAAAATTCATGTCTCAATATTATTCTTAACTTTCGAAATGTCGACAAGTCAATTTCTTTGACGTTTAGTGTTAAGCATAAAAATAAATTATTTTCATATAACCGATATTGCCTTATGAAAGTTAATTCATTTCCACAAACGAATCAAACTTTTCTTTTAAAACCGAATTCGTGCTTGGGCTTTATATTACAAGTATTAAGTTTAATACACTTTGTTAAAGCGCTTACTAACTTTGTGTGACGACCCGAAAATTTTAACGTTTGAAATTGAAATATTTAATTAATTTTAAATATTTGGGTAAAATTTGAACCTTTATTTTTTAGCTGATTAAAAATAATTTGATGGCTTGGAAAATTCATATAGAGAATACTGAAAATAATGAAAGCTTCAGAATTGAATTTGGAAATGATTTGTTCAGTTATGAAAATTATATCGTTTAAATCGATATTTAGAAATAGCCTTTCGAGACACGTTCTTGGAAATCGACGATACCAGTTCAATTGGGTCAGTAATATTGCATCATTATCGAATTTCGATTTTCGTAATGTTTGAAGTGAACATTTGGCCGTACAATAAGCAAACGCGCTGAAATTAAATTGAAAATTCAATTTAATAACTGGACCCTAAAGGCTATCTTCTCCATACGATCTAACTTGCACAAGAAACCTTTCCCATTGCATTCAGAATAGGGGTTTAACATTATAAATGCCTGGCGGCACACCTCGATTGGAGATCGAGATTTTGAGTTGCGAAAATCGAAATGATTTAAATTTGAATTTGAATTTGAATATAAACAATATAAGCAAAACACTATAGTTAGCTCTAACACGTATAGGGATTTTTAGCATGTATTTGCTCCAATTACACATGCGTCCCCTTTCCACTTTTCAAAATCGAGCCAGATGGAATAACTAAAATCAGAAAACAAAAATCATTTAGGAGTTTTCTTTTCCACTAAAAAATTAAAACCATGGCCAAAGGTTAACTTGAATCTCCCTCTTCTCCCTCCCATTTGATAATCAAAAAACCTCATCCTCCTCAAATAATCGGAATTGAATCCACTCAAATTCATTCACAAAATAAAAAAATAAAAAAATGGCTACGATCGGAGATTATCATTTTGATTTCATTTCAAAATCGCGTGGCGACTTTGAGTGGAAGCTCGACGCTACGATGGGTTCAAGTGGTGACCTTGTCGTGTGTGGGTTTTGGCTCGCGAAGCATGTGGAAGGTCGCGACGAACTTCGCGAATAGGGAGAGCAGGTGCTCGCATGCGTAGGGGCATCCAAGGCAAGTTGTCATCATCGAGGAGTGGCAATGAGAATTCTGGCGTTAGAGCTAGGGTTTCACCGGCATGTAGAGAGTGTGACGGCCGCGTTTGAGTATGTGGTTGCGGTGCGTCGTCAATGTCGTAGAGTCAGGGCATATCGATTTCAGCTGAGCAATGAGGTATAATCGATTTGTCATTTAAATTTAAATCTGAAACGTATATAGATTTGAAATTACAGTTTGTTTAATATTATAGTGAAGTGTTAATGTTTATAAAGTATATAGACATATGCAAATATTTAACTTACTGTTAAATTTTAAAGTGATTAATTTATTTAGTCAACTTATTTAACAATTTTAGAATTTGTTGAAAAAGAAATTTAGTTTAAAATTTGAAACTATTAGTTTAATATAAATCACTATTTAGTTAAAATTGTCAAATGGATATTTAAATAGTTAATTGGATTATTTAATAATAAGTGACAATTCAGTTTGTTCGAATATTAATTAAATCATCTAATATATATACAAGGCAAGGAACTGTGAAGAAAATATTTTATTCAGAAAAAAGAAAATTAGTTTTAAAAATTAATTTTTTAGTTAAATAAATTTATCGAAGGAAAAATTGGTTTAGATAAAACTCTTGGTTAATTAAATTATTAAACAGTAATTGATTATTCAATTGTTTGAATATTAATGAAATTTTATAATAATTGTTTATACAAGATCTAATACAATAAAGAAAACAATCTGGAATGAAAATGGATTGCATGTATAGGAAAATGTGAGATCTTCTCACTTAATTGGAATTCCCAGTTTAATTTAAAATAGTTAAATTTAAAATTGTTGATTGTGTGCTTGGGGGATAAATTATTATCAGTTGTATTGGATTAGATCCTATGCGCCGCATAATAGCGGAGGATATTATATAAACCCATATACCGTAATATTCCACCTCGAAGTGGAATTGGTATTATATATGTATTTGGAGTGATTGATTACCCGCATTATATAGCGGATGAGACCCTATGCACCGCATAATAGCAGATGATATTATATTAATCCCATATACCGCGATATTCCACCTCGAAGTGGAATTGGTATTTAATTGTTGTGCTAATGTCTGTGGATGCGAGGAAATAGGTTGGAGGGATCCAACTAGATTCCTCAAATATTTGAATTTGTTTCAATATTGTGTGTTGATTATTTATAATCTATGTGCGATTATATTTGTGACTGAAATCGTTGAAAGCTATAGTTTAGCCGAATATATTTCCGGTATCGTAGGACACCAGAAATAAATAAAATTGGATTTTTGAAATTTAGGTAGAAAATTTATAGTAAAATTTATTTTAGAAAATTGAATAAATTTAAAAGTAGGAATTTAAAAGTATAAAGTTGATTTTTGAAATCCTATCAAATTAATTCCAAATCATGGGAACTTTTTTAATAAATGGATTAAAAGTTGGAGAATTTATTTGAAATTCAGATTTTAAATAGTTTAGAAGAAATAAAGGAATTTGTTTTAAAAGATAATAAATTTGGTGTTTGAAATAAATTTGAGAATCAATTTGAAATTGATTTGGTGTTTAAAAATAAATCTTTGGGAAATTGATTTGGAAAACGATTTGGTGTTTGAATTAAATGTTTAGAAATTTTATTTGGAATTTGATTTGATGTTTAAAATAAATTGGAAATCAATTTGGAATTTGATTTGATGTTTAAAATAAATTGGAAATCAATTTGGAATTTGATTTGGTGTTGAAAATGAATATTTGAAAATCAATTTGGAAATCGTATATTAGTGGATATTTGGAAATTTAAATTCACAATGAGAATTTATAAAAGAAAGGAAGATTTGTTTTAATAATTTTTTTTAAAAGTGTCGAAAGGAATTTACGGATTTGGAATGTAAATTTAAAATAAATCTAGAAAGATTTACAAATTGATTTGAACGAACCATTTTAGAATGGAAGGTGTACTTTCCCTAGAAAGCCGAGTATGTTTTCAATATAGTTTATAAATATAAATTGAAGTTTTAAAGGTGGTTTTAAGGAGGAATTACTTTCTAAGGTTGGTTTTAAATCTTTAAAGTAAAAGATTTATTTAGTAAATTATAGAAGTGATTATTTAAAGATTAAATTCATATTTGTTTTAGAACATGGTTATTTGAATAGTTATACCCTATCTGCTAATTTTATTTTACATTTAGTTTTGGCTTGAAGTTTATATGAGATATTAGTATAATGTTTTCGTAACTAATATTTTTAAATAACATGTTTAAAAATAGTTTTATTTTGAATGTTTGCAAATACATATCTTTGGATAAGTACTTTAAAATTTTAAAGTATTTGAACTCGGCAGATTTTCAGTGGAAATGCTTAAATATTTGGTAATATATTCCGCGTAAGGAAAAGTGATTTGAAATTTGTTTTCAAAGGATTGAAATGTGGAAAATGATTTGAAATTTGTTTTCAAAGGATTGAAATGTGGAAAGTGATTTGAAATTTGTTTTCAAATGGTTGAAGCGTGAAAATATATCTTGCGAAGATATTTTGAAAATAAATAATTGGGGAAAATTATTTAAATCTTGGTGATTATTGTGAATATTGATTGATAGTTAAGTAACCGACTATCAATATTGGCCGCGAAATGGCATTTGAATTTCGATGCGACCGGGGGTAGGATTCCAAAAGGTTATCCTAAAACCACATCGAATCTTTGTAATGGGTCTTTTATTTTAAAGATCAAAGTGGAAATTTGTTGTGATTGACTTGAAATCTTGATGTAACGCTTATTTTTTTAAAATAAGCGCCCATTATTCGGATTAGCCGGGAGGGGACTTTGTGTCATAAAACCCGTTACGAATAATGATATTACAAAATGGGATTGCATTTGAAGATGGTGTTGAAGACCGAGTATTTTTGAAAGTGAAAGGATTACCTGTCGAATGTCTCTGCCCCGGGTTACTCCGGTGTAGAGATTTTATCACCCTTTGTGATGTGGATTCCGGACGTGATTAATGAATATCCGTATTTTCAAGGGCTTCTTAGAAGTGCCTTCGGTTCCGTTCGATCTCGGAATGGACTTGTATGGTTGTATGTCTAACATTACACTTTGAGATATAAAGCTGACTTCAGTCAAATACCTTTCTATTGGTGGCGGAGAATTTATTCTCTAAGCTTAACACCCTTCTCTGAGACGTACGAGCAGTGGTTATGTAGTTGATGGTTATTAGTGATATACTCCCAATTTGGTAGTGTGGCATGCTGAGTGTTAACCGGCACCTTGGCCCGACTACAAGACGACAGTTGAAGAAATTATCGTTAGCACTAGACAAGATTCTGACCAAGAAGAGCCTGAGGATATACGGGTTTGATGCAGTCGATATGTCAGGACCCGATTCTTCGACTCCCGAATATCGACATCAATACGTCTACTATATCGAATGCCAATCAGTCGGATGCCGGAAAACCGAACATTGAGGGTTTAAGAAGAAGAAAGAGAGAAGGAGAGAGAAAGGATAGAAAATATAGGGAAAAGAGAATAGAAAATAGAACGGAATAGAAAACAACAGAACAACATCAGAATCTCACAATCGCAGCGGAACAACATATAATAAATAAATGAATAATCTTTAAACAAAGAACTATATCAGTTATTATATTACATCACATTACATTACATTACATTACATCATATCATCAGAGTGTACAACAACAAACAACAAACAAACAGCGGAAAAGAAATACTATATAAACTAGTAATACGCCATGCCATCCAGCTTGCCTCCAGCAACTCCTGAATATCCAGAATATCCTGATAAACCTAACTCTTAACTGCCCGTGTGGAAATTGGTGGGCACCCAGAGTTTAGGAAGGAAAACAATAAACTCCGAGTCAGTCATGTGACCGGTGTGAGAACTCAAAACAGTTTATTTATCTTTAAAATCAAAATAGAGGAATATTTTTTTTAGTCAATTCGCAATGCTTTTAAGGATGAGACTACCATAAGACCTCCCGCCACACACACAATGCAAACGCAGACTTGGAGGAGATTTCTTCTTATGTTAGTCAAAGATGCTTGATACGCATTAAAAAGAACATTTCATATTATTATTAGTGCATAGTGTAGGAAAACATTTCGAAAGTAGAATATAAATCTTAGCCAACATAGGTACCATTATAGTATGCTTACTATAGCTACCATATTAGATGGCAGGTTCTACAACTAAAACCGTACAAGTCTCGTATTGTTTCTTTGGATTTCCAACGAATGATCAGGCCAAGGAACTTCCCATTGCCACATGAGAATGCCTCTGGATGGACATCCCCGAGAACCAAACCGGATCTCTACTAACACAAGGCCGGGTTACCCCTAACTGAGTAACAACTGACCGAATATGCCATCCCCCGGTCCTTTGGGACCTTTCAACCGAGCGCTCGTAATCAATTCACACAATCATAAAGTGTTTTCAACATGAGTAAGTATCTGGGCTCCATACCATGATACCACCCTTTTCCAGAAGGAAATGCGCATATCCTAAAGGGCGCTACCCCTCATAACCTTGCCGCATCTTTCCTGTTTTGACCATTCCGGGGTGTGAGGCTCGACGAAGTCACGTCCACAAAAACATACTTTATACGAAAGCCATGCTTTGGGTCAACAAATGATCATAGAAATGATCACCAGGATAGACGATCAAATAAGTGATCCTATCACAAATAATCAACACAATGATCATTTCACAGCAACACTTAGCATGTCACATTACCAAAATGGGAATATATCGCTGATAACCTTCACCTACATAACCTCTGAGCTCGTACGTCTCAGAGAAGGGTGTTAAGCTAAAAGAATAAATTCTCTGCCACCAACAGAAATATATTTGAAAGAAATCTGCTTTATATCTCAATTTGTAACGTCGGACATACAATCCATACAAGTCTGTTCCGGGATCGAACAAAACCGAAGGCACTTACAAAGAAGTCCTTGCAATCCGGATAATCTCTAATCACGTCCGGACTTCCCATCACATAGGGAGTCTCTATACCGTAGCTACCCGGTGCAAAGACAATCGACGAGTTGTCCTTTCGCTTTCAAAAAGATCCGGTCTTCAACACCGGTCTTCAAATGCAATTCATAACGACGTATCACATATTCGGAATGGGTTATACGACCCCATGGTCCTTTCCCGGTTAACCCGAATAGTGAGCGCTTATTCAAAAATAAGTGTGGCATTCAAATTCAAACAAATCACATCAATTAACCATTCAAAGGTAAATATTGATAGTCGGTTATTGAACTATCAATGGATATGCACACATCACCAGATTCCAAATAATTTTCCGAATTATTTATTTTCCAAAAATATCTTTACAAGATATATAATTTCAATATGTCAAAAATAAATCAATATTTATTTTTAAAAAAATTCCACTTTCTTTTATAAATTCCTTAGTGAATTTATAATCCAAAATATCTATGAATATTCGATTTCAATTTATCTTCAAAAAGATGAATTCTCAAAACATTCCCTTTATATTGGAAAACATTTCCATACTTATTTATTCATAAGTAATTCACAAATTTTATTTATTTTCAACCTTTGGAAAATATTCAATATACTTAAATCGAAATTAAGTATATATTTCATTCTTTAAGGAAATCATTCTCTTAACATATTTATTTGGGCCAAAACGAATGTTGCGTAAAACATCGTTACGACGTCCCAAAATCACTAGTATAGGGATTCGAATTTAAGATAGATATATAAATCCCAATACTATACAAAACATTTCCTTTCGGAAATCATTTACTATAACAACAGTGTTATAGTCCACCATTTCCTTCTATTTCTCGAAAACGTCTATTTCAACAATAAATGTTGAAATCTATGGTTTCGAATCTCAACACATTTAAAACATCGTTTGATCGTTTTAATTCAATTTAAAACATCACATCCTAAACATTTTCTTTAACATATTATTCACTATTCAAAAACGTGAATATACTTTGTTAACAAATTTCATCCTTTTATTCATTTTATTTCAAAGGATTATTCACAGTCAAAACGTGAATATAACTCCATTAATAGGTTTCAACAATTTACTTATCAAAATAAGTCGTTTGCGAATTTATAAAACAACGTTTATAAATTCCATTTCTATTTAGTTTATAACAACTTCCTTTATAAATTCCTTTATTAACCTATCTCAATTCATATCTCAATGATATACTAAAGATTCATATTATAAGTGAAATACTTATTTATTTGTTTGCAAAAATCGTTCCTTTGAACTTTATAATTATAAATCTTATAACTTATAAGATTCAATTATTTATCCAAATCTATTCTTTCAATAACTTTATAAATTTTATAAACCTACTGTTTATAAAATTCCATTTATAACTTCACCGTTTATAATTCTATGAATTTCATTCATTTATGAAATTCATTCACAATTCATTCTAACACTTATAAAAACTCGTTTTATAATTCTAATATTTTAATTTATAAATTATCAATTTATAAATCCTTTATAAAATCAATTTATACTATTATTTTAAAACATCTTTAATCTCCTTTATAATTTCACCATTCTCTTGATTTATAAAATAATCAAATTTATAAATCCTATATTTAAACTTTTATAATAAATTCAAAAATCCAATTTAATTATTTTATAAAAACATTAACCCATATTTCTCAAAAATCAATCTTTAACCGTATTTCTCAAAATCATAATTTTTATAACTTTAAAAATTATAACGTTTATTTATTTAAAATGGATCAATTCCAAAAATATTTTATAAACGTATACTTTCAAAAAAATCACTTTAAAATCATTTTAAAATCCCAAAATTTGGTCCAATGATGCTACACACCAAATAGTCAATCACGACAACAACGATATCATATACCGATATGATAATCCATCAAATATCAAAATATTCATAATCAAATAAATACTGTTGAGGAATCCAGTTGGATCCCTCCAACCTGTTTTCCTGCATCCACAAACATTAGCACAATACCAATTCCGCTCCAGTACGGAATTATCGCGGTATATGGGATTTAAAATATTATCCGCTTAATAGATGGCGCAATAGGGTCTCATCCGCTAAAAAATGCGGGAAATCAATAACTCCAATATATACATATGCCAATATATATATATATTGCTATTATATATAATACCAATTTCACTGTTTATGAAATATTCGCGGTATATGTTTTTAATAAATAGCATCCGCTTACTAACGGCGCATAATGTCAATTTTAACAATCAATAGATAACAATCATCGTTCAAACATGCATTCAAATATTTTAAATCTAACTATTTAAAATAAAATCGAAACTGATTCGATTGAGTGAGAAGTTCTCACCTTGATTTCAATTTCGTTTTAGCGATTTATTTTGAATAAAATTAAACGGACGTTTAATTTTACCCGAAATTCTCACTAACTCCAAGCGACTCCAATCCAATTCCATCGCGTATTGCTCGTCCATACGATTCCAACGCAACTGGTTTCGCGTGTTTTTGACATCGTATGAAAAAGATATGCATTTATGAAGTTTACTCGAATTTATATTTATAAATTACAACATTTAATTTCTTTTAAAACCTAACTCAAGATCGTGGCCGTTGATTCTCACCCCCCCTTCATTAGGCCCGTGCGCACACCCCCCCCCCCCTTCTTCCTTTCTTCTTCGTTCAATTCCAGGCCGACATACCCATAGCCGCCACCCTACATGCAATTTTCACAACTTCATCTCCACGTTCCAGCTCGATCAGGATACACCATTTCGTAGCCACGACCAAGAGCCACCTTCGCCCCCAACATCATAGAGCTCGGTCCCTCCTCTAGCATGGAAAACCGTGCGTAAGTGGCAGGCGTCGGCCCCCTCTTGCTCCCCCTCTGATGCTCCATTGTTGATCATCACCGTATAGATTTAAAGCCCTCGTTACACTCTTCGTCTTTGTAGTTGACACTTTCCTCTAATTGTCGATGGATTTGGAGAGATTAAGGAATGAATTTGGGTGATTTCTGGCCTTAGGTTCAGGGGTGGCGGCTAGGGTTGGGTTTAGTTTATTTTTTTTTTATTTATGAAGGGGTAAGGGTCTATTTATAGGAAATCGTTGAACACTATTCATCCGGGAATTCCAAACTCCGATTTACGCGCCGAAACTGACGATCCTAGGGTTTACCCCGTGTTCCGGACACAATGGAACAGGTTTCGAAAGCTAATTCGGACATCTGCGCGAGTTATGGCAATAAAAGTTCAATTTAAATTAAACCGATTTAAACGATTTTCTAGGCGTTTTAATTTGTACCGGACAAACGGTAAATCCAATTGACACGAAATTTTAAACCATACAATAATATCACATTACGGATCCGATGAAACTGGTTTCGTCGAAATCCGAGACTTTTTGAAAAATGGCTATTTTAACTCGCCAAATTAATATTAAAAATAATTCGATGCGTTTCGAGCTGCCACGATCAAACGATAACTCCGATTGACTCGAAAATTGAAATCCGGTAATAACTAACTATTACGGATCCAATGGAACTAGTCTCATCCAATTCTGAGACTGTTCAAAAATTGACTAATTTCACTAGTCGATTAAATATTAAAATATTCAATTTTCACAAATTTACTTTTAATTCGATTTTAAAAGTTCTAAAATATCGTTCTAACTTCAATATGATAAAATAAAATTTTACAAATCATTTTCAATCATATTTAACTCGATTTTCAATTATTTCCATAATTTAACATATTAAATTATCGATTTTAATTATTCAATTAAATCCAATTATTCGAAATAAAATTTATTCGACTTATAAATCCACTTATTAATATTTAAAATTAATTAAATATTCAAATTTTAATAAATTAAAATTCTGGGTCGTTACAATCTTCCCCCCTTAAAAGAATTTCGTACTCGAAATTATTAAGTAAGAAAAGTTACAGAATCTATTAATTTTCCAAAATTCATAGTTAAACTTCTTACAATATTTTACTAAGTTTTCCAAATCATACTTAGTTATCTTTTCAAAAACAACTACTATTGTTTAACTTTCAATCTCAAATCAAAGTTATAGTTTTCAAAAATTTCCAATTTTCTCAAATTTTTTCTAACGCCTTAAATTTTTGGAAAAATTCGCCATAGTCTCCTTTGCGCGGCTCGATCCGAAAAAAAATGACAGTATATATATCACAAATATACATCTCATCAAGTAATGAGGCATCCCGCAGGGAAAAAAGTATAAAAGTACGGTATGTAATCCGAGATATGTACCTTATATTATATTAGCAAGCATATACGGCTAATATAGCGCGAAAGCGAGCTCCAAATACGAAGCAAACGTGATCCGCACCTACTAAACACTCAACAAACAACATGAGAATCATGTATATAGACAATAGTATCAATATACAACATATAGCAACATAATAACTATATATGTCAACATAGCAATTGAAACAAAAGAAATATATTCAACCATCAACCAAGTATCATCCATAACCAATTAATATTCATTCATATTCTCATTAATATTCAATGAAATGGTTTTCAATTTAATCACATTTGATTCATTAACAGTGGATGTTTTTACTAACATTCATTTTCAGTTAGTTTATATTCACTAATTCATATTCAAGTTGGTTCACTTCTAAATCAAATTCAATTTTATTTAAGATTCACTTAACTTCCAATTGAATTCCAATTACTTTAGCTTCCAATTCCATTAACTCTTAATGAATTATATACAATCAACTAACAACCAATGTATATTAATTTCAACCAAATTCCTTTGCTTTCAATCGGTTTAATTAAATTGATTTTCATTTAACTATTCAACTTCCAATAACATTAGATTTTAATGAATTAACACTTACATTCATTATTTCATATCAATTTAATTTATATTCAATTGATTAACATTTTATCCATTCATTCAATTCAATTACTAAAGTTGAATTTCATTTACATAACTTAAGTTTATATCCATTACTTAACTTTATTATTTACTTTGATCCTAATATCAACTTCATTCAACATCTCTTAAGTTATACTTCCATTTTACAAACATCATTTGGTTTTACATAACTTAAATTCCAACTTATAAACCAATTCAGATTCTAAATTCTAAGTAAATTTCCATTTAACTTTAAATTCATTTTTATTTACAACTCATATTCATACATATATTCATTAGTTTCACTTCTCATATATATAAGTTTATTTCACAATTGTAAATTACTTTAATTATAATTCAATTCTTATAATTCATTTGCTTATGCAATTATTCTTCAATTTAGATTATTCAAACAACTAAACAATCAACTTATATTCACTTTAATAATTCTGAAAAATTATTTCTTCATATACAAAATATAATCAAGGTAAAATTATTTCATTTACCAATTTAAAACAATACTGTGTCGAATTGTCTATTCCAGTGTTTAGAAACCCCTTCGATTCAGTTTCGAGGCTGCGCCGACGAAGGTTCATATGCCACTCAACAAACCAATCATCACAATATAAAACATTTTATATATTCGCTAACAAATACGCTCTCATAGCTATTATTACACTCAACTCATTCTAGAGCACTACTGACTCTATCTCTAATGAGTAATACCCAACAGAACCATGGTTGTCGCTTAACCATATGCTCTGATACCACATTGTCAGGACCCGATTCTTCGACTCCCGAATATCGACATCAATACGTCTACTGTATCGAATGCCAATCAGTCGGATGCCGGAAAACCGAACATTGAGGGTTTAAGAAGAAGAAAGAGAGAAGGAGAGAGAAAGGATAGAAAATATAGGGAAAAGAGAATAGAAAATAGAACGGAATAGAAAACAACAGAACAACATCAGAATCTCACAATCGCAGCGGAACAACATATAATAAATAAATGAATAATCTTTAAACAAAGAACTATATCAGTTATTATATTACATCACATTACATTACATTACATTACATCATATCATCAGAGTGTACAACAACAAACAACAAATAAACAGCGGAAAAGAAATACTATATAAACTAGTAATACGCCATGCCATCCAGCTTGCCTCCAGCAACTCCTGAATATCCAGAATATCCTGATAAACCTAACTCTTAACTGCCCGTGTGGAAATTGGTGGGCACCCAGAGTTTAGGAAGGAAAACAATAAACTCCGAGTCAGTCATGTGACCAGTGTGAGAACTCAAAACAGTTTATTTATCTTTAAAATCAAAATAGAGGAATATTTTTTTATAGTCAATTCGCAATGTTTTAAGAATGAGACTACCATAAGACCTCCCGCCACACACACAATGCAAACGCAGGCTTGGAGGAGATTTCTTCTTATGTTAGTCAAAGATGCTTGATACGCATTAAAAAGAACATTTCATATTATTATTAGTGCATAGTGTAGGAAAACATTTCGAAAGTAGAATATAAATCTTAGCCAGCATAGGAACCATTATAGTATGCTTACTATAGCTACCATATTAGATGGCAGGTTCTACAACTAAAACCGTGCAAGTCTCGTATTGTTTCTTTGGATTTCCAACGAATGATCAGGCCAAGGAACTTCCCATTGCCACATGAGAATGCCTCTGAATGGACATCCCCGAGAACCAAACCGGATCTCTACCAACACAAGGCCGGGTTACCCCTAACTGAGTAACAACTGACCGAATATGCCATCCCTCGGTCCTTTGGGACCTTTCAACCGAGCGCTCGTAATCAATTCACACAATCATAAAGTGTTTTCAACATGAGTAAGTATCTGGGCTCCATACCATGATACACCCTTTTCCAGAAGGAAATCCACATATCCTAAAGGGCGCTACCCCTCATAACCTTGCCGCATCTTTCCTGTTTTGACCATTCCGGGGTGTGAGGCTCGACGAAGTCACGTCCACAAAAACATACTTTATACAAAAGCCATGCTTTGGGTTAACAAATGATCATAGAAATGATCACCAGGATAGACGATCAAATAAGTGATCCTATCACAAATAATCAACACAATGATCATTTCACAGCAACACTCAGCATGTCACATTACCAAAATGGGAATATATCGCTGATAACCTTCAACTACATAACCTCTGAGCTCGTACGTCTCAGAGAAGGGTGTTAAGATAAAAGAATAAATTCTCCGCCACCAACAGAAATATATTTGAAAGAAATCTGCTTTATATCTCAATTTGTAACGTCAGACATACAATCCATACAAGTCTGTTCCGGGATCGAGCAAAACCGAAGGCACTTACAAAGAAGTCCTTGCAATCGGATAATCTCTAATCACGTCCGGACTTCCCATCACATAGGGAGTCTCTATACCGTAGCTACTCGGTGCAAAGACAATCGACGAGTTGTCCTTTCGCTTTTAAAAAGATCCGGTCTTCAACACCGGTCTTCAAATGCAATTCATAACGACGTATCACATATTCGGAATGGGTTATACGACCCCATGGTCCTTTCCCGGTTAACCTGAATAGTGAGCGCTTATTCAAAAATAAGTGTGCCATTCAAATTCAAACAAATCACATCAATTACCCATTCAAAGGTAAATATTGATAGTCGGTTATTGAACTATCAATGGATATGCACACATCACCAGATTCCAAATAATTTTTCAAATTATTTATTTTTCAAAAATATCTTTACAAGATATATAATTTCAATATGTCAAAAATAAATCAATATTTATTTTTAAACATATTCCACTTTTTTTTATAAATTCCTTAGTTAATTTATAATCCAAAATATCTATGAATATTCGATTTCAATTATTAATTTCAATTTATCTTCAAAAAGATGAATTCTCAAAACATTCCCTTTATATTGGAAAACATTTCCATACTTATTTATTCATAAGTAATTCACAAATTTTATTTATTTTCAACCTTTGGAAAATATTCAATATACTTAAATCGAAATTAAGTATATATTTCATTCTTTAATGAAATCATTCTCTTAACATATTTATTTGGGCCAAAACGAATGTTGCGTAAAACATCGTTACGACGTCCCAAAATCACTAGTATAGGGATTCGAATTTAAGATAGATATATAAATCCCAATACTATACAAAACATTTCCTTTCGGAAATCATTTACTATAACAACAGTGTTATAGTCCACCATTTCCTTCTATTTCTCGAAAACGTCTATTTCAACAATAAATGTTGAAATCTATGGTTTCGAATCTCAACACATTTAAAACATCGTTAGATCGTTTTAATTCAATTTAAAACATCACATCCTAAACATTTTCTTTAACATATTATTCACTATTCAAAAACGTGAATATACTTTGTTAACAAATTTCATCCTTTTATTCATTTTATTTCAAAGGATTATTCACAGTCAAAACGTGAATATAACTCCATTAATAGGTTTCAACAATTTACTTATCAAAATAAGTCGTTTGCGAATTTATAAAACAACGTTTATAAATTCCATTTCTATTTAGTTTATAACAACTTCCTTTATAAATTCCTTTATTAACCTATCTCAATTCATAACTAAAGATTCATATTATAAGTGAAATACTTATAATTTATTTGTTTGCAAAAATCGTTCCTTTGAACTTTATAATTATAAATCTTATAACTTATAAGATTCAATTATTTATCCAAATCTATTCTTTCAATAACTTTATAAATTTTATAAACCTACTATTTATAAAATTCCATTTATAACTTCACCGTTTATAATTCTATGAATTTCATTCATTTATGAAATTCATTCACAATTCATTCTAACACTTATAAAAACTCGTTTTATAATTCTAATATTTTAATTTATAAATTATCAATTTATAAATCCTTTATAAAATCAATTTATACTATTATTTTAAAACATCTTTAATCTCCTTTATAATTTCACCATTCTCTTGATTTATAAAATAATCAAATTTATAAATCCTATATTTAAACTTTTATAATAAATTCAAAAATCCAATTTAATTATTTTATAAAAACATTAACCCATATTTCTCAAAAATCAATCTTTAACCGTATTTCTCAAAATCATAATTTTTATAACTTTAAAAATTATAACGTTTATTTATTTTAAATGGATCAATTCCAAAAATATTTTATAAACGTATACTTTCAAAAAAATCACTATAAAATCATTTTAAAATCCCAAAATTTGGTCCAATGATGCTACACACCAAATAGTCAATCACGACAACAACGATATCATATATCGATATGATAATCCATCAAATATCAAAATATTCATAATCAAATAAATACTGTTGAGGAATCCAGTTGGATCCCTCCAACCTGTTTTCCTGCATCCACAAACATTAGCACAATACCAATTCCGCTCCAGTACGGAATTATCGCGGTATATGGGATTTAAAATATTATCCGCTTAATAGACGGCGCAATAGGGTCTCATCCGCTAAAAAATGCGGGAAATCAATAACTCCAATATATACATATGCCAATATATATATATATTGCTATTATATATAATACCAATTTCACTGTTTATGAAATATTCGCGGTATATGTTTTTAATAAATAACATCCGCTTACTAACGGCGCATAATGTCTATTTTAACAATTAATAGATAACAATCATCATTCAAACATGCATTCAAATATTTTAAATCTAACTATTTAAAATAAAATCGAAACTGATTCGATTGAGTGAGAAGTTCTCACCTTGATTTCAATTTCGTTTTAGCGATTTATTTCGAATAAAATTAAATGGACGTTTAATTTTACCCAAAATTCTCACTAACTCCAAACGACTCCAATCCAATTCCATCGCGTAGTGCTCGTCCATACAATTCCAACGCAACTGGTTTCGCGCGTTTTCGACCTCGTATGAAAAAGATATGCATTTATGAAGTTTACTCGAATTTATATTTATAAATTACAACATTTAATTTCTTTTAAAACCTAACTCAAGATCGTGGCCGTTGATTCTCACCCCCCCTTCATCAGGCCCGTGCGCACACCCCCCCCCCCCCCCCCCCTTCTTCCTTTCTTCTTCGTTCAATTCCAGGCCGACATACCCATAGCCGCCACCCTACATGCAATTTTCACGACTTCATCTCCACGTTCCAGCTCGATCAGGATACACCATTTCGTAGCCACGACCAAGAGCCACCTTCGCCCCCAACATCATAGAGCTCGGTCCCTCCTCTAGCATGGAAAACCGTGTGCAAGTGGCAGGTGTCGGCCCCCTCTTGCTCCCCCTCTGTTGCTCCATTGTTGATCATCACCGTATAGATTTAAAGCCCTCGTTACACTCTTCGTCTCTGTAGTTGGCACTTTCCTCTAATTGTCGATGGATTTGGAGAGATTAAGGAATGAATTTGGGTGATTTCTGGCCTTAGGTTCAGGGGTGGCGGCTAGGGTTAGGTTTAGTTTATTTTTATTTTTTATTTTTTATGAAGGGGTAAGGGTCTATTTATAGGAAATCGTTGAACACTATTCATCCGGGAATTCCAAACTCCGATTTACGCGCCGAAACTGACGTTCCTAGGGTTTACCACGCGTTCCGGACATAATGGAACAGGTTTCGAAAGCTAATTCGGATATCTGTCCGAGTTATGGCAATAAACGTTCAATTTAAATTAAACCGATTTAAACGATTTTCTAGGCGTTTTAATTTGTACCGGACAAACGGTAAATCCAATTGACACGATTAAACCATACAATAATATCACATTACGGATCCGATGAAACTGTTTTCGTCGAAATCCGAGACTTTTTGAAAAATGGCTATTTTAACTCGCCAAATTAATATTAAAAATAATTCGATGCGTTTCGAGCTGCCACGATCAAACGATAACTCCGATTGACTCGAAAATTGAAATCCGGTAATAACTAACTATTACGGATCCAATGGAACTGGTTTCGTCCAATTCTGAGACTGTTCAAAAATTGACTAATTTCACTAGTCGATTAAATATTAAAATATTCAATTTTCACAAATTTACTTTTAATTCGATTTTAAAAGTTCTAAAATATCGTTCTAACTTCAATATGATAAAATAAAATTTTACAAATCATTTTCAATCATATTTAACTCGGTTTTCAATTATTTCCATAATTTAACATATTAAATTATCGATTTTAATTATTCAATTAAATCCAATTATTCGAAATAAAATTTATTCGACTTATAAATCCACTTATTAATATTTAAAATTAATTAAATATTCAAATTTTAATAAATTAAAATTCTGGGTCGTTACAAGATATGTTTTGGCATTTAGGTACAGTTCGGCAAGAATAGACCAATTAGCTAGAGATCGCCCTATACGGGCCAAGTCACCTTGGCCTTGAGCCCGTGAAGGAAGTCCAACCTATCTTCGTCTATAAATAGAAGGTCAGGGGCACACTGAAAAGGGACTTTTTTGGAGAGCACTGGGGAGACTCTGCCATTTTTATACTCTCCTCTTTTTGATTCAAACTTGTACTCAAGCGATTTATTTATGGATTGTATCTATATTCAAGTGATTGAGAAAGAAATAAAGATTAAACTCAAAGTGGACGTAGGCAGTCACGCCGAACCACTATAAATCCGGTGTTCTCGTTTTATTGTTCTTTTGGCATTGAATTACACTATTTTTCTGTTTTAATTTATTCTCTTCATTAATCTCTCTACATAACTCTACTCAAAAATGTTAGCACCAAAATTGGTCACTAACACCCTTGAGTAGAGTTATGTAGAGAGATTAATGAAGAGAATAAATTAAAACAGAAAAATAGGGTAGCAGCTGCAGAAGTACGGGGAACATCCACGGGCTTGGACCTGCCAGGGAGAATGACCTTCAATGGCTTGTGCAAGGGATCGTCTGGTTCCACAACTCGAGGCTCGACCTTGATCTCGGCCGTCTCTCTCTTCTCCTTCTCGAGACGCTCCTTCATACTTAGCTCAGATATGTGTTCGGAGGAGCCTGTAATCTCTACCTCATAACTCCCTTCGATGGGAGAAGAAGTCTTAGACTTGTCTTCATCTAGCGCTCCAATCACCTGAGCATCTGGTTCGGGAGCCTCTCCTGCCTGTGTGGCCTCACCTATCTTTTCCTCCGCCTCCTTGGTGACATTGCTCCTCGGAGTGGGCCCGGGATCAGAACGGCCTGTGAAAAATCATGACAAACAAGCATTAGAACACAATAGTCCTTCATAAAGAATGACGACTTTTGAAATCTTAAAGTGAAGAGTTATCTACCAGGTTCCGGCAGCTCTCAGCCGTCAAGGGGATCTCACCCTCCGGAATGGGAGACAGAATATGGACGCTAAGGCCGGGGTCCTCCGGATTGTAATCGATATGCTACTCAAATGGATCGAGTATCAGCCGATCGGCCGATCGAGTAGGCGCATGAGCTGGAGGCACAACCCCGGATGGACCAGTAATAACTTCTTTCCCTTTCTTTGAGGGAGAGCCTTTGTCATATATAGCTTTAGCTGTAGACAAGTCCGAAGGCTCGTTCCCCTTGAGGAATTCTTTTATCAAGGCCCTCTCATCAATCTCTTTAGCACCGTGCTTAGCCTTCCTGATATCTATTAAGGCCTCCCATGCCTCGGCTAAAGATTCAAGATAGCCCTTGTCCAGAAAAGTCAAGTCCCGATGCATGAGGACGCGGGCATTGAATTCAGCAATTAGCAGGTCAAACATGCTCTTGACCTCTTCCTTGCCTTCTTCTCTAGCCGCCTCAAGACGCGAGTCGATATCAATGGATGATATCTTCTTACCCTCTTCACGGGCTTCACTCTGTAACGCCTCAACTCTGGAAAGCTTGCCCTCAAGTTTTTCTCTTAAGAGTCGAGTGGCAACGATCTCATCGTTGTGACTCTTCTTGGACAGCCGTTTTCTCTTTCTTCTCTCTACGGAGCTGCTCCTTAAGTTCCTTGACTCAGAGGCTGAATGTGTCCCTCTCCTTTTGAACTGAGTCCTTCTCTAGAGCCAAAGACCCGCATCGTTGAACCGCCTCGTCGAGTTCTTTCTTATGAGTTGATTCCAGACGAATGACGGCCTTAGCGGTGTCCTTGGCGCTCTGATGAGCGACCTCAAGTTCAGACTTGTAAAGTGCAATCTCTTCGTCTTGAGCCTTAATGATGTCTTTGTCGTGGATAGCCTCAAGCTTTAGGCGATCGATTTCATGTTGGCACTCCATGCAGACTTCAGAAAGTTTTTCAGCCAAATGAACAAATGTGTTATGTTGAACATAGACTCGTTGGTACAGGCGATGGCGCTCTGCTTGACATGTCCGGGAATAGGATGAATCGCCGGGAGGAATTTCATGCCATCAATGAAGATTTTTGGAAATTTATCCTTAAGCTCGGCCAGCCTCTTCGACACGGTTGGATCTGTTGCAGGAGCAGGAGGAGACGGCTTAGAAAGTTCAGCCCTCCTGTGAGGATCTCGGGACTGTTGAGTGGTGGAGGAGTCAGAGTGTTGATCCCGGGGGACATCGGATTGCGTCCCCTTATGGTCGCACTTGTCTTTTCTTGGCTCTGAATGTGAAGAGGGATGATGGTGGTACTTGGGCTGATAGTATGTTTTCTTCCTAGATGATGAGTCCCGGGAATGATAATCCCTATCGCCATCATCGTCTATGTCCCGATGTCTCCCGGAACCTGAATCATGCCCAGAATGATAGAAAAAAGGCGACCCATGGAGGCAATCAATATCGTGTGTATGTCCCATGCCACTTGTACGAAATTTGAGAAAGAGTTAGCAATGAGAAGAGGAACGCGATGACGAAAATCTAAGTGCAAATTGAAGTGCAAGTGTTTGTGCATGTCCAAGTGTTTCCCCCCGACGGTCCAGTTGCTTTAGTAATGGGAGTTTTCTCTCCCTGACTCTGGCTAGAGCGCCCGCATCGCCTCTGATGGGCGAGTGAAGTTGAAATGCTTCCGGATCGTCGAAGTCGTAATTGAGCAGGTCATCGGGAATGGAGAGGTTCGATAGGCCCTTTAAAGAACTTTCTACATGCTGTGAAGAGGCCTCTTTCTCCATTGGAATGAGCGTAACTTTTGAAGTTCCACCAACCTTCTCCTTTCTAATCTTGTACGTCAATCCATTTTTCCTCTTTGAAGGGGAGGAAGATGTTTCGATATCATGCACTTCGACTATTGGATCCTGAGCGGGACCCAAGTTCTCACCTTGTGCTTCGGGTGTCTCGTTCCCTTGAGTTTCCCCCTCTTCTGGTGCGTCAGGAGTAGGACGTGCTGATGACTCGGCTAATTTTTTTTCCTTTACCGGATACGGGCCTAGGTATGGAGACGCCCTCAGGAAGGCTTATCCGATGACCTTCTGCTAACAGTCCGAACCTCGACAGTGACTCATTTGAAATGAGGGTTCGGATGTCCCGTTCCTCGGCAGGAAGAGCTCTAATGGCTTCGACGGCTTCAAAATATCCACGACCGTCAGGGCGGGGATTAATACCTAAGAAGATGAAAGAAAGAGTTAGAAAAGGCACGGCTTTGGCCAAGTATGAATATCAATCCCGAGAAAATACTTACTTCCTTCCACCCATCTCCTCGTGAAACCAGAAGGGCAACGCACACTGAACCATTCCTGTTTGTAGAAGGAAAATTTGCCCCACGCCCCAGTTAAGATTTGGCATTTGCGATAGGGTTCGAGAAACATGTAAAAGGGGCTATCTCCCCGCTTCTTGACCACATAAATATATATGATGTCGCCCAGAGTGGGAAGCCTAGAGAGGACGGTTATGAAGAGGATATAGGTACCGTAGATAAATGCGTGGCCGTTCGGGTGCAATTGCGACAGGGCAATGTCAATGTATTGCACCACATCCTGAAGAAATAAAATGAACAGTGGCATGCTACCAACCCTGCACATGAATTTATTACACGCCGTGTATCCAACTGGTGGCAAGTGTGGACGATCGTGCCCCGAGGGAACCAATACGTCGTCAAAAGGGATCCCATGGATGGAGCATATTCGCTGGAGCGCAACTTCATTGACCTTCAAAGCATGCGAATCAACAGGATTATCCAAAAGAATAGCGACCTCCAAAGCGTCGGGGGCTAAGTTATGTGCATGGGAGGTTGACGGATTTGAAACCTCCGCGACTTCTTGTCGGGTGAAAGGTCCCGGTCTATCTGAAATCGTGGCGGAGCTAGATCTCTTAGACATTTCCAATAAATATTGAATCCTGCAGAGCACCTAATTGAACTAAACTACATTCAAAACGATGCAGGTGACCAGGTACTCAGATTTGGTTGCCAACCAATCTACGCAGACCATGACCAGACGTGTGGAGTTACATCTAGACGAGCTTAATTCAATCGCTCATCATCAACCATATGCCTTTGCATTAGGGCTATGGACTAGATATTGAAAAGTTCATCATGATCAGAGCCCAATACAAAGTCAACATGACCAACCATACATTCATCGACCTCCACATTTGACTTGGAGACCTGAACAAGGCTTGGAATGAGTAGGGCCCGATCGTTCACTCAAATCAAGTCATAGAACAAAGTTCGAAAAAATACAGATGCTTCTCCTGAAGCTCAGTGACGCCAGGATCTGTCTAGAGTGGACATGATTTGATCATCTACACATCAAATCTTACCTTGAACACAAAATGTTATACGAAAGCCCGACTTGAAGTAGTTGTAGTGGACTGCCTACTCGTTAACCATCGCTCTCAATACATGGGCACGACTGCACCTTGGAACATATGCAACTTATTTTGTCTACTCAACAATCAATTATCCTTATTTTATAAAAAGAGATACTGAGCAAATTGTATGAGATTTGGCTATCTAAGACAACATGGATGTGATCCAACCATCTGTCATATACCTCATTCCTTGACTTGATTGGAAGAGCTACAATCACCAAGCGGACGAGAATCGATCGTCCATTTTTCAAGTTTCGTCCCTCGTGTTGGGGACAAAATCCCATCCCATGAGCAAACGTGGTTCGATTGTTCTTTCGATAACTTTATCCTTGATACGGTAGATGAAATATAAATTAAAGGGTGGAAATACGACTGCTCTCAATAAAAAACCTCTAAGTCCTCAGAGTGCGGACTAGAGTATAAACGACTCGAATCTCCAAGTCCCCAGAGCGCGGACTGGAGTACTTTAAGTCCCCAGAATGCGGACTCGAGTATAAACGACTCGAATCTCCATGTCCCCAGAGCACGGACTAGAGTATTCTAAGTCTCCAGAGTGCGGACTAGAGTATACACGACTTAAAAACCTCTAAGTCCCCGGAAGTGGACTAGAGTAATCTAATTCCCCTGAGTGTAGACTAGAGTATAAACGAATTAAAAACCTCTAAGTCCCTAAAGCGGATTAGAGTACTCTCAGTCCCCTGAGCGTGGACTGGAGTATAAACGACTTAAATACTTCTAAGTCCTTGAAGCAGACAAGAGTACTCCTAGTCCCCGGATTGCGGACTAGAGTATAGCGAATGGATGAAAATCTCTGCGTCCCGATCTGTGGACTAAAGTATAAATCGTTCGAAAAATCTCCAAATACTAAGAGCATGGACTAAAGCATGAACACAGATTGGGCGCAAGTCGAATGAGGGGAGAATAGCACTAAGTCACTAGAATGCAGAGTGGTGTATAAACATCGACAAATAGACGACTGGATTCCGACCATTCTCTATTCCGCAAACTTCGGCCTAAAATCGACAGGAGAATTATTAACTCACAAAAGATGAAGCTCGACAATCCAACTATTGGCCTAGCTAATCAATGCTGAGAGCGGGGGTATAAATCACTAAAAGCTGAATACGACAGCTTACTATAGCTCTAGTTTGGCATTCTTTATATCTTAAGGCAACGACTATATGGAGGCCTTAATGCAGAACTAATCGAAACGACATCCAAAGCTACGAGCAACCGACTATATCATACCTTAGATCGAGGGTCAATACCGATTCGCACTAAGCACATACGAATGTGACTGGGATGTTCCTTGAAAAAATATAACCTCCAGAGTGTGGAAAGGAGAGTAAACCATGAAGACTTGGTCAAAAATTCTCCAGCACCCTCCTTCGATCCATTAGGAGGAGTATGAAATTGGATGGGCATGACCCGACTGCATTTGTAGCCAACTTTACCTCGAGATCTGATTACAGAACATGAACCAAAGTGGACGTGGATGACCGTCCAGTGTCCAATTTACGCCCTAAAACTGATGAGGCATCGAAGTATTCCTCTTGGAATGAAAAACCACGATAAAATCCAAGATAGGCGAGACACCGTCTCCTATCGACTGAATTGATCCCTGATTCAATGAGAAAGAGAGTAACGCTAAAGTGGGCATGGTTGACCTTCCTACTTATTGGTATATATGCCCCAGACCTGGGGGCATTAGCTAGAAGCAACATGGATGTGAACCGACTATTCATCGATCAACTCTATGTTTTCGAAGTTTAGGTAGGGATATAAACATAGCTAGGACGAGACTCAACTATCCATGCAGTACATTTATCAACCCGAGACTGGGAGCAGAAGTGTGGTCATCCAAAGACTGGCTGCGATTGCTCAATATTGAAACTTATATATAATGTTTACAACTACTCAAGGCTACGACCGAAAGAATGCCTATTGATAGAATCATCAAATCGATACCGAAGCTGGTGGGCAACTATTGTCACTCCAACCCGAGGCATGCGGATCATGAATGTTGCTCGAATGTGGAAAATGGAACCGCTGCAAAAACAATAACGCATGATGACAGACGATATAGTGTTTAGAAGTTGAGATGCGGACAAGGTGGATAACTCCGTCCGCATCCGAAACACTAACAATTGGCAAGTAGTGCCCGAGCCCTGGCTCGGGTAGCATTCTTGGATCTATAGAGACATAGATCCGAGAGATGATGATGGGGGACTTAGGGAAATGAATGCAGCACCAGCTGAGCTGACGATTGACATACCAGTCAGCCGGGATGACCCATCACGACTCCTTAAGAATGGATCGCAACTTGACCCATCATTAGCCAAAGATTTTACTGATTTCCTCTGAGAGAACCTAGACATTTTCGCTTGGACATATTTTGATATGTGCGGGATTTCTCCCGCTATTGCGAGTCATATGTTGAACATAGACCTGAAATACGTCCCTGTAAAACAAAAAAGGAGAGGCATGGACTTCGGAGAGGTCCGCTGCTCTCAGAGAGGAGGTGGACAAACTCAAAGCCAATGGGTTCGTCCACGATGTCCTCTACCCTGAATGGGTTTCTAACCCTACGCTTGTAAGGAAAGTAAATGGGAAGTGGAGAACTTGTGTTGATTACTCTGATCTAAATAAAGCATGCTCAAAGGATAGTTTCCCTTTACCTAGAATCGACCAGCTCGTCGACTCTACGGTCAGACACGAATTATTGTCTTTTATGGATGCGTATTCGGGATACAATCACATCCCGATGCACATTCCAGACCAAGAACACATAAGTTTTATCACAGATATGGGCTATATTACTATGAAGTAATGCCTTTTGGATTGAAAAACGCAGGAGCAGCTTATCTACGTCTGGTGAGTCGAATGTTTAAAGATCAGATTGGTAGAACGATGGAAGTCTATGTGGATGACATGCTCATGAAGACACAACAGTCAAAAGACCACATTCAAGACCAAGCGGAGATGTTTGATATACTCGGGCATTATGAAGTGAAAATCAATCCTTTGAAAGAAAGTTTTTGGGTTTCATTGTGCATGCACGGGGAATCGAAACTAACCCGGAGAAGAATCAAGCTATCCGAGACATACAAGTGCCTAGAACTATGAAGCTAGTACAAAGCTTGAATTGAAAGGTGGTTGCGTTGAGTCGATTCATATCCATAGCTACAGACAAGTGTATTCCTTTCTTCAATGTGATAAAGAAAGGAAAGAGGAATTTCGAGTAGACATCCGATTGTGAGGAAGCATTCCGAGCTCTGGTAAGGCATTTGGAAAGTCCCACGGTGCTATCGAAACCAATAGACCATGAAATGTTGTATGTATACTTGGCAGTATCCCAGCATGCTATCAGTACTGCTTTGGTCCGCGAAGAGGACCAAGTTCAAAAGCCAGTTTACTATGTTAGTAAACGTCTGACGGGGGCAGAAAGATATTATCCCAAGATCGAGAAATTAGCCTATTGCTTGGTGGTTGCATCACACAAGCTTCGCCCATATTTTCAGGCACACTCAATCAGTGTTTACACTGATCAACCCTTGTGACAGGTACCCCAACGACCGGAAACTTCTGGAAGGATGTTAAAATGGAATATCGAGTTGAGTCAGTCCGATATTACCTGCCTGCCATGAAGGGCCACACAGGGGCAAACACTAGCAGACTTCATTGCTGAATTCACTGTATTAGACGACTCAAACGGCCACAATGTCATACCTCCCATTCGATGGAAGATGAATACCGATGGGGCATCTAACGACCGTTGTTCGGGGGCTCGCATAGTTCTTATGACTCCTGAAAACCGATCAATTTGTTATGCTTTGAAGCTTGAATTCCCAGCAAAAAATAACAAAGCCAAGTATGGAACATTGATTGCTGGCTTAAGAGTCATCAAAAAACTAGGAGTAAGATCGGTTGAAATCTTTTGCGACTCGCAACTGGTGGTGTACCAAGTGCGGGGAGACTACCAAGCAAGGGGGCAGAGACTTGCCCCGTATTTGGTCCGAGTTCAGGATCTGCTAATGAATCTCAAGTATTATGATATTTCACATGTCCCACGTGAGCAAAACAGAGCAGCCGATTCATTGGCAAAATTTGCAAGCACTGGCGATGCGCAGCGATGGGATTGTTTCCCGTTGAAACCTTACATACTCCGAGTATAAATATGATGGAGTTAGATTTCGTATTAGAAACCAAAATCAATAAGGAATCATGGATGACCCCCATTTAAGCAATACTTACTACATGGGGTCTTACCCGAAAGAAGGAGCAAAAGACGATAAGTCATTCGTAAGGCTTCGCGATATGTAATGGAGAGCAGAATAATGTATCGAAGGGAATTCTCGACCACCTTACTCCGATGCATAGCCCATGATGAGATAAAACGAGTCCCGAAGGAAGTCTATGAAGAAGAATACGGCGATAGCATCTGGAGGAAACCATGATAAAGAAAATGCTCTGCTATAAGTATTACTGGCCAACTATCAATCCAGATGCGGTTGATCATGCTAGACAATGCGACAAGTGTAAGATGTTTGCAAAAAATCCAAGAACCCTGCCGATGGAAATTACTCAAATGGCTAGTCTATAGCCATTTTCCACTTTGGGGCATTGAAATCATCTTCTTGCTGATCCTAAAGGTGGTGTGAAATACACCATCATAGCAGTTGTTTACTTCACCAAATAGGCAGACAAATAACTTTTAGCCGCAACCAAAAAAAATTCAACCTCACCGTCCGTAACGCCATCTGTCCTTATGAACTTCTATGATCTATTGTTATTGCAAATGGACAGGTTGAAGATGTGAACAAAATCATAAAGCCTGTTCTAGAGAGAAGTTTGGAAAAGGCTAGAGGCAAGTGGGTGGATGAACTCCCAACAACACTATGGGCTTATAGAACTACCCATAGGTCCGTGACTGGCCATACTCCATTCACCCTTGCTTACTGCTTTGAGAAAATACAAACAAGGAATCACAATTGAATTGTAATTAAACTAGATGGAATTGGCGATGACTTATGAGCATATAAAACGCATCCGACAGCCAATGTCAAGAACATGTACCTGAACATGCATGTGTGCATCCAAAAAAGTTTGACTTTTTGAAATCAACAGGGAATTGAATTCTCACTTAAGGTTATTAAGAAAAGACTAGATCAGATAGTCGAAGCTTACTAGCACTGTAGAAACAGACACGGACGGCCACTGATGAACTACAACCCTGGATTTATAACGTTGGGAATCGACCAAGCATCATAATGACCAAAGAAGAATACGACACCTTGGGAGGATAAAAGTAAAGGATAATGATTATTCAAGGAACACGATGGATTTCCTTCTAGAGACAAGGAATACTCGCTGATTCAAAGCTTGTCGTGTTGCTTCACACGACACACTTTAGGGGGCAAGTGTTAACCGGCACCTTGGCCCGGCTACAAGACGACAGTTAAAGAAATTATCGTTAGCACTAGACAAGATTCTGACCAAGAAGAGCTTGAGGATATACGGGTTTGATGCAGTCGACATGTTTTGGCATTTAGGTACAGTTCGGTAAAAATAGACCAACTAGATTGAGATCGCCCCATATGGGCCAAGTCACCTTGGCCTTGAGCCCGTGAAGGAAGTCCAACCCATCTTCATCTATAAATAGAAGGGCAGGGGCACACTGAAAAGGGACCTTTTTTGGAGCACTGGGGAGACTCTGCCATTTTTTATACTCTCCTCATTTTGATTCAAACATGTACTCAAGCGATTTATTTACGGATTGTATCTGTATTCAAGTGATTGAGAAAGCAATAAAGATTAAATTCAAAGTGGACATAGGCAGTTAAGCCGAACCACTATAAATCCGATGTTCTCGTTTTTATTGTTCTTTGGCATTGAATTACTTTATTTTTCTGTTTTAATTTATTCTCTTCATTAATCTCTCTACATAACTCTACTCAAGGGTGTTAGTGACCAATTTTGGTGCTAACACTGAGTGATGCTGATAATTTATTGATTGAAGCATGGCTTTGTGAAAAGTGTAGCTTTGTGGACGAGACTTCGTCGGACCTCACACCCCGAAAATGGTCAAAATAGAAAGAATGCGACAAGGTTATGAGGGTTGCGCCCTTTAGGGTATGTCATTTCCTTTGGAAAAGGGTGGTATCATGGTATGAAGCCCTGATACTTAACTTATGTGGTTTCTACAAATTCATTACTATGTGGTTGTTTCTTTGCGGTTGAGGATCCTTGGATAAAGGTTGCAAACGACTGGGGGATGGCATACTTGTGTAGTAGTTACCTAGTTACAGAGGTAACCCGGCCTTGTATTGGAAGAGATCCGGTTAGGTTCTCAGGATGCCCCTCCAGAGGCGTACTCATGTGGAAATAGGAAGTTCCTCAGCCTGACCATTTTTTGAAAATCCAATCTCCAATACGCGCCTTGTACGGTTTTAGTTGTATAACCTTCCATTTACTTATGGTGGTCACCACTGTTTAGATGGTAGCTATAGTAGGCATACAATAATGGTTGTATGCTGGCTAAGATTAATATTATACTTTCGAAAGTTTTTCTGCACTATGCACTAATAATAATATGAAAAAGGTTTTTGCGTATCAAGCATATTTGACTATCATAAGGAGAAATCTCCTCCAATTCTGCGTTTGCATTATGTCTGTGGCGGGAGGCCTTATGGTAGTTTCATTTTCCAAAAGCATAACGGATTTCTTTTTATTTTCTTTGTGAAAATAACTGTTTTTAAGATCGCACACCAGTCTCATGACTGACCTGGAGTTTATTTTTCCCTTTCTAAACTCTGGATGCCCACAATTTTCCACACGGGTAGCCTAGAGTCGGGTCATCAGTTATTCGGGAGTGAAGTCAAGAAGTTGCTGTGGAGATCTAGAGTTCAAGCTGGATGGCGAGACGTATCACTTATATTATATAGTGTACGCTGCGTAAGAGTTGGTGCAAGTCAGTTTTCGTGCGGTCGAGTTATAAATGCCAGTGTTGTATCGTGTTGTTATAAACTCTGATGATGTGATGTGTAAAATGATCTAGTTCTTTATTTTAAAGATTATTCATTTATCAATTATATGTTGTTCCGCTGTGAAATGTGAGATTCTGTTATTGTTTTCTGTTTCTTCTTCTATCTTCTTCTTCTTTAACCCTAACGGTTATCCGGCATTCGATACAGTGGACGTATTGATGTCGACTTTTGAAAATTGAAAATTTGGGTCGTTAAACTTTGAATCAACATTATATAAGGATTTAATAATTTAAAATATCTTTATTACATTGATTGATAACTCTAAAACTTTGTTAATTAAGTTGATTAACTAACTTCAATAACCTTTAATTAAAAAGGGTAAATCATGTTTAAAACATCGTTAATTCAATTAATTAATTCTATTTAAAAATAATTAATTAAATTAATTAATAAACAATTATATATCATTGTTTAAAATGATTAATCAATTTAAACCGCCATTAAGGAAAGATTAATTAAAGTTAAAACAAGTTGATTTCCTTTTAAAAGTCATTGATTTAAAAGGTTAATTAATTTCAAAATATCATTATTTAACTGATTGATTAACTTTAATCCATCATTATCAAAAGATTAATTAGCCCTAAACATCATTAAATAAAATGATTAACTAATTTTAAAACATCATTAACTAAGTAACTATTTAAATTTAAAACACATCATTAATAAATTAATTAGTTAACCTTAATCTTGATCAATTAAATTAAATAATCATTATTAAAATAATCGATCAACTTTGAAATCACTATTATTTCAAAATTTCTTAACTTATAAAAACTGATCCAAGCACGATAATGAAACCAAATGGTTTCAATAAGAAGTTATTTTTCGAAAGTGCCGATGTAGCGACTATCGCTATATGGGCAGTTCGAAAGACTAGTTTATTGAATTATCATTTAACCAAACATTTCATAGTAAGGGTATGAGCATATATACAAGGTAACAAACTATGATACAACATGTAGTGAGCATGAACTAGCATTATAATCAACTTTTACTTCTAACTTTACAAGTTACGAAACTACGACCAAATTGTCAACGTTTCAAAGCATTAAGCAAATAAAAAACCAAATCATCACTACATTATACAGCTACCATTCATAAGCTATTAATACAAGCTTGTATATAGTACTATACTTTAGCCTTAGAAGGTGAAGTTTTACTCACCAAAATGCTTGCTAATTTAACCGGAATTGCACTATCTTTGCAAATACGACTAGAAAAATGTGCTATTATACAACAGACTTGATTTAGTGGGCCTTGGAGGTGCTTTAGGGCTTGGCCTAGAGGCTATAGGGCACGGCCATAATGAAATATGGGGAGTTATGGGTGTTGTTTGGAATGTAAAGTGAAGTAGAATGAAGTAGAGAAGGAATAAGCTAGATTTAAGCGGATGGAAGTGGAAGAACAAGTGTGTTATGCTATAAACTTTAATATGAAAGCAATGGAAATGTAAATGAAGAAATTGGAGAGAGTGCAGATAAACTTAGGGAAAGGAGATTAAAGTGAAGAATGGTGAAGATATTGAGTTATTTATAAGCATGAAACAAGGTAAATTACTAAACTAACCTTGCTTTTTCTGCACCACTCACACAACGCCGCATGTCCCCCTTAAGATCCTCCTCTCCCATCATATTACATAGCCATAGTGTCCCCCACCCAAGCATGAACATGTATTGCACCATAATGTGTACAAAAATATGGTAATTTTAATTTTTATATTAAAGTTACTATCTAACACTATTCATGTCATGCTTCATTAACCTAAGGTCAAATCAGGTTTATATTTAAACTAAGCATGATTTATTACTTACTAATACATTAATTAACTTATCATGGCATGCGCATATGTGTCTGCTTATGTACATAAATGAGTACAACATTTCTCAATAACTTTTCGATGCCGAAAAGTTGAAATTTCGGAAAACAGTTTTCGGTCACATTTTCTATTTTTATTTGAACTAAACTATTTTAGTAAACAAAATTTGAAAATTATTTTAACATCATTAATTAAAATTTAAAAGAAGTTTAGGCTACTAAAATCCATTAATTAAATTTAAAAATGATTTAAATATTCAAATATAAAGTTACTAATTTACAGGTCGTTATAGGAAACAAAATATTTTTAGAAATAGAGTTGAATATTTTAAATGAGAAATCAAGATAATGTTTTAATTAGAAATCACTTGGAGGTAAAATTATGTTAATTTGTCTGTATAGTTTTTTAAGAATTATAGTCAATACACCTGATCAATGTTGGCGATAAGGATTCCTAAACACTAGTACGAGACATTCAGACATAATATTTTAGAAAGATATAAATAATTTATGGAAAAATATTACATACTTATTGTGACGACCCGACTTTTTCTCTCCAGAAAAGTCGTATCATCATGAAGAAAGAAAGGGATAGAAAAGAGAAAAGGAAGAGAAGAAAGAAGAACACAACATCAGAATCTAAACAGCGGAAGGAATAAATTATATTAATAACATAAAATATTACATAGTTTACAACCACTATCAGAGTACACAGATATACAACACATACTAGGCAGTTATAAACACATGTCTAGTATTTACAATATAATATAACTCAGAGACAATCACAGATCACACAGCGGAATACTATATATCTAACGCAGAAGCCTCCTGCTCCATTACTCCTCCAATATTCGTCAAAGCTAACCTGAATCCCTTGGCTACTCGTAAAAATTTGAGTACCCAAGAGTTTAAGAAAACAAAAGATAAACTTTGGGTCAGACATGGGTCTGGTGTGAGTAACAGGTTAAAGTTGCTTAGTTTTGAAAATCCTCTTAAAAGAAAGGTATCACGTAAGACTTCCCACACATAAACATGGAAAAGTTTTTACCTTACGCTAACCAAAACATTTGATAGGAAATCCAGTGATATTATAATAGTGTCTAGGGTTTTCAAGTAAATAAGAAATAGCCGAAATTGTTACATTATTAAATTCCAGCTACTAGCCACAAAAGTGGGTAATACAATCAAAACCGTTGGCACTTATTGGATTTTGGATTCCATACAATGGCTGGGCTACTGGAGTACCACCCGTCACAGTACGTGGCCTAGATCACCGTACCGAGGAGTACTCTCACTCCCCTACAACACAAAGCCGGACCCATTCCTTACTGAACAGTTCCGAACAAGACAACCCCGCAGTTAGTGTACACTGACAACTGCCCACTAAGCCGAATAAAAAGGGACCTCTAGACAGGGATCAATCTTGCTTTCCAGTGGGTGCTACCCACGAAGTCTTGCTGCACCTCCCCTGTTTTAGCCATTCCCGGTTGATGAGGCTTGAGGCTACGATTACCTTTAGAGAACACATCTCTTAGAATGCTCATCGTCCACCTGACGATGTTCTGAAAGCATTCAATCCATACAAGTTCGTTCCGGGTTCGAACGAAACCGAATGCATTATCTCGTTACACTCATTACGGAATCACCCACAGAGTTAACGACGATAACCCTTGCACTCTAAATCACCATCTCGAATCTATAAGTACTATTCCGTCAAACTCATTACGGAATCACCCACAGAGTTATACTGACGTATAGCCCTTACACCTCGAGTCTTCACACTTCACAAAAGATTCACGACCTATCGTTAATTTGGATCGATGTGGTTTTCGGATATCCAAATATGAAACCCGATCCCGGTCTCATCGAAATCCAAAGCGTGTCTTTTAAGGCCAAGTTGTTTTAAAGGTTTAAAACAATTCAATTATCTATATATCCAAATAGATAAATCACAGATACACAACAGGTAATCAACATTATCATCATATCAGATATACCATATTATCATTATTCAAAAAGATAATCTATATCAACATCACCATGCAACCAATGCATCCAAATCACTCAACATTATCTATCTCATATCTGAGATTCTAACCATCCAAAGCAAACAACACTATCCAACCATATAAGCAATGATTAACCACACCCAAATATAATTAATTTAAAATGAATTAAATTAATTACATCATTCTATTAATTTAAAGTAAATTAAATTAAATTACTTTACCAATATCATCCTTGCTTATCATTATTAATTAATTATCAATCAAATAATTAATCATCATCCAATTATTCATTTAAATTAATCATCCCTGATTAATTAACCCTTAATTACATTCTAGTAATTATTCACTAATTAATTTCTCAAATTAATTATATTTAACCAAATACAGTAATTAACCTTTAATTACTTCATTAATTAATTATCTAAATTAATTACCTTTAATCACTTATTATTGATTAATTAATCTTAATTAATCAATCTTAATTACATCATTAATTATAATAATTAATGATCTTCTAATTACATTTTCAAATTAAATCAATTACATTAAGTAATTAATCTTCATTTAAATCATAACAGTTAATCACCCTTGATTAACTCCATTCAGTAATTATCTACCCTTAATTACTTCACCAAATAAATTAATTACACATTAATTAATTATCTCTAATTAATCCTTGATTAATTTACAAGTAATTATTCTCAAATTACTTTTATCAACAAATCATCTTCAATTAATTACATATAGTAATTACTCATTGATTACTTTCCTAAGTAACTTCTCTTCATTTAATTAAATTAAGTAATTATACTTCACAAATTATCAATTAATTAATTTTAAATTAATTAAACTGAATTAATTAACTTAATCTAATCAAATTAAACTCAATTAATTACAATAAGTAATAAATTCCTTAATTACTTCCATAAGTAATTATACTTAATAACTTATACAATTGATTACTTTTAAATTAATTAATCTAATTAATAATTAAAATTAATCACATTAATTAATTATTAAATAATCCTTAGTTAATGATCTTCATTAACTATTAACAACTCATTAATTATTTTCTAAAATAATTAACTTATTTTAATCATTATTAATTACAAATTAATTAATCATTAATTAATCCCTAATTAATTAAATAATTAAGTGTTAATTAAAACTTAATTAATCTATTATTACTTGATTAATTAATTATTAATCATTAATTAAAAACTAATTTTATTTAATTAATTATTCTTAAATTACAAGTTAATTATTCCAAGAATAATTAATCCTAAACCCTTAAGATTAACCCCTAATTACTTTAAGTAATTATTTATTTCATTAATTTATTAAATAAATTAATTATTCATTTAATTACCCTAATAATTAAATGAAATACAAAATATTAAATTATTATTAACTTTAACAAGTTTAAATTCAATCTAAAACCTTTAATTGCTAAATAATACTTTTATTATAAAAGAAATTTTACAAAGGTCAAAACAAATTTCTTTTAAAATTAAAACCATTTAAATTTTCACATTATCATTCAAATTTGGTTTAAACACTTAAATTTATAAAACTTAAATTTATTTTTAAACCAAAGATTCAAAATTAGATTTGAATCAAATTTAAACTTTATTTAAACATTACTTCATATTTCAATTTCAAATTTAAATTCAAATTTCTTTTAAAAACATTTAAACAATAAACTCTTTCAAAGTTATTTTAAAGCAAATTTGAATTTAAATACCTAATCATTTCCAACTTTAACATTCAATTCAACTTGAATCTATAATTTAAATTAGATTTAAAACTTAATTTAAATCCTTGCTTTATATTTCAAATTCAAATTTAAAATTTGAAACAAGACAATTTCTAAACTTCAATAACTAATTCGAGCTGACTCAAGCAACTCGAGTAACAATTCTCTTTTAAATTTTATCTTAAATCAATTAAATCTCAATAAAAATCAGGTTTATACAACCCTGTAATTGACAGGTTTACCAAACCTGTAACAAACAAACACCCGAGACCTACCTCAGTTACTTCGAGTTCGATACTCCCTTGCTTCGAGCAAAATATGAGACAACCCGAGAACACAAACTCCTTCTTCCCAAAAACAAACAACTGACACGCCACTACCACTGTGCACCTGCACCACCACGGCGACCATCTCCGACCCATCGCGACCCCCTACGCAAGACAACGGCCACCTCCCAGTGCCATTCCAACCCTTAAATCAACGGCAGAAACCCCAATTCAAATTTAAGCATTCGAGTTCCCAAAACTGGAAAATGTCGAATCTGAAGATCACCAGAGTCCACTCGCCCTTGACCACTAAAAAATTATCACCTCCGGTCATATACTTCCCCACCCTTCATCAATCATCCACAAGAATTTAAGACGACTTGGTCACTCATTCAGGTCACAGTGATCAATCTCCTCCTAGTAACATAAACTAGGGTTTAAAATTTCAATCCCTAATTTCTTCTGCCTTATTGCTTTAATCCACCATCAACCATTTTTCCATTCAACTTCGATCAACACTCGATCATCAGAGAAAACCATGGCCACCCAATCTTCCTGAATTGACAGACTCCACCCAAAACATGTTTTCTGGATAAAGCAGTAATGCTCAACCATTTCCAAACTAAAATTTCTAATTTTAGTTTTAAAATTCAAGTTCTAGATAATGTAATTAGTTTATCAACTTTAATCAATGACTCTAGAAAATCAAATCCTTATTTATATTCAGTGTGCTCTGTTGTATGTATATTTCAGAGGCACTACAGATTTTTTTTTCTTTTTATTTTTATAAAGTTTTAAACTTTAAACTCATATTACAACACCATATTGTTTTAAAAACTTAAATCTTATCACATACTAATTTCATATGAATTTGATATTCCTAAGCTATTCTAAGATCTGAAATCCAAATGCAGAGTTACAGCAACATGCAAGTTTTAAATACTCAGGAATACACCAATAATAACTTGTCAACAACACACCATCACAATTATTTTCAGAATATATTAATAAACTGAATTTATACTTAAAATTTATAACAAAAGAAGTTACTCACAGATTTATAAAAGCAGAGCATCCATTGTTAGATGAAAAGCTTCAGATTTGCTCCTGTTTTTACTTTTAGTTTTTTTTTTAAAACTGCAGATGCTTTTAAAACTTCCATCTTGCTTTTGCCACTACATGCAAGTTTCCAGGTTGATAAAATGCAGACCTCCACATTTTACAAATTCCAGGTTTTCCAGAAAATTATGCAGGTATTTGAACTAAGATTTGAAGTTGCAGATGCAAGACTTTGATGTTGTAAATTTGATTTTCCAGATGCATGCATATAAATTTAGCTTGATGAGGTTGCATGTAGGTCAATGACTTGAAGTGCTAAAGGTTTTGAGGATGTTGCATGAAGGTTTGGTGAAGTTGTAGATGGATTTTAAGGAGAAACAAATTTACAACATGAAGAGATTTTGTTCTCCATTTCGGAGAAGAAGATTAGAATATGGAAATGAAGAAAAACGTATTTTTGTAAGTTGATTTTGATTTTAATAGAAATAAAATGAAAAAGAAAATTTAAACATTACACTTGTTCACATTTTAACATTTGTCACTTAAGTATATTATATGACTAACACATGTCAATTTGTATCTTAAGAAACTTACACATATAATCTAAGTATTTTAATTTTAATTTAAAATTTTTTATACAACTTTAACTATTTTTTTTAAGAGCTTTTAAATCTTATTTTTATTTCTTAAGTAATATAAATGAATTTGTCTCTTTTTAAATTGAAAAGAAATGAAAACAAACAAATTAAAAATATAGCTTATTCAAAAATATTGAAGTATTTATTCTATTAAATTTCAAACATCAAATTCAAATTTAAAATTAATTTATCAAATCAAAATTTTAATAATCAAGTTACATATATAAATGCATATATAACTTTATTAAAATTAAAAACAACAATTAATTCCTTACAAAATCTATTTTTGTTCATAAGAACTTAAGTTTTATAATTTTTATTTAAAAATAACAAATTAAGCAATATCAAATAATTTGTAAAAGAGATTATAACAAACTAAAATCATTTGTAATTTACATTGTAAATTCTTATATATATATATATAAATCCCAAGTAATATAAAATAAAAATTAGTTTTTTTTTATTTATCTAATTTTAAATTCATATTTCTAAGCTAAATAAAATTTCAAAACAAATAAGATTTATCATGATATAAATCATAACATTATTTATTACATTGCTTTGAAAAGCCAATTCTTAAATCAAATTTTTAATTTACTAAAAATAAACTAGAATTAGAAAATCAATTCATTCACTAAATTCAAAATCAAAATTTATCAATTTACAATATATAAAAATATATATTATAAACGGAAAAAAATTATTTATTTAAAAAGATAAAATCTTTCAATTTAAATATTTATTAAAACATGATTATTAAATCAAATTCCAAATTTGTTATTAAAATTATCAAATTAAATTAAATTTATAACACAGATTATTAAATTTATATTGCCCAAGTTTCTGGGATATCACACTTATATGGAGTTTATAAAATAATATATAAAAATAATTTTGTTATAGTCGTATGCTTTGAAAGTAAGAAATACATTAGAAAATATTTTATTTAGTAGAAAAATGAGTTTTATTGGAAATTTTGCGATAGAATTTTGAAGTTTTGTTACAATAATTCAAAGACCATTAAAAGAGAAATTTGAATTCAAATTATATTTGAATCGAATAAAATAAAATTTCAACACAATTTATTATTATTTAATGTTTAATTGTGGATTGTCTAAATAAAGTATTTTGAAAATTTAAAAAGTAATTTTTTACTTGGCTAAATATTTGGAAAATTTGGATTGTTACGGATTCTTCCATGTAGGAAATTGCGAGGACGCAATTTTATTAAGGGGGAAGTCTATATCAACCTGATTTTAATGTAAGAATTAATTAAAGTTAATAATAGAAATTTATTTAATTAAATTAAAATCTGATGGTTTATTTGATAAAATTGGTTTGGTAATTATTTAACAAAAAGGGACTTAAATAGTGAAAGTATAACATTTAAAATTAGAATAAGTAAAAAATATAAGAAATAATATTTCATAAAATGATGTTTTAGAACGCAATGTTGATTTTTATAATAAGATGATTTTAAATTGAAATTTATACTCACTTAAATTGGATTGCCTTTAGAGTATATGTAAATCAATAAAAAAAATTGAGTTATTTGTTTCATTTTTGAAGGGCAAAGTTCAAGTGACAAAGCCCAAGCTCTTTTCTAGATTTTTCTACTAATCATAATCGTACATATAAAATCTTTTCCTGACGATTTTTTTCCTTTCTCCGGAACCTATCAAGCCAATCTTCATTGCTTTACAAATTAAAAATCAAATCTAATAAATTACTAAAGTTTCTAAAATTTGAACAAGTGCTTTCTAATACATATAAGCATCTACGGTTTGAAGTAATTTGATTTTGGTTGCTCAATGGAACTTGCATGCGCTCGAGCATGAGTTCTTTTACTCTGTGAGCGCACTTCATGGAGGTGTGGTAGAACACAAGCAAAATTCAAGTGACTACGTATCACTCACACACACACACACACACACACACACACACATATATATCTTATTTAAATATGGTAGTAAAAATTTTAGTGTACGAATATGCCTAAGTTTATTATCGCTATAAGGTAATTGAAAAGGCCATCGATTGGCTTCAGGGCTAGTTGACCAGTAAGGTTTTTCATGGATTAGTGTATGCATACATCCATGTTGCCTGTAAATATGTATTTGGGTGTGTGAGTCTATATATATTTTAAGTATTATGTTTTAATTGTTTTGTCGTTTTGAAATTTGTGTACTGACCAATGCATTGTTGTGTTTTCTTCAAGTTCTGATTATATTAGCTTGGTATTTCGATGAGTATACGAACTACTGGTATAACATTTTTGTTTAAATTTTCTATCTCAATAGAGTTAAAGGTATATAGACATGCACGCGCGCGCGCACACACACACACATATATCTTTAAATATAAACTAAATTAATTTGAATAACTAAGCCTTAATATCCACTCATTGGTTATGTTTCATATATTTGAATGTAAAATAAGTTTTATCAATTAATAAAAGGAATTTAATTAATATATATATATCTGTGTGTGTGTCTATATATGAAATTTTATGTATTCACTTTTTATCTTGCACTACTGGTACACTTGCTTTTAAGCTAAACGTTTATATGTTGCCATATATTATTCGCATTATCTATATTACTGATACCGTATGCTTTTATATTTATGTATGTGTGTGAGTTAAGTTGCATGACGGTGTATATATATGGTGTGTGAGTGTTGTTTAACTATTGTGTGTGTGTGTCTGTGTGGTGCATGCACGTATAAATAGTCGGATAAGTGTATTATGTTAGTATGTTTGTGAAATGCTTGTGTGTTTTATGTCCGTTCATATGTCGACCTTGCTGCTATATGTAATGACCCAGAATTTCAGTCATTTAAATTTAGAATATTTAATTGATTTTAAATATTGAAAAATTAATCTTATAAGTGAAATAACTTGGATTTTAAATATAGTGATTTATTTGATAATAAAATTGTTGAATTTAATATTTGGAATAGTTAAAAAAAGAGAATCATGAATTTAATGTGAATAAAAATGATTTTGAAAGTTGATTTACATTCTATTTAAATAAGAATAAAGATAGTAAACTTTAAATTCAGATTTAAAAGTGATTAATTATGTTTTTATAGTAATTTGTTTTAATTAACGTGTAAAAATAGCCTTCTTGGGCACTGTCCTGGATTTTTATGAAACCAGTTTCATTGGGTCCGTAATAGTGAATTATTATATACCGTCGAATTTCATGGCTATCAGATGTATCATTTGGGCGTTCAAGACCGAAACGCATAGAAATTTATTTTAGATAAATTATATAATAACTGGGTATAAAAAGCTATCTTCTGTATATGATCAAATTAGGTCTCGAGACTAGTTCCATTAGGTCCGGAATATGGGTATAACACATAGAACATCAGGCAGCACGTCTCTTTTGGAGGTTGAGATCTTGAGTGCATCGAATGGATATTTTTAAATATAAAAATATAAATAATATATATTTCACCATGCTGCCATATCTTAGCCAATACCTTCCACATGTAGATCATGCTCTCCTTTCCCTTCTAAAATTCACGATTATAGGCAGAATTCACGTTTAAAATTTTAATTTTAACATATGGCCAAATCCGATGTCCCACGACGATCGGCGCCATTCCGTTCATTTTCTTGCTGCGAATTCAACTAGATAAGTGTAAAGCATATCCCCACGAAGCTAATAAATGGATGAATCAAGCAATGACGAGGCAAGATGGCCGGATTTTTCCAAGTTCATCGACGATAGGGGCTCAATTTGGGGGCCACGGTGGTCGGCGGCGTGACGAATGGCGCGGCGGTGATGGTGGAGTCGATATATGCCTGGGTTGAACAAAGTTTGAATGAGAGAGAGGGAAGAAGGGTATAAATTTTAAATGTTAATTAATTTTAAGAATTAATTTTTAATGATTTCAATCGTTTATTTATTCATAACATTTTCGTACGAGGTCAAAATTGAATGCGACAAGTTGCATTGCGTTCGTATCAGCGAATACTATTGTATGGAGTTGGATTGGATGGTTTCGAAGCAAGTAGGAAATTTAGGATAAAATAGAATACATGTTCAGTTTTAATTCAAACCAGATCATTTGGCGACTTCTAAAATCAATATGAGTTACTGAAATCAATATGAGTTAATCTCACCTTTTTTGTTAATCAAAAAATATTATATAGTCAATAAAAACTTAATTCTTGGATGTGTGGATATTTTACTGCAGATTGTTATTGACTGTTTAGATGATTTACTATTTTGTATTGTTTGTTTGGATACATTCCCACCCCTGGAGTGGACGAGATCCTATTACGTTCCCGTGTAAGAGCAGATGACCCTTTGTATATGAATCCCACCCCAAAGTGGTTGATGTTTATATTATTTGGTTGTATACTCTACATGACGCGGGGGGACGGGTTGGAGGGATCCAACATGATTCCTCACACAGTTGATTTATTTTGATATAAATTGATATATGATATGTTTGATGCTATATTTGGTGACATGGATAAGATTTTGCTTATTTAATGCTTAGATAGCATTGGGCATTATTTTTGGCATTTGAAAATATTATAAGCTGATGATTTGATTTAAAAAGGGATTTCAAAGCGATCTTGGAAATTATATATGTCTTAATAATTTTTCTTGAATTAATTAAAGAAGAAATTTATTTTTAAAATAAAAACTATTTTGGACATTATAAATTAATAGTTTTATAAATATTACAAATAGAGATTTTCAAACTATAAAATAAAGATTTTTGAAACCATAAAATAAGTCCATCCTTTATAATAAAGGGATATTTTTTAAAAGGAAAATAGAAATATTTTGATATAAATATTTATTAACCATTTTATGTAAAGTTATTTATATGTGTGCATAAATTAAAGATTATTTACAAATGTGAGATTCATAAATGTGATAAATTATAAAAGCGATATTTTATAAATGAAGCAAAGATTTGTAAAATCATATTTTGTTAATAGAAGTATGGATTTATGAATAGTGCTTGTAAATTAAAGGAAACTATTAACATTAAATAAATTGGTGAAATAAATCAAACGGTGGATTTATTATTAGATGAGGAATGATATTTTAGAAAATAGTTGATTCAATTTTGGAAATTGAATGTGAGGGTAAATTTGGAAATGTTAAATGATATTTTATAAATAGAAAGTAACTTATAAAAGAAATTTATCCATATTGGGGTGATGGTAAAAACGGATGGTAATTGATGTTTTTTAATAGGATTTATGAATAAGTGAGATTTATAAGGGAAATAGAGCTATAAATTTGGTTCATAAATAAAGGGATCTTATGAAATGAAATTTTACAAAAGAGAATGAGATTTACAAATATAATTTATAAATATGGAAATGATCATGTTGGAAATTAAGTATGGATTTTTATCAAGGAAATATACTTATGTTTTAAAAGTTGTTTATTTATATTAATATTTATTTAAAGTGGTATGTCAATATTTTAATATTTTTAAAAGATAGTTATTTAAATTTTTAGTAGGGGTTGAAATTAATTTTAATTATTTATTGATAAAGTTTTGAAAATTAACTATTAGTATTTACGAAAATGCTGAAGATAAATTATTACTGTCTTATTTAGGATGTTTTGGAATTTATTAATTATTATTTTAAAATGTCTTAAAGTTAATATTTATTTATTTATAATGTTTACTATTATATAATAGTGATTTTATGTAAATAATTAAAATTTATATTATAAATACTTTTGAGATGTATATATAGGGTTTTATAAACAGATGTGGATTATAAGAGGAATTTTATAACCTTTTTGGAAAACGTAAAGGAAGATTTGTTAAAAAGACAAAAGAATTTTATAAATGGTTTAGATATTTATAAAAAGAATTTTAGAAATGGGTTTATATATTTGTAAAAGGAGTTTTTTAAATGGTTTTGTGGATTTATAATGGAGTTGTAAATGATTTAGAATTGAGTAAGAAGGTGAATCTTCCCAATTGTTGGTGAATATACTTATATCGTCGAGATAAGTATATAGATAGTTTTCCAAGTATTGGGAAATAGGGATTTATGGATGTGTGTGTGTGTGTATCTTTCTAAATAGAGTTTTGATTCAAGTATTACAAAGTAAATTTAAATTAATGAAAGATTAATTAATAAGAGGTTAATGATTACTTATATGCTTAAACATTGATTGATTTTTCCTATGGAATTAAATCCTTGATTGAATGTTTGTTATTTGGTAATTAAATAACCGACCATCAAATTTGGACCCAAAACGTAACTTTGGAAATATCTAGAAGAAACACGTGAGTTACATGACATAGTCATCTCCGATGATGTTGTACTGTGCATACAAATCTTGTTTCGTTCTCCCGCGGCAATGATAAGAAAATTCGTCCACTGACAGTTAGGAGGCGATCTCTACTCTTATCTTTGACCATATATTTCCTAAAGAACCGAGGTCGAGTTTACCGAAAATTATCGAAAGTTGTTTCAAAGAGACCGGATCGGATATGTTACCCGAAAACTACTTTGATCCAACTCAAAACGTTTAGAAGTGAAGCTATCTTGAAGATGATGAAATCGAAGGTGGAGCTCTCAAGCATTTCGTTCAGTCCCAGAACGAACTTTTATGGATGAATGCAGGTAGTGCATTGTTGCCTGAAGGGCAATGTCAGCATTCCAAGTGGGAAGTGCTGCGTAAAAGGTAAAATATAGTCTTAAGCCTTATCAACCGAGATTGAGTAAAATAGAGGAGATGCAGCAGGGCTAAGTGGGTCGCTCCTAAGTAAAGTATGATCATCCCTATCTAGAGTCGATATTATATCTCATTTGTGTGCTCCGAGACCCATTAACGAAGAGGTGATCATATTTGGTACTATCCAGTAAGAGGTAGGCCAGTCCTATGTTGGCAGGGGATCCAGGCGAGGTTCTCAGTTTTATACCTAGAGATGCATGGTAATGGGTGGTACCTCAGTAGCCCAATCATTGTATAGAATCCATTCTCTAATAAGCACCATACGGACTTAGTTGTGCTCAACTATGCTGAAAAATTTCATGCAAGCATTTCAGCTATATTCATATTTTACTTTGACCGCAAGACATTATTATAGTATAAATGTATTTTCTATAGAAATGGTTTAGTTATCGTAAGGTAAAAACCCATCCATGTTTATGGGTGGCGTGATCTTATGAGATACTTTTATTTCAAAGGTTTTATAACTTAAAATCCAGTTAGGTGTATTTTCTCGAGCTGGTTACCCAGACTGACTCGGGTGTTATTTTGTTATAATGCTCGGTTCGGACCGAGCATATTTACAGATTGCGTTGGATGTACTAGAGCTCAAGAGATAAGTTGGAGGTCTTCAAGTCGCATTCACATATATTTTTATTTTCAACTGTTTTGTTGTTGAAATCATCAGCATTTGTGAGGATGGGTTATTTTAAATATCCAGGCTGATGATCATGAATTTTTTTGTACTCTTATGGATGTAAATATATAACAGTTGCTCTATTGTAAAAATCATTGATATTATATCATATATTGTTCCATTGCGATTGTGAGATTCTGTATTTTTTTCTTTTCTCTTCTTCTTCTTTCTCCCCTTCTTTCTTCTTTTATTTCCCTTAACAATTGGTTTTCGACATTCAATTTCTTGACTCACAATACAATGGATGTGCCGGTGTCGATTTTTGAGGATCGAAAATCATGGTTGTTGCTGCTTGATATCAGAGCGCAAGGTTAAGAGAGAACCTTAGCTTTGGTGGGGTAACTCATTAAGAGATAAGGTAATGGAATGTCTTATTACGAGTTTTGAGTATATTTTATATATAAGCATGTATTTGTTAGTGATCTAACAATATTTTACACTGCGTTAATTTATCAGTTGAGTGGCTTATGAATTTTGGCTGGTACGTGGGGTGCCACCATATCGATAGGGTTTCTAAACACTTAAACAAGGAAAACCGACACGGTATTGTTTTGACAATCCGTAAATGAGATAATTTACCAAAATTATATTTTATATATAAAGGAGTAATTTTTCAGAAATCATTATAGCTATATATCAAGTGTTTGCTTGTTAGAGAATGATAATATATGATTATTATCATTTATTGTTGTTATAAAAGTTATTATTATTATAATCCAAATGAAGATAAATAATTGTAAATTGAGTTATATAAGAGGGTGAAATTACAAATACGAATTATAAAGTATTGATTATGATTAAAATAAATCAACATTTGTGAAGTGATATTTCATAAGAAGTGAGATTTTATAAATATTTATTATAAGTGTGATTTATAAATGGAAAGGAAATGAAAAGTATAAGTATACTTATAAATATGATGTGTAAATGGAAATTGGTCTAAAATAAGGAATTTGAAAATTTTAAGTTCCACTAATTTGGAAACTGTTTTCCAAGGGTTTTGGAAATTAATAATAGTATTATTTTATAAATATTTTTGTTATAAATATTTTGAAATAGGGTTTAAAAGAGATAGAAAGCACTAAACTCGCTTCAGTTGCTAGAAAATAATTTTGGTTATGACTGCAGCATCATTGGCATTCATTTTCGAGTTTCTAAGTGAGGTATTGCTGCCATAATGTTTTGTTTTGGTAAGATAAATTTGTTTTAGATTCTAGAACTGTTATTTAAAATATAAAGGTGTTATCTATATATATGATTTCAAAATGATTTGAAATAAAACTGGGTGTTTAAAATCCTGAAATTTTTATCTAAATATTTAGAGAAAACATAAGAATGATAAGTTTTTGAACTTCTAATTTGAAAGTGGTGTAGATAAGAAAAGAAAATTGGAATTGAGATATGAAGTTAAAATTTTGACTTAAATAAAGTTAAATAAATTGAGCAATGGATTAAATAAAATGAAGTTTGAAATAAGAAAGGTTAAATGAAATTGAATAGGATTTGAAATGGATTATATGAATTAATAAAGTGAATTAGTAAAATGGATAATGGAATGAATATGAATTTGTATATAAAGTGAATGTAATTTAAGTTGTAAAAGAATTTAATATGAACTTAAGTTATGAAGTGGAAGAAAAACATGAGGAGTGTTGTATAAAATGTTTATAACGAACTTAAGTAAAAATTTAATGGAATGGTTGTTAATTGATATTACTATTGAATGGAATGTACTAAGGGATAATGAAATAGAAATTAACTTAGGAGAAGCTAAAATAATGTTTCATAGAAAGATCCATAACTTAACAAAATAATAAATGAATGTGAATAATTTAATACGAACCAATGAATGTAAATGGATCGAGCGTAAACAAAGTAAATGTAAATAATTGAATGTAAATCAATTGAAGGTAAGTAAATGGAATGTAAATTAATGTAATGTAAATAAATTGAAAAGGAATTAATAAAATGTTAATAAGAAATAAAAGTGTATAAGCATAATGTTGACACTTGGAAATGCAAATTGGTATGATGACAAAGTAATTAGATAAATATTATTCTTTGATGGTTTCTCTTGTTACATTTGCATATAGTATTGTACAGTCTATATTATATAATAATGTTGCTTTCTATGAACATATTCTTATTGTCGTTAAGTGATTGGTCGGTGCGAATGGCATAAGCTTCGAATTTGGGGCTCGCTTTCACATTTTTATTAGTGGTATATGCTTGCTAATACTAAAATAAGGTACACGTCTCGGATTACATATCATATTTTTTTATTTTTCCCTATAGGATGTTCTATCCTTGAAGATGAGATGTATATTTGTGATTGTATATATTGTAAATTTTTCCAATCAAACTGCGCAAAGGAGATGCTGGTGTAACATCCCGCCTTTTTATACATTTAAGCAGACACAGATGCCAACTCAAACCATACATAAGGGTAGATTGTTATTGCGGTGAATAAGAAAAAGCAGAGAAAGAAAAAACAAAACAAAATCTTGCAGCAAAATGACAAAATATAATAATCAAATAAACAGTTCATGAAGCTGTTTCACAAAACATTTGATTTTCCTCATACAACACAGGTCAGAATTACACATACCAGAGAATAATAAATAATGCAGCGGAACAGTGTGACGCAGTGGAATAATATAGTAAATAGTAATACAATCTACCTCTTCGTCCTCCAGAAATAAGGTCTTCAAAACCTGAAATGCTCAGGTTGACCAGAGCGAATTGAAAACATAAAACACTCGAGTCAGAACTAAAAGGTCTTATGTAAGTTAAATCAACGATAAATAAATATGAGTGGAATGGCGTTAGAGATGTTTACGGGGCTTGACATCTCTTATCCAGTGTCTAACATGAGTGCAATAACTTAAGAGATGGTCTGGATTCACATCTCCTAAAGATCAGTTAAACTATCTACTATGTAGTACAATACGCTAGTACAATAATGTCTAAAGTAAAGTAAACTATTAAAACAGCGTTAAGGCGTTGCATTTTCCCCTTAACACATTTTGTATATTCCCATAGTCTTTACAGTTACGTAATCCCACCCGTACTGGACGCCGTCAGAGGGCACTCCATAGGTATGGTACAAAAAAACTCTTTGAATGCGCGCTAGGGTAGGTGACATGACACAACGAGGCAATGCCAGGATGGATATACCAATTACATTTTCGGACTGTTGGTAACGCATAGCCGCAACTACCGTCCAACTTGGAACATACTCTCGAGTAAAAATCAAAGGGTGGCCATCGAATAAATCACAAAGTCAGAATATAGATCGATGGAGTGTGCCCGATCGGAAGAATGACCTCACTTTGCCCGTCAATTGCTCCTGATTTAGCCACCTTATGCCAACTCATGGGAGTCTGGTCTACGTATATAATAGGATCGTCGCCCCCATCCTACTTCATTCTGAAATCTCCACAACATACATAGTGGTCAAAGTGGTTTTTTGTATTGGCAGAGAGTACGACAACATCCGATCCCGGTCTCTTTGGAAACCGATCGCTTATTACACACCGGATAGTTCTTTCACATTTTCAAAATCATTTCATAATTGATATCAAAATATAATATTCGATTCAAACCATAATACTTTCGAAATCATATTCACCTTGAAATCATATTTAAAAATAGTTTAAAGTCCTCATTTCAAACTTCATAATCAATGTGTCCTTTAAATCTCAACTTAGGTTAAAATCATCATTTAACGGTGTTCGCTTTAAATCAAAAACTAGATATAAACTCTTTTGCGTTACTTAATTGAAATTTTGAAAGATAGTTTAGATAATTATAAATAGTTATCAATAGTTAAAACTCTAAAATAATTTAGGATAGATAAAAATATTTTTAACTTGATTTAAGACAATTGAATAGATTAAAAATAGATTTAAATATAACTAAAATAGATTAAATAGCTTTAAAATAGATCAATTAGATTTAAATTAAATTATATGGTTAAATTAGTTTAAAATATATTAAATTGGTTTAAAATAGGTTACATAAATTTGTTTAATTATAGTTTAAGAAATTTGAAAACTTAATAATTATAAATTTTAAAAAATAATACATTTTTAAAATAGTATATATTAAATATGATATTTGGAATTTATATCAAATTGAACTATTCATTTCATTTCAACGTATTTGGAACATTTCAATTTCCGAATCAACAATTCAATTTCAAATATTTCAATTCTAAATTTCAATAAACCGTTGATTTTCATTTATACTAAAAAAATTAACTTTCAACATTCAACTTATTTTCTCAAAGCAAATACTTTAAGCCAATTCACATTTCAACATAAAACTTGATTTTCTAATAATATTATAAATCAAATTTATTTCAAAATATCATTTAATTAAATTCAAAAGTTTAGAATTTTAAAATCATTTAATTTAACCAATCCAGTTTCAGTATATAATTCTCCACCTTAGGGTCAAGTGACACGGATATTTATCATTTCAATTCGCAATTTAAAATTATTATATTTATGGTTATATATCATTTCAATCCGCAATCCCGAAAATATTAAAATCCATGAATAGCTCGAATCTATCATTTTAACCTATAATGAATTTTTTTTATTAATCTAAAGAACATTCAAGTGTATCATTTCAAACAATAGTGGACTCGCAATTTATAACGGTATAAAATACATCATCCATACATCTAATATCAATAATCAACATACATTACGAACATCATCCAAATCAATCAATAAATATCAATATAGAGCTTATAATCAATAAAAGGTATTTAATTGGCAATTTATATTCAATAATAAATTAAATAATGATTTAATTCAAATAAATACAAATTAACAGGAATAGAAAATTTTGAATTACCCAAACAACCATAAATAAATTTATAATCACGCTATAAATTTTATTTAACAAACATAAGGAATTTAAAATTTGTGAGTGGGTCAAAACACTCACCTTTGAAATTAAATCCAATTTAAACCCAAAATTTGAACAGTCTCTGAATTCGTCTAAACAACGTTAAAATGTCGGGAATTTCGATACGATCCCAGCACAAGAAACCGCGTGCAAATCCGAATTCGTATGCAAAAGTTATTAATATCTGAAGTTAGACGATTTAAATTGAAATTAAATAAAATAGTATAATAGTAATTAGAAAATACACATCACCATTTCTTCTCAATGTCGAACCCTTCTTGAAGACAGCCGCCTTCATCGTGTAGCCCACCGAGCACACCAACACTCCAACGTCGCGCTGTTGTAGTTGATCGCGCATGCCTCCGCCCCTGGCCAGTTATGGCCACGTCACTAGACTAGACTGTTCAGCGATCATCTCAAGGTCGCGATTTAGCGCAGCCGCCGGTAGTGGGGTAAACCCTAGTGAATTTTTGTCGATGATCCACCTGTCAACTTTCTGTTAAATTGCATGGATGCACTCCCCTTGGTGAACGACCGAGAATTCACCATCGAATTTCAGGCGCATAGAGACCCAGATAAAAAAATAGATAGTGGATTTGACTTGCGCTCGTCGAGGGATTCCAATAGATATATAATTCGATGTTATTTGAGGAGTTCGAATTTTTGGATTTGGATTTGATTTGAAATTGCAATTGGGAATTAGGGTTTGTCTACCATTGAGAAGAGAAGGAGCAAGTGTAATTGTACGTACAGAAATGAGGAATAAAAAATGACTTAGGGTTTATAGCGACATATATATAGGCAGAACAAAATAGAAATGAATGGGCTTGATTGTTTTGGAAAGTTGAACGATAAATGACCCGAAAAGCCCGTTCTGTCTTCGGAACGCAATGGGTCATCCCATATATCAAAATAGATATTTTCAAATATTTTAAACGCAATGGAACAGGTTTCTTGTCCTAATTCCATCGTACGAAGAAGTTATGATAAAATCAGCTTATTTCAAACTGATTTCAATTAAATTGATTTCTAGGCGTTTCGAGCCCATATGGTCAAACGATAAGTCCAATTGTTACGAAACATAAAATCCTACAATAATTCACCATTACGGATCCGATGAAACTAGTTTCATCAAAATCCGAGTCAATATCCAAAATGGTTATTTTCCTATTAATTAAATATATTAATATTAAATTAATTAATCACCTTTTATTCAATATTTATAAACTAACCAATTCATCATTTTTAATCATTTGGATTTTTACCATGATTTAATACAAGTTTATATGACAATTCAATATTGGTTATAACACTAATTACAGTGTTCAGTTTCCCTGTAATCAAATCCAATTTATTAAATTTAAATTTCTATTAGTTGCTTTAATTTGATTTCAACTTTGTACTCAATCCCTTATTACTCCATTAGCCTAGTTAATAGTTATTTGTCTTCCATTACATTAGTATGCTCCAATTACCTTCTTTAATTGTATTAACTATTATATTTCCACTTATATTGAAATTTTGTCAAATGTACACATTAATTAAAATTTAAAGTCCCAATTAATTATTTCAGCTTCATTCTCTTATTAACATAATTATTACCTTATGAATACATTTACATTTCCATTCATTTTGTTATATTCACACTTATAAATTCATTATTTACACACAAATGTTACCATTCTTATATAATACTGATTTTATTCAATTACCATTAGCTATATTATTATTTTGTTGGCTAAAAGTATATTTATATTTGTTTTCTTACATTTCAAGTTTAGCCAAGTAAACATTTTAAATTATGACAACTAATTGGAGTTTCATACAAATTGTTAATAATCGCCTACATTAACATTGTTACACTTTATTTTAGTGTTCATTTCATTATTGAATTATAGACTTTTATTACTTCACTATTAAATCACCAAAATCTTATTAAATTAAGAAATTTAAATATTAAAAATTACGGGTCGTTACACTCTCCCCCACTCAAAAATTTTCGTTCCCGAAAAGGAAATAGAAGAAATTAGTAATCAGTATATCTTATTCAAAATATTAAATTTATAAACAATTAATTTACAGGTTTAAATAATTTAAATAACATATATCAATTTATAATCATTAAATCCCTTTTACACTCAAACTATTAAAATTTAGAAAACACTTCTCAAAAATTTCTAAGTCTAAAATTTTCGAAAATTTTCGAAAGAGTCTCCTTTGTACGGAGAGGCTCATGAGAAATTATAATATAAATAAAATAACATATATCATATACTTTGAAATAATATGTCCCAACATGGGAAAAACAATATAATATCGCAAGAATACGTAATCCGAGAACGTACCTGTTTGTTGGGCAAACAACACTTAATTCTGAAACCAAAAGCAATAATAGTTGCTTCCATAACCTGTATTTCACTTATATAATCCAAAGAAGTTAATAATTATATAAAATGAAATATTTAAAATTGTTTCAACCACTAACAACCCAATCAATGTAAAACAACAATCATTTGCAAACACGGCATACAATCATCATATGAAATCAATATAATTAACCATATATCCATAGCAAACAAACAAATGGTTTGTTCGGGTTCAGAAATTTTTAACCGCGTAGAATGACAAATAAACTACTGAGTGCACCATTTACTCAACAATCTTAGATGAACTCAATAGATTGTTCATACATCTTAAACAATTAGTAGTATCCTATCCCAAACAACCCATAAGTCAAAACAAACAACCGATTCCAAACAATAAATCCAATTCATTCTTTTTAATTCCATTTCTCAATGATCATTTCTTTAGTTCACATTTATTCCTTGCAAAATTCAATTTCCATTCATTCATTCTTACTTAATTGCATTTATTTACATTCATTCATTTATAGTATTCATGTGCAATTCAATTACTTAGCATATCAATTCACTAACTTAAGTCTATAGTCATCTATTTACAATATTTACTTTCTATCACATTTTATTAAAGTAATATTTCAATTGTAACTTAAGTTTATAACAATTATAACATCAGTGTCTTATTTATAAAAGAAATTTGAACACTTCCATTACATAAGTTTTGCTTGTAAAAATTTCCATTACATTTTCTTGTTAGACATTTCAACTTTTAAATCTTTTGGTATGTTATATATATGTTTTAAGAATGCAATTGAAAGTTACACAAGTTTGACTTACTTATTTTAATTAGCAAAATATTCAATAATCATATCTTTCAGATTTCATTCTTTTGATTCACGGGTTACAAGTTTCAATTCTTGTATATTTCATTCATAACTTAGCATTTAATTTCTTATTTTCATTTAGAAGTTTCAATTATTAAATAGTTATAATTTTATTCCATTACAATAATTGAAATCTCTAGTTTATAGAAATTTAAAAACTAAATGTCGAGTTCCATTTTAAATCATTTAAAATAATATATATAACCATATCTACATATATGTATCAAATCATATTCAAAATTTAAAAATCAAGATTTATTTATTAAACAATTGTGTAGTTACTACTACAACCGTCTTCCCACTTTAAAACCCGAAAATGAATATCAATGATACATGCACTCATCACCGAAATTATTTTCCAACGACAAGGGAGAGGAGTATAGAACTTTTTTCTTTCCAAAATTTCTTTAAAACATTTCTTTCAAATCATATTGAAATATTTATGTCAGAAATACTTCTAAATAATATTATTTGTTTGCACAAAAAATGGGCAAACACCTCCAAGTCGTATGATTTAGTCGATTTTAAGTTGTTCTTAGTGATTTGGGTGATTCATGCAAATATGTAAAAAGCATGGACTAAACTGTAAAAGACACACAGATTTATAGTGGTTCGGCCAGAATGTGCCTACATCCACTTTATATGTTATTTTCCTTCACTCTTCACATTACAAGTACAAAGCTTTGATTACAAGTATATGAAAGTTGTTTGAAAGTTCTGTCTGTGCTTGAGCTCTCAAACTTGTCTCCATCATTGTACCCCTGCCCCTCTATTTATAGAGTGAGGCTGGGGGCAGGGGTCTTGGATGTATATAGCTGCTGGTGGACCTGGGCTGATGTAATCTGGCCTGGCAGTGTTGGTCCGGTACGCCTTGGTCCGGTGGTGAGTAGGTGGAGTTTGGTTCGGTTGGACTTGGCCCGGTGGTGAGTGGATGGAGTTTGGTTCGGTGGGACTTGGTACGGTGGTGAGTGGTCCGGTAGTGGTTGGAGCGGTAGTTGGTTCGGCTATGTAGGGGAAGTGAGTTGGCTCGGCTATGCAGGGAAGTTGAGTTGGACCGGTAGTAGACGGAAACGGGATTGGTTCAGGTATGCATGGAGGCGGGGTTGGTTCGGGAGTGCTTAGGAAAGGGGTTGGTTCGGTGGTGGTAGAAACGCACCCAACATTTGCCCCCCAAAGTGGGACATATGCCAGCATATGTCGTGCTTTGTTTTCTCGCAATTTGGATAGCTTCATTCAGTCCTAAGCGTCGAACCGTTGGGTCCGGTCATCCCGCGCTCGCCTATAAGTAGGGGCTTCACCCCATTGTTATTCCTTTACCGTTTGAGATAGCCGAATCACCTAAGTACCGAACCATAATTCCTTTATCATTTGAAATAGCCGAATCACCCAAGTACCGAACCACTATTCCTTCATCGTTTGAAATAGCCGAATCGATCAGGGATGGAACCAGATTTGACTGCCGAACCAGGTGAGGCTTTCTCCTTATGTTGGGTACACCGAACAAGACCGGGGAGTTGAGCGCCGAATGAACCTCATGCCGGAAGTCCCGAATGAGATTTCGGGCTGTATGTACTTGTTTGTTTGTGTTTCCATACTCCTTGTTCTAACAGTATGTTTTCTCCTGTTGCAGATAATGTCTCATAAAGTGGAAACTCGATCAGATAAAAAGAAATCCAAGGACAGAGAAGAGTCCTCCACAGTGCCCCTAGCTCAATCAGGACCGGGACGACATGGGCCCACACCGAGATCACTAGTGGATGGATATGGCCCTCAGGAGCTCTTGAACTCTCCTCCTGACTGCTTTCCTAGCTCCCTCAAAGAGGAGCAGCTTTATGTTATCTCTCGCTCTTTTGGGATTGACAGAGCACATATGGTGCTGCCAGGGAATGGAGTTATACGTATGACCCTCCTGAAGGATATTTTGCTTATAGCAGGTACCATTGTATATGTGGGGCCATTCCCCCGATCAATGCTTGGATAGTCAGCTTCATCACCTACTTGAAGGTGGCCCCTTTCCAGCTTCAGCCCAACTCTTATGCTATCTTGGTGAGTCTATTCATCATTTTCCAGAGAAAATACAGGCGTCCCCTTTCCAACCGGGAGATCCGGTATTTGTACAACTTGAGAGGCTATAAGAAGGGGTCTCCATACATCAGCTTGGAATCGGCCGTGTCCTTCAAGCCGGTCCTGGACTTATATTCGAAGTTCAGCATGTTCAAGAAAGAATGGTATTTCGTCAAGGATGACTCTGTTTCTATCCGTCGCTTCACCTCTGGCTGTAAGTTGAATCTCACTTATAATTTCCGTTTTGACTGCAATGCTTCTTCTTATGTGTTTTTATTTCTTGCTAGCGACAGGTGGCTTTGCAGTCGTGGAGAACGATCGCCTGGTTCAGATTGCTGCAGAAATAGAAGCCATTTTAGGAAGGGAGAGGTTAGCTTCTTACCTGATCAGAAATGCCACTCTTCTGCAGCACAACTTGATTCTACCACATCAGTCTGTGGTCAAGCAGGGAGACACTGCTGAGGAGAGGGCTGCCAAAGCTAAAGGAGGGGCCACGACGAAGAGCACCAAGAGGAAACCCTTCTCGATACCTCCAGTTGCCGGGGGGAAGAAGCTCAGGAAATCCGATGGACTCTCCCCTAGCACATGTCCAGATGTTCCGGAGGAGGAAGAGGTGGAGGAGGAAAGAGGCGAGGAGGAGAGCGGAGGTGATGGAGAAGGTGATGGTGATGGTGATGATGGAGGCGAAGGACAGAGCGGTGATGGTGCTGGGGATTTGTCCTCTGGGCAAGCAGGGGAAATTCAAGAGTGGACAGATGATGCTTTCCGCCAGGCTTTTGAGGGGTTGGAGGAAGGATCGGCCTTGGTGGAGAAGCCAAAGAAAGCTGACAAAGCTGGGACTGGTGCCGATTCATCTTCCAAGAGCATTTCAGCTAAGGCAACCCCAGCGATTCAAGGTGAATTTTTGACTCCTGACGACTCCATTTATGATAAGAATTTAGGAATATTTTATGGCCAGCTCCCATCCTGGAATGAGATCCAGGACTTATTGCAGTATCCTACTCCTCCCCAGGGTTTGTATAACAAAAGCGTCTTTTTACTCTTCTTAACTTGATTCGTTTCTTGAATTATAGCACAATGTATGCTTGTAACACATGGTTTTTATTCCAGGAGCGGGCGAAGCGGCCAAGACATCAGATATTCGGCACCGACTTGAACAATACAAACTTCTCAAAGCTTCTACTAAGCCGAAGCCTTCGACTGACCTCCCCGAAGACGTAGTCGGCTATCGTCCTCTTCTTGGGGTCATTGAAGAAGACATCCAAAAGAGGAAGAGGAGCCGTTCCTTGTTCGAATCCTCACCTGGTCCTCAGCCCCCAACTCAACCTCTTCGGGATACCACAGAGGAGAATATTGAGTTTATACCTTCCCCGCACCCGTCTGAAAACCCTACTGTTACCCCAAAAGATCATCCTAGCTTGGCTCGTAATCCGTTTGCGGGTCATCTGGATCTGGATCCAGGCTCTCATGACATTTCCTTTGATGAGGCTACTGGTGAGCACCTTCTCCCTCGCAATCCTATGGTACGGGTGCTTGATGAGGCTAAGTTTCTGGACCTTGATTTGCTTACTACTCGGATTGTAACTATGGGGGACAAAGCTAAGGCAAACATCGACCGGGTTGCTGAGGAGACCAGGAAGCTGATGGGGCATCATGCCCGACTGGTCAAGGCTGGAGAGGAAATCGGGAGTGCTAACATTCGATTGCGGTTAATGGTTTCCGACCAGGCCAAGCAACTCACCGATCAGGCCATCCAGATTTCTCATCATGAGGCCGCCTCCAGGCGACTAAAGAAAACCATGGAGGAGGCTAGCATAGCAGAGTTACAGAGAATGGAGGCTGCCTGCAAGGAACGGATCGATATGCCCATTGCAACGGTCGATGAGGTCCGGAAAGTGTATCTCGAGCGGGTAGAGGAGTTATCCGGGAAGCTTGAAGCCGCAGAGCTTGCTCAAACCAATCTAAAGGAGGAGATGGAGGCAATGAGGAAATCTCTTCAGGCTGACCCCTCGCGACACCGATCGGAGAGGGATGCTGCCGTTGCAAAGCTGTTGGCTTCTGAGGTCCGAATGAGGGAGTTCGAGGAGAATGAGGGGATGATGGATGAGATGCTCCAGGATATGTACTTCCGTACATGGAAATAGGGCAACTTATCGTGGATGGATGATTATCCCCGAGTCATGGCCAGGATTTATTTCAGGCCTTTGGAGGAGGCCAAGGCTGATGCAGATAAGGAGGGTGGCATGGCCTTCAGAATGGATGTGGTTATGGCCCAATTCACCAAGGAGGAGAAAGTGGCGGTGAAGGAGGGTATGCGGTCGCTCGCTGCTGAGGAGGTAGGTGTGTAGTTGGGGGATGATGATCAAGGAACATATGCTGGTAAGTCTTCCCTTTTAGCCTTTTCATAACTTGGTTGCTTATTGTTTATTTAATGGATTCTTCTCCTGAATTGGACAGGCGGGACCTCTGAAGCGCCAACTACCTCTGGTCAATATGCTGGGAGTTCTGATCCTGCGGTTAAGTAGACCTCGGAGGGCCAGCAGGATAGAGGTGATGTTCTGATGCTGCCGACTCCTTGACCTGACCTGGACATCTTTTGGTCTACTTGACATTCCTGTATATACTAGTCCCAAAACATTAATGTACTTTTAGGCTATAATTATGTCATTTGTAACGAACGACTTTATTCTTAACATGTAATTTTATAACATAAGATGATTCTATCATATTTAGATGCTGTCGTTATTTTGATGTGTTGCATAAGAAATATAGTTGTGCACATGTCTGTGATTCAATCGTGTTTGATGCTAAGTTCTTGCTTAAAATATAATTTCATTTCTTGTAATGTTTGTGTGATGTGCGAATAAATTATAGCTACGTATTTATATACAAGAGGAAAAGGTACCGCCCCTCATGTCTTAGTTGTAGATGGTAGCTTTGAATATCTTGTGTAGCTGAGTATGGAATGCAGCTGAGTGTCATGTCATTCAGTTGTGAGTTCCTATTTCCATTGGCGAGCATCTCCTATTTTTTGTCCTGTACTTTTAGGGATTGTTATAGAGGATAGGAGGAGAAGTTTTCAAACAAAATATAAATATAAGAAATGGTAAAACTTCCAATCACGGAAGCCTTCGATGTGCTCAAGTTCGTGGCAAACGGGTTTTGTAGTCACTTTCCCTAACTGTGGGTCTTGGAGACATTTGTCACCCATCTTATGCCTCCGCGGGGAGTTTTCTTTTTTTACCATAGCCGTACTTAAGACACATCGGAGCCGAGATCGCGCACGGTAACTTCCTGGACCATTATGGCCCGTAATCGTGGGTATTATTTGATTTACCGTGGTCGGCTAGCGTCGGTGCCGATCGTCAATCGTGAACTACCCCTGGCTGGCCATACCTTATGTTGGGGCTTAAAGTAGGTTCACAGTTGCCGGCGAGCCGAACGCCGTAATGAGCTGCCTAGGCTATTTTCGGCCTCCTCGGTGGCTTATAATCGGCTCATTACAGTTGGCTTTGAGGGTCGTCGTGAGCAACGAGTTAACCCGCAGCAGAGGGATGCTGGAGCAAAAGTGTCTCATTGGCGAGGGCATAGGTTCGTATGGTACCTGTTAGGTCTTGTCCAGGTGAGGTTGCGCCGTGAAGTGTCTAGAATGGAAATGCCATTACACAGGATTTTGTTCAACAGAAAAGGATAGAGCTTAACAAGTAGCCAAGATATAAAGGAACAAGTTAAAAAGAGACAAGATTTTTAAAGTGGTTCGGCGCGAAAATGTCTACGTTCACCGATTCTCTTTGTTAATTCACTTCATATGGGCAGTACAAGTTAAGAAAAGTATCGACGAAGTTGTTGGATGTTCCATGCCCTCTGGAACACCTCTCCGTCCACTGTTGACAAAATATAAGCTCCGTTGTGGAGATCTTTATGAATTACATATGGTCCGTCCCAGATTGGATCTAGCGCTCTGGGGCGCGGGAAGAATCGCTTGAGGACAAGATCTCCATCTTGTAAGCTGCGATGTTTGACTTTGGAGTTGTATTGTGCTGCCACTTTTTGCTTGTGAGCTGCCGCTTTAAGTGCTGCATCATTTCTTCTCTCTTCAATTAGGTCCAAAGACATGTGGAGGAGTTCTTCGTTTTCTTCTGGGTTATAGTGGATCCTACGGTGGGAAGGCACTACGGTTTCAACTGGGAGCATGGCCTCCGATCCGTATGCCAAAGAGAAAGGAGTATGCCCTGTTGATGTCTTGAAAGATGTGCGGTAGGCCCAAAGTGCCGTAGGAAGTTCGTCCACCCAATCGCCTTTCGACTTTTCAAGTTTCTTCTTGATTAGAGTTTTGAGAATTTTGTTGACAGCTTCGACTTGTCCGTTTTCCTGGGGATAGGCTACAGATGAGAAGCTTTTGTGGATTCCGTGCTCTTGGCACCAGTCGGTGAATTCCTCGCTGTCAAATTGAAGTTCATTGTCCGATATGATTTTGAGTGGAACTCCGTACCTGCATAGAACATTTTTGATTAAGAAGTTAATAACTTTTGCCGAAGATATTTTATTTAGAGGTTCCGCTTCCACCCATTTGGTGAAATAGTCGACTGCCACTATAGCATATTTGGCTCCGCCTCGGCCCATCGGTAGTTTGCCAATCAAATCAATTCCCCATACTGCGAAGGGCCAAGGGCTGATCATTTGCGTAATCACATTTGTTGGTAGTCGGGGGATCTTACCAAATTTCTGACATCTGTCGCATTTTTTGATGAAGTCCAGGGCGTCTTTGTTTAAGGTGGGCCAGAAATATCCATAACGGAGTATCTTCTTTGCCAGAGACTGTCCTCCAGTGTGATCTCCGCAGCTTCCTTGGTGGATGTTTGATAAGATTTCCTTGGCTTCCCTCCCAGCGACACACCTTAATAAGGGGTTAGAGAAGCCGCGTCGATAGAGGATGCCTCCTTGTATTGTGTAGCGGGAAGCTTTCCTCAAGATTTTCCTGACTTCGTTACGCCCGTCGGACAGTGTGCCACTTTGTAAGTATTTTTGGATTGTAGTCATCCAAGTTTCCTCTTCGATTGCAGCTATCGGATTCACTTACTCGAAACTCGAGGCTAGTTGCTTTGAGATGGTTACTGTTCCGGAAGTGTTGCCATCTTTCATGCTGGCTTGCTTTGCCAGTTCATCGGCCTTCTGATTCTCTTCTCGAGGAATGTGTTTGATTAAATAGTGATCCAATTGATCGAGCAACAGCTTGGTCTTCTTTAGATATGCTGTGAGTCGTTCTCCTTGAGTCTGGAATTCTCCCAGTATTTGATTTACAATAAGTTGAGAATCACTATGGAGACATAAAGAACCGACTCTAATCTCTAGGGCAAGTTCTAATCCGGCTATTACTGCTTCGTATTCTGCGTCGTTGTTGGTGGCAGCGAATTCCAATCTTAGAGCATATCGTAGCTTCCTTCCCCTGGGAGTGATTATTATAATTCCTGCCCCCGAGCCTTGTTCGTTTGATGCTCCATCTACAAAGAGATTCCACTTAATGTCTTTTGCTATTCAAGATTCCTCCTTACCTTCGTTGGTAGTGAATTCGGCAATGAAATCGGCCATGGCTTGTCCCTTGATGGTGGTGCGAGGATGGTAGGTGATATCATATTGACTCAGTTCAATGCACCATTTAAGTAGTCGTCCAGAAGTGTCAGGACGATGGAGTACCTGCCTTAGCGGCTGATCGGTTAGAACTCTGATGGAATGAGATTGGAACTAGTGTCGCAGTTTCCGTGACGTGATTAGTAAACAGTATGCTAGCTTCTCAAGTTTAGGATATCTGGCTTCTGCCCCTGTTAACCTCTTGCTTACAAAGTATACTGGTCGTTGTGCGCGGTTGTCTTCTCTCACCAAAGTGGCGCTTAGAGCATGAGATGACACAACAAGGTATAGGTATAGCTCTTCGCTTTTGTTTGGAGTTAAGAGTACTGGTGGTCTCTGGAGGTGTTCGATTAGGTTAAGGAAGGCTGTTAAGCATTCGTCGGTCCATTCGAGCTTTCCTTTGTCTTTCTTTAGAGCCTCGAAGAAGGGGACGCATTTGTCAGTCGCTTTAGAGATGAATCTGCTTAGGGCGGCCACCTTCCCATTCAGGCTTTGCATTTCTTTTCGTGTGGAAGTTATCCTGATATCTTTCAGGGCTCGGACTTGTTCAGGGTTTGCTTCAATCCCCCTGGCATGGATGATGAATCCCAAGAACTTTCCTGATGACACTCCGAACGAGCACTTTAGAGGATTCAGCTTCATTCCATATTGGCGAAGTATGTGAAACATCCCGCTCATGTGGCTTACGTGATCGTTGGCTTTCCTCGACTTTACTAGCATGTCATCCACATAAACCTCCATAGTTCGTCCTATTAGCTCCGCAAACATCTTGTTGACGAGGCACTGATATGTAGCTCCGGCGTTTTTAAGTCCGAAAGGTATTACTCTATAGCAGTACAATCCCCGGTCAGTGATGAAACTAGTGTGGTCTTGATCAGGGGCGTGCATAGGAATCTGGTTATATCCTGAGTATGCGTCCATAAAAGATAAGAGTTCGTGTCCGGCTGTGCTGTCCACCAGCTGATCGATTCGGGGGAGTGGGAAGCAATCCTTTGGGCAAGCATCATTTAAGTTGGAGAAGTCAATGCACGTTCGCCACTTCCCATTAGCCTTCTTTACTAGTACCGGGTTAGCGATCCACTCTGAGTAGATGGCTTCTCGTATGAAGTTATTGGCAAGCAGGTTCTTTACTTCTTCATCAAGGGCTGTTGATCGTTCTGCCCCCATGCTTCTCTTTTTCTGCTTTACTGGCACTTTGGTAGGATCGATGTTCAGTACGTGGCACGCTACGTCTTGGGAGATTCCATTCATATCAACATGCGTCCATGCAAATACATAGAAGTTGTGGCGGAGAAAATCAATGAGTTGATCCTTCAATTCTGCTTTTAGTCGAGATCCGATTTTCAATAGTCTACTTGAGTCGTGTTTGTCTACGGATACAAACTCCATAGCCTCTGCAGGCTCGGCGGTGGCCTCCTCCTCTTTGTCCCTGGGGTCTAATTCATTGAAAGGATCATTGGTATATCGAAGAGAAGGGGCTTTCTTTAGTTGCTATGCTTCCAAGTTTTTCACGCAGAGAGGAGCCTCTGCATTCTTCCCTCTATCCTTCCTATGATTATTGCGAAGTTCAGTTACATAGCAATCTCGAGCGGCATCTTGATCTCCCTCTACTTCTCCTATTCCATTGTCTGTTGGGAATTTCATATTCAGGCACCATGGGCCAGGACAATTTGGAAGTCGGACAAGGCTGGTTTTCCCAAAAAGGCATTGTAGGCCGAGTGGTTTTCTATTAGCACAAATGTTTGTTTCCGCACAATGGAGCGGGGATGACTTCCTATTTCAACAAAGAGGTCCAGTTGTCCAAGGGGCATCTTCGCGTCTCCAGTGAAACCATGTAGCGGTTTGTTGCAGGGAGACACATCCTTCATCGACAGCTTCATTTTGTCGAAAACATGCTTAAATAGGATATTTACTGAGCTTCCAGTGTCTACCAGAATTCGAAAAACTTTGGCTGAACCGAACCAGGCAGAGATGACCATAGGATCCATGTGAGGGTACTGTCTTCCTTCTAGGTCACGCCTACCGAATGTGATGTCATTGTTCTCTTTCCGCTTTGGGTGGCGTTCTTCTATAACGGAATTAACGCAGTCTTCATTGTTTCTAAGCGACTTTCCATATTTTTCCATCTCTTCCCAGCTTCTGTCGGCGATGTGTGGTCCTCCCGATATGGTATGGACCACTATCTTCTCTTGACTAGAGCCCTTGGTGTTGCGATTTCCTCCGCCTACTTCCGGGGGTGATAGCCTCGGGCTTTCATTGGCAGGAGCTGGAGTCCTGTTCTGGCCTTTGACATCGCGTTCCAGTCTCTTCCTTCTTATGTGTTCTTCAATTAAGTCCCGGAGATGATGGCATTCATTGGTATCATGCCCATGAGATTCGTGGAAACGACAGAACTTTCCAGATTTAATTGTGTTATCTGATTCCTTCTTGTGCGGGGGGCGTCTGTATTTAACTTCGTCTTGCGTGGCCAGGAAGATGTTTTTGATTGTTTCATTCAAAGGAGTGTAAGCGTCAAATCTTGGTCCTGGCCGATATAGACACTTTTCTCCCTTCTTGCCCCCATCACTATCTCTGGAGTCATTTCTTCGAACGTCCTTTGCTACTGCGGGTGTATTGCCATGAGCTTCCTTAGCTTGTTGCCCTGTCTGCCTTTCAATGGCAGCGTCTTCAAGTCTTATATATTTTCCGGCTTCATGGAAGAAATCGGGTAAGATAGCTGGCTTTTCTTTCGTTAATCGCCTAACAAATTTAGTATCCGGATGCACATCACTACAGAGGGCCATTAGGATAAGTTTCTCATCGGCATCCTGAACTGCGGCCGCTGCGGCATTGAATCGGGTTAGATATTGTTGCATTGTCTCTCCGGGCTTTTGTTTGATATTGGATAAGGAATAAGTGTCCTTGGGTTGTTCCACATGAATGCGGAACTGCCTAATAAACTTTTCTTTCAACATTTCCCATGAGCTGATGGATCCTTGGGGTAGATGGAAGAACCAGGAGGTAGCTAGATCTGCCAAGAATAGTGGGAAGCATTTACACAACACTCCCTCTGTTGCTCCGCTCATGAGCATATGCTGTGTGTATCTGTGCAAGTGTACAACGGGGTCAGAGGTTCCCTTGTAAGGTTCCATTGTCGGCATTTTCCATTCCCGGGGGGTGATGGCAGTTTCGATATTGCGGGTGAAGGGGATGGTTATCCTGGCGCCTATCCCCCGATCTCTTTGGTCTCGTTGGACACTCTCTGAATAATCGCGCCATCCTTTCATCAGAACTTGGAGCGGATAGAAATGAGTTTGGTTCTTCTCTGCGGGATTGATTCCGTCCAGATGACCTGTAGGGATGGTATCGTCTATTACTCCTAACATTTTCCGGTGGCTGTCTCCGGTCGTCTGGGAGCATGCTGGGGTCAGCCACAGTTGGCCCTTGCCTCGATCTTCCCCTGCTGGGCTCTGTTCTAAGAATTCCCTTGGGTCCAACTTCAGGATGGACTCCAGCTCGGCCCCGTCCATTGGTATTCCCATGTTTAGGTAGCATGATAGGCTCAGCCATATCCGACCCCTTCCTGGTACCTCCCCGTTGGGTTCGGTTCCAAGTGTTTCCTTGGGTCGAAATTCGGGATGAGTCTGCGCTCGGCTCCTACCATTGCTGTTTCTATTGTTAGCCTCTTCGAAGAAGAAAGGTCTTCGTCGCCTCCCAGATCCTCCAGACTGGGACTCACCCCATGATTCGGTGTTGCGGTTGGATTCTTCAGCATCCCTTAAGCGTGACATGAGTTAGTCCACCAAGGCTTCTTTTTGAGATGCGAAGCGGTTAGTTACTTCAGCCACAACCCTGTCCAGATCTGCCCTAGTAATTGCTGCCGGTTGTTCCGTGGTAGGGGCTGTCGGATTTACCTGACTTCCATTTTGTACCGCTGTTGGAACGGGACGATTCTCTTGATCAATGATCACTGGATCTGGAATACTGCTAGTTGTGATGTTCTTCCCTTTGTTAGCATCTTTCTTCTGCCTCGGAGGCATGTTTTCCAAGCAATGAGCGACGCTGATAGGAAAAAGGTTATGTGGGAAAAGCTGAAGCTTCGAGCTCCATTCTCAGTGAAAGCACCAAAAATGTTTGCACCAAAAATGGGCTAACGCCTCCAAGTCGTATGATTTAGTCGATTTTAAGTTGTTCTTAGTAATTTGGGTGATTCATGCAAATATGTAAAAAGCAGGGACTAAACAGTAAAAGACACACAGATTTATAGTGGTTCAGCCAGAATGTGCCTACGTCCACTTTATATGTTATTCTCTTTCACTCTTCAGATTACAAGTACAAAGCTTTGATTACAAGTATATGAAATTTGTTTGAAAGTTCTGTCCGTGCTTGAGCTCTCAAACTTGTCTCCATCGTTGTACCCCTGCCCCTTTATTTATAGAGTGAGGCTGGAGGCAGGGGTCTTGGATGTATATAGCTGTTGGTGGGCCTGGATTGATGTAATCTGGCCTGGCAGTGTTGGTCCGGTACGCCTTGGTCCGGTGGTGAGTAGGTGGAGTTTGGTTTGGTGGGACTTGGCCCGGTGGTGAGTGGATGGAGTTTGGTTCGGTGGGACTTGGTCCGGTGATGAGTGGTCCGGAAGTGGTTGGAGCGGTAGTTGGTTCAGCTATGTAGGGGAAGTGAGTTGGCTCGGCTATGCAGGGAAGTGGAGTTGGACCGGTAGTAGACGGAAACGGGATTGGTTCGGTTATGCATGGAAGCGGGGTTGGTTCGGGAGTGCTTAGGAAAGGGGTTGGTTCGGTGGTGGTAGAACGCACCCAACATTATTGTTACATTACAAAATCATTTCAAAGAAATTTTCAAAAACCCCGAAACTTAAGTTTTAGATTTCCAATTTTCATTTATTTTATTTTCAAATCTTATTCCCAACCAGTATTTATAAATTTCACTACCTAACAACCAATATATTTAACCAAATACATCATTTATAAAATTTATTATTTTATATACAAAAATATAATAGGCAAAATTATTTCATTTACCTATATTTCAAAAACAAATATTGTGTCGGTCTGTTCTATTAAGTGTTTAGAAATATCTATCAATGTCATAGTGCCCTATGCACCAATCAGAATTTATAATTACAAAACCGAACACATTAACACAATATAAAAACCTTTTATAACACTAACTAATACGCTCTCTTATATATATACACTCTGTGACTCATCATAAGGTATTACTACCCTATTTAATAAAGAGTTATCCCCCACAAATCTAAGGTTATCGCTAACCAAAGCTCTAATACCAACTGTAACATCCTGCTTTTTGTATGTTTAAGTAGACACACATGCCAGCTCGAATCATACAGAAGGGCAGATTGTTATTGTGGTGAATAAGAAAATGCAGAGAAAGAAAAAACAAAACAGAATCTTACGACGGAATGATAAAATATAATAATCAAATAAACAGTTCATGAAGCTGTTTCACAAAACATTTGATTTTACTTGCACAACACAGATCAAAGTTACACATACCGTAGAATAATAAATAATACAGCGGAACAATGTGATGCAGTGGAATAATATAGTAAATAATAATAACACAATTTTTATTTTCGTCCTCCAAAAATAAGGTCTTCAATTCCTAAAATGCTCAGACTGACCCGAGCGAAATGAAAAGACAAAACACTTGAGTCAGAACTAAAAGGTCTTATGTAAGTTAAATCAACGGTAAATAAATATGGGTGGAACGGCATCAGAGATGTTTACAGGGTTTGACATCGCCTATCCAGTGTTTAACGTGAGTGCAGTAACTCAAGAGATGATCGAGATTCACATCTCTTAAGGATCCGTTAAACTATCTACCATGTAGTATAATACACTATAATAATAGTGTCTAAAGTAAAGTAAACTATTAAAATAGCGTTAGGGCGTTACATTTTCCCCCTTAAAACATTTTATATATTCCCATAGTCTATACATAACGTAATCCCGCCCATACTGAACGCCGTTAGAGGGCACTCCATAGGTATGGTGCAAAACAAAATCGTAGAGGGCATGCTAGGGTAGGTGACACGGCAAAACTAGGCAATGCCAGGGTAGATATACCAATTACACTTTCGGACCGTTAGTAACGAATAGCCGCAACTACCGCCCAACTCCGAACAAACTCCCAAGTAAAAATCGAAGGGTAGCCACCGAATAAATCACAAAGTCGGAATGTAGATCGATGGAGTGAGCCCGATCGGAGGAATGACCTCACTTGCTCGTCAGTTGCTCCTGTTTTAGCCACCTTATGCCAACTCATGGGAGTCAGGTCCACGTATATACCTCATATAGGATCGTTGCCCCCATCCTACTTCCTTGTGGAATCTCCACCGCGTACACAGTTGTCAAAGTGGTTTTCTGTATTCGCAAAGAGTAAGACAACATCCGATCCTGGTCTCTTTAACAACCAATCTCTTATTATACACCGGATAGTTCTCAAAATCATTTCATAACTTATATCAAAATATCATATTCAATTCAAATCATAATACTTTTGAAATCATATTCACCTTGAAATCATATTTCAAAGTAGTTTAAAGTCCTCATTTCAAACTTCATATTTAATCAATGTGTCTTTAAATCCTAAACTTAGGTTAAAATCATCATTTAACCGTGTTCGCTTTAAATCAAAATCTAGATATAACTCTTCTGCTTTACTTAATTGAAATTCTGAAAGATATTTTAGATAGTTATAAATAGTTTAAATAGTTATAAATAGTCAACATACTCTAAAATAATCTATAATATATCAAAATAGTTTTAACTTGATTTAAGATAGTTGAATAGATTAAAAATAGACTTAAATATAATTAAAATAGATTAAAAAGCTTTAAAATAGATTAATTAGATGTAAATTAAATTATATCATTAAATTTGTTTAAAGTAAATTAAATTGGTTTAAAATAGGTTAAATTAATTTGTATAGTTAATATAGGATAAAATAGTTTAATAAATTTGAAATCTTAACAATTAGAAATTTTAAAAATGTAAAATATTTTTAAAACAGATTATATTAAATATGAAATTTGGAATTTATATCAAATTAAACTATTCATTTCATTTCAACGTATTTTTTGGACCATTTCAATTTCCAAATCAATAATTCAATTTCAAACCTTTCGATTTTAAATTTCAATAAACTATTGAATTTTCATTTGCACTTAAAAACTTAACTTTCAACTTTTAACTTCATTTCTTAAAGCAAATACTTTAAGCTTATTCACATTTCAACATAAAACTTGATTTTCTAATAATATTATATATCAAATTTTATTTTAAAATATCATTTAATTAAATTCAAAAATTTAGGATTTTAAAATCATTTAATTTAACCAATCCGGTGTTCGTATATAATTCTCTACCCTAGGGTCAAGTGATACGGATATTTATCATTTCAACCCGCAATATAAAATTCTTATATTTACGGACATATGTCATTTCAATCCATGATCCCGAAATTATTAAAATCCATAAATCGCTCGAGTCTATCATTTCAATCGATACTAAAAAAATTTCTTAATCTAAAGATCATTCGGGTATGTATCATTTCAACCCATAGTGGACTTATAGTTTATAACGATATAAAATACATCATCTATACATCCAATATCAACAATCATCATTGTGACGACCCGGAATTTTCAAGCATTTAAAATCGGAATATTTAATTGATTTTAAATATTCAATAGAGTAATTTTAACTTGAATTGTGAATATCACAACTTATTTGATAATTGAATTATTGAATTAAACAATTTGAAGTTGAGTAAAATATTGAATCTGGAATTTTAAGCCTATTAAAAATAATTTAAAGGCTTATAAAATTTATATTGTTAATACTGAGGATAATAGAAGTTGTAAAATTGAATTTAACACTGTTTTGTTCAGTTTTAAAAATATATCTTTTAAATTGAATTTAAAAATAGCCTTCCGTGGCACAGTCTCGAAATTTGACGAAACGAGATCCATTGGATCCGTAATATTGAATTATTACCGGATTTCAATTTTCGTAGTGACCGGAGTTGTAGTGTGAGCGTACGATATATAAACGCGATAAAATTTTAATTGATAATAATCGATTCGGAAAGCTGTCTTCTCCATACGATCGAATTAGACCTCGAAGCCTTTTCCATTGCGTTCAGAATAGGCGTATAATGTTATAAACGCCTAGCGGCATGCCTCGATAGGATGTCAAGATTTTAAGCTTTGAATTCAGGACAATTTAAATTTAAAATTTGAATTTAATATTTTTATATACCCTAATCTACTCAACCGAAATTTCTTTCCATCAGTTTCCTTTCTATCACCATCAAAACTTTTTCTTCGCATCAGAGTTTTTGTCTCCTCTTCAGAACACTATCGCCTTCCTCCTTCACGTTAACGTCAAGTCTTGCCCCTCCATTCCCTGTTAAAAATCACGTACCCTATCCTTTCTTCATTCATCTTTCTCACAAATTCAACAAAAAATCAAATAAACGGCCGAAACCCTTTTCGTTCCAAAATCAATCTCACTTCTTTAAAAAAAATGAAATGATAAATCACGGCCGAGTTATTCTCCCCATCTTCCTATCTTCTCCGGCCCAATCGAATCAATTTGAAAACCGAAGTGAAGCGATTCGATTAGAGAGAGAGTCGCGACTATTTTTGTTTCTCTCTGTCGATCGAGTTTCAGAAAGAGATGCGGCATCGCGTAGGGACCCGCGATTCGAGTCGCGTTCGAATCAAGTGTAGGGGATCGCGCCCTAGGGGTTCGGCAACGAGATGTTAAGGAGGAGGCGACGACATCGACATCGCGATGGATTGGGCAGGAGTAGGCCGTTCGCGATTTTTGGGGGAGGTATAAACGAGCTTTAAAAGGTAACTTAGTGTTTTGTTTTAAAGAGTGAGAACCTAGTTTATATTTTATAAAATAATCTTATTTTTAAATATTCATATAGTATGTATTTTTAACCAATTATTGAAGTAGTTTTAACTTAAATGTTTTAAAGTAAATTTCCAAAGTAAGTGTTTTGTTTAATCTATTATCGTAATAATTATTTAAAGAATGATTTGGTATTTTGTTTAAAGAAGAAAATCTAGTTATATTTATAAAGTAAACTTATTTTAATCATTTCTAGAGTATTATTTTAAATTAAGAACTAAAGTAAAATTTCTAAATTAAATGTTAAAAATATTTTACAATAAAGTGTTTTGAAATTATTTTAAAAATCTAAAATCTTGTGCTTGGTGATTCCAGTGGAAATAGAAATATTTGGAATTTATTTTGAGAAAGGAAGATAGTTTGAAAACTGTTTTCAAAAAGGGTTGAAAAGTGAAAATATATCTTGTGAAGATATTTTCGAGGTTAATAAATAATTTGGGAAATTATTTATTTTTTTGATGGATGTTAGGAATATTAATTGATAGTTAAATCACCGACTATCAATATTGGACATATGCGTTGATCGTTTCGAAGAGACCGGGATCGAGATTTATTTCTCAAAAACCACTGCGATCCGGTTTGTACGTTTCGTGGAAACGAGTTTGGATTCGAAAATGGAGCAGTGAAGTGCAAGGGCTAGTCGCTACTAATCCTGAGGATATTTCGAAAATGGATGTGGTAGGAGTAGTGCCTTCAGTTCCGTGCGAACTCGGGACGGACTTGTATGGACGAATGCTTTCGGAATATCGTCAGGTAGACGATGGGCATTCTAAGGGATATGTTCTAAAAAGATAACACTTAGCCTCAAGCCTCATCAAATGGGAATGATTGAAAATCAGGGGTTATGCAGCAAGGCTAGGTGGGTAGCACCCAAGCAGGGTGAGGTCATCCCTGCCTAGATGTCCCTTTTATTTCGGCTTAGTGGGCGGTTGCTGATCCCAACCACGGGGTGATCTCACTCGGGATTATCCAGTAAGGGGTAGTCCCGGTCTTGTGTTACAAGGGAGCAGACGTACTCCTCGGTACTGTGATCTAGGCCACGTACTGTGACAGGTGGTACCCCAGTGCCTAGTCATTAGTTGGAAATCCATTCTCCCTACGAGCCTTGTACGAGTTTTGTTTGTATTACCCACTTTGTGGCTAGTACCTGGAATTTAATAGATGTAACAATTTTGGCTATTTTATAAGTATTTGTATATAGACCCTATTGTAATATCAGAGGATTTCTATAAAAAATTGTTTTAGCTATCGTAAGGTAAAAACCCGACATGTTTATTTGCGGCGTGGTCTTACGAGATGCTTTTGTTTTCAAAGGATTTTTGAAACTTTAATAATCAATTGAGTGTGATTTTCTCAAACTGGTATTCCAGACTGACTCGGGTGTTATTTAACTGTAATGCTCGGGTCAGACCGAGTATTATAGGATACAGGATATGATGCTGTGAAGCTCAAGACACGAGCTAGATGACGAGATGTACTTTCGTACTTGTTTTATATATGTATTCCGCTGTGTTGAGTTGCTGTGTATCCATTTGTATGTTGTTGTTGTTGAACTGTGGTTGATGTACTCTGATGATGTAATATATAGACAGATATATTTGATTTTTGAGTAAAGATCATTTATTATTTATTATATTTTATTCCCCTACGATTGTTAGATTCTGTTGTTGATTTCTATCTTCTTCTTCTACCTCTTATTCTTTAACCCAAATGGTTCGTATTTCTGTACAACTTGAGTTAATTTAGGTAGAATAGTGTTGACTCAAGGGGAACGGATTTGCGGGCTGTTACAGTTAGTACCAGAGCTTAGGTTGGTAATAACCTTGGCTCTGGTGGGAATTACTCATTTAAATTAGAGTCCGTTGCACTCTAGAATGAGTTTGAGAGTATAAATAAATATGAGCGCATATTTGTTAGTGAATATAAATTGTTTTAATATTGTGTTGGTTGGTTTATTGAGTGGCATATGAACCTTCGTCGGCACAGTCTGCGCAACTGTATTGAAGGGGTTTCTAAACACTTGAATAGAACAATCGACATGGTATTGTTTTAAATGTGGGTAAATGAAATAATTTTACCCAAAATATATTTCAATATAAAGAAAATTTTTTGTAAACTATTTTAGCTAACATATGGTTGCGTGGATGTTAGAAAGAATAATATTAAAGTATTATCATTGTTAAGTGAAAATTTAACTAGAAATTGAAAATATAACCAAAGTTTAAAGGAATAAATTCATTATAAAACGAAATTTATAAATATGAATTATAATTGTAAATTATAAATTGAAATATAATCAAATGGAGATTTGTATAAGCATAAGCTATACAAATGAATTACGGTTAAAATTGATTTAAGCGGGATTTGGAAATTTAAATCCCGAAGATTTGAAAGTATTTAAAGATAAATAATAGTATTATTGTTTTTCTGGAGGTATTTCTGAAAGAAAATGTGTTTTGAATGGATTTTGAAAGCGATGTAGCATTGAAATCACTTGGATTATTGGAAAATAATTCTGATGATGACGGCTGCATCATCAGTATTCATTTTCGAATATCTAAGTGACGATTGCTGCCAAAAACTGATTTGTTCAGAAAAGCTAGTTGTTTTTGGAAATTTCAAAGGAAATTTGTTGGGAATAAAACCAGGATTGGTTTGGTTTTTGAGAAATGTGATTTGAGATGTTGAAGATTTCAAAATAATTTGGAACCAAAAGTCGGGTGTTTAAAAATCCTGATGAATTAGTTGTAAGCTTATAAATTGCGATGATTTTAAATCAGGAAGAAAATATAAGCTTTGAAAGTTGGAATTTAAATTTAAAGTGAAAAGTTAAAAATGGAATTAACTTGGATTGGGAAATAAAAATTTAACTGGATTGAAATACATTGAATAAGCTGAAAATAATATCCAGTTGTATTCGAATTAAGTTGAAATCGAATTGAGTTAAATAAATCTGAGTTAAAATAAAATTGAATTGGAATAACAATTCAATTGAATTATTGAATATAATTAGATTCTTACCTGAATAAATGAAAAATAAATTGGATAAGGATTGGATTGAAATAAATAAATTAGAATAACTAATCAAAAGAAATTGTAGATTTAAAATGAGATTTAATTGAGATAGAATTAAGTTGAATAGAAGAGAGAGTTTACTTGTAAAAGGAAAAATGAGCTTAAGTATAAAATTTGAATAAATTGAGTAAATTGACTTAAGCTAAATAGATGAGGGAGTTGAATTGAAATCAACTTAAACTAAATTTAATAATATTGAATTGGTTTTAAATCAAGTGAAAATAAATTTTAATCGAAATAAAATTCGGTGAGTTACAGATAATATTTAATGGAATGAAATTCTTAAATAAATAATTGTAAACCATTTAAAGTGTTGAGGGATTGAAATAACTTGGAGTCAATAAGAAAAATAGAATGGTTTTAAATGAAACGCAAATGAATAGATCATGAATAAAATTTAAATGGTTATTGAATGAAATAGCTTAGATTGTTTTCGAGCTAAATAAAAGAATTCGGAATAAACAATTTTGGAATGAATTGTAAATGAATGGATTGTGAATGAAATTTAAACAGAATGTGTCGAGCTAGATCAAATGGTTTTTAATGGAATCTGTTTGAATAATGAAGTGAATGAATTTAAATTTAAAATGCAATGAAAATGAGAATATATGGATTGAGAATAAATCTAAAAATGGAATAGAATTAAGTACAAATTGAGTTGAAATCAATTTACATTGGTTATAAAACATAAATACTTATTTATCCACATAGATCTCGTTAAATTGCATAGAATAAATTGTCATTGGATGTAAATGGAAGTAATTAAAATTATATGAATTGGTAGGAGTAAATAAATTGATTTTGAGATCAATGGAATTAAATATGAGCTAGTTTTGCTTAAAAATAAATTAATGTAAGCTTGTGAGTTGTTAGCTATTCGGATTAAGTGAAACGATATGTGATTGGCTGTAAGCATTTAAAATTAATGTTGGAATATTTAAATTGCTTATAAAAGTGTTTAATATGCATTACTGTTAGAATTCATGTGTTTAATGTGTTTAACTATTGCAAATAAGTGAAATGTTGTTAAACTTCATTTATATGGCACTTACATGTTTAAATTGAGTAAGTACAGGTACCGGGAAGCCGTGTGGCTGGATTTTGATTGCGCTAACTGCTAAATAAATAAGCTGCTTGCTTAAAAATGCTAAATAAGGTAGGCGTACGCAATGAAAATAGGAAACATGAACTGTTTTTGGTTTTTCTGACTGGGTGGGTCGATGTATATATATTTACATCTTTTGTCAAATTGCAAAAGCTCCTCCGTACAAAGGAGATGCTGCCAAAATTTTCCGAAAATTTTGGGAGTTAGAATTTGTTTTGAAAATTTTGAAAAATTTTGTTAACGACAAACGTAGTCAAACTGGAAATTGAAATAAATTAGTAAACGAGACTAATTAAAATAATGACATGAATTAGTTATAAATGAAAAATAAAATTAAATGTTCAGAGTTGGAAATAAATTGAATTCATATGAAAATTAAAGAATCAATTTGAATAGAAATAGATATAAACTAAAGTGGTAAGGTGAAAATAAATATAAGGAACATATTTCATGCTTATACTAGCTTTAGAGGGAATGGTGAATTCTTAAATGAAAAATTGATACTACCAATATAATCTAAGTCAACATTTGAATGAATAGATATTGGCATTTTGTGAGAAAGTCGATTAAATGTTTTTGAAAGTTGTGATTGAATATTAGTGCTAAGCAGGACATGCAGGTATTATAAAAGGAAAAGGAAAATTGGTTTTGATTTCAGAAGATAAATTTGAATTGCTCGACAAAAAGGTATGTGTTTAAATTTCGATATGAAATTTTATTGGGTTTTTCGATCGAGCGACTTGGCGTTTTGTTTTCTTTTTGGATTTGGAGGCCGTAGGGCCATTTTGTAGCTGTACCGAGCTAGCCACGCAAAGGAGACGCTGGCGAAATTTTTCGAAAATTTAGAGAGTTAGAAAATTTTTGAGAAATTTCGAAAATTTTAAACTTGGTTTTGAATTATAATTTGAATAGTTGAATAATTAAAGTTGGTTGGGAACTAAGGAAAGGTTTGGAAAGTTAGTAAGAAAGATAACGGGTCTTTTATAAGAAGGTCTTTAGTAAGATATTGATTTGTTTGATTTTGGGGATAAGTAAATAGGTATTCGACCATTCTTCCTAATTAGTAATTTCAGTAACGAAATTATTTTAAGGGGGGAGGAATGTGACGATCCGGAATTTTCAAGCATTTAAAATCAGAATATTTAATTGATTTTAAATATTCAATAGAGTAATTTTAACTTGAATTATGAATATCACAACTTATTTGATAATTGAATTATTGAATTAAACCATTTGAAGTTGAGTAAAATATTGAATATGGAATTTTAAGCCTATTAGAAATAATTTAAAGGCTTGTAAAATTATATTGTTAATACTGAGGATAATAGAAGTTTAAAATTGAATTTAACACTGATTTGTTCGGTTTTAAAAATATATCGTTTAAATCGAATTTAAAAATAGCCTTGCGAGGCATAGTTTCAGAATTTGATGAAACCAGATCCATTGGATCCGTAATATTGAATTATTACCGGATTTCAGTTTTGTAGTGATCGGAGTTGTTGTGTGAGCGTACGATATATAAACGCGCTAAAATTTTAATTGATAATAATCGATTTGGAAAGCTATCTTCTCCATACTATCGAATTAGACCTCGAAACCTTTTCCATTGCGTTCAGAATAGGCGTATAATGTTGTAAACGCCTAGCGGCATACCTCGATAGGATGTCAAGATTTTAAGCTTTGAATTCAGGACAATTTAAATTTAAAATTTGAATTTAATATTTTTATATACCCTAATCTACTCAGCCGAAATTTCTTTCCATCAGTTGCCTTTCTTTCACCATCAAAACTTTTTCTTCGCATCAGAGTTTTTGTCTTCTCTTCAGAACACTGTCGCCTTCCTCCTTCACATTAACGTCAAGTCTTGCCCCTCCATTCCCTGTTAAAAATCACGTACCCTATCCTTTCTTCCTTCATCTTTCTCACAAATTCAAAAAAAATTAAATAAAAGGCTGAAACCTGTGATGACCCAGTATTTTGGCAACATTATTTTAATAAATAATTTAATCTAATTTAATAACAAGCTTTTCAATTTATAAACTGATAAAATCTTTGGACATTTATCAGTTATATTTGTTTTCTGAAGGAAATTTTGATTTGAAAATATAAAATGAGTTCTTTCCAAATATTTACACTAAAATCTGTTTTATTCAATAAAAAATTAAAGATTCTATATTATTAACTTCTGATAATATATATACATGAATATTAAACATAAGTATAAAATAATATATGGTTATAAACACAAATATATAAACATAAGAAAACTATAATGTAAATATAAGATACAAATAGAAATAAAAATGAAAACAAGAATTAAGTAATTCTGGTATGCTTGTAACATAAGCAGAAAATTTGTAAGCACAAGGTATAAATAATACCAGACAAATATGTGTACATGAATTGTGAAAGCTAGAAGTTGATAAAATTAATATCTAAGAACAAAATATCTATACATAACAAAAATATAGTAATAAGTATGTAAACATATTAGGGAACCAGTGCATTTAATGTTTTCTTTTAAAGCACAAATGGAGATCATCTTAGCCGAAATAGCAGGATCATTTCAGCCTCCAAATTGAAGAATATCTTTAGTCAAAGCAACAAAAATCTGACCAAACCAAAAGATAAACACTGAACTAGTTAATACCTTCCTTTATACACCTGTGCTTTCTTTTATAAATACATCTTCTATTTAGTTCGTTCAGGAGCAAATTAGCAAAACCAGAGAGAAACTAAACAAATAAAAAAAAAAGGAAAGAAACAAACTCCATCTCAATTCTTCAACGACAAACAGAGATTGCAGACAGTTTCAAAACTTCAGGTTCAAAAGCAGTTTTCAAGAACATCAGATTGTTTTCTATCCAGTAACTTTGCAAGTGAGTAAACAGCAAATTTCAAAGCATTAAGTTGATTAAAAATAGTTCTGGATTTATTGATAATATGGTTTACATATGTTACGGTATAAACATAATACTGTGGTGCTCTGTATGTTGTTACAGGTTACATGTTTCTTTCCAAATTCAAATTTTTTCTCATCAAATTAGTGTAAAACTTTCAGTTTCAATCAAAATAATATTTTTAACACCTAAACAAAGTTTTCAAGGCCGGTTAAACATGTTAGTGGATTATTTTTACTGGAAGCCTTGTTTACAGGGAATCAAGCAATAGATTTTGAAATCCAATTGTTATAAAAAGTAAATTCAAACTTATAACATGAATGCTTACTAGAAGTTATGATTTATAAAACTAAAATGAAGATTTTTAATTCAGTGATTCAAGAGCAGTATGTATTTGAGAAAAAACTGCATTTCTTCCAATTTCTAGTGATCGAATCAATTTTAAAGGTCGGAATTTGGATTGAAGCTAGTACAAACATCTGTGATGTAGAGAGAATTGTTGAATAATTTTTCGAATGCACAAATTGATCGGTCGAATTCATTGTAGGGTTTTGTCTGGAGTTGTTGGTCGCATCTGAAACGAGGCGCGTTCTCCTAGTATGCGTGATCGAGTTGCTCGAATCTCGAGTGGGTGGTTGCTTAGAGTGTTGTCATGGTGAGGACGAAGTTTGGTCGTCTCCGGTGGATTGAGCGACGATGGTGAGGTGATCATGTTGAGTTGAGTTCAGTTTTTCGATCGAGCTGTTGTATTTAGTTTTGAAATTTTTGTAGGCGATTCGGGTTTTAGGGGTTCGGATTTTGAGTTGGGAGTGATCGAGCGATGTTGTGGTGATCTGGTGGCTCAACAGGTCAGAGGTGGTTTGTGGGTAGGGGCGGCGACGTGCTCCAATGAGGCGGAGCTGTGTGTAGGTGCACACGATTGTGCTCGTGTATGACAGAGCGGCAGTTAGAAGAAGAGGAAAGATGGAGATGAAATCTGGAATATGGAAAGTAAGGGTATACTCGGTGTTCTACTTGAATTTGTGATGAGTTGCCTCCAGCAATCCACCAGTATTATGTCAGTTTAATTTAGAATAAAGTTAATATAAATGATGGGTTTGTTTTGAGTCTGGGTCGAGTGCTTTGGAATTGGTTTCGAGGGAAATTTATACAGTTTAAAAATCAAAATAAAATCAAGTTTTATCAGGTCTAAAATGATCTTAAATAAATTACTCTTATATGTTGGATTTAGAAGTTAAATAAATATGTTATTAATTTAGCAGATTCTTAAGTTTATTCAAACTTAATTTAAATATGTAATTAAGTAGTTAATATAAAAATTAATATATTTTGTATCATAGTTTAATGATTAGTGATTTAAGATTTAATAATAAGATCTTAATAATGTTTAGGAAGTAATAAAGATTGAAGGGTTTATCTTATAATAACTTAAAGTCATGGATAATTATAGATTAATAAATAATAAGTAATTAAGAGTAATTAATGATTAAAGAATAGTTAATTAACTAAATTAATTTTGAGTTTGTTAATTAAAGATTAACTAATCCCTAAATAAGGATAAATTTATTAAGCAATTAGAGATTAATTACTTAAAAGAATTAATTACTTAAAAGATAATTAATTAATGATAAGAAGATGAGTAGGGTAATTACTCAATGAAGTACTTAAAGGAAATTAATTACTCAGTGTAATTAATTTAGTTAATATGTAAATTTTAATTAATTAATTAAGTTTAATTAATTAAAGGAATCATTCATGTTGGGTTAAGTGTAATTACTTGAAGTAATTAATAAGGTGTAATTACTAAGTGAAGTAATTAATGGATAATTACTGGTTGTAATATAAAAAAAGGGAAATCAATTGATGAGAAATAATTAAAGGATAAGTACTTTGTGGGAGAAATTAAGTGATAATTACCCAGTGTAACTAAAGGATTAAATTAATACAATTAATCAAGGAGTTGATATAATTGATGAAGTAAATAAGGAATGTTAATTATTGTTTGTGATTAATAAAGGTTGATTAATAATTGTAATTAAGTTAAAGGTTACTTATTAAATAAAATTTAAGAATAATTAACTAATGAAAGTAATTAGAGGATCATTAATGTAATTAATAAAAGTGACCATTCTTCCTTATGAATGATTGAATAATGTTAAGTGTCTTGGATTGCTTGGTATCTCTAGTAGGAATTGTATTAAATTGCATAACTTGGGTTAAGATGACATTGGATTCGAAGAGACCGGAGTCGGGTATTAGTTAATACCCGGAACCACTTCGATTCATTATAGGTTGATTCGTGAAATCAATAGGCTGGAGTGAAATGATTTAAGTGAATTGGATTATTTTATCTAAGTTTGGTACTTAGAAATTGATATGTGAAATAAGTGTTGCCTATAGCAAATTGAGAATTGGTTAAATTGATATAAGTTACCCGGGTTTATTTAAGTTGTTTGCTTTGGTATTCCATGTTAGTTGGGTTTACTCGCGCTGGTTTCCAGCCTGACCCGGGTGTTACTTTGGTGTAATGCTCGGGTCAAACCGAGTATTACAGATTTCCAGGTTAAGACGTTCTGGAGCTCAGGAGGCGAGCTGGATGGCAAGAACGCATAGAATATTTCCGCTGTAATTATATTATTGTAATTCTGTGATAAATTGATTGTATATGACCAGCATTTGAATATATGTGAAACTCTGATGTATTGAAATGTAATCGACAAATGTAGTATTCTTTTGTAAGCTATTATTATTTATTATTATATTTTATCCGCTACGAATGTGAGATGATTGGTGTTTCTGTTCTTCTTCTTCTATCTCTTTCTTCTTTTCCATAACTATCTGGAATTTTCGGGTTCGAAAATTTCGGGTCGTTACATTTGTATCAGAGCTGAAAGGTTAAGCGAGAACCTTGGCTCTGGTGGGGATTACCCATTAATAGAGTCTGTAGTACTCTAGGATGAGTTGAGCATATATATATATATATATATATATATATATATATATATATATATATGAGCGCGTACTTGTTATTTTCTTATATAAATGTTTAAAATGATTTTATATAAAATATATTTTGGTATGTAAAGACATATTTCCTTCTAATAAATATTAAAGCGATTGGTTGTTAAATTTATTGAAATTAAATTAAGAAGTAATATAATACAACCAAATTGAAGTCTTGAATTGGAAGTAAATTTAGTAGAAATAGAAATACAACCAAATTAAATTTTAATGGATTGAAAATAAAATTCTAGATCGGGCCCCAGAATTTGAAAATTTTGTTTCAAAGTAATGAAAAATAATAAATGAGTATTATTTGGATAACTGGGACTTGTTGCAAACAATGGGATGTTTGAAAATTGATTTGAATTTAAACGAAAGGTGCTTTAAAATTTTAAAATATGGCTGGGAGGGCTAAGAAATAATATGTATATATGTATGGATATACATGATATCAAAGATAATTTGAAATAAACTCTAAGAGGTTGAGTTTTGATTTTCCCTGAAGTGTGATGTAAAAAAAAACCAAAGTGATATAAGTTTTAAACTTACAAGAGGGTAAGAATTTTGAAATTCGAAGTGGGAATTCAAATTGAGTAAGATGGATTGGATTAATTAAATTGAATTTAACTAGGGAGAAGTTAAATAAGTTTGAATGAACAACTTGAATTGGAGATTTTAAGATGAAATTGGAATTTAACTTGGAAAGTTAAATGGTTGATTTGAATTGGGAATTTGTGTGATCTCAAACAGGTTTGAGATTTAAAAATTGGAAATGAATGGACGTTTTAAAATGAATTGGATGATATCATCCTATTGTTAATAAAAATCTTTAAATTAAGAATGATATTGTATAAATAAAATAAATTTGAATAATTGAATTGTAAAATAAACTTGTTTAAGAACTGGCTTCAAACTGGAAGATAAAATTTAATAATAAATTAAAATTTTAAAATAAAATTGTATTGAACTCTTATTTGAACCTTAAAATACATAAGTTAAGATAATTTAAAACCGAATTTTGAAAATTGGACTCAGAAACTAAATTGATTAAAAACTTTGAATAAAAGTTAATTTGGTTTAAAAAAGATAAACCAACCTTTGAAAATTTAACTCGAATTTATATAATTCGAGATAGTTTAAATTCAAGATTGAAATTGAAATTGGTTTGAATTAAGTGGATTGGTGATTGAAGATATATAAGTTTAAAAATTTTAATGGGAAATTAAATTGGATTATATGGAAATGATTTGAATTTGGAATGGGTTCAATTGATACTAATTCAAATTGATTGGAATTATTTGAAATTTAATTGAAGTCGAGCAGGATTAAAATCAAATGGAATTTGATTTAAATTGGGAAGGGAATCAAGGTTTATTCAACTTGAATTGGGTTTAAATAAATTTTAATAGAAATTGAAGTTATTCAAGTTAGAATTGAGTCAGTTAAATGGAAGTGGAAATTTAAGTTGAAGTGTTGGGGAAGTGAATAGTTTGACCCTTGACTATTTTCAATATAAATTGTTTTAATATAAACTTATTTTTTTAGGCTATTTAATATATATAACTTTTCTTTCTTGAAGCCAAATTATTTTACACTTGGTTTACAATTATTTTTGGAGCTATTTAACAAATTTTCAACTGTTTTCTAAACTAATTACTATTTTTCAACTATTTCACAAACTAATTTCTATTTTACAACTATTTTGCAATTATTTAAAATTTCTGAAACTATTTACTATTTTCAACTATTCTATAATTAGTTAGCTATTTTATAGCTAGTTTGTAAACTAAGAATTATTTTTCAATTACTTATCTATTTTTCAGATTTTCAAACTATTTTTCTAAAAATAAACTGGTCGGAGTTCAAAATGTTATGGATTTAATACCCAACTGAGATAAGAATTGAAGTGATAATTCAATGGAATTGATAAAATTGTAACTAAGTGAATGAAAATTCAAGCGAATGAGAATAGAAAGGGAATTGATTTGGCAGATAATCAATGAAAATAAATACGTGGAATGTACGTATATTATTTTATTCGCATAGTGATTTGATCCAAATTCGAGCACAGAATTTCGAGATAGTTTATCGATCCGAGTTGGGATTTTTCACTCGATTTTCGACGGCGAACCTGGATATGGATTGTTGATTGGTTCTGGGTATTCTCTATCATAGTTATGGCTATGAAAGGAGAATGACGGTTTATGATCAAGCAACCGGATCTGTGTCCGCACTAGAAAGTCGGGTGGACGATACTAGTTCGGAAGTGAAATTGTGTGATCGAGCGAGCGATCGGGTTGATATAGCGTACAGATGGTATGTGTACATCGTACGGATTTGAATGAAATTGATATTGGAAAGAGTAGTCAAATTTGAATATTTGATTTTAAATAAATGAAGCTATATATCTTTGTTATATGAGATAAAACTCCCCTTGATAAATCTATAGCCAGAGGAAAATATTTTTTGAAAGTGTTTGAAGTATAAAAAGGAGTTTTATACAAGATTGAAATGATCCAAAGTTTTAAAATTTTATATATATCTGTGTATATATATATATATACATAAAGGATCTTATGAGGATTTTTGTAAAAAGGTTTTGGGAACCTTTGGTTTTGGAAAGGCTTTTGATTTTTGGGTAAAATCAATATTGAAATTTGAAAAGCCTAGTTTGAGAATTTATCGATTTTGGGATAATCGATTTTGTGTAAAGGAACTTTGTATGAGATCATACTAGGTGTATGATTTGAAAGATACTATATGTATAACATAAAATGTTTTGATGATGGCTCTGGAGAAAAAGGCACTCCCTGGGAATGCACTTCTCAGGAGTACCACCGGGTGGTGCTGCCTTGAGCCCCCGGGGGGGGTTCTAAAGTTGATCCTGTGAGGAGTCCGGACAAAACTAGCTCCTGAGGATTATTGGGTAGCGAAAGTCGATGGCACTGATGCCTACAGGGGCATTTGGGTTATGCTGTGACGACAGTGTAACTCGATGTCACTGCGATCTACTGTGGGGACCATAGCGAAAATCGTGTGGAGGATGAGTGTCAATGGTCTACACTTGATTTTGCCAGGAAGGCAACGCAACATCGGTAGACTGCGATCTATGGTCGAGTGGAGTGGAGAAGTTTCATTCTTTTGGCAGCGAAATTCGAGGGCGTTGATGCCTACAGTTATATGGGTTTCTGCTATGATAGCTATGTAACCCCAGCTGTAGCTACGATCTGTAGCGGGTTCCATGGTGTAATCGAGGGGCGCGAGGCCTACAGTTATCTATGGATTTTGTCGGGATGGCAACGCAACCATCGGGTAAATTGCGACCATGGATGGGGGTGATGATTTCCAGAGCATTCTCACCAAAAATATATCCTCTATTTTCAAAAGCTGTTTTCTATATTTTCAAAAAAATTATTTTCCCAAGTGTTTTCACTGGATGTTGAAACGGGTCTGCCAAGTACTTATAGATTTTCAGTCCTACGCCTGATCAACGTATGACCGAATTTCTATGGGAACAAGGATGGACTTGTCGAAACATCGAGTTGTAAAAGTATTTGTATAAAAGCTATTTTAGTAATATTGTATAGATTTTTAAAGTAGTTTAGAAATGATCAAAGAAAAATTATATGATTTTAAGCATTTTAATAAATCTCGAATCAATTCCTTTTCGAGGACGAAAAGATTCAAAGGGGGGAGGAATGTGATGACCCGGTATTTTGGCAACGTTATTTTAATAAATAATTTAATCTAATTAAATAACAAGCTTTTCAATTTATAAACTGATAAAATCTTTGGACATTTATCGGTTATATTTGTTTTCTGAAAGAAATTTTGATTTGAAAATCTAAAATGAATTCTTTCCAAATATATATACTAAACCTGTTTTATTCAATAAAAAATTAAAGATTCTATATTATTAACTTCTGATAATATATATACATGAATATTAAACATAAGTATAAAATAATATATGGTTATAAACATAAATATATAAACATAAGAAAACTATAATGTAAATATAAGATACAAATAAAATTGAAAACAAGAATTAAGTAATTCTGGTATGCTTGCAACATAAGCTGAAAATTTGTAAGCACAAGGTATAAATAATACCAGACAAATATGTGTACATGAATTGTGAAAGCTAGAAGTTGATCAAATTAATATCTAAGAACAAAATATCTATACACAACAAAAATATAGTAATAAGTATGTAAACATACTAGGGAACCAGTGCATTTAATGTTTTCTTTTCAAGCACAAATGGAGATCATCTTAGCCGAAATAGCAGGATCATTTCAGCCTCCAAATTGAAGAATATCTTTAGTCAAAGCAACAAAAATCTGACCAAACCAAAAGATAAACACTGAACTAGTTAATACCTTCCATTATACACCTGTGCTTTCTTTTATAAATACATCTTCTATTTAGTTCGTTCAGGAACAAATTAGCAAAACTAGAGAGAAACTAAAAAAATTAAAAAAAATTAAAAAAAAGAGGAAAGAAACAAACTCCATCTCAATTCTTCAACGACCAACAGAGATTGCAGACAGTTTCAAAACTTCAGGTTCAAAGGCAGTTTTCAAGAACATCAGATTGTTTTCTATCCAGTAACTTTCAAGTGAGTAAACACCAAATTTCAAAGAATTAAGTTGATTAAAAATAGTTCTGGATTTATTGATAATATGGTTTACATATGTTATGGTATAAACATAATAATGTGGTGCTCTATATGTTGTTACATGTTTCTTTCCAAATTCAAATTTTTTCTCATCAAATTAGTGTAAAACTTTTAATTTCAATCAAAATAAGATTTTTAACACCTAAACAAAGTTTTTCAAGGCCGATTAAACATGTTAGTGGATTATTTTTACTGGAAGCTGTGTTTACAAGGAATCAAGCAATAGATTTTTAAATCCAATTGTTATAAAATGTAAATTCAAACTTATAACATGAATGCTTACTGGAAGTTATGATTTATAAAACTAAAATGAAGATTTCTAATTCAGTGATTCAAGAGCAGTATGTATTTGAGCAAAAACTGCATTTCTTCCTATTTCTAGTGATCGAATCAATTTTAAAGGTCGGAATTTGGATTGAAGCTAGTACAAACATCTGTGATGTAGAGAAAATTGTTGAATAATTTTTCGAATGCACAAATTGATCAGTCGAATTCATTGTAGGGTTTTGTCTGGAGTTTTTGGCCGTATCTGAAACGAGGCGCGTTCTCCTAGTATGCGTGATCGAGTTGCTCGAAACTCGAGTGGGTGGTTGCTTAGAGTGTTGTCATGGTGGGGATGAAGTTTGGTTGTCTCCGATGGATTGAGCGGCGGTGGTGAGGTGATCATGTTGAGTTGAGTTCAGTTTTTCGATCGAGCTGTTGTATTTCGTTTTGAAATTTTTGTAGGCAATTCGGGTTTTAAGGGTTTGGATTTCGAGTTGGGAGTGATCGAGCGATGTTGTGGTGATCTGGTGGCTCAATAGGTCAGAGGTGGTTTATGGGTAGGGGCGGCAACGTGCTCCAATGAGGCGGAGCTGTGTGCAGGTGCACGCGATTATGCTCATGTATGAAAGAGCAGTAGTTAGAAGAAGAGGAAAGATGAAGATGAAATCTGGAATACGGAAAGTAGGGGTATACTCGGTGTTCTACTCGAATTTGTGACGAGTTGCCTCCAGCAATCCACTAGTATCATGTCAGTTTTAATTTAGAATAAAGTTAATATAAATGATGAGTTTGCTTTGAGTCTGGGTCGAGTGCTTTGGAATTGGTTTCGAGGGAAATTTATACAGTTTAAAATCAAAATAAAATCATAATTTATCAGGTCTAAAATGACCTTAAATAAATTACTCTTATATGTAATCAATGTTTTTGCTTAACTATTGGATTTAGAAGTTAAATAAATATGTTATTAATTTATTTGATTCTTAAGTTTATTCAAACTTAATTTAAATATGTAATTAAGTGGTTAATATAAAAATTAATATATTTTGTATCATATGTTAATGATTAGTGATTTAAGATTTATTAATAAGATCTTAATAATGTTTAGGAAGTAATAAAGATTGAAGGGTTTATCTTATAGTAACTTAAAGTCTTGGATAATTATAGATTAATAAATAATAAGTAATTAAGAGTAATTAATGATTAAAGAATAGTTAATTAATTAAATTAATTTTGAGTTAGTTAATTAGAGATTAACTAATCCCTAAATAAGGATAAATTTATTAAGCAATTTGAGATTAATTACTTAAAAGATAATCAATTAATGATAAGAAGATGAGTAGAGTAATTACTCAATGAAGTAATTAAAGGAAATTAATTACTTAGTGTAATTAATTTAGTTAATATGGTAAATTTTAATTAATTAATTAAGTTTAATTAATTAAAGGAATCATTCATGTTGGGTTAAGTGTAATTACTTGAAGTAATTAATAAGGTGTAATTACTTAGTGAAATAATTAAGGGATAATTACTGGATGTAATATAAAAAAGGGAAATCAATTGATGAGAAATAATTAAAGGATAAGTACTTTGTGGGAGAAATTAAGTGATAATTACCCAGTGTAACTAAAGGATTAAATTAATATAATTAATCAAGGAGTTGATATAATTGATGAAGTAAATAATGAATGTTAATTATTGTTTGTGATTAATCCAGGTTGATTAATAATTGTAATTAAGTTAAAGGTTACTTATTAAATAAAATTTAAGAATAATTAACTAATGAAAGTAATTAGAGGATCATTAATGTAATTAATAAAAGTGACCAATCTTCCTTATGAATGGTTGAATAATGTTAAGTGTCTTGGATTGCTTGGTATCTCTAGTAGGAATTGTATTAAATTGCATAACTTGGGTTAAGATGACATTGGATTCGAAGAGACCAGAGTCGGGTATTAGTTAATACCCGGAACCACTTCGATTCGTTATAGTTTGATTCGTGAAATCAATAGGCTGGAGTGAAATGATTTAAGTGAATTGGATTATTTTATCTAAGTTTGGTACTTAGAAATTGATATGTGAAATAAGTGTTGCCTATAGCAAATTGAGAATTGTTTAAATTGATATAAGTTACATGGGTTTATTTAAGTTGTTTGCTTTGGTATTCCATGCCTCACGTTGGTTTCCAGCCTGACCCGGGTGTTACTTTGGTGTAATGCTCGGGTCAGACCGAGTATTACAGATTTCCAGGTTAAGACGTTCTAGAGCTCAGGAGGCAAGCTGGATGGCAAGAATGCGTAGAATATTTCCGCTGTAATTATATTATTGTAATTCTGTGATAAATTGATTGTATATGACCAGCATTTGAATATATGTAAAACTCTGATGTATTGAAATGTAATCGACAGATGTAGTATTCTTTTGTAAGCTATTATTATTTATTATTATATTTTATCCGCTGCGAATGTGAGATGATTGGTGTTTATGTTCTTCTTCTTCTATCTCTTTCTTCTTTTCCATAACCATCTGGAATTTTCGGGTTCGAAAATTTCGGGATTTCGGGTCATTACAAAACCCTTTTCGTTCCAAAATCAATCTCACTTCTTTACAAAAAAAAGAAATGATAAATCATGCCTGAGCTATTATCCCCATCTTCCTATCTTCTCCGGTCCAATTGAATCAATTTGAAACCGAAGTGAGGCGATTCGATTAGAGAGAGTCGCGACTATATTTATTTCTCTCTGTCGATCGAGTTTGAGAAAGAAATGCGGCAGCGCGAAGGGACTCGCGATTCGAGTCGCGTTCGAATCAAGTGTAGGGGATTGCGCACTAGGGCTTCGGCAACGAGATGTAAGAAGGCGGCGACGGCATCGACACTGCGATGGATTGGGCAGGAGTAGGCCGTTCACGATTTTTAGGGGAGGTATGAACGAGCTGGGTTCGAAAGAGGTATATTTGATTTGTTCTTTTCAATTTTTAGTTTATTTTTATTTTTAATCTAAACTGAATTTAAAATTTTATGTATTTAATGAACTTATTTAATTTATCCTATTTACTGGAGATAATTTATTATAGGAATTAGTTTAAGTACAAATTATTAAATTGAATTAAAATAATATGCGAAAATTAGTTTAAAATTTACTACTTCGGTTAGATTAAATCTAAGGTTAAAATTTAATCATTTGTAAACAAAATAAATAAATAGTGAATAATTTTTTGGTTGGTTCAAATAATAATAAACCGTGAATTGTTATACAAGGTTTAAAAATCAAGGAAACAAGTCAGTTTGGAATGGATTGCGAACAACAAAGCAAAGGTGAGTTAATCTCACTCAGCTGCATTTAAAATTTAAATAATTGTTTGAATGCTTGAATTGATTGATGTGATATAGTATGGTATAATTTGAAATTGGCATATTATGTTGTGCTAACGTCTGTGGATGCAGGGAAAACAGGTTGGAGGGATCCAACTGGACACCTCAACATTTATTTAAAAAAATTTAAATTTTTTTAATACCCTCTGTTGTGATTATTTGATATTCTATGATGAATATATTGGAATATTGAATGATATGGTTTGATTGGCTATATTTGGGTATAATGGGTTACCAAAAATATATAAATTGAATTTTAGAAAGAAAATAAAAGAAGCGAATTTGTAAGCGAAATAATTATATAAAATTTGAATAAATTAAGAATGAATAGAATGAAGTGGAAGTGATATCTCAATACTAATAACTATGTGTATGAAAAGATTTTGAATAATCGGAAATTAATGAATTGTAAAATCAAGTGATATTATTTCAAAAAGAATAAAGAATTATTTAAAAATTTAAAGTCCAAATTTGTTTAAAGGAATAAAGAAGTGATTTGAGGAATATAAATTGGTATTTTAGTTGAAGATATTTTAAACCATAATTAAGGAAATAAATCTGAAATTAATGGATTGTGGAATTAAAAAGAAAATAAATTGGGAATCGATTTGGAAATTGATTCAAGTGTTGGATTGGATATTTAAAGATGAATGTGAAGAGGTATATTTCTCTGGATAGCCAAGTACATTTAAAGAAAATTTTTAAATATAAGATAAAAAGTTTTTAATGTTGTTTTAAAAAGTATGTTTTAAGAATTTATTATTTTCTAAATATCAAAATTCTAAAGTAAATATTTTCAAATCTATTATCGTAGTAAATATTTAAAAGGTAATTTAGTGTTTTGTTTTAAAGAGTGAGAACCTAGTTTATATTTTATAAAGTAATCTTATTTTTTAATATTCATATAGTATGAATTTTTAACCAATTATTGAAGTAGTTTTAACTTAAATCTTTTAAAGTAAATTTCCAAAGTAAGTGTTTTGTTTAATCTATTGTCGTAATAATTATTTAAAGAATGATTTGGTATTTTGTTTAAAGAAGAAAATCTAGTTATATTTATAAAGTAAACTTATTTTAATCATTTCTAGAGTATTATTTTAAATTAAGAACTAAAGTAAAATTTTCTAAATTAAATGTTAAACATATTTTACAATAAAGTGTTTTGAAATTATTTTAAAAATCTAAAATCTTATGCTTGGTGATTTCAGTGGAAATAGAAATATTTGGAATTTATTCTGAGAAAGGAAGATAGTTTGAAAACTGTTTCAAAAAGGGTTGAAAAGTGAAAATATATCTTGTGAAGATATTTTCGAGGTTAATAAATAATTTGGGAAATTATTTATTTTTTTGATGGATGTCGGGAATATTATTTGATAGTTAAATCACCGACTATCAATATTGGACAAATGCGTTGATCATTTCGAAGAGACCGGGATCGAGATTTATTTCTCGAAAACCACTTCGATCCGGTTTGTACGTTTCGTGGAAACGAGTTTGGATTCGAAAATGGAGCAGTGAAGTGCAAGGGCTAGTCGCTACTAATCCTGAGGATATTTCCAAAATGGATGTAGTAGAAGTAGTGCCTTCGGTTCCATTCGAACTCGGGACGGACTTGTAGGGGAGCGGGCGTACTCCTCAGTACTGTGATCTAGGCCACGTACTGTGACAGGTGGTACCCCAGTGCCAAGTCATTAGTTGGAAATCCATTCTCCCGACGAGCCTTTTACAAGTTTTGTTTGTAGTACTCACTCTATGGCTAGCAGCTGGAATTTAATAGATGTAACAATTTCGGCTATTTTATAAGTATTTGTATATAGACCCTATTATAATATCAGAGGATTTCTATAAAAATTGTTTTAGCTATCGTAAGGTAAAAACCCGACATGTTTATTTGTGGCGTGGTCTTACGAGATGCTTTTGTTTTCAAAGGATTTTTGAAACTTTAATAATCAATTGAGTGTGATTTTCTCACGCTGGTATTCCAGACTGACTCGGGTGTTATTTAACTGTAATGCTCGGGTTAGACCGAGTATTATAGGATACAGGATATGATGCTGTGAAGCTCAGGAGACAAGCTGGATGACGAGACGTACTTTCGTACTTGTTATATATATATATATATATATATATATATATATATATATATATTCCGCTGTGTTGAGTTGCTGTGTATCCATTTGTATGTTGTTGTTGTTGAACTATGATTGATGTACTGATGATGTAATATATAGACAGATATATTTGATTTTTGAGTAAAGATCATTTATCATTTATTATATTTTATTCCGCTGTGATGGTTAGATTCTGTTGTTGATTTCTATCTTCTTCTTCTACCTCTTCTTCTTTAATCCAAATGGTTCGTATTTCTGTACAACTTGAGTTGATTTAGGTAGAATAGTGTTGACTCAAGGGGTACAGATTTGTAGGCTGTTACAGCCATCACGAACATCATCTAAATCAATCAATAAATATCAATATAGAGCTTATAATCAATAACAAGTATTTTACTGGCAATTTATATTCAATAATAAATTAAATAACGATTTAATTCAGAAAAATACAAATTAACATGAATAGAAAATTTTAAATTACCCGAACAGCCATAAATAAATTTCTAATCACACTATAAATTTTATTTAACAAACATAAGAAATTTTAGAAGTTGTGAGCGGGTCAAAACACTAACCTTTGAATTTAAATTGAATTTAAATCCAATTTTAACCCAAAATTTGAACAGGCTTCAAATTCGTCCAAATAGGTGTCAAAACGTCTGGAATTTCGATACGACCCAGCATAAGAGACCGCACGCAAATCCGAGTTCGTATGAAAAAGTTATTAATATTTGAAGTTAGATGATTTAAATTGAAATTAAATAAAATAATGTAATAGTAATTAGAAAATACACATCACCCTTTCTTCTAAATGTCGAACCCTACTTGACGACGCCGCCTTTATCGTGTAACCCATCGAGCACACCAACACTCCAACGTTGCGCTGCCGCAGGTGATCGCGCACTCCTCCACCCCTGGCCACTTATGGCCACGTCACTACACTAGACTACTCGACGATCATCTCGAGGTGGCGATATAGCTCAACCGCCGATAGTGGGATAAATGTAACGACCCGAATTTTTTTAGTGATTTTATTTATTTAATTAATTGAAATTTTGTGAAATTTTGTGAAATTTTAAACAATAAAATTTGAAAATAAAAATTTATTATTTGAAATACGTCTATTTAAACATAGCAACTGGTAAATTTTCATCTAATAATATTAAAAGTTTATTTTATTGTGTAATTCTATTTCAATTTATATCAGTTAATATTTGATGATAACAAAATGTTTTCCAAACCTAAATATTTTTCAATAGAAAAATCGTAAATCAGCTTCTGAGCAAGACGTCATCTTTCGTTTTCTAAATTTGGACTTCTGTTCCTTCGTTTATCTTATTTTATGCAAAATAGCAGCTTCTCTGGTACCGATTATCGGCTTTTGATTGGATGATCGTACCACTAATATCTATATACCGTTTTGATCGTCTCGTCGTGCTGACCTCTGGGGTATATTTATTTCTCTATTTTGAAGTTCGTGACGCAATGAAACAATAAACTGTTCGTGTGATGGTACCATTAACTGTGACTGTATTACTTCTTCGGTTTCAAAATTTGAAACGTGATGTCCAAATCAAGCCACTAATTGCTTTAATTATTTTTCAGAATCAACTTATATCCGTTGCTTTTATATGTTTCCGGGATTTAAGGGTTACAATTACTATTTCCTGACCATTCCTTTCACCGTCCTTTCCTTTTCTTTAACCTATTCATTTTCTTCACATCTTGAAACGTGACCGGTCATTTGTTTTCGTTCAAAAAGAAATATCTAAAGCCTGTAGCATGCCCTTATTATTGTCAACCCCTCACTACTCTTTCTACTCGCCTAATCCGTCTTCATTTTTTATCGGCAATGAAAAAAAAGAAAAGAAAGAAATTTAGTATATTTGTTTCCTGAGGAAGCTACTCCTCCTATTGGTCGAAACTTGATTGCCCCCCACCAAAACTCGGTCATCTTCTCCAGCACCTTACTCCGCCCTCTCCCTCAAACTTATGACGCACCAAACCACCGCCGTACCCACCGATCATCTCACCAGCCGCTCGCCTACCTTGATACCGGCCTCAACACCCACCTTATCCCTGACGCATCGCGTCTGACTAGCCTCGACTACCCTCCAAACCCATCGACCACCTCATCGATAGCCGCACCATCTCCTCCACTGCCCCTCTCTTCTCCACCCGCCACTTCCCATGTTGAGCCATCAACAGACCCATGCAACCTCATTCTTCCTTTATGCTTTTCACCATCACTTCCATCGGAGCCGCAACTCATACATCACCTCCACCGGGCATATAACTGCCCTGCGCAGCCGCTCTTTTCCTCACCACCACTCCTTCCAATACTCCTCTCCCCCGTCGTGACGCAGCTCCGCCTTAAACCCATCCAGCATCTTTTGTTTGAGGTATGTATGGAGTTTACATTTGCATGAGATTTATATCTTCTCATTCACCGTTCATATTTTGTCTTATTTTTTTGTTTTGTCTTTCGGTTGTATATGTGTTAAATCTACAGCAGTTTGTTCATAACCTTAAGACATTGAAAAAAACAATATGTAAATTTTATGCGTGTGTTATTATATATGATTACATTTCAAAATGAACTCACATGGGTTGGTATATATTTTAACCTCATATATATAGTATAACTGATGTTTGATTCCATTTATTCTTGTTCGTCGACGGAACTATCGGTTTAGAAAACCGTCAAACGAATTTTGAAATAAAATTTATACCGCAAGCGCACGGTGTACGAATGTAGCACGTGGCGAATACGGGTCAATCCGCAGTGAATTGATGATTTAAATTTCCTACTCAATCAAATTATACCAAAGTCGAGAGTGTGTTTAAGCTAGAAAATGAGAATATGAACTAACTAACAAAAAGAAGGGAAATGCAAATATGAGAGTTAAATGACAATTTAGAGAATAAATCCACTCTCTAGATCATGTAGTTCAACACATGAAATCATGATCTCCCTTTTATGGTCATTAGTGTTTTAATTGATGTGTTTATTATAAGTATGGCATATTTGAGCTACTTATTAGCCAACATAAGCCATCAAACTATAACACACCCCTTAAAACACTTACTAAATTTCATGAAAATTGATAAAGAAAATGAGAATGAAATCTTTTTTAAGTATGGCCTATTAACTATTGATTAGAAACATAGACCATCAAATTTTAATTTCAAATCACTTTCTTTTTCCATAATCATATTTTGATGAAGAGGCAATTAGTGTTAGTGATTGTTTAAGCATAGCCTATTTGGTGTCAACAATATAGGCTATCAAAATTCAAAGCAAAAACAACTAGTAAACCATTTCCATCGTCATCATTAAGCACAAAAAGAAGCATGAATTGACAAAATGTTGAAGTTACATTAATTAGAGAGCTTCATTACCCCTAAATTGAAGGGGTTTAGCTTCTCATATTTGTCATTTTATTAACAAATGTAGCTAATAACATGAAAGCAAAATGAAGAGGAAAAAGAGAGCAAAATGAAAAGATAAACTAATTAACTTGCATAAAAGAGAAGAGACCTACACTACAACATGAAAGTAAATGAACTTGAAAAGGAAAGAGCATGTATTAAATTGCATAAAATAAAAATGATTACATAAAATAAAAATGGCTAAGTAGCCATGAAAAGAGAAATAGGAGCTTTCATTTTATTTTTGATCTAAACTAAACTAAAGAGAATGAGGCCTAAGAGAGACTAAAGAAGAGATGAGAGGGTTAGGAAGAGAAGAGAGAGTAAAAGGGTACATGAAACATATGGGTATTTATACATGTATGAAACCCTAATTCATATTTTTGGAGAATGCCCAAAATGCCCCTTAGGAAGTGTGGAGGCCAAGTAATCATTAACATGTCTTAATCCCCCATTTTGTGTATATGAAACCATTAACTCCAAAAGTATGTACATTCGTCTTTAATTTGTACATTAAGGTAGGTGGGTAGGTGGGGTCCTCCATGATCTTCACTTTGAATTATTTCCATCTTCATTCCTTTATATCCATTTTGTGCATGCATGTTTCTTCATGAACCCACTAATATGAGAAGCTAAATTCCTACAAAATATTATAGAACTTCCAGTTAAATTCTCTCAAATTAATATATGCACAAAAATGACCATTTTGCCCCTCGATGAAGATGAATATGTGACAATTTCAAATAGTATGAATTTTGGGTTTAAACAAGTTAAAATACCCAAGCTTAAATCCATTCCTTAAAAAAACATTTTTTGTAATGATCATTTATTTAATTTAAAAAGAATAAATATGGTGGTAAAAATATGTACATTTACGTGCACATCAAATACCCCCAAACTTTTCTTTTTATTCGTCCTCGAATAAACTAAAACTAACGTAAATCCGTTTTCGTAGGGAGCACGATTGCATTGAGCGTATGCAATAAGCCGTTAAACCTCTGGGTGTCCCCAGTAGGACGAGTGTTGTCTCGTGAGGGTTTTCAGTAGATACTACCCACAAAATCCAAATGCAGGATGAAAATATTTACAAAATGCAAGATTTATTTACAAAGAGATGAATGCAAATTTTTGTAAATATTTACAAATGAAGGATTTATTTTTTAATTGACACGAATAAGTTAAATATAGGTTTTGGTTATTATGTTGAAAATTTATGTCATTTACTCTTCAAAATTTCCAACAAAAATCAAGTTATCATAACAAATAGGCAATAGTTTAACTTGTTGTTTCGGTTGATAACAAAGTGTAATTATAAAATGGATCCTTAGTTGATTATCAAAGTTTATCAAAGTGGTATTTTCATTTCTTTTCAATAACAAATCAAATCAAATAAGTAAAAAAAATAGTGCTAGGATTTCAATTGTTTGCTCTCTCATTATTTGCAAGAAAAATTACACACCTAGCTCAGCTAAACTGAGGCCAGATATACCACCCATGCACTGCCTTTCGGGCTTATGTGAGGGGAGTACAGAGCATGGCGAGTGCACACACTTTCATGCATACACTATCGACCGTAGGTGGTTTTTATTAAGTCTTTTTTTTACATGTGTTCCATACATGCATAACCGCGAGGACTTTTAAATGAGTATGAAAGCACATAATTAAAGGTTCCAAGTAATTCACCCATGCATAACCGTGAGGACTTTTAAATGAGAGTGAATACATTGGATGTTATAATTTTTTTATTTTTTTTTATAAGAGAGAGAGAGAGAGAGTTTTGCAAAATCATATTAGCACCATTTAACTTAGAAGACAAAAAAAAATGTTATATCCTTTACTTTAAATCAACCACTTTTTAAAACAAAGATTTTCAATTAGGATGTATTTCATAATTAACACGTATGAATCTTACTATATACTAGTTAAACCATTGTTATTTGTAATTAAACTTCATTTTTATTTTTGTTAAGACCAATAATTTTAAAAAACTTCAATTTAATAAACCAAAGCCATATATTTATCTTATAGTGTTTCTTTTAAAAATAAATCAAAAGAAAATTTGTTTTTGGGATTTTTTTTTATTTTTTTTTGTTTTTGTGATTTTAAAGCAAAAATAAACCATGAAAAAAAAATGAAGATGAGTCTCCCCTCCCCCCACACTTGATTTTGACTGTGTCCCCACAGTCAACCCAAGTGGAAGGAGAAAAATAAAATAAAAATCCAATATTTACATGAAAGATTATTATTTACAAGGGATGAGAAAGTATACAGTTAAAAAGTAAATGAAACGGTCTTCTAAAGACCGATTCATTTGTCTCGTCAAATGTGCGAGACACAGTTTAAGCACGAAAAACCAAATTGTAAAAGATTTCGAAGTTGAGTGTGGATTTGGAAAAACGAAAGTCGTTTTATTGAAAATCGTATGAGTTGTTTTATTTTCGATGATTTTTGGGGTTGATAAAACGATTGATTGAAATTCAAGTTTATTTTCACCAAATTGAAGTTCAAACTTATCATTGAAAACTTCTTCAAAATTATCGATTTCAAAATCAAAACGATGATTGAAATTTTCTCCTTTAGAATTCAACAACTCATTTTCAAAAAGTCCATAAAACTCATGTTCGTTAAATTCGACTTCCTTTGTTGGATTATCAACTACTTCATCGTGTAAATGGAGTTTAAAATTCAAAGTTGTCGTATTCAAGTTTTCAAAAAAAGGAAGATCGAAGTTTAAATCGAATTTCGCACCCTCAAAAGAATTGAAATCCAACTTAATTACCATATTTTCAACAACTTGATTAAGATTGTTATTTTCAGTTTTAAAAGTTGTTGTTTGAAAATCATCGATTTGGGTAAAAGATGGATTATCGTTTGACTCGTCACACATTGAAACTTGATTTTGTTTCTCATGAAAATTTTCCAATGTTTTAATCAACAAATTCGTGTGATCATCGTAAATTCCATTCATTTGCTCAACAAAGTCAAATTTGTAATTATTTACATGAAAATTTTCGATTTGGACTTGTTGAGAACAAGAATTGTCAATTTCGATAAACGGTAGATTATTATTTGATTCTTCGTGGGTTGAGATCTGATTATGATTTTCACGATAAATTTTGTATTTTTCAAGTAATAAATCCCCGTTATCTTTTTCCATTTCTTCAACAAAATCAAATTCATGATTATTAATTTGAAAATTTTCACTTTGAATTTGTTGATAACCAAAGTTTTCAATCGTATCAAAATTGAAACTATTCCCATTGCCAAATTCGTTTGAAAAGTTGTTCCCATTTTCATGTTGAGTTTGAAATTCATTTTGGAGTTCGAAATTAAATTGGCATGGGTTATAATCGTAATCGTTTGAATTTTGAATTGAATTCAAATTTTGAAATCCTTGACTCGAGTTATTACACAAATAAGAATTACATAAATCATTTATCTCTTGATTTTTTCGTGTAGAAAGTTCGAGTAAAGATGAAATCATTTCAATGCTATTTTCAAGAGTCGAAGGTTGCTCATCATTTTGAAAATTTTGTTGTTCGAAATTTGAATTATTTACACAAAATTTGTTGTTAAAATATCCATACGAATTTGGAGTAAACTCATATGGATTGTATTGATTTTCACAACTATTGTAAAATTCACGTAAGTAGGGAAACTCGGACATTTTCAAGAATGTTTTTTTTTTGGTTTTTTTTTATAAAGAAAAAATATTTACAAATTTATTTTTAAAAAGGGAAATTGATTTTTGTTTTTTTTTCATTTTTCAATTTTTTTGTTTTTTTTGAAAAGATTTTTTTTGAATTTTTGTTTTTCTAAATTTTTTTGGATTTTTGAAATTTCAAAGAAAAAGGATTTAAAAATTTCAATGGAAAAGGAATATTTACAATTTTTTTTTAGTTTTGAATTTTGAATTTTTTTTTCTTTTTTAAATATGCATGAACTAATGCAACTAAATGAATGCAAGGGTCTACTTACAAATTATTTATCCTAAGTAAACCCAAAATTGTATAATCACAAATTGTCTTAGATAAACAAGAGAGTTCTCAGCCAGGTAACGGGCAGGGGTTATCGGTGCACCACGAATCACCGTAGCAATGCAGCCAAAGGTTTAAGTACCTTCAGAGGAACAACCACTATAATATTTACGAATCACCGTAATATTTATAAATGGTTATTACTCTGCTGTAGCCTAGACACCAAGAAATAAAATTGTTCAAAGAAGAAAACTTGTCAATATACAAATAAGAGTTATCGATGTCTAACCTTTATTATTAATAAAAATCTAAGATGAAATGCAGAACAAAAACTAAACGTGTATTAACAATGCAACTACGAATGAATTTTTTTTATTTTTTAAAATGAAAATGCAAGCAACCAACAATTCAATTCAAATAAACTAGAAATGAAAGCAGATTTTTTTAGCAAGCAGAGCAATTTATTTTGGCTAGCTAAGGAAGCAATTTTCAGCAAGCTATTCTTCCTTTATTTCCTGCTTTGGCAACCTGAAAATTAAAAACTAAGATATATACAATATATATATATATATTTTTGGTTTTTTTTTTGAAAGGAAACTTAAAAGTAGGGTTTTACTTAAGAAAAAAATTCGTATACAAATACCAAAGAAAGAGTAAAACAAAATGAAAAACTAGAACAAACTAAACCAAAGCAATTTTTTTTTGGTTAACAAAACTGCAAAGTTTTTTCTATCAAGGAAAAAAAACTAAAATAGATTAAAAAAAAGATAATAATTAAGAAATGAAACAAACAAAACAAAAACAACTTTATTTAAAAAAAGAAAAAAAAAGAAAAAAGAAACCGAGAAAAAGAATTGAACCAATTTATTGACACCCGGCCCACTGCTGCCCGTCACCCAAAAGAAAGTTACCCAATTTAAAACAACACTCGTTCTTTCAAACTTCTCCCTGATAAAAAAAACGTATTTCGAACCCAAAAAGAAAAAAAAACGAAAATTTTAATTCCGTTGATTCCAAAATTTAGCGATTGAGGATGAGTTGCAGGCGATTGCGATTGGAGGATGAATTCGCATTTGCAGGAGCTGTTGCGACTTCGGGTGCGTGGGTGATTTGGCTGCCAATTCGTGTTGAAGTAGGTCGATGTGGAGGAAGTGGATGGTTATTGAAGGAAGAGCGGTGAAGTTTGGAAGTCGGAGGCGGATTCGAGTTTGGGATTGGAGCGGTGATTGGGGTTTCGGTTGGTTGTTCAGGGTATTCGAATTTCGGTGGTTGCTGAGGCTTGATGTAAGAGAAGATTGGGTTGTTGGCTGAATGGAGACAGAGGTGTTTGTGGTGGAGTTGTAGCTACTGTCGTGGGAGAGGATGGGTATGCAGGAAGCAGGGAGATTTTGAAGGTAGTTTTGGGTGAATGCAGATGAAGGCAGTAAACGAGAAGGTAGGGGGATGGAAATTTGGGTTTTCTCATGGTCGAGCTAGATTGAAGTGTAGTAGGGGTGTCAGGGCAGTAAGCAAGGTTTGTGGAGGTTAGCAATGAGATATGTGAATGTTGTATGGGTTGAAAGCAGTTGAAAGGTAAGTGGTGGATGTTGAGTCAAGCAACAATGATGTAGTGGTTTCAGGAAGATGGTCAAGGAGAAGTAGTGGAAGTGTGGACGCAGAATAGTTGATGTTTGTGGGTATGTAGGCAGATGGTAGTGAGTTTTGAGAATCTGGCGGATATGTGGATGAAATGTGAAAGGCAGTCGTTGATGGTATATTTGTTGCTGAAAGGGACAAGAGTGCTACAGTTTGATATTGTGCATGGCCGTTTGAATGACTGGAGATAGGAGTGTAATGGTGGTTGTTGAGTATGTGGGAGTGGAGTGTTTGAATGGTTGCTGAAGTGGTGAAAAAGAAATGTGACAGTTGTTATATGAAATGAAGGTGGTATGGAAGAAGTGTTGGCAGTGGCTGACAGAGGCAATTGAATTTGAGTGCAGTGGGGTGGAAAGATCTTCAGGTGATTATGAAGGAGGTTGGTTTATATGGAGCAGGCAGAAGTTGGTTGAGTTGGTCAGTATGTCAGGTATTGGGTGAAGTGTTGATCTGATATGTTGAATGTTGGAGACAGTTAGATGCTGTATGGAGGAATGATGATTGAGTTTGTGATGGAGAGTAGAGTGTTGAAGCAGTTGTGAGTCGATAGCGGAGTAGAAGTGCAAGGAAGCCGTGGTCTGATATGTGCAGTGCGGCAATGGGAGATGGCTGTGGTTCAGGCTGTAGTTATGGTATGGTGGTTGAACTGTTTTTTGTATGGATGAAGATGAGCACTGCTGTGGTCGTATGTTCGCTGGTGATTTCTTGGAGACGAATTGTAGGACTGGTGGTAGTGAAGTTCGGTATCGATGTGGTTTGTAAAAGAGGAGTCTGGTAACAGAGGTGCTGTGGGATGAAAGGCAGGGGAAGTGTCGCAAGTATGGTGATGGAACAGAGAGTGACAACACAGTTTTGAGGAAACAGAAGTGGCTGTGCACAGTGATGAAGATATGCACAGTTTGTGTTTTTTTTCTTAAAAACAATGTAAATAAAAATGTAAAATGTAAATGAAAATTACAAATGAAACGGAAATTTCGTATGTCTTTTTTTTTCAAAAAAAGGCAAATGCAAAGGGAAAAATAGATCAATATGCACAAAACAAATTGAAAACAAAAATAAAACAACGAACACACACACAATTTTTTTACTTTATTTTTTTAAAATGCAAACAAACACACAAAATAAAACACAAATAAAATCACAAAAAAATAATCCGAAGAATAGAAAATTAAAATCAAATCAACTCCCCGGCAAAGGCGCCAAAAACTTATTCGTCGACAGAACTATCGGTTTAGAAAACCGTCGAACGAATTTTGAAATAAAATTTATACCGCAAGCGCACGGTGTACGAATGTAGCACGCAGCGAATACGGGTCGATCCGCAGGGAATTGATGATTTAAATTTCCTACTCAATCAAATTATACCAAAGTCGAGAGTGTGTTTAAGCTAGAAAATGAGAATATGAACTAACTAACAAAAAGAAGGGAAATGCAAATATGAGAGTTAAATGACAATTTAGAGAATAAATCCACTCTCTAGATCATGTAGTTCAACACATGAAATCATGATCTCCCTTTTATGGTCATTAGTGTTTTAATTGATGTGTTTATTATAAGTATGGCATATTTGAGCTATTGATTAGCCAACATAAGCCATCAAACTATAACACACCCCTTAAAACACTTACTAAATTTCATGAAAATTGATAAAGAAAATGAGAATGAAATCTATTTTAAGTATGGCCTATTAACTGTTGATTAGAAACATAGACCATCAAATTTTAATTTCAAATCACTTTCTTTTGCCATAATCATATTTTGATGAAGAGGCAATTAGTGTTAGTGATTGTCTAAGCATAGCCTATTTGGTGTCAACAATATAGGCTATCAAAATTCAAAGCAAAAACAACTAGTAAACCATTTCCATCATCATCATTAAGCACAAAAAGAGAGCATGAATTGACAAAATGTTGAAGCTACATTAATTAGAGAGCTTCATTACCCCTAAATTGAAGGGGTTTAGCTTCTCATATTTGTCATTTTATTAACAAATGTAGCTAATAACATGAAAGCAAAATGAAGAGGAAAAAGAGAGCAAAATGAAAAGATAAACTAATTAACTTGCATAAAAGAGAAGAGATCTACACTACAACATGAAAGTAAATGAACTTGAAAAGGAAAGAGCATGTATTAAATTGCATAAAATTAAAAAGATTACATAAAATAAAAATGGCTAAGTAGCCATGAAAAGAGAAATAGGAGCTTTCATTTTATTTTTGATCTAAACTAAACTAAAGAGAATGAGGCCTAAGAGAGACTAAAGAAGAGATGAGAGGGTTAGGAAGAGAAGAGAGAGTAAGAGGGTACATGAAACATATAGGTATTTATACATGTATGAAACCCTAATTCATATTTTTTGGGAATGCCCAAAATGCCCCTTAGGAAGTGTGGAGGCCAAGTAATCATTAACATGTCTTAATCCCCCATTATGTGTACATGAAACCATTAACTCCAAAAGCATGTGCATTAGCCTTTAATTTGTACATTAAGGTAGGTGGGTAGGTGGGGTCCTCCATGATCTTCACTTTGAATTATTTCCATCTTCATTCCTTTATATCCATTTTGTGCATGCATGTTTCTTCATGAACCCACTAATATGAGAAGCTTAATTCCTACAAAATATTATAGAAATTCCAATTAAATTCTCTCAAATTAATATATGCACAAAAATGACCATTTTGCCCCTGGATGAAGATGAATATGTGACAATTTCAAATAATATGAATTTTGGGTTTAAACAAGTTAAAATACCCAATATAATCATTTATTTAATTTAAAAAGAATAAATATGGTGGTAAAAATATGCACATTTACGTGCACATCAATTCTGCTTGTTCACATGGGGCCTATAGCTACTGTATATAGCAGTGAATGTAGTTGCAGTAACAAATTTCATATATATAGGCTATATTTGTATGTGTGAGGGCTATTGAGGTTATATATACGTTGATAACGCGTTTGATATGTGTATTTGTATGAATTTATAACTGGGTTGTATGTATATTATCAACTGTGAATATGTCATTGACAGTACTTATATATTAGTGTGTGTATATTTTGTTTGTCTGCATCTTTGTTTATTCAGTTTTGCTGTCCGCATATACATTTTTCAAGCCTATGTTAGGTGATGTATGCATATTCTGTACATGTTAACTTCTTCCCATATATGCTTACAAAACTTTTTGAAGTGTTATGTTAAAATCTTGTTTCCAGACAAAAGTATGTCTGTGACAGTATAATTATAATATAGTTATATATGTACAGTTTATATTATATTAGTTATATAGACTATAAAAATTTGTTAGCTAGATTTAATAGGAATTTTGTTCACATTTGTTTATACGTTATATCATAAGGCTGCTTATTTATTTACATTGGTCTCGGTTAATTTAATTTCATTTTATACATATATATATTTAAAAATCAATTTTTAAAATACAATAAGTACATGAGTTTATATTATGTATATATATATATATATGACTTTTAGTAGATGTATTGGTTGCTACATTTAATGTTGCATATTTGTTTGTATGCTATTTTGGATTTAAGTTGACTTTGTAAATATAAATTTTATAATAAATGTTGTTTTAAATATGACGTATAGTGTTGATATTTTAAAACTTTTGGTTGTGTTGGTTGATTACATAAGCTATATAAATATACATGTTAAACTATTAAGTTTTTGATGTATTAATCTAAAATTAATATCTATGTATGGTTGACTTTATATACATATAGTTATAAATAGACATATATATATATATATATATATATGTTCACCTATATCAATTATCTTTGTCAATCCTGTTTTAATCTGATTTCGTCAATTCCAAACTTTCAGCTTTGTCATCAAAATTCGTGCCAATCTTACCTTGCTCTGAGATTCGTGCTTGGATATCGTAGCTCAACTTCATTGTCTAGCTCTAGCCTCAGATGATGAGCAATCACCCACGATTAACATTCTTATATTTATTAAATTTGATTTCAATTGAAATATGCTGCTGTAGTTATTTAAATTGTTATATATGCTATTATCTGTAACTATTCAGCTATAGGATATGACACCTTATCATGTTGTTTATATTATATTGTTATTGATCAATATATGCCTGTTGTTATATCTTATATTATCTGTTATCACTCTGCAAGTTCCCTGTTAGTATAAAATTCACTATGGGTTGAAATGATACATACTCGAACGGACTTTAGAATAGGAGAAAATCGTTATGGGTTGAAATGATAAACCCAAGCGATTTTCATTTGAATTGAATTTGGGATTACGGGCTGAAACGATATCCACCCGTATATATTTAATGTACGGATTGAAATGGTAAATATCTGTATCACTTGACCATATGATAGGAAATTATATACAGTCACTGGTGTTTCATATATAAATATTTTGAAATAATTTCTACGGTTTTGAAAAGAAATATATGGTTTTAATAAATATTGATTCTTAAGATATAATATATAAATGGAAATTATATATATGTATATATATATTTAATAATAGTATTTAATTTAATTAAGATTGATTTAATACATATAATATGGTTAAGTATTTATGTAAACCTATATTTCAAATAGATTTTTTAATAATTTGAGTAAGGTTTGGAAGATAAATTTGGATTTATTCGAAATGGTATTTAATTAAGAATTTTGTTTAGTTAAATCGATTTGAAACTATTGAATGTGAAATTTAAAGATATGATTTTACAATTGGATTTTTGACTTAAGTGATTTAATGAATATTCCACGTTTAAATAAATTAAAGAAAATATTTAGTAAAATGTAATGTATGGTTACTTAAATGATATTGAATTTAATGAGGGAATATTTCAAGACAAAATAAGAATGAAATTAAACCAAATCCATATGAGATTGTTAAAATTAGTTTGAAATGTTGAATATTTAGAGTTTTGGAATATATTGAAGTGTAAATGGTTTATTTTGTGATTCAAATCCGGGTTTGAGATCGATATAATTCGAAATGGTTATTTTGGAATTAAGTTGAATTTAAATTGATAAATTGTGATTGAATTAAATTTGAATTTGGAATTTGAGTTGATTTGAATCGTAACTGTGAAAGTGATAAATTTGGGAAGTAGGTATATTTGAAATGAAAATGATATTTTGGGTTTGAAGTATAAATTAATTTGAAACAACCATGGTGTTATACTGTATATTTCTACGTTGTAGATAGTTCCTCGAATCCTTAGAGGATGGTTAACCCAAACATACCCAAAGTTACTAGCATTTCAGTTGATATTTCACTTGAGTTGGATTTATTGTATAAGAATGTTAATCCTGACTCGAGTGTTTTGTGTTTGCTTTACGCTCGGGTCAGATTGAGTGATATAACTTTTGAGACTCACCTTTAGAGTTTGGAGCTTCGTTTGGAGATCCAACTATCGATTCAGCTTTTAGCTCTTCCAGTTGATTTGTTCAAAGAAGTCGTATGTCTGTGTTAGAGACTTCACTATATTTCAGATATTCTGTTGTATTTTATTTCTAAACTCTGATATTTATATAATAGCTTCATGAAATATTATTTATCTATTCCGCTGCATTATGTTATATTACTCTGTGTCTGTGATTCTGTGGTTGATTTATTTACTGTATATGTTAAGCTTGCCATATTTAAATTAATAATCTGATATTTTGAGCAATTCAAGTGCGACGTGTGTGGATGCGAATGGTTGAAAACATCAGGTCATTACAGTAAACCCTAGTGAATTTTTGCCGACGATCCACCCGCCAACTCGCTGTTTAACTCGCATGGATGCACTCCCCTCGGCGAAATCTACCCAACGGCATCTACGATTTGACGATCCGACTAGGTTCATCAGGGAGTGATGAGCGGCCGAGAATTCACCATCGAATTCTAGGTGCATAGATATCTAGATCGAAAAACAGATGGTGGATTCGACTTGCGTTCATCGAGAGCTTCCAATCGATATATAATTCGATGTTATTTGAGGAGTTTAAATTGTTGGATTTGAATTTGATTTGAAATTGCAATTGGGAATTAGGGGTTTTTTTGCCATTGGAAAGAGGAAGAGAAAATGGAATTGTACGTATAGAAATAAGGAATAAGAAACGGCCTAAGGTTTATAATGACATATATAGAGGCAAGACACAATGGAAATGAATGGGCCTGATTATTTTGGAAAGTTGAACGATAACCGACCTGAAAATCCCATACTGTCTCCGGAATGCAAATGGGTCATCCCATATATCAAAATAGATGTTTTAAAATATTTTAAACTCAATGGAACAGGTTTCAAGTCCTAATTCCATCGTATGAAGAAGTTATGATAAAATCAGCTTATTTCAAATTGATTTCGATTAAATTGATTTCTAGGCGTTTCGAGCCCGTATGATCAAATGACAGGTCCAATCATTACGAAACTGGGAAATCCTACAATAATTCACCGTTATGGACCGATGAAACTAGTTTCGTTGAAATCCGAATCAATGGCCAAAATAGCTATTTTCCTATTAATTGAATATATTTATATTGAATAATAATTACCTTTTTATTCAATATTTATAAACTAACCAGTTCCTCATTTTTAATCACTTGGACTTTTACCATGACTTAATACAAGTTTATATGATAATTCAATGTAGGTTATAACACTAATTACAGTGTTCAGTTTTCCTGTAATCAAATCCAATTTGTTAAATTTAAATTTCAATTAATTGGTTTAATTTGATTTTCAACCTTTATACTCAATCCCTTATTATTCATTTAACCTAGTTAATAGTTGTTTGTCTTCCATTACATTAGTATCCCCAATTTCCATCTTTAATTGTATTCACTACTATTCCACTTATATTGAAATTTTGTCAAATATACACATTAATTAAAAGTCCTAGTTAATTATTTCAACTTCATTCTTTTATTAACATAATTATTACCTTATGAATACATTTACATTTCTATTTATTTTATTACATTGACACTTATAAATTCATTATTTACACACAAACGTTACCATTCTTATATAATACTGATTTTGTTCAATTACCATTAACTATATTATTATTTAATTGGCTAATTAAATATTTACATTTTTTTTCTTACGTTTCAATTTATAGCCAAGTAAAAATTTTAAATTACTACAACTAATTGAAGTTTCATACATATTGTTAATAGTCGCTTACATTAGTATCGTTACACTTTATTTTAGTGTTCATTTCATTATTGAATTACAGATTTTTATTTCTTCACTATTAAATTACCAAAATCTTATTAAATTAACAAATTTAATTATCGAAAATTACGAGTCATTACAGCTGGCGAAATTTTTCGTAAATTTAAGAGTTAGAAATTTGTTGATAATTTTGAAAAAAAAAATTGATAATTGAAGTATAACTTGAGTTATAACCTGGAATGAACGAATGGATGGAAATTAGTTGGACAAGTGGATGAATTTTGAGGACTTAGAAGTTTTCTAATCTATTACAACTAATTGGTTTTGGAAAGTTAATGGGTTTGGCGCATTTTTATTACCTTGGAAATTTCAGGGATGAAATTCTTTTAAGAGAGGATAATGTAACAACCCATAATTTTAGTCATTTGAATTTGGAATATTTAATTGATTTTATATATTGGAAAGTTACCCTTACAAGTTAAATAACTTGAATTTCAAATATAGCGATTTATTTGATAATAAAATTATTGAATTTAATGTTTGGAATTTAAAAAAAACGAGTCTTGAATTTAATGTGAATAAAAATAATTTTGAAAGTTGATTTAAATTATATTTAAATTAGAATAAAGATAATAAACTTTTTATTTATATTTAAAAGTGATTGATTTGGTTTTATAATAATTCTTTTTAATTAACGTGTAAAAATAGCCTTCGAGAGCACTGTCTTAGATTTTGACGAAACTAGTTTCATTGGATCCGTAATAGAGAATTATTATATGTCGTCGAATTTCATGGCGATCGGAGTATCGTTTGGGCATGCAAGATTGAATGTGTAGAAATTTATTTCAAATAATTTGTATAGCAATTGGATTTAAAAACCAATCTTTTGTATATGATCGAATTATGTCTCAAGACTAGTTCTATTTTGTTTAGAATAGAGGTATAACATATAGAACACCAAGCGGCACCCCTCGTTTAGAGTTCGAGATTTTAAGCGTGTTGAGTGGATATTTTTGAATATAAAAATAGAAATAATATATATTTCACCATGATGGAATATCTTAGCCCATACCTTCCCCACGTAGGGCCGCAGGCAGAAATCATGTTTGAAATTTCAATTTAGACATATGGCCAAATCTAACGTCCTACGATGATCGAGATCATTCTGTTTGTTTTCTGCCATCGAGTTCAACTAGAGAAGCGTAGAGTACATCCCCTCGAAACTAATCAACAATCGGATCAAGCTATGGCGAGGCAAGATGGATGGAATTCGTCCACGTTCGTCAACTAGAAGAGCTCGGTTTAGGGTCGATATGGGGGCACGGCGGCGGTAAGTGATGTGGGGGTTTTGCGCGAGGCACAACTATGGTCGGCAGGGTAGGCGGCATGATGGTTGGCTAGGGGTGATGGTGAAAGCACGGTCGATATATGCCTGGGATGAACAAACTTGAACGAGAGAGGGAAGAAGGGTATTAGTTCTAAACGTTAATTAATTTTAAGTTAAATAATTTTTAATGATTTCAGTCGTTCATTTATTCATAACATTTTCGTATGAGGTCGAAATTGGATGCCGCAAGTTGCATTATGTTCGTATCAGCGAATACTATGCTATGGAGTTGGATTGGATAGATTTGGAGCTAATAGGAAATTTAGGTAAAATGAACACCTATTCAATTTTAATTCAAACAAGAATGTTTGGCGACTTCTAAAATCAATGGATTTAATCTCACCTTTTTGGTTAATCAAAAAATATTATATAGTTAATAAAAAATTATTTATTGGATGTGTGGATATTTTATTGTTGATTGTTATTAACTATTTGGTTGATTTACCATTTTACATTGTTGGTTTGGATGCACTCCTACCCCTGGAGCGGATGAGACCCTGTTAAGTTTCCGTGTAAGAGCGGATGACCCTTTGTATACGAATCCGCCTCGAAGCGGTTGATTTTTATGATATTTGGTTATATACTGTATGAGATGTAGGAGGGCAGATTGGAGGGATCCAACAGGATTCCTCACGCCGTTGATTTAATTTCATATAAATTGATATATGATATGTTGGACGCTATATTTGATGACATGGATATAATTTTTCTTATTTAGTGCTTAGGTAGCATTGGGCCTTATTTTTGGCATTTTAAAATATTATAGATTAATGATTTGATTTAAAAAGGGATTTCAAAGTGATCTTAGAAATTATACATGTTTAATAATTTTTCTTGAATTAATTAAAGAAGAAATTTATTTTAAAATAGAATGTATAAATTTTGGACATTATATATTAATAGTTTTATAAAATATTTTAAATGATATTTTTTGAACTATAAAATAAAGATATTTGAAATCTTAAAATAAGTCCATATTTTATAATAAAGGGATATGTTTCTAAAAGAAAATAGAAATATTTTGATATAAATATTTATTAACTATTTTATATAAAGTTATTTATATGTGTGTGTGTATTGAAGGTTATTTACAAATGTGAGATTTAAAAATGTGATAAATTACAAAAGTGATAATTTACAAATGAAGTGAAGATATGTAATGTAATGACCTAACTTTTTGAAAGGTTTAAATCGACAATAAACCATACATGTCGGACTCAAACCATTAAAAAAGAAGGATTGTTATAAGGTAAATAAGAAAAGAATAGAAAGAAATAAAACGAACACAAAATCTCACAGCAAAATGAAAAAATATAATAATCAAATAACAGTTCATGAAGCAGTTTTACAAACGCATTTGATTACACCTTTACATTACAAATCAGAGTTACATACCACAGAAATATATAAATAATGTAGTGGAACAACGCGCTGTAGTGGAATAAATATAATAAATAATAATAGTACAAAATCTTCGTCTTCATCCTTCAAAAAGCAGTCTTCGATAAACTGAAAAGCTCAGACCGACCCAAGCGAATTGAAAAGACAAAACACTCGAGTCAGAACTAAAAGATCTTATGTAAGTTAAATCAACAGTAAATAAATATGAGTGTAACGGCGTCGGAGATGTTTACGTGATTTGACATCTCTTGTGCAGTGTCAAACGTGAGTGCAATAACTTAAGAGATGTTCGAGATTCCATCTCCTAAGGATCCGTTAAACCATCTACATGCATAGTACAATACGCTATTATAATAGTGTCTACAGTAAAGCAGAGTATTAAAATAGTGTTAAGGCATTATACATATCTCCCTTAACACATTTTATATAATGTCGTAGTCTATACAATACTGTAAACTCCACCATAAACTGGTGGGCTATCGGGGGAACTACATAGGTACGACACAAAACAAACTCATAGAATGCACGATAAGGCATGTGACAAGGCACGTGAGGCAATGCCTAGGGTAGGATACTACCGTTTTACGGATCCGGACTAGTGGTGACGCATAACAGCTACTACCGCCTACCTAAAACACACTCCCATAATCGAAATCGAGGGGTGGCCACCAAATCAATCACAAAGTCATAATATGGTATCGAAGAAATGTGTCTGATCGAAGGTGTGACCTCACTTGGCCCAGCGTGGCTCCTATTTTAGTCACATCAAGCTGACTCGCGGGAGTCAAGGCTACGCTAATACCTTATATAGAATCGTTCGCCAAACCATCCTACTTCATTCTGGAATCTTCGCCATGTACACAGATGTTAAAGTGGTTTTTGGTACTGGCGGAGAGTACAACAATATCCGCTTCCGTTCTCTTTAACAACCAAACGATTATTTCACACTAGATGGTTCTTTTAAATTTCCTAAACTGTTTCATAATTGATATTAAAATATCATATTCAATTCAAACACATCAATTTCAAAAATCATATTCACTTTCGAAACCTTATCGACAAAATCGATTAAATCTCGTTTCAAAATCATCATATTCAATCAAATATGTCATTTCACCAGAAAATATCATTAAAATCCCAACTTAGGTTATGACATCATTTAACTATATTCCTTTCTAAATCAAGGATTAAATGTAAATACTTCCACTTTACACAAATCTAAAGTTCAAAAAATAATTTAGATAGTTATAAATAGTTTAATTACTTTGGCATTGTTTAAAAATAAACCTTTAAATAGTTAGAATACTCTAAAATAGAAAGAAAAAATAGATTAAAATAATTCAAATGGATTTAAGATAGTTTAAAATAGTTTAAATATATTAAATAGATTTAAATTACATTAAATAGTGTTAGCACTAAAATTGGTCACTAACACTCGTAGAATTTCATGGACATCAGAGAATTAATGGAATGTAGGAAACAAAGCATAAAAGTAAACTGACACAAATATTTTATAGTGGTTCGGCAATCTCGGCCTACGTCCACTTCAAATTTCATTCATTCTTCATTCGGTTATCATTACATGAGTTGTTCGATTGGCTAGAATCCATTGATACAAGTTTATAAGAAAAATAGCCATGGCATAGTATTTGGAGTACGAAGAAGAAGATGATGAAGTCCCGCCCCCCAAAAAGAGAGAGCTAGAGATCCCAAAAATGGCCCTATATCCCTGTATTTATAGACAAAGGTAGCCTTCATCCTAACTGATATCTTCAACCCTCGACCCCTTTGGCCACTTGGGCCCACCATAAAAAAAATCAGGCCAACACACGATGCTGACCTCACTTATACACTCTTCAACTTATCAAACATCTATGCCAACACCCAAAAAGCTACCTTCATCATTCTGACATCCTGTATCACATATCCGTTGATCCTATTTACCCTGGGCTAGATATAACTGTTCAGATCTCATGCTCTGGTCATATTATTGTTGTCTCATGGCCATCTTTCTCATCAATAGTCAAGTCTGGTCTTCGTAATCACCTTTGTGTAGCCGGGCCAAAAGGCCGGATAACATTTTCCCCCCAAAGTACATCTTGTTACGTACATGACGTGCTTTGATTCGAAGCAAGTTAGAGTCTCCAGAAAGAAATCCATCGTATTTTCTAAATAGTCCTTATACTTCAATTTTAACCTCCTAAAGTATCGTATCCTTCTTTGGTCGTCATAATGCTTGGTCGACTCCCAATAGTACAAATTAAGGATTGTAGTTCATCAGTGGCCATCTATGTCCAGTTCTTTAGGGCTAGCAAACTTCGGCTATCTAATCCAGTCTTTTCTCAATAACCCTAAGTGAAAATCCAATTTCTTTTTATTTCAAGAAGTAGAATTTTATTAATATAAACGTGCACGTTCCACCATATGTTCTTTCCATTGACTCCCGGATGCATTTTATATGTTTGTGAGTTATCACCAATTCCTTCTAGTTCAATTGCAATTCGATTGCAATTCCTTGTTTATATTTTTTGTGAAATATTGATTGTAATCGGCCACTCGATGAGAGGGGACTTCAAGTTCTATGTAGGTGATGGCCTCGGGGCCATAAGTAAGGGCGAATAGAGTATGGTCAGTCACTAACTCTTGGGTAGTTCTGCAATCCCATAATGCTATTGGAAGCTCATTCACCTATTTACCTCTAACCTTTTCCAAATCTCTCTTTAGAATAGACTTTATGATTTTGTTCACAGCTTTCACATGTCCATTTGCTTGAGGGCAAGCAAATACCACAAATCTCTTTTCAATATGATGCCGACGGTAGAAGTTTTCAAATTTGGCGTTGTTGAATTGAGCTTCATTATCAGTTATAATGATTTGTGGAAGGTCATAATGACAGATGATGTACTGGACAGTGAAGTTGATTATTTTCTAAGTCTTGGTATTGGTTAAAAGTTCTGCATCTGCCCATTTGGTGATACGATGATGTATTTCGCACCACCTTTAGGATCGGCAAGAAGATGATGATGTCAATGCCTCCAAGTGCCAAATGGCTATGGATTAGCCATTTGAGTAATTTCCATCAGCGGGGATCTCAAAATTTTTGCAAATATCTTGCACTCGTCGCATTGTCTAGCATGATTAGTTGCATCTCGATTGACAATTGGCCGGTAATACCCACAACGGAGTAGTTTCTTTGTCAGGTTCTGCCCTTTGGTGTGATCGCTGCATTTTTCTTCATGAACTTCTCTGAAGACTTATTTGATTTCGTCATAGGTGATATATCAAGGTATAGGAATGGATAAACTCCTTTCTACACATGACTTCTTCTTGGATGATTTGAGGAGGATCTGTCATTTTCCATTCCTTCATTCGGTAAGAACTCCTCATTGTAGATAGTCTTTGATAGGATTCGACCATGACCCCTTTTCTGGCTCTATCTCGAAGAGCTAGCCGATCTCCATCCGTCAATGCTTGGAATATTAAGTATTTCAACCGGAACAAAGTATGTCTGTTGCTCGTCTCTAAAACTGGCCAGCCTGGCCAGTGACTTGAATCTTTTCATTTCGTTCGTCGAGGATGTGTGTAATGATGTAATATGTGAAGTTGGCTAGTAGCTCTTGGAACTGGCCGAGATAAGGAGCAAGATTAACCTCCTAACTTTGCATGCTACCAATCAGAAATCATAAAAGATATGTAAAGTTTCCATTCTAAGTTCTCTAGCAAGTTTGAGGCTGGCGGTCGAGGCTTCATACCAAGCATCATTGTTCTTACACGGGAATCGAGTTTCATGATGTAGCAGATTGATCATCCCTTAGGAGTCATTAACACGACTCATATGTCATAACACTGATCATTAGATGCTTCATCCGCGTACATTTTCCATCTGTTGGTTGTTTCTCCACTACTCTTCGAGTAGTCGTCTGAAGCAGCGAATTCAGATATGAGGTCTAATAATTTCCATCCTTGGATAGCCCTTCGAGGGAAATAAGTGATATCGAATTGGCTTAGTTCGATATTCTATTTAAGTAATCTTTCAGACGTCTCATGTTGTTTTATGCCCTGTCGTAACGGCTGGTAGGCATAGACATTAATTGTTGTAACATCCAGCCTTTTGTACCTTTTAAACAGACACACATGCCAACTCAAACCATACAGAAGGGTGGATTATTATTGGGGTAAAAAAGAAGAGCGGAGAAAGAAAAAAATAAAACAGAATCTCGTAGCGGAATGACGAAATATAATAATCAAATAACAGTTTATGAAGCTGTTTACACAACATTTGATTATACTAATATAATGCAGAATCAGAGCTATACATACCAGAGAATAATAAATAATAATGCAGCGGAACAATGTGATGCACTGGAACAAATATAGTAAATAATAGATATAGTAAAGAATAGTAGCACAAATCTTCGTCTTTGTTCTCTAGAAATAAGGTCATCAAATCTTGAAATGCTCAGGCTAACCAGAGCGAATTGAATAGACAAAACACTCGAGTCAGAACTAAAAGATCTTATGTAAGTTAAATCATCGGAAAATAAACATGAGTGGAATGGCGTCAGAGATGTTTACGTGGTTCATCCAATGTCTAACGTGAGTGTAGTAACTTAAGAGATGTTCGGGATTCACATCTCCTAAGGATCCATTAAACGATCTACTACGTAGTACAATACGCTATTATAATATGTCTACAGTAAAGTAAAAGTATTAAAATAGAGTTAAGGAGTTACCCATTTCCCTCTTAACACATTTTATAATGCCAATAGTCTATACAGTACTGTAACTCACTGTAAATTAGGGCCGGCAGAGGATATCCCATAAGTACGACATAAAACAAACTCATAGAAGGCGCGCTAGGGTAGGTGACACGGCACAACTAGGCAATGCCAAGGCAGTGCCAATTACATTTCCAAACTATTGGTAATGCACAGCCGCAATTACCGCCCAACTCGAAACACATTCCCGAGTAAAAATCAAAGGGTGGCCACCAAATAAATCAAAAGTCAAAATATAGTATCGATAGAGTGTGTCCGCTCGGAGGAGCTATCTTACTTGGCCCATCAATTTCTCCTATTTAAGCTACCTTAAGCCAACTTACGGGAGTCGGGTCCACGTATATACCACATATAGGATCGTCACCACCATCCTACTTTATTTTAGAATCTCCACCGCGTATACAGTTGTCAAAGTGGTTTTCGATATTTGCTGAGAGTAAGACAATATCTGATCCTAGTCTCTTTAACAACCAATCGCTTATTACATATCGTTTGGTTCTTTTACGTTTCCAAAATCATTTCATAATTGATATCAAAATATCATATTCAATTCAAGCCATATCACTTTTGAAATCATTACTTACTTTCGAAATCATATTCGCCTTTGAAATCATAGTTTGATAATTATATTTCTTTTCAAAGTCAAATTCACAATTTATATTAAAGTGTCATGTTCTTAAAACTATACCACTTTCAAATCATTGTCGTTTCTAAAATCATGATTTCTTTCAGAAAAAATTATACTTCCAAAATCGGTTATATCCTTACTCCAAAATCATCATATTCAATTAGTTATAACTTTTAAATCCCAACTTAGGTTATGTCATCATTAACCATATTCACTTTAAAAAAAATCGAGAATTCTGAATATAAACCCATCCATTTTACTTGGTTTGGAATTTGGAAGAAAATAGTTTAAATAGTTATAAATAATTAATATAGATTTAAAATAGATTAAATATAATTAAAATAGATTAAACAGCTTAAATAGATTTATTAGATTTAAAATAAATTAAAATAGTATAATTAGTATAAAATAAATTAAAATGGATTAAATGATTCATATAGTTAATATTAGTTAAATAGTTTGATAAATTTCAAAATCTTAATAATTAGAAATTTTTAAAATAATATGTTTTTAATACAATTTATATTAAAATATCAGTTTGAAATAATATCAAATTAAACTATTCGTTTCATTTCAACATATTTGGACCATTTCAAATTTTCAAATCGACAAACCAAATTTCAGTAAACTATCGAATTTCATATCATTTCAATCCATGTTCAAAATATCAATACGGATTACTCAAATTTCAAACTCAAAGTTAATTTCAAACAAATTCAATGACTCAATTTCAATAGAATTTCATTTATACATAAAAGTTTAACTTTAAACTTCCGATTTAATTTCTTAAAGAAATTCCTTTTTAAACCAATTAGCATTTCAACACAAAACTTGATTTTTCTATAATACTTCAATTTATATAGATCAAATTTTATTTCGAAACATCATTGATTAAATTCAAAATTTTAAGGATTTTAAAATCATTTAATTTAACCAATCCAGTGTCTGTATATAATTCTCTACCCTAGGGTCAACTGATACGAATATTTATCATTTCAATCGGCAATTTAAAATTTTAAGGTTATATATCATTTCAGACCGCAATCTCGAAATATATAACATCCATAAAACCGCTCGAGTCTACCATTTCAACCCCTAACGATTATTCTCTGTTCTATAGATCATTCGAGTATGTATCATTTCAACCCATAGTGAACTTGCAGTTTATAATAATATAAAATACAACAGCCATTCATTAATACCAACAATCAACATCCATAACAATCATTATCCAAATCAATCCATAAACACCAATATAGAACTGATAATCAATAACAGGTATTTAACTAGCAATTTATATTCAGTAATAAATTAAATAATGATTTAATTCAAATAAATTCAAATTAACTGAAATAATGGTTAAAATATACCAAACAGTCATAATAAATTCCTAATCCCATCATAAATTAAATTTAACAAGCATAAGAAATTTTAGAAGTTGTGAATGGGTTAAAACATTCACCTTTGAGTTTAAATCGAATTTATATTCAATTTAAGCCCAAAATTTGAACAGTCTTAGAATTCATCCAAACCCACGTTATTATGTCTAGAATTCCAATACGATTCCAATGAAACAAACCACGCCCAAATCCGAGTTCGTATGAAAATGTTATGCACATTAGAATATACTAGGAAAAAATCAATAAATCAAATAATTTAGTTGCCACGTCACTTACTCTTAAAACCCTACTCGCCTTTTACAGAACGACACTCGAACAAGATGAAACAACAGCCACCACCGCCCTATAGACGCTCGACACACATGCCCTTACGCAACGATCAGAGGCCACCGTCCAGATCGTCGTGCTCCCTTCTGCCTATGCCCAGGCCACGACCGACTCTGGCACTGCCCAAACTCCAGCCACCGTGATGCACTTCATCATTTCTCAGGTCAATTCCAGCCAGATCCATGCACCTCTAGCCCAAGCGACCATATGGATGTGCACCTCTCAAGGCCCTCTACCCATTGCAACTCTCTTATCGACAAATAGTCGACGATCCACCATTGAACGAGAAGTCACACAACGAACGGTCGAAAACAGATCAACAATTTCTGGCCACATCATAACCTAGATCGAAAAACAAATCACATATTTGACTTGCGCTTGGTAAGAGCTTCAAATTGATATATAATTCGATATAGTTTGTGTAATTTGAAGTTTTGATTTGAATTTGATTTTGAAATTGAATTGAGATGTTTGTCTGGTTTGCCAGCCATTGGAATAAGGAGTTGAGAAGGAAATGTAAGTATAGAGAAATGAATATGAGAAGTGGCTAGGGTTTATAATGAACTATTTATAGGAAGGTCAGAATAGAGATGAGTGGACACGATTAATTTGAAAGTTAAACGATAAATGACCCTAAAAGCCCGTTCTGCCTCCAAAACGAAAATGGGTCATCCCATATATCAAAATAGATGTTTTCAAATATTTCAAACTCAATGGAACAGGTTTCAAATCCAAATTCCATCGTATGAAGAAGTTATGATAAAATTTGCTTATTTCAAATTGATTTCGATTAAATTGATTTCTAGACGTTTCTAGCTCATACGATCAAAGACAAGTCCGATCGATACGAAACTTGAAATCCTTCAATAATTTACTGTCACGCATTCGATGAAACTGGTTTCTTCAAAATTCGAGACAGTGGCCAAAATGGTTATTTTTTAAGTTAATAAATATATTAATATTAAATTGATTAAATCAAATTTGCTATTTTAATTCCATAATTAATAAATTTTATCATTTTTTATTTCCTAAACAATTACAATACTTTAAAAAATTTAGATATCAATTTAATGTTAATTAATTTACCAATTACAATATTTAATTTTAATTTTCAGTATTCATAAATTAAATAAGTATTCCAAAATTTCATTTATTTGATTTTCGATCATGTTATTAAGTCAGTTATCATCTTATGGATCTAATTACCATTGGTATATATCTTAGTGCGTTAATAATTTCCAATTTCATCTTAATTTCAGTTACGTAGTCTTTAATTTCATTTACTTACAATAAATCCATTTATTATAAATTGAATTCTAGTTATTTATAATTAATTCCAATAAAATTGATTTAATTCAATTTTAATCTTTTTATTAAGTCCATTATTACTCTATAAACCTAGTTAACCTTTGTTTTACCTTAATATACTCCAATTTAACAACTTCTAAACATTGTATTTTTTTTTGAAATAGACAGCGAGGTTGACTGGGCCCCTGCCAGATTTTATTGAGACGGAAAAAGCAAGGAGAAAACACACAAGGAGAGACACAAAAAAATATGTGCCAGACCAAAAAGTAAGGACAACTACAACACATCACAGAAAACATAAAAAACAGGAATACAACATCACTATAATACAACAACACAAGACAGAGAAAAACACCACATCAACATGAAAAAGAGGAAAGAACAAGAAAACCACAGCAGAAGAGCATGCACAGGCCGATGCACAAAGAAACTACAGCACGAGAAATCAGAGAGCTACCTCCAAAAATCAGGCTGATGGGGGGAGAAGCAATGCCCGGATGCATGAATACCACTTTTAATCTCTCTCGTCATATTCTGCCACACAGACAGAGCAGGAAGAGCGACCTTGTGAAAGCACCGTTTGTTCCTCTCCATCCAAACATTTCGTATGTATATTTTCAGGACATAGAAGACAATGTCCCATCTACTGGATCGCCACCTTGTAGCCTTACGAAGTATTATCCAGTCAGAATTAGAGACACCCACAATGCCATTAACCCCAACCTTTTGCATGAGACTTGACCACAAATTAATAAGATAACTACACTCAAGAAAATATGCTCAACTGATTCAGGAGTTATATTGCAGAAGGCACACAGATTATCCACGTCCATACCAACAGCCACAAGCCTATCCCTGGTCATCAAAGTATTGTTAACGACCTTCCATAAAAAAAGATTGTCAGAGCTAGACGAATACGAAGTCCAAGAAACTTTAGCCCATAGGGAAACAGGCATTTCCTCAACCTTGGTAAGGAAATCATATACTGCACTAATGCAGTGAGACTTTCCCCTCCAAGAAAGAGCCTCCTCATCAGTAATGATAACTTTGTGGTGTGCCAAATTTCTCCATAGAGTGTTAACAGTCTGATTACTAGAATGTGGAACGAGCAATTTCCCATGAGCAATAAAATTAACAGCCCTAGCGTTGAATCCAATCATAGATTGAACCTGATCCTGCATAGATAACATTCGAGATAAGACACAACCATAGCTTATCCAAGGGTCCGTCCAAAAGTTGACAGAACTGGAAGGAGACAAATTGAATTTAATCAGGGGGAGAAGCAAATTTCTAATACCCAATATTTTCCTCCATATCCAACTACTACCCTGAGAGACCTCCATTGACCAAAAGTCTTTATCCTTAATGTGATATCTCCATGTCCACTTTACCCACTGGCTATCATTCTTAACCAAGATGGCGTTGACATAAGCACTCACAACAGCAATATTCCAAAATTTAATGTTTATTATACCAAGGCCCCCTTTACTAATAGGCCTTTCCAAAGAAGAGAAGGGAGCAGGAATTAGCTTCCTGTTATGAATAGTTCCAGTCCATAAGAATCTCATCATTGTAGCTCTGATCATGTGAAGGAGCTTGGAAGGAAGAATGAAGCTTCTGGCCCAATAAACATTCATAGAAAAGCACACTGCTTTGATGAGAACAAGTCTTCCCGCCATTGAAAGAAACTTAGTAGACCAAGAATTCAGCCTATTAGTGATCCTATCAAATAGGGATAGACAAGCAGATTTGGTAACCCTCGAAGTGCACAGAGGAAGACCTAAATAGGTCATGTTATTATCCATAGATTGAAGACTAGACAAAACCTCAATCCTCACCCTATCAATGTTATCAATTCCAGCAATAAGAATCTGAGATTTAGAGGTGTTTAGCTTGAGACCAGTGGCTAAGTAGAAGGTGTGCACAGTGTCAAGAATTTGAATAATGGAACTATCAGTAGGCTTAGTGAAAATCATGATATCATCAGCAAAAAATAGGGATGATATACGAAGGGATTGACATTTAGGATGATATATAATACTTTTATCATCAAACTTGGAGGATAACATGATGGAGAGAGCCTCCATGACAATAATGAATTAGTATGATGATATAGGGTCCCCTTGCCTCACCCCTTGTTTTCCTCTGAAGCACCCCGCTGTTTTCCCATTATAACAGAGGGAATAACTGGGACTAGAAATGCATTCGTACATCCAGGCCACAAAAGCTTTAGGAAATCCCATAGTAGACATTATTCGAACAATTGAAGACCAATGAATGCTATCATAGGCCTTACTAATATCTAGCTTCATCATAGCACGCGGAGAGGACTGACTCCTACCATAACCGTTAATTAACTCATGAGCCATCATAACATTGTCAAGAATGTTTCTGTTAGGAACGAAAGCAGTTTGGTTTGTCGAAATAATAGAAGACAGAACTTGGACAAGCCTTGAGGCAAGAATTTTAGATATACATTTATAAACAACGTTACAGCAAGATATAGGTCTAAAGGAAGTAGCATTTAAAACAGGTCTAACCTTCGGGATGAGGACAAGATTAGTTTCGTTTACTTCTCTCAACAGCTTAAATTTATCAAAGAAGTTATGCACAGCAGCATAAAAGTCAGAACAAATGACATTCCAGCAAGACTTGAAGAACACCAGGTTAAAGCCATCTGGCCCGCCACAGGAGCTAGAATTCATAGAAAATAAAGCATTCTTTATTTCAAGGTTAGTCACTTTAGCAACAAGCATTTCTTTCATTTCAGCTTGAATCTTGGGAAGGGGGACATTATTGAGCTTATCAAGGTCAGGAATAAAGTTTGTGGTGTTACCAAGTTGATCAGAGAAAGATTGAAGGAGATAACTGTCAATATCCTCATCAGAGTTAAGAAGGATCCCAGTATCATCCCACAGCGTGGCAATACGATCTCTAGCACGCTTGACTTTGATAGAAGCATGGAAGAACTTAGTATTCCTACCCCCCTCATAAACCCATTTCTGATGATACTGCTGCTTCCTCATACTAGCTTCAACATTAAGAGCATCATTGAGCTAGTGAAAAAGCATGGATTCATTCTGAGCATGGATAGGATTGGATGGGTCCTCATTAAGCATCACCTGAGCATGTTTCAACTGAACCTTCATATTCTTGATTTGGAGAGAACCATCCCCGAATTTTTCATGAGCCCATTGACGAAGAGCATTCCTTGTTTCCTTTAGCTTCCTGCAGAGAACAAACATTGGGTTGCCATGAATAATATTAGACCAAGCAGAAGAAATAATGTTAATATATTCAGGGTCTGAAACCCAAGCATTATAAATGTTAAAAGCCATTTTTCCTCTAATTGACGCACTAGAAAGAGAAAGAATAAGAGGGGAATGATCAGATAAGATTGGATGAGGCATGAAGGAAAAGAGGGAAGGCCAAAGAGAGAAGGCAGCAGCGTTGCAGAAGGTATGGTCAATATTGGAGAACGTACGTAAGATAGATCGACTTCTGTTGTTCCAAGAAAATGGCACACCAGAATGAACAGTAGGGAGAAGATCAGAATCAGTTATTGAGATGTTTAATGGAGCAATATCCCTTGGCAACAGAGGAAGACCCCCAAACTTATCAGATAAATTCAAGCAACAATTGAAATCCCCCAACACAAGCCATGGATGGGAGGATTGCCGTAATGTAGGGAGAGTATTGAGAAGAGGTTGCCGCATGGCAACGGCATTATGCGCATAAATGAAGGTTATATAAAAAGAAAGCTGATTAGGCAGAAAAAGGCATGGAAATGAATCATTTGCGTGGAAGAGAGAATTTGAGTGAGAGAGAAAATTGAGGGATCATGAACGACAAGGATACGTCCATAAGGGGCTTCCATCAAATTGTGATTGAAATCCAAGGTTGGATTAATATAGTTTGCAGCTCTGATAGTTAATGGAAGAGAGAGCTTGGTTTCCAAAATGGCAAACATTTTGATATTATGGTCATGGATTAAGGATTTAACATGATCAAGTTTCCCAAAATTATGGGCACCTCTTATGTTCCAAGCAGCGATCTTATTCATCATTGAAAACTACAATGAAAGATGAGACACTCCTGAGGATCTACTCTAACTGACTTGAGCTTAGCAGAAAGTGAGGGAGACTTAGCAGATGTGTGGATGATAGAGGGAGGATCAGCTGGTGGTGGGACCCAACCAGGGATGGATCCTTTGAATATATATGGGGAAGCACTGGGGATGGAAGAAGAAGTCGAAAGGTTGGTTTCCTGAAGAGGAGGTAGATTGGTTGTTGAGGATTGAAAGAGAAGTTGGACGGAATTTTCAATGCTTTGCATGAATTCTAGCTCAATACATAGCATAGGGTTTGGACTGGGTGTCACCTTTGCATGGGAAACTTGTATATTAGAAGGTGGTTGTTCAGTAGTACTACTAATATCAATGGCTGATCCATCACCTTCCATGTAGCTTTGAACATTATGACCATGACTTGATGCTTTGTCGTTTTTAGAGAGATACTGTGAGGAATTAAATTTATCTGCCAGAACAAAATGTAGGATCAAGTTCACCTTCCTCTAAATTGGAGCTTAATTTCAAGTCTGATTCTTCACCAATACTAGAACACTGTAAAATATTAAACAGATTAGGGTTCATGATTGCTTCGAGTAAAAACACATTCTGCACTGGATCTACTCGAGAAATAATGGGGTCATCTTCGGGCACGACTACTGATTCCACCACTACTGATTCCCCTGCCACAGATGTCACTTTTCCTTGGATGTTTCTATTTTCTTTTTCAATCCCTTTCCTTTTATCAAAATTACCAAACCTTTCCTTCCTGAAAGTAACCCTTCTCCACCCACCTTTCCTTCCTGTAACCTTTTCATCATTAACATTTCTTGCATCATTATTATTCATGATATCAGACTTACCAACTCCAGTAAGATCTTTACTTAAAGCTTCCTCTATCTTACCACTCATATTATTATGTACCAAGCAATCTTGTTTATCATGCCCAAACTCCTTGCAACTCCCACAAATCTTTGGTTTCCACAAATATTCAACCTTCACCACTTGCATCTACATTTCACATTAATGTAACATTTATTTACATTTATTAAAAATTGATTTCCTATTTCAACTTAATAGACTAAATAAACAGCTAACACAAGAATTGTTACCCTTTAACTTTTTATCGCCCTTGTGAATTCATTATTATTTACAACCGAATGTTATAATTACTTTCATAGCACAAATTCTATTCGCTTATCATTAATTATGAGGTAATTCATAGGTCAATTCAATATTTACATTTATTTTCATATACACACTTATAGCTAAGTATAATAATTTACATTATTTTAATTAATTGTAGTTCATTTAAATTGTTAATTATTAGATTTAATTATCATTTTTATATTTCATTTCAGTATTCATTTCAATATTAAATTATAGATTTGTATTTCTTTCAAAATTATATTATCAAAATCTCACTAAATTAACAATTTAATTATCGAAAATTATAGGTCATTATAAATGGGGTGAGCCTAAAAGTAAGAGTGGAGCTTTCATGATGAAATCAATAGGCATTACGCTAGCTTTCATAGCTTTGGGTCGATATCCAATGCATGGCTTGCGATAGTCGGTGAAATCACACATGCATGTCAGAAGAGTCCAAGGGAACATATCATCATTTATTTAGAAAAATACAACTAATTAATATCATCATTGCACTGAGCTGTGATTTGATATTCAGCACCCGAAAAGGGTCGCTATGCTTGGTTGTAATGTCGACAGTCAGCTTAGCGGGTGCAGTCTCGAATTCTGTGAGTTCAGATGTAACTATTTTGCATAACATTCAATGTGAAATATGGTTGGGATGGTCAATGTTGATGGTTGCTCTGGTCGAATCCTATAGTCTTATCATGAGTTATTAAGTCTAATAGTGAAGGGCTTTGAATGCTCTAATCAATTATCTGCAAATGTCCAAAGATCAGACTTAGAAGCACGTTTAAGAAAATATCGAGTAGGGGTCAGCATCGAGTTGCGTGAAGCTGCATAGTCAAACTCCATCCTTATCAAGTTAATACTCCTCCCGTAGATTTCAGGCCGAAGTTTACGGAATAAAGAACGGTCGGAATCCACTCATCTATTTATCGATGTTCATAAGCCACTCTGCATTCTGGTGACTTAGAGTTATTCTTCCCTCGGTCGACTTGCACCCAATTTGCGCTCATGCTTTGATCCATGCTCTGGTGACTTAGAGATTTGTCGAACAGTTTATGCTATAGTCCACAGTTTGGGACATAGAGATTTTTATCAAGTGTTTATACTCCAGTCGGCGCTTTGGGGACACAGAGTACTCCAGTCCGCTTCAGGGACTTAGATATTTTTCTCAAATCGTTTATACCCTAGTATTCTTCAGAGACAAACTTTTCTTAAGTCGTTCGTATTCTTGTCCACGCTCTGGGGTCTCAGAGTACTCTAATCTGCTTCAGGGACTTTGAGATTTTTATCAAGTCGTTTATACTCTAGTCTCCGCTCTAGGGGCTCAGAGCACTCTAGTCTGCTTCAGGGAATTAGTGATTTTTCTCAAGTCATTTATACTCTATTTCACGCTCTGGGGACATAGAGTATTCTAGTCCACTTCAGGGACTTATTGATTTATTTTCAAGTCGTTTATACTCTAGTCCGCACTATGGGGACTCAAAGCACTCTAGTCCGCTTCAGGGACTTAGAGATTTTTATCAAGTCGTTTATTCTCTAGTTCGTGCTCCAGGGACTAGAGTACTCTAGTCCACCTCAGAGAATTAGAGATTTTTTTCAAGTTGTTTATACCCTAGTCCGCATTCTGGGGACTCAGAGTACTATAGTCTGCTTCAGGGACTTATAGATTATTCTCAAGTCGTTTATACTCTAGTTCGCGCTCTGGGAGCTCAGAGTACTCTAGTCTGCTTCAAAGACTTAGAGATTTTTCTCAAGTCGTTTATACTCTAGTCCACGCTCTGGGAACTCAGAGCACTCTATTCCGCTTCAAGGACTTAGAGATTTTTCTCACGTCATTTATATTCTAGTCCACACTCTGGGGACTCGAGTACTCTAGTCTGCTTCAGGGACTTAGAGATTTTTCTCAAGTTGTTTATACTATAGTCCACCCTCTGGGACTCAAAGTACTCTAGTCCGCTTCAGGGAGTTAGAAATTTTTTCAAGTAGTTTATACTCTAGTGCGCGCTCTGGGGACTCAGAGTACTCTAGTCCACTTCAATGACTTAGAGATTTTTCTCAATTCGTTTATACTCCCGTCCGCTCTTTTGGGACTCAGAGTACTCCAGTCCGCTTCAGGGACTTAGAGATTTTTGTCAAGTCGTTTATACTCTAGTCCGTGCTCTAGGGACTCAGAGTACTCTAGTCTGCTTCAGGGACTTAGAGATTTTTCTCAAGTCGTTTATACTCTAGTCCGTGCTCTAGGGACTCAGAGTACTCTAGTCCACTTCAGGGACTTAGAGATTTTTCTCAAGTCGTTTATACTCTAGTCCGTGCTCTGGGGACTCAGAGCACTCTAGTGCACTTCAGGGACTTAGAGATTTTATCAAGTCATTTTTACTCTAGTCCGTGCTCTGGGGACTCAGAGTATTCTAGTCCGCTTCAGGGACTTAGATATTTTTGTTGAGACCAATCGTATTTCCACCAATATGATTCGTATTTCATTTACCGTATCAAGGCTAATATTGTCAATGAACGATCAAACCGCATATGCTCATCGAATAGGACTCTGCCCCTGGCATCAAGGACCAAACTTGAAAAATGGGCAGTCGATTCTCGTTCGCTTAGTGATTGTAGCTTTTCCAATCAAGACAGGGAAGGAGGTATATGATAGATGGTTGGATCACATCCATGCCGGGGTTGGATAATCAGTCTCGCACAGTTTGCTTCTTATCTCTTTTTAGAAGATGAAGATAATGGGCTATTGAGTAGACGAAATAAGTTTCATATGTTTTAAGGTGCAGTCGTGTCCATATATTGAAAGCGATGGTTAACGAGTAGGCAGTCCATCACACCTACTTCAAGTCGGGCTTTCGAACTACCTTTTGTGTTCAGGGTAGAATTTGATGTGTAGATGATCAAATCACGTCCACTATAGATAGATCCCGGCATCACTGAGCTTCAGGAGAGGCATTTGTAATTTGTCTAACTTTGTTTTATGACTCGATTTGAGTGGATGATCGGGACATATTCATTCCAAGCCTTGCATAGGTCTCTAAGTCAAATATGGAGGTTAATGAATGAATGGTCAGTCATGTTCGCTTTGTGTTGGGCTTTGATCGTGATGAATTTTCAATCTCTAGTCCTCGGCTCCAAATCAAAGGCACATGGTCGATCATGAGCGATTGAATCATGCTCGTCATGATGAAACTCCACAAGTCCAATCAAGGTTTGTGTAGATTGGTTGGCGGCCAACTCTGAGTACTTAGTCACCTGCATCATTTTGGAGGAATTTTAGTTCAATTCAGTTGTAATTCAAAGCACAATTGAAATTAAAATAATCTAAAGAAGATTGGTATAAATCTCATTGATAAGGGAGCAGCATCATGTGCTTGTTATTCAACTCTACCCCTAGCCCCTTCTAGCGGGATGTAAACTGCCAACAGTCCAATTGATAATTAGATTTCTTTATTGATGGGTATTCAAAATTCCTGGATTGCCCTTCTACAAGGCTTGCACGTACTATTGAAGCTTTCAAAGAGCATAGAAGTCGAATTTTGAGGTCTTGTTTTGAGAGCCCTCAGCCCACGGGCCTGCATTGTTATTTTTCCTAGTCTGCTCCACTCCTCCTCACTTTGGTTCCGATTCATTTTGTAATAGAAATGATCCATGGTCGTAGGAGGCTTCCAGCTAACTGGCTGCCAAAATATATCTAGAGGTCGACTCTCCTCAAATGCGATCAGTATGATATCCTTGTTAGCATTTGGAATAAATTACTTAGAACCAAACATTGATCTGCTTATAGTCACTAAATTCGAAGTACTGGGTCAGTGAAGAATGGCGCTTGGAGTCACTAAATTCGAAGTATTGGGTCAGTGAAGAATGGCGCTTGGAGTCATCTTGGTGTTTGCCTAGAGTCATATCATCTATGTTCTCCAACCTTAGGGAGTATCGTTTGAGTAGCGGTTGTTTGTCCATTCCCTTGTTTCCATTCAGAAGCTACCGCTTGATCCTCTATGCCCTGGTCGGCCGTAGGATTAAGGGAAGTGGATATCGGCCATAGGATCTAAGGGAAGTGAATAGAATGTTCCTTTATTAAGTTTAGTTCTGAATCCAAAATACGGGGCACTACACTGTGATACGGGTTCGTATAAGAGGCCGGTGTAACTTAAGTTTGGATTGGTCTGTGCACATGGTTCGGTATATTTGATACTGGGTCAGCATGCTTGTAAAGCACAAGAATTGAAGGTGGTTCAGTGTTGGGGTGTAGGCATGGTAGATCAACTAAGAGTGGCTCAGCCAAGGCGGTTCTGTATTGGAGTTAGGCATGGTGGATCGGCCAAGAGTGGCTCGGCCAAGGCGGTTCGGTTTTGGAGTGTAGACATAGTGGATCGGCGAAGAGTGGCTCGGCCTAGGCAGTTCGATTTGAAGTGTAGACATGGTGGATCGGCCAAGAGTGGTTCGACGCGTATAGTTCGGCAGCTTGAGTCTTTTCTCGTTGGCCCAGTCTAGATTGCTCCTTGTATATCGCTCGGTCATGTAGAGAAGGCTAAGGTGGGTCAGCAATTTATCGCTCGTTCGAGGAAGTTAGCGGATTACCAATAAGACAACATGGTTGGATTTCCTTCACTTCGGGTTACATCCTTATCTGCTTCGAGTCATAGGATATTCTGCTTCGAGTCATGCATGATGGATTCATGGTTCGGACACGCTAGCTTGGTGACTACTAGTTCAGTCACGGAGGTTGATATACATGGGTCGGTATTTTCTCAGTATATATGCCAGCGATCGGTTGTTAGCTTTTGAGTGGGGGATCGGCTATCTGCATTGAGTGATGGGTCGGCCTTTATATAACTCTAGTGCAAACTTCAACATTCAATCCGAAAAGCTTGCATACATCAATGAATCCAATCCCATGGCTAATAGCTTCCTTTAGATCTCTTTCAAATATGAGTAGAATAGGAAGTTTGCTGGCAAACAACTGGATCTATCTTGTGAATATGGAAATCCACTAGTAGACGATGAGATCCAATCAAGCTGATAATTCAATTCTAGGTGAAAGCACCAAAATTGGTCACTAACACCCGTAGAATTTCATGGACATCAGAAAATTAATGGAATTTAGGAAACAAAGCATAAAAGTAAATTAATCAAATTTCATTCACTCTTTATTTTATTACAATAACAAGAGTTATTCGATTGGCTAGAATCCATTGATACAAGTTTATAAGAAAAATAGTCATGGCAAAGTATTTGGAGTAGGAAGAAGAAGATAATGAAGCCCCCCCCCCCAAAAAAAAGAGAGAAGCCAAAGATCCCAAAAATGGCCCCCCCACCCTTGTATTTATAGACAAAGGTAGCCTTCAGCCTAACTGACATCTTCAATCCTGGACCCCTTTGGCCACTTGGGCTCACCATAAGAAAAGCCCATCCCAACACACTATGTTGACCTGATTTATACACTCTTTAACTTATCAAACAAATATGCTGACACCTAATCCACCAAGCTAACCTTCATAATTCTAACATCCTGTATCACCTATCCGTTGACCTTATTTACCCAAGACTAGATATAACTATTCGAACATCATGCTCTGGTTATATTATTATCATCTCATGGCCATCTTTCTCATTAATAGTCAAGTCTAGTCTTTATAATCACCTATGTTTAGCCGGGCCAAAATGCCGGATAACAAATAGATTTAAAATAGATTAAATAGCTTTAAAACATATTAAATAGATTCAAATTATATTATAATTGATTTAAAATAGATTAAATAAATTTAAAATAGAATAAAATGGATTAAATAGTTTAAAATAGGTAAAATAGATTAAATTGGACTAAATAGATTATAATTGATTAAAATAGTTTAAAATGATTAAAATAGTTTAAAATGATTAAAATAGTTTAAAATAGATTAAATTAGTTTAATAGTTGAAAATCTTAATAGTCAAGATTTTTCAAAAGCAATATACTTTAAACAGTTCATATTAAAATAATAGATTTGAAATTAACATCAAATTTAACTATTTCTTCCATTTCAACAAATCTGGACCATATCCAGATTTGAAATCAAAACCCAATTTCAAATCTTGAAATATCAATATAAGTTATTTCAATTCCAATAGATTTCAAAGTTACAATTTCAAACGTTTCAATAACTCAATTTCGATAAATTTTGTTTATACTCAAATTCGACTTTAAAATTTTAATTTAAACCAATTTCCAATTCCAACATTTAAACTGGATTTTCAAAATGATTCAGCTTATATAAATCAATTTTCTTCAAAATATCATTTAACCAAATTCAAGATTTAAGGGTTTAAAATCAACTAATCTGGTATCCGTATACAATTTTCTACCTATGGTCAAGTGATATTGATTTGTATTATTTCAATCCGTAAATATTTTAAATTTTACGGGCATATATTATTTCAACCAGCAATCCCAAATTTTACTTCAAATCCTTGAAATCGCACGAGTCTATCATTTCAACCTATAACGATTTCTCCCTAATCTAATAGATCATTCGGGTATGTATAGTTTTAACCCATAGGGAACTTGCAGTGTTATAACAATATGAAATAACATCTAATCATCCAATATCAGCAATCAACGTCCATCACAATCACCATTCAAACCAATCAATAAATAATAACAACTTATTGATTATCAATAACAGGTATTAACTGGCAATTTAGAATTTAATATTAATTTACTACGATAATTTTCAATAAAATTCAGATTTAACTGGTTGAATATATCTCAAACAATCAATTTCTAATCACATTACAAATTTAATTTAACTAACATAAGATAATATGGTAGTTGTGAGTGGGTCAAAACACTCACCTTCGATTTGTCATCGATTTAAAATCCAAAATTAGCCCAAAAGTTTAACAGTCTCATAATGTAGTCAAACGAGTTCCAAAATGTCCGAAATTTCGATACGATCACAATGGAGAAAACCACGTGTGAATCCGAGGTCATATGCAAAAGTTATTAACGTTAGAAGATAGGAAAATTTCGACTTCGAGGAGCCGCCTCAATTACCCGGTGCCTGCTCTGAGTTTTTGCCAAAATGACCCGAGACCCGAGTCATTTGGCTCGTGATCCAAAGTTGCAGCAGGGTTTTTGCCTCTGGAACTTGAAGCATGACCAGATCCCCTTTGTTTGGCATGGAACTCTCTCTGACCCGAAATCGCTGTAGGGTTTTCGCCTCTGGAACCCACGAACATCTTGCTGACTCGAAGTAAACCTGAAGCAACCAATTTTTTTTCCTTTGAACTTAGGTTTTCAAATTTTGGGAATTAGTTTTGATGTTCAGGCGTTTGAGAAGGAGAAGAAGATGTATGCACAGAAATTATAAAATAAGAAACAACTAGGGTTTATAACAGCCTATATATAGGTAGGGTTGGATCGAAACGATAACAACGATCCAAAAAGCCCGTTTCGTTTTCGAAACGAAAATGGGTCATCCAATATATCGAAATATAGGTTTACGATATTTTTAAACTCAATGGAACAAGTTTCAATTTCTAATTCCATTGTATACAGAAGTTAGCTTTCAAAATCACCTTATTTCAAATTAGTTTCAATTAAATTTATTTATGCACGTTTCGAGCCCGCACAATCAAACGACAAGTCTAATTGCTACGAAACTTGAAAACCTTACAATAATTCGCTATTACGGATTCGATGAAATTGGTTTTGTCGAAATCCGAGACTGTGGCCAAAATGACTATTTTCACGTTAATTAAATAAATTATTATTAAATTAACTTTATCGCTTTTCAAATTCAAATTTTACAGCTAAAATTTTTTTATCACTTTTGATTAACTAGTAATTATAATCTTTTAAAACAAATTTTCCACATCAAATTCGACTATTAATATTGCGCTAATTACAGCATTCTAATTCCAATTGTAATAAATTCATTAATTATAATTTAAAACCCAATAAATTGATTCATTTTGATTTCAATCTTTTTATTCAATCAACCATTACTTTATGGACATAGTTAACATTGGTTTTCCATTTATTACGTCAATATTCTACAACTTTCATCTTAATTCATATTAACGCAACATTTACTTACATTTATTGCAATTGATTTATAATTAAGTTTTAATGGATTAAATGATGCAATGATAATTAAAACATTGTTATAACTTACAATTTTAAACATAATTCTATGTTTATTGTTAACAAACAAAACTAATAAATTCACATACGGACTAATTATTCTATTTTAATCAATTCCAATTAATTACAAACGATTTCACCGTTTAATACAATATTTGGTTTATTTACCATTTACACTTTATGACCAATTATAACTTTCCAACCATTCCAACTAAGTGAGATTGCATTAAAATAGTTATCAACTGCCTTAAATTAACATTATTAACATTACATTCTAGTTATTTTTCTTATTAATAAATCATAAATTTTTATTTCTTCTTATATTAACACCAACATCTTATTAAATTAAATATTGTTTTTCTTTTCATCGATTTGTGATTTATTAATAAGAATTTATTTCCAACCATGGATTTATAGGAAAGATTGCGATTTATTTCCAACTATGGATTTATAAACGGTGCTTATAAATAAAGAAAACTATTATTATTAAATAAATTGGTGAAATAAATCAAATGATGGATTTATTACAAGGTGAGGAATGATATTTTAGAAAATAGTTAATTCTATTTGAAAATTGAATGTAAGAATAAATTTAGAATTTCAAATGATATTTTTTAAATAGAAAGAAATTTATAAAAGGAATTTATCCATATGGGGGAATCGGTAAAAAAGAATGGTGATTGATGTTTTTAAATGAGATTTATCAATAAGTAAGATTTAAAAAGGAAATAGAGTTATAATTGGGGTTCATAAATAACGGGATTTTATGAAAGGGAGTTCTATAAAAGAGAAGGAGATTTATAAATATTAATTTATAAATATAGAAATGATCATGTTGGAAATTAGTATGGATTTTTATCCAAGAAATATAGTTATGTTTTAAAAGTTGTTTATTTATGTTAATATTCATTTAAACTTGCTTATCAATATATTAATTTTGAAAAGGTAATTATTTAAATTATTTTATATGTTTTGAAATTAATTTTAATTATTTATCAACAAAGTTTTGAAAATTAATAATTAGTATTTATAAAAGTGTTGAAGATAAATTTTTATTATTTTATTTAGGATGTTTTTAAATTTGTTATTATTGTTTTAAATTGTTTTAGAGTTAATATTTATTTATATTTAAAAAACTCATCCTAGAGCCCTGATGAAATCGAAGGGATAGGAGGAGCTCCCTCATGCCTGGTCCGACCACAGACACTTGGGATTTAGACCAGCCCAGCAGAGAGACTTTATGCCCCCCCACCATTATTTGTGGGTTTAACGGGGACCCATCTCCGCGCCTTGAATGGGAGTAGGGCAGTCGGGGATCGAACTCGCGACCTCTTTAACAGGAGGCAAGTATCTTACCACTACGCCACTACTTGCGGACATATTTATTTATATTTAATGTTTACTATTATATAATAGTGTTTTTAAGTAAATGACTAGAATTTATATTATAAATGTTTTCGAGATGTGGAAATAGGGTTTTATAAACAGATGTGGATTATAAGAGGAATCTTAGAACATGTTTTGGAAAACGTAAAGGAAGATTTTTTAAAAAGATAAAATAGTTTATAAATGGTTTAGATATTTATAAAATAATTTTAGAAATGGGTTTATATATTTATAAAAGAAGTTTTATAAATGGTTTTGTTGGTTTATAAGGGAGTTATAAATGATTTAGATATAAGTAAAAAGGGAAACTTCGTAAATGTTGGTGAATATTCTTATACCATTGAGATAAGTGTATAGATATTTTTCCAAAATTCGTGTTTTTCCTAGCGCTTCGATCTGGGATGTTTTTGTGAAATGCGATGATGATTTTAGGAAAGCTCAACAGTGGAGGTGGCTTTGTTTTGCAGTTAGGGCTTGGATTTTCTACTGATTGGATGGACGATGTGAGAAGTGGAGGGTAGGACTGTATTCGTGAGGTGGAGGAGTGGCGGCACCCATATTTTGGCAAAGCTCGATCGAGGTTTGGATTCGTGTCACTATAATTGAATGGAGGGGAGGAGCAGGCCGCATTTTGGGTTCGATGATTGGGAAGGACGATATGGGAGCGATGGAGTGAGGCGTAGTAGGCAAGTGTGATGGCGGTCTCGGATGGTTGGAAGGTGGAGTGGTGAGGCATGCATCATGCACGCGTGCATGATTTAAAAAGCTTCAAGCGGCATTTGTGACTTTAGGGAAGAAGTACTGTGGAATTTTAGGCCGGGTTTGATTTCGAACGGGTATGGGCTTTCACTTTTTAAAGAAACAGTTTATATAATTGCTTAAAGTAAAATCGTTGAAAAACTTATAAATCAAATATCTTGTTCGTTTTAATTCAGAATCCAACATGGTCTGTCACGTTGGGTCAGTAATATAGAAATCTTTGCAATGGAGTCAACTTCGTTGAGTTTAGAGGTTGTAGAATTTTCAGATAAATTCAAATGTGTTCGAAATAAATCAAAATCGGAATGCAGGAGCGACAATAAAAATAAATGTAAATCTCACTCATTTTTGGATTGCTAGTTTAATTCAAATGTTCAACATTTAAATAAATGGTTGGCTGAATGATGTGATGATTAATATTATCAGTTGGATGTTATAATATATATATAGTAGTATATATATTGTTTGTTGAACTGATACTCTCACATATATATAGCAGATGAGGCCCTATGTCTTGCATAATAACGGATTACCCTATATACCGTGATATCCCCGTCGAAGTGGGATTTGTATTTTTATGTTGCATTAACATCTGTGGATATAGGGACACAGGTTGGAGGGATCCAACTGGATTCCTTAAATATGTTGAATAAAATTTCATATATACTGATATATGATCTGTTTAAATAATCTATGGTGGATTTTAGTGTGATTTGAATTTATTGGATGTTATTGTAGTTTTGGCCTAGATTTTGGTATTTTAAATACCATTAATATATATTTTGAATTTGGAAAGAAAATAAAAGGAAATTTGGAAGTAAAATATTTATAGTGAAATTTGGATTAATTAAAAGAAATGAATTTGGGTAAAATAAATAGTTTGATTTTAAATTTGTACTTAACAATTTCGGAATATGGAAAATAGAGATTTGGAATAAGGATTTTAAATAATAATTCCTTGTGCTATTTGTTTTAAATATAGAAGGTTTTTAAACCAAGATTTAAAATAGATTGAGAAAAGAAGTGCATTTGGAAATAAATGTGAAATTGAACATAACGGACGTTAAATGAGATTTCTTAATTTCAAATGGAAATATAATCGAGATTGGGTTGGGTTTGGAATATAGTTTGGACTATTTGAGAAATTGATTTATAAATGGAATTAAATTTAGAACCAAATTATAATGGATTTAAGTGACGTAAAACCGTTATAAATTAGAATTGAAAACTGCGAGATTTACAAATAGTGTTTATAAATAAAGTGAAGGGGTTATCAGTTGATAAATTGAAGTTATAAATTCACGGTGAGGATTTATAATGAGATGGGTAAATCGGCTTAATAAACGATAGATTTATTTTAGAAATATGAAAAAGGGGATTTATGAAATTAGGACGTAAACCAATTGGTGATAAATCGAGAGAGATTTATAAATATTAGATGTGTTATATTGAAACTGAAAAATATGTTTTATCGAGAAGATGAATTGTTTTAAAAAGGTATTTTTAGTTATTAAACTAGGTAATTTAAAAGTGTTTAAAAATATTGTAGAAAGTTAGTTATTTGAATAATTTTTAATTGTCAAAACGAATTATAAGTTTTAAAAACAAGTCTTGTAAATCGACTAGAATCTATTTAATAAATCAGAATTAATTATTGTTTCAAAGTTATGTAATTATTTTAAATTGTTTAAAATAGATTTAATTATTAATTAAGTTAGTTTAAAATAAGTTGATATTAAGTAAATTATTTTTTAAGAATTGATCGGCATTATTATTTTAAAAGATAAATTATTCATTATTAATATTATTTTATATAATAACTTTTATATAAAGAGTATTTGCCTAAATTAAACTTAAGAACTTATATAGAAATTTTATAAGTATTATTTTGAGAAAATTATTAAATAAATTTTTTGGAAAGTGGTGGTATACTTTCATGGAAAAATCGGAGGCAGAGATTGCATGTAGTTATGTTTTGGATTTCTCTGGGATAGAGACGTAAACATTAAGCTCTGAATCCATGGTTGATATCGTGTGGTACTTTCCATGTTTATTTTTAAAAAGTTTTCAAATATTTTTGAAAATAACGGTTAGTGAACGTACTTGCTTCGATAAGATAAGTACATACCTTTTGATAAAGAGATTTAATCTATTAATTTTAAATAAAATAAGACTTAGTGTTTTCAGTGGAAAATGAAGTGTTTGGTTGAATTATTGTTTATTTGATAGTTAAATAACCGACTATCAAATTTGGACCCAAAACATAACTTTGGGAATATTTAGGGAAACACGGGAATTGTATTGTACAGTTACCATTGAAGGTGCTATACTGTACGTATAAACTCGTTTCATTCTTCTAGGATGATGATAAGGAAATCCGTCCACTAACAGTTAGGAGGCGATCTCCGATCTTATTTTCGTCTGTTTATTTCCTAAAAAACATAGGTTGAGCTTGCTGAAAATACCGAAGGTTATTTCGAAGAGATCGGGATCGAATAAGTTATTCAAAAACCACTTCGATCCAACGAGTACATTTTCGAAGTGAAGACAAGAGCATGAAATCGAAGATGGAGCAGTGAAGTGCAAGGTCTAATCGCTACTAATCCTGAGGATGATTCCAAAATGGATGTAGTAGGAATAGTGCCTTCGGTTTCACTCAAACCCAGAACGGATTTGTATGGATGAATGCTATCGGTACATTGTCATTGGACAATAATGAGCATCCCAAGTATACATTCCTTAAAAAGGTAATTGTAGCCTCATGCCTTATCAACAGGGAATGACTGTAAATCAAGGGAGATAGCAATTAGGGTATGTTTATCACCTTTCTAGATACCCTCGGACAATATTACTGCGGTGCGCAAAAGAACTCTGCAAGGATGGGAACACACGGGGTGATAACATATTCGGTCTATCCAGGTTAGGAGTAGTCCGGTCTTGTGTTACAGGGGATTCCAACGTGGTCCTCGGCACATTTTTTGAGATGTGTGCTGTAACAGGTGGTACCCTAGTGCTTAGTCATTCGTATGGAATCCATTCTCCAATACAATGCCTTTGCAGTTTTGATTATAAAGCCAATTATGCAGGAATTTAATTAATGTAACAATTTTAGCTATTTGAATAATTATTTATACCTAGACACTATTATAATATAGGAAGATTTTGATATAAAGGGTTTTGATTATCGTAAGGTAAAAACCCGTCTTGCTGATGTATGACGTGGTCTTACGAGATGCCTTTGTTTTTCAAAAGATTTTGACAACTTTAATAAACACAAATCGAGTTTGTTTTCTCATGCTAGTTTTCCAAACTGACTTGGGTGTTATTTTATTATAATACTCGGGTCAAACTAGGTATTATGGATAAATGATAGGATATTATGGAGTTTAGGAGACAAGCTTGATAATGAAGACGTATTATGCATGCTTGGTTATATTCTGCTTTGTATTGTAGGCTATATAGTAAACACTTGTAAGGACAAGTTATAATAATTGTCCAGTATTGAGTTATTGATCTGTTGTACTCTGATGATGTAATGTATAAGTAACAGTTATAGTTCTTTTGTATAAAGACATGTTATTATCTATCATATATTGTTCCGCTGTGATTGTGATATTCTGTGTTGTTATTTCTATTTTATTCTTCTACCTCTTTCTTCTTTTCCTCCAACGATCTGGTATTTGCAGCACTCAATTGCTCGGCATGCTATATAGTGGATGTATTAGTGTCAATTTTGAAAGGTCAAAAAAAACTGGGCCGTGACACATGGTATCAGAGCAGAAGGTTAAACGAGAGCCTTGGCTTTGATGGGGTAACTCATTAGAGATAGGGTTTGTAGTACCTTAGAATGAGTTTGAATGTATTAATAGATATGAACGCGTATTTGTTAGTGGATATAAATTTGTTTTATATCGTGTTGATTAATCTATTGAGTTATGGATTCTGGTCAATACGAGTAATTATCGTTATTGATAGAGATCTTTAAACACTTGAACAGAGCAATTCGACGTGATATTGTTTTGAAATGGGGTAAATGAAATAATTTTACTCAAATTAATTTTATATATGAAAGAAATAATTTTTCAGAAATTATTACAATTGTATATGGCGTGCTTAGTTTTAAGGAAATGATAATATTAATCTGTTATCATATGTTGTTGTAGTGATTGAATAAAAATTGATATTAAAATCAACAGTTAAGAAATAATTTCAGAGTTCGCTATAGTTGGAAACCTGAGATTTGTGATTCCTGTCAGTCCTTTGGTCATTGTGCTGTAGCCTGTCCTGGTCTGGTTGTCCCTTTTGATGACCGGACGCCACTTCCTCGACCTCCTGTCCGGACTTGGGTTAGGAAGTTTGCTGTTTCTGCACCTTCTGTGCCTTTAGATGTTGAGCCTCTTGCTCCTGAGCTAGTCCCCCTATTGTGGATCCTCTTGTTGTCCCGTTGGCTAGCGTTGCTACTTCTGGGCTTGTGCATGCTCTAGCCCCAGCCTCTGGTTCTCCTCCTTCTACCCTTGAGGTGGAACAGTCTGATTCCGCTACTGATATGATTTCCTGGTACTCGGCTGAGTGTGCTTGGGTTCACTCTCCTTCTGACATGAGATATTCGCCTGAGAGGGACATTTTTTATGCTTTTATTAGTGAGACTGGTGGCGAGAGTCGATACCTTATGTATCACATTGAGGGAGAAGGATTGTGCCTTATTACTGATGGTGAGTTAGGGGAGGAGAACAAAAGTAAGTTTTACGACGTTACTTGGGATAGGAAATTTTTTTACTCGCCTGGTTCAGTTGGTTATGATCCTCGTTTGGCAGCTCTCTTCGCTGGGTATACGCATGTTATTGGTCCATCTACGGTTGATGGACATTGACATTCTTCCTCTTCTGAGGAAGACTAGTTCTGTTGTATTAGTAGTTTAGGCTTTACTGTCTAACTCTTGTTCTTTATTTTTTTTCTTTCTTTTCTCAATCTTAGTTGCTCTGTGCATGTGCAGAGCACCTGTTCTCCCATTTTTATATACAGTGGCATGGCCCACTATAAAGTCGGCTAGCTTTGCTAAAAAAGAAATAATTTCATATAAAAAAGTGGGATTTTGTAAATGTGATTTTGTAATTGTGAGTTATAGTTTGAATGAAATGAATCCCAAAAGTATATTATAAATTTGATTTATAAAAGCAGTTTATGAATTTAAAGGGATTTAAAAGCTGGGAATTTGGGAATTTAATTCCCGTCGGTTTTGAAATGTTTTTCAAAGTCTTGGAAAATAAAAGAGATATTATTTGGAGAAATATTTTTAAATTGAAAATATTTAAAAATGATTTTAAAAAGAGATTAAAGAGCTAAACTCACTTAGGTAGCTGGAAAATGGTTATGATGATGATTGAGACATCATCGGTGTTCATTTTCGGGTTTCTGAGTGATGAATTTGTACCTTAATGACTTGATGTTGGAATTTTTTTATAAAACTGGTCTTGGTTTTGAAATTCAAAGGATTAATTTGATATACAAGGGTTTATGTGTGTGTATACATGGTTTCAAAAATGATTTGAAAGACTTAGAACAAATTGTTTAAACTCAGGGATTTTGATTTGAAACGTTTAATTGGAAACATGAGAAAATAAGATTGAATTTATAAAATGAGGAAAGAAAATTTTAAATGAATCTTACCTTAAGGTAAGTTTAAATAGAGTGGATAAGATTGAATGTGAAAATGGAGAATGAAATTTAACTTAAGAGAAGTTAAATCAAAGTGTGTGTGAAAATGGAATAAATTAGTAAAGTCAACTAACTGGATGAAGTGAATTGGAAGGAAATTAGTGAATGGAATATGAATAAGTTTGATAACTTATAAAATTTGAAATTTGATTTTGGAATGGAATTTAACTTAAATTAAGTTAAATAAGGGTGAATTTGAAAATAGCCTAAGTAGGCTAAATGAAATGGATTTTGTTCAGATTGAAATGAACTAATGAAGGGAACTAATTAAATTAAATTAATTAGTTAATTAAATATGGTATGGGATATGGATGATAGAATGCAATTTTTAAAATTTGGAGATAAATTGAGTTAAATAGAAATTGAAATTGATTTTGATTAAAATGGATAAAGTCTTAAGTGGTGAAGTGGAAATTTATCTAGGGACATTTGTATAAAATGTTTGTAATAGACTTAAGAAAATTGATGGTGAAATTCTTAAGTGAAATAGGTATTAAAGAAATATACTAAGCAAATGAAACGAATGTGAATAAAGCAATGAGAATAATAATTATGGACGATTAATTATAAGTAAAATGCATACGAAAAAAAATTGGATATAGCGAAGGATCAATTGAAATAATTACGTAAGTTGCACATATACAATTTTATTCGCACGATGGTTTGATCCAGATTCGAGCACGGAATTTTGAGATAATTTATATCGATCCGAATTAGGATTTTTCGCTCGATTCTTGACGGCAAATACTAGATTGGATTTTTGATTGATTTTGAGATTCTCTATCATAGTATATGGTTTTAATCAAGGAACCAGATCTGCGTCCGCACAAGAGAGTCGTGTGAACGATACTAGTTTGGAAGTGAAATTGTGTGATCGAGCGAGTGATCAGATTTGATATTGCGTACGGATGTATACTTACATCGTACGGGCTTAAGTAAAGAAAATTTTGAAAATTTTAAAAAGGAATAAATAAAATGTTTTTAGAATTAAATGATTAGATGATTAGATATTATTGGTAAGTAAAGTGCAAGTATTTAGAGGAAAAAGCTAAATTGGTGCCTTTGGTTTCATAAATAAAAGTGGATTGCCTGACTAAAAGGTACATATTTAAATTATTGTTTGAAATTGAAGATTTTATGATTGATGCACATGGCTTTTGTTTATTTTGATGATTTGTGCCCGTAAAGGCGTTTTATAGTTGTTCCGATCTAGCTACGCAAAGGAGACGCTAGCAAAAAACTTCAAAAATTTAAGGAGTTAGAAAATTTTGATAACAAAAATATGATTTTTGATTATAACTTAAAAATTAATTAGTAAATAATATTATTTGGCACCTATGGATGAACTTGAAAATTGATAAAAGTGATATTGTATTTTCAATGAATTGATTTTGGGAAGTGTTTAAACTGATTGGTTTTGGAAAAAATTAATGGGTTTTGGACCATTCTTCTTACCTCCATAATTTCGGAGACGAAATTCTTTTAAGCGAGGAGAAATGTAACGACCCAGAATTTTGGTTATTTGAAATTGGAATATTTAAATGATTTTAAATATTTAAAAACTTAATTTTAACCTGAAATTCAAACATTATGATTTATTGATGATATAATGATTGAAACTTGGTTAAATTATTAAATCTTGAGTTTTAAGATTGATAAAAATAATTTAAAGGCTTATTAAATTTATATTAATAAGAATGAAGATAATAAAAATTCTGAAATTTAATTTAAAAGTGATTTGTTTGATTTTAGAAAAAGCTCATTTAAATTGACGAGTAAAAATAGCCTTCTGAGGCACATTCTTGGAATTTGACGATACCAGTTCCATTGGATCCATAGTGGTGTATTATTATCGGATTTTGAATTTCATAGCGTTTGGAGTTATCGTTTGGCCATACGAGATATAAATGCGCTGAAATTAATATCGAAAATTCAATATAATAATTGGATCCAAAAAGCTATTTTCTCCATACGATCGAGTTAGGACTTGCAACCTTTTTCATTGCGTTCGGAATAGTGATATAACATTATAAACGCCTAGCGAAATGCCTCGATAGGGTTCAAAATTTTAAGCTGGTTTGAGCGAGATATTTTTAATTTAAAATAATACACACACACACACACACACATGTGTGTGTGTATTTGAATAGACTAGACTGTCACACTTCTTTCCATCCATCGTTCTTTCTTTCTTTCTACAATGACCTACCGCTTTTTTTAAAATAGAGATTTCTTTTCACTTCAGTCGATTCGACCAGATCAAAGGAAAAAAATGGTGGCAAAGGAATTTCAAAAATTCATATCTCCAAATCCATTAAATAAATAAAAAATCTAAAACCACTTCCTAAATTCGTGTTTTTCCTAGCGCTTTGATCTGGGATGTGTTTGTGATATGCGGTCATGGTTTTAGGAAAGCTCGACAGTGGATATGGCTTAGTTTTGCAGCTTGGGCTTGGATTTTCTACTAATTGGATCGATGTTGTGAGAAGTGGAGGGAGGGAACATATTCATGAGGCGGAGGAGAGGCGGCACCCATGTTTTGGCAAAGCTCGATCGAGGCTTGGATTCGTATCGCAACGGTTGAACGGAAGGGATGAGCATGTCGCATTTTGGATTCGATGAACGGGAAGGACAATATATGGTGCAGTGGAGTGAGGAGGAGAAGGCGAGTGTGATGGTGTCTCGGATGGTTGGAAGGTGGAACGGCGAGGCGTGCATCGTGCACGTGTTCACGATTTAAAAAGCTTCAAGTGGCATTTATGATTTTGGGGAAGAAGCACTGTGAAGGTTTGGGCCGGTTTGATTTCGAATGGGTATGGGCTTTCTCTATTTAAAAAAAATAAATAGTTTATATAATTGTTTAAATAAAAATCTTTGAAAAACATATAAATCAGATTATTGTCATTTTAAATTGGAATTCGACGTGGTCAGTCGCGTTGGGTCTGTAATATGGAAATCTTTACTATGGAGTCAACTTGGTTAAGTTTAAAGATTGCTAAATTTTCAGATAAATTCAGACACGTTTGAAATAAACCAGAACCAAAACGAAGGAGGGACAATAAAAATCAATGTGAGTAAATCTCACTCATTTTTGGATTGATGGTTTAATTTAAATGTTGAAAATCAAAATTATTGGTTGATTGAATGATATGATAATTATTATTATTATCAGTTGGATGTTATAATATATATATATATATATATATATATAATAGTATATATATATTGGTAGTTGAATTGATGTTCCCGCATATTTGTAGCTGATGAGACCATATATGCCCCCAGCATAGTAGAGGATGACCCTATATACTGCGATATCCCCCTCAAAGTTTGATTGGTATTTTTATGGTGTATTAACATCTGTGGATGCAGTGATACAGGTTGGAGCGATCAAACTAGATTCCTCAAAAATGTTGAATTAAATTTCTTACATATTGATATAAGATCTGTTTAAATAATCTGTGGTAGATTATAGTGTGATTCGAATTTATTGGAAGTTATGGTTGTTTTGGCCTAGATTTCGGTATTTTTAAATACCAATAGTATATCTTCTTAATATGGAAAGAAAATAAAAAGAAATTTAAAAGTAAAATATTTATAGAGAAATTTGGATTAATTAAAACAAATGAATTTGGGTAAAATAAATAGTTTGATTTTTAAATTTGTACTTAACAATTTCAGAATATGGAAAATGGAGATTTGGGATAAGGATTTTAAATAATAATTCCTTGATGATATTTTTTTAAATATAAAAGGTTTTTAAACCAAGATTTTTAATAGATTGAGAAAAAAAGTGCATTTGGAAATAAATGTGGAATTGAATAAACCGGATATTAAATGAGATTTCTTGATTGCAAATGGAAATATAATCGAGATTGGGTTGGGTTTGGAACATAGTTTGGATTATTTGAGAAATTGATTTAAAATGGAATAAATTTTAGAATCAAATTATAATGGACTTAAGTGATGTGAAACCTTTGTAAATTAAAATTGAAAACTATGAGATATGTAAAATTTATTTATAAATAAAGTGAAGTGGTTATCAGTTGATAAATTAAAGTTATAAATTCATGGTGAGGATTTATAATGAGATGGATAAATCGGCTTAAAAGTAAATGATAGATTTATTTTTAGGAATGTGTAAAGGGGGATTTATGAAATTGGGATGTAAATCAACTGGTGATAAATCGAGAGAGATTTATAAATATTAGATGTGTTATATTGAAACTGAAAAATATGTTTTGTCAAGAAGATGAGTTGTTTTAAAAAGGGATTTTTAATTATTAAACTAGGTAATTTAAAAGTGTTTAAAAATATTTCAGAAAGTTAGTTATCTAAATATTTTTAAATTGTCAAAATGAATTATAAGTTTATAAACAAGTCTTGTAAATCGACTAAAATCTATTAAATAAAACAGAATTAATTATTATTTCAAAGTTATGTAATTATTTTAAATTAGTTAGAATATATTTAATTACTAATTAAGTTAGTTTATAATGAATTGATATTAAGCTAATTATTATTTAAGAATTAATCGGCATTATTATTTTGAAAGATAAATTATTCAATATTAATATTATTTTATATAATAACTTTTATTTAAAGATTATTTGCCTAACTTAAACTTGGGAACTTGTATAGAAATTTTATAAGTATTATTTTGACAAAATTATTAAATAAAGTTTTCGAAAATGATGGTATACTTTCATGGCGAAATCGGGGGCAGAGATTGCCAGTAGTTAAGTTTTGGATTTCTCTGGGATAGAGAAGTAATCATTCAGCTGCGAATCCATGGTTGATAACCTGTGGTGCTTTCTATGTTTATTTTAAAAAATTTCAAATATTTTTGAAAAGAATGGTTAATGAAGGTACTTACTTGATAAGATAAGTGCATACCTTTTGATAAAGAGATTTAATTTATTAAAATTTAATAAAATGAGACGTAGAGTTTTTAGTGGAAAATGAAATATTTTGTAGGATGATTATCTATTTGACAGTTAAATATTCGACGATCAAATCTGGACCCAAAACTTAAATTTGGGAATATCTAGGGGAAACATGGGAATTATATGGTACAGTTACCGTCGAAGGTGCTATACTGTACGTATAAACTCGTTTCGTTCTTTCTAAGACGATGATAAAGAAATCCATCCACTAACGGTTACGAGGCGATTTCCGATCTTATTTTTTCTGTTTATTTTCTGTAACGACCCGGAATTTTAGGTCGCTAGATTTGAACATTTAATTCATTTTAAATATCGAATATGTATTATAATTTGAATTTTGAAATAAAAGACTTTGGTTAAATTAATAAAATTGGTTAAACTTCAAATACGGTGATTTAATTGAAATTTGAATAATAATAATTTAATATTAAAATTGGAGTAATGGGTGATTCTGAGTGTAAATAGATCTAAAATTAGATTCTAAAATTTATCTTAAGCCTATTTGGATTTAAATAGTAATGTTGGACTGTTGGATGAAATTAGAAGTCGATAAATTAAGATTTGTAATTTTATATTAATTTAATAATGGAATTTAGTAATATAATAATGCCAATAATTAGATTTTGGTTCAAAATGGATCCGAGTGATTTCTAATGTGAATATAAATTTTATACGAGTTATAATAGAGTTAATAAAATTTTAAAAGTGAAGTTTCAAGTGATTTCGACGATTTTGAAAATCGCTCGAATTTATCGACGAGTTAAATTAGCTGAGGCACAATCTCGGAATTCGACGAAACCAGTTCCATTGGATCCGTAATAGTTATTTTTATCGGATTTCAATTTTCGTAGCAATCGGAGTTGTCGTTTGACCCCAGCAGCTTAAAACGTATAGAAAATACATTAATCGATTTAATTTAAAATTGACTGTTTATTTCGTAACTCACGCATACGACCAAATTAGCCTCCAAAACACGTTCCATTGTGTTCGGAACGTAGGTAAAACCATAGAAACGCCTATCGGCACGCGTTGTTTGGAGTTCGTTTGTATAACTTGTTATTTGGAGATTTTATTAATAAAATAATATAAATTAACGTTATAAAGCATGTTTAATAACCCAAAACCCTAAATTTAGTTCGGCCGCCATCATATTATTCAATGGCCGCAAAACAACTTATTTGCTCCCTCAATTTCTTCAAATCCACCAAATCTAGCAGAAATCACCAACTAGAGAATCGTAGAGAGCGTCGAGATCTTCGATTCGTACAGTGGAGATGGGTTTTCATCGACTAGAGAAGGAGAATAGTGGCTGCTAACCGAGTTACGTCGGATCTTGGCCGTGGGTGGAGCCGATGCACGCGCGCGAGGTGGTGGGTTCTGGTCGAATTCTTGAGCGTCGTGGTGGGAGCGGCTTTAAGCCCTAGGTCGGCGTAGTTGGGTTCGCTCTTGTTGTGTATCACGTTTTGGGAAAGGGAGATGGCTTTGGCCTTGTTTTTGATCAATGGTATAGATTAATAAGAAAATAATAATAATAGAAATTATTTTTAAATTGGTGATTTGACTTTGAAAATTCATATCTATTACATACGTTGTCAGATTTCGACGAAACTGGCGATGCCGGAATCGCAGAGACACGTACTATGCGGTGTTGCAGTTCTAGAATCATTCCAAGCAAGCAAGAATTTAGGTTAAATCGAACGCTGTTCGATTTAATTTAAATTTGAACGCTCGCCGAAAACCCAAGGTGAGCATAACTCACTTACATCTGGATACTAGTAGTTTAAATAGCTAATATTTAAATGGTTGATTGGTTGTTTAGCTGAGTATGGTAATTATTATCAGATTTCATTGATATTTATTTGTTGTGCTAATATCTATGGATGCAGTGAAACAGGTTGGAGGGATCCAGCTGGATCCCTCACAAATAAAAATTTATTTATATTCTGGATATATCTCATTTATTCTGTGATAAATTGATTTAGATCGTGTTATGGTGTGTTCTACACTGTGATAGATAACTTGGACATTTAATTGTATTGTACTATGGTTAGATGAATACGACCTGGGAAATTGAAATATAAATAAAATTGGATTTAAAGAAATTAAGGAAAATCGTAAGTAAAGATTTTAAAAGAAATTAAATTCAAGTAATTGTTTGAAAATAAGAAGTGTTTGAATTTATGGTTTAAAAAGGGAATTGAGAATTGTTAAAAATAATAGCGAGATTTATTTTAAAGAATGGGAATGTGCTTTCTCCTGAAAATTTTATTTTATTTTTTTAAGAAAGCTTTCAAATTATAAATTTGCAGTTTAAATATATTTAGAATATTTTTAGAAAGAAATATTATTTTAAAATATTTTTAAGTGAAAGTAAATATTTGATTAAGTAATTATGGTGTTTAATTATTATTTTTAAAAAAGGTAAAGCAGTATTAAGTTTTCAAAAGGAAATTTTAATATGAATATTTGACTTAATAACCTTATTTTTAAAGTTAAATTTTATTTAAAATACTTAGGAAACCCCTATATATTTCCTTAAGTATCATTTTCAATTAAATAATTTCTAGAGCTTATTATAAATATTTTAAACGTATGTTTGAAAGTGATTTCCAGGAAATAGCAATGTGTTTAAAATAAAAGGAGTTATTTTTAAAGTATGGGAATAATTTACGGGATGAATGTAAAATTGAACTGGGATAAAACGTGTTGGATTGATAAAAAGAATTCTTTGGTTATTCTAAGATGGAAGTGTATTTCTGTGACGACCCGAAATTTGTGAGCATTTAAAATCGGAGTATTTGATTGATTTTAAATGTTTGAAAGGTTAATTTTAACTTGAATTCAAATAACACTATTTATTCGATAATTAAATTATTGAATTAAATAATTTGAAAGTGAGTAAAATGTTGAATTTGGAGTTTTAAGCCTGTTAAAGATAATTTGAAGGCTTATAAAATTTATAATGATAACTATGAAGATAATAGAAGTGGTAAAATTGAAATTAACAGTGGTTTGTTCAGTTTTAAATTTTTATAGTTAAATTGAGCTTAAAAATAGCCTTTTGAGGCACAGTCTCAGAATTCGACGAAACCAGTTCCATTGGGTCCGTAATATTAAATTACAATCGGATTTCAAATTTCGTATGGATCGGAGTTGTTGTGTGACCGTACGTTAAGTAAACGTCCTGAAATTTATATCAAAAATTCAAATATTATATGTGTGCCTGGTCAAAATGTTTCAACATTAGCCGCCTTCCTTTTCCATCACAATTTTTCACTAGCACCGTAGCTGGTTTCCTCAACAAGCTTCCCTCTTTAATAATTACAGCCGAACCCTTTCCATCTTCGTTCAGAGGAAAAAAAAGAGAAAAAAAGAAAAAAAATGGCGGAACGAAAGGAAGTTATAAACGAATAAAAATCAAAAGGGGGCCGAGCAAAATCTCCTCTTCATCCCCAAAATCTTGTTTCTCTCTAAAAAAAGGGGTCGAACCCCTTTCGTTTCAAATCGATTTCGCATCGAAAAAATGGGGTAGCGCTCGCGTATGCTCATCATCAGAGGCTGATCGATCGGCGAGTGGGACGTGCTCGCGCTCACGAGATTTAGGGCATCGTATGAGAGATGTATCGATTGTGCATCGCGCTTGTGCCAAGGATGCTCGCCATATCAGTGGCAACGCTCAGATGAAGACTCGAGTACGAAGGCGCGCACGGCAGTGAGGATGAGCTCGTCGTTGTGATTTCTTGTTCGTGTGAGGTAACCTTGTTTTTGGAATTTAAATTTACCTTTTATCTTTGTTACAGTTTAGTTCCTTTAAGAAAAAAAGAAAAAAAAGTACGGAAGTAAATTAATTGACATTAAAAGTTTAATTATCTTTATTTATGAGTTTAACTTCTAAACTTTTATGGATTGAGTTTATTTTTGTGGTTTTCAAAGTTTAATTATTTAACCACATACCCATATTAAATATACGTATACATATTTTAAATATTATTTTAAAAATAATAGAGATTTATTTGTTTAGCTACCAAAGAATATATTTTTTCGAAGTAAAGGTAATTTAAATAAATAATTAGCTAAGTAAAATTATCAAAGGGAAGTAATTGTTCAATAAGTTCAAATACTAATAAAATGTTTAGTATATATAAATTGATTTTACAACTGTGGTTTTCAAGGGAAAAATGTATAAAGGTAAATTATCTATATATATATATATATATATATATATATATATTTACATGTATTGGTTAGTTTTAAAAATAATATATTATGAAGATTAATTTATAAAATAAATTTATTTAATTATTTTAGCCCCAAAAATGTTTTAGTAAACGGAAATTAATTTAAAATTTTAACTATTAGTTTAAAGGAACATTTTGTTTTAAATTAAATGAATAAACAATAACAATTGTTCGATTAATTCAAGTATTAATAAATCATATAATATGTTTATTCAGGGTCTAAAGTCGTGAAGGAAACAAGCCGTTTGGAAGTGGATTGCAAATTAAAAGCAAAGGTGAGTTAATCTCACTCAGCTGAATTATAATTTAAATTAAATTGGTTAAATTTAAATAATTGATTGGTTGGTTGGTTTGGGTGTGTTATATTATATATAGTAGTATATATTACACCTTGGAATGATTGATTTCTGCATTATATAGCGGAGATATTTATGATGTGCTAACATCTGTGGATGCAGGGAAAACAGGTTGGAGGGATCCAACTGGATCCCTCAACATTTATTTAAATTATTTAATACACTCTGTTGTGATTATTTGATATTCTTTGATGAATTATATTGGAATATTGAATGCTATGGTTCGACTGGATATAATTGGGTATAATGAATTTTCAAAAACCTATAAATTGGATTTTTGAAAGAAAATATAGGAAGTGAATTTGTAAGTAAAATAATTATAGAAATTTGAATAAATTTAAGAATGAGTTGGAAAAGTAATAAAGTGACTATAAAATTCTAATAAATAAATCTTGAGTATAGAAAGGGTAATTTTGAATAATCAGAAGATTAATGAATTTTAAACTTCAGTATTGTTATTTTTAAAAAACAAAACATTTATTTAAGATTTAAATTATCGAAAGGGATAAAGAAGAAATTGGAAAAACCTGAAATTTGTATATTTCAGTTAAAGATTTAAAATCAAACGGAAGATAATAACAATAATAATAAAATCCATAATTAATGAATTTTGAAATGAACTGAGTAAGTAAAGATATTTATTTCAAAGGGAGTAAATTGGAAATCAATTTGGAAAATTGATTTAAGTGATTGAGATTGGAAATTCTCCCTGAATAACCAAGTATGTTTTCAAAGTAAATTTTTAAATATAAGTTAAAAAATTTAAAGTTGTTTTAAAAAGCAAATTTTGGAAAAAATTTTACTTTTAATATTTAAATTATAAAGTAAGTATTTCCTTTTAATCTATTATAGCAGTAATTATTTAAAGAGTGACTTAGTATTTTGTTCTTAAAAAGTGAAAATCTAGTTTTATATTTTATTAAGTAACTTTATTTTCAAATATTCATATAGTATGTATTTTTAACAAGTTATTGAAGTAGTTTTAACTTAAATGTTTAAAGTATCTTTCAAAGTAAAGTGTTTTAAATTATTTTAAAAATCTAGTTTTGTACTGGGTGATCCCAGAGGAGACAGAGAATATTTGGAAAAGTTTATTCTGAAAAAGAAAGATGGTTTGAAACTGTTTTCAAAGGGATGAAAATAGAAATATATCTTGTAAAGATATTTTTGAGGTTAATAAATAATTTAGGAAATTATTTATTGTTGGATGGTTGTTTGTGAATATTAATTGATAGTTAAATCACCGACTATCAATATTGGACAAATGCGTTGATCGTTTTGAAGAGACCGGGATCGAGATTTATTTGTCGAAAACCACTTCGATCTGGTTTGTACGTTTCGTGGGAAACGAGTTTGGATTCGAAGATGGAGTAGTGAAGTGCAAGGGCTAGTCGCTACTAATCCTGAGGATATTTCCAAAATGGATGTAGTAGGAATAGTGCCTTCGGTTCCGTTCGAACCCGGGACGGACTTGTATGGATGAATGCTTTTGGAACATCGTCAGGTGGACGATGGGCATTCTAAGGGATATATTCTATAAAGGTAACGCTTAGCCTCAAGCCTCGTCAACCGGGAATGACTGAAAATTAGGGTTTATGCAGCAAGGCTAGGTGGGTAGCATCCAAGCATGGTGAGGTCATCCCTGTCTGGATCTCCCTTTTTATTTCGGCTTAGTGGGCGGTTGCTGATCCCAACCGTGGGGTGATCTCACTCGGGATTATCCAGTAAGGGGTAGTCCCGGTATTTTGTTGCAGGGGAGCGGGCATACTCTTCGGTACTGTGATCTAGGCCACGTACTGTGACAGGTGGTACCCCAGTTCCTAGTCATTAGTTGGAAATCCATTCTCCCTACGAGCCTTGTACGAGTTTTGTTTGTATTATCCACTCTGTGGCTAGTAGCTGGAATTTAATCATGTAACAATTTCAGTTATTTTATAAGTATTTGTATATAGACCCTATTATAATATCAGAGGATTTCTATAAAAAGTGTTTTAGCTATCGTAAGGTAAAATCCCGACATGTTTATTTGTGGCGTGGTCTTACGAGATGCTTTTGTTTTGAAAGGATTTTGAAACTTTAATAATCAATTGAGTGTGATTTTCTCATGCTGGTATTCCAGACTGACTCGGGCGTTATTAACTGTAATGCTCGGGTCAAACCGAGTATTATAGGATACAGGATATGATGCTGTGGAGCTCAGGAGATGAGCTGGATGATGTACGTACTTTCATACTTGTTTTATATATATTCTGCTGTGTTGAGTAGATGTGTATCTAGTTGTATGTTATTGATGTTGAACTATGATTGATGTACTCTGATAATGAAATATATAAACAGATATATTTGATTTTTGAGTGAAGATTATTTATTATCTATTATATTGTATTCCGCTGCGATGGTTAGATTCTATAGTTGTTTTCTATTTTCTTCTTCTCCCTCTTCTTCTTTAACCTAAATGGTTCGTATTTCTGTACAACTTGAGTTGACTTAGGTTGAATAGTTTTGATTCAAGGAGTACGGATTTGCGGGTCGTTACACTTGGTATCAAAGCTTAGGTTGGTGGTAACCTTGGCTCTGGTGGGATTTACTCATTTAAATTAGAGTCCGTAGTACTCTAAAATGAGTTTGAGCGTATTAATAGTTATGGACGTGTATTTGTTAGTGAATATAAATAGTTTTAATATTGTGTTGGTTGGTTTATTGAGTGGCATATGAACCTTCGTCGGCACAGTCTGGACAACTGTATCGAAGGGATTTCTAAACACTTGAATAGAACAATTGACACGGTATTGTTTTAAATGTGGGTGAATGAAATAATTTTACCCAAAAATATATTTTGATGTATAGAAAAGTTTTTGTAAACTATTTTAGCTAATATATGGTTGCTTGGATGTTAGGAAGAATAATATTAAATTATTATCATTGTTGAGTAAAATTTAACTAGAAATTTAAAACATAACCAAAGGTTAAGGAAATAAACTCATTATAAAATGAAATTTATAAATATGAATTATAAATGTAAATTATAAATTGAAATATAATTAAATGGGAATTTGTATAAGCATAAACTATACAATTGCATTATAGTTAAAATTTGAATTAAAAACAGAATTTGAAACTTTAAAACCCCGGAGATTTTGGAAGTATTTTGAAGATAAATAGTAGCATTGTTGTTTTTGGAGTATTTCTGAAAGGAAATTGTTTCAAATAAATTTTGGGAAGGGATATAGCATTGAACTCACTTCAGTCGCTGGAAAATAACTTCGGTGATGACTACAGCATCATCGATGTTCATTTTCAAGTTTCTAAATGATGGATTGCTGCCAAATGGATTTGTACAGAAAAACAAGTTTTGTTTGTGAAATTTCAAAGGAAATTTGTCGAAAATAAAAACCAGGACTGGTTTAAATTTTTGAGAAGTGTGATTTGAGATGTTGGAGATTTCAAAATGATTTGAAACCAAAAGCCGGGTGTTTAAAAATCCTCATAAGATAGGTTGTAAGCTTATAAATTGAGATGATTTTTAAATCAGGAAAGGAATATAAGCTTTGAATGTTGGAAATTTAAATTTAAAGTGAAAAGTTAAAAATGAAATTAACTTGGATTGGGGAATAAAATTTAACTGGATTGAAATTAAGTGGATCAGACTGGAAATAATATCCAGTTGTATTCAAATTAAGTTGAAATCGAATTGAGTTAAATAAATCTGAGTTAAAATAAAATTCAATTGAGTTATCGAATGGAATTAGATTCTTACCAGAATAAATGGGAAATAAGTTGGATAAGAATTAGCTTGAAATAAATAAATTAGAATAACTTGTAAAAGAATTAAAAAAATCCATGGTAATAAAAATATGCTTGAGTTATAAATAAGCGTATATTTCGAATTAAAAATAAAAGAAGAATATATTCAAGCCTAGAATGAATGGAAATGTGTAAAATAATAAGTGGCGACTTATAAAATTTAAAAGGGAATAGAAAGCCCAAAATAAATATTGTTTGATGAATTGAAAAATAAAATGAAAATCAAAACTTGAATTAAAAAATAAATTGAACTTAAGAAAATTTAATGAAGAGATTTTGAGATTAAAATCAAGTTCTGGATTATAAATTGGGGAAAGACTATTTAGATAATAAATTAGATAATGAAATATGTAATGAGAACCCAATGCAGTTAAATAAAAGCTGAATTGTGAGATAATAATGAAGTTGGAAGATAAAACTCAAGTTATAAATGAAATTCGAGCTGGACTGTTAGTGAAGTAAATGAGATTGAATTGTGAGTTCATAAAAGTGAATGGTAAATTGAAAACGGATAGTGGAATCAAAATTTGAGTTATTAATTAAAATTTGACTTGAGGTGTAACAAATTAAATATAATCGAAAATGTAACGAATAAAAAAAAGAGATTGGATTAAAATAGTGACGGTTTGAATTGCCAATAAAATCCAAATAAGTGGAAATAAATTGGAAATGGCCATGTAATCAATTGAATGAGTTGAGTCTGAAAGTTAAATTTTATATAACTAATCAAATAAATTTGTAGTTTGAAATGAGATTGGATTGAAATAGAATCAAGTTAAACTGAAAAGGGAAACTTATTTGCAAAATGAAAATGATCTTAAGATAAAATTCGAATAAATTGAAGTGAATTAACTTAAAGCTAAATAGTTGGAAGAGAGTTGAATGAATTCAACTTAAAACTAAGTTCAATGATATTGGATTGAATTCAAATCAAGTGAAAATAAATTTGAATCGAAATAGAATTTGGTGGGTTATAAATAATATTTAAGGAAATGAAAATTCATAATGGATTGAGTAGGTAAACTAATTATATTGAATAAATAAATGGATGGAATAAATAAGAATCAAATGAAGTGTGGTTTAAACAAGTTGAGAAATAGTTATTGAATGAAATAGACTGGATTGTTTTCGAGCAAAATAAAGTAGTTTGGAATAAACAAATATGGAATGAAATGTAAATAAATGGATCGTGAATAAATTGGAAAGGGATAAAATTTAATAAAATGTGTCGAGCTAGATCAAGTGGTTTTGAATGGAACCTGTTTGAATAATGAAACTAGTTTGGTTAATAAAATGAAATGCAAGTGAATGGATTCAAATTTAAAATGCAACGAAAATGAGAATATATGGATTGTCAATAAATTTAAAAATGGAATAGAATTAAGTATAAATTGAGTTGAAATCAGTTTAAATTGGTAGTGGGACGAAAATAGAAGAAAATAAAATTCTATGAATCATTGCAAGTAAATAAAATGGATTTTTAAATCAATTGGAATAATATGGGTCATACCAAATAAGGTCTAGAGTAAGGTGCTGGTAGAGAACTGGTAGATAAGGGCTAGAAGTAGATCATCTCATTCTGGTGCTGGGGGGTCTCAAGAAGCTCTTTTCCCCAACATTATGGAACGCCAACCCGGGAGGTGGTGCACACCGAGTTGGTGGCACCAACTCCTTTGGGCTTCAGCACCGTAAGTTATTCTGGCCTACGCGTAGCAGGTATTCTGTTCGCTATGCCCCTCAGGGCAGAAGGCCTAAGATAAGGTGGCATATCCCTCTTATGGTAAGGCACGCTTCGCACCTACGCTTCTCATGCATTAGCTATAGCCGATCAACCATATCTGAAAGCTTAGATTCGCTTTCAGCACCTAGGTTCCCCCGCTCTCTGTGTTAGAACATCCTAGCGCAGAAGCTCTATGATCTATGATCATAGAGATCCGTACAAACCAGAAACGAGATTTTTATCCTTACCAACTGGATCTTGTTGCGCCGGGTAACAAACACGCATGAACTATTTCTCGAAGTACGTGTCCGGATAGTCCAAAGTCTCGATAGTTAGCTCTAGGTCTTCCAGTCAAAAAACAACGTTATATTATGATGTGTATTGTAGAAGGTATAGTCAGCACTTGTGAGGACAAGTTATTAAAACTATCCAGTATTGATTTATTGATTCGTTGTACTCTAATGTATGTATAAGTAACAGTTATAGTTCTTTTTGTATAAAAACGTGTTATTATCTATTATACACTATTCCGCTGCGATTGTGAGATTCCTATTGTTATTTCTATTTTCTTCTTCTACCACTTTTTTCTTTTCCTTTAACGATCTGGTATTTCTGGCACTCGTTTGCTCGACATGCTATACAATGGATGTATTAGTGTGAGTCGAAAAAACGGAGCCGTGACACATGGTATTAAAGATGAACTTTAAGCGAGAACCTTGGCTTTGATGGGGTAACTCATTGGAGATAAGGTCAGTAGTACCCTAGAGTGAGTTTAAGTGTATTAATTAAAAAAAAACGTATTTGCTAGTGAATATAAAATTGTTTAATATCGTGTTGATTGATCTATTGAGTGGTTATGGATTCTGGTCAATACGAGTAATTAATGTTATTGATAGGGATCTCTAAACACTTGAACATAGAAATTCAACATGATATTATTTTAAAATGGGGCAAATGAAATAATTTGACTCAAATTATTTTTAGAAATTATTATAGTTGTATATGGTGTGCTTAATAGTTAGGAAATGGTAATATTAAACTGTTATCATTTGTTGTTGTGATGATTGAATAAAAGTTGATATTATAGTCAATAGTTAAGAAATAATTTCATATAACAAAGTGGAATTTTGTAAATGTGATTTTGTAAATGTGATTTATAATTTAAAATGAAATGAATCCTAGAAGCATATTATAAATATGATTTATAAAAGCAGTTTATGAAGTTAAAGGGATTTAAAAGCAAGGAATTTGGGAATTTAATTCCTGTTGGTTTTGAAATGTTTTTCAATATCTTGGAAAATAAAAGTGACATTATTTGGCGAAAATATTTTTAAACTGAAAATATTTAAAAATTATTTAAAAGGAGGTTAAGCCCTAAACTCACTTCGTTCACTGGAAAATAATTCTGATGATGATTGTGACATCGTCGGTATTCAATTTTGGGTTTTCGAGTGATGAATTGCCACCTTAATGATTTGATGTTGGAGTTTGTTGATAAAACTAGTCTTAATTTTGAAATTCATAGGAATAATTTGATATATAAGGGGTTATATGTATGTGCATGATTTCAAAAATGATTTGAAAGACTTAGGACAAATTGTTTAAACTCTAGGATTTTGATTTGAAATGTTTAATTGGAAGTATGAGAAAATAAGATTTAATTTATAAAATCTAGAAGGAAAATTTTAAATGAATCTTAGCTTCAGATAAGTTTAAATAGAGTGGATTAGATTGAATGTGAAAAAGGAGAATAAAATTTAACGAGAAATTAAATGAAAGTGAGTGTGCAAATGGAATAAATTAGTAAAGTAAACTAATTGAATGAGGTGAATTAAAAGGAAATTAGTGAATGTAATATGAATAAGTTTGATAACTTATAAAATTTGAAATTTGATTTTAGTATGGAATTTAAATGGAATTAAGTTAAATAAGGGTGAATTTGAAAATTTAGCCTAAATAGGTAAATGAAAAAATTATTGAAAATGGAATTTGTTCGGATTGAAATGAACTAATGAAGGGAACTAACTACATTAAATTAGTTAGTTAATTAAATATGGTATGGGATATGGCTAATAAAATTCAATATTTAAAATTTGGAAATATATTGAGTTAAATAGAAATAGAAATTGAATTTGATTAAAATGGATATTGGCTTAAGTGGTGTAGTGGAAATTAACCTAGGAACATTTGTATAAAATGTTTGTAATAGACATAAGAAAATTGATGGTGAAATTCTTAAGCGAAATGGGTATTAAGGAAATATACTAAGCAAATGAAACGAATGTGAATAAAGAAATGAGAATAATAATTATGGATAACTAATTATGTGACGCCTCACCTCTATACTCACGCTAGCCAAGGACACTATGAGGTAATGCTGTCAACTAGCACGAAAAATAAGGCTGTTGAGAAGCAACCATCCGTGTAATTGCTTTGTACGAGCATCGATATGTCAGATAGTATAACATGCATTTCAATTCAAGAGGAAATCCAACATATTGATACAAACTCAAAGCTACTACACAGTGGCTATATATAATCTTCGAAAACAAATATAGAAATAAACATAACACAAATCAGTCACAGATATCCATATGACAAAGGCAGAAACAGATATGAACATAACACATGGAAGTGTGAATCAGAGTAGTGGTCAAATAAGATCCACAATATCACAAAAGAATAGATTCAAGTGTTAGACAAAAGAATAGGGACAAATCAAAGAGTCTCTATCTCGTATGTATAACAACAAAAACTACTAAACTAGAGTAGTTAGTTAAAAATCAGATAATGTTTCCAAAAGAGAAGTCAAGCAAAAGCACCTGTAACATCTCGGTCTGAGCCGAGTATTATTTAATAAGAAAATAATAAATGGATCAGTCTAGCTATAAATAACATAAATAATGAGATAGAATAAGAGATATGATAAAAACGTATGATAACCATAATGCCATACTATGGAAAGTATGCATTAGACAACACAAAAATGATACAATATCTCAAGAAATCTCAAAGCACTAAAAAGAATGTCATATTCTTTATTTTATTCACCAAACCCCAAATATCGTCAAACCTAAAATTTCCAATCACAAAAAGAGGTGCAACACAAATTATAGAAATCATCAACTAGAAATCCAGACATCACAAAAGGGGAGGCCTATCACAAAACGGGAGCATGAAAACTCACCAACACGTGTATCACAAACGGGTCGCTAACCCATGGTCGCTAACCATAGAGCCGGTGCAACGACATAGTACAATATCGGTACGTCCGAGGAACCTGAAACTCAAATAATCCGGAACAACGATGTTGTACAACTGTACGCCTGATGTACCTAATAAGCCGGTACAACAACATAGTACAACGGTACGTTCGATGAACCGAACTCCACAAAAGAACATGGGTCGCTAGCCCACAAAAATGAGTGGAAACTCCAAAGAACCAATAGGTCATTAGCCTACAAAAGAAATGAGACGAAACTCAATAAAACGAGGTACAGTTCCTCACAAGGACAAAGAGACATGGCATATCGCAAGTCTAAATCACAAAATGATCGTCATTGATCAATAAGAAGTGTGAATTACACTAAGCGGGTAAATAAATGAGTTTAGCTTCATGTCCCATAACAACTAGCTTAACTTAAATATTTACGAACAAATTGCAGATCTCCGCTTGAAAATTGTCACAAGAGTTTCGAACAAGTCCAAAAATTAACCGACAAAGTAAACGCAAGCGTTTCATACCACTAGTTTTACTAAGACGTTTAATTAGATTTCTCAAACAAATGAGGTAAAGGTTTGTATATACTAATAGATTGGAAATCGATTTTATAAATGAGCTTTGCATTAAAATAGTGTTGAGGAAAGGGTTTTGATATTTACTACTGATATAGAAACCTTTGTATTTCAAAGTGACAAGTCACAGAAATGATTGTAGAAACAATCAATCACCAAAAATTTACATTCGAAGACGTGAATCAAATTCAAAGAAATCGATACCAAATCCATCGAAATGGATATTCCTAAAAATCCTGAAAAAGAAGTTATCGAAGTCAATAAAGGTGATAACAAAAATTGGATCAACATGAATTGATTAAAATTGAAAATCCAAGCAAAATAGGCAAATCGGACTGAGACGGCAGATTCAGTCGACTGGACCAGGGTGCTTGGTCGACTGGACCAGGGTGCTCAGTCGACTGACACAATTCCGGGAAACTTTCGGTCTTCAGGCTCAGTGGACTAACCCAGGGTGGTCAGTTGACTGAATCATGCCTGGAAACTTTCTGTTTCTAGGCTCAGCCGACTGACCAAGAGTGGTCAGTCGACTGATACTGGCCCAGGAAATTTCTTGAGTTCGGTTCAGTTGACTGACTTCCTAGTTCAGCCGACTGAACTGGAATTTCCAGTATTTTCAGCCTAGCCCCCAAGTGGGGCAAAAATCCCACAAATTGCGATCGGACGAGCGATGGGCGCTATGGGTTTATGCCGATCGGCAATCCAGCCCTATAGGCTCTTCGATATACCACCAAAAACATGTTCAAACGTCAAAGCTAGGATTTTTTATAGATTTGACCTCAAAACACCAAAAATTGAAATATTCATAAAACCAATTCGGTCCAAAGAAAATGGATAAGGAATAGATGTTAGGAATCACTACCTAACAACTACCAAAGATATAAACCTAGATGTGAGTTCAAAAACTCACCTTTTATTCAAAAATAATGAAGGAGAAGCTTGAAAACAAAACAAAGATCAACTACTCTTCAATTTCAACTCTAAAGACTCCAATCTAAGATCATAAGCAAATATTTCCTAAGTTAGGTTATAGGAAATTTCTAAAATTGGAGGGAGATTGAGATGGAGAAGAAGAAGAGAATGCTTACCTAAGCTTCTCTTCGATTTTGGAGCAAGAACTGGAATTTGTAAAAGAAACTAGGGCTTAGGGTTTTAATTTCCAATCTCTTTCCTCATTTTTACCAAAGCTTGAAGTGTTAGGAAATGAGAATGAATGAAGAGGAGAGGGGGTGGAGTTAAGATATAAGTTGAGTTGGGTTAGTGGGCTGAAACCTAAACCCAAACCCAAAGCCCTAACTGAAAACATCAAAATTCCACTTAACTCCACACATATCGATGTTTATACTCAAAAAGGTCGCAAATGCTATTTTGAACTCAATGGAAGGGGTCTCGAGTCCTAATTCGGCTGTTTGCAAAAAGTAGCTTTTCGGACTTTAATCCGACCAATGATGCTATATTTAAATAAAATATTTAAATATACAATCGTAAAATATGCGGGTTGTTATAAGTTAAATGCATGTGAATAAAAAGAATTTGATATAGAGAAGAATCAATTGAAATAAATCCGTAAGTTGTATGTACACTATCTTATTCGCATGACAGTTTAATCCAGATTTGAGCATAGAATTTCGTGATAACTTATATTGATCCGAATTAGGATTTTTCACTCGATTCTTGACAGCGAACACTAGATGTGGATTTTTGATTGATTCTGAGATTCTCTATTGTAGTATATGGCTATGTAAGGGGAAGGACGGTTTCTAATTAAGGAACCAGATCCGAGTCCGCACTAGAGAGTCGTGTGAACGATATTAGTTCGGAAGTGAAACTGTGTGATCGATGGGGCGATCAAATTTGATATTGTATACGATGATATACGTACATCGTACGGGCTTAAGTAAAGAAAATATTGAAAATTTTAAAAGGGATAAATAAAATGTTTTTGTAATTAAATGATTATATATTATTGGTAAGTAAGGTGCGGGTATTTAAAAGAAAAGGCTAAATTGATGATTTTGGTTTCATAAATAAAAGTGGATTGCCTAACTAAAAGAAACATATTTAAATTGTTGTTTGAAATTGATGATTTTATGATTGAGCCACTTGGCTTTTGTTTCATTTGATGACTTGTGCCCATAGAGGCATTTTATAGTTGCTCCGACCTAGCCGCGCAAAGGAGGCATTGGCGAAATTTTTCAAAAATTTAAGGAGATACAAAATTTTGATGATAAAAATTTGATTTTTTATTATAACTACAAATTAATTTAAAAATAATATTATTTGGCACCAATGGATGAAATTGAAAATTGGTAAAAGTGATATTGTATTTTTAATGAATTGATTTTGGGAAGTGTTTAAACTGATTGGTTTTGGAAAAATTAATGGGTTTTGGACCATTCTTCTTACCTCGGTAGTTTTAGGGACGAAATTCTTTTAAGGGATGAGGAATGTAACGACCCAGAATTTTTGTTATTTGAAATTAGAATATTTAATTGATTTTAAATATTTAAAAAGTTAATGTTCAACCTGAATTTCAAATATAATGATTTATTTGATGATTTAATAATTGAAAATTGGTTAAATTATTGAATCTTGATTTTTTTAAGCTTAATAAAAATAATTTAAAGGCTTAATACATTTATATTAATAAGAATGAAGATAATAAAAAATTTAAAATTTAATTTAAAAGTGATTTGTTTGGTTTTAAAAATAGCTCGTTTAAATTGACGAGTAAAAATAGCCTTCTAAGGCACAATCTCGGAGCTTGACGAAACCAGTTCCATTTGACCCTTAATTGTGTTTTATTATCAGATTTCATATTTCATAGCGTTTGGAGTTATCGTTTGGTCGTATGAGATATAAATGCTGTGATGACCCAGAATTTTGAGTATTTAAAATGAGAATATTTAATTAATTTTAAATGTTCAAAGGTTAATTATTAACTTTAATTTCAAATATCAGTATTTATTTGATAATTAGTTGTTGAATTTAATTATCGGAATTGGGTAAAATATTGAATCTGGAGTTTTAAACCTGATAAAAATAATTTAAAGGCTAGTAAAATTTATATTGATAATACTGAAGATAAAAGAACTTTTAAAATTTGAATTTAAAAGCGTTTTGTTCAGTTTTAAAATTTTATCGAAAATTTAATACAATAACTGGATCCAAAAAGTTATCTTCCCCATATGGTCGAGTTAGACCTCGAAACATGTTCCAACGTGTTTAGAATAACAATATAATGCTAAGAACGCCGGTCGTTGCATTTAAATTTGGGTTCGGGTTTAGAATTAGGGACCACGAGATATTTTTGGATATAAAAATATAAAACTTCAAATCCATCAGCCACCCTATGATTGAACCCAAGCCACCCTATATTCGTACCACGCCAACATATTTCCTTCCCCATTTAAAATTCACATCTACTGTCTCCTTCCTTCTTCAGAAAGAAAAAAAAAATGAAATCCCCAATTCTCAGGCCCTAGAAAATAATATTAAAAACAACAAGCTGAATGAGGAAAATCATCAGGCCGAAGCGAAAATGAAGGGATTGCCATCATCTATCTTGTACGAACGAACGATCGAGATGGGACAACAGTTGGCATGGAAGCCGATGACACTGATGGCATAGATTTCCTCTAAGAGATCGATCGACCTCCGTTCGACGCTGATTTCTTCAACTCTTTCGAAGATGACTTTGACGATGCTGACATCAATTGATATATGTAGTTTGCAGGCGTTCGAAGGGGAGAGGCTGAGGGCTGCGAGCTCGTTTATTCCAAAAGCAATCGTGAATCCATTCTTTTACCTGAGATTCGAGATCTCGTCTCAATCATCGGTGAAGGAGCGATGTGGGTAAGATGGTCAGGGGTTGGATTCGTGAATCGATGAAGGTTGCATTTGAGATGAAGGCAGCAGTTCGGTTTGGGTTTGTAGAGCCAGTGAGGTATTGTTTGTAAAATTCAATATATAAATATTTACAAAAAACAGGAAAAATTATTTACAGTAAAGTAATTTACTATTGTACTTGCATAAATTTAAAGAAAAAAAAAGTATAACTCTATATATACACACATTTAAAACCTTACTGCATATGTATATAAGTACTCAGAAAATGTTATATTTATATATGTATAAATAAACAGAAAATAATACATATAGATGAGACTGTTGGAGATAAGAGTTATATTTAAACTTGGATTTTTGAGTACTTTTACCTTTATATATATATACAGTAATATGTTGAAGTTATATAGGAATTTTTAAAAAAAAAAATTGAAGGTTTATGTAAATTAGATTTTTTTAAATCTATGTAGTTTATTTTATTTTTTAATATATCTGTAGCTCCCAAGTGAAAAAGAGATAAAGATAAATATTTCCAATCACTAGTCTATTTCTAATAATGGATTATGGAGATTAACCTATTTCATGATTTTAACTTTTAAAATTATTTATTATAAGAAAATCAGTTGGAACTAAATCATTAATTAAGCAATTTATAAATGAGACTAATTGTTCGATTTGTTCAAATATTAATAAATTATATGATGTTTATACAAGGTCTAAAGACGTGAGGAAAAAAAACAAGTCGGAATGGAAATGGACCGCAAATAAAAATAAAAGGTGAGTTAATCTCACTCAGCTGATTATAAATTTAAATTTAAATGTTTAAATTTAAATAATTGTTTGGATGGTTGATTTGATTGATGTGATATAGTATGATATTTTGGAATTGATGTATTATATTGTGCTAACGTCTGTGGATGTAGGAAAAACAGGTTGGAGGGATCCAACTGGATCCCTCATCATTTATTTAAAATTATTTAATACCCTCTGTTGTGATTATTTGACATTCTATGATGAACTTTATTGGAATATTGAATGCTATGGTTTGATTGGAAATTATTGGGTATGATGAATTACTATAAAAAAAACTATAAATTGGATTTTGAAAAGAAAAAAATGAATAGGTAAGTAAAATAATTATAGAAATTTGAATAAATTTACAAATGAATTGGAAAAAAAATAAAGTAACTTTAAGATTCTAATAAATAAATATGGAGTATAAAATGGGAATTTAAATAAGCAGGAAGTTAATGAATTTTAAACTTCTGTGTAGTAATTAATAGAACAAAGCTTTTATTTTAAAAATTAAGATTTAAATTATTGTACAGAATAAAGAAGAAATTGGGAAAGTCCGAAATTTGTATATTTCAGTTAAAAGATTTAAAATCAAACAGAAAATAATAATAAAAATAATAAGTCCATAACTAATGAATTTTGAAATGAATTGAGTAATTAAAGAAACTTATTTCAGGTAAAATAAATGGGAAATCGATTTGGGAAATTGATTTAAGTGATTGAAGTTGGAATTTTACTCTGGATAACCAAGTACGTTTTTAAAGTAATTTTTTTTTATATAAGTTAAAGGTTTTTAAGTTGTTTTAAAAAGCAAGGTTTTGGAAAAAAATTATTATTTTTAATGTTTAAAATTCTAAAGTAAATATTTTCTCAAATCTATTTTAGTAGTAATTACTTAAAAGGTGACTTAGTATTTTGTTTCCAAAAGTGAAAATCTAGTTTTATATTTTATTAAGTAACTTTATTTCAAATATTCATATAGTATGTATTTTTAACAAATTTTTAAAGTAATTTTAACTTGAATGTTTTAAAGTATATTTTTAAAAGTGAAGCGTTTTAAATTAATTTAGAAAAATCTAGTTTTGTGCTTGGTGATTCCAGTGGAAATAGAAACACTTAGAATTTGTTCTGAGAAAGGCGGATAGTTTTGAAAACTGTTTCCAAGGAATATGAAATTGGAAAATATATCTTGTGAAGATATTTTTAAGATTAATAAATAATTTGGAAAATTATTTATTGGTTGATGGATGTTTGTGCATATTAATTGATAGTTAAATCACCGACTATCAATATTGGACAAAATACGTTGATCGTTTCGAAGAGACCGGGATCGAGATTTATTTCTCGAAAACCACTTCGATCCGGTTTGTACGTTTTCGTGAAAAATGATTTTTTTTGGATTCGAAGATGGAGCAGTGAAGTGCAAGGGCTAATCGCTACTAATCCTGAGGATATTTCCAAAATGGATGTAGTAGGAATAGTGCCTTCGGTTCCGTTCGAACCCGGGACGGACTTGTATGGATGAATGCTTGCGAAACATCGTCAGGTGGACAATGGGCATTCTAAGGAATATATTCTATAAAGGTAATGCTTAGCCTCAAGCCTCATCAAATGGGAATGCCTGAAAATCAGGGGTTATGCAGCATGGCTAGGTGGGTAGCATCCAAGCAGGGTGGCGTCATTCCTGTCTAGATGTCCCTTTTTATTTCGACTTAGTGGGCGGTTGCTGATCCCAACCGCGGGGTGATCTCACTCGGGACTGTCCAGTAAGGGATGGTTCCGGCCTTGTGTTCCAAAGGAGCGGGCGTACTCCTCGGTACGGTGATCAAGGCCCCGTACTGTGGTAGGTGGTACCCCAGTGCCTAGTCATTAGTTGGAAATCCATTCTCCCTACGAGCCTTGTACGAGTTTTGTTTGTATTACCCACTATGTGGCTAGTAGCTGGAATTTAATGAATGTAACAATTTCGGCTATTTTATAAGTATTTGTAAATAGAACCTACTATAATATCAGAGGATTTCTATAAAAATTATTTTAGCTATCGTAAGGTAAAAAACCGACATGTTTATTTGTGGCGTGGTCTTACGAGATGCTTTTGTTTTCAAAGGATTTTGAAACTTTAAAAATCAAATGGGTGTGATTTTCTCACGCTGGTATTCCAGACTGACTCAGGTGTTATTTAACTGTAATTCTCGGGTCAGACCGAGTATTATAGGATACAGGATTTGTTGCTGTGGAGCTCAGGAGACGAGCAGGATGGCGATACGTACTCCCGTACTTGTATATATATACATATTCCGCTATGTCGAGTTGTTGTGTATCCATTGTATGATATTGATGTTGAGCTGTGATTGATGTACTCTGATGATGTAATATATGTAAACAGATATATTTGATTTTGAGTAAAGATTCTTTATTAGCTATTATATTTTATTCCGCTATGATGGTTAGATTCTGATGTTGATTTCTATTTTCTTCTTCTACCTCTTCTTCTTAACCCAAATGGTTCGTATTTCTGTACAACTTGGGTTGATTTAGGTTGAGTAGTGTTGACTCAAGGGGTACGGATTTGCGGGTCGTTACACTTGGTATCAGAGCTTAGGTTGGTGATAACCTTAGCTCTAGTGGGAAATTACTCAATTAGAGTCCGTAGTACTCTAGAATGATTTTGAGCATATTAATAGATATGAGCGCGTATTTGTTAGTGAATATAAATTGTTTTAATATTGTGTTGATTGATTTATTGAGTGGTACATGAACCTTCGTCGGCCCAGTCTGGACAACTGTATCGAAGGGGTTTCTAAACACTTGACTAGAACAACTGACACGGTATTGTTTTAAATGTGGATGAATGAAATAATTTTACCCAAATATATTTTGATATAAAGAAAGGTTTTTGTTAACTATTTCAGCTAATATATGGTTGTTTGGGTGTTAGAAATGATAACATTAAATTATTATCATCGTTGTGTAAAAATCTAACTAGAAATTGGAAATATAACCAAAGTATTAGGAAATGGATTCATTATAAAATGAAGTTTATAAATATGAATTATAGTTAAAATTCGATTTAAATTAAAATTGAAAAGCAATAATACATATGTGAGGAATATTTATGAATGGAATGTGAAATCTAGAGAGATTTGGAATTCAAAAATACTTGAAGGGTTTTTTTAAAAAAAATAAAAAATAAAAGCATTGAACTCTTTACGGTCACTGGAAAATAATTTCGATGATGATCGCGACATCATCGGTGTTCATTTTCGAGTTTCCAAAAGAGGGATTGCTACCATGACGTTTTGGATTTAAGTTTGTTGAAGCAATTTGGTTGATTTTGAAAATGCAAGGAATTTTAGATATAAGTGATTTCACAAAGAATTTTGAAGTGTTGAAAGATTGTTTAAACCTTGGGGTTTTGACTAAGAATGTTTATGGCATACAAAAAGTTTGATAACTTATAAATTTGAAATTTGTTGGGAATAAAACAGGACTGGTTTAACTTTTGAGAATTGTGATTTGAGATGTTGAAGATTTCAAAATGATATGAAAACCAAAGCCGAGAGTTTAAAAATCCTGATGAGATAAATTGTAAGCTTATAAATTGTAAGTTTATAAATTGAGATGAATTTTAAATCAGGAAGGAAATATAAGCTTTGAATGTTGGAATTTAAATTTAAAGGGAAATGTTAAAAATGAAATTAACTTGGATTGGAAAAAAAAAATTAAACTGGATTGAAGTAATTGAGTAGGCTGAAAATAATATCCAGTTGTATTTGAATTAAGTTGAAATCTAATTAAGATTAAATAAATCTGAGTTAAAAATTTAATGGAATTGGAATAAGAATGCAATTGAATAAATGAATGGAATTAAATTCTTACTTGAATGAATGGGAAATAAATTGAATAAGGATTGGAATTGAAGTAAATAAATTAGAATAACTTATAAAGGAATCAGAATTAAATTGCAGGGAATAAAAATATGCTTGGGATATAAATAAGCATAAGGCTTGAGTTAAAATAACAGAACAATATATTCAAGCCTATGACAAATGGAATTGTGTAAATAATAAGTTGTGGCTTATAAAATTTGAAAATGGAATACAAAATCCAAAATAAAAATTGTTTGATGAATTGAAAAATAAACTGAAGGTCAAAACTTGAAAATTATAAAGTAAATTGAACTTAAGCAAATTTAAATGAAGAGATTTTGAGACTTAAAATCAGGTTCTGAATTATAAGTTGGGAAAAGACTATTTAGATAATGAATTAGATAATGAAATATGTATTGAGAACCCAATGTAGTTAAATAAAGTTGAATTGTGAGTTTATGTTGAAGTTTGGAAATAAACTCAAGTGATAAATTAAATTCGACTTAAATTGTTGGTGAAGTAAATGAAATTGAACTGTGAGTTCATAAAATTGAGTGGTAAATTGAGAATGGATAGTGGATTCAAAACTTGGGTTATTAATTTAAATTTAACTTGAAGTGGTAATAAATTAAATATAATTGGAAATGTAAAGAATAGAAATGAGAGTGGATTAAAATAGTGATGGTTTGAATTGCGAATAAAATCCAAATAAGCTAAAAAAAATGGAAATAAGTTGAATTGAATTCAACTTAAAATTAAGTTTAATAATAGTCGATTGGGTTTAAATCAAGTAAAAATAAATTTTAATTGAAATAAAATTTGGTGAGTTTCCAATAATATTTAATGGAATGAAAATGCTTAAATAAATAATTGTAAACCATTTAAATTACTAAGGAATTGAATTAACTTGAGACAATAAGGAAAAATAGAATGTTTCAAGTTTATTAGAATGGTTTAAGTGAATGCGGATAAACTAATTATATTGAATAAATAAATGATGGAATAAATAAGTATCGAATGAAATGAGGTTCAAATAAATTGAGAAATGGTTATTGAATGGAATAGCCTGGATTGTTTCGAGCTAAATAAAATAGTTTGGCATAAACAAATATAGAATAAACTGAGTAAAGTAATTAAAGTTTGGGTTGAATAAATTCGAGAATGGTTAGTAATATGCAAGCTTTGGATGTGTCGAGCTAAATAAATGGTTGTGAATGAATTAAAATAAAAAGGAAATTTAATTGGTAATGAAGATGAACCTAAGTTGATAATGGTTTTAAATGAACTGATTTTGAGAGCAACTGAATTAAATATGAGTTCAGTTTGCTTAAAATAAATTAAATGTAAGCGATTGAGTTTTAAACCATTCAAATTGATGAAGTTGTATATGAATGGATTGAAAACCATACAAATTGAATAAAAATGGTTATAAATTAATTGGAACAGTTGAATAAGTGTGAAAATTGTGTAAGTTACTTACAGAAAAATGTTTTGGTGTGAATTTCTTTTAGAATTCATATGTTTAACTATTGCAAATAAGTGAAATATTGTTAAACTTCAATTTAATGGCACTTACATGTTTAAATTGAGTAAGTACAGGTATCTGGGAGCCGTGTGGCTGGATATGGTTACGCTAACTGTTAAATGAATAAGTTGTTTGCTTAAAAATGCTAAATAAGGTACGCCTACGCAATTAAAATAGGAAATACGAACTATTTTTGGTTTTTCCGACCGTGTGAGTCGATGTATATATATTTATCTCTTTTGTCAAATTTCAAAAGCTCCTCCATACAAAGGGGACTCTGCCAAAAAATTTCAGAAATTTTGGGAGTTAGAAAATTTTTGGAAATTTTGGAAAATTTTGTTAACGACGAAACAATTTCAAATTTAAAACTAAAATAAACTAGTAAATGAAACCAATTTAAAATAACAATACGAATTAGTTATAAATAGAAAATAAAATTCAAATATTCAGAGTGGAAGATAAATTGAATTCATATGGGAATAATAGGATCAATTTAATTAGAAATAGATATAAACTGAAGTGGTAAGATGAAAGTAAGTATAAGAAACATGTAAAATGCTTATACTAAACTTAAGAAGGAATGGTGAATTCTTAAATGAAAAATTGATACTACTAATATATTCTAAGTCAACATTTGAATGAATTGATATTGGCATTTTGTGAGAAAGTCGATAAAATAATTTTGGGAATGTTGTGAATGGATATTTGTGCTACGCAGGATGTGCAGATAATATAAAGGGAAAAGAGAATTGATTTTGATTTCAGAAGATAAATATGAATTGCCCGACAAAAGGTATGTATTTAAATTTTGGTATGAAATTGGATTGGGTTTTTGGATCAAGCCACTTGGCTTTTTGTTTTATTTTTGGATTTGGGAGCCCGTAGAGGCCTTTTGTAGTTGTACCGAGCTAGCCGCGCAAAGGAGACGCTGGCGAAATTTTTCGGAAATTTAGGGAGTTAGAAAAATTTTAAGAAAATTTTGATAATTCAAGATTTGTTTTTAAATTGAACCTTGAATGGTTAAACAAATAGTATAGTTTGAAACTATGGGAGAGTAGAGAAGATAATAAGAATAATAATGGATCTTTTATAAGGAGATAGTGGGTAAGATGTTGAATTGTAGAAACTGTTTGGTTTTGGGAAAAGGAAACGGGTTTTGGACCATCCTTCCTAACTAATAATTTCGGGGACGAAATTACTTTTAAGGGGGGAGGAATGTGATGACCAGAATTTTGAGTATTTAAAATGAGAATATTTAATTAATTTTAAATGTTCAAAGGTTAATTATTAACTTTAATTTCAAATATCAGTATTTATTTGATAATTAGTTGTTGAATTTAATTATCGGAATTGGGTAAAATATTGAATCTGGAGTTTTAAGCCTGATAAAAATAATTTAAAGGCTTGTAAAATTTATATTGATAATACTGAATAATAGAACTTTTAAAATTTGAATTTAAAAGCGTTTTGTTCGGTTTTAAAATTTCATCGAAAATTTAATACAATAACTAGATCCAAAAAGTTATCTTCCCCATATGGTCGAGTTAGACCTCGAAACATGTTCCAACGTGTTCAGAATAACAATATAATGCTAAGAACGCTGGTCGTTGCATTTAAATTTGAGTTCGGGTTTAGAATTAGGGACCGCGAGATATTTTTGGATATAAAAATATAAAACTTCAAATCCATCAGCCACCCTATGATTGAACCCAAGCCAGCCTATATTCGTACCACGCCAACATAATTCCTTCCCCGTTTAAAAATCACATCTACTGTCTCCTTCCTTCTTCAGAAAGAAAAAAAAATGAAATCCCCAATTCTCATGCCCTAGAAAATAATATTAAAAACAACAAGCTGAATGAGGAAAATCATCAGGCAGAAGCGAAAATGAAGGGATCGCCATCATCTATCTTGTACGAACGAACGACCGAGATGGGACAACAGTTGGCATGGAAGTCGACGACACTGATGGCATAGATTTCCTCTACGAGATCGATCGACCTCCATTCGACGCTGATTTCTTCAACTCTTTCGAAGATGACTTTGACGATGCTGACATCAACTGATATGTGTAGTTTGCTGGCGTTCGAAGGGGAGAGGCTGAGGGCTGCGAGCTCGTTTCTTCCAAAAGCGATCGTGAATCCATTCTTTTACCTGAGATTCGAGATCTCGTCTCAATCATCGGTGAAGAAGCGGCGTGGGTAAGAAGGTCAGGGGTTGGATTCGTGAATCGATGAAGGTTGCATTTGGGATGAAGGCAGCAGTTCGGTTTGGGTTTGTAGAGCCAGTGAGGTATTGTTTGTAAAATTCAATATATAAATATTTACAGAAAACAGGAAAAATTATTTACAGTAAAGTAATTTACTATTGTACTTGCATAAATTTAAAGAAAAAAAAGTATAACTCTATATATACACACATTTAAAACCTTACTGCATATGTATATAAGTACTCAGGAAATGTTATATTTATATATGTATAAATAAACAGAAAATAATACATATAGATGAGATTGTTGGAGATAAGAGTTATATTTAAACTTGGAATTTTGAGTACTTTTACCTTTAGATATATATACAGTAATATGTTGAAGTTATGTAGGAATTTAAAAAAAAATATTTGAAGGTTTATGTAAATTAGATTTTTTGAAATCTATGTAGTTTATTTTATTTTTTAATATATCTGTAGCTCCCAAGTGAAAAAGAGATAAAGATAAATATTTCCAATCACTAGTCTATTTTCTAATAATGGATTATGGAGATTAACCTATTTCATGATTTTAACTTTTAAAATTATTTATTATAAGAAAATCAGTTGGAACTAAATCATTAGTTAAGCAATTTATAAAATGAGACTAATTGTTCGATTTGTTCAAATATTAATAAATTATACGATGTTTATACAAGGTCTAAAGACGTGAGGGAAAAAAACAAGTCGGAATGGAAATGGACCGCAAATAAAAATAAAAGGTGAGTTAATCTCACTCAGCTGATTATAAATTTAAATTTAAATGTTTAAATTTAAATAATTGTTTGGATGGTTGAATTGATTGATGTGATATAGTATGATATTTTGTAATTGATGTATTATATTGTGCTAACGTCTGTGGATGCAGGAAAAACAGGTTGGAGGGATCCAACTGGATCCCTCATCATTTATTTAAAATTATTTAATACCCTCTGTTGTGATTATTTGACATTCTATGATGAACTTTATTGGAATATTGAATGCTATGGTTTGATTGGAAATTATTGGGTATGATGAATTGTATTTTCAATATCTTATTATTATAAATTATTATAAAAAATTTCTTTTTTTATATTTCGAATTTATTAGAGTTTATTATAGAATGGAATGTAAAATATATATATTAAATAGATATATTAAATTAAGATAAATAATGTAAATTTGAAATATGCTAAATATAAAAATAACAGCAATATAAATGTATATCATCAATAATTATTATGTATAATAATAAAATTGAAATTAGTCAGATATTTTATTTCTGTTACATTATTAGACTAAAAAAACTATAAATTGGATTTTGAAAAGAAAAAAATGAATTGGTAAGTAAAATAATTATAGAAATTTGAATAAATTTAAAAATGAATTGGAAAAGAAATAAAGTAACTTTAAGATTCTAATAAATAAATCTGGAGTATAAAATGGGAATTTAGATAAGCAGGAAGTTAATGAATTTTAAACTTCAGTGTAGTAATTAATAGAACAAAGCTTTTATTTTAAAAATTAAGATTTAAATTATTGTACAGAATAAAGAAGAAATTGGGAAAGTCTGAAATTTGTATATTTCAGTTAAAAGATTTAAAATCAAACAGAAAATAATAATAAAAATAATAAGTCCATAATTAATGAATTTTGAAATGAATTGAGTAATTAAAGAAACTTATTTCAGGTAAAATAAATGGGAAATCGATTTGGGAAATTGATTTAAGTGATTGAAGTTGGAATTTTACTCTGGATAACCAAGTACGTTTTTAAAGTAATTTTTTTTATATAAGTTAAAGGTTTTTAACTTGTTTTAAAAAGCAAGGTTTTGGAAAAAAATTATTTTTTTAATGTTTAAAATTCTAAAGTAAATATTTTCTCAAATCTATTTTAGTAGTAATTACTTAAAAGGTGACTTAGTATTTTGTTTCCAAAAGTGAAAATCTAGTTTTATATTTTATTAAGTAACTTTATTTCAAATATTCATATAGTATGTATTTTTAACAAATTGTTAAAGTAATTTTAACTTGAATGTTTTAAAGTATATTTTTAAAAGTGAAGCGTTTTAAATTAATTTAGAAAAATCTAGTTTTGTGCTTGGTGATTCTAGTGGAAATAGAAACACTTAGAATTTGTTCTGAGAAAGGCAGATAGTTTTGAAAACTGTTTCCAAGGAATTTGAAAATGGAAAATATATCTTGTGAAGATATTTTTAAGATTAATAAATAATTTGGAAAATTATTTATTGGTTGATGGATGTTTGTGCATATTAATTGATAGTTAAATCACCGACTATCAATATTGGACAAAATACGTTGATCGTTTCGAAGAGACCGGGATCGAGATTTATTTCTCGAAAACCACTTCGATCCGGTTTGTACGTTTTCATGAAAAACGATTTTTTTGAATTCGAAGATGGAGCAGTGAAGTGCAAGGGCTAATCGCTACTAATCCTGAGGATATTTCCAAATGGATGTAGTAGGAATAATGCCTTCGGTTCCGTTCGAACCCGGGACGGACTTGTATGGATGAATGCTTGCGAAACATCGTCAGGTGGACGATGGGCATTCTAAGGAATATATTCTATAAAGGTAACGCTTAGCCTCAAGCCTCATCAAATGGGAATGATTGAAAATCAGGGGTTATGCAGCAAGGCTAGGTGGGTAGCACCCAAGCAGGGTGGGGTCATTCCAGTCTAGATGTCCCTTTTTATTTCGGCTTAGTGGGCGGTTGCTGATCCCAACCGCGGGGTGATCTCACTCAGGACTGTCCAGTAAGGGATGGTTCCGGCCTTGTGTTGCAGGGGAGCAGGCGTACTCCTCGGTACGGTGATCTAGGCCCCGTACTATGGCAGGTGGTACCCCAGTGCCTAGTCATTAGTTGGAAATCCATTCTCCCTACGAGCCTTGTACGAGTTTTGTTTGTATTACCCACTATGTGGCTAGTAGCTGGAATTTAATGAATGTAACAATTTCGGCTATTTTATAAGTATTTGTAAATAGACCCTACTATAATATCAGAGGATTTCTATAAAAATTGTTTTAGCTATCGTAAGGTAAAAACCCGACATGTTTATTTGTGGTGTGGTCTTACGAGATGCTTTTGTTTTCAAAGGATTTTGAAACTTTAAAAATCAAATGGGTGTTATTTTCTCACGCTGGTATTCCAGACTGACTCGGGTGTTATTTAACTATAATGCTCGGGTCAGACCGAGTATTATAGGATACAGGATTTGTTGCTGTGGAGCTCAGGAGACGAGCAGGATGGCAATACGTATTCCCGTACTTTTATATATATACATATTCCGCTGTGTCGAGTTGTTGTGTATCCATAGTATGATATTGATGTTGAGCTGTGATTGATGTACTCTGATGATGTAATATATGTAAACAGATATATTTGATTTTGAGTAAAGATTCTTTATTAGCTATTATATTTTATTCCGCTGCGATGGTTAGATTCTGATGCTGATTTCTATTTTCTTCTTTTACCTTTTTTTCTTAACCCAAATTGTTCGTATTTCTGTACAGCTTGTGTTGATTTAGGTTGAATAGTGTTGACTCAAGGGGTACGGATTTGCGGGTCGTTACAAATGCGCTGAAATTAATATCTAAAATTCAATATAATAATTGGATCCAAAAAGCTATTTTCTCCATACGATCGAATTAAGACTTGAAATCTTTTTCATTACGTTCGAAATAGGAGTATAACAAATGCCTAGTGGCCCACCTTGATAAGGGTTCAAAATTTTAAGCTGGTTTAAGTGAGATATTTTGAATTTAAAAAATATATCTGTGTGTGTATTTGACTAGACTAGGCTGTCACACTTCTTTCCATCAGTCGTTCTTTCTTTCTTTCCATAATGACCTACCGCTTTTTTTTAAAATAGAGATTTCTGTTCGCTTCAGTCAAATTCGACCAGAACAAAGGAAAAAAAATGGTGGCAAAGGAATTTCATAAATTCATATCTCCAAATCCACTAAACAAAAAAATCCTAAAACCACTTTCGAAATTCGTGTTTTTCCTAGCGCTTCGATCTGGGATGTTTTTGTGATATGCTGTGATGATTTTGGGAAAGCTCAACAGTGGAGGCGGCTTAGTTTTTCAGCTAGGGCTTGGATTTTCTACTAATTGGATCGACAATGTGAGAAGTGGAGGGTGGGAACGTATTCGTGAGGCGGAGGAGAGGTGACACCCATGTTTTGGCAAAGCTCGATTGAGGTTTTGATTCACGTCTCTAAAGTTGAACGGAAGGAAGGAGAAGGTTGCATTTTTGGTTCAATGACCAAGAAGGATGATATAGGGTGCAGTGGAGTGAGGAGCAGAAGGTAAGTGTGATGGTGGTCTTGGATGGTTAGAAGGTAGAGCGGTGAGGCGTGTATCGTATACGTGTGCATGATTTAAAAAGCTTCAGGTGGCATTAGTGATTTTGGGGAAGAACCACTGTCGAAGTTCGGGTCGGGTTTTATTTCAAACGGGTATGGACTTTCCATATTTAAAAAAAATTGTTTATATAATTGTTTAAAATAAAATCGTTGAAAAACTTATAAATCGAATATCATGTTCATTTTAAATCGGAATCTGACGCGGTCAGTTGTGTTGGATCCGTAATAGGGAAATCTTTGCTATAGAGTCAACTTAGTTAAGTTTAAAGGTTGCAGAGTTTTCAGATATATTCAAATGCATTCGAAATAAATCAGAACCAGAACACAGGAGCGATAATAAAAATCAATATGGGTAAATCTCACTCATTTTTGGATTGCCGGCTTAATTTAAGTGTTGAAAAAATAAATTATTGATTGTTTCAATGATGTGATAACTATTATTATCGGTGGATGTGATAATATATATAGTAGTATATATATTGGTAGTTGAATTGATATTCCTACATATATATAGCGGATGTGACCTTATGCGTCCCGTATAATAGCGGATGACCCTATCCCCCTCGAAGTTTGATGAGTTTGAATTTCGATTTGAATTTGAAATTGAATTTAGTGTTTTGGATTTGCAGCCACTGAGAAGGAAGAAGAAGCAGATAGATTGAATAGACAGATACGTACTGAAATAAGAAAATAAAGGCTGCTAGGGTAAGAAAAATATATATTTATATGGACAGATCTGAATAAGAATGAATAACATCTCGAATTGGTTTGAAACGATAATAACGACCCGAAAAGCCCGTTCCGTCCCAAAATGAAAGTGGGTCGTTCCATATATTAAAATAGATGTTTTCGATATTTATAAATTCAGTGGAACGGTTTCAAGTCCTAATTTCATCGTATGAAGAAGTTAGCTTCAAATTCAGCTTATTTCAAATTGATTTCAATTAAATTGATTTCTACACGTTTCGAGCCCGTACGATCAAACGACAAGTCCGATCACTATGAAACTTGAAATCCTATAATAATTTGCCATTACAGATCTTATGAAACTAGTTTCACCGAAATCCGACACAGTGGCTAAAATGGCTATTTTCACATTACTTGAATAAATTAATATTAAATTAGTTAAATTACATCTTTTCCAATTCAAATTTTATAATTAACAAACTTTATCATTTTTGATTCCTTGGACATTTACAATAATTTAAAAAAAATTACTATCAATCCAATGTTAAATATTACACTAACTACAATGTTTAATTTCTACTATAATTAAATCCATATAGTTATAATTTAATTTCAATAAGTTGATTAAATTTGATTTCAATCATTTTATTCAATCAACAATTACTCTATGGGCATAGTTAAAATTGATTTACATTTTATTATACTAATATTCTATAATTAACATCCCTACCATATTAGATGCACTATTTCAATGCAATTGATTTTAATTTAGTTCAACAAATTAAATAAATTGGTAACAAATGAAAATCGTTATCTCTTTCTTAATTTAATAACATTTGTAAGTTTTTATCAACACACAAATGTCATAACTACTCCTACAACACTACTTTTATCAATTAAAATTAATTACATACTATTTCATTAATTGATACAACATTTAAATTATTAATTTAATCCTTTAATACAATTATCAATTGATACACGCATTATTACAATTAATTTACAATCTATAACTAGTTATATTTTTTTTATCATTTTAATTAATTGGAATTATATTTAAAGTAGTTATCCATTACCTTAAATTAATATTATTACTTTTCATTTCAGTTATATCCTTATTATTAAATCATAAATTTTTATATCTTCCAACATTAAATCACAAAACTTTTTTAAATTAACTATTTTTAATTATCGAAAATTACAGGTCGTTACACTCTCCCCCACTCAAAACTTTTCATCCTCGAAAAGGGAAAAGAAGGGAAAAAATCATTATATCTTATTCAAAATAGTAAATTTATAAACGATCAATTTACGTAATTAAATAATTTAAATAAAATATATTAGTTTATAAGCACTTAATTTCCTTTCATTTTCAAGTTAATAAAAGTTTGATGACAATTTTACTTTCAAAAAAAAAAATTAAGTTCAAAATTCACGAAAAATTTCGATAGATCTCCTCCCTACGCAGAGATCTGGGAGAAATAATAATATCAATAATAAATACATACATATCATTTTTCAAAATAATATATCCCAAACCACGGGAAAACAATATAATATCACTAGAAAACCATAATCCGAGAACGTACCTATTTGTTGGGTAAACAACGCTTAATTTATGAAATCAAAAGTAGTAGCTATTGCTTCAAAAACCTGTGTTTCACTTATATAATCAAAATAAGTTAATAATTGCATAAAAGAGAAACATTTTAGTCGTTTCAATAAATAACAAATAAACATCACAACATAATAATAATCGTTTGCAAACAAACAGTACAAACATCATTTCAACCAAGAAACCAATCATCTATCCATAGCAACCAAAACAAATGGTTTGTTCGATTTTAGAACTTATAATCATATAAATAATCTATAAAGTTTTATCTACGACTGCTGAGTTACTTCATAGTTATTTATACATCTCTGTACAAAATAGAAGTATCCTTTCCCAACCAATCCATAAGCCAAACAAACAATAATTTCAATGTTATTTAAGTTTGTTCCCCTTTTTTCCATCTCATTTCACATCATTTACTGTTCTTTTCTCATTTATATAATTCTTATTTCTATTAATTTACATTTTTTATTACTTACAAAAGTTCATTTCCCATTTGTTCATATAATGCCATTTTATTTCATTTTATCACTTGGAGTACAAGCTTACTACAACATATGGAACACACCCTAAGGATATCATTAGGAAATTGGAGGGATCGACATAAGTCCCTTTGGAGGGATCGGTTGAAATCAAAATTAAAGTAACACTAATTCACGGAAAATGCGATATCTCACAAACCGTATGTCGGAGTTGCATGAAATTTAAGAAGCAAGTTGTTAACATCATGGGGCACCCGTCATTAGGATCGCAGCCCATTTAGACGCACTAATAAGGATCGGTACCGATCCCTATTGTGGGCCCGATGAGCTTGGAAATTTTTGAGTGGCCTCATCTTGGTCTCCCAAACCTTTAGCCAGAATTTCATTCTGATCCATGCATATCTTCTCTTATAAATACAGGAGGCATAGTGTCAGAAACGGGAGCCTACTTTCTCTACCACGGTTCTATCATTTTTATTCTTCACTTTTGTACTAATGGATCCCAACTAATCCAAACATTCTTATAATCATATCAAGTGGAAGATCAATAAAAATATAAAGTGGACGTAGACCAAGATTGTTGAACCACTATAAAAATCTATGTGTACATTTATTATTTTTGTTATGTTTTAGTTTCATTCTTCATTTAATCTCTACCAGATTCTATTGGGTGTTGATGCACATTTTTGGCATCAACAATCGTTGACTAAACTCAAGCCTATGAATCACATACCCATACCTATGTAATCTTTAAAGTACCACACTATTTAATTAGTTTATGATGTGTTATAAATTAATTGAAATAATTAATAGTCAAGAAATATCAGTTAATAATGTATTATCAGAATCTCGATTTTCATCGCTTTGATTGTGACAACTATATAAATCATTATTTTGTGTACTAATCATTTATGTAGGAGATTTGTAACAGATTCAGATTCAGAATGTTTTGAAGTTGTTAGTCTATTGTTTAGAGTTTGTATATTATTAGAAATATGTTAAAATCTCTTTGATATGGTGTGTGTGTGTGTGTGTGTTAACATGTACACACATGCATACATATGCACAATTCAGGCTGAAAATAGCCGACTAAATGACCTCATTCAGCCTTTTGTTTGATGAATAAATTTTATATTTCATGCATATTCAGCCAGATGAATGAGTTCATTCAGACGGCTGCATTAGGCCTAAAAATACCTATTTCCTTGTTGTTTCGAATGTAATAAAATTCACAAGGCTAAATTATAATTTCAGGCAATTGATTATTTATAACGGCTAGTTTTTTTTGAAAAGGCATTCCTTTTCAAAGAAGAGAGACATCTCAAATTTAACAATTGCATCTGTTTCTTTTCATCGTTCTCTTTCATGAAAGGTTGCAACTTTTAAATCAGTATAAATAGAGTTTAGAATTCAACAATCAATTCACCTAACTGATCTTAGTATTTTTGAATTCTTATCTCTTATTCTCCATTTTCATTTTGCACTCGAACTGCATACAATTTTTGATCATTTATCACTTATCTTCCACATTTCTCAAGCACATTACACAATATATCATAAAGGAGAAGATTGTAGGAAGATTATACTTAATCGACTTATCGGTGCTATTTAAAGGGCACATTATAGTCAGATACTTTATTTTTTTTTGTAAAGAAATTCTATTCTGTTGCTCAGGCGGTAGAAGTACTATTCAGTTGCATAGACGGTAGAAGTCATGTTCGGTTGCTCAGGCAGTGTAAACCTATTCCTCTAAGTCAAGTGTCGCTAGTTTAATTCCAGAAGAAGTTTGGGACTGAACATAGAATAAGAGTTCAAACCAGTATAAAAATCTCTGATTTCATTTTCTTTACCACTTTAATTATTTAATACTTAGTTTATATTTCGCACAAGTAGTTTATCCATATTACACGATCCTACGGCACGGTCACTTTCATTTGGTATCAGAATTAGGTCATCTTATTACCGTAACATAGTTATGTGAAATATTTTTTAATAAAGAAAACAACACCAGCATTGTAACTTACACTAGCTTTCTAGAAGGTCAATCTACTACATGACAACCTCTATTTAATGGGATGAACTGTAACAATTGGGCTACTAGGATGAGAATTTATATACAAGCAAATAGTTATGAAACCTGGAATATTACTCAAACTGAATATAACATACCTACTATAGAATATTTATAATGGCCTAACACACAAAAACTGGATGCTACCGCAAATGCTAAAGCCATGAATATGTTATATTGTGCATTAGACAAGAATGAGTTGAATAGAGTAAGCATGTGTAAAAGGGCTTTTGAAATTTGGCGTACTGTAACGACACGAAATTTTGCTGCTTCAAAAATGAGAGATTTCGTTTGTTTTAAAGGTTTAAAACTTATATAAATAAGTTATATAATAGATAACAATAGAGAAATTATTTATTCTTATAGTTGATAATTTAAGAAGTATAAATTTGGATTTTAGAACAAATCAACAAAAGTTAAGTTTTGTTAAAAATAAATAAATACTTAAAAAATAGGTTTAAATATTTATTTAAAAAAATAAATCTTATTAAAAACGTCTAATAAAGATAACAAAGGAATATTAAAAGATTTAAGAGTATGTTAATAATCATTTTACAAAAATAAGCAAATTTTGTCGCATTTTGTCAGTTTTATATACACCATAAAATTTGAGATTTTGATATTAGTTAAATATGATTTTACAAATAAAAAGAGACATGTTTTAATTTATTTAAAGAAGTAAAAAGTTTATTTTTAAATTTGGTTTACATGAATAAATAGTTTAACTAAAACATCAAAATGTGACCATAAAACATTTTGTCGAAAACCAACGTTTTGTCGAGTAAAAGTGGCGCAGCGTCGTCGCACCTTTATTTTCTTATATATGAACATATATTCAAATAGTATAAGTATTAATTAATTCACTAATCAAGTTAAATTTTTACTAAACAAGGTTAGAAACTTTTAGAAAACAATTAAGAAAAAGTAAGCAGAAAAAGACAAAAATGTCATTTCAAAGCAAAAAGTAAAAAATCAAATCAAAGAAACATAATGATTACTTACTTTACTTAATATCTTAGTGAAAATGATATAAATTAATGATTTGAAATGTGATGTTAAGTGTTGAAAAAAATAAGATTACTTTATAAATAAGTAAGGGTATTTTGATCTTTTTACATTATTTTAATCCAAAACTTTTTCTATAAATGAGCTTCCACTTTCACACTTTTTTCGCTTCTTCTTCTTCTTCCCTTTTCAAGCTTTTCTCCACTTCTTTAATGGCTTCTTCTTCTCTTCTAAATGCTTACAAACTTTTTCAAAACCATATCAAATCAAATCCAAACACCACCAAACTTTGCCAAAGACCTTAAAATACCATTTAAGTATGGTTTGGCATCTAAGAAGTGAAGAAATAATGGAGGAAAGAGTGGAATAAGGCATGCCGAACATATGGGGAAAGAGAAAGCAAGTTCGTGAAGCTCCGAAGCAAGAAAACGAGAAGGAAATGCCGCCGATTTCATTCCAAGAAGCTAGGAGCAAATTCAAGGTGCTGCGGAAGCTCTACCGAATTTTTCGAAGTTGGTTAAAGTTAAAAAAAATAGTGAAGTGTTGGATGATATGAATGTTGGTAGGAAATGAACAATTTGATTAAAGGTGAGTACTCTTATTTTCTAATAAATCCATAAATTATTTCAAGAATAATGATTTAAAAGATTAGTATATAATGGATGATTTAGTGGATGATAACTTGGTTGATATTACGGTTGATTATATGTTTATGATATGGATGATAACTTGGTTTGATAAATGATAAGAAAAATGATTAGTAATTAAGCAAATTTAATTAAATGAGAATTAAATCCATACAAATATGTGTGTGGAAGTTATTTAGCCTCTTAATGATTTTAAGCAAGTTAAAATAGTTTAAATATGATTTAAAACAAATTTGAACTGTTTCGTACAAGTTCCGAAGCAATTCACAAAATTAGTCCAAATCGAGCTCGTCGCGTAGCGGCAGATCGTAAATTTCGACCCGTAACTTTAAATTAACGTAGAGAATGATTTATAAGTCGGATTTCTTCGAAATAAAAATTCTTTAGTCCACAATGATAATAATTTTTCCAACGAAGAAAGAAAATCAAGATTTCATCAAGTAGAGTTTGAAATATGTCCAAAACAATTTTCTAAAAACATCGTGGTTTTGCAGTTCGGAATCCAAAACGGGATTTCTTTATAAGTGATATTTTTGAATGATTAAATATATGAAATAAGTTTGATAAATCTATTAAAATGGTTTAAAAGAGATTTAAGTTGAAAATATGGATTTCTAAATGATATAAAAGTCGATTTGAAGAACATAGCTTTCAAAATGCTATTTGCAACACTTTTCGCAACGCTAATCGCAGCAGTTTGAAATAACTTTTGAAATGTAGTTTTAAACTTAACAATTCTTTCCTAAATCTTTTATGAATGATTTCAAAAGAATAATTAAGTAATTTAAAGATGATTTGAAAGTTTTAATAAGAATTCGGATAAATGGTTAAGACGAATTGTTTACACCACTTAAACAAAAAGTGAAGAAGATTGAATATAATAACAAACCGAGTATGTGGAAACGGCTAGTACATTTGTCCCGCCTATGAGATCTGCGAAGATAAAACAAGGTGTTTAACTAAGGTTAGGGATGGAGCAACCGGCGCTTTGAACTTACCTGGCCTATGTTTTTCTTTTTAGGCGAGGGGTGGAACAGATCGAAAGGAAAGCTCGGATGCTCTAAAAGATCATATTTAAGTTATTTCCAAGATAAAAGAAAAGAAACAAATTTTTGAACGTTAATTAACCCCTTAACACTTTTTATTCAATGATTAACATGAAGGAACCGGGATCGGATTGGGTAATTCCTATCCGTAAACCCCTTCAAACTAATTTTCAAAATAAAACATGTTGAAGACAAAGATCGTTAAAGACAAAGATAATCATGATGTAGGATTACTCGCCATTAGTCTTTGAATGTAAAACTTGTCATTAGTCCTTGGAGGTGAAACATGCCATTAGTCCCTGGAGGTGAAACTTGCCTTTAGTCCCTAGAGGTGAAATTTACCATATTTAAAGTGGCAGTAATGCTTTATTATGAAAATCTTTGATTTGCAAGAATATGATTTGAAGTTAAGAAAGAAATCTTTTATTCAGATTTAATGAATGATTTGGGAATATTTTTCCTAAGTTAAAAGTTATAGCTTTTAAGAAATCTTTGATTAATATTAAAAGAATGATTTTGAAAGTCATATTATAAAAAGAGAAAATTTTCCCTGAATTAAAAGTTAAGAAAGAAAATCTTTGATTAAGATTTAATGAATGATTTGGAAAGGTTTTCCTATGTAAAAGAGAAAATGATTTGAATTATTCCAATATTTAAGAAGTATAAATAAACCAAATTATTTGATAAATGAGGCTTAATGATTCCATATACATTTGGAAAGAAAATGGAATAACTTGAAAAGAATATATCTAAGAAAGATATTTAATTAGATAAAAAATGAAGTAATTGATTGATGATCGATACCTACATATGAACTTAACATCTTTTAAAGTGATGATTGGCTTCGAAGGAACCGGAGTCGGATTTGGATGATTTCTATCCGAAAACCACTTTGAACCAATATATACGTTCGAAAGTGAAGACATGTTGAAGATGATGATTATTGAAGACCGTGGATCTTCATAGCGTGAAGACTGCTTATTGAACGTGCTCTGGGTTGCTTCCATTATAGAGTTATTTATAGCAGTTGTCCCCTCGTTGCATAGATTTTTCGGATTGCAAGGGCTTCTCGCCTAGTAATGGCTGGGGAAAGTGCCTTCAGTTTCGTTTAGTCCCAAAATGAACTTGTATGGATGTTTGTCTGACATTGTATCCTTAATCACATTTGAGTGGTTTCTATAAATATATATCGGTTGGTGGCGAAGAAGGCAACTTCTTTTAGCTTAACACCTTTTCTTGAGACATATGAGTTCAGGAAGTTATACATTTCTAAAAATCATTCGTGTGATGTGGAATGATAATGTAGCATTCAAAGTGGAACATGTTACGTTCAAAGTGCGGTTTTGTATGAAAAGCGTGGCTTTGAAGAAATTGAGCGTAGCCTCATGAGCCTCACACCCTGGTTATGATTGGATACTATATGGTCTGAAAGACACAAATTCGGAATAAGTGAGTATATATGGTGGTGCCAAATACGTTTGGCCCTTTGGGGGATACGTTCCTCAAGGCATTTATTTCCCCATTTGGATAAAGTGGTTAGCTTGAGAAAAGAGGGGAACTACCGGTTATCAATTACAGTATAGCAAGTATAGTTCCAAGTGACTAGTTTGAGAAAAGCGATTAAGGCACCATGAAAACTATGTTTGTTATGCGTGGACCGGAGAAAAGGTCACAAGTTCCCTATCATGTGGGAAATCCAATCCCTACGAGATTTACGATTTTGATTGTATTCCCAAAATAGCTGTAATGACTTGCAAACATTTTAGATACCCCTTTTGGTATCATATATTCTGCCTGGATATTCCGTTGACCTGGTCCGGGATATTCCATTGACCTAATCTAGGTATTAATACCTTATTTGAATAAGTTTATTTGAAAAGCGTTTTCAAAAGAATGTCATTAAAAATAATATCAAGTGAATTTTGGTATAAAAGTGTTTTGGTTATCATAAGGTAAAAAACTCGTCCGCGTTTATGTGTGGGCGTGGTCTTATGAGATAGCCTTCTTTTCAAGATTTTGATGACATAGTCATTTTAAATTTCGAGTATCTCATGCTGGTTTATCAAGCCTGATCTAGGTATTTTCAATACTCGGGTCAGATCCGAGTAGTTTCAGGTTGAGTTGAAGACGGTTGGAGTTTCCAGAGGAGGGCTGGAGATCTTCATCATCGTATGGACGTATTCTATTGTCCGTTGTGGTTTGTTAGTTTTGTTTGATGTTTGTCAGCGTTTGTAAGGGCAGGTTTCATAACTGTCCAGGCTGAATCTAGGTTAGACTCTGATATTGTATTTTAAAATTTTCCACTGTAAAGATTATTATTGATATAATATATGTTATTCCATTCGTGTGAGATTCTGTTCTGTCTTTATTTTCTTTCTACCCTTAATGATCCGCTTATTCGTGCAATTTGAGTTGGACATGTGTGGTTTGTTGTCCATTTAAATGGTACGGAAAAACGGGCCATTACACGTACACTTAAAATTACACATGAAGGTACTAACAAAGCAAAGCAAAGTAAAATATCTATGCTCAAGAATCAGTTCCAGAATTTCAAAATAAAGCAATAAATGAAATGTACTATAGATTCCAAGATATATGTCATCCTTTATAATTTTGGGAGAAACCTATATAGACTTTGATATTATTTCAAAAATCCTCAACTCTTTAATGGATGAGTGGGAACGAAAGGCCTCAGCAGTTGAAGAAGCTAATGACATTTCAACCATTAAACCGAAGGAGATGATAGGAAATCTAATGTCTTATGAAGTTAATCTCCAAACAAAATGAGTACAAGCTAAAGATAAGAAAAAATAACATTCCAAGCAGAAAAGGATGAATTAGATTCAAATGAAGAAGATATGGCGTTCATTGCTATAAATTTCAAAAAAAATTGAAATTTAAAAAGAACAACAAATTCAGAAATAACAAGAACAACTCTAGTAACAAACCATCATCGTCTACTCTAGAATGTTATGAGTGTCACAAGAAAGGCCACATAAAGAAATATTTTCCTGATAGAAAGAAAGACAAATATTAGCATAAGAAAGACAGAATCAAAAAGAAAGCTTTCTCCATCACTTAGGATGATTCTGAATCATTTTCATCATCAGATAGTGACTCAGACAGTGATACAGAACAAGCTAACGTATATTTTATGGCCATAAAAGATTGAGGTGGTTGATCTAACTTTTGATGATTTATTCGAAATAATCTTTGAATTACTTGACAAACTAAGAGACGTCAATAGAAAGTATAAAGAAGCTCTTGAAAATTTAAATAGGACTGAAATTGAGGTAGATATGTTAAGAGATGAGAAATAAATTTTAGAAGAAGAACTTGAAGTTACTCAAGAATCTTGTTCTAATATGACATCTCAACTCTCTATGTTAAGTCAAGGGATAGAAACTCAAAAAGGAAAGAATGATGCTCTATTAATTGAAAATTCTGATCTTAAAGCTAATGTCAAAATTTTAGAATTAGATATCTCTGTTCTTAAAACAAAATTAGATGATACTACCAAAAATGTCTTTAATTTTAACAAAGGTAAGGAAAATCTTTCTAAAATTATAGAAAATTCTCAGACTATTTCAAATAAAAGAGGACTAAGATGTAAGCAAATTTCTAAACTTATTCCAAAGAAAAAGAATTCATTACATAGAAATTTTAAAAAGAATAATAATAAAGTTGAAAAACCTAGTTCAAAAGTTAAAAATTATTCTAAATCAATTAAGATTTGGGTTCCTAAAACAAATAATTCTTTGATTAGAAATAAATATATAAAATCTTTTATATAAACTATTCATAAAAACAAAGATTTTGTTTTTAAAAGGAATTTTGGACCCTCTTAGATTTGGCTTCCTAAGAACTAACTCTTAGGACCCAAATAAAACGGTGGGCACCAATGTTAATTCTATATTTTGCAAGTACCACCTAAAAAGAGAGAAAATGAGATATTAGACAGTGGTTGCTCGAAACATATGACAGGAAACAAGGAGATGCTAACGAATATTACCTACTCAGATAGAGGATCTGTTACATTTGGAGAAAATTCCAAAGGATATATCATCGGCAAAGGTGATGTGAGCAATGACGATATATCTAATTTACCTCTTATTATAAATATTTTGTTAGTTAAAAATATAAAACACGATTTACCTAGTATCAGCCAAAGAAAATGATCCTTGGTTATGGAGCAAGAGATATTGCCATATTAATTTCAAAGTTATAAACAAATTATTTAAAAAATTAGTAAAATGTTTACCAAAAATGAATTTTAAAGTAAACAATATTTGTGATGCTTGTCAATTGGGTAAATCATCAAAATCATCCTTTAAATCATAGAAAATATTTCTACTATAAGACCACTTGAAATATTGCATTTGGATCTATTTGGTCTAACTCAAGTTCAATCAATAAATCATAGCAAATATGTATTTGTTATAGTAGACGATTTTTCAAGATATACTTGGACTAATTTTTTGAAAAATAAAAGGAAGACTTTTGAAAATTTCAAAATATTTGCTAAAAAAATTTAAAATCTCAAAATTTTAAAAATTAAAAATATTAAAAGTGATCATGGAGGTGAATTCGAAAATGAAGCTTTTGAACATTTTTGTAATTAAAGGGAATTTACCATAATTTTTCTTTACCTAGAGCACCACAATAATATGGTGTTGCAGAAAGGAAAATAGAACTTTACAAGAATATACAAGAACTTTGTTAAACGGAAGCACTTTACCAAAATATTTTTGGGGAGAGACTGTAGCAACTGCCTATCATGTTCTGAATCGTGTTTTCATCCGACCACTAACCAAAAACACACTCCATTTGAACTATTTCATCAAAGAAAATCAAATATTTCATATTTTAAAGTTTTTGCCTCAAAATGTTTTATCTTAAACACAAAAGATCGGCTTGGAAAATTCAACCCAAAATCCAATAAAGGAATTTTCATAGGATATTCGGAACGAAGCAAAGCTTATCAAATTTTTAATAAAAGAACTAAAACAATCGAAGAAACACTTCATGTTGCCTTCAATGAAAATTTAAAGTATAATACAAATTTTGAGGATGATGAGATAATCACTAAGACGGCCACAAATGTGGTTACTCAAAATAATTTTGAAGAAGATGAAAACATTGTTCATAATGAAAATGAATTAAGATCTTCTTCTAGGATTTTACTAGATCACCCAGTAGAAAATGTCATAGGAGAGATTTATTCACATGTCAGAACTAGAAATCAATAATCAAATGAGGCATGTAGCATTTCTTTCTAATATTGAACCAAAAAATGTCAAAGAAGTCTCTACTGATGATTATTGAATTATAGCTATGAAAAAAGAGCTAAACCAATTCGAACGAAATGAAATTTGGGAATTAGTTCCTAGACCAAGCGATTCAACAGCCATTGACACTAAATGGATTTTCAAAAATAAAGCAGATGAACAAGGAAACATAACTAGGAATAAAGCTAGATTAGTTGCACAAGGATATAGTCAAGAAGAAGGAATTGATTATGAAGAAACGTTTGCTCCAGTCGCACGAATAGAAGCAATACGTATTTTACTAGCCTTTGCATGTTTTCATAATTATAAACTTTATCAAATGGACATTAAAAGTGAACTTTTAAATGGATATATAAAAGGAAATGTTTATGTTGAACAACCTCATTTATTCGCACATGAAAATTTTCCAGACCGTGTCTATAAACTTAAGAAAGCCACATAGGTCAAAAACAAGCATCCCGTGCTTCGTATGAACATCTTAAGGGCTATCTTATACATTCTAGTTTTGAAATTAGGAAGGTTGATCAAACTCTTTTTATTAAACAAACTAAAAAGGATATTTTAGTTATTCAAATTTATGTAGATGATATTATTTTCTTCTACAAATGAAAATTTATGTCAGGAATTTTCTACTATAATGACCAAAGAATTTGAAATGTCACGTATGGGAGAATTATCTTATTTTCTTGGTTTATAAATTAAACGATTAGATAATGGAATTTTTATTGATCAAGAAAAATATTGTAATAATATAATTAAATGCTTTGGTATGGAAAATACTTCTGCCAAACCAACTTCAGTGAGTACAACAATACATCTCGATAGAGATGAAGATGGCAAGAGTATTGACTAAAAATTATATTGAAGCATAATTGGATCATTACTCTATCTAGTTGCTAGTGGACTTGATATAATGATTAGTGTTCGTTTATATATTCGATTTCAAGCAAATCCTAAAGAATCACATATGCGAGTGGTGAAACGAATATTACATTATCTAAGCAAAACGAAAGATTTTGGACTTTACTAACCGAAAGAATGTCCTTTCGAGTCAGTATCATATAGTGATGTTGATTTTGGAGGATGTCGGATGGATCGAAAAAGTACGAGCGGGACTTATCACTTCACTAGACAATCCTTAGTCTTCTGGTTTAGCAAGAAACAAAATTGTGTTTCAATATCGACGTGTGAAGTAGAATACATTTCTACTGCTTTAGCATGTGCACAAGTCATTTACATGCAGCAAACGCTTCAAGATTTTGGTTTAAATTTATCTAAATCAACTATTTTTTGTGATAATTTAAGTGCTATAAACCTATCTAAAAATCCCGTCAATCATTCATGAACTAAACATATTAATACGTCATCATTTCCTTCGTGATAATATTGAAAAGGATATAGTCAAATTAGAATTTGTATCCTTTGAAAACAAACCTGTTGATATATTTACAAAACCGTTAAGCGAAAATATTTTTAAAAAATAAGAAGATAATTAGGAATTTTATATTTTAAAGATTTATAATTATTATTCTATTTTATTTTTGTCAAAAATAATTTTTTTTAGAAAAATTGAGTTTCCAAGACTCGACTCTGGTCACTTACTTGTAAGTCAGATGCACTATCACTTCACTACAAAACACTTCACAATAGAACTATATTTCCAATTTGTATTATATCCTTTTACTATTTTTATCAATTCTTTTTCTACCTTCCATTTTTTTTATTTTAGCCTCTCATAGTTTCTCTGGCTAAAAACAATTTGACCACTAATCTTATTTCTAATTTTGATTTCCTCATTAGTATTAATACCTCTCTTCCTTTCAAGTTTTTTAATATCATTACAAAGAAATAGAAAAACACTTCTCAAACTCTTTTAAAATGTCTTTTCAACACAATTCTGAATCCTCCTCACTCTCATAAACTTCTCCAAGTTCGGGATCAGTAAATTTACCTACCCTCACACCCATTTATAAACCCACCCCAATTGTTCCTCCTTCCACTCACACGGGTTATACTCCACCCGGTAAAGATCCAAACACTCTCTATTCTTCGGCTTACCGCCTACAAAAGAAAAGATAGACGATATTCATCACTACCACAGGGAAATGCTGGAATTACAGTGTGAACTTTATTACAAACAAAAAGTTAACGCCAGGCATTTGAGCTTTTTGGAGCAAGTCGCCTTGAAATTCTACGATCTCTCATCCAAGAGCAAGGTTCATCAACCATCTCCTATCTATTCTCCTCAGAACAATCCTTGGGAACCATCACCACAGCATCCTCCAGTGTCTCCGAATTCTTAGGAACATGGAAATGGCTGATCCCCTCTCTGTCCACTACAGAAGAATATCAAGGTTGAGCCGATCGAATTTCATACTCCAAGCTTCACATCAAAATCTGTTTAAATTATTTTTTTATATAAAACTAATGTCTATTGTATACATACATATATATATATATATATATATATATATATGTTTTTTATTTTAAACATAATGTTACTTGTTAAAAAAAGAGGGTAATCATATTTTGATACAGATTGTGACGCCCCACCTCTATGCTCACAATAACAAAGGTTATTATACGGAATAACGTCTGCTATTGTGAAGAATAAGGCTTGTTAGAAGCGACCATCCGTAAGTTATGCCTTAGATGAGTATTGATTACATCGATAGGAGTTGTGAAAATTACTCCCAAAGATATAAATTCAATCCAAATCTAAAACGAAACTACAGTGGCTAAAGAAAAATCCAGAACAACTCATAATATCAAGTACACTGATAATATAATCACATCAGAAAAGAAATATCAGATATATAGCGGAAGACAAGTTTGGAATACATGCTACAACAATCTATAGTTCCCATGAACCAAATACACATATACATGGATAACTACATACATAAGATGGGAGTCAAATAACCAAAAGAACTCCTCGACGGCTAGACAAAAGATGATGCGAAATCCCAAAAGCTGAAGCTGCTTCAGAATCAAAGATAGAGATTACCCTGAAATAACTCGGTCCCGAGTATTATTTAAAAGAAAATAATAAATGGATCAGTCTAATTTATTCTTAGAAGTGAATACATCATAAACAACATAAATCAAAATGATAATAATCTCGAATGAGCCTATTCAACATAAGAAATCGACATAATTAAGTGAAGAAATCACATCAAACTCCATCAAAATCAACTTTTAAATTCACAATTGAATTCAAAACAACTCTTCGCAAAATCTAGAAATTAGAAATAGATAACTAGAAAATCAACATAAAAGTGGATCGATGCCAACAAATAGCGAGTTTTAGCTACGCCGCACGTGCATCAACATATGGCCGAAGCCTACCAAGTACTGTCAACATAATTTTGGCGCCCAACATAGGACCCGAAGGTCCAACATATGACCCGAAGGTCTAGTACTGGTATTTGACCCGAAGGTTCAACATATGACCCGAAGGTCCAACATAGTGGCTCGAAAGCACACAAAATCATCAAAATCATCAAACAGCAATTATTTCAATTAACGAATCCGGATTTAACCGAAATAGTAAAAGTGTGATTCCATACTCCGCACTTTTGTTAAATCGTTTAAATCTCTTCTTCATTTCCTTGAAAGTGCAAAATTGTGTATTTTATAAAAATACATTTCACGCAAACGAACAAGTCCGGAATTAAGTGAATCAGTAAAAGTAAGGGTTCATAGTCCTCAATTTTGCTGAAGCGTTTAATTCGCTTCCTCATTCTTTTGAAAGCGCAAACTGTACAATTTTTGGAAACAATTTAAATTTAAAACGATTTTTAAAACACGTGATTAAAATAGCAACAACTATAGCAATTTCGAGAAGGAAATTGCGCTTCGCAAAACACCGTAAAAATGGATATCCAACCAGCATTACGGGATAACCGCTTAAAAATTCTCTTTAAAATTGACGGTTGCTGAAGTGAAGAACAACAGTAAATTTGTTGGTCAAAAATACCACCAAAATAACACGCATCAAAAAATATAATACCGGTGTAAGAGTTCCGTTATAAAAATAACGGCGCAAAATTTCGTTTTAAAACCAAACTCCGGTTCAAAACGAATTAAACACGGTATATAAAACACTTGAACACATTCACGTGTACTACGACCTTTTATACAAGTAATGCAATAAAAAGTTTCAACCAGATAATACCACGATAAACTAATGTGCAAATGGTGATATTTATAATTAACCGCTAACAAACATAAAACGCAAGGATAAAGGGGGTCTGGATTTTTATATTATGACTTTTCCATCACAGCACATACTTGAAGGAACGCATAAGGATACAAAAGAAATATACTCCTCAACTAACGTGCTGACACATCTGACCTTAATTCTTGCCACACAAATGATGCATTTTGCTAAGTATTGAAACTCAGACCTGCATCTATACGTGAACACTATTATACTAGAAAACATAAGCAAAACATTACTATGCATGCACTTTCTACAGGCTTTCATGGCCATGCACGCAACTATACTTCATTCATTTTTTTTTTCAGATCTTCTATTCTCATACATACAAAAGCAACAATGTATAATGCCTGACACTCATGCTCACATTTACCTGGGAGACAACACATAAAAGAAAGTGCAACATCTACCTAATACTCTCATGCATTTTCTTTTAACCATGCACGTAGGTGAACATGGTCTCTGGTAGGCATTTCATTGAATCCCTTTTTCTTTCTTTTTTTTTTTTTATTTACGCAAACTATGTTTTAAGACTAGGACAAATTCTTTGACTTGAATATGGTGCAAGTATACTAGCACTCAAAAAATAGTTGAAATATGAAATGATATGGTCTGGACTTGAAAACTCAGTGCAAAGTTTGATGGCACGAACAAATAAAACAAAGATTTATAACCTGGACTTGTAATATGGGTTTTGTGCACACGCACAAAGGAATTACCCCAAGCACCTGATAACCAAGTTTTTGCATTCATTCAAAAAATTAGCAACGTGAGTATTTACACTCACCTCAACTCGTTCAAAGAATAAGCAGCAAATATTCAAGTGGCAAGAAGGACAGCCACTAACGCAATTTTTCACTGCAACCGAAGCTTTTAAAACCAAGTGAAATAATGGTGCAGTTATTTTCTTTTCTCCAAAAATATGAATAAGTTGAGTAAATTATGCATTCTGACAACTCGAGTACACTTCATTAATTTGAGAACATGTTGGCCAATATTTAAGTACAGAGCATTAAAAGCTATACGTGTGCGCAAGCTACGAAAAGGACTTGGAAAAAAAAATGACTTCGCTTCATTCATTGAAAACCAATTAACACAACAGTAAGAGTGCTATTCATTTTTGAACACACGGAAAAAAAACAAGAATATGCAACTTGGATCATATTTTTCGCATTCATAAAAGTTTTTTATGACTAGAACTTGTTGCACGCACCGACTCACATAGGCAACATGAATACCAAACAACATATTCTAAGGCCACATTATTTTAGCATCAGGTAGATGGAATAATAATATCCCTAAACTTAGTTTCGTGCATTACCACTTGCATTCAAAAATGAATTTGATACAAATAATAGATGACTTAGACCTCATTACTACACCTGTTGCCTGGACCATGTAATATACACCACTATACTAACTAAATACAACTGAAGAAATTAAACTAACATGTAGAACTTGCACGCCAGTAAGTACAGTATAGTTAAAGCTACCTGAACTTAATATATACATAGGTGTGCATGCAATTATTCATGTAAAGAGAATATAACTTTAGCTATATAAACACTTACTTTTAATTGAGCACAAAGACATGCAGGCTCAACTATAAATTTGCATCATATTTTCCTTTCCAAATTTTTAAATTTAAAATTTCTGTTAAAATATTTTATTCCGACCGTAACCCAAAAATTACGGTCGTTACCGATTTTAAAAACATTTATTACGACGGTAAAAATCACGGTCGTTACAGATTCCCCTCCTTACACAAATTGCGTCCCCGCAATTTTCTTACTAGAATCAGTCAATAATGTAAATAATTCATCACAACAAAGATTCAAAATGGATAAGATGAATAGGAATGCTCACCTCCACCCGAAGAGGAGAGAAAACCGGGATAATAACGCTCAATGAATTCTCTGGTTTCCCAAGTGCAATCCTTGGGGTTTGCGGACCATTGAATCTTAAGAAGCGGAACATCTTTACTTCGAAGGCGTTTAACCTCCGTAGCAAGCACACGAATAGGATTTTGCACCATGGTCATGTTGGGTGAGATCTCAAGATCGGGCAATATATGAGGATCAATAACCGAATCTGGTTCACGGAGGCAACGGCGAAGCTGAGAAACATGAAATACATCGTGAATCCCCACAAACTGGATAGGTAAAGCAATACGATAAGCCATGGGACCAATGTGTTCGGTAATAGAAAACGGTCCAATGTAACGAGGAGCCAACTTTCCTGAGCTACTAAAACGCACCACTCCTTTCATTGGAGAAACGCGAATGAACACATGATCGCCCACAGAAAATTCCAACGGCTTTCTACGGTTATCGGCATAAGATTTTTGCCGATTTTGAGCCTCTTTCATTCTTTCCTGAATAAGATGTATCTTCTCAGACGATTCCCGAATAAAGTCGGGGCCTAGAATCAACTTTTCTCCAGACTCTAACCAACAAGAAGGTGATCGACACGGCCTTCCATAAAGGGCTTCGAAAGGAGCCATGTCGATACTGGATTGGAAACTATTGTTGTAAGCAAATTCAACAAGAGGAATGTGGTCTTCCCAACTACCACCGAAATCAAGAATACAAGCCCGAAGAAGATCCTCCATAATTTGATTCACTCTCTCAGTCTGACCATCCGACTGAGGATGATATGTCGTGCTAAGATTAAGCTTTGTGCCCAAAGCTTTCTGAAGACTCTTCTAGAACCCACTAGTGAAGAGCGGATCCCTATCACTAACAATCGAACTCGGAACGCCATGAAGTCGAACGACTTCTTTAATAAAAAGCTTGGCCAATAAAGGAGCGGTCCGATTGGATTTGATTGGAATGAAATGGGCAGATTTAGTCAGTCGGTCGATAATCACCCAAATGCTAGTATGGACTAGCCTCGAACGAGGCAAACCATCCACGAAATCCATAGAGATTTGATCCCACTTCCACAGCGGAATCTCCAAAGGTTGCAAGAGACCACCAGGACGCTGATGTTCTGCTTTAATAAGATTACAAGTCGTGCAACGGCTTACAAAACTTGCCACATCACGCTTCATACCTTCCCAATAGTATAGCGTTTCATATCAGCATACATTTTACTACTACCCGGATAGATAGTATACTTCGAACGATGACAATCCTCAAGAATGTCATTTCGAAGATTAGAAATATCAGGCACGATCAATCTACCCTTCTTCCGAATACAACCATGAATATCAATATCGAAATCCTTTAGCTCATCGCTTCGGTAATCCGATTCACAACTCTGAATAAGATGGACAAGATTAGGATCTCGTCTCTGGGCCTCGGCAATGCGATCCAAAAGACTGGGACGAGCCTCCATGCTAAATAAAATCACAGGAGAATCTGGAACTGGGGTATGGTCTCGAATATTACAAAGAGATAAACTCTCTAATATATTCCATTCTGCTAACATCATGGAAATGACAGCTTGTTGCTTACGACTAAGCGCGTCAGCAACTCGATTTCCCTTTCCAGGGGTATACTGAATATCAAAATCATATGAGGCAAGGAACTCGAGCCAACGCTGTTGCCTCATATTAAGCTCTTTCTGAGAAAATAAATACTTAAGAGACTTGTGATCAGTATAGAGAATAAAATGCTCGCCCAAAAGATAATGTCGCCAAATCTTCAAAGCAAAGACAATGGCGGCTAATTCCAGATCATGGGTAGCATAACGAATCTCGTTAGGCTTTAGTTGCCTAGAAGCATAAGCAACCACCCTATTCTTCTGCATGAGAACTGCACCGATCCCACAACCACTGGCATCGGTATACACCATAAGATCGTGATTCCCTTCGGGAACCACTAAGATAGGAGCATGAGTAAGGAGATCCTTTAACTTCAAGAAAGAATTCTCACACTTATCCGACCAAATAAAAGGAACAGCTTTTCTCGTGAGAGTGGTAAGCGGTAAAGCAATACGAGAAAAGTCCTTAATAAATCGGTAACCTGCCAATCCAAGGAAACTACGGATCTCGGTAACGGTCTCAGGCCTCTTCCAATTCTGAATAGATTCAATCTTGGCAGGATCGACAGAGATACCATCGGAAGAAACAATATGACCGAGAAACTTCACCTTATTCTCCCAGAAGTGACACTTGGAGAATTTAGCATAAAGCTGATGCTGACGAAGAGTGCTCAAAACAATATCCAAATGCTGAATATGATCGGCTTCAGATTTGGAATAAATAAGAATATCGTCAATGAAAACCAAGACGAACTTATCGAGATATTCCCGAAATATCTGATTCATAAGATCTACAAAATACGCCGGAGCGTTCGTCAAACCGAACGGCATAACAAGCCATTCGTAAGAACCATAACGAGTGCAGAATGCGGTGAGAGGAATGCTATCTTCCGCCACTCGTAACTGATGAAAACCAGTAGCAAGATCGAGTTGGGAGAAGACTTTAGCGCCACTTAATTGATCGAACATATCGTCGATCCTAGGTAACGGATACCTATTTTTGATAGAAAGCTCGTTAAGCTTGCGATAATCAATGCAAAGCCTAAGAGTACCATCTGGCTTCTTAACGAAGACAGCGGCGGCGCCCCAAGAAGACGAGCTAGAACGGATAAAATGCTTGGCTTCCAACTCAGACAATTGTTGCTTGAGTTCCTCATTTTCCTTAGCAGACATCCTCGTGGGAGGACGACTGACAGGATATGCACCGGAGATAAGATCTATACGGAACTCTATTGCCCTCTTCGGCGGCAATCTCAAGATAGGCTCAAAAACATCAAGAAAATCACAAACAACTGGAATATTATCTATGACATACTCAGATTCGAGGGAAGATATAAAAGCATTCGAAGTATGATCCATGCTTTGAAAGATAATAGATAATTGTTCGCTAGCATCGGGATGCTTGAAATATAAAGTTCTTTCGGGACATAGGATTTGAACTTCATAACGGACGAGCCAATCCATACCCAATATCATATCAAAATCAAGATGATCCATAACATGCAGATTCGCATGAAAGGAGAAACCACAAAGAATAATCTCAACATCAACACACAACAAACCAAGAGTAGCGGATCCACCTATAGGATTTACGATCCTCAAAGGGTCGCAAAGAGTAATAACTTCCAAATGAAAAATATCAACAAGCTCCTTCGACACGAATGAATGTGATGCACCCGTATCGAAAAGAACTCTAATAGAACGGCCATGAAATAAAATGGAACCTTCCAAAACATAAGTAGTAGTACCTTTGGGCTGAGAAGAATCACCAGAAGCTTTAGCAACACTAAGCTTCCCCGGTTTGAAACCCTTAGGAGCAATAGGACAATCAAAAACCCAATGACCTTCTTTCTTGCAATAACGACAAATACGAGGCTTAGGACAGCTACGAAGAAGATAATCCAACGAACCACAATTATAGCACGCCCTCTGAACAGAAGGTGCACTACTAGGCTGAGAACTAGAAGTAGCTTGCTTCTTCTTCTTCTGATTAGAATTAGGCTTACGAAATGGGAACCTCTTCTTGTTGGGGTTCTTAGAAACCTCAACATCATCTCCACTATCACGTTCCTTTTCAACAACTTCAAGACAAAGAGCCGAATCAACAAGCTCTTCAAAAGAGAGCTTAAGCTGAAGCAAAAGAACTTTCTTCAAATACTTCTTCAAACCCTCAACAAAACGAAGATTCTTCTTACGTGGAGTGTTAATGAACTCAACTCCGTATTTGGACAAAGCCTCGGAAGATGCAACATAATCAGTAACCGAAGACTTTCCTTGCTTTAACTCAAGGAAATTACGAGCAAGATTAGCCTTTTCCGATTCAAGAACGAACTTAAGTTCGAAATGTTCCTTAAACTGAACCCAAAAGAGAGCGGACTCATCAACTTCCGCAATAAAGAGCTCATACCAATCAAGTGCACGCTCTTGCAACATACTAGATGCCACGAGAACGCGATGATGATCTGAAAGATCCATCCGAGAAAATATGCGCTCACAAGCGCGCAACCAAGTCTGAACTTCCATAACACTTTCCGATCCTTTGAAAGGCTGACCTCCAAGGTGGGAATAATCACTACACATGCGAGCAAAGGCAGACTTCTGAGCAGGAGCTGCGGGAGTAGCAACAGGAGGCTGAGTACCTCGAAATAGCTCCATAAACTGATCATCTGACATATAGACACCGTCCGGATGAGAAACACTAGACGGGCCTGGAGAAGAACGCTTCCCTCTACCTCTTCCAGCCATAGGCTGAGAGACAAGAGAAGGTAAAGATCAGTTAAAAACTATAAACAATGATAAGAAGTTTAACAAATGGAATACTACGGAATATATAATTTATTCCTAGACGTACTCCACATGTTAAAGTGAAAGGAATAGATTAGAAAGGCACGAATAAACTCCCGAATAGTTGTAACACATGTTCCATTCTGTTTCTGTTCTGTGTATATTATAATTTGTTCTGAATTTCAGCTCTGATACCAAGCTGTGACGCCCCACCTCTATGCTCACAATAATAAAGGTTATTATACGGAATAACATCTGCTATTGTGAAGAATAAGGCTTGTTAGAAGCGACCATCCGTAAGTTATGCCTTAGATGAGTATTGATTACATCGATAGGAGTTGTGAAAATTACTCCCAAAGATATAAATTCAATCCAAATCTAAAACGAAACTACAGTGGCTAAAGAAAAATCCAGAACAACTCATAATATCAAGTACACTGATAATATAATCACATCAGAACAGAAATATCAGATATATAGCGGAAGACAAGTCTGGAATACATGCTACAACAATCTATAGTTCCCATGAACCAAATACACATATACATGGATAACTACATACATAAGATGGGAGTCAAATAACCAAAAGAACTCCTCGACGGCTAGACAAAAGATGATGCGAAATTCCAAAAGCTGAAGCTGCTTCAGAATCAGAGATAGAGATTACCCTGAAATAACTCGATCTGACCCGAGTATTATTTAAAAGAAAATAATAAACGGATCAGTCTAATTTATTCTTAGAAGTGAATACATCATAAACAACATAAATCAAAATGATAATAATCTCGAATGAGACTATTCAACATAAGAAATCGACATAACTAAGTGAAGAAATCACATCAAACTCCATCAAAATCAACTTTTAAATTCACAATTGAATTCAAAACAACTCTTCGCAAAATCTAGAAATCAGAAATAGATAACTAGAAAATCAATATAAAAGTGGATCGATCCCAACAAATGGTGAGTTTTAGCTATGCCGCACGTGCATCAACATATGGCCGAAGCCTACCAAGTACTGTCAACATAATTTTGGCGCCCAACATATGACCCGAAGGTCCAACATATGAACCGAAGGTCTAGTACTGGTATTTGACCCGAAGGTCCAACATATGACCCGAAGGTCCAACATAGTGGCTCGAAAGCACACAAAATCATCAAAATCACCAAACAGCAATTATTTCAATTAACGAGTCCGGATTTGACCGAAATAGTAAAAGTGTGATTCCATACTCCGCACTTTTGTTAAATCGTTTAAATCTCTTCTTTGTTTCCTTGAAAGTGCAAAATTGTGTATTTTATAAAAATACATTTCACGTTCTCAAACGAACAAGTCCGGAATTAAGCGAATCGGTAAAAGTAAGGGTTCATAGTCCTCAATTTTGCTGAAGCGTTTAATTCGCTTCCTCATTCTTTTGAAAGCGCAAACTATACAATTTTTGGAAACAATTTAAATTTAAAACGATTTTTAAAACACGTGATTAAAATAGCAACAACTATCGCAATTTCGACGAGGAAATTGCGCTTCGCAAAACACCGTAAAAATGGATATCCAACCAGCATTACGGGATAACCGCTTAAAAATTCTCTTTAAAATTGACGGTTGCTGAAGTGAAGAACAACAGTAAATTTGTTGGTCAAAAATACCACCAAAATAATACGCATCAAAAAATATAATACCGGTGTAAGAGTTCCGTTATAAAAATAACGGCGCAAAATTTCGTTTTAAAACCAAACTCCGGTTCAAAACGAATTAAACACGGTATATAAAACACTTGAACACATTCACGTGTACTACGACCTTTTATACAAGTAATGCAATAAAAAGTTTCAACCAGATAATACCACGATAAACTAATGTGCAAATGGTGATATTTATAATTAACCGCTAACAAACATAAAACGCAAGGATAAAGGGGGTCTGGATTTTTATATTATGACTTTTCCATCACAGCACATACTTAAAGAACGCATAAGGATACAAAAGAAATATACTCATCAACTAACGTGCTGACATATCTGACCTTAATTCTTGCCACACAAATGATGCATTTTGCTAAGTATTGAAACTCAGACCTGCATCTATACGTGAACACTATTATACTAGAAAACATAAGCAAAACATTACTATGCATGCACTTTCTATAGGCTTTCATGGCCATGCACGCAACTACACTTCATTCATATTTTTTTTCCAGATCTTCTATTCTCATACGTACAAAAGCAACAATGTATAATGCCTGACACTCATGCTCACATTTACCTGGGAGACAACACATAAAAGAAAGTGCAACATCTACCTAATACTCTCATGCATTTTCTTTTAACCACGCACGCAGGTGAACATGGTCTCTGGTAGGCATTTCATTGAATCCCTTTTTCTTTTCTTTTTTTCTTTTTTTCTTTTTTTCTTTTTTCTTTTTCTTTTTTTTTCTTTTTTTTTACGCAAACTATGTTTTAAGACTAGGACAAATTCTTTGACTTGAATATGGTGCAAGTATACTAGCACTCACAAAATAGTTGAAATATGAAATGGTATAGTCTGGACTTGGAAACTCAGTGCAAAGTTTGGTGGCACGAACAAATAAAACAAAGATTTATAACCTGGACTTGTAATATGGGTTTTGTGCACACGCACAAAGGAATTACCCCAAGCACCTGATAACCAAGTTTTTGCATTCATTCAAAAAATTAGCAACGTGAGTATTTACACTCACCTCAACTCGTTCAAAGAATAAGCCGCAGATATTCAAGTGGCAAGAAGGACAGCCATTAATGCAATTTTTCACTGCAACCGAAGCTTTTAAAACCAAGTGAAATAATGGTGCAGCTATTTTCTTTTCTCAAAAAATATGAATAAGTTGAGTAAATTATGCATTCTGACAACTCGAGTACACTTCATTAATTTGAGAACGTGTTGGCCAATATTTAAGTACAGAGCATTAAAAGTTATACGTGTGCGCAAGCTACGAAAAGGACTTGGAAAAAAAATGACTTTGCTTCATTCATTGAAAACCAATTAACACAACAGTAAGAGTGCTATTCATTTTTGAACACACGGAAAAAAAACAAGAATATGCAACTTGGATCATATTTTTCGCATTCATAAAAGTTTTTTATGACTAGAACTTGTTGCACGCACCGACTCACATAGGCAACATGAATACCAAACAACATATTCTAAGGCCACATTATTTTAGCATCAGGTAGATGGAATAATAATATCCCTAGACTTAGTTCCGTGCATTACCACTTGCATTCAAAAATGAATTTGATACAAATAATAGATGACTTAGACCTCATTACTACACCTGTTGCCTGGACCATGTAATATACATCACTATACTAACTAAATACAACTGAAGAAACTAAACTAACATGTAGAACTTGCACGCCAGTAAGTACAGTATAGTTAAAGCTACCTGAACTTAATATATACATAGGTGTGCACGCAATTATTCATGTAAAGAGAATATAACTTTAGCTATATGAACACTTACTTTTAATTGAGCACAAAGACATGCAGACTCAACTATAAATTTGCATCATATTTTCCTTTCCAAATTTTTAAATTTAAAATTTCTATTAAAATATTTTATTCCGACCGTAACCCAAAAATTACGGTCGTTACCGATTTTAAAAAACATTTATTACGACGTTAAAAATCACGGTCGTTACACAGATTCAGCTGGTTGAGCACCTCAAAACAAACGGCTGAATATTGTACTGGCAATATTATTTTTTATTTTTCCAGATTCAAACGGCTGAACCATCTATAAACAGCCAGCTGAATTAGTTCGACTATTTTCTTATGGGAAAGAAAACGAACGGCTGCTACAGTCATTCATCCAGCTGAATGCTCCTAGGCAATTTTTTTATATATGGGCTTTCAACCCAACAACCCATTCTACCCTCACATTTTACCCTATCTATATATTCACTTTTTCTCTTTTATCTCATCACTTCAGAAAGCTAGCCTCCACTCTCTTAAAAAGTCCACTTTTAACTTCAATTTTTTAATCAACAATGGATCCAGGATCAAAAAGTTCAAGAGAATCCACCTCCGACCTTCTGAAGACCAAATCCGAAGAAGGCTATGGAATGATAATGTTGTCTCATGCTACAACAACATGAAAAAATCCAACATTTTGAAGGGGCCTTCATGAAATTCTACGATTTCACAGAATATAGGGTTCGAGAAATGGCCGAGCAATATCACTTTGAAAGTCTCAAAAGGTATAAACCTAATAATGTTAGAATAAATAATCTTTTGGTTAAATTATTCCTTTCAAATTTGAATCTTGTTCACCAAAACCCTCAAAACCGAGAAAATTGTGTTTGGCCATTAGTTTGTGGTGTTAAAATTTTCTTGCCTTTGCAAAGATTAAGCTATATTTTGAATTTTTCATATCAAGGTACCGATAGAGATGACATAGAAGTTGATATGGATCATCGAGATTAAGTTTCACACCACTTCTTGTCCGATCAACTTACGATTTAAATGAGCTAAAATCTATAGCTCTAAGGCCTTAAGTACGTCTCATTCACCGAGCTTTCATTCGATCCATACAACCCCATATGGATAGCTATGAATTTTTTTACAAAAGAGACTTTCAAACTCTCTATGCCATCTGCTCTCACCAACAAGTAAATTGGGGGAAAATGATCTTAGATGAGGTTCAAGATGTCATAATCCAAAGGAAATATAAGATCATTCGCTATGGCGCTTATATTATACATATCCTACTTAATTTTGGTGTTCAAATGCCAAACTCCTAGTATTTAACCATAGTGAGTTAGGAGCAAAAACCTTAGGATTAATGGGTCTTCCTCACCGGTCTCCTCCCCAATAAATTATTCCCTTCCAAGAATGGGCTCATAATGTTAAACGAGGTGTTCCACAACCACGTGACACTGATATCCCTTCCTCTTCACGAACCCACCAAGAAGAAGAAGAAGACGAGGAGGAGGAGGATGACTCCATTCAAATTATCGACCCAGACACCTACCCTAGACAAGTTATCATCACTTTGTCCCGAAATCAATCAAAACTTCATCAGGAAATCAAATCTCTTGAAAAGATTACGAAGAAGAAATTCAATTCTATAAAAGGGTTTCTTAGTAGGATTTAGGATAAAATCTCTTGCTCCAGGTCAACATCTACCGAAGCTTACAATCTAACTTCTTTCTAATGGTCGTCTTCAAGTTCTAAAAATGATGATGATGGTAGTGATGACCCCTCTCCTTCTATCTAGTTTAATTTTTTACGAACTTTAATATTTGGCTTTGTAATATTATTTTCAAACTTCTATGGTTCTGTTCGGTTGTGCATGTAATGTTATATGGGATGTTGTGACTTTATTTCTGTAAAGTTGTCTCTAGTATGTCTTTTGCTTTCACTATGTTCCAATTTATCTCTATATGTTTTAATTTCCAATATTAGAATTGCATATCTTTCCATTTTTGTCGATGACAAAAGGGGAGAGATTTGGTATAAATTTGTTTAAATTAGTGTGTATATTGACGGGAGAGAATTCATGTAAGTTTCATGGTAATAGATTATTTATACTTATATATTTGTCATGATCAAAAAAGGGGAGAATGTTTGAATCTCGATTTTCATCATTTTGATTGTGACAATTATATAAATCAATATTTTTGTGTACTAATCATTTATACAGGAGATTTGTCACAGATTCAAATTCACAATGTTTTGAAGTTGTTAGTCTATTGGTTAATGATTTGTATATTATTAGAAATATGTTAAAATCTCTACGATATGGTGTATATATATTAACATGCACACACATGTACAATTCAAGATGAAAACAGCTGGCTGAACGACCTCATTCAGTGGTCAGTTTGCTAAAATAAATTTTATATTTCATGCATATTCAGCCAGCTGAATGAGTTCATTCAAATGGCTAAATCAGTTCATTCAGACGGCTGAATCAGTTCATTCGGACGGCTAAACCAGTTCATTCGGATGGCTGAATTAGGCCTTAAAATGCCTATTTCCTTGCTGTTTCGAATTTAATTAAATTCATATGGCTGAAGTACAATTTCAGTCGGCTTATTATTTATAACGGCTAGTTTTTTAAGAAAATACATTTCTCTTCAATGAAGAGAAACATCTCAAATCTAAGGGTTGCATTTGTTTATTTTCATCGTTCTTTTTCATGAAAGATTGCAGCTTTTAAATATGTATAAATAGAGTTTATAATTTAACAATCAATTCACCTAACTGGTCTAAGTATTCTTGAATTCTTACCTCTTATTCTCTATTTTCAATTTGCACTAAAACTGCATACAATTTATGACCGTTGATCACTCTATCTTCCACATTTCTCAAGCACATTACACTATATATCATAATGGAGAAGATTATAGGAAGATTGTACTTAATTGACTTATTAGTGATATTTAAAGAGCACACTACGGTCGGATACTTTTTTATTGTAAAGAAGTCCTATTTGGTTGCTCAGGAAGTAGAAGTCCTATTTGGTTTCTTAGGCGGTAGAAGTCCTATTCGGTTTCTCAAGCGGTGTGAACCTATTCCTTCGGGTTAAGTGAGGGTTGCTAGTTTAATACTAGAAGAAGTCTAGGACTGGACGTAGAACGGGAGTTTGAACCAGTATACAATCTCTGGTGTCATTTTGTTTACTACTTTAATTATTTAATTACTTAGTCTATATCCTGCACAAGTAGTGTATCCATATTACACGATCCTATAGCACAGTCACTTTCATGTATTTGGTGTTTAGGGTGTCATTAATAAATGGGTTAGCCCCTAGAAATTTTCGAGATGCCGCTAGTAATTATTTTGGTGTATATATAAATGTTATATGTACACATACCAATATATTGCATTGTTATATATACATAATAGTTTTAAATATATAAATATAAGTGGTTGACCATGCCAAGTCAACCTAGGTGGGCTGGTCATATATGCTCAAAGGAAAGGCAGAAAAGTGTTTTGAATTGGTATTGAAGACCAGGTAAAGATGGCTAGATATTTTGGTTTAGCCTTTTTTATAAATACTCTTCTAATTTTCACTTTGCCTCAACTATTGAAAACCTAATCACCCCTACCACCCTAGGCAAACGTCATAGCTCTATTACATCCAATGGTGATAACAATCGATCGGCTGTAAGTTCAGGTGGGGGATAGAAGATCCTAGAAGATAGAAACAAATCAAGGTGTATTGAACGACGAGATCTTCAAAGGTGAAGTTTAATTTATTAATCCATATACATGTTATAGCGATCCGTAATTTTAAATACTTCACCTTAAATATCATAATTTTTGAAATATAGTTAAGTATTATAAATATGATTTTACAACCTTATTAAATATCTTTTAATTAATGAATAATGATAAGATACTTGTTTTTGAATTTTTTATAAAAGTAAATACTTTGAAGAAATATCGATAATGTAACCGAAAATCAGTTTATTGACAAATAGCTTTGTATTCAATATAAGTTGTTTAAAATTTTTACACAAACACTAAAACACTTAGGAAACCATTAATTAGTAATAAAAATAGTTAACACAAAAAATGATTTAGCATATTGTAGACGCTTCTATAAGATAAGGGGATAAATGTGAGTGAAAGGAGATAGTTTCTAAGGGAAGTCAAGTGGAAAGGTAAGAATGTGGACGAACGAGGGGGGTTGGCCTTCTTGGCCAAAAATGAGGGTGAAGGATAGCTTAAAGCACATATTTTTGAAATCTATGAAAACACACACAAATCTTGAAATCACTTTTGCATATTTACAAAGTTAAACTAGTTCATCTTTCTAATTTCTCTTCACAAATTTCCTAAATACAAATGTATTCAAAACAGCTTCAAATCACTCCAAACTTTTCCCTAGACCATATAATAACATCATAACAACTTCTACTAACTCAAAGCTTGAATATTTGGAGCACTTCCCAAAACCAAGTAAGGCGTGAGCATCTTTGAAGGCAATATTGTCTTAGGACTTGAACAAAGCAATGATAGGTAGGAAGCTGGTGTTTGCAAGGTAAAGGTAGGAAGTGAAAGCTTGGACTTGCTTGTTTAATTGGTTAAGAGGGAGATAACTTGCCATTGAAATGAATTTGAAGTGTATATATGCTTGTGTTTGGTGGTTTATATGTACTCGAATTTATATTGATATATGTTGTAATATTGGTTTTGAGTCTTAGAAACTGCCTTGTGTTCGACAATTTCTTAGGAACCTTTTAATGACATCCTTAGAGTTTTCTCATAATATTTGTGATGTACATTTTGTATATTAGTTTCTATAAAAATATTGGACGTTAAGAAGTTAAGTAACATATTGAAAAGTGGCTAAATTTTACTATATCCAAAACTGCCTCGTTTAGCTTTTGTTTCTGAACTTTAAATGTCTGGAAATGGCTTTAAATTTAATTACTTTGGTTCATTCTTTTTATAAGCATTTGCTAACTCATATTAGAGTATTTTAAAAGTGGTCTGGCATTTTTATGTAGTTTAAGAATTAATTATGAATTTTAAACTAGAAGGTTTATTTTTAAATATAAGGAAAACATGGTTTTTCCAAGTTTTTTAATAAAGTATAAACTTTTTATTTCTAATAAATATTTTGAATGAATGTTTTAATGCCTATTAGGTATTTTGAAGCATTTAAAAGCGTTTTTAAGTATATATAGTTTTTAGAACATTAGTTAATTAACGTATTGGTTTCTTTTGTAATATATTATCTTATAAATTGTTTTATTAAATATCTAGTTTTTTTATTAAATTAGTACACATATATCTATCATTTTTAAAAAAGGTTTAAAATTATAAACAAATGATTCTAAAAGGGGTTAGGAAATGTTCGGTGTCTAAATCATATTTTGTTTAATTACTTGTTTGAAAAGTAATTAACTATGTTCAACATTATAAGCCGACAAAGTAGGCTTATCTATTTTTGAGAGTTAAGATTATTGTCTGAGTATGGTTTAAAAGTAATTGTGCTCTAACCTATCGACTTCACTCTTGACCGGGGGATATTTAAGATGAAAAGGTCGAAAACATGTTAATTGTGTTGATTACTTACTCGTTTATGGAAAGTCATTAACACTATACTTTAGGCGGACGAAGCAGGCTTATCTGTTTGTGAGAGTTAGAACGTTGTTCGAGTAGTGCGTAGAAGCAATAATGCTCTAACTTACCATATTTGCTCTTGGCTGAGGAATAGTTAAGTTGAAAAGGTTAGAAACATGTTAAATATACGAACCTTGATTCCTATAGCTGACTGTTTTAGAACTTGATAGTCGATTAGTCAACTATTGAACTTGACAAAATATTAAGTTAGGAAGTATGTAAAAGCTTTACGACTTCATACGATTTGAGAATCCCTAGAGAGGAGCATCAATATGAAACGTCTCCAGGTTTAAGAGCTTATAATGAGATACCCGTAGGAGGACTCCTCTTTATATAGTTGATTTACTTCTAAAAGAACAGAAATTAAGTAATTGAAAATTCATCGATTTGTTTTGGAGAGTCAGAGATCAGTAAGTGTAATATCCCATATCTTAACGGGATCGAATTTTTACTAAATCCAAACTCAAGTCCAATAGGTACAGATTGTTGGTTTTGGCAACCTATAATAAAGACAAACATATTAGAGAGCGATCAATATAAACTCATAGAAGAATTAAAAAATATAATAGAACATACGTACTGACCAAGGCTACTACCTTGGAGTCAATATTATTCCTCTGATGTCTAATTGCCTTGTCAGCACCAAGTATGAATAAGAAGATTCCATCATCTACCGTTCTCGTCTTTCTCCAGTATCATGTCTCTCAAAATCTATCATGCGGGTTGTAATAAGGAGGGGGTCAGAACAACGTTTTGGTGATTAAAAAATTACATACTTTACCTTAATTTATGTCGATTGATTTCCAGTTAAGTTTTATTTTTATTACTTATGGCTAATCCATTAAGCCATATGTGTGTGTACGGTATGCCTAAGCTCCTTTGAGGTATAACTATATATATGTACATATCTATCCATGTATACATCCAACCTTTTCACTACCCAAAACCCCGGCTACTTAATACTAGGAAGGAAGCAGACCCGATGACCATTTAGTACCTTGGTCCCCAAAACGGGCCCTTTACAATGCAATGCTAGTCGATCGGTTCAAGCTATAGAGACCGATGACCAATATATATCGCTTTATAATTTATAATTTTATTATTGTACTTCAAATGCATCTTAAAGACTAGGCTAAGCGTTAACTGGCCCACCCTTGTTTGTCTAACCATATATTTTAAGGTCTTGCATCTCCCATACGGATTCTGTACCAGTTGGAAGCGAAATCCATTAGCGTATAACCTAAATATTTGCTACCATTCGCTCGGGACCGCTGATGGTCATAGCCTATATGCCAGACCTACTACTAAAGACTGGTCCAAAAATACTAACATAGCCCCCCGACCTTCCACGGCTGTCATCCTAATTAGGCTAAACTAAGTATGTTAAGGAAAAATGCTCCATGCGGTTATTTAATATGCCTTATTCGAAGTGAAGTAAACCACATCTCCTTAAAAGCTAGGCCATTTAATACTTTAAATTCAATGCGAACCCTCATATTTTCCCCTCAGCCATCCGTAGAGCATATCCCTTCACTATGGGTCCCACGGTTGGATATGTCTCACATCAGCAGTAAGTATACACAACTACCAATAGCCTCTAGGTGAAGGGCAGACTTCTGTTTTGTAACTCTATTGACCTCACACCCCAACCCACTAAACCAAACCTATCATCCAAATTCTAAGTGTTGGGTTAGGCCCACTAATTCATGCGCATTCATAACGTATAATTAAAGCTATAATTTCCTACTATGAAATTTATATTGCCTTCTACATGTATTTAGTAGTATTAATACTTACTAGTTCGCTGTGTAATTATTCATATTTTATATGTAGGCTTTGGTTTCCTTGTTTCCTTCTTATGTCCAATAAATGTCCATTGTCTGTAATAATTGGTCTTTAATATCCAAATTGGATAATCTCTAATGATATTTATTTACCCATTTCAAAATACACTTATTATTCATATTCATTTTCTTTATAAATGTGATATTAAATTCTCTGATCGGTACTCATTTAATTCTTTTAATTCTCTATTACATTGTTGTCCATAAATTTTGAAATTAGTATTCCTTCCATTTTCAACCTCCTAGCTCTATAATTACTACATTATTAATAATTAATACGAATAACATCGTAAATTACGCTACGTATACGTATATTTTTATTTTTAATCATTAAGTGTAATTCTACATGAGTGTGTATATATATATATATATATTCTTATTTCTAACTATTAATTTCTAGGACGTTCCTTGTTAACGGTAAAAATAGCTTTAACGCTAACACCCGGTGTATCTCGTGATGAAGTGAAAGCACCACCCGTTTATACGGGAAACCAAGTAAAAAGAAAAGTCGTCGAAAAATAAAAGAAACAGAGATTTTTATAGTGGTTCGGCTTCTAGTAAGCCTACATCCACTTTACATTCTTCATTATCTTCTTTGTACACACTTTTACAAGATTACAACACTTTTACAGCATGATCTCTCGATTACAACACCTTTACAACACGATCTTACAATTTCAACATGAACGGAGAAAGAAGTTAGAGCGTTGATGGTCAATTGCTCTTCGAATCTCTCTTGGATGAAGTAGATCTCTTGATGAAGAATCTTCGATGGTTGAGGTGCTCGGAGAGTCCAAAAATCAGCAAAGTGTAGGCGCCTTCCAATCCAGAAAAGTCCCCCTCGAATGTGGAGTTGATGGAGTATTTATAGGTGAAATCGGAGTTAGGTTGGCAGGGACGACTTAAGGAGTTAGGCCGGCAGGGACGACTTAAGGAGTTAGGTCGGCTGGGACGATTTAAGGAGTTAGGTCGGCAGGATGACTTAAGGAGTTAGGGACGACTTAAGGAGTTAGGTCGTGTGGACGACTTAAGGAGTTAGGTCGGCAGGGACGACTTAAGGAGTTAGGTCGGCAGGACGACTTAAGGAGTTAGGTCGGCTGGGACGACTTAAGGAGTTAGGTCGGCAGGACGACTTAAGGAGTTAGGTTGTGTGGACGACTTAAGGAGTTAGGTCGGCAGGGACGACTTAAGGAGTAAGGTCGTGTGGACGACCTAAGATAAGTCGTAGGTCGTGCCACATAGTTAAGTTGTTAGGCCGTGGACTCCTTTGAGCCATGGACTTTGTTAGGTCGGACCTTCTGGTGAGTTGCTAACTCGTTTAGCCTTAGGTCGTTGAGCCGCTTCTCCTGTTAGCTCGTTAACTCGGTTGAGCCGCTTTATGTGTTAAGTCGTTGATAGGTTGACCCGTTAAGTCGTCGACCCTTGGTCCAGCTTAGGCGCTTCACGTGTTAAGTCGCTAGGTCGCTTAACTTGGTCATGTCTTAGGTTGCGAGGTCTTCTTAGGTTGTAGGCGCTGGCCTCGAGTAGAAGATAGGCCGCTTCATTCTTTAAGTCGTATACCGTTTTGGACGGGGCGCTGCCCCCTGGACCCCTGCGACCTGACCGGTCAGGTCGAACACCGTCGCGGTGGCGTTGCCCCCGCACCCCCACCTTGGGGGGTTGGCACCCCCCTGGACCCCCCTTCTGTAGGGGATCTTAGATGAAAAGACATTCAACAGAACTTGTTTTGTTGAGATGTTGAGTTGACCAATCTTTGAGACGAGCTATCTTGCTTCTCTCGGTCGATCTTTTGATATCACGGCCTTGCTGAAAAAGGCGGGATAACATTCCTTTTCCATGTTTTAATTTATTAATGCCACCCTTTCGAAAAGTATTATCGTTAAAACTTTCCATAAATTACCCAAAAATGAGCTTTTGCTCCATTTGAAATTACAAGGAATTATTTTTTCTTTTTATTGAAATAGATTGTGCAAACTACAGAGAAGAATATCCATACTTTACACATCTCTTTCTGTTTTGGTATATTCCTAATTAGTTCAAATGATGCATTTTTATACATTTGTGGAGTCGAATAATTCACGTAAATTACATGAAATATGTACATTTAAATTATACCCCACTTCCAATAAATTAAAATATAGAAATTACATTCCAAGTTAACTAGGGCAGCCTAATTTACAACTCAGCTATAGCTCTGGAATAAACTCTATAACTTTACAAATATTCTTCAATAATAATTATGTGGGACTAAATTTAAATTTCCAGATTATGTTGCACATACTATTCCTATTTCAATTACCTATTTTTATAGAATATGTAAGTGATAATCTTATATGTTTGTTTTAAGCATACAACTCATCGGATTTTATATAGGCATGACAACAATATAAATTAAAATGTTATAAATAAAATATATAATATCACACCCAACTTTCTAGCTTTCTAAATCTTCCAAATCTAAAACCATTTCTTTACTTGATTCTTTTTCCATTCTAATCCAAACAAATATGTTTAATTGGATATATACATACCATTAGAATTACAGAACTGAGAAGAGAGTTGGGGTTAAGGGGAACATAGATTTATAATAATAAATTTTACCTTTTCTTTTGCAATGTTGATTCGCTTTTTCTCTTCTTCTCTTTTATTTTCTGACCTTCTCCGATTTATATGTATATATATGTATAATATTTTATAATTAATAGAAATAGTAGAGAAGGGAAAATGGTAGAGCTTCGCTACTTGGATCCCAAAAATGAGAATAAACCGTAACTGTTAGACTAAGTAATCAATCTAAGTCTTTTGGCAAGGTTAAACCCTAGCCACCATCCCTTAATCGGTTGACCTTCCCATTATAAGTGGTTGACAGCTAATGGTTGACTGGCCCAAGTAAAGGGGTCGACTGCGAAGTACCGTATTTATTATTATTTATTTCCTGGTTTTGTTTTTCAATTATTTTCGTTTCAGAATATTCAAATGCGAATAAATCTTTCGTTTGAGCTCAAATCACAAAACACCAAATACGAAAGTTGCTTAGAAAATCATTACGAACATGATGGTGCAAGTTTCGAGACCAAATTTCATCATTTGTTCAAATGTTTGCTTAGAAAATCATTATGAACACAATGATGCAAGTTTCGTGACCAAATTTCATCATTTGTTCAAATTTTATTTTTGGAGCCTTATTAATTATTTATTAACTGTAGTTAATTTTATAAGGTATTAATTCTCCCACCTGTTATAAGAATTTCATCCTCGAATTTTCGAAAGGGTTGAATCATGTAACATCGCGTGCAACCAATTAGAACTATTCAACAATTAGTTTACAACCAATTTTGCAGCCAAACGTGTACAAGTGCATGGTGTACCACAACATATAAGACATTCATGCAAGGTGATTCTAAATCGGAACCTACTATATGAATGCATTTCATTGAAAATATTTTGGAAATATGATGAAAACAACTTATATATATTGACAATTCTATATGTATGCATGTTTTCAAAAATAGAAAATCATTTTTGAAACAATAATTTCCACACTCCTACTAGAAGGAGCTATTATTAGAAGTATGGTTCGATCAATTTTGCATCTGATCCCTACCATTCAAAACCTAGCACACAATTTTTTAACATCCAAAATTTTGGAAAAGTTAGATTTTTAAATCTATACTCTTATATCGAAAAAGGAATTTAGGCGGAAAATTTCACATTCCCACCCTTGTTATGGATACCCATTCTGTTATACCTTGGAACCTTCTCTTTTGCCCCCTAAACTTTTCCAAGTACAATTTGCATAAGGAGGTATATTTTCGGATGTTCAAATGTAATTATCCTAAGCGAAAGTTTCGTTTCTTGTTTGACGGATATTTTTTTTAAATTAGAAATGCAAATGCAAAACAAAAAAAGAAATCAAGCACACAAATCAAATCACGCAACCATTTTTTTAAATACAAATTAACACACTAAACAAACACACAATAAAATCCAACAATAAATAATTTAAAGATTAGAAATTAAAATCAAATTAATTCCATGGCAATAGTGCCAAAAACTTGTTTAACGGCTAAATCTCTATCGGATTAGAAAAATAGCCAAAAAAAAATAAATTAAAAATAACCGCAAGCACGCGATGTACAATTTTAGTACGTGGGGAGAATGGTTCAATCCATAGGAATTTAATAATTTAAATTTTTCTATTCAATCAAATTAAACCAAGATTTGAAGTTGTGATAAGCTAAAAATGTAAAAAAAAACGCTAAAATAAAAGTGATTGAAAGTATGAGACTAGAAAACAATCTAGAGGCAAATCCATTCTCATATTTTTACATAAGTCAACACAAAAATAATCTGTGATCTCTATTTTGATCTTAAGTGGAATTAATGATGTATTTATGGTAAGTATAATTTATTTATGTTATTAATTAACATATTTAAACCATCAAACTATAATACAACAACCACAGCCACTTACCAATTTTTATGAAAATGAAATCAAAGAAAAAGTTATTTGAAGTATGATCTATTTACTATTGTATTTAGAATCATTGATCATCAAATTTTGATTCTACTTTAATTTCGTAATCAAAAATAAATTAGTAAAATGATGATGTAAATTGTATTTATATTTGAGTAAGAATAGCCTATTTGTAAATACAATATAGGCTACCAAATTCACTAATAAACTTACATCAATCATCTACATTCTCTTGAAGTATAAAAGAGACCATAAATCTCAAAATATGTTGAATTTACATAATTTTAGAGAGCTTCATTACCCCAAAATTGAAGGTGTTTAACTACTCATTTGTGTTATCATATCAACACATGTAAATTTCAAAATTTAAACAAAAGCAAAGTAAGTAAGAACTAATGAAAATAGAAAAAAGAAATAAACTACTTGCATAAAAATAAAATTAAACTAAGTGCATAAAAGAGAAAGCTAATCTACTAACATGAGAACGAAGAAAGCATGTAAATAAAATTGAACACAAAATAAAAGAGCATGTAGAAAAAGCGACAGGCTTAGGAAGCCATTTTATTTCTCATTTGATTTGAAGCTATAACTTGTATTCTAATGATAAATGTTTAAAAGATCCAATACATGAACATAAGAGGGCTATTTATACATGCACAAAACCATAAGTCGTATTTTAGGGGGCTTTCCAAAATACCTTTTAGGAAGTGTGGACTTCAAGTTATCATTAGTCTCTAATTAATCCATCATCAAATGTGTGTGTGTGTAACTTTAACCACCACTAACTTGTGTACTAGCTCCTAATTGTAGATTAAGGTAAGTGGGTAGGTAGGGTCCTCCATGATGCATGAGTTGAATTATTTCCATCTTCATTCCTTGTTTTCATCCTTGTGCGTGCATATTTCCATGAAAATATATGCATATTTCCATCCAAAATTCTTATAACTAAAAAGAAAATGTGCAAATAAATATTCTCAAAATTAATTCATGCACAAAATTACTATTTTACTGCCACATTAATGTATGAATGATGACTTGAAAGCATATTTGAAATTTGTTTTAAACATGTAAAAATACCCAATTATGACATTTATTTAAATAAAAATAAATTAAATATGGATGTAAAAATATGCACATTTACGTGCACATCAAATACCCCCACACTTGTCTTTTTATTCGTCCTCGAATAAAGAAAAACTAAGATAAATCCATTTTTGTAGGACATAAGATTGCATTGAGCATATGTAACAAGCTGTTAGACCTCTAGGTATCCTTAGTAGGACGAGTGTTGACTCGTGAGAGTTTTCACCGTGCACTACCTACAAAATCCAAATGCAACATAAGAAATTCCTAAATGCAAGATTTATTTACAAAGAGATGGATGCAAGTTTTTGAAAATATTTATAAATAAAGAATTTACTTTCAAATCGACACGAATAAATAAATATAAGTTCTGGTCATTATCAAGAAATTTAAGTCTTTTTACTCGTCAAACTTCAAATAAAAATTATGTAATCATCACAATTAGACTCTAGTTTAACTAGTTGTTTCCGTTGATAACATAGTGCAGCTATAAAACAGATCCTTAGTTCAATAATAAAGTTTTTCAAAGTGGTATTTTCATTTCTTTTGAATAACAAGTCAAATAACATAACTGAAAATAGTGCTTGGATTTCAATTATTTATTCTCTTTTTATTTGGAAATTTTATTGATATTAACAATATTTACATATGCCTAACCTCAGAAAACTGAGGCTAGATATATGACCCATGCATTGGCTTTTGGGCTTACGTAAGGAGACTACAGAGCATGGGAGTGTACGCACAAGTATGTACACCTATCGACTGTAAGCGTTATTAGTGAAAGAATTTTTTTATATACATACACCTAAATCAGATAAACTGAGGCCTGATATACCGATCATACACTGCCTTTCGAGCTTACGTGAGAAGGGTATAGAGCATCGGGAGTGTAGCTTGCATGTAAACACATGACTCTAGGTGTTAATAAAATATATACATATATATAAACAATATCTTTTTCTATTTTTTTCCTTTTTTTGAAGAGAGAGTTTTACAATATCATCTTGGCATTACTTAACTTAAAAGATTTAAAATATTATCGCCTTTACTTTAAATCAACCACTTATTAAACAAAAAATTTCAATTAGCATATACTTCATAATAATCACACATGAACCTTATTATACACTAGTTAACCATCATTACTTGTTATCAAACTTTATTTTTATTTTTGTTAAGACAAATAAATTTTCAAAGATTTCAATTTAATAACCAAAACTTGTACTTATCCTATAGTGTTTCTTCAAAAATAAATCAAGATGCTAAAAGGAAAATTTGTTTTGAGTTTTGGAAAGAAAATGAAAATTTTAAAATTCCATGAAAATTAAAAAAAATGAAGAAGATACTCCTTGCACACTTAATTTTGACTATGTCCCCACCGTTAGTGCATGATATAATGTGTAACGGGGAAAAATACATACATATTTGCAAAAGAGGGTTAACATTTTTTATTAGATGTAGCATGACTAATGAAGAATCATGAGCTCCTCCTCTTGATTACTTGAAAATTCCAAGAAAAGTTTCAAACGATGACCACTGACTTTAAAAATCGATCCATTCCCAGGGTTTTTTATTTCTATGGCACCGTGTGGAAAAACAGTTCGCAACACAAATGGTCGGGTCCATCTCGATTTTAGTTTCCTAGGGAATAAATGAAGTCTAGAGTTATATAAAAGAACTTTCCGGTTTGGTGAAAACGTTTTTCTTAGGATAGATTTGTCATAAAAAACTTTTGTTCTTTCTTTGTAAATTTTTATGTTTTCATACGTGTGTTCCTAAGTTCTTCTAGTTCGTTGAGTTGTAGTTTTCTGTTTTCACCAGGTTTTTCAAGATTAAAGTTTAGCCCAGAACGCTTTGTGTTCTATTTCAACTGGTAAATGGCATGCTTTCCCGTAAACTAAACGAAATGGGGACATCCCAACATTAGTTTTAAAAGCAGTACGGTAAGCCCAAAGCATGTCGGTCAATTTCTAAGACCAATCATTTCAGTTTTTGTTAACTATTTTCTCCAAGATTTGTTTTATTTGACGATTTGAAACTTCAACTTGGCCATAAATATGAGGGAAATATAGAGTGGATAGCTTATGGGTTATCCATATTTTTCAATAAAGTTTCAAAAGAACGATTGCAAAAATAGGTGTCATTGTCACTTATTATTGTGCGAGGTGTGCCAAACCTCGAAAAGATGTTTTCTTTAAGGAATTTCATAATAATTCTATGGTCGTTAGTTTTACACGAAGCAATTTCGACCCATTTCCAGCTAAAAGGATAACAAATTTCCAAAAGAACTGGGAAAAGGTCCCATAAAGTCAATACCCCAAACATCAAGGATTTCAATCATAAGAATGGGGTTTAGAGGCATTATATTTGGTCGAGAAATTCTTCCAAGCATTTGGCATCGATCGCAAGTTTTACAAATTTTGAATGAGTCTTTGAAAAGAGTATGCCAAGAAACCACATTGAAGCACCTTTTTAGTAGTTTTTCGAGGATCAAAACGTCCACCACACGCTTGACCGTGATAAAACGAGAGCACACTCTTGATTTCGTTATTCGGGATGCAATGACGAATGATTTGGTTAGCACAGTATTTAAACAAGTATGGATCATCCAAATAAATATATTTGAGTTGGGAAAGAAATTTACATCTATCTTGTTTCGACCGAAATAAGGGAGTCTCTTTAGTGACTAAGTAGTTCACTATGTCGGCGTACCACGGATCGACAGAGACAGAAAGAAATTGTTCCTCAAGAAAACTTTCATTGACAAGTTAAGGTGATGATGCGTTGGGAAGACGAGACAAGTGATCGGCTATGACATTGTTGGATCCTTTTTTACCCTTGATTGTAAGATCGAATTCTTGTAGTAAAAGGATCTAACGAATTAAGTGAGACCTAAAGTCCTTTTTAGTGAAAAGATATCGAAGAGCGGAATCATCCATGTAAACAGTGATGTGTGAACCTATAAATATTGTCAGAATTTTTCGAGAGCAAAAACTACTGCTACAAGCTCTTTTTTAGTGGTTGTGTAATTAAGTTGAGCATAGTTTAGAGTCATCCTAGCGTAGTAGATAACGTGAAGAATTTTATTGATGCATTGTCCTAAGACAGCACCAACTATCAAGTTCGAAGCATCACACATTATTTCAAATAGAATATACCAATTCGGCGAGCAAATTACAGGAGCAGAAATGAGTATCGAAAGAAGACATACAATCAGAGTTAAAATCGAATGGAATGTCTTTTCCAAGAAGAGTCATAAGATGGCCGACAGTCTTACCGTAGTCTTTCACAAAGCGTCGATGAAAACCCGATGATATAAGGAAAGAGCGAATGTCTTTAACAGATTTGGGAATGGGTTGATTTGCAATGACATTGGTTTTTGCTTTATCTACCTCAATGCCTTTATTTGAAATGACATGTCCAAGTACTATGCCTTGAGTGACCATAAAGTGGCATTTTTCCTAATCTAGCGTCAAATGTTTATCCTTGCATTGTATAAGAACCAGTTCAAGATGGTGTAAACACTCAGAAAAAATCTTTCCAAAGATGGAAAAATCGTCCATAAACACTTCAACAAAACCAATCAAGTCAGAAAAGATGCTAACCGTGCATCTTTGAAATGTAGCAGGAGCATTGCAAAGGCCAAAAGGCATACATCGATATGCAAAAGTGCCAAAGGGACACGTGAAAGTTGTATTTTCTTGATCTTCGAAAGCAATTGGAATTTGATTATATCCGGAATAACCATCGAGAAAGCAATAGAATGCGTGTTTGGCTAAACGTTCGACCATTTGGTCGACAAAAGGAAGAGTGAAGTGATACATCCATGTTGTGGCATTTAGTTTTGAATAATCAATGCAAACACACCAACCCGTTTGAATACGAGTTGGAATAAGTTCTTTCGAGTTGTTCTTGATAACGGTAATTCTAGACTTTTTCGGTACGACATGAATTGGGATAACCCATGACCTATCAGAAATTGGGTAAATGATTCCATTCTCAAGGTGTTTAAGAATTTCATCATGCACTGCATCCTTCATTTTTAGGTTAAGTCTTCGTTGCGCGTCACGAATAGGCTTGGCATCGTCAATTAAATGGATACGATGTTGAACAAGAGCGGGACGAATTCCATTTATATCGTTGATCGACCATCCAATTGCTTCCTTGTTTTTCGAATGGATTTAAAGTAAGAAAGTTTCTTGATCAAGAGAGAATCGTAGAAATTATGATGGGAAAGGTTTCGTTATCATCTAAGTATGCGTACTTAAGGTGATCGGGAAGGGGTTTAAGGTCCAACCTCGGGGGTTGCTAGATCAAAGAATTAGGTTGAGATTCGAACAAAACTGGAAGCGATTCAAAGGGAGTGTGTATTCAATCTCGTTAGGGATTTCATGAAATAATCTTTCATACTCGGCCTCACATTCATTGTTAAGGTCAATTATCTCATTTTCGAAGTTTTTGGGAATCGCACTAACTTCCAACATTTGGTCACGTGGTTCATTAGTTTGGTTTTCAAGATTGAAAATGTTAAGATCCAAATTCATGTTCCCAAAAGAGAATTTTATCGAACAGTTGTGACAACTCATTAAGGTATTTGAGGTTCCTAAGAATGGTCAGCCTAATATCAAAGGGATTTGACTTGCAGGGTTGGCCACAAATTGTGTTTCGAGAACGATAAAATCAACGAGAAATATGAATTGCCCTACTCTAATGAGCACGTCCTCAATTTCTCCCACGGACTTCTTAATGGAACGATCAGCGAATTAAAGCATGGCCTTTTTCGGTTTGAGCTCACCTAAACCTAATTTTTCATACACAGAGTATGGAATCAAATTGACACTTGTGCCTAAGTCTATCAAGCATTTGTTAATCGTCTTGTCTCCAATTGCACATGAAATCGTAGGGCAAACATGATCTTTGTATTTAACGGGCATGGATTGGGACAAGACTTCGCTCAAACTGGCCGCTAAGAAGACTATTTTGGGCACTTGAGTGTGTCGCTTTTAGGTACACAAGTCCTTATGGACTTTAGCGTAAGTTGGGACTTGCTGAACGATGTGAAGAAGCAGGATGTTAAATTTCACTTGCTTAAAAATTTCAACATCTTTTCCATTTGGTCCGAGTGTTTCTTGGGTTGAAGACAATGTGGAAATGGAACATGATACTCAGTAGACAGGTCTACTTGAGTAGAAGAAGAATTTTATTGGCATTTGATTTGGCATTTGGCTCCACATTCTGTTCAGATTCATTTGTTGTTTTCGAAGTGTTATGAGGAGTTTCCGGTAAATCGTTTGGATTAACGGCCTGATTATCGATTTTTTTGACAGAACACACAGTTGTGATAGCATTCAATTGGGTTACGTTGCTGTCTTGAACAACATGGGCTTGATTCGAATTTGTATTTTTATTTCTAGGATTCGAAAAAGGCTGGCTTGGGAATGTGCCTCGTTTACGTTCACTCACAGACGTGGCTAGTTGATTCATTTGCATTTCAAATTTTGCAATCAATTGACTCGTGTTTTGCATATATGAGGTCAATGTTGGGTTCGTTTTCATCACCACCGAACCAAAGAAAAGGAAGCATTACCGGTCCAAAAAACACGTCCATGCATTGACGAACCGGAGCACAACCAACCCACTACCCATAACTACCGAACCACCCCTTTCCTACCACCATCACTGAACCAGACTCTGCCGAACCAACCCCCTCCAAGCTCCTGCCGAACCACCTATCCACCGAACCTACCTTATGCCGAACCAACCCACTCCAACCACTACCGGACCAAGTGGATACCGAACCAACATCGCTAGACCAGATTGCTTCAGCCCAGGCCCACCAGCAGCTATATACATCCAAGATCCCTGCCCTCAACCTCACTCTATAAATAGAGGGGCAGGGGCACAACAATGGCAGACAAGTTTGAAAGCTCAAGCACAGAAGGAACTTTCAAACAATTTTTATATACTTGTAATCAAGGCTTTGTACCTGTAATCTAAATAGTAAGAGGAGAATAACATATAAAGTGGACGTAGGCACGTTCTGGCCGAACCACTATAAATCTGCGTGTCTTTTACATTTCAGTCTCTGCTTTTTACATATTCGCACAACTCATCTGAATCATTAAGAACAACATAAAATCAACTAAATCACACGACTTGGAGGTGTTTGCCCATTTTTTGTGCAAACATTTTTGGTGCTTTCACTGAGAGCCTAGCCAGAAGCTACAGCCTCTCCTACTCAACCTTCTTCCTCACAGCGTCGCTCCTTGCTCCGACAACATGACTTCCAAGCAAAGGAGAGATGTTAACAAAAGAAAGAACGTCGCAACTAGCAGTATCCCAGATCCAGTGGCCCCAAATCAAGAGAATCATCCCATTTTAACAGCAGTACCAGATGAAAATCAGGCAAATCCAACAGCCCCCCCCCCCCCCCCCCCCCCCGCGGAACAGCCAATTACTAGGGCAGATCTGGACAGGGTTGTGGCTGAAGTAACTAACCGCTCCGCATCTCAACAAGAAGCCTTGGTGGACCAACTCATGTCACGCCTAAGGGATGCTAAAGAATCCAACCGCAACACCGAATCATGGGGTGAGTCCTAATCTAGAGGATCTGGAAGGCGACAAAGACCTTTCTTCTTCGAAGAGGTTAACAACAGGAACAGCCATGGTAGGAGCCAAGCTCGGACTCAGCCCGAATTCCGATCCGAGGAAACACTTGGAACCGAACCCAACGGGGGAGGTGCCAGGCAAGGGTCGGATGTAGCTGAGCCTGTCATGCTACCTAACCATGAAAACACCAGTAGACGGGGCCGAGCTGGATCTAGCCCGAAGTTGAACCCGAGGAAGTGCTGAGAACAGAACCCAGCAGGGGAAGAACAAGGCAAGGGCCAACTATGGCTGACCCCAGCATGCCCCCAGAAGACCAGAGGCAGCCTTTGGAGAATGTTAGGAGTGACAGACGATACCATCCCTACAAGTCGTCTGGACGGACTCAACCCCACAGAGAAGAACCAAACTCATTTCTATCCGCTCCAAGTTCTGATGAAAGGATGGCGCGATTGTTCAGAGAGTGCGTCCAACAGGAGCAAAGGGATCGGGGAATAGGCGCTAGGGTAACCAGCCCCTTCACCCGCAATATCGAAACTTCCATCACCCCCCGGGAATGGAAAATGCCAACAATGGAACCTTACAAGGGAACCTCTGACCCCATCGTACACTTACAGAGATACACCCAGCATATGCTCATGAGCGGAGCAACATAAGGAGTGTTATTTAAATGTTTTCCACTTTTCTTGGCAGATCTAGCAACCTCCTGGTTCTGCCACCTACCCCAAGGGTCCATCAGCTCATGGGAAATGTTGAAAGAAAAGTTCATCAGCCAGTTCCGCATTCATGTGGAACAACCCAAGAACGCTTATTCCTTATCTAATATCAAACAGAAGCCCGGAGAGACAGTGCAACAATATCTAACCCGTTTCAACGCCGCAGCAGCCGCAGTCCAAGATGCCGACGAGAAACTTATCCTAATGGCCCTCTGCAGTGGTGTACATCCGGATACTAAATTTGCTAGAAGACTAACTAAGGAAAAACCAGCTACTCTACCTGATTTCTTCCATGAAGCTGGAAAGTATATGAGACTTGAAGACGCTGCCACTGAGAGGCAATCAGGGCAACAGGCTAGGACGGCTACAGATAGGGTCCCCGCTAGAGCAAAGGATGTTCGAAGAAATGACTCTAGAGACAATGCTGGGGGCAAAAAGGGAGAAAAGCGCTTATATCGACCAGGACCAAGATTTGACTCTTACACTCCTTTGAATGAGACAATCGAAAACATCTTCCTAGCCACTCAAGACGAAGTTAGGTACAAGCGCCCCTCGCACAAGAAGGAGTCAGATAACGCAATCAAGTCTGGAAAGTTCTAACGCTTCCACGAATCCCATGGACTTGACACCAATGAATGCCACCATCTCCGGGACTTGATTGAAGAACACATCAGAAGGAAGAGACTGGAACGCTATGTAAAAGGCCAGAACAGGACTTCAACTCCTGCCAATGAGAGTCCTGGACTCCCCCTCCCCAGAAGCAGGCGGAGGAAATCGCAACACCAGCGGCTCTAGTCAAGAGAAGATAGTGGTCCACACCATATCAGGAGGACCACACATCGCCGACAGAAACTGGGCGGAGATGGAAAGATACGGTAATTCACTTAGGAACGATGAAGGCTACTTTAATTCCGTCATGGAAGAGCGCCACCCGAAACGGAAAGAGAATGACGACATCACATTCAGTAGACGTGACCTAGAAGGAAGACAGTACCCACACATGGATCCTATGGTCATCTCTGCTTGGTTCGGTCCAGCCAAAGTTTTTCGAATTTTAATAGACACTGGAAGCTCAGTAAATATCCTATTCAAGCATGCTTTCGACAAAATGAAGCTGTTAATGAAGGATGTGTCTCCCTGCAACAAACCACTACATGGTTTCACTGGAGATGCGAAGATGCCCCTCGGGCAACTGGACCTATTTGTTGAAACAGGAAGTCATCCCTTCTCCATTGTGCGAAAGCAAACATTTGTGCTAATAGAAAACCACTCGGCCTACAACGCCTTTTTGGGGAGACCGGCCTTGTCTGACTTCCAAATTGTCCTAGCCCTATGGTGCGTGAAGATGAAATTTCCAACAGATAACGGAATAGGAGAAATAGAGCGAGATCAAGATGCTTCTCGAGACTGCTATGTAACTGAACTTCGCAATAACCGCAGAAAAGATAAAGGGAAAAATGCAGAGACTACTCTCTGCATGAAAAACTTGGAAGCATAGCAGCTAAAGAAAGCCCCTCCTCTTCGATATACCAGTGACCCTTTCAATGAATTAGACCCCAGGGACAAAGAGGAGGAGGCCACCGCCGAGCCTGCAGAGGCTATGGAATTCGTAGCTGTAGACAAACATGACTCAAGTAGACTATTGAAAATCGGATCTCAACTAAAAGAAGAGTTGAAGGATCAACTCATTGATTTTCTTCGCCACAACATGGATATATTTGCGTGGACGCATGCTGATATGACAGGAATCTCCCCAGATGTAGCATGCCACGTACTGAACATCGATCCCATGAAGGTGCCAGTAAAGCAGAAAAAGAGAAGCATGGGGGCAGAACGATCAGCAGCCCTCGAGGAAGAAGTAAAGAACTTACTTGCCAATGACTTTATACGAGAAGCCATCTACCCAGAATGGATCGCCAACCCGGTACTGGTAAAGAAAGCTAATGGGAAGTGGCGAACATGCATCGATTTCTACAACTTAAATGACGCTTGCCCGAAAGACTGCTTCCCACTCCCCTGAATCGACCAACTCGTGGACAGCACAGCCGGACACGAACTCTTATCCTTCATGGACGCATACTCAGGATACAACCAGATCCCTATGCACGCCCCCGATCAAGACCACACCAGTTTCATCACTGACCGGGGATTGTACTGCTACAAAGTAATGCCTTTTGGACTTAAGAACGCCAGAGCTACTTATCAGCGCCTTGTCAACAAGATGTTTGCAAAATTAATAGGGCAAACTATGGAAGTTTATGTGGATGACATGCTGGTAAAATCAAGGAAAGCCAACGATCATATAAACCACCTAGATGAGATGTTTCAAGTACTTCGCCAATATGGAATGAAGCTGAACCTTTAAAGTGCTCCTTCGGAGTATCATCGGGAAAGTTCTTGGGATTCATCGTTCATGCCAGGGGGATTGAAGCAAACCCCGAACAAGTTCGAGCTTTACAAGATATCAAGAGACCATCCACTCGAAGAGAGATGCAAAGCCTAAACGGGAAAGTGGCCGCCGTAAGTAGGTTCGTCTCTAAAGCAACCGACAAATGCATCCCTTTCTTCGAAGCTCTAAAGAAAGACAAAGGAAAGTTCGAATGGACTGACGAATGCTCGACAGCCTTCCTTAACTTAATCGGACACCTCCAGAGACCACCGGCACTCTCAACTCCAGATGAAGGCGAGGAACTGTACTTATACCTTGATGTATCGTCCCACGCTTTAAGCGCCGCTTTGGTGAGAGAAGACAACCGCGCACAGCTGCCCGTATACTTTGTAAGCAAGAGATCTACAGGGGCAGAAGCCAGATACCCTAAACTTGAGAAGCTAGCATACTGTCTGCTAATCACGTCACGGAAACTGTGACACTATTTCCAATCTCACTCCATCAGAGTTTTAACCGATCAACCGCTAAGGCAAGTGCTCCATCGCCCCGACACTTCTGGGCGATTACTTAAGTGGTGCATTGAACTAAGTCAATATGATATCACCTACCATCCTCGCACCGCTATCAAGGGGAAGCCATAGCTGATTTCATTGCCGAATTCACTACTAACGAAGGTAAGAAGGAATCATAAATAGCAGAAGATATCAAGTGGAATCTCTTCGTAGATGGAACGTCAAACGAACAAGGCTCGGGGGCAGGTGTTGTGATAATCACCCCCAGGGGAAGGAAGCTGCACTACGCCCTAAGGTTGGAATTCGCTGCCACCAACAATGACGCAGAATACGAAGCGGTGATAGCTGGTTTAGAACTAGCCTTGGAGATTGGAGTCGGTTCTTTATGTCTCCATAGTGATTCTCAACTCATTGTAAATCTAATACTGGGAGACTTCCAGACTCGAGGAGAACGACTCACAGCATATCTAAAAAAGACCAAGCTGCTGCTCAATCAATTGGATCACTATCTAGTCAAACACATTCCTCGAGAAGAGAACCAAGAGGCCGACGAACTAGCAAAGCAAGCAGTATGAAGAACATCACTATTTTCAGAGCATTAACCATCTCAAAACAGATGGCACCAAGTTTCGAGCAAGTGAATCTGATAGCTGCGATCGACGAAGAAACTTGGATGACTCCTATCCGGAAATATTTACAAGATGGCACACTGCCCGACAGGCGTAACGAAATAAAGAAAATCTTGAGGAAAGTTTCCCGCTATACATTACAAGAAGGCATCCTCTATCGGCGCGGCTTCTCTAATCCTTTATTAAGGTGTATCGCTGGAAGGGAGGCCAGGGAAGTCTTATCCAACATCCATCAAGGAAGTTGCGAAGATCACACTGGAGGGAAGACTCTGGCAAAGAAGATACTCCGATATGGAAATTACTGGCCTACTTTAAACAAAGATGCCTTGGACTTCGTCAAGAGATGCGATAGATGTCAGAAATTTGCCAAGATTCCTCGACTACCCACAAATAAGATTACTCAAATGACCAGCCCTTGGCCCTTTGCAGTATGGGGAATTGACTTGATTGGCGAACTGCCAACGGGCCGAGGCGGAGCCAAATATGCTATAGTGGCGGTTGACTATTTCACCAAATGGGTGGAGGCGGAACCTCTAAATAAAATATCTTCGGCAAAAGTTATCAACTTCTTGATCAAAAATATTCTGTGAAGGTACGGAGTCCCACTCAAGATCATATCAGACAACGGACTTCAATTTGACAGCGAAGAATTCGCCGATTGGTGCCAAGAGCACGGAATTCACAAAAGCTTCTCATCTGTAGCTTATCCTCAAGCAAACGGACAAGTCGAAGCTGTCAACAAGATTCAAAAAACCTTAATCAAGAAGAAACTTGAAAAGTCGAAAGGCGCTTGGGTGGACGAACTTCCTACGGCAATTTGGGCCTATCGCACATCTTACAGAACTTCAACAGGGCATACTCCTTTCTCTTTGGCATACGGATCGGAGGCCATGCTCCCAGTTGAAACTATAGTGCCCTCTCACCGTAGAATCCACTACAACCCGGAAGAGAACGAAGAACTCCTCCTCATGTCTTTGGATCTAATTGAGGAGAGAAGAAACGACGCAGCACTCAAAGCAGCAGCTCATAAGCAAAAAGTTGCAGCACAATACAACTCCAAAGTCAAGCACCGTAGCTTACAAGAAGGAGATCTTGTCCTCAATCGGATCTTCCCGCGCCCTGGAGCGCTAGATCCAATCTGGGACGGACCCTACGTAATTCATAAAGATCTCCGCAACGGAGCCTATATTTTGTCAACAGTGGACGGAGAGGTGTTCCAGAGGGCATGGAGCATCCAACACCTTCGTCGATACTTTTCTTAACTTGTACTGCCCATATGAAGTGAATTAACAAAAAGAATCAGTGGATGTAGGCATTTTCGTGCCGAACCACTTTAAAAATCTTGTCTCTTTTTAACTTGTTCCTTTATATCTTGGCTGTTTGTTAAGCTTTATCCTTTTCTGTTGAACAAAATCATGTATAACGACATTTCCATACTGGAACTTCACGACGCAACCTCATCTGGACAAGACTCAACAGGTACTATGCGATTCTATGCACTCGCCAATGAGACACTTTTGCTCCAGCATCCCTCTGCTGCGGGTTAACTCATTGCTCGTGACTGCCCTCAAAGCCAACTGTAATGATCCGATTATAAGCCATCAAGAAGGCCGACTATAGCCGATGGCAGCTTATTACGGCGTTCGGCTCGCCGGCAATTGTGAACCTTCTTTAAGCCCCAACATAAGGTGTGTCCAGCCAGGGGTAGTTCACGGTTGACGATCGGCACCCACGCTAGCCGGCCACAGTAAATCGAATAATACCCACGATTACGGGCCATAATGGCTCGGGTAGTTACTGTGCGCGATCTCGGCTCTGATATGTCTTAAGTGCGGCTGTGGTAAAAAAGATAAACTCCCCGCGGAGGCGTAAGATGGGTGACAAATGTCTCCAAGACCCACAGCTAGGGAAAGTGACTACAAAACCCGTTTGCCACGAACTTAAGCATATCGACGGCCTTCCGTGACTGGAAGTTTTACTTTTCCTATATTTCCATTCCATTTAGATATTTTTCTTGTATCCTGCATAACGGTCCCCAAAGTACAGGACACTAAATAGGAGGCATTCGCTCACAAGAATCTGAGCCCGCAAACTGGGTGATAAGGCACTCAGCCGCATCCACGGTTAATTACACAAGATGTCCAAAGCTACCCCATGCAACCAGAACATGAAGGGCGGTACTCTTTTTTCTTGTACATAATCATATAGCTATGACTTATTCATAACATTGCAAAACATGAGATTATATTTCAAGCAAAAGCTTAACGTCGAACACAATCAAATCACAGGCATATGCATAACTATGTTTTTTATACAGTACTTCAAAATAATAACAGCATTCAAAATATAACAGAATCAGCTTATGTTATAAACTTACATAAAGACGTTCAATAACATAATTAAAACTTAAGAGCACATTAATGCTTTGAACTAGCATGTACAGGAATGTCAAGCAGACCAAATAAAATAACCAACTGCACCAGTGCTCCACCCTCGTCCTACCAGCTCTTAGAATCTACTTGACTGTAGGATCGGAGCTCCCAGCATGATGACCAGAGGTCCCACCTGTCCAATTCAGGAAAAGAGTCCATTAAACCGACAACGAACGATCAAATCGTGAAAAAATTAAAAGGGAAGACTCACCAACACCCGCTCCTTGGTCCTCATCCCCCAACTGCACACCGGCTTCCTCCGCAGCAAGTAGCCGCATCCCCTCCTTCACCGCTACCTTCTCCTCCTTTGAGAACTGGGCGGTAACCACATCCATCCTAAATGCCGCTCCACCTTCCTTATCTGCATCGGCCTTGGCTTCCTCCAAAGCCCGGAGATTTATCCTGGCCATGACCCGGGGATAGTCATCCATCCAGGATAGATTACCCTGCTTTCAAGTATGGAAGTACATATCCTGCAACATCTCGTCCATCATCCCCTCATTCTCCTCAAACTCCCTCACCCGGGCCTCGGAGGACAGCAACTTAGCGATGGCAACATCCCTCTCCGATCGATATCTCACGCGGTCAGCCTGGAGAGACCTCCTCATTTCCTCCATCTCTTCCTTTAGCTTGACCTGAGCAAGCTCTGCAGCCTCAAGCCTCCCAGATAACTCCTCTACCTGCTCGAGATCCGCCCTGCGAACCTCATCCACCGTAGCAATGGCTATGTCAATCCGCTCCTTGCAGGCGGCCTCCATCTTTCGTAGTTCTGCCCTGCTAGCCTCTTCCATAGTCTCCTTCAACCGCCTGGAGGCTGCCTCGTGCTGAGAAATCTGAATGGCTTGATCGGCAAGCTGTTTGGCCTGATCGGCAACCTTTAGCCGCAACTGAATATTAGCACTCCCAATCTCCTCTCCAGCCTTGACCAGACGGGCATGATGCCCCATCAACTTCCTGATCTCCTCCGCGACCCGATCAATATTAGCCTTGGCTTCGTCCCCATGGTAACTATCCGAGTAGTAAGAAAATCGAGGTCTAAGGACTTAGCCTCATCAAGCACCCGTACCATGGGATTGCGGGGAAGAAGATGCTCACCCGTGGCCTCGTCAAAAGAGATATCCTGAAAACTCGGGTCCAGATCCGGATGGCCGGCAAATGGGTTACGAACCAAACAAGGATGGTCTATCGGGGTGACGGTTGGATTTTCGGATGGATGTGGGGAAGACATAGGCTCAGTATCCTCCTCAGTAATATCATAGATAGGCTGGGCTGGAGGCTGAGGGCCAGGTGAAGGTTCAAACGAAGATCGGCCCCTCTTTCTCTTTTGCATATCTTCTTCAATAACTCCGAGAAGAGGGCGATATCTGACCACATCTCCAGGACGGCTAGCTGACGGCTTTGGTTTGGTGGAAGCTTTGAGTAACTTATACTGTTCAGGCGGTGTCGAATATCTGATGTCTTGGGCACCTTACCCATTCTGTAATAAAAACCAAGTATTACAAGCATGCATGAAGCTATGACTCAAGAAACGTGTGAAGTTAAAAGAAGAAGTTAAGAATTCACCTTGAACCGCCGGAGTTTCCTTAGCTGAAATACTCTCAGAAGACAGGCTGGCACCGGACCCGGCCTTATCAGACCTCTTCGATTTCTCCACCAAGGCCGATCCTTCCTCCAACCCCTCAAAAGCCTGGCGGAAGGCATCATCCGTCCACTCTTGAATCTCGCCTGCTTGCCCAGGAGGCAAAGCCCCGGCGCCATCACCACCGCCATCACCTTCTATGTCGTCTCCGCTCTCTGCCTCTCCTCCTACATCGCCTCCTTCGCCTTCACCTCTATCCTCCTCCACGTCTTCCTCCCCCGGAGTCATTGGGCACGTGCTAGGGGAAGGGCCGTCGGACTTCTTGAGCTTCTTACCTCCGACAACTGGAGGTTTTGTAAAAGGCCTCCTCTTGCTGCTCTTCGCAGTAGCCCCATCTTTGGCTTTAGCAGCCCTTTCCTCGGTTGTATCTCTCTGCTTAACCATGGATTGACGTGGCAGAATCAGGTTGTGCTCCAGGAGAGTGGCATTCCTGATTAGGTAAGAAGCCGACCTGTCCCTTCCAGAGATAGCCTCTATCTCCGCGGCCACCTGTACCAGACGATCATTCTCCACGACCGCAAAGCCACCTGTCGCTAGCAAGAAATAAAAGCATATAAGAAGAAGCATTGCAGTTGGGACAAAGAAATTACAAGTGGAATTCAACTTACAGCCAGAAGTGAAGAGGTGAAAAGAAACGGAGTCGTCCTTGACGAAGAACCATTCCTTCTTAAACATGGTAAACTTCGAGTATAAGTCCAAGACCGGCTTGAAGGAAACGACCGACTCTAAACTAATGTACGAAGACCCCTTCTTGTAGCCCCTCAGATTATATAGATATCGGATTTCCCGGTTAGAAGGAGGGCGCCCATATCTCCTCTGGAAGATAACGAATAGACACACCAAGATGGCATAGGAGTTGGGCTGAAGCTGAAAAGGAGCCACTTTCAGGTAAGTAATGAAGCTGACTATCCATGCATTGATCGGAGGAATGGCCCCGCACATGCAATGGTATCGGCTATACGCGAAATATCCTTCAGGAGGATTGTACGGCATCACTCCGTCCCCCGGCAACAGCATAAGTGATCTATCAATCCCAAAGGAGCGGGATATAACATCAAGCTGCTCCTCTCTGAGAGAGCTAGGAAAGCAGTCAGGAGGAGAATTCAAGAGCTCCTGAGGACCATATCCGTCCACTAATGATCTCGGGGCAGGTCCCTGTCGAGCTGGTCCTGGCTGGGCAAGGGGCACAACGGGAGGCTCACTTCGGTCCGTGGATTTTTTCTTGTCTGATCGAGTTTCCACTTTGCGAGACATTTATCTACAACACAAGAAAGTAAACATATGAACGATGTAGTCTGGAATTTCACTTGTAATTTGAAGCATGGAAAAATTCAAGGTTTGAATGTCATTCGGCACGTAAGTTCATTCGGTACTATGTGTCCTTATGCTCATTCGGTGAAACGAAGAAAACTCAAGGGAAACGCACCTGGCTCGGCACTGGATGATTCGACACTGGATGATTCGGCACTAGATGGCTCGGCACTGGATGATTCGACACTAGATGATTCGACACTAGATGATTCGGCACTAAATGAATCGGCACTAAGGTGATCCGGCTGTCTCAAATGAGGGAAGTGGAACGAAGGCACGTGGCCCCTATTTATAAGCAAAAACAATAACCAGACCAGATGGTTCGGCATTAAATACCGGATGATAGCAAAACAAAGCACGCCATATGCAGGCATATGCCCTACTTTGGGGGGCAAGTGTTGGGTTCGTTTTCATCACCACCGAACCAAAGAAAAGGAAGCATTACCGGTCCAAAAAACACGTCCATGCATTGCCGAACCGGAGCACTACCAACCCACTACCCATAACTACCGAACCACCCCTTTCCTACCACCATCACCGAACCAGACTCTGCCGAACCAACCCCCTCCAAGCTCTTGCCGAACCACCTATCCACCGAACCAACCTCATGCCGAACCAACCCACTCCAACCACTACCGGACCAAGTGGATACCGAACCAACATCGCTAGACCAAATTGCTTCAGCCCAGGCCCACCAGCAGCTATATACACCCAAGATTCCTGCCCCCAACCTCACTCTATAAATAGAGGGGCAGGGGCACAACAATGGCAGACAAGTTTGAAAGCTCAAGCACGGAAGGAACTTTCAAACAATTTTTATATACTTGTAATCAAGGCTTTGTACCTGTAATCTGAATAGTAAGAGGAGAATAACATATAAAGTGGACGTAGGCACGTTCTGGCCGAACCACTATAAATCTACGTGTCTTTTACATTTCAGTCCCTGCTTTTTACATATTCGCACAACTCATCCGAATCATTAAGAACAACATAAAATCAACTAAATCACACGACTTGGAGGTGTTTGCCCATTTTTTGTGCAAACAGTCAACAAATTTTGCAAATTATTGTTTGATTGGAGGCTTTGAGTAGTTGCTTTAGCCAATGTTTGAAGACTTTTTTCAAGTGAACTTAAAAGTTTATCGTCTTGGGGAGAGGGAGCAAGATTTGGTTGAAAATTTGATTGTTGCAATTGATTGATGGACCCGCAAAATTTGGTTGAAGATGATTGGGTTGAAAGGGAGGATTCAAAGCATTATTCAAGTTGAAAATTGGGACGAACCACATTTGTGTTGGGATTGTTTTGGTTCCAAGAAAAATTTGAATGGTTTCTCTAACCAGGATTGTAACCTTAGAGAAAACGGATCATTTTTAATTTTGTTGAAAGCATTGAGTTGTTCGATAGAATTAGGGAACTAATTGGCTTTATGATTCGGATTGTTACATTTGTAACACATGGGTTGGGAAGCATGGTTCATTTGGTTTGATGAGAAAACGTCGTCAAATTTATTAATCATTGCGTCGATCTTGGCTTCGAAGGCTAAAGATGATCCTATCGAGTGTGCGGTCGATCGTGAGTAAATTGATTTTTTGTTTGAACGTTCCCATTAGGATGATTTTTCGCCTAGGTTTTCAAGAAATTGCCTAGTATCATCATGATGTTGGGCGCAAAATTTACCTTAGCACATAGATTCGAGTGTGGTTCGTGAACTGTCCATCGCATAAGATTTGGCAAAGCGTCTATTTTTCAAAGTTTTGGTATGGACATTTTATCAAAAGCTCTCTGCTATCAAAATATTTTCCAAATGGTTCTCACCTAAATTGATAAAAATTGACTATTTCGTTTTGGATTTTAGATGTTTTTTCCAAGAGGTGGAACTTTTTCAAGAAAACGTTCACAAATCTTCCCAAGTTTCAATCGAGTTTGACGGTAAGATGTACAACCATTTATCAAGGTAATTCGTAAGAGCAAATGGAATTAATCGAAGATTGATTCCATCATCAGAAAATTGTTGGAGTTTCATGGTTGTGCAAACTGGTTCGAATTTTGTCAAGAAAATATATTGGTCATCGTGTTCAAAATTGATAAAAATTCGAAGCGTGGCAATATGGTTTGAGTGAATCTCGAAATGGTTACCGTTGCTGTGGGTACTGTGATACAAGAAAGAATAGAAACTCTATCGGAAAAGATTCTATCCATAGGAATTCGAAAGGCATTCTCATTCACCATTTCAGGGGGATCGTTTGTTCGAGTTAAACGATTTGTAGAAGGGTCATGAGTCCAATGATTCGTAGAAGTGTCACAAATCCAAATACCCGTGCACTAGTGAGACAAATAAGGGAAGAGAAAGAAGTTATAATCGAATTTAAAAGAAGGAAGCAAGGTTTATAAAATGAAGCGAGAAATTGGTTTTGGTTTTTTTTACTATTTTTTTAAAAGGGAAAATATTACCAAAGGGAATTTTATTTCTCAAAAGGGAAATTTGATTTTGTTTTTGTTTTCGAATTTTCAAATTTTTTTATATGTTTTTTCGAAAAGATTATATTTTTTTCTGGATTTTTATTTTTCAAAAAAGAAACTTAAATTATTATTTTTTGGATTTTAGATTTGGATTGAAAAAATCAAACGAAATGATTTAAAAGGATTTTTTATTTTTTTTAAATAAAGACTAAATTAAGTTAAATTTACAATTTTTTTATTTTCTATTTTTTAAATATGCATGAACTAATGCAACTAAATGAATGCAAAAGACTTAATTTTAAATCTCTGTCCTTAGTAGCTCCTAACCTAAAATTATATAATCACACTTTGTCTTAAATCAACAAAATATTTCTTTGCCAGGTAACGAGCAGGAGTTAGCAGTGCACCCGAATCACCATAGCAATGCAACCGAAGGTTTAAGTACCTTTAGAGAAATAACCAGTATAATATTTGCAAATCACCATAACATCTATAACTAATTATTGTTCTGTCGTAGCCTAGACAGCAAGAAATAAAATTGTTAAAAGAAGACAATTTTCAAGATACAATTAAGCCTTATGTGAGCTCGTGACTCCCTTAAGGCTAAAATCAAACCGTTATTATTAGCAGATTCTAAGATGAAATGCAATTTGTGGACCGAGAAATAGGTGACAAAATCCCCCAGCTTATATGGATTGGGGTGTTGCCCTTAGAAAAGAAAAAATAAGATGAAATGAATTCAAAGCAGAAATTAAACATGATTTTAACAATGTAACAACAATGAATTTTATTTTATTTTATTTTGAATTTTTTTCGAAATTATATGTGTGTGTGTATGTATGCACAAATGCAAACAACCAATAATGCAATTAAACGTGTAGATTATTAGCAATTTATCCTTTTTAGCGATGATTTTCTTTTTTTTATAAACAAGCAAACAGAGCAGTTTATTTAGCAAGTATTTCCTCTTTTTGATTTTCTGCTTTTACAACATAAAATGAAAACAAAAACAAAAACACACAATTGAAAGCAAACAATTTTTTTTTTTTTTTAGCATGACTAATACCAAATGAAAATAACTTTTTTTTTTTTTTGAATTTAAAGTTAAAAGAAAGGTTCGGTTTAAAAGAAAATTAACAACTAAATATACACATTAACTAGATCTAAAAGTGATCAGGCCCACAATCCCGCACAATTTTTTTTTTTCCTTTTCTTTTTTTAACAGATAATCCCTAATTCCGATTTAAGAAACGAAATTAAAGTTCTCGTTTTCTCAAAGAAATCAAACTCAATGTACGAAACAAAAGGAAAAAAATTAAATTGCCAAAATCAAATTCGCTTCAGTTCGAGGTTGCTCGGTGGTTGGCGATTTGATTCCATGTTGATGGATTGGCGATTCGAGTTGGCGAGGTAGGAAGGGGCGCTGAAGTCTATGTAGTGGTGGGATGATGGATTTTGCTTTGTAGAGGTACGGGTTGACGAATTGGCATTGGAGTCTTTGATTGGAATGGTGGCAGGCGAGTTCGGTTGTGGATTTAGGATGCTCGTGGATGTAGGAGGTTTGTCCAGGTGCTTCAGGCAATTGAGGTGTTTGGTGTATGATGCAGTAGATGTTTGGGTGGTTAAGGCAGTTCAGGCAGTTGGAATTTAAGGTTGCGTATGGCAATGAGTTGCAGATGAAGGAGATGGTAGGAATTAATGTTGTGAGTTGTGGTTGCTGAAGGGGGTAGATGGAGGAGTATGTTGATGGAGTATATGGATGTGCAGTTTTGTAGAGGATTGAGATGACAGAGGTTGTTGATGACTGGTATATCAAGTTGTGACAGGCAGGGGCTTGCAGTAGGTGAGGAGTATTTGATGGAAAGGGGAACAGTAAGAGACAATGGTGTGATAGGCGGTAGTAGTATGTAGTGTGAAGCAAGTTGTTGAATGCAGAGGTGTGTTAATGGATGATGTCAGGGGGATTGTTGTGTTGTTTGTTTGATGGTGAAGTGGTATTTGTTACACTGTGTAGGGGTTTTTTTAGTTGAATGGAGTTTGTAGAAGTGAATTAGATGGAGAAGTGAACTGATCGGATTTATTAGCAGAGCAGCGTTGGAGGAGAATGTGCACAGTAGTTTTGAAGTAAGTTGTCAGCGGCAAGTAGTCTGGGTGGTTTGCAGAAGTTTGTTGTGGCTGGAAGTGATGGTAAGCATGATGCTCAGTAGGTTTGGAAGCAAGGTGTGGTTTTCTGTGATGATTTGTTGGTTGAAGTCGAAGTTGGAGATTGCAGAGAGTATGTCTAGTAGTTTGAATATGCAGTAGGATGTGAATGTTTTGAAATGTATTGAAATGTAATATGGTGGCTGCTGGGATTGATATGTCTATGCAACAGTGTGTTGTGGTGGGGAGTTGATCAGAGGGGGGTTGCTATGTAGTGTTTGTACACTGTGAAGTTAAACTGTATGTTTAGAGAATGAAATTCAAGTACAACTACAGTAGCAGTCAGGTGGTGAGGTTGGATATGTGTGTCAGTTGAAGGTGGCTGGATAGTTAAGGTGGTCAGCAAGAACTTGATGCACTACAGTGAATGGTTGTATCAGTGGCAATGTGTTATGGTTTGTAGTTGTGATCAAGTATGGGAGATGTTGTTCGGTATGAGTGAAGTGTGGTTTTTGTTTATTTGTTTGCGAGATGATGACTGTAGGGAAAATTTGGTTTGGTGTTGATGGTAATCGATGACAAAGCAGAGGAGTGTTGCAGTGAAGATGGTGGTCTAGTGTTATTAGAGTGGTTTGACGATGGTGGAGTTCTGTGGAATTGTTGTGACAGAGCAACGAAGGCAGCAGAGGTGTAACAACCCTAATTTGGAGATTACCTGTATATATTAAACTATAACAGAAGCTATAATTTAATATTGTAAATTAAAATATAATTGAAAATTTTGAATTGTTTATTTGGAATAAACGACGAATTTGTAAATAAAATGAGAAAAATAAAGTTTGGAACTTTATTTTGTTTATTGGGTATAAATATGGGATTAAATATTGATTGGATAAGTATTTGGTTTAAATAAATTTCAATATTGGGTATTTATTAGTTGGAGCCAATAAATTAATTAGGTGATGTATTTCAATGTTAAATTGTTGAAATAAATCTAATGTAATGAAAATAAAGTTTTAAAAACTTTATTTGAGTAAATACAACAATATTGAAAGACATTATCAATATCAATCTTTTACTGAATTTAAAATAAGAAATATAAAGAAAATATGTTTTTTATTAAAATAAAAGATGAAATATTGTTTGAAAATAATATTTTAATGATTCAATAAAGTTAAAATGGTTTATTTTAATTTATTTGACAAAGAAAATAATTTTTGTACAAGTTATGCTTTAAAATAGTGTTTTTACACTAAATTGTGTAAATTATGAAATATTGTCAAAAATAAGGTCTTATTTACAAAAATAGCCTTTTATTGTCAGAATAAATTTTATTTGGTTCAAATAATAATTTTGGTTGCATATATTAGTTGAATAGAATTTTATTTCGCTTTAAAATGTGAAAATTTGCGTATATAGTGTTAATATAGGAAAGAAATGAACATAGCTTTATATTTTTCTCTAAGTATTATTGTCTTGGGCTTAATTGGGTAAGAATTTATCCATCAACCCAAAACCTAAACCTTCTGGAATGAGAGAAAAATACAGTCGTAGTTAATTTTCATCTTCTTCTCAGCTCAACATTACAGTAAAAGGAAAAAAAATCCATGGCTATCTTCTTATAAATTCAATTTGCACTCAAAATGTTGCAAATAAAAGAAGAAAATCACCAAAACAAGATTGTAGAAGGCAATCTCCACCAACACTGTAGAATAATTTCATCAAAATCTTTGATGGCGGTATGAATTGTCTGTAATTGCTTTTGTTTGTTGTGCATGTCTTCTTTTCAGCTTATGCAGGTCTTTGAAGCTACATTTCTTCTCCAAAGTTCACTGGTTGCTGTCAAAATCTTTTCTAAATCACTGTGGTGAATTCAACACTCACAAATTCTAACCAAAACTTGAGTTGTTGTAAGAAATTTTGCTCAGAAAAGGTTGGGTCTATGTATATTTCTCTGTTAGCTGTTTTGGTGAGTTTCTCGTTTCTGATTGCTACTTTGAGCACCCATAACTTCTTGCTTTTATCTTGAACTGCTGCCAGATCTTTTCCGTAGTGTAGTTTAATTGTTGATCTTGTTTCATGTCAATTTTCATTGGAAAATATGTTTGTTTGATATGTCAAACTGCTCCCAGAAAACCAATACGAACTAGGTTTGCAGCAGAAAATAATTCACATAGCATAGGTCGACCTCATTATCGACTTAGCTACCCACCTGGTCGACAGGCTTGTCGGCCAGGCTTCTCTCCAGGTTGACCTGGAGGTTGACAAGCCCAAAGAAGAGTGTCGACCCCCCCATGACCTGTGTACTGATGTTCTGGGCCTTCTTTTCCATGTTTTTCGCAGCATTTAGCCTTCTTATGCTATGTTTTGACACCATTTCTTTTGCAATCTTGTGATGCTTTTTAATGTGTTTGAGAGGTATGATGTCCATCAATAGAGTAGCCAAGATTTGGTGGAATTTGAAATTTAAATTTGAATTAAATTTGAATATCGGTTTTGGAGTATTTTCGATGTTTTTATTCGATTTCAAGCACAATTTCTTCCAAACGAATTTAGAGATAATTTTTAATAAATTAGCTTTTGAAATTATTATTATATAATATTTTTAAACTATTTTTAAATTATTTTTAATTATTTAAAATATATTTATTTTCTATAATAAGGAGAAATTTCAATAAATTGCTTTCAGAATGATTTCGAAAAATTGTTTTAAAATTCTATTTTTTCTAGAAAATTATTTTATAAATAATATATACTATTTTTTCACTTTTCGAATGTATGAGGAAGATAATTAAACGATTTAGTAAAACGCTTGGTATGGGACGCGTGTGTTTGCTTTTTCGATTAATTCCAGACTTGTACAATCGAAGCAATTCTGGGATATCGATTTGAGATGATTTATGGGATTTGCCATTTTATGGCATGTTTTGAGATATATAATTCGTATTTTTGGGAATTATCCAAGATAGCCAATATTTGGCGAGATATGTGGTTCGAGATCTCCAAATTTTGGAGTTTGAGAACCCGTTATATTATTTTACTTGCCGATGAGATGATGCGAGTCATGAGATTTCTGAGTTTTGAGATTTTTGATGATTTTATTTTATAATGTGGCATTGACAAGTGGTTAGGAAACCGTTGAGTGAGAACATGTGGTATGGGATGCATTGTTACCACTCATCGGGTTCCTCTTTGGGTGTTTGTGACACATTCTGGGTTTACCAGTACTATAAACCTTTGGGTCATCAAAGTTTACGGCTTCAGTCGTCTGGGATTCCAACTTCGTTCGTCTGGGATTTACGACTTCGATCTTCTGGGATTTACGACTTCGGTCGTCTGAGTTCTACGATTTTTGTCGTTTGGGATAGGTATCTAAAATATATATATTACTGGTCTGAGTTTGGCATGTGTAGCAATGCTTCGACATGCAATCGGGGATCTGGCCAATCCGGGTTTTCTGAGTTTTTTAGCTTTATTATGATTTCACCATTTGAGATATCTTTAGCACATAGATAGCCTAGTGCTATATGAGATGTTATACGTATATGGTGATTTCATTTTTATGAGGTTTTGAACTCTTATTGAGTTCCTTGAGTTAAGAGTTTGCATGATTCCTTGATTCTGAGTTATATATTTATATTCTGATGAAATGAGGCATAATTGAGTTGGAGATTCTGATGTTTCCACTTATGGCTATCATTATGCTTATTTACATTTATGTTGAATAAACTTGAGTAGGAATCACTTATGGCATGTTAAACCTATTCATGAGTTATCGTTGAGCCATTATACCATTGCCACCCTTGGAATTGTGAATAAAACTTCATTTTTATCATTCCTTTCTACTTAATGGAATGTTTCCCCTATGCATGTATATCCCTTTATCTCTTGCTAATATCAAGTTCTATTTAGCCTGACCAGTGTATTTATTACTCGGGTCAGACCGAGTTGCAGGTTAAGATCTTTCAGACTTTTGGCTTAGCGATATCTTTTGGACTTCACTATCAATCCTTTTAGATAAGAAGCGTAGTTCTTGTGTAGTTTTTTTAGTAGTAGTTGTCTTGTTTGGATATTAGATATTTATATTCTTTTGTGGGGATGTATGCATATATATATATATATATATATATATGTATGTATGTATGTATGTATGTATGTATGTATGTATGTATGTATGTATGTATGTATGTATGTATGTATGTATGTATGTATGTATGTATGTATGTATGTATGTATGTATTGTGGTTGAATACCACTTACGACATGTTGTATTACATTTGATGTATGTGCATATGTATATCCGTCTGTGTTTGCTGTTCTTTTACTTGAGACTGTTGATGTTATTATGTTTTGTTTCTCAATCAATCCTATAGCCACCATAGTATTGTATTTGATAGGGATTAAGTATGTCGGATACTTAAGAAAAATTAAAAAAAATAAGTACTAAATCGACATATTTAGCTCTTATCTAATGCAAGAGTATGATGGTCGCACTTAACCAGGCCTATTCACCGCATTAGCAGACAAAATTACTCAATAAATCTTTTTGTTAATGTGGGTCTCGACGTGGGGCATCACAGCTTGGTATCAGGGGCGGATAATAAACAAAATGTAATAAACGTAGAACAGTATACACGATTACCATACGTCAAGTATAACACAAGTGTAAACATCATCCCTAAATCGTTGTTGAATCCATCCTTGTCCTTAACCTTTTGAGTTCCTTTGGGGTAGACAGAAAGGAATATGCCTAGGAATGTCAATTTAAAATTCCGTAATATTCCTATATAATGAATTTGAATTGAAAATATCTATCTCTGTGAATAATCCTATCTTATCTTAACTTTCATCTCATGGCTGGAAGAAGAAAAGGTCGCACTTCGGAGGTAGGACCGTCCAGTGGTCCATGTCCCAAAGGAGTCTATATGTCGACCGATCAGATTATTGAGCTTCTTAGGAGCACTTAGACTCCTGCTCCTACTCATTCCTCTCCTTCGTGCAAATTCGCATTTGCACGTATGTATAGCAACTTCACCCATCTCAGAGCCAAGCCATTCAAAGGCTTCGAGACAATTTTAGAGGATCAGGCTCGGCTCCGAACATGCGAGTGCATCTTCACTCACATGGAGATTTCTGATCGTTATCATGGTCTTGTGGCATCGAGTATGCTAGAAAAACGAGCACTAGACTGGTGGAAGCTCCTTATAGCTGAGATAGACAAGTCTACTCTTACTTGGCAGCATTTCGAAGACCGTTATGAGCTTAAGTTCGTTCTAGAATCTGAGAAGGCTTTCCTTGCCCGTCGCTTCCTCGAGTTGAAGCAGGGCAAATCCTCTGTGTCAGATTATGTATCCTCCTTTGAATCCTTATCCAAGTATGGGCTCAAGATCATAAGTCCTCCATATAAGAAGAATCTTAGGTTCGTATCTGGACTTAAGAAATATTTTAAGAAGTCGCTTATGCTTCAGCTTAAGCTCTCCTTCAAGGAGCTTGTGGATTCAGCGCTTCAACTCGAAGCCGTCGAAAAGAAAGAGATAGTAATGATGAGGCCGAGGTTCGATAGAACCCAAATAAGAAGAAATTTCCCTTTTATAGATCCCTATCCTTTCCTCCAAGGAAGAAGGAAAAGCAAGGAAATTCTGGTTCTCATCCTCATGCGGCACCTTCTTCAGTTAGAGTTTTGGCATGCTTCAACTGTGGTTCACGAGATCATCTAGCTAGAGAGTGTTCTCATCCTTGCAAGTGTGCCTATTGTAAGAAGGAAGGACATATGGTTTCTTCGTGTCCTAAGAAAGGGAAAGGTTCTAGTTCGGGGAATTTGAATGCGGTGAAGGCTTCTCGTAGTGCATCTCAGTCTCGAGGTATATCTCCTACCATTTTGAAAGGTTCTGTTCTTTTTTGTGACTGTTTTATTCTAATCCTCTTCAATATGGGTGCTTGGCATTTATCCATACCAGAGAAATTTGTTAATGCTATTAGATGTTATGGTCTTGTTGCTTACTTGAGGATTGCGAATCCTTTTGAGGGGATCCGCAATACTTGACATAAGAATTTAGGATTTGTTCCTTGTAGCTTATTTTTACGTGCATATTAGCATGCTATTTTCTATCTTGAGTTTGGAGTAATTTGAGAGGGAGTGGCTTGCATTTTATCAAGCCACATTCTGTGATTTGAAGGGTTCTATATTTAGGTATCCTAATTCAGTTGGTTGGTTAATTCTTATCTTTGAAATATTGATTATAATTTCGTAGTCTCTATACTTACTATTGAGTATGGAGATGTTGATGATACATCTTGAATTCCGTTATTGTGACTCTGTTGATTTCTATAAGTCCGTTCGGGTATGACACCCAATCGGACAATCGAATATTGTATTGACCTCATTCCCGGTCCTTAGCCTTTCGGTCATCCTTCTACGAGGATGCCCACTAAGGAAATAAGGCGATCTTTAGAATTTAATTGATATTTCCATTCTTACTTCTTTTGAGATAACCATTTTGGATACTCATTTATAGGCTTAGTAATATTACTTCATCTGAAGTAATGATTTGCCGTTTTCATTCTTATTTTCATTCAAGAAGATATTTTACCCTCACCCTTACATCTTGATGATTTCTTACTCGTCCTATTGGTAGTGCTAGGTTCTTTCTTTAACTTGACCCTACACCGATTCTCATTGGCTACGAGTTGCGGAGGATACTGCTCTTTTACCGCATTACGCACTTATTATGGGTTTCTGAGTAGTTCGTTATACTGTTAGGAATGACGAACACTCTAATTTACTCCCTCAATCTTATGAATCGAGTATATTCAGCGAACATCTCGATGGGTCTCTTTTTGTGTTTTTGATTTTGGGTATATGTAATGAACTGTGTTTTCAAAATTTTCAAAAATTAAAGATTTATTTCTAAGAGGAATTGGATTTGGTTTTTGGGATAAATAAAGAACATTTTGAGAACTAAATGCGAGCTACTTATTTTATAGAAAATGATTTTTGTGTTGGGTTATGCATCATGTGTTTTAAAAATTCTGGTCAATACGCCTGATCTTTATCGATATGAATTTCCTAAACGCGGTGAGGAGACAATCAGACACGAAAAATTGAGTTTTAATAAGACTAAATTTGGAAATAAATTAAAAATATTTGTGCATTTAATTTTATTTTGGTTGACATATGTAGCCATTGAACCATAGCAGGATTGGATGAGCGGCGAGGTGGTTTTGATCATTTGGTGAAAGCTACAGCCAATCGATAGTATTTATTATAAATCAATGTCGAGGCAATGCAAATATGATAATCGAAATGTATGATTTTGAATATAGTTATGTTTTACTATTGAAATGATGAGATAATACTTTATTTAAAGAATAAACATTTATTGAATATTTTAAAATGAGTTATACATGTTAAAGATAGAGTTTGTTATGAGAATATGGGTATTTGAAAGTAAAGAGTAGTAAATTTTAAATTTTGTCTTAAGGATTATTGAAATGAAATTATAAAATTATTTTTAAATTTTAATTTTGGAATGAAAGGGAATATGATTTTGAAATTATTTATCATTTTATAAGAACTGGAGGAGGGACTTTGGAAAATTTCCAAGTGTTGAAAATTGAGATTTTGAATTAAAAGGTAATGATTTTTGGAACTTTAAGAGTTTGATTGTAAACGAAAATTTAGATTATTGTTTTGAAGATAATTAAATTCGAACTCTAATAAATTTTGATTGTAAATTAAAATTTATACCTATCATGTTCCTCATGATTGTCTTGCCTTAGTGTAATGGTCAAACGACTAGCATTTTGCGGTCATTTGAGTAGGGTGGTCTTTGAAGTAACCATATCTCATCGAGTCGTCTTACCTCAATGGTTGTTACCTTAGTATTAATATGGATCCTTCTATAGTGACATACAGAAAATCATCAGTTTATTGTTGGAGTTCGGATAAAGCGATGCTAAATCCCAACTCTATTCGAGAAACTTTTGTGAAATCAATATTCTTATGTAGATTTTTGAGTAGCACCCCATTGTGTTTTTGTATCGAAAGTGAGATGCTTTCGAAATCATGATGTATTGCTCAAAAATTCAATGGTCCGCAAATCCTAGTATATATACTTTGGAAAATCATTGAATTTACTAAGCAATTTTATTTTGGTCTTCGTTTATCCTGGGTAGAGAGTGAGAAATTTTGATCTCGTGCTTGTTAGTCCTTCCTTTGATTGATGAAATTAATATGTTGAATACAAGCTCTTCTCTAGAAATTACGAGGACGTAATTTTGTTAAGAGGGGAAGTATATAACAACCCTGGTTCAGAGATTACCTGTATATATATATATATATATATATATATATATATATATATATATAATTACAACGGAAGTTATAATTTAATATTGTAAATTAAAATATAATCAAAAAATTTGAATTGTTTATTTGGAATAAACAATGAATATTGTAAACAAAATGATGAAAATAAAGGTTGGAACTTTATTTTGTTTATTTGGGTATAAATATGGGATTAAATATTGATTGGATAAGTATTTGATTTAGATAAATTTAAATATTGGGTATTTATTAGTTTGGAGCAAATAAATTAATTAGTTGACGTATTTCAATGTTAAATTGTTGAAATAAATCTAAAGTAATGAAAATAAAGTTTTAAAAACTCTATTTTGAGATTTTGAGAATTTGAGTAGAAAATAATTAAATTGCAATTTTATTTTGTTAAATATAACAATATTGGAAAACATTGTCAATATTAATCTTTTATTGAATTTAAATGAGAAATATGAATAAGATACGTGTTTTATTAAAATGAAAAATGAAATATTGTTTTAAAATAATATTTTAATGATTTAATAAAGTTAAAATAGTTTATTTTAATTTATTTGACGAAGAAAATAATTTTTGAACAAGTTATGCTTTAAAAATAGTGTTTTTACCTAAAATGGTGTAAATTGTGAAATATTGTCAAAACTAAGGTCTTACTTATAAAAATAGCTTTTTATTATTAGAATAAATTTTATTTGTTCAAATAAAATTTTTGGTTGCATATATTGGTTGAATAGAATTTTATTTCGCTTTAAAATGTGAAAATTTGCTTGTATAGTGTTAATATAGGAAAGAAATGAACATAGCTTTATATTTTTCTCTAAATATTATTGTCTTAGGCTAATTTGGGTAAGAGTTGATCCATCATCCCTAAACCTAGAAGCTCTTGGTATGAGAGAAAAATACAGTACGTAGTTAATTTTCATCTTCTTCTCAGCTCAACTTTACAGTCAAAGAAAAAAAATCCATGACTATCTTCTTATAAATTCAATTTTCACTCAAATTGCAGCAAATAAAAGAAGAAAATCATTGAAATAAGATTATAGAAGGTAATATCCACCAATACTATAGAATAATTTCATCAAAATCTTTGATGAAGGTATGAATTGTCTGTAATTGTTTTTGTTTGTTGTGCATGTCTTCTTTTCAGCTAATACAGCTCTTTGAAGCTCCATTTCTTCTCCAAAGTTCACTGCGTGCTATCAAAATCTTTGCTAAAATACTAAGGTGAGTTCAACACTCACAAATGATAACCAAAACTTGAGTTACTGTAAAAAAAAATTGCTCAGAAAAGCTTGTGTTTATGTATATTTCTCTATTAGTTGTTGGTGAGTTTCTCATTTCTGGTTGCTACTTTGACCATCCATAACTTGTTGATTTTATCTCGAATTGCGGCAAGTTCTTTGTCGGAGTGTGGTTTGGCTGTTGATCTTGTTGTGTGTCAATTTTCATTGGAAAATATGTCATTTTGATATGTCGAACTGCTCCTCGAAAATAAATACGAACAAGGTTTGCAGCAGAAAATAGTTCACGTAGCCTAGGTCGACCTCACTCTCAAGCTAGCTACCACCTGGTCATCAGTTCTATCAACCAGGCTTCTCTCCAGGTCGACAGGCCTGAAGAAGGGTGCCAGCACCCCTGTCGACCTGTGTACTGATGTTTTGGGCCTTCTTTTCTTTGTTTTTGGTAGCGTTTGGCCTTCTTATGCTATGTTTTGACACCATTTCTTTTGCAATCTTGTGATTTTTTAGAATGTGTTTGAGAGCTATGATGTACATCAATGGGCTAGCCAAAATTTTATGGAATTTGAAAGTTAAATTTGATTTAAATATGAATTAGATTTGTATATCAGTTTTGGAGTAATTTCGATGTTTTTCTTCGATTTCAAGCACTGTTTCTTCCAAACAAATTTTAAGATAATTTTTAATAAATTATCTTTTGAAATTATTATTATACAATATTTTAAACTTTTTCTAAATTATTTTTAATTATTTAAAATATATTTATTTCCTATAATAAGAAGAAATTTCAATAAATTGCTTTTAGAATGATTTCGAAAAATTGTTTTAAAATCCCGTTTTCTCTAGAAAATTATTTTATAAACAATATACACTATTTTTACACTTTTCGAATGTATGAGGAAGAAAATTAAATGATTTAGTAAAACACATGGTATGTGACACGTGCGTTTGCTTTTTCGGTTAATTCTGGGCTTGTATGATCGAAACAATTCTGGGATATATGATTTATGGGATTTGTCATTTTATGGAGTGTTTTGAGATTTATAATTCATATTTTTGGGAATTATCTGAGATGGCCAATATTTGGCGAGATTTGTGGTTCGAGATATCTAATTTTGGAGTAATAACTATGAGAACCCGCAATATTATTTTACTTGCCGATGAGATGAGGCGAGTCATGAGATTTACGAGTTTTGAGATTTTTGATGATTTTATTTTCTAATGTGGCATTGAATAATGGTTAGGAAATCCTTAACTGAGAACGTGTGGTATGGGATGCGCTGTTACCACTCTTCGGGTTCCTCTCTAGGAGTTTGTGACACATTCTGGGTTTACCAGTACTATATACCTTCTGGTCATCTGAGTTTACGACTTTGGTCGTCTGGGATTTTCTACTTCATTTGTTTGGGATTTACGACTTCGGTCATCTGGGATTTACGACTTCAGTCGTCTAAGTTCTATGGCTTCGGTCGTTTGGGATATGTACCTACAAAATATATATAGTACTGGTCTGAGTTTGGCACGTGCAACATTGCTTCGGCATGCAATCGGAGATCTGGCCAATCCGGGTTTTTTGAGTTTTCTAAGATTTGTTATGATTTCACCATTTGAGATATCTTTAGTATATCGATAGCCTAGAGCTATATGAGATGTGATTTCATTTTTATGAGGTTCTAAACACTTATTGAGTTCCTTAAGAGTTTGCATGATTCCTTGATTCTGAGTTATATATTTATATATCGATAAAATGAGGCATAATTAAGTTGCAAATTTTGATGTTTCCTCTTATGGCTATCATTTTTCTTATTTACATTTATGTTGAATAAACTTGAATAGGAATCACTTATGGTATGTTAAACCTATTCATGAGTTATTGTTGAGTACCATTGCCCCCCTTGGAATCATGAATAAAACTTCATTTCTGTCATTCCATACTATTTAAAGGAATGTTTCCCTTATGCATGTATATCACTTTATCTCTTGTTGATATCAAGTTCTAGTCAGCCTGACCCATGTATTTATTACTCGGGTCAAACCGAGTTGCGGGTTAAGATCTTTCGGACTTTCGGCTTAGTAGTATCTTTTGGACTTCACTATCAACCCTTTTGGATAAGAAGCGTAGTTCTTGTGTAGTTTTTTTTTAGTAGTAGCCGTCTTGTTGGGAACTTAGATATGTATATTCTTTTGTGGGGATGTATGTGTGTGTGTGTGTGTGTGTTGTGGTTGAATACCACTTACGACATGTTGTATTACATTTGATGTGTGTGTGTATGTATATCCGCCTGTGTTTGCTATTCTGTGACTTGAGACTATTGATGTTGTTTTGTTTTATTTCTCAATCAATCCTGTAGCCACCATAGTAATGTATTCGATAGGGATTAAGTATGTCGGATACTTAAGGGAAAAAATAAAAAATAAATACTAAATCGACATACTCAGCTCTTATCTAATGCAAGACTATAATCACCCTTAACCATCCCTGTCCTCCGCATTAGAAAACAGAATTACTCAGTAATTCTCTTTTTTAATGTAGGTCTCCAGGTAGAGCATCACAAGAGGGGTCGGTAGTATGTGTATGAACAATTGTAGTTGACTATAATTGTATCGACCAGTATGCAAGTGGTAGTCGTAGATGATGGTTGGAAGCTGATGGGTAGTGATTGATGGCAGTGGTTTGGACTAGGGGGTTGCAGGCAGCATAGGTCAGAGGGGTTAAGCAGAGAAGGACTGTGACATGCTCAACAGTGCACAGTTTTGACAACAAGTAGTGAATGAAAACAATGTAAAATGAATGCATAATTTTGTATTGAAATAAATATGCAATGTAAAATGTAGAATGTAAAGATAATAAATAAAAAATATCTTGTTTTGCAATGTCTTTTATATATATCTTTATATTAGAAATGCAAATGCAAAACAAACAAAAGAAATCAAGCTCACAAATCAAATCACACAACGGACATACACACAACCATTTTTTGATTGCAAATTAACACACAAAACAAAAACACAATAAAATCAAACAATAAGTAATTTAAAGAATAGAAATTAAAATCAAATTAATTTTCGACAATTGCACCAAAAACTTATTTATCGGCTAAATCTCTATCGAATTAGAAAAATAACCGAAAAATTTAAATTAAAAATAACCGCAAGCGCACAGCATACAATTTTAGTACGTGGCGAGTACAGATCGATCCGTAGGAAATTTAATGATTTAAATTTTTCTATTTAACCAAATTAAACCAAGATTTGAAGTTGTGATAAGCTAAAAATGCAAAACAAAATGCTAGAAGAAAAGTGACTGAAAATATGAGATTAGAAAACAATTTAGAGACAAATCCACTCTCATATTTTTACATAAATCAATACAAAATAATCTATGATCTCTATTTTGATCTTAAAAGGAATTAGTGACGTATTTATTGTAAGTATGGTTTTTTATATATTAATTAACATAACTTAAACCATCAAACTATAATACAATAACCAAAGCCGCTTATCAATTCTCATGTAAAAGAAGTCAAAGGAAAAGCTATTTAAGTATGATCTATTTACTATTGTATTTAGTAACGTAGATGATTAAATTTTGATTCTACTTTAATTTCATAATCAAAAATAAATTAGTGAAATATGATGTAAATTTATTTATATTTGAGTAAGAATAGCCTATTTGTAAATAAAAACATAAGCTATCAAACTCACTAATAAACTTACATCAATCATCCACTTTTTCATGAACCATAAAAGAGACCATAAATCGAAAAATATGTTGAATTTAAATAATCTTAGACAGCTTCATTCCCCCTAAATTGAATGGGTTTAGCTACTCATTTTGTTATCATATCAACACATGTAAATTTCAACATTTAAACAAAAGAAAAAGAAAGTAAGAACTAATGAAAACAGAAGAAAAAAAACTAAACTACTTGCACAAAAATAAAATTAAACTAAGTGCATAAAAGAAAAGGCTAACCTACTAACGTAAGAACGAAGAAAGCATGTAAATAAAAATGAACAAAAAATAAAAAAGCATGTAGAAAAAGAAAGAGACTTTGGAAGTCATTTTATTTCTCATTTGATTTGAACCTACAACTTGCATTCTAATTCTAATGATAAGTGATTAAAAGATCCATTACATGAACATAAGAGGGCTATTTATACATGCACAAAATCCTAATCCATATTTTTGGGGGCTTCCCAAAATACCTCTTAGGAAGTGTGGCCTCCTAGTTATCATTAGTCTCTAATCAATTCATCATCAAGTATGCATATAACTTTAACATCCACTAACTTGTGCATTAGCTTCTAATTGTAGATTAAGGTAAGTGGGTAGGTGGGGTCCTGCATGTTACATGAGTTGAATTATTTCCATCTTCATTCCTTTCTTTCCATCCCTATGCATGCATATTTCCATGAAATCATCTTCATATTTCCATCCAAAATTCCTATAATTAAAAAGAAAATGTGCAAATAAATATTCTCAAAATTAATTCATGCACAAAATTACTATTTTACCCTCACATTGATGTATGAATGATGACTTGAAAGCATATTTGAAATTGATTTTAAACATGTAAAAATATGACATTTATCAAAATAGAAATAGATTAAATATGGATGTAAAAAGATGCACACTTATGTGCACATCATTTCACTATCAACAAGATATGGAAATAGAAATTCCAAAGCGAAAACATCAATTTCCCTTGTTATTATCTATGTTAAGCATATTGTCATCCTTATCGGATAGTAAAATACATATTCATTAACATGTCGATTGACCTCTGTTAAGCAAGTAGCCCTAGAAAATTGAGAAAAAAAATCATTTTTCATCAGTAATCTTTTTTCTCATTCAATCAAATTCGCACAATAGTTTGGAAAAATCAAATTCCCAAAAGTATTTAAACACCATTTTCTATTTCAAAAGCACTTGAACAAAAAATTTCAAAAACATTTAAACCCAACTTCTCAAAAGCATTTAAACAAAAATTTCAAGAGCATTCGAACATAATTTATCAAAACATTTGTCGCTTCATCCTTAAAACAAATCGGGCAAATTCTTAACGTAATCGGGACTCGGTCTTTGAGTTAATATATATATATATGGTCGACCCTAGCATTGTGCAGTTAATCCTAGATTTAAGAAACTTTTATTTTATTCTAAACCAACAAACTATCTATAAGCATATTTATAAATATTAGCTTTTAAGGCATAAGGATAGTGACCATGACTTTGCAACATCCATTCGCTGACCTCCACTTGCTAAAACTTATTTTTCCAAAATTTTAAAGTGTTTTGGATTAAAGCACTTTTATTTCGAGTTGCTAAATTAATTTACAAATTCATTGTATAAACTTCTTGTTTTACTTATATTTTATCACAAGTTAAGTATCCTTATGAGATCTCCTTATTTACACGGTTTTCCAATTATTTATTTAGTGGTCAAAGCTCATCCGAACCATCAATATGGTAATGAAATAGGAACATATCTCATATTTTAAAGTTCAATTTCAAAATTCTCCTACGTAATACTAATCCTATTTTAAAGTTCAATTTTAAAATCCTATCGTATGGTTACGGGTCTTAGTTATCGGACATTTTTACCCTTCTATTCTCTAAAACCCATTTGAATCAAGTACCATTTCCATTTATCCACCCCTTAGAAAGAATTTAAAAATTGAACTTCCAATTTTACAAAAATAGGAAAACTTATCGAGCAAAACCTACGCTGTATTTTCCATTTATTTAAAAAATGAAAATCCCTTATCAAATATTTCTAAACCAAAGCTTTTGTACTCAACCGATTTTAAACTAAGAAACTAAGAATTCCCTCTCTTTTTCAAAACAACAACTTCCCAACAAAGCCTTTGAAAATTCCATTCAAAAACATTTCAAGGAATTTTAAAAAAATCATTTTTCCAAATTCTTATGAGAACCTTCTCCGCACCTATTATTCCTTACTTTCAGGTATTTGCAACACATGGTTTCCTAATTCTCATTTATCTAGATAAAATGTGCATCTTCAATCAGCAATCCATTAAAATCCACAGTCATAAGACAACCTAAACCGAACAAAGGATTAAAGTACCATCCAGCTGCCAGTGTCATTCTATATGTCGAGCTCATGCTCTTCTTGGTTTATGCCTTGTGTTACGGCCTACACTCCATGGGAAAATGAGGGTAAGTGTAAAAATTTAACTCTATTTGTTAGCCTAAATCATAGCCGCCTCGTCCATCTTTTCGAAATATGATCATAACTACTTCTATTTTCAAAATTTTATGGAGTTTGGCATACAATATATATATATATATATATGTATATGTATATATATATATAATTATAGGTAAAAATCCAAATACATTCTCTCAGTTTATCCTAATTTCTATGATCGACTAACCTAAGCTCTGATACCAAATGTAACATTCTATACATTAATGGGCTTGAATTTTGACTAAATCGAAACTCAAGTTTATCAAGGTACAAATTGTTGATTTTGGCAACTTGTAATAAACACAAGCATATCAGAGAGCGATCGATATAAACTCATAGTGGAATTGAAAAATATAATAGAACAAATGTACTGACTAAGGCTACTATCTTGGAATCAATATTATTCCTTGGATGTCTAATTACCTTGTCAGCGCCAAGCATGAATTAGTAAACTTCTTCATCTATCGTTCTCTTCTTGCTCCAGTATCTTGGCTCTAAATCAATCATATAGATTGTATTGAGGGGGGTTAGAACAACATTCTGGTGATTGAAAAATTAAATACTTTACCCATGCCATTAATTTATGCGGATTAATTTCCATTTAAGTATTAAGTCTATTGCTTACAGCTAATCTTTTAAGTGCTATGTGTGTGTACCATATGCCTGCCTAACCTCTTTCGAGGTATAACTGTGTGTGTGTGTATATATATATGTGTATGTATGTATATGTATATGTATATGTATATGTATATGTATATGTATATGTATATGTATATGTATATGTATATGTATATGTATATGTATATGTATGTATATGCTTATCCAAGTATATGTCCAACCTTTTCACTATCTAAAAACCTCGACCACTTAATACTTCTTGCATCGCGAAGAGGCAGACCCAACGTATTAAAAATGGGCTTTCCACAACGTAACATTAGTCAATCGGTTCTATATACAGAGAATGATGACCACTGTACACGGCATTATAACTTATAATTTAATCGTTGCACTAATAATGCATCTCATAGACTCATCTAAGGATTAACAAGCCTACCTTCGATAAAAAAAATTCGTCAAACCATCCACTTTGAGGTTTGTGCGTCTCCTGTAAGACCCAAAATTTGACCACTTTAAAATATACTATTTAAAGTGATTTGAAATATAAAATAGTTAAGGTTATATGATTCAAATAATATTAGATAGGATTTGGAAAGAGAAGTATACACAAAAATAGTAACATTTGCTATATCGGCAAAAGTGACAAAATGCTGACTTTAGAAAAGTATGTTTCAATGGTTAAATAAATTATTTTAATTTATGTATAAATGTTTATATTTTTAAACAACATCATACAAATTTATTTTCAAATTTGGTTTACGTAAATAAATAATTTAACCAAAACGTCAAAATCGGACCGTAAAACATTTTGTCGAATATCAACGTTTTATCGATTAAAGTTGTCGCAACGTCGTCGCACCTTTATTTTTTTATATAGGAACATATATTCAAATACTATAAGTATTAATTAATTCACTAATGAAGTTCACTTTTACTAAATAAGATTAGGAAATTCTAGAATGGTATCAAGAAAAGTAAGTATAAGAAAAGTCAAAAGTAAACATCAAATCCAAATCACATCAAAATCTAACAAAATAATTACTTTTTCTTTACTTAATCTTTAAGTGACTAAGACATAAAGTAAAAACTAAAAAGATGATATTAAGTGTTGAAAAAGTGGAGTTTTCTTTAGGTTGAAGTAAGGTTAGTTTGGTAATTTAGTAAGAGATTATTTTGGTAAATTACCACTTCTTTCTTTTTTTATAAATACCCACCTCCTTCTTCACTTTATTCACATTTCTTCTTCTTCTTTTCTCAAGCTTCTTCACTTTATTCCTCTCCTCTTTAATACCTTCCAATCCATAGGAAAAAATTATAAAGAAATAATGTTAAAGTATTTATAAAATATTCAAGAGAAATCAATGTTCATTCTCTTCAAATCAAACTCATCTTTTCTTTATATTTTACCTATTTTCTCTCGTGTATAACTTCTTTAAAACAGAAGAAAAATACAAAATTATTGTTTTCAAATCATGTATTTTTTCAATGGCTACTACTTTTATGTTGACCACTTTGTCTTTTTCTAAAATTAACCATGTCAAAAATCGACTTCTTTCTGGTGCATTCTCTGGCCCAGTTTTTAAGATAGAGAATAAACCATTTTGTTTTGGTCATAACTTGATTGTAGCAGATCCAAATGAAGAAAAAAAACTAAGTCATTTGAAATTCCACTGGCTACAACATTTTATGTTGAGCACTTTTTCCAGTTTTGAGGTTTTCTATACCTGAAACTCAATTCTTTGAAGTGCATTTTTGGGCTTCATTTTTGTCAATCCGACGATACCTCTTCTTCATTCTATCATATCTTCCTCAAAAGAACTTGGATTAAATGATTATTATTTTTTCAAATTTAAGAGAACATTATTTTAAATAAATTTCTAGTTAAAAAGTTTTTAAATTGAGATTTAGAGGGCCTAACATTAGATACAAATAACCTATTTTTCGGATCTAAATCTTGAGAATTCAAGTTCAAAACTCTACCGCTTCTTCTCTATACTTTCGGCCAACCTCCATCTCAAGCCCTGACTAAGCTATTAGAAAGGAGAGGGTTTTTTTTGCTAGTTCTCAATGGCGTAGGAAGTAGTTAGTGAAGTGTTGGTTGATTAGAATATTGGTAGGAAGTTTATCGCTTTGGTTTATGGTGAGAAACTCTACTTAGTATCTATATTTGTATATATACATGTTTCATGATTTGTTAGGATTTCTATGGATGCTTATATATGCTTTGATCATCAAGTATTTATTGTTTGATATGATTGTTAAAAAATTTACCAAGTCAAGTTAATACACGTCGATAAGCACAAGTAAAATCACTTTCCTTTTGAAAATGAGATGGTGTATATGGAATGGTTAAACCTTTTGGAAATAGTATTAAAATTAGTTAGAAATATTTTGTAAACATTTAATATGTTTAAAGATAAAGGAAGACAATTATGATTTCATTAAGTATATTTTAGATACGTCCAAAACAATTTTCCAAAAGAATTGCATTTTTGCAGTAAAGCGACCAAAGTTTAAAATTGATATTTTAAATGTTTTAAAAATAATAAATAAATTTGATAAATCTATTAAAATGGTTTAAAATGGATTTGGAATGAAAAATATGAATTTTCAAATATTAAAAAGTTGTTTAATCAATTAAGCTTATATAACACTTTCCTTAGCACTTTTATGCTTTTTTAAACTTAAAAATTCTTTCCTAAATCTTTTATGAATGATTATAAAAGAATAATTAAGTAATTTAAAGATGATTCGGAAGTTTTAATAAGAGTTTGAATAAATGGTTAAGAGAAATTGTTTGTAACACTTAAGTAAAAAGTAAAGAACATTGAATATAATAAGAAACTGAGCATGCGGAAATGACTTGTATATTTGTTCCTCCTATGATATTTGGAAAGATAAAACAAGTTGTTTAACTAAGATTAGGGATCGAGCAACCAGTGCCCTGAACTTACCTGGTCTATATTTTCACTTCTTAGGCGAGAGGTGGAACAGATCGAAATGAAAGCTCGGATGCTCTAAAATATCATAATTAAGTTTTTCCAAGATAAAAGAGAAGAAACTAATTTTTTGAATGTTAATTAACCACTTAACCCCTTTTATTCGATGATCAGTATGAAGTAACCGGGATCGGGTTTGGATGATTCCTATCCATAGAACTGGGATCGAATTTGGGTGGTTTCTATCTGAAAGCCCTTTAAAACTAATTATCAAAATAAAACACATTGAAGACAAAAATCTTCATGATGTAGGATTACTTTCCATTAGTACTAAGAGGTGAAATTTACAATATCTAAGGTGCCAATGGTAATCTATTATGAAAATCTTCGATTTGCAAGAATATGATTTGAAGTTAAGAAGGAAATCTATGATTAAGATTTAATAAATGATTTGGAAATATTTTCTCTAGGTTAGAAGTTATAACTTGGATATAGGAAATCTTTAATTAAGATTTAATGAATGATTTGGAAAGGTTTTCCTAAGTAAAAGAGAAAATTTTGGAATTATTCCAGGAATTAATAAAAGTTTAAACAAAACCAATGATTTAATAAATGAGGCTTAATGATTCCATATACTCTTGAAAAGAAAATGGAATAAGTTGAAAATAATGTATCTAAGAAAGATATTTGATTTAAATAAAAGATGAAATGATTGATGATTGATATCCACATATGAACTTAACATATTTTAAAGCGATGATTGGCTTCGAAGGAACCAAAGTCGGACTTGGGTTATCCCTATTCAAAAACTACTTCAAACTAATGTATACGTTCGAAAGTAAAGACATTTTGAAGATGATGATTATTTAAGACCAAGGATCTTCATAGTGTGAGGACTGCTTGTTAACATGCTCTATGTCACTCCCATTATAGAGTTATTTATAGGAGCGGTCTCCTCGTTATGAAGATCTTTTTGGATTGCAAGGGCTTCTCGCCTAGTAATGGCCGAGGAAAGCACCTGCGGTTTCGTTCAGTCCCAGAATGAACATGTATGGATGTTTTTCTGACACTGTATTCTAAATCATATTTGAGTGGTTTCTATAAATGTATATCATTTGGTGGCATAGAACGCAACTTCTCTTAACTTAACGTCCTTTCTCGAGATATACGAACTCAGGAAGTTATACTTTTCTAGAAATCGTTCATGTGGTGTGGAATGACAATGTGGCATTCAAAGTGGAACCTGTTATGATCAAAGCGTGGTTTTGTATGAAAAGCGTGGCTTTGAAGAAATTGAGTGTAGTTTCACTTGCCTCACATTTTGGAAGATGATATAGGATACTATGTGGTCTAACAGACACAGATTTGGAATAAGTGAGTTTGTATGGTGGTGTCCAATACGTTGGGCCCTTTGGGGAAAAACGTCCCTCAAGGCATTTATTGCCCTATTTTTATAAAGTGGTTAGCTTGAGAAAAGAAGGGAACTACATGTTATAAGTGGTAGTATAGCAAGTACGGTTCCAAGTGACTAGCTTGAGAAATGTGATTAAGGCACTGCGGGAACTATTTTGTTATGCGTGGATAGGAGAAAAGGCAACTAGTTCCCTATCATGTTGGAAATCCGATCCCAATATAAGATTTACGGTTTTAATTGTATTCCCAAAATAGCTGTAATGACTTGCAAACATTTCAGATACCCTTTTTTGTTATCATATATTTTGTTCGGGATATTCTGTCGACCCGGTCCAGTTACCTTATTTCAGTAAGTTTAATTAAAAATGTTTTTAAAGGAATGTCATTAAAAATAATATCAAGTGAATTTTGGTACAAAAGAGTTTTGGTTATCATAAGGTAAAAACCCATCCGTGTTTATGTGTGGGCGTGGTCTTATGAGATACCCTTCTTTTCAAAGGTTTTGATAACATCATCATGATCTATGCATTTAAAATTTCAAGTATCTCATGCTGGTTTATCAAGCCCAATCCGAGTATATTTTAATACTCGGGTCAGATCTGAGTAGCTTCAGGTTTAGTTGAAGATGGTTGGAGCTTCCAGAGGAGAGCCGACAATCTTCAACATCATATGGATGTATTCAATTATCCGCTACGTTTAGCATTTGTTATGTTGTTTTCAGCATTTGTAAGGAAAGGGGTTTATAACTGTACAGGCCAAATCTAGGATAGACTCTGACATTTTATTTTAATATTTTCCGTTGTAATGATTATTATTGAAATAATATATGTTATTCCATTCATATAAGATTCTGTTCTATCCTTATTTTCTTTCTACCCTTAATGATCCTCTTATTCGTGCAATTTGAGTGGGATATGTGTGGTTTATTATCGATTCAAAGGGTACGGAAAACGGGCCATTACATTTGGTATTAGAGCTGAAGGTTAAGCGAGAATCTTGGCTTTGTTGGTGCAAAGACTCATTAGAGATAGGGTTACTAATACTCTAGGATGAGAAACTCATTAGAGATAGGTTTAGTAACATCCTAAAATGAGTTTAAGTGTATTATACATGAGCGTGTATTTGTTATTGTATATAAAAATGTTTTGTGTTGATTAATCTGTTGAGTGGTATATGGATTTCGGTCGATGCATGAGTGCTCCATGTAATCGATAGGGATTCCTAAACACTTGAACAAGGCGAACCGACATGCTGATTTTGAAAAATTTGTAAATGAAGTAATGTTTGGACAAATATTGTGAGTTTTAGGTTCGGTGTAATTTCGAGGACGAAATTCTTTTAAGCAGGGGAGAATGTAACAATCTAAAATTTGACCACTTTTAAATATACTATTTAAAGTGATTTTAAATATAAAATAGGTAAGGCTATATGATCCAAATAATATTAGATAGGATTTGGAAAGAGAAGTATACACAAAAATAGTAATATTTGCCTATATCGACAAAAGTGACAAAATGCTGATTTCAGAAAAGTTTGTTTCATTGGTTAAATAAAAAAAAATTATTTTATTCATAAGTGTTTATATTTTTAAATAAAATTATACAAATTTATTTTTAAATTTGGTTTACATAAATAAATAGTTTAACCAAAATGCCAAAATGTGACTGTAAAACATTTTGTCGAAAATAACCGTTTTGTCGATTAAAAATTGTTACAATGTTGTCGCACGTCTATTTTCTTATATAGAAACATATGTTCAAATGGTATAAGTATTAGTTAATTCACTAATCAAGTTCTTTTTTGCTAAATAAGATTAGGAAATTGTATAATGCCATTAAGAAAAGTAAGTAAGTTTAAGAAAAGTCAAAAGTAAACATCAAATCCAAATCACATCAAAATCCAACAAAATAATTACTTTTTTTTACTTAATCTTTAAGTGACTAAGAGATAAAGTAAAAAGTGAAATGATGATGTTAAGCGTTGAAAAAGTGTAGTTTTCTTTAGGTTGAAGTAAGGTTAGTTCGGTAATTTAGTAAGAGATTATTTTGGTAATTTACCACTTCTTTCTTTTTCTATAAATACCCACCTCCTTCTTCACTTTCATTCACATTTCTTCTTCTTCTTTTCTCAAGCTTATTCACCTTCATCCTCTCCTCTTTAATAGCTTCCAAGCCATAGGAAAAAATTATAAAGAAATAATGTCAAAGTACTTACAAAATATTTAAAAGAAACCAATGTTCATTCTCTTCAAATCAAACTCATCTTTTCTTTGTATTTTACCTCTTCTTCTCTCGGCTATAAATTCTTTAAAACGAAGAAAAATACAAAATTGTTGTTTTCAAATCATGTATTTTTCCAGTGGCTACAACTTTCACGTTGATCACATTGTCTGTTTCTAAAATTTACCGTGTCAAAAATCGACTTCTTTCCAGTGCATTCTCTGGCCCATTTTTTAAGATAGAAGATAGTCCATTTTGTTTTGATCATAACTTGATCGCCGCAGATCCAAATTAAGAAAAAAGATTCAAGTTATATGAAATTTCAGTGGCTACAACTTTTATGTTGAGCACTTTTTCCAGTTTGAGGCTTGCTGTACAAAAAACTAAATTCATTGAAGGGCATTTTTGGGCTTCATTTTGTCAATCCGACAATTTTCATTCTATCATATCTTCCTCAAAACAACTTGGATTCAAATGATTCTTTTTTTAAATTCAAAAAGAAAATTCAACAACTTTAACGTTAGAAAATTTTCTAAATTTTGAGATTTAGAGGGCCTAAAATTAGATATAAAAAAAAACCTTCGGATCTAAATACTTGAAATTCAAGTTCAAAGCTCTACTGCTTCTTCTCTATACTTTCGGTTAACCTCCATCTCAAGCCTCGACTAAGCTATTGGAAGAGAGAGGGTGTTTTTTTTGCTAGTGTTCAATGGAGTAGGAAGTAGTTAGTGAAGTGTTGGTTGATTAGAATGTTGGTAGAAAGTTTATCGCTTTGGTTTATGGTGAGAAACCCTATTTAATATCTATGTTTATATATATTCATGTTTGATGTTGTGTTATGATTGCTATTCAAGCTTATATATGCTTTGATCATTAGTATTTATTTTTTGTTATGATTGTTAAATTTTTTTACCAAGTCACGTTAATACATGTCGATAAGCACAAAGGAAATCATTTTCCTTTTGAAAATGAAATGGTGTATATGGAATGCTTAAACCATTTGGGAAATAGTTTTAAAATGAGTTATAAATGTTTTATAAACATTTAAATATGTTTAAAGATATAAAGGAAGAAAATCAAGATTTTATTAAGTAGATTTTTAAATATGTCCAAAATAATTTTCCAGAAGAATAACACTTTTGCAGTAAACTGACTAAAGTTTAAAATTGATATTTTAAATGTTATAAAAATATGAAATAATTTGATAAATCTATTAAAATGGTTTAAAAGAGATTTAGAATGGAAAATATGTATTTTCAAATATTAAAAAATTGTTTAACCAAATAAGCTTATATAGCACTTTCCGCAGCACTTTTATGCTTCGAATTATATAACCATTTGAAGTGTAGCTTTAAACTTAACAATTCTTTCTCAAAAATATTTTGTGGATGATTTTAAAAGATTAATTAATTAATTTAAAGATGATTTGAAAGTTTTAATAAGAGTTTGAATAAATGGTTAAGAGAAATTGTTGGTAACACTAAAGTAAAAAGTGACGAATATTGAATATAATAACAAACTGAGTATGCGGAAATGACTAGTATACTTGTCCCGCTTGTGAGGTTTGAAAAGATAAAACAAGGTGTTAAACTAAGGTTAGGAATGGAGCAACCAGTGCCCTGAACTTATCTGGCCTATATTTTCTCTTCTTAGGCAAGGGGTGGAACATATCAAAATGAAACCCTGGATGCTCTAAAAGATCATATTTAAGTTTTTCCAAGATAAAAGAAAAGAAACAAATTCTTTGAATGTTAATTAATCACTTAACACCTTTTACTCGATGATCAGTACGAAGGAACCGGGATCGAATTTGTGTGACTCCTATCCACATAACCGGGATCGGATTTGGATGATTTCTATCTGAAAACCCTTTCAAACTAATTATCGAAATAAATCATAATGAAGACAAAATTCTTCATGATGCAAAATTTCTCGCCACTAGTCCCTAAATGTGAAATTTACCATACCTAAGGTGGCAATAGTACTCTGTTATGAAAATCTCAATTTGCAAGAATATTATTTGAAGTTAAGAAGAAAATCTTTGATTAATATTTAGTAAATGATTTGGAAATATTTTCCCTAAGTTAGAAGTTATAACTTGCATATAAGAAATCTTTGATTATGATTTAATGAATGATTTGAAAAGGTTTTCCTAAGTAAAAGAGAAAATGATTTGGAATTATTCTAGGAATTAATGAAGGTTTAAATAAATCAATGATTTAATAAATAAGGCTTAATGATTCCACATACTCTTGAAAAGAAAATGGAATAAATTGAAAAGAATATATCTAAGAAAGATATATGATTTAAATAAAAGATGAAGTAATCGATTGATGATTGATATCCACATATGAACTTAACGTATTTTAAAGTGATGATGGGCTTCGAAGGAACCGGGGTCGGATTTGGGTTATCCCTATCTAAAAACTATTTCGAAGCAATGTATACATTCGAAAGTGAAGACATGTTGAAGATGATAATTATTGAAGACCAAGGATCTTCATAGCGTGAGGACTACTGGTTAACATGCTTTGGGTCACTCTCATTATTGAGTTATTTATAGCAGCGGTCTCCTCGTTATGGAGATTTTTTTTGAATTGCAAGGGCTTCTCGCCTAGTAATGGCCGAGGAATGATCCTTCGGCTTTGTTCAGTCCCAAAACGAACTTGTATGGATTTTTGTCTGACATTGTATTCTAAATCACATTTGAGTGGTTTCTATAAATGTATATCAGTTGGTGGTAGAGAAGGAAACTTCTCTTAGCTTAACACCCTTTTCTGAGACATACGAGCTCAGGAAGTTATACTTTTCTAGAAATCAATCATGTGATGTGGAATGACAATGTGGCATTCAAAGTGGAACCTATTATGATCAAAGCGTGGTTTTCTATGAAAAGCGTGGCTTTGAAGAAATTGAACATAGCCTCACTAGCCTCACATCTTGGAAGATGTTATAGGATACTATGTGGTTTGAGAGACACAAATTCAGAATAAGTGAGTATGTATGGTGGTGTCCAATACATTGGGCCTTTTGGGGGAAAACGTCCCTCAAGGCATTTATTGCCCCATTTTGATAAAGTGTTAGCTTGAGAAAAGAAGGAAAATACCGATTATCAATGGTGATGTAGCAAGTACAGTTCCAAGTGACTAGCTTGGGAAAGGCGATTAAGGCACCGTGAGAACTATGTTTGTTATGTGTGGATCGGAGAAAAGGCCACTATTTTCCTATCATGTTGGAAATCCAATCCCAATATGAGATTTACGGTTTTGATAGTATTCCCAAAATATCTGTAATGACTTGGAAACATTTCAGCATTTTGGTATTATATATTCCGTTTGGGATATTCCATTGTCCCAGTTCGGATATATTACCTTAGACTTAGTCTGGGTACTGATATCTTATTAGAATAAGTTTACTTGAAAGTGTTTTCAAAGGAATGTCATCATAAGGTAAAACCCTGTCCATGTTTATGTGTGGAGACGTGGTCTTATGAGATACCCTTCTTTTCAAAGGTTTTGATAACATCGTCATGATCTATGCATTAAAAAATTTGAGTATCTCATGCATGTTTATAAGCCTGATCCGGGTATTTTTAGTGCTCGGGTCAGATCTGATAGTTTCAGGTTTAGTTGAAGATGGTTGGAGTTTCCAGAGGAGAGCTAGAGATCTTCATCATCGTATGGACGCATTCTGTTATCCGCTATATCTATTGCATTTGTTTTGTTGTTTTCAGCATTTGTAAGGAAAGGGATTTATAACTGTCCAGGCTGAATCTAGGTTAGACTCTGGTATTGTATTTTAAAAAAATTCGCTGCAAAGATTATTATTGAAATAATATATGTTGTTCAATTTGTATGAGATTCTATTTTGTCTATATTTTCTTTCTACCCTTAATGATCCACTTATTAGTGCAATTTGAGTTGGAATTGTGTGGTTTATTTTCGATTCAAAGGGTATTGAAAAATGGGCTGTTACATCTCCCATGTGGATTCAACACTAGTGGAAAGCAAAATCCGTTAGGGCATAAGCCAAGTTTATGATACCGCTTGCACAGGACCGCTGGTTGTCATAGTCTATATGGCAGACCTACTACTGAAAACCAGTCCAAAAATACTTACATAACCCTGCGACCTTCCACGGCTGACATCCTGTTTAGGCTAAACTAAATAAGTCAAGGAAAAATACACCTTTTAATTATTTAATACCCCTTATTGGAAATGAAGCAAACCAGTTTTCCTTAAATGTACTGGGCCATTTAATACTTCAATTCCAAAGCGAACCTCCGGTATATTTCTCCCACCTATCTACAATTAGGCCTATCAACGGATGCTTTATGATGCGGATAGTGCCATATATGCATCCGCATCCGAAATCAATTTCGGATATCGAATATCTACATCCGTGGGTACGGACGGATATCGAATAATTATCATATCCACTAAAGACTGATAAATCAAGAATTATAAAAAGAAAATATTGGTTTAATATAAATGTTTTTCAATCCCATTGATTATAAAAGTGTTAAAATTTAACAAATATGATGGTGATAAATTATTTCGAGCAATTAAAAAGCATCAAGTGCATATAATATAAACTACTAAATTAATAAAATAATAAATAAATATCTTTCATTGCACTAAAATATACATAATTTGAAAAATAATCTTGATAAAAATCGGACGGATAATTTTCGAATGCGGATGTCTTCATATCCGCATCCTTTTTTCGGATATCAGATATTTATCCCCTTTTCGAATGCGGACGCATTTCGGATTTTTCAGGTATCCATTGATAGCCCTATCTACAATCCATATCCCTTCCCCACGGGTCCAACTATTAAAGACCTCTCACATCAGTAGTAAGTATACACAACTGCCAGTAGCCTCTAGATGAAGGGAAGACTTCTATTGTGTAACTCTACTAACCTTGCATCCCAACCCACTAAACCAAATTTTTATCACCCAAAGCCTAAGTGCTGGGATAGGCCCATTAATTCACGCTCGTTCCAAACGTATAATTAAAGCTATATAATTTCGTACTATGAAAGCTGCCTTCTACATGTATTTAATAGTACTAATACTTGTTCGCTGCGTAATTATTCCTATTTTATGCGCTTAGGCTTTGGTTTCCTCGTTTTCTTCTTATATGTAATCAATGTCCATTATTTGTAATAATTGGTCATTAATATCCAGCTTGGCTAATCTCTAATGATATTTATTTATCAATTTCAAAATCCACTTATTATACATATTCAATTTCCCCATGAGTGCCATATTAAAAAAATTAATTAGTACCCATTTAATTCTTTTTAACTCTCTTTTAACTATAAATTTATTGCCCAATAAATTTGTAGTTATTTGCCATAAATTTTGGAATTACTATTCTTTTCCTTTTTAAACTCCTAGTCCTATAATTATTACGTTATTAATAACTAATATGAATATCATCGCGAATTAAGTTATATGTGTTTCTGTGTGCATGTGTATGTATATGTATATATTTTTTATTTTTAATCGTAACTGTGATTATACATATGTGTATTTGTGCGTGTATTCCTATTTCTACCTATTAATTCCTAGAACATTCCTTTTCATGATTTAATTTATCAGAGTTACCCTTTTAAAAAGAATTACCATTATAACTTTTCATAAATTATCCAAAATGAGAATTTTGCTCTGCTTGAAATTACAAGGTATTATTCTTTTCTTTTATTGAAATACACAGTGCAAACTATGGAGAAGAATATCCATATTTTACACATCTCTTTTCTTTTCGGTTGTTCCTTATTAATTCAAACAGCATGGTTTTATACATTTGTAGAGTTAGATAATTTATGGAAATTGCATGGAAATTGATAAAATTAAATTATAACCTAATTCCAATAAATTAAAATATAGAAATTCACATTTCAAGTCACCTAGGGCAACCTAATTTATAACCTAGTTATAGATTTAGAATAAACTCTACAACTTTACTAACATTCTGTAATAATAATTGTTTGGGACTGATTTTAAATTTCCAAATTAGGTTGTACATACTATTCCTATTCCAATTACATATTTCATAGAATGTGTAGGCAATAATCCTATATGTTTGTTTTAAACCTACAATTCATCAGATTTTATGCAAGCGTAGTAAATAAATAAAATTCAACGATATAAATTCCAACATGATAAATAAATTATATAATTTTTCACTCACCTTTCTAACTTTTCAAATCTTCCAAATCTAATTTCATCCTTTTACTGACACGTTTTCCATTCTAATCCAAAAGAATATGTATCACAGGGTATATACATACTTGTTACATATCTGAGAAGAGATTTAGGGTTAAGGGAGATATAGATTTATAATAATAAAATCTACCTTTTCTTTTTCAATATTGATTTCCCTCTTCTCTTCTTCTCTTTTATTTTCCATCCTTCTTCGATTTGTGCGTATAGATATATAATATTTTGTAATTAATAGAAATAGTGGAGAAGGGAAAATGGAAGAACTTCGCTGCTTGGATCAGAAAATATGATAGGAGAAGTGTAGGGTTACGACTGTATTTAAAGGCGCTCGAATCACCACAACCATTAGATTAAAGTAATTAAAATTCAGGCCATTTGGCTAAGGTTCAAACCCTAGGCGCCACTCTTTGATCGGTTGACCAGCCCTTATAAGCGGTCAACCAATATCGATTGACCGGCCCAAGTAAAGGGGTCGACCGTGGGGTCTCGCGCTTATTATTATTTATTTTCTTATTTTCTTTTTCTAATTATTTTCATTTCGAAAATTTCAAATGCTAATAGCTTCTTCGTTTGAGCTCTGATCATGTAATTCTAAATAGGAAAATTGCTCACAAAATCGCCGTAAACATAATGGTGCAAGTTTCGTGATCAAACTCTATTATTTGCTCAAATTCCATTTTTGGAACCATATTAATTATTTATTAATTATCATTAATTTTATGGAGTGTTACAGTATGTGTTTTACTTATGAATGGTACTTCAAACTAGTATATGAGTCTATGTTTTTGTGATGAACGGGAATTTTGGGCAATAGCAATTTGATCATCTTCATTTAAAAAATTATTTAAATTGACAATATTGATTTAAATTTGATAATATTTTTTAATAATTTCTTTTATAAATATTTAATGTGGCAAAATTTATACCTTTTCTAACAATTTAAATTTTGTAAGATTCATCTTTCATGGCTAATAAAAATATATTCTATTTATAATGTATATATTGGTATATATATTGTGAATAGGAAATATTTTGTGCAATAAAAGATGCGTTTTCAAATTGTAATATATATATATATATATATATATATATATATATATATATATATGTATGTATGTATGTATACATTATGATTTGAAGTTTTTTTAAAATTTAATATAATAATTCTCAACACTAATGTTAAAATATTTTCTATTTAAAATGTATATATATTTGTATATATTAAAGTTCGGTTTGAATTTAATAAAAGTGTTTCAAATTTTAATATATATAAATGGTAATTTGGAAGTTATAATTTAAGATAATACTTTTCAAAAGGGTATTTGAAATTTTAACCTTTTATTTCTTAACAACAAAGATAATTTCTTATTTATTTAAAATATATATATATTTGCTTAAGTTTAAAATAAAGATTGAATTAAATATTCATTTCTTTTGTTTTAATATTCTTTCCTTTCGATTTTAACAATAATTTGAATATATATAAGTAAACATGAATTAAAGATATAAACATATTTGTGTAAAACATAAAAATTAATGTATATATAATTAGTCTTAACACTTGTCAACTTAGTAATAAATGAGTAATACATTTGTAAGCATAATAAAACAAGTCTGGACATTTGTAATGAAGTAAAACAAGTGGCAAAATTCTCTTTTAAATGAAAAATAAGTATATTTTTTAGAGAAATCACTTGACTATTTTATTTTCAATTCAAATCTCTTCTTCCTCCATCTTCTTTTCTATTCATCTTTTCAAAATATAAATAAAAAGAACTGAAATACTGGAAAATCAAATACAGAACTAGAATTTAAAGAAGAAGAAAATCTGAAAATCAAGGAATCAATGCAAACAGCAAGCAAATCAAAGAATCAACTCATCAAGTATAATTTCAAATCCAATAAGTAATGTAACAGCAAGCGTGCAAAGATTTCAGATTTCAACAACAAAGAAATTCAAAATTAGCATTTTCCAGATCAAACCCTGGGAAGAAAACCAGTCCTCTGTTCTTCGTCTTATAATATCTGGTGAGTAAACATTTTTTTTAAAACAGTTTAATCTGGGTTTCTCTCTAACTCATGTGATGATATTGGTTTGCATTGAAGTTCTTCAGCTTGAATTTATCTGAATTGATATGTGCGTTGTGTGAGCAAGTCTGTATATGAATATACTGGAAGCCTGTTCTCTGTTGATTCTCAGTTTTGGTTTTGCTATCAAAAATTCAAATCTTCCTATAGAATCAATACTAGACTTTGATGTTTAAATGAAAGTTGATTGTTGAAGTCTGTTGTTTATTTTAAAAATAGAATCAAGATTTTTAATTTAGTAAATAATTATAAAAAGGGAAAATAACAATGAAATTCATATTTATGATAAAAACCAATAATCTTAATTTCTGATTTGGATTACATGAATGTATTCGTGATTGAAAATCATGAATTTTAATATACATTTCATGATTTTTAGATTGTTAATTTATGGGAATTTTCGAGATGATGTTTTGGGCATTTTTGGTGATTGCCGATGACCAGCGGTGTCTGGGTGGTCGATTGTGGGGCTGAAGGTGGTTTGAGGCAAGGGGGTCTTGGGAAAAATACTGGTGGTATTTAACCATTGCCGTGGTGGTTGTGTTGAGGCGAACTAGGGTTTAGGTTTGAGTTTTTTTCGTTATGGTTGACGAGGTATTTTCTACGTGGGTGAAGGACTGGGTGTAATCGCGATAGGGGGAAATGTGGTTGGAGTTCGAGGCGATGCTGGGTGAGATTGTAAAGGTGCATCGTTGTTTGGTTCGTCGACGACGAGAGGATTTGGTCGTCAGTGATGTTCTAGTTTTCGGGGCGAGATGCTCGTTTCGTTTCCCAGTCGATTTTGACCAATCTGGGTGGTCGGACTTTGGGTTTAGGCAGTCGACGAATAGTGAGCATCGTCAGCGATGAGCCGATGTTGATCTGATGACCGTGCATGTGCACGGCCATCATTGGATTGTCTGTTATTTTGTTTGGGTGGAGGAGAAGAAGCTTGCTCGGTGGAGGGTTCGTGCATTTTGAGGTGTGACTCGAAGTAGGTGGTTTGGCTTGTGTTCTCGAGTGTGACTCGAGTTTTAAGTGAAATTTAATCGGATTTGGCATGAGATGACTTTCTGTTTCAATTTAAAGCTAAATTTTGTAAACTAAATCAATTTTACAAATTTTAAAGCTAGCACTTTTCAAAATAAATGTTAATCAAATTTTCAAGAGTGTTTAATTGAATATATTTTCAAATTTAAAATGTTTTAGATAGTTGATTTTAAAAGTAATTAACTAAATAAATTTTGAATTTTAATTCAAATGTGTTTTCAATTTAAAATATTAAATCAAAGTTTTTAAGTAATTCAAACACGTTTTAAATAAGAATGTTTCAGGTTATAAAGTTACATTCAAAGTAAATATGAAGTAATGTTCAAAAACTAAGTTTTCAAATTATATTTAAATGGATAAGTTTAAAAGATATGATAATCAAGTTTCCAAAGATAAATATTGTTAAATATTGATTAAACATGTTTGGAAAGGTTTCAAAGATTTTAAATAAATAAAAAATTAAATGTTTAAATTTTTTTTGTTTTTAAGTAAAATTATATATTTTCAAATACATAATTGATTTCTAAATTGTTTTTAATGAGTTTAATAATAGAAATAAGTATTTAATACAAATGAAGAGATTGATCTTTAAAGGTTGAGATTAATTAAGAATAATTAATTAGTGAAGTAAATTTAAAATTAATTACCTATTTGAGATTAAGGATAATTACTTAATAAAGTAATTAGAGGATAATTACCTAATGACGGTAACTAAGGGTTAATTACTTAATGTAATTAATTAATTAATGTGATTAATTTAAGATTAATTACTAAATGTAATTAATTAAGCATGTGATTAATTAATTAAGTAATTATTTAAGGATTATTAATTAATGAAATTAATTAATAATTAATAAATAAAAGTAATTAAGGATTAATCAGTGTAATTAATCAAAGGATTAATATAATTAATTAAGGAGTTATTTAATGTAAGTAATTAGAAGTTGATTAATTACTGTTTATGATTAATTAAGACTAATTAATGAGTATGGTTAATTAAAGATTAATTATTTAATTAATTAAAGGGTTAATTAATTAATGAGGATCATTAATTAATATAATTAATGAAATTAATCAAGCTTGATTAATGAAAGTGATTAATTAAAGTATAATAATTAATTGTAATTAATTAAGGATCAATGTAATTAATTTTAGTTAATTAATTAATGGAAGTAAAGGGAGAGTCATTAATTAATGTAATTAATTAAAGGTTAATTACTGAAAATGGTTAAGGATAATTAATTTTTGTAATTAATTAAAGGGATAATTACTTAATGTAATTAAAGGATAATTAATCAAGGAAGATTAATTAAGGTAGATCATTGAGAGATGATTGATTAATTAATTTGTAATTAATAAATGTTAAGTAAGCAAGATTAAGGTAATCCAAGTGATTTAAAAGGTTAGTAATTAGTTTAATTAGAGGTTAATTAAATTGATTAAGAGTTAATCAAACCTTCTTATGGATGATTGATTGATATTGAAGGATTTGGTTGTGATATCTCTGACATGTGTTCTGTGTTGCATTGTGAGATGATTGGTTGATATGAATTATCTATCTGTGATAATGTGAATCATCTATTTGTATATGTCATTTTGAACATAAGTAAATTTGTATAAAACCTTTTAAACAACTTGGATAATAAAATGGCATTTTGGATTTCGGTGAGATCGGGATCGGATTTCCAAATTTGGATATCCGAAAACCACATCAATACAAATTAAACATTAGGTCGTGAATCCAAGTGAAGATCAAAGTGAAGACTCGAAGTGTAAGAACTATTCGTCATTAAAACTCTGAGGGTGATTCCGAGATGAGTTTGACGGAGATAGTACTTTCAGATTCAAGATGGAGATTCAGAGTGCAAGAGCTATGGTCGTTAACTCTGAGGGTGATTCCAAAATGAGTGTAACGAGATAGTGCCTTCGGTTTCGTTCGAACCCGGAACGAATTTGTATGGATCGAATGCTTTCAGAACATCGTCAGGTGAACGATGAGCATTCTAAGATAGATGTGTTCCATAGAGGTAACTGTAACCTCAAGCCTTATCAACCGGGAATGGCTAAACAGGGGAGGTGCAGCAAGGTTAAGTGGGTAGCACCCAAGTAGAACGAGATTTACTCTTGTCTAGAGTTCCCTTTTTATTTCGGCTTAGTGTGAGGTTGGTCGCGCCAACCACGGAGTTGTCTTGTTCGGGACTGTCTAGTAAGTGATGGTTCTGGTCTCGTGTTGTAGGGGATCGGGAGTGATCCTTGGTACGATGATCTAGTCCCCGTACTGTGACGGGCAGTACCCCAGTAGCGCTGCCGTTGATGGAAACCCATTCTTCCTACGTGAATTGTATAACCCACTTTATGGCTAGTATGTTGGAATTTAATCATGTAACAATTTCATATATTTCTTATTTACTTGAAAATCCTAGGCCCTATTATTATATCACTAGATTTCTTATCAATGTTTTGGTTAGCGTAAGGTAAAAACTTTTCCATGTTTATGTGTGGGAAGTCTTATGTGATACCTTTCTTTTCAAAGGATTTATAAAGTTAAGCAACTTTAACCCGTTTACTCACACTAGACCCATGTATTATTTTCTGTTTTATTAAACTCTTGGGTACACAAATTTTTATGAGTAGCCAAGGGATTCAGGTTAGCTTTGACAAAATCTAGAGTATATTTAGAGCACGAGGCTTCAGCGTGTAGATATATTATGTATCTGTTGTGCTAGTGTTTGTGTTTGTATCTCTATGGTGTATTTGAGTTGTATAATAGACAGATGATTATAACTGTCTAATATGAGATGTATAAGTTGTGTGCTCTGATGTATATGATACAATGTAATATTTTATATGATATATTATATTTCATTCGTTCCACTGTGAGGTTCTAATGTTGTTGAGTTTCTTCTTTCTTATCTTATCTTCTTCTATCCCTTTCTTTCTTAATTCATGATGCGTCTTTCTGGGCTTGGAAAGACGGGTCGTGACAGTTGGTATCAAAGCGCTAGGTTGAGTGAATACCTAGGCTTTGGAATGATTTCTATCTTTCTTGAGAGAGCTTACTTGTATTTATATATATATATATATATATATACACACACACACACCTGATTTGTTGGGTTACCTGTCCGGGTTTTCCAACATAAGTTTTAGTGGTTGATGAAGTAGTGGTATGTGTACCACGACTACTACTAATGAAAGAGGCTCGAATGTTGAGATTGGAAGAGTATCCGTCGAAACTGTAGACCCAATACCGTCTCGAGTGAGCTTTGTAGCTTGGAGTAACGATTTTTTTCTCTGGTCTCCGAAGGAAACCTTTTAAAGGTTCGGAGCCCATCATTGAAGAGCAAGTTTGGTTGTGCTCGAGTGAGCTGATTTTCTAGAATTTGGATCTGTCAGATGTGCAGAAACAAGTGATGGTATCTTGGCATCTTCAGGAAGGAGTGGCTGTGTGATTAGACGCGGTATCCATGGATGTTCCCGAAGGTGTTTTCTCATGGAGAAAGTTAAGGAAGTTTTGGAAGAACAGTCTTTACCTACCGCAGGGAAGACTCGACTGTGTAGGAATTTTCTGGATTTCAAGCTAGGGAGCTGTTTGTATTGGAGTATGACACTAAGGTCGATGAGTTGCTTTGTTGTGGCATGGTCTCATTGCTTCCCCTTAAGAAGAGTAAGTTGTTGGTATTTGTTTTGAGGTCGAGTTTTTGAAAGTTGGTGGCCTACCTCTAATGGGTCTTTTGTGAAGTTAGTTGATGGCCTTGGGGTTTGAGGAGCCGATGGATAAAGAAGTCTTTGGTAAGATGTGGTAGCAGTTTCAGCTTGGAGGTGTTTGTGTTCCGACAAGAAGGTCTCTTGGCTTAGCAGTGTCCTAAAGGTGGAGTTCGGAAGCAGCAGTGTGGACCCATTCCTTCGATGATTCAGAAATATTTGTAGTTCTTCTATCAGCAGTCCGGGCAGATGGTGAAGGCTTTCTTGAAGGGTTAGCCTTGTTTGGAAAAGCTTAAGGCTGTTCTAATTAGTAAAGAGAGAACAGATTCTTTGGAATCTGAACTAGGTAGGATCGCAAAAGTGACTTGCGATTAGTTTGGAAGTTCATCTTGGGTAATCTTTTGTTTGAGATTGAGGCTTCTCAAGTGAAAGTAGGAGCTACTGAAGTGGTCAGAGATTTTTCGAATATCATCGAGAAAGTCAAAAGTTTATCTGCACCTGGAATTTGAGTTCTTTATCGACTTGGTTCCAGAAGCGATACCGGTGGGTAGCCTGATAGTAGGATGGTTCTTATAAAGAGAAGAGTTGGTGTAGCAGCTCAGGAATTTTTGAAAATGGATTGGACAGATCTAGTTTTCGAATTTGGATTCTGCTATAAGGTTATGTGACCGAGTCAGATGGGTCACTAAGATTTTATGGATCTGATGAATCGTGTCTCCAGGATATATTGGATAAGTTTGTACTCATGTTCCTCATTAGCATTCTCATCTATTCTTGAATCAGAGTTGTGTAGCGAAAGCGAGGTAGCAGCTGTTCTAGAGTGGAAGCATCAGGAAGTTTTCAGGATCTGAAGGTCAGATTGACAAGTACACCTGTTTTGGCTATTACAGATGGGAGAAGTAAGTTCAGTCTTCTATTTGCTTATGGAGTAGAGTTTGTGGATTTCAGCGGATTTTGGAAGGATCATCTTGTTGATAGGATCTAGAGATCATTTTGTTCTTGGTCCAGCTGTTTCAATAAGCATCAACAAAGGTTGAGCTGTTTATGGAAAGGATGTGATAGCCCAGGATCGTCTGATGAGTTATGCTGATATGAGGCAATGAGTTTGGAATTCGAAATTGGAGATTGGAAATCGAAATTGGAGATTGGAAATTGTTTAAGTTTTCACCAATTATAGGGATTGTAAGATAGGGTAAGACTGGGAAGCTAGCTCTGAAGTATTTTGAATATTCCTGTGTTCTCAAGAGGATTAGTTCTTTGATCTATAGGATTGAATTGCTAGTTCGGATGACTGGGATTCATTGTATTTCACGTATCTCTAAGGGAGTACATGAATGATCCATTGCTGGTTGTAGAATCTGCAGTTCAGAAGGATTTGGGACTTGAGTATGGTCTGATATTCTGTTTAGATTGATGGATCTAGAGGAGAGGGACCTCTGGATCATAGTAGTATAGCTAGTTAAGGTTCTGTAGAACGAGTACCTAGTGTTGTACCTAGGAAACTCTAGATAGTTTTATGAAGATCTATCCTGATTTGTGTCAGGATAGTTAGTTAAATTTGTTGGTTAGAATAAAATGGTTGCTATGGTTATTAGTGCTTGATATGTATGCTTGCTGTTTGAAATTGAAATCTTTGCTAGATTATTAAATTATCTTTGCTATTAAATTTTGAGGACGAAATTCTTTTAAGGGGGAAGGAATGTGATGACCTGGAATTTCGGGCAATAGCAATTCGATAATCTACATTTAAAAAATTATTTAAATTGACCATATTGATTTAAATTTGATAATATTGTTTAATAATTTTCTTTTATAAATATTTAGTGTGGAAAAATTTATATCTTTTCTAACAATTTAAAATTTGTAAGATTTATCTTTCAAAGCTAATAGAAATATATTCTATTTATAATGTATATATTGGTATATATGTTGTGAATAGGAAATCTTTTGTTTAATAAAAGATGTGTTTTCAAATTGTAATATATGTATGTATGTATGTATGTATACATTACGATTTGAAGTTTGTTTTAAAATTTAATATAATAATTCTCAACACTAATGTTAAAATATTTTCTATTTTAAATGTATATATATTTGTATATATTAAAGTTTGGTTTGAATTTAATAAAAGTGTTTCAAATTTTAATATATATAAATGATAATTTGGAAGTTATAATTTAATATAATACTTTTCAAAAGGGTATTTGAAATTTTAATCGTTTAATTCTTAACAACGAAGATAATTTCTTATTTATTTAAAATATATATATATATATATATATATATATATTTACTTAAGTTTAAAATAAAGATTTAATTAAATATTTATTTCTTTTATTTTAATATTCTTTCCTTTTGATTTTAACATTAATTTGAATATATAAATAAACATGAATTAAAAGATTATTTGTGTAAAACATAAATATATATATATATATATATATATATATATTAGTCTTAACACTTGTCAACTTAATAATAAATGAGTAATACATTTGTAAGCATAATAAAACAAATGGCAAAATTCTCTTTTAAATTAAAAATAAGTATAATGTTATAGAGAAATCACTTGACAATTTTATTTTCAATTCAAATGTCTTCTTCCTCCATCTTATTTTCTATTCATCTTTTCAAAATATAAAAAAAGAACTAAAATACTAGAAAATCAAATACAAAACCAGAATTTAAAAAAGAAGAAAATCTAAAAATCTGGGAATCAATGCAAACAACAAGCAAATCAAAGAATCAACTCAACAAGTATAATTTCAAATTCAACAAGTAATGCAACAACAAGCATGCAAAGATTTCATATTTCAACAGCAAAGAAATTCAAAATTAGCATTTTCCAGATCAAACCCTGGGAAGAAAACGAATCCTCTGTTCTCTGTCTTATAATATCTGGTGAGTAAACATTTTTTTAAAAACAGTTTAATATGGGTTTATCTCTAATGCATGTGATGATATTGGTTTGAATTGAAGTTCTTCAGCTTGAATTTATCTGAATCGATATGTATGTTGTGTGAGCAAGTCTGTATATGAATATATTGGAAGCCTGTTCTCTATTGATTCTCAGTTTTGGTTTTGCTATAAAAAATTCAAATCTCCTTATAGAATCAATATTAGACGTTGAAGTTTAAATGAAAGTTAATTGTTGAAGTATGTTGTTGACTTTAAAAATAGAATCAGGATTTTTAATTCAGTAAATAATTATAAAAAGGGAAAATAACAGCGAAATTCATATTTATGATAAAAATCAATAATCTTAATTTCTAATTTGGATTACATAAATGTATTCGTGATTGAAATCACGAATTTTAATTACATTTCATGATTTTTAGATTGTTAATTTATGGGAATTTTCGAGATGATCGTTTTGGGCATTTTTGGTGATTGCCGATGGTCGGCGGTGTCTAGGTGGTCGATGTTGGGGCTGAAGGTGGTCTGAGGCATGGGGGTCACGGGAAAAATAATGGTGGCATTTAACGATGGCCGTGGTGGTCGTTGTGACGACCTAGAATTTTTAAGCCTTTAAAATCAGAATATTTAATTGATTTTAAAATTTAAAAGTTAATTTTTAACTTGAATTCAAGTATCACTAATTATTTGATAATTAAATTATTGAATTAAATAATTTGAAGTTGAGCTAAATATTGAATCTAGAGTTTTAAGCCTCTTAAAGATAAATTGAAGGCTTGTAAAATTTATATTGATAGTACTGAGAATAATAAAAGTTTTGAAATTGAATTTAACACTGATTCGTTAGGTTTTAAAAATATATCGTTTAAATTGATAATTAAAAATAGCCTTCCGAGGCACAGTCTCGGATATCAACGAAACCGGTTCTATTGGATCCGTAATATTATATTATTATCGGATTTCAATTTTCGCAATGTTTGGAGCTATTGTTTGGTCGTACGATTGGTAAATGCCTAGGACAATCTAATTGAATTTAAATTAATAGTCATACCTTCTCTTCTACGCCACTCCCCTCAATCTAAATTCGTTCATCCTTATCTTCCTTTAGACGAAAAAAAAGAAAAAAAAGATAAGATAACGGCCGCTTTCCTTTCAATTCAAATCAAATCAATAAATATAAAAAAAAAAGAAATTTTTACTCATGACTTCCTTCTTCGAAAATCCAAGCCGAACCCTTCTTATTCAATTTCGCACCCTTCTTCTTCTCTTGGATTCGAACGAGTATCAGATATAAAAAATCCGAAAAAAAGAAATCAATCAAATACACGAAATTATTTCGTTCCTTCAATCGCATATACCCCTTCCTTCTAGATCTATTCGCGGCCTCATTCCTCTGCTTGCTCGATTAGGGATTGAGTTCATCGATGTCGCCGTTTGATTTTGGCGATTCGCGAGGTCGAGCAAGCTAAATAAAGAATCGAAGGCACGAACTCTAGCAATTTCGGGGGATGGTGATTCTCATCGTGGCCTCGTGAGATTGTGGAGCTTAATTTCTAGTGCGGCAAGCTAGAGTGTGACTCGTCATCAGGGACTGCGGCGTTCGTTCGTGGTAGAGTAAGGTTGAAGCGGCGGTGGGTGGTCGTTCGACGAGTAGGTGATAGCGCGATTTTGATTTCTAGGGTTGGGTATGGCAATTGGCAGTCGCGTACACGACTTGTGAGATGGGACTTGGCATCTTGGCAGTGATGGAGGAGCAATCTCAATGTTGCCGACAAGTAGTGGCTTGCTCTGGTGGCTGCGCGAGTGAAAGGATCCGAGGCTAGGGGTTCGATCAATGCAGCAAGGTATCATTTTTAAATTTAATTAAGAAATAAATGTTTATGCACAGAATAAATAATATAACAGCAAGGTTTCTTTTTAAATATACATATATGTGTATAGGTTAGAAAAAAGTTTTTTTAATTAGGTTAATTACAGAAAAGGAAAAGTATATAAATATTTTGTAGTAAGCTTTATAAAATCCTGTTTCTAAATTAATGTATGTAACTTGAAAAGAGTTTTTTTTATATATGAAAATGGTGTATTTTTGGAAATAAATTTATTTAATAACTTATTAAATTAATTGGTTGCTAAACTAATCTGTTAAAAAGGGAATTAGTTTAAAATTAAATTTAATTGTTTAAAATGAAATCACTGGTTAATTAAATTATCAAATAGGAATTTAAATTCAATTGACTCGAATATTAATAGAACATCTAATGTTTTTACAAGGTCTGAAATAGTGGAATCAAATCGAGAATGATATGGATTGCAAATTTAAAGGAAAAGGTGAGTTAATCTCACTCAGCTGAATTTTTAATTTAAATTTAAATGGTTAAATTTAAATAATTGATTGATTGATTGGATTGGTGTGTTATATTATATATAGTAGTATATAGTATATCTTGGAATGTTTGATTTCCCGCATTTTTATAGCGGATGAGACCCTATGCGCCGCATAATAGCGGATAATATTATATTTAATCCCATATACCGCGATATTCCACCTCGAAGTGGAATTGGTATTTTATATTGTGCTAACATCTGTGGATGCAGGGAAAACAGGTTGGAGGGATTCAACTGGATTCCTCAACATTTATTTAAATTATTTAATATTCTTTGTTGTGATTATTTAATATTCTATGATGAATTATATTGGAATATTGAATGTTATGGTTTGATTGAATATATTTGGGTATAATGAGCTACCAAAAAAAATTGGATTTTGGAAAGAAAATAAAAGAAGTGAATTTGTAAGCGAAATAATTATAGAAAATTTGAATAAATTAAGAATGAATTGAAAAGAAATGGAAGTGATATTAAAATACTAATAAATAACTACGAGTATGAAAAGAAAAAAAGATTTTTAATAAACAGAAATTAATGGATTGTAAAATTAAGTGATATTATTTTGAAGGAGTAAAGAATTATTTTAAAATTTTAAGTTTAAATTTATTTAAAAGGGTTAAGAAGTAATTTGAGAAATCTAAAATTGTTATTTTCAGTTAAAATATTTTAAATCATAATTAAGGAGTAAAGTCTGAAATTAATGGATTTTGGAATATAAGGGAGTAAATTGGAAATCAATTTGGAAATTGATTAAAGTGTTTGAAAATGGAAATTTAAAGAAGAATGTGAAGAGACGTATATCTCTGGATAACCAAGTACATTCAAAGTAAATTTTTAAATATAAGATAAAATGTTTTAATGTTGGTTTAGAAAGCATGTTTTAGGAATTTATTATTTCTAAATATCTGAATTCTAAAGTAAATATTTTTCAAATCTATTATCGTAGAAATTATTTTAAAGGTAACTTAGTATTTTGTTTTAAAAAGTGAAAGCCTAGTTTTATATTTTATAAAGTAACCTTATTTTCAAATATTCATATAGTATGTATTTTTAATAAATTATTGAAGTAGTTTTTAAAATAAATATTTTATAGTATATTTCAAAGTAAAGCTTTTTAAATTATTTTAAAAATCTAAAGTTTTGTGCTTGGTGATTTCAGTGGGAATAGAAATACTTGGAATTTATTCTGAGAAAGGAAGATAGTTTGAAACTGTTTTCAAAAGGGTTTGAAAAGTGGTAATATATCTTATGAAGATATTTTTGGGATTAATAAATAATTTAGGAATTTATTTATTGGTTGATGGTTGTGGTGAATACTAATTGATAGTTAAATAACCGACTATCAATATTGGCTAAATGCGTTGATCGTTTCGAAGAGACCGGGATCGAGATTTATTTCTCAAAAACCACTTCGATCTGGTTTGTACGTTTTCATGAAAAACGAGTTCGGAGTCGAAGATGGAGCAGTGAAGTGCAAGGGCTAGTCACTACTAATCCTGAGGATATTTCCAAAATAGATGTAGTAGGAGTAGTGCCTTCAGTTCCGTTCGAACCCGGGACGGACTTGTATGGATGAATGCTTTCGGAACATCGTCAGGTGGACGATGGGCATTCTAAGGGATATGTTCTAAAAGGTAATGCTTATCCTCAAGCCTCATCAACCGGGAATGACTGAAAATCAGGGGTTATGCAGCAAGGCTTGGTGGGAAGCACCCATTTCCGGGTAAGGTCATCCCTGTCTAGATGTCCCTTTTTATTTCGGCTTAGTGGTGCGGTTGCTGATCCCAACCGCGGGGTGATCTTACCCGGGACTATCCAGTGAGGGGTAGTCCGGGTCTTATGTTGCCGGGGGTCGGGAGTGATCCTCGGTACGCTGATCTAGGCCACGTACCGTGACAGGTGGTACCCCAGTGCCTAGTCATTAGTTGGAAATCCATTCTCCCTACATGCCTTGTAAGAGTTTTGTTTGTATTACCCACTCTGTGGATAGTAGCTGGAATTTAATAATGTAACAATTCCGGCTATTTTAATAAGTATTTGTATATAGCATTATAATATCAGAGGATTTTAATAAGAAATGTTTTAGCTATCGTGAGGTAAAAAACCCACATGTTTATTTGTGGCGTGGTCTTACGAGTTGCTTTTGTTTTCAAAAGGATTTTGAAACTTTAATAATCAGTTTGAGTGTGATTTCTCACGCTGGTATTCCAGACTGACTCGGGTGTTATTTACTGTAATGCTCAGGTCAGACCGAGTATTATAGAATACAAGATATGATGCTGTGGAGCTCAGGAGACGAGCTGGATGGCGATACGTACTTCCATATTTGATTATTATTCCGTTGTATATCCAGTTGTATGTTACTGATGTTGTTGAACTCTGATGATATATACTGATGATGTAATGTATAAACAGATATATTTGTTTTAGTGTAAAGATCTGTTATTATATATTATATTTTATTCCGCTGCGTTGGTTAGATTCTGTTGTTTTTTGTTTTTTTCTTCTTCTTTGACCCTAATGGTTCGTATTTCTGTTCAACTTGAGTTTATTGATGTAGAATAGTGTTGACTCAAGGGGTACGGATTTGCGGGTCGTTACACTTGGTATCAGAGCATAGGTTGGTGATAATCTTGGCTCTGGTGGGAATTACTCATGAAATAGAGTCCGTAAGTACTCTATAATGAGCTTGAGTGTATTAATAGATATGAGTGTGTATTTGTTAGTGAATATAAAATTGTTTTCATATTGTGTTGATTTATCGGTTGAGTGTTTATGGATTCTAGTCGATGGGTGGGACGCCATGTTGTCGATAGGGATTTCTAAACTCTTAAACAAGATAAACCGACACAGTATTGTTTTAAATGGGTTAAATGAAATAATTTTACCTAAAATAATTTTGTATATAAAAGAAATGATTTTTCGTAAATTGCTATAGTTATATATGGATGCTTGGTTGTTAGGAATGATAATATTAAATTACTATTATCAATGTGTAAAAGTGAATGAGAAATTGAAAATAATAACCAGAGATTAAGGAATAAGTTAATAAGTAAATGGAATATGTAAATGTGATTCATAATTGAATAAGGAATTGAAAACCATAAAAAAAAACTAGAAAAAAATTAATATACAAATGAAATTTGTAAATATAAATTATAAATGTGAATTATAGTATGATTAATAATTAAAATAAGATAAAATTCCAAAGTAATGTTTGAATATAAATTTAAAAGAATTGGAATTTGAAAATATGAAAAGTTGTACTCCTTTGAATTTGAAAATGATTCTCAAAGGGTTGGGAAAAATAATATATGTTTGAAAAATATTTTTGAATCGGATTTGGAATCTAGAGAGATTTGGAATTTAAAGGGTTTTAAAAAGAGATAAAGCGTTGAACTCTTACGGTCGCTCGAAAATAACTTCAATGATGACTGTAGCATCATCAATGTTCATTTTTGAGTTACCAAGGGAGAAATTGCTACCAAATTGTTTTGAATTGAAATTGTATGCAAAACTGGGTGGGTATTGAAATTCAAAGAGATAAATTGAATTTATCAAAGGCTTTTGGATGTAAATAATTTCAAAAGGGATTTTGAAATACTTATGTGATTATTGAAAACTCTGGTGTCGGTTTAAATAATTTTGGGATGTTTAAGCAATAGTTTAAAACTCTGGAAATAAACTGGAATGCTTAAAGAATAAATTTGGGAACTTATATAAGTTTGAAATTCGTTTAGAATAGAAATTTAACTTAGGAAGAATTAGATATTAATAAGTGAGTAGCTTATAAAAATTTAAAAAGGAAATTGAAATTGAATGTTGAACTTAAGTTTGATTAAAAAAAATATTATTAGTCCAAATGGACTAAAATAATTAATGTTGGAAATAAAAATTTATTCTTGGTTGAAAATGAATTGTAAATGAATAAATGAATTTATAATTGTAAGTAAATGAACTGGAATTGGGTATTGGGATGATGTTAAATGGAATTAACTTCTTGCTTAACAAAATTCAAAAGAATGGAATGTAGGTAGATTTAACTGGAGTTAAGCTAAATAAAATTGAATTGAAATGAGTTCAGTTGAGTTATAGATAATATTGAAAGGGATAAAATTCTTACTTAAATAAATAAATGTAAACCAAGTAAGTATTGAATTGGAATAAAATAGATTTGGTATGAGTTGTAAACAAATCCAATTCAAGCATAAATTGAATGGCCTTATTATTAATAAATTCAATAATGAATTGTTGATGTGAATTAAAATTAAGAATGGATAAAGGAAATAACTAGTCGAATAAGTTAGTAAAATGGTTGGGAATTGATCAAAGGAAAATCAAATCAAAGATATGAATGGAAGTTGGTTGAATAAAATAAATAACTTAAGTAAATTGTGAAATGGTTATTTAATATATTGGTTGTCAAGTTTAATAAGATGATTTGAAATCAAATATTTGGATATGGAAGAAAATGCAATGGAAAGATTGTAAATAAAATAAAAGTGGGATAGAAAACCCAAAATAAATATTTTTGATGAATTGGAAAATAAAACGAAAAATCCAAACTTGAATTATAAAATAAATTGCACTTAAGAAATTTAATGAAGAGATTCTGAGATTAAAAATCAAGTATTGGATTTAAACCAGGGGAGAACTAATTAAATAATAAATTAGTTGATGAAATATGGAAATGGAACTCGAAATTTTTAACTTAGAATTGAATTGTGAATAGATAATAGAGTTTGGAAATGAAGCTTGAGTTATAAATAGAAATTCAACTTAGAATTGTAAGTGAATTAAATATGAATTGAAGTTGTATGGAATTGGATTAAAATCAAAATGATTTGAGATGAAAATAAATCCAATTCGAGTATGAATAAATTAAAACGGGAATGAACTTAAGTTATGAAATGGTAGTGAATTGAAGTAAATTAATTTAAGTTTAAAATTAATAGAAGCAATGGGATGATGTCGAGTATAACAAAATGGCTTTGAACAAAACCGATGTGAAACGGTATGGAATGCAACTATACGGATTGTAAATAAGTTAGATTGGAATGGAATCTATATACATTGAGTTGGAATAAATTTAAATGGTTGTAAAGCTTAAGTAATTATTTATTCACATGAATATCATAAAATTGCATAGAATAAATTATCGTTTGACGTAAACGAAAATAACTAAAATTCTCTGAGTTGATATAAGTTAAATAAATTGATGTTGAGATCAATTGAATTAAATATGAGTTTGATTTGTTTAAAATTAAATTGAATGTAAGCATATGAGTTGTTAACCTTTCGGATTAAGTAAAATGATGTGTGATTTGGTTGTAAGCAATTAGGATTGGTAGCGAAATCTTGCATGCGCTTATGAAAATTGTATAGCATGCATTGTTCATGGAATTCATGTTTTTGCTATATAAGTAAAAGTGAAATGTTAATAAATCGCATATATTTCATATTTACATGTTTTAATTTAGTAAGTACAGGTACAAGGAAGCCGTGTGGCTGGATTTGGTTGCGATAATAACTAAATAAATAAGCTGCTTGCTTTAAAAATGCTAAATAAAGGTACGCCTACACAATAAAAATAGGAAATATGAACTATTTTTGTTTTTCCAACCGGGTGGGTCGATTTATATATATTTATATCTCTTGTCAAATTGCAAAAGCTCCTCCGTACAAAGGAGACTCTGCCAAAAAAATTCAAAAATTTTGGGAGTTAAAAAATTTTTTGAAAATTTTGGGAAACTTTTGTTAGCGATAAAACGATTATAAATTTGAAACAAATTAGTGAATGAAACTAATTTTAAATAACAATATGAATCAGTAAGTGGAAGATAAAATTAAATATTCAAAATTGAAAATAAATTGAATCCATATGGAAACGGGAGAACCAATTTGAATAGAGTAGATATAAACTAAAGTGGTGAAGTGAAAATAAATAAAGAAACGTATAAAATGCTTATACTAAACTTAAGAAAGGAATGGTGAATTCTTAATTGGAAATTGATATTACAAATATATCCTAAGTTAATATTTGAATGAATAAATATTGACATTTTGTAAAGATGTCGATAAAATGTTTTGAATGTTGTGATTGGATATTAGTGTTAAGCAGGATATGCAGGTAATATAAAAGGAAAAGAAAAAAATTGGTTTTGATTTTAGAAGATAAATTTGAATGCTCGACAAAAAGGTATGTATTTAAATTTCGGTATGAAATTTGATCGGGTTTTTGATCGAGCCACTTGGATTTTTGTTTTCTTTTGAAATTTGGGAGCCCGTAGAGGCCTTTTGTAGTTGTACAGAGCTAGCCGCGCAAAGGAGACGCTGGGGAAATTTTTCGAAAATTTAGGGAGTTAGAAAATTTTGAGAAATTTTGAAAAATTTAAAATTTGGTTTTAAATTGAAACTTGAATGATTAAGCAAATAGTATTGTTTACAAACTATGGGAGAGTTTGGGAATTAGTAAGAATGGTAATGGGTCTTTTATAAAAAGATAGTTGATAGGATGTTGGATTGTGGGTTTTGGGGAAAAAGTAAACGGATATTGGACCATTCTTCCTAACTAGTAATTTCGGGGACGAAATTCTTTTAAGGGGGGAGGAATGTGACGACCCGGAATTTTTAAGCCTTTAAAATAGGAATATTTAATTGATTTTAATATTTAAAAGTTAATTTTTAACTTGAATTCATGTATCACTAATTATTTGATAATTAAATTATTGAATTAAATAATTTAAAGTTGAGCTAAATGTTGAATCTGGAGTTTTAAGCCTCTTAAAGATAAATTGAAGGCTTGTAAAATTTATATTGATAGTGCTGAGAATAATAAAAGTTTTGAAATTTAATTTAACACTGTTCGTTCGGTTTTAAAAATATATTGTTTAAATTGATAATTAAAAATAGCCTTCTGAGGCACAGTCTCGGATTTCAACGAAACCAGTTCTATTAGATCCGTAATATTATATTATTAACGAATTTCAATTTTTGCAGCGTTTGGAGCTACTGTTTGGTCGTACGATTGGTAAATGCCTAGGATAATCCAATTGAATTTAAATTAATAGTCAGACCTTCTCTTCTACGCCACTCCCCTCAACCTAAATTCGTTCATCCTTATCTTCCTTTAGACGAAAAAAAAGATAAGATAACGGCCGCTTGTCTTTCAATTCAAATCAAATAAATAAATAAAAGAAATTTTTACTCATGACATCCTTTTTCGAAAAGCCGAGCCGAGCCCTTCTTATTCAATTTCGCACCCTTCTTCTTCTCTTGAATTCGAACGAGTATTAGATTAAAAAAAATTAGAATCCGAAAAAAAAGAAATCAATCAAGTACATGAAATCATTTCGTTCCTTCAATCGCATATACCCCTTCCTTCTAGATCTATTCGCGGCCTCATTCCTCTGCTTGCTCGATTAGGGCTTGAGTTCATCGATGTTGCCGTTGGATTTTGGCGATTCGCGAGGTCGAGCAAGCTAAATAAAGAATCGAAGGCACGAACTCTAGCAGTTTCGATGGATGGCGATGCTCATCGTGGCCTCGCAAGATTGTGGAGCCCAATTTCCAGTGCGGCAAGCTAGAGTGTGACTCGTCATCAGGGACTGTGGCGTTCGTTCGTGGTAGAGTAAGGTTGAAGCGGCGGTGGGTGGTCGTTCGACGAGTAGGTAATAGCGCGATTTTGATTTCTAGGGTTGGGTTTGGCAGTTGCATACTGGACTTGTGAGATGGGACCTGGCATCTTTGCAGTGATGGAGGAGCAATCTCAATGCCGCTGACAAGTAGTGGTTTGCTTTGGTGGCTGTGCGAGTTAAAGGATCCGAGGCTAGGGGTTCGATCAACGCAGTAAGGTATCGTTTTTAAATTTAATTAAAGAAATAAATGTTTATGCATAGAAGAAATAATATAACAGTAAGATTTCTGTTTAAATATACATATATGTGTACCGGTTAGAAAAAAGATTTTTTTTAAGTTAATTACAGAAAAGGAAAAGTATATAAATATTTTGCAGTAAGCTTTATAAAATCCTGTTTCTAAATTAATGTATATAACTTGAAAAGAGATTTATTTTATTTGAAAATAGTGTATTTTTGGAAATTAATTTATTTAATTAACTTATTAAATTAATTGGTTGCTAAAATAATCTGTTAAAAAGGGAATTAGTTTAAAATTAAATTTAATTGTTTAAAATGAAATCACTGGTTAATTAAATTATCAAATGGGAATTTAAATATAATTGAATTGAATATTAATAGAACATCTAATGTTTTTACAAGGTCTGAAATCGTGGAATCAAATCGAGAATGAAGTGGATTGCAAATTTAAAGGAAAAGGTGAGTTAATCTCACTCAGCTGAATTTTTAATTTAAATTTAAATGGTTAAATTTAAATAATTGATTGATTGATTAGATTGGTGTGTAATATTATATATAGTAGTATATAGTATATCTTGGAATGTTTGATTTCCCGCATTTTTATAGCGGATGAGACCCTATGCGCCGCATAATAGCGGATAATATTATATTTAATCCCACATACCGCGATATTCCACCTCGAAGTGGAATTGCTATTTTATATTGTGCTAACATCTGTGGATGCAGGAAAAACAGGTTGGAGGGATCCAACTGGATTCCTCAATATTTATTTAAATTATTTAATATTATTTGTTGTGATTATTTGATATTCTATGATGAATTATATTGGAATATTGAATGTTATGGTTTGATTGAATATATTTGGGTATAATGAGCTACCAAAAAAATATAAATTGGATTTTGGAAAGAAAATAAAAGAAGTGAATTTGTAAGCGAAATAATTATAGAAAATTTGAATAAATTAAGAATGAATTGAAAAGAAATGGAGGTGATATTAAAATACTAATAAATAACTACGAGTATGAAAAGAAAAAAAGATTTTGAATAAACAGAAATTAATGAATTGTAAAATTAAGTGATATTATTTTGAAGGAGTAAAGAATTATTTTAAAATTTAAAGTTTAAATTTATTTAAAAGGATTAAGAAGTAATTTGAGAAATCTAAAATTGGTATTTTCAGTTAAAGTATTTTAAATCATAAGTAAGGAGTAAAGTCTGAAATTAATGGATTTTGGAATAAAAGGGAGTAAGTTGGAAATCGGTTTGGAAATTGATTCAAGTGTTTCAAATTGGAAATTTAAAGAAGAATGTGAAGAAAAGTATATCTCTGGATAGCCAAGTACGTTCAAAGTAAATTTTTAGATAAAAGATAAAAAGTTTTAATGCTGGTTTAAAAAGCATGTTTTAGGAATTTATTATTTCTAAATATCTAAATTTTACAGTAAATATTTTTCAAATCTATTATCGTAGTAATTATTTTAAAGGTGACTTAGTATTTTGTTTTAAAAAGTGAAAACCTAGTTTTATATTTTATAAAGTAACCTTATTTTCAAATATTCATATAGTATGTATTTTTAATAAATTATTGAAGTAGTTTTTAAAATAAATATTTTATAGTATATTTCAAAGTAAAGCGTTTTGAATTATTTTAAAAATCTAAAGTTTTGTGCTTGGTGATTTCAGTGGGAATAGAAATACTTGGAATTTAATCTGAGAAAGGAAGATAGTTTGAAACTGTTTTCAAAAGGGTTTGAAAAGTGGTAATATATCTTATGAAGATATTTTTGGGATTAATAAATAATTTGGGAATTTATTTATTGGTTGATGGTTGTTGTGGATACTAATTGATAGTTAAATAACCGACTATCAATATTGGCCAAATGCGCTGATCCTTTCGAAGAGACTGGGATCGAGATTTATTTCTCGAAAACCACTTCGATCTGGTTTGTACGTTTTCGTGAAAAAAGAGTTCAGAGTCGAAGATGGAGCAGTGAAGTGCAAGGGCTAGTCGCTACTAATCCTGAGGATATTTCCAAAATGGTTGTAGTAGGGGTAGTGCCTTCGGTTTCGTTCGAACCCGGGACGGACTTGTATGGATGAATGCTTTCGGAACATCGTCAGGTGGACGATGGGCGTTCTAAGGGATATGTTCTAAAAGGTAATGCTCAGCCTCAAGCCCCCGGGAATGACTGAAAATCAGGAGTTATGCAGCAAGGATTGGTGGGAAGCACCCATTTCCGGGTAAGGTCATCCCTGTCTAGATGTCCCTTTTTATTTCGGCATTGTGGTGCGGTTGCTGATTCCAACCATGGGGTGATCTTACTCGGGACTATCCAGTAAGGGGTTGTCCGGGTCTTGTGTTGCAGGGGGTCGGGAGTGATCCTCGGTATGCTGATCTAGGCCACGTACCGTGACAGGTGGTACCCCAGTGCGTAGTCATTAGTTGGAAATCCATTCTCCCTACGCGCCTTGTAAGAGTTTTGTTTGTATTACCCACTCTGTGGATAGTAGCTGGAATTTAATAATTTAACAATTTTGGCTATTTTAATAAGTATTTGTATATAGACCCTATTATAATATCAGAGAATTTTAATAAAAATGTTTTAGCTATCGTAAGGTAAAAACCCGACATGTTTATTTGTGGCGTGGTCTTACGAGATGCTTTTGTTTTCAAAAGGATTTTGAAATTTTAATAATCAATTTGAGTGTGATTTCTCACGCTGGTATTCCAGACTGACTCGGGTGTTATTTAATTGTAATGCTCGGGTCAGACCGAGTATTATAGAATACAGGATGTGATGCTGTGGAGCTCAGGAGACGAGCTGGATGGAGATACGTACTTCCGTATTTGATTATTATTCCGTTGTGTATCCAGTTGTATGTTATTAATGTTGTTGAACTCTGATGATGTATACTGATGATGTAGTGTATAAACACATATATTTGTTTTAGTGTAAAGATCTGTTAGTATATATTATATTTTATTCCACTGCGTTGGTTAGATTCTGTTTTTTTTTCTTCTTCTTTAACCCTAATGGTTCGTATTTCTGTTCAACTTGAGTTGATTGATGTAGAATAGTGTCGACTTCAGGGGTACGGATTTGCGGGTCGTTACAGTCGTGCTGAGGCGAACTAGGGTTTAGGTTTGATTTTTGTTCGTCGTGGTTGACGAGGTATTTTCGACGTAGGTGAAGGACAGGGTGCAATCGCGATAGGGGAAAACTGGCTCCAGTTCGAGGCAAGGCTTGGGTGAGATTGTCGAGATGCATCGTTGTTTGGTTCGTCGACGGCGAGAGGATTTGGTCGTCGGTGTTATTCTATTTTTTGGGGCGAGATGCTCATTTCATTTCCTAGTTGATTTTGGCCAATCTGGGTGGTCGGACTTTGGGTTTAGGCAGTCGACGACTAATGAGAATCGTCGGCGATGAGCCAATGTCGATTTGATGACCGTGCATGTGCACGGTGCACATCGGATTGTCTGTTATTTTGTTTGGGTGGAGGAGAAGAAGCTTGCTCGGTGGAGGGTTCGTACAATTTGAGATGCGACTCAAAGTAGGTGGTTTGGCTTGTGTTCTCGTGTGTGACTCGAGTTTTTAGTGAAATTTACTCAGGTTTGGCCCGAGATGACTTTCTGTTTCAATTTAAAGCTAAATTTTGTAAAAGGAAATCAAGTTACAAATTTAAAAGCTAGTTCTTTTCAAAATAAATGTTAATCAAATTTTCAAGAGTGTTTAATTGAATATAGTTTCAAATTTAAAATGTTTAAGATAGTTTATTTTAAAAGTAATTAGCTAAATAAATTTTGAATTTTAATTCAAAGGTGTTTTCAATTTAAAATATTAAATTAAAGTTTTTAAGTAATTCAAACAAGATTTAAATAAGAATGTTTCAAGTTATAAAGTTACATTCAAAGTAATTATGAAGTAATGTTTAAAAACTAAGTTTTCAAATTATATTTAAATGGATAAGTTTAAAAGATATGATAATCAAGTTTCCAAAGATTAATATTGTTAAATATTAATTAAAAATGTTTGGAAAGGTTTCAAAGATTTTAAATAAATCAAAAATTAAATGTTTAAATTGTTTTGTTCTTAATTAAAATTATATATTTTCACATATATAATTGATTTCTAAATTGGTTTTAATGAGTTTAATAATAGAAATAAGTATTTAATACAAATGAAGAAATTTATCTTTAAAGGTTGAGATTAATTAAGACTAATTAATTAGTGAAATAAATTTAAAATTAATTACCTATTTGAAAATTAAGAATAATTACTTAATAAAGTAATTAGAGGATAATTACCTAATGAAAGTAATTAAGGGTTAATTACTTAGTGTAATTAATTTAGTTAATTAATTAATTAATTAATGTGATTAATTTAAGATTAATTACTAAATGTAATTAATTAAAAATGTGATTAATTAATTAAGTAATTATTTACGGATTATTAATTAATGAAATTAATTAATAATTAATTAATTAAAGTAATTAAGGATTAATCGGTGTAATAAATCAAAGGATTAATATAATTAATTAAGGAATTAATTAATTAAGGTAAGTAATTACAAGTTGATTAATTACTATTTATGATTAATTAAGACTAATTAATGAGTGTGGTTAATTAAAGATTAATTATTTAATTAATTAAAGGGTTAATTAATATATGAGGATCATTAATTAATATAATTAATGAAATTAATCAAGGTTGATTAATGAAAGTGATTAATTAAAGTATAAATAATCAATTGTAATTAATTAAGGATCGATGTAATTAATTTTAGTTAATTAATTAATGGAAGTAAATGGAGTGTCATTAATTAATCTAATTAATTAAAGGCTGAAAATGGTTAAGGATAATTAATTTGTGTAATTAATTAAAGGGATAATTACTTAATGTAATTAAAGAATAATTAATAAAGGAAGATTAATTAAGGTAGATCATTGAGAGATGATTGATTAATTAATTTGTAATTAATAAATGTTAAGTAAGCAGGATTAAGGTAATCCAAGTGATTTAAAAGGTTAGTAATTGATTTAATTAGAAGTTAATTAAATTGATTAAGAGTTAATCAAACCTTCTTATGGATGATTGATTGGTATTGAATGATTTGGTTGCGATATCTCTGATATGAGTTTTGTGCTGCTTTGTGAGATGATTGGTTGATAAGAATTATCTATCTGTGATAATGTGAATCATCTATTTGTATATGTTATTCTGAACATAAGTAAATTTGTTTAAAACCTTTTAAACAACTTGGACATTAAAATGGCATTTTGGATTTTGGTGAGACCGGGATCGGATTTTCAAATTTAGATATCCGAAAACCACATCGATCAGAATTAAACGTTGGGTCGTGAATCCAAGTGAAGATCAAAGTGAAGACTCGAAGTGTAAGAACTATTCGTCATTAAAACTCTGAGGGTGATTCCGAGATGAGTTTGACGGAGATATTACTTTCAGACTCGAGATGGAGATTCAGAGTGCAAGTGCTATGGTCGTTAACTCTGATGGTAATTCCAAAATGAGTGTAACGAGATAGTGCCTTCGGTTTCGTTCGAACCAGGAACGAACTTGTATGGATCGAATACTTTCAGAACATCGTCGGCTGGACGATGAGCATTCTAAGATAGATATGTTCTATAAAGGTAATCATACCCTCAAGCCTCATCAACTGGGAATGGCTAAAACATGGAAGGTGTAGCAAGGTTAAGTGTGTAGCGTCCAAGTAGGACGAGATTTACCCCTGTCTAGAGGTCCATTTTATTTCGGCTTAGTGTATGATTGGTCGCACCAACCACGAGGTTGTCTTGTTCGGGACTGTCCAGTAAGGGATGGTTCCGGCCTTGTGTTGCAGGGGATCGGGAGTGATCCTCGGTACGGTGATCTAGGCCCCATACTGTGACGGGCGGTACCCAATAGCCCTGCCATTGATGCAAACTCATTCTTCGTACATACCCTTTATGCTTTTGATTGTATAACCCACTTTGTGGCTAGTATGCTGGAATTTAATCATATAACAATTTCAGCTATTTCTTATTTACTTAAAAACCCTAGACGCTATTATAATATCACTAGATTCCCTATCAATGTTTTGGTTAGCGTAAGGTAAAAAAATTCCATGTTTATGTATGGAAAGTCTTACGTGATACCTTTCTTTTCAAAGGATTTATAAAGTTAAGCAACTTTAACCCGTTTACTCACACCAGACCCATGCCTCACCCAAGTATTTATTTTCTGTTTTATTAAACTCTTGGGTACTCAAATTTTTATTAGTAGCCAAGGGATTCAGGTTAGCTTTGACGAAATCTGGAGTAGATTTGGAGCAGGAGGCTTCAACGTGTAGATAAATTATGGTTTCGTTGTGCTAATGTTTGTGTTTGGATCTCTGTGGTGTACTTGAATTGTATAATAGACAGATGACTATAACTGTCTAATATGAGATGTATAAGTTGTGTACTCTGATGTATATGATACTATGTAATATTTAATGTGATATATTATATTTCATTCGTTCCGCTGTGAGATTCTAATGTTATTGAGTTTCTTCTTTCCTATCTTTTCTTCTTCTATCCCTTTCTTTCTTAATCCATGATAAGTCTTTCTGGGCTTGGAAAGACGAGTCGTGACAGCTTTGGAAGCAGTTGTGAAGTGGAATGTTATAAAGTTCAACGGCCTATCCTAAGGTTAAGTACAAGAGAGTTCTGCCTTAATATTCAGACTTATACTATAGAGTTGAACTATCTATCCCAAGGTTAAGCCCAAGAAAGAGATCTATATTAACATTGCAAACTTATGTTGTAAATTTGAACTGCCCATCTGAATATTAAGTTCAAGGGAGAGGTCAGCGTTAGCATTTGTCAAATGGCTCATGCGAGAATTCGTGGAATGGTTCTTATTCTATTTGAGGAGTAAAGACTCATGTGAGAGATGTTAAATGTTACCTCTATATCGAAAATGGTTAAAGGCAAAGTAGGATGCTCAATCTAGGATTTAGCTAACACACAACAGGGTATATCGACTCCATTTCCAGAGTATGCTTATCAAGGTTACTAGATGGAGCAGTTAATACTTGGTTCCATATGGTTCTACATGTTCGTGCATGGGCTAGTTGTGCTTACCTTATGATATATTTTATTTAGAGATGTACGACGCTCAAAATGTAGTTTTTTATCCTTGTGCATGGAGTTCAGATTCAGCTAGACTGAAGAGATCTCCGTGGAAAATCCATATATAAACGTACATTAGCAGTTTTAGATGTACCTCCAATATTATTGTATTGTGAGATGCAAGTAGCACGGCTATTTTCTGATCTATATTCTACACTCTAGACATTAACCATTATATCACTATATTAATTAATAAATGGTTGGTTTCTTTTGAGGAGAAAATTGTTATGATGATTCGTACGGTCTCAAAAATTATTGTTACATGTATTCGCATATCTTGAGTTTTATCATATTAGACTTATGTCTGACACTGCTTTTTTTCCTCTAAATTCCTTGTGTACTCTTCCGAGTAGGCTGAGTAAAGCAGGTTTTACTTTGGATGCTTCAGAGTTTAGGAGATAAGCTGAAGGATTCCGTTATCTGTTTGTTTCTTTTTTTGCATTGTATTTTGTATGTATTAGTATTATGAGGATAGGCAGTTATAATTGTCTAGATTGATGATAGTACTTAGGTTTAGTGACTCTAAAATTAATCTATATTCGGATTAACCCTTTGTACTACCGTTTTAGATATTGTATTTTATCGTTGTGATTTGAAATTGTGGCATTTTTTTCATTCTTTCTTATTTTGTTTCTTTTTCTTTTACCCCAACTATCTATCTTTCCGGCACTTGGGTGCTCGGCACACTAATACCATAGATGTATTTAATATCGACATTCAAGGGTTCGAAAGTCGGGTCATTACATTTGGTATAAGAGCAAAGGTATAGCGAACACCTTGGCTTTGGTTGGGTATGGCTCGTCAGAGATAGGGTAAGCGACACCCTAGAATGAGCTGAGTGTATAATACATACGAGAGCATATTTGTATTATTCTATAAACCTAAAACCCTTTTTAGCTTTTTCTTAGGAATAACTCTTTCTTTGAAATAACTTTATCCTTAAGTGTCCTAAAGCTGTTTTACTATATTTAGGTAGTACAAACCATGAAACTATAGTTTCTAATGCTAGAGGAGGTAGAGATAGAGAAGGACAGGGTAATACTGCACTAATAGTGGGAATTGAGAATCGAGGAAAGTCGGTCCCATCGAGGAACCAAGAGTGGATATTGTGGAAGAGGTCATGTAGGTTAGCCTTAAATGAGTTTTGCTTCGCTTTGCTGTGACTACGAGAGGTTGGAGGGTAAGCGGTTTAGTGGCTCAGAGATGATCATAGAAGTTCATTCTTGCCTTAGTTGTGTGATAGGATATTCAGAGATTTGGAGTTAAGTGATGTGATGAAGCATCATTTGGCATCGCCGCATCTGACAGACGCTGCTATGGATTGCTAGGGTTCAATTACTACTGATCTTCTGGAGAATGACTTCTCTTGGGCTAATTTAAGGAGGTATTAGGTTGAAGTTTGTTTCAAAAGCTGAAAAGACTGTTGTTTAAGAGCTTCCTCAATCTGAAGCAGGGGGCTATGGCTGTGGCGAAGTATGAGAACCAATGCATTACGTTATCTCGGTTTGGGTTAGAGTTAATAAACACGTTGTTGAAGAAGAAGGAGATGTTCGTTGCAGGAATGCATCCATAATTCCAGAGGAATATAACTAATCATGTTCAAGGATCATTTATCAATCTTGTAGGCATGGGTTTGAGGTTTGAGAGCTTAGCACCAAAGCCGCCTATTTCTACACTAGTTGGGGACAATAAACGGAAGTTTCGGCCGCAAAGAGATATTTTTGGTTTTGCTTATCATAAATATGGAAAGAAGGAGCACTTTGTTAGGAATTGTAGTTCAGGTGGGGGAGGATGAGGCGAGTGCATTGTTAGTTAAGGCATTGATTAGTGGGTTACCAAAGCTATAGCCACAGGAAGTCAAGCTCAGTTTACACCGAGGAGTTGCTATAACTACCACAAGCATGGTTATTTTGCTAGAGATTGTCCAATGCTTCAGAAGAGACACCAGCCTAGACTTTTTGCACTTGCTTCAGCACCTTTTACTTCTATAACTGCAAATGAGAAGCAAGTTCTGCAAGGTATTTTATCTATTCATGGTAGTCACGTTCGTATCCTATTTGATACTGGTACTTCTCTTAGTTTTATTTCTAGTAGCCTTGTTGATAGATTAAGACTAGAGCCAATTATGGCTTCTGACTCAATTTGGCGTCGACACAAATTTTTAGGCTCGGCTAATCTTAGTATGGTTTGCTTAGGTGTTCTAGTTACTTACTTTGACCAACTCTTTCCTTGCGATATATATTTTCTGGGTTTTATGGTTTTTGATGTTATGCTTGGGATGCATTGGATATCTCAGAATAATGTAGTCCTGGATTGTTTAAGGAACAGTGGTCTAGAAGAAGGGATGGAGGGTCTGACAGTGTGTTGTAAAGTACCTGTCTTGCTTATGACTAGTTTTCATTATTCTCTTCATGTAGCGGAAGGAGAGGTGAGTTCGATCTTTGTGGTGTAGGAGTTTGTAGATGTCTTCGAAAAGGTGTCAGGCTTACCACCTCATCATGAGATAGAATTTCGCATTGATTTGGTTAAGGATGCTAAAACTATTGCGTTTCCTATTCATGGACTAGTGCCGAAGGAGAGGTTGGAACTATCTAACCAGGTCAGTGATTTGTTGCAAAAAGGCTTAACCAGACTGAGTTGTTCGATTTAGGGAGCACAGGTCGACTTTGCTATGAAAGTGGATGGTTCCTTAAGACTGAGTGTAGATTACCGCAATCTCAACGAGCAGACTGTTAGGAACAAGTATCCTTTGCCTAGGATAGACGACTTATTTGATTAGCTTCTAGTGCTTGGGTGTTTTCTTAGCTTGATCTTTCTACGGGGTTTCATCATCTTAGGGTAGCAGAGGAGAGTGTACCCTCAACAGCTTTCTGGTCCGATCAGTTTTATGAGTGGTTAGTTAAGCCGTTCGACCTAACTAATGCTCCAGCATATTTCATGGACTTAATGAATCGAGTTTTTCAAGATGTCTTGAATAAGTTTATACTTGTATTTATTGGTGATATTCTGGACTACTCCAAAACCGAGGAGAAACATACTTGCCATTTGAGGATAGTATTAGAAACAATGAGAGAGCATGTATTGAAGGAAAAGTTCTCAAAGTGTCACTTTTGGGGTTCAGTAGTTAGGTTCTTAGGTCATGTTGTTTCGACAGAGGGCATTTCTGTTGATTTCGCAAGATTGTGATTGTTTAATACTGAAAGAGGCCAAAAAGAGCAACTGAGATTAGAAGCTTCATGGGGTCAGTGGGTTATTATAGGAGATTCATTCGGGATTTTTGGAAGATTGTGTCTCACTTAACAAATCCGATAAAAAATGACATCAAATTTGTTTGGACGGATAAATACAAGCAAGCATTCATAGAGTTGAAGGCAAGGCTAACGAGTGCTCCTATTCTTACTGTTCCGTACGGAGGTAAGGGTTTAACTATTTATACTGATGCATATGGAACAAGTTTAGGTGCTATTTTGATGCAACAAGGAAGGATTATCGCTTATGCCAGTCGGTAGCTTAAGACGAATGAAGCAAGATATGCAACCTATGATTTTACATTGAAGATGTGGACACACCACTTGCTAGGTGAGAAATTCGAGTTATATACGAATCATAAATCTTTGAAGTGTCTTTTCATGCAGAAGGACCTAAACATCAGGCGGCAGCCATGGTTGGAATTTCTTGCATTCTATGATCTAAATTTCTTATATATGTCGGAGAAAGCTAATGTCGTAGTTGATATGCTCAGTAGAAGGTATTTAGTTGTGTAAAGTGTAGAGGTTTGTTCGACCTTGATCAGTTGTATCAAAGTGAATCATCTTAGAGATCCTCATATTGCTAGGATAGCCAAAGCGGTAAGTTAGAATGAGGCATCCAAGAGGTGACAGGGATTTAAAGTAGAAAGTTGTGGTATAGTAAAGATAAACAAAAGGTTGTAACTCTTAAATGTTGATGGGATTAGGCAAGAGGTTTTGATAGAGAGTTACCATTCGCGATTGACAATACATCCAGGGCTTATTAAGATGTATCAAGACATGAAGCGGACATTTCGATGGGAACGCATAAAAAGAGAGTTTTCTATCTTTGTGAGTAGGTGTGCTAACTGCCGACAAGTCAAAGGCAATCACCAGAAGATGGCTAAACTACTCCTGCCAGTTAAGATTCCTAAGTTCAAGTGGGAGCAAATCTCTACCGATTTTATGGCGAGCTACCTAGATGAAGGAGAGGTAATGAAGGTGTGTGGATTATTGTGGACCGACTAACCAAGAGTGTGCACTTCTTACCAATTGAGACTACGAGAGCGGCTTCTAGTTTGGCTAAGTTTTATGTGAAGGAGATCATCGGATTGCACGGCGTTCTTTATGATATCGTAAGTGATAGAGATGCGATATTCAAAATCCAAATTTAGAAAGGGCTATATAACGCTTTGGGGACCGAGCTTAAGTACTTCTTATCATCCACGGACCGATGGGAAAATGGAGGAGGTGAACCGTATGTTGGAAGACTTGCTTCGAACTTTTATTTTAGATTTTGAAGGTTCGTGGGAAGAGCATGTACCACTTGTTGAGTTTTTTTACAACAACGGTTACCAAGTTAGTATCGAAATGGCACCTTTTGAGACATAGTAGGGAAGGCCTTGCAAATCTCCATCGTGTTGGTAGAACCTTAAGATCGTCTAGTGATGGAACCAGACATGATTCAAGGGGCGTCGGATAAGGTAATAAAGATTCGAAAGCGAATCAAGGAAGCATAGGATCGTTGGAAGAGCTATGCAGATGAGAGGCTCAGAGACTTGAAGTTCTCATTTGGGACTTTATGTTCATAAAGAATTCCCCAATGAGAAGTATACTTCAGTTTGGAAGGATGGGGAAGTTGGCTCTTCGTTATATAGGACCATTCTCGATTTCGGAGAGGATTAGTACACTCGCGTATAGAGTCGAGTTACCGACTAGACTATTGGGAGTGCACAATGTATTTCATGTATCACATTTGTGTAATTTTATGTATGATCCTTCTTTGATGGTGGAAAAGTCGCAGTGCGAGGACTTGGAGATTGAGCCGAATTTGACTATATTTAGACAGCCAGTTCGTATTATTTATAGAGATATGAAGCGAATGAGAACTAAGTTGGTTATGTTACTCAAGGTATAGTGGAACGAGGATGCTTAGGATTGTACTTGGGAGACGAAGGATAGTTTGAGGGAGTTCTATCAGAAGTTGCTTATAGATTAGCAGTTTCTTCTTATCTTAGTATCGTATATCTTTTGTAATGTCCTCGCTGCTTGAGATGGAGTCACTTAGTATGCATTTTGGTTTGCATTTTGGTGTGTATATAGTTTCATCGGCAATCTATATATGTATATTTTTTCATCCATCTTCTTTGATTATTGTTCTTGTTTGAATTTCAAGGACGAAATGTTTTAAGTGGGGGAGAATGTAGCGACCCGAAATTCCAAACACTTCATCTTTGACTATTATAACTTCTGAAATATAGTTTGGTGTTATAAATACGATTTTATTACCTTATTAAACATCTTTTAATTAATGAATAATGATAAGACACTTGGATTTTAAATTGTTTTATAAAAATAAATACTTTAAATAAATATCGATAATCTGACCGAAAATCGATTCATCGGATAAACCTCTTTTTATTAGATATAAGTTGTTCAAACTTTTAATAGATACACTAAAACACTTAGGAAATCATTAATTAGTAATAAAAGTAATTAACATAAAAAAAATCACTTTAGCATCATCTAAAAGCTTCTAGATTATAAGGGGATAAGTGTGAATGGATGCACCTATTTCTCAGGAAAGTAAAGTGGAAAGGAAAGCACATGGAGGCATGAGGGGGCGAGCCTTCTTGACTAGTAATAGGGGTGAAGGAGAGATTAAAGCACGCCTCTTTGAAGTCTATATAAACATACACACCACACTTGAAATCGCATTTTCTTATTTACAAAGTTAAACTGATTCAACATTCTCCTTTCTGTTCACAAATATCTTAAATAGAAATCTATTCAAAACAACTTCAAACCACTATAAACTTTGCCAAAGACCTTAGAACAAAGTCACAACACCTTCCATCAACCCACAGCTTGAATATTTGGAGCACACTCCCAAAACCCAAGCAAGGTCATGAGCATCTATGAAGGCAATATTGCCTTAGGACTTGAACAGAGCAAGGAGAGGTAGGAGGTTGGTGTTTGCAACGTTGAGGTAGGAAGTTGAAGCTTAGACTTGCTTGATTTGCTAGTTAAGGGTGAGATAATTCGCCATTGAAATGAATTTGAAGTGTATATATGCTTGTGTTTGATGATTTATATGTGCTTGAATTTCTGTTGATCTATGTTGTAATATTGGTTTTGATTTTTGCTTTGAAAATAAAATGGCATATGCAATCCATATGTATGGACTTGAATGGACTTGTATGACTTTTTGCACAGCTTGGAAACAAATCACATTGGTTTGAATTGGACTTGGATATGAAAGTGCTCTTATAGCGATAGTCGTTATAGATGCACTTAGTAATTGCCTTATGTTTGGCAATTTCTAAGGAACTTTATAGAGAGATCCTTATGGGTTTCTCACCATATTTGTGATGCACATTATGTACGTTAGTTTCTATAAAAAGATTGAATGTTAAAAAATTAAGTAACATATCGAAAAGTGGTCGAATTTTATTATATGCAAAATTGCCCTATTTAGCCTTTGTCTTTGAAATTTAAATGTTTGAAAATGACTTTAAATTTAAGTATTTTGTTTTATTCTTTTACCAGCTTTTGATAACTCATATGAGAGTATATTAAAAGTGGTTTGCAATCTTTCTATACTTTAAGAATTAGTTATGAATTTTTAAAGTAGAAAGTTAATTTTTAAATATAAGGAAAACATGGTTTTTCCAAATTTTTAAATAAATTATGAACTTGTTATTTTTAAGTAATATTTTGAATGAATGTTTTAAAACCTATTATGCATATTTTAAATATTTTAAAAGCACTTTTAAGTGTATATAGCTTTTAGAAAATTAGTTAATTAAAGTTTAATATATTATGTAATATATTATCTTTTAAATTATTTTATTAAATATCTAGTTTTATAATAAATTAGAATACATATATCTTTCATTTTTAAAAAGAGGTTTTAAGTTATAAAAAATGATTTTAAAAAGGGTTAGGAATTGCTTAGTGGCTAATCATGTTTTGTTTAAGTACTTGTTTGAAAATTAATTAACTATGTTTAACACTAAAAGCCGATGAAATAGGCTTATCTATTTAGGACAATTAAGATTCTTGTTTGAATAGGGTTTAGAAGCAATTCTGCTCTAACCTATCGACTTCACTTTTGAACGAGAAATAGTTAAGATGAAAATGTCGAAAATTTATTAATCGTGTTGATTACTTACTCATTTATAGAAAATAAATAATATTATACTAACAATAAAAGCCGATGAAGTAGGATTATCTATTTATGAGAGTTAAGAATGTTGTTTGAGTAGGGTTTAGAAGCAATAGTGCGCTAACCTGCCGTCTTCACTCTTGGCCATGGAATAGTTAAGTTGAAAAGGTCAGAAACATGTAAGTATACAGACCTTGATTTCTACAAGTGATTGTTTTAGAACTTGATAGTCGATTAGTCGACTATCAAACTTGACCAAATAATAACTTAGAAAGTGCCTGAAAGCTTCACGGCTTCATATGATTTGAGATCCCTCGGGGAGGAGTATTGGTATGAAACGTCTCTAGCTTTAAGGACTTAAATATACGAGATCCCTCGAGGAAGACTCCTCTCCATATAGTTCGCTTACTTCTAAAAGTACGGGATTGAGTTGACCAGAAATTCATCGATTTGTTTTCGAGAGTCCGGGATCGGTAAGTATTTTACTTATCGAATACCACTTTAAAACTAATATATGAGTCTATGTTTTGAAAGCGGATATAAAGTGGAATGTCATAGAGTTGAACTATCTATCCTAAGATTAAGTCCAAGAGTGAGGTCTGCATTAACATTTCAGACTTATGTTATGGAGTTGAACTGTCTATCCTTAGGTTAAGTCCAAGGGAGAGGTCAGTGTTAGCATTTGTCAAACGGCTTAAGCGGGAATCCATGGAGTGATTCGTATTCTGCTCGAAGAGTGAAGATTTGTGTGAGAGATGTCGAACGTGACCTCTATATCGGAAATGACTAAAGACAGAGTAGGATGCACAGTCTAGAGTTTAGCTAACCCACGATACGGTATATCAACTCCATATCTAGTGTATGCTTACCAGTGTGGCTAGCTGGAGAAATTGATACTTGTTCCACGTGGTTGTACATGTTCATGTGTGGGCTAGTTGTGTTTACCATATGGTATATTTTATGTAGAGATATCCGACACTCGGAATGTAGTTTCTGATCCTTGTGTATAGAGCGCAGATTCGGCTAAAATGAAGAGATCTTCGTAGAAAATCCATATGCGAACGTACCTTAGCGATTTTAGATGTACTTCTAATATTGTTACGTTGTGAGATGCAAGCAGCACAACTATTTTTTGATTTATATTCTACGCTTTAGACATTACCTATTATATCACTATATTAACTTGATAAATGGTTGGTTTCTTTTGAGGGGAAAACTGTTACGATGATTCGTACGGTCTTAAAAGTTACCGTTACATGTATTCATATATCTGGAGTTTTCTCGTATTAGACATACGCCTGACACGTGGTTTTTTTTATTAAATCCCTCGTGTACTCTTCTGATTACGCTGAGTAAAGTAGGTTTTACTTTGGACATTTCGGAGTTCAGGGGAAGAGTTGGAGGCTTCCGTTATTCGTGTATTTCTATTTCCATTGCACTGTATTATGTATGTATTAGCATTGTGAGGACATGCAGTTATGACTCTCCAGGCCGATGGTAGTACTTAGGTTTAGTAACTCTAAAATTATTTTGTATAAGGATTAACCATTTGCACTATCTTTTTAGATATTGTATTTTGTCTTTCCATTTTAAGATTCTGGCATTATGTTCTTTCTTTCTTGTTCTGTTTCTTTTACCTTAACTATATATCTATCTAGCACATAAGTGATCGACACACGAATACCGTGGATGTATTTGATGTTGACATTCAAGGGTCGAAAAGTCGAGTCGTGGCACATGTTTACACCCTCACATTAGCACACAAATATTGCCGTGTATATCTATTTTTTATTTATTAATTTTAGAAATAAAATATAATTCATGTGAATTAATTTGGTAAATTATCATATATTGAAATTGTAATTTAATAATATTATATATGTGTGTGTGTGCACGCGGGTGTGCACTCGCAAGCACGTGTGTGTAACTTTTGGCTATATATAAACATTAGTTTGTACAAATTATTTCAAAAATAAATTCTTTTATAAATATATTTATTATTTAAATTATATATATGTACTTCAGCAAAATTAATATTTATATACATATAAATGTATGTATATATATTAATATATATATATATATACACACACTCTCAGTTTTTAAAATGAATAAAAAGCAACCTTTTATTATCGCATTTTATGTAAATAAAAAAATATTAGGCCGAGATTAATCTAACATGATAAATGTATAATTTTATAACATGTAAAAAAAATATTCAAATAATATATATATATATATGAAATAATTTTGGGCGAAATTAATAATATAAAAATATATTTAGTAAAGTCGATATTTTTGAATTAGTCATTATATTAGATATTTGCATTGGAAATTCCAAATCTTTGGACATTTAAAATAGTCATATTTGTTTTGAAACTAAAATATAAAATATTTTGAATTAATCAAATTAGATTGAAATTAAGATAATGTTAAATGTTAAGTTTTGATTTAAATTAATATGTGCGTGTGTATTTGTGTGTGTGCGTGCCCACATCTGTATGATAATGGATATAAATCCCAGTATCCATATGTATGTGTGTATATAATTATACACATGCTTTCTAGTTATTATTTATATTGTTATACATATTTATAACATATTCAAACATATAAAAAAGTATGAATACAAACATTTTAAAATTAAATAAGATATTATTTTAAAAAGTAGGTGGGATCTAATGCTAACTAATAGTTTATATAGGCCCATTAAGATCCACACAGAGAGAAAATTTTGAAATTTACCACATTTTATCCGCTATTAAACGGGCCAGAGCCAACACTTACTATGCTTATCATCATTGCTATTACTATTACTATTACCAACATCATCATTATCATCACAATCACTAGTATTATTATATTTCGTGCATTATAATGAATAGATTTTTTAAGTAAACTTAAGGATAAGAATATATTGTGATTCATATGGAAAATCTAATTATTCATATGTAGTATATTCTTGATTGTAATATAAAATCTATCATGTATACATGTATATGTGCATGTGAGTTAGATTCAGATTTCTAGTCTACTGGTAATATGTACTATCATTTTGGCTTTTGGTCTTGTTAAATAATAATTGTACTTATATTTTATGCCTATGAGATGCTTTTGCGAAATTATTTCAAAAAATATCCTTTGTTGTATATGTTTTTGTTTTCGGTAAAATAAATACTAATTATATTGGACTCTTTTCAATTAATTTTTATATATAACAAATTTTTTTAATGTTTTTGCTAACGTTGCACGATGAAGCAAGATGACAAACACTTTTAGTCGTGTCATGCATCGAGACAAGGTCTTATACCATTTTGCATCATTTGATATTAATTACCATGGTTCAAACGATAGTCCGTTGTGCCAAAATGATTTCAATCAAAGTTTAGATTACTCTGACCGATGTTAGAACACGCTTAGACTACTCACGCGTTATTAGTATGCATTCGGGGGTGCTATGATGATAAAACAAGTTTAACCAATGTCAACATGTTCAGAGGTGTTCTAACAATTTTCGGTTGTATGTATTGATTCAATCATGTCTGGATGATATTCAAACAAGTTTGGATAATGTTCGAACAAAGTTTGTATGCATCAAAATATGTTCATATGATATTCGGAGAACTTCAAATGAGTTTGAACAAGGTAAAATGTATATGATCGTTATTCAACCGAAAGTTACCAAAATTATAATGGTGACCATTTCCCAATTCACGTAAATTAAAATTTGATGTTTAACATATACGTTTAGGTCTAGAAAATCATGCTAAAAACACTGCTTAAACTGGGATCGCAATGGTAACGGTGAACTAACTGTTACCATGTTACTATCTAGCAACTAGTAAACAATATTGAATTACATCAGTATACCAACATTGTTTTTTTTTTTTTTGAAATGGTTCTTTTTATACAACAAATCATTGAGACAACAAATCTCATGTCAATAAACATTCGAAAGCAGGTTTCGAACTTGTGACCTCTTGCACCAAAGCCGAATCACATAACCACTTAGACAATGGTGCTTGTCATATATACCAACATTGTTGGTATTATAACGGTAAATTTAACGATAAATGTGACAGTAAGACAACCTGCAATCATCTTAAATTTTCCAATCATTTAAAAAAATTAGTTATTATTTTATTATTTTCAAAACTTAACCCCGAAAGAAAAAGGCCCTACCTAGTGAGTCCGCCAACATGTTGGTAGGCATTACCGAATTTAGAATAATAACGGAAAAAAATACTTTCTCATCATAAAAAACACAACACAATAAAATTATAATGTCTTCGTATTAATTGGTAAATTTATGATTATTGGTTATCGATTTCCACATTTGTCGATATGTCAATGATCATTTCGCCAATGATACTGGTAAGCTATTGCTATTAATTTTCAACTTAACAATAGAACCTACACAGTAACGTTTTTCTGCTTCTGTTTTGATAACAGCAAGTCAATAACCCTTGTTTTAAAGACTGAACCAAGTCGTGATCAAACCGCCATTGATTGCAAACCATGGCCTATGATACTTTGGAATGGATAAAAATCATGCACATACTGGGAATCTCAGTTAAACAGACTGGAATGATTCTCGAAATTAAAGGATCTACATAAAATGCAAATAGTGAACTTATTATCATTGTATTTGATAGTTTTATTTAGTCTAAAACAGCAAATGAAAATGGCAAACAATCCCAAAGTTAATCTGCATAAGTGAATTTTAGACAACTTTATATTTTCATATTAATGTTTTAAATCTCAAACGTCGATCGCATCTTAAGATTATCACGTGCAACATATAATATTGTGTGAGATCTTTTATATCTCGTGTTGAATGAGATCTCGAACGAAATATCTGTACATTAAGTGTACATGTGGGATTAGCATATTGGTTTTAAAGTAGATTTGAGACTGTCTTGGAGCAATTTATGTAAGATTTTTAGTTTTTATTTAAAATTCAGAAAATAAAAATTGCAATGGATTGGATTTGCAAATAAAGATAGTTGTACGGTAGAAAAGAAATACCTTTTTTATTTTTTGTAGTTTTTTTTAAGGGTATTATCAAATTAATTTGGTAGTAGGAGAAGAATTCTTCTCATATAAATATTTATGAAAGGACAAAAACAAAATCATTATTGTAGCTTATTGCATAAAAAAACAAAATAGAATTAGAAGAGTTATTAGACAATAATGGATGGTAAATTTATTTCGTTTAAACTGGTATATTTTCGCACGTAATCTCGTTGATAACTCAGTTTAGTTTTAGCTAAAACTTTTATATTACAAGTGTTAAAGGAGAAATGAGTAAGATTTGATGTTTCGTGTCATCCAACTAAGAAAAGAAAAAGGAAGATCTAAGATTTAAAACTCTATTACATATTTCACATTTCATATTGCTATAAAAAAACAATGCTGCCTCCTTTATCAGGGCCAGCCCTGTAAACCGAGGAGAGTCGCCAAAAAACAGGAAAAACCGGTATTTGGTAATATTTGTTGTATTAAAAAAAATAGCAGGCCCAATAAAGTTGGCCCAGAATTTTAAATCCGAGATGATTTTTTCAAGGCTGCAATGCAACGTTTGACTAACTTAGATATCAGGCGAAGTGGGACTTTATTTATGCAACGCAAGCATTCAGAAAGGAGAAGTGCTAATCAATCATTTTAACATCTTTATTGGTTCGCAATTGATATGATCAATTAACTAACCTTTAATTCTGTAATAAAGGTTAACGTTGAATAATGAACATTAAACAACGGTTAACAGTAACATTAAACTGATGAAATTAAGTTTGACAACAGTTAAACACCATCTTTAGTTGACCAATGAAATCTCTTAGACAAAAGGTAAAAATGGATATTTATAGCCCTTCCAGATATATTCATTGATAATCATATTACAATGTTAGAATCACTTAACAAAATTGTTCAGACAAATTTTGATTCAATATTTACACTTAAAAGGAATGTCAATTTAATCAGAAAAATCTAGTGAACCTAAGAGTTAACTTCAATTGAGATGAAACAAGATAATAAGAATATAACAAAAGAGCAGAAATAATTCATTGATTCTGAAACAGAATGAAAGAAACATATCATTAAAACAAGGGATAGCAGGAGTATCCCAAAGGAACACAGCTAATTCGATATTCGCATTATACAAATTTTAACTATGTAATGATGATACATAAAACAAAGCAAATACCTCAAAGCTTTTCAGTCAATCTAATCATGAAAGAGCTAACTGCCACTGTATCGAGAACAATCCAAGAAGACTCGAAAAGCTCATGAAAATACTCTGCACCAGTTTCTTCTGCTGCACTTCTAAACGCAAGTCCAAAAGAGTTACCTTGAAGAGCTCCAAGCCTTGGTCTTCCACATACTCCTACAATAAAAACTTTATCTGTTTCTTTTGTCAAACAAGCACAGATCAGTGGCTTCGTTTTAGCACCTCTCTCTTTCAAAGCATCCATTAAAAAGTAACAAAACTTGGTAAGAGCTTGCGGATACCTTAATCTCTCTGTATCAGCTGGATCCTGAAGCTTTATCCATCTAAATTTACTACCACTACGAATACATCCGCTTTTAGTAATAGCCAGGCTTCCTTGTCTTAGTATTGCTCTTTGTACCTCTATTGCATTTTGCATTCCTTTTTGAAGCAGTTCAATGTTATTCAAGGACAATGCAGAGTAGGCTTTCCAGAATTGCTCAGCGGTAGATGTTTCGTTTTTATCTCCTTGAAAAGATTCGAGCAATGCAGTGACTCCATAAACCACATCGGCAGCTGATAACTTTGAGCAGTACCCATGTACACGTAGAAAACTTCTGTAGTAGAAGTCGGTTAAGCCATATTCAGGCAAAAATCTTTCAAATTCATCTTTCATTTTCTGCTTCACTTCCATACTCATATACTGAAACTTCTTCTGACAGTCAACTAAAGGAAAGCCCATTCTTGCAAGCAGAAGCTTCAATTTTTTCATACCATTGTCACTCCATGTTTTCAGCTTAGTGGCAATGTAAGAAGAACAAAGCATTGAATCAAACAAATTCCACTCTCTTAGCAACATTAAACGAGGTTCATCTTCATAAGATATTCTGGAGTTTTCAGGTGCTTGCACCTTAGTACCATCTTTTAAAGTAACTGATGATATAACATCTAAATTACCAGAACTATTTATGTGTTGCTCAAGCTCCATAACTCCTGCTTGATACCTCTCATTAGTTAACCTCTCATGAACAAATTGATCGGTTAAGGAAACACATGCTAACCAAAGCAATTCATTTGTGTTTTTCCTCAAAGAATGAGCTAGCTCAAATGTGACACAACCAGAAGGCTTTCCATGAAAAGTGCCCAATTTGTAGTATTCTTTCTTTAGTTTTCCAAACAGTCTAACTGGATCTGATTCATCATCATCTGATAATCTACGCCTTTTTCTATTATTGCCCTCATTCTCACTATCACTATCATCACTATCGCTATCGCTATCCTCATCTAATTCGTCGTCGCTATTCAAATCAGATGCATTAGCCAACGCAGAAATATCAAAGTCGTATGCCAAATCAGCTTGTTGTTCATCCTCGTTGGTGTACAGAATTACCACTTGCTCATTCTCATTACTCAAATTATGTAAATGAACGGGTCTATGACTATCAATAACAAACACCTTAGAATTTGAACCAAGGCCCAATATTTTTCTCAAATCTCTGTGACAGCCCCAGTTTATCAAAAGTATTGAAGTGGGTTGGTCGGGGTTCTGAATATTCAAATTGGGAAATTTCAAAATTTCATCAAAGGATGAAATTGGGTACACTGAAAAACGAATTGAATCTGAAGACAGTATATGTGTTATAATTTTTAATGTACATAAAGAATCGGCATCTGATGCCGAAGGGAAAATTAGCAAAGGAGTAGAAGACGAAGAAAGGGCAGATACACGAAGGGAACTATAGAATGATTCTATTTTGAACTCTCTCATTATATTGTATTAGTACTTGGTGGAAAAAAATACAGAAGTGAGTGAGAAATGAAACTGACTCAAATTTGAGGTCTTCCCTTAGTATTTGGATTTAAAATATCTCAATAAGTGTATGGATGCAGAAGATACACTGACCATAAAATTAGGGAAACTCAATCAGATACAAGCTGAGAAATGGACATTAATCAGATCTAATAAAAATTGAAGCTGAAACCAAATATAAGCATGGAGAATCGGAGAAGGAAATACCTGGATTAGAGCGACTGAATGATAAATTTCGTAGATAAGAGAGAATGGTTTATGCTTTTTTGTTCGAGGGGCCAAACAAATTGAAGAAAGCTGTGAATTTTAATGATAAACGAATCCATTCGAAATTTAAGCGCCATCGCGCGTGAAATTTTGATGAAATTTTGAAAAGAAAAAAAAAAGACTGAATTGGGCTGTGATTTTTTTGCTAATTTGGAGTTAACACGGAACACGAACTGAGCCGATGATAAACTAACACGTGCATATGTGCATCTCCAATGCTGTGACCTGTAGCGAAGAAACTAGCGGATGAGAACTTAGCCAGGATTGAAAGACCGAGTTAGCAGTTGGCTTTATTAGATTCCATAAGAATTGAATTCACCAATCAAAATCGTATGTTTTGGTCAATTCGATTATGAAAACAAATCGGTTTAAATTTAGTTTATAAAAAAATTATCCTTTTGTTCTCGGTTTAAAAAATTAACCGAACTTTTATTATATAATTGCTCTAGTAATAAATAAAACAAAGCTTACCTATTAAAAATTGATCAATTTTCATATAAACATTATAAAAAAATACTCGATAAAATCTTTGTAAACAAAATTGTTCTCAATCGAATTGTTCAATGGCGTATAATCCTCGTACTTTGGAAATCTTAGACTTTTCTTGAAATCCGGCTTTCAACCTCCATTACCTTGATTATTCCTTTTCTGGTTATTGCCTTTGTTCCCCACATTAACAGGGATATTCTCGAAACCTTCTTTAGATTGCTTCACAACCACATTACTTTGAATTACTTCTACAGATTGTCCACCATCGGCTTTCCTGAAGTCGTGCTTGCCTCTTTCGGGTGTAATAATTGAGTTGCCTTTCTGTAACTCTTCCATGGTTGGCGGCGGTTTCATCTTCAGCCATTTACTAAAACCTATGTCGGGATGTATCCCTTTGATCAAAGCCATCAAAACCATGTCTTTCTTGGCATTTCTCACCCCTATTACGCTCGTATTAAATCATCTCAAAAGTCCTTTGACGATCCTTTAGAATTTTGAAAGAGGTTCGATAATGACATTACATCTTTTAGACGGGTTATATGCAATCAAAACTGCTCGATGGACCTCCTAACTAACCGATCAAACAAGAATATGGACCTCCACAAGAGCCGAGTGAACCACATTATAGCAACACCCTCCAAAAATATTAGGAAGCATCGACATCTCACGGCATCCAACCCTTGCTGTGTCCATATGTCATTCATTTTTCAATAACCGTGTCCTTGGATCCATCATTCCACTATAGGATGGCATCGTAGGCACTGTGAATCTTCAAAGATATTCCCTACGTAGTATCCCTTTATTGAATGAGTTCCTACTGGAAGAAGAGCCTCATTCATCGTTGTTTTTGTGTCGGTTCCTATTTACCAACTTCTTTACCATATATGCATGTGACTCTGGCTCTATTTAATCTACTGGACGACGATAATCATGGCCCGCCTAGAGTGTTTGCCCTGCAAACGGCCTTGGTTAGTTCTATGGTACCTGGTTTCCCTAGTCTTTGGGAGAATCGTTCATCCGGTCGATCTGCTTTTATGCTTTCTACATGGTGGATCAATAACGGCCGTCTAAATCTCAACATCCTAGCCATCAGCAACATGACCATCTCCATTACCAACATCATCACCTAAGCCAACACTACCTCATGGACCCAAATCACGGTGACAAGGTTCGATACCGATCCTTGAGCCTGGATAGATACCAATCCATGCTCTTGTACTCTAAGCATTATCCAACTTGCTTCTCGGAATCTTGGTTTCCTTTCTCTTCATCTTCTTCTTTCCTTCTCTGTGTTTCTTGTGAACGATGAAGAACTATCTCCATCTTCTGAATCAGAAGGTGACAACTTTCTTATGTTCCTTCTATGACAATGAGACGACTGGTTCAGTAAATCCAAACATTCCTTCATATGTTTCCTCATTTCTTCCAGGCTTTCATACATCTTGTCATTCAATTCCTTTGTCATCATGTCCATCTCAACCCATGTCATAATGTCCGAGGGGATCAAAATTTCAATAGTGTTGGGTTGAGCAACTTCTTCGACATGTTGAGAGCTAGAATTCTCAACATTGTTAGTAGGCCTAATGGCGGTAGATTTTTCCCAAGTATTTCATGGAGCCATTACTTCGGTCATATGATAGATTTTGCAGAAATATGAATAGTCATGGATTACAGAAACAAAACCGACGGATCTGCCAAGTGGACTAAAGCAATACAAAAGTAGAAAATGGATTCATATAGCGAGAGATCAATACACCTTTCTTAGTGAAAGCACTAAAATGTTTACGTCAAAAGTTGGCACAAACACCCAAAAGATTATACAAGAAAATAAAATGAAAAATGAGAGAAAATCACACACAACAATTATAGTGTTTCGGCTAATCACTAGCCTACGTCTACTTGAACTTGTTTTATGATCATACAATTTTTTTTACAAAGACAATCTTATGGATCAGTGGTTTATAGATCAGTATTAACTCACGAGATTACAACCGAAGTATAGAAAGTTAGAATGCAAGCAAAAAAGATCCCCAAAACTATGCCTATCACCCTTAATTTATAGCTGAAGGTTGACGAAATTCTCTTAACCACGTTCTTCCTTATGTTCCTCACGTCCTAAATGAGCCGCTCCTAAAAGATCATAGCCAACTCAATAAACTTTATGGATCAACACTGAAACATGCCCTATGGATCTGTACTGATCCATAAGATGGGTTATAGAGCCTTCTTTGATCCCTCGATGTTGCTTGTATGACTTGTACTTTCACTTGTGGAGCTTGGTTGTATTGGGTATATGCTCTTACTTGAGTGAAATCTATGATTCGATGGGTAAATGAAAGCATGTGGTCTAGTTGATATGAAGCTTGGATTTGTCCATTGATGTTTTAGACTTGGGTAGCTAGCGAACCATCTCATGTTGAATGATTTACTCAACCAGTACCATAGCTCCATTTTATAAGAAGCAAGACATGATTTTAGGCTAATTCTATGGATCGGTACCAAACCATGACCAAAGATCGGTACCAACCCAAAACTTCTACAAATTTTAGTCGTTGACCACGTATCTTTGGTTGTTTTGTTATGTAGGTTGTCCTAAAGACTTTTGGTAAGCTAATGGCTTCACTCATTGACCTTACTTGGTATCTGAGTTTAAAAGTAACTATTATGGATTTGTTCTCGGTTATTCTTCTGTTTGATCGATCTATCTCATCCAAACATGGCTTGATCACAAAGCTGGATAACAATACGTAAGAACAATCACTCACAACCTAACTAGGATGCATGCAGGCATCATCTACTGTAACAAAATGCCCTTTGTAATATCTTGAAATTAGCACTGAATGAAAACGTCTGACTTTCGAATACCAAAAAAGATGGATTGTTGGGAAAGAAAATTAAAACAAACTCTATACGTAGGCATATCGACAGATTTCACAATGGAATGATAATATATAATATATTAAATATACTTGATAGAATGTGATGAAATGTATATAAGAGACTTCGCTAATGGAAGTAATGATAAGTAAATATCAATATACAAAGTTAGAATAGAACATCTGATACAGTAAGTCTCATATATAAATAACTTCTGTCATGTACTACTACAGTATCAAGTATACATATCTAAGGTATCGCTTGCACCTCTAAAGCTCCAGCTGCATCGCTCTGATAGCGTATCCCCAAAAGCATCTGGCTCCTAAACTACTTAGTCGAGTACCCAAGAGTTGTCATGACATAAACAGACAAAGACAAACCGTGGGTCAGACATAAAGTTTGGTGTGAGAAGAACTATCTAAAGATACTACACACTAAAACTATATACAAACAAACAGGAACTACTAAGGCACAACCGGTCATCTCTACAATCATGGCTTAGGGGTAATCCGAACTGTCCATAAATAAGCAAAGTAAACATATACAAAAGATAGAAAATCATACCATAACCTGCTCTTCTCCTGCAATCAACGAGTTGGCATAACTAATATAATGTAATTGAAACATAACAATCATACTATAATAAAGGTAACCCAACTTCCAAAAGTAGGAAGATCATCATATAAGTCTACCGTGAAGTACATAATGATAGTAAATGCAACAGCAACACCAGCCAACTAATAGCATGCAACATATCAATGAAAGACAACTAAGAAATATAATCAATGCCCATCATTACTAATGGGTGGAGTCAACTATGGATATCTATTGTGATCCAATGATTCTCTTCGAGAGTTCACGATAAATAGAGTTAGTACCTAACCGTACCATAGACCTCGAGCCACATTCTAAATGATGGGTCTCGTGTAGATCTCATTGTACCTTATAATGAGCTTTGGTGATATATAATCAACTCCAAATAGTCGAAATCTATTCCCATAATAGATAGAGTTAGTACCCGAATGTACCATAGACTCCGAGCCACATCCTGAATGATGGGACTCGGGTAGAACTCACTGTACTCCTATAATGATCTTTAGTGATATATATCTACTCTAAATACTTGGAACCTTTGGGATCACACCATACACCCATTATGAGATTTGGTGATATTAGATCCCGTAGTAGATGATTGTCATCATCCCCTGACATCAAGGATTTCTCGAATAACTCATGTACGCCTCTTATTAAAGATAGAATGACGGTCGTGTGTCGTGTAATATGATATCGGGATTGTAAAGGAACATAAATGTCGTATAATGTACTTACACATCAAATATAATATTGCATAATTAAATATGCCTATCACCAACGAAGTTTGATATCTCATCATCATCTATCTAAATAGATGGTCTCTACTAAAAGACCAATAGTATGCATGGCCACTAATATAAGATCAATAATGTGTACAGTCACTAATATAAGACCGATACAATTTATCAAACTATACGCCTAAGTCAAAGCCTGAAGGTAGGTATTAACTCTATTCAATCGTACACGCTTGTCGGACGTGATTGTGTGACCAATCATCATATAAATCCCATGCTCGATCAATGTTGATCCCATAAGAATTACTTAACATTTGCGTTAGGATCTTGAGCTTCACCTTGCATTTTGCCTTCCCGAGTCACCTATAGCCTTCCTCGAAGTTGCACCAAAGCCCTGCACAAACCCGCATCCGATACCGAGGAAGAATCCCTGCTTAAATGGCACCTGGCCCGGACTATACTGCCTAGCTCAACACACCATTGGTCCACCGATGGTCTACCATCGGACGACCAATGGTTGCCTTCTTACCCTGTTTGTTGTTCGCATGTGTGTCAATGCACCTTTTCGTGCACGCTTATGCATACATATACAAACAAACCCATCACTATTATATTAATCACATTTCGGGCTGCACCAGAGCAATTACTCCATTGGTATTCTCTCATGCAACTTAGCGCATTCAATGGTTGCTATGGCTACTTGAGATGCCTGCTACTTGATGGTATACATATATGGATATTTCCACACATGTATACAAATAAATATACACACAAATTCTAAATTTCAACACAAGAATTGTATTGATTATTATATAACCTCAAATACACGTATACGCTTACCTGCTCATGCATATATACATACACGTATATTCAAGTAAGTAATTGAATTATTACTTAAATCAAGTATTACTTTTATTTACTAAATCTGTTCAATGTAAGTCTAATCTCTTTTCTATTATTTTATACAATCATTCCATTACTTAAAAAAAATTAGCTTTTGAATTATTTTTATGCCCTTTAAACCATTTTAAAAGTCATCCTCTTATCTTCATTAGCAATAATATATATAATAATATTTCTATCACAAATATAATAACGAGTTAGAATTTAATTGGTTTATAATCATGCTATAAATTAATATCATCGCTATCCATCTCTATTTAATACGAATAGAATAGAATATAAATATACAAGATTCTAGTCAACTATCCCGGATATTTACTCAAAAAAAATCCAATGGAATGGGGAAATAATTATATATATAGGGTGGTATTTTTCAATATATCAAATTGCAGGGATTCACACTGAAACACAAATCTTGAGTTATAATTGCACTCACCTTAACCGTTATTCCTCAAGTGTCCGAACCCAGTCCAAGACTTTACTATGTCACATATAATCTCATTACGAGTGCAACGGCGAAGACCACATCTCGATTAGACCTCGTATGCAAGAGATACGAATTAAATACGAACCAGAATTAATTAAAATAATTAACTAATCACTAATTACGTCATTAATAATTTAATTTAATCCCTTCTTCCCCATTTTCAATTTCCTACCAAAATCATGCATGGTGATACACATGCCAAAAATGTTACTGTGCATGTCCACTCCCTTTTCTCCCTTTACGGCTAACGTTTCGACGAACAGACAACTACATTACACTTCCCTATGCATGCGCTCCGCGATATACCTACCCATGACAACCCTGGAATCCCCACGTGAAACGCAACCTGCTATCTCCTCTTACCATACACAAGGCTGTGATTTGTTATGCTAGGCCGGAGCTCCGTTAAGCAACGTGGGAAGGTGCTAGACATCAAGCGGGTTGCAACGACAACCTTTATTTTGCCTCTCGCCTCACCAAGCTTTGCCAATCCTCAACCTTAGTTGGATGTCAAAAATTTGAGTTTGGCAAAGCATCGCCGCACCCTCCAATGGTCACATAGATGCGGAGTCCTCTTTTACCCAAGTTCAGTGGATCGGACCTCATCAATTATCATTGGCCAAAGATCTTGATTTTAATTTTTGAAGGTGGAAGTTTTGTTCGTTTGCTATAAGGAGAAGGAGTGGAAAATGATAGTCGGAAAAATGAGAAGTGAGGAAAAGTTATGTGGTGGTGGGGTTTATATGTATATATGTGTGTATACATACATACATACATACACACACACACACACACACACACACACACACACATATATATATATATATAAACCACCGCACGTTTTGAGCTTATACGATCATGTAGTACATCGAATTGCTATGAAACTCATCAGCGCATGTTAGCTTATCTTTTCGGTCCCAATGGTATAAATTTCATTGCTATCTAAGATAATGCTCCATAATGATAATTTCATGCATTTTGAGGTTGTTTTGGCCATCAGATCACCCGATTATAAATATAGCAATACTTATACACATTTTGATTTGCAACGTCGATCCGGACTCAACAGACGTGGTCCCGAGTCCTATTCAACCGTATGCAAAAATCCAGATTTTTGACCTTCATTTCAATAATGATTCAATATTTAAATTAATTATTTAAATATCCTATCGTTTAAAATTCGGGTTGTTACATCCTCTCCTCCTTAAAAGGATTTCGTCCTCGAAATTCCAAAAGTAAGAAAATGTCTCATAACCCTTAGGATTTCAGAGCCCTTCTTGTTTTGCACTACACCAACAAGTATTTTCGGTGGCACACAAAAAGGTATCATTACTTATGGCTGCATTTTAGAGAACACCATTAAAAAGCATGCAATTAAAAATCCAAGATTTCCTGTTACATTCTAGTAAATGCCACTGGCTAAAATTCTTTATTGTAGCATTTGGAAAATGCTACCAAAAAATATTGTCCATTCAACAAAATATTTTAGAGCATTTTTTGTTTGCCATCATATGTATTTACCTAGTGTTTAATAACACTACTAAAAATTGTTGATTTTTTTGTAGAGGTTCCCCTCGCTGTGGTGGCTCATTCAGTTTCCGCTACATTTTGTTCACTATACACACACACACACACACACACACACACACATAATTAACATATTTCAGTATGAAACCAACAATAATTCATATAATTATCACATTCAAACAACCGAAAAAATACGTTAATCACATAATGAAATACAATACATAAACACTTCAGTACAAAATAACCGCATTTACATAGAATCCATAATCAAATTACAAATCATTATGCGTTTGAAGAGAGAGTCCGGACTCTTCATCCTCTTTAAGGGAGGAAGCATAGGTAAAGTAAAGGGCCCAAATGAGTTTGAATACTCCAGGCATGTTGCTACCAAGCCTGAGGGTCGGCCAGGTCCCTTCAGTGCTCATCCTTTCATCAACCATTCACGACAACACCTTAGACTAGCAAAGGCAAAATAAAAGACATGCTTGCGACTTGAACAAGATGATATAGAGACACATATCGGCCAACTATAACGTGAAAAAATAATTTCATGCAATGACTATCAAAACTAGTGCATGTGCGGTATATTGAACAGGACATTATATTGCAGGCGAACAGTCAAAAATACAAAGACAATTATTCTCACCTTTTGGGATTGGATTTATGCACCTGTAAGTGACCTAAAAGTACCTATAAGTAAAACCTACAAGTGCCTGTAAGAAAATAAAGATAATTATGCAAGTATAGAAGTAAATCTGAACTTTTTACATGGTAAAACTCAAGTACATGTAAGTTATTCTTGACATGGTATATAGTTAAGCTTTGTACACCCATGACTCTGAGAACACCCCTTGGTATAGCCCTTATTTCAAAATTTGTGCATAAACGAATATGCATATTTAAGCAATATATATTATTTCACACTTTGTTTTGACCGTTTATGTTCAATAACTGAGCTGCAAACAAGAAACAAACAGCTAAATATGTGGTACAGTGTGGGCAACGGTAATCAAATCTACTTTTGGACTGAATTTATTTTGTTAAGAAAACAACTACATAAAATTGCAATAACAAAATAACAATTATTAAAATATGGAATGGGCAGCAAATCACCGACGTTCAGTGCAACTGAATAAGCAAGCTATCTTCCAATAAAGTAGTCCAACCTTTTCAAAGGTTTTCTGTTAATCAACAATTGACAGCACACAATTGAAGCATAGCTATGTATCCCAGTTTACTACTATGAATTAATATATTTATATAAGTATAACATACCTCTAAGTTTGAGAAATCCCAGTTGATTTCACTAATCTTGTCCACGTTATCCTACCGTGACAAAAAAGTAATGCATTTAGCACTAAAATATTTTATGATACACCAATTTAAATTTTACGAAGGTGGTATCATCAATATACCTCAAACAACTCATCCTGGCCATTAGAACGAGCTTGCTTCACATGCTTGCACTGATTTGTAACACTTCTCTTTTTACTTATGTATTGTTCATAGGCTTGATTTATCATTTCTAACAATTGCCTATCGTATCTGTCAATATATAGTTTCATATGAATAAAAAACAACCAGTAAATCAAATAAGATATAATGAAATTCTTATGAGAAATATCTGTATTCACCATCTTTGATCTTCATCCAAATCCATATCGCTAGGAATATCATTCGCGGTACTATAGCATAAGCTTCCTCTTCACTGTCACTAACTTTGATATCGTCTTTTCCACACCAATCTCTATAGAATCAATGATATCTAGGTCTTTTTTCCATGCAATGCAGTATAATATTCTTAGAAGAAAATTCATTCAAAAGTAGTGAAATAATTAGTGATGAATTACAGTACAATCTAAAAAGTAGTTAACGTTACATTTAATGAGTACGAAAGAACCAAACTAGACATATATTGCTGAGCAGTAGTCGAGTATAAAAATATTTTCATCCATCAAATCGTCATGAGTGAAAGTGAATATCTCTGTCAGCTGAACCAGATTTTTCAATGACATGAACAAATGTCTATTTTAAGAATTTGAACGAAAATGATTTTGAATTTTATTGCTTGAATGAAGTTTACAGAGAAATCTTGTACAAAAGATTATGACAATAATATACTCTCGGCAATACAGTGGTTACAATATATAATATCACTATATTGGGCTTTGGGATGACTTGATATATAGCCCAGATCCACTTTGTAAATGAAAGAATAAATGATAGCCCTTTGATCTTCAATCGATGGCTGTGAGATGATTTCTTCTTTTATATCCCGATGTTTCTGCACTCTGTTAGGTCATTTTCTAATATGCCCCCTCAAGCCCTAAGGCGACTAGGGTCTGCGGCGATTTGAATCCAAAATTTTGTATGCTTAGATTCACGAAATATTTGAAGTGAATCGGAGGTCAAAATGAAATACTAATCAATTGTCGTATGGAGATGGCAATTGATTAGAGATTCAGCGGCGACTACTCCTGTAATTCGACGATAATGGCTCTCATTGACTTGCAATTAAATAAAAGTTGATGTCTTTATTGTTCTTCTGCCCTCTGGTATAAAGAAGACTTCTTGATTAGAAGTCTAGCTATGATTGCTTTGTTGCTTTAATGACTTTGGCTTATGTGTCTAAGATTGCTTGAAAAGTTGGCATGGCTGTTCATATGCTTCAAGCATATGAATCATCATCAGTGCTTTTAACCTTCAGCCTTTCTCTGAATCGATTGAAGTTATTCTTTGAGAGAGGCTTTGTCAATATATCTGTTGTCTGGTAAGTGGAAGTTACGTGGTTTACATGTAGTTTTCCTCTTGCTACTTGTTCACGTACAAAGTAGATATCCAGTTCTACATATTTTATTCTTGAATGCAATATTGGATTGGCTGTAAGATGTACGATACTTAGATTAGATAGTTGTCTTGTATTCTGATTTGACTTGTAGTTCTCCAAGTAGTGACTCAATCCACATGACTTCTGCTGTAGCATTTGCTACACTTCTAAATTCAGCTTCAGTACCAGATCTTCATATAGTGAGTTGTTTCTTTGAGCACCATGATATAGGGTTGTTACCTAAATATATGCAATATCCAGTTGTAGATTTCCTGTCATTTGGGCCATTGGCCCAGTTAGCATCAGCATAGCCATTAATGCTGATTGACGCACTTGCCTCTAGAATTAAACCATAGCTTAGAGTTCCTTTAAGATATCTTAATATTCTCTTAACTGCCTTCCAATGATCATCTATTGGATTTTGCATAAACTGACTTGCTTTACTTACACTATATGTAATGTATGGTCTGGTAATAGTAGCATACTGAAGTGCTCTGACAATACTTCTATATTTCCTGTCATTAATTATTGCTTCTCCTTTGTATTTGAGCAGATGCAAGTTACTGACCATAGGTGTTGAGATGGAATTAGCCTCATGCATTTTTGCTTTGTGTAGAATTTCTGTTATGTATTTTCTTTGACTTAATTGAATTTTTGCATTTGTAATTCTTCTGACTTCCATCCCCAGGAAATAAGTTAAATCGCCAAGATCTTTGATACTGAACTCTTGATTGAGATGCTTTATTAAATTGTTAATCTCTTGCTCACTGTTACATGTAATAATAAAGTCATCGACATATATTAGTACATATATTGTTATGTCTTTATAAACTTTGTAAATAAAGAGCTGTCAGATTTGGTTGAATGATAACCAAGTCTGATCATTGTTTCCTTTAATTTCTCAAACCACACTCTCAGTGCTTGCTTTAAACCATAAATTGCTTTGTGTAATTTGCATGCATGATCTTCTTTTCCACTCTGTTTGAAACCTTCAGGCTGCTCCATGTACACCCGTTCCTATAAAATACCATTCAAAAAGGCATTATTTACATCAAGTTGTCTAATGGTCCAATTTCTATGTAAGGCTATAGTGATAACAATTCTAATAATAGCAGGTTTTACTATGTTGTGAATAGCCCTTAGCTACTAATCTTGCCTTGTACTTAGAAATTGTACCATCGGCATTTTTTTAACCTGTAGGTCCATTTACATCCTACAATGTTTTTATCCTTTGGCTTTAGAACAAGATCCCAGGTCTTGTTGTTCATTAATGCCCGATATTCTTCATCCATAGCATTTTTCCAATTTTTGTTTTGTATAGCTTGATCATATGTGGTTGGCTCCTCTGCATCTAAAACAATATGATAGATTTTTGGTTTAAATATACCACTCTTAGATCCGGTTATCATGTGATGACTTGTTCTGCCAATGTTTTGCTGTTGAATAGCTCTTTCACCTTCTGATTGTATGTTTGAGTCTGTGCTTTGCATACTGCTTTGAATATGATGAGGAGTTAGTTGCTCGGTAGTTCTTTGTTGAGATTCTTGATTAGGTACACTAGTTGAACTTGCTTGATTATTTGCTAAATCAAGTCTAATGTTGGAGTCTGTTCATTGAGAGTCTGAGCAGACTGCTTAATCATTAATGATTCCTTGGGTTGACTTTACCTGAGCCTGAATTATCTCAACAGATGGAATTGGTACAAATGATATAGATTCTTTTGCGTTGTACACTTTACTATTTACTTTAATGTTTGCTTCTCTAAATGGAAATATTGTTTCATTAAATACTATATGCTGGAGATGAATATCCTTCCATTTTTGTCTAGACATTTGTAACCCTGTTTATGCTAGCATATCCTATAAAAGTACAGGGTGATGATCTGAAATCTAATTTATGAGTATTATAGGGTCTAATATATGGAAGACATAGACATCCAAACACTTTGACATTATGATAATCTGGACTAGTATCAGTTAATATTTCTATTGGACATTTTAATTCTAGAGCCTTTAAGGGTAGTGCGTTAATCAAATAGACTGTTGTGGCGAAGCATCTGGCCAGAATTTTTGTGGCATAGATGCTTGTGCTAGAAGGGTAAGGCCAGTTTCTACAATCTGTCTATGTCTTCTTTCATCTAGCCCATTTTGCTCTGAAGTGTATGGACATATTGTTCTATGATTAATTCCCCTTTTTTGGAAATACTCCTTTAATGGTAGATATTTCTGTTCCACCATCTGTTTGAATGATCTTAACTCTGCAGTTTGTTTGATTCTCTACTTGTGCTATGAACTGCATAACTGCATTGTGAGTTTCATTCTTTGATTTCAAAAAATATATTCATACATATCTAGAAAAATCTTCCACAAAAGATATATAGTATTTATAGCCATAATCAGCATGAATCGGGCAGGTCCCCATAAGTCAATAGCAACTAATTCAAGAGGTTTACTATAATAAGTTTCAGAATCTGAAAAAGGCAATTTATGACTCTTACCCTACAGATATATGGTAATGATATGCCATTAAAAGAAATATTGTTTTTATTCATTACATGCTTGACAATATTGACATTTGGATGCCCAAGTTTACAATGCCATTTGTTAAATGTCTCATTCATTTCTTGCTGTTTGAATTCAAAGTTATTACACCACTTTCTTTTAATAACTGATTTTCTTGAATTATCCACTGTGAACTTATACAGTCCTTTACACTGTTTACACTGCAAAAGTACTTCCTTAGTTAGAATGTCCTTAACTAAGCAGTTATGTGGGTAAAACACAAAATATACATTGTTATCTTTTGCAAATTGTGAGACACTTAGTAAGTTTTTCTTGATATGTGGAACTCTCAATAGATTATTTAAGTATAATTGCTTTCTTCCCATGATGTATGACTTACCAGTGTGTGTAATTGCAATAGCTTTGCCATTACCCATGTGAATAGAATTCATACCTTTGTATTCCTTGCTTCCAAGATTTAAATTGCTCAAGTTATTTATGATGTGGTTAGTTACACCTGAGTCAGGATACCAATTTTCATCTTGAATGTGATCAGACCTTTTGTTTTCTGTTTGAGAATTCTTTATCTCTGATTGGTTGATTGATTCAGGCTGCAGATGTACCATGTTTGCACTACAGTTTGAACTTCTTTGTGTATTTTGTCCTTATCCTGGAACATAATTAAGATTTAACCTGAAGTAACATTTTGCTGTTGTATGTCCAATTTGCTCACATATTTGGCATTTTGGCCTGTTGCTATTATTCCATCCGCCTCTTCCCCTTGATCTATTAGAATGACCACGTCTTTGAGTAGATTGCTATCCCCTATTATTGTTTTGGACTTTACCTTTGTAATTGGCAGAAAAGTTGACTAATAAGTCAGTTTCTTGAGGTTTCTTGAAGCCAATTCTTACTTCATGAGATAGTAAGATAGAGTGTACATCATCGATAGATGGCAGATTTCTCGGAGATGTCAGAACTGCTACTGCTGCTTCATATTCATCACTGAGTCCATTCAGCATTGCCATAATTTGTTTTGAATCAGATACCTTTTGATTTGCAGCCTCTAAAGCATCACAGATTGACTTAATTTTGAACAGATATTCTCTCATGTTATAACTTTCCTTTTTGATATTATGAAGTTGCCTTTTGTAGAACAGCACCTTTGCTACTGACTGAGAGTTAAACACTCTTTCTATTGTGTACCATATCTCATATGCTATTTTGCAGCCTATTACATGAGTAAGAAAATTTTCATTTATGGATGATAGTAGCCAAGAACATATTAGTCTATCTTGTCTATGATGATTAACATATTCTTCATTACTGATCATTTCGTTTTGTTGATCAGCAATAAACATTGGTGGTACTGATATGGTTTCTTGAATGTATTCTTCAAGACCATATCCTTAAAGGACTGTTTCAACTTGTAGCTTCCAAGGGAGATAATTATCCTCACTGAGACGAACTGTGACAAGTTGACTTTGAGGGCTGATTCTTATTTTGACAAGCTTCTCAACATTTGATGCAGTGTGTTGTAAGTCACTGCCATTGGTGGGTGCTCTAGAATGTGCTTCATCTCCCATGATGATCTTGAGATCTCAGAACAAGTGTTGAAAAAAAGGAACAAGAGACAGTAAGTCTTAACAGAAATGCAGAATCAAGATCTTGATCAATATCCCAGGTAAGATGCAACCAAAAAAGAAATTCAAATGATGATGAAATCTGATGATTTCTTTTTCTCAGGATGGCACTTTCCTTGTTTTCAATTGTTTGATGACTTTGAATTCTTGATTCTGTTTTCTGAATTTTGATTTCTGTTTCTTTTTGACTCAATGAAGATCCTTTTGTAGCCAGAATTTGAAAACTGGCATGGCAGATGTGATTTGATATCGAGTCTCACTCTCAGATGATGATGTTTGATCTGATGAGAGGAAAATATGAAACTCAAGTGATGATTTTTGTTTTGAATTTCTGATGGGTTTCCTTTTACTATTGGATCTTTTAATGATGTTAAGCACTAAGCTCTGATACCATATGAGAATTTGAACGAAAATGATTTTGAATTTTATTGCTTGAATGAAGTTTACATAGAAATCTTGTACAAAAGATTATAACAATGATATACTCTCGGTAATACAATGGTTACAATATATAATATCACTATACTGGGCTTTGGGCTGACTTGATATATAGCCCAGATCCACTTTGTTAATGAAAGAATAAATGATAGCCCTTTGATCTTCAATCGATGGCTGTGAGATGATTTCTTCTTTTATATCCCGATGCTTCTGCACTCTGTTAGGTCATTTTCTAATATCCATAGATGAGTTTATTGCACGAAATCATGTATATTCGAGACGTGTAAGTAAACACCCTATGACAATTAAATAGTGCATGTGCGTGAGTGTGTGGACATAAACATGCCTAAAATTGTTTTCCTCACAACAGGTGTCTATCTAAGAAAGCAACATCCACTATGTTCCCAGTTTGCCTTTGATGGACAAGGTTATGAAATGTTGAAGGTTCTTCTAAAAGTGGATGTTCGTTGTGACCATCATTATGAAGAAAGGATGCAAAATATCGTGCAATGAAACTTCTATTTCCTGATATGATATCATAAATATTCCATTTCGTTCATCTTAAGCCAAAATTTAAAACATAAGTTGTTTAACTATACAAAGTCCCATATGCTTTGGATTTCAATTTATCATCGATGAAGACAAAGGAAATCAAATTTGATAGACTGTTGTTAATAAACATACCAAAGTCCAAAACATAAAGGTATTCTCACTTGAGTACTATTTCACACATCTAATAGTACATTAGGCAGTTAAAGAAATCCAGAGTTTTACTGACTCTGGCCTAAGTCAACTTCAAAATTTTCCTTTTTATTGATATGAGAATCAATTATAGTTTCATCCGGAGTTTTCAAAACAATAATGGCAGAATAGCCTTAATGAGGAAGAAGAAGAGAAACAGAATGGAGATCCATTTTCTGATGCCCCGCTTGCATATTTATAGGCAAAATCCGAGTTACTGGGCTTCCCGAGTGATTCGGGCCCATTAAGACCATAGTCAAGTCCATACAGCCGACCCAGCTTCCAGCCAACTTGGATTCCTACCGACCCGGATTCCTACCGACCCAACTTCCTAAGGACCTAGATTCCTACCGACCCAGCTTCCTACCGACCCAGATTCCTACCGACCCAGCTTTCTACCGACCCAGATTCCAGTCGACCTAGATTCCTACCAACCTAGCTTCCAATCGACCCGAAGCATTACCCTAGATGACTCGAAGAAACCATCAAAAAAACCCGAAGCAAGTCCAAATACGACTCGAAGCAAACTCCAAGCAACCCGCAACAACTCAACTTTTGTCAAAATTTGTATTTTGAGTACGCCGCAACTTTTGTCCATCGAATATGCCAAATCCCAACTTCATAATCATGATTACCATCCATGATTGATCGTCTATCCATCTAATTGACTAAAACCCATCGTATTCCAGTCTCAACAACCGAGCACCTAATTTAGTTAAATCCGCCTGTCTACGGCCTTGCCAAAAGGCGAGTTAACATTTCCCCCCCAAAACATGTCTTGCTTTCGAAGATGTGTTTTGAATAGCCTTAGATCCATTAATCGAATCCATGACCTCCCCAGATCATTAACAAAATCTATGACTTTTCTAAGTCAATATTCAATTCCTAATTCATTCTGTATCCATTTACCGAATTCACGATCTCTTCGGATCATTTTATCTAAGCCCAGGACCTCTCCAAGTCCTATAATCTATAGCCGGGACCTTGCCGGGTCAATATCCAGAGCCGGGACCACGTCAGGTCCTATAATCCATATATGGGACCTTACTGGGTCCATATCCAAAGTCGGGACCTCGCCGGGTCCTACAATCCATATCCGGGACCTCACCGAATCCATATCCAAAGTTGGGACCTCGCCGGGTCCTATAATCCATATCCGAGACCTCGCTCCGGTCCATATCCGAAGTTGGTATCTTACCGGGTCCATATTCAGATCTAGGACCTCTCTGGGTCCTGTAACTCAAATCCGAGTTATTTTATCCTACTCCGGCCTCGACTCTCCAGTCAAGGACTTAATCCATGGGGTATCCTTCTCCGGCCTTGATCCCCAGTCAAGGACTTTATATTCTCTGGCGTCGACTCTTCGGTTGAGGACTTTTATATTCTCCAGCCTCGACTCTTCGATCAAGGACTTTAATATTCTCGAGTCCATTCCACGCTCGAGTCCAATCCATCGCTCTCCGGCTAAGGGACTCGTGACATGCGATTTCTGCCCCGTCTCTTCGATCGGGACCATAACCATATGACCTGTACTATTTATTACATTAATATTCCAAATACAATCAACATAGAGTTCCATTGATAAAATAAAAGTCCATACAATAATGAAAATCACATGTTCGTAGTACCAGGAAAGAAAATAGAGTCCATAGAAAATAGAAAGAAAAAAAAAACAAAATTTCATAAACTCGAGCATCATGGTATATCATCATCTCAGAGCACGCTTAGAGACCGTCTTCAATCCCGTACATGTGTAAGTGACTTAGCCACTTTGCTTTGGGGTTTACTACTTATTCAAAGCCATAAATCCATTCATCTGATAATAAGGCGACGACGCCTAGATCCAGTGCCAGCTTCGTCTGATGTGGGCAGTGGTTGCTCCTATTCCACTAATACATCTCGATTCCTTATGTACTGTTGTAAATGACCATTCCTTATATGTTCCTCAATGATATCCTTCAAATGTCTGCAGTCATTTGTGTTCTGCCCATCCAACTCATGGAATAGGTAATACTTTCCCGATGCCCGTTCATGTTCGGAGGGTTCCCTCTTTGCTGGCCTTCGATACTGGAGGCGTTCTCGAGTATCTAAATAAATTCTTTCCAGAGTCTCATTCAAATCCGTATAATAAGAGAATTTTTATTCCCTCTATTTCTTTTTCGATTGTGTTTTCGCTATCCGTTTTACTTTTGCCTCTGTCGTCCTTGTTTGAATCCTCCCTGGGTGGACCTCCACCTTTTACCGCATAAACCTCTACCTCTCTCCCTTCCCTTTCAGACTTTGCATCTTCTGTCTTAGAAACCTTTCCGCTTCATGGTAAAATTCCCCAAGATACATTAGTGGATTCCGCTCCAACGATACCTTGAAATCCGGGTTATCCGCAATCCTTGAGACTGCCGCAATCAAAACCATCAATGGATTAGGTCGATCTACTGAAGTCACTGACGCATTGACTTTGGTTAAGAAATCCTTAAGTGATTCTTCCTTCCATTGCTTCATCGATGTCAAAGTCATCACACTCCTAGGTCTCACGATGTGGACCCGAAATTGCCTCATAAACCTATCAATCAGCTCCGTCCATGTTACAATAGAGCTACTTTCCAGTTGTCTGAACGATAATGCTGCTATATCCATCAAATACAAAGGGAAGCACCATGTCATAACTTCCTTCGATGCCCCCAGTACTTCCATGTGCCTCATATACCTTGTTAGGCGAACAGTGGGATCTGTTTTCCCATTATACATTTCCAGTGATGGTAGTTTGAAATCTGGTGGATTCCTAGCCTGCCTGATCATAGGAGTGAAGGGGCTCCAGTTCACGTCCTCCAAATCTCTATTCACCAATCCTCCCCTCATAGCCCATCTGATTCCGTCCACTAACCTATTATTGTCATCAAGTAATGGCCTCTTTCCGCTGTCTCCAAACTGCCCCTCGAGTCCACGAGGGAATCCTGGAACCTACCCTTCTGGATGAGCATCCACTTCCCTTAATGCCAAATTGCCCAGCATCGCCTGCTATCCTTACTGGAATGGAGCCTACACTATTCGGGTGCATGCCTCTAGTTCAGAGGCTATTCCTTATGGTCAAACTCTATCCCGTACTTTGGTCGCTCCATGACCTTGGTCCTTATTTCGGACTGCCTCCGTTCCTGCCATTCTAGCTTCGTGATTCTCATTTCCAGCATCACCTGCTACTCCATTCCTTTGGTTTTACACTCCAACTTATCCAACCTATTGGAGTAGGTTCTGTATCATTTCCTCCTTCATTTTCAGTATCCCTTCCTACATAGCATCCATCATCATTTCCATCTCATCTCTGTTGATGAAAACTGAGGTCTGATTAGCTCTTGAGGAAGCCTCTCGACTTTCTTTATGCCGACTCCTTTCCGCTCATTGTCTTCTTGTTGATTGCTTTACCATAGCTTCCCAAGAATCCGAGTTCCTAAGCCTTTAAATCCAAAGTCCAAGCTTTAGAATCCCTGAGTGCTTGCTTTCTCAATGGAAGCACCAAAATATTAGCGCCAAAATTGGTCACTAACACCTAAACGTAAATGAAAGCACTAACTAACCGTCATAGATAACAAAAGAATGTATATAGAGAGTATAAATATCAAGAGCAGTAAAAATTAAAATGAAAGCAGAAAAAACAGTGGTTTTGTTTTGGTTTAGTTGACTCTGGCCTACGTCAACTCCAAAAAATTTCTTTTTATCGATATGAGAATCAATTATAGTTACAATTCGGAATTTTTAAAAAATAATGGCAGAGTAGCCTTAATGAGAAAGAAGAAGGGAAACAGAATGAAGATTCTTTTTCTTAAGCCATGCTTGCTGTATTTATAGCCAAATTCGAGTTACCGGGCTTCCTGAGTGATCCGAGCCCATTAATGAAAGTTACTATGCTTTGATACCAAATGTAGGTGACTGTGCTCTGATACCAAAAGTAAGTTACTATGCTATAGGATCGTGTAATATGGATAAACTACTTGTGTGGAATATAAACTAAGTAAGTAAATAATTAAAAAATTAAGGAAAATGACATCAGAGATTTTTATACTGGTTCGAACTCCCGTTCTACGTCCGGTCCCAGACTCCTTCTGAAATTAAACTAGCAATCCTCACTTAACTTAGAGGAATAGGTTTACACCGCCTGAGCAACCGAATAGGACTTTTACCGCCTAAGCAACCGAATAGGACTTCTACCGCCTGAGCAACAGAACATGACTTCTTTACAAATAACAAAAGTATCTGACTATAGTATGCTCTTTAAATAGCACTGATAATTCAATTAAGTACAATCTTCCTATAATCTTCTCCTTTTTGATATATAGTGTAATGTGCTTTGAGAATTATGGAAGATAGAGTGATCAACAATTAAAGAATGTAAGTAGTTTGAGTGCAATTTGAAATTAGAGAATATATAAGAATTCAAGAATATTAAAATCAGTTTCAGTTAATTGTTTGTTGAATTCTGAAATCTATTTATAGATATTAAAAAGCTGCAACCATTGTCGAAAGGTAGCAATGAAAAGAAACAGGTGCAACTGTTGGTTTGAAGATGTTTCTCTTCGATGAAGAGAAGTGTCCTTTTAGAAAATAGCCATTGAAAGATATTCAAATGGCAGAATTTATTAATTCAGCCGTCTAAATTAAATAAAATTGTAAACAGCAAGGAAATAGGTTAATTTTCAACCGGCTGAATGAAACAATTCAGCCGGCTGAAACTGCATAAAAATTTATGCTTTGTTTCAACATTCAGCACTTTGAATGATATTATTCAGCCGGATGAATTATAGCTTGTAACAAAAATTATCTTAGCTCATTTGGTTAGAGCACTTGCCTTCGAAACTAATGGCCCGGATTCGAGTCCCGCTCATGCAATTTTTTTGAAAACTTGATTTTTCATTTAAAATTTGAATTCATATGTATGTATACCATTTGGAGAATATTTCAACATTTGTAAACTCTAGATACGACACTCTATGACTAATAATACTTTGTTTGTCACCTTCGTCTTGTCTCTATCGTGTATATCTCTTCTTGTATCTCCATATACATACTTTTATCCTCTTTTGTACCATGTGTCCCTATATTGAACGTATTTGTTTGACTCTTTTTTATGCTCATGTACCTGCAGATTAGCTTAGAGATTCTTTGACATAATTGTATAGTTGTTGTCATTAAAATCCAACAGTTGAGGTTCTAACATTCTCCCCCCTTTTGATGATGACAACTATATAATTTTTTTTTAAAATATATTCATTCTATATATAAAACAATATTAATATGTTTAAAGCTCCTCCTAAGTAAAACATCTCCCCTAAGTATAATATCTCCCTCTATCAATATGCATATGAATTTCTCCCCCTTTGTCATTATCAATAAAAATGAGGGAATATAATAAATTTTATAAAATATCTTGTAAATAGCAGGATAAACTCAATATTAATTATGAAAAAAAATAGATTTTACCATATTTGCTGAAGTCCATATTTCATTATAAGCACTTAATTCTATTAAACGTATGGAACATCCTTTAAAATTCCAAAATCTATCCTTTTCCTTTTGTTTCTCCGAGTACCTGCAATAAATAATAATCATTTTTGGTACCCACTTACAATGTTAAGGTCCAGGGGGTTAGTCCTTGGGAAACCATACCCATTTAGGTGTGGTTGAACCTTTATAAATATAATTTTCATTATTAACAACCATATCAAAATAACCATCAATGTATTTTTCTCTATTTTTTCAATTAAAAGGAACCCAAATACTTAGATAATTTTTATTCATATTTTCCATCAATGATTTTGTACTTTTAGAGAAATTATAAACATTATTGGTCATAGCAGTATTTGAATTTTTATAAAAATTGAATTTAGACTTTACCCGAAATCAAGTATTAGCACTAACATTTTTACTATACATGAAAGCGTATCTAGTGCTATTTCCACGATCAGTTTTATTATATCATAAACCAATTTTAACATGTAAATGTCTAGAACTACATAAAATCATGTTTAAATTGTTTTGACCTTTATTAAATTTTGTGACTTCAGTGTTAAGTTTATCAAATTTAGCTTTAAAGTCACAATTATTTTCAAAAAAAATATTACTGTTTTTCAAAATATCATTTGCTTGTTTAATTCAAAATTCTCGTTTTTTAACATACAGTTCTCATTTTTGAGAAGAAAATTTTGAGATTCTGAATTATATAAAGAGGATTGTAATAAATCATTTTGTCTTAAAATTTCTTTCGAAGATTTTTCTCTCTCTTTATCAAATATGGCGTTTTTTTCATCTAGAAAATCTTTAATAGTTATAAAATTATTCTTTACAACACCAAGTAGATTTTCTAAATTTAACTTCTCATTTTTCAATTTCTCATTTTCAAGTTCAACAGATTTCATCTTTTCTAAAATAATAAAATTAATCTTTGAAATCTTATCGCATATACTAACTAATTCGTTATTATTTTTTACTGAAATTTGTAAATCAGAAAGTATCTTTTCGCAGTCCTCATTGGTGGCTTTGACAGGGATTTTGCCTATTGTGTTTCGATTGGATCTTTTTCTAGCCATTTTTCGATGATGTTGTGACGATCGATAAAATTTCAGGCTCTGATACCGAATGAAAGTTATTATGCTCTGGCACCAAATGTAGGCGACTATGCTCTGATACCAAAAGTAAGTTACTGTGCTATAGGATCGTGTAATATGGATAAGCTACTTATGCGAAATATAAACTGAGTAAATAATTAAAGGAGTAAGGAAAATGATGCTAGAGATTTTTATACTAGTTCGAACTCTCGTTCTACGTCCAGTCCCAGACTCCTTCTGGAATTAAACTAGCAATCCTCACTTAACTCGGAGGAATAGGTTTATACCGTCTGAGCAACCGAACAAGACTTCTACCGCCTAAGCAACCGAATAGGACTTCTACCGCCTGAGCAACCAAACATGACTTCTTTACAAATGACAAAAGTATCTGACAATAGTATGCTCTTTAAATAGCACTGATAATTCAATTAAGTACAATCTTCCTATAATCTTCTCCTTTTTGATATATAGTGTAATGTGCTTTGAGAATTATGGAAGATAGAGTGATCAACAATCAAAGAATGTAAGTAGTTTGAGTGCAATTTGAAATTAGAGAATATATAAGAATTCAAGAATATTAAAATCAGTTTTAGTTAATTGTTTGTTGAATTCTGAAATCTATTTATAGATATTAAAAAGTTGCAATCATTGTCGAAAGGCAACAATGAAAAACAGGTGCAAATGTTGGTTTGAAGATGTTTCTCTTTGATGAAGAGAAGTATCTTTTTAGAAAATAGCCATTGAAAGATATTCAGCCGGCTGAATTTATTAGTTCAGCCATCTGAATTAAACAAAATTGTAAACAGCAACGAAATAGGCTATTTTTGGCCTGATTCAGTCGACTAAATGAAACAATTTAGCCAGCTAAAACTACGTAAAAATTTATGCTTTGTTTCAGCATTCAGCTGTCTGAAAGATATTATTCCATCGGCTGAATTATAACATGTAACAAAAATTATGATAGTTTATTTGGTTAGAGCACTTGCCTTTTAAACTAGTGACCTGGGTTCGAGTCCCGCTCCATGCAATTTTTTTGAAAACTTGTTTTTTCATTTAAAATATGAATTTATACGTGTGTATACCATTTGGAGAAGATTTTAACATTTGTAAACTCTAGACCCGACACTTTATGACTAATAATACTTTGTTTGTCACCTTCGTATTGTCTCTATCGTGTATATCTCTTCTTGTATCTCCATATACATACTTTCATCCTCTTTTGTACCGTATATCTTCATTTTGAACGTATTTGTTTGTCTCTTTTTGATGCTCATGTACTTGCAGATTAGCTTAGAGATTCTTTTGCATAATTGTATAGTTGTTGTCATTAAAATCCAACAATTGAGGTTCTAACAATTAAGACCATAGTTGAGTCCATATAGCCAACCCAGCTTCCCACTGACCCAACTTCAAATCGACCCAGATTCCTGCGGACAAAGATTCCTACGGACCCAGATTCCTACCGACCAAGCTTCATACCAACCCAGCTTCCTACCGACCTAGATTCCTATCAACCCAGCTTCCTGCCGACCCAGCTTCCTGCCGACCCAGATTCCTGCGACCCAGATTCCTGCCGATCCATATTCCTACCGACCCATATTCCTACCGACCCAGTTTCCTGCCGACCTAGCTTCCAGCCGACCTAGATTCTATCGACCCAACTTTCTATCGACCTAGATTCGTACCGACCCAAATTCCTACTAACCTAGCATACAACCGACCCGGATTCCTACCGACCCAGCTTCCAGCCGACCCGAAACATTACCCTGGATGACTCAAAGGAACCATCAAGAAAATCCAAAGCAAGTCCAAATACAACTCGAAGCAAAATCCAGGCAGCCCTCGATAACTCAATTTTTGTCAAAACTGGTATTTCGAGTATCCCGCAACTTTTGTCCATCGAAGCCGAATCTCGGCTTCATAACCATGATTACCATCCATGATTGATCGTCCATCCATCTAATTGACTAAAACCCATCGTATTCTAGTCTCGACAACTGAGCAACCGATTTAGTTAAATTCGTCTATCTACGGCCTTGCCAAAAGACGGACTAAAACTTTCGTACTTATAAATATTTATCCAAAAGCAACCTAATTTGAGTTATCTTTCTTAGCTTCATGATTTAGCTTTATATCTATTCTAATATTGTTCATTAATTATTAACATGATGTCAACTGGTATAAAGTCACCGATTATATAGGATGCAAGATGAAATAAATATAGCGATGAGTACAAAACTCACCGATTATAAGAACTAAAGAATATAAGCTCAGCTTTAAGTTGACATTGTCGACAATCACTGCTCTCTATCCATTCTACATGCAAGTTTGCTGCCCTGCGTCAGCATCTCCACCCAAAACTGTCACCTTCGAGCTTCAACCATCGTTGCAGCTACTACCTTCGTGCCTACATTGTTCGCCAACTTCCAGGCTGTAGCAACGACCAATGACGCCAGTGCTATCTCGCGATGCTTATTCCGACACCATCATCTCCACCATGTCACGGTCTCACCTCCCAATTGTACATATCCCCGGTTGGTCTCCCCTCCATCAGAACCTACCGCGACTGCTCCTCATGTGCAGCAGCCATCCATTGTCAACCGCCACATTGGGATCCCTATGCCACTATACATTGTGGATCTCTCTCTTGGTCATTGACGATTATCGCGCTTCCAGATCGCGATGCTTTTTAATAATTTAATCGCAATTTTTGAATTGGAAAATTAGGGCTTAGGGGAGTAATCTAGAAAACGAAGACTTTTTTGTTCTCGTTGTAGTTTTGAAAGGAGAAAATACTATGAAGCGTTAAAAGGAAATTTTAGCAGCCATGAGAAATTTTAGAAAAAAATTCATGAATTATTGGCGGGATAGATAGTTTTGTTTCTTCATTTATTTTTATATTTTAAAATTACCAACGGTTTCATATAGCTTGAAATTCTACCAATTAATGCAACCAAAAGCAAGTTTTGATACGGTGTCGGAAAATTTTGGCTGCACCTCCTTGGCACGGCTAGCTTTGAAAAAATCCCAAAGCAACATAGATAAATATACATCACATATCCGAGGCATCTCATATTTGAGGCATCTCATTTTGGAGGACATACAAGCATATATACCTAAGTCTATACTGTAGATCTTACATACCTCTTTCATAGCAAGAGCATACCATTTAGATGCGAATAAAAGCAAGTAAGCATCCAAATAGCCAACAAATGCTTCCATGTACCTAAACATGTACTCAACAAAGAGGATTAAACACAATTACGATATTATATCATGAATTAGCGCATGCTAAATCATATATAGCAATCATCTCAAATAACTGCTATATCAAATCATGTAAGAAGCATTTCTCATGCAACAAACATTTCAAATAAACATGTTATAACAATCTAGCAACAGGCATCTCTATCGCAACAACACGATATTAAAACGTGTATGATCAAGCATAGTCATTGACACCACAATAATCATACATGGCCATCAATTGGAGAGTAAGCACAAATGAGTTGGTATCAAAACATACCATCAATTTTGAGTCACATCAAAAGGCAATAAACTAGTATAGATCTCACCTCGACCCCTAAAATGGCCGTGGATGACATGTGATCTATTTTAGATAGTTATCAAACAACCAAACATAAAAGGTAGAAACCAACAACAATAATCTACAATCATGCTTCCAAACATACAAAGCAAGCAACAACCAACAATAACGATCAATAACAATCAAATAATAATAAGGAACAATAGATAATGAAAAGCAAAATAAGCAATGAACAAGTGATAATAATCAGAATACAAACCACCAATCATACAAACAAGCAACAACAATGAACCAACAAAAATCAATCAACAACAATTAGTAGCAAACAATATCACACAATAACAAACAACAATCAAACAATAGCAAGTAACAATAAACAATAATAAGCATGTAAAACAATGAAATAAAGTAATGAGTCTATAATGACATGCATGATGACCAAAAATAGTCAAAACATGCATGGAAAATTGTAAACTCCAACGAGTCTGCTCATCATCCAAGATGGATAAGATACTAAAGTGGTGTAACTCTTTTCATGAATACCATAAACAAAAGACTATCACACCTCCTGCTACGAAAAGGAAAATTTTCACGATATGTAGGATCATCAAGTCTCAAAACTGTTGAATAAATCCAACAACCTAAGCCTCAACTTTCCTTTTCTTCCAAATATAATTCATTCTCTAAAGGAGAAAACTCCACTAGCTAAATCATCAGTAAATGACAATCTTCAAATGCTTAGGTTCGCTTAGGTTGAAACTCACCTCAGCTGCACTATGATGATAGGGGTAATATACTAAGTATACTATGACCCTCGCCTAGGAAAGTATCATATCTTTACTTAGGAGATTATCTGAATTTCCAATAAATTAGTGGAGAAGTCATCCCTAAGCTATCACATGCATTCTAAACTATACTATACTATAAATATTTTTACAATGAATGAAGATCATCCAAAATAATACATGATACCGATCTAATCCTCTGTCCACTCGCATAATTTCTTTGTTAAACTAAGGTCGTCCATTTGAATCCACTCATGCGATCTGATACAGATCCTTGGTCAGACCATTAAAACTTCCTTACATGATTGGACTTACATTTCAAAAATCTCTTAGTCTTAAGAATCCAACTTGAGTTCTCGCCTTTAAGGATCGAGTGAAAAAACTTTGCCTAACTAGTGCAAATCACTTAGAAACCCTGCATTGGAACTAGTGATTATGAATGGTACGTGAATGAATCAGTCTTTAGAAACTACTCCTTTCGGCACATGGGACTACTATCACCTAAGATTTATTAACATAAGGAAATACACTTCTTACATGAATGAATTCTAGGCAAACGTCTACAAGTCAATTATTTGATCTTTGCTCATTACTGGGCATCCACAAAACCTTACATGGACGCAAATCCAAGCTACACTTCATCGACCAACCTCATTCTAATTGAAAGTTTGTGCATCAAGTTCAAATGATAGTACTCTCGGCCACTTCACCTCAGCTTTACAACTAAGGTTACTCATACGTCGTTTTATCTTTACCAAAAAATTTACCTACTATGAAAGGTGTCCTGGTTAGCCTATCTACCAAGTAACTAGCAATAGATAAATATATCGCATAAGTATCGAAAGGAATAAAAGTGAGTAATATAAAGCATGCCTCACTACATAAGCTTATCCCATTTCACTTGAGAAGTAGGCTTGTTGGGGCCTGCTAATGCCCATAAGGCATAAGTCATCATTACTTGCTCATCCAACAAAAACATAGGAAAATCCTTCTTCAAGTGATCAAGCTAATCGCAATTGAAGCACTTACACTTCTTTTACGCTAGATGATATCTCATGGCGAAATGTCTCCATATTCCATGGGAGTGACATACTAGGCCAACTTTCTTCTTCGCATAAGCTTGATCTTCCTTTATATTATGGTCTTTGCACTTCGGTTGGAGCTTGGATTTTCTTTCCACTTCCACTATCTCCAGTGGTACCTCGCAGGTGCTCTCATAGAGGAGAACCATCCCAACAAGACTTTCTAGAGTGGCCCCTAACAGGGATAAGATTAAGCGATGAATCCCCAACTGATGCTTTAAGACCCAAGGCAAACCCCTTTGACTGCACCAATGAAGTATCGACCACCTCAATCCCCAAATAAAAAAGATTGAATGGGTCATCATACTCCTCCATTGACAAGCTGCCCTGCTTCTAATGGATAAAACACTCAAATCGTGTGCCCCTCTCGGTCTTAAAAAAATAAACCGAAGCTCAAGGCAGTGCTTGAAATCAATCTAAGGCACTACTTACTCGTCAGCTCCCTCTACTATTATATCACGCCAAGCCAAAACTTCCCCCTTAAGATGCTAAAAGACAATCCAATACAATAGAACATCTTATAAATCATAGTGGCGAGAGCCATTTCACAAGCACATGTCTTATCCAGTGTTAAAGCGCAACCTTATAACTTGAAAATGGATTTCCACTAGGGATAAAGGAATCCTGGAATATCTTTGGGAAGCTAAAAGTTGGTGGAGCTAGAAATACTGGTGCCTCTAAGGCTATATCACCTTCATCACATACCACCGGTATTAGAATGTTCATGGGTGGCGGAACATCCCGGTGATAGGCAATAGTCTTTGGACAAATCAAGAATCCTGTACTCTTTGTCCGTAGTCATTCTTGTACTCCATCCGCTTGCGAGGATAGCCAGAACAATGGTATCCGAGCAACCAGTGGAAAAAGTAATCAAAGTCTAAAGGAAAAATGGTGTATGTAGTACAATATAATAGAAAAATAAAAGTATGCTCCCTCAATGTATCTCCCTCTACTACTTTGTTTAATCCAAGCTAGTATACTTGGCCCAAAGTGTTGAACCTAGGCTTTGATACTAAATGTAACAATCTGCCCTTCATAATATCCTAAAATCAGCACCGAATGAAAATGTCTAATTTTCGAATACCACAAAAGACAGATTATCAGGAAAGAAAATTGAAAAAAATACTATACGAAGGCATATCAACAGATCTCACTACAGAATGATAATATATAATATATTGAATATACATGAACATAATATGATCAACAATATATAAATGACTACACTAATGTAAGTAATTGATAAGTAAATATTAATATAAAGAGCCAGAATAGAACATATGATGCAATAAGTCTCATATATAAATAACATCTGTCATGATGTATTCAATATCAAGTATATGTATCCGAGGTATCGTCTGCACATCCAAATTTCCAGTTGTATCGCTCTGATAGCATATTCCCAAAAGCACCTGACTTTCAAACTACTTAATCGAGCACCTGAGAATTTTCATGACATAAACAAAAAAAGAAAAATGCATATCGCATATAATGTCCGGTATGAGGGGAACTATCCTAAAATACTGTATATTAAAACTATATACAAATAAGCAGGAACGACTAAGGCATGCCCGGTCCTCTCCACAATCATAGCTCAGGGGTAATCTAAACTATCCATAAGCAAGCAAAGTAAACCTACCCAAAAGATAGTAATAATCTGATCTTCTCCTTAGTTTACAAGCACCGCAGCTAATATAATGTGATTGAAACGTAACAGTCATACTATGATAAAGGTAACCCAACATCAAAACGTAGGGTGATTATAATATAACCCAATCGCGAAGTACATAATGATAGTAAATGCAACAACAATAATAATGGCCTACTAATAACACGCAACATATTAATGGAAGATAGCTAAGAATATAAACCAATTCCCATCATTACTGATGGGTGGAGTCAACTATAAATATCTAGACCGATCCAACGATTCCCTTATAGAGTTTAAGATAAATAGAGTTAGTACCTAATCATACCATAGGCCTCGACCCACATCCTGAATGATGGGTCTTGTGTAGATATCACTGTACCCCTATAACGAGTTTTGGTTATATAAAATCTATTCAAAATACTTGGAACTAATTCCCATAATGAATAGAGTCGGTACCTGAATGTACATTAGAACCCGAACCACATCCTAAATGATGCGTCCTATGTAGATCTTACTGTACGCCTATAATGAGCTTTGGTGATATATGATCTACTCTAAATACTTGGGACCTTTGTAGATCACACCGTAATGAGCTTTATTGATATTTAATCCCGCACTAGATAACTGTCATCATCCCCCTCTACGACATCAAGAGTTTCTCGAATAACTCGTGTAGGCTTCTTATCAAAAAGAGAGCGACGATCATGTTTCGTGTAATATCATATCGGGATCACAAAGGAACGTCGATACTGTATAAATATACGGACACATCAAATATAACATCACATAATCAAATACGCCTATCATAAACAAAGATCGATATCACTTCGTCATCTATTTATATGGATGGTCTCTACTAAAAAACCAAAAATATGCATGGCCACTAATATAAGATCAATAATGTGTACGGTCACTAATATAAGGCTGATATAATTTATCAAACTATATATACCCTGACTCAATGCCTAAAGGTATGGATTTACTCCATTCGATCATACATGCTTGTCGGATGTGATTCTGTGACCAATCATCGTGCCGATCCCGTGCCTGATTATTGTTGATCCCAAAGGAATCACTTAACATTCGCATTCGGATCTCGAGCTTCACCTTGTGTTCTGCCTCCCTATGTAGCTTATGGTCTCCCTTGAAGTTGCACCAAAGCTTTGCACGAACTCACACCCGATACTAGGGAAGAAACCCTGCTTAAATGGCACCTGACCTGGACTTTACTACACCATCGTTCCACTGGTGGTCTACCACTGGTCGACTAGTGGCTGCCTTCTTACCTTATATGTTGTGTATATATGTGTCGATGTACCTAATCGTGCATGCCTATGCACACACATGCCCGCAAACCCACCACTGTTATATGAATCACGTTTCAGGCTCCACTAGAGCGATTACTCGATCCAATATTCTCTCATGCAACTTAGCGCACACGCACACTATGGTCGCTACAGTTACTTGGCCCACAACTTGATGATATACACATATGGATATCTTCATACACGTATACAAATGAATATTTACACAAATTCTATTTGTTATTATGTAACCTCAAATATACGTATACGCATACCTGCATATGCACATATACATGCACATATATTTAAGCAAGTAATTGAAGCATTACTTAAATCAAGTCTTACTTTTATTTACTAAATCTTTTCAATAAAAGTCCAATTTTTGTTCTATTACTCTTATACAACATTCCATTACTGTAAAAAAAACTAGCTTATAAATCATTTTTAATCCCTTTAACCCATTTTAAAAGCCATATTCTTATCCTCTATTAGTAATAGTATATTTAATAATATTTCTATCACAAATATAACAATGAATTACAATTTAATTAGTTTATGACCACACTGTAAATTAATATAATCGCTATCCAGCTCTATTCAATATAAATAGAACACAATACAAATACATGGGATTGTAATCAACTATCTCGGATATTAACTCAAATAAATCCAATAAAATGGGGAAATATTTTATGTATATATATTTCTATCTCTATAGGGTGATATTTTTCAATATATAAAATTGTGAGGATTTATGTTAAAATACAAATCCAGAGTTATAATTCCACTCACCTGAATTGTATATCTATTAGTGTCCAAATCTAGTCCAAACCCATAATATGTCGTAGATAATCACACTACGAGTGCATTGACGAAGACTGTATCTCAACTGGACCTCATATGCAAGAGATACGAATTAAATACAAAACAAGATTAATTAACATAGTTAACTAAGCACAAATTACCTCGTCAATAATTTAATCCTTCTTCCCCATTTTCAATTTCTCCCTAAAATCATGCTCACTAATACACATGTCCAATCCTAAATGTCACCATGCACGTCCATCCCTTTTCTTCCTCTATGACTAACATTTCAACGAACAGACAATTGCATTACACTCCCCTATGCATGCAGTCCACGAAGTACCTACCCACGACAACTGCAGAATTCCCATGTAATGGCAGCCTACTACCCCCTCTCGTCATACACACGGTCGCGATTTGCTACACTAGCCGAAGCTCCATCGAGGGGGGTTGCAATGACAACCTTCGTTTTGCTCTTTCCTCACCAAGCTGCACCAATCTACAGCCCTAGTTTGACGTAAAAAATTCAAGTTTGGCAAAGCGCTGCCGCACCATCCAATGATCACATAGATGCGAAGCCCTCTCTTCCTCGAGCTCAACGGATCTGGCCTCATTGTTTGTCGTTGCCCAAAGCTCATGATTTTAATTTTCGAAGGTGAAGGATTTTGTTTGCTTACTATAAGAAGTGGAAAATAAAAGAGGGAAAAATCTGAAATGAGGAAAAGTTGTGTGGTGAGGGGTTTTTATATATTAAAAAATATGTACAATTTATTTGATTGCTCAAAGAAATCGTTATGTTTTGAGCTCATACGATCATCCAATCCATAAGATTGCTATGAAACTCGTCGACGCATGTCTTTTCATCTTTTTGATCCCAATGGTGTAAATTTCATCGCTATCTACGACAACGCTTCAGGATGATAATTTCACGCATTTCGATCTTGTTTTGACCATCAGATCGTTCGATTTTAAATATAGCGTTACTTATGCTCATTTTGATTCACAATATTGATCCGGACTCAACGGGGATGATTTTGAGTCCTAATTCGACCGTATGCAAAAAGTTATATTATGGACCTTCAATTCAATATATAAATTAATAATTATTTAAATATCCAATCACTAATTTAAAATTTGGCTGTTGCGTTTACCTTACAACTAACCATGCAATTTACAACCTTGCTACCACAACGACAAATCTCTATAACAAAAGAAGTTAAATATATCAACTAAAGACAAAGTTTCAATTCAACGTGAAGAATACATTCCATGAAAAAACACTTTGACATCAAAATAAATCATTGACATGCTGAGGACTAGCCCACAAATTCCATAAAGACCAAGTAGCATCATAAGACGAAAAACAATTTTCAAAGAAGTACCAGTAATTCAAACCAAGCTAGAAGCAAAAGTTTCTATCATCGTTACGCGGCCTAAGTAATAGGCAAAAGGACACAAAAGAACCAAAGGAAACTAAAGTGATAATTTTCACAAGCTAAAGCTAACAGAATACTGTGAACTAGAAACCACAAAAGCCACCAACCTCAACCTTAACCATAAAAGCATGATGCTCAACTTAGAGACAAATACGTACTTGCTACCAAGGTAGCCCTGTGGGGTTGATTGAAGGGAGGAAAACTGACAAGGCATTGGAAAATTAGGAGTAGTAGTACACAACAATAAGAAACGAACACCCGAAGATTAGCAACGCAGAAATAAAAGCTAACTCATCCAAAACACCTCCATCTTTGTAACAACCTCTACCCACTACGCAGCTAAAAAGAAAAATAACTAACCATCAAAACTACAAAATTGCAAATTGCTACCCGAAACTCAAATGGTTCCATACCCAATGGAAATCTAGTACAGAGAAGTTTGGCAGAGAAGGGAACGATGAGAAAGCAAGGAACGACAAGGGAAAGGACGTAAGAATATCAAGACCTAGAAGACGAGGTGTTTAATGCCATCAAAAATGGGGAGAGGAGTTCAGATATGAAGCACAAAGTGGCATGGAAGGGACAATGGCGGAAGGCAGAGTTGTAAAGGACAGAGAGATGTAGCAAAAAGGTGATAAGGAAATAAGTAGAAGAGGAAATAAGAGAAGATGAGCGTGGGGAAGTAGAGAATTGGAAAAGATGAAAAACAGAAGGAGGGTTAACAAAAGAAGGGACGAAAGTGAGGTGGCTACGGAAACCATCCCACCGTCTAACTACATTTTGAGGTTATTTTATAGAAAAATAATATTCGTATTTTGTGTTTATATGAATAATACTTTTATACTAAATCATATTTAGTATTGATTAACTTATAGTAAAATTTCAATTTAATTAATTCATATATTAAAATTTAACCTTTTTTTATGATTAAATAATAATATTTTAATGTTAATTTAATTTTATATCTTGATATTATAATATGTTCCTATTCATAGTGGAAATATTATAATTATATTGAAATGGTGATCAAACTTATGGTAAACATGATGAAAGTATTATACATAATTAAACATTGTGGTATATGGTTAACAGATAGGTTTGAGGTCACAGGTTAACGATGATGTCACATACATATATACATACACACAAATATATATATATATATATATATATATATATATATGCATAATTATTTATATTTGTTTCTATATTAATATAAACTATGTATTTTAAGTATATTTATATATGTGCATGTACTATAATGTTATTTTAAAATAAAATATTAAAATTTATATATTTAAAAAAAATTATAATTATCATTTTCGTTTTGGTATATATATAAACATATATATATTATTTATATTAATAATCCTTGCATATATATACACGTACAAACACACACACATTTAGTATAAAATCCGAATTGAAAATATTTTTTCACTTACACCAATATTTTATAATTTAATTTTAAAACCCTGTGTAAATAACTAACAAATGATTTCAAATTTAAAATGTTTATATACATATATGTATATATACAAACCTGGATATATTTTTCTTTTATTTTAGTTTAAAGCTAAAAATAATTTTATATGTATATATAATATATTTTGATGTTTTACTCACTAATTTATTATTGAAAAGCATATTTAATTTCTGAAAGTATTTTTTTATCCATGGTAGAATTGAATAGAGAAGCATGGATGGATACACATACACACACATTAATATGGGTTGTTTAAAACTGAAGTTTACTTTAGTGTGATCGTGTCGATCGCCAAACACCTTGTTTGCTAGTTGTTCCCTTCTTCGAACTCCTTAGTTATTTCTCTTTGACCAAGGGATGTAACTTTATCTATAAAGCATCACCAATGTTTGACAATTGACGCTAGGGTTAGGATTCGTCTCAGTATAAAGAGAGAATGAATGGGGAGGCTATTTATAGCCATCTATATCATAAATATCTCGCCCTTTCTCTCTAGCCTTAAAAAATCGGTCTCCACCCTTCCTTACATTGCTTTAGTTAGTCGCTCACATAGTTTGGGCTTCTAAACTTCAGGCCAAATTGATTCAACCACTAAATCAATTATTTAATTAATTTGTAAAGCTCGTTCTTTAATTAAATCAAAGTATTACAGTTATATATTATTTTAATTAATTTTTAGGCTTTAAATAAACAATTATATTGCCATAAGAATTTAATACAACATTTGTATTAATTTATCGAATCTAAGTTAATTTTACATTGGTCGAACTTGGAAATTAACTAACAATACGGCTGTGTTGATTCTCAAGTATGAACTCGGTCCTAGGTCAATACTTAAACAATTAAATATCGAAACCTGCACAAACATTGCCAAACTATAATATCACACACAAGTTCAATCACTTATAGATCATTTAGGAGAAATCTAATTTCTAATCCTTATTAAGATGCACCTATTAACAACATTTTATACATTTTTTCTTTTCGTCAACACTGTATCACTTAGATATCTTGAATATGGTCTAAGATTAAAAATTCTATAAGTATCCATAGTTAATTACGTAGACTATATTAAAGTCTTTAGTTCAGTCGGACAACATTTATCACTTAATTGCTTAAAATAATTTTTTACTTTAAGTTGACTACCAATTACTGTGATACTAACCTTTTACAATGAAGAGACAAATCATCACTTGAATAATGTTTCACTCATGTAGTTAAACGTGTACCGAACTATGGCTGTAACATGGTCACTGTGCCATGTGCTTGACCATAATCATTTTTTAGCCTACTTAATATCAACAGTACCCTTAAATATGAAGACTACTACACATTGTGACCATGAGATCTTCTATTTTGACTTAGTTGTATTAACATATAAAAGACTCTTTGTGTCAATTTATGATTGTTCCAAAAAACCAAAAGTGCATAACCCCTTAGTGTCCTCAATGGTCATTAGTAATTCATTGTCTATTGTAGGCAGATTGTTACATACGCTAGTTTTGACAGACATATCGATATCCTTTTCTCTATACATTTTAACTAGGAACATTTAAGAAGCAATTATTTAGATATTGCTTCAAGGCTCATGATTACGTACACATTTGAAATTGCAATCAATAAAATACCTCTCTTAAGGGTTTTCCACTTATGTATGTTCAATGTATTTTCATTATTTATTATTTATAGAGTTAAATTATATAATTATTTACATATCTTTAACTCTATCATCTTCCACTCGGACTTCGAGACGATCATGGAGTCTCATACTTATGCATTTGATTGGTCCATTTAAATTAGATCAAGAAAGCGCTTTAGAAAATGGATCTTCTATGTTATCTTTAGTATCTACTCAATTAATTATGATCAATTTGCCATTGATAAATCGAAACTTATGGAGGATATGTCTCGACTTCTTGTGAGATCATGGTACCTCGGAAATCTTTATTGCCAGATTATTGTCATAACACATGAGAATATGAACTTTAATGTTTGGGATCATTCCTAGCTTCTTAATGAATTTGTGCATGCGCGATGCTTTTTTGCAATATCGTTCAAGGAGATGTACTCGACCTTCATGGTTGAATCAGTCACAACTTCTTATTTGAACCTTTTCCAATCAGCAAGTGCTGTGTTGTAGATAAACACGAAACCTGAGACAAATTTGCTATTATTGACATCACTTTGAAAACTCGAGTCCAAGCACTCCTTTATAAGCAGTTCGTTGTTTCCATAAATGACAAACAAATCGTTATTATTTTTTTAGTACTTAAGGATGACTTTAACCGTCATTAAATGGTTTTCTATTAGATTTGACTAATATCGACAAACTGCACCTAGTGCAAAAGCGACATCCATCCTTGTACATATCATAACATACATGATGATATCTATTGCCCAAGCATAAAAAATCCGACTCATTTGATGTCTTTCTTCATCTGTAGATGGGGAGTCCTTCTTACAAGGACAATTCCATTCCACACTACAACATTTCTATATTTGCAATTTTCCATACTAAAATGTCTTAGTCTAGTATCCATGTACATTGATTGGGACAATCCCAACAACCTTCTCGATCTATCTCTAAAGACCTTAATGCCTAATATGAATGATGCCTTTCCTAAATCCTTCAACGAGACATTATCGGACATCCAAGATTTTCACCGATTGTAACATTGGTACATCATCACCAATCATAACGAGTCTTCAATCATTATACCATACTTTGTCGAAGGCCATTTAGACAAAATACATAGCTGAAGGTACTGCAGTAAGCTTGTACCTAAAGGAAAGTATAACCTAAAGGGGTGATCTAGCTACTAACCTCGAAACCTTAAGTAATCTTCACAAAGCAATAAAACCTATAGCCAAAAGTATAAAATCTAAAGGGTTACATACCAAAGTGTCTATAACACTAAAGCTTTAGTTAATTCAGCCTATTTTCTAAATATCAAAGGTAGAAAGATTAACCTATAAGATCAAGATAATATAATATTTTATTCAGTTATTTATTGGTCTAGGAAAAAGTTGGAGGGCGTAATATTATGAAGGACCATAACCATAGCAAGGTAGAATCAAGCTAAAGCAATGTCTATAGTGTTGTAAAACTATGAAATCTCAACCTTCCACATGTACATTCTAGATATAGCTAAAGAGAAGGAGCCCACGAAGTACACGTCGTCGACCTATAGTATGTATTTAGAGTAAGATGGATCTTTTCCAAGTGTCAATATCTAATGAATAAGCTCAACAGTGCAAGTCACATCATCAATTTATGTCTCCTTCATATGGCCAAAAGTAGGTATTGATCTCAATATAGAAAGGATCTTTTGGCAGTAGCATAATTCAGATGTGTAAAACTATATAAGCCACAGCTATAAAGCTATAAACGTTGCTGCAACTATAAGATAGTAGAATTTTTGTACTAAATATTGTAAGTATGGAATGTAAAACAGAGCCCGTGTGGTTAAATCCCCACTAAATCCCCAAAAAATCTTCGATATAGAGTATAACGCTATACAACCTCCACGCTATTTCAGTTTAGCGCTATTAAATAGTAATCCAGTTTAAGCCTTGCTATTTTCTGCTACGCCTACTAAACCAATGTTTTTTGGCATTTGCTTTAGCAATACAATATATAAGGTTGATGTAACGAGTTCTCTTTTAAACCAAATCAACGAAATTATGGTAAAGATATAGTTTTAATGCATAAGTGCTCAATGTAAGATAGAAATCTATTGTACTCACAAAATCTAGTCTGCATAAATCATGATGTTCTTTGGTTTTCTTATATCAAATTAAACAATATTATTTTTTCTACATAAATGATGTGAGGATAAAAATAAATTAACTTTAAATATTTTGTTTTATATCTAATGAATCTTTTTTCACCTCTGCCATTTTGTACTATACCCCCACTTTATCCTCGCTATAAGCTTTCGCAACTCCACGCTATAGAACCGTTAGGCACGTTAACTACATAAAGCAAAGCATTCCTAAACATTCTTCATCCAAGTATCAACAAGGATAACTGACTTGAATGAGCTAGTAAGTTCTCCCACCCTTGTTAGGAAGTGCCACTACCACTGCTATCTGAAGATGGCGAGCCGAATAGGCCCACATTTACAACCGAGGAACACCCAGAGCTGCTCTGTAAGGATGCATGAGCCACTCAACGCACCTTTTCATGCCAAAGGCATCGACGAACCAATGGCGAGAACACCCACGCAGTAGTTCCAATTAATTTGCATGTAACACCATGAATATTTAAGGGATATTTAATAAAAGAACTAAATTTAAATATAATAAGGGTAAAATGGAGTTTTTAAAAATGTTTGAATTTTGCTACGAAACTGCATCATTGTGTTTATACTGATTTTCTGGATAATTTTCATATATAACATTTCGAAAATAAAGCTTATATGGGAAAGTTATTGACATTTTAAATTTAAGGATCGAAACTAATTAAGTAAATAAATTAGGAAATAAATATTACAAAAATAGGAAATCACACTGGTCAACCTGTGACCATGATCGGTCAAATCGTAGAGGTCGACAGCTCAAAGGAAACCGATCGATCGATCAATGTTTTGCGGCCAGGATTTGGGTGGGTCAACGGCCCAGATTTAAATCAAAATTTATCAAAGGTTGGTGTTGCTTTCAACTGTAATAAATGATACCCTAATGCAAACACTAATTCTCAAATTACAACCTGTACATCCAAACTCTGCTCCTTCAAAAATTGAACTCTTTCTCTTAAAATCACAAATTTCTTCAAAAAATTAAAATGAAAATAAAAGTAGAGAAATTGAAGAAGATTAAATCAAGCAAAAATCCAACGAGTGAAGGAGATTCCAAACGTATCTTAGTGGGAATAGCTTTGGTTTAAGGTGGTCGAGTTCATTGTTAATTAGATGATTTACATACAATTAATTCTAATGTAACTTATTTGATCTAGGTTGTTAAAAATCAAATTGGAATAAATTATCTTTTCCCTTTAGTGTTAGCTCTCCCAGCTTTCCCGCCTTCCTTTACTACCATAGTTTATGAACCTTCTTCCCGCTCCATGCCTTCTCCTCCTCCTCCTCCTACGCCACCGCCTCCTCCCCTATCCGCTTCTGTTGGCTCAGTTTTTGCTATTAACATTCCTCTGATTCTCACCACAACCCTTTCCACTGCACCTCATTCTTCTACTCTGCCTATTTCCCCTATCTTATTTCATCTTCTCTTGCCTCTACTTGTCCACTTTGGTCTCAATTTTTTAAGTATAAGCCTAGAAATACTGGATAGTTCATTCCCATATTTGTTGATCTCTCCTTTCATGGTGAAGCTTTAATTCCTCCTCCCTTTGTTATAGATGTTGGGAAAGTAGGTTGGGGTGATTACATTGTAGGGTTTTTCCTTGATAAACCACTCTCCTACACAACTGTAGCTGAACAACTGAAGAGGATCTGGAATTAAAAGGCTCTATAAAGGCGAAATTCGATGGCTTTGTCTTCCTATTTCTTCTTCCATGTGATGAGGACAAAACAAAAATTCTTAAAGGTGGCCCCATTGTAATGAAGAATAAGATGTTTATAATTAAAAGGTGGAATCTAAAGATAGGGAATGTTTAAGGAAGTATAGCTTCTGTACCAATTTGAGTGCAACTATCCAACATTCTAATTTATGCTTGTTCATGGGGATAAATTAATTAGCAAGTAGATTGTACAATTATTTTTTGTGGATGAGTTTACTGAAAAGTTAGAAAGATTGGAGTATGCTAAATTTATGATTGAAGTGAACCCTAATCAGCAGTTGTTGAATCAGTTTCCTATCCAATTGTTAAATGGAAAGAACAGATGGTACAAGTACGATGTCTATGACAACTTGATATTTGTGTTAGATGAAAAACTTTGGGGCACAAAACAGTTGAATGTTTAATTGAGCTTGCTATGAATAAATGAGAAAGTGGAAAGGGTAAAGTGGATGAAGTAAGGGAAAAGGAATTAGAAATTGAAAAGGTTGAAAGAGTTAGATTTCATGTTGCTAGGAAGCACAAATGGTAGAAGGTTATGAAAAACAAAAAACAATTAAATTCGATAGATGGTAATTCTATTAAGGAAAATAAAGTAGTTAACCCTGAGTCCTTAATCAGCAATTCTCTTTTCAAATAACCAAGCTAAGATAAGTATGGAAGAAAACATAATTGATCATGATGGTGCACGATACTTAATGCAAACAAATGAAAATAATAATGATTTCTTGTTGGGAAGTATATGCCAAAGTTTAGCTGGTGATATTGGAGATGAATTGGCCTTTGGAAATGATGATTTAGGAAATGAGACATTAAATAAGGTAGTTCCTGAAGTAAGTGATATATCTCTAAGTATTAATGTGCATGAATGCATAGAAGTAAACAATCCCCGAGCTATTTATGCCACAACAATAAATTCCTCTAACTCATTACCTTTTGTTTCCTCACCAAACAAATGCTTCGCCCAAAGCAACATTTTCCCACACTTGCATACCGAGATTCCCCCAACCTCCTCATCACATGACATTCCTCCCATCCTTATTTCTCCCATGCATGCAAACTTTAACAATTTAGACTCATTTGACATTTTCCCTAACCCAAATAATCAAGCAATTCCCTCCCTTCCAGTTTCTTAGATTCCTAAATCACCTGTATCGTCCTTGTAACAAAATGTTCATGATGTTATTGTGCTTAATATCATGAACTCTTCTCCAAATCAGCCTTACCACCATATTCAAGCTTCACCAGGTTGGAAAGAATTTAATACAGTAAGCAACTATTCCACTCTCAATCAATCCTCCTCCTCCACTCTAAAAATTTCCAATCCAATCATTAAATCCAATCCTAACAAACAAGATGACCAAACAAAGATAAGAAGCCAAAGAAGGCCAATTTAGTTGAAATGGATGAAGCCAATATCCTCCTAAATAGTAGCACGACAATTGAATGTTGTGTAAAATCTCCTTTTATAAGGAGAAGGCAACTGTGTCTTTCAACCCTGAACAAAGTTTAATTATGTTACACAACCTAGCAGCATGGAACATAAGAGGCGGATAGAAAGAAATCAAGCTTAACCATACCAAGGAACTAATCCGATCTCATAATCTCCACCTCATTGCAATTCTTGAAACTAAGCATAACCTTCCCTTCACTCTTAAAGTAGCTGAATTCATAAACCCCTTTTGGTCCCTTACTCATAATCTTACCGAAGCACCATATAGTAAAATTATGATTTTGCATAACCCTCTCACTTTCCACTTAAATCCTTTTCACTCCAACAAATAGTTTATACGCTGTCATATGACACATTTTTCTTCTTCTAGATCTATGTACATAACTTTTATATATGCTAATAACAACTTAGTTATAGGCAAATCCTTCACAACTACCTTCCTCACCTGTCTCAAGATAGCCACCCATGGCTAGTTCTTAGTGACTTCAATTTCCTACTAAATTTTGATAACAGAATTGGTGGAAGTCTTGTGTCCTTAAATGAAATCTCTCCTGTAAATGAATTAGTTAACTCCTCTTCCCTTGTTCATATTCCCTATACTGGCTCTAGATTCTCCTGGAATAATAAAAGCAGGAGCAGACATAAAGCTTATAGCAAACTTGATATCACCTTCTATAATCTAGCTACCTTTGTCAAATGGCTTTCCATCTTCTTCCACCTTCCTCCTCCTATCATATCTGATTATTCTCCATAAATCATTTCAACAGGGGAAGCTACTATTAAAGTGAAATCCTCTTTTAAATTTTTTAATGCTTGGATACAAGAAACTAGCTTTCTTTCCACCGTTAATAAGCCTTGTTCAATTTCTATTTTTTGTAACCCAACGTATATTTTTCAACAGAAACCGAAGAACGTCAAATTTGTGCTTAGGGAATGGGCTAATAAGAAGTATGGCAATGAAGCTCATTCTTCTTCTATCCTGAAGGTAAATCTAGAGTCTACCCAACACATTCTCAATTTGAATCCCTTTGATACCGATGCTTCAATTTTGGAAAGAGATCTCCATGATCAGTACCTCAATGCCCTTCAAACTGAACCAAAAATGAAAAATAAAAAGCTAAGATTTAGTTGGGATTCTCTAGGAGACAGAAATACCAGATTTTACTATGATTCCCTTAAAATTGAACAATCAAAATCTCATATTTATGGCATAAAAGACTAGAATGGAAAGTAAGCTGATTCTCCTTATCTTGTTGAAAAAGCTTTCCTAAACCACTTCACTGGATTACTAGGTAACTCTTCTGACCATGGTTCAAAATGTTGGAATTCCTAATACAAGATTGAATGAAAATACACAAGTCCTACATCACAAAAATTGCTAAGCTATACTAGTTTATATATGGCTTTGAAATGAAGAGGTTGGGGCCTAGGGGCACCCAAATGCATGTTTCGTTGTGAGGAGGCGCGGCCGAACAGATACGAGCAGCAGGCGGGTACGACCCGTTAACGAACAGTAGCGTTCAAAAGGCAGTGGGTGCGACCCGTCGAGCGGACACGACTGTTTGAAGGGATGCGGACGAAATTATAAATAGAAGAGAATCCTAATCACATTCTCATTCAATTTCAGTTCTAATTTCTTATGCTTCTTCTCTTCTTCTCCGCTGCTCTAAATAATATATCACAGAGTTGACATACTCATTACAATCTCGTGCAGATTACGTCTGTTGTATATTGAGAGAATTTTGAATAAAAATTCTTAAGGAAATTGTTACGATAAGCCTCAGACGAAAATTACTACGTTGACTGGTCAGATTCTGCTATATTCTTAATCTTTCCAGTTTCGACGTTGTATTGTTTTTTAATAAAACTACAACGTTGTTGTTGTAATTATTTACAACGTAACTTATAGTTGCAAAATTATCTAATACATAATTCCAGCGTAGTGGAAATCTAATTTATAAACTTGTGCGACGAGTTTATTGTACCGTGCTATCTGTTTTAGTATACTAGATCTATAACATCTTAAGAATTTTTCTGTTTTGCTAAAACAGAGATGGCAATAGTTGAACTATCAGCAAAGGCTACTACACACAACATGCCCATTCCTTTTAAAGGAGATTGTGACGATTTTCTAACATGGCAGAATCAAATGTTATTTTATCTCACCACACTCGGTCTACAACGGTATCTCGAGGAGGAGGAACCGATTCCTGCAATAGGCAAGGAATCCGATGTTGATATGCGGAAGCATTCCGATTTTCTATGCAGAAACTATATTCTGAACTGTCTCGACAATGTGTTATACAAAGTATATCAACCTTTAAAGACAGCAAAAGCACTCTGGAATGCACTTGCCATGAAGTATAAGACGCAGAATATCAGTCTTAAGAAATTCATTGTAGACAAATTCATGGACTATAAGATGGTTGACTCCAAACCGGTGACTGCTCAACTGCATGAACTGCAAATCATCATTCATGAACTCGAAGCGGAAGGTCATAAGGTTGGAGAATCGTTTTTTGTTGAAGCCATCATGGGAAAACTGCCGCCGTCATGGAGATTACCGCAATTATCTAAAGCATAAGAAGAAGGAAATCTCTTTACAGGATCTCATAGTCCGACTGAAAATTGAGGCAGATAACCGTGGAATTACAAAACAAAGCGAGGAGGCATTTGTGGATGAAGGTTCAAAGACCAAAAACAAAAATAAGAATTTCCAGAAGAAAAGGAAAGCTCCAGACAACAAACCAAAAGACAACAAATGGACCAAAAAGTTCAATGGTGAGTGTTGGGTTTGTCGAAAGGTTGGACATGCCGTTAGAGACCGCAGACTCAAAAAAAGACCGCAACAAAGATGCAAATATAGTAGACAACATGGAAGTGGACGAGTCCAACTTCTCGGCAGTTATATCTGAATGCAATATGGTTCAGAATCCTAAGCAATGGTGGGTAGACACAGGCGCTACTCATCATGTCTGCTCTGACAAATCCATGTTTTCTACATACCAAAAATTCGATCACGAAGAAAAACTCTATATGGGTAATTCTGCAGTGTCTATGATCGAAGGCAGTGGCACAGTCATCCTCAAGTTTACTTCTAGAAAAACTGTCAAGTTGAATGACGCGCTCCACATTCCAAACATACGCAAGAATCTCATCTCTGGTGCAGTACTATTAAAGAAAGGATTCGGAATGGTGTTCGAGTCAGACAAGATGGTTCTGTCCAAAGCTGGAATGTATATCGGAAGGGGTTATTTATGTGATGGCCTATTTAAGGCAAATGTGGCCATTATCGGCAATAGAACTATGTATTCTGATTGTGCTAGTAATAAAATTGAAGTTTCTTACTTGCTTGAGCACGAAATTTTACTATGGCATGATAGATTAGGACATATAAATTTCCAAAAAATGAAAATATTATCAAACTTGGGATTAATTTCGAAATTCCAAGTAGATAAGAACTACAAATGTGAGACATGTGTAGAAGAAAAAATGGTTAAAAAACTATTTCAATCTGTTGATAGAAGCACCGAACCACTAGGTTTGGTTCATACAGATTTATGTGATTTTAAATCATTACCTACAAGATGTGGGAAAAAGTACTTTATCACTTTTATTGATGACTATACGCGATATTGTTAGGTATATCTTTTGAATAGTAAAGATGAAGCAATTACATCATTTATAAAGTACAAGGCTGACGTAGAAAATCAGTTAAATAAAAAGATCAAGATATTGAGATCTGGTTAAGGTGGAGAATATGAATCACCATTTGAACAGTTCTGTGCCGAAAATGGTACAAACAACAGCTCCATATTCACCGCAACAAAATGGTGTAGCCGAAAGGAAGAATAGAACGTTAAAAGACATGATTAATGCCATGCTTTTAACTTCTGGTCTACCGACGAACTTGTGGGGGGAAGTCTTACATATGTCTAATCAAATATTAAACAAAAACCATCATAATAAAACATGAACAATTCCATATGAGGTACGGAAAGGACACAAACCAAGTTTTAAATACCTCAAAGTGTGGGGGTGCTTGGCAAAAGTCTCAGTTCCGCCTCCCAAGAAAGTCAAGCTTGGACCAAAAACAGTAGATTGTTACTACTTAGGGCCAACCCAAAATAGTAGTGCATACAGATTTTTGGTATTCAAGTCTGATATAGCTGATGTTCATGTAAATACAATCATGGAATCTAGAGATCCCTCATTCTTTGAAGACGTGTTTCCGCACAAAAGGAATGAAGGGAATAATGTTCCTAAAAGGACAAGAGAAGAATCAAGCAATTCACATGAAGAAGAAACTGATCATGAGATTGATGAAGCTGAACCAAGAAGAAGCGTAAGGGCTAGGACTTTCAAGATATTTGGTTCGGATTTTTTCACATATGTGTTAGAACACGAACCTCAAACATACAAGGAACCAATGTCATCTTCTGAATCTTCATGTTTGAAAGAAGCAATCCAAAGTGAGATTGATTCAATTCTAAGCAATAAAACTTAGGAAATTGTTGTTGTTCCACTTGGAATAAAACCTATTGGCTGTAAATGGATTTTCAAGAAGAAAATGGAAGCAGATGGCTCTATCGACAAGTATAAAGCCAGATTAGTAGCCAAAAGATATCGTCAAAAAGAAGGAGTAGACTTCTTTGATACATATTCGCCAGTAACATGAATAACCTCTATAAGAATTCTAATAGCTATTGCATCGATCTATAATCTAGAGATTCATCAAATGGATGTAAAAACAGCATTCTTAAATGGAGATCTCGATGAGGAGATCTACATGGAGCAACCTGAAGGTTTTATTTCCAAAGGAAATGAAAACAAAGTCTGTAGATTAGTAAAATCATTATACGGACTAAAACAAGCTCCAAAACAATGACACACAAAATTTGATAGTGTTATGATGAAAAATGGTTATCGTATAAATGAATGCGATAAATGTGTTTATTATAAACAAATTGGACAATCATATGTGATGATTTGTTTATATGTAGACGATATGTTAATATTTGGTCCAAATACTCAGGTAATAGAGACCATAAAGAAGATGTTAATTAGCAATTTCGATAAGAAAGACTTAGGAGTTGCAGACGTTATTTTGGGAATCAAAATAATAAGAACACCTAATGGAATTGAATTATCTCAGTCACACTATGTAGACAAAGTGATTGAAAAATTCCAAGACTATGGAATTAAAGGAGTGAGAACACCTTTTAATCCATCAGAATACTGCATAAAAACACTAATGAGAGTGTAATGCAACTGGAATATTCTCGTGTAATAAGATGTCTCATGTATCTCATGAATTGCACAAGACCAGATATAGCTTATGCAGTAAGTCAACTGAGCCGGTATACAAGCAATACAGGAAAGGAACACTGGAAAGCACTAATGAGAGTGCTTGGATATTTAAAAGATACCATAAATTATTTCTTACATTATGGAAAATATCCTGCCGCCTTAGAAGGATATAGTGATGCAAACTGGATTGCTGATTTAGAGGAATCAAAATCAACAAGTGGTTATGTATTTACCTTAGCATGGGTAGCAGTGTCATGGAAATCTACTAAAAAAACATGCATAGCTCGATCCACTATGAAATCGGAGTTCATCGCTTTAGATAAAGCAGGCGAAGAAGCAGAATGGCTTCGCCATTTTTTAAAAGATATTCCATTTTGGCATAAACCTATACCGGTCATATGCATACAATGTGATAACCAAGCTGCGCTAAGCAGAGCGCGCAACTTTGTGTATAATGGAAAGTCACGACATATTCGTCGACGCCATAACACAGTTAGGCAGTTACTCTCAAATGAAACTATTTCCATAGATTATGTGAGAACAAATGATAACCTAGCAGATCCATTTACTAAAGTTTTATCAAAAGAGAAAATTGACTGCGCATCGAGTGGAATGGGTTTAAAAGCCTAAACCACCAAGAGTTATCTTATATGGAAACCTATCCTAGCGACTGGAGATCTCAGGGACTAGAATCAATAGGCAAACCAGTTCTAAGTAACTCAAGACGTAATGCATTTGCGTGGACATAGTCCCACTCCATTCCTATGGTACACAATATAAATGCATGCCTATAGACGTATTTAAAGATTAAAACTATGTTTTTTTAATGATGACCATATCTTGGAAATAACAAGTGGGTTATATATAGGATATTCTTAATGGTTGCGATCACTTATGTTAGTGTGAGTTGGGTCGGCTCTATGAGAATATTAAAAGGTTTTTATTCTCTAAAAACACTCGCAGAACCAAAAACTGTTCAGGACCAAAATGAACACAACCAAGAGATTGGATGAGAAGGGAATCAATGCTTCGTAAAACTTATTGTCTGGATATACAATAAAGGCCTATGGTTCAAGATGAAATAATTCACCGATTAGCCAAATAGATCCGATAAGTTTTAACTAGGGAAAGTTCAAAGTGAAATATCTACTTATCTACGATAAAGCATTATTCCATATGTGCTCCGCGATATTTCGCTTTGTGTGGGGGATATGTATATTATCATTCATGTGGGGATTGTTGGAATTCCTGATACAAGATTGAATGAAAATACATAAGTCCCACATCGCAAAAATTGCTAAGCTATACTAGTTTATATATGGCTTTGAAATGAAGGGGTTTGGGACTAGGGGCACCCAAATGTATACTTCGTTGTGAGGAGGGAGATCATGCATCTCCATCACATGCACGCGCGCCGCCGCCGTCCGTCCGACCGGGCCGGGCTCGGGCTCCGGTTTAGGTTTGGGTTTGGGTCTAATATGGTCCTAATTTTACTGCAAAACTGAGCTGGGTTTTTTAACAGTTACAGGCTATACGAACAGACGCGACTGTTAAGAAGCGGATTGATTGAGGTGGTGTGACTTCTGAAGCGGGTGCGAACCGTTAGACGCGAGCGGATGCTAGCTGACTGAAGAAGCGCGGACGAACAGAAGCGGATGCGGCCCGACTGAGGAGGCGCGGCCGAACAGATACGAGCAGCAGGCGGGTGCGACCCGTTAACGAACAATGTTCAAAAGACAGCGGGTGCGACCCGTCGAGCGGACGCGACTGTTTGAAGGGATATAGACCAAATTATAAATAGAAGATAATCCTGATCACATTCTCATTCAATTGCAGTTCTAATTTCTTCTGTTTCTTCTCTTCTTATCTGCTGTTCAAAATAGTATATCACAGAGTTGACATACTCATTATAATCTCGTGCAGATTACGTCTGTTGTATCTTAGGAGAATTTTGAATAAAAATTCTTAAGGAAATTGTTACGACAAGCCTCAGACGAAAATTCTTACGTTAACTGGTCAGATTCTGCTCTATTCTTAATCTTTCCGCTTTCTACGTTGTATTGTTTTTTAATAAAACTACAACGTTGTTGTTGTAATTATTTACAACGTAACTTATAGTTGCAAAATTATCTAATACATAATTCCAGCGTAGTGGAAATCTAATTTATAAACTTGTGCGACGAGTTTATCGTAGCGTGCTATCTGTTTTAGTATACTAGATCTATAACACAAAATTCCGGTGGAATTCCGGTTATTCCGGTGGAATTCCGGTTATTCCGGTGATTCCGTTTCGGTTCCGTTCATAACCGGAACGGAATCCGGTCAAAATTCCGGATTTGCTTTTCAAATATTGAATTTTTTTTATAAAAAATTAAAAAAATACAACAAATATATATTAATTAAAAAAAGGAAAGAGAAGAAATCATGTAATTTCACAAAAAAAATTGTTATACTTGTTAATTTACATCGAAATATAATAAAAAATTAAAAAATTTCAAAATTGATCCAAGTTTTAAAATCTCAAATGAATAATACAGAATCTTACACACTGGATTTTTAATTAAAGCGTGTATTTTATATGTAATGTAAAAAAATATACTATAAATTAATGACAATATTGAATATTTATTAGCGTATATAGCAAATTAAAACAAAAAATTATCGGAATTAGAAAACCGGAATTAAAACGGAACTTTCGGAACGTCCGGAACGGAGCCAGGAATTTTAAAGATACCATTGACCGGAACGGAAAACGGAATTTTGAACCTTGCTTCTAACTTCACTCTCGAATTAGACATAATTTCTGATTTAGAATTCCCTCATGTTTCTTCTGAACACTAATCCATGTTGTTTGCTGAAGTCACCTAAGAAGAGATCTGCAATAGCATAATTGATATGAACAAACACTCATGTGGAGGCCTTGATGGATATAACGATGTTTATTATATAACATGTTGGGGGTATTATCAATAAAGACCTTCGTAAGGTTGTGTGTAACTTCTTTAAGCGTTGTAGAATTACACTGAACTTGTAAAAGGATTTAGCAATGCAAATATCTTTCCCAGAGCCATGTTAAAGCTTGACTTAAGGAAGGAATACAACTCGATACAGTGGTCTTAAAATGAGATTTCCTAAACACTCTGTTGCATGCATTTTGCTTGCATTTCCATTGCCACATTTTCAGTTAACTGCAATGGATCTATAGTACGGTATTTTAGAAACAAACGTGGTATTATGCAAGGTGATCCAATGTCCTCCTTCCTATTTATCTTGGTCATGGAAGTTCTAAATAAAATGATGCCCTAATGTGTTACTAGTAAATATTATTTGCTCCATCCAAAATGAAAAGATCCTATGATAGCAGCCTTGATGTTTATAGATGATGTCATCCTCTTTACTAAGCCCACTATTTCTTCTATACAATGCATACTTGATATGCGGCAAGAGTTTTATAGGTTCTCTGGTCTATGTATAAATACATAGAAATCTAATATTTTAATAGCCGGCGTGTCTAAGTCCCTTGCCAGCAACATATACTCCATATCTAGCCTCCAGCCCATCACTAACATTTCTCATATCTTGGGTATCCCTACCGCTACTTCCAAAATTACCACTTCCCATTTCCTTGGTCTATACACTAAAATCACAAAGACAATGAACCCCTAGTCCAATAAGCTTCTCTCACAAGCTGGCCAACTTGTGCTAATAAATACCATCATCTTTGCTTACACCACTTACTGGAGCAGCATCTTTCTCCATCCTAAGAAGCTAATTTTGATGATAATAAGAGCCATGAGTAATTTTTTATGGATAAGTAATACGCACTCCTCTAAGTTGAAACCAATAACATATCACGAAGTTGAAATGAAAAAGAAGCATGGTGGTTCAAGCATCATCAATATGCTTAACAAGAATAAAGCTGCTTTTAGCAAGCATATGGATGATTTGTTAAATAAAAAAGAGGATAATAACTGGGTTCTATGGTCAATCAAACATAACATAGGAAGGAAAGATTTTTGGTTTATGGATATCCCACAATACAACAGTTGGGTTTGGAGTGCGATCTTAAGACTTAGGCCGACGGTGCTACCTCACTTAAGAATCATAACTATAGCTGATGGGACTGCAAACTTTTAGACTGATGCTTGGGCACAGCATGGCTTAATCTTGAAGTACATTTTATCATACAATCAAATGGCACAGACATGTATTCCACACAATGTTAAAGCTAAAGACTGTATAAATGAAGGAATTGTAACCTTGCCTTTTACAAGTAATCAGTTCATAAAAGGATTATGGAATGAAATACATCTGGTTCCTTATCCTATATATGAGGCGGAAACTATTCTGTGGACTCAGGAATACTGATCACAAAATATCCACCGTCTACAACTGCTTAGCTGGTAGCTCAATTCAAATGTCTTTTTCCTGGTATAGAAGAATATGGAATGCTCAATGCAAGGAAAGTGATAACTTTCTTCTTTGGAAAGTCACGAGGAATGCTCTATGTTATTTGTCTAGTGTACTAAAACAGATAGCACGCTACAATAAACTCGTCGCACAAGTTTATTAATTAGAATTCCACTACGCTGGAATTCTGTATTAGATAGATGTAACAATAAGTTACGTTGTAAATAAATTACAACAACAACGTTATATTATCGTAAGAAATAATATAACTTATAAACGGGAAAGATTACCGTGAATCTAACCAGTATATAAAGGAAATTCCGTCTGAGGCTTGTCGTAACAATTTCCTTAAGAATTTTATTTCAAAACTCTCCCAAGATACAACAGACGTAATCTGCACGAGATTGTAATGAGTATGTCAACTCTGTGATATATATGGAATATAGAGCAGTGGAGCAAAGAAGCAGAAAAAATTAGATTGGAATAGAATGAGAATGTGATCAGTATTCTCTCCTATTTATAATTTCGTCCGCATCCCTTCGAACAGTCGCATCCGCTTGACGGGTCGAACCCGTTGCCTTTTGGTCGCTGCTGTTCGTTAACGGGTCGCACCCGCCCGCATTGTTTCGCCCGCGCCTGTTCAGTCGGGTCGCACCCGCTTGCGCCGGCGTCCGCTTCAATCGGCTCGCTCGCACCTGTTTGCTTCCAACGGGTCGCACCCGTTTACTGTTCGCGTCCGTTCATGAACAGTCGCATCTGCTCAGGCAAAAAACCCTGCGTCTGTTCACCCGCCCGCTTCTCTTTAAATTTCAGACCCAGCCCAGTTTCAGACGAAGCCCAAAACTGTTAAACAATGGCCTAGTAAAAAGAATGGTCATTTTAGACCCGTACCCGACCCGGTTCGGTCGGACGGACGGCGGCGGCGGCGCGCGCGCGTGTGTGGTGGTGATGCATGATCTCCTTCCTCACAACGAAGTATACATTTGGGAGCCCCAGGCCCCCAACCTCCTCATGAGAAAGCTATATTTAAACCAATATAGCTCTCATAATTTGGAGATGTGGGACTTGTATTTTTCATTCACTTTGCTTTTTAGGAATTCCAACAATCCCCCACATGAATGATAATATACATATCCCCCACACAAAGCGAAATATCACAGAGTACATATGGAATAATGCTTTATCGTGGATAAGTAGATATTTCACTTTGAACTTTCCCTAGTTAAAACTTATCGGATCTACTTGGCTAATCGGTGAATTATTTCATCTTGAACCGTCGGCCTTTATTGTATATCCAGACAATAAGCTTTACGAAGCATTGATTCCCTTCTCATCCAATCTCTTGGTTGTGTTCATTTTGGTCCTGAACAATTTTTGGTTCTGCGAGTGTTTTTAGAGAATAAAAGCCTTTTAATATTCTCATAGAGCCGACCCAGCTCACACTAACATAGGTGATCGCAACCATTAAGAGTATCCTACCTATACCCCACTTGTTATTTCCAAGATATGGTCATCATTAAAAAACATAGTTTTAACCTTTAAAACTTCTGTAGGCATGCATTATATTTTGCACCATAGGAATGGAGTAGGACCAAGTCCAGACAAATGCATTACTTCTTGAGTTACTCATAACTGGTTTGCCTATTGATCCTAGTCTGTGGGATCTCCAGTCGCTAGGATAGGTTTCCGTATAAGGTAACTCTTGTTGGTTTAGGCTTTTAAACCCATTCCCCTCGATGCGCAGTCAATTTTCTCTCTTGATAAACCTTTAGTAAATGGATCCGCTAGCTTATCATTTGTTCTCACATAATCTATGGAAATAGTTCCATTTGAGAGTAACTGCCTAACTGTATTATGGCGTCGACGAATATGTCGTGACTTTCCATTATACATAAAGTTTTGCGCTCTGCTTAGCGCTGCTTGGTTATCACAGTGAATGCATATGGCCGGTACAGGTTTAGGCCAAAACGGAATATCTTCTAAAAAGTGACGAAGCCATTCTGCTTCTTCGCCTGCTTTATCTAATGCAATGAACTCTGATTCCATAGTGGATCGAGCTATGCATGTTTGTTTAGTAGATTTCCATGACACCGCTGCCCCTGCTAGGGTAAAGACATAACCACTCGTTGATTTTGATTCCTCTGAATCTGCAATCCAGTTTGCATCACTATATCCTTCTAAGACGGCAGGATATTTTCCATAAAGTAAGGAATAGTTAGTGGTATTTTTTAAATATCCAAGCACTCTCATTAGTGCTTTCCAGTGTTCCTTCCCTGGATTGCTTGTATACCTGCTCAATCGACTTACTGCATAAGCTATATTTGGTCTTGTGCAATTCATGAGATACATGAGACATCCTATTACACGAGAATATTCCAGTTGCATTACACTCTTATTAGTGTTTTTATGCAGTACTTCTGATGGATTAAAAGGTGTATTTACTCCTTTAATTCCAAAGTTTTGAAATCTTTCAATCACTTTTCCTACATAATGTGATTGAGATAACTCAATTCCATTAGATGTTCTTATTATTTTTATTCCCAAAATAATATCTGCAACACCCAAGTCTTTCATGTCGAAATTGTTGATCAACATTTTCTTTATGGTCTCAATTACCTGAGTATTTGGACCGAATATTAGCATATCGTCCACATATAGACAAATCATCACATATGATTGTTCAAGTTGTTTGTAATAAACACATTTATCACATTCATTTATACGAAAACCATTATTCATCATGACACTATCAAATTTTGCGTGCCATTGCTTTGGAGCTTGTTTTAGTCTGTATAATGATTTGACTAATCTACAGACTTTGTTTTCATTTCCTTTGGAAATAAATCCCTCAGGTTGCTCCATGTAAATCTCCTTATCGAGATTTCCATTTAAGAATGCTGTTTTTACATCCATTTGATGAATCTCTAGATTATAAATGGATGCAATTGCTATTAACATTCTTATAGAGGTTATTCGTGTAACCGGTGAATAGGTATCAAAGAAGTCTACTCCTTCTTTTTGACGATATCCTTTGGCTACTAATCTGGCTTTATACTTGTCGATAGAGCCATCTGCTTTCATTTTCTTCTTGAAAATCCATTTGCAGCCAATTGGTTTTATTCCTGGTGGAATATCAACAATTTCCCAAGTTTTATTACTTAGAATTGAATCAATCTCACTTTGGATTGCTTCTTTCCAACAAGAAGATTCAGAAGATGACATTGCTTCCTTGTACGTTTGAGGTTCGTGTTCTAACATATAAGTTAAAAAATCCGAACCAAATGTTTTGGAACTTCTTGCCCTTACGCTTCTTCTTGGTTCAACCTCCTCGTTGTCCTGATGAGTTTCATCTTCACATGTCTCATCTCTGTTATCTCTTGTCCTTTTTGGGACAGGATTTCCATTGTTTCTTTTATGTGGGAACACATCTTCAAAGAACGAGGCATCTCTTGATTCCATGAATATCATTTATATCAGACTTGAATACCAAAAATCTGTAGGCACTACTATTTTGGGCTGGCCCAAGATAATAACAATCTACTGTTTTTGGTCCAAGTTTGACTCTCTTGGGAGGCGGAACTGGAACTTTTGCCAAGCACCCCCACACTTTGAGGTATTTAAAGCTTGGTTTGTGTCCTTTCCATATCTCATATGGAATTGTTCCCGTTTTATTGTGAGGAACTTTGTTTAATATGTGATTAGACATATTTAAGGCTTCCTCCCACAAGTTCGTCGGCAGACCAGAAGTTAAAAGCATGGCAGTAATCATGTCTTTTAACGTTCTGTTCTTCCTCTCGGCTACACCATTTTGTTGTGGTGAATATGGAGCTGTTGTTTGATGAATTATACCATTTTCGGCACAGAACTTTTCAAATGGTGATTCATATTCTCCACCTCGATCAGATCTCAATATCTTGATCTTTTTATTTAACTGATTTTCTACCTCAGCCTTGTATTTTATAAACGCCGTTATTGCTTCATCCTTACTATTTAAAAGATATACATAGCAATATCGCGTATAATCGTCAATAAAAGTAATAAAATACTTTTTCCCACCTCTTGTAGGTAATGATTCAAAATCACATAAATCTGTATGTACCAAACCTAATGGTTCGGTGCTTCTGTCAACAGATTTAAATGGTTGTTTGACCATTTTTGCTTCTACACATGTCTCACATTTGTAGTTCTTATCTACTTGGAAATTTGGAATCAATCCCAAGTTTGATAATTTCTTCATTTTTCGAAAGTTTATGTGTCCTAATCTATCGTGCCATAGTAAAATTTCGTGCTCAAGCGAGTAAGAGACTTCAATTTTATTATTAGCACAATCAGAATACATAGATTTATTGCCGGTAACGGCTACATTTGCCTTAAATAGGCCATCACATAAATATCCCCTTCCGATATACATTCCAGCTTTGGACAGAACCATCTTGTCTGACTCAAACACCATCTTGAATCCCTTCTTTGATAGGACTGCACCAGAGATGAGATTCTTGCATATGTCTGGAACGTGAAGCACGTCATTCAATTTAACAGTTTTTCCAGAAGTGAACTTGAGGATAACTGTGCCACTTCCTTCAATCATGGAAACTGCAGAATTACCTATGTAGAGTCTTTCTTTCTGATCGAATTTCTGGTATGTTGAAAACATGGATTTTTCAGAGCAAACATGACGAGTAGCTCCTGTGTCAACCCACCATTGGTTAGGGTTCTGAATCAAATTGCATTCAGAAATAACCGCTGAAAAGTTGGACTTATCCATTTTCATGTTGTCAACTGTTAACATCTCTGTTTTAGTGTAAAACAGTAAAATTCTTAAGATGTTATTTGTCTAGTGTACTAAAACAGATAGCACGCTACAATAAACTCGTCGCACAAGTTTATTAATTAGAATTCCACTACGCTGGAATTCTGTATTAGATAGATGTAACAATAAGTTACGTTGTAAATAAATTACAACAACAACGTTATACTATCGTAAGAAATAGTATAACTTATAAACGGGAAAGATTACCGTGAATCTAACCAGTATATAAAGGAAATTCCGTCTGAGGCTTGTCGTAACAATTTCCTTAAGAATTTTATTTCAAAACTCTCCCAAGATACAACAGACGTAATCTGCACGAGATTGTAATGAGTATGTCAACTCTGTGATATATATGGAATATAGAGCAGTGGAGCAAAGAAGCAGAAGAAATTAGATTGGAATAGAATGAGAATGTGATCAGTATTCTCTCCTATTTATAATTTCGTCCGCATCCCTTCGAACAGTCGCGTCCGCTTGACGGGTCGAACCCGTTGCCTTTTGGTCGCTGCTGTTCGTTAACGGGTCGCACCCGCCCGTCTAACGGTACTGTTTCGTACCTGCTCGCATTGTTTCGCCCGCGCCTGTTCAGTCGGGTCGCACCCGCTTGCGCCGGCGTCCGCTTCAATCGGCTCGCTCACACCTGTTTGCTTCCAACGGGTCGCACCCGTTTACTGTTCGCGTCCGTTCATGAACAGTCGCATCTGCTCAGGCAAAAAACCCTGCGTCTGTTCACCCGCCCGCTTCTCTTTAAATTCCAGGCCCAGCCCAGTTTCAGACGAAGCCCAAAACTGTTAAACAATGGCCTAGTAAAAAGAATGGTCATTTTAGACCCGTACCCGAGCCCGGCCCGGCCCGGTTCGACGGACGGCGGCGGCGGCGCGCGCGCGTGTGTGTGGTGGTGATGCATGATCTCCCTCCTCACAACGAAGCATACATTTGGGAGCCCCAGGCCCCCAACCTCCTCATGAGAAAGCTATATTTAAACCAATATAGCTCTCACAATTTGGAGATGTGGGACTTGTATTTTTCATTCACTTTGCTCTTTAGGAATTCCAACACTCTACACACCAAGGATAGATTGATTCAGAAGGGCATGCATGCGGATCGTGCTTGTGTCTTCTATTTAGATGATGAAGAGAGTAATTTGCACCTATTTTTTAATTGTTCTATCATTTATCCTATGTAGCATAGGCTTAGTATAGAGCTAGTTGAACTAACATGAATATGGATGGTGCTATTGAATGGGATTTAATATACAAGGCAACTAGATGGAAGGATGAACAAAGATTCTTGCTCCTGCTAATTCTCAAAAAATTCATTTAGGCCGTGTGGAAAGAAAGGAATGAAAGAGTGTTCAACAGGAAGAGTAAAACTGAATTACAAATGTTGTGTGATATAATGTAGGCAATCAGGTTTGGTATTGCTACAAGTAAGTTTGGATATGATGATGGTATTCTAAACAGTTGGATTTATGGCCTATTTTAGTCGTCTTTTTTTATTTTATATTTTCTTCCCTTGTTTGATCATCTTTTCATTTTCATTTGTTGGTTCATAGCTTGTTATGATCCTTTCCTTATTGTGTTTGCAATATACTGTTAAGCGACCAGTCAACCCCGCTAGCCTTGCTAAATTTTTTTTGCAAATTATTTAATTGGATTGGGAATTTAACAATGGTTTGATGAATATGATTCCTTTCTACTAATCTAGATGTAATTAAAAAGAAAATCTGAAAAAATTAAGAAATTAATAATTTTGAGTATACCCTTCTTGTCAAATTTGATAAGAATTGATATAAATGTTGATGTTAATCCTAGGTTATACTGATTTAAGGAAAACTAAAATTGAATGGGATGTTTGGACCATTATAAATCACTAATTCACAGGTTTGGTTAACTAAAATAAAAAAGATTACCACATGAAAAATTATAATTCAAGATACTATAATCGAGTTTGGGAACGACATTAATTAACAACAAAATGAATGATAGTCGTTGATTAACATAAGTAAAGGACGACGACCGATCGACTTCTCACTGGAGCTGGTCGATAGAAAGCGGTGGTCGATCGCTCTAAGAGCAAGAGGTCGACTGGTTACCAAAAAAGGGCATGGCCTGAACCTCGGTTTATGGCCCAAGTTATAAATAAAATAGTGGTGTATATATTATATAAATATATGGATGTTAGTATAAGTAGTGAAGCTAGTTCCCTATGCGGCGACACTAAGATGTTGTAGGACTAGGTAAATGCTATTTATCCAGTAGGGTGAATATTCTATTTGGGCGATTCTATCGTAAATTGTACTCACAGGAGGTTCTATAGTGGATGCATAATATTGACGATGATGCTAAATGGAGTGTATGGCCCAGAATTAATGGGAGTTCCTTGGTATTCACGGTGACATGACATGATGCTATGTTGTTGATGGATCTCGATACGGTGCAATAAAATGATTTACGTTACCATTGAGAGGTGGACATAGATGCAATAATGATGAGACACTTCAATGAGTCAGCATCGGGGGCATTCCCTCAATGCATAACTAGGATATGTGTAGTCGTAGTTGTGGGAAATGTAGTCCCATGGTGAAAATTATAGGGAAACCTATGTTGGAATAGTTACATGTAATCGTAGTTGTGGAAAATGTAGTCCCATGGTGGAATATTGTCGGGAAACCTATTAGAATAACTCCAGTAGCCATTAGCTGATAATAGTTGTCTTGAGGTTCCATTAGTTGTTTGACCCTAAGTATGAGCCTACACAAGTCGTTAGTATAAGTATGTATTGAGCTAAACCCCTTAAGTAAAATAAGTAATTCATGGAAACTTGTAGGACATCCTAGGTCAAGTAGCGTATTACTAATGTCAATTGCATGTTATCACCGTATGTTAATGATGTAACTTTTTCACAAGACATTTGTATGACCAACTCCTTTTTCTTTTTTTCCCACCACAGAAGCACATGGCCGTAGATGATTGTCCCAACGATAGTATATGGAGAGGTGAGCTTGGCATCAAAGTTGATTTTTATTTCCTATTACTCTTCATGTACTTTTTATCATTATTAGTATTTTATCAGACTATGTAATGTATTTCTACACACTTGGATTTGACTAGGTACTATTTTGAGACCGTGTTTAGGATATTTTATGAGATGACTATTTGTAATATTTATATTTTTTCGCCTTCTGCTATTAGTTCTGAAATTATAGCATATCTTAGATTTTATCCTTCTATCTTTAGCCTCTGAAATGTTCAAAAAAACACGAAAACTCAAACTTCTTGACACCGATGCGAGTCCGAAAGTCACCCTACATTTTAGATTAGTGAGTCAGGAGGTGTGGGTTATCACAGTTGCTATAAGAGCCTAGGTTTAAATTCCATAGGGAATAGGGGCATATTGAGATAACGTACATGAAAAGTTTTTCGAATTTTTTTCCAAATGTTTTCCATATTTTTATTCCAAAAAGGTTTCCAAAGTATGTGTGTGTGTATAAAGACTTTTCACAAGTTTTATATATATATATATATATATATATATATATAAGTGAAATTTGAATAACTTTTTCCCTTATTCTTTCCAATACTATATGTGGAAAGGTTGTCGGTAAATTTCTAAAATCAAATATAGAGAGGATGAGAAATCCTATGGACTCTAGCATTGCAGTTGAGATTCCATGTATGAATGTCTCGATTTGGTTCTGTCGGTGTCTATAAATGAGAGGACAAGACGAGCTTAACCCTAATAGAGGATCTGTGGAGCGAGCGCCAGGTGCAGTTCCTACCCATCCACCTGTGCCGATTTTGCCAAGCTATGTAAGGACTTTGCGAGCCTAGAAGGGAAGCCGTGTGTAGGGACTAAGTCATATGTAGATTCGAGGACATGAATTTGTACTTGTAAGAGGAATTTTGGATTGATGATTCTTGGAGATGACATTAGGAGGCCGCTTCCCACTTAGCATTTACAAGGGGAGGCTCTGAATTAGTTGGATGTGGTATTTGTTGACACTAATGAGGGAGAGATTACTTAGGGGAATTTTAAGAGATATTTTTAGATGAATTTTCTGCCCAAGGCTGAAGAGGGAGTACAGTTGGAGAAGTTTATTCATTTACAGCAAGGAGAGATGTCGGTGAAAAGTATGTTAATTAGTTCAATAAGTTGGCTAGGTTTGGAATGAAGCTGATCAATACTCCCTAGGAGAAGGCTCTAAAGTTTGCAAAGGGACTAAATCAATCTTTGAATGATTTGGCCCTTAGTCATATTATCATAGGTCCGACTTTTGAGGGATTGGTGGAGATGGCTTTGCTGAATGCTGTTTTCAAAGAGGAAACGAAGAGCGAGCGTAAGAAGGTAGGAGAAAAAACACCTCGAAAAAACCAATGCAAGGGCAAAATGGGACCCAAGGGAAAGATTAAGAAGCAAGAGTTGCAGTGCAAGAAGTGTGGTAAGAAGGGGAAATTTGCAAGGGAGTGTTAGATGGGAAGTTTGACGATTAAATGTGACAAGTGCAATTAATATGGGTACATGAGGCAGGATTGTCTAGCAACTCATAATACCTCCACCCAAATGTTTCAGCATAAGTATTGGATGTGGATCCTAGCTCGAATGCACCTCCGGTTGAGAACAAAAGGAAGAAGGTTGTAATCGAAGTTGTGTTAACTTTATCTGATTTACCCATTTGTAACTTATTTGACACTAGGGAATTATACTCTTTTATCTCTAGTAGACTTATGGATGAGCTACATTTAGACACTAGCATAGTTATGGACCTTGTAATAGTATCAAACTCTGTGAAAGGACCGATTTATTTTCCTATGATATGTAGGGGTTTATTTCAATACTAGAGTTCCAGTTACATTGAGTTACCTATATTCATTAGACCTATCACGTGACAACTTAGAATCAGTGCATGTAGTTAAAGACTATCCAGATGTCTTTTTCGAGGTAACCGGTCTCCTACCTAAATGATAGATCGTGTTTTGGATTTATCTTATGAAAAACACCAGACATATTGCCTTATCTTTGAGGCATATGACTCCGAAGGTGATACAAGAGTTGAATAAGCAAGTGAATGAGCTATTGGATAAAGGCTTCATTAGGAGGAGTATTTCAGAGTGGGAGCACCATTTGTCTCTATCACCAAGGTAAATGGTTTTTTGAGTCTTTGCGTTGAATGTCGGGAGCTGAATAATCCAACGAAGAAGAATCGTTACCCATTTCCTTGCATAGACGATCTCTTTGATTAATTGGTTAGAGTGAAGATGTTCTCACAGTTTGACTTGGCTACTAGATTCCATCAGTAGCATGTGGCTGAGGATAGTATTCAGAAGACTTCTTTCATACACCCGATAGACTGTATGAGTGGTTAGTCATGCCCTTCGGACAGACCAATGCACCTGCCTACTTTTTTGATTTGATGAGTTAATTTTTTAGAGGATTGCTTAATAATTCGTGATGGTTTGTGGATGACATGTCAGTCTATTCGTAAAGCGAGGAAGAGAATAGGTTGCATCTAGAAGGAGTGCTCAATACACTCCATGAGCATAAATTGAAGGCAAAGTTTTCTAAGTATCACTTTTAGTGCGAGTAGGTATTCTTTTTAGGACATGTCATCTCGAAAAGTGCGCTGGCAGTCGATCGTAGTAAAGTAGCTGTAATATAGGATTGGCATATACCAAAGGAGATTCCTTAGTTTAGCGGGAAACTATAGGAAGTTCATTAAGGGCTTCACTAAAATCTCTGCCCCTCTAAGCCACCTTACCAAAAAGAATTTAGTTTTTTCATAGGACCGAAGTGTGAGGATGCTTTTATTAAGATGAAGGGGCATTGACCAGTGCACCTATTCTAGTATTACCCAATGGCATAACGATATTCGCAGTGTATACCGATGCTTGCAGGATAGGATTAGGCGTAGTGTTAATGTAGGAAGGGATAGTTGTGAGCTATGCTAGTCGGTGGTTGATGGTCAACAAGAGAAACCGTCTTATCCATGATCTTGAGTTGCTGGCCATTGTCTTTTCGCTAAAGTTATAAAGACATTATCTGTTAGGAGAGTGGTTTGAGCTGTATACAGATCATAATTCTCTCAAGTATTTATTCTCCTAGAAGGATTTGAAATTATGATAGCAGAGGTGGATGAAGTTTTTAGCTTCGTATGACTTCATTATCTCATATACTCCGAGAAAGGGCAATGTTATGGCTGAAGCCTTAAGTAGGTAGTATGCAATGTTGAGTCATTTGTTCTTAGATTGGAAGCGTTTGGAGTTAACTTCTACGTTCAATTTCCAACTATAGATATCGCTCTAGGATTGTTAGCAGCTTTGGATGTGCAGCCTACACTTATGGACTATATTGGATCATTAAGTCAGAAGCAAGACAAGGAGCTCTTGAATATTTTTGAAAAAGTTAATAGGGGAGAGCGGTCGAGTCATTTGAGGCGTTATGCCATTGACTCAAAGGAATTTTTATGGAAGGATGGTAGGTTATGAGTTCCTCTCGCCATGGATTTGATTGTTAGGGTACTAGTCGAGTCTCATCGTTCTAGGATGACCATCCATCTATGTGGAGACAAAATGTACCGCAACATGAAGAGAGTCTTCTATTAGCCTGGTATAAAGAAGCATATGCTAGAGTATGTGCCCAAATGCATGACTTGCTAGAGAGTAAGGGGGAATAGAAGAAGCCGAGATGATTGTTGTAGTTGTTGGATATTCCTCAATGGAAGTGGGAGAGTATTTCTATGGATTTCATCAATAGGCTACTTAGGAGTAGGAGGGGGAATGAGAGTATTTGGATCATAGTAGATCGACTGACCAAATACGCTATGAGGATTGCTGTATTTTTGGTGACACTATACATTGAAGAGATAATTAGGTTACATGTAGTTCCTTCTAGCATCGTTAGTGAAAAAGATCCACTTTTCGCTATTAAATTTTGGAGGAGTCTATAGGAGGCTTTAGGCACTATATTGAACTTGAGTACCGCTTATCACCCATAGACAGATGGACGGACGAAGAAGGTGAAACGATTGTTGAAGGACTTACATCGGATGTGCATCCTAGATTTTGGAGGCTCTTGGGAGGACCACTTGCCTTTACTAGAGTTCACTTATAATAACAGGTATTAGATGAGTATTGGGATGGCACCATTTGAGATGTCATATGAGAAACCTTGTAGATCACCATCTTGTTGGTGGGACAATATGGATATAATTAATTTTGGATAAGATATGGTGAGGGACACATTAGAGAAGGTAGACTTGATCTGTAGGAGGATGAAAACTGCATAGGATAAGCAATCTTACGTTGATAGGAAACACACAGAGTAAGAGCTACAGTGGGTGACATGACTTTTATGAAGGTCTCAACGCTTAGGCATGTTATAAGATCTGGTAGTTTGGGAAAGCTAGCATCGAGGTTTAAAGGTTCCAATTACTAGTAGGGTTGGGAAGATAGCTTATAGGACATAACTTGTTGAGAAGTTAGCGGGAGTGCATGATGTTTTCCATGTGTCACACTTGCGAAAGTGCCTACACGATATACCTGTTGTTGTCAAGCAAAGTCAACTAAAGGAGGTAGAGATAGAGAGGGAATCACTTGTTTGCTGTGCCCTAACTCGTATTTTTTAGCATGGTATAAAGCAGCTTCGCTACAAAGTTATCAAGCTTGCTAAGATTCAGTGGGGAGATGACCAAGTGGAGAGTACATAGGAGCGTGAGGAGAATATTCGAGCTACCTACCCTCAACCTTTTTCTAGTACGTTCCATTTTAGTTGAATAAGCATAGACTACTTATGTGTTAGGTTCTAGCTTAGTATATCCCATAGGTAGGGACCATTGGATGTTAGGAATGGTTGTGAATATGTCAATATGACATGTTTTGGATGATGTTTGCTAATGGATGTATTTATTTATTCTTTGCATACATAGAAAAATATATCATTAAGTTAGCATAGACACACACATCATTTATTTTATTTCATTGAGTTATATGTATATGGTTATTGCATATGGATTGAATGGCTACGCATATATGTAGAATTATCAGTATATATTTATATAGGATGTTGTATACATTTGGATATATGGCATAAGCACTTACATTTTAGGACGTCAACTAGATCAGGAGATCATCTAATTTTTGCATCCATATAGGTTCATATGAATTCCACACCTGCACGCACATGTTGAATTAGAGACTTAACTAAGGACAATGATTGCCAGTGGTTGATGGATGAGTAGATGGTTGTAGTTATTAATTTTTCTATCCACGAGTTACATTTTTTTCATCCTTGAAGATTTTTGGGATGAAATCCTTTTAAGGAAAGAGAATGTAACACCCCAAAAATTTAACTGGAAATTTAATAAAAGAATTAAAATTAAATATAACAAGAGTAAAAATGGAATTTACACAAATGTTCTAATTTGGTTATAATACTTGTGCCATTGTGTTTATAGCAATTTTCTGGACAATTTTCACATTTAATTGAAAATGGAGCTAATATGGGAAAGCCACCGACTTACTAAATCTAGGGATAAAAAATAATTAAGTAAGAAATTTGAAAACAAATAATTTGAAATAGAAAATTCCACCCAGTCGACACTATGATCTTGATCGGTTGAGTCCTAGCAGTCGACCGCTCAAAGGCAAGCGGTCGACAAGTCAACATTTTGCGTCCAGGATTTGGGTAGGGCAACGACCCAGATTTAAATAAAAATTTATCAATAGTCGATATTGCTTTGAACTGGTATAAATAAAACCCTGATGCAAACCCTAACTCACAAATTATAACTAGTATGTATAAACTCTGTTTCTTTGAAACTGAAATCCATTTTCTCCTTAAATCACAAATTTTTTTTAAAATGAAATTTAAATAGAACTAGGGAAATTAAAGATGATTAAATCAAGCGGAGATCTAGCAAGTGGAGGAGATTACAGGAGTATTTCAAAGAAAATATCTTTTGTTTGAGGTGAGTGGGTTCATTGTTAATTTGATGATTTAATTACAATTAATTTTAGTACACCCTATATGATCTAGCTGCTAAAAGTCGAATCAAAAATATTATTTAACGAATTGGGAATTTAATTAGCAGTGATTATATGAATACGATTACTTTCTACTAATCTTGATAGGGTTAATGAAAAATTGCAAATTAATAAATTGATAATTTTGAATGTACCTTTTTTGTCAAATTTGATAAGAACCGATATAACATGTTGATGTTAAACTGATTTAAAGCAATGAATTTGAGTAGAAAGTTTTGACAATTACAAATAATAGATTCATATGTTTGGTTAACTGAAGTCAAAAAAATTACCGTATGGCAAATTATAATTCGAGCTACTGTAATCAGGTTTGGGAACGACCGTAGTTAATAAACAAAATGAACGATAATAGCTAATTATAATTAGTAAACAATGACTACCGGTTGATTGATCAGTTGACAGCAAATAGTCAATCGCTCAAGGAGCAAGCAGTTGACATATTACCTAAAAAGGGGCGCAGTCTGAACCTTAGCTTATGGCCTAAGTATAAATAAAATAGTAGTGTATATATTATATATGTATGGATGTTAGTATAAGTAAGGAAACTAGTTCCATATGTGGCGACATTAGGGTGTCGTGGGACTGGATGATTGTTATTTATCCAACACGGTCGATATTCGACGGGGTAGATTCTATCACAAATTGCATTCACATGAGGTTCTACAGTGGACGGGCAAAACTGATGACGATGCTTCATGAAGTGTGTAGGCCAACAATAACGGGAGTATATTGGCATTCACGGTAACGCCTTGTGATGCTGTGTTGTTGACGGTTCTTGATGTGTTGCAATAATAGGCATTAAGTTACCATTCAAAGGTGGAAATGAATGCCGTAATGATAAGACACTTCCATGAGTCGACATTGCAGTCTCCCCCTCGATGTGTATATAAGATAGTGTAGTCATAGTTGTGAGAAATGTAGTCCCATGACGAAAGTTGTATGGAAACATATATTGGAATAGTTACGCATAGTCGCAGTTGTGGGAAATGTAGTCCCATAGTGAAAATTTGTAGGAAAACCTATGTGGAATAGTTCTAATAGCTATTAGCTGATCATTAGTTGTCTTAAGGTTCAATTATTGTTTGACCTATGTATGAACCTGCACAAGTCACTAGCGTAGGTATGTGTTGAGCTAAAACCCTTAAGTAAAGAAAACAAGTAATTCACGACACTTGTAGGACATTCCAAGTCAGGTAGAGTATTACTCCTGACCTACTCAAATGAGTACCCAGGAGTATAAGGGGAAAAAACTTCGAATCAAACAACGGTCGTGTATGAATAATAACCTACCATCTCGAACCAAATAGATAACTAGTGAGACCATGCCGCTGAGTTGAATAGATTTTTGCCTCACTATTATCTTAATCAACCATATACTGTAGTCCTACAACCACAATGGTTAGAACATAAAAATAGCATTATAGTTATGTAACATATATTGCATTACCTACCCCAATTTGTTAGATTGCCTATATTAATTTCCAATGAATATTGGTCACAATTTGAGCTGACTATTCATCTTATTTTGATCTGACTACTTGTCTTATAATTATGTGGGCTACCTATCTCACATTTAAACATATTCATAGTTATGTGGACTATCCATCTTACATACACTTATTACTTGGATTACCCATCCCCTACCATATCAGCTACCCATCACATATAGTTCCATTGTTTAAATTATGTGGACTAACCATCACACATGTTCCATTTAATATACAATAGTATGGATTACACATCACTCATCCTATAGTTTTCCTAAGATGACCATGAACCCTTCATTAACCTCATAGAGACTATCTACCTCCAGTTTGATGTGAATTATCCATATCACATTCCATAGTTTTTCTAGGATGAATATGAATTCATTATTTAATAGTTTAATTCATGTTACCCATATGTTTAACCTACATCTATTGGTGTCTCCAATTAGGTTATCTCCCTTTAAAGTTAGAACATTTCAAATTAAAATACAATAGTATCCCCAATGATTGGTGTTGAACGCATTTAAGAAAATACATTGGTATACCCAATGATAAAGTTGTATTTATAAAACATTTATTTTATTGAGATTAATCTACATTGGTGTCCCAATGATTGTTTCGACATCTATAATCAAAATAGCATTGTATCCCCAATGTTTAAAGTTAAAGTAATAAAACAATAGGCTCTCCACTGTTAATGAATTATAATATAACACATACGGTATTGAAACAACGTCGGCTTCTATCCATGGTCGAAGACAAACTAAAAGTTCTTTTAAGTAAAAATTTATGTCAAAGATAGAAACATCGAGCCTTCCGTAATATGGGCTATCCACCTTTTTTAAAACAAACCTTAGGATTTTACAAAGTAATGGCTAACTGCTAAAAACATAGGGTCATCGAGCCTCTCGAACATAGGTCGCTTTGCCTCTTTAAAGCAGTCTTAGTTTACATAAAAACATGGCCTCTTCGACGTTAAAAGAAAGAAATGTGGCATGTTGCCAAATAGTATAATTTCGCTGACCTTAATGAATCGGTGCATCAAGACTAGTGGCGTCAATTTAAAACCTTATACTTAACTTACTTCCACTATTATGCCGCTTAAAATATATATTGGGGTCGAAGTCACAACAAGCAGCGTCCTTGCCTTTTGCATAGTGGCTTCGAAGGCATTGAAACTAATGGTATGCATCTTCAATTTAAATCATAATCGAAGAGGGATGATGTTAACTTAGATTAGTAACGAAGTGGTATTGCTGTCAAAAATAAGTTGCTGACGATGTCGACACCAACACTGTTGGAATCATTCCATAGCTACCTAAGTAACCATCATATGCTTCCATCTGTGTCAACGTCGACACTCGTAGGAGCGACATTACTTTAGGCCCAACCAGAATAATAGTAGCGTTGCACTGTCGTAATTACCAATAAAACCGATTTATTACTGATAAAAGTAATTATTTTTCACCAAACCTTAATTCTTGTCCAATTTCTATTGGATAAAACAATCTCTTTAAAAATTCCTTTTAGAAATTACTGCAGCATACATTTTTTAAGCTCCAAAACTTATACCAAACTAATTGATGAATATCCTTAATTAATTTTTCCACTAAATGCTTTTCTAGCATATAAAATTCATAATAATTCAAAATATCTTGGGAAAAAATCCAATAGATCTAAAGAAATTCCAAAATACCATTTCTTTATCATATAAAAATTCCAAGACCAAAAACCATATTTAATTACTTTTAATAATTAAAACTCGAATTTAACCCAATTTTGTTAAATATTTAGTTTAATTTGGAAAATTTTGAAGTTAAAAATGCATCTCAAAAATAACGTTTCACTTAGCATAGCAGGAAATCAAAGCTATTAGAGATTAAAAACTTAGGTTTTACCCTAAAACTCACTTGAATAATTTCATAATTAATTTCGTAAATCATTATTCTATTCAAACAATGATTATACTACCTATCTTGGCAAAAAAATAGTATTTTTTTGGTTACTATCCGTAGCCGAATTCCAAAACAATCAAAAGAGATGGATCTTATATTATTCACCTTAGATTTAAATGTTGGAGTTGAGATTTGATATTGCTTAAGTTTCCTTAAGCTTCTTCCCCTTGTTTGCGATTTCTTCCTTAGTTATGGCTGGCCTCTTTTCTTCTTTCTTTGATTGTTTTGTGACTGAGTAAAGTGAAAATGAAATGAAGGAGAGAGTTTAAGGTAAAATGTAGGTCTATTTCCTTGTTTACCCCTCTCATGCACTCTTTCTTTTATTAAACTTAAAACAATCTTACTTAGTTCATTAGTAATGGCTCGACCTTATAATTTTTCAAATCTCATTTTCCTTAACAATTTACATTATTATATTTAATCTGTCCAATTAAATATCCCGGTTAACGTTAAGCTAAAATTATAGGTGTTACAGGCTCCCTTTCTTAAAAGAATTCATCCTCGAAATTCAATAAGGACTGCAAAACAAGCACATCAACCATGCAAACAATGCTAGTATATCCTACATGTTACAAAGTCTATATACAACAAATAAGAAACATACCATCAAAATAGTTTAGGATAAGTATCCCTAATCCTGTCCTCTATCTCCCAAGTACAGTCTTTCTCATTGTTACTCCACTTGGCTTTCACTAACATGATCGCCTTGTTCCTTAATCTCTTCTCATCTCTCACAATAACTCGAACTGGTTGTATTAAAAAAGTTAGATCTGGTTCTACTACTTAATCTTCCAATGCGGTCGAAGCAATAGTAATCTCTTGATTATGCACATACTTCTAAGATAAGAAACATGAAACACATTATGGACATGGCTTTCAATGGATACCCGAAAAATCCGAAATCCGTTTGCATCCGCATCCGCATCCGAAAAGCAGATAAATATTCGATATTTGGAGAAAGGATGTGGATACGAAGATATCCACACGTCAAAATTATCCGTCCGATTTTTGTCAAAATTATTGTTCGAATTATGTATGTTTTACTGCAGTGAAAGATATTCGTTTATTATTTTATTAAGTTCGTAGTTTATATTATATGCGCTTAATGCTTATTAACTGCTCGAAACTATTTATATTATGTATGTTCTGTCGATTAGTTTTGGCGGTGCTTTGTCTAATATTTCGGATAAGATCTGGATTCTTTGGTCCAAAGAATGCGTTGTTCGCCCTGTTTTTGACTCGTCTCAACTTTTATCTGTCTTGTGTTCCTCTCCCATTTTCCCGCAACCTTTCATTCTTTCGGCGGTGTACGCCAAGTGTGGCCGGTTAGAGAGATTATCCCTCTGGGATGACATTATGTCACTTGCTGACCTAGGTTACTCGTTTTCAGTGGTGGGCGGTGATTTCAATGTTGTCGCTAGCCAGGCAGAAAAATCGGGCGGGATGGCCGTCAATCGGCACTCGGTTTCTGATTTCAACTCTTTCATTGTGAGATCCGGGTTATCTGAAATTCCTTTTGTTGGCTCTGCTTTTACTTGGTCTAACAATCAGGAAGGCCCGAATTGGATCCTCTCCAGGTTGGATAGGATTTTTGGGTCTGCTGATTGGTTTAACCTCCCATTTACTTTTTCTATCTCTCATCTCCATCGGTCTTGCTCTGATCATGCGCTTCTAGTCTTATGGTGCGCTTCGCGGTCCTTGTTGGGACCTTCTTCTTTCCGTTTCCTTAGTATGTGGAGTTCCCATCATAGTTTTTACAGGTGGTGGAGGACTCGTGGTCCGCTCCTATTGTGGCTGCTCCCATGGGGGCTTTCTCTAGGAAATTGAAGCGTCTTAAGGCCTGCCTTAAGATGTGGAATTCCCTTGTTTTCAGGAACATTTTCGATCGTATGCGAGCGGCTGAAGAGTCCCTGATTCTTGCCGAATCTATGTTCGACGAGAGTCCTTCAGCCGAAAACAAGGAGAAATGGGCTTCCGCTCTATTGGCTTTCTCTTCGGAACTCCGCATTGAAAACTCCTATCTCCGCCAGAAGGTGAGGATCAAGTGGGTGGTCGAAGGTGATACGAATTCCAAATTCTTTCATTCTTCTATCCGCAAGAAAGCTAATTTGCTTTCTATTCATGAGATTTTAAGAACGGACCAATCTGTAGCTTCGACTCCGTCTGAAGTTATAGAGGTTTTAGTTTCTCATTTCCAATCTTATCTGGGTTCTCCTTCTGTGTCTGATCTGGTTTCGGACATCCTGTCCTTTATTCCTCGGCTAGTTCCTTCTGAGGGAAGTGACGTTTTAGCTTTCCCGCCTTCGTCAGATGAGATTCGTGCCTGTGTCTTTGCTCTCAGCAAGGATAGTGCTAGTCGGCCGGATGGTTTCAATGGGTCCTTCTTTCGAAGTACCTGGCATATCATCCAATCTGATTTCTGCCTGGCAATTCAGCATTTCTTTTCCGGAGCCGCTCTTCCCATTAGCTGGTCATCCACTAACTTGATCCTTATTCCTAAGTGTGATAATCCTCGGGCGTGCTCGGAGTTCCGACCGATCAGCCTGTGTAATTTTGCCAACAAAGTGATTTCTAAGGTTCTGTCCACTCGTTTGGCTCCGTACCTTGACCGCATTATCTCCTCTTCTCAGGCTGGTTTTGTAAAGGGTCGTTTGATCACTGATAACGTCCTTTTAGCCCAAGAACTTGTTTCTCAGATTGACCGTAAGGTCAGGGGTTCTAACATTATTTTCAAACTTGATATGGAAAAGGCCTACGATCGTATGTCCTGGTTTTTCATCATCAAGGTTCTTCGTGCCTTCGGTTTTCCTGAAACCCTTATCGATTTGGTTTGGAGGCTCATTTCCAACTGTTGGTATTCTGTTCTCATTAACGGATCGGCCAATGGTTTTTTCGAAGCTGGTAGAGGTATCCGTCAAGGCGATCCTCTATCTCCTACTCTTTTCGTTATCGCGGCCGAGGCTTTCATTCGTGGCATCCACACATTAACGGTTTTTGGTCAAATTCAGCGTTTTGGACTTCCGAGTAGGTGTCCGCTTGTCTCGTCTCTGTCATTCGCGAATGGCATTGTCATTTTCTCCAACGGCAATCGGTCCTCTATTCGCCGCCTTATTCGGTTCATTCATCTGTACGAGAGGTGTTCGGGCCAACTGGTCAACTCGGCGAAGAGTTGTTTCGTTCACGCAAAGGACATGGGCCAGGTGAGAGTTTCTTGGGTCGAATCTTTTACCGAGTTCAGGGCAGCATCCCTTTCTCTTCCTTATTTGGTATTGTTCTCTACAGAGGAAGGAAACTTAACGCCCTTTTCGATCCTCTTTCGGACAAAGTTAGGGGAAAGATTATCCGTTGGAATGCGTCTCTTCTGTCTCGAGCAGGAAGATTAGTGCTTATCCAATCAGTTTTGAGCTCTATGGGTACTCATATTTTCGCCGCTATGACCCCTACTTCCTCCTTCTTTCGCTCGTTCCAATCTTTGGCATCCTCTTTCTTCTGGGAATCGAAGGGTGACAATCGCCGACATCACTGGGTATCTTGGGATGTTATCTGCCGTCCAAAGAGTGAGGGTGGGTTAGGATTGCGTAATCCGAAGGACATCTGTTCGGCTTTCGCTTGCAAGTTGTGGTACAGGTTTGGGACTAACGACTCCTTATGGGCGATTCCTTCATGCTAAGTACCGGAGACTGGCTGCTTCGGGCTATTCCGGTTCTCCATCTTACGCCAGTGAGACTTGGAAGCATATGCAATCGGTCAAACTGCTCGTTGATTCTCATAACGGCCACTCCGGATGGGATGGCGGTCCGTTTTCAATTCTTAAGGCCTGGAGCTCTTCTAGAATCCCATCTCCAGTCCTTCCTATTTTTTCTTTCATTTGGGACATTCGAATCCCTCCAAAAGTGTCTCTCTTCATGTGGCGATCCTTTCATAATGGGCTTTCGGTTGATGAGAACCTTCAACAGATTGGCATTCCTTTTGTTTCCCGTTGTAGATGCTGCGGCAACGGGAAAACAGAATCGGTGGATCATTTGCTCTTCGCTGGCTGGTGTGCCAGATCGTGCTAGAATTACTTTGGTAATTTAGTGGGGGTCCGTGGATCCATCTCCTCGTCGTATGATTTACAGTCCTCTTGGTGGTTAGGTAGTTCTGGTCGATCCCTTCGTTCTATAATCTTTCGCTTGATTCCTTGTCTGATTTGCTGGCACATCTGGTGTGCGCGGAATAAGGCAATATTTGAAGAGACTCCAATGGATCCCCTATCCGTTATTCGGAGGGTTAGAGATGATGTTTACTTGGCGTTTCGTGGCCGTCCTTTCAGAGGGGCAGTCAGTTCTCGTTCTGGACGCCTAGTGAATCTATTATCTATCTCCTGCTCTCAGTCTACTTATAGAGCGGGAATTGGTTGATTGTCGTTCCGGAGACTGGTGGATCTGACTAACTAGTCTCCTTCTTGACCGTCTTCCCCCCCCCCTTTTGTTTTCTAAATGTTTGGCTATTGCTTTCAGGATCTGGCACTACAGGGGTGTTTTAGTTTCTCCGTCCTTTTTCTGTTTGGAGCTTGCTTTAAAGAATTCTGCTGCTCTTTTCCGGCTATCGGCCTTACAGTTGATGAGATGTTGGCCGTTTCTTTATTCTATATTGGAGGGTCTTCTGATGGGCTTGCTCTTTCTTTGCACGTTTGTCACTCAACATCGTCATCGGGCGGTGGCCTTGCTGGATCTCGATTACGATGTTGGATGGGAGGTGGGTTCCAAGAGATCATCGGGTGAGCTATGTGCCTGTGTCAGAGGTCCTATGCCTTTTCTTCTCGCTCGAGTATTTTGGTTTCCCCTTTTTGATCATTTCGATGTCCTTCTTTTGTGTGTTCTCGTTTTGTATTTTTTTTTTTGGGTTTCGTTTACCTGTCAGGCTTGTTGACAGCTTCTGGTTGAGTTTATATATGCCTTTTATTGTTATAAAAAAAATCATCATATTTGTAAATTTTTAACACTTTTAAAATCAATGGGATTGAAAGATATTTATGTTAAACAAAAAATTTCTTTTTACAATTCTTGATTTATTGGTTGTTAGCGGATATGATTATTATCTGATATCCGTCTATATCCACGGATGAGGATATGCCACTATCTACATCCGAAAATATCCGTTGACAGGCATAATTATGGACACCTGCCATACCTTCTTGGTAACTCTATTCGATAAATGAGCTTTCTGATCCTCCCTATGAAAGGGAACGGTCCAACATATTTCGGTGCTAGCTTTCCTTACTTTCCCAATTGTACCACACTCTTTGTTGGTGATACTTTAATGAAAACATGATCTCCAATTGAGAATTCTAAATCATTTTGCCTTTTATCTACGTAATTTTCTACCTAGACTGAGCTTCTCTCATCCTAGCTCGGATCAATTCAATCTTCTCTGAGGCTTCTATTACCATACTAGAACAAGGGCCAGTCTGTCTTCGGTCTCCAACCACATGCCAGTGATCTGCATGACCTTCCATACAAAGCTTCGAAAAACGACATTCCTATACCAGTCTGATAACTATTATTGTAGAAAAACTTAACCAAGTGCAAATGGTCTACCCACGACCCACCAAAATCTAGTACACAAGCCCTCAACAGATCTTTAAGTACCTCATTGACTCTCTCTATCCACCAATATGTCTGAGGTTAATAAGCGGTACTCATGCTAAGCTTGGTGTCTAACACTTCTCATAGACTCTTCTGGAACTCGCTAGTAAACAATGCATCTCTGTCGTTGACTATACTAGTAGGAATCCCATGCAGCCGAAAAATATTCTTCATAAGCAACTCATCCAGTACCGATGCCATCCTGGTTGACTTACAAGAATGAAATGTGCACTTTTGGTCAATCTATCCACTATGACCCATATACTTTTATTTCTCCTGTTTGACCTTGGCAATCTATCAATAAAATCCATAGATATCGAATCTCATTTTCAAACCAGCATATCCAAAAGCTGAAGCAATACACTTAGCTTCTGATGTTCGGCTTTCACTTAATGTCAATTTGCACATTGCTTAACCCATAAGCCTAAATTCATCTTCATGCCTTCCTAAAAGAAACTTCTCTTCATATCCTGTCACGTCTTAGTTCCCACAAGATGAACCATAAACTTTGATCGATGACACTCCCTAAGAACCTCCCTCCTTAGATTTTCAACATCCGGAACACACAATCGTCCCTTCTTCCTTAACCATCCTCTCTGATTAATATCAAAATCATTTAGATCATCGATCTTGGTTCCATCATCCAATTTTTTGATCCTCTCGGTTAGCAATGGATCACTTCTCTACTTAGAAGTAATCCTTTCGATAAGCATTGGTCCAACTTCCAAGCAAGATAACATGGTTGTAATTTGATTATAACTAGCAGTCGATATTATCTGCATACCATACGTAGTCAATGCCCCTAAATCCTTCCATTCAGCCAATATAGCTAACACCACATTTTGATGTTTCCTGCTAAGTGCATCTGCAATTTTATTTCCTTTCCCTAGTGTATACAGAATACCAAAATCATAAGCTGCTAAAAACTCCAACCATCTCTGCTATCCCATATTCAACTTTTTCTAAGGGAATGGATGCCTCAAAGACTTTTGATTCATATATACTCGAATCGGTCACCTAATGGGTAGTTCCCCTACACGTTCAATGTGAAAATCACCATCGCCAACTCCAAATCATGAGTCGGATATCTAATTTTATGTGGTCTGGGCTATCGAGAAGCGTTGGCAACCACTTTACCTCTTACATCACTATAGCTCCTAATCTCGTTCCACACGCATCTGTATGCACCAGTAAACTTGATTCCCAACTGAAATAACTAACATTGGCACATTGGTCAACAAATGCTTCAACTCAAGGAACGTTTCCTCGCATTTATTGGACCAAATAAACTTCACATCCTTTTTAGTTAATTTAATCAGTGGTGCTACTATCCATAAGGAATCCTTGACGAATCTTCGGTAATAGCTAGCCAATTCAAAAAAACTCCTTATCTCAGTCACTGTCTCGGGTCTTTTCCAACTGCTAACAGCTTCAATCTTGGCTGGATCGACTGCCAACTCTTTCTCTAAATCTAGATGACCATGAAACTTCACTTTTCTTTTTCAAAAATGACACTTAGAAAACTTCACTTTCAACTGATGCCACCTCAGCATCTCTAGTAGTATTCTAAGATGAACCTCATGATCTTTATCATCCTTGGAGTATATCAAAATTTCGTTAACGAATACCAACACGAACCTATCCAAGTGTTGTCGGAATATCCAGTAGGCCCATTAGTAAATCCGAGTGGCATTACCAACCACTCGTATGACCATATCTTGTTTGAAACACCATCAAAGGAATACTATCCTCTACCACTTTTAGTTGATGGAACTTTATCGACAAATCCAATTGGAAAACACCTTGGCTCCACTCAACTGATCAATGATCAAACAAATCATTGATCCTCAACAAAGAATACCTATTCTTTATCGTATTCTCGTTCCACTTACGATAAACAATACATAATCTCAAAGACCTGTCCAGTTTCTTCACAAATACCGCGACCTCTCCCCAAGATGAACTACTTGCTCTAATATAATTATTTCCTTCTAAGTCCACTAACTGCAACTTTAGCTCCTTCATCTCGATAGGTGTCATCCAGTTAGGCGATCTACTTATGGATTCAGCTCCAGGTACAAGATCTATTCGAAACTCAATAACTCGGTTGGGTGGTAGTCTTACAACCAACTAAAAAACATACGGAAATTTCCTTGCAATCAAAACCTGATTTACTTCGTCTTCTACTTCCATTGCTCCCAATAAAGTACAAATATCCACACTCGGGTTATCTACCGAGTATATAATTCGATCTCTACTCCTAGGTTATTTAACTGATATTTTTCTATTCTGGAAAAATATCCTAGCATCATATTTGCTCAAAAAATCCATACCCAAAATAATCCCAAAACCAATGAAATCAAGTACATACAACTGCATGCAAAAGTATAACCTAGCAACTCAATTTCTAGAATGTCACATCTTATCCCTAGAGTTGTGTACCCTTCGATTGGATTATCTTGCCTTAAGGAAGTAATAAGGTATGATGGTTTTAAACATAACTTAGCTACCAAACACTGAGATATAAATGAATTCGATGCACCGGTATCAGACAATACCCTAACTGATATGCCATGAATAAAAAATGTACCTTCCATCACAGACTTTCCCTTCTCAACTTCTTTTGGTCTTGAGATAAATGGCTCTAAACCAAACACCTTTCCTTTATTAGCCTCGGTCGCTTTTGGACATTTATTCTTATAATAACCCATCTGGCCGTAATTAAAGTACTTCACATTCTGCTTGCCCACAACCATCTTGTCATCACCAAATCAACATTCATTTGCATAATACCCTTTCTTACTACACTTATAACAAAAGATATTTGTCTTTCCTTTCTTAGCAACTCCACCCTTCTGAGCTCAATTTCCTTTAAAGAACTTACTCTTATTATTCTGAGAACTTTGTGTTCCAAATGGCTTCTCCTTTTTGAAAGTAGAAAGCATTTCCCCATTTTTTATTGCCATACCCACCACTACATTCGATGGTTCCAGGAGATGTGGCATGGTCACCCTAGCAATTCCGACTTTAACTCTCGAATAAACTTCTCATTCCTCTCGATAATAGTGTCAATATTGGCATACTTATATCTGGACAGCTCATCAAACTTAGTAAAGCATTCCAACACTGACATTTCCCCTTGTTTCTCCTTGTATTAGGCCAAGCATTTCCATTAGTTGTGGTGCTTTCGCTACCTGGATTAACTCTTCCGTTTCCTGCTTCCATATATTTCTTTCTCGTAAATCTACATATGAGCCTTAGTAATATACAGAAGAATGATCTAAGATAGAGGGGAGAATAGAGATAAAACACATACTTATATATAGCAAATACAAGTATGTTACTCTAGCATTATCCCATAACCCCGATCTTGTTGTCTAATTCGTTAGGATTATGTTTTCAAAAATCTTTAGATTTAAAATTAATTTTAATCATAAACCTATGCTATGGTATCAACTTGTAACATCCCTCACCTAAGGCCAAAAACTAACCGCTATGAATGTTGCAATTCTCGATGATAAAATGCGGCTACGTTAGCCATAACAATAATCAAAAGCACATGAATATAAAAAAATTCCAACACGGTTTGGAAATAACCTTTACATTCCATTTCAAAATATGATTTTATATTTATTACAAAACCCATTGCGATTTCACGTTTAGAGAAAATATAATTATTGCAAAATACTCCAAGGGCGAAATATGACGACACCTCCTTGGTTGATCAGAGTCAAATATTTGGCATTTATAAATTTTGCCATTACATTCAAATAGACAAAACAAAACTACATAACGGAAAAAGATAAAGCTTCTAATAGCTAGATTGCCTCCTAAACGTCTTCGGGAGCATATTCGTCTAATTGAAAACCTTAAAACCATTGCACCCAACCCAATAAATGAGTACCCGAGAGTTTAAGGGAAATAATTGGGCCAGATAACAGTCTGGTGTGAATAAAAACCTACCTTATTGAACCAAATAGATAACTAGTAAGATCACGTCGCTGAGCAGAACGACTTTTCCCTTCACTGGTATCTTAACCAAAACTAATTAACCATATGTTGTGCTTCTGCAACCATGATGGTTAGAACATAAAAATAATATTTACAGTTACGCAACATATACCATATTACTCATCACAGTTTATTAGATTACCCACCTTAATTTCCAATGACTACACATCACAATTTAAACTGACTATCCATCTTATTTTTATCTATCTACCCATCTTATAATTATGTGGACTACCCATCTCACGTTTAAACATATTCATAGTTATATGGACTATCCATCTAACATGCAATTATTAGTTGGATTACGCATCTTCTATCATATTGACTACCCATCACATATGGTTTTATTATTTAAATTATGTGGACTAACCATCATTCATATTCAATTTAATTTACAATGATGTGGACTATCCATCATACGTCCCATGGTTTTCTTAGGATGATTATGAACCCTTTATTAACCTCATAGAGACTATCCATCTCCATTATGATCTGGATTATCCATCTTACATCTCATAGTTTTCTTAGGATAACCATGAACCCATAATTTAATTCATGTTACACACATATTTAGCCTACGTCTATTATTGTCCTCAATTAGGTTATATCCCCTTAAAGTTATAACATTTCAAAGTAAAGTACATTGGGATCCTGACGATTGGTGTCAAACTCATTTAAGTAAATACATTGCTATCCCCAATGATAAAGTTGGATTTATGAAACATTTAGTTTGTCGAGACTAATCTACATTGGTGTCCCCAATAATAGTGTTGACATTTACAATCTAAATAACATTGGTATCCTTAATGTTTAACAGTGAAGTAATGAAACAATGGGCTCTCCATCGTTATTGGACTAGAATATAACACATGCGGTATTAAAAAATGTTGGCCTCTATCCAAGTTTGAAGAAAAATCAAAGTTCTTTCAAGTAAAAATTTTATGTCAAAGATAAGGACATCGACCCTTATGTAATATAGGCTATCCACTTTTTTGAAACAAACGTTAGGATTTTACATTGAAATGGCTAACTGTTGAAAAAATAGGGTCTTCGACTCTCTCGAATATAGGTCATGTCGCCTCTTTAAAGCAGTCTTAGTTTACATGAAAATAAGGCCTCTCTGGCATTAAAAGGAAGAAGTGAGGCATTGTTTTCAAATAGTACAACATCGTTGACCTTGATGAATCGTGGCATCAAGACTAGCAGCGTCAATTTAGACCTTATACTTAACTTACTTCGGCTTTTATGCCACTTAAAATATATATGGGGTCGAAGTCACAACAAGCGGCGTCCCTGCCTTTTTCCTAGTGGACTTCAAAAACATTGAAAATAATGGTATGTGGCTTCAGTTAAAATCATAGTTGAAGAGGGACGATGTTGACTTAGCTTAATCACAAAATGGCATTGCCGCCAAACATAAGTTATCGAAAGATGTCAGCTTCGACACTGTTCAATTCATTCCATAACTACATAAGTAGCCATCATATGCTTCCTTCAATGTCAACGTGGACACTCATATAAGCGGTGTTACTTTAGGCTCGACAACAATAATAGCAATAAGGCATAATCATCTATAAAACTAATTTATTACTGATAAAAGTAATTGCTTTTCACTAACCTTAATTCTTGTCCAATTTCTACTGGATAAAATAATCTCTTTAACAATACCATTCAGAACTTACTGCCGCATACATTTTTCAAATTCCGAAACATATTCCAAACTAATTAATTAATATAATTCACAATAATTCGAAATCTCTTGCAAAAAATTCCAAAAATTCACAGAAATTTCCAAATACTATATTCTTCATCATATAGAAATTTCGAGACCAAAGATCAAATTTAATTATTTTTAATAATTAGAATCCAAATTAGCCCAATTTTCTTCTTAGGAAATTCATAAAATATACAATTTAATTTAAAAATTATGAGATTAAAATCTTATCTCCAAAATAATGTTTCACTCAGTATACCAAAAATCAAAGCTATTAGAGATATAAACTTCGATTTTACCCTTAAAACCCACATAAATAATTTTATAAATTCTATCCAAATAATGATTATACTACCATATCTTGGTAAAACAAATAGTAATCATTCAGATACTACCCATATCTTGAATTCTAAAACAATCAAAAGAGATGAATCTTGTATTATTCACCTTAGATTTAAATATTGGAGTTGAGATTTGATATTGCTTTAGTTTCCCTAACCTTATTTCCCTTGATTTCATGATTTCTTCCTTAGGTTATGGTTGGCCTCCTTTTCTTCTTCTTTTTCGCTTTGTGAATGAGAAAAGTGAGAATGAAATGAGGAGGGGAGAGTTTAAAGTAAAGGGTAGGTTTATTTTATAGTTTACCCTTCTCATGCACTCTTTCTTTTATTAAACTTAAATAATCTTTCTTATTTCATTAGTAATGGCTCGACCTTATAAATTTTCAAATCTCCTTTTCCTTAACTGTTTACATTATTCTGTTTAATCTATCTAATTAATTATGCTGAATAATGTTGAACTAAAATTAGTGGTGTTGCAAGGCGAACTTGGCATCAGAGTTGCTTTTTATTTCCTATTACTCTACATGTACTATTTATCATATCTAGTATTTTATCAAACTATGTGATATATTTCTGTGCACTTTTGATTTGACTACGTACTACTTTGAGATTGTGTTGTGGATATTTTCTGAGATGACTATTTCCAGTATTTGTATTTTTTTGCCTTCCGCTATGAAATCTGAAAGTGCAATACATCTTAGATTCAATCCACATATCTTTACTCTCTGAAATGTTTGAAAAAAACCCCCAAGATCTTGTACTTTTTGATACCGACGCGAGTCTGAAAATCACCCTAGACTTTGGATCATTATAACGGGAGGTGTGGGTTAAATATCATTCATGATGATATCCGTCCCTCTAATGGGATGGAGCACTGGTGCTATGATAGCTTGGTTACCCATATTGTAACCCGAAACTTAGAATCCATAGTACTGCCCTATGAAGATGTTGGAGCAACACAATGCACTCTTCTGTGCTGGAGGATCGATAAACCGATGGCGAGACCACCCACATATTGGTCTTGATTTGTTCTCTTATATGCTGCCTATCCCTCTTGCAAGGCGGGGCACCAGTACCATAATGACATAGTTACCCACGTTGTAGCCCTAAACATGACACCTATAGTGTCGCTTCATGAGAATGCATAAGCTCCTCAGTGCTTCTTCCCATATCGGAGGCATCAATGAACCGTTGGTGCAACCACCTACACCATGGTTCTAATTCGTTCGTCCTTGATGCTACTCTTTCCCCCAAGTGGAATGGGGCATTGGTGCCATGGAATTGTGATTACCCCAACAATAATCCTGGATTGGCATTCATAGTGCTAGCCGACTTGAACACCTAAAACGACCCTATTAAACAAAGTTGGGACTCTCAACGGCCCATAAATGAAACCAAGGCAGCTCTACTTAAGTTTCGGGGGATTACCTAAGACACCACGTCGCCAGCTCTACTTAAGCTTCGGGGGATTACCTAAGACATCACGTCGCCAGCTCCTATCCGCTATGCAAAGCTAGAGGGAAAGATGCCTCAGTGAAAGATAAGTTTGTTTGTTTGGGCATTCTTTGTTTTTCTCGTATCTACTTATTTGTTACATTGTGTATAAAAAGCTCAGTCTATGTGTTTACTTAACAATCCCAAGGCCAAATGAACTGCCCGGCTTAAGAAAAAACAAAAGGTAAGCATGAAGGACAAATATATGTATATGTACGTGCACTATACTAGTAGAAAAGTATGAGGTAAGCATAGAATGTTTGAGCACAAAAATATATCTACAATGATAGGTTTCATCACAGCAAAAAGGGTTCATAATATTTAACAAACTTATTCATTTACAACAAAAATGGGCCACAACCCAATTGATACATCAACAAAACACAAAAATATATATAAACCCCACCACTACGGTCACGGAGATGGCCGGTGATTTAGCAATCGTTGTTAGAAAGTAATTGCTTGTCCACCATTAGCGGATCATCGGCAGCTGGCTCACTTGGCTCACCTGTCAAGTAGGTAATTTTCTCAGTAGTCAGAATTGCCGGGGAACTCTATTGATCACCACCATCTCCACCACCACCTAACTACAGAACTCATCATATTATTAAGGGTCAAAAAAGTTGACCACCAAGGGAGATGATATTTGAAAATAAATATCAACTTCAATATCTTGGTCAGCCTATCATTCCACATCGCGTCTAATGCCTCCTTCTCCTTTACAAGCTCCGCCAAGGTTATGCATTATGTGTGCTGCTACTGCCTTTCCCTCATCTCACCCACATCCTTGTGCTCCCCTCCAAATCCGCCCAAACTTACCCAAGCTCCTCCCTCAACTTATTCACTTCCTGTTCCCTCTCCCTAACAATCTCGGTCATGTGTAGGTCACGTTTTGCCTCCAGGGCTTGCCGCTTACATTCTCTAGCTTTCCTCTTAGCCTTTAGAGCCTACCTTTTGAGCTCTCCTTTACCTCCTCCACCCTTTGGCATACGGCCTTTTCATCCTTCAATTGCTTCTTTAGGTCCTTTAGGCCTATGTAAATATAGAGGGCTCATGATGTGGCCTGCAAGATAGCAACCATTTAAGTTAGAACAACGAAGAGGGCATGGGGAAAGAAAAATGTTAGTACAAGGACCTTAACCAGACAGGCATCGTCAACTGAGCGTTCAAGACGGCCTCGAATGAATGAATCTTCCAACCCAATTTGGTCGATGTTTATTGGCTAAGGCCCCTAAGGCTACCTCGATCATCGATTATGCCAATAGCTACAGGGTGATCCCATCATCCTCCTCGACCATCCTTAGAATAGCTGGCTTAAAACCGCATATTATGAGTCCCTCGACAGGGGCCTAATACCTTCACCTCCACAAACATTCTATAGGTAGGACCATTCCCAAAGCCTCCAACTTAGTAACACATGCCCGATTTGACCGTGTCCTCTCCTCCTCTGCCTCGACCTTTGGTCGGCCTTCTCAACTAAAACGTGTTCTGACAACATCGGATCATGTAAAGGAAAGATGTGTCCCTTCCCAAGAGGCGGTTGGGAGATAGTTGGCGTATGTTGTAGGGCACCAGAATTTGGCAATTGCTATTGGGAATAGGTGCTTATGCGAGTCTATGAAGAGGGGCTCCTTGACTGATTTCCCATGTGGCTGTAGTGTCAAAAGTGGCAACCAAGTTCAAAATGACCACTGGTGTAATTCCCGTAATTTTCATAATAGCTAATTAAAAAGAAATCAAGTACTAATTAGTAATGCTGAAAATAGAATTTTTACAAATGTCAGAATTTGTCTAGGAAAATTGCACCATTGGGTTTGTGATGATTTTATGATCAATTTTCGTATATAATTATTTCCTACTCGAATTATTCAAACGTTGATAATTATTTCCAATTCGAATTTTAATCCACGGGAGATTGCATGGCTCCAAAATCATAAAGATATTATAGAGAGCTACGAGGAATCCAAGGCTTCACATTTGTACTGGGACGTCTAATGAAGTTTGAGGACTTCGCCGCCTATGATTTAAAGGACATATTCGAAGTTACAAGGTTATTACAGATTCTTTGCCATTAAAATTTTGATTGGAAGTGTTATTCAAGGTGCATTCATCTATTTGACGCAAAATTTCATATATGTGCTCGATGAGCACAAGATAAGTTACATTTGAAATCAAGGAGACAGAGATTCAGATGACGGATGAGCGGTTTGGTAAAATCTTACATGTCTCCGTAGTAGGAGAAGCCTTAGAGGACATCAAGACCATGGATCCTGCTATTTTTGAGCCGATCTTTCACCAGGGGCTATGCATATGACATATAAAAAATTGCAGTCCCAAGCTCATGTGGTCTTCCGCATCGTCCAATACAACGTTGTCCCTATGATAGGGAGCTATGACCATACTTATCCCCTCATCCATAAGGCCACCTACGCCATTATGGGTGGTATTTAAGTGAATTAGGACAAGGCGATCATGGTCTATTATGAATACCCAGGAGTAGGGGCTCGAAGGAGCTACTTCTATGCCATCGTCTTTTAACTTAGGTGCTTCCTTAGGAGAATGAGGATAGAGGCGCGATTTGTAGATTATGGAGGGTAGTAGTAGAGGGGCGGGGTCGACAAACATGGATTGGGACCCTTGGCCGGGTCAACATGTCATAGAGTAGCAAAAGCCTCCGACTATGGAGCGATCCGAGATTCACAACTTTGGATCAAGGCCGAGCTTTGAGTGGTAAGTGAGCGGCAACGAGCGATGCAGGAGTAGCAGCAGGAGATACGAGCGGAACAAAAATGGCAGAGGAATGAGCTTGTGTGAATAAAATCCATGCTCCAATCTATTGGGGGCGGTCGCGGTTCTACTTATTGTGGAGGACCATTCTAAGCCCATAGTTTGCAATAGCTAGTAGTAGCGGTTATGTTTACATCCAACAATTGTTTTTCTTTTTAATTAGGTTGTAAGCATTACTTGTTTCTGTTATATGAAACACATACGATATTAATGGAAATGTTCCCTTTTGTTTGTTTTCAGTGCGGATCACAATATTATTTGTAAAACTGTAAAGTAAGGAAACTTCAGAAAAAACCTTTAAATAATGCAAAAGAAAAGAAAATAGTAAAGGGCTGGAAGTTATAAAATAAATTATAAAATTTATTTAATCAGCTACTAAAATAAAAGGAAATAATATTTAAGTCTCCGAAAAAGTAGAAATTTTTGGGGAATAAGTTTTAACGAGCGAAAGAAAGGGAAAGGTTATTGCAAAGCTACGAATTGATATCCCTATGCCTTAAAATATGAAATTTATGAATGAACTTGTGTGTTGGTTGTTATTTTAAAATAAAAGAAAAGTTTTTGAAATTTAGTAGTTTATTGTATAATAAGACAGTGTCCACTTTGGGCGATAAACTATTGACTAAACCCCGATTATATGTGGTATGGCATAATTTATTTTGAAATATACACACACACACACACACACGCTTTAATTTTTTTTATTGAAAATTAAAATTCTTCCATGAACAGTTTTGAAAAATAAAAAGAAATTTGCGACGTAAATTTTAAAATCTTAAATTTTTTCTAGATTTTTCAAAAGTCATATATAAAAGGATTTTGGGTAGAAAAGAAGAAGTTATCTAATTTTCGAAGTGCCATATGCTTAGCATGGGGGAAAGTTGACGGATTAGCAAAAGTCAATTTTATCGTGTAGCGGTAGTGATGGTAAAATAAAACGTCGTTAATGACGAGGGAAAAGCCATTTTAGCCGTGGAATCACTTTCTCCATACCTTGTCGGTATGTAAACTAGAACTGACTTTAAGTTAATTTTGTTTTACAATTTTTAAAAATTTAAAATAACTATGTGGACTGTACTTGGAAAAGTTGAAAGAAGACATATGGGCATAAGATAAGGTTTCAAGGTGCAGTGGGAAGTTGGATACTCAAGAAAAGGATAGATATATGGAATTATCCATCTAAACCCTTTTTCGACATAAAGAAAATAAAATTAGAAAATTGAATTTTTTTTTTAAATTTGGATATTAGCAATGGTATGCTAGGATTTTAGATGGTAAAGATTGGAGGCAAAACTGGTTGATTGTAATTACTATTTGTAGAAGCATGGGACAATTTTGATGCAAAGGAAAGTTTTTAATTTTCAAAATTTGTGTACATATAAAACTACATATATATATCTGTGTGTGTGTTGTTTGCACCATATTTTTCAATATTATTTTAAAAGAATGCATTCGAATAGGAGGCGCCAGTTAGAATTATTATGCACAGAATACACCGTGCACTTGTGCATGATTGGTTAAAAAATTGGCTGCACATAAATTGGTTGATTAGTTTAGAATGGTTGTACGTTATATTACATGATTCGGCCCTTAAGAAATTTAGGAGATGAAATTCTTTTAAGATGAGAGAATATAACGCCCTGTAATTCTTATGATAGTTAATTAAATAGAAATTAATTAATAAATAATAACATCGAAAATAGCATTTTTTACATTTGTCGGAATTTAGCTGCAAACTTACACTATTGGGTTTGTGTTGATAATCTGATCAGTTTTCATATATAAGTTTTCCAAGTGGAGTTCAAATGAAAAGTTATTAACATTTGAACAGTTCGAGTTAGAAGTATTTATATATGCAATTAAGGAAATATAAAGCAATTAACAAAAATTAATCAACATTAACGGTTTGTTAAGGTCTAAGTAAGATGAATGCATAAATAAATTATCTCGAATGGTTTAAAAAAGGAAACAAATCAACAGAATGAAATGTGCACACTTAATTACCATAACTAATTATGACCAGTCGAGCCCTTACTTGAACAGACCAACTGCCAGCGGTCGACTGTTAGGGGTCCGATGGTCGATTGGTTGGGATGTTAATTGTGATTGATATGGTTGAACAGATCAGATTTATAATAATTTAATCAGACAGCTGATGTTGATTCAAACCCCTATAAATATGGACCTAACCCCTCACTTTCTTCTCATATTTTCTAGAGCGACATCAAAGATCTACCATTTTGTTTTTTCCATCAAATTCTTGATTCTTAAAAATAGTTGTAGTTCGTATACGTCTATATAAGTGGAGAATTGTATAGGATGATTGAGATGAAGAATATGGTCGAATCAAATCATCAAAACCAAGGTAAACTATAAATCAGGATCTAAAATCTAAATTAAATCTAAATCTTTTCTTTGATTTAGGTTTTTGATAGTTATATGTATGCTTGCGGCATGCATATTCAAATTGGGAGAAAAGGGGGTAAAACTAAACAATAGGGATTAGATATGAAGATTTGAAAGCCAAAAAGGTAAATGAGAAATTATATATTTTATATAATATTGGATTTATATCATTATAAATCTATCCCTATACGCCAATAGTGTAATTTGGAATTATAGGCTAAAATTGTATGCATGTAATGAATTTACAAACCCTGCCTACAAATTTTTTGATTGATAACTTAAATTATATTGCATTTATGTCGTTACAACTACATCTCTTGCACTATCATAAGGAGAAATGAATAAAGTGCAGAGCGAAGAAAGCTTTCCCTACAATTAAAATCAAGGTGAGAAGAGCTAGAATCAGAGCAGTCCAGATAATACTACGTAAATCTTAACTAGAGGAACCTTAGCCAAAATAACCAGAAATGGGATGAAATACTGATATCTGCGCCCATCCCTTAAGTTTCAATATTATATTGTATTCCTCAACATCTAACATAGTTATAGGGAGCATGAGGCAATTGCAATGCATAAAGCCGAAGAAAAAAATTGATATTGTGCAGCCATACAATCTGTTGCTTCAGTAATATAATGCATCCCAGTCAAATAAAGCTGAGCATGAGCGATGATACATTGCGCACAATAGTCAAAGAGCAAAGGTAACCAAACTATGCTGCCAGCAAAACTCATACTTTGCTAGTGCCTTCGAGAAAGGTCTGCACTGCACATGTTGAGGGCAACCTAAGTAGTCCCACAAGGAGTAAAGAAGCACTCCATAGGGCTACGTACAGGGCTACTCAAACAGCGCTCCAATGAAGATTAACACTCATAGGCAGACAATAGAGATACCAACCCTCCTCCTTTATTAATGACCTATGCACATCAGTCATGGGGTCAACCTTAATCACAGCAGGTACATGTCATATTGGCAAGCATAATAAGCCAACGCCCAACCTAGGGCAGAGTAGTACAATCTCACCCCGATATGAGTTAAACAAACAAGTGCAAATATGATAAACAACCACGATGCAAGCGCCACAATATCAGGAAAATATCGTGCATCGATTACTGTAGCCTTTCTTTGAATATGACGGCTGCACCCTAAAGCCAAAAAGCAACTTCCCCTGTCCTCTTAAGAAGACGTAAAGACCGTCCACCTCACTCGATCAGGAATGTATAACCCGCTTAGTTCAAGTCTCCTTCTCTAATATTGGGTTTCCCTGCCAAAACCCAAATTTCCATTCAAACACACGTCAGTAATCCAGGCATGTCAAAAAAACAATGTAAATGGATGACAAGCGGCAGAATCCTTAAGTGAAGATTGAAATAGCAGACAAGAGGCAATTGTGGCAACATACAACCCATCTTCAACACTACAAATAAAAGAGACAGGAGAACGAGCGTGGGATTTTTTTTCGATCATTCTACTTTCACAAGAAATAGAAAGGCAAAAGGCAAAAAATACAGAATTTTATTGTATCGGGAACGCCCAAAAAAACTTATGTAAAGAAGAAGAAGTATATAAGAAGGATTTGACCCATGAACGTAGGATTTGTAGAAATCCAAACCATGTGAAAAAATTTCTATGTCCTTTCTTTTTCATGCTTTATTATTTGTTTGTGTTGCATTAGACTGTAAATCATGGTTTCCTTACAAAATGAATTCCATATTCTAATAAGTACTTGGAGTGCGGTTGTAGGGCCATTTAAGCATTTGACGACAGTCACCTCTTAAAGGCTGGATTAAAACAAGATAAGTCCGTTGATTCAAATTCATAGGAGTAGTCATTGCCTATATTGCTTCACAATTAAGTTAAGTGTTATGAAGTTGAAACTTTCCACTAACATTTTTAGCGCTAGAAGGAGGGCCTGGACCTCCGTTCCCCCTTTCTCGATTTACAACGAATCCTTCACTCCAATCCTAGTTCTTTATTTTCGTCCAAGAAACTGCTATAAATCCTATCCTATCCGCTACACAAACACCCTATAAAAAGTCAGATCTACGATTTAAAGGGCTAAATAAGGAGGTGACCCAAACTATGGATATTCAATTAATAATACCTTCTCCATCAACATCCCGTTGTCATCGCTTGCCATTTACGTTGACTATGCGGTGGGAGAGAGATTACGACACTCTCGTAAATAAGAGTGGTGAGGCTGGCCCATGGTTAACATCAAGTCACATATTATTAGCCCAACACTACTTGATAGATGGACTCAACCTACCCTCAAGGACAACGATGTTGTCGCTCACTCTAGTAGAGAAATCCCTAGAGTATCTCCTGATATGAAGTTTCTTGCAAACCAAAAGAGAGAAAGCAAAAAAACAACGAAGGCTTGGCAACCTGGATGAATTCACATGTCCTTAGGATAACACTGTGGGGAGGAAGGAATAACCATGGTTGACGTAGGTCCTTGGCACCTTTGAACTTTTCATCTTTCTTAATCTTTGCCTCTACCTCCCTCGATCTTCCTCCTTTACCAAACAACGATCACCAAAATGCATGGGAATTTATTGATTTGGACAGCGATTCCAAAGAAGGGATGGGAGGATCCATAAAAACTTTACTATATCTGGGTCAATAAGGGTATTCGCACTTCTCATTCAGGGATCAAGAATTTCAAGTGCCAGGACTTCAACATCAACTACCGTCTAGACCAAATATCGAGCAAAGGCAGCCGAGTTACAAACTGAATTGAAGGACACGATCAGGAGAAGTGCCAAGGTCGGAAGAAAACCAAGATCGAAGGTTATATACACATGAAGCATTTGATACTATGTTGGAAATCTCAGACCTCGTTTTGAGTGATCTACACTACTTATGTATTAAGCATTGTAATATATATATATTAATGTATTAAATTAGATATAGGGATATTAGACGGCCTAAACCAATATAAAAATCTCTTTGTTATTCTTTGCCATGGTTAAATGATCTCCCAATACACATTCCGCAGTTCATTATCAATAGCCATTGTTAACCTAAAAAGTGGATCAACACCTTACTTTGAGTTTAAAAGCACCAGACCTGTTCTGACAAAGCAATATAACAGATCATAGGCATAGAAAAAGAACAGTAAAAGAAAGTAGACAGAGAATTTTTGTAGTAGTTCGGTTGTTAATGAAGCCTGTGTCCACTTTATAGTTTTAATGAAGATTAATTGCTATTACAAGGGATGTTTGATTATCTTTAGCTAGATTGAATCCATAGAGTTAGAATCTATTGAAGAATCACAGTGAATTTCTTTGGAGATTGTTGTGAGGGAGGTAGAGAGTGAAGAATAATTCCAATAGAGCTTCAACAGCTAGTCCGGAGAAGATCCAGTTTATGTTGCAGGTGGGATGGTATTTATATGGACCAGAGAGCTTTTGGGCTAGGCCACTTCATCATCTACTCGCACATAGGTAGGGAACGACCTAGAGGGAGTTTGGCTCGCAACCCGAGGCAAAACCATGGGTCGCTGGTGACCCATGGTCGACCCATGGTCTATGGATCTCTAGCGATCCAAGATTTGAGTTTTTTGTGAGCCAATGCCTTTGCCTTTTCTTTATTGCATCCTTAGGTAGTTTTGTTGAATCGGAAAGATGTTTGGATTGTTGATGATCTGAGTACTTAGGATTTTTCTGGAGTTTGGAATTGGTGATTTTTCCCAAGTCGTCGTGGTTCCATTTAAATGATAATTTACTAGCTGTTTGCGCTCGACTGCTGATTGGCTGAAAGAATGCTGATATCTCGGTTTTGTTTATCCCAGTCATTGCCTTAGTGACATAGCTTGGCTCTTGTTAACTTCTTACCTTAGCCTTTCTGGTTAAGTTCTAAACCATTCCTTTAACACCAAACTTTTCTATCTTCTGTTAGATCCTGCTGGGTTAGAATCACGGATAACGTTTGCCCTCCATAGTGCGTATTCGTTGTCAACAAGGCATGCTTTGGAAGTTATCGTTCTTAATATATGCCCATTGATTTCCAAGTGATTGCATTAGAGTTTACAAATGCATGGCAGGATATGCTATTGGTCATCTAGCTTTGTTTCAGACTACTATTGCTTGTCACAATAGATCAAATTTCTTCCTATAATTTCCCAACATGCCTTGGAATGATGAATAGGTGCGGGAGATCAAGTTCAAAGAGAATAGGCGTAGCCCCTTCTTTTTGTGGGTCACTAGCAATCTATGTGGGATGGGTCACTAGCGACCAAACTTTGTGAACGTGAGTCGCTAGCAATCCATGGTGTATTGCGCACAACCTAATTACTTAGCGAAATTTTTTTGCTTTCTTTTGCTCGCCTATTTATATTCGAGCCGACCCAGTTACATTCATTCGACCCGAGCTCGCTTCATCACATGACCTAATTCCAACACGATTCAATTCCAGGCAATTCATGCACATGCTCGACTCAATTCATCACCTCCTTAGATCCATTCCATCCAAGCTCCACGTCGTGCATTCGCTGTTGATTCATTCACTTGAATCCAAACCCAAGCTCGCCTTTCAACTGTAGCTGACCTATCTCCTAGCTCGCCAGCGGCCCATCCGCACCTTGTAGGCTATACGTCGTTGATTTCTCGTGCATTCTCGAATTTAGGTAGAGGTAGGTTTGCTTAGTTGGTTTGTTAATCATTGCGTTTGTGTAATGACTTGATGAAGAGTTTCCATTTGCAATGTTGATTGTGAGAAGTTTGAGTTGATTACGATTTAAAGGAGGAAGATAGTAAATCGAGTCTTGAGTTGTCTTCCGGGACGATATTCGGGTTTTGGCCCAATGCTTGACATGTTTTGTTTTCTTTGTCCTTTAGACCAGAATTGACTTGTGTCCAGTTTCACAGATGTTATTGTACACCATATCACCAGTCGATCATGATTCTTCCATAGAGTTTGGACTTATCCTGCTTGCTTGTTGCACATTCGACGATCCTGTAGTAAGAAGAGTTTTCCGTGCCGCTTTGGACAACGGATCTGTTATCGATAATGGGTAAGTATACAGGAAGTAGAAACAAAAGTAGAAAACGAAGTAACAAGAGAAGTTCTTTTCTTCTTCCACTGCGAGTGACTATCTACACGAGATAGGGAGTTTGCAGTGCATCGAGCACCAAGTTTATCCCATATAGATAGCACATTTCACTTGCCCCAGTCCGCACTTGAAATCCGACATGGCGATTACAAGTTAATGTTTTTTTTGAATTCAAGTGTGGTAGGGGAAGTTATTAGTTTAGGACAGATTTACCTGACCATTTTCAGATGCGAGTTTTGTTATTTAGAATGAAGAAGCCATCTATGCATCGTAAGTTAAGCGGGCGAAGCCCGACATTCTTAGAAGCCGAATCATCATCCACTTCGCAAGCTTAGTACGGTCAGTTACTCTTGGTTAGGCCAATCGTGAATCATACGCTCCAAAACTTTAGAGTTCTGCTTAATCCGCCCAAGAGAGCTTCAACCATGGTTTTCGCTAAGGTTCTTTACAATATCTATATGCAACATGGAATTCTCGAAGAGGATAAGCGTCTACCAGGGAAGGACAAATTCACTTATATGCCTCCTCCGGCGCACACCGCTTACCGCCGATACATGTTCTAAATGGAGTTATGCCTCCCTTTAACGACTTTTTATGTGAGACTCTCTTGAACTTGGGTATTGCCCAATTTCAACTTCATCCTAATGGCTATGCCATCTTAGCTTGCCTACACGTTCTTTTTATGTGGGTGTGCAACCGTGCTCTAATTTTTGATGAGTTGCGGTACTTTTTTGCGTTTAAGAGAAGAGATGATTGTCCTTCCATGACTTTAATTGAAGCCCAAAGAAACTAAAAGATTGTCCTGTGCTTGCAAAGTAACTTATCATAGTTTAAGACATAGTATTTCTTTATGAGGTGCCTCGAGGGGTTCGACCGTTAGTGGACGATTGGGGGTAAGCTACTCTTTTCCATTTACCGAGCTTTGATGCATTGTAATGTAGTTCCTAACTAGTCGTATGTCTCTTGCAGTTATGCCAAGACTAAATAGAGACGTGGCCCTTGATGAAGTTTGTCAAACTCTAAAGGCTATCGACGTCGATGAGAGATGTGTTAAAGTGGTACTAACCGATGGGAACTTGCATCGATGTGGATTACTGGCTTTGGGTAGCTCCGCCGTTTAAGTTGAGACTTCCTCTCTTGCTTGTTCCAGAGTTCGTACGCGATCTACTTCTTCATCCTATGGTTTCGAGGAAGGTCGAGAAAGGGATAGCTCGCCCGTAGGACCAACTGATTGAAAGTGTGCTATGGATCATGTTATATGGATATATGATAATATAGAGTATAGTGATGATAGTTATACAGTAAATAGTGCGGAATATAAAAGCAAAATAATAAAAATGACATCGGACATTTTATACTGGTTCGGAGCTTCGTCGTACATCCAGTCCCAGACTCCTTCTAGAATTTCACTAAAACAATAACCCTCATTTAACTCAGAGGAACAGGTCTATACAACCCTTGAGCAGCCGAACAAGGGCCTGAGCAGCAGAGCAAGATTTTGCCTCAGCAGCCGAAGAGGACTTCACACGCCTGAGCAGCAGAACAGGACTTTAACAATTACAAAAGATTGTTTGTTCTAATAACATGGATTTGTCATTTGTAGTACACCCTTTCTATAATCTTCTCCTCGAGTATAAATATATATATTTGAAGTTTATGAAGAATAGAAAGGTATGATATTGCTTTAATGCAGAATATTTGAATATTTGAAAGTATAGTTGCAAGTAGATTCAAGCGTCTTAGATTAGAAAGATAAGAAAATTCAGCGATTTGGAATCAAGTTAGAGTATCAAGTTAGAGTATGTATTTATAGATGTTAGAAAGTAGCGACTGTTGATGAAGAGTTCCGATTGAAGTGTTGCGTCCAAATCTTTTGGTAGAGGTTCGTTACTCTTCACAAATAGTCGTGTCTTTTCAAAAAGTAGCCATTGTAGAAATTCAATAACTGAACCTCTAGGTCTGTCGATTGAATATTCAAATGAATTTTTAAATATATATTTGTATTTTTGTGCACCTGTGCATGTTGCATAGAAATTTCTAGGTCAGTCGATTGAGCCTCTGGGTCAGTCGACTGACCTGGTAATATTTGTGCAATTTACACAGTTTATATAGGTATAATATATATATATATATATATATATTTTATAATGACTCTAACTTTAAAAACTTTTGTAATATATATATATTTTGTATGCTTATATATGTATAAATTATATGGAAATAAGACGATTAAATATATAAGCTAATATATACGTAAACGAGGAGAAATTTTAACAAAATTGACCTAAGACTCAAAAATAAGAATAATATACTTAATGCGCCGATTTTGATGTCTTGTCTCCATGTAGTATATATTCTCTTTTTTCGTAGCAATCATCAAATCTGTATAGCGTAGTGATAGCTTTGTGTCATGAATCAAAACCAAGTCTCAACATTCTCCCTCTTTTTGATTGATGACAACCTGTAAATAGATATAGATTTCGACCGTATATAAAATATAAATACTTACTCCCTATGAATCTTTGACGCTCTATATCCTGCATCCTTAACATTAGTAATAATATTTCTACCCCTTTGTCATCGAAAAAAAAGAATAAGGAATATAAAAGTATGAAGCCATAATGTCATAGATATTATGAAGAAAATGACCATTCATACATTAAAATACCATAAACAAGAGTCTTGAAATAATCCGAAAGAGTGGCTATTTAATACAAGCCAAAATATTGTGAAATAAAGACTAATGTTTTCATAAGAAAAATAACACCTTATGCCATTCTTTGCTTTCCCCTATCACTATGCGATGTTTGACCACCACTATCGCCTCCATCTCCACCATTGTCGCTATTACTTTCTTGATCATCGGAAGAGGAAGACCAAGTGAAGACGGGTTGCTTACCCGGATCACCTAGTTTAGCCGTGGAAGTGCCGGATGAACATGAGATAGCTTGCCATAACTTTGTAAAAAATCCTTTAACCTTATCAAGCTTTTTGTCAACTTTAGTGATATGGGATTGAAGAATTTGTTGGTTACGGCATATCATCGAAATAGACTCATATGGAGGAAGGCCCGGATTAGGAATCAAAATTTCATCTTGTTGACGAGTAGTTGATCTTTGGCGAGTTGGACGATGAGATGCTTCACCTTGTTGTTTTTGTGGTTGATCTTGAGATAGTTTTCGTTGAGTCCATTCTTCAAAAGTAATGATAGGAGGAGGTCGAGCAACCGATAGCTTCACTAATGCTAAAGTATGAGAGTTTAAGTACCCCACGATAGAACTGGTGAGTCGGTTTCTGGAATCTCACATGCTTTTAGCAATCGCATAATATATTCACCATAGTAGATATATTCATTCGACCATTGTTGAAGCTTAAAAATTCATCAGGAATTAATCGTAGCCAATTGACTTTAATATTTCCGAAGATAGCATACAAGGCTTTAAAGTTATGTTCATAAAAAAGTTCATAACTCCCGGTTCGTGAAGTTAAGGTTATCATAAACGCACGGTGTATAATTCTTGCTTTTGGTCTTAAGGACATGGACTTGAGTTGGTGCATATCATATTCCAAAAACAAATGACTTATATTGTCATGAACGACCATATCACAATCAACATTGCTCAATTCCATACCATTATTTTCAGATCTTAAAATGTGAGCCATTCGATCTAAGGAGAAAACGACGGATTTTCCACAAACTAGACTCCATACACAATCTTCTTGGTTTTGAACGTTTTGGTGACCCAAGTTAAGATTAGCATAGAGTAGTTTGACTATAATTTGATTAATTTTATGCTTATTTTCGTCGGTATTGAACAAAGGTTCTAAATTGCTCCTATGAGCTAATTCTTGTATATGGTATGGAGAAAAATCAACAAACTTTATAAACGAACCTTCAAAGATGCGAGAATCTTGCATTCTCCTCCATCTTCTAATTGCAGTATCATCGAATAGGCATTGTTGGATCTGTTCATTTGAAGGAGGTTGAGAGGATGAAGATGCTTGTCCTTTTCTCTTTGGAGCCATTAATTTGATTAATTGAAGGTTAAAAAATTGAGTTTTTGAAGAGCTAGGGTTTCGGAAAAGTTGAAAATCTGAAATAAGAGTGGTGAGAGAAAGGGAAAGTGAAGGTTAGAAGGTGAAAAGTGAATGGGTAGGAGCAATAATTTTGCTCAGATTCACGAATCAGTCGACTGAATTAGTGGTTCAGTCGAATGAACCAATTAAAAATTTTCGAACTTCTGGTTTAGTCAACTAAATGCCTGGTTCAGTTGACTGAATCTGGGTTATATATATATTTCATCTTCTGGTCCAGTCAACTGAGCCACTGTGACAGTCGACTGACCTTTTAAAATCATTCAGTTCAGTCGACTGACACTCTGGTTCAATCGACTAACCTGGATGAATTTTCCCAATCAATTTTTGTTGAGTAAATTTTTATATATTTTCATACTTATGAACGTTGTAAATTTTTGAATATTAGAACTAGTATATGTGTTGATAATACGAGGGAGAAGAAATGAATTATTCCAAAGAAATTGTGCATACTTTAGTTAAATTATTCGAAAAAATAACAAATAATAGCAACTGCTTTTATTTTGAAGGGCTAGGATTTTTATATCCCTGTAGTTGTTTGCGACGAACATTTGGTGCTTCATTTCGAACCCATGAATTTGGTGAGACCGGTGGTCGTGGCGGGGATGAAGTAGAAGGTCGTCAAATAGGTGAAACGGCGTGTTTGTGGATTGGATGTGATGAAGCATCGCAAAATTTCATAACAATGTGCTCGATAATTCCTAGACGTCTCGAGTTGGTCTTTTACTTGTAATATATTTCATGCTGAAGCATCAGCGATTCTTGTTGATAGTGATGCAAACCATCTATTTTTTGTTTAGTGTTTGGAGAGACGTCAACCATCATCTTTTTCCCTTTATTTTTCTCTGAAGTATATCCGGTATAATCATGATAGGTAGAAGACGGTGTAGTATGATGGACGAGAGTTTTTGGTGATTCGGTAGAGGCTAGAATTTCAATGGAGCAGTTGATGAAGAAGTTGACATATTGATAGTTAGTTTATATTTGTGTTCAATTGTATGAATAATATAGAATAGACATACCTAGTGTTGAGAATAAAAAGGATGAAGTGAATGGTTTATCTTGAATTTAGATATAAAAAAGTTTGTTAGTTAGGAATGCTAGTTGCTACTTCGTTGGTTTTCTGTTATTTGATTTATCTTATGTAAATGTAATATGCATAAAGTATATTTGTAAAGGTAAGTATATACATAATTTACTGTATAGTTATCACCATATAATAGAGTTCCCGATCTAGACTGTAATGAAAATAATCAATAGCTCAGGTGGTTAAGACATCTGGGCTATTCACAACAGGTCATAGGTTTGAGTCTCAGCATGGTCAGAAAAATGAATTTTTGTAAAAAAAAATTAGTTTTGATTTTTTTGTCAAAATTTAGTATTTTATCATTTATATATCTTTAATTGACGTTATAACGAGTTCTCGACGTAATTTTATAAAAGTGTTTCTAATAATGGTTTAGTAAAAATATCAGCTAATTGATTTTCAGATGAAACGTAGTCAAATTTATCACTTCTTTTTCTATATTGTCGTGTAGAAAGTGATGTCTAAAATCTATGTGTTTAGTTTTAGAGTGGTTTACTGAATTTTTGGATAGATTTATTGGACTGGAATCATTGCAGTAAATTGTTGATTTTGATAAATTGACTCCGAAATCTTTAAGTGTCTGTTGCATATAAATTACTTGTGCGCAAGCTAATGCCGCAGAAATATATTCTACTTCACAAAAATTGATATGAGACACGGTTTTGCTTCTTGCTAAACCATGATATTAATGATTTACCAATGAAGTGACACGTACCGCTTATACTTTTTCTATTTGTCTGTGATCCTTCAAAATCAGCATCGCTGTATGATACTAACTCAAACGAGCACTCTTTTGGATAGAAAAGTCTGAAATATGTAGTATTACTAATATAACATAGTGATCGCTTTATGGCTTGTAAATGTGATTCTTTTGGGTCAGCTTGAAATTGTGCACGTAGACATACACTCATCATTATATCTGGTTGACTCGTTGTTAGGTGTAGTAATGATCCTATCATACTACGATATAGTTTTTGGTCTATACTCTGTCCATTTTCATCTTTATCGTGATGTGCTGTTGTGCTCATAGGTGTTGGTTTGATAGAAGTGTTTTCCATTCCGAAACACTTAATAAGATTATTGTAGTATTTTTCTTGATTTATAAATATATCATTTGAAACTTATTTTATTTGAAGACCTAGAAAATATGATAATTCTCCCATATAGGACATTTCGAATTCTCTAATCAATATTTCAGAAAATTCTTTACATAATTTATTATTAGTTGAACCAAATATTATGTCATCTACATATATCTAAACTATTAAAATATCATTTTAGAATGTTTTATAAATAAAGTTTGATCTACTTTTCCTATTTCGAATCCTGATTCAATTAAATAGCTTTTAAGGCATTTATATCAAGCACGTGGTGCATGTTTTAAACCATATAAAGCTTTCTAAAGTTTATAGACATGATCTGGATATTTTTCATGAATAAATAAAGGAGGTTGTTCAACAAAAACATTTTCTTTAATATAACCATTTAAAAATGCACTTTTAACATCCATTTGATAGAGTTTAAAGTTATTAAAACACATGTACGCCAATAAGATTCATATTGCTTCTAGTCTAACGACTGGAGCAAACATTTCTTTATAGTCTATTCCTTCTTGGTTATGCCCTTGTGCTACTAGTCTCGCTTTGTTTCTAGTTATATTTCCTAATTCGTCTGCTTTATTTTTATAAACCCATTTAGTTCCTATAACAGTCTGATCGGTCGGTCTGGGTGCTAGTTCCTAAACTTCATTTCGTTCAAACTGATTTAGTTCTGCTTGCATATCAATAACCCAATTTTCATTGGATGATGCTTCCGTAGTATTTTTAGGTTCTTTAGGAGAGAGAAAAGCTACATTATCCACTAAAATTTAGTTGATTTCTAGTTCGAACATTTGAATTTATTTCTCCAATTATATTTTCTATAGGATGATTTCGTAAGATTCTTCAAGGAGATCTTATTATACTAGTAATATTTCTATTTTCTAAATTATTAACAATATTTTCGTCTTCTCTAGAATTATAAATAATAGCTTCATCTTTTCTTGAATTGTTTATTATTATATTCATTTTATTATTAAGTAAATTATCGTCGTTATTTGTTTTTGAAATAAGTTTAGAGTTCTCATTAAAAGATATATGAAGTGTCTCTTGAATAGTATTAATTCGTTTATTGAAAATTCGATAAGCTTTGCTTCGATTTAAATATCCAAGAAATATACCTTCGTCACATTTTGAATCGAATTTGCCAAGCCAATATTTGGTATTTAATACAAAACATTTTGATCCAAATATTTTAAAATAAGATATGTTTGGTTTTATACCGTTAAAAAGTTCATAAGGTGCATTCTTAGTAGAGGTCTAATAGAAACATGATTCAACACATAACAGGCAGCTGCAACAGCCTCTGCCCTGTTTTGGTAATGTGCTTTTGTTTAGTAAGGTTCTTGCACATTCATGTACATGTAGAGTTCGATTCTTTCGTTCTACAACTCTATTTTGCCGTGGAGTTCTAGGAAATGAAAAGTTATGAAATATTCCTTTCTTTTTATAATAGTTATCAAACTGTTCGTTTTCAAATTTACCTCCGTGATCACTTCTAATATTTTTAATTTTAGTACCTTTTAAATTTTGAATTCATTTAACAAATGTTTTGAAATTTTCAAAAGTATCACTTTTATTTTTTATAAAGATAGTCTACGTATGTCTAGAAAAATCATTAACTATTACAAATACGTATTTATTGTGATTTATGGGTTGAATTTGGGCAGGTCCAAATAAATTTATATGAAGTAATTCAAGCGGTTGTGATGTCGAAAAGACTTTCTTAGATTTAAATGAGGATTTAGTCAATTTACCTAATTGACATGAGTCACATATATTATTAACTTTAAAACTCATCTTTGGTAATCCTTTTACTAGATTATTTTTAGAAATTTTATTTATATTTTTAAAATTGATATGACAGAATCGTTTGTGCCATATCCAGGATCATCTTCTTTGGCTATTAAACACGTGTCTGAGTTATGATTAACTTTCATATTCAAAACGTAAATGTTTTAATCTCTGTTTCCTTCGAAAATAAAATTTTGATTTTGATCAAAAATACTACATTTATTTTCAGAGAAGAATATTTTAAAACCTTTATCGCATAATTGACTTATACTTAATAGATTATGTTTTAGATTCTTAACTAATAAAACTTTGTAATAAGATGTAAATTAGATGTACCGTAATTGCTCACATTGCCTTTGCCGATGATATAGCCATTGGAATTATCTCCAAAAGTGATAGAACCTCCGTCTGAGTATATAATGTTTATCAGCATATCTTTGTCTCCTGTCATGTGTTTTGAACAACCACTATCGAGTATCTATTTTCCTCTTTTCTTGAGTGGACCTGCAAAAAATATGAGATAACGTTGGTATCCACCTTTTTAATGGGGTCCTAAGAGTTAGGCCTTAGGAAACCAAACCTAGGTGGGTTTAGTATCCCTTTTATAAATATAATTTTTATTATTATGAACATTTTCTATGAATGAACTAATATACTTATTCCTTATTAACTTTTTATTAGTTTTAGGAACCCATATATTTATAGTTTTAGAAACTAGTCTTTTTAAAGATATGGGTGTATTATTGGACTTAACATTGTTTAAATTATTAGATTGTGAACTCTTGACTTTCTTCTTATAACCTAAACCATTTCTATTGTTAACAGGTTGTGAATTTTCAACAATTCTAGATAAATTTTCTCTTCCTTTATTAAAATTTGAAACGTTTTTAGTGATTCCTTCTAGTTTGGACTTTAGACTTGAATTTTCTAGTTCTATCATTTTAATGTTAGTTTTTAAATCATGATTTTTAGAAACAAGAACATCATTCTTTTCTTTTCGAGTCTTAATTTCTTGACTTAATAAAATCAGTTGAGAATTTACATTTGAAGACGATTCTTGAGTTTTCTCAAGTTTCTTCCAATATTTTCTTCTCGTCTTTAAGCATATCTTTTTCGAATTCTGCCTTGTTTTGATTTTCTACAACCTCTTTATATTTTCTTTTGAGACTTTTTAAAGTATCTAATAATTCAGAATTTATCTCTATCATATCATCTAATGTTAAATCACTAACCAGATTATCTTTGGCCATAAAGCATACATTGGCTTGTTCAATATCACTCTCACTTTCCGAAGAAGAGGAGGAATCTGAATTATCCCATGTAACTGAAAAGGCTTTTCTTCTGAATTTGTCATTCCTTTTATTTCGATATTCTTTGTTTTGATCCGGACAGTTCTTCTGTATATACCCTTTTTATGACAGTTAAAGCACTCTATAACTGATGAAGATGGTGGTTTATTTCTGTTTGAGCTTCTCTTGCCATTATTTCCGTTTCCTTTTCTATACTTTAAGAATTTCTTGAAGTTTTTGGCATTAAAGGCTAGGTCATCTTTGTTTGAATCTGATTCTTTTTTTTTGCATGGAATGCTATATTCTTTTTATCTTGAGCTTTACTCGTTTAGCTTGCAAATTCATTTCATAGGGCATTAGATTTCCTATTAACTCTTTCAGAGTTATTTTGAAAATATCGTTTGCTTCTTCAATAGCTAGAACTTTTCTTTCCCATTCTTCCGTTAAAGAGTTAAGGATTTTCGATATAATATCAAAGTCTGAATATTTTTCTCCTAGTACTACTAATGAATGGTAGATATACTTAAATCTTGAATACGTATCACTTATAGATTCATTTTCTTTCATCCTAAAGTTTTGAAACTGACTTTTGAGCATGGATATTTTGCTTTGTTTGACCTTGCTAGTTCCTTCGTGTGTAACTTTGAGTGTACACCATATTTCATATGCAGTATTGCACATGCTAACATGGTTAAACTCATTTTTATCTAAGGCATAAAACAACATATTCATGGCTTTTGCATTAGCTGTGGCATCTAGTTTCTGTGTATTTGACCAAGTAGAATACTCTTAGTAGGAATAGTATATTCTGTCTGAGTTATATTCCATGAATCAAAACCATTTGCTTGCATATATATATATATATATATTCTCATTCGTGTGGCCCAATAATTGTAATTCATGCCATTAAATAAAGGTAGACGTGCAGTGAATCGTCCTTCAATGAAGCTAGTGTTAATGCTAGTGCTAGTGTTAGTTTCCATATTATTATATTATCAGATAACTTTGTTACGGTTATATGATGACCAAGCTCTGGTACCAATTGAAAGTGTGCCATGGATCGTGTAATATGGATATACGATAATACAGAGTATAGTGATGATAGTTATACAGTAAACAACGTGGAATATAAAAGTAGAATAATAAAAATGACACCGGAGATTTTTATACATGTTCGGAGCTCCGTCCTACGTACAGTCCTAGACTCCTTCTGAAACTTTACTAAAATAATGACCCTCACTTAACTCGGAGGAAAGATTATACAACTCTTGAGCAACCGAACAAGGACCTGAGCAACATAACAGGATTTCGCCTCAGCGGCCGAAGAGGACTTCACACGCCTGAGCAGCAGAACAGGACTTTAACAATTACAAAAGATTTTTTTGACTTTGTGTTTTCTAATAACACGGATTTGTCACTTGTAGTACACCCTTCCTATAATATTCTCCTCGAGTATAAATATATATATTTGAAGTTTATGAAGAACAGAAAGGTGTAATATTGCTTTAATGCAGAATATTTGAAAGTATAGTTGCAAGTTGATTCAAGAGTGTTAGATTAGAAAGATAAGAAAATTCAATGATCAGGAATCAAGTTAGAGTATGTATTTATAGATGTTAGAAAGCAACGACTGTCGATGAAGAGTTCTGGTTGAAGTGTTGAATCCAAATCTTTTCACAGAGGTTCGTAACTCTTCACAAATAGTCGTGTCTTTTCAAAAAGTAGCTGTTGTAGAAATTCAGTCAAATGAACCTCTGGGTCATTCGGCTGGTAAACGAATTTTTAAATATATATTTATATATTTGTGCACCTGTGCATGTTGCACAGAAATTTCTGGGTCAATCGACTGAGCATCTGGGTCAGTCGACTGACCTGGTAATATCTGTGCAATTTCCACATTTTACAAAGGTATAATATATATATATATATATATATATATATATATATATTATACAACGATTCTAACTTTAAATTTTTTTTATAATATATATATTTTGTATGCTTATATATGTATAAATTATTTAGAAATAAGACGATTAAATATATAAGCTAATATGTACGTAAAGTGAGGAGAGATTTTAACAAAATTGACCTAAGATTCAAAACTAAGAATAATATAATTGATGCACCGATTTTGATGTCTTGTCTCCATGTAGTATATATTCTCTTTTTGTCATACCAGTCGTTAAATCTGTATATCCTAGTGATAGTTTGTGTCATGAATCAAAAACAAATCTCAACACCGATGAGGCCTATAAGGGGGACAACACCGCCGTGACTGGATTAAGAGACTCAGTTAAAATGCCTCCAATTTCGAATGAAGTAGAAGATGAGTTCACACATAGAGAAGGTAAAGCCACACCGGGCACAGAAAAGGAAGAAGGAGAGTTTGTGAGTAGCAGCGATGAGTCCACTGCTAGTGATTACTTCTTGTCAGAATCTGATGGTGAAGACTCGGAGTCTTGCGATGAGACTCCGGTAATGAGTCTCGTTCTCCCGAGTTCACCTCTTCCCGATGCAAGCGGCAAAGGCAAAGCCCCTGAAACTGGAAGATATAAAGATTCTCCGAATAGGGATGTCGGAGCGGAGTTCGGAGATTTCGGCAATGTTTTTGTCGACTTCGACGTGTTCATGAAAGGAGACTTTAAATCTGACACAACACTTCCTTGTTTGGGTGATATTGTGCCACCAGTTAGCCTAGTTTTTCCCATAATAATCGAAGTCATTCTGATCCCACCTATGCCGCTCATTCGTTCCGATTCGTGACGGTCGTCTTAGGCCCATATTAGAAACACACTACTCATTGCATTAGGATTACACTCATTTCCATCCCTTCATACATTTTCTTAGCTTATGTTATGCTTCTAAAACTTTTTATGTATGCCAGGTATGATGAGGGGATGAGGCTTTTATAACAACTTCGAAGAATTCACTGATTCACAGCAGTATCCTAAGAGCTCCTCCAACCGCCATTAATTCCAAGAAATGGAGGAGGACTATAGGCGGAGGAAAGAGCTTGAAGTTGAAACCCACCTCTAGGAAGAAAAAGACCGAGCTCGATCATATAAAGGCGGGTATGAGAAGAGAAGATCTCTTGAGGAAAGAGATGAACCATCGAAAAAGTCAAAGTTTGAACATTGCCCACTCGGAGCTCGCCTCAAAACGCTGTTCCGTAGGCCATGAAATTCCCATTAGTTTTGCTTCGGTTCCGTCTTAAACTCATATATCATCTTCTTCTATTGTCAATGTTGCCTCCGATGCTTCTCGCCCCCACTAGAGACCTGCCTATGTCCTTCCTTTTGGTCCCCCTAAACTTGAGGCAACGCTTCCTAGTTGGTTCTTAAAGGGGGTCAATTTTGACCTAGATCTCCACCCCATTCGCAAGGATTCCTACATGGCGCATCTCCAAGCTACCAAAGCGACCTAAAATAGGCCAAACGATGGGAGAAGCTTGATAAACAGCTAGCGGGTATAAATGGAAATAATTACAGGAGACCCACTCCTTCAAATTGGAGAAAAACGACTTTGAGAAGGCAGTGGTAGAGCGTAACTCCAAGATTAAGCGACTAGAGAAAGAGAAAGCAGCGGCATTAAAGGATGGCAAGAGAAATGCCAACATGCTAAAACAGGTGAGAGAAGCCCATAGCCGAATAGAAATCGTCTACAGAGACGAGATCAAAATGGCTTATGTGGAGGAGGACAAGTTAAAGCAAGAAGTGAATGACTATAGCGCAACGACTGAATCTCAAAGAAAGACTATCGATGATCATGACCTCGTTGTTGAAGGGCATAACAAAACTATTTCAGACCTGGTCGAGATTACTGCTAAGTTACAGGCCCTGGTCGCACAGCTCAGTGTCGACAAGACTGCTGCTGAAGTAGAGATAACTCCTGTAAAAGCGGGTTACGTAAACCTCCAAAATGCCTAAGACAGGAAAATGGGGAAGCTGGATGCGACTATCCTAAACTTCTCTATTAACTTTTGTTGCATCAAAGAAGTTTCAGCTACCTCGGCCTGAAGTTCCCGCGCAATCTCACTCATGTTTGGGAGGAAATCTTATATCGTTTGTCGACAGCGGCGATATTTATTCCGATCGAGAGTTGCAAGACGCCTATCTTAATGACGAATCCAAGAAGGCGTTACTAAGGGTCAGGAAATTCTCCAAATCGAAAGAGAGAAGGAGTGATGCCGTCTTAACGACCGCCACCGATGTGCTTGCCAAACCTTCTTTCTCCGGCGTGGGCGAATTATTAGAGCAGCTCCACGATCATCTAACGAGCTCAGGACTTGGAATCATTCCTCTCGTGGTGGATGATGTGCACATAAATGTGCATATATTTACATCCATATTTTATATATTTTTATTTAAATAAATGTCATATTTGGGTATTTTAACATGTTTAAAACCAAAATTCAATTATTTTCAAGCCATCGTATATTTATCTACATACAGGGACAAAATAGTCATTTTTGTGCATGTGTTAATTTAGGACTTTTTACTTGGACACTTTTCATAATTTTTATAGGAATTTGGATGCATATGGAAGAGGGTATTTATCGTAAGCATGGCCTATTTGAGTTATTAATTAACACAAATCAACCATCATACTATACTACAACTCCAGTCCTACGTTTTCAAATCTCATGAAACATGACATAGAAAATGAAACCAAACTTTAGTTTAAACATGATCTGATTACTATTAATTAGTAACATAGATCATCAAATTTTGATTAAAACTTCACTTTATTGCCATGATCATATTTAGATGAAGATGCAATTTTTGATTAGTGAGATAAGCATAGCCTATTTGTTATGAATAAAGCAGGCTATCAAATTCAATGTAAAACACAAACAAACATAAACATCCATTTTCTCATGATGCACAAAAGAGATCATATATAGAAAATTTACGTTGAATCTACATTATAAAAAAAGCTTCATTGCCCCAAAATTATAGAGATTTAACTTCTCATCCGTGTTATCATTTCAACATATAAATATTTCAACATTTAGAATAAAATAAAGTAGAGAATAAACAAAGAAAAAGAAGATTAACTACTAGAAGGAAATGAACTAAACTAATGCATAAATGTAAATCTAAACTATGAACATGAAATAAAAGAGAGCATAAGAATAAATTGAGCATCAAAGTAAATAAAAGCATGTAGAAAAGAAAAGAGAAAGAGGTCAGCAAGCCATTTTATTTCACGTAACATTGAGCTTACAATTTGCTTATTTAATTTTCTAAGTAAATCAAAGGTAGAAAGATATTTACATATACATAAGAGGGCTATTTATACATGCATAAAACCCAAATTCAATTTTTAGAGTGCTTCCCAAAATGCCTTTTAGAAAGTGTGACCATCAAGTAACCATTAGCCACTAATTAATCCATCATTAAATGTGCATGAAGCTTTAACCTCTATTTAGTTGTCCATTAGCTTCTAATTGTAGATTTAGGTAAGTAGGTGGGGTCCTCAAATGATCATGAGGTTGAATTATTTCCTCTTCATTTCTTTGTATTCCCTTGTGCATGCATATATCTTTATGAAACCCTCTTTCATATGCGTCCAAATTCCTATAAAAATTATGAAAAGTGTCCAAGTAAAAAGTCCTAAATTAACACATGCACAAAAAAGCTATTTTGCCCCTATATGTAGATGAATATATAATGATTTGAAAATAATTGAATTTTGGTTCTAAACATATTAAAATACCCAAATATGACATTTATTTAAATAAAAATTGTTAAAATAGGGATGCAAATATATGCACATTTATGTGCACATCAAATACCCCCTCACTTATCTTTTTATTCGTCCTCGAATAAAGGAAAACTAAGATAAATCCATTTTCGTAGGAAGCACGATTGCATTGAGTGTATGCAACAAGCCGTTAAACCTTTGGATGTCCCCAATAGGACGAGTGCTGTCTCGTGAGGGTTTTCAATGGATACTACCCATAAAATCAAAATGCAAAGTGAAAATATTTACAAAATGCAAGATTTATTTATAATGGGATGAATGCAATTTTCGAAAGTATTTACAAATGAAGAATTTACTTTCAAATTGATAATAATAAGTTAAATATAAGTTCCGGTCATTATCAAGAAATTTAAGTCCTTTTTCTTGTCAAAATTTCCAACAAAAATTAAGCTGGCATAACAGATAGACTATAGTTTGGCTAGTTGTTTCGGTTGATAACACAATGTAATTATGAAATGTATCCTTAGTGGATTATCAAAGTTTGTCAAAGTGGTATTTTCATTTCTTTTCAATAACAAGCTATATCAAATAAGTAAAAATAGTGCTTAGATTTCAATTGCTTACTCTCTCTCATTTGAAAATTTTATTGATATTAACAATATTTACATATGCCCAACTCAGGTAAACTAAGGCCAGATATATTACCCGTGCACTGCCTTTTGGGCTTATTTGTAGGGAATATAGAGCATGGCAAGTGAACACACAAGTTTGAACACTTATCGACTTTAAGCTTATTAAAAAGAATTTTTATACATACACCTAACTCAAATAAACTGAGGCCAGATATACCGATCGTGCACTGCCTTTCGGGCTTACGTAAGAAGGATACAGAGAATGGAGAGTGAACACAAAAGTGTGAACACATGACTCTAGGTGTTAAAAATATATACATATATACAAATGTTTTTTTACTTGTATATATATTAGAAAGAGAGTTTTGGAAAATCATCTTAGCACCATTTAAATTAGAAGATAAAAAATGTTATATCCTTTACTTTAAAGTTACCATTATTTTAAACAAAGATTTGCAATTAGAACGTACTTCATAATTAACACATAAGAACATTCCTATATACTAGTTAAACCATTGTTATTTGTAATCAAACTTCATTGTTATTTTTGTTAAGACAAATTAATTTTCAAAAATTTCAATTTATTAACCAAAAATTATACTTATTCCATAGTGTTTCTTCAAAAATAAATCAAAATGCTAAAAAGAAAATATTTTTGAGATTTAGAAATTTTGAGATTTATTCAAGATAAAAGAAAATGAAAATTCAAAAATTCCATGAAACTTACAAAAATGAAAACGAGACTCCCTCCACACTTAATTTTGACTATGTCCCCACAGTAAGTGCATGATATAATGAGTGTAACGGAGAAAATATGTACACATTTACAAAAGAAGGTTAACTTCGTACTGGACGTAGCTTGGCTCATGAAGAATCATGAGCTCCTCCTCTTGGTTATTTGGTAATTCCAAGAAAGGTTTCAAATGATGATCTTTGACTTTGTAAATTGATCCATCCCTAGGGTTTTCTACTTCTACGACACCATATGGAAAAATAGTTCGTATCACAAATGGTTTGGTCCATCTCGATTTTAGTTTCCCATGGAATAAATGAAGTCTACAGTCGTATATAAGAACTTTCTGGTTTGATCAAAGTGTTTTTTAGGATTGATTTTTCGTGAAAAACTTTTGTTCTTTCTTTGTAATTTTTTTTCATTTTCATACGCATCATTCCTAAGTTGTTCAAGTTCGTTGAGTTGCAATTTTCTATTTTCACTAGCTTTCCTGAGATCAAAGTTTAAGTTCTTTATTGCCCACAACGCTTTATGATCGATTTCAACAGGTAAACGGCAAGCTTTTCCGTAAACTAAGCAAAATGGGGACATCCTAAGGTTAGTTTTAAAAGCGGTACGGTAAGCCCAAAACGCATCGGTCAATTTATGAGACCAATCTTTTCGATTTTTGTTAACAGTTTTCTTCAAGATTTGTTCTATTTGACGATTTGAAACTTCAACTTAGCCACAAGTTTGGGGATGATAAGGAGTAGATAACTTGTGGGTTATTGAGTATTTTTTCATTAAAGTTTCAAAAGAATGATTGCAAAAATGGGTGCCATTGTCACTGATTATTGTGTGAGGTGTGCTGAACCTCGAAAAGATGTTTTCTTTGAGAAATTTCACAAAATTCCATGATCGTTGGTTTTATAAGGAACGACTTCGATCCATTTTGAGACATAATCGACAGTGAGAAGGATATACAAGTTTCCAAAAGAATTGAAAATATGTCCCATAAAGTCGATACCCCAAACAACAAAGATTTCGATCGTAAGAATGAGGTTTAGAGGCATCGTATTTCGCCAAGAAATTCATCTAAGCATTTGACATCGATCACAAGTTTTACAAAATTCAAACGAGTCTTTGAAAAGAGAAGGCCAACAGAAACCACACTGAATCACCTTTTCCGTAGTTTTTCGAGGACTGAAATGTCCACCGCTTCCTTGATCGTGGCAAAACTAAATAACACTCCTGATTTCATTATCCGGAATGCAACGTCGGATGATTTGGTCGGGACAATATTTGAACAAGTATGGATTGTCCCAATAGAAATATTTCACTTGGGACATGAATTTGCATTTGTCATGTTTGGACCAAGATGAGGGAGTTTCTTTAGTGACTTAGTAGTTCACTATATCAGCATTACCATGGATCGATAGAAATTGTAAGAATTTGTTCATCGGGGAAGTTTTCATTGATTGGAAAAGAAGACGGTGCGTTCGGAAGATGAGACAGGTGATCAGCTATGACATTATTGGATCCTTTTTTGTCTTTGATTGTAAGGTCAAATTCTTGAAGTAAAAGGATCCAAGGAAATGGGATTTAGCATCCTTTTTGGCAAAAAGGTATCGAAGAGCAGTATGGTTAGTGTAGACCGTGATGTTGAACCTATCAGGTAAGGTCGAAACTTTTCAAGTGCAAAAACGATAGCTAGAATCTCTTTTTCGGTTGTTGTGTAGTTGAGTTGAGCGTCATTCGAAGTCATAGTCGCATAGTAAATGACATGAAGAATTTTTTTGACGTGTTGTCCGAAGACAGCACCAACCGCAAAGTTAGAAGCGTCACATATTATCTCAAATGGGAGATCCTAATTGGATGCACAAATGATTGGAGCTGAAATGACTTCTTTTTTAAGATGTTCAAAAGAAGAGATACGCTCAAAGTTGAAATCGAATGGAACATCTTTTCCGAGGAGTGTCGTCAAAGGACGAACGATTTTGCTAAAGTCTTTCACAAAGCATCGGTAAAGCCAACGTGTCCTAGAAATGATCGAATGTCTTTAAGAGATTTGGTAATGGATTGGTTTGCAATTACGTCAACTTTCTCTTTATCTACCTCAGTGCCTTTATTGAGATGATATGTCCAATGACTTGCCTTGTTTGACCATAAAGTGACATTTTTCCCAATTCAAAATCAAATGTTTTTCTTTACATCGATTTAAAACCAACTCGAGATGATGTTAACATTGGGAAAAAGAATAACCAAAGATAGAGAAATCGTCCATAAGAACTTCTAGAAAGCGTTCAATCATGTCAGAAAAAATACCAACCATGCATCGTTGGAAGGTAGCAGGAGCGTTACAAAGTCCGAATGGCATACGTCGATAAGCAATGGCACCGAATGGACACGTGAATTTTGTTTTCTCTTGACCTTGGGGAGTGATTGGAATTTGGTTATAGTCGGAATAACCATTAAGGAAGCAGTAGAATTCGTGGCCGGCTAAACGTTCGAGCATTTGGTTGATAAATGGAAGAGCAAAGTGATCCTTACGTGTTGCGGCATTTAGTTTTTGATGATCAATGCAAACACACCAACCCATTTGAGTGCTAGTTGGAACAAGTTCGTTTGAATCGTTCTTGACAATGGGTAGCCCAGACTTACAACGTGAATTGTGCTAATCCATGAACTACCAGAGATTGGATAAATGATTCTATTATCGAGAAGTTTAAGAATTTCATCATGCACTGCATCTTTCATGTTTTTATTAAGCCTTCATTGCGTGTCACGAACAGGCTTGGCATCGTCGATTACATAGATGCGATGTTAAACAAGAGCGGGACTTATTCCCTTTATATCGGAGATCGACCATCCCATCACTTCCTTTTTTTGGATAGGATTGAAAGTAAAGAAGTTTCTTGATTGAGAGAGAAAGTCGCAAAAATTATGATGGAAAATGTTTCGTTATCACCTAAGCATGCGCACTTAAGGTGATCGAGAAGTGGTTTGAGGTCCAACTTTGGGAGTTGCTCGATTAAAGGATTGGATTGAGATTCAGACACAACTGGAAGCGAATCAAAGGGAAGAGTGTATTCAATTTCGTTGGAAATTTTGTGAGACAATTTTTCGTATTCAGCTTCGCATTCGTCGTTAAGGTCAAGTGTCTCGTTTTTAAAATTTTCGTGAATGGCACTAACTTCCAGTGTTTGGTTGCAAGGTTCATTTGATTGGCTTTCAAGATTGAAAATGTTGAGATCCAAAGTCATGTTTCCAAAAGAGATTTTCATCGAACCATTACGACAATTGATTAAGCATTTGAAGTGGGTAAGAATGGTCGGCCTAAAATCAATGGAATTTGACTCGCGGGATTTGTCACGGGCTGTGTTTCGAGAATGATAAAATCAACAGGGAATATGAATTGCCCTACTCGAATGAGGACATCCTCGATTTCTCCCACAGGCTTCTTAATGGAACGATCGGTAAATTGAAGCATGACCTTTGTGGGTTTGAGCTCACCTAAGCCTAATTGTTCGTACACGAAGTATGGAATCAAGTTGACACTCGCGTCTAAGTCTATCAAACATTTGTTAATCATCTTGTCTCCAATTGTACACGAAATCGTAAGGCAGCCAGGATCTTTGTATCTAACGGGCATGGATTGGGACAAGACTTCACTCAAACTGGCGGCTAAGAAGACTTTTTTGGGCACTTGAGTGTGTCGCTTTTGGGTACACAAATCCTTAAAAAATTTCGCGTATGTGGGGACTTGCTGAACGATGTCAAGAAGTTGGATGCTAACTTTCACTGGTTTAAAATTTTTCAACTTCTTTTTCATTTGGTCTGAGTGTTTCTTTGGTCGAAGACGATGTGGAAATGGAACATGATACTCGATAGGCGGGTCTACTTGAGTAGAAGAAGAATTTTGACTGGCATTTGATTCAACGTTTGGCTCCATGTTCTGTTCAAATTCGTTTGTTGTTTTTGAAGTGTCAAGAGAGGTTTTCGGTAAATCATTTAGACTAATGACTTGATTATCAATTTGTTTACCGGAATGTAGAGTTATGATAACATTCTTATTGGGTGACGTTGCTATCTTGAACAACATGGGCTTGATTTGAATTTATGTTTTGATTTCTGGGATTTGGAAGGGGCCGGCTTAGGAATGATCCTCGTTCGCATTCACTTATAGACGTGGCTAATTGATTCATTTGCATTTAAAATTTTCAATCGATTGGTTTGTGTTTTGCATATATAAGGTCAATAAATTTTGCAAATTGTTATTTGATTAAAGGCTTTGAGTAGTTGCTTTAGCCAACGTTTCAAGAGTTTTGTCAAATGAACTTAAACGTTTATCGCCTTAATGAGGATGAGCAGAATTTGGTTGAAAATTTGATTGTTGGGGTTGATTGTGAGACAGACCCGCAAAGTTTGGCTGAAAATGGTTGGGTTGAAAGGAAGGATTCGAAGCATTATTCAGAAATGCTTGAAAATTGGGACGAATCGTATCGTGTTGGGATTATTATTTTCAAGCAAAATTTTGATGATTTCTCCAACCAGGATTGTACGCTAGAGAAAATGGGTCATTTTTGACTTTATTGAAAGCATTGATTTGTTCGACGGAATTAGGGCACTGATCGGCTATATGATTAGGATCGTTGCATTTATAACACATCGGCTAGGAAGCTTGATTCATTTGGTTCGATGAGAAAATGTTATCGAATTTTTTAATCATTGCGTCGACCTTAGCTTCCAAAGCAAAAGAAGATCTTATCGAGTGTGCACTCGATCGTGAGTAATTGATTTTTTCTTAACGTTCCTATTGAGATGATTTTTCGACGAGGTTCTCAAGAAATGCAAGCATTGTCGTGATGTTGGGCAAGAAAGTTACCATGGCACATTGATTCGAGCATGATTCATGAGCTATTTTCGAGTCCATCGTATAAAATTTGGCAAATCGTCCATTTCTCAAAGTTATGGTGTGGACATTTTATCAAAAGCTCTTTGAATCTTTTAAACTATTTTCCAAATGTTTCTCACTTGAATTAATGAAAATTTACAATTTCGTTTCAGATTCTACTTGTTTTTACCAAGGGGTAGAACTTTTTTAAGAAAGCTTTTATGAATTCTTTTCACGTTTTAGTTGACTTCGATGATAAGCTGGACAACCATTTTTCAGCGTAATCCGTAAGAGCAAATGAGATTAATTGAAGTTTGATTCCATCATCGAAAAGTTGTTGGAGTTTAATGGTTGTGCAAACTCGTTCGAATTTAGTCAAGAAACTTGTTCGAATTTAGTTATCGTGTTTAAAATTGCCAAATTTTGGAAGTGTGGGAGTATGATTCGGGTGAATTTCTAAGTGGTTTCCCGTATGGGCGGGTAACGTGATGCAAGATGGAATAGAAACTCTACCGGGAAAGATTCTATCCGTAAGAGCTTGATGGGCGTTTTTGTTCGCCATTTCGGGAGGATCGTCAGTTCGAGTTAAACGATTAGTTGTTGAGTTGCGAGTCCAACGATTGTTGTGTCATGAGTCCAAGTACTTATGCACAAGTTAAAGTCAAGAAGAGAAAGAAATTAGAAACGAGTTTAGAGAATGAAAGAAGATTTGGAAAATGAAGTAAAAAATTATTTTTTCTCTTGTTTTTTTGAAGGAAACTATTTACTAAGTGAAATTTACTTTTCAAAAGAAAAGTTCGATTTTTTTTTTTTGAATTTTCAGATTTTCAAATATTTACCAAAAGAAATTTTTTTGTTTTTGTTTTCACAAAATGAGAGTTTGATTTTTTTGTTTTTGTTTTTGAATTTTAATTTTTTTTCTTTTTGAAAAGATTTTATTTTTTTTGGATTTTAGTTTTTGATTGAAAATTTTCAAAGGAAAGGAAAAAGGAGTTTTTTTGGGATTAAAATCTAAGTTAAGTAAAATTTACAATTTTTTTGGATTTTGGATTTTGGTTTTTTTTTTTTAAATATGCATGAACTAATGCAACTAAATGAATGCAAATGATTTAATTACAATTTTGTGTCCTTAGTAGCTCCTAACCCATAATTGTATGATCACACTTTGTCTTAAATCAACAAAAATATTTCTTAGCTAGGTAATGGACATGGGTTATCGATGCACCACGAATCACTGTAGCAATGCAACCAAAGGTGTAAGTATCTTCAGAGGAACAACCACTATAATATTTACGAATCACCGTAACATTTATAAACGGTTATTACTCCGTCGTAGCCTAGATACCAAGAAACAAAATTGTTCAAAAAAGACAATTGTGAAGATACAATTTAGCCCTAGGTGCTCGCGACGGCTTTTAGTCCTTAGTAGCGAATAAGCGAATGTCCAACCTTTATTATTAGTCAAATTCTACGATGAAATGCGATTTATGGGCTAAAGAAAGGGTGATGAAATCCCCCACCTTATGTGAATTGGGGTATCGCTCTTAGAAAATAAAAATAAGATGAGAAGAATGCAAAACAAAAATTAAACGTGATTTACAATGCAACTAAAATGAAGTTTGTTTTTGTTTTTGGATATTGAATTCTTTTATATATAAATGCAAGCAACTAATAATGCAATTCAAAATAAAACAAGAGATGAAAGCATGATATCAGAGCGTGCATAATTATTAGCAATTTTTTTTAGCGGCAAAATTTTCAACAAGTAGAGCAAAGCAATTATTTTTGGTAAGCAGAGCGGCAGTTTTCAGCAAGATATTCTTCTCCTTGCGATTTTATGCTCCAACAAGCTGAAAATTAAAAACGAGATATATACAGTTTTTTTATCAAGGAAGAAACTAAAACAAGGAAATATCAAAACAAATGAAAGAAAAAAACAAAACAAAATAAAACAAAAGAAAGAAACGTACTTGTTTTTTTTTTAATTACGAAATAAAGCGAAGAAACCAAATTAACTTTTTTTTAGTGAGAAAAGGGAATAATTTCGACTACAATGCTAGTGAAAATTTTAGTGAGAAACGAAAATTAAAAGACATTATTTACAAGTCAAAGAGAAACAACATACAAGAAATCTCATAACAACCTACAAGAAAACTCAACGCAAGAATTTTTTTTTTTCCCTGTTCTGTTTTGTTTTTTTATAAAGACGTAACTAAAAACCAGTGGGATCAAAACATACAAACCAAAGAAAAATCAAAGAAAAGAAAACATTTTTTTAAAGCCCGGCCTACTAATTAAAACAGAGTAAACATTTCACGACCATTCAATCAAATGCAACATAATAACCCATCCCACGAGCTCAAATTCTCATTCCCAGTTAGATCGAAATCCTCAAAGTAAACAATTCCTTTTTTTATCGGAATTAGATCGCGGAAGTGAAATTGGTGGAGGAACGTAGTTAAAGCTGGGTTTTTGGCTGCGGAGCTGGGTGTTTGGTTGCGGATTTGGTTGGAGTTCGAAGTCGTGAATTGCGGTAGCTTGTTTGGAAATTGGAAGTGGGGATGGTCTGCAGTTGTTCCTGGAGGAGGAAGTAGGTCGCGATCATCGGTGGAGTTTGGTTTTGATGCGATGGAATTGGGTTCGCGTTTGAGTATGGTTGCAGCAGATTCGAGGCAAGATGATCGGAGGTTGTGGTGGTGAGATTGTATGTGGAGTTGATGTCAGTTGGTGGTAGCTCGGTGGTAGAGGCGATTGGAATCAGAGGTTGATGAAGCAATGGTCGTGGATGATGTTGTTGGTGAGGTGGTATTTGGAGATGATGAGTATGGGATGAATATGGATACTGTTGCAAGTTGTTGAAGGCAATTGTGTGTGAGGAGCTTTTGTAGTCGGCAACAGTGAGGTAGAGTGATGATGATAGGTGGAGAAGTGGTATTGTAGTGGTTATATATGTGCAACATATATGTAAGGTGACATTTTGAGGTAGAGAATGAAGTTAATGAAGGCAAGCAGCTCACTATTGTCGCAGTGTTGTTTGTTTTGGTGGATGATATGAAGATGGTGAGTTGTTGAATGAAGAATTTGCTGTTGACTGTGGTGGTGTAGAAAGAGGTGATTATGTGAGTTTGAAGTAATGGTGTTATTGAAGTGAGGATGCAAGCAGAGAATGGAACTATCAGGTAGCAAGGGGGAATGTTGGTTGGTGGTATGGATTCTGTTTGAGAAAATGTTGAAGCAAAGAAGAGTAATGTTGATGTAGGAGACAGAGGAGCTTTGGGCTGTTTTATGGTGGAGTTGACTGATGGCAAGCACTGTGTCTGCTAGTTTCGTGCACTATGGTGCAGTTGATGTTTTAGTTGAATGGTCGGTTATGGAGTGTGTTGTAGAGAGGAAGTTGGATGGTGGAAGTGATGCTGTGTTTGGAGTTGTAGCAGTTGGATGTTTAGGTTTGTTGCTGGTAGGTGGTTGAAATAGTTTAAGGTGGGTTTTTGGGGTGCAGGCGACGTATTTGTGGACTGTTTTTTTTCTTCTTCTTTTATTTATTTGCGATAATCAGAGGGGGAATTTGGGAAATGCAAAAGCATGGTATGTCAGTAGTGGTTGTGGAAGTGCTTTGATGATCTACACAGTGTCGGAAGACGATTAGGCAGCAGAAGTATATCGATGTCACTGGTGGTTTGTTGAAGGCTGTGTACAGTTGCAAGAGGGATGTGGTCGGTGTTGAAGACAGTGATGGAATTTGAACAGAGGTGGTTGAATGGATGAATGTTAGCAATAGTATGTTGATGGTTTGTGTATGTGATTGTGAGTTTTGTGGCAGTGAGAATGGTGAGTTGCGACAGGCTACGTTGTATATTGTTTGAAGAAATGAAGTTCAGGTGGCAAAGGCAATGGTTTTGTGAAATGAAGGCAGTTAGGGAAAGTTTATTCAGGTGGGTGGCAGAGTTGAGGGGGAATGTGAACAGCAGGGGAATGTTGCAAGCTGGTGGCTTTGTGAATGCAGTTTGAAGTGATGTTTTGGGGCAGTGTTGATGATGCAGAGGGAAGTTGTAGTGGGAAATTGAAGTTGTTGTAGTAGGTGTTTGAAAGATGTAGTGTGCAGGGGAGAAGAGCTTCAGGCAATGGTATGGATATGTTGAATTGAAGAGAAGTGGTGGTTATGTTAGCGGGAAGAAATGGTAAGGCAGTGGATATAAGTTTGGTAGAAGTCTGGCAAGTGAAGTATTTGTAAAAAAAAAAATGCAGTGAACAGTAATTAGGGGACTGTTATTAATTGTAAATGAAAAGAAAAAGGATGCAGATGTAAATGAAAATTAAATGCAAACTTTTTTTAATTTTGTATGTCTCCTGCTTTTTAAAAAAAAATGACAATGCAAATGCAAGCAAAAAGAAAATAAGCACACAAAAATCAAACACAACCACACATTTTTTCTGAAGTACAATCACACAAAACAAAAACACACAATAAAATCAAACGAAAATAATTCGAAAAACAGAAAAATAAAATCAAAACAAACTTCCCGGCAACGGCGCAAAAAACTTGTTTAACGATGCATTTTTTATCGGTTTAGAAAATCGCCGATAAATTTATAATAAAATTTATACCGCAAGCGCACGGCGTACAAAAGTTAGTACGTGGCGAGTACGGGTCGGTCCGCAAAAAATCGTTAGATATTAAAAATCAATTCAATCAAATTAGACCAAAATGAGAAAAAATTGTTAATTACAAGCAAAATGAAGCTAAAACTAGAATTAAGATGAGATTAAAAAACTATGAGATTAGAGAACAATTTAGAGGCAAATCCACTCTCATATTTTTGTAAATCAATAATTAAATAACCTATAATCTCTATTTATGATAGTGAGTGAAATAATTATTGTATTTATCATAAGTGTAGTTTATTTATGTTATTAATTAACATAACTTAAACCGTCAAAATATAATTCAAAAAATAATCCACTTATCAATTCTTATGGAAATGAAGGCAAAGCAAAAGCTATTTTAAGTATGATCTATTTACTGTCGTAATTAGTAATATAGATCATCAAATTTTGTTTTTACTTTCATTTAAAAAGAAAAATCAATTAGCAAATAACGATGTAAATTGTGTTTATGTTGAATAAGAATAACTCATTTGCAAAAGCAACATAAGCTATCAAATCCACTTGTATAAACTTACATCAAAATCCACTCTCATGAAGCACAAATAAAAGAGATCATAAATAATAGAAATGTTGAAATTACATAAAGTTAGAGAGCTTCATTACCCCTGAATTGAAGAGGTTTAGCTACTTATTTGTATTATCAAATCAACACTTGTAAATTTCAACATTAAAAAATAAAGAAACAGAAACTAAGCAAAGGATGAAAAAAAGATTAACTACTAACTACTTGCAAAAAAAATAAAGCTACACTACTTGCATGAATGTAAATCTTAGCTATAAACATGAAATGAGAGAAAGCACAGAAAACATCAACATAAAAGTAAATAAAACAAGTATAAAGAGTAGAGAAAGAGGCTAGGAAGCCATTTTCATTTCATGAAATATAGAGCTTACATCTTTCATTTTAATTTTCTAACAAATTTAAGAGAGTAGGAAGATATTTACATATACATAAGAGGACTATTTATACATGCATAAAACCCTATTCAATTTTTAGGGTGTATCCCAAAATGCTTTTTAGGAAGTGCGGCCATCAAGTAACCATTAGCCACTAATTAATCCATCACTAAATATGCAAGAAGCTTTAAGCTCCACTTAATTGTTCATTAGCTTCTAATTATAGATTTAGGTAAGTGGGTGGGACCCTCTATGATCATGAGCTTGAATTATTTCCCTCTTCATTCCTTTGTATTCATTTTTGCATGCATGTATCTTCATAAAAGCTCATCCATATGCATCCAAATTCCTATAAAAATCATAACAAAATGTCCAAGTAAAAATTCTCAAATTGACACATGCAAAAGTATGGCCATTTTGCCCCCGAACGAAGATGAATATATGATGATTTGAAATAATTGAATTTTGGTTTTAAACATATTAAAATGCCCAAATATGACATTTATTTAAATAAAAATAGATAAAATATAGACGTAAATATATGCACATTTACGTGCACATTAGTGAAACCATCAAAAGAGGGAGAAGGTGGTGAGTACAAAGTAGGCATTCTCGAGCATTTTTCTAGCATGGGTAGTCCTTACCTCCTCTGAATTTGGGTGTTTTAAACTTACGCCACAAGAGCAAGAGGAGTTTAATGCCTTCATTTTTGATCTTATAGGTCCATCTACCTTCCCTATTGATGTGCCAGCTACTTCGGCGCCTGTGCCTGCTGCAATTTCCATATCTTCTGCAGTTGTTTTTGTTCCTGTTCCAGTTTCTACGTCCGTGTCCAGTTCACAACCGGGGCCAGAGGCTGAAAAGATAGATGCACGTCATGGCCTGGACGACCCTTCTATGTCATTGGAAGGCGACTTTAGAGTAGTAGAGGCCAAGGAGTAGAAGACTTAAACGGAGCCACTATAAAGACTTAACACGAGCTGGTTACCGTCAAGAGGGAAAATGTCAAAGGGATCAAAGCCTCCAAAAGTTCCCACAAATCTCGAAGGCGAAAGACGAAGGGAGAGGTTTCTAAGAAGGCTTCGGAGAAAGATGAAGACATTGCCGCCGATCTATTCGTTGACATTACCGACAGTGATACCACTCCTAAGAAGAAGCTGAAGCTACCGATCAAGGGTGGAAACAGGAGCAATGGTAAGAAACGTTGAGCGACTTGTGTGAAGGTTAACTTGATTTTGGTCAACAACTTGCAAGAAGATTGACCTGTTTTTGTTTTTTGAGTCATTCTGTTCAAGTGCAGGGTCTGTGCTTTGCATCTTTACTGTGGGTCTGTATTTTCTTTTGGTTGGCCGGTATTGTGCGATTACGGACCCCACATTTTGACTCTGTGTGCACAAAATTATAAGCAATATATTGATATTTTGATTGTACTCTTATTTGTCTGTTATACATGTTCTGTGTACTTAGAGATTAACATAATTTAGAAATTAGCAGCACTTTGTAAACTAATATAACTCTAGAAATTAACGAAACTAAAGAATTTCTTTGTTAACTTCCTTATTTCAAAAAAAATTTGGAGTGACAGAACTTGTGAACTTATTATTTTTACGTATTTTTGTTTGGGTTCCGGTGTATGCCCCCAGTTTGCAGGGCTGTTTACTTCAAGCAATTTTCAAATGACTGGAAATATAAGGTTTAGATGACTCTTTTATCAAACTTGAAATTTGGCTAAGTTACAACTCGACCCCGTTTCTTCGGAAGTTTTGCTGCTTTTGCTTGTAATCTCGGTCGTTGGCGATATTCTGGTAAGTATGTAATTTACGCATGGGTAAGTGTTATCAGTCGCTGAGTGCCTTCTTTCTAGCACCAATTTTGTTAATAGAATATCGATAAGATCCACCGGAGCAGGCAGTCTTAACAATGTGTGATAGAGAAAAGCCCGAACATTGATCCTCGGTGTTACCCATCTTTGGGTCATGTAAACGGCTATTATTTTTATGCAGCTTGTTTAGTGCGTGGCATTCCTTGACGCTGTTTATCTCCAAGCGACGCAAGGAGCTAGGACTTTGTCTTTTAGTGCTACTCGACGCTACCTATTTCCGGGCAACGGCGAGGAGTTAGTTTTCGATGCACGGTTTATGAGATTGGCGGCTTTTGGTTTTCCTTGGCATAACTTATCTCCGTGTAACGCAGGGAGTGTAAATTCGGATGCTCCTCGGCGTTGCCTATCTCCGGCCAACACGAGGAGTTAGTTTTTTGATGCACAGCTTTGGCTTTTGGTGCTCCTTTGGCATTGCCTATCTCCGGGCAACGCGAGGAGCGAGGAGTTCAGATGCTTCTTGGCGTTGCCTATCTTTGGTCTACGCAAGGAGTTAGTTTTTTGATGCACGGCTTACGAGATGTGTGGCTTTCGGTGCTCCTTGGCGTTGCCCGTCTCTAGGCAATGCGAGGAGCGGGGAGTTTTGATGCTCCTCGGCGTATCCTATCTCGGGACAACGCATGGAGTTAGATTTTTCATGCGCGACTTATGAGATGCGTGGCTATTGGTGCTCTTTGGCATTGCCTATCTCCGCGCAACGCAAGGAGTGTAAATTCGGATGCTTCTCGACATTGCCTATCTCCGGGCAACGCGAGGAGTTATTTTTTTGATGCACGGCTTTTGGTGCTCCTTGACGTTTCCTATCTCAGGGTAACACAAGGAGTGTGAATTCGTATGCTCCTCGACGTTGCCTATCCCCGGGCAACACGAGGAGTTATTTTTTGATGCGCGGCTTTTGGTGCTCCTTGGCGTTGCCTACATTCGGGCAATATGAGAGCGAGGAGTTTGGATGCTCCTCGGCGTTGTCAATCTCTGGACAATGCAAAAAGTTAGTTTTTTGATGCGCGGCTTGCAAAATCCATGACTTCTGGTTCTCCTTAGCGTTGCCTATCTTTGGGCAATGCAAGGAGTGTGAATTTGGATGCTCCACGACATTGCCTATCTCCATGCAAAGCGAGGAGTTAGTTTTTTGATGTGCGGCTTATGAATTAGGTACATTTTGGTGCTCCTTGGCATTGCCTATCTCTGGGCAATGTTAGGATGTGAATTTGGATGCTTCTCGGCGTTGCTTGTCTTTGGGCAACGCGAGGAGTTAGTTTTTTGATGTGTCTCGGTTTTTCCTATCTCTAGTCAAAGCAAGGAGTTAGCTTTTTCGCTCTCCCACTATTGCTAGGGCAATACTGGTTTTTTGAAAGTAAGGATCGGGTTCCGCCATTCCAACGGTTTGAGTCTATTTGCTTCCGTCTGCCTAGTGGGTATTTATTATGGATACATTTTTGTCAGTTCGAAAAAGCGAATAGAATTTTATTATGGAAAGCATGGCAGATTCTTTGCCTATTTACAACTCTCCATGCATTTCCGGGTTGGCTTATTTGCTGAAAAATTGAAAATACATAAAGTAGTTTTTAAATGAAATAACAGCATAGCGATTCGCTATTCCAGGCTTTGGGAATTGTGACTCTATCAACGGTTGTCGATTTCGAAAGTCCCATCCCTGAGCTTTTGATTAACGATACATGGTCCTTCACAGTTCGGTTCAAAGGCTCCCTGAATGGGAACTCTCTTGAGCACAAGATCTCTAACTTTGAAGGTTTGACTGTGAAATTTGAAGTTGAAGTACTGTGCGCCCTTTTTTGGCGGGCGACGGTTCTTAACGCTGCTTCTTCTCTTTTTTCATCCACCATGTCTAGGGATTCGAGTTGGAGCTGCACTTTGTTTTTGATTGAAATTTTGGCTTCGGTGCGAGGGACTTCCAATTCAAAATAAATCATCGCTTCTGAACCATATGCTAAGGTAAATGGAGTGTGACCAGTTGCCGCTTTATGGGTAGTCCTGTAAACCCACAGTGTGAGTGGAAGTTCATCAACCCAGTTTCCTTTCACTTTTGCTAGTCTCTTTTTAATAGTAGACTTGATGATCTTGTTTATTGCTTCTACCTGAACTCGACACTTTCGAATTGAATTCCGATGTCAGTGATGACTTTTTGCGGCATACCAAACCTGCAAATGATGTTTTTAGTAACAAAGTTAATAATTTTTTTGTGGTTATAGTGGCCAGCGGTTCTGCTTCGGCCCGTTTTGTGGAATAATCTACGACAACTATAACATATTTGGCCCCTCCTTTTGCTAGTGGCAATACGTTAATCAAGTCGATTCCACATATTATGAATGGCCATGGAATGACCATCTGTGTTAGCTCCGTCGAGGGATTTCTTTTAATTTTGTTGAAGCTTTGGCAGCAATCGCATCTATTGGTTTGATCTATAGTGTGACGATTTATCGTTCGCCAGAAATACCCATACCAAAGGACTTTCTTCGCAAGGGTTTGTTCCTAGCGCGATCTCCACATTCGCCTTCATGTGCCTCCTTTTGGATTTTTTTGTGCTTCATCATCAGTCACACATCTAAGAAGAGAGGTCAAAAATACCCTTCGATAGAGTATCCCATCTTGTATCATGAATCATGGCACCTTTCGGAGGAGCTTTTTCCATTGATTTCGGCCAGTTGGAAGGGTTCTTGTAAGTGGATAGTCCTTTTTCGGTGTCATTCATGTATCTAGTTCGACGGTGGTTTCGAGGATCCAGTCTGCATCCATTTCGTCTATGCTTGGGTTATTTAAAGTTTCAATCGAGACCAACCCCAATAATTGAGCTTCTTCGAAACTTTCTAGTTTGGTCAAATAATATCCTTGGTGTTTTGCACCTGTGGAATATGACTTATAGTGTAGTGCTCGATGTCGCCTAGAACCTCCTGTAATTTGGACATGTACGGGGTAAGATTTTCTCCACGCGCTTGGTATTCCCCTTTCACTAGACAGACAACTAGTTAGGAGTCGGTGTATATGTGAATAGATATTACCTTGAGTTCCTTCACAACCTTCAGTGACCAGTGCTTCGTACTCTGCTTCGTTATTTGTTGCTGAGAATTCAAAGCGCAAAGCATAGCTAATGGCTCGCCGCTCGGATATTTCAAGCACTACCCCTGCTCTCGAGCAGGAGTTGTTGGATGCACCATTAACACAGAGCTTCCATTGCGTTCTTACTTCTAACTGAACTTCTTCCTCTCATCCCTTATAGTAAATTCGACAATGAAGTCGGCCAACACCTGCCCATTGATAGCTTTCCTAGGATGATATGCGATGTCATGTTGACATAGCTCTATTTTCCACTTGAGTTGTCAACCAGAAGTTTCGGGCCGGTATAAAACTTCTTCAGGGGTTGGTCAGTCAATACGTTAATTGGATGAGCCTGGAAGTATGGTCATAATTTTCAAGACGCGATCAAAAGGCAAACGCTAGCTCTCCAATTTTGGGTAATTTTTGGCTCCATTGAATCGTTTGCTAATGTTGTACACGAGCCACTGGATTCTCTCTTCTTCTCGCACGAGAGCGGTGCTCAGCGTGTGCAAGGAAACTGCTAAATAAATGAATAGATCTTCTCCATCCACCGGCTTTGATAAGATTGGGGGAGCTTCCATGTGTCATAGCAATTCCTCGAAATCTGTCTGACAAGCTTCACTCCATTCAAAGTTTTTCTTTCCTTTCTTCAGTGTATCGAAGCACGGCATGCATTTTTTTTTGTAGCTTTTGAGATGAATCCACTCAATGCTACGACTTATCCATTCAAGCTTTGGAGTTCCTTCTTATTTTTAAGGGCTTCGATTTTCTATAATACTGTTATTTTCTCTGGATTCGCTTCAATGCCCCGAGACTTGCTGTGAACCCAAAGAATTTCACAAAGGCTACTCCGAAGTGATATTTGAGTGGGTTGAGCTTCATTCCTTCTTTTTCTCAAACATTTCAACGATACTATCTAGATGGTTAGTAGCCGCTTGAGATTTGACCAACATGCGTCCACAGTAACTTTCATAGTCTTTCCAATCTGACGTTTGAACATAGCATTCACTAGCCTTGGTACGTTGCCCCTGCATTTTTCAAGCCGAATGGCATTACCTTATAGAAGTACAATCCCAAATCAGTGATGAAGCTGGTGCTTTCTTGGTCAGGCTCATGCATTAGGATTTGGTTGTGACCCAAGTACGCATTCATAAACGACCAGTTCATGTCCCATAGTTCCATCCATAAGCTGGTTTATTCTAGGGAGCGGGAAGCTATCCTTCGGAAAAGCTTTTTTTACGTCCGAGAAATCAATATAGGTTCGCCATTTTCCATTAGACTTCTTGACTAGGACCGGGTTTGATACCCATTCAGGGTAAGTTGCATATCGAATGAGGCTATTAGCTATCAATTTATCTACTTCCTCTCTCAATGCCTTGAACCGTTTAGGGCCCAAGCTGCACCTTTTTTGCTTCATTGGTGGAAATTTGAGGTCAATATTGAGGGTGTGGCAGGCAGTTTTGGATGATACCCCACATATATTGGACTGTGTCCAAGAAAATACGTCCAAATTGGCACGGAGGAATTTGGTTAGTTCCAATCGGATCTTGTTTCCAAGGTGCAACCTAATCTTTAGGACCCGCATTGGGTCGTCCATACATACTGGGACAGACACTGTCAACTCCGCATGTGCTTCCCTATCCTCCTTCGAGGCCTTGTTGAATTGTCTATAGTCCCTAAGCTAGGGGCGACTCTTATTTGCTATTCGGAGGGTTCATGGATGCAGAGGGTTTTCTCCACATCCTTTCCATTTTCCTTTCTTCTTGACTCGTGCAATTCCACGATGTAGCATTCTTGAGCATCACTTTGGTCTTCTTTCATAGTTCTGACTCCGTGCTCGGTAGGGAACTTCATTGTAAGGCACCATTGGGCCAATGCTATTTTGATGTCGGCCAATGCAGGCTATCCCAAGAATGCATTGTATGCTGACATTTCTTTGACGATCACAAAAGTTTGAATGAGGGTGACCCTTCGCTCACCCTCTCCATGCTCCACAGGTAGGTCAATTGTTCCCACCGGTTGTATGGGTTCACCGATGACCCCCTTATTCTTTGTTTGGAACGCAGGTACACTTTTCATGCCAATTTTCATTTGATTGAAAGTACGTCTGAAGAGTATGTTAACCGAACTACCACCAACATCGGGTCAAGAGTTGGAGCTTCAATCCCTTCAGTGTCTCGATTGCGGAACACTGCGTAATCACTCAAAATATTTTGCAGCTTGATTGAAATTTCATCATCTATTACTAAACATGATTCCTTCGAGGTGTGTTTTAACGAACTTGTATATCACTTCATCCCTCCTTAACTTCTTTGCGTGGGATGTGGTCCCCCAAATATTTTTCCAATAACAAGCCTCTGATCGGTTCATTTTGAACCTTCTTCACTAGTTCTAGCTTGATTTCTTTGTTCTCTAGGAGATAGAGGGGCCGCAGGTTGATTGGGTTTTTGTGGCTTTTTCATGTATTGTTGAAGCTTGTTGTCTCAGATCAACCGTTCGATGAGGTTCTTAAGGTGGTGGCATTTGTTTGTATTATGGCCGTGTGTCTCGTGGAAATGGTAGAATTTCCCTGTGCACTTTTGCTATTCTGTTGCCTCTTTTCTAAGAGGTTTCTTATATTCTTTTGTCTTTTATGTTGCGAGATATATATTCTCCAGAGTATCATTCAAAGGGGTATAGTCTTCCTGTCTAAACTCTCTAAATCTTTTGTTGGTGCCACCGTTATTTCTTTTATTGGAGTTCTGGTTTCTTCTCTTCTGATTCCCACTCTTTCCTGCGACTCCTTGAGTACTTCCAGGATCATGTGTGTTTTGATTTGCCGCCATGTCATTTTGTCCGGAGTTCATTTGTTGTATACTAGCAGACTTTCTTTCTAGCTCATGTGCTTCCTCCAATCTCAAGTACCGGCTTGCTTTACGATTGGAATCTTTCCTGTTGGTAGGTTGCTTCATCTTAATCCATTTCTCCAACACTGTTTTTGGGTGAATAATGCGGACTAACACCATAGAAACCATATCCTCATTGGGGTTTCTTACTTCTGTCATCACGGTGTTAAACCTGTTTATGAATGATTTCAACGACTCATTGCGCCCTTGGACCAATCCGGATAGGGACATGACGTCCTTTGGTTATGTAATATGGAGCCTAAGCAGGTCAAGGAATTTCATTGCAAGTTGGTCAAAGGTAGAAATAGATCTTGGGGGAAGTCTGGTGAACCACATAGACACGGCTCCTTCTAGAAAAATAGGGAAACATTGATAGCGAACGACCTCTAGAGCATTGGCTCGGTCCATATACTAGCTATACTTGTACAAATTGGGTTTTGGGTCCTTCGTTCTGTCGTAGAAGGGGATAGTTGGCATAGTGAATTTGTCTGGGTATCTTTCATTCAATATTTCATCGGTAAAAGGAGTCCGACTTGGGGCAGATCCCCATTCATCATCCTTTCAATTTTTACTCTTGTCCATCAGCCATTTGACCATATCTTCTATGTATGCCTCTGATATTAGGTAGTCTCGGAGGTGACAATCAGTCACTGCGCCAAGTGTTTGGTTCTGCAAACAATCTTGATGCGTGGGTTGAAGCCTAGGCCCTCCTGTCTCAGGGAGGGCCACTTTCATGGGACACCGTTGGCCTACAGTTGGCCTAACTAAGGCATTTTGGTTGTTTCTAGCCTCTTCGAACGCATTGAAAGTTACTTCCATCTGATTGTCCAGCTCTCCTTCTTCTGAATCAGAGAGATTGATAGCTATATCTTCATGCAAGGTTTTGGCCCCTTGACTCAAATTCAAGATCGGTTGCCTTGCTCCAGATGGAGTATTCTCATTTTCCTCTATGTTGCATGCTCTTATTACCATTCTTTGTGGTTTCTTTCCGTTCCTTCTATACAGACCTTAAATAGAGGAATTCTCTTGCTCTACAACAGTCACTGGTTCAGGAAAAGTTCTTGGAGCGGGGTTTGATTGTAGGGTCAACAGAGCATTGAGCTTATTCATTGGAGCCTTTTAACTATTTTTCATTCTGTAGTTGATCTCCTTAGCCATCTTATTCAGCTCATCCGTGGTGACGACTTCATGCTGACTAGAGGATGTTGATGCTTGGTTTTCTAAATTAGCGCCATTTTCTTTAGCTTGTTAGAGACTAGCACCTTCTCTAGCTATTACTGCCCTTATGGATCTTCCAGAAGCAGTTCTTCTTCTTCCAAGAGCCACTAATCCTAAAATAGTGGATTCTTCAAGAAAAGATTAAGGATCTAAGTTCTGGACCTATGTGATCCAAAGTAGATAGCTAGATATGGATTCTGAGTTGGGTTATCAGTGGAAGCACAAAAATGTTAACCCAAAAAGTGGATCAACATCGTAATTTGAGTTTGAAAGCACCAGCCTTGTTTTGAAAAAGCAATATGACAAATCATAAGTATAGAAAAAGAACAGTAACAGAAAATATAAAATGTTTATAGTGGTTCGCTTGTTAATGAACCCTACATTCACTTTATAGTTTTATTGAAGACTGATTGCTTTTACAAGGGATGTTTGATTACAAGGCTTTAATTATCTTTAGCTAGATTGAATTCTCAGAGTTAGAATTCATTGGAGAATCAGAGTGAATTCCTTAAGAGATAGTTGTAAGGGAGGTAAAGATCGAAGAATAATTCCAGTAAAGCTTCAGCAGCCAGTACGGAGAAGATTCAGTTTATGTTGCAGGTAGGATGGTATTTATATGGATCAGCGAGCTTCTGAATCAGGCCACTTCATCATCTGCTTGCAGATAGGTAGGGACGACCCAGAGGGGGTTTGGCTCATAACTCGAGGCAAAAACATGGGTAGCTGGTGACCCATAGACTTGACTCGTTTGTAAGCAAATGCCTTGGCCTTTTCTTTATTGCATCCTTAGGTAGTTTGTTGTTTATTCGGAAAGATGTTTGGGTTGCTGATAATTTGAGCACTTAGGATTTTTTTGGAGTTTGGAACTAGAGATGTTTCCATAGTCGTCATGGTTCCGTTTTAATGACAATTTACCAGCTATTTGCACTCGGCCGCTGATTGGGCTAAAAGAATGTCGATCTCTCGGTTTCGTTGATCACAGTCATTGCCTTAGTGATATAGCTTGGCTCTCGTTAACTTCTTGTCTTAGCCTTTCTGGTTAATTCTAAACCATTTCAATAACACCAGACTCTTCTGTCTTCCATTAGATTCTACTGGGTTAAAAACCTGGATAACAGCCATTGATAAAGCAAGCATGAGGTAAATAGGCAAAAACAACAATCTCAGCGATGAGAATGATGAACCTAGACTCAAACACTTGGAATTGCATCGATGCTATCCGGATCTTCATCTAAATTACTGCAATGGACGTAGAGATATTAGACTGCCTAAACTAGTTATCAAAATGTGTTGAGTCACAAGTTCTATGAAGGTTTTGATTTCTGACAAAGAAATAAAGGCGATCGACAAAACAAGGTCATTATGGCTATAAAGAGCTACATATGGTACTCTAGATTATAGGATGATTATTTGATATTGTAATAGTGATAAACTTGTTAAAATCTATCCTCAAATAATCATGCATTTCAAGGAAATCAATATATATACGACTAAATTGCAGTTGCACATTTAGTGTGCAACTTTACAGGGACCGGTCGACCGGTCATAAAATAGGCGGTCGACCGTTCCTGTATAATTTGCACACTGAACGTGCACACATGCACATAACGACTATATATTTGAATTCCTGTCTACTGGTCATTTTTTGACCTGTCGACCGTTTTTAAACAAAGAGCAGCTTTTCCAAAAGACACTTCTTTCTCCAAAGGTTGCATCTCTTACCTTTCATCAAAGATCATATCTCTTAATGGCAACTGCTCACAAAGAGTTACAACCATTCTTCTCTATATAAACTCATCTAAATCATTGATTAAAATAACATGATTGTATATGCTTTTTACTCTAATCTCTGATCTTACTTTCTACATACTCCTGCATTCTAAAAGCTCTCAATTATTTATTGAATCATTGAAACTATTTCATATCTTTTGATTCAATAAGTAATATACTTTCCTTAATCTTTTCAAAACATCATTCGCATACTTTGAGGATAAGATTATAGGAAGGGTGTACTACTAGTGACAAATCCGTGTTTTCAAGAGCACAAGTTGTCAACAACAATTGTATTTGTTCTTTTGTTGAAGTCCTCTGTGTTGTAAGAGGCAAGTGTTGAAGTCCTCAGTGTATTAGAGGCGTGAAATCCCGTTCGTTTGCTCGGGTGTTGTAAACCTGTTCCTCCGGGTGAAGCGAGGTAGTTAATAGTGAAAATCCAGATAGAAGTCTGGGACTGGATGTAGGACGGTGCTCCGAACCAGTATAAAAATCTCTGGTGCGATTTTTCTATTTTTATTTACTATGCTATTATCATCTATTTCCGCATTTATATTATAGTCCATATTACACGATCCGTGTGTACTATACTAGCACGTGCACGATCACACACTTTTCATTTGGTATCAGAGCAAGGTTATCACATAACCGTAACAAAGTTATTTGATATATTCTTGTAATATGGCAAATAACGCAAGTACTAGCACTCAGAACACCACGTACATGGAAGGTCAATCGACACAAAGACCTCCATTTTTCAATGGTCTTAACTATAGTTATTGGGCAATACGTATGTCATTCTTTATGCAATCAAATAGCTATGATGCTTGGAATGCCACTCAAAGAGAAATAGTGAATCCAACAACTGATTATTCAGAATGGACTGCGGTTGAGAAAACGGCAGCAGCCGTAAATGCAAGAGCAATAAATATGTTGTTCTGTGCATTAGACCAAAATGAATATAACCGTGTTAGTATCTGCACTACTACATATCAAATTTGGCATACGCTAAAAACCACTCATGAAGTACTAACAAGGTTAAACAAGCCAAAATAGCCATGCTGAAAAGTCAATCAAAATTTCAAAATGAAACCAAATGAGACAATCAATGATATGTATTCACGATTTCAAACTATCCACCATGCACTTATTGGCTTAGGACAAAAATATTCTGATTTGGATGTTGTTTCAACAGTCCTACATTCTCTGACTAGTGAATGGGAAGGAAAAGTATTAGCAATTGAAGAAGCTAATGACCTTTCCGTCATGAAGCCAGATGAATTGATAGGAAATTTAATGTCCTATGAAGCAAATTTGCAGGCTAGAAAAGAACAGAAAGAAGAAAAGAAAAATGTAGCATTTCATGTTGAGAAAGATGAAAATGAATCAGATTCTGAAGACGAAGATTTGGCATTTATTGCGAAAGGATTCAAAAAATTCCTAAAATATCGAAAAGCCAGTCGTTACAATAAAAGGAAACCTGGATCAAATAAACCATCTTCATCTGCTATAGAATGTTTTAACTGCCACAAAAAGGGACACATGCAGAAGGATTGTCCAGAACAAAAGAAGAAGTCAGAAAATGACAAATTCAAATATAAGAAGGACAAATCAAAGAAACGAGCCTTCTCAGTAACATGGGATGATTAAGAGTCATCTTCATCAGAAAGTGAAAGTGATTCGGAGAATGAACAAGCTAATGTTTGTTTTATGGCAACAGAAGATGAGATACAAATTCCTACATTTGATGAATTACTTGATATTAATGCTGAATTGATAGTCAAATATAAAGACATAAAACATCAATTAAAAATAGTCAAAGCAGATTTAAGAAGAACAGAGTTTGAACGAGATATGTTAAAAGATGAGAAGAAAATATTAGAAGAGGAACTTGAAAAAATTCAAGAATCATCATCTAATGTTGACTCTCAACTATCTCTTTTGAGTCAAGAAATAGAAGCTCAAAAAGAGAAAAATAATGCTCTCACTACTGAAAATCATGAGCTTAAGGCAAAAGTCAAAGTTCTAGACCTAGAAAAAGCTAGTTTACAAACAAAGTTTGATGACATTACTCAAAATGTTTCTAACTTTAACAAAGGTCGAGAAAATTTGACAAAAATCATTGAAAACTCACAATCTGCATCAAATAAACAAGGTCTGGGATATAAGAAACAAGAGATCAAGGGTAATAAAAGAAAGAAGGAAGTACAAAAGATTGAAGTTAAGAAAAATCTTAGTTTATTATATTCCAAACCAAAGCCAGTTGTGAAATTTCAAAAGAAAAATACAAAGACTATCAAAATATGGGTTCCTAAAACAAATAACAATTTGATTAGGAACAAATACATTCAACAATTCATGAATACTGTGCATCTTAATAATAATTATATATATAAAGGGGATACCGGACCCATATGGGTTTGGACTCCTAAGACCTAACTCTTAGGACCCTATAAAAAGTGGGTACCATGGACTTAATCCTATTTTTGCAGGTCCCACTTAAGAAAAGAGGAAAGTGGATATTGGACAGTGGTTGCTCGAAGCACATGACGGGAGACAAGAGCTTATTAACAAATATTACATACTCAGATGGTGGCTCCGTCACTTTTGGAGACAATTCGAAAGGCTATATCATCGGCAAAGGCGATGTGAGCAATTGCGGTACATCTAACTTACCTCTTATTACAAATGTCATGCTAGTTAAAAATTTAAAACACAATTTACTTAGTATTAGTCAGTTATGTGACAAAGGTTTTACAATCTCCTTTTCGAATAATAAGTGTAGTATCTTAGATAGAGACCACAATTTAGTTTTCGAAGGTTATAGAGACAGAAATATATATATTCTGAATATGAATATTAATCATAATTCAGATATGTGTCTTGTGGCTAATGATAATGATCCATGGCTATGGCACAAACGCTTCTGTCATATAAACTTCAGAACTATTGACAAGCTGGCCAAAAACAATCTAGTTAGAGGTCTACCCAAAATTAGTTATAAAAACGATAGTTTTTGTGATGCCTGTCAGTTAGGAAAATTGACAAAATCGTCATTCAAGTCAAAAAGGGTCATATCAACATTACAACCACTTGAACTACTACATATGGATTTATTCGGACCAACACAGGTTCAGTCAATAAACCATAATAGATATGTATTTGTAATAGTTGATGACTATTCTCGTTATACATGGACTATTTTTTTGAAGAACAAAAGTGACACTTTTGACCATTTCAAATCTTTCGTCAAAATAATTCAAAAATCAAAAGGGCTAAAAGTTAAATAAGAAGTGATCATGGTGGTGAATTTGAAAATAACGAATTTGAACATTTTTGTACAAAAAAAGGTATTAACCATAATTTTTCGTTTCCTAGAACTCCATAACAAAACGGAGTTGTAGAACGGAAAAATCGAACATTACAAGAATGTGCAAGAACGTTATTAAATGGATCCACTTTACCAAAACATTTCTGGGCAGAAGCCGTTGCTACCGCGTGTTATGTTTTAAATCGTGTGTCTATTCGACCACTCACCAAAAACACGTCTTATGAATTATTTAATGAAAGGAAGCCAAATATATCTTACTTCAAAGTATTTGGTTCAAAATGTTTTATTTTAAATACAAAAGACCATCTCGGAAAGTTCGATCCGAAAGCTGATGAAGGTATATTTGTCGGTTATTCGGAAAGAAGCAAAGCGTATCGTATTTTCAATAAACGAACCAAAACTATTGAAGAATCTCTTCATGTTTCTTTCGATGAATTCTTTAAAACTTCTCAGTCAAAACCAGATAATGTCGAAACTATATTTACTGACACTCCTCTCACCACAAATTATGACTCTGACTCTGAAAATCTTATTGACAATATTTCCCAACCACAACCAGTTTGTGAGACACGTTCCCCTCCAAGATTATTGAGACACCATCCAGTTCAAAATATAATTGGTGAGGTTAACTCACAAGTAAGAACTAGGAATCAATTACATCAAATGGGTCATGTTGCGTTTCTATCAAATATCGAACCTAAGAATCCAAAAGAAACTGCTACAGACGATTACTGGATCATTGCCATGCAGGAAGAACTAAATCAGTTCGAGCGCAATGACGTTTGGGAACTTGTTCCAAGGCCAACTGATCTGTCAGTTATTGGTACTAAATGGGTTTATAAAAATAAGGCCGACGAACAAGGATATATCACCAAAAACAAAGCAAGATTAGTAGCACAAGGATATAATCAGGAAGAAGGTATCGATTATGAAGAAACTTTTGCACCAGTTGCTCGACTAGAAGCTATTAGAATTCTATTATCTTTTGCTTGTCACTATAATTTCAAACTTTATCAGATGGATGTCAAAAGTGCTTTTCTCAATGGATTTATCAAAGAGAATGTCTATGTCGAACAACCTCCTTTGTTCCTACATGAAAAATATCCTGACCATGTGTTCAAACTTAAGAAAGCTCTGTATGGCTTAAAACAAGCACCTCGTGCTTGGTATGAACGATTACGTAGCTATCTTATTAACTCAGGATTTCAAATAGGCAAAGTCGATCAAACTTTGTTTATTAAACATTCTCAAAAGGATATTCTAGTTATCCAGATATATGTAGACGACATCATCTTTGGTTCAACAAACGATAAACTCTGCAAAGAATTTGTAAGTACTATGACCAAAGAGTTCAAAATGTCTCATATGGGAGAACTATCATATTTTCTTGGACTTCAAATCAAGCAACTTCCGAATGGTATCTTTATCAATCAAGAAAAATATTGCAGAAATCTTATCAAACGCTTCGGATTAGAAAATACATCTGGTAAACCAACTCCTATAAGTACAACTACACATCTTGAAAAAGATGAAAATGGTAAGAGTATTGACCAGAAATTATATCGAAGCATGATTGGTTCTCTTCTTTATCTTATAGCCAGTCGTCCAGATATAATGATGAGTGTTTGTCTATGTGCACGCTTTCAAGCAGATCCAAAAGAATCACATCTACGAGCAGTGAAACGTATAATTCGTTATTTTAATAATACCAAAGATTTCGGTCTTTTTTATCCAAAGGAATGTCCATTTGAATTAGTATCATATAGTGATGCTGATTTTGGCGGATCACGAACGGATAGAAAACGTACAAGTGGTACGTGCCATTTTATTAGAAAATCACTTGTCTCTTGGTTTAGTAAGAAACAGAATTGTGTTTCACTATCAACATGTGAAGCCGAATATATATCAGCGGCTCTCGCTTGTACTCAAGTGCTATACATGCAACAAACTCTTCAAGATTTGGATATTCATTTATCAAATTCAATTATATACTGTGATAACACAAGTGCTATAAATCTCTCTAAGAATCCGGTGAATCATTCTAGAACCAAACACATTGATATCCGTCATCATTTCCTTCGAGATAATATTGAAAAAGGAAATAAATGTCTTGAATATGTCCAAACTGACAATCAATTAGCAGACATCTTTACTAAGCCTCTGCTCGAATCTAGCTTTATTAGATTACGAAGGGAGCTTGGTTTAATCTCAAGAAATGATCTAAACTAATAAATACTAACGATCATCCTTTCTTTTAATGATCGTCTTTTCCTTTCCTATTTTATAACTTCAGAGAGCTATTTTTAGAGTTAACATAAGCCTCTGCTTGTTTTCATGGTCAAAATTTTCTGTTCACTCACATCCATACGTTTATACATAAGAAACTTGTATATAAGCTTGTCCAAATTTCTTACTTTATTCATCTTTTCTTATCCGACCATAAGATTCTATACAAAATTCTCTATGGCTCACATTTGTGATAAATGTGCTCAAGAATCACACATTTCCATTACGAGTTCTGAGTCGGAGGAATATTATTCTCCCAAAATACCAAAACAAAAACCATGTTATCATCATCAATGCTCTTGTATTTCTGGTAATACACCAAACTCAAAACGAGTTAAAAAGACGCTGTTTTGTTCTCCTCGTACCAAAGCACAGATCGACGAGATTCATCACTATCAGAAACATCAGATAGATCTTCAGAGACAGCTCCATTATGGGCAAAGCCAACTTTATCATGAGCAACAACGGACATCGGCACGTTTATCCGTTTTAGAGAAGGTGGCATCATTCTTCTGTAGTTCTAACAAGCATGACGTGCATGAACCAATGCCGTCTAGGCCATCAACATCTAAAAGTCCTAACTCTTGGGATCGGAATTATGAGATGAATGAAGGTGCTCATAAAAACTAGAGTCCATGGGCAAAACATATTAAAGAAAACAAAGAAAATTCTAATGACGAACCTACCACTTCTCTTTAGCTTTATATATATACTTATTGTATCGTTTTCCATCTATCACTCTTGTAATAACGTTTATATTTTATAATAAGAGTGAAATATAATTTATATAGCTTGATATATTCTAAAAAACTTGCAAAACAAACTGCTTTTCTTCAGCAAGCAAAACCGGTCGACCATCCAAAATATGACCAGTCGACCGTTTGCTCTTTGGTTGAAAACGGTCGACCGGCCATAATCCATAGGTCGATCGGTTGACGTATTTCCAGTTTTTATATATATATCCTATACGTCAATTTCTTTCTATCCTCCTTTTCATTTGACTCAACCAGTTATTTTCCCCAAACTCCAAAAAACCCTAGTTTCTCAAATTCAATTTCCAAATCTCCAAATCTTCTAACAATGGCTCCTCCACAAAAGAAACCCAAGAAAGCATCATCCTCCAGACCTTCATCTCTTAATTTCTCCGCTAAGAAATGGCTCGAAAGTCCGGTAGCCATAACAAGATGGAATCAAATGACTAACTACAAGTTTCATCCGGGCTCTTTCATCAAGTTTGATGATTTCACGTCTTATGGAATTCGTAGGTTAGCCAATAACTCCAACATTTCTCCATTGATAGATTTTTTAGAAAATAATGTGGAAATAAATCATTTGATGATAAAATTGTTCTACGCCAACATGAACCTCGACGAGTATCAACCTGATAATCCGAACGGAGTCATTTGGTCTGTCGTATGTGGCAAACAAATTTTTATCACTCGTGATAGGATTGCCTCTATACTTGGTATACCAAATCGAGGCGATGAGTTTTCATCTACTTTCTGTGAAGTCTTCACTCGCGATAGCATCAGTCATCAGTTCATAGAGGACAATAGTGATGGCACAAAGTCTATTGGACTTCGACCCACCGCCAGACTACTTCATCGCGTCTTGATGCATTCTCTGTTTCCTAGACTTGGAAATTATGATGTTGTATATAAAGAAAACTTCAAGGCTCTCTATGCTATTTATGGGGAAATCCAAATCAATTGGGTTCATATGCTTTTTGACGAAATTCTCAAGGTAAATAACTCTACACGACCTCATTTCTTCTATAATGAATATATCATGCGTCTTTTGTTAGCTTGTGGGGTAAAGCCTCCTGACTCTGCCACCTCGAAACCAAAATGTATCGATTCCATAACCATCAAACGCATGAAGCTCCCTCCACCTTATCTTGAGATTATGCCTTTTGAAGAATGGCAACAAAGAGGTCCAAGAAAACAAAAAGCAACTTCCTCTCGACCTTGTTCCGATGAAGTGAAACTGTTAAAATCAAAATCATCCACAAAAGAATCACTTGAAACTATTGCGCGTAACCAATTTTTGCTTGAATCACGTCTCAAGCGCATGGACTCTAAAATTGATAAACGCTTCAATAAGGTCAAGTCATTCTTTGGTATGCTATGGGATGCTATATCATGTACCACATCCACCTCTGTTCAAGCACAAGACCCAGGAAAACGTCCTGCTCCTCCTGTTTTCAACTGGACATCATCTGAGGAGTCTACTGGTATGAGTGGACATGGACATGGCGAATCATCTAGAGGGAACAATGATGAAGAAGAAGAAGAAGATGACGACGACGACGATAATGATGATGATGAAGAGGAGATAGGATCTGCCTCGTCTTAGATTCTATTGTCTATTATGGTTAAGTACTTTAAAAACATCAATCGACACTTGTACTAAATAGTGTCGTTATTTTTATTTTTCATTTGACATTATGGTCTGTATTATACTCTGGTATGTTTTGGATGTGTTAAGTTTTATTTTGCTATGCACATTATGGGGATTACACTCCTATATTATTCCAGTATCTGTTACTCCTTTTTGTCGATGACAAAGGGGGAGAAAGGGCTAACAATTGATTGCAGGAACATACATATATATATAAATTCAAAGAGGGAGATCACATACTCAGGGGGAGATTCAGATTTTCAGATATATATTGTCATCAATCAAAAAGGGGGAGAATGTTGAGTCACAAGTTCTATGAAGGTTTTGATTTCTGACAAAGAAATAAAGGCGATCGACAAAACAAGGTCATTATGGCTATAAAGAGCTACATATGGTACTCTAGATTATAGGATGATTATTTGATATTGTAATAGTGATAAACTTGTTAAAATCTATCCTCAAATAATCATGCATTTCAAGGAAATCAATATATATACGACTAAATTGCAGTTGCACATTTAGTGTGCAACTTTACAGGGACCGGTCGACCGGTCATAAAATAGACGGTCGACCGTTCCTGTATAATTTGCACACTGAACGTGCACACATGCACATAACGACTATATATTTGAATTCCTGTCTACTGGTCATTTTTTGACCTGTCGACCGCTTTTAAACAGAGAGCAACTTTTCCAAAAGACACTTCTTTCTCCAAAGGTTGCATCTCTTACCTTTCATCAAAGATCATATCTCTTAATGGCAACTGCTCACAAAGAGTTACAACCATTCTTCTCTATATAAACTCATCTAAATCATTGATTAAAATAACATGATTGTATATGCTTTTTACTCTAATCTCTGATCTTACTTTCTACATACTCCTGCATTCTAAAAGCTCTCAATTATTTATTGAATCATTGAAACTATTTCATATCTTTTGATTCAATAAGTAATATACTTTCCTTAATCTTTTCAAAACATCATTCGCATACTTTGAGGATAAGATTATAGGAAGGGTGTACTACTAGTGACAAATCCGTGTTTTCAAGAGCACAAGTTGTCAACAACAATTGTATTTGTTCTTTTGTTGAAGTCCTCTGTGTTGTAAGAGGCAAGTGTTGAAGTCCTCAGTGTATTAGAGGCGTGAAATCTCGTTCGTTTGCTCGGGTGTTGTAAACCTGTTCCTCCGGGTGAAGCGAGGTAGTTAATAGTGAAAATCCAGATAGAAGTCTGGGACTGGACGTAGGACGGTGCTCCGAACCAGTATAAAAATCTCTGGTGTGATTTTTCTATTTTTATTTACTATGCTATTATCATCTATTTCCGCATTTATATTATAGTCCATATTACACGATCCGTGTGTACTATACTAGCACGTGCACGATCACACACTTTTCAAAATGGAGTTGGACACAATGCAGCTCGGCTTCTCAACCTACATGGTCGTAGGGATACTGGACGGTCTGAACTAGTGTAAAAACCCCACTATGTTAGTACAACCAACATAGCACACTGGACGTACGGATACTAGGCACTTAGGACGAGTATAAAAAATCATGCACATGCAAGGGTTGTAAACACAAGACTTGATTTCACAGTCAAAATTTTTAGTCCTCCCCCAAATAGTTGGGAAGACTGTGCCAAGCGCATGAACAAACCACTTTTCATAGATCATCGTCGTCATTCTATAGCTGCAACACAATACATGAGCGACAACAGCAATCTCAAAAAAGAGAAAGATGATGCTAAATAATTATGCAGCGAAGCGTATGTATGATACTACACCCCAAACAAGAAGGCAGGTTATACCAAGCATGCAACCAAGATGGCATAGGACATTGCACGCCAAACCTTCTCTACGATGTGATTCCTGAGAAGTCTGAGTAGAACACTGGGGCAAGCTTCCCTCAAGTTAAAGGCTAGGAGGTGGATCATTTAATTAGGTAATACTGACAGAAGAATAAACGAGAGCAGTACAATTGTAATTCGTACTATTGTATGATGTACGTGGGTCATAATTGGCACTAGCCCTATGATCGCAGAAATCATGGGGATCGAATTCATAATCCACGTGATTGTACAAGAAATATAGGTCAAGACTAGGTAAAAAGAACAATAAAACATTGATTGCTCGCCTCCTATCAATTTCTGTCATTACCTTCTTTACTTTTTCATCATGGAGTTGCTCTATCAAGGAAGTCCTATCTATCCCACCTTTGGAAATGGCAATGGAATCCCACTAAGATTCGCATTGCAAGTTGAAATTCTTATTTTCTAGGGCATTCACTTGCCATATAGCGACCTTCCTAGTTCTTTTGATCTTATTTAAAAGTTTCTCCTTTATTTTTTTGGTATTCTTAGAAAAGGGACTAATGAGCTCATCCTCAGTAAAACAAAAAGGTGAAACCTGAGTGCTCAGTGTACTCAGTGCTTTCCTACAATGGCATTCGAATTTATTGAGCTTAGCATCGTAATGATTTTTTAAGTCATCCTTCCACTTAAGGACTTCATCTAGACTAGCCTCGAGAGGGAGAATAGGTGCCGTATCTATTTAGAGGAAGTACCCCCGTTAGAGTCATAGAATGGGCATCTTCTATGTTGATTTGCTAGTGATTTCCCCATCCAACTCTTCAACTTGTATCTCAAAGTCTTTATTTCATTTACATACGACCTCATATATGCTTTCAGCATCTTTTAATAAGCCTTCTAGCACTAAACTCTAGCCAAAGTAGAATCAATCCCCTCTCTAAGATTAGCCACCTCCGAATCATGGTTAAAGCAAGTGGGCTGAAATCAAAGAAGTGCAAATGAAATAGAATTAAATAATGGTACTAGTTAGCAAGTCCACAAACTTCATAGAAAAATATTAATTCAATGAACATATGAATATTCCAAAAATAGCGCCAACTATCGTGAGGTTATACAAAACCATCCCCTATCCTAAGTTTTCAATAATATGATGTCTAAAGAGCATTAGGTAAAGTTGGAGTTATACTAGTGAGAAAGGTGTTGTAGGGATGATAACATGCTCCCGCCTAATGGTCGGTAGGTTTTTCGATGATTGCATCGAAGTTAAATTTTTTGTTTATGAAATTCTAGTCAAGTGTAGTGTAGAAGAACTCTAAGACGTCCTGAGTGCATTGAAGCGAAGCCCTCTTCCCTCATAATTTAGATCTTTTCTTACCTATGTGTTGCTGAGTAGGAGGCAATCTTTCCTTGAGCAACTCATAGGGAATCCTCATGCTCATGCATCTTCATTACAGCTATTCTTCTCCTGTCCTCTAGAGCTTTAATTAATCGAGGTCTTATCTTTTTGGTTTGTATAGCAAAGCAACCAAACAGCCTATAGGTGTTAGTTTTCCATTCCTCATGTTGATGATGAGAAGACATAGAACATAGAGGGAGGGCAGAAACTGTGTCTAAGCAGGGTATCGTAGTTGTCTTCTCATATTCAACAACCTCTTTATCACTAAGCAGATGGGCAATTTCCGTAGAAATGTCCTCCACCCATTTCTTGCACTGTGCAGTCTCTTTTTTATAAATAATTCCATAGAGCTCTTTACCCTCCTCTAAAGCCTGTACTATCCCTTCTAACCTTGATGCGTCACCTCCGGACCATATGTGCAGTTTTTTTATTACAATCATACTGGTTCTCGAGTGCATCCAGCTTTCTGAAGCTCTTCATGGGTAAACCTCGACTTTATTTCAAGCCTTTCATTCTTGTCCTTAAGTTGAAAAAACACATTCTTAGGAACATCAGAAGCATTCTCTACCTCACCCCCAAGGTCAATCGCGACCTTTAAGGTCAAGGGCCACAGAAGGGGTAGGAGCATCCTGACCACTGGCATTGTGTGAGAAGATTTTTGTGAGAATCAACTTAATTAATAATAAAATATAACTTGATCAACATAAGATAGATAAAGTTTTAACATTGAACATTCATCATTTATTACGTTATCTTTACGTGTACTTAAAGATCATGTATAAATAACAACGGGATGGATGGCTAATCATCAATCAAAGTTCTAAGCCTAAGTCTAACCACTCTAAATGGGGGCTATTAGGTGGGAGTAAACCATTTTTTATTGTGTATTGCCATCGGTGCATCACAAAATAACTAAGGACTTCTTTTTCTTTAACAACGTAATCAATCCTCGAAAGTAACTCTTGAGTTGTGTTCTTAAGGGTGGTGTATAACTCATCCAATTCCCTCTCACATTTACTGTAGCCGCAACATTAAGACCAAGATGATCTAAGATATGGATAAAAAGCCTATCCTTGCTTTCCTTCGAAAGCTTAGCAAACAAATTTTCTTTAAAAGGCTAAAAATTTGACCCCAATCATTTGTCAAGCAATAACACAATAAATAAACTACAACAAACCATTCAGAGCAAAATTAAGAAACAAATCTCATCCGGTAGCATGACTAAGCACTACTACAAAAGATTAGACACATCTACATGAGAAGGTGAGATAACCTTAATATCAGCTTCAGCCCTTCCCTCGGTATCATCATGAGGCGGATCTTGTTCTCCTCCCTCGCTCCCTCAACCACACCTTTCAATAGTGAATGGTTAGCATAAGTTTTGGACTCAGCTTACACTTCATTCCACTTGTCACGGCAATAATTGTAAATAGCTTCAACTAAAAACTGGTTATCCAAATAGTCAAGGCTAATCTCCTTCTTAAACTCACTCCTAACCAAGACATATAGATTGTTGGAGGTGTCGATCCTAAACTTTTCTCTTGAATCAGCTAGTTCTTTTCCCACCCTGGATAACTCTTTCTACGATGCAAGTTTCTCTAAGGACTGGGCTTCCGCTGGAGTCTTCGCTACCTCTTCAACCTTGACTTTCATGGAATAAGGCCAGCTCTCTCAACAACATAAGCAGCGAGATCAGCTACAAGCTTAGCTACCCGGACGAAGAGCAGCAGCCAGGTCGCTGCCATGCTCTCATACTTCCATTTTCAGGGCAACATGTTATATATAAAAATAATAACTAATTAATTAATTAAGTGAACACTTGTGTATGACATAAGATAAAACATAATAAAAGGAAAAAAAATTCACATATAAAACCAGGCCCTCTCCAGCTCAAACAGTGGTCAAAAAATGAAATCCTAGGAAATGGAAGAGGAAGGAAAGAAGGTGGAGAGGATGATGCAAGGCGAAGTAATAGCTTTCGGGCAGTCTCCCTCGTTCTCTCTGCTAGAACAATATGGTCTCGAAGGGCGATGAATAATACACAAGGGGACGAGATCACTATACAAAGGAGGAATAGTTGATGAAGTTTAAATAGAAGAAATGCCTAGAGGAGAAGGGAGACAAGGAGTTGCCTTTTTGGGCCTTGATCATGCGTGCTTATTTTCTTTGACCCTTTGCAGGGGCTTTCTCGGTTTGCAGGCTGAACCAATGAGGGTCACATCCATTGTAGCTACCAAAAATATTAAAATTAGGAGAAGATCATAATGAAAAACAGAATTTTAACAATATTAAATCTGAACTCTATCTTTGGCATCCTATACCACGAGAATCGGTTTGAAATGAGGTAGGCTTGAAAATAGAACGAGAGAAGCATTGAGGTGGGTGAAAGAACCCATGCTTTATCAATTCTTCATCGATAAAGAATATATTATGTTCTCTTTATCTGCATCTATCTCTAGAATACACTCCCTATGCCTCTTAAATACCTCGATGACTTTTTCTGAACAAAGAAACTAAGCACGATGTTTGCAGAAAGAACAAGGAAACCATCCAAATTCAAAACACAAAAGTATGAATCGACCCATGGCTTGGTTTTCCAAGGGACCTTTAGAAAACCAACGTTTTGGCTTGGGCATGGAAAAAGCTAGCATCGCCCGTTGAAGGACTTTTCTTAATATCGAAAAGAAACTGAAGCTCCTCATAAGAAAGAGGATAATCATTTTCAATATAAAGAATGCAAGTTGCTATCACAAGAGTATAAGAGAGGGGAGAGAGCAGAGCAGGCACAAGACTGACAGAAGCAAGACATTAGTGAAGAATTAGATGGGGAGGAAGAGTCCAAAACATACATGTTTGGAAGTAATAGGAGTAAACCAAGGCGAAGGAGTATCAAAATGCTCATGAGATTCAAAAAACCTATCGTCATAACCCAAAAACCCAAATTGAGTTAAAATACCCTCAACTTCCTCCATTCGAGTAATTTTACTAGGTGCAAGTAAAAGGGAAGGTAGAGAGGAATTCATATTGAAATTTCAAGATTTATCAAAAGAAAAGATGCTAAACTGAAGAGATTTGACAAAAATTAAAACAAAAGAAAACAAATTTCTTACTTCGATCTAAGAAATAAGTTCGATAATTAGAATATAATCGATTTAGAAATATCTTTTCCTCCCATTTCTTCTCTTGAACAAAAAAGAATAAATAAAGCTGAAGGGAAATATACGTACCTTAATTTAAATAATGGTCACACAATCATAATGATGAAGAAAATTGTGAAACATCGATTGAATATCCATAAAATAAGCACAAAGATTGATACAGGTTTACATGAGAAAAATAAAATTTGATTTAACAATGGTTCAGACCACGGTCCAATAAGGAAATAACATGTGGATGAAAGCATTAAATTTATAAGTAACCGATAAGACTCTTTTCGCTGTCATAAAAAAAGGAAAGATTAGGCAAAAGGGAATAATTTGCATACCAAATAATGACAAGTCTACACTAGCCTATGACCGCTGTAGACTTAAGGACAAGTGTTATACCCGCATTTCTTTCACTATCATAAAGAGGCATGAATAAAGTGCAGAGTTCAGAAAGCTGCTCCTACAATTAAATCAACGTGGGAAGAGCTGGAATCAAAGCGTTCCAAATGATACCACGCAACAAACTCACCTTCGCCCGCTACCATTAACCTTAACCTAAGGAATCGCAGGCAAAATAGGCAGAAAGGGGACGAAATACTGCAATCGAAAGACGTGTTACAAAGATATCATATCTGCGCCCATCCACTAAGTTTCAATATTATGTTGTATTCTTCAACGTCTAACATAGTTACAGGGACCAGGAGGCAATTGCTATGCACAAAGCCAAAGAAAAACATAGATACTGCATAGCCACACAATCTACTGCTTTGGTAATATAATACATCCTAGTAAAACAAGGCCGAGCGTGACCGATGATACATTGTGCACACAAGCTAAATAGCACGGGTAACCACATAGGCTGTTAGCAAATCTCATACTTTGTTAGCACCTTCGAGAATGGATCTGCATTGCACATGTTAAGGGCAACCTAAGCAATGTTGTAAGGAGTCAAGGAGCATTACATAGGGTTGTGCACATGGCTACTCAAACAATGTTCCAATGCAGATCCACACTCACAGGCGGACAACAAAGATACCAACCCCTCCTCCTTTACCAATGACCTATAAACATTAGCCACGGGTCAACCTTAACCACAGCTGGCTCAAGACAAATTCGAAAGAATAAAAAGCCAATTTCTAGTCTCACCCCGATACAGTTAAACAAACAAGTGCAAATCAAATGCACAACCAAGATGCGAGCACCACAGTATCAGCCAAATATCATGCACTTATTACCGCAGCCTCCCTCCGAATATGACGACCGCACCTTAATGCCAAAAAGTCACTTCTACTATCCTCCTAAGATGATATACAGACCATCCATCTTACTGGATCAGGAATGCATAACCCATCTAAATTGTCTCCTTCTCTAGTTTTGGGTTTTCCTACCAAAACCTAAATTTCCTGCCAAACATGCATCAGCAATCCAATCACGTCAAACAAATAATGCAAATGGATGACAAATGACAGAATCCAAAAGCAGATTTTGATACAACGGATAAGGGGCAATGGTGGCAACAGGCAACCCATCTTCGATACTATAAATAGAGGAGACTGGAGGATGGGTAGGGGATCTTTTTTCTGATCATTCTACTTTTCTAAGAAAAAGAAAGGCAAAATGAAAAAAGAGAGTATCGTATTGTATGGGGAATGCCCCCAAAAAAAACTTGTATTAAGAAGAAGAAGTATATATGAAGGATTTGACATGTGGACGTAGATTTATAAAATTCTGAACGATGTAAAATATTTCCCTGTCCTTTTTTCATGCTTTATTATTTATATATGTTACATTAGACTTTAAATCGTGGTTTGTTTATGAAATGAATTTAAGATTCTAACAATCAGTTGGAGTGTGGCTACAGGATTATGTAAGCATTCAGTGTCATAGTCACCTCTTAAAAGTAGGTTTAACACAAATTAAGTCTGTTGATTCAAATTCGTAGGAGTAATCATTGCCTAGATTGATTCATGATAAAGTTGAGTGTTATGAAGTTGAAAATTTTCACGAACATATGTGAATCTGGAAAGTATTGGGTAGTAGTAGTCCTTGAATTTGTTTAATTACATGCTAATTCCAGATTTGTAGATTTAAATGACTTATGCAAGAAAATGTTAATTATATTTATCATAATAAATTATGGGGATTTAGTAATATCTTAATTCATTGGAATGTAGGTGGTTGCAATGTAAATTTCAATAGATTATTGCGTTTCATAAATAAAAGCGTATCGTTTGGAGTAATAAGAAATACACCTTAAGGAAAGATACATATAAAATAGGGATATTTATCATATTTTGTACCATCTATTTTAATACTACGAAAAAATAATTCCTTATAATTACAAATATAATACAAATTCTTCTTTTGGATAAGATATAAGATTTCACAGTGTTAACTTTTCCTTTTGAGGAAGATGTAATTCCAATATATTAAAATATAGAAATCCTCTAAGATGAATTAAATAATAGTAAAAGTGATAAGAACAACAGTTTAAGTGAATAATTAATATATATGTACTAGTGACAAGATAGGAACTGAAAAATAATGATGAAAAGGTCAACATGTTATAAATTAAATAAAAAGAGTATGGGAAGTCCATTAAATAAGGGAGGGTATAAATGTTAAAAGGGAATATAAAGGAAATTTCAATAAAAAGAAATGGAGGTAAATAGGAAAAGATGTTTAGATTATTTAATGAGAACGATAAATGATATTAAATTATATTAATTGAATATAAGAAATAAATGAATAAAGAAGTAAAGAAACATTATCAATATTTAAACATTTGAGTCGTAATAATTAAACAAGTACGAATACACACACACCCCTATATATGCGTAGCTTCAAGTATGCATTTATGACGGATGTGAATTATTAAAGGATAACTTAATAGATAAGAATGTCATAGTCATTAAAATGAGTTGGAATGCAAGGTCCGTCGTGTTACACAACAAAAGTTTGTCCACCGCATGGGGCTAGTAGCAGTCGTGTATACATTATATTGATGTGGCACATATCCTACTATAGGACTCGTAGAATTACGTACGCGTGCGTATAGATGAAGGAATACCCAGTAGGGTTCACTTAAATCTTTTAGGAGGAGTATTGCATTAGGAAATATAAATGAGACGGCGACCAAGTCTCCGTGCTATGTCAATGTGTTTTGTACCTATTAAGGAGTAGGAGTTATACATATATCTAGAACGTTATTGATTCTGAGCAGTCATTGGAAAGACGAGGGTTACACCTAAACAAGCTACACCTTCTACTAGTGTAGGTCACGTTTAGGTCATGCACTATCATAGTTCTGTGATAGTTTATTCACTAGGAGGCAAGGCTAGATAACCCATAAGTGAGGTCTTTCAAAACGAGTGTGGTAGTTCGAGGTGTCGAGTCATCTATAGTCAGTGGAGCTGAGTCCATAATAGGAAGCAGACAAGTAAGTAATAACCAAGGTGAGATAGAATATCGATCAACTATTACGATGCCGTTAGTTGGCACTACAGGAGTTCCTTGGTATGCATGATGACGAGGACGTGATACCGTGTTGATGATGGATCCTAATGAGGTGCTAGGTTATGGATACTAATAGGGATAGTATCTTGGTCTAAAGAGGGACCGTGGTACTTATATATCTATGTGTGTGCGCGTGTATGTATGTATTTACTTATGGTCTACTTTAGGTAGATAGGGCGTATCGTACGTGTATGTAAAGTCATCCTAAATTATAACAATAGACAAAACATATAATGAAAGGCAATCGATATAAACTAATAAAAATTGATCTAGAAAATCGTCATAAATCCAAGGATGTAAGTTTCATAGCCAAGTTTTGACATTTGTAAAATTTTTATTTTCGACATTACTAATTATTAATTAATTTCTTTTTAATTAATTATTGTTAAAATTATGGGATGTTACAACCGTGAAGCGCAAATAAAAGAAAAAGTTAGAAAAAGTGCAAAGAAAAAGTAAAGACAGAGCGATGCAAATCTAAGCTTGTGCAGGTAATGCCCCGCTATTGCCCGCTATAACCCTGTTATATCTCATAGGAGATTTTTACCACTACGATTTGTCCATATAGCCCCAAATATAGCCTTTCCGCTTTAAGCCACACTATTTACGTTATGTTTCGCTATATCTTATTTAAAAGAAATGAATTGAAAAAGGGCATTTATACATTACAAAAATTATGAAATTTATTTATTTAATTGAATTTTTTTTATATTTTCAGAAATGAAAATGCTCTATTATTCTACTAAATTCAATTATGTTATATAGTAATTTTACATTTATTTACAATATATCCGCACATGTTCTTATTTAAAATTATTTATGTATTAATTATAGTTCAAATGAATGTTAATTTTTTATTTAATTACCATTTATATATTTGTAAAAACATTAAGTATGAGTTTTATATGTTGTTTTAATTCATTTGCTATATCTCGCTATATCCTCGCTGTATCCCAGCTATGACTTTTTGCACCTCCACTGCATTGAATCCGTCGAGCACTTTAACTGCATAGATCTAAGCTACCCTCATCAGATCATTCCTCCTGCCGCCTCCTAACAAAAGGAAAGAAGCGAGGCTACATGTTGTTACTGCTAGATGTTTGTAACAACCCGGTATTTTCAGCCATTCGCAGCCGCACATGTCGGACTTGAATTGCTCAAAATGCCGCATTGTAAATAAATTTGGAGCAAATGAAATATAAATCACAGAATCATAGACACGGAACAAATAGAATACCTCGCAGCGGAATATAAAATAAATAGTAGTTCATGAAGCTACTACGGTAGAGTCTCAAACCAAAAACATAATATAGTCTGAAAACAACAAAATATAAATCCCAAATACATAGAAGTTCACTAATACATGAGATAAACTAGAATAGATGAAACAAAAAGTACATATAAATGTAGATAAGCATAAACTCCAGCAAAGACCAGCTTCAAAAAGAGAATCCAAAGCCGTGAATACTCAGGCTGACCCCGAGGGTAAAGTAAAACACAAAACACTCGAGTCAGGACAATATATACTTATATAATGTAAATCAACTCAAGTGAGCTGTAGGAGAAATACACCATAACTTAAAGGATGCTTGGGATCGTCCATCCTTTAAAGATCAGTTAAACCATAAATTAGATACATCCCGTGGTTAAAATTTCAAAATAGTTTTTATACTTCGAAATCAAATATCATTTAAAAATTCAATATCATTCAAAATCCATTTCAAAATATCAAAATATCATATCTTCCAAACCACATTCATTTTTATTTAATTTAAATACCATTTCAAAACACATTTCAAAATAGTTTATATTTCGAAACAAATTGCTTCGTTTAAATCATTAAAATGAAGATATTATATTTAATAATTAAATTATTAAATTTCCAAAATTTTAATCTTTCAAAGTTCATTCATTCACTTAAATTTATTAAAACAATGAAAATTCAACTTTCGCAGCATTTAGAAAATGCTACGGAAAGTCACACTTAAAACAGTTTAATTTAACAAAAGACAACATTTAAAATGCTGTAGTAGGGTTCCATTAGTTTCAAATAAACTTAATTAAATTCAACCATTATAACATTCACAAAAAATGCTATAATAGCCTTTAATTAAATTGAGCCATTTGGTTCATTATTATCAACTACAACATTTACAAATGTAGTATTATCCTTTACATTAGAATTAATAGCATTTTAGAAATGCAGTAAATTAACTTCAAATATTCAGTATAATTTCACAAACAATTATATTTTTATTTAAACCATTTTTAACTTATAAAATCATAAAATTTTACTTTTAAAACATTCATTCAAATACCCTTATATTCATGATTTTATAAAGTTAAATCTCTATTCAAAAATCAAAATTTAATAGTAATTCACTTATTAAATTCCAACATTAAATTTTAAATTCATTAAATTAAATTTAACTTAACACTTAAGCTTAAATTTTCAAATATAACTTAATTTTATTTTTATTTACTTAACTTAAAATTCACTTTTAAGCCAAATTCACAAATTTTCAATTTTAGTTATATTGCAAAATTTCAACTTAAATATCATTCATTTCACATTTTAACTTAATTCAAGAATCATTAATATATTATAAAATTATTTTAAATTCATTTAATTCAAAATATCATAAATTTGTCATATTTTCATATTTACTTTAAATTCCATTTATCACAAAATTATAATTTCCAAAAAAACTTACATTTCTGATTTTCTAACTTTACCATTAATTTATTTCACATATAAATTCAGAGAGTCAATAATGTTTTACAAAAATCATTTTTAATCAAAATATTATAGTATTTACATTTTTAAAATATTTTAAAATTTTAAGAAAAACATATTTTAACAACGGGTTTGTATTTCATTTTCTAGCCTAGGTAAAGTGATACGGGTAATATATCATTTCAACCCGTAATTTACAAAGAAAACCCGGGTTTGATCATTTCAAACCCGCAATCCCAAGTAAATGAAAATAATTGAAAATCATTCAGGCCTATCATTTCAGCCCATAACGATTTTCTCCTATTCTAAAGTCCATTCGGGTATGTACATTTCAACCCATAGTGATTCTAATCTAAAAGGAACTTGTAGTGTGATAAACTGATAAAAATAATAGAACAGCATAATATAACAGTAACATATGATATAACAGGTGTTTAAGCATGGGTGAACATCATAAAATCATAACATAGCAGGTGTAACATGATAATATATTTTACAGATTCAAAAGGGGTCAATTTACTAGTTATAAATGTATATATTGTCTGGTGAGAATAACTCACTGATTTGTGCTGGAGACACAACGAAGAATGCACGAATGAGATCCAAACAAGCACGATAAAACGATACAAATATGATTGGAGGAGCCAAAGTACCAAACCCCTTGAATACAAGTCACACAAAACAATAATAATAACATAAGTTTCAAATGCAAATACGATAAACAATGATAGAATAGACTGCACAAATCAAAGCAGAATTGTTTTGCACTTGTCTCCAACACACATTAGGTTCGGCCATGAGTGTATTACAAGTCTAAAGCAATGTTTTCGGTTCAGGTATGGGTTGCTAAAGGTCGGCCTAACATGCTAGAACGTGGTGCAAAGGTGGGTGGTGGTGGAACCACACTAACAAAGCAATATACATGGGTTTAAGGCCATAGTTTGGCTCGGCCAAGGGCATAAAGGTCATGGCTATTTCAAGTGGGGTCAGTAGGTGGTGTGCAGATGTGTCTCAGGTCTGGAACAGGGCTGGCAGTGGTGGTGTTTGGTCGTCCATGGGTGCTGGAAGTGGTGGATGTGGATGATGTGTTCGGTCTAGGCAAGTTTTATGGAGTTTTGTTGGATTTTGGTAATGGATCAACCCACAAGGCGGCATGGCTTGGGGTTTGGTCAGAGAAGAGGTGAAGATGGTAATGTTCTTAGGTGGTGGTGGAGGTGGCAGGGGCTGGAGAGGAGGTGATCAAACCTATGACATAAAAGAACAAGTGCAAATCAAATTCAAACAATAAGAAATAAACAAAAAAAGAAGAGAAAAAGGATTCTTTTACCAAACTTTCTCCTCAAGCAAGGCCGAATTTTTTTTTATTTCAGAAGTGGGAAATGAGTTTACGTGAATGGAAATGAAAATATGCGGCTGAAAAATGTGTATAATAAAAGCTAATTGATGAATAGTTATGTTGAATGTGGAAGGGTGGAAGATAAAGGGCCATTTGAAAACCAAAAGTCAAAACCCTTTCAAATTTCTTTTAATTAATTTATATAAGATTAAATTACTGAAAATAATAATTATTTCAGTTAAACTTTCGAAAATTTAACAAAATATAAAAATATATATAAATATTTATTAATTATATAAGGTTAAAATAAAAAAATAGCACAAAATTGCAAACTAGACTAGAAAATTTGAAAATGAACAGAATGAACTTTGGAAAATTTATATGGACTTGTAAAATTATTTATAACAAATATAATAACATAAAAATAAAAATGCATTCACAAAATAAATATATAAATTATAACTATATATAATTTAAATGAAGAAAATAGCAGAAAAATAGAAAACAACCTTTAAAAATAGGAAATAAATACAGTAAATTTTGGAAAATTTTTGTTATCGCTTTAAAAATATTAAAAGACAAAATATACATAAAATAAAATATCAACACATACTAATATAAAATATAACATAGAAAATATGATTTATATAATTTAAAATACACAAAATTTCAAAATAAAACAAATTATACTCAAAATTGAAATGTACATAACTTTCACAAATTAAATCTGTTTTCAACGAAACGAAAAGCAGTATTCAAGTTATTAAATATATTTTCATAATAAAAGATAAAATTTAAGAATTTAAATATTTAAATTTGAAATTTAAAAGTCAAGGTTTGACCAGTTTGAACAGAAATTCATCTTTCAGTAAAATAACCAATTTATACCGGTTTGAAATTATAATTCACATAATAATCAACACCTACATTTAAAAATGAAATGTTTGAAATAAAATAAGTTTAAAATAATTTCAAAATAAAACAAAGTCAAATATTAAAATATATGAAAAATCTAGGGTTGTTACACTCTCCCCCACTCAAATCTTTTCGTTCTCGAAAAGGAAGGAAGCGGAGAAACAACAAGAAAGAACAATAGGTAGGAAGACATCCTGAAAGAAGGTAGGGAAAAAGTAGCTTGGAGGGAAAGAAGGTTGAAAGACATGGATGAACCATTATTTTAATTTTTTTTTTATATTTGACATGTTAAACATTTGATATGATTATTAGTTATTTGATTCAAATTTCATAGTTCGAAGTAAACAATATTTAAGACATTTTAAATCATGATTAGAATATCCTTTATACAATACTTTACCAAAATACTTTTATAACTCAATGTCTTAACAAGTTTACTTTCGTTCCTGCAGACTCTGGCTATGCGTTGATCAGGCGTAAAGCTAGAATTCTCCAAGTACTTAGTAGACCTGTTTCAACATCTAGTGAAAATACTAAAAAAATAGGTATGAGAAGTTTCGCTCTAAATCCAATGTCAAATGATGATAATACGATAGTAGTGGCCCGCTGCTGATCCATTATTTACGAAATGGACACAACACTTTCCAGAAGATCCTTCTACCTTTCGGATTCCAGAAAAATATCGTAGCCAGTTCGTAAACAAGGGACCATCGACCCCTGCTGCAGTGGTACTCTGTTGATTCAATGATTTACGCAATGGATGCACTTCCTTCCCGGAAGATCCATAAACAGCAGATCCTAGGATCGAAAGTGCCTCCATTGGGTAAACTAAAGAACCATCTACCTTGAAAAAAATCGAGGAACTCATGAGTTTAAGTACGGACAACCATATCAGTTCGAATCCATTTCTGAATTCACCCAAGTCCATTAGGGTTTATCGGTCGAATCCATTCTTGGATTCCCCAAGTCCATCTGGGTCAAAGCATGTCACTATACTTCTTCCGGAGGGTACTTCCCATACCTCTTACATCAAAATATAGTATACCATATATAGTAGCCCTTCAAAATCATAGCTTCAAATATCGCACATATATAAATTCCATTATATATAAGATTTCATTTTCAAATCGAATACTTTCCAAAATCAATAGTATATCAAATCATACTTATATAAACTTCGATTATATAAGATTTTAATTTACAAATTGAGTACCTTTTCAATTCAACGTTTTCAAATCAACTTCATACTTATACAATCCATTTTATTTAAGTTCGATAACTCCCAAATTAAGTATTTAGTAAAACAAGGTTCTCAATTTTAATTTGTTTCAATAACATTCCAGTTCCAAAATCATATATGATTTTGCCAAATCATTTCTTTTGAATTACATATACTCAGTTTCAAAGTTTCTTAAAATAATAGATTTAGAAAATAATCCAAATTTCCAAAGCAACAAAAATTTAGGTCAAACAAATTCATTTCAATTTCAAACATATATCCACTTTCAAAAATCATAATACTTTCAAAGTTATAAATCTTTCGAAACCAAAATACTTGATATCATTACACTTTGAAAATCATAACTTTTCTAAATCATACATTTGAAATCATAAAACATCCATTTAATTCTTTACATTTCTCAAATTTATTCAATTTAAACCCAAGTCTACAAGTTCCAGCTTTAATTCAATTCAAACCATCAGTTTCAATTCAATTTAGTTTTCCAACAAAACCATTTCAAATATTACCAAATTTCAAAAAAAGATTTGATCCGCAAAATAAACTATTCAATATTTAATATATTTCAGAGCTTAAATGTACCGTATTCCAAAACTAAATTTTATAATTTCATATATCTCAAATTTTACTTCATTATTACTTAGTTTTGACATATTCATTTCATAAATCCATCATTTTTAATTAAACTCAAATTACAAGTAAACCAAATATCATTTTTTACAAATATAAACTTTAAATATCATTTATCAAAATCAGTTATCATTCCTGATTCACATTTTTTATCAAATAAAGATTATATCATTCAAAGCCTCATTATCAAATCATTATTTGAATTCAGTTTCAAATATTTAAATTTAAATATCATTTAAAAAAAATCAAATATGTCATTCAATTATTATTTCAAATATCATTACAAAATACATTTCAAAATTCCATTCAAAAATTCATTTATCTCATTACATTTCATTCCATTTAACAAATAACCAAGTAAAACTTATTTAAATTCAAATTCAATTTAAATTCCTTAAAATTCAAATTTAAATATTAAATTATATTCAAAACTCCTTAAATTTCACAAATAATCAATTCCAAATTAAATCATTTAACTTTTTAAAACATAACTCAACAGTGTTAAAATCTATAATATTACGAAACATTGTCAAATTATAACAATGACAGCATTTAAAAGTGCTATCGTAACTTATAGTTTCCAAAGTAGTTTAGTTCAAGAATAACGGAATTTATAATATGCCTTGACAGATATTTAGTCAATTCAAACAAAGTTAAATTCAAAAACAACAGCATTTTAAAGTGTTGTCATAAAGCTATAGCATTTTAGAAATGTTATTAATAAAATTCCAGATTTTATTATAACTTTTGAAAAATAATACAACTTCAATTTTAGCAAATTTTGAACTTATAAATCATATTTATAGACTTCAAAATTTCACATTTAAATAATTTTTAATATATGATTTATCACAACAAAATTTTAAATCGAATATTCAATTTAAAACTCACTTTCGTTTGTTAAGTCAAAATTCACTGTTTTTCTTAACTTATAAATTTAACAAAAACTCAACATATTACTTCAAATATCTTTTCAAAACTATATTTCATACCAGCATAATTCAAAATAGTCTTATTTATTTCACTCCACAAAAGTTTCAAACTTATATAAATCATATTACTTTATACATTAATCATACCAAACTAAACTTATACTTTATCAAATACCTTATACCATTCAAAATTTCTTAGCTTTGAAAAGTTAACCTTGATTTGGAAGTGCTCGAACCTTCAAACTAGTCGAAGAAATCATATTTTCAATCCAAGAGTTGGAAATAACCGACAAATTAGTAAATCGATTCCAATAGGTAAGGTTATACCAAAACAAATCTAATCTCGAGGATTGAACACCGGCTTATTTTAAATCATTTTAATTATATATGTATACACAAATATCTTTCGAATATCAAAGCATACTTCGAAATCGGAAATCAAAATTTGGTTTCATAAAATCACTCGCATGGCAAAGCTACTAGAGTGGCCTCTTCCCCACTCAGAAACTCAAAAATCAATGTCGATGATGCATGTATTCATCACCGAAATTATTTTTCAGCGACATAAGTGGGTTCTGGACTTTTATTTCTTGAAACTTCTTTGAAATCTCTTTGACATCATTAGAATTCATTCGAATACATTCGAAACATTTCTTATTTGGAAAAATATCTTTAAATCATATTATTATTATATATTTTCCAAAATCTTAAAAACCCATTTCAAAACATCGGAGTTCGATTCCTCGAAATTCAAATTCAAAATCCTTCATTTATAAATCATTTTTATATAAATCATATTTTCTTGTAAATTTCCAAAATTTCAAATCCTTTCAAAGCTTCAAATTTTCATTTTCCAAAGGTAAAAATCCTTATTGAAAACATTTCACTTTTATATACAAAATAGGGTCATCCTTGTCAAAATAATAATTTCGATGTATGCACAAATTCAAAATACAATCAAACACAAATTTCCAAAGAATGATTCAAGGTTAGATTTCAAAGTGGACTTATGAAATGCTCCAAAATCAAAATGGATAGAATAGGGAAGACAAGACTGGATTTCATAACAAGTGGGAGCGTTCCAAAGTTCAAGGAATCCTAATCGATAAGAATCCTAACCAAGAGATTTCTAACAAGATGGATACTGAAGGGATGAGTTTTTGAAAATTTTGGTTTCAAAATAACAAATTTTTTATACCAAAATAATCTTTGAAAATCCTTTAAAAATCATTTGCAAATTATTTTATACAATGAAAATACGTTCTCTCACAAGAAAGGATTCTGAGATTGATTTCACTCATTCTAGGGTATTTCTAACCTATCTCTAATGATTTTTTGCTCCACGGGCTATAGTTTGCCTAAAACCAAAGCTTTGATACCAAATGTAACAACCCAGTATTTTCAGCTATTCGCAGTCGCACATGTCGGACTTGAATTGCTCAAAATACCGCATTGTAAATAAATTTGGAGCAAATGAAATACAAATCACAGAATCACAAACACAGAATAAACAGAATACCTCGCAGCTGAATATAAAATACATAGTAGTTCATGAAGCTACTATGGCAGAGTCTCAAACCAAAAACATAATACAGTCTGAAAACAACAAAATAGAAATCCCAAATACATAGAAGTTCACTAATACATGAGATAAACTAGAATAGCTGAAACAGAAAGTACATATAAATGTAGATAAGCAGAAACTCCAGCAAAGACCAGCTCCAGAAAGAGAATCCAAAGCTGTGAATACTCAGGCTGACCCGAGCGTAAAGTAAAACACAAAACACTCGAGTCAGGACAATATATACTTATATAATGTAAATCAACTTAAGTGAACTGTAGTAGAAATGCACCATAACTTAAAGGATGATTGGGATCACCCATCCTTTAAAGATCAGTTAAACCATAAATTAAATACATCTGGTGGTTAAAATTTCAAAATAGTATTTATACTTCGAAATCAAATATCATTTAAAAATTCAATATCATTCAAAATCCATTTCAAAATATCATATCTTCCAAACCACATTCATTTTTATTTAATTTAAATACCATTTCAAAACAAATTGCTTCATTTAAATCATTAAAATGAAGATATTATATTTAATAATTAAATTATTAAATTTTCAAATTTTTAATCTTTCAAAGTTCATTCATTCACTTAAATTTATTAAAACAATGAAAATTCAACTTTCGCAGCATTTAGAAAATGCTACGGAAAGTCACACTTAAAACAGTTCAATTTAACAAAAGACAACATTCAAAATGCTGTAATAGGGTTCTATTAGTTTCAAATAAACTTAGTTAAATTCAACCATTATAACATTCACGAAAAATTCTATGATAGCCTTTAATTAAATTGAGCCATTTGGTTCATTAGTATCAACTACAACATTTACAAATGTTGTATTATCCTTTACATTAGAATTAATAGCATTTTAGAAATGAGGTAATTAACCTCAAATATTCAGTATAATTTCACAAATAATTATATTTTTATTTAAACCAATTTTAACTTATAAAATCATATAATTTCACTTTTAGAACAATCATTCAAATACCCTTACATTCATGATTTTATAAAGTTAAATCTCTATTCAAAAATCAAAATTTAATAGTAATTCACTTATTAAAATCCAACATTAAATTTTAAATTCATTAAATTAAATTTAACTTAACACTTAAGTTTAAATTTTCAAATATAAATTAATTTCATTTTTATTTACTTAACTTAAAATTCACTTTTAAGCCAAATTCACAAATTTCCAATTTTAGTTATATTTCAAAATTTCAACTTAAATATTCATTCATTTCACATTTTAACTTAATTCAAAAATCATTAATATATTATAAACTTATTTTAAATTCATTTAATTCAAAATATCATAAATTTATCATATTTTCATATTTAATTTAAATTCCATTTATCACAAAATTATAATTTCCAAAAAAACTTACATTTCAGATTTTCTAACTTTACCATTAATTTATTTCACTTATAAATTTTCAGAGAGTCAATAATGTTTTACAAAAATCATTTTTAATCAAATTTAAATCAAAATGTTATAATATTTACATTTCTAAAATATTTTAAAATTTTAAGAAAAACATATTTTAACAACGGGTCTGTATTTCATTTTCTAGCCTAGGTAAAGTGATACGGGTAATATATCATTTCAACCCGTAATTTACAAAGAAAACTCGGGTTTGATCATTTCAAACCCGCAATCCCAAGTAAATGAAAATAATTGAAAATCATTCAGGCCTATCATTTTAGCCCATGACGATTTTCTCCTATTCTAAAGTCTGTTCGGGTATGTATCATTTCAACCCATAGTGATTCTAATCTAAAAGGAACTTGCAGTGTGATAAACTGATAAAAATAATAGAACAACATAGTATAATAGTAACATATGATATAACTGGTGTTTAAGCATGGGTGAACGTCATAAAATCATAACATAGGAGGTGTAACATGATAATGTATTTTACAGATTCAAAAGGGGTCAATTTACTAGTTATAAATGTACATATTGTCTGGTGAGAATAACTCACTGGTTTGTGCTGGAGACACAACGACGAATGCACGAATGAGATCCAAAAAAGCATGATAAAACGATACAAATATGAGTGGAGGAGCCAAAGTATCAAACCCCTTGAATACAAGTCACATAAAACAATAATAATAACATAAGTATCAAATACAAATACGATAAACAATGATAGAATAGACTGCACAAATCAAAGCGGAATTGTTTTTCACTTGTCTCCAACACACATTGGGTTCGGCCATGAGTGTATTACAGGTCTAAAGCAATGTTTTTGGTTCAGGTCTAGGTTGCTAAGGGTCAGCCTAACATGCTAGAAGGTGGTGCAAAGGTGGGTGGTGGTGGAACTACACTTACAAAGCAATATACAAGGGTTTAAGGCCATAGTTTGGCTCGGCCAAGGGCATAAAGGTCACAGCTATTTTAGGTGGGGTCAGTAGATGGTGTGCAGAGGTGTCTCAGGTCTGGAACAGGGCTGGTGGTGGTGGTTGTTGGTCGGCCATGGGTGGTGGAAGTGGTGGATGTGGATGATGTGTTCGGTCTAGGCAAGTTTTATGGAGTTTTGTTGGATTTTGGTGATGGATCAATCCACAAGGAGGCATGGCTTGAGGTTTGATCAGAGAATAGGTGAAGATGTTTACGTTCTCAGGTGTTGGTGGAGGTGGCAGGGGCTGGAGAGGAGGTGACCAAACCTATGACATAAAAGAACAAGTGCAAATCAAATTCAAACAATAAGAAATAAACAAAAGAAGAAGAGAAAAAGAATTCTTTTACCAAACTTTCTCCTCAAGCAAAGCCAATTTTTTTTGTTTCAAAAGTGACAAATGAGTTTACGTGAATGGAAATGAAAATATGCGGCTGAAAATGTGTATAATAAAAGCTAATTGATGAATAGTTATGTTGAATGTGAAAGGGTGGAAGATAAAGGGCCATTTGAAAACCAAAAGTCAAAACCCTTTCAAATTTCTTTTAATTTATTTATATAAGATTAAATTACTGAAAATAATAATTATTTCAGTTAAATTTTCAAAAATTTAACAAAATATAAAAATATATAAAAATATTTATTAATTATGTAAGGTTAAAATAAGAAAATAGCACAAAATTGCAAACTAGACTAGAAAATTTGAAAATGAACAGAATGAACTTTGGAAAATTTATATGGAATTGTAAAAATATTTATAACAAAGATAATAACATAAAAATAAAAATTCATTCACAAAATAAGTATATAAATTTTAATTAAATATAATTTAAATGAAGAAAATTGCAGAAAAATAGAAAACAGCCTTTAAAAATAGGAAATAAATACAGTAAATTTTGAAAAAAATTTATTATCACTTTAAAAATATTAAAAGACAAAATATACATAAAATAACATATTAACACATATTAAAATAAAATATAACATAGAAAATATGACTTATATAATTTAAAATAGACAAAATTTCAAAATAAAACAAATTATATTCAAAATTGAAATGTACATAACTTTCATAAATTAAATCCGTTTTCAACAAAATGAAAAGCAGTACAGGTTATTAAATCTATTTTCATAATAAATGATAAAATTTAAGAATTTAAATATTTAAATTTGAAATTTAGAAGTCATGGTTTGACCAGTTTGAACAGAAATTCATCTTTAAGTAAAATATCCTATTTATACCGGTTTGAAATTATAATTCACATAATAATCAACACCTACATTTAAAAATGAAATGTTTGAAATAAAATAAGTTTCAAATAATTTCAAAATAAAACAAAGTCAAATATTAAAATATATAAAAAATCTAGGGTTGTTACAATGTTCCACTTTGAAGTTTTGTATATTAGGAGGAATGGTGGAAGTATGGATCAGAGACCTACTAGCGAGAAGGTTCCTCAATGAGGAGCCCTCGCTCGTCGGCGTATCTAGTTCCTAAGCCCAGTCCCCTGCCCTCTCTACCTTGGGTTTCTCTAGAATGCTAAAATAACTGGAACACCAGTCAATAATAGGATCGTGGCTCGGACAATGACATCCTCCAAAAGGGATGGTTCATAAGTTTGCAGCTCACCATGATCACCCACTTTGTCATGCCCCAGGTTTGACACAGTAATCTTGTCATCGTCGTTAACTCCACCCCCAACGGCACCATCATTGGCTCTCTGATCATGACTCCCATAGGCCTTGCTGATTGTTGGGTAGGGCCCTCGCTATAGATGCGCCACCTCCTATGGTGTAACAACCGAATTTCTAAGGGTGGTTAATAATAGTTTTTTAATTAATTAAAAATAGATTTTGGAATTTAAAATAAATAATTTGAATTTATTTTAGAATATCATAATTTTATAGCAAAGTGGTTATTAATGGAATTAATTAGTTTTGGGAATAAATTGGTGTTTTAAGAATTTTGAAATAAATCAATTTGGGAATTGTTTAATATTGAATTGTGAGCATTTAAATTTAAATGAATTAAATATAAAAATAATTTTTTAAGATGAATAACATTTTAATTTATTAAGTATTTTGTAGTGGAAGTGATTTGATTTTGGGCATAAATTTGAATGGTCAAATAAACTAAAGGAAAAGGAAAAGGAAAAGGAAATGACGTAAAGCACAAAGCCCACCTACCCAAACCTCAACAATCACGTTTCCAAACATCTCGTTTTCTATATTTTTCTACCTCCATACGTTTCTTCTTCTTCTATAAATATAACTCCATCATATACATATACTAACTTTAGAAAATGAATCTTATCCCTAAACCATACCTCTCCAATAAATAAAATTAAAATCAAAATATAAATCTAAAAATTCTCAAATTCAGCTATGTCTTTCTCGACATCGATATACACTAGTTCTAGGAAAGGATTTGGGTTTCGTTGATTGCGATGGGCTTTGGGTGCATGCATTCAGGGATAGAAAGGAAGAAGAAGCAAGGTCGTGTGAGTATATAAACTCACAAATCTATGTATTTAACCACATAATCATTTTTACTGATGTTGTAATTAAGTTATGGTTTGGGTATATTGATCATATGCATTGAATCAGAGTTGATAACAGTGAGGATAAGGGTGGAGATCGCTAGAATCAGCGTGCTATGGCATAGTTTTGCCTCTACTGGTCGGCCGCTTGCGGTCGACCTATTGTGCAAAAAAAACCTATAGGAGTGTGCGTGTTTATGATTTTTAAGTAAAATGTTTATAAATAAAAGATTTTCAATATATATTTTTATCAGTGTAGGTTTTATTCGATATTAATAATTATTTAATAAAAATTTAGTTTTTGTTTTTTTAACAAATCTATAAAAATCCTATTGATTTTTAGAAAAAAATGAAATGGTATTTAATTTCTATTTTATAATTTTCAAGGCATATTTTATGAATTTAGAATATAATATATAGTTTTGAAAAATATATTTTATGGAATCGTGATATAATAAATCGTTTTAGATGTTGTAAAATTATTTAAAACTAGTATTTAATTATAGAAAATTATGAAATAATTGCTATGGGTAATATTTGGTTTTACATACCATTTTAGGGTTTCAAAAGAAGGAAATTAGCTTTCAAAATTAATTTTGAATATTACATTTATGTTTTAAATTTATAAAAGGTTATGAAATTAGTAGTTTAGTGAAAGAAAATATTGTATTTTGTTTAAATTAATTATCTTGTTAATTCTAGCATATATTTATTCATTATCCATTTAAGTATTTATTTTGTCATACAAGGTTATATGTAGCGAGTGATTTATTATCAAATATCGATTTGTTTTTGTGATACATACACACACACACAGATATGTATGTGTTTGTGTAGATAATTCGTTGTTGTTTTGATTATTCTTTTCTTGTTTATTGAATTGGATTATAGAATGATTCCTTGTTGACTTTGATTTTTTATAGTGATTTGGAATGATACGTTGATGACATTCTTTTATGATTTTTTTATAATTCTAATTCTGTGTGATAAGGAATTAGAATAAACAGAGTTATAATATCGTTTGGGATATGGCATTCAGTAATATGTCTTCGATTATTCTTTTGACTTGTTATATAGAATACTGAATAGGCGAGTGTCATGTGTGAGCACTATATAAATGGACTAGTAATACATGGTGGTATATGTCACAATTGTATGATTTATGCAGTTATTCTTTGCTTATGGATGACACTCATATAGGAATTTATTATGTATTATGGGACTCGCTGCGGTCAATTACATATATATCGTGTAACCACCTGATAGCTTAATCGCGGTATTTTAACCGTGCCCCAAATCTATGAAACCCTTCTTTAATAGCCTTGTATTGGCAATGTTTATAGTCGAGTGTCGGCAATATATAAGGCCTTGTGTTAGCAGTATATAGTTCCTTTGTGTCACTAGGCCAGTAGTCAGTTATCTATAGAGGCAATGTGTCAAGTCACGATCAACATAGTGTAGTCCTACAACATGTTTATGCCATGCAATGGATATAGTCACAACACGGAGGTGGAGGTAAGTGATGACTATATGAGCCGTGTTAGGAAGACACGTGTGAGTCTCCTAGAGCAAGTGTGTATACACTGTCAGTCTCCCTTCTGGTTTTGGTGTGCGTGTTTAGACATATACTTATACATCCTCGTGAGACGATAAGTTGTGATTATATCTAAGACTATGTCCATATTATGATCAATCTCTATATCCTTCTTTGGAGTGTGTCGCCTATTATCCTTCCTAAGCGTGTGTTAAATCTTTCTTATTGGCGTGTGTTACCAACTACTGTTTATTGGCTTGAGTTACTAATTATCTCTTCGGCATGTGTCGTCGATTGTTCTTTATAGGCATATGTCGCCAACTATACTTTCATAGGCATGTGTCGCCAATTATATCTTTCATCGATGTGTGTTGATAATACTATATTTTGTTTTATGGATGATTATTTAAACTGATATTGGGGATATTTTTATTTATTGAGACTGAATGTTATAATTGGGCTAAGTTATGTGTTAGCCTTATTATACATGGTGATATTTCTTTATAGACGTTTTATAGATTTGAATGTTTATTTCTAGATATAGAAAATTCACTCATTTGATGTTGATTATTTTACTTCTGATTTAATGTGTTTCCTACATGGGTGATGATTTTATGTATGGTTTTGTGATTTCTGATTTGATATACTTTTATAAGAGTAATGATATCTTTATGTCTGATCATATGATATTTGATATTTTAAGCCATTTGAGATTGTCCATGAAGCTTTAATTATACACTGAGCATATGTTACTACATATTTACTGATATTATGGATGCTATCATATGATTATACCTTGCTATATTTAGTTACAATGAGTCAGACATAGTTTGATCCATGTGTTATTTATATATTTTGGTCAGTTTAAGACATCTCAAGTACAGGGACAGAGAGACCAGCTTGTGTTTATTGGGCATAGAGGAAATTAGGTGTTCAGTGTATATTTTATTATTTTGTATTGTATAATCTCATGTATGTATAGTATTGTTATGTATATTGAACATATCTTGTATATATATTATATATATTAACCCTGCGATAGACTCTATGGTCTCTGATATGTACTGTATATTGTGTATTGTTTCATCCTGGAGGCATACATATTTATTGCTTTATGTTGATATTGCATATGTATATGTAAATTATTTACTTGATATTTAAATACGTACTAGTGTTAGCCCAAAGGAATATTCATGTGTGTACCCCATATAGCCTTATTCTTAGTATTATCTGATAATATTACATAGTAATACTCATAGATAGTTTGAGTATAGACGTAGGGTGCCTATACATAATCTTCCTTGGGCCTGACAATCCGACCCGATGGAAGTTCTCATCGGTCGAAGTCATGGCCGTGTTCCTAGCATTGTTTTCGGTTGCATTTATCTGGTGGATGTAATCCTCATTAGGCATGTCAATAGGTCAAATTCAGTCTAGATATCATAAAACCTAATCCTAAGCCCGGTTAAAATAATCGAAACCCAAGCCGGGCCCAAACCCGCTGGGTATTTCAAAACCACTATCCGAGCCCCACTTGTCGTGCTTTTCATGCCCACCGGGTAATACTCATATAACCAACCCAAAAATATTTAAGTTAAAACCATATCCTGAAATTGCAATTTTTATAAAAAAATTATAGACAAATAACTTTTAAAATACAAATTGGGTGGCGAGGTAGACAAGTTCGCAATAATAGTATACAAAAACATCTACATGAAAACAAACAAAATGATAAAAAATGATACACACACACACACACACTTATGTTTAGAAACTACGTAAATTAATAATCATATTGGACCCTAACCGGATTAGATTTTGACTAAATCCTACCCAGCCCTAATAGTAACCGAGTCGGGCCTGGGATGGGCGTGGGTAGTTGGAGTCAAAACCCATACATATATTTATAAGGTAGGTTTGGACTAAAATACATTCCATTGACATGCATAATCCTCATACTTGTGGGCAGCTATGTTGGTCCTAATGGGGTCCACTGTAGAAGAGTAGAAAGGAAATGGTTAAAAATATCATCGAAAGGTTCTACAGGAAATTCAATAAGCAGGAAACTGCCATGCACACTTTATGCCAATGTGGTAAGGATTGGATTGACGGTGGTAGGAATGAAGAAGAACTAACCTCGGTAGGTCGGCGCCTTGCCCAAAAGGCTGAAGAAGAGAAGGCGTGTCCCATCCCTTGAAGATATCAATGGTTTCCAGGTTGGTCTTGGCCTACCGGCAAAGCTTAAAGTTCAGCCCGATTAAGATTGGATCAGGGTCTGAAAATGTTTAGGCCATAGAAAACTATGAACTGCCCAACTAAGAGCTTGTAGCTATATGGGGTAGGCTCCCCTAACACTAATTGATGCACATTCATAAACCTACTGAAGTAAGAATGGAGAGGAAGAATCGTCTAGGCCATCATGTATGCGAGCGAATAAGAGAAATAGGCTGTAAGGGTTGATTAGCTCGGTCAATGATTAGAGGATAGAGGGTAACAATGTCTTGCAGTCAAAGTAGACCAAAGATTGAAAATATTAACCCAGTCCTCTCGGATCTTAGAAGCATCTAAGGGGGTAGGTTGTTGCTCGTTGGAAGAAGCAGCCTCGGATGTTTGCAGTCAATGGAAAACAACCTAAATTACTAAACCACACCAATCTATTAAAAGCGTAAACTAATGAGGCTCGGGACAAGCTTCTCCCCTATCGCTAATGTTAACAACCAACTGTCCCTTGGTTGGTCCATGCTCTGACATAAAATGGTCCATATGTCCTACGTCACTGCCACCCGGCCACCAAACTCTATCCATGGGTGTAGACCCCATATGCAATCTTTTTACTTTAACTACTATAAGAAAAGTTTAATAATATTGGCACATCAAATCCTAGTGTGTTTCGTTTGGTGCTTAATGTTTGACGATTGCCGTTGATGACATAACGATGATCATCATGCGCTGCATACAATGGAAGTTCATCAGAAAAGTTCACCGGTGTAACAATGTAAGCAATTTAAATAGAAATTGCAAATCAATCTCAATAAAGACAAAACAACAACATGAAGATTAGGAAAATGTAGTAACAAAACACAAAAAATCATTTTGAAAACCAAAACGCGATATCCTACTCTAAATAATTTCATGAAGAACACAATGTAAAAGAATTAATATCATTTATTGATGATGATTTGAGCACGTAGTGGAGAAGTAGAGTCATAGCAAGGACGAAATGGTTTTTTAAAGTTTCCAATGGCAGAAATTGTTCAGTAAAGAATAAAAGAGAAAAAGAATGGTATTTATAGGAGGGGCGAGGTAGTGTGAACCGTTGGATCTAACACGTAAGCAACAATCTGAATCATGTAGTTATTATCAATGCATATGTTAAATCACCATATAGAAAAGTGCCCTATCTCAATGCATTTGACAAAATAAACTGCCTCCATCAATGATTCAATGATACATGCGAGGGCATGGCATTTAATGCACGATTGACAATTCCACCCCCGCATACGACCATTGGCTTAGGGGGAAATGTTACTCAGATTTATTGTAAATACAGAATTGTCTGACCCACCACATTCAATTAGCGCTATGACTGCAGCAGCTTGTGCCATTATTCTTCTTTCGGCCATATGCCCCTGTTACCTAACACGTTGGTCAATCCAGGCCCAAACAACATTGGGTCGCTTGTGCACCTCCGTTATGGGAATTCCAAATCGAGACCACTCAAATCAAAGCCATAAAGTACAGCGGAAAATGAGATCGTGGTAAGAAATGCAAAAACAACCAATCAATATCTCAATCCAAATCCAAAATCAATCACAATCACCAAACAAGCAATATAAAATAAAGCAATAAGGATAAAATATATCACACACTATGTTATAAGGGTTCCACTATCGTCTTATTAGTATACATCCACTTTGAGGGAGAGCCTTTATTAATACCAACGAGAAGAGTACAAGAGATTGATTATAGTGATCAAAATTCAAATAGAATAGATTTGTGGAGAAGACAATTGAAGAAAAATAGGTTTTTCTTAACCTTGGTTAATGAAGGATAAAACCCTTGATTAAAACCTTGCAGTCCCTTACTTAGTCCTGAAAATAACTTATATTGAGAGAGATATTTCCTTGGAAAATTCCCAAAATACCTCTTGAAGCTTCACAAATCACAAAAACTGCCTAGGCCGAAATAGGCTGAAAGTCACAGATGTCTGTCACATTATGATAGATGTTTATCATATGTTTCAGGAAAGCATTCCCTAAAACCACAGATGTCTATTCCAATGACAAACATTTGTCCCAAGCCTTAGATTCCAAATCCTGCTATCACAGATGTCTGTCGCCTGATGCTGATTATAACACTCCACCTTCATCGTCATATCTTCCTCATCGGAGATTCGATTTGCGAACCGTCTTCTCCATCACCAAGCTACTTCTGACCACTTCAATTCTCCATATAGTGTCACCAAAATTGAACACTCCACCATGGCACTATATCCCACTAACAAGCGATAGTGCCAAACTATCACCACTTCTACCTTCAACCAAATAATCTTGAATGTTAGCTCAATGAGCTTCGGCAAACCCATGCCCATTGCACTCCATCAACGAGCTTAGGAAAAACACCTGCCCGCTAATGAAGTGTTTAAAGCACCCAAATCCAAAACACCATCTCACCAAAAGATAAAAGCACTAGAGAGTGAAAATAGTACCCACCAAGAAGATAGAATCACAATCTCTCATCGACACGCTTCATTATCTATAACATAGCTCCTCCCTCAACTAGGCCATGCCGTGACACCTAGCACATCAATAAGAGAATAAAGTTCGAGCAATGATTGAACTTCCCAACCGACAATGCCTCATTGAGTATATCCATCACATTATCCATTGTGCGCACTTTTTGAAGATGTACTTCCTTGTCTTCATCCATGGCTACTTAGAACGAACCTTCACTTCAGTATGTTCAGTCCATGAGGGAAATGTCAAATTCTCTGCCAACTGAATAGCACTCTGGCTATTACATCAAACATCTATACTATCATGTTCAAATCACAAGTCGCACAACAATCATCTCAAATAAAGTGCTTCCTTTGTCTCCTCCACCGCAGCTGTCAACTCCGCCTCCGTAGTGGATAAAGCAACGACGGTTTGCAATCTCGATTTCCAACTTATGGCCGAAATACCAAGTGTGAAGACATATTCGAAAGCTAACTTTCTACGATCCCTATCGCTGACATAGTCCGAGTCACAATAACTAACCAATTACAATTCATCCCCTCACTACCGTTAAAAATAAGACCAAGAGATGATATACCTCTAAGATATCTCAATACAACCTTCATAGCTTCCCAATGCGACTTCCTTGGATTGGCCATATACCGACTAACCATCTCGATGACATTGCAATATCGGTCCTTGTACACATCATTGCATACATTAAAATTCCAACCGAACTTGCATTTGGCACCCTTTTCATGTAAGCCTTGTCTTTCTCCAAGATAGGTGATCCCTTACTTGAAAGCTTCACATGCAAAGGTGAAGGTTATTTGATGCCTTTGCATTCTCCATGCTAAACCAGCAAAGCACTTCTTAATATACTCCTTTTGAGTCAATTTTAACTCAAAATGCTTTCTACCCCTTTCTATTTCCATGCCTAATATCCTATTTGCATCCCAACATCGTTCATTTCGAATTTCGATTTTAAACTCAATTTTAACTTGTTGATTTCATTCTTATCCTTAGAAGCAACGATCATGTCGTCCACATACAAGAGTAAGTACACTCAACAATCATTTTCCAACCTCTTGATATAATCATAAGCATCCTTGATGCTTCTATCAAAATCATTTTCAAGCACAAAATGATCAAATCTCTTGTATCATTGTCTAGGTGATTACTTTAAACCATATAGTGGTTTCTTTAACTTGCAAACCAAATTTGACTTACCATCTACAACAAAACCTTCTGATTGCTCCTTGTACATGTCTTCATCCAAGTCACCATGCATGAAGGCGGTTTTCACACCATGTTGCTCCAACTCCAAGTCGTGAATGCAACTGTAGAAAGTAATATCCGGATTGAAGTATGGCACACAATCGGTGCAAAAATCTCATCATAATCCTTTCCCTCCATTGTGCAAACCACTTAGCCACTAGCTTAGATTTGTATCTCCCATCGTCCTTCAACTTGTATATCCATTTACACCCGAGAACATGGTTTCCTTTAGGAAATGGAACTAAATCCCAAGTTTTATTATTCATCAACGATTGTTTTGACGATCCGAAATTTTGGACAATTTGAAATTGGGATATTTAATTGATTTTAATATTTAAAAGTTAGTTTGTAACTTAAAATTTCAAATATCACCATTATTTGGAAATTAAATTATTGGTTTTAATTACTGATAATTGGGTAAAATGTTGAATCTGGAATTTTAAGCCTGTTAAAAATATTTTTAAGGCTTGTAAAATTTATATTGATAGTGCTGAAGATAATAAAAGCTTTTAAATTGAAATTGGAAGTGCTTTGTTAAGTTTTGAAATTTTATCGTTTAAATTGATATTTAAAAATAGCCTTCCGAGACACAGTCTTGGAATTCGACGAAACCAGTTCCATTGGATTTGTAATATCGTATTATTATCAGATTTTAATTTTTGCGGTGTTTGGAGTGATCGTTTGGCCATACGGTATATAAACGCGCTGAAATTTACATCGAAAATTAAATATAATAACTGGGTCCAAAAAGCTATCTTCTCCATACGATCGATTTAGGACTCGAAACCTTTTCCATTGCGTTCGGGATAGGGCTATAACATTACGAACGTCTAGCTGCATGTTTTGGTAGGGATTCGAGATTTTTACCGGTGATATCGGGTCGATTTGGAATTTTAAATAAAAATATTATATATTTCTCTATCAGCCCATGTTTTCACCATCAGCTGTTATTCCGTCTCTTTTCCAGATCATTGTAGCAGAGCAATTCCTTCACGCAACCTTCATTTCACCTCAGTCTTTTAAAACTCGCTTTCCCTCTTCAATATTAACAGTCGAGCATTTTAAAATGAATCGAATGAGATGTTTCAACAATGGCCGAGCATTTTTATAAAAAAAAAGAATCAAAGTATTCCTCTTTTGAAAATATGGCCTGCGAATTTCTTTTCATCTTCTTCGAAATCGAATTCCCCTTCTCCGATTAATCTTAGGCAAATTGAAATAGAGGGGCTCGAACAAGGAATCGGTGGTGAAGTCACGATAGAATCTAGGGCTTTGCTGGTCTCGTATTCGAGAAAGGTTTGGGCATCAGACTCAGTGGCGAATGACGCGAGGGATGATGAAAGGGTTATCGAGGCCGGGATGGTGAGGACTGCGATTGCGTTCGAGGGTTTGGGAGCTTGGGGCTCGTTCGCGCGCGTATGTAGGGTAGAGTGTTGTGGCTCGCGAAGGTCAAGGCGATTAAAGGGAGGCTTGCGAAGGTGGATTGCGATCTGGGTTGGTGTAGTCGCATGGAGAATCTAGCGTGGTTTTGGGATTTTTGTTTGAGCAGCAGGTATTAGTTTCTATTTTTATTAAATACAATATTTGCAGTAAAGTATAATATAATTCTGCTTTTAATCTAATAAATATATACAATTTCACTTACTGTTTCATTTTAAAAATAAATATTAAGATGGTTGACATATTTAATTTATTTTAGTTGCTAAAAGATCATTAAAGGGAGATTAGTTTAGAATTTAGTATTGTTTAAATCAAATCATTAGTTAAAATTAAATCTATTAAACAACGATTCATTTGTCTAATAAACCTATTTAATTATATGTCACTAAAAATAATTTTTATTTAAAAAGGAAATAATTTCAAATTTAAATCATTAACCAACTGAATTATTAAATGGTACCTAATGGCTCGATTTTATTTCGAATATTAATAATCATATAAATTATTTATTCAAGGTCCAAAACCATGAAGAATAGCTGGTTTGGAGTGGATTGCAAATTTAAAAGTCAAAGGTGAGTTAATCTCACTCATCTGGGTTAATTTAAATTTAACTGGTTAAATTTAAATAATTGATTGAATGATTGAATTATTTTGATGTGCTATATAATATATAGTAATATATATATGGTATATATAGGAGTGGTTGATTTCCCGCATTTATATAGCTGATGAGACCCTATGCGCCGCATAATAGCAGATGATATTATATTTAGAACCCATATACTGTAATATTCCACCTCGAAGTGGAATTGGTATTGTGCCAACGTCTGTGGATGCAGGGAAACAGGTTGGAGGGATCCAACTGGATTCCTCAACATTTATTTAGATTATTTAATATTCTCTATTATGATTATTTGATATTCTATGATGAATTATATTGGAATATTGAATGCTATAGTTTCCTTGAATATATTTTGGTACACTGAGTTATCAAAATATATAGAATTGGATTTTTGAAAGAAAATAAAAGAGTGAATTTTCAAGAAAAATAATCATAGAGAATTTGAATAAATTTAAGAATGAATTGGATAAAAATAAAAGTGATTTTAAAATTCTAATAAATAATTTAGAGTATGGAAAAAAGGGGATTTTGAATAAATAGAAAATAATGAATTGTAAAACTTAAGTGATATTATTTAAAGGAATAAAGAATTTACTTTAAAATTCAAGGTTTAAATTTATTCAAAAGGGTAAAGAAGGAATTTTGGAAATCTGAAATTGGTATGTTTCAGTTAAAAGATTTTAAACCAAAATGGAGAAATAAAATATGAAGTTAATGGATTTTGGAAAAAAAATGAGTAAGTAAAGAGATTTATTTCAAAATGGAGTAAATTGGAAATCAATTTGGAAATTGATTTAAGTGTTTGAAATTGGAAATTTAAAGGAGAATGTGACTATGAAATTTACAAACTGGGTTTATTAAAGCCAAGTGATATATCAATGGATATTTGGAAGAATAAATTCACGGTGAGAATTTATTAAAGGAATGGGTAAACTTGTAAAAAAAAATAGTGATTTATTTTTAAAGGATGTGAAGAAATGTATATTTCCCTGGATAGCCAAGTATGTTTTCAACGTAAATTTCTAAATATAAGTTATGTTGTTTTAAAAAGCTTGTTTATAAAATTTATTACTTCTAAATGTTTAAATTCTGAAGTAAGTATTTTTTTCAAATCTATTTTCGTAGTAATTATTTAAAGGTGACTGGGTATTTTGTTTTAAAAGATAAAATCTAATTTTATATTTTATAAAGTAGCCTCATTTTTAAATATTCCTAAAGTATATATTTTAATAAAGTAATGAAGTAGTTTTCAATTTAAATGTTAAAGTATATTTTATAATAAAGTGTTTTAAATTATTTTCAAAATCTAAAGTTTTTTTGCTTGATGTTTTCAATGGAAATAAATATTTGGGAATTCATTCCATGAGAAGAGTAGGGTTGGAAAAATGTTTTCAAAAAGGTTTGAAAATGGAAATATATCTTGCAAAGATATTTTGAGGTTAATAAATAATTCGGTGAAATTATTTATGTTGGATGGTTGTTGTGAATGTTAATTGATAGTTAAATAACCGACTATCAATATTGGATAATGCGCTGATCGTTTCGAAGAGACCGGGATCGGGATTAATTTCTCGAAAACCACTTCTATCTAGTTTGTACGTTTTCATGGAAAAACGAGTTCGGAGTCAAAGATGGAGCAGTGAAGTGCAAGGGCTAGTCGCTACTAATCCTGAGGTGATTTCAAAATGGATGTAGTAGGAGTAGTGCCTTCGGTTCCGTTCAAACCCGGGACGGACTTGTATGGATGAATGCTTTCAGAACATCGTCAGGTGGATGATGGGCATTCTAAGTGAAACGATCTAAAAAGGCAACGCTTAGCCTCAAGTCTTTTCAACCGGGAATGACTGAAAATCAGGGGTTATGCAGCAAGGCTATGTAGGTAGCACCCATTAGGGCGAGGTCATCCAAATCTAGATGTCCCTTTTATTCGGCTTAGTGGTGCGGTTGCTGGTCCCAACCGTGGGGTGAACTTACTGGGGATTATCAAGTAAGGGGCAGTCCCGAGTTTGTGTTGCAAGGGATTAGGAGTAATCCTCGGTACGGTGATCTAGGCCACGAACTGTGACAGGTGGTACCCCAGTGCCTAGTCATTAGTTGGAAATCCATTCTCCCTACGTGCCTTTTACGGTTTTGTTTGTATTACCCACTTTGTGGCTAGTAGCTGGAATTTAATTATATAACAATTTCAGCTATTTTAATAAGTATTTGTAAATAGACCCTATTATAATATCAGAGGATTTTAATAAAAAGTGTTTTAGCTATCGTAAGGTAAAAACCCAACATGTTTATTTGTGGTGTGGTCTTACGAGATGCTTTTGTTTTCAAACAATTTTTGAAAATTTAGAAGCCAATTTGAGTGTGGTTTCTTATGCTGGTATTCGAGATTGACTAGGGTGTTATTTAACTATAATGCTCGGGTTAGACCGAGTATTATAGATTATAGGAAACGATGCCGTGGAGCTCAGGAGACGAGCTAGATGGCAATATGTACTTCCGTATTTGTGTTAAATATTCCGCTGTGTATTCAGATTGTGAGGACATGTTGTGATTACTGTCTAGTTGTGTTATGTATACTCTGATGATGTAATGTATAAACAGATATATTTATTGTTGTGTAAAGATCATTTATTATATTTTATTCCGCTGCGATGGTTAGATTCTGATGTTGTTTTCTATTTTCTTCTTCTACCTCTTCTTCTTTAACCCTCATGGTTTGGTTTTTCGGGCATCGGAAAATCAGGTCGTGACATTATGGTATCAGAGCTTAGGTTGGAGATAACCTTGGCTTTGGTAGGGATTACTCATTGGAAATAGAGTCCGTAGTACTCTAGAATGAGTTTAAGCGTATTAATAGATATGAGGGCGTATATTTTAGTGAATATAAATTGTTTTAATATTGTGTTGACTTATTGGTTGAGTGGAATATGAATTCTGATCGAGTAAGTTGGCCGCTATTCGAGAAGAGTTTATAAACACCTGACACGATAAATTGACACAGTATTGTTTTAAAGGTGAGTGAATGAAACAATTTTACACCAAAATATATCTTGCTATAAAAGAAATATTTCCTTAAATTGTTATATTAATTGGATGTTTGGATGAAAATATTTTAAATAGATAAGATTATAAAAAAAAATCGGAATGACTTGTATAATCAAAAGGGAAATTTGTAAGAGCATAAATTATACAAATGAATTATAGTTAAAATTTGATTTAAGTCAAAAGTGGAAATTTAAAACCCCAGAGATTTTGGAAGTGTTTTTCGAAGTGTTTTGAAGACAAATAATAGCATTATTATTTTAAAAAGTATTTTTGAAAGGAAATTGTTTCAAATAAATTTTGGGAAGGGATATAGCATTGAGCTCACTTCAGTCGCTAGAAAATAATTTCGGTGATGACTGCACCATCATCGATGTTCTTTTTTGAGTTTTTAACTGATGGATTGCTGCCAAATTGATTTGTTCAGAAGAACTAGTTTTGTTTTTGAATTTTCAAAGGAAATTTAGTGGGGATAGAAACCAGGATTGGTTTAAAATTTTGAGAAATGTGATTTTGGGATAATGGTGGTTGTAAAATGATTTGAACCAAAAGCCAGGTGTTTGAAATCCTGAATCCTTATTTGAATTGAAAATCCTAATGAGGTAAGTAATAAACTTGTAAAGTTGGGATGATTTTTAAATAAAGAAGAAAAATATGAGCTTTGAATGTTGAAATTAAAATTTAAAGTGAAAAGGTTAAATAAATTTAATTTGGAGAAATTAAATTGTGGAAATTTTAATAGATGATTGGAAGAAATAATTAGTAAATCTTGAATGTGATTGGAATGGGAAGATAGAAATTAAATTTGAATTGAGAAATAAATTTAATTAGAATTAAATTAACTTAAGCAAAGTTAATAATAATGAGTTGGATTTAAAGTAAGTTGAAAAGAATAGAAATGAAATAAAAGTTAAATTGTGAGCTAATAAAATTGGTTTGTGAATTAAATGATAGGAATAAAACTTGAGTATAAATAATGTTCAACGCGTATTGTAAGTGGGTTAATTATAAATCGAAATTGTTATCAAATGAAATGGAATTGGATTATAATAGAAATGATTTGAGTTACAAATAAATCCAATTCGAGTGTGAATGAGTTAAATATGTGCTTGGATATTATTTTGATAAATTGAGAAGGTGAATTAAAATTAAATGGATGGCTTAACTGAATTAAATGGAATTCGATTAAATAAGAATCAAATGAAAAACTGAAATAGAATTGGTTGCAAAGAGAAATGGAAGTTGGTTGAATAAAATGAACATATGTTATAATGTTGGAAAATGGAATAGTTTTAGTTGCAGCAAGTTAAGAAGAAATGAAATTGCTTAGGAGTTGAAATTAAAGGATTTTAGAATTGGAATGTTTTCAAGCTTAATAGAATGGTTTCAAATAAAATGAATGCAGATAAGAAATGAAAACTTGAGCTATGGATTAAATTTGACTTGAATTGTTAGTAAATTGAATACAATTGAAATATTGTCAAATAAAAGGAAATTGGATTGAAACTGAAATGGTTTGAATTGCAAATTAAGTTCAAAAAGGTAGAAATAAATTGAAAATGGCCTTGTAATTAATTAAACGAGTCATGAATGAATTGAATTTGGAAATTAAAATTTATAATAACTAATCAAATAAATTTATAGATTGAAATGAGATTTGATTGAAATAGAACCAAGTTAAATTAAAAAGGAAAAAATTATTTGCAAATGAAGTGAGCTTAAGTTTTGAAGTTGGACTAAATTAAAGTAAATTAACTTAAGTTTAAAATTTATAGAAGCCTGGCTTCGAGGAAGGGTGAAAGTTCATTAAATAAAAAGTTCGGGTTAAATTAGTTTGGAAAATGATTATTAATATAAGCATCGAATGTTGTCAAGCTCAATGACATGGTTTTAAAATGAAACCAATGCGGAGATGAAAAGAAATGCAAATGTATGGTTGGTGAATAAACTAGAAATGGGATGGAATTTAAAATAAATTGAGTTGGAATCAATTGAAATAAATGAGATCTGTTTGGGTTAAAAATGAATTGAATGTAAGCAATTGAGTTGTAAACCATTTAAATTGAATGAAGTTGTATATGAATTGGTTGTGAACAATTAAAATTAATGTCGGAACCCTATAAGTTGCTTATAAATATTGTTTAACCAGCATTGCTTATAGAAACTCGTATGTTTACTAGTTAAATATGTAAAATGTTGTTGAGTTACATGATTTTGGCAATTACATATTTAAATTGAGTAAGTACAGGTACCAGGAAGCCGTTTGGCTGAATTTGGACACGCTAATTGCTAAAATAATAAGCCGCTTGCTTAAAAATGCTAAATAGAGGTACGCATACGCAATAAAAATAGGAAATATGAACTGTTTCTATTTTTCCAACCGTGTGGGTCGATGTACAAATATTTATATCTCTTGTTAAATTGCAAAAGCTCCTTCGTACAGAGGAGACTCTGCCAAAATTTTCCGAAAATTTTGGGAGTTATATAATTTTTGTTAGTGACAAAACAATTTCAAATTGGGAATTGAAATAAATTAGTGGATGAAACTAATTTAAAATGATGATATGCATCGGTTATAAATGGAAGATAAAATTCAATATCTAGAGTTGAAGATAAATTGAATTCATATGGAGTTGGAAATCCAGATTAAAAAATAAGTGGATATAAAGGCTAAAGTGGTAGAGTAATAATATAAGAGTATATAAAATGCTTATGTTAAACTTAAGAAATGAATGGTGAAGTTCTTAAGCAAGTTTGATACTGGGAACATGCTAAGTAATTTTGGAAAGGAGATTAACTAAATTGGCGAAATGGGATAATTGTGGATAAGTGAATAGAAATCAGAATGAATGTGAAAAAAAGCGAATGGATATAAATACATAAGATGTATGTATATTATTTTTATTCGCATAGCAAATTGATCCAGATTTGAGCACAGAATTTCGAGATAGTTATATCAATCCGAGTTAGGATTTTTCACTCAATTTTCAACGGCGAACCCTGGATATGGATTTTGATTGATTCTAGAAATTCTCTATCATAATTATGACTATACAAAGAGAATGACGGTTTCTGATCAAGAAACCAGATCTGAGTCCGCACTAGGAAGTCGGGTGGACGATACTAGTTCGGAAACGAAATTGTGTGATCGAGCAAGCGATCGGATTCGGTATTGCATACGAATGATATAGGTACATCGTACAGGCTTAAATGGAATGAATATTGAAAATTTTGTAAGAAGTGTACAAAATGATTTTGGAATCTGTAGTTTGATATGGTTAAATTGGATATATAGGTACAAAAAAGCAAGTGGGAAAAATTGGGATTTTTGATTTCAGAAGATAATGTGAATTGCCCGACTAAAAAGGTATGTATTTAAATTTCTGTATGAAATTTGATTGGGTTTTTGATCTAACCACTTGGCTTTTTATTTTCTTTTGGAATCTGGGGGCCCATAGAGGCATTTGTAGTTGTACCGAGCTAACCGCGCAAAGGAGACGCTGACGAATTTTTTGAAAATTTAGAGAGTTAGAAATTTTTTGAGAAAGTTTTGATAATTTAAATTTGGATTTAAATTCAAATTTGAATAAGTGGAGTAAATAACGTTGTTGGAAACTATAGAAGGTTTTGGAAAGTTGATTGAAGTAATAATGTGTCTTTAATAAAAGATATGTAATGGCAAGTTGATAAAACTGTTTGGTTTTGAAAAATAGTAATGGGTATTGGATCATTCTTCTTAACTAGCAATTTCCGGGACGAAATTCTTTAAAGGGGGGAGGAACGTGACGACCCAGAATTTTGGACAATTTGAAATTGGGATATTTAATTGATCTTAATATTTAAAAGTTAGTTGTAACTTAAAATTTCAAATATCACCATTATTTGGAAATTAAATTATTGGATTTAGTTACTAGAAATTGGGTAAAATGTTGAATCTGGAATTTTAAACCTGTTAAAAATATTTTAAAGGCTTGAAAAATTTATATTGATAGTGCTGAAGATAATAAAAGTTTTTAAATTGAAATTGGAAGTGCTTTGTTAAGTTTTAAAAAAAAATTCGTTTAAATTGATATTTAAAAAGGCCTTCCGGGGCACAGTCTCGGAATTCGACGAAAGCAGTTGCATTAGATCCATAATATTTTATTATTATCGGATTTCAATTTTCGCAGTGTTTGGGGTGATCGTTTGGCCGTACGGTATATAAACGCGCTGAAATTTACATCGAAAACTAAATATAATAACTAGGTCCAAAAAGCTATCTTCTCCGTACAATCGATTTAGGACTCGAAACCTTTTCCATTGTGCTCGGGATAGGGCTATAACATTACGAACGCCTAGCGGCACGTTTTAGTAGGGATTCGAGATTTTTACCGGTGATGTCGGGTCGATTTGGAATTTCAAACAAAAATATTATATATTTCTCCATCAGCCCACTTTTTTTTCACCATCAGCTGTTATTCCATCTCTTTTCTAGATCATTGTAGCAGAGCAATTCCTTCACGCAACCCCATTTCACCTCAGTCCTTTAAAATACGATTCCCCTCTTTAATATTAACAGTCGAGCATTTTTAAATGAATCGAATGAGATGTTTCAACAATGACCGAGCATTTTTATATAAAAAAAGAATCAAAGTCTTCCGCTTTTGAAAATATGGCCTGCGAATTTCTTTTCACCTTATTCGAAATAGAATTCACCTTCTCCGATTAATCTTAAGGAAAATCGAAATAGAGGGGCTCGAACAAGGAATCGGCGGCGAAGTCATGATAGGATCTAGGGCTTTGTTGGTCTCGTATTCGAGAAAGGTTTGGCCATCGGACTCAGTGGCGAATGACGCGAGGGATGGTGGAAGGGTTGTCGAGGCCGCGATGGTGAGGATTGCGAATGCGTTCGAGGGTTTGGGAGCTTAGGGCTCGTTCGCGCGCGTATGTACGGTAGAGTGTTGTGGCTCGCGAAGGTCAAGGCGATTAAGGGGAGGCTTGCAAAGGTGGATCGCAATATGGGTTGGTGTAGTCGCGTGTTTCTGGGATTTTTGTTTTGAGCAGCAGGTATTAGTTTCTATTTTTATTAAATACAATATTGCAGTAAAGTATAATATAATTCTGCTTTTAATCTAATAAATATATACGATTTCACTAACTGTTTCATTTTAAAAACAAATATTAAGATGGTTAGCATATTTAATTTAATTTAGTTGCTAAGAGATCTTTAAAGGGAGATTAGTTTAGAATTTAGTATTGTTTAAATCAAATCAGTAGTTAAAATTAAATCTATTAAGCAGCGATTAATTTGTCTAACAAACCTATTTAATTATATGTCACTAAAAGTAATTTTTATTTAAAAAGGAAATAATTTCAAATTTAAATCATTAACCATCTGAATTATTAAATGGTACCAAATAGCTCGATTTTATTTCGAATATTAATAATCATATAAATTATTTATTCGAGGTCCAAAACCATGAAGAATAGCTGGTTTGGAGTGGATTGCAAATTTAAAAGTCAAAGGTGAGTTAATCTCACTCATCTGGGTTAATTTTAATGTAATTGGTTAAATTTAAATAATTGATTGAATGATTGAATTATTTTGATGTGCTATATTATATATAGTAATATATATAGTATATATTGGAGTGGTTGATTTCCCGCATTTATATAGCGGATGAGACCCTATGCGCCTCATAATAGCGGATGATATTATATTTAAAACTCATATACCGCGATAATCCACCTCGAAGTGGAATTGGTATTGTGCTAACGTCTGTGGATGCAGGGAAACAGGTTGGAGGGATCCAACTGGATTCCTCAACATTTGTTTAGATTATTTAATATTCTCTGTTATGATTATTTGATATTCGATGATGAATTATATTGGAATATTGAATGCTATAGTTTGCTTGAATATATTTCGGTACACTGAGTTATCAAAATATATAGAATTGGATTTTTGAAAGAAAATAAAAGAGTGAATTTTTAAAAAGAATAATTATAGAGAATTTGAATAAATTTAGGAAAGATCTGGATAAGAATAAAAGTGATTTTAAAATTCTAATAAATAATTTCGAGTATGGAAAAAAGGGGATTTTGAATAAATAGAAAATAAGAATTGTAAAACTTAAGTGATATTATTTAAAGGAATAAAGAATTTACTTTAAAATTCAAGGTTTAAATTTATTCAAAAGGATAAAGAAGGAATTTTGCAAATCTAAAATTGGTATGTTTCAGTTAAAAGATTTTAAATCAAAATGGAGAAATAAAATCTGAAGTTAATGTATTTTGGGAAAAAATGAGTAAGTAAAGAGATTTATTTCAAAATGGAGTAAATTGGAAATCAATTTGGAAATTGATTGAAGTGTTTGAAATTGGAAATTTAAAGGAGAATGTGACTATGAAATTTATAAACCGGGTTTATAAAAGCGAAGTGATATATCAATGGATATTTGGAAGGATAAATTCACGGTGGGAATTTATTAAAGGAATTGATAAACTTGTAAAAAAAATTAAAAAAAAAATAGTGATTCATTTTTAAAGGATGTGAAGAAATGTATATTTCCTTGGATAGCCAAGTACGTTTTCAACGTAAATTTTTAAATATAAGTTATGTTGTTTTAAAAAGCTTGTTTAGAAAATTTATCATTTCTAAAATTTTAAATTCTGAAGTAAGTACTTTTTTTTTCAAATCTATTATCGTAGTAATTATTTAAAGGTGACTGGGTATTTTGTTTTAAAAGAGAAAATCTAATTTTATATTTTATAAAGTAGCCTCATTTTTAAATATTCCTAAAGTATATATTTTAATAAAGTATTGAAGTAGTTTCAATTTAAATGTTAAAGTATATTTTATAATAAAGTGTTTTAAATTATTTTCAAAATCTAAAGTTTTTGTGCTTGGTGTTTTCAGCGGAAATAAATTTCATTCCATGAGAAGAGTAGGGTTGGAAAACTATTTTCAAAAAGGTTTGAAAATGGAAATATTTCTTGCAAAGATATTTTGTGGTTAATAAATAATTCGGTGAAATTGTTTATGTTGGATGGTTGTTGTGAATGTTAATTGATAGTTAAATAACAGACTATCAATATTGGACAATGCGCTGATCGTTTCGAAGAGACTGGGATCAGGATTAATTTCTCGAAAACCACTTCGATCTGGTTTGTATGTTTTCGTGGAAAAACGAGTTCGGAGTCGAAGATGGAGCAGTGAAGTGCAAGGGATAGTCGCTACTAATCCTGAGGCGATTCTAAAATGGATGTGGTAGGAGTAATGCCTTCGGTTCCGTTCGAACCCGGGACGGAATTGTATGGATGAATGCTTTCAGAACATCGTCAGGTGGACGACGGGCATTCTAAGTGAAACGATCTAAAAAGGTACGCTTAGCCTTAAGCCTCATTAACCGAGAATGACTGAAAATCAGGGGTTATGCCGCAAGGCTATGTGGGTAGCACCCATTAGGGTGAGGTCGTCCCTGTCTAGATGTCCATTTTATTCGGCTTAGTGGTGCGGTTGCTGATCCCAACCATGGGGTGATCTTACTCGGGATTATCCAATAAAGGGTAGTCTCGGTCTTGTGTTGCAAGGGATTGGGAGTAATCCTCGGTACGGTGATCTAGGCCACGTACTGTGACAGTTGGTACCCTAGTGCCTAGTCGTTAGTTGAAAATCCATTCTCCCTACGTGCCTTTTATGGTTTTGTTTGTATTACCCACTTTGTGGCTAGTAGCTGGAATTTAATCATGTAACAATTTCGGCTATTTTAATAAGTATTTGTAAATATACCCTATTATAATATCAGAGGATTTTAATAAAAAAGTGTTTTAGCTATCGTAAGGTAAAAACCTGACATGTTTATTTATGGCGTGGTCTTACGAGATGCTTTTGTTTTCAAAGAATTTTTGAAACTTCAATAACCAATTTGAGTGTGGTTTCTCCATGCTGGTATTCCAGACTGACTCAGGTATTATTTAACTATAATGCTCGGGTCAGACCGAGTATTATAGATTATAGGAAAGGATGTCGTGGAGCTCAGGAGACGAGCTGGATGGAAATACGTACTTCCGTATTTGTGTTAAATATTTCGCTGTGTATTCAGATTGTGAGGACATGTTGTGATTACTGTTTAGTTGTGTTATGTATACTCTGATTATGTAATGTATAAACAGATATATTTGTTGTTGTGTAAAGATCATTTATTATCTATTATATTTTATTCCGCTGCAATGGTTAGATTCTGATGTTGTTTTCTATTTTCATCTTCTACCTCTTCTTCTTTAACCCTCATGGTTCGGTTTTTCGGGGATCAGAAAATCGGGTCGTGACAATTGTATCTCTTCCTCCATGGCATAAATCCACTTCGAGCAATCACTCAAATCCATGGCGTCACCAAGGTCCATCGGCTCACCTTGGACTACATGAAGAGAATTGTCCAAATTATCATAAAAGCTAAGATAGTTCCAATCACCGTATCTTTCGAATGACCTTATAGTACGTCGACCCATGTGAGTAGAAATACTATCACCCAAACTCCTTTCGACTCCATCTTGAACCGAATCCTCTCTAGAATCATGTATATCACCAGCACTACTAGAGCCACCCTGTGGACTATGTAATGTAACATCAACCGCTTCCTTCCCCACAAGCATCTCCAATCTACTCCTTGGACGAAAGTGGGAACAACTTCCTACTCCTTTGATTCACCATGAACTAAATCCTAATCATCCGATGAGCTCTCATTCTCCTTGAATAAAGCTGACTCATCAAAAGTAACGTGATGAGAATTTATAAGCTTCTTCGTTTCTGGATTCCATATCTGATAGCCTTTTACTCCTTCCATATAGCTAAGCAAGACCTCTGTGAAAGCTCTAGGCTCAAGCTTATCATTTCTCGGATCATGCATATATATTGGACTACCAAACACACGAAGAAAAATCAAGTCAATGCACTTTCCCTTCCACACTTCCTCCGAAATTTTGTTACCAGTAGTCGAGTATGGAATTCGATTAACAATATGCACTGCGGTTGACAATGCTTCGGCCCAAAACCCCTTAGAAAAACCCACTGTCAATCTCAAGCATCGAGCTGTCTAAAGTAGAGTATGGTTCATCCTTTCCGCAACACCATTCGACCGTGGATCTACGGCGTACTAAAACGCCTTCTAACACCATAATGCTTGCAAACTCCAAGAACTCACCGAAAACATAATCTTCGCCATTGTCGGACCTTAGAATCTTCAAAGACTTACCACTCTCATTCTTAACAAGAGCCTTTCATGCTTTTAACTTTGCAAATGCCTCCAACTTGGCCTTCATTACATACACCCATACCTTTCGAGAAAAATCATCAATGAAAGAAATGTGATACCTTAGTCCTCCCAAAGAAGCTATCGGTGTCGGTCTCCAAACATTCGTGTGAACATACTCAAGAATCCTTCTCGAATCATGTTTTCCTTCACTGAATGATACTTTAGTTTGCTTCCCCATGACACATTCCTCGCAAAACTCTATGTTATCCCGCTTTTTGGCAAAGCCGCGATACCAAAAGATCGATCAGAAACGGAGAACAGTTCGTCTCAGAGACCGGTCGTACTTCGTCTCGCTATGGATATCACTGAATTTTGTCCAAGTCCGGATTGAGCTACAATTGATAGGACACGGCAAGAATGACCATAGGAGTCAGCATCTCAAGTTTCGAGTCAATCTGAGTTCATACGCTCGAGTTTTGATCGATTCAATTTGAAGGAGGAGGCTTAGGTTTCGAACCCATCGTTGACCAACGGTTCGAAACCATCGCATTCGAATCCATAAGTTTCGAACCCATCGAACCACCACGGGTTCAACTCCATCACCTTCGACTCCATCACCTTCGAATCCATCGTGTTCGAATCGATGGGCCTCGCATCCATGGAGAAGTGACATAGCTCGTATCCATCACAGAAGCCATGCTTCGAACCCACCACAAAGCCTTGTTCGACTCCAAGCAAGAATCCTTGTTCGAATCCATCATTGGACATTGTTCAAACCCAAACATGGAACCTCCTTCGAACCCATCCATGAAATCATGTTCGAACCCATCCACGATGCCAAGTTCGAACCCATCCTGTGTAGCCTCATTCGAATCCACTGGGTCAACCAACCATGATGACGTGTCTTCTTTCGGTTCGAATTCGCCGAGATATATGGAGTCGAAGTGGTCAACTCGGAGTGAAGACCGGATCGATTCGAAGTTTGCGCTCCACGTCACCACGAAGACGCGTGCCATGATGGATTCGAAACCATCGGTTCGAAAACATGGTTTCGAACCAAATAGCCATGCAATAAACGCCATTTCGAATCCATCATATCTCCCAATCTACTGATCCAAATGCCATGAAATTTTCACAGAAGCTTGCATACGTGTTGAAGAATGTCCACGCCAAATTTCACCTCGATTGGATGAATTCTCGATCGGTTCGAATGGATTTCGAACCGATGCCAACGTGGGCCCAAACTTCCTGAGACCATGCGTGTGGGCACCCTCACGTGCCAGAAGTGGTCTATCGAGTTTTCAGCGAAATATCAGCAGCCTACACCTATAAATAGAGCCCCAGGGCCAACGAAAAAGGGATCTTCGGACTCTGAAGCACCCAGACTCTGCCGGATCGAGATCTCCTTCATTCTACATCATAGTTTTACTGTTGATTTCGAATTTCCAGTTGTAACTTGCTGTAGGTTGCTGCAACAACTTGTAATCATTGAAAGAGAATCAATAAAACATCAAATCACTTCACAGTGGACGTAGGCAACACGCCGAACCACTATAAATCGCTTGTCTACGCATTTAATTTATTGTTGATTGGAGTTTTTGTTAGATAATATCTGTTTTGAATTTACATTCTTGACTATTATCTCTTCAACGACTCCCGAAGAGTGTTGTGCCCAATTTTGACGCAAACACTTTGGTGCTTTCATTGAGAAAACCCAGCTTTTCTCCTGCTCGTTGGATCTGTCATCGATACCGGATTGAATAAATCTAAGAGAGAGATCCAGATCATTGAATCCGACTTCCTTCCCTTCTATTCAGATTTGCATAAAGTCTAGGAAAGGAGTTCGACTATCAGGATGGTTAGCACAAGAACCACCTCAAACGCTGTCAATCAAGAAGAACAGGATAGACCAAATCCTGCCCCTCTACCTTCATCCAATCAAGATGTCGCTGGGCATTCAGAGCCGTCGGGTCTGGTTACCCGACAAGAGTTGCAGTTACTGCTCCAAGAGCTGACCCAGAGTCGGCGACAACTAGAAGAACAGCTACGCGCTAATGCTGAGTTAATCAACAAGATGGATCGCCAGAAACGAAAGAGATCCACAAGAGATCGTGCTTCTCGCTCTTCCAGCGAAAGTTCTTCATCTTCTGATTATCATAACCGATCTCCACGACCCCGGTTAGATGGGAGTCATATGCCACCCGTTGGAAACCAACCGACATTGACCGTTGGACAAATAAGAGTTGATCCGTCAGCCAGTTTCCAAACCGGACCCTCCTCCCGAGGAGGTGTCGTTCCTCACCACGCCGTAGAATACCGCACCACTAGCGTTGCGGCTGAACCAGGGGTCGACGCTCAAGATCAGTCGGACCTGGACCGTGGTCATAGCGGTCGTACTCCTGAACCGTACGTCCCAGAGGACTATGAGCCAAGAAGGCGAGACTTGGACCGTCGACGATATCCGGTTCAAGCCCAAAGTATGGAACGTGATCATACTCCGGCACAAATGCTGGATCTTTCAACTATGATACGACAGATGATCCGTGAGAGTCAGGGATTCACAAACGACGACTGGGGAATTTCCCGAAGTCACACTCCCTTTACGGACGATATTCTTAATGCTGAACCCCCACGGCGATTCCGAATGCCCACTCTACCCATGTACGAGGGAAACTCCGACCCCAACCAACATATTCTGAAATATGAATGGTGGATGACTGCTGCCAGAGCTGATGATGCAGTGAAGTGTCGTAGTTTCCCCATATCCTTGGGGGGCATCGCTACCATGTGGTTCACCCGACTACCACCTCGATCCGTCTCTTCCTTCGATCAGTTAGCCACAAAATTCGTTGAGCAATTCCGCATGCACGTCGCAAGGCCAAAAGATGTCAACACTTTATCTAGTGTCACACAAGCTCCCGGAGAGACACTCAGACACTACTTAGAAAGATTCCATACTGCATGCGCGGAGATTAGTAATCTAAACGATAACTCCATCCTTATGGCGCTGACTAAGGGGGTCGACCCCGATTCCGAATTCGGCAACTGGCTAGCTGGAAAACCATCTGCATCATTGGACCGTTTCCATGCCAAAGCAGCTCAATTCCTGAGACGGGAAGACGCGAAACAGTCTAGGAAGCAAACTGATGCAGGGCCGAATGCGGAAGGGACCCAGAGCAATGTTGCAATAAAACAGTCCGGTGAGAGCTCCGGAAAAGTTCAGTTGAACATTAAAAATAAACAAGCTCGGCGAAGAGAAAGCGTGAATCAAATTAAGAAACAAGATCAAAATCGTGGCCCGCAACGCAAAAATCCGATGTTCGACAGTTATACTCCTTTGAATACTTCACTGGAGGACTTGTATTTGCAGACCCGTAATGCAATTCAATATGAAAAACCTGTTCCAAGACCGTCGTCAGAGAGACAAATCCAGACGGGAAAATTTTGCAGGTTCCATGAAGGCCACGGGCACAATACGAACGAGTGTCGTCACTTACAGGATCTTGTTGAAAAACCGGTCAGAGAAAGGAAGCTGGAACAGTTTGTGCGGACACCGCAACCCAGAGGAGCAGGCCCATCCAATCCAATCAATGAACCCAATCGACCGAGGCAGGAGGACTCGACTTGTCCCCGTGGAAGATTGGTGATAAACGCCATCAGTGGCGGGCCTACTTACTCAGGAGCCTGGAACGACGAAGAACCTCGTCACTGTCACACATGACAGGCTCCTTCAATCTATGAATACTTTCAAGTTTCCTTTACATTCTGAAATTTGAATTTGTAATAAGGCACTGACTTTGCCATATTTTCTTATTTCAGCAGTAAAATACTATCTCTTCAAGCTAGAGCTGTGATTCATCGAATGCAACGTTCAACAATCACGACACACGAAGAGCTAAGTTCCATCAAACAATGGAATTTATTCAAATAGCGAGTGACTGCGATACAACCGGCCACTCACTAAGTGAAATCCCAGCTCGGGGGCAAGCCATCACGTCAAAGGCTGAATTGGACCAACACACGACAGTCCATTCAACAATTCGTTCCCAAAGCGTGAACGGACTCCAACTTCCTAGAGCGTGAATTGGAGTATAAACATTCAATAATTCGTTCCCACTGTGCGAACGGACTCCAACTTCCCAGAGCGTGAATTGGAGTATAAACATTAAACAATTCGTTCCCGGAGCGTGAACGGACTCCAACTTCCTAAAACGCGAATTGGAGTATAAACATTCAACAATTCGTTCCCAGAGCGTGAACGGACTCCAACTTCCCAGAGCGTGAATTGGAGTATAAACATTCCATAATTCGTTCCCACTGCGCGAACGGACTCCAACTTCCCAGAGCGTGAATTGGAGTATAAACATTCAATAATTCGTTCCCGGAGCGCGAACGGACTCCAACTTCCCAGAGCGTGAATTGGAGTATAAACATTCAACAATTCGTTCCCAGAGCATGAACGGACTCCAACTTCCCAGAGCGCAAATTGGAGTATAAACATTCAACAATTCGTTCCCAGAGCGTGAACGGACTCCAACTTCCCAGAGCGTGAATTGGAGTATAAACATTCCATAATTCGTTCCCACTGCGCGAACGGACTCCAACTTCCCAGAGCGTGAATTGGAGTATAAACATTCAATAATTCATTCCCGGAGCGCGAACAGACTCCAACTTCCCAGAGCGTGAATTAGAGTATAAACATTCGACAATTCGTTCCCAAAGCGTGAACGGACCCCAACTTCCCAGAGCGCGAATTGGAGTATAAACATTCAACAATTCGTTCTCAGAGCGTGAACGGACTCCAACTTCCTAGAGCGCGAATTGGAGTATAAACATTCAACAATTCGTTCCCAGAGCGTGAACGGACTCCAACTTCCCACAGCGCGAATTGGAGTATAAACATTCCATAATTCATTCCCACTGCGTGAACGGACTCCAACTTCCCACAGCGTGAATTGGAGTATAAACATTCCATAATTCGTTCCCACTGCGCGAACCGAAGCATCCATGCTAACTCCAAGTATCCAAAGCATGAATTGGAGTATAAACATAAGTTACAGGTTCCCGGAGCGCGAGCTGAAACGTCCACGCTAACTCCAAATTCCCAGAGCGTGAAGTGGAGTGTAGACATCAATTCCAGGTTCCCGGAGCGCGAACCATACTACAAACGTCGATAACTCTCAAATTCCCATGGTGCGAACCAAGTTATCGATTACAAATTATCCTAAGTCCCCAGAATGTGGACATGTGCTTAAGGTTTGCAATAAACGCACTCAACCACCAAAACACAAATGCTATTCCCCGAGACTAGGGGGCAAAAAAGCTAAGTGTTAACCGCTAACCAAAGTGATACAATGTCCGAAATTCGATTATTCGCCGACTATGGCTTGCGACCAAGATTTTCAGACTTGGCAAATAAAACAAACTCTACTTGACGGTAAAAACACCACAAGTACACCGGACTGGAAACATAACGCTACAAACACTTAGGCACGAAAGAAATGAGAGTTGAAACAAAGAAACTAAATTTTATTTCAACTAACTGAAGACAAGGTCTTACATGCAAATAAGTATTCCCAAAAAAAGAATGCCTACTAGCAGGGGCCGAACCTGCATCTATACACGGCCTACTAACAAAAAAACAAAAAACACCAGTTCCTATCTACCAAAAAATTCGCTTGAGCGGCCCATCTACTTCTTCTTTTTGAATCTTCTTATCAGCGGTTCGTCTTCGGACTCGCTGGAGATAGAGATCCTTCGTTTGGAGTGCTTTCTCTCCAATGCTTGTTCTTCGACCGAAGGCATAATGTCGACGTCTTCCTCAGAACCTGAATCTAAATGAAGGCTCCCCGCCGGAGGAGTAGGAGGGACCGGACCCGCGACGGAAGATGGAATAGTGCCACCACCGACACTACCGCTTTGCCCCTCAGCTTCTAATTCAGCTTGAATCTCGGCCAGAATCTCTTCATCGTGAATCGTCTGGGCTTGGCTGGGGGCATCCGCAGTCTACATTGAAGAGCTGGAGGTCGGCGGAAGGTCACTAATGATAAATGGCAAGTCAGTGAAAGAGCCACCCTGTTGGCCAAGCAGCTCACTCACCATTTGTTCGTCGAGAGATAGGGACCTCCCCTGCTCCGCCTCGGTTGATGCTGTAGTCACAACAATAGTCTCGGTGGTGATGGCCTTATCCCCTTTGATTGATTCCTGGGTCGCGGCAATCGAAGTAGCTCCAGTCACTAAACAAAGGTAAGAAGAAGTTATTGGCAACTGCTTCAGAACAAACTCTCTATTTAGAAAACACTTGAGATAAGTTCGGAATACCTTCCCCAGCTTGACTCGCGGACGACTGGGCGGCCTCAGAAGTATGCTCCCGAACGGGAGATAACCGCGGCTGTTCTGGGTCATAAGCAGGAACAGGTTGTGTACCGACCACAGATACAGGTACTACCGGAGGCGAAGTGGTGATTTCGAGAGTGGTGGCACGATGCTCAACACCTGACCCATCTCCGGCCTCCAAAGATCGACCGCCAACCATCTCCTTCTCATGAGCGATTATAGCATCATGAAGGACCTTCTTTTCCTCATATGTTAGCAACCGGTTTTCGAGCTCGAATCGGTCGACCGATTCGCCCGGATGCGCTTCCTCTTCCCCCTCGACCAATCGTTCCCAAGCACTGTGAAGATGCACTGGGTAATCCTAAAGCCAGGCCAAGTTTCTGTGCTTCAATACATTGGCATTGTAGGTGATGAGCAGATCTTCAATGTCGGCCTCTAGCCTGGCCTCGGCTTGTTGAACTCTCTCCTCAATCTCCGCCTCGACCGCTTGAACTTTGGCCACTGCCTCATCCCGTTCGGTCCGGAGTATCACAGCTTGTTCGCATGCCTCCTGAGCTGCATTGTTTGCATCGTCCCTATCCTTGGCTATTTCGGCGAATTTGGATTTGAGCTCATTTAGCTCCTTTAGCGCCGCATCCCTTTCGGCAGTGACCAGAGTATTCCGATGGCCCATGTCCTCTATCGTGGCGTAGTGCTCACGTTTCATCCTGTCCATTATTGCTTGGGCTTCATCGGCTTTTTTGATAGCCTCCATTTCGGATTTCCGAGAAGACTCAGCCTCAGTGTTCAGCACATCGATAATACGGCTCTTTTGGGCCAACTCAGCCTGCATTTTCTCAATGGTGGCCCCACGCTCAAAGGCCAGCGACGACGCTTTCTCGGCCGCCTTGTACCACGCCCTGTACTGGGCATAAAAATCGTGCACATAATCGTGCGCCGTCTGTTCGGCCTCCGGCGGGATTCTTTTCAAGTGAAGAGGGAAAATATAGTTGTCGAAGCAGATATTCGAAAAGTCCTTCTTCAGCTGAGCAAGCCTGATTGCTCCTTCTCCTGAAATTTCAGTGGGAGGTTGTTCCGCAACTACTGGATGTATTGCTTCGGATCTGGGATGGCGAGGTTCATGTCTAGAAGATTGAGAGGTCGACTGATAGTGCGAGGAATCAGAAGGACGAGGAACATGGACAGGAGGCTGTATAGGAGCTCTTGGAGGAGGGGTGCGTGATCGAGACCGATGTCTGTAATCCTTATTTCTCCATTCTTGGCTAGAGTACCCGGAGTACCTGCGATCGTAACTCCTATCTCATTCTCTCCGTTGTGAATCGTAATATGAGGAAGATCTGCGAGCATGTCGTAGGCTCCCTAGCATAGAACCACGTCCAGTCAAAATATCTGCAAAGCAAAATGAGAATAGAGTTAGTGGTTTCTCGAAACCGATGACCTAAGACTCGGGACTATGTAGTGTCGTGAAATGTGTATGAATATGCATTTCCCCCGACCAACCAGAAGTGTAAGCTGAGCTAGTAATAAAAGGCTCGCTCAATTCAAGAGTACGATGAAACTCCTCCAACCCGGCGTCATGCTGAAAAGACACATCATCCGGGATTGGAAGGTCGGTAAGCCCTTCGTAGAGACTTTCGGTTCGCGGAGGAGACGTCTCGGAAATTCTAACTCCGGGGGAGGATCGGGCCGTGACAACCGACTTCCATCTCCCCTTCTTAGTTGGCGTGACGACGGCTGCCTTGCCTTTTCTTTGCTCTTCAACATCCTGAGCCACGTCTGTAGGCTCCAGCAACGGCTTATCGTCAGTGTGAGTTCTTTCAGAATCAGCCTCCTCGGCTATAATAGCTTTGGGCTTCTTGTGCTTGACTCGTTTTTTCAAAACGGCCTTTAATGCCCCCTCGAACAGTATGCTCTGCCCTTGTTCAATCAATCCGCAAGTTCGGAGATTCCTATCCGTCAAGAGCAGCTCAATATCCCTATCTCCACTCGGGACTTCTCGAAGCACCCGCACCATCTCTCTAAAGTGCTCGCCCTCAGGTCGCTGAATCGTCGCTGTAAAAAAGAGAAAAAACATAAATTTCACTTTGACAGCAATTGCCTTAGTAATTACATGATAACTCAGCTACACTCACGTCTGACTAACCATCGCCGGGCAAACCCCGGAGGACACCTGACATAGAACCATTCTGTCCTATAGTAGCTCAACCTGCTCCAGGACCCAGTAACCACTTGGCAGTTCCTCACCGCTTCCAGAAATGTGAAGGAAGGATAATCACCCTGAGTTTTGAAATTGAACAAGTATCTGATCTCAATCGGGAGTGGTGGTCGATGGAGATATTCCATAAATGCAATGAACAAGCTATTGATCGACGCATACCCGTTCGGGTGCAGCTGAGGTGGGGCGATCCTCAAAAACGACAATACTTCTCTTACATACTCGTTGAACGGAGGAAGTGTCCCGGCCGCACACGCGTGGCGGTTGAATGCAGTATACCCTTCCGGTGGATTGTGCGGTCTATCATTCGTCCCCGGCAGTAACACATCATCCAGTGATAGGCCGTGCCTCAAGCATATTCTTCCCAACATATCTTCAGAGATATTGGATGGAACGGAATCCGATGGATTTGCAATGAACGACGCATTAGGCAATTCGTCCGGGGCTGGACCGACGATCTCAGGATCAATGTCTGGAACCTCTAGTCTCGGAGAGGCTGTACCTTGAATCTCCTGCTGCTGTGAACTTGACGGTTCCATAACTAGCTAACTCATGAGAAACCATCGTTAGACGACAAAGGACCCGTGCGTTCCCCAGTGTAAAGTGTATGAATGTATGTTTTGTAGTGCCATGCATTACTTGAATGAATATTGCAGAGTTAAAGAAAATATGCAAACGACAAAGCTACGGAGTCCACTTACAATGACCGTCATCGCTGACCGTCATCGTTGAACCGCTTGTATGATGGAAATTTGATTTGAATAGAAGTCGTTATTGTTCCATCGACGAGCTTCGAGAGGTGGTCAAGTATGCAATTTAACATGTCCAAATATGCAAGGATGAAGCCCGCCGGAGTTATGCTCAGGAAATATCAAATTTTGGAATCCATCATAGAGGGTTCGAACCGATCACAGGCACTTCGTTCGAAACAACCCTAACATCACTTCGAACCAATGGCTGGAAAGCTCGCTTCGAAACGATGAACAGGTGTCGAGTTCGAATCGATCGGAAATGGTTGATTTCTAATCGATCCTTGTTTGGCAAGTTCGAACCGATCAGGAACTCCCAACTTGACATCGACATCATTCGAATCGATCCTATTCGAATCGACATAAAGCTGCGAACTTCGAACCGATAGCCGATGGATTCGAATCCATCGATTCGAATGGATCCATCGAATCCATCAGTCGGTGCGAACTGCGTCGCCCCATAGAACCATTCCATGGATCGATGCGAAATCCAACGAAAAATGACACCGCCATCATCGATTCGAACTCGAATCCACGTATCGATTCGAAGCCTTCCCAAACTAGATCTGGTTTTGCCAATTACTGAAGCGAGCAATCGATGGAGAGATGGGTTCGCAATTGCTTTGCCGTTTGGATTCGAGGCCAGTTACCTAGTTCAAGTGATGGATTCGAGGAGTTAAGTTCTTGGATCTGGATTGGCTCGAATACGAAAGCACGACGCCTTCTTCTCTGGAGTTTCGAGTGCACAGTAAAACAAGGCAAGAGTAAAAAGGTAAAAAGTGAAAAATGCCGAGGTCCTTGCTATTTATATGGGGGGTTGGAGATGACCGGATCGATTCGCCTCCCAGTAAACTTGACCGGTCGCAACCAGTCAAAACACGCATCGGTTCGAAATCTCCATTCGAACCCATATGCCTAAGGTTTTATCGATTCGAAGTTACCCCCGCGTCTCATCGGTACGAAGCGCGCAACAAGGCGACAAGCAGCATCGATGCGAAACAAACGCTGGGCCCATCGGTTCGAAAGCCCTTGTTCGCATCAACGACTTCGTATCCCACCGTCACCTATCGTTTCGAACCGCTAGTTCGAATCCATCATGCCATACCGGTTCGAATGTCAGTTTCGAACCCATCACAACACGAGTATACTTTATCCATACGAATGTAGATTTCGAACCCATCGATGCTCCAACACATCGGTTCGAAATATCGCATTCACGGAACGCAAAGTCGTTTCCTTCAACCTTCTGCATCGGTTCAGGAGAGGATCGATACGATGGGACCTTCCAAAACAACCATCAAGCGTTGTCTCAATTCAAATTTCAAAATCGGTTCAGGAGAGAATCGATACGAAGTTCAATAGCAAACAAAACTAACACGACTCATGGACGCACGACGTTTACAAGGGTCAGACTAACATATATGCATATATGTCGAACTAACAATCGATTTTAAACATTTACAGGGATCAAACGCTCATCCTGTTACAAATGCAACAGCCAACGGCTAAGCACTATTATACAACAATCAATCATGTCAACACAAGGTTACAACAATATAGCATACGAGTTTCAACAAAAAAAAAGAGCAATGATTGTTCAGAGAAATTGCAGCTGTTCAAAGCACGTCATGTTCCCACAAGACGTACTTTGGGGGGCAAAATGTTATCCCGCTTTTTGGCAAAGCCGTGATACCAAAAGATCGATCAGAAACGGAGAACAGTTCGTCTCAGAGACCGGTCGTACTTCGTCTCGCTATGGATATCACTGAATTTTGTCCAAGTCCGGATTGAGCTACAATTGATAGGACATGGCAAGAAAGACCATAGGAGTCAGCATCTCAAGTTTCGAGTCAATCTGAGTTCATACGCTCGAGTTTTGATCGATTCAATTTGAAGGAGGAGGCTTAGGTTTCGAACCCATCGTTGACCAACGGTTCGAAACCATCGCATTCGAATCCATAAGTTTCGAACCCATCGAACCACCACGGGTTCAACTCCATCACCTTCGACTCCATCACCTTCGAATCCATTGTGTTCGAATCGATGGGCCTCGCATCCATAGAGAAGTGACATAGCTCGTATCCATCACAGAAGCCATGCTTCGAACCCACCACAAAGCCTTGTTCGACTCCAAGCAAGAATCCTTGTTCGAATCCATCACTGGACATTGTTCGAACCCAAACATGGAACCTCCTTCGAACCCATCCATGAAATCATGTTCGAACCCATCCACGATGCCAAGTTCGAACCCATCCTGTGTAGCCTCATTCGAATCCACTGGGTCAACCAACCATGATGACGTGTCTTCCTTCGGTTCAAATTCGCCGAGATATATGGAGTCGAAGCGGTCAACTCGGAGTGAAGACCGGATTGATTCGAAGTTTGCGCTCCATGCCACCAAGAAGATGCGTGCCATGATGGATTCGAAACCATCGGTTCGAAAACATGGTTTCGAACCAAACAGCCATGCAATAAACGCTATTTCGAATCCATCATATCTCCCAATCTACTGATCCAAATGCCATGAAATTTTCACAGAAGCTTGCATACGTGTTGAAGAATGTCCACGCCAAATTTCACCTCGATTGGATGAATTCTCGATCGGTTCGAATGGATTTCGAACCGATGCCAACATGGGCCCAAACTTCCTGAGACCGTGCGTGTGGGCCCCTTCACGTGCCAGAAGTGGTCTCCCGAGTTTTCAGCGAAATATCAGCAGCCTACACCTATAAATAGAGCCCCAGGGCCAACGAAAAAGGGATCTTCGAACTCTGAAGCACCCAGACTCTGCCGGATCGAGATCTCCTTCATTCTACATCATAGTTTTACTATTGATTTCGAATTTCCAGTTGTAACTTGCTGTTGATTGCTGCAACAACTTGTAATCATTGAAAGAGAATCAATAAAACATCAAAACACTTCACAGTGGACGTAGGCAACACGCCGAACCACTATAAATCGCTTGTCTACGCATTTAATTTATTGTTGATTGGAGTTTTTGTTAGATAATATCTGTTTTGAATTTACATTCTTGACTATTATCTCTTCAACGACTCCCGAAGAGTGTTATGCCCAATTTTGACGCAAACACTCTAGTTTGTTGAAACTCACTCCATCGATCATCTCCTCTTCCAAAGAGTATTCGAACTCCTCTCTGTGACATGACCTAATCTCAAATGTCACAACCTAGTCACATCCAAGCCGTGAGAACTATCAACTCATACACAAGTTTCACCTTCAATAGTCACTCCTTGAAGCAAATAAACACCAAGAGTCCTAGCACCTTTCATCACCGTAAGTGCACCCTTCGAAAACCGGAAGCTACCACTCTCAATAGTGATTTTAAATCCTAAAGAATCCAACAACCCCAAAGAGATAAGAGACTTTCGATGTCCCCAAACATAGCATACGTTAGTGAGAATACGAACTGCTCGGTCACCCGAATTTGCATGGAACCATTTCCCTTTGACTTACAAATAGCACCATTACCCATCACAGTTAATTTCCTTCTTTGTCGTCATAAGAAGAAAAACAATTTCTATTTGGCGCCATATGATAAGACACCTCCAAATTCAGCACCCATTTTCTATTCGAAACATCTGATGCTACCGCCATCAAAACATCTGATACTACTGCCGTCAAAACATCTACGTCTCCTTCACCAACTCCACTCTCCACTAGTCGTATGAAGATGCTACCTCCTTCTTTGCCTTATACTTGTTCAGACACTCATTCTTCCAATGACTATGTTTGTTACAAATAAAACATTTGCCATTTCTTTCCTTTGACTTTCCTCTCCAACCGAGCATTTTTAATTTAGAACACCCCCGTTCCCTTTCTTCTCATATCTCCTATTCTCCACAAATAAACCGTGACCGCTACTAGCGTCACTACTTCCATCATCCAACTCCTTCATTTGATTGCACAACTCCTTACTAACAAGATCTGTTTTGACGCCATCAAGAGTCAATGTGTCCTAGCTATAGATCAAACTATTGGAGAAACCCATGTAATAGTCCGGCAACGAACACAACAATATCATCGTCTTTTTCTCTTCCTCAATCTTCAAATATACCGCCTTCATCTTCATTAGAAAATCATCAAAGAGATTCAAGTGTGCCTTAAGAGAAGTACCCTCCTTCATCTTATATGTGAAGAATGTTCGCAACAAGATCAAATGATTAGTTAGTGAATTCTTCATATACAACTCCTCCAACTTGTTTCAAATACCCTTGGCATTACTCTCACCATTAATTTCGAAGATAACATTCTCTCCTATAGCAAGTTGGACTGTAGTGAATGCTCAATCTTCCATTTCCTTTCTCTCAAAATCCAAGATGTCCACCGGTATTGTGTATCAAAACAGTACCCAGTGCACTCGATTCTGCCTAAGAACTGATTTCATCTTCCATTGCCACTTTTAGAAATCATTATCGCCATACCACTTTTCTATAACCAATTCTGATCTCAAAGAAACGTGTGATCCATGTACATACGGTGCTACACCACTTGGACTAACCATTGAGGGACTACTTGAGGTATTATCTGATTATGGCATTTCTGCAACCACCTACCAAAACCAATGCTCTGATACCAAATTTTATGGGAATTCTAACTTAAGACTACTCAAACCAAAACCCCGAAGCATAGTGGAAAATGAGATCGTGGCAAAAAGTGCAAAAATATCCAACCAATATCTCAATCCAAATCTAAAACCAATCACAATCACCAAACAAGCAATATAAAATAAAGCAGTAATAATAAAATAAATCACACATCGATTTATAGCGGTTCCACTAATGTCTTGTTAGTGTACATCCACTATAAGAGATTTTATTAATACCAATGAAAAGAGTACAAGAGATTGATTATAGCGATCAATATTTAAATAGAATAGATTTGTGGAGAAAGGAACCGAAGAAAACTAGGTTTTTCTAAACCTAGTTAATGGTGGATAAAACCCTTGATTAAACTCTTGCAGTCCCCTTGCTTCGAGTTCTGAAAATAGCTTAGGGAGAGATGTTTCCTTGTAAATTATCGAAAGGCCCCTTGAAGCTTCACAAACCACACAAAACTGCCCAAGCAGAAAATAGGATGAAAGTCATCACAGACGTTTGTCACATTATGACAGACGTCTGTCATATGTTTTAGGAAAGCATTCCCTGAACCACATACGTCTATCTCAAAGTGGCAGACGTCTGTCCCAAGCCTCAATTCCAAATCCTACTATCATGGATGTCTGTCACTTTATGACAGATGTCTATAGCCTAATGCTAACTACAACACTCCACCTTCATCACCATATCTTCCTCATTTGAGCTTCAATTTGTGAACCGTCTTCTCCATCACCAAGCTACTTTCGACCACATCAGTTCTCCATATAGTGTCATCAAAATTCAACAACCTCAAGCACCTAGCTCCTACTTACCAATGAGTATGGTTCCCCAACAAGTCCAAGCAAATAAGGCCCTTAAAAAATTTCCTACTCGATACTATCCTCGACGTCGGACATACATCACCCCCTCATGCACCAATACACGATGGCGATACCCGAGCAGCTTGGCCCATGAATCATTCCTTAATAGTCGATCGGCTTATCCATTCAATAAACTGTTGGATAGCTTCCTCTCCCATCTCTGACCCATATTTTCAAGGTTGGGAAAATCTCTAGTAAACAGAAACCAATTTGTATCCCTATCCATACATCTAAATCCAATTCATTTTCCCATAGAAGCGCATACTCCACAACTAGGAGAAGGACCACCCTAATATTACACTCAAGAACAAATTAATCATTCTTATCTTCTACCTACTATCCTATTTAAAGCATTATCTAACTTTTTTCATGGAAAATCTTAATAATTTGGCAAATCCATCTCATATGTATCTCATGATACCAAATCCTAATTATCAGGCCTCATTCACATATGCCCAAAGTTCACAAGTTTTACCACACTTTGAGGCTTCGAATCGACTATATATTCATCCTACCTTCAACACATCAACTTAACCTTCATAAAAAAATCATTTTGTAAGACATCTGATTAATGTTGACACCTCTTAGGTTCGAAAAGAAGGTTGACAATAATGTCAACAACCACGATACACTTTCAAGGTCAACTGCGATTGAAAATGTCAATGCTCGATTACCAAATTGCACTATTGTGCCTGGGCAGCGAGGGCCCTCAGCTATTTGACCCACAAATTAATATACTAGGACAGATCAACCATTTCCATCAATCAGGAAGACCATAGTCAACTTTCCTCCAATAAAAGCTAGTGAATTCTATTCCAACTGGACCGAGGATGGTCAGGTGCACCCATTAGACCCTGGATCCTTTTGAATAAGGTTTTATTATAAGAGTTAAATTACGTAATCAATTTACTCATGTGCAAAGGTTATACCCTTAGCTCTATTAATTTTGGAAATAGAGGACCATATGGACTTGGCAGTGGTGTAAACAATAAATGAAGGTAGGCTGTAGCCATACAGACTAGTTTCCCCAACTAATTTAGCCACATCATCGCTACAGTTTGATATAATACCTAATGTTGAGATAGAGTTCACTATAACAAGAGAAGTAGATTGATACCACTGTCGGAAGAGCAAAAAGATCATCAAGAGCAACTACGCAGATCAAAGCAAATGAGTCTGCTTCAACAACTTGAGGAAATGAACCAATAAGGTATTCACATGACGAAAAAGAAAGAATGGTGCATTAAGGATTTAGTGGCGAGGAGGTGATGTTAGGGACAGTAGATGACAAGGGAGATGTAGTTGGAAGTGAGGCACACATTCTTTATTGGTAAGGCAAACAAAACCACGAAGGTGGGGAGGCGGGGACGGATAGGTGTGGATGTAGAGTGGGAGAAAGGAAGGAGGAACCTATGGAGAGTGAATAAGGATGTAGGTGTGATGAGAGAGTGGTCAGAAAATGAAATCCCCAGAAAGCGATATGAAGAATATCACCTAAAGGCATTTGCGAATATTTCTAGAAAATTAATCCATCGCTGTCAAATTTTCTTATCATTTTTAAAATTTTACTTCAAGATATCATTTTATAATAAATGTAAAAGTAAAATCATTTTTCCAAAAGAGCTTTTTTATCGAATTCATTCGTACAAAAAAAATCATTTATTTTTCAAAATAAAATATTTAATTACTTTTGAGGAAATAGAGAACATAATTTCGTAACGTGGAAAAGAAATATAAGTGACATAGAATTTAAAAAGTACCTTTGTTCATATTTTTAACATAAATACTAGGATAGTATTATAAGTACCATGAACTTTGTTTTCCATTACATGGTACTTCAAATACAGCTAAAACATTTGCTTAAAAAAAGTATTTGGTCTATATATAACATTTATTTTAAAAAAATCATTCTCAAATGAAACATGTGCAATAAAACATTAATTTAACAAATTACAATTTCTCTTTAACGCCTTCCCGCCAATGTTTTCATAACCGGACCGTGAATCAAACCGCGAGGACTCAAGGTTCGAGATTTCAAGGGTTCGACCGGTCGAACGTCAAGAACCGCACATACTCTTTTTTTGAAATTAATACATTTAGATGTAACGCATCAATCTTAAATACACAATAAACAAACATCTTCAATAAAAATATATGATATTAATTCATAATTCACACAATAATTCTAATATGAAAAACTAAACAAAATTTGTTACACTAGCTGCACTAACTACAAATATAAAGCGGGCGGAGATTTGAGAAAATATTTTGAAAACGAAGAAATTGTGCATATGAGAGGGTTCAATTGGGTTCAAATAAAGGGTTAAACCGCCAATTCAAAGGTCAAACTAAGGTTCTTGCATGAAGGATATTTGATTGAGTTCGTGGCATTTAACCCTTTGGGCTCGCGGTTATTCACGGTTCAACCGCGGTAGGATCGAGTTATGAAAATTATGCTTCTCACTATGAAATACACTAAACTACTACAGTTCTGACAACTGTAATTTTTTCAATATTGTACTTATAACTTGATTTTTGCGGGCCCTTTGATTCTAGCTTAATAGTACCAAATTCTTTAAAAACCAATTACCAAATTTATAGTACTTCTTGATACTGGGCTTCCATATCTTAAATTAAACAGCAAAAAACTATTTCGACTACGTTTTATCGAACTAGCTTTTATTCATTCGAAAACAACCACTGAATTAGTGCAAATGATTTCAAGTTTTTGTCTAAAACCTTTAATTCATTAGCTATGATACTACTGAAACCACATAATATTTTAAAAGATGGTGGTATGAAGAGAAGAACAATATGCCTTTAGGACAACAGTGATGATTATATTTAGGATGCTCAGTTAAATTCTAAAGTTTACATTCTCTTTCTCAAACCAATTTTAGAAGAGAATTAATTCACTTTGCCGTCATTAGTTACACACTAAGCCCATTGGATTTCCATTTTTCCAAATTAACGTGCCAGGAACTTCACGGGCAAGACTCTTTATTATTAGTAGTCAGGACCACTCTAAATTACTATCGCCGAAGCCAGTGCAGTAACCGCAAGATTAAACATCATTTTCAGACAAAACATTGAATTGAATGAACTATTATGGCTCTTCCAGCAACCGGGGCCATAATAACGTCCATTTTCATCATTGTAAGGCCACATATAATTCAACACGTATCCATTTTCGGCTGCGGCAGATTGTTAATTGAATCCATCCAAACTAGAAGGATCCATAGTTAGTACACAGCTTTCTTGTCACTTTCTTCTTCTTCTTGCACCTAACCTTTGCTTAATTTGCTTTTTTGCGTGCATTGAGGATGTTAATAGCGTCTTAAAGAGGGACTCCTAAGTCCTACCCTACTTTAAACTAACTTAACAACCCTTTTCGATTTAGACATATAATCTAATTCATGACTGTTAATCAGCTCTGTACTTCATTTGCTGGTTCGATCCCCTTTTGTCAATTGCTTGTAATTCGAATGCCAAATCAATCTCTATCATCCCTGATGTAAAAATTGTTTCATTTTAAACTGTAAAATATCACTGGATAACAAAGATAGTACATAGGAAGTTAAAACTGAGCATCATCCACCATAAACTGTTTATTTGAATCACTTTCAGAAGAAATTCTAAGTTACTGTAACATTGTTGAAATTAAGTGTGTGTTTTTGCTTTTACAAGAGAAGGATTTTGCAGTTTGGTTTCCTTTCGCTTAATTTAGTTTGAGAAACGGAAAACTTTATGATAAAAATCTTTGGCCTTGCTCTTAATAGAATGAAACAGACATCAAATTGGTGGAAATCATGTCCTTGTTATGATATGTTACTTGATCATTTTAATTTGTTGCCAACAATCAATAAATATACCCTAAAAAAGAGAATCATCAGATATGCTCCATAGATCTAATGAATGCATGTCTATATTTGTAAGCACAATATTGGTGCATATGATAAGTTTATGTCAGAGAATGATTCATATATACAAAGCACAAACTTGCACAGGCTTCGTCCTACTTGCTCTTGAGGTAGTTTGACACAGACATTTTATATGTTTGGAATAACTTTAAATTTAAATAAGATACACAAGGTTAATTAATTTAGCCTATAGTGATTAGGAAGCACTTAAGGAATAGCTTTATAGTGAGTCGCATAATACAGCTTCAATATGATGCCCAATTAAAGAAATGAAAGATGGCTTCAACCAAAACTCAATTATTCTCTGTAGGATATATAAATTTGAAGAAGGACCTCAATACCGACAAAACTAAAAGATCCATTTAATATAACATCTACTAAATTAGGCATTTTAATGTTGCAGAAACTTAAATGTATGAATAAATTGGTGGACAAATAAATGAAGTGGCTTAAACTATTCTTTCGTACTAAACAGCATTCAAAACTTGTTCATTATTTAAAGCTCAATTGAGGTTGTAGACTAGATAAGGGCAAGAAATTCAACTGACTGAATTACACAAAAATAATAAATAATTGTATGAAGTTCAGATCTCAAGGTTCCTATGAATATTATATTTCACATAGCTGCCAATTTCTTATGTGTAGACGATGATTATGATTAAACAAAGTTACAGTGTGCCGCCTAGCGAATGATTTATTGGATGTTGCTTTCACTTCTTTCTTTCAAGCCGATCCATTGCAATTGGGATATAGAATATTGCTCGTTAAGTTGCAGCATAGCATTTAAAGCCACCAAGTACACTAATACTAATATATATAGTTGGAAGAACAATAAAAAATTACAGTTAATAATCCTGATTTATAGATTGTGGATCTAGTTCTTGTACTTGTTCTAATCATAATGGAATGGAATTCGATCCTAGAGAAATTTATACGTATCTAAGGTTAAATTAATACTTGAAGGTTGCTTTTTTTTTTTTAACAAAAAAGAAGAAAAGGGGTTTACCATTGCTTTAAAAAATGATAATTTAATATCCGAATATCAAGAAAAATATATGAACTATCGCTGAATTCACAGATAATATTATTTCGTATACACCGAGAATAACCTTATAAATGCTACAGCCAAACTGAAAATTTCCAGTTGAATCCAATCTATATTATAAATGGTAATCAATTTCTTATGCATGCATAGGCATCAATGCCTAACGTGTATGAGAATTTTTTTTGTATATTTATCATATATATAATGGTAGGTATAAATACACGTTACAAGTACATGATGCATTTTGAAGCCCTTACAATGATTAGCAAATTAAACACAAGGATGAATACATGTATGGGTGCAAAAATGAGAAGTGATCAAACCAAAGTTTATAGCCTATGAAACCAATAGAAGTAGTGATGATCGTATATATAATGACAGGTATAAATACAATAAAAATGAAAACCAAACCAGAATATTCATTGTAATTTAAAATAAAAACTAAATATATGATCAAATTATTTTTACTTCGCATTCTTTCGATTTTTAATAGTAATTTTGACACATATATCATAAACAAAATCTAACTAGACCACTAAACTAATTTAAGAAAATTATTATAAGATTAGTAATTTCAAAAATATAATAAAAGTTCGGTTAATTTGGCTAAACTGAGAACAAACAAAAATTTTTATGGACAGCTTATAAACTAACCTAATTTCAAAGATTGCTCCCTCCTAATTATGAGTAATATGAAAGCTTAAAATAAAATTTTCTAACTCTTCTTCTTCTTCTTTTTTCCTTTTTTTTTTCTTCCCCTTTTTCTTTTTCAAATACAAGCTAATGTAGTCAACTTTGAAGTAAAAATTAACTTGGTTTAAAGATATTTTTAACATGATTTAAAGGCTGTCGTTCTTATTTTTATTTTTCAGCTGTTATCAGTTGATTGGAAGGCACATATTTTCTCTGGGGGTTAACGTAGCTCAGCTGACTCTTTCAATTTCACTGCTAGGTCAGCATGTTAGTCCAAAATTGTCTCGTGTTAGGTTAATTTTTCTTTTTTAACTTGCGTATAATTTTCTATATCAAACGACTTTTTTAAGCCAAAACTTTTTATAAAGAAACTAAAAACAAATTTGCTTTGATTGACAAAAGGACTTAACTTATTGAAACTTATGTTAGAAGCATTGGTTTAATGACTATGAATGCTCTGTTGCATGGGTTAAAAGAAGTGGAAAAGCTTTTTGACCCATCTTTTCGATGTTTTCAACTAATTAACCCGATTTATCAAAACATCTTCTAAATAAGCAAAATTATGTGCAGATCAAACATGGATTGTTCAACAAACACCACAAATACTATTAAAGTAAGTAAAATTTTGGACAAACATAGAGATTAAAAAGTTATAACAATAGATGGAAGTCCATAAGTACACATATTACAATTTAATTCAGTATACAGACATGTACGTATGACGCATATAATAATATAATACAATAAGGTACACAAACTTTTTGAAAAATGCTCATATGATAATTCAATGATTTTACACCAAACCTAAAAATCGCACTGCAGTACCGATCTAACCCATTCAAACCATATCAGTTTTCTTACAACATAACAATACTATAGATAAATAATGATCCAATACATAGTTATAATCAGCTACATACAAAATAGTCATCACACGCACTCAAATTATATAACCTGATAACCATTCAAGAATCGTCAGAATTGGATCTTGAAGAGCAATCCAAAACGAGGACTTGATTTTCGACCTCCCTCTTATGAAAGCTTCGGTGGCAAGTACAAGCAGCGCATATGAAGGCTTCATTGGTTCCTTCTAGGCCAGAAGCCATGAATTCTCTGCATCCATCGACTGCGTAGCCGCCTATATTTGCTGCATGGTTCTTGCGGCACTCTTTGTATCTGACTACTTTGTTGATCTGGTTATCATTTCTGGTGGTCTGAGAGCCATTGGAAGATTTCATGATGGAGGAAGAAGAAGGTTTTTGTGGGTTTGTGTTGCTCTTTTTTCTCCTAGTGAAGTAGGAGGAAGAAGTTGGCATTAAAAACAGATCTAGCTAGCTAGATTTTAGTGAAAGAAATGAATGAATGAGAGGTGAGGGAGACCAAGAAAGAGAGATGGGGAGAGTTTTGAATGGGATGTTTAAATGGTTTAGTCTACAGAGGTAGGTATATATATACATATCCAAATCGAACAGTACTTTTCTTTTATATGTTATATTTAAAAAAAAAAAAAAAAAAAAAAAAAACTCAAGATCAAATGTAATCAAGAGAGGACAAAATGTCTAACGTTGGTTTCTAAGTGCAAACCACTAAACTTCTTTTACCTAGCAACCCAATTCCTACGCCCCCTATTTCCTATCCAGTCGTGCACTATATAACAACAAATAATCATCCATCGTAAGAAATTGAAAAATCAGTGGAACCCATCGTAATTAACAAAAATGAATGGTTAATGCTTGAGACCTACGTAGCATATAGGATGACACTATTCATTTTTCTCTATTTTAGTTGTCTCATGTGTCTAATACATTTCAATCTTTGATTTTATCATTACCCCTCTTTATTTTTATGGTAGGTCCCGTGCACGAATTAAATAGTTATAACGAGATATGCGCTTCACGTATGAATTGTTTTTCTATAAACAAGATAAGTAGAGTGCATGATAAGAGAGATTTAAAAAAATTATAACACTTTGAAAATAAATGACAAGGAATAAGAAATTTAATATGTAAAAGATATATATAAACACACACAGAGAGACTAACCAAAGGGGAAAATATATCACATTCCGATCAAATGCTGAAAAATCCCAAGCGATATCTATATCTTTATTGAAAAATAAAAGATCTATAACAAAAGTTCAAGTAAAGACACAAAAATAAATAGCAGAACTCTTATAGAATTGAGTCTGACTAACATATGTTGACAGCAGTAAAAGAAAAGACAATTCTGTGAATATAGAACAAACTTCAACTTAAGTCGTTGGATCTTCTCCTTGCCATTGGCCTAATCCAATTTTCATGAAATGTAGCTCTTGTATTAATAACTTCTAAAAGAAATCACTATCTGCTAAGAATGTCCACTCTAGGACTTTGTAAGGGAAAGACTTAAGAAAAAATAACATCCTTGTAAATCTTATCTATAATTCCTTGTTTAGACATTAATTATTGTCAAAGTACATTTTATTTCTAGCACACCAAATATGCCAACGAATTAAACCTAGGAGAATTTTAAAAAGAATATGAACAATTGTTTTTCCAAGTGTGCATAACCACCAAAAGGAATAGTGCATTTAAAAGAGTCACCTAGCCATTTAATTCCCATTCAACCTTCAAAATAGTTCCAAACCTGTTTGGTTTTGTTGCTATGCGCGAATAAATGACTCATTTTTTTCATTACTAGCGATAGAACAATATCGACATTCACTAATGGAATATGAATTTTTTTTTTGCTATTGTTGTCAAGAGGTAAAGCATTATGAAGAAATTTTCACATCAAATAGAAATTTTAAAGGGTAGTCTTTTGTCTCAAATCAACGAGGATCGTATTTGTTTGAATTAAGTTCCAGGCTTCTTTAAAGTTCAGATGTTCATTAACCCACTGTAATTCAGAACATTAACAAAGGCATGTTTTGATTTTTATAACATTTTTCGGGTTTCCCTAGAATATAGTTGTGCAATCAAGACGTCTATATCTGGAAGAATGGAAATTAGCCGACAGTATGAATTGTTACGCAAAACTTCTAGCCTAAAGCTTGAAGGAATAAACTTAACACACATCTTAATCCAAGCTCCCCTTCCTTCTCAGGCCGGCAAATAATATTTCAAGGGACTTGGTGATGTTTTTGCTGATTATCAGTGAAGGCCCAAAAGAAGCTGTCGCAAAAAAATTCAGATTCTTTAAAGAAGGTGACAGTGGGGAAAACTGGGAAGAAAGTGTGAAAGCATAGATGATGGATTTGATCACAAGAAGTCTACCAACTTGGGATATGAGATATGAAGAAAGTGTGAAAGCAGATTATGTATTTTCTTTCTTTAAAAAGCTTAGCTCCAAGAAACCAAAGAGCTTTAAAAAGTACACTTTTTGTAATGAATGAAGTAGGCTTAGATTAACCAGGCATATCTACGTAATTCATATAGTACTGTATGTATGTATGTATGTATGTTTGAGTAAAGGCACCTGCTTTCATTAATTAATTTCTTTCCTTCTTTCTTTTAGCTACTTATTTTTATTTGCATTGCATATTGAATATTTGTTTTTTAATTATTTAAAATTTTTATTGTTATAGTTTTTTACATGTTGGAAATCTGTTTTTTTTTAATAAAAGCATATTGACCAGCCTGGGTTGCAGCCACAAACTAATAATTATTTAACAAGCAATACGAAGCACAAAATCCAAAATACACACAAGGCAGGCAGTCAGTGGTTGCTAAAAAGTACATTGACATGGACCATATGGTATGTTTATATACAGAATATACAATTATTTATGTACGAAGGGTTGGCAAAACTCCTTTCGTGTCTTCTAAAATCTTTAGTGGTAAAATCCATTTGGTGGGAACGATTTCTTGGCCATTTTCCTACTTTGACCATATAATGTGAACACTATAAACGTAGAAGATGTTTTGGTTTTTTTTCTTTTCTTTTTTTTCTTTTTTTATTGAAAAGAAAATTTATAACTAAGAATCACCAAAAGCTGTCAACAAGCCTGACAGCTAACCGAAAAAAAACTAAAACGAGAGTATACATGAGAAGAACACAGAGATAACCAAAAGAGGAATCTAAATACCACTAACAAAAAAAGAACCAAAAAGACGACTGCCAGCAGGCACACAGCAATCCCGAATAGCTCCAAAAACCCCCACGCCATCCAATATCGAAATCGAACTCCGGTAAAGCCACCGCTCGGTTCCGAAGTATGGATACCACCGAACAAATAGAAAACAAGCTAAGAAGAAGACCGACAGAAGAACTAGAAGAAATAAACAGCCAACAATCCAGCAACAGAATGACCGAAACCCGAAAAGTAGAAGTAGAAAACTCTAAGCAAGCTCCAAACAGAAAACGGACGGAGAAACACACACCCCTGAATGCCTCAACCTGCAAGCAATAACCTAAACATGAGAAAAACGGGGGGGGGGGGGGGAGGAGGTGGAAGAAGGCTTAGTAGGAGACTAGACAGTCAGAACCACCAGTCTCCGGAAGGCAATCAACCAATACCTGCTCTAATAGAAGAGCTAGAACAGGTGATCGATAACAAATTCACAAGGCGACCGGAACGAGAGTTGACTGTACCTCTGAATGGACGGCCCCGAAAAGCCAAGTAAACATCATCTCGAACCTTCCGAATAACAGAGAGGGGGTCCATAGGAGCTTCGTCAAAAATTGTCTTATTCCGCGCACACCAAATGTGCCAGCAAATCAGACAAGAAATCAAACGAAAGATAATAGAACGAAGGGAACGACCATCACGACGAAACCACCAAGTGGACAGCAAATCAAAAGAAGAGTTGATGGAACCACGGACCCCCACTAAATTACCGAAGTAGTTCCAGCAAGACCTGGTACACCAGCCGACGTAGAGCAGATGATTCACCGATTCTGTCTCCCCGTTGCCGCAGCATCTGCAAAGAGAAATAAAAGGAATGCCGATCCTTTGAAGGTTTTCATCAACTGAGAGTCCATTATGGAAGGAACGCCACAGTAGAAGAGAAACTTTAGGAGGGATACGGACGTCCCAAATGAAAGAAAAAATGGAAAGAATAGGAGATGAGATTCTAGAAGAGGACCAAGCCCTCAGAATAGAGAACGGACCACCATCCCAGCCGGAGAGGCCGTTATGAGAGTCAACAAGCACTTTGACCGACTGCATATGCTTCCAAGTCTCACTCGCGAAGGTAGGAGAACCGGAGAACCCCGAAGCAGCCAGTCTCCGGTACTTAGCATGAAGGAATTGCGACCATAAGGAGTCGTTAGTCCCAAACCTAGACCACAACTTGCAAGCGAAAGCCAAGCAGATGTCCTTCGGATTACGCAATCCTAACCCACCCTCACACTTAGGCCGGCAGATAACATCCCAAGACACCCAGAGATGTCAGAAGATGTTTTGGTTACTGTTAAGTTGGTTTAACATATTTAAGGTGTATGGAATTGGATCATCATTAAGCATTAGGCATATTTTAAAGAGTTGGAGCCTATTCAGCGATCAGGCGTAGCAGTTTCAGATATCGATGCATTAACACTAGAGTTGAAATATTCAGTTTTGCAACAAGACATTTCATGGCGATGGTGAATTGTGTGCACAGTTGACGATGTGAACCATGGTGAACTTGGGTTGTTATTCTCTGTGCAAATTTTTGAACTGAAGATTAGGTAAAAGAATAGAGTAGTGAATCAAACAGATGAAAATCATTAAAAATATAACTAAAACTAGAGTAGATCTAAAAATTTGGTTGTACTTAGATCGGAAATTTGTAAATGGAATTACTGAAAAATAATTATGGACCATAGCTGAAAATTTACTTTTGCCCTGCGTAAAAGCAACTTCGCAACTTTAACGGTTTGGAGTGCGAATGTACAATTTTTCACACTTCAAAATGTTCGAGATGTAATTTATCCAAGAAAGATGAGACCAGGCGTCTGTTAAGCCTGAGCCTCAAACGCCTGTTGAGCAGACGTTTGAATTCTTTCGAGTAAATTAAGGCGTCTATTGAACAAGCACATGAGAACCAGACGTCTGTCCAACATGCGTCTCAATATGAGGCACCTGTTGAATAGGTGTTTGAACAAATCTGATACCTCCACACTCTGACCCCTCATTTACACACTATCCAAATATCTGCACTCTGTTGGAACCGCTATCTAGTGCACATCTCAGATTATGTGAGATCCAATACTCTGTTGGAGTTGCTCTTAAACTAGTAAATAATGTTTTACAACTCCAGTTTCTTCATCTACATATAATATTTCAAAAGTTATATCCTATACGTACTATTTCTTGTGATGTTGGATTATGCAGTTAAAGCACCGTTAAATCCCCGTTATAGCGTATAACACTCATCAACCGCTACGATGTTCCAATTTAGCATTATTAAACGGTAAATCTGTTTTAAGCCATGTTATTTTCCGCTATCTACACTAAATCAAGACTTTCTAGCATCCACTTTAGTAATATTAATATACAAAGGTTGATTTGAGAGGTTTTCTTTTAAATTAAATCAAGAAAGTTAGATTAAAAACAGAATTTTAAGGCATAATTGCTCGATATGGGTTAAAAATCAACTACAGTCACCAAATCTATTTTGCATAAATCATGATATTCTTCTGTTTTGCTATATAATATTAAATAATACTTTCTTTTTTATAAAATGGTGTGAGAACGATAATAAATTAATTTTAAATATTTGATTTTATAGATAATTAAGATTTTGTACCTCCGTTGTTTTCCACTATACTCCTGTTTTATCTCCGATATAACATTTTACACATCCATCGCTATAGAACCGATAATCGCTTTAACTACACAAAAATGGAAGAAGGCAATATATTTTTAACCCTTCTAATCCATTTTGGCCCAACCTGAACTCCAAGTGTTAATAACATGTGACACATGATACTTTCCCTAACTGTAGAAAAGTTGACTCGTTCTAAAAGGTATTTATTTTATATAATAGTTTTAATTTTCCTCAATAGCCCTACAATTATATCGGTTGTAACATTAACTTTAGCATTATAAATAACTTTAAGTCAATTATTATAATTTAATATTTATTGGAAATTGTTTTAATTAATTAATAGAAAAATTGTTTGAATGATGAATTCAAAGCAAATTTAGATCCAAGCACACCAATATTCAAAATCAACTGTAAGGACAAATTATCAACAAAAATTCACTAGATGACAAAATAATTCATTAGAAGGGCTTCTTAATTTTAGCAATCACGACAAATAGAATTAGAGTTACAACAATATCATTGGAGAATACGGAGGAGATGTGTTTGGAGATGAATAGCCGTGGCACCAACGGTGGCAATGGATGATGACAACTAGGGTTTCGAAGTTAGATGACTACGCTGACTACTAGGGCTTTGGAGTTGGACGACGATTGCGGTTTTGAAATTGAAGTTTTCTGGCCGAGGCGGCGACAATGAAGAGATTGACAAGATATTGAAGATGATGCAATGATGGTGATTATAGAGGAGCATTATTTTATGATTTTATATTTCTGTTTATAATGCTATTTTGTATAAGCGGTATATGAATTGTAATAGAATATGTGTATATGTATGTGTGTGCGCATATGAAAATTTGTTCTTTATCGATGACGTGAAAGAACCGTTGATGAAGTCGCCTCCTTAAAAAACCTTAGCAGAGTAGTAAGAAAATAGAGTGCGGCATCGAGTAACATAATACAAATGCATATCTCCCAACATATAATTGTACTACATATTCATTTGCAGAAAAGAAATACAATATGAAGCCCACAAATGCGCATCTGCTTCGTCTCAAAAATGTACAAATATGTCTCCTCATCTCTAGCTTTTCCTTCTAAAACCCTTATCCTATGTTAGCTAACCCCACCGAGACATTCGATTCCCCATCTTTCAATCGACCGAATTCTAGCATTATGTGAAAACCCTGCTTTCGATCTATCGCACTAATATGCTACTTTCTCTTGAATCAATTTAGCCAATTGTATTTTCGTTCTCGACTATGGCTGAAATATTCAACGGTTTCATACGTTCCAGATTCGGTAAGTTGCAGTAATCAATACCGTAGAAGTGACTAATGAGCCAGATCGTGTATCGAAAACTTGGTCAATAGATGTTGAGCCGCATTTTCAATAATATATTCACTATCTGTATTTAATGATAATTTTAACTGATGAGTGTCCATATTTATTTTGAGTAGTTGCGTAGAAAAATAGATGATTTCTGCTTTCATTTGCATCACCGCATAAAACACATGTTGTTCGGCATGAAATACCCTATTGTGAAATAAAGTCTGTGATATTTAATCGATTCATAATAACTTTTAAGTACAAAAGTAATATTTTCTAATATTATTCTTGTTCCACATGATTTTAGTCCAAGCGGATTCTTTCTTTTTTTCATCAATTTGACTCTGTATCATACCAAATTTTTTTTTAACTAACCACATGTGTAGTCATTAGGTGGATCATGATCCCAGTTTACTTGTAGCTGATTCTTTGGGATTCCTCTTAATAGAGGAAATCTTTGAAAATTGATTTCTACACCCCTTAAAACATGATTTAATTTTTGCACCTGCTTTTCTTCTACCTTCACTGTAATACATACATATATGTACATACATACGTACATTTACATACATATATGTATGTATGGATGGACGGACGTATGTAGCTTAAATGTTATAATAGCATTTTATGGAATTGCTGTAACAACTTATGAATTGTAGTAACATTATTTGGACAACGCTAGAAATTTATAAATAATATTAACATTTTTAAGATGAAGTGTGTATTTTAGCTTATAATGATATTTTATAGTAGTATGCATTACAAGAAAAAACGACTTTTTCAATGGAGAATAAATGTTGTTAAAGCGCATAAACAACATTTATCCTATCGTTATCATATCCAAAATTGCATAAAACATGCATAATGTTGTATACTCTATTATAAATAATAGGTTTACCACTCTTAATCGTGGCATATAATTCATATATCGAATAGAAATATTCTGCATGATAGTTTGTAAATCTTGTGAAATATATATTCTACAATATATTATATGTTGTATTCGGGCCAGCACACACTGGATCAAGTAGGGAAATTTCAAAAAAAAAATTTATTTTGAATCTTGTTAGGCCTATAAGTCCAAATTTATTTAGATCTGATCTAAATTAATTTTAAATAAAATCAGTATTTTTATATAAGTTGTGAATAAAGTTTTATTTTAATGTTATATTTATATTATATAATATGACATGTGTATTATTTACACGTGTGTGTACGTACGTGTGCATTATAAACAGTGTACACGGTTTAACATATGCCTGTGTATGCTATTATTTATGCCACAATTGACATGTTTGCCCCTCCACTTACATATGTGTCGTCTACTATATATACGTATATAGATTTAATACAATATAAAATTATATTGTAAAATATAAATATATATATATACACACGTACATTTATATATATTTGGCATCATAGTATGAAATGATTGTACATGTTAATATAAATATCTTGAATCAAAATTAAAAATTAAATTTCTAAATCTAGACGTGCATAATAAATATCTACTAATTTCAAATTTAAATCAATGTATTAATTTTATAAATAAACAAATATTATATATTTCAAAAATATTTTTTTCTTTAAAAAGTGTATTTACATATAATCTTATATATATATATATATAAACTTAGTATTTAGAAATTCTATATATAATAATTATGTATATAAATATGTTTTAATGTGCGAACAAATAATTATATAAATATATCTATGTGTGTCTGTCTATATATATATATATATATATATGGCAATAGTAATATTGGTAAAAAAACTTAGTTTTATTTTGTTAAACACTTGTGGTTTAAAAGGTTAGGTTTTTTAATAATAGATTTATAACAACCCGTAATAATTAATTTGTTAATTAATTAAATGATAAAATAACTTTATGAAATTATCAAAATTAAGCCACGGAAGTTGCATCATTGTGTCTGTGGTATTTTTCTGGTTAATTTTCATATATAGAACCTCAGAAACCAAGCTAATATGACCAAGTTCTAAAATAAACAAAATAAGCAGAAATACAACGAATATATATATATATATATATATATATATATATATGCACACGGTCAGGTCGATCGGCCAATCGACCTAGGCAAGGGGCGATCGATCGCCCGGTCGACCCGCCTTGTAATTTGGCAGGCAAACAAACGTAAATTCGTTCGAATGAATTAGACACGTCAGAACACATCATTTGCACCCTTTTGTTTAATCCAGTCCCTCCGTTTCTACATCTGATGGCTTCTATTCAACCTATGACGTGGTTGCATCCTATTCAATCTTCAAATCCAACAGTTCGAGATCCACTTCTACACATATAAATAGACCCCTAAACCTAACACTTTTTCTCATTCTAGATTTTCTCCGCTTGAGTTCATCTTTTCAGAAAGGACCCTAAAAGGAATAATTTTTCAAGGAGAGAATCTTTTTAATAAATATTATTTTACAACTCCAAGCGGATCTGGGAAGTCCAAAGGAAGAGCGTAGGACTGGAGGTGAGTGATTGTAATTATTTTAAGATTTCTTTAAGTAATTTAAAATAATAGGATTTTCAATAGTTGTAGTTTTACTATGATTTTTGGAATAGCCTTTTTCAGTAATTATTTATAGTTTTTAATTATTTTCAGTCTATTCAGCTATTCCTTTCAGTAATTTTAGTATTATTACTGTTACGCATAGCTTTTATTAATTTACAGTCTATTTACAATATTTATTGTTATTTATTTCTTATTTACATCTTTTCGATGTTTTGGATTATATGTAAATGTCTATTCTCTTCATTCCCCTTTTCTATGCGTATGGATTAGAATAAATTGAACCTGAATATGGATTTTATAAGTAAGAATATTAAATGAAGAAAATAAGATGTAAATTATAAAGACTGTAATAAATAATGAAATTGGACTGAAATTACGCCTAATATAATTGGACTAATTAAAGATAACTAACATAGCTATAACTTGAAATTATAACAAAATGAAGCAAAAGTTGAAAGGAGCTTAGTTTCGCACTTAGATCTTGGGTTAAATAATAAGCATGATTATAATGTAGGTTATATAAGAAAAAGAATAGAATGGGCTTATCTTAAGCCTTGGGATAGATTAATAAGCATAGAAAGTAAAAATGGTAATAAAGGTTTATTTAAATAATTTATCTAAGGTAATAAGCAAAGACGGAAGTATGACTTATACCAAATAGCATTTCCTAGGGCACACTTATACTAAGAATGGTAGTAATTGGTCAAATAGAAGTCCAAATCACGGGGATTTGGATAAGGGGCGCAACTGGATATTGTTTGGATAAAGGGTATGTACCAACAACATTTCCCCTATTTTTCTATGGACAAATGGTGATCTCGCATTAGCCTGAAGTGAGATGAGGGGCACATTATGCTGTACATTGGAGGTAATAAGAAGACCCAATAGGTGGAGCAAAAGGTAGCATGGGCATGGTGGCAGTTTCGCGTGCCACTTCCATTCGGGTGCTCAGTAATAGCGATGAATTTCATGCGATTAGTATGGTGTCTTAGTAGACACCATTGTCATCTATGTAGTGAGCTATATATATCATCCGAATCCATAGTAGTTGCTCTGAGCATCTTCCGTAGATATCATTGGCTGCTGTGTAGGGAGTTATATAGCGGTTGGTCCACGGAAAGGTCAATGAAGTAGTGGGCTGATCAAAAATGGTAGAATTAGAGTTACATTCAAATTACAGGATTATGAATTCAGCCTAATTAAATCAGAACAAGTGCAAGCAATCAAAATTAACCTATCTTGAGCAATATTTAATCGTATTTATTTCCAGTTTATCTCTTTTCCATTTCCTTTGTTATTATTATTTATGCTAGAACTGTTGTAGAGTCTATTATTTTTACCTTGCTTAAAGACTCTAGTAATTACTATCATTTACCAAACTTTTAGCCTAACTCACTCCTCTATCTCCCCCCTTTTCACCCTTAGGCAATAAAGGAAGAAGCTAGTAGATTGCCGCAACTTGGAGTTCTTCTTGGAGGAGACTTCTTCTATGTACTTCTTTTATTTTTAGTTGTTGTTCTTGTATGCACTGGTTTATTTATGAGGGATATTACATACTTTGATTTTGAGAATGAAATTTTATTTCATAAGACACTATGGGTTTTGAATGTTGTATTTGGCATTTGACTTATTTATGAATTAATTATGAAGCTTTGTTCTAATTAATTACTTATTTAGTTTCTTCTGTTTTTACCTATTTTTGTCTTATGAATCTTAGTCTCTATTAGTTTCAGTTATACCTACAATGCACCACGCCTTCTAGTATGTTCTTTTTAGGTATATTATAGGGTATGGGGTGTTTCAAGATTTCAGTACCGAAATCATTAAAAAAATTCGAAAACTATTTTAACACATTCGCATAATTTCTACTAAATATATATATATATATGTCTTATGGTATATTTATATTTACTTTATATAAAGGTTAAGTATTATATTTAAATAAATTATATATAAAAAATATATCGATGAATTTAATTAATCAATATTTTTTTTTAAATTTCCACAAAATTATAATGTATATAAATTAACAATATATATATAGCCTTATGTTTTTATTTTAAATATTAATTTTTTTTAAACATTTATGTAATTAATTAATTCGATAATTAATCAAAATAATTTTCTTTGCCCGAATAAGATATACATACATATATAAACAAATTATTTAATACACCACCCAACACCCGCAGATGATGTATATATATACATACATATACTCTGTAACGACCCAGGATTTTAATTAATTTAAATTTGAATATTTAATTAATTTTAAGTATTAATAAGTGAATTTATAAGTCGAATAAATTTTATTTCGAATAATTGGATTTAATTGAATAATTAAATCGATAATTTAATAAGTGAAATTATGGAAATAATTGAAAAATCGAGTTAAATATGATGAAAATGATTTGTAAAATTTTATTTTATCATAATGAAGTTAGAATGATATTTTAGAACTTTTAAAATCGAATTAAAAGTTAATTTGTGAAAATTGAATATTTTAATATTAAATCGACTAGTGAAAATAGTCAATTTTTGAACAATCTCAGAATTGGACGAAACTAGTTCCATTGGATCCGTAATAGTTAGTTATTACCGGATTTCAATTTTCATGTCAATCGGAGTTATCGTTTGATCGTGGCAGCTCGAAACGCATCGAATTATTTTTAATTTTAATTTGGCGAGTTAAAATAGTCATTTTTCAAAAAGTCTCGGATTTCGACGAAACCAGTTTCATCGGATCCGTAATGTGATATTATTATAAGGTTTCAAATTTCGTGTCAATTGGATTTACCGTTTGTCCGGTACAAATTAAAACGCCTAGAAAATCATTTAAATCGGTTTAATTTGAATTGAACGTTTATTGCCATATCTCGCACAGATGACCGAATTAGCTCCCGAAACACATTCCATTGTGTTCGGAACGCGGGGTAAACCCTAGAAACGCTGGTTACGGCGCGTAAATCGGAGTTTAGAAAATCGGAATGAATAGTGTCGTTTTAATTCTCTATAAATAGACCAACCATTCACCATTTTGAGAAAAATAAAACCCTAACCCTAATATTTCACAGCCGCCACCATCATTTATCAAGGGCTGAAAACTTCCAATCTTCTCCTCTTAATATCTCGAAATCCATCAGCAATTAGAAAGACGCGTCAACACGAAAGTTGTAGAGATTCGCGAGGGCTTCACATCCATACGGTGATGATCGAATTTGGAGCACCACAGCGTCGTCAGGGAGGCCGCGTTCTCCACCGTTCATGCACGCAAATCAAGACAATGGTGAGGCCGAGCTTCCCCATACTTAGGCCGAGAGTAGCTTGTGTGAGGGGCTTCAAAACCCTTGTCTCCGATCGTGTTCAAGTTGCTTGTGGTGATCGATAAATCAAAACCTAATTTTTGTTATATGGGTTTATATGCGTATGAAGATACTGGAGATAACGTGACATGAGGAAGATGACCAAGCACGGTGGAGATGCAAGGGGCATGGGATCTCATGGCTAGGAATGATTGTAGGTTAAAAATATAAATAAAGTTGTAAATTTATTAAGTATAATTCGTGTTAACTTCAAAAATTCATAACTTTTTCATACGAGGTCGAAAACGCGCGAAACCAGTTGCGTTGGAATCGTATGGACGAGCACTACGCGATGGAATTGGATTGGAGTCGTTTGGAGTTAGTGAGAATTTCGGGTAAAATTAAACGTCCGTTTAATTTTATTCGAAATAAATCGCTAAAACGAAATTGAAATCAAGGTGAGAACTTCTCACTCAATCGAATCAGTTTCGATTTTTATTTTAAATAGTTAGATTTAAAATATTTGAATGCATGTTTGAATGATGATTGTTATCTATTGATTGTTAAAATAGACATTATGCGCCGTTAGTAAGCGGATGTTATTTATTAAAAACATATACCGCGAATATTTCATAAACAGTGAAATTGGTATTATATATAATAGCAATATATATATATTGGCATATGTATATATTGAAGTTATTGATTTCCCGCATTTGTATAGCGGATGAGACCCTATTGCGCCGTCTATTAAGCGGATAATATTTTAATTTTAAATCCCATATACCGCGATAATTTCGTACTGGAGCGAAATTGGTATTGTGCTAATGTTTGTGGATGCAGGAAAACAGGTTGGAGGGATCCAACTGGATTCCTCAACAGTTTTTAATTGATTCAGATATTTTGACATTTGATGGATTTTCATATCGATATATGATATCGTTGTTGTCGTGATTGACTATTTGGTGTGTAGCATCATTGAACCAAATTTTAGGATTTTAAAATGATTTTTAAAGTGATTTTTGAAGGAAAACGTTTATAAAATATTTTTGGAATTGATCCATTTTAAATAAATAAACGTTATAATTTGTAAAGTTATAAAAATTATGATTTTTGAGAAATATAGTTAAAAACTGATTTTTGAGAATATGATGTTAATGAGTTTTATAAAATAGTTTAAATTGGATTTTTGAATTTATTATAAAAGTTTAAATATAGGATTTATAAATTTGATTGTTTTATAAATCAAAATGGTGAAATTATAAAGGGGATTAAAGATGTCTTAAAAGAATAATAATATAAACTGATTTATATAAAAGATTTATAAAATTGATAATTTATAAATGAAAATATTTGAATTATAAAACGAGCTTTTATAAGTGTTAGAATGAATTATGAATGGATTTCATAAATGAATGAAATTTATAGAATTATAAACGGTGAAGTTATAAATGGAATTTTATAAGCAGTAGGTTTATAAAATTTATAAAGTTATTGAAAGAATGGTTTTGGATAAATAATTGAATCTTATAAGTTATAAGATTTATAATTATGAAGTTCAAAGGAACGATTTTGCAAACGAATAAATTATAAGTATTTCACTTATAATATGAACCTTAGTTTTATAATTTAGTTATAAATTGAATAGGTTAATAAAGGAATTTATAAAAGGAGTTGTTATAAAATAAATAGAAAAGGAATTTATAAACGTTGTTTTATAAATTCGCAAACGACTTATTTTAAGAAGAAAATTGTTGAAATCTATTAATGGAGTTATATTCACATTTTTGACTGTGAATAATCCTTTGAAACAAAATGAATAGAAATGATGAAATTTGTTAACGAAGTATATTCACGTTTTTGAATAGTGAATAATATGTTAAAGAAATTATTTAGAATGTGATGTTTTAAATTGAATTAAAATGATCTAACGATGTTTTTAAAATGTGTTAAGATTTGAAATCATAGATTTCAACATTTATTGTTGAAATAGATGTTTTCGAGAAATAGAAGGAAATGGTGGACTATAACACTGTTGTTATAGTAAATGATTTCCGAAAGGAAATGTTTTGTATAGTATTGGGATTTATATATCTATTTTAATTTCGAATCCCTATACTAGTGATTTTGGGTTGTCGTAACGATGTTTTACGCAACATTCGTTTTGGCCCAAATAAATATGTTTAAGAGAATGATTTCCTTAAAGGATGAAATATATACTTAATCTCGATTTAAGTATATTGAATATTTTCTAAGTGTTGAAAATAAATAAAATTTGTGAATTACTTATGAATAAGTAAGTATGGAAATGTTTTTTTTATATAAAGTGAATATTTTGAGAATTTATCTTTTTGAAGATAAATTGAAATGAATAATTGAAATCGTATATTCATAGATATTTTGAAATATAAATTCACTATGGAATTTATAAAAGAAAGGGGAACTTGTTTAAAAATAAATATTGATTTATTTTTGAAGTGTGAAAATTATATATATCTTGTAAAGATATTTTGGAAAATAAATAATTTGGAAAATTATTTGGAATCTGATGATGTTGTGCATATCCATTGATAGTTCAATAACCGACTATCAATATTTCCCTTTGAATGGGTAATTGATGTGATTTGTTTGAATTTGAATGCCACACTTATTTTTGAATAAGCGCTCACTATTCGGGTTAACCGGGAAAGGACCATGGGGTCGTATAACCCATTCCGAATATGTGATACGTCGTTATGAATTGCATTTGAAGACCGGTGTTGAAGACCGGATCTTTTTGAAAGCAAAAGGACAACTCGTCGATTGTCTTTGCACCGAGTAGCTACGGTATAGAGACTCCCTATGTGATGGGAAGTCCGGACGTGATTAGAGATTATTCGGATTGCAAGGACTTCTTTGTAAGTGCCTTCGGTTTTGTTCGAGCCCGGAACAGACTTGTATGGATTGTATGTCTGACATTACAAATTGAGATATAAAGCAGATTTCTTTCAAATATATTTCTGTTGGTGGCGCAGAATTTATTCTTTTAGCTTAACACCCTTCTCTGAGACGTACGAGCTCAGAGGTTATGTAGTTGAAGGTTATCAGCGATATATTCCCAATTTGGTAATGTGACATGCTGAGTGTTGATGTTAAATGATCATTGTGTTGATTATTTGTGATAGGATCGTTTATTTGATCGTCTATCCTGGTGATCATTTCTATGATCATTTGTTGACCCAAAGCATGGCTTTTGTATAAAGTATGTTTTTGTGAACGTGACTTCGTCGAGCCTCACACCCCGGGAATGGTCAAAACAGGAAAGATGCAGCAAGGTTATGAGGGGTAGCGCCCTTTAGGATATGTGCATTTCCTTCTGGAAAAGGGTGGTATCATGGTATGGAGCCCAGATACTTACTCATGTTGAAAACACTTTATGATTGTGTGAATTGATTGCGAGCGTTCGGTGAAAGGTCCCAAAGGACCGGGGGATGGCATATTCGGTCAGTTGTTACTCAGTTAGGGATAACCCGGCCTTGTGTTGGTAGAGATCCGGTTTGGTTCTCGGGGATGTCCATCCAGAGGCATTCTCATGTAGCAATGGTAAGTTCCTTGGCCTGATCATTCGTTGGAAATCCAAAGAAACAATACGATCTTGTACGGTATTAGTTGTAGAACCTATCATTCACTTATGGTGGCGCCCCACTGTTTGGATGGTAGCTATAGTAGGCATACGATAATGGTCGTATGTTGGCTAAGATTTATATTCTACTTTCGAAATAAATTTTCTCTACACTATGCACTAGTAATAATATCAAATGTTCTTTTAAATGCGTATCAAGCATCTTTGACTATCATAAGGAGAAATCTCCTCCGATTCTGCGTTTGCATTGTGTGTGTGTGCGGGAGGCCTTATGGTAGTCTCATTTTTAAAAGCATTGCGAATTGACTTTAAAAATATTCCTCTATTTTTGATTTTAAAGATAAATAAACTGTTTTGAGTTCTCACGCCAGTCACATGACTGACTCGGAGTTTATAGTTTTCCTTCCTAAACTTTGGTGCCCACCAATTTACACACGGGCAGTCAAGAGTTAGGTTTATCAGGATATTCTGGAGTTGCAGGAGGCAAGCTGGATGGCATGGCGTATTACTAGTATATAGTATTTCTTTTTCCGCTGCACTGTTTGTTGTTGTTGTTGTACACTCTGATGATATGATGTAATGTATAAAATGTAATAACTGATATAGTTCTTTGTTTAAAGATTATTCATTTATGTATTATATGTTGTTCCGCTGCGAATTGTGAGATTCTGTTATTGTTCTGTTGTTTTCTGTTCCGTTCTATTTTGCTATTTTCTATTTTCTTTCCTCCCTATTTTCTATCTTCTTATCTCTTCTTCTGTCCTTTTTCTTTTTCTTAAAACCCTAAGTGTTCGGTTTTCCGTCGTTCGATTGCTCGGCAGTCGATAAAGTGAGTATCGATGTTGAATTTTCGAAAGTCGAAGAATCGGGTCCTTACATCTGGTATCAGAGCATATGGTTAAGCGACAACCATGGTTCTGTTGGGTATTACTCATTAGAGATAGAGTCAGCAGTACTCTAGAATGATTTGAGTGTAATAATAGCTATGAGTGCGTATTTGTTAGTGAATATATAAAATTGTTTTATATTGTGATGATTGCTTTGTTGAGTGGTATATAGATTCTGGTTAATACGAGTAATTAACGTTGTTGATAGGGATCTCTAAACACTTGTACAGAACAATTCGACACAATATTGTTTTAAAATTTGGGTAAATGAAATAATTTTACCTTGATTATATTTTATATATAAAGCAATAATTTTTCAGAATTATTAAAGTGTATATAAGTTGATTGTTTAGTTGTTTGAATAATCTAAATAAAAGAGTAATTGTATAAGCAAAAGAATTGAATTATAATCAAAGTGATTTACAATTGTGAAATAAACTTATATATATAAGAAGTGAAACTATATGAATATATTTATGAATATGAATTGTAAATAAAAATGAATTTAAAGTTAAATGGAAATTTACTTTAGAATTGGAAGCTGAATTTATTTATAAGTTGGAATTTAAGTTAAGTAAAACCAAGTAATGCTTATTAAATGGAATATAACTTAAGAGTTGTTGAATGAAGTTGATATCGGTATCAAAGTAAATTATTAAAGTTAAGTGATAAATGTGAACTTGAGTTTTATAAATGAAATTCAACTTTAGAAATTGAATTGAATGAATGGATTGAATGTTAATCAATTAAATGTAAATAGTTGATATGAAATAATGAATGTAACTGTTAATTCATTAAAATCTAATGTTATTGAAAGTTGAATAATTGAATGAAAATCAATTTAATTAAACCGATTGAAAGCAAAGGAATTTGGTTGTAATTAATATACATTGGTTGTTATATGATTGTTAGTTGATTGTATATAATTCATTAAGTATTAATGAAATTTGAAGCTAAAGTAATTGGAATTCAATTGGAAATTAAATGAATCTTAAATAAAATTGAATTTGATTGGAAGTGAACCAACTTGAATATGAATTAGTGAATGCAAACTAATTAAGATTGGTTATGAATGCTAGTTGGTTGATGGTTGAATATATTGTTTTGTTTCATTTGCTAAGTTGACATATATAGTTATTATGTTGCTATATGTTGTATATTGATACTATTGTCTATATACATGTTCTCATGTTGTTTGTTGAGTGTTTAATAGGTACGGATCGCGTTTGCTTCGCATTTGGAGCTCGCTTTCGCGCTATATTAGCCGTATATGCTTGCTAATAAAATATAAGGTACATATCTCGGATTACATACCGTAGTTTTATACTTTTTTTCCCTTCGGGATGCCTCATTACTTGATGAGATGTATATTTGTGATATATATACTGTCATTTTTTTTCCGGATCGAGCCGCGCAAAGGAGACTATGGCGAATTTTTCCGGAAATTTAAGGCGTTAGAAAAAATTTGAGAAAATTGGAAAATTTTGAAAACTTTAACTTTGTTTTGGAATTGAAAGTTAAACAATAGTAGTTTGTTTTTGAAAAGATAACTAAGTATGATTTGAAAACTTAGTAAAGTATTGTAAGAAGTTTGACTATGAATTAGGGAAAGTTAATCGATTTTGTAACTTTTTCTTACTTGATAATTTCGAGGACGAAATTCTTTTAAGGGGGGAAGATTGTAACGACCCAGGATTTTAATTAATTTAAATTTGAATATTTAATTAATTTTAAGTATTAATAAGTGAATTTATAAGTCGAATAAATTTTATTTCGAATAATTGGATTTAATTGAATAATTAAATCGATAATTTAATAAGTGAAATTATGGAAATAATTGAAAAATCGAGTTAAATATGATGAAAATGATTTGTAAAATTTTATTTTATCATATTGAAGTTAGAATGATATTTTAGAACTTTTAAAATCGAATTAAAAGTTAATTTGTGAAAATTGAATATTTTAATATTAAATCGACTAGTGAAAAAAGTCAATTTTTGAACAGTCTCAGAATTGGACGAAACTAGTTCCATTGGATCCGTAATAGTTAGTTATTACCGGATTTCAATTTTCGTGTCAATCGGAGTTATCGTTTGATCGTGGCAGCTCGAAACGCATCGAATTATTTTTAATTTTAATTTGGCGAGTTAAAATAGTCATTTTTCAAAAAGTCTCGGATTTCGACGAAACCAGTTTCATCGGATCCGTAATATGATATTATTGTAAGGTTTCAAATTTCGTGTCAATTGGATTTACCGTTTGTCCGGTACAAATTAAAACGCCTAGAAAATCGTTTAAATCGGTTTAATTTAAATTGAACGTTTATTGCCATATCTCGTACAGATGACCGAATTAGCTCCCGAAACACGTTCCATTGTGTTCGGAACGCGGGGTAAACCCTAGAAACGCTGGTTACGGCGCGTAAATCGGAGTTTAGAAAATCGGAATGAATAGTGTCGTTTTAATTCCCTATAAATAGACCAACCATTCACCATTTTGAGAAAAATAAAACCCTAACCCTAATAATTCACAGCCGCCACCATCATTTATCAAGGGCTAAAAACTTCCAATCTTCTCCTCTTAATATCTCGAAATCCATCAGCAATTAGAAAGACGCGTCAACACGAAAGTTGTAGAGATTCGCGAGGGCTTCACATCCATACGGTGATGATCGAATTTGGAGCACCACAGCGTCGTCAGGGAGGCCGCGTTCTCCACCGTTCATGCACGCAAATCAAGACAATGGTGAGGCCGAGCTTCCCCATACTTAGGCCGAGAGTAGCTTGTGTGAGGGGCTTCAAAACCCTTGTCTCCGATCGTGTTCAAGTTGCTTGTGGTGATCGATAAATCAAAACCTAATTTTTGTTATATGGGTTTATATGCGTATGAAGATACTGGAGATAACGTGACATGAGGAAGATGACCAAGCACGGTGGAGATGCAAGGGGCATGGGATCTCACGGCTAGGAATGATTGTAGGTTAAAAATATAAATAAAGTTGTAAATTTATTAAGTATAATTCGTGTTAACTTCAAAAATTCATAACTTTTTCATACGAGGTCGAAAACGCGCGAAACCAGTTGCGTTGGAATCGTATGGACGAGCACTACGCGATGGAATTGGATTGGAGTCGTTTGGAGTTAGTGAGAATTTCGGGTAAAATTAAACGTCCGTTTAATTTTATTCGAAATAAATCGCTAAAACGAAATTGAAATCAAGGTGAGAACTTCTCACTCAATCGAATCAGTTTCGATTTTTATTTTAAATAGTTAGATTTAAAATATTTGAATGCATGTTTGAATGATGATTGTTATCTATTGATTGTTAAAATAGACATTATGCGCCGTTAGTAAGCGGATGTTATCTATTAAAAACATATACCGCGAATATTTCATAAACAGTGAAATTGGTATTATATATAATAGCAATATATATATATTGGCATATGTATATATTGGAGTTATTGATTTCCCGCATTTGTATAGCGGATGAGACCCTATTGCGCCGTCTATTAAGCGGATAATATTTTAATTTTAAATCTCATATACCGCGATAATTTCGTACTGGAGCGAAATTGGTATTGTGCTAATGTTTGTGGATGCAGGAAAACAGGTTGGAGGGATCCAACTGGATTCCTCAACAGTTTTTAATTGATTTCAGATATTTTGATATTTGATGGATTTTCATATCGATATATGATATCGTTGTTGTCGTGATTGACTATTTGGTGTGTAGCATCATTGAACCAAATTTTGGGATTTTAAAATGATTTTTAAAGTGATTTTTGAAGGAAAACGTTTATAAAATATTTTTAGAATTGATCCATTTTAAATAAATAAACGTTATAATTTTTAAAGTTATAAAAATTATGATTTTTGAGAAATATAGTTAAAAACTGATTTTTGAGAATATGATGTTAATGAGTTTTATAAATAGTTTAAATTGGATTTTTGAATTTATTATAAAAGTTTAAATATAGGATTTATAAATTTGATTGTTTTATAAATCAAAATGGTGAAATTATAAAGGGGATTAAAGATGTCTTAAAAGAATAATAATATAAATTGATTTATATAAAAGATTTATAAAATTGATAATTTATAAATGAAAATATTTGAATTATAAAACGAGCTTTTATAAGTGTTAGAATGAATTATGAATGGATTTCATAAATGAATGAAATTTATAGAATTATAAACGGTGAAGTTATGAATGGAATTTTATAAGCAGTAGGTTTATAAAATTTATAAAGTTATTGAAAGAATGGTTTTGGATAAATAATTGAATCTTATAAGTTATAAGATTTATAATTATGAAATTCAAAGAAACGATTTTGCAAACGAATAAATTATAAGTATTTCACTTATAACATGAACCTTAGTTTTATAATTGAGTTATAAATTGAATAGGTTAATAAAGGAATTTATAAAAGGAGTTGTTATAAAATAAATAGAAAAGGAATTTATAAACGTTGTTTTATAAATTCGCAAACGACTTATTTTAAGAAGAAAATTGTTGAAATCTATTAATGGAGTTATATTCACATTTTTGACTGTGAATAATCCTTTGAAACAAAATGAATAGAAATGATGAAATTTGTTAACGAAGTATATTCACGTTTTTGAATAGTGAATAATATGTTAAAGAAATTGTTTAGAATGTGATGTTTTAAATTGAATTAAAACGATCTAACGATGTTTTTAAAATGTGTTAAGATTTGAAATCATAGATTTCAACATTTATTGTTGAAATAGACGTTTTCGAGAAATAGAAGGAAATGGTGGACTATAACACTGTTGTTATAGTAAATGATTTCCGAAAGGAAATGTTTTGTATAGTATTGGGATTTATATATCTATTTTAATTTCGAATCCCTATACTAGTGATTTTGGGTTGTCGTAACGATGTTTTACGCAACATTCGTTTTGGCCCAAATAAATATGTTTAAGAGAATGATTTCCTTAAAGGATGAAATATATACTTAATCTCGATTTAAGTATATTGAATATTTTCTAAGTGTTGAAAATAAATAAAATTTGTGAATTACTTATGAATAAGTAAGTATGGAAATGTTTTTTTTATATAAAGTGAATATTTTGAGAATTTATCTTTTTGAAGATAAATTGAAATGAATAATTGAAATCGTATATTCATAGATATTTTGAAATATAAATTCACTATGGAATTTATAAAAGAAAGGGGAACTTGTTTAAAAATAAATATTGATTTATTTTTGAAGTGTGAAAATTATATATATCTTGTAAAGATATTTTGGAAAATAAATAATTTGGAAAATTATTTGGAATCTGATGATGTTGTGCATATCCATTGATAGTTCAATAACCGACTATCAATATTTCCCTTTGAATGGGTAATTGATGTGATTTGTTTGAATTTGAATGCCACACTTATTTTTGAATAAGCGCTCACTATTCGGGTTAACCGGGAAAGGACCATGGGGTCGTATAACCCATTCCGAATATGTGATACGTCGTTATGAATTGCATTTGAAGACCGGTGTTGAAGACCGGATCTTTTTGAAAGCGAAAGGACAACTCGTCGATTGTCTTTGCACCGAGTAGCTACGGTATAGAGACTCCCTATGTGATGGGAAGTCCGGACGTGATTAGAGATTATCCGGATTGCAAGGACTTCTTTGTAAGTGCCTTCGGTTTTGTTCGAGCCCGGAACAGACTTGTATGGATTGTATGTCTGACATTACAAATTGAGATATAAAGCAGATTTCTTTCAAATATATTTCTGTTGGTGGCGGAGAATTTATTCTTTTAGCTTAACACCCTTCTCTGAGACGTACGAGCTCAGAGGTTATGTAGTTGAAGGTTATCAGCGATATATTCCCAATTTGGTAATGTGACATGCTGAGTGTTGCTGTTAAATGATCATTGTGTTGATTATTTGTGATAGGATCGTTTATTTAATCGTCTATCCTGGTGATCATTTCTATGATCATTTGTTGACCCAAAGCATGGCTTTTGTATAAAGTATGTTTTTGTGGACGTGACTTCGTCGAGCCTCACACCTCGGGAATGGTCAAAACAGGAAAGATGCAGCAAGGTTATGAGGGGTAGCGCCCTTTAGGATATGTGCATTTCCTTCTGGAAAAGGGTGGTATCATGGTATGGAGCCCAGATACTTACTCATGTTGAAAACACTTTATGATTGTGTGAATTGATTGCGAGCGCTCGGTGAAAGGTCCCTAAGGACCGGGGGATGGCATATTCGGTCAGTTGTTACTCAGTTAGGGGTAACCCGACCTTGTGTTGGTAGAGATCCAGTTTGGTTCTCGGGGATGTCCATCTAGAGGCATTCTCATGTGGCAATGGTAAGTTCCTTGGCCTGATCATTCGTTGGAAATCCAAAGAAACAATACGATCTTGTACGGTATTAGTTGTAGAACCTATCATTCACTTATGGTGGCGCCCCACTGTTTGGATGGTAGCTATAGTAGGCATACGATAATGGTCGTATGTTGGCTAAGATTTATATTCTACTTTCGAAATAAATTTTCTCTACACTATGCACTAGTAATAATATCAAATGTTCTTTTAAATGCGTATCAAGCATCTTTGACTATCATAAGGAGAAATCTCCTCCGATTCTGCGTTTGCATTGTGTGTGTGTGTGCGGGAGGCCTTATGGTAGTCTCATTTTTAAAAGCATTGCGAATTGACTTTAAAAATATTCCTCTATTTTTGATTTTAAAGATAAATAAACTGTTTTGAGTTCTCACACCAGTCACATGACTGACTCGGAGTTTATTGTTTTCCTTCCTAAACTCTGGGTGCCCACCAATTTACACACGGGAAGTCAAGAGTTAGGTTTATCGGGATATTCTGGAGTTACAGGAGGCAAGCTGGATGGCATGGCGTATTACTAGTATATAGTATTTCTTTTTCCGCTGCACTGTTTGTTGTTGTTGTTGTACACTCTGATGATATGATGTAATGTATAAAATGTAATAACTGATATAGTTCTTTGTTTAAAGATTATTCATTTATGTATTATATGTTGTTCCACTGCGAATTGTGAGATTCTGTTATTGTTCTGTTGTTTTCTGTTCCGTTCTATTTTGCTATTTTCTATTTTCTTTCCTCCCTATTTTCTATCTTCTTATCTCTTCTTCTGTTCTTTTTCTTTTTCTTAAAACTCTATGTGTTCGGTTTTCCATCGTTCGATTGCTCGGCAGTCGATAAAGTGAGTATCGATGTTGAATTTTTGAAAGTCGAAGAATCGGGTCCTTACATACTCAATATTGACAGCATAGACATATGTGGATTTGTTATGATATATATATGGATTAAGCTACCGGAATGACATGATGAGAATATATATATATATATATATATATATATATATATTTAAACTAAAATAAAACTATTATCTTGTTATGGCCTAGTTGTAACATATTGAAACATTGAATTGGTTGTCTTATTGAATTAGTATTCACATCTTCCAAAGAGAGCTACCAGACTGAAAGCAACAACCAGGGATATGCTGAAAGATGAAGGCTAGAATTAGAAGCAGCAAAAGCAGGGTTGAAGGTGTTTAAGTAGTGGATATATAGAGGAACTAAAAGAAGGTTTGGTTGATAAATCTGACACATTCCACATGACAAGTTAAGGTTGCAACAAATTCAAATGCACAGAAGGATAAGTATACAGCTAACTCAATGACATAAAACAATAAAGTTCACATCTAATGTTTAAAGTTATATAGAATAGAAACCCAGAACAAAATATTTCCATAATTTACAAGGCAAAGACAAATATATGGATAAATCGAAAAATTATGTAAGTTCTAATTCAAGGTCCTCTGCTTAGAATTCTTATTTGAACCGTACTGTCGATTCTACTAAACTCAAGCACAATCAAGCTACAACATCGTCACAAGTTAAAATTGCAACCAGTAAGGATTCAATCCATATGACAAACTATTCAGATAACCTGCAAAATTAAATTGCAAAAGATCTTAAGCCAATAATTTTTTAGAAAAACATGAATAGCGAATTTGAGGTATCTCAATACATATCAGAAAAGTCATCTGAACAAGCCAAACAAGCTTCCTTTACTGAAGCTGAAATGGTACTAGACTATTACTCGTTCTCCCATTCACTCCAGATCCACACACTCACTGGAACAACCAATGAAGAACCAAATTTAGAACACAAAACAATCCCTGCAACAAAGTGACATACTAATAATGAAAGGTGCAAATGAGGCTATTCAAACAAGATCAAGAGGTTACTAGAAGAGCAAGGCAAGATTACTTCCCCCCTTGAATTCAAAGCTACTTCATCATAAGAGGTAATGGGAAACCCTGAACGGACAACCATGATAACATAGTCAAGAAAAAGGATAATAACAATTATTATTAATCGTACTACTCTGGTAAGATGATTTGGAGTTGACTACAGTTGACCATGGTACTAACCTCATACAACCGAGGAAATGAATTCTTTATTAAATAGTGTTTCACTTCCAACGCTTTAACTTAGACCGAAATATAGTCGTTGATGGGCACCATGCCATGATTTAACTATAATCAAACTGGAGTGTTCAAATTGAAGTTCCACTGTATTCTCAAATTGAGGAAATTATATAACATCATCACTCGATATTGTCTATTTAACCTTAGTTATATTAATCAACAGAGAACTATCAAGTGAGTCACTCCATTGTTATCAAATAATTACTAGTATGTAACCCCTTGGTGCCCCCCCCATAGCCATGAGAAATATAACTACCCAACATTTAGAGAGCATTACATGCTGCAGTCTCGAGGGATGAATCGATATCCTTTTTCGAAACATTTTTACTAGGAATATTTAAAATAATATGTCATTTTCGTTGTGATAAATTTCTCATAATTACAACACTTTGTAATTACTATCACATTACATATCATTTAAGGATTTTCCATCTATATACTTAAAAAGAATATTTAACTATTTATACCACTATATAACAAATATATGATAGAAAGAAAAACACCATTTATTTTGAACTAGATTAGTCAATAAGTTATATATATGCAACAAATTACATAATTACACCTAGGGCGTACCCCTAACTCCATCCCAAATATTGAAATGGATAGCACTACACAATATCACAACCCCTCCCTGGAAGGGAATAACTTGACATTCCTACAACTCCTAAGGGAAAGTCATACATAACAATACAAATGGTAATATCATAATGGGTGTTAGATGGGCTCAAAACTCAACCTGCCTCATCATCTTACACCACATGTTATAAATTCTAGCTACAACAATCAATTTTTTTTGAATAAAACATCATTTTAATCAAATGTTTTTAACAAATATCCTTAAAGTTTGTTATACAATCAAATATTTTACTTTTTCAATCAGTTACTTTTTAAACCAAATCGTCCTCGTCTTAGTAAAATATTTTCTTAAAGTAATTTAAACTAGGAACTTTATAATATTCATCTTTCCTTCGTAATATATTTTCATATATATTCTCAATAAAATAATCTTCAATCAGGCCTTTCCAGCCAAAACTCTTTACTCAAAGATTCTTTTCATTTCAATCAATACTTTATGGCATTCTTAATTCAAAAATATTCTTCTCAAACAAAATACCTACATCAAACTATTTTCAAATATTTCTACCAATAATATAATTTCTCAAATAAACCACTATTTTATTTTCAAATTCTTCTTTTTGAGAAAATAATTCCTTCGTATCTTTTTATGGAAGTAACCTTCTTGTAATAAATCTTCTCCAAATTATATAATATTTACTCTAAAGAATGTTTCAACAAAATATTCTTTTCTTTTATAGTAAAGGTACTCACTAAACCTTCTCCAATAAGGTACTTTTGAAAAAACATTTTATATTCTATACTATTGTCAAAATAGCTTTCTCTTTATCAAAATATCTTATTGAATAAATACTCCTTGAACCTTATAGTATATACTTTAAAATATTCGTTAACAAAAATATTTCTTCCCAAACATATCTCAACAAAATTCTTTTGCAAAGTATTGCAAGTCATAATGAGGTTACAACATACTTTTTTCAAGGTTGTTTCCAAATTTAAAACGATTTTAACTAAAATGTTCCAATTAAAATATCCTACCAAAATGAACATTTTATACAGAAAATACTTTCATAAAAACATTTTCAAAGCAAATATCTATTAACCAAAACTTCTCTTTCCTTAGATAAAAAATTTCCACTTCTAATAAATAATTTCTAAATCATGATATCATTATAGAAATGCAAACCAAATCATATTTAGAAAAAAAAACAATTAAAGTTTCTCACATAAAAATATTTCGTTGGAATCTAAATTCAATTTCCAATATCAAGTACTTTCAAATAAAATATTTTTACTATGTTCACCTTTTCTTTTGAAAATGTCTTCATAAAAATATTTTATTTCCAAATTAAATACTTTTTTCTCATCAAAAATTTCAAAAAAAATTCTTCCATCTAAAAATATGCATTTTCCCTTCTTAATAAAATATCTTTAAAATTAGTGTTTTATATTTTATAAATTTTTCAAAGACACATTATTTGCTTTAAAATAAAAAGTGATTCCATCTTATTAAGGTCAGATTTCAATTATAGTTTAACATTGGGTGAGTATCACTTGGGTCATAACCAACACTTAACCCCTATTTTAAGTATTCATCCTACCTACTCTTATTTTGTTTATCTTTCATCATAAATAAGCATTATTCTAGGGTGAGGTATAAGTGGTTAACAAACAATCCATACACACAAAGCACATAATGTCAATCAAAATGCTCTTTCATCGATATTCGCCAATATGAACCTTAAGGGGTTAGATTCTCCTATCCGAATTGGTTCAGACATTCCTTCCACTAGCATGGGAGAGAGGTCACTCGAACTAGCAAAGCTTCAACACCTGGTCCATCGAGGGAACACTAGGACACTCACATCAATGCGCACTGCACTGCACGGCACCTATCCATCTTTAATTCTAACGATGCTGATACATCTTTACTTTATTTATAGGTTCCATGGGGCGCTCTCATAAACTTTGATCACTTAATGAAGTCATCTTGCTCCTAGCCTTCTTATTTCGGGACCTGCAACGACTCGTAAATTTTAATGATTAAATTTATAAATTAAATAAGTTTTGAACTTTAATGTTGTGAAAAAAAATTGTAATTTAATAATAAAAAAACTGGAATGAAATGTAATAGTATTAATTTAAGGTAATTGATAACAGCTTTAAATGTAATTCCAATTAATTAAAATGATTAGAGAGTTATAATTGGTAATAAATTGTAAATTAATTGTTATAATGTGTGTGTTAATTGATAATTGAATTAAAAGAGTAATTGATAATTTAAATGTTGTATTAATCAAAGAAATAGTAAGTAATAAATTGTAACTGAATAAATTAGTTTTGCGTAAATAACTATAACATTTATGTGTAGATAACAAACATATAAATGTGATTAAATATAGAAATGGTGACAATTGTTATTTGTTACCAATTTGTTTAATCAATTATAATTAAATGAAATTAAACGTTACGTAAAATGATTTAGGACGATAACTGTAAAAAGTGAATGCAATAAAATGTACATAAATATTATTTATATTTATTAGGAAATAATTGATTTAAATAAAAGATAAAACCTATTTTAATATTTCATAAGGTATTGGTTGATTTAATAGGAGTGTAAATCAAAATAAAAGAACAAAAATGAATAAGTTAGTAAATGAGTAAATATATGTTTGTTTATTTGAAATGTTTGGTAGCTGAATGATTGATTGTAGAGATATGTATAATTACTGTTTCATTTATGTGAATGTAGGTTTAATTTCATTAAAATAAAGAATAGGATGATTGGTTCTAAAGGAAGAAATATATGTTTATTTGAACTGTGTTTTAGCCTACACATTGATTACAAGAATAGGAAAATAATCTATTTCAGCAAGTTATTTTTACTCTTGTGTATAAATAACAAATTTATAAACCTGTTTAAATAAAAAATTGTTCTAATTTTCATCCATTTTAGTTGTCTGTTTTGAAATTTAACTTTGTAAGTAATTGCAATTAATGTAATTCAAATATTTCAATTAAAATGAAAGAAAACGTTGATTGCAATTAATAGATTTAATAAAAGAAACGCATGTTTTATGTTAAACAAAAAGGGTGTTTTAATGGAAATAAAAGATCATTTAGAAAAACTAAATTGAACTTTTTTATTTCTAAGGTAAGTATAATTTTTTTATGCGTAGATAAAAACCTAAATGCGTACAATTTGAATATTATTTGAGTTAATGAAGTTTATTTGGTTACGCTTCAAAACATTTGAATTCCAAAGGTTTGTTGGCAGTGTACATCTGATCCGTGCATTCCTTTATCATTATCTAATACATACCATATTTCTTTCCTCATTTTTGTTGTTTCTTTAGTTTCATTTATTTCCTTCCTCTTTTTCATGAAGCTGCATCTTCTCAAACGTGAGTTTCATTTTATATGTATACATATATTTTTTATTTAACCTTTCTTCACATCTTTACACCATATCCTACCTTCAATTCCAAAAAAAATGTGAGTTCGTTGTTTTCTCCATCTCATTTCATATTTCTAAAGCCACTTCAATTCTTTTCATTTTGTTTTCCAGTAGCCTTCTTTCACAACCTCGTATTTTTTGTTTGTTTTGGTAGCCTATATTTCCTAAAGTCTTCATTTTAGAAACACGACATTCATTTTTGTCCCTCCTCAATTTTTTTATTATTAAATAACATACCACTTTATTTCTTATTTTATGTTTTGTTTCTCCTGACACCTCATATTCATTTAGTGCAAATTATTCTTTGCTGAAGCTATAATCTCACCAGCAAATTGTTCATGTTTTTTTATTTGTTTCTTCATTTTTTTTTGTCACCGCGTCATTTTCTATGTTTAGATCTCCGTTTCAAATCTTCCTTCACCCAAATCATTTTAATGTGAACTTGCAAATTCAAAAGCTCTCATTTTTGCAAATTCTAAAGCTTTCTTTTATGATGAGTTTCATTATTTTTTTCATTTTTCCTACATGTCCTTCCTACATCTTAGTTTATTCTTCAATCTTTGTCTGAAGCCTTATCTTGAGAAAATGTAAATATTAAACTTTTTTTATTTATTTTTTTAAAACGTGTACCATTTATTATTTTAATAATATTTCTTATAACATGAATATCTTTTGCATATAAACTTCGACTCACGTGCGATTTCTTCTATTGGAATTTTGGGCTTTTATTAGGATTTTAAACCGATTTGAAATCAAAGGTGAGTGTTTTAACCCATTCACAACTACTAAATTATCTTATTTTACTTAAATTAAATTTATGGTGTGTTTAGAAGTTGATTAGTTGATGTTTGATATATTTAAATTGGCATTCTAGTTAAATTTGACTTTTATTGCATTTAATCAGCGTTTAATTGAATATTTAATTTAATTGTCAATTTAATTCCTATTATTGATTTTCAGTTATCTATTGATGTTTATTGATTGATTTGGATGATAATTGTGATAGATGTTTGATTGTTGATACTGAATGATTGGATGTTTTATTTTACATTGTTATAACGCTGCAAGTTCCCAATGGGTTGAAATGATACATACCCAAACGATCTATAGATTAGAAAAAATCATTATGGGTTGAAATGATAGACTCGAGCATTTTTATGGATTTTTATTTAATTTAAGATTGCAGTTTGGAATGATATATAACTGTAAGATTGTAAATTGCGGATTGAAATGATAAATATCTGTATCACTTGACCATAGGGTAGAAAATTATATACGGATACCGGATTGGTTAAATTAAATGATTTTTGAATCTTTAAAATTTTGAATTCAGTTAACAAAATAAAAATTGATTTATATAAACTAAATTATTTTCGGTAATCTCAGCGTTAACGCTAAAATTGGAATTGATTTAATGAATTGTTTAAAGGATTTAAATTGGAGTTTCAAGTTTAAGTGTCAAATATAAATGAAGTTCTCGGAATTGAGTTATTGAAAATGTTTGGATATAACTTTGAAATCTATTTCAGACTAATTTAAACTATTTTAAATAATTTAAATTTTAATTCATTTAATCTATTGTAATCTATTTAATCCAATTTAATATATTTTAAATTTATTTAATTCGTTTTAAATCTATTTAATATAACTTAAATCTATTTAATCTATTTTAAATCTATTTAAACTATTTTTAAATCTAATTTAAATCTATTTACAATATTTTAACTATTTTAAACTATTTTAAATCAGTTAAACCATTTTAGAGTATTTTAACTATTTTAAACTATTTTTAAACTATTAAAAATTATTTATGACCATTTAAACTATTTTCTAAAATTTCAAACTATGTAAAGTTGATGTATTTATATTTAAATCCTTGATGATGATAAACCTAAGTTAGGATTTGAAATTGATACCCTTTTGTGAAATGACATATTTGAGTAAATTTGATGATTTTGGAACGAGGATTTAACTAACCTATCTTATCGATAATTTTGAAAGTGAATATGGTTTTGAAAGTGAATATGATTTGGAAAGTAACATGGTTTGAAATCGAATATGATATTTTGAATATTAATTATGAATTGAATTTTTTGAAATGTAAAAGAACCATGTGGTATGAAATAAGCGTTTGGTTGTTAAAAGACCGGGATTGGGTATTGTCATACTCTCTGTCAATACCGAAAACCAGTTTAACAACTATGTACATCGTGGATATTTCAGAAATGAAGTATAATGGTTTGACATATGATTTTTTATGAGGTATTTACGTAACCCTGACTCCCATGAGTCAGCTTAGATGTGACTAAAACAGGAGCCACGCTGGGCCAAGTGAGGTCATTTCTCCTATCGGACATGCTTCTTCGATTCCATATTATGACTTTGTGATGATTTGGTAGCCACCCCTTGAGTTTGATTATGGGAGTGTGTTCCGAGGTAGGCGGTAGTAGCTGCTATGCGTTACCACCAGTCCGGATATGCAATTGGTATATCTACCCTGGCATTGCCTCGAGTGCTTTGTTCACATGTCATATTGCGCCTCTTATGAATTTGGCTTGTTCCATACCTATGGAGTGCCTTCTGATAGCCTTCCAGTTTACAGAGGAATTACGATATTGTATAGACTATGGGAATATATATAAAAATGTGTTAAGGGGGATATAGTTAACGCCTTAACGCTATTTTAATACTTTACCTTAATATAGACACTATTATAATAGCATTTTGTACTACATAGTAGATAGTTTAACGGATCCCTAGAAGATGAAAATCCCGAACATCTCTTAAGTTATTGCACTCACATTAGATACTGGATAGGAGATGTCAAACCCCATAAACATCTCCGATGACTTTACACTCATATTTATTTACTGTTGATTTAACTTACATAAGACCTTTTAGTTCTGACTCAAGTGTTTTGTGTTTTCAATTCGCTCGGGTCAGTCTGAGCTTTTTAGTTTATTGAGACTGCTTTCTGAAGGATGAAGACGAAGATTTTGTACTATTATTATCTATTTTATTTAGTCCACTGCAACATGTTGTTCTGCTGCATTTGTTTATTATTTATTTTGTTGTATGTAACTCTTATCTGTATTTTTAAAAGAATAATCAATGTTATTTGTAAATAACTTCATGAACTATTTATTTGATTATTATATTTTGTCATTCCGCTGCGAGATTCTATATTTACTTATTCCTTTCTCTTCTTTTTCTTATTTACCTCATAATAATCTGCCCCTTTGAATGGTTTGAGTCTGACATGTGTGTTTTATCGTCGATTTAAACTGTCTAAAAAGGCATGTCATTACAGGCCCAGTCGAGATGCAGACTCTGGCTAACAATCGGTCAAGAGTGGGAAGGCTATGATAGAAGGATGATCGGGACAAGAGCTACTCGTCCAAGGATCATCGTTTAGACACAAGTCGAAATCTTAGTCTTCTTATCATGAGGGCAACGATCCACATCTCGTCATATATAGCAGTGGCAAATCGTTACTTTTCGCACCCACTTCAGCAACAATGCCCAAGCAACATTTGGGTTCTTCCAACACTCGGCGATCCTCTAAACGCCATTCTACATAGGAAATCTCGATACATCATTTCATATATATGGAAAATAGACCCTTGTAGGTCCAATTACTCCAGTTAAACCTCCAACAGTGCATGATGCTACTGCTGTAGAAAGGATGCCTGCACTTAAGGTCACATTTTTAAAGATATGCTTCAATGAGTTCAAATTTGTTCCTGCTATGCACCCAATTCCATCATAGGCCAAGGACAGGGTGATTTCTTATGTCAGTGATGTCTATGACCAGCGTAGCACAATTCTACATTTGGCTGAGAAAATCTCTAAAGTGTCATTGAAATGGAAACATAAGATCGATTTCTTAATTCTCAAGGCAGTCTACGATGAAGACGCCATCAAACACCTGGACGAGGAAGTTAGGGGGTTGAACACAAAGCTAGTTGATGCCGAGAAGAGACCCAGCGAATCTTATGAGGAACCAAATTGAACTGGACACTGTTTTCGTCACAGCGGTACTTTAGCTCTCGAGAAGGATGCCATGCAGAAAGACAAGGATGCTCTGAAAAATGAAAACAATGCTTTGACTCTTCGTATTCAACAGCTTGAGAAGGAGAAGATTAAAGCTCAACAAAAGTCTCAAGAATATTGCAAGAAAATCATTGAGGATCGCATGACAAAGAAGGAGGTTGAGTAAAAACTTAAGCAAATAGAGACCCTCAAGGAAGAGGCTAAGGAGGCTAGCAGAATAGAGATAAAGAATGACTATGATTCCCTATTGATATATTATAATGCAAGTGTCCTCCTTAACCATAATCTCTAACTCCTCGGAGAGGGACACCCTGAATCGTTAGTTGAGGCTTGGGACTATATTGTGGAGCTGAAGAAGAAATATCTTGGTGGCACTAAGGTTGATGAGGAGCAGCTTATGCGTGAAATCTTGCATGATGAAGAACCTGATGAACTTAAAGTTGTTTGCTTATTCTATTTCTTGACCTAACAAACATCGAGTAGGAGAAAGAGAGCGGTGAAGCTTCTAGGTCCAACTCTCAAGACCCTCTTACAAATCGGGCAATTGGTGCCTTAGCTTCTCATGCCCTTGAAAAGGATACATGCTACAATCCATATTAGGTTGATATGCACAAGTCATTTAAGGTATCTCGATTCTTGAAGGCGGCTCTTCAGTTCAAACCGAAGGTCAATCCGATAAAGGTATATCTCTCATCTTCTCGATGTTCGAGAAGGTTTACATCTAGTGTACAAAAGTCACGGGCTTACCTACTAAACCTTATGAAATTGTAGGTTTGTCTACATCCATTCATGCTTCTAGTTGTATATGTCATCCTAGGATGGCAGGCACCGACTACGGAGTCCATAACGATTGTCACTGCATAGACGGTCCAAACTATCCAATCCTTCAAAAAACCAGGCCCGGTCACTGAAGTCATAAAGGATTAAAATAAAGAAAAAACCGAAGATCAACAGGCCTCCGATGAAACAGAAGATGTCTTAGTGACTTATGCTTCTAAGCACACGGACGAGCTCGCTTCGCTCGAAAGAGCATATCCTAAAGGAGGAGCTAGATAAAAAAAATCAAGATGTGGCATGCTGAGGTGGATGTTACTCCACTCCACCAAACTACCTAGTGGTTTCATCCTTATGGAGGTCGACCTTTTTTTTTCCAGTGTGCGTCTGCTTCCATTTCTACCTTTAAAAATATTTCACCCAAGAATCGCAACAGCGGAGGAAAATCGAAAGGAGGGGAAGGGCGATAGCTCCAGTGAATCTATCCCGAAGAAGCCCAAGAAAGACAAGAAATAGCCATTGAATAGGATTGGGTTATGAATAGCTAGGCAGCTAGTTTTTTATTAGCCGTGATTGTGCGGGTGTGGCTCCCGCTTTTGGTTTCTGGTTTCTGGAATAAACTTGTACTTAACTTTCCAAGTTCTAGCATGAGAATAAAAACTTCATTGTTTTAGTTTAACTTTTGTATGAATTCGTTTAAGTATTCGAGCTATTTCATTTACATTCAATGTACTTGTAATTTGTCACTTGTCATTTAAGTTGCAATGTCATTTGATCACCCGTTATTTCAAGCGTCGATCTGATAAGTCTATCTCAAGTCCTCCATTCATCATGTCCTTAAGTTACATTAAGCATTGGGCACAAGCCATGGTGTTATGTTGTCGTGCTCAGCGGTTAAGTGATTATACTCTTGCCTCCACTCTTGGATTGGTGGAGTTAGTTCGTGGATGGTCAGATCCCGTCCACTACAAGTTTATACCCTTCCTGTCGGGTTCAATCAAAGCTGGCGAATGAATGGTCAAGTAGCACTCATTTGTTTGTTTATATTTTCATCTATATTCTGGGAGTCAGAGTTAGTCGATAGGTGGTTAATCATACTCATTTGATGTTTATACTCTGGTCCATACTTTGGGGACTGGAGTTATTCTCATAAATGGTTGAATCACATTTTCCTTGGTTAATTCTTTTGCCCTCAAGTTAGGAGTAAAATCGAAGAGCGGTAGATCATATCACACTAATTTTACTTATATTCATCCCATTGAATTGGGTGACGTAGTTAGTTAATAGATAGTCAAGTTGCATCCATTTTATATTTTGTACTCAACCTATTGGATCGTAGGTGAGAAGTATCATATGAACGATCGAGACATGTTCATTTTGATCGATTCGATCATGAACCTGCGAGTTTGTTTGGCACCAACCAAACTCCGGGTACTCATGTGTCTATATTAGGCTTATGTAGATGTAAGTCAATCACATATCACAACTATTATACTACACAAAAACAATTCATGGATATGGAAAAAACTTCAAATTTTATTGCAAGCTGAAAGAGAAAAAGACAGAGTCCCTCTTATTGCATGGCTTCTAGCTAAAATGCAAAAGTAAATTCTAAATGAAATACGAATAAATGAAACAAAATCAGGTGAAATAGCGCCGTAGATGCTTGTTGTTCCATTCCCTAGTGAGTCTAATGCCACTGATGGTAGTTAGTTTGAAAATTCAATCTCCAAGCTTTCGATCGATGACATACGGTCCTTTCCATCTCAGGCCCAAGTTTGCAAAGCGAGGAAAAATCCATTTCAGAACAAGATCATCAATTCCAAAGGTCCTCGCTTGGACTTTAATGTTGTAGTATCGAGCGACTCGGTGTCGATGTGCAGCTGCCCTTAAGTCAGCCACTTCGCACTTCTCATCTATCAAATCTAGAGATTCCAAAAGGAGATCTCTATTTTTTAGGGTCATAGTAAGTCACTCAATGAGAAGGGACTTCAAGTTCTAAAAGAATAACAACTTCAAAGCTGTAAGCAAGGCAAATGGAGTGTGACCAGTCGCGGACTTATGGATGGTTCTGTATGCCCATAGTGCCAACGGGAGTTCATCGAACCACTTGTTTCTGGACTTTTCCAAATGCTTCTTCAGGATAGACTTTTTGCTTTTATTAACGGCTTTGATCTATCCATTAGCTTGAGGGTGAGTAACTGCAGCAAATATTTTCTTAATATGATGCCGATGGTAGAAGTCTTTGAATTCAACATTGTCGAATTGGGTCCCATTGTAAGTTATAATTGTTTGGGGAAGACCAAAATGAGAGATGATATTTCATAGAACAAAGTTTATTACTTTCTTTATAGTGATGTGGCCAAAGCATCAACTTTATCCCATTTAGTAAAGTAGTCGACTACTACGATGGCACACTTCGCGCCAACTTTGAAAATCGGTAGGATGCCAATGATGTCAATACCCCCACATAGCAATCGGCTATGGACTGACCATCCGAGTAATCCCCGTCGATGAGGCTCTCTAAAGCTTTGTGCACTAATGGCATTTGTCCCATCATCTAGTGCAATCAACTGCGTCTCAATCGATAGTTGGCCAGTAATATCCATAGCGAAGTATCTTTTTCGCAAAGGTTTTCCCCCGATCCGATCGCCACATTCTCCTTTATGCACTTCTGTTTGACTTCATCGTTGGCGGTACACTGAAGTAGGGAGATGGAAAAACCCTTCCTGTATATGACCCTTTTTTAAAGGATGTATCATAAAGCTTTACGAAGGACCTGTCGTTTTTTATTCCTCCATTCGGGAAGGATCCCCCTTTGCAAATAATCTTTTATTGAATTCCTCCATCACTCCTTTGTGAGAAATGCGGATTACAAATCTTAAGGCTAGAATTAACACTGGAGGAGGGTGAATAGTGTTTTAAGGAATTATTAAATCTTTTGGAGCTTATGTTAATTTGAACAAAAATGTATGCAATATTCAGATACAGGTATGATCACAGAATCAAACACAGATGTAGAAATAAAGTAAAAACAATAAAGGAAAGAACACACCGGATTTTATATTGGTTCGAAGTTATCCTACATCCAATCCCGCACACAAGTACAGATTTCCTTTCAAAAACAATTGTTACAATTACAACCCTCGATTTCAAGGCCGTGAGGTACACCACTCCAGATTCACAATCCTCTGGGTAGAGATACTTGATTTTACGGGCAACAAGTTCACCCAATTGATTTCACAGGCTACAATCACACCTTTTCTCGCTTGATTGATTTCACAGGCTACAATCACACCTTTTCTTGCTTGATTGATTTCACATGCTGCAATCACACATTTTCTCACTCAATTTATTACAAAGAAGCCTATAAATTTGAATAACACTGAAATCTTATTGAGATAGTGATAGAGAATCAAACTAGAGATGATCTAGTTAGATTCAATATTGATTTCAACGGAGTAATGGGAAAAATATATATAAAGAAATGTGGAAGAAGAAGAGTGAAATCAGAGAAAATATGAATATAAATTCGTTTAAAACTGCCCCTATTTATAGTAGAACAACAGCCATGTCCATTCGTGAAAGGATATGACGAATAGACACTTCTTTTGAAATTCGAATTTTTGAATCAAACTGCCACCTTGTCGACAAGGGTTCATAGGGGTTGTCGACAAGCCTATGGTATTTTTGGCGATTTGTTTTTCTTTGAAAATAACTTTCATCTTATATTAAGAATATTTTATACTTTATAAATATGCTTAACTATAGTTAAAATACATAAATAAATATAGAGAATAATATTTTGATATATATCAAATTTGACTATAATTTAAATCTAAGTATAAATGTTAAAAGTTAAATATTTTATTATTAAAAGACAGTTTAAAACCAAGGATAATTTGATTTTGGAAATAAAATTATTTTAAGGCTAAAAATATTTAAAACCAGGAGATGTTTTTGATTCTTTTAAAAGGAAAGTTTTGAAATCATTTTGAAAACAAGATATAATTTTGTAAAAACATTTGAATAAAAGCTAGTGGATACAAAAAATGTTCTATTAGATTTTTCGTAGGTTCCATCCTACTTAGCGTTCCATCCCTTTAACAGGCTCGAAGTGGATTTCATTCCACGAATAAATTGGATTTTAAGATGCCAATGCTTTTCTAGGAGTTTTAACAAAATTCGTAATTAAATTATTTATTATTGAAATCTGGAACTCTTGATAATCTTGATACTCATGAGTCTTCAATCTTGATATCTTGAATCTCTATACTGTACAGTCTTCATTCTTGGTACCTGCATGGTTAGATCCGGCATATACATATATATTTAAACCATAATGTTAGTATTTATATTTTATAATCTTATTCTAAGATTGTTGTCATCAAAACCATCATCTCAATGACTAACAATCTCCCCCTTTTTAATGATGACAACCTTTGCTTATAAAATATTACTTCTATCCTAATAACTCCCCCTTAATCGATGCCTAACTATCCTATTTAATACTTCTCCCCCTTTATCATCAACAAAAACTAACTCTAAACTATATAACTCCCCCTTAATCTAATACTCTATGACCTTAATCTAATACTCTATGACATATGATTATAATGATAGTTTTATCATAAATAATCATCACTTGATTCTAAACTAAAACTTAGTCCTAAATTACTAACTATCCTAACTAAGAATCTATATATAATAATATAAGAACACAAATCATTTATTAAGTATATATTGTTATATTTACATGTGCGTAGAGAACGTAAGTAAAAACATACAACAATAGGAAAGAGAGAAAAAAACTAATGCATGTCCTTAAAAATGGGAGATCTATGAACCGAATAATTTGGGCAGTGGAAATAGAAATTTTCATGTTGTTCGACTAAATTTCCATCCTTGTCAAAGCACACTTCGCCAACGCAAACAACTTTGGCATCATCTTTAGCGTGCTCTTCTTCCATAAGGGATTCTTCTTCTTCTTCCTCGCTGTTCTCTTGCACTTGATCTCCTAAAGACCCTTCATCAATGAAGATCAGATTAGCGTGATTGTCCACTAGAAACTTTTGCAAATTTCTAAGGATTTTGCCTTGCCGTTCTTGTTCTTTGGCCATTCTAAGTTGCACTACTTGAATTTCAGTCATTAGTTGCAGTGCATCCTTCAAGGAATCTTCCATTTTCATCACTCATGCAGACGTAGTTCGTTGAAATGGTCCAGTAGGAGGAGAAGGGAACAAAAAAGTTGGATTTTTGTTTGATTTGGAAGAGAAGGCCATTGTTTAAATGTTTTCAGAAGTTAGAACAGAGAAATACTAGAGAGAATGATCAAAATTTCGAAATAACAAAAATATATAACCACTTATTTGAATTTTGGTGGAAAATTTTCAAAAATAAAAAAATTGTTATATGTCGACAAGGGTAGGAGGGGGTTGTCGACATGGTACCTGATATTTTTTCTATTTGATTTATTTTAATTATACTTTGTTATTTATATTCTATATTTCAGTTATTGAACAAATACCTAATTCTCTTCTTAATTTAGTAAATATAGATTCATTTAAGGGTTTTGTTAAGATATCAGCAATTTGATTCTCAGAATTGATATAATCGAGTGTAATTACTTCCTTACTTATATCATCTCTGAGAAAATGATGTCTGATATCAATATGTTTAGTTCGAGCATGATGACTAGTATTTTTGGATAAATTTATTGCACTAGTATTTTCACAATAAATTGGCGATTTTGAGATATTTAAACCAAAATCTTTTAAAGTTTGTTGCATATATATTACTTGAGAACAAGCCAAAGCAGCAGAAATATATCCTGCTTCGGTTGTTGATAAAGAAACTGTGTTTTACTTTTTACTAAATGAGGAAATCAGAGAATGCCCCAAAAGGTGACAAGTTCCACTTGTACTTTTTTGGTCTGATTTACAATCAGCATAATCAGCATCGCAGTAAGATGTTAAGTCAAAAGAATCATTTTTAGGATAAAATAAGCCATAATCAAGGGTGTGTTTAACATATCTTATGATACGTTTTACGGCTTTTAAGTGGGTCTCTTTAGTTTGGGATTGATATCTTACACAGAGACAAACACCATGCATGATATCAGGTCTACTAGTAGTGATATAAAGTAGTGATCCAATCATTCCTCTATATAATTTTTGATCTACATCTTTCGAGAGATCTTCTTTACTTAGGTACTCATTGGTGGCCATGGGAGTGGGTTTTCCAATTGTCGTAGTCAAACCAAATTTACTAACCAGGTCTTTAGCATATTTTTCTTGACTAATAAAGATACAATTATCTAATTGTTTTATTTGTAATCCTAGAAAGAAATTTAGTTCACCCATATGACTCATCTCAAACTCTTTTGTCATTATTTCAGAAAATTCTTTATTCATTTCAAAATGAGTTGATCCGAAAATGATATCATCTACATAAACTTGTACTAGTTGAATATCATTTTTATTTCTTTTAATAAAAAGAGTATTATCTATTTTACTAATTTCAAAATTTGATTGTAATAAGTAAGATCTTAGTCTATCATACTAGGCTCTAGGAGCTTGTTTTAGACCATATAGAGCTTTCTTAAGTTTGTAAATATGATTTGGTAATTTTTCATTTTCAAAAAGTGGTGGTTGTTCAACATATACTTCCTCTTTTACAAATCCATTTAAAAAGGCACTTTTAACATTGATTTGATATAATTTGAAATTATTATGATTTGCAAAAGCAAGTAGAATCCTAATGGCTTCTAATCTTGCTACGGGAGCAAAGGTTTCATCAAAATCTATTCCTACTTCTTGACAATAACCTTGAGCGACTAATCGAGCTTTATTTCTGACAACCTCTCCTTGTTCATTCATTTTATTTTTATAAACCATTTAGTTCCAATTATAGTTTTATTTTCAGGTCTAGGAACAAGTTCCCAAACATCATTTCTAGTGAATTGTTTTAGTTCTTCTGGCATAGCCAAAATCCATGAATCATCAGTTGATGCTTCTTTTGGATTTTTGGGTTCAATAGTTGATATAAAGGCTACATTGCTCATTTTACTTAATTGATTTCTAGTTGCAACAACAGATTGCATATCTCCTAGTATATTTTCTATAGGATGATCTTTTAAAAGTTTAATCCTTTTATTAGGATGATTAATTTAATTATTAGTTTCAGTTGATTCTTGATTTTGAGTCATTAAATCCTCTTCATCATTTGTATCTTCAAATTTTTTGAGATTTTCATCGAATGAAACATGCATTGTTTTTTCGATGGTGTTAGTTCTTAAATTAAACACTCTGCATGCTTTACTTCTCTTAGAATATCCGATAAAGATACCTTTGTCAAGTTTAGGATCAAATTTATCTAAGTTATCTTTTGTATTTAAAATAAAACATTTACTTCCAAAAATTCTAAATAAGATACCTTAGGTTTCTTTGTGTGAAGAAGTTCATAAGATTTATCAGTTAAAGGTCTAATTAAAATTCTATTTAAAATATAACAGGCGGTAGCAACTGCTTCTGCCTAAAAATACTTTGGTAATTTACTATCTGAAAGCATAGTTCTCGCACACTCTTGAATCGTCCTATTTTTACGTTCTACTACTCCGCTTTGTTATGGAGTTCTTGGAAATGAAAAAATGTGAGTTATTCCCTTTTTATTGCAGAATTCTTCAAACTTTTCATTTTCAAATTCACCACCGTGATCACTACGGATGGTTATAATTTTTAGAGAAAGTTGATTTTGAATCCTTTTTATAAAGTTCTTAAAACATTCAAAAGTATCACTTTTATATTTCAAAAATATTATCCCTGTAAATCTAGAATAATCATCAACAATTACAAAAACATATTTACTATGATTTATTGACAGAATTTGAGATGGACTAAATAAATCAAGATGAAGTAATTCAAGTGGTTTTGAGGTTGAAATCATATCTTTTAATTTAAAGGAACTTTTTCTAAGTTTTCCTAATTGATATGCATCACATAGACTATCTACTTTAAAATTCATTTTAGGGAGACCTCTTACTAGATCATATTTTGACAGTCTAGATAAGAGTTTGAAATTCAAATGTCCAAATCTCTTATGCCAAATCCAAGGGTCACTGTATTTTCCAAAAGACACAAGTTATCACTTGAAACTTTCATACTAAGAATATAAATATTCTTTTTCCTAATTCCTTCAAATATTATGGTTGAATTATTATCTTTAATGTGATACTTATGTTTTTCAAATTTAATTTTATATCCTTTATGCAAAGTTGACTAATACTTAGCAGATTATGTTTCAGATTCTTAACTAGCAAAAATTAGTGATAGTAGGAGTTTCAGAGTTACCGACTTTGTCGATGCCAATCACATATCCTTTTGAGTTGTCTCTAAAGTTAACCAGTCCTCCGTCTTTGTACATTATATCATTCAACATATCTGGATGACCAGTCATGTGTCTAGAGCATTCACTATCGAGTATCCATTTATTCTTTTTGATATGCACAATTTTTCCATTGTGAATTGATTCCTCAACACCCATAAAGCATGTTTCCTGCACATCATACAATTTTGGTAGACAACTTGAATTTGCATATTGATTATATGCAGACTTAAGAGACGATGATGATCTGAATATTTCTAAACTTGTATTAACAAGTTTTTTTAAACATAGCCATTTTTAAAACCTTTTCAAAAATCATATTATGAAACTTTGAAAACCTTGCTTTGATACCAAATGTGAGAAATGCAGATTACGCATCTTAAGGCTAGAATTAACACTAGAGGGGGGGGGGGGGGTAAATAGTGTTTTAAGGAATTACTAAATCTTTTTGAGTTTATGTTAATTTGAACACAAATGTATGCAATATTCAGACATGGATATGATCACAGAATCAAACACAGATGCAGAAATAAAGTAAAAGCAATAAAGGAAAGAACACACTGGATTTTATACTGGTTCGGAGTTATCCTACATCCAGTCCCGCACACAAGTATGGATTTCCTTTCAAAAGCAATTGTTACAATTACAACCCTCGATTTCAAGGCCACAAGGTACACCACTCCAGATTCACAATCCTCTGGGTAGAGATACTTGATTTTACGGGCAACAAGTTCATCCAATTGATTTCACAGGCTACAATCACACATTTTCTCGCTTGATTGATTTTACAGGACACAATCACACCTTTTCTTGCTTGATTGATTTCACAGGCTACAATCACACCTTTTCTCACTCAATTTATTGCAAAGAAACCTATAACTTTGAATAGCACTGAGATCTTGTTGATATAGTGATAGAGAATCGAAGCAAAGATGATCTAGTTAGATTCAATGTTGATTTTGGCAGAGTAATGATAAAAATATATATAAAGAAACGTGGAAGAAGAAGAGGAGTGAAATCAGAGAAAATATGAATATAAATTCGTTTAAAACTGCCCCTTTATAGTAGAACAACAATCATGTCTATTCGTGAAAGGATATGACGAATAGACACTTCTTTTGAAATTCAAATTTTTGAATCAAACTGCCACCTTGTCGACAAGGGGTCTTAAGGGTTGTCGACAAGCCTATGGTACTTTTGGTGATTTTTTTTCCTTTAAAAATAACTTTCATCTTATACCAAAACTATTTTAAACTTTACAAACATACTTAACTATAGTTAAAACATAAATAAATATGGAGAATAATATTTTGATATATATAAAATTTTACTATAATTTAAATCTAAGTATAAATATTAAAAGTTAAATATATTATTATTAAAAGATAGTTTAAAACCAAGGATAATTTGATTTTGAAAATAAAGATTATTTTGAGGCTAAAAATATTTAAAAGCAGGATAGATGTTTTTGATTCTTTTAAAATGAAGGTTTTTGAAATCATTTTGAAAACAAGATATAATTTTGTAAAAACATTTGAATAAAAGTTATTGGATACAAAACAACGTTCCGCTATATTTTTCGTAGGTTCCATCCCTTTAACAGGCTCGAAGTGGATTCCATTTCACGAATAAATTGGAATTTAAGATGGCAGTGCTTATATATATATATATATATATATATATATATATAAACTACAATGTTAGTATTTATATTTTATAATTTTATTCTAAGGTTGTTGCCATAATATGAGTGGACACACACTTTGTTGTAACAAAAGAAATTTCTAATTTTATGTGTCTACCGACTCATATTTATACATCATTTCTTCAATTTATTTAGTGATGTGGGACTTTTCAAATCCGAACTACCGTTCCTCCTTTAAACATGCCAGACAACCTTAACATTTATTTTATAAAAACGTGTGGATTTTGTTTACTTTATTCTTTATCAATGGAAACAGAGAAAGAACAAATAAATACAGACTTTATTTTCTATTCGGTTAAGAATACCAACCCTTCTAAAATTGAAATTGGAATTGTTACACATTAATAGAATTGGATTTGAAAGTATTATCTCATTGTATTATTTAAGTCGGAATATGTTGTTGAAATTAGAAAGAATAGGGGTGTAGCAAAAAATGGTGTTTGTGTGTGGGAGGAGTGGGTAGGGCAGTTGACCATTCTTTATCTTTTAATTTCCTAACGCAGTTATCATTCCAGCAAATTTGTGGGTTTAAAATCGCGACCAAAAGATATCGCTCTCAGTCAATGTTAAATCACAAAATATGTTGCCTAAAATAATTCATACATAAAAAGATTCTGGCGGAATTATTATCTAACATTAGCTGATTGAAATGTTTAATTTTCAATGAAATAAACCAAGCATTTGTAAAGCATGAAGCCTAATGTTGGTCTATTAATGTGCATGTTTTTGCGTATTAGCTTCACTGTCACCTCAAATTCAAATCTACTTGATGTTTCTAACATGTATTTATCTAATAATTTTTGCTAAACGATTGCTGTTCAAACAATGTATTTTCATTCATGGTGGCCAGGATTGATTTTATTTGACCGGGCCCAAAAAGAGTGAGAGATGGATAAGTCTGAGCTTTTATTTGTAATTGGAACCCAAAATACCGTACAAGTTCCCTTTATATTAGTGGTAGTAGGACTATTATTTAGACATTGATGGATGCTGTGTTTTTATTTTTGATGGGAATATATATACGATAAGTTCAACGCATTGATGAATTTTATGGTAAATTGCAAGGATAGAAATGCATTTTATGGGGGGTGTACCTCTGACTGGGCTACCAAATAATGGGAACATGAAGTTCTAATATTCTGTGTAAAGGAGATGCCTGTCTTTTAAGGGATTGTACGTTCTCCGTTCTCCGTCAATGCATTATCAGATTGAAGCATTTCTTTATCTTTATTAGGTTTTCGTATGCATTATATTCGAATTTTATAACGATTGACCTAGATGTCATTGACTGATATGTCATTTTACAATATTTATGGAGTGGTCGTTTCGATGCTTTTATCAAGTCAAAAAACTTTTACGATTTGGAGTCAAGATCTTTCTCCAACTCTGTTTCTTCGGTCCACGTACTCGAATCAGCAGCGTCATGAACCATTCAGTCATTCTATTTCCTAAATTTATATTTTCATCAATAAATGATTCACCGTAATCCATATCCATATTTACGGTTTCCTCTTGTACAAGGTGACATTCTTTTTTGTGATATATCCCACGCAAGGTAGTTGGACATAAAACTATATTGGTGTAAATGTAATATCACCTTTTAATACTCTATAAGTTTCGGACATCGACATTTTGAACATGGACATCGGATTTTTTCATATTAGTTTTATTACTGCTTCCACATTAAACCTTCAAATAATCTATCTTCCATGCTCTGCATGTAAAGAAAATTTGTATTATCTTTCACACGATAGTGTTCATGATTCAAACAAATTTATTAATTTTATTATTACTTTAAATAACACTATCAATTTATTAATAATATAAATAAACTTATTAATTTAAATAACATTATTAAGTTTATTAATATTTTAAATGATTTTATTAATTTTTTTATTAATTTAAATAATTTTATTCTTTTTATGAATAATTTAAATAACATTATTATTATATTATTAATTTAAATAACAGTATTAATTTTACTATTAGTTAAAATAACATTATTAATTTTATTACTATTTCAAACTGTTACGTACTTTTAATAATATTATTAATACGTTAAATAACATTATTAATTTTAGTATTAATTTCAAAGGGGATTTCTACACGCCTTTTTAAATCGCCCGTTATAAGAAAAAATTTATTTATGTTTTATAATTAATTTCAAATTGAACAATAATAAAATTCAGACAGCGCTTCCCTTAATTCCTCAAACCATATGCAAAAGAGCGTACACGGAGACCAAGAAGAAAGTGTCGTTACAATTTTGTTAACCATTCAATTTGAAATATAAATTTACAAAACATAAATATCATTGTGTTATAACTTGCTCAATACCGAGACAAATCCGACAAATAATATATCAAATGAATGTTGATTTCTATTTTATTTAAGAAAACGAATATCTATATAATGATGATATATGATACTTATCAGACAGGGTCAAATTAAATATTACGGGGTCTAATTAATACCATCATATCAATAACAATGAATTATCGAACAGTTAAAACAATACCAACAATATCTCAAATCATATATGAATTACAATACCAACGAACCTATATCAACGATCATATACCAATGAATATAAACCAACAAATATACACGATATACGAAGTTAATCAATTCATAGCGCTAAATTAAAAGTAAATCAGAGCAATAATCCATACCAACGGAGACTTAAGCGGCGACTTGAAGGAGGGATTTGCGGTTTGGGCTTACAACCATCGCAAGGTGGCAGACTAGGGATTTGCAGCTAGGGCTTGGAATTTGCGGCAGCATCGAGGGAGGAGATGGCGGCAACGTTCGACATCGAGGGAGGAGGACGGGAGGGCTTACGAGGATCGATGGGTGGGAATTCGCAGCTAGGGCTTGGAATTTGCGGCAATGGCATCAAGGAAGAAGGAGGCGACAACAATTGAAGTTAAGAAAAGAGGAGGCAGCGAAAGAAATCAGCCATTTTATGTTATCAGGAAACGAGAAGGAGAGAATGTCGATTGGGGTATTATATATTATTAGGACCGACACTTAAAAAGATGCTCCGCTGATGCCATAAAAATGCATCGAAAGGTCGATTTCTATTTTTTCATAGGTTGGTATTCGTAGACACCACTCTAACGCCCAGTCGACGTCATAGTTTAAGGCATCAAAAGGACGTCGACAAAACCAAGTAGGTAGATGTTGCATTTTTTGGATCTTAGCGTTCAATTTTACAAGAATACGTGCGGTTGTGCAGTGGTGTATGTTGTGTAAACTTTTATGATGTTAGTTATTTTAGCTTTCTTAGACTATGATCTCCAACAACAGTCCAACTAACCGTGGTTCATTGAAAGTGGATTGTTGAGCACACTAAACGCTGGATTTGAATTTGAACGCAAATATTGTTGTTTGTTTCATTAATTCAATGAACTATTATTTATAAATATTAATTAATAAATAATAATTTGTATTAATAATTAACGTTTAACATAGTCGAAAAAAATTAGTTAATGATTTCTTTTTGAACGATAGGATGAATTCAACCACATGCATATGTTGAAAAAGCGAACAATATCAAAGCGTACAGCTCCCACAGGAAAAAATTGATACAAAGGCAGCCAAAAGGCAAACCCCCCATTTATCTTTACAATAAAGCAACAATCCATACTTTTAAATATAGTAAACTTTAAAGGAATAAAATTAAATTTTAGTAAGTTAACTCGAAGGCAACCAGAAAAAGTCAATTTGTGGATAGAGATCATAGTCCGAGAGTACTTAAAATGATTCCAAAATGTTGCTTCCTAGTCTTTTTAGTATAAGCTTCGACATATTTAGAGTTATGGATTTTGGATCAAGGGTTAGGATATGATCCATAAATGATTGATAATGCTAAATTTTGCACACAATGGAATTAGAGTTTGACATTACTTCCATTGTGTTCGAAATGTTATTTCTGCGTTATTTGAGTACAAACATCCAGGTTTTTGATATTATGGATTTTGAGCAATGAAGAAATAAGTTTTATGGAAAGGGATGGCCATCACTCTCCTCTCTCTCTCTTAAACTCATTTCATTTCTTCATCAAGTTAATTACATAAATACCCCAAGCATGTCTCTCAAATCCATTCAATGCACTTTAATAAATTTTATAAATCCCAAAATCAACACAAATCTAGTGGGGAGATTTGGAGTATATCCTTTTCATCTCATGTCATTTGGAGAAGGAAGGGGTTACTAACTATTTGCTAGAGGATTTGAAGAAGGAGATTAGATCTTGTTCTTGAGCTTGATTTGGATGAGTGCCGTGAAACTTGTAGCTTGTAGTTACATTAAAATATATATACTTTAGTACGAAATGTTCATAAATGTTGTATGTTGAGTTTCCATTGAAGTTGAGTTTATTTTGCTATTGGTTTGATTACACTAGTAAGAGGAAACAATTTGAGATTATATTAATGAAAATATATGGCATAAGTAGAATTTAATAAGCATGTTAAAGAGGTTAGTAACATAGTAGCATATGGAATGAATTGGGTTGTCATTAAAAAACATGTAGGTGAGCTAATTTGAAGTAATATTGAGAGAACAGTGTCACTTAAATAAGTTAGTAAGCCTTGAAAAGGTTATCAATTGTATATATGAATATTTCGATACTAGTAGCTTGATGTACGAAGTATGCAGTCCATAAAGTTATAATTGAATATCACGTAAACCTTGGGTAGTTAAATCCTCATTACAACGCATAGCACTCTTCGGCTACTAAGCTTTTTCGATTTAGTGTTATTAAATAGTTTTCCGCTTTTAGCCCTACTATTTTCCAATGCAACTACTAAATCAATGTTTTTAGCACCTATTTTAGCAATATTAATATTAAAAAAAATTGTATTTGACTAGTTCTCTTTTTGATCAAATCAAGAAAGTTAGGACAAAGACCTAATTTCAAGGCATAAATGCTCAATATAAGTTTGAAATTTATTGTAGTCACCAAATATGGGCTGCATGAATCATGATATTGTTCGGTTTGTCATATAAGATTAAACAATATTTATTTTTTCTACACAAATGATGTGAGAATGAGAATATTTTAACCTTAAATATTTAATTTTGTATTTGATGAAACTTTTTGCACCTTTGTTATTTTCTGCTACAACCCCGTTTTATCCCATTTATAGTTTTTTACACCTCCACTATTATAGAACCGCTAAGCGCTTTAACTGCATAGCGTAAACAACTTAGCAAATTTGAAGTTAAAATGATGATAATTGTGTGTACGTTGATACACAAAGATAGTATTTTAAATGAAGTATACTTGCATGAATATTGATTTGAAATATAAAGTTAGGCTAACTGTTATATGCTAAGTGGTGGATTAAAGAACAAAACAAATAAATCGGCTTACAAAATCACCCATTTGAGAGCAAAAGACTAAAGGAAGGAGGGAGAGCAAATCTGGTGTAATGACGGAGGAAAATGGACGAGGGAATCATAGTTTTGAGAGCAGTGTGTAGCATTACTATGCACACAACAGTGTGATTGCACTGTTGTCCGACACAATAACGCTAGTTACATTAAAAAGAAGTGCAAGGGGAGCCTTGCTTTGGTCATGGTCGAAGCATGACGATTCCCAAGAGTCGATCGAGGAAAAGTCAAAGGAAACGACTGTAGTCTCGGTGGAATCTAAGGGATCCGACGAAGTTCGAGGAAATTCATCGCATATCAAATGATTCCCATAAGGTCTGCGAAAATTTAGTGTCGCATATATACATGGGTGAGTGTGTACAATATATTTTTGATTATACAATTCCAATATGTCTTATTAGTGGCGACATGAGGGATACGAAGCTATGAAATCATTGTACCATAAGGGATAGCACGACCTATAGATGCTATAACTAAGAATATAGAGATTGAGATGCCTTTCTAAAGTAGGTCATGTATTGTCCATAGAGCTTGTTGTTACAAGGGGACCTACATAAGTTAATAGCATTGGGTGTTGACCTAGAGTCAACAGAACGGGTTGACTCCAAGGTAAGTAAGTTTGGATAGCTAATGACAATTCATCACATGGATATTAGTTTCAAATATTCAAACATCATTAACTTAGGGTATTGATCTTATACGATCCAAATGGGATTAGGGATCGGGAATGCTTGTGTGTAGCACTATTGTGTTTAATTCGTATGAATGATTAAACACTCTTTTTAGGCTACCAATGTTTATACTTTCTTTGTAGACATTGTGAACAGAATCTTCTAAGCTCATGTGGATAGATTTGTGTTAGATTTCATCAAGGACATTTTAACATATTGCCAGAATGATCATGAAATTAACCTAATAATACTGCAAGAGACGTTAAAGCAGCACCATGTTAAAGCAAAGTTTTCAAAATGTCGCTTTTGGAATAAAAAAGTAGCTTCTTGGGTCATGTGGTTTCGCAAAATGAATTACATGTTGATCCCTCAAGGATTGAAGCTATTAATGTTACCAGTAAATTTTCTCTAGTCTTGTAATTGACTTAAACCAGTGGAAAAATATTTGTAATGAAAAATGATGAATGCAAGTCAAAACTGCATCCAAATCAAAGTTACTGTAACCAAGGTACCTCGATTTGACAATGGATCGTCCATTTTCTTCAAGTTGGGTCCACCTTGGAAAAGTCCCTTATATTTGGAAGATAAGAAAAAAGAGTGCATTGAGATGTCTTATATAATGATACAATATAATCGATTCAAACCGTGTGCGAATCCAACTCGATATAAAGAAGTTATGGATTAATTGTCATTTTTCTTCCTAGTCCGTTGTAACGTCCCCTACTTTGAGCCAAAAGTAAGCACTACAGATGCTGCAGTTATCTATAGTATTAAATTCTGGTGATAAAATACGGTAATGTTAATGGTATCCATAGTATCAAAGCACATGAATATGAAATAAAATTAATAAAAAATTCAAAATCAACATTTCAGATTACATTTCAAATCAATGTTTCATATTCAGTTACATAATCCCATAAAAATTCTCAGGCTTTGGTCAAATATAATTGTTACAAATTACGCCAAGAGCGACATATAAAGATGCCCCCTTGGATAGTCAGAGTACTAGAAAGACATATTAGTCATAAATACATCACAGCGGAAATAAAATTAAATTGCTCCTACATAGCAAACTTTACCTCCTGCATGTCTTCGGAGGCTTATTCGTTCTACCTACTAAACCTGAAAACTCTTACCCTCAGCCAACTCAAATTAATTTTTAAGCACCCGAGAGTTTAAGGGTTAAACATAAACTTTGAGTCAGACATAAAGTCTGGTGTGAATAATACTTTTACATTTCGATTTACTGATATTAAGTGAGATCACGCCGCTTAGCAGAACGGGTTTTTCCTCACTACTATCTTTTTAAACAATCAAACCGATTATAACAGTAATAGAAAGTACATATATGCAAAATAATCAGGAAATCAATAGGTCATCTGTCCACTCTATAGTTTTATCTAGCTAACTATTAACCATTGGCTTACTCGGGCCTACCAGACACAATCAACAATCTAACTTCTGTTAGACACAATATCAAGCTGAGTGCCCTTAGCCTTCTTCTTCTAGGTTCAACTAATCCTGATGGTTTTGCGGGCTTACTAATAACCTATCTTTACTCTGTATATTCTCTTCTGTGTGTAACCTCATTTTAGTCTCACCTGTAACAGAACCCTACATACTGGAATTTTGGACTTATTTTAGGTAGGTCTGATGGCTAAAGTATAAGGCGCGACCCTACACTAGTCCCATCCGGTCTCCTAATATCTAAGTCATGGACTTAGGGTTAACTACCCTATTAAATTTCATTTCTTGTCATATACTTAAGGTTAACTACCATGTTAAAATTTCGTTTCCTTGTAAATAATCCTTACAAATGATTTATCCATGAAATCTTATCTTTATAAAATAAGGAAATCATATGTTTTGCTTTACTCAAAACACTTATGCCATGATATATATACTTTATACACAAAACAATGTTGATGAAATCTAATCAACGGGATTATCTATCTCTTCAAAGTAAGTTAAAACCCTTTTTAACTTAAACTTTAGGCTACTAGGCCAAAACAACACTTTCGAAAAACTTTGTTTAAAATCTTAAACAATCCCTTTCGAATTCATTGAAAGTACCCCTTTCAAAATAAGTTAACTACTTTAACCTTGAGACATTAGGCCGAAAGGCCAAAACATGTCTTTCGAATGTATTGAAAATATGCCTTTCGAAATCTTTAAAAATAACCTTTCAAAAGCTTAACTTAGAACCTTAGACATTCTCTTTCAAAACCATTTAAACTTGTCCTTCGATAGTATTGAAACCTTCCATTTAAACATTTAAAGTATACCTTTCGCAAACATTGAGGATTTCCCCTTCGAAACACTTATTATAACCCTTTCGAAAGCATTGGGTTCAAGTAAAGGATTGTGGAAACATTATTTCAAAACCTTTAATAATTATTTCTTTCGAAACCATTTGGTTCTAGCATTTAATACAACTAAGGGTCATAAAAGAAAAAAGGCGAAAGCATTAATTTCGAAAGCATTTATTCCAAGTAAAAGAAAGAGGATAATTTCGAAACCAACCCTTTCGAAACCATTGCTTTCGAAACCATTTCAAAAACAAATGTAAGACCCTTTCGAAAGCATTGAGAAGGCAGCTTGAAAGTAAAAAGGCGAAAGCACCCTTTTGAAACCAGTTTTTTATGGCTATATGGAAAAGTAGCCTTAACTAGTACGAAAGGCACAATGCGGCAGCATGGGTTTCGAATAGGTTCACAGTGGCTATCTTTTCAAAAGCTTCTTTTAAAACAAAAGGTGGAAAATCTTTCGAAAGTTCTTTTCTAAAACAAAGGCTTGATTAAGTCAAAAGTTAATATAGTTGGCTACAACCCCTTCGATAGCATCATTTATAAACAGAAATAGTTCAAATTTGATAAAAATAGCTCCCACCCCTTCAAAAGCAAGGTATCGACACTTACCTTCCACTTTTCTCCAATGCATTACGTATCAATTTTTTGGTACCATGTGCATTGGTTTCGAATCGGTTCTCTGGCGGAGGTATGGTGTCAAAGGCACCAGATGGAAGTGGCGAAGCAGTAAATCTGATTTTAGCCTTTAAAGGAAATTCTTTCCACCTAGTTATCTTATTTGTCAATATGTAATTGGTTGCTAATTCTTTGTCAAAAATATTTTTTTAAAAGTGTTGCCGAATTCAGAAATTATCGATTTAAAATGTTTTAAAAAATAAGCCATTCTCCTTGAATAAACAAACAAAACATTTAAGTCCCTTTGCATAAATAATTTTATTATCATAGTAAAATACTTAGGAAAATTCCATAAAAATTACCATAATTCACTTCTAATATGTTTTCTAACATATTTAAATTTCAGACCCAAAAGTAATACATAATTGTCGTAACTAATTTAAACCCAATATTAGCTATTTTCTTTCATAAAATAATCATAATAAACCCACAATTGCTTAGAAAATTATGAAACTTGAAAACCACTTCTAAAATAATATTTTCGACCATATATAAAAAACACAAGTCATTTAGATGCTTTTTAACTAAGTTTTCTAATCTAAACTTACCATAAAATCTATATAAAACACCATAGATCATCAACAAGCATATGTCCTTTCAAACAAACATAACATGGCACATTATTGCAAAATTTATTCGGGTCAAACCTTGAAACCGAAGTTATCAACAAAAGTGAGATGTAAATTAAAATATTCACCTTAGCTTGATGTTAAGAATGTTGAGATTTTCTCTTTGCTTAATTTCTTCAAGCTTTCTACTTGATTTCTAGCTTATTTTCTTTTGATTCATCTTAATGGTGGTCGGTCGAGCTTATAAGTGTTTTGGTTTTGTTTGTAAATGTTGAAATGAGTAAGAAATGAAAGTAAGAAGGGTTTAGGGTATAAGAATAAAGACTATTCCTATTTTTCCCTTGTCATATTCCTCTTACTTACTTCTTTTAATTTTCTTTTCATTATACATTCATTAAGGCACGACCCTCCTTGTTGATTAACAAATCTCAATCTCTTAATCATCTATATTATTTCATTTAATTTATCTAATTAAATGTTTTAAATAATGTTAGTCAAAATTGAGGTTATTACAGGCTCCTCTTCTTAAAGAATTTCGTCCTTGAAATTACGATAAGGTATTCATAACAATCAAATATAAAGGTAAAACATACCATGAAACAAATCAGGATAAGTATCTCTCCACTAGAATTTGACTAATCTGACTTTCTTGTTCCTTAGTTTCTTCTCATCTCTCGCAACTATGCGAACTGGTTTTCTAACTATAGTCATATCCGGTTCCACTACTAGATCATCTAACGGTCCGTGCAATAGTAGTTTCTGGATCTCGAATACACTTTCTTAAATGAGAAATATTAAAAACATTGCGGACTCCTCTCAAATTATTTGGTAACTCTAGTCTATACGCGAGTTTTCCAATCCTTTCTACAATAGGAAATGGTCCAATGAATCTAGGTGTCAGTTTTCCTGATTTTCCTGATGAAAACACGATCTTCGACCGAGAACTCTAAGTCTTTCCACCTTCTTTCAACATAAATCTTCTGCCTAGACCGAGCTTCCTTCATTATAGCTTGAATTAACTCAATCTTTTCTACAGCTTCTCTAACCAAATATGGACCAAGAACTAACCTATCCCGATCTCTAACCAACAAATGTGAGATTTGCATGGCCTTCCACACAAAGCTTCAAACGGTGTCATCTCTATACTAGTCCGATAACTGTTGTTCTATGAAAACTCGACTAAGTGTAGGTGGTCATCCCATGATCCTCTAAAGTCTAGCACACAAGCTATTAATGTAACGAGCGGATTTTTTTTCGACGTCCGAAAGTCGACATTGATACCTCCACGATATCCAATGCGCACAGCCGAATGCCGACAAACCGAACCGTTAGGGTTTAAGAAGAAGAAGAGAAGGGAAGAACAGAAACAACTATATCAGCGGAACAACAGAATCTCACATATCACAGCGGAACAAATATAATAGATAAATGAATATCTTTAAAACAAAGAACTATATCAGTTATTACATTACATCACATTACATTATCAGAGTGTTACAACAACAAAACAACAAGAAAAGGATGTTACATATACTAGTGATATGCTTCGCCATCCAGCTTGCTCCTGATTTCCACAGCATCTCTTTTCAGACTTCACTCCAGAATAGTGGTACCCTGACGCAAGGCTGCCCGTGTGGAAAATTATGGGCATCCAGAGTTTAGAAAGGAAACAATAAACTCAAGGTCAGTCGTGGGACTGGTGTGAGATCTTAAAAACAGTTATTTTCACAAAGAAAATAAAAAGGAGTCCGCTATGCTTTTGAAAAATGAAACTACCATAAGGCCCCCCACCACACACACAATGCAAACGTAGAATTGGAGGATACTTCTCCTTATGATAGTCAAACACGCTTGATACGCAAAATCCTTTGATACTATTATTATTATTGCATAGTGTGGAAAATATTTCGAAAACATAATATTAATCTTAGCCAGCATAGGCATTTCGCATTTATGCCTACTATAGCTACCATGTTCAATAGCAGGTTACCGCCACATTCCATGGTAGGTTATACAACTAAAACCGTACAGAGCACGTATTGTTTCTTTGGATTTTCAGCAAATGGTCAGGCTAAGGAACTTCCTATTGCCACATGGGTATGCCTCTGGAAGGACGCCCCGAGAACTTAACCAGCTCTCTGCCAAAATAAGGCCGGCTTACCTCTGTAACTAGGTAGCTACTACACGAGCATGCCATCTCCCGATCGTTTGCGACCTTTATCCGAGGATCCTCAACCACAAAGTGTAATAGATTTGCAGCAACCACATAGGTTAAAAATCTTGGCTGCATACCATGATACCACCCTTTTCCAGAAGGAAATGACATACCCTGAAGGGCGCGACCCTCATAACCTTGCCGCATCTTTCCTATTTCGACCATTTCCAGGGTGTGAGGTCCGACGAAGTCTCGTCCACAAAGCTAACTTTTCACAAAGTCATGCTTTGATCAACAAATGATCAGCAGCACTTCGTATGACACGTTACCAATTTGGGAATGTATCACTAGTAACCATCAACTACGTAATCTCTGAGCTCCTACGTCTCAGAGAAGGGTGTTAAGCTAAGAGAATAAATTCTCTGCCACCAACAGAAATGTATTTGATAGAAACCAGCTTTACATCTCAAAGTGTAACGTCGGACACACATCCATACAAGTCCGTTCTGGGATCGAACGGAACCGAAGGCACTTCAAAGAGGCCCTTGCACTCCAGATATTAACTAATCACGTTCGGAATCCCTATCACAAAGGGTGATAAAATCTCTATACCGGAGCAACCCGGTGCAGAGACATTCGACAAGTAATCCTTTCGTTTTTGAAAATGTCTGGTCTTCAACACCATCTTCAAATGCAATCCCATTTCGTCATATCATTATTCGGAATGAGTTTTATGACACAAGGTCCTCTCCCGGCTAGTCCGATTAATGAGCGCTTATTTTTAAAAATAAGCGTTCATTCAGATTTCAAACAAATCACAACAATTTCCACGTTGATCTTTTAAATAAAAGATCCATCACAATCACAAAGGTTCGATGTGGTTTTCGAATATCCATTTGGAATCCGACCCCCGGTCGCATCGAAATTCAACTGCCATTAAAAAAACAATATTGATATATTTAACTATCAATCATCATTCATAACAATTACCAGATTTAAATAATTTTCCCCAATTATTTATTTTCGAAATATTTTCGCAAGATATATTTCACACTTTGACCATTTGAAAACAAATTTCAAATCATTTTCCACACTTCAATACTTTGAAAACAAATTTCAAATCACTTTTCCTCTTTTAATCATTTGAAAACAAATTTCAAATCGTTTCACACTTCAATCCTTTGAAAACAAATTTCAAATCACCTTCCTCACGTGGAATAAATTTCCAAATATTTACTTATTTCCACTGAAAATTTAACGAGTTCAAATACTTTTAAAATAATTAAAAACATTTATCCAAAATATACTTGGAAATATTTAAAATAAAACTATTTTAAAACACTTGCTTAAATATTAGTTATGAAAATATTATACTAGTATCTCATATAAAAATTCAAGTCCAAACTAATTTTAAAATAAAATTAGTAGATAGAGTATAAATATTTTAAATAACTATTTTCTGAATCAAATATCAATTTAATCTTAAAATTAATCCCTTTTATAATTATTTAAATACATCTTTACTTCAAAGGTTTAAAATGATTCCCAAAAATAATTCCTCCAACAATATTCTTCCAAATCAATTTATACATCAAAAGCTATTTTAAAAATATACTCGGCTTTCCAGGGTAGAATTCTCTTTCCATTAAAAAAATGGTTCATTTACATCAATTAGTAAACCTTCCTCGATTTAATTCAAATTTACATTCCAAATCCGTAAATTTCTTTTCACGCTTAAAATAAACCGATCTTTTTTTAACAAATTTCCCTTTCCTTTTTAAATTCCCACTGTGCATTCAAAATTCCAAATATCCACTAATATATGATTTTTTTAAATCGATTTCAAAAATCATTACAAACACCAAATCAATTTCCAAATTGATTTCAAATTTTATTTTAAACACTAAATCAAATTCCAAATTGATTTCTAAATTTATTTCAACACCAAATCGATTTTCATTCAAACACCAAATCAATTTTCATATTGATTTCCCAAAGATTTATTCTTCTAACACCAAATCAATTTACGAATTTATTTTTAAAATAAATTCCTTTATCTTTTCCAAATTATTTAAAAGTCATATTTTTAAATAAATTCTTCGTCTTTTGAATATTATTACTTAAAATCCATTTATTAAACTTTTTCCCATATTTTGGAATTTTATTCAATAGGATTTCACTATAGATTTTCTACTTAAATTTAAAAGTCCAATTTTATTTATTTCTGGTATCATACGATACCAAAAAATATATTCGGCTAAATTTTAGCCTTCAACGATCTCAATCACAATATAATCACACACAGATTATAATTAAATCAACACACACCATATGAAACAAAATCAAATATTTGAGGAATCCAGTTGGATCCCTCTAACCTGTTTCCCTGCATCCACTGACGTTAGCACAACAATTAAATACCAATTCCACTTCGACGTGGAATATCGCGGTATATGGGATTTATAAAATATCGTCCGCTATTATGCGGCGCATAGGATCTCATACGCTATATAATGCGGGAAATCAATCACTCCAAATACATATATAATACCAATTCCACTTCGAGGTGGAATATTGCGGTATATGGGTTTAAATATAATATCATCCGCTATTATGCGGCGTATAGGGTCTATTTTAATACAACTGATTATAAATTATCATCCAAGCACACAATTATCAGTTTAAATTTAACTATCACAATTCAACAATCAATCAATAACTGAAATTTTGAATTATTCTAATTTGAGATCTCACCTTTTATTTGCAATCTATTCTAACTCATTTCCATTGCGGCTTGTTTCTCCATTATAGACCTTGAATAAAAATTTATGTGATTTATTAATATTCTAACAAATCGAAAAAATCAATTACCGTTTAATAAATTTATTTTAAACTAAAATTTTACTTTTTTTAAATTAACATTTTCTTTTAGAAACCTTTTTATAACTAAAATAAATTACATAAGTTTATAAATCAAATAAATCACTATAACACCTTATTTAAAATAACTAAATATTTTATTTAAACTAAATTTCCTAAATGAATAAATTTTAAGTTACAAAATAATTAAATAAATAGATTTTTAAAATACCTTATTTTTAAACAATCAAGTAGGTTTTACATGTATACTTATAATTTCAGATAGCTCTACAACACCCCAATATTTCCACATTCGCCCAAAATCATCATATATAATTACTTTCTTAAAACTGTATATATCAACATGATCTGGATAAGTCCAACTTTATATTAATTCCAACATATTCTCTAAAATCCTTACTGCTGAAACACTTTACTGTATATGTATATATTTAAAATTTGAAGTTTTAAAATTAAACTAAAACAGTATATATTTATTGAGTTAAATAAAAATAAATAAATAAAAAAGGATTATTATAACAAGATTAATATACCTTGCCCAGATCGGTCGCTTAATCGCGACCCCATATCGCTGCCACGAAATCGCCTTCGCGGCTTGCTCGCCTGAGAGCTTCCATCGTGTGCATAGGTATTGCCGACCCCACCCCCAATTATCGAACGCAAGACACAACTTGAAGGGAAAGCTGCCCCCTACGAGCGTGATAGCCGTGCAATTGCCTCGCCGCCGAGCTCGTACGAGCTTACGATTTGAAGCTACTGTAAATCGCGCGCCTCGTTTTCGAACTGATTTGATTTTTTTTTGAGGAAATTCGATCTGAAATAGACAAGGGAGCGGCCACCATATTTTTTATCAAAGGAGAAAAGGGGCTTCGGCCATTCGATTTTGTGTTTGAAGCTTCGTTCTATTTTCGTTTGAACGAAAGGGTTTTTAATTTTTATTTGAGGAACGAAGACGATCGGCAGATAATATAAAAGGAGGAAGATACCTTGCGTGAGAAGCTTTGCCTAGCTACAGTGGTCTTGAAACGAAAGGAAAAAGTTATGAAGTGAAATAATTTCAGCTGACGGTAACCAGGACATATATATATTTTTAAATTAAATTCAAATCGTCTCGATAAATGCAACTTACAATTCCGAATTTCTATCGAGGTGTGTCGCTAGGCGTTTATAGTGTTATACCCCTATTCCAAACGCATTGGAAAAGGTTTCGAGTCCAAATTTGATCGTATGGAGAAGATAGCTTATTGAACCCAGCTATTAAATTAAATTTCGATTAAATTTTCAACGCGTTTAAATATCGTACGCTCATGCAACAACTCCAATCACTACGAAATTTGAAATCCGATAATAATACAATATTATGGATCCAATGGAACAGGTTTCGTCGAATTCCGAGACTGTGCCTCGGAAGGCTATTTTTATATATCAATTCAAATCATATAATTTCAAAACTAAACAAAACATTTTCAAATTCAATTCTGAAGCATCCATTATCTTCAGTATTGTCAATATAGATTTTTCAAGCCTTTGGAACGTTTTAATCAGCTTAAAAATCAAGATTCAATATTTTACCCAACTTAAATAAATTAAATTCAATAATTTAATTGCCAAACTCATATTTATTTTTTGAAATTCGAGTTAAACTAACCTTCAAATATTTAAAATCAATTAAATATTCCATTTCAAATGTTACAAATTTCCGGGTCGTCACATCCTTCCCGCCTTAAAAGAATTTTGTCCCGAAATTATTAGTTAAGAAGAATGATCCTTAACCCATTTGCTATCTTTTCAAAACTAAACAGTTTTATCAACTTGCCCAAAACAAATCTTTTTATCAAGTTCCATTATCATTTCAACTAGCTTTGCAAAATCTTCACGGTTTCCGAACAACTTCATTTACTTCACAATTCAAATTTAAATTTAAATTCAATTTTAAATTATCAAAATTTTTCTAACTCCCTAAATTTTTGGAAAATTTCGCCAGCGTCTCCTTTGCGCGGCTAGCTCGGTACGACTACAAAATGGCACCACGGGCCCTTAGATTCCAGGCCAAGCGGCTGGACAAGAAATCATCAAATTTCATATAGAAATTTAAATACATACCTTTTGTCGAGCAATTCAAATTTATCTTCGAAATCCCGATTCCAATTTTTCTTTTTCAGTAACATACTTGTATATTCTACTAGCCATAATATTCAATTACAACATTCATATATCATTTTGCATATTTCATTACAAAAGTTGAATACTTACTTCTTATACCATCTTTACTTCATTATTGAAGTTGTATATTCATTTTCATTCAACTTTACATTTTCAATTTCATTTGAATTCGATTTACACTTTCAATTCTGTTTGGATTCAATTTATCTTCTAAATATTAAATTTTAATCAACTATCTTTCATTCACAACTGATTCATATCACTATTTTAAATTAGTTTCATTTACAAATTCATTACAAATTCCAATTCAATTTATCGCAAACCATTTTTTTCCCACCATTATTACCTTTAGTTCACTTTGAACTACTTTTACAACTTCATTTTATTTCACACAATTCAAATTGGTTTTCAATATTCAGTTTCAATTCCAGTTTTATTCTTTTGTTCATTCCCAAAAATTTATTTTCAATTCATTATTTTGGTTTATAACCACTTATATTTAAACTGGATTTCCATTTCCATATGAATTTAATTTATCTCAGATCATAATTAGTTTCACTTACTAATTTTATTTCAATACTTCGCTTTGCTTATAACAATTCAAATTCAATTCCAATTCAATTCTATTTACTTACAAATTTGAAATGAATTTCAACATTCAATTTCACTTTCATTTAATTTCAATTGTAAATTTATTTATTCATTCACAACTTTTATTTTCCACCTTATAAAATTTTATTCCATAACTATTTTTTATAAGATTCCAAAGTCTTTTCAACAATTCAAACCATTTTTTAAATCAATTCAAATTATCCCTTTAAATTTCTAAAACCAAACCCAGTTTGCAAACAACTTCCATTTAAAATAATTTGGCAGCAATTCCTCTCTTAGAAACTCGAAAATGAACATCGATGATGCTGCAGTCATCACCGAAGTTATTTTCCAGCGACCTAAAAGAGTTTAGAGCTTTTATCCCTTCAAAACACTTTCCAAAACCTTTGAAAATCATCTTCAAAATCAAAAGGGATTTAAACTTTTTCAAATTTCAAAATATTTCCAAATGTTTCTCTGGAATTCTTTTTCAAATTATAAATCACATTTACAATTTACAATTTATATTTATAAATCTAATTTCTATATGGATTTTATTCTCAGCTTTTGAGTTATGATTTCAATTTCTTATTCAACAATAACGATAATAATTTAAATATTATCACTTCCTAACAACCAAGCAACCAATATACATCTATAAAATTTATGGAAAATCATTTCCTTTTATATACAAAATATTTTTGGGTAAAATTATTTCATTTACCCTATTTTAAAACAATATCGTGTCGAATTGTTCTGTACGAGTGTTTAGAGATTCCTATCGATAGAGTTGTACGGACTATATTGACCAGAATCCATATACCACTCAACCAACCAATCATCACAATATAAAACAATTTTTTTATATTCACTAACAAATACGCGCTCATATCTATTATTACATTCAAACTCATTCTAGAGTACTACTGACTCTATCTCTAATGAGTAACACCCAACAGAGCCAAGGTTGTCGCTTAACCAAATGCTCTGATGCCACATTCGTAACGACCCGATTTTTTTTCGACGCCCGAAAGTCGACATTGATACATCCACGGTATCCAATGCCGCACAGTCGAACGCCGAAAAACCGAACCGTTAGGGTTTAAGAAGAAGAAGAACAGAAACAACAACTATATCAGCGGAACAACAGAATCTCACATATCGCAGCGGAACAAATATAATAGATAAATGAATATCTTTAAAACAAAGAACAATATCAGTTATTACATTACATCACATTACATTATCAGAGTGTTACAACAACAAAACAGCGGAAAAGGATGTAACATATACTAGTGATACTCTTCGCCATCCAGCTTGCTCCTGATTTCCACAGCATCCCTTTTCTGACTTCGCTCCAGAATAATGATTCCCTGACGCTAGGCTGCCTGTGTGGAAAATTATGGGCACCCAGAGTTTAGAAGGAAACAATAAACTCAAGGTCAGTCGTGAGACTGGTGTGAGATCTTAAAAACAGTTATTTTCACAAAGAAAATAAAAAGGAATCCGCTATGCTTTTGAAAAATGATACCATAAGGCCTCCCACCATATACACAATGCAAACGCAGAATTGGAGGATGTTTCTCCTTATGATAGTCAAACACGCTTGATACGCAAAATCCTTTGATACTATTATTATTATTGCATAGTGTGGAAAATATTTCGAAAATATAATATTAATCTTAGCCAGCATAGGCATTTCGCATTTATGCCTACTATAGCTACCATGTCCAATAGCAGGTCACAGCCACATTCCATGGTAGGTTATACAACTAAAACCGTACAGAGCGCGTATTGTTTCTTTGGATTTTCAACAAATGGTCAGGCTAAGGAACTTCCTATTGCCACATGGGTACGCCTCCGGAAGGACGCCCCGAGAACTTAACCAGCTCTCTGCCAAAATAAGGCCGGGTTACCTCTGTAACTAGGTAACTACTACACGAGCATGCCATCCCCCGGTCGTTTGCGACCTTTATCCGAGGATCCTCAACCACAAAGTGTAATAGATTTGCAGCAACCACATAGGTTAAAAATCTGGGCTTCATACCATGATACCACCCTTTTCCAAAAGGAAATGACATACCCTGAAGGGCGCGACCCTCTTAACCTTGTCGCATCTTTCCTGTTTCGACCATTTCCGGGGTGTGAGGTCCGACGAAGTCTCGTCCACAAAGCTAACTTTTCACAAAGTCATGCTTTGATCAACAAATGATCAGCAGCACTTCGTATGCCACGTTACCAATTTGGGAATGTATCACTAGTAACCATCAACTACGTAATCTCTGAGCTCCTACGTCTCAGAGAAGGGTGTTAAGCTAAGAGAATAAATTCTCTGCCACCAACAGAAATGTATTTGATAGAAACCAGCTTTACATCTCAAAGTGTAACGTCGGACACACATCCATACAAGTCCGTTCTGGGATCGAACGGAACCGAAGGCACTTCAAAGAGGCCCTTGCACTCCAGATATTAACTAATCACGTTCGGAATCCCCATCACAAAGGGTGATAAAATCTCTATACCGGAGCAACCCGGTGCAGAGACATTCGACAGGTAATCCTTTCGTTTTTGAAAATATCTGGTCTTCAACACCATCTTCAAATGCAATCCCATTTCGTCATATCATTATTCGGAATGAGTTTTATGACACAAGGTCCTCTCCCGGCTAATCCGATTAATGAGCGCTTATTTTTAAAAATAAGCGTTCATTCAGATTTCAAACAAATCACAACAATTTCCATGTTGATCTTTTAAATAAAAGATCCATCACAATCACAAAGGTTCGATGTGGTTTTCGAATATCCATTTAGAATCCGATCCCCGGTCGCATCGAAATTCAACTGCCATTAAAAAAACAATATTGATATATTTAACTATCAATCATCATTCATAACAATTACCAGATTTAAATAATTTTCCCCAATTATTTATTTTCGAAATATTTTCGCAAGATATATTTCACACTTTGACCATTTTAAAACAAATTTCAAATCATTTTCCACATTTCAATAATTTGAAAACAAATTTCAATTCACTTTTCCTCTTTTTATCATTTGAAAACAAATTTCAAATCGTTTCACACTTCAATCCTTTGAAAATAAATTTCAAATCACCTTCCTCACGTGGAATAAATTTCCAAATATTTATTTATTTCCACTGAAAATTTACCGAGTTCAAATACTTTTAAAATAATTAAAAACATTTATCCAAAATATACTTGGAAATATTTAAAATAAAACTATTTTAAAACACTTGCTTAAATATTAGTTATGAAAATATTATACTAGTATCTCATATAAAAAATCAAGTCCAAACTAATTTTAAAATAAAATTAGTAGGTAGAGTATAAATATTTTAAATAACTATTTTCTGAATCAAATATCAATTTAATCTTAAAATTAATCCCTTTTATAATTATTTAAATACATCTTTACTTCAAAGGTTTAAAATGATTCCCAAAAATAATTCCTCCAACAATATTCTTCCAAATCAATTTATACATCAAAAGCTATTTTAAAAATATACTCGGCTTTCCAGGGTAGAATTCTCTTTCCATTAAAACAATGGTTCATTTACGTCAATTAATTAACCTTCCTCGATTTAATTTAAATTTACATTCCAAATCCGTAAATTTCTTTTCACGCTTAAAATAAACCGATGTTTTTTTAACAAATTTCCCTTTCCTTTTTAAATTCCCACTGTGAATTCAAAATTCCAAATATCCACTAATATACGATTTTTTTAAATCGATTTCAAAAATCATTTACAAACACCAAATCAATTTCCAAATTGATTTCAAATTTTATTTTAAACACTAAATCAAATTCCAAATTGATTTCTAAATTTATTTCTACACCAAATCAATTTTCATTCAAATACCAAATCAATTTTCATATTGATTTCCCAAAGATTTATTCTTTTAACACCAAATCAATTTACGAATTTATTTTTAAAATAAATTCCTTTATCTTTTCCAAATTATTCAAAAATCATATTTTTAAATAAATTCTTCATCTTTTGAATATTTTTACTTAAAATCCATTTATTAAACTTTTTCCCATATTTTGGAACAACAGGATTTCACTATAGATTTTCTACTTAAGTTTAAAAATCCAATTTTATTTATTTCTGGTATCTTACGATACCAAAAAATATATTCGGCTAAATTTTAGCCTTCAACGATCTCAATCACAATATAATCACACACAGATTATAATTAAATCAACACACACCATATGAAACAAAATCAAATATTTGAGGAATCCAGTTGGATCCCTCTAACCTGTTTCCCTGCATCCACAGACGTTAGCACAACAATTAAATACCAATTCCACATCGAGGTGGAATATCGCGGTATATGGGATTTATAAAATATCGTCCGCTATTATGCGGCGCATAGGATCTCATCCGCTATATAATGCGGGTAATCAATCACTCCAAATACATATATAATACCAATTCCACTTCGAGGTGGAATATCGCGGTATATGGGTTTAAATATAATATCATCCGCTATTATGCGGCGTATAGGGTCTATTTCAATATAACTGATTATAAATTATCATCCAAGCACACAATCAACAATTTAAATTTAACTATCACAATTCAACAATCAATCAATAACTGAAATTTTCAATTATTCTAATTTGAGATCTCACCTTTTATTTGCAATCTATTCTAACTCATTTCCATTGCGGCTTGTTTCTCCATTATAGACCTTGAATAAAAATTTATGTGATTTATTAATATTCGAACAAATTGAAAAAATCAATTACCGTTTAATAAATTTATTTTAAACTAAAAATTTACTTTTTTTTAAATTAACATTTTCTTTTAGAAACCTTTTTATAACTAAAATAAATTACATAAGTTTATAAATCAAATAAATCACTATAACACCTTATTTAAAATAACTAAATATTTTATTTAAACTAAATTTCCTAAATGAATAAATTTTAAGTTAAAAAATAATTAAATAAATAGATTTATAAATACCTTGTTTTTAAACAATCAAGTAGGTTTTACATGTACACTTATAATTTCAGATAGCTCTACAACACCCCAATATTTCCATATTCGCCCAAAATCATCATATATAATTACTTTCTTAAAACTGTATATATCAACATAATCTGGATAAGTCCAACTTTATATTAATTCCAACATATTCTCCAAAATCCTTACTGCTGAAACACTTTACTGTATATGTATATATATAAAATCTGAAGTTTTAAAATTAAACTAAAATAGTATATATTTATTGAGTTAAATAAAAATAAATAAATAAAAAAGGATTATTATAACAGGATTAATATACCTTTCCCAGATCGGTCGCTTAATCGCGACCCCATATCGCTGCCACGAAATCGCCTTCGCGGCTTGCTCGCCTGAGAGCTTCCATCGTGTGCATAGGTATTGTCGACCCCACCCCCAATTATCGAACGCAAGACACAACTTGAAGGGAAAGCTGCCCCCAACGAGCGTGATAGCCGTGCAATTGCCTCGCCGCCGAGCTCGTACGAGCTTACGATTTGAAGCTACTGTAAATCGTGCGCCTCGTTTTCGAACTGATTTGATTTTTTTTCTCGAGGAAATTCGATCTGAAATAGACAAGGGAGCGGCCACCATATTTTTTATCAGAGGAGAAAAGGTGCTTCGGCCATTCGATTTTGTGTTTGAAGCTTCGTTCTATTTTCGTTTGAACGAAAGGGTTTTTAATTTTTATTTGAGGAACGAAGACGATCGGCAGATAATATAAAAGGAGGAAGATACCTTGCGTGAGAAGCTTTGCCTAGCTACAGTGGTCTTGAAACGAAAGGAAAAAGTTGTTAAGTGAAATAATTTCAGCTGACGGTAACCAGGACATAAATATATTTTTAAATTAAATTCAAATCGTCTCGATAAATGCAACTTACAATTCTGAATTCCTATCGAGGCGTGCCGCTAGGCGTTTATAGTGTTATACCCCTATTCCAAACGTATTGGAAAAGGTTTCGAGTCCAAATTTGATCGTATGGAGAAGATAGCTTATTGAACCCAGCTATTAAATTAAATTTCGATTTAATTTTCAAAGCATTTAAATATCGTACGCTCACGCAACAACTCCAATCACTACGAAATTTGAAATTCGATAATAATACAATATTATGGATCCAATCGAACAGGTTTCGTCGAATTCCGAGACTGTGCCTCAGAAGGCTATTTTTAAATATCAATTCAAATCATATAATTTCAAAACTGAACAAAACATTTCCAAATTCAATTCTGAAGCTTCCATTATCTTCAGTATTGTCAATATAGATTTTTCAAGCCTTTGGAACATTTTAAATCAACTTAAAAATCAAGATTCAATATTTTACCCAACTTAAATAAATTAAATTCAATAATTTAATTGCCAAATTAATATTTATTTTTTGAAATTCAAGTTAAACTAACCTTCAAATATTTAAAATCAATTAAATATTCCATTTCAAATGTTAAAAATTTCCGGGTCCTCACAATTAACATGTCCTCTAAGACTTTGTTAACTCTTTATGCTTGCTCATCCGTCTACGGATGGTAAGCGGTGCTCATCTTGAGTTTGGTTCCTAAAGTCTCCTGTAGACCCTTCTAGAACTTGCTGGTGAATAAGGAATCTCTGTCACTTACTATACTCTAGGAATTCCATGCAGATCAACTATACTTTTTATGAATAACTTAGCAAAAACAAGTGTCATCCTAGTTGATTTAACTGAAATGAAATAGGCACTCTTGGTTAATTTGTCCACTATAACCCGTATATTTTTGTTTCCTCTATTCGAACTTGGAAATACATCTATGAAATCCATTGAGATAGAATCTCATTTCAATCTGAAACATCCAATGGCTGAAGTAACTCACTTGGTTTCTGATGTTCAGCTTTTACCTGTTGATAGTTCAAACAATGCTTCTTCCATAAGCCTACATTTCTCTTCATACCCTCCCAAAATAAACTCTTTTTCATTTCTTGATACATTTTAGTACCTCTCGGATGAATAGTCAACTTTGAATGATAGCATTCTCCAAGAACTTCCTTCCTAATGTTTCCCACATTCGAAACACATAATCATCCTTTCTTCCTCAAACAGCTATTCTAGTCAAGACTAAAATATTTTAAGTCATCGCTCTCCATTCCATTCCTTAGTTTTCTGATCCGTTCAGCTAATAATGGATCCTCTCCTTACTTAGAAGCGATCCTTTCGATCATCACCGGTCGAACTTCTAAACATGAAAACATAGCAGTTTCCTTACTAGATTTAGCTTTAGATATCCACTGTATTCTACATGTAGTCAGTGCTTCTATATCTTTCCACTTAGCTATCATTGGCAATACTGCATTCTGATATTTCCTGCTAAGTGTATCTGCAACTTTATTACCTTTCCTCGGTGTGTGCTCAACTACAAAGTCATAAACAGCTAAAAAATCTAACCACCTCTGCTATCTCATATTCAACTCCTTCTGAGAGAATAAATATCTTGTGACTTATGATCCGTATACAATTCGAATCTTTCTCCCAAACGGTAATGTTTCCACACATTTAATGTGAATATTGCTATAGATAATTCTAAATCATGAGTTAGATATCTAACTTAATGCAATCTAAGCTGTCATGAAGCTAGACAATCACTTTACCTCTTTGCATTAACACGGCTTCTAGACCCGTTCCATATGCATCCGTGTACACCACCAAGTCATGATTCCCCTCTAGTACAACTAAAATAGGTGCATTAGTCAATAAGTGTTTCAATTTCTGGAATGCCTCCTCACACTTATCAGTCTAGACAAACTTCACATATTTCCGAGTTAGCTTAGTCATCGGTGCCGCTATCCGCAAAAAAACATTAACGAATTTCCAATAATAACCATCTAATCCAAGAAAACTCTTTATCTCAGTCATAGTGTCGGGCCTCTTCCAATTATTCACTGCCTCGACCTTAGCCGGATCTATAGACAATCCTTTCTCTGAGACTACATGACCAAGAAACTTCACTTCTTTCTTCCAGAAATGACACTTCAAAAATTTCGCTTTCAGTTGATGCTGCCTCAACGTCTCAAGCACCACTTTGAGCTGAACTTCATGTTCCCTTTCACCTTTAGAGTATATCCAAATGTCATCTATGAACGCTAACATGAATCTATCCAGATGCTCCCGGAAGATTCTATTCATCAAATTCACGAAAAATGCTGGCGCATTAGTTAGTCCGAACGACATCACTAGCCATTCATACGATCCATATCTTATTCCAAACGTTGCCAAAGAAATAATATCCTCTGCTACTCTAAGCTGATGGAATCCTTTTGCCAAATCCAACTGGGAAAATACTTTGGCTCCACTCAACTAGCTGAAGAAATCATCAACTTGAGGTAACAGATATCGATTCTTTATCGTCTTCTCATTCAACTTACATTAATCGATATACAACCTTAATGATCCGTCCGGTTTCTTTGCAAACACTACAGCTGCTCCCGAAGGCGAATTACTTGGTCTGACTTACTTTCTAAATCCACCAACTGCACCTTTAACTCCTACTCTCAGTAGATGTCATTCTATTTAACGGTCTACTCACTGGTTCTGCTTCGAGTGCTAAATCTATCTGAAACTCAATGGCTCATTTTAGCGGTAGTCCTACTATGGGCTTAAAAACGCCTGCGGACTCTCTAACAATGGTAACTCTATTCAACTTGTCTTTTTCCTCCATAATACCCAATAATGCCTTTACATCAAAACTAGGTTTTTCTACGGAGTATATAACCCGATCACTACAACTAGGGTGTCTAAGTGATATTTTTCTATCGTGGAAAAATATCCTAGCTTCGTACTTACTTAACCAATCCATATCCAAAATAATTCCAAACCCTACGAAATCAAATACACGCAAACTGCAAGCAAATATATGACCAAACAATTCAAACTCTAAGTGGTCATATGTCATTTCAAGAGTCGCATACCCTCCTATTAGATTCGCAACCCTTAAGGAAGTAACTAGGTATGAGGATTCTAGGTTAAGTTTATCTAACAAACAATGAGATCTAAAAGAATGTGATGCACCAGTATCAAATCGAACTCTAACTAATACGCCATTAATCAGAAGTGTACCTCTCAACATAAGTTTTCCTTTCCCCTCAGCTGTTGGTCTTGAGGTAGCTGGTTCCAATGCAAACTTCTTGCCTTTTCATCCTTGCATGGTTTCTTGCAATGGTTCTTATAATGTCCAATATGATCGCAGTTAAAGCACCTCACCTCTTTCTTACCAGCAACTTTCATCCCTTTGCCTACCCGACACTCATGAGCATAGTGTCCCTTCTTGTCGCACTTAAAGCAAACTACATCTGTCTTCTTTTTCTTGACTGCTTCTCCTTTCAAAGCGCATTTCTTATGAAAAAACTATCTCTTATGGTTCCACCCACTTTGAGCTTCCCCTGCTTTATTACCATTATGAAAATCTTGCATCTCCTCCTGCCTCAAAGCCATCTCAGCAACTACATTACACGGATCCCTAATATGTGGCAGAGTTTCTTTAGCTAGTTTAGGCTCTAGTCCGTGGATGAACTTCTCATTTCTTTTGATAACTGTATCAACCGTAGCATATCCGTATCTCGATAGCTCCACAAATCTGGTTACATACTCAAGCACCTGTAGGATCTAGATTAACCCTAGAGGGGGGATGAATAGGGTTATGGCAAATTTTCTCGAATTAAACACAGAAATAAACTGCAGAAATAAATATGCTGAAAAGTAAATCACACACAAAATTTACCCAACTTCGGCAACCCCTGCCTACTGCTGCATTCCCAGATTTCTATTAGAATTAAACAGTATCACGCTTACAAACACTCTACCAGACTCGCAAACATTTTCTCCCGCTCACAAACACTCTACTAGACTCGCAAACATTTGCTCCCGCTCACAAACACTCTACTAGACTCGCACACCCTACTCCCGCCTATAGAGTTTCGTTTACTCGCAAACTCTGCTCCCGCCTATTAGGCTTTGCTTACTCGCAAACTCTGCTCCCGCCTATAGAGCTTTGCAAACTCGCACACCCTGCTCACTGAACTAATTCTAACTAGACAATCTGAGACTACCTAAACCCTAGGCGGTGATTTACAAATTCTTTTGATTCGAAAAGTAAAAAAAAACAATTAAAAGGAAATAAAAAATAACCCTAAACAAACACTTAAACCCTTATTTAAAAATATACTAAAGCCTTTAGAAAACACGGCCGGCCTACTCTTTATTCTTTAACCCGTTCCTTATTTTCTACTTTGTATTTGCTCCGTTCGTTGTTTTGAGATAGTGGCAGCTTTGTCCTTCAATCCAAATTAGGGCTTTCGTTCGTGATTCAAATTAGGGTTTTCGAAGTGCCGACTTTATGTTGATCGATTCGATGATTATTCGCGTGTAGCCTTGATCGATTGTTTTCCTTGTTGCTCACTTCGGCTGCTTCGTTGATCGAATTCTTTCCTTGCTTCGGTATGTAATTATATGCTTTTGCTTTACTGATTTTATGCTTCCTGGAATTCGATGGATTTGAAAGCCGATGATGAGTGGGTTTATATAGATTTCGAAATCCTATAATTGCGTTCGTCTGATGTTATTTGAATTTGTCAATTTCGTCATCTCGGCCACTTGATGATGCTTGAATGTTTGAGATTTATTCTGACTTTTTCATAATCGTATAAACTTGGGTTACTTGGTTGACACGGTTTAAAGTCATCGGCTTTGATTTTGAGATATTTTTTTACCACTAGCTTTTGATTCTTTGCTTGGTCAAATTGCTTGGTTATTGCGGCATTGAATTGTATTGACGATATTGATTTTGGTTCCGTGAATTTCTCTGTTGACCTGTTCATTGCGGCTTTGACATTTTTTTTTAACTTTGATATTTTTGTGAATTAGCTTTGCCCGCTGTCTGCATTCCTATAGTGGCTTTCTTGGATTCTCTGGCTCGAATTGTAGTTGTCTCATTGTGGCATTGTAGTCATATATGTGTATGCATCTGTACTTGTTGTTACTGTCCACGTGAGTTCATGTTGAATATATGTCTGCTTCTTGGTTCGACTACTGCATATATGTGTCATTTGAAATGTTGGATCTGTGGCTCAAGTTGTATATCATATTGAACTGGTTCATCTTTGTTGTATTTTACTGATTTGTACTGGTGCTGCAGTGTCATCTCTGTTGCTTATTTGGTGCATTCAAGTGTATTGGTTCAGATTCCATTTATGTCTTTGTTTACTGATCACTTGTTCATGTCTTCACTGCTCATTGCTTGATGGTCTTGTGACTCTTGCTATGCCTTTGTGCATTTTACTGTATTCAGTTGAGTTGATTGTTGCATTTGTTTACTTCTGCACTTGACATTGTCGAACTCAGTGTTGTAACTGGATTTGTGTTCTGGTTCATGTATGGGAGTTGTTCTGCCTCCATTTAAAAATATTGTTGCAGTGATTATTTGAGCTTGTATGCTTCATGTTTATGTTTTTGTTCATGTTGGCACTAGTTTTGCTTTGAGCACACTTCTGGTTATTTGAACATCTTGACTTATCCACTGTTTCACTTGACACTGCTGTGTCTTTGTTTCATTGCCTCCATTCAGAAATTTTGTTGCAGTTTGATTATTTGTCCTTGTATTCTTCAAGTTGCCTTGAGTTGAACCTGTGTGTTATTTGGGTTTGACCTTGTGCTGAATTGTTAGCAGTGCTTTTGTTTGATTTGTGCACACGAGTTGGCGGGGCAGTGCACACGTGTACAAATGTATACGTGTGTACTGCAACCACTTATGTACAACCTGTCCCTGATAAAATGCTGATATGCACAGATACAATCAAAAATGATGACGAACAACCCAAATAACTGAGGCAAACAATGTTTTCAAAATCATCTTTTATTTTTGAATTGCAAAAATATTTCTTTTTCAATTTTACTGCGTTAGTGAATATTTTTGCAGATTGCTCGGATGCTGGATTCAAACTGGAAGGAAGTTGAAGATAAATACGAGTGTGGGTGATATGTAGTGAGGTGAACTGTAAATATGAAATGTGATGTAATTGTAATCAAAGTTGTATAGTTATAGTGGGAGCTTGAAATTGTACTATTCAAAGTTGTAATAAATATTTGTTTGAATAAAATATTCGTTTGAATTCAAATTCTGTGTTATTTAATTTATTTAACAAATATTTATTTAATCTGTGAAAACAAAATAGTATATTAAAAAATAAATTTAAATAAATGTATATATGTTTATTATCATCAAACAAAAATCATATAAGCGCAAAGCGCATATTCAACAATCTCCCCCTTTTGATGATAACAAACATATATTTAAGATTTTGAATGTATTAAATGTATTTGATCGTTCAATTTGCTCCCCCTATTTAAATGCTCCCTCTCTACACAATACTCCCCCTACATATATGCATACAAATAAAAATATGTAAATGAGCCTGTATGCAAATGGAAAATTATTTGACCTTTGCTTGATTCTATTTGACAAAATCTTAACTTTTCTCTCCCCCTTTTGTTATCAGCAAAAGAATAACAGTGTTATAAAAATAGGGATGAAGTGACAGACATGAACCAAACATTTAACTCAATTGAATATAAATATCAAATTTCAATAAAATTCAAACAAAAATCATAATTACCTTTGTCAGGCGCATATTCCACTTTCAGAAGTGATGGGGATAAAACCATCAAAAATCATACAGTTCTGTCTATTTGTGGTATATTTAGTTCAGGAAGTTTGAATATTTACTAACCATGCATAACCGTTAGGATTTTTAAATGAGATTAGTAGTATTCACAATTTTTATTTAAAAAAATGAAATCAAGTATCTTCTAACCACGCATGACCGTGAGGACTTTTAAATGGGATTAGAATCAACTTGTCTATTTAATCAATTAATTTTGATATGTGTTCCATACATGCATAACCGTAAGGACTTTTAAATGAGCATGGAAGCACATAATCAAAAATCCAAGTAATTCATCCATGCATAACCGTGAGGACTTTTAAATGAGAGTGAATACTTTGGATATTTATTTTTATTGAAGAATGTAATAAATTGAAGCACAAATAATTTCCTTTATAATAATAAATTGAAGAACGAATAATTTCCTTTGTAAACTACCACAAATTTACATGCTATATATGATTTTGATTAGTGATGGTCGATAGAAAGATGATAGAAATAGAAATGATCATGGAACTTTTACCCAACAAAAAGTTTTTATAACTCTTGTTATGAAATTATAAAGAAATTTTTCTAAATATATTGTCTTGAGTAATGTATGACAAATATCGACACTCATCACTTTTTCAATCACTATTGATCCTTTCGATAATCATTAGGGAGTTAGATTAGTCAAAATTTGTCATTTAAAAACAAATAAGAATGACTAATCTGAAAATATGGTCAACAATGATTTTCTCGAAGGGGTTATATGAAAAAAAAAATCTGCTATTTGAAAATTATTTCAAGTGAAAAATATGCAGATATTTTCTTTGAAAAATGATGCAGCAAATGAATGTTTCAAAGATTAATCACGTTACACTAATAATTTTTCTATCAACTATATTACCAGTGTAATCTGCATCTGAATTTAAATTTCACTCAATATTCACTCGTTGGATGACAAAGACCAGATTTGTGAAATTTCAACAAACTATCTCAGAATGAAATTTGAAATGAAGCTATGTTAACACTCAAACAAATATCATAGTTTTAATTTCAGAAACCTTAGGATAAACAGTTATATTCATGAGTAATCAACAGTCAATCAACATCATAATTATTTCAAAAACCAATTTCTTGGAGTTCAACAATTTCTTAAAATCCTTTTTAACAGCTTTCACATGAAATCGTGCAAATTTACAAGCAGTGACCAAATATATCTACGTGTAGCATGAGTAATCAAAGATCAATAAAATACCATCATTTGACCGAACAAATTTTTATGGATTTGTTCAAAGTTGAAAATCTGATTGGTCATCATTTAAGCACAAATCAAGGTCATAAATAAGAACAAGTAAAAAAAATCATATCAATTCAGAATTAAAGACATCATTCATTTCATCATCACATTACTGGCTGGTTTAATTCAAATAAAGGTGTAGATTATCACATTTAATATATCGTTCAAAGCAAATTTACCTGTTTTACCTTTACGATAATTTTTCGTTGTTGTCCATTGTGATTCTGTCACCTTTATACTAGGCTAAGGAACTTTGCTTTGTCGCCCGTTGTGTTTCTGCAACAGCCAAAATCCAGAGAACATTGTTGTTGTTTCTTAGCCTGCCACCACACCTACACGATGAAAGATTTATGTGACCTATTTGTTTTTATAGGTCCATGATTGTTAGTGGCAGAACATGAAAAATATGTTTGTGGAGACCCAAACCTATTTATATATGTTCCTTTTGGCACTCAAATTTGTTTGACTTTCAAAGATTTTATATTTGTGCCTTTTGGAACCCAAATTGGTATAGTTTTCACGTGTTTGGGTCTATACCAACAATTATTTTGATTGTGTCCAAATTTTCTACAAATTGTACACATTGAATTGACTTGATTAAATTTTGTGTTCTTGTTCCTATGACTATGATGTCCAATTATTTCAGATCGAGCAAAGACACTTTTTCCTTTTGCATTATCATCATCTTATGATTTCCCAAAACCTAGTCCTTTTCTGTTGTTAGCAAAAATTTGATTTCCCAATAACATTTTGAAAGATTTTTCTCCTTTTGAAAAGTTATTCAGGGATTTCTCAAGATTTTGGACTTTCGTTTTTAATGTTGTGTTTTCAGTGACAAGTGAGGTGCATTGATTTATAAAATCCTTTTTTTAGTGTCTATGGTTTCCTTAAGATTCAAGTTTCTTTTTCAAGATTCTCAAAGTTATTCCTAAGTTTTGATAATTCTGAATCTAAAATCTTACATTTTTTACATTCTAGGTTTTGAATATTTTCAAGTTCAGTTTTTAACCCAAAATTTTCACGAGCAAATTCTCTCCTATCAGATTTCAGTTTTTCAATTTTAGATTCAAGAGTATCCACTACCTTAGTAAGACCAAGACACATAAAAACTAGATCTCTATAGGAATACTCACCTGCCTTACTAGATTCCTCGGAGCATGCTTCTGAATTTGATTTTGCCATAAGACACAAGTTAGCCTCCTCTGAGCTGCTATCCGAAACTTCCTCTCCTTCTTCATCATCCTAAGTTGCTGCAAAGGCCTTCTTTTTCTTTTTCTTTCCTTTGTTGTTTTTGAGAAGTGGGCATTTTTGTATGAAGTGTCCGGGTTTCTTGCAGTTAAAGCATGTTGATTCATTATCGGAATTGTCAGAGTCTTTTGGCCTATTACGACTTGTTTTCTTCTTGCGTGGCTTGAATCTAGACCATCTTCTAAGATTATTGATAGCCATTGCAAGCTCTTCAATTGGATCTTCTTCATCTTCATCGCTCTCTTCTTTGCTCTTTAAGGCAATCGTCTTCTTCTTTGGTTCGGAGTTGTTGCGTTCTTCCTTTGCTTTTAGCTCAAGCTCATATGTCATCAAGTTGCCAATCAACTCCTCCGTGCTCAGTTTACTCAAATCTTTCGGTTCTTGGATTGCCGTGACTTTTGCCTCAAAGTTCATCGGTAAGACTCGTAGTATCTTCCGCACAAGCTCTACCTCAGTGAAGACCTTCCCAAGCGCTCTAGCGTTGTATACCAAGGTTGAAAAGCGTCCAAACATGTCTTTTATGCTCTCGCCTTTGTCCATCACAAAGTTTCCGTATTCATTGCTGAATAGGGCTAGACGAGACTCCTTGACTTGAGAAGTTCCTTCGTGTGTCACCTCCAAAGTGTGCCAAATTTCCTGTGCTGTTGTACAATGAGAAATTCTATTAAATTCATTTTTATCAAGAGCACATATCAAAGCATTCATGGCTTTAGCATTTGTCGTTTTCAATCTCTTATCGTTAGCATCCCACCTATCCTTAGGTTTAGGAATCTCAGTATCACCAACGATTATAGTGGGAGGTTTATAGCCAGTTTCAATAATATCCCAAACATCATAATCAACAGAACTAAGATATATACCCATCCTAACTTTCCAATAAGCATAATCATTCCCGTTAAACATGGGTGGCCTAGCAATAGATTGCCCCTCAGAAAAAGCATTATTCGGTGAATTCATGACTCTAGAGTTAAAAAAAAATACCGGGCTCTGATACCACTTGTAGGATCTAGATTAACCCTAGAGGGGGGGTGAATAGGGTTATAGCAAATTTTCTCGAATTAAACACAGAAATAAATATGCTGAAAAGTAAATCACACACAAAATTTACCCAGCTTCGGCAACCCCTGCCTACTGCTGCATTCCCAGATTTCTATTAGAATTAAACAGTATCACGCTTACAAACACTCTACCACACTCGCAAACATTTGCTCCCGCTCACAAACACTCTACTAGACTCGCAAACATTTTCTCCCGCTCACAAACACTCTACTAGACTCGCACACCCTGCTCCCGCCTATAGAGTTTCGTTTACTCGCAAACTCTGCTCCCGCCTATTAGGCTTTGCTTACTCGCAAACTCTGCTCCCGCATATAGAGCTTTGAAGACTCGCACACCCTGCTCACTGAACTAATTCTAACTAGACAATCTGACACTACCTAAACCCTAAGTGGTGATTTACAAATTCTTTTGATTCGAAAAGTATAAAAAAACAATTAAAAGGAAATAAAAAAATAACCCTAAACAAACACTTAAACCCTTATTTAAAAATATACTAAAGCCTTTAGAAAACACGACCGACCCACTCTTTATTCTTTAACCCGTTCCTTATTTTCTTCTTTGTATTTGCTCCGTTCGTTGTTTTGAGATAGTGGCGGCTTTGTCCTTCAATCCAAATTAGGGCTTTCGTTCGTGATTCAAATTAGGGTTTCGAAGTGCCGACTTTATGTTGATCGATTCGATGATTATTCGTGTGTAGCCTTGATCGATTATTTTCCTTGTTGCTCACTTCGGCTGCTTCGTTGATCGAATTCTTTCCTTGCTTCGGTATGTAAATATATGCTTTTGCTTTACTGATTTTATGCTTTCTGGAATTCGATGGATTTGAAAGCTGATGATGAGTGGGTTTATATAGATTTCGAAATCCTATAATTGCGTTCGTCTGATGTTATTTGAATTTGTCAATTTCGTCATCTCGGCCACTTGATGATGCTTGAATGTTTGAGATTTATTCTGACTTTTTCATAATCGTATAAACTTGGGTTACTTGGTTGACACGGTTTAAAGTCATCGGCTTTGATTTTGAGATATTTTTTTACCACCGGCTTTTGATTCTTTGCTTGGTCAAATTGCTTGGTTATTGCGGCATTGAATTGTATTGACGATGTTGATTTTGGTTCCGTGAATTTCTCTGTTGACCTGTTCATTGCGGCTTTGACATTTTTTTTAACTTCGATATTTTTGTGAATTAGCTTTGCCCACTGTCTGCATTCTTGTAGTGGCTTTCTTCAATTCTCTGGCTCGAATTGTAGTTGTCTCATTGTGGCATTGTAGTCATATATGTGTATGCATCTATACTTGTTGTTACTGTCCACATGAGTTCATGTTGAATATATGTCTGCTTCTTGGTTCGACTACTGCATATATGTGTCAGTTGAAATGTTGGATCTGTGGCTCAAGTTGTATATCATATTGAACTGGTTCATCTTTATTGTATTTTACTGATTTGTATTGGTGCTGCAGTGTCATCTCTGTTGCTTATTTGGTGCATTCAAGTGTATTGGTTCAGATTCCATTTATGTCTTTGTTTACTGATCACTTGTTCATGTCTTCACTGCTCACTGCTTGATGGCCTTGTGACTCTTGCTATGCCTTTGTGCATTTTACTGTATTCAGTTGAGTTGATTGTTGCATTTGTTTACTTCTGCACTTGACATTGTCGAACTCAGTGTTGTAACTGGATTTGTGTTCTGGTTCATGTATGGGAGTTGTTCTGCCTCCATTTAAAAATATTGTTGCAGTGATTATTTGAGCTTGTATGCTTCATGTTTATGTTTTTGTTCATGTTGGCACTAGTTTTGCTTTGAGCACACTTCTGGTTATTTGAACATCTTGGCTTATCCACTGTTTCACTTGACACTACTGTGTCTTTGTTTCATTGCCTCCATTCAGAAATTTTGTTGCAGTTTGATTATTTGTCCTTGTATTCTTCAAGTTGCCTTGAGTTGAACCCGTGTGTTATTTGGGTTTGACCTTGTGCTGAATTGTTAGCAGTGCTTTTGTTTGATTTGTGCACACGAGTTGGCGGGGCAGTGCACACGTGTACAAATGTATACGTGTGTACTGCAGCCACTTATGTACAACCTGTCCCTGATAAAATGCTGATATGCACAGATACAATCAAAAATGACGACGAACAACCCAAATAACTGAGGCAAACAATGTTTTCAAAATCATCTTTTATTTTTGAATTGCAAAAATATTTCTTTTTCAATTTTACTGCGTTAGTGAATATTTTTGCAGATTGCTCAGATGCTGGATCCAAACTGGAAGAAGGTTGAAGATAAATACGAGTGTGAGTGCTATATAGTGAGGTGAACTGTAAATATGAAATGTGATGTAATTGTAATCAAAGTTGTATAGTTATAGTGGGAGCTTGAAATTGTACTATTCAAAATTGTAATAAATATTTGTTTGAATAAAATATTCGTTTGAATTCAAATTCTGTGTTATTTAATTTATTCAACAAATATTTATTTAATCTGTGAAAACAAAATAGTATATTAACAAATACATTTAAATGAATGTATATATGTTTATTATCATCAAACAAAAATCATATAAGCGCAAAGCGCATATTCAACAGCACCTTCATGTCTTCCTTCTCCAACTCCATAAACTTTCTGAGCAGAGTTGACTTAGCAATCTCTGACATGAATATTTCCTCAAACCTCCTTCTAAATTCAACCCAATTCATGGTCTCCTCATTAACTCATGTGGTAACACTGTTCCACCAGTATAATGCTACTCCTTGCAACTGTCTAGAAGCAACCTCCTCCTCTGCTCATCATTATGTTCTAAATCAGCAATGAACTAACCAATTCTCCACTTTAATTGCATCCACGGTTCTGATAAACGGCTTTTCTCCAAGCCTGGCATAATCTTTGCTTAGTATTGCATGGTTATTGACCACCGAAGCTCCTTGATTTCCTTCTTCAACATTTCCTCCGACTAAACCTACAGTAACTCCAGCCTGCATCATATTAACGAAGAACTGATACATAGCTCTCATATCAGTTCGCGGCACTCCTGCACCCACATTAGAAGCTCGTGCCCGACCTAGATTCCTTCCAATGTTTGGTCTGGCATTCTCAATGGTTGTGGTGCTTCCTCCATCAATGTTAACTCTTCCACTCCTAACATCCATATCTTACATCCTTAAAATCTGCATTCGAGTCTTTGTAAGGTACAGAAGAATAACCTAAGAGAGCTGGAAGAATAGAGATAAAGCGTACACTTACATATAGCAAATATAAGTACGTTACTATAGTGTTATCTCATACCCCAGTCTTTTCTTTAATTTCTTAGGATTATGTTTTCACAATCATTTTAAGTTTAAAACCTCTTTTAAGTTTTCATAAAAGATTGCTCTGATACAAGTTGTAATATCTTCTACTTGGAGTCTCTAAGATAAGTGCTACAGATACTGCAATCATCTATAATATTAACTTCCGGTGATAAAATATGGTGATGTTAATTGTATCCAAAATATCAAAGCACATGAATATGAAATAAAATTAACATGATTTTCAGGATCAACTTTTCATATTACATTTCAAATTAATATTTCATATTCAATTACATAATCTCATAAAGATTCCCAGGTTCTGATCAAATATAATTATTACAAATTACATCAGGTGCGACATATAAAGATGCCCACTTGGATGATCAGAGTATAGATAGACATATTAGTCATAAATACATCATAGTGAAAATAAAAATAAATAGTTCCTACATAGCTAACTTTGCCTTTTGCTCATCTTCAAATGCTTATTCGTCAAACCTGCTAAACCTAAAAACCCTTACACTCAGCCTATTCAAATAAATTTTTGAGCATCCGAGAGTTAAAGGGGAAAACATAAACTTTGAGTTGGACATAAAACCTGGTGTGAATAATGCTATTCCATCTCAATTTACTGACATTAAATGAGAGCATGCCGTTTAGTGGAACAGGTTTCCCCTCACTAATATCATTTTAAAAGCCGGTCTTTTGCAAATCAAAATCCTGAAATCAAACTGATTATAATAATAATAGCAAGTACATGTATGCAATATAATTAGAAAATCAATGGACCATCTGTCCACACTATAGTTTTATCTGGTTAACGATGAACCTTTGGTTGACTCGAACCTACCAAACATAATCAATAATTTAACTTCTATTAGACAGAATACCGGGCTGACTGTCTTTAGCCTTCTTCTTCTAGGGTTAACTCATCCTAATGGTTTGCGGACTTACCAATAACTTATCTTTACTCTGTATATTCCCTTCTGTGTGTAACCTAATTTTAGTCCCACCGGGGACAAATCCCTACACACTAGAATTTTGGACTTATTTTAGCTAGGGGCTGATGGCTAAAGTATAGGGCGTGACCCTACACCAGTCCCATTTGGTCTCCTAATATCTGAGTCATAAACTTAGGGTTAACTACTCTATTAAATTTCATTTCCTATCTTATACTTAGGTTTAACTACCCTGTTAATATTTCATATTCTTGTAAATAATCTTTACAAATGATTTACTCTTGAAATCATATCTTTATAAAACAAGAAAATCATATACTATGCTTTATTCAAAATACTTATACCATGATATATACTTTATATAAAACAATGTTGATGAAATCTAATCAAAAGGATTATATGTCCCTTCAAAGTAAGTTAAAACCATTTTTAACTTAAAAAATTTAGGCTATTAAGCCAAAACAACATTTTCGAAACCTTTGTTTAAAATCTTAAACGATCCCTTTCGAATTCATTAAAAGTACCCCTTTCAAAATAAGTTAACTACTTTAACCTAGAGAAACTAGGCCGAAAGGCCAAAACATATCTTTCGAATATATTTAAAATGTCTTTCGAAATCTTTAAAAACAACCTTTTTGAAAGCTTAAGTTAGAACCTTAGACATCCCCTTTCGAAACTATTTAAACTTGTCCATCGAAAACATTGAAAACCTTCCATTTAGACATTTAAAGTATATCTTTTCGAAAACATTGGGGATTTCCCCTTTGAAACAGTTATTATAACCCTTTCGAAAGCATTGGGTTCAAGTAAAGGATTGTGTAAACATTGTTTCGAAACCATTAATAATTATTCCTTTCGAAACCATTTAGGTCTAGCATTTAATATAATTAATGGTCATAAAAGAATAGAGACGAAAGCATTACTTTCGAAAGCATTTATTATAAGTAAAAGAAAGAAGATAATTTCGAAACCATTGCCTCCAAAACCATTTTAAACACAGCTACATGACCCTTTCAAAAGCATCGAGAAGGCGGCTTCAAAGTAAGAAGGCGAAAGCACCCTTTCGAAATAATTGTTTTAACCATTGCCTCCAAAACCATTTTAAACACAGCTACATGACCCTTTCAAAAGCATCGAGAAGGCGGCTTCAAAGTAAGAAGGCGAAAGCACCCTTTCGAAATAAATTTTTTAAGACTATAGGGAAATGCGACATTAACTAGTTCGAAAGGGAGATTGTGGTAGCATGGGTTTCTAATAGGTCCAAAGCGACTATCATTTCCAAAGCTTCTTTTAAAACAAAAGGCGGCAACTCTTTCAAAAGTTCTTTCCTAAAACAATGGCAAGTTGATTAATTCGAAAGCTAATATAGTTGGCTACAACTCCTTCGATGGCATCATTTATAAACAGAAATGGTTCAAAGTTCACAAAAATAGCTTATATCCCTTCGAAAGCAAGGTTTTGACACTATAACTTCCGCATTTCTCCAATGTACTACGTATCAACTTCGATACCATGTGCATTGATTTCGAATAGGTTCTCCAGCGGAATTATGGTGTCAAAGGCACCAGATAGAAATGGCGAAGTAATGAATATGATTATTAGCCTTTAAAGAAAATTCTTTTCACCTGCATGCCTTATTTGTCAATATGTAATTGGTTGCCAATTCCTTTTCAAAAATCTTTTTGTAACGACCTGCCTTTTTGGACGTTTTAAGCAGACACACACGTCGACTTAAACCATACAAAAGGACAGATTATTATTAGGGCAAAAATGAAAAAGCAGAGGAAGAGAAAAAATAAAACAAAACTGAATCTCGCAGCGGAATGACAAAATATAATAATCAAATAAAAATTCATGAAGTTGCTTACAAAACATTTAATTACACTTGTAGAACACAGAATCAGAGTTACACATATCAGAGGTAAATAAATAATAAATTGCAGTGGAACAACATAATGCATTGGAATAAATATAATAATAATAGTACAAAACTTCGTCTTCCTTCTCTAGAAATCATGTCTTCAACCCTGAAATGCTCAGGCTGACCCGAGCGAATTGAAAGGACGAAACGTTCGAATCAGAACTAAAAGATCTTATGCAAGCTAAATCAACGATAAATATGAGTGGAACGGCATCATAGATGTTTATGGGTTTGACATCTCCTATCTAGTGTCTAGCGTGAATGCAGTGACTAAAGAGATGTTCGGGATTCACATCTCTTAAGGATCCGTTAAACCATCTACTATGTAGTACAATACGGTATTATAATATGTCTATAGTAAAGTAAACTATTAAAATAGCGTTAAGGCGTTACCCGTATTCCCCTTAACACATTTTTATATATTCCCATAGTCCATACAGTACCGTAATTCCTCCGTAAATTGGAAGGCTATCGAGGGCACTCCATAGACAAACTCGTAGAAGGCGCGTTAGGGCATGTGAACACGACACACGAGGAAATGTTAGGGTAGATATACCATTTGCGTATTCGGACTGGTGGTAACGCATAGCAGCTACTACCGTCCACCTCAGAACACGCTCCCAATCAAAATCGAGGGGTGGCCACCAACAATCACAAACCAGAATATAATATCGAAGAAGTGTGTCCAACAGAAGGAATGACCTCACTTAGCCTGGCGTGGCTCCTGACTTTAGTCACATCTAAGCTGACTCACGGAAGTCAGGGTCACGTCATACCTCATACATAAATCGTTCACCAAACCATCCTACTTCATTTCTGGAATCTTCACTACGTACACAGTTGTTAAAGTGGTTTTCGGTATTGGCAGAGAGTATGACAATATCTGATCCCGGTCTATTTAACAACCAAATGCTTATTACATACCGGATGGTTCTTTTACATTTCAAAATTCAGTTCACAATTTATATCAAAATATCATATTCTCAAAACCATAATTAGAAATCATATTCACTTTGAACCATATTCACTTTCAAATCGTACCGTTTCCAAAATCATAATTTCTTTCAAAAAATCATATTCCCACAATAGGTTAAATCCTTTCTTCAAAACCATCATATTCAAATAAATTATAACTTTTAAATTCCAACTTAGGTTATAATATCATTTAACCGTATTCTCTATCAAATCAATAAATTGAATATAAACACTTCTACCTCACTTAGCCTGGAATTTTAGAAAATAGTTTAAATAATTATAAATAGTTAAAATATTTATAATTAATTAAAATACTATAAATTAGTTTAGTTATAGATTTAAAGGTATTGTTAAATTGATTTAAGATAGTTAAATAGATTTGAAATAGATTAAATATAATTAAAGTAGATTAAATAGCTTTAAATTAGACTGATTAGATTTAAAATAAGTGAAAAGTGGGTTAATTAGTTTAAAAGTTTGAAAATCTTAATAATTAAAGTCTTTAAAATAATACATTTTTAAAACAGTTTATATTAAAGTATGAATCTGAAATTTATATCGATTTTAAACTATTTAGCTCAACCCAACACATTTGGATCATTTTATTATCCAAAACCAAATTCAAATTTTCCAATTCAAATTCTTAATACAATAGTAAATTCAATATCGCTTCCAAAACCCTGTTTGAAATATCAATTTAAATTACTCACATTCCAATATATTTCAAAATTATATTTCAAACAATTTCAATAACTCAATTTAGTTTAATTTCATTTATACTTCAAAATTCAACTTACAATTTTAAATCCAATTTCTTTAACAAATCCTTTAACCAATTCAAATTTCAACATAACTTGATTTTCAATAATGGTTCAATTTACATGAAACAAGTTTATTTCAAAATATCATTCAATTAAATTCAAAAATTAATGATTTAAAAATCATTTAATTTAACCAATCCGGTGTCTGTATATAATTCTCTACCCTAGGGTCAAGTGGTACAAATATTTATCATTTCAATCCGCAATTTAATAATTTATGGTTATATATCATTTCAAACCGTAATCCCAAATTAATAATAAAATCCATAAAATCGCTCGAGTCCATCATTTCAACCCATAAGGATTTTTTCCTAATCTATAGATCATTCGGGTATGTATCATTTCAACCCATATTGAACTTGCAGTTTATAACGATATAAAATACAACATCCATTAATCCAATACAAACAATCAAACATTCATCACAATCATCATCCAAATCAATCAACAAATATCAATATAGAACTAATAATCAATAACAAGTATTTAACTGGAAAATTATATTCAATAATAAATTAAATAACGATTTATTCAAATAAATTCAAATCAATTGAGATGATTAAAATATATCAAACAGCCATAAATAAATTTCTAATCACATCATCAATTTAATTTAACAAGCATAAGAAATTTTAGAAGTTGTGAGTGGGTCAAAACGCTCATCTTTCGAATTTAAATAGAATTTAAATCCAATTTAGGCCCATAATTTGAATGGTCTTGGAATTCATCCAAATCAACGTCAAAATATCCAGAATTTCATTGCAATCCCAACGCAAGAACCGTGCATAAATCGGACGTCGTATGCAAAAGTTATGATGATTAGAAATATACGATTTAAATTTCAAAATAAATAAAATAAATAGTAGTTTAACACATCATCACCTCAATCTTCATACGCAAAGAACCTAGATCGCTACTGTACGACGCTCGAACCCAAACCCTGAAGCCAAATCGAGCGACACCTTCAGACACACGAGCCACCAGAGCCGCCGTTCGAGCATCCCCAATTGGTCACGCGTACCGACCTCTGCGACTTCGATTCAAGCCAAAAATGCATAGCCGCCATCGAGAAACCCTAGGCCTAACTCAAATTTTAGCAAGCAATTCGACCACCCAACAACCAAACGAACACCTCAGATCGACCCCACTTGATCCCTTCTACATAATTGTATCATTGATTCAACGATCAATCGAAGTTGATCGACGATCAATGAACGACCGAGAATAGTTCGCCCAGTTCTGGCCACACAGAGAACCATATCGAAAAACGAATCACATATTTGACTTATGCTCATTGAGAGCTTCAAATCGATATATAATTTGATATAGTTTGAGGAGTTTGAATTTCTAATTTGGAATTTGATTTGAAATTGAACGAAGAATTTGTTCGTATGCCATTGGAATAAGGAGTTGAGAAGAAATGTATGTACAGACAAATGAGAATAGAAACAACCTAGGGTTTATAACGAGTTATTTATAGGTATAGCTGAAAACAGAAAGAATGGACTAGATTGATTGAATGATAAATGACCCGAAAAGCCCGTTTCGACTCCGAAACGAAAATAGGTCAACCCATATATCAAAATAGATGTTTTTGACAATTTTAAAATTAATGGAATAGGTTTCAATTCCTAATTCCATTGTATAAAGAAGTTATGCTAAAATTAGCTTAATTAAAACTGATTTCAATTGATTTAATTTAATTGATTTCTAGACGTTTCAAGCCCTTACGTCAAATGAAAAGTTCGATCGCTATGAAACTTGAAATTCCATAATAATTCACCATTACAGATCCGATGAAACTGGTTTTTTCGAAATTCGAGACAGTTGCCAAAATGGCTCTATTCCAGTTAATTAAATAAACTAATATTAAATTAAATCACTTTTCAATTCAATATTTAGTTATTTGCAGTTTCTATCAGTTTGGATTCCTAGGTAGTTAATAATCCTTTATAATAAATTCTATAACAATTTGATATTGAACATCCCACTAATTATAATGTTAAATCTTAATTTCAATAAATTCAATTAATTATAATTAATTCCAATAAATTAATTTGATTCAATGTCAATCCTTTTTATTTAAATCAATTATTACTCTATAAACAAAGTTAACATTTGTTTTACATTTTATTTCATTCATATACTCTAATTCCCATCTTTTATTTGTATTAACTATTATATTTCCATTATATTGGATTTTGTCAAATCTACGCATAGATTAAAATATAAAGTGCCAGTTAATTATTTATCTCAGTTCCATTCTTTTATTAACTCAATTGTTACCTTATGAATAAATTTACATTTCTATTTATTTTACCACTACCACACTTTCAGTTATTGTATTAAATCACATAAGTGTAACATTTATTTGCATTTAATTACAATTGATTAAATATATTGGTAACAACAGCAAGCGCCACCATTACTAAATTTTAACACATGTAAGTTTATTATTTACAAATAAATTATCATAACTACAACTAATTTGAATTAGAATTAATTACACCTTATTCCATTAATTAACCAACATTAACTGCACAAATGAAGGGGATAGATTGCAATTGATGTCCAATTAAATTTAATAGACCAAATAAATAGGTAACATATAATAATCGGTACCATAACTTTTAATTACACTTATGAATTCATTATTCACAAACAATTGTAACAATTCTTATTTAATACTAATTTTGTTCAATTACCATTGGCTATATTATTATTTCATTAGCTAATTAAATATTTACATTTGTTTTCTTATATCCAATTTATAACCGAGTATAACATTTACATTATTTCATTTATTAGAATTTCATTTATTAGAATTTCATTCAAACTGTTAATAATTAGTTTTAATTAACATTTATTACATTTCACTTCAGTATTCATTTCATTATTAAATTACAAATATTTATTTCTTCGATATTAAATTATCAAAATCTTATTAAATTAACAAATTTAATTATCGAAAATTACGGGTTGTTACACTTTTTCTAAATGTGTTGCTGAATTAAGAAATTATCAATTTAAAATATTTTAACAAATAAGCCCTTCTTCTTGAATAAATATATAAAACGTTTAAGTCCCTTAGCTTGAATAATTTTATTATTATAGTAAAATACTTAGGAAAATTCCCAAAGAATTACCATAACTCACTTCTAATATGTTTTCTCACATATTTAAATTTCAGACACAAAAGCAATAGATAATTGCCGTAATTAATTTAAACCCATTATTAGCTATTTTCTTTCATAAAAAATTCATAATAAACCTAGAAAATTATGAAACTTGAAACCCACTTGTAAAATAATTTTTTTGACAATATATCAAAAATGCAAGTCACTGGAATGTCATTTAATAGGTTTTCCGATCTAAACTTATCCTAAAATCAATATGAAACACCATAGATTATCAACAATCATATATCCTTTCAAACAAACATAACATGGCATATTATTTGCAAAAATTATTCGGGCCAAACCTTGAAACCGAAGTTATCAACAAAAGTGAAATGTAAATAAATTATTCACCTTAGTTTGATGTTAAGAAGGTTGAGATTTTCTCTTTGTTTAATTTCTTCAAGCTTTCTACTTGATTTCTAGCTTATCTTCTTTTGATTTCTCTGAAGGTGACCGACCGAGCTTATAAGTGTTTTGGTTTTGTTTGTTAATGTTAAAATAAGTAAGAAATGAAGGTAAGAAGGGTTTAGGGTATAAGAATGAAGACTATTCCTATTTTTCCCTTATCATATTCCTCCTACTTACTTCTTTTTAATTCTCTTTTGTTTATATATTCATTAAGGCACGACATTCCTTATTGATTAACAAATCTCATCCCTTAACCATATACATTTTTCATTTAATTTATCTAATTAAATGTTCTAAATAATGTTAATCAAAATTGGGGTCATTACATCTGTTAAGATGGATCAACAATAATCGATAAGTATATCAACTTGGATAAGTAACTTAGACGATCATTGAATGAAGTAATAGAATGTGCTGGAGTATTCTATAAGATGATACAAGATGAATGGTTCAAGTCTCAAGAGAATCCAACATAAGATGAATGAGTTATGGATAGATCGTCCTTTTTCTTCCTAGTTTGTTCTGATGGATCGAAACCGATCAATGGGGATACATCAATGTCGATCAATAGGGATGGATAAGTGCCACGCAGAATCAACACTTTACCTACTTTTCATCCCATTTTTCTACATCTTGATTTGATATTTCTTGGACAAATTTCAAGAGAATTTTAGAGCAAATCATGACCTAAAAGAGCTCCTTCTACGCCAATAAATACACAAGGAGATCACCAAAAAACAGATCGATTCCTCTACATCAAAACTCTACCAAAACTTTATTTCTTTAACAAATTCTATAAAAAAATCCAAAAGGATCGGATCTAAAAATTATTGTAACTCTTGTACCTCTTATTATTATTATACCTCTTATACCATATTCAAATCCAAATTGTGACCAAAATATCGCAGCTTAATGATGAGACATCCATTTTTTTAGTTGGACCTACCTTGGAAACGCCCCTTAAATATTCAAATAATAAGGCAATTGAGTGTGTTGAGATGTTCTATAATTAATTCAAACTGTGTGTTAATCTGAAGCGATATGAAGAGGTTACAAATTGATCATTCTTTTTCTCCCTAGTTTGTTTTGTTGGATCAACCGCAATCGATAAGTATGTCACTATAGACCAGTATCTTAGATGTAACGACCCACATTATCTATACATTTCTACGTATCAATTGGTCGTAGAGATATTATTTTTACACTTAAATGACTTTCAAATATGCTATAATTTTAGAAAGCACCGAGTTTTGAAATTTTTGACCTATAAGAATTTTATTAAACGATTTTACCCCTAAAACATATAAGGCCTTTAAATTTTGATAATAATCGAATTAAGATCCGAAACCATTTCTATTAGAAATATGTGATAGTTTATCGTTCCGTGGAGTAGTCATAATAATTTTTTGAAGTTACCGTTTATGAGAGATGATCATTTGAAGATTAAGCAGTTTTTGGATAATCAAGTGGGCAACTAGTGAAGTTAGGGCTAAGCGTAAAGGCCCATTTCGGATTTAGAAACATGAGGAGCCGATGGGGACTTTTCCTAATAATTACACACTTCCCAAAAACAATTAGAAACCACTATTAATTGTCTTTTTTAGCCAAAAGGCACTTATAAACTTTACAATAATTTGCCAAATGAAGTGGTTAGAAACCAATTAGTAATTGAATTAGGTCATTGATACATGCTTAGGTGCATTGGAAATTGGGTCAATTACTCTTCATCTCGGTTTCACATTGGATTTTGTGCATTTGGAAGCTTAGGTGAGTGGAATTTGTCTCTCACTTTACAATAGATACTAATACGATATTAAATGTGTTTAATGTTTTTTAATGTTGGGAACATGAATAAATCCAAACTCGCATATGTTTAAGAAACGAATCCAAGAAATGTAGATCTAAGATTGCTTATATGTTCTTAGGATATAACCTCATTTTGTTTTTTGGCTTAATTTTGTTTATATAATTCCCTAATGTCGTGTATGGTAATTGTGTTAACTTTATAATATTGTTATAATGCTTGCTTGGTAATTTGTTGTATTTTGTTGCTTAGGATAGGAAATGGAGTTCCCATATGCATTTCATTGACTCAAAAATTTTAGAACATTTGGAGTTGAATCAACACAAATGGATTACATAGGGAGTTAAGGGACTTTGAGTTAAGGGGAAACCAACTTAGGAAGTGCTAAAATGAAGTCAAGAAGTTTTGGGTTTACTCGATCGATCATATCCGATCCGTAAGAATGGTCGATCCAAAAATGATCTAAATGACTTATGAACGATTATAGGAGTTGAGGATTGTGTAGATAAGCTATATTATTGGTCGCATAAATTTGGAGGTGATATAGTAAGGTTTTGAAATGGATCGACTATGGAAGACATACACAATTGATCTATTTACTTCGAGGATTTTGGATGGAAACTTAACGTCGTGGTGTGGAAATCTTCGGGCTTGCTAAGGAGAAGTCAAGACATGCATGAAGGAAGAAATAAATTAGCTAAAGAATGACCGAGTTGGACTGGGTACTGACCCAAGCATGGGTCGGTACTAATCCTTTGGATTTTCAGGCCATGGGTTACGGGATTGAGTGCGTGATGGAGTAGGGACTTGCTTCTGGTTAATTGAGTTATGACTTCAGGTTCTCTGCTTTCCTACTTCCAGTTGGATTTTGATGACTAACCGACCATGAAGATGAGCGATTGATATGGAATATCATAGCACCGTATAGGAGCTAGTGTATCGATTACATGAGATATAGATAAGGGAGAATTCAATTTTTGATCTATGGAAGATCGATAGAGCATCTTTGAGATTGACATTGATTTTTCGAGAACTGCTTCAGGGTTGACACGAGGAAATGGGAAAGCTACTCTAGGCAATGTATAGAGAAGCCTTAGAAACTAAGATGGGATTTTCAGACATAGACAAATCGATGACGAGAATCGATTTGGTTGGGCACTTCATTAGAGAAGTAGCTATAACATGGGAGGAGTTATCGAGTGGGTAAGTCTTGAGTGATCACTTGCAAAATAGATTAAAGGAGGTTCTACTATTGGTAGGAATGATTGAATAGGTGCTCATATGGAGCATAGTAGTCTGAATGTACCTTAGGGTAGTTTGAGTGTAGCTATATTGTTGGACATCTTAATGGTCCATCTACCCTATCCATCTTAGTGGGCATAAGTTTTAGTTTAAGTACCTACGACTTTCGAGTAGTCGATGACCATTTTAGCGGGTCATAGGGGTTATTTAGGAGCATCCCAGAGTGTGACGGTTGCTTTGATCACTTTGATTTCTTTAAGTGTTGTGATTGATGTGTTTCCATTGATTGGTGTGCGATTGTGATGGATGTCTTATGATATTGTTGCGATAGACATCGTCATGCCATATTCTATACTTTGAGCATTGGTACACCATATGATAATAGTTATGTGCTAACTTATTAGATGTAGGGATGGGCAGGTATGATTCCTCATACCTAGTGTTCTTTATGTTATATCAGCTTTTATCGTATCTTGAGATTTTTTTATCGCTCACACCAGACTGTTTCTTGACTCGAGGTTTTGCTTCAAATACTCTTAAATGAGTAGATTAGATATCAGATCAGGTATTAGTGCACGAAGCTATTCAGGGGATGAGCTGGAGGCTAGCGCTATTATATATTCTATTATCCGAGTCTATTTGCTTATTCCATTATGAAACACTATGGAGCTTTATCGGTGTTATATATTTATGTAAAGATGGTTTATTTGAGTTTATTATTGATGTATAAACTATTCTGTGGTGTATAACTGTTACATGCCTATTTTACTCTGGTTTTGTGGTTTATTTCAATTATATATTATCTCTCTTATTGTTTTATCAGTGTTGATTAATACATTTTATCCATACGCAGTGAGATATACAACCGGTTATTATTGGAGTTTGATTACTTTACCACTTGACAATTATCCTACATCGACCTGGCACCATGGTAGCGCACTTTACAAATAATGTTGGATGTCAAAGGTGTAGGGTGATCATCACATTTGGTATTAGAGCTTAGGTCGCATAGTTAACCTAAGTTGATACGTGGATCCATTAGAGATAGAGTATGAGTTATTGATCTAGGATGGATGGGGTGATACAAGAGAGTGTATTTGTTATATTTTGGTTTTCAAAACTATATGGTATTATATATAGTATAATTCGCATTACATACACACGCACCATTATGTGGCTTTCTTTTTAGAAAGACCAATCATTCTTATTACAGACTGAAGGATGGGTCGTCATACAAGGAATGCTGCTAGAAACTCCATCTCTAGAGTAGATGAAGAAAGGGCAGGCTTGGGTATTGCTAACCCAGATATGCAAGCTATGTTCAGAGAGCTGGTGAGGAACATGCTGTAGAATGCCCATAGTGATGTTCTTCCTGTTGTTGGTGGTAGTAGAATTTAGGTGCAGGCGCCCAAAGTTGCCTTCATTAAACTAAACTGACTACTCTAGCCTTGGTGGTAAAATATTCCATAGAATAAAATCACCTTCGGAAGTGTGGGAGTGGTTAGAAACCTATGAGCATATCTTCAAGGACTTAGAACTTGAAAATGCTATGAAATAGAAGATTCCATTCCAACAACTTCAAGGGCTAGCAATGAATTTGTGGAATGCCATTAAGATCGCTACTACCAAGAATCAGATCACAAAAGAGTAGTTCAGTGATTGATTCGAAGAGAAGTTCATAACGACTACTTAAAAGTTGGTGCTATTCGAAAATTCCGCTAGATTGAGATAGAGGAAGATGTTTATATTAGAGTATGATGCCAATTGACAAGCTTTCGAGGTATGACTTATCTTTTGTTGATACTCCACTAAAAAAGAATGAGAAGTATCATAGGCTCGGATGATTATCTTGGGAATAAGCATGTAATCCATATCGACGAGTCCTTCGAGAAACTAGTTGAGAAGACTCTTTGACACGAGGGACTATATCTAAAGCCCAGATTTATTGTTTTGTTGTTACCAAAGAAGAGCCATCTCCACAAGTGAGCGAGGGAGGCAAGAGGAAGTGGAACAACAACAAGGGGAAGAAGCAACTTCAAGATAAGGGTAGCCAGAAGAAGGGAAACTGGAATCCATTTGCTATAATTGCAATGAGAGAAGTCATATGAAAAACAATCGCTAGAGTGTAGAAAAGAAGTGCTTCAACTTCCATAGAGTTAGGAACAAAATGAAGGACTACTCGAAACCTCCGAAAGACAAGCAAGTGGTGTCTGCTTATGCATTTCATGTCATCCCAACTATGCTGAGTGCTCCATCGACGAAGAAGAAAGGGAAAGACATTACTGTCCAATGTATATTTTCTGTTTATTGTTTACTTATTCAAGTTTTATTTGATATTGATGCATCGCATTCTTTTATATCTAGTGACTTTATAGATAGGTTAGAGTTGAGTCATTACCCAGTAGATAAACTTTTGGTTGTATCGAACCATGTGGGTAGTTCGACCAACTTGACTATGGTATGTCATGACATAGTGTTGTTGAGTTATGGTTATGCTTTTTATATGATTACTTTGTTTTGGCATAATATATTTTGGTATCATTTTGGGGATGGACTGGCTTAAGAAATACGAAGTCATAGTGGACTATGAGAGATTGAGGGTAACGATTTGGATAGATGATGGGCATAGGCTAAAGTTGAGCCACATGCTCGATGATGTAGTGATGATTAGCTTTTTATATCCACTCAAGGTCCCTTGTAAGGAACTGTCATCGTGACCCATAGTGAGGGAATACTCTGATGTACTTGAGGAGGTGATCGGATTACCTTTGCAATGTGAGATTGATTTCCATATCGATTTGGTGAAGGATGCAAAGGCATTAGTTATGTCACATAGGCATATAGCACTTAGAGAGCAATGAGCAACAAGAGGTCGAGGTGCAAGTGAATGTCATGTTGAGGTAAGGGTTCATTTGACATAGTATATCTATGTGGGGAGCACCCGTAGTGTTCGCCATTAAGGCAGATGACTGCCCTAGACTTTGTGTCAATTACCGTAAGTTAAAAAGTGATAAAGAAGAATAATTATCCACCCCTGCGTATTGAGTACTTATTGGACTGGTTCTATGGTGCTAAAGTGTATTCTCGGTTAGACATAGCAATGGAGTTTCACCAACCGAGAGTAGCAAAAGACAGTGTATCGATTACAACATTTTATATGTCGTTTGGATTAATGAGTGGTTTGTTATGCCATTCAGGCTAACCAATGCATCGATGTACTTTATTGATCTCATGAACTATGTCTTTAGAGGCCTAAACAGGTTTGTACTTGTGTACATTGATGACATTCAGGTTTTCTCCTAGATAGAAGAAGAACACAGGACATGGTTGAGGATTTTGCTTGAGGTGTTGAGAAAACACCAATTGACAATGAAGATTTTTAAATATCACAACTGAAGAAGAGATGTACAATTCTTAGGTCATGTTTTTTCCAAACAGGGCATCGTTGTAGATCCTGCGAAGATAGCAGCAGTATAGAATTGGAGTCGACCCAAAAATGCTACAGATGTGAGAAGTTTTCTTGAACTAGCAGGGTATTATAGGTTTTTATCAAGGACTTCTCTAAGGCAGCAATACTGTTAACTAACCCGATGAAGAAGAATCGGATTTTTTTCTTAGGACGCAAGATCCGAGCATGAATTTGTGAGTCTGAAGAAGGCATTGATGAGTGCACCAATACTAGTCATCTGAGCAGGAATGAAGAGCTAATAATATATATAGCTGCATAAGGTACATGGCTTGGTGCGTTGTTGATGTAGGGGGTAAAGGTTGTCACATATGCTAGTTGATAGTTGAAGCCTACTAGAGAAAATATCTGACTCATGATTTGGAGATAGTGGTGATAATGTTCGCTTTGAAGATTTAGAGGCACTGTCTATTACGAGAAAGGTTTGATTTGTTCACCGACCACAAATCATTTAGGTACCTATTCTTACAAAAGGATCTTAATCTTCGCCAGCAGCAATGTTTAGAGTTCCTAACCTCCTACGTCTTTGATAATTCCTATATGCCTGCTAAGGGAAATGTGATCGCTGATGCTTTAAGCAGAAGACATGCTAGCTTGGGAGCTATGTTTCTAGAATGGACAAAGTTGGAGTATATCGCTCATTATATCTTCAAACCTTGATAAGAGCTAGAGCCAGAGATGTTGAAAAGTTTGACTATCAGACCTATTATGATAAAGCAGATCGGTACTAGACAGAGATGTTATGCCAGAATAGCTGAGATCATTGCCAAGGTTGAGAGTGGAGTAGAGTCTGAAGATATGAAGCAGAATGGAATCAATAAAGACGGTTAATTCTAAAAGGATAAGAGATTGTTTATGTTTGATGTTGATAGAATGTGGGATAAGATATTATGAGAATGCCATCATTGGAGATTGATTATACATTCGGACGATAATAAAATTATCTATGATATAAGGCAGACATTTTATGGGGAACGAATAAAGAAGGACATTGGGAATTCATCTCGAAGTATATTAACTATCAGCTAGCGAAGGTTGAGCACAAGAAACCAAGTGGTTTGTTCCAACCGCTTGAGATTCCCGAGTAGAAGTGGGAACAAATATCGATTGACTTTGACGATGAATTATCGAGAACTAGAAGAGGATACGATAGCAACTGGGTCAACATTGATAGATTTACGAAGAGTGCCTGATTCATACCCATAGAATCTAATAGAATGGCATCCAAACTGGCTGAGTAGTATGTAAAGTGGAATGTGTGATTCCGTAGTGTGCCGAAGAGCATTGTGAGCGACAAAGACCCTTTGTCCACTAGCGGGTTTTGGAAGAGATTATAGGAGATATTGGTGATGGAGCTGCATCTGAACACAACTTACCACCATAAATTGATGGGTAGACCGAGAGAATGTATAGCATCTTAGAGGATCTCTTGCGAGCTTGTAAACTATACTTTAGTGGCTTGTAGGATGATCATTTGCATCTTGTTGAGCTTGTATACAATGGCAGTTATCATTCTAGCATCGGCATAGCACCATTTGAGGCATTATAGGGGTTGAACATGCAACACCCTTCCATGTTGTTGGAAAGTGGCGGAGAAACTAATATTACGGCCAGATATGATTTTTGAGATTTCGGAGAAAAGATCATTCGGTAATGAATGAAGGCTGCTCAAAATCGACAGAAGGGCTATGCTTATAGGAGAAGACATGATTTGAAGTTCTCAATCGATGATATGGTATTTATAAGGATCTCTCGATTGAAGAATGTGGTTAGATTCGGTAGTAAGGGAAAGTTGGCGTCGAGGTTCATAGGTCCTTTTTCAATACTCGAGAGGATTGGGAACTAGCTTACAAAGTCGACTTACCTCAGAAGATGGTGGGCATGCACGATGTGTTCCACATTTTTCATTAGCGGAAATTTTTACATGGCTCAGGCATCATTGTTTTACTGGATCAATTGGATGATATCGAGATTGAACCAGAAGCTTCGAGACTTCATAAGCTTATTCGTATGTTTGCGTATGATACGAAGCAGCTTAGGAAGAAGACGTCGAAGTTGGTAAAGGTTCAATAGAATAAAAGCGAGGGCTACTGCACTTGGAAAACTTAGAAGAGCATGAGGACTACATATCTAGAGCTCTTTACATATAAAACTTGCTATATATCGCATTTATCTTCGCTATTTGATATCATATAGGGTTTTTTAGTATCTTGCATGCTAAGGTAGGCATAGAAAATATTTATTTGCTTGTGTATGTATGTTTGACTGATGGTGTATTTGCTTATGGTTAATAGGCATTCATGTTAACTATGTTGTTTGATATTACATTGTTGTTGGGATCTGTGCAGTTAAAGCGCTCGGCAGATTCAAAGCGGTGGAGGTGCAAAAAGTCATAGCGGGGATATAGCGAGGATATAGCGGGATATAGCGGATGACTCTAAAATAACATATAAAACTCGTACTTAATGTTTTTACAAATATATAAATGGTAATTAAATTAAAAATTATCATTCAATTGAATTATAATTAATACACAAATAATTTTAAACAAAAAACATGTGCGAATATACTTTAAATAAACGTAAAACTGTTATATAACATAATTGAATTTAGTAGAATATTAGAGTATTTTCATTTTTGAAAATATATTAAAAATTAAATCAAATAAATTAGTTTCATAATTTTTATAATGTATAAATGAAAATTTTTAATTCATTTTATTAAAGAAGATATAGAGGAAATAACAAAATATAGCGGGAACAACAGGATATAGCGGAAACAACGGGGATTAAAGCGAAAAGGCTATATTTTGGGGCTATATGGAAAAATCGTAGCGGTAGAAATCTGCTATGAGATATAGCGGGGTTATAGCGGGGCATTAACTATACAGGTTGGGATTTTAGGGGGAAAATTCCTACAGGAGAGGAGAATGTAATACTCTGCATTTTATATGCATTTTATATACATTTCTTTGTATCGATTGGTCGTAGAGATATTATTTTACACTCAAATGATTTTCAAATAGGCTATAACTTTTGGAAAGTATTGAGTTTTGATATTTTTGACCCTTAGAAATTTTATTGGATAATTTTACCACTAAAAACTTGTAAGTCCTATAACTTATGATAAATACCGAATTAGGGTCCGAGATCACTTCATTAGAAAAATATTATGGTTTATCTTTTCGTAGAGTGGTCAAAATTGCCTTTTGGACTTATAATTTAGGAGATATGCCTGTTTGAAGTTGAGATAGTTTTTGGATGGTTTAGTAGGTAATCAGTGAGATTCGGTTAATCCCAGATGCCCATTTCGAGATTAGAGCCACGAGGAGCAGATGGGACATTTTCCTGATCTTTACACACTTCCCAAAAATGGTTAGAAACCACCATTAATTATCTCTTTAGCCAAAAAGCACTTCTAAACTTCACTTTAATTATCCAAATCAAGTAAATAGAAGCCAATTAGCAAGGAATTTAGTAGGGGATCATTAATTGCTACTTAGGTGAATTCAGAGTTGGATCAATTTTTTGAGTTCTCTTTTCTACCTTTTGGCAAGGCTGTGATATCATAAACTTAGCTAGAAATGGATAGTTACCAGGCTTGGGAATCAGTTGTATACAATATTATAGACGATGGTCGAGTAAATCCGAAACGGGACCCAATTGAGGTGCAATCAGTGTGCAGTGACAAGCGTAGCCCAAAGCTACATTTCAAATTTTGACTCAATCAGAGGTTATATGCTCGAGTTACGGACAAAGTAAGGTTCATATGGATCGATCGGTAACGGTCCATAAAATAGCATAAATTAGCAAAGATCGATCGATATCTTCAAATCCACAAGGCCAATTAACTTGGAACTTTTAGAGCATCAATATATTGAAGAGTGGTGCCCATAAGAACGATCGTAGGACATAACTCACCGACTTACATTTTTGTAGATCGTTCACTACTGATCGATTGAAATGGTCAGTATAAGATTTCCAAGATGCCATATTCGACAAAGATCGACGGATATCTCGCAATCCACAACTTAGAATGACACTATGTTTTAGGAGCAAGGTCTAGAGGCATGTGGGAGCCCTCACAAATGATTGCATGGCAATTAGGAGAAAAAATAACTATCAATGTAATTTATGCGGATCATTCCAAAACAACGAATTATGACCACCGATCGTTCTGGTAGATCCCTATAGACCTGGAGAGCCTTCTACCGAAATCTTAGTGAAATATCTCGTCATTTCACCCTATAAATATAAGCTTATTGGTTCATTTTGAAAAACTTTACTTGCTTGTTACTCTAGACTCCATTGTAATCAAGTGTTGGCTTTGTTCTACTATTGTAATCAAATTCGCAAGAGAGTAATAAAGTATAATCTTCAAAGTGGATGTTGGCATACAATGCCGAACCACTATAAACCACAGTGTCTTTGATTACCGCTTATTCTCTGTTGCTTTCTTATTCGTTAACTCATTACAATTTTACTTTTCTTTATTTACTTCTCTACAAAAACTATACTTGGATGTTTGTGACCATTTTTGGTGCAAACAAGTTCACAATGGATTTTGTGCATTTGGAAGGTTAGGTAGTGGTATTTGTCTCCCACTTTACAATTGTTAACCCGCCTTTTGGCAAGGCAGTACACACGTGGATTTAACCCAAAAGACTTCACAATTATCAAGGCCGATGAGTGCAGAGCGACGGTTGTAGGACCCGAAGGTAAAGTACAAACGGTTATATGAAGCCAGAGTTGGTGGATAAACGATACAAGATGCTTGAAATATGGATGTTAGCTCGGACAAGCAAGGGATCAGCATGGAATGGATCATAGGGCTCGGCATAGATGATGGTAGAGGGATTGACATATTTTATTGGTTTGGGAAGTTATGAAGAATGGATCAGAATGATTTAATATAGAGGGTCGTTATGAGTTTTCTTCATTGAAGAGGGATCGGCGTACTCTATTAAGAGGGTTTGGCACATCATATGAAAGAGAGGGAACGACTTCAATTCAAAGGGGTCAGCATGCTACATCCAGGAGGGATCAGTATACTTCAATGGCTCAGCAACTTGGAAGGGATTGGCATTGATTGGGTGTTATAGAGTGTTCGGCATGGTTTAATGAAGAGGGGTCAGTATACTTCAACTCCTAAAGAAAGGGTCGACATTTTAAATGGCTTGGCATGTGTTGTTTGGTTGGATTGGCATGGATATGCTCAATTAAAAGGATTCTCCGTACCTTATTCCAGAGAAGAAGGTTCGGCGTAGTTGAATGGTAAGGGATCAGTATGGTTGGATAGGCGAGAGGCTGGCATGATCGAAGCAAGAAAGGGATCAACGTAGTTGAATGGTAAGGGTTCGGCTTGCTTGAATAATGGAGGGATCGGCATAGTCTATGAAAGATGGAACTTTATAGAGGGATCGACATGCTATATTGGAAGATATGGTTCAGCAAGCTTCATTGAATAGGGGTTGGTATACAACTTTAGAGGGTTCGGCAGAAAGCAATTTAAAGTAGAGTATAACCAAAGATCAATCAAAATCAAGAGCTCCCCTATTCCAAATGACATGAAACTTGGGGACTATACATATTTTATCATGAAAAATCCACCACAGGAATCGCTGCCCAAAAATCAACCAACAAAGAGATCGGTACCGATCCCTCATTATTGGTAGTTGGGCCTAATGACACCTATGGTGAGTCCATATGGATAAGATAGTCCTTTAGCCGAAGTTTCAGAGAGATTGGCAGTGGTCTTCACTTATAAGTACAGCAGGCATGGCTTTGGAAAGGGGATCTTCTTTCTGCTTCTCTTCATCTTCTACCTAGGCTATATAGTGCCAATTTTGTTCTTGAATTTCATGGATTTGTAACTGTAATCAGTAGTATAAACTAATAAAAGGAAAATCTTTGGAGTACACGTAGGCCAGAGTTAGTTGAACCATTATAAATTCGTGTTTCTATTTACCTTTTTTCTGTTTGTTTTAATTTTTTCTTTATTTATTTCTCTTCATATTTCTATGTTTGGATTGGATATTGATGCTTTCATACAACTGGGTGTTGGTGGTCAATTTTGATGCCAACGACTATAGATGCTAAGATGGCATTAAGATTTTTTTCAAATGGTTTTAGATTTAGAAACATAATTTGAACAAATCCAAACTTATATATGTTTTAAAACTAAATCCAAGTGATGTAGATCTAAGATTTCTTGTATGTTCTCATGGATACTATCCCTTTTAGTTTTTTGTCTTGATTTTGGTTATGCGGTGATTAGATTTCATGTACGATAATCATGTTAAGTTTATAACGTTGATATGATGTTTGTTTGGTAGATATGTTGTGTTTTATTGCTTATAATAGGAAGTGGAGTACCATACGCATTCAATAAACCCCATTAATTGTAGAACTTTGGAGTCGAACCAATAGAATGGATCACATGGGGAGTTAAGGCACTTGAAGTAAAGGGGAAATTAACTCAAAAAGTGCTGAAAAGAAGTCAAGAATTTTTAGGTGTACCTAATCGATCATACCCGATTTATAAGAACAGTCGATCCAAAAATGATCCAAATGACCTGCGAACGGTTATCGAGGTTGAGGATGGTATAGAGAAGCTATGTTATTGATCGCATTAAGATTGGAGGGATATGGTAGGGTTTCAGAATGGATTTACTATAGGAAGATGGACGCAATCAATCCATTTTACTTCTTGGATTTTGGATGGAAACCTCGGGCTATGGTGTGAAAATCTTTGAGCATGCTTGAGAGGTTGGGAAACACGTGAAGGAAGACATAACTTAGCCAAAAAAATGGCTATGTTGGATCGGGTATGGCTCGGTACCAACCCAATCATGGGTCAATATTAATCCTTATTTTGTTGGATTTTTAGGCCACATGTTATGGGTTTGAGTATGTGATGTAGTAGGGACGTGCTTCGAGTCAATTGAGTTATGAATTTAGGTTCTCTACTTGCCTACTTCGGGTTGGAGTTTGATGACTGACCGATCATGGAGGCGCAACCAAGGGTGGTCCAATGGACGAGCGATTGATCATGGAGTTTAATGACCATCGATCATTATGGTAGGCCCCTATAGACTCGGAGAGCCTTCTGTCGAAATCTCAGCGAAATATCTCATCATCTCACCTTATAAATATAAGCCTATTGGTTCATTTTGAGAATCTTTACGCTGCTTGTTACTCTATACTCCATTGTAATTAAGTGCAAGATTTGCTTTACAATTGTAATCAGATTCGCAAGAGAGTAATAAAGTATAATCTTCAAAGTGGACGTAGGCATACAACGTCGAACCACTATAAACCTCTGTGTCTTTGATTACTTCTTATTCTTTGTTGCTTGCTTATTCATTTACTCATTTTAATTTTACTTTTCTTCATTAACTTCTCTACAAAAACTATTCTTTGGTGTTTTTGACCATTTTTGGTGCAAATATTTTGATGCTTTCTTTGAGAACCTAGATTCTCATCTTATTAGGATCCCTTTGTTGCTACTAGATTACATAAATCTCCCGAAGAAGATCCATAGTTTTCTTTAGGAAGTTTACTTATACTACTCAAATTTGCAAAAATATAAGCAAAGCTATCAAAATGGTGAGGAACACAAGATCTGCTTCTCAGAATGTGGAAGAAAACGAGTTTCTAGCAAGGAGGAGCCAATTGAAGTCAGAATCTATTACAAGGGATGAATTCCAGAATCTATTGAGGGAACTAATAGATGGCCGTCGACAACAAAATCAGCAAATTCAGACCAACATCAACCTAATGAGCCAACTCACTCAACAATAACGAGGAAAAGCTAGGAGGGACCCTACCCCTTACTCGGCATCAGAGAGCTCTAGTTCATCGGATGAGTATCACAGGCATAGGCCGTAGAACAAATGGTTATCATGCAGAAACCTTGAGGCATCAATAGGCAGACCATCGTGACCGTAAGGAACTATCGACGTCGATCCCGCCTCCAGAGAAGGGAACTTACCTATGCACGCTGGGATTCAAACTGGCACTGTCGTGGCCGATTTGGATGATGGAGTTCAATTAAATGTTGACCAAATGCTTTCCCGAAATGATGATGAAGTGAATGTACGAGATACACATTGAGAAGATGTTGAACCAAGAAGGCATGGAACGGCCCGTAGATATCGACTGGACCATTCTCCTGAGGTGGAACACGACCACGACTTGGCAATAACTATCCAATCGTCGGACATGTAGGTTATGGTTAGACAGTTAGTGAGAGAAAGTCAAGGCTTAACCAATGATGATTGGGTAATCTCAAGAAGCCATACGTCATTCATTGATAATGTCCTACACGCAGAACATTCAAGGAGGTTCAACATGCCGGTGACGTCTGCGGATAAGAGAAAAACCGACCCCAAGCAGCACATCATGAGATATGAACGGCTGATGGATTCTGCATGAGCGGATGATGCAACCAAGTGCCCGTAACTCTCTCTGGAACAGCAACGATGTGGTTTACAAGGTTACCCCCGCGGTCGATATCTAAATTTGATGATTTGGCAACAACATTTGTGGCGCAATTGCGAATACACGCAACTCGCCCCAAGAATGTAATGTCCCTGTCCAACGTGATCCAGGCTTCGGGAGAATCGTTGAAAGATTATTTGAAGAGATCTCATACAACTGTTATAGAAATTGGTAATCTGAACAACCATGCAATATTGATGGTCATGACAAGAGGGATTGATCTATAATCTGATTTTAACGATTGGTTAGCTGGTAAACCACCCGCAGCATTGGAATGCTTTTACGCAAAAGCGGCTTAGTATTTGAGGAAAGAGGAAGCAAAATCCTTTAGGAAGAAGAATGTTGTAGGACCGAATGGAGAGGGAGTACAGAGTAATATTGTTGTAAAGCAGTTTGATGAAAGCTCTAGAAAGATTCAAGAGAATGTCCAGAACAAACCGAATCAACAAAAGAAAGACGGAGATAGGAGCCGAGAATGAAAGAGAGATTTTGGATGAGGGAAGCCTAGGATTCTAATATTCAATACTTACACGCCACTGAATATGTCCCTGGAGAATATCTATTTGGCTACCTATAATATCATGAAGCATAGGAAGCCGCCCCGAAAAGAATCAATAGAGAAGTAGTAACAAACCAAGAAGTATTGTTGTTTTCACGAATATCATGGATATAACACAAACGAATGCAGACATCTCTAAGATATTATTAAAAAACTGATTCGAGAAAAGAAGTTTCAACAGTTTGTAAAAACCTCGCAGGATGGCGGGCTGGGGACATCTGACACCAACCGAGGACAAGAACCATATAGGGCTGAAGAGCCTGTGTGAACCGACGGAAGGTTGGTGATTAATACAATAGTTAGAGAACCACATCCGGCTGATAAAAATTGGTATGAGATGGAGCGTTATGCTAGCACGATTAAGCATGTGGATTTTGAATGCTATTCAAATACGGAGGATGGAGCTTCGGAAAAAGAACAACGTATAATGGCAGATAATATCGTGTTTAGAAATAGAGACGCAGACAAGGTGGAGGTTCCAACGATCAACCCAATGGTAATTTCGGCCATGATCGGCCCCGCTTTTGTGAGAAGGATATTGGTTGACTGTGGAAGTTCTGCAAATATAATTTTCAAACAAACTTATGATCAGATGATGATGATGGAAGCCAAGCACTTAAACCATCCAAAGCTCGCATTCATGGCATTAATAGTGCTGTAACTAAAGCTGTTGGTTACATTGAATTACCTATAGAGTTGGGAGAAGGTAACTGTAGGAGAGTGCGTATTCTGCCTTTTGTTGTTTTGAATGCCGATTCTCCATACAGAGATGTTTTGGACTGACTGGTCCTAGCCGAGTTTTAGGGCAGTTCTTGCTCCATGATGTTTGGCTTTGAAGTTCCCGACAAATAATGGCGTTGGAGTTGTTCATGGTGATCACGCGACTGGACGTGCCTATTATGTAGCTGAGTTGAAAGGTGCTCAACGAAGGGAGAAAGGTAAGGGTGTGGATAAGTCAATCCGCATCCAAGCCACTAAATATTGACAGCTAGTACTTGAGCCTTGGTTCGGGCTCCATATTTGGTTCTATAGTGATATAGAACCGAGAGATGACGAAGAGGAACCCAAATAGACCAAGGTTGCACTGGCTGAGCTGATGATTGACATTACAGTTAGCCACAATGACACATCACGGGTCCTAAAGATTTAATCATAGCTCAGCCCCCCGATGATGGAAGAACTTGTTGGATTTCTCCAAGTGAAATCGAAATGTTCACTTGGACTCACTCTAACATGTGTGGGAACTCGCCTGCAGGGATCTCACCTGCCATTGCAAGCCATGCATTGAATATCGACTCGAGGCATGTCCCGGTGAAACAAAAAAGACATGGCATAGATCCGGAGAGATCTGCCGCTCTTAAAGAGGAGATGGATAAACTCAAAGACAATGGGTTTATTTGCGATACCCTCTATCCTAAGTGGGTATCTAATCCTGTAATTGTGAGAAAGGTGAATGGGAAATGAAGGACATAAGTTGATTACTTGAACTTAAACAAGGCATGCCCAAAAGACAGTTTTCCCCTTTCAAGGATCGTCCAGTTGGTAGACTCGACCGTGGGACATGAATTGTTATCTTTCTTGGATGCATACTCAGGATATAACCAAATCATAGTGGACATTCCCAATCAAGAGCACACCAGTTTCATTACCGATGTTGAATTATATTTCTATGTGGTGATGCCATTTGGACTAAAAAATGCAGGAGTGACCTACCATCGCCTATATAATAGAATGTTTAAAGATCGGATCGAAAAAAATGATAGAGGTATATGTGGATGATATTCTCGTAAAATCATGACAATCTAGTGATCACATTAGAGATTTAGAAGAAATGTTCGACATCCTCCAACATTACAAAATGAATATTAATCCTTTAAAGTGTTCGTTTGGCGTTGCATCAGGGAAGTTCTTAGGTTTTATCATTAATGTCCACAAAATCGAAGCTAATCCCGATAAGATTCAACTATTCACAATATCCAAGCGCCAATGACTATCAAACAAGTACAGAGCTTGAACGGAAAGGTTGCTACCTTAAGCTGATTCATTTCCGGAGCTATTGATAAATTCATTCCTTTCTTTGACTTGACTAGGAGAGGAAAATGGAATTTTGAATGGGCACAAGATTATAAAGTTGCATTTCAAGCTTTGAATCACTCGGAGAGACCTCCCATCTTATCAAAGCCAGTGGATTGTGAAGATTTATATATCTACTTAGCTGTGTCGGTACAAGCTATAAGTGCTGCTGTTAGCATCAAAATTGGTCACTAACACCCAAATCCAAGTGAAAGCACCATATACTGGTCACAGCTCACAGATAGAATATACGTGGAGGATATTAATATGAAGAACAACAAAAATTAAAATGAAAGCAGTAAAAACACAGAATTTATAGTGGTTCGGCTGACTCCGGCCTACGTCCACGCCAAAAATTTTCTTTTTATTGATTTTAGAATCAATTTCAGTTACCAACTGGTAGAGTAACCTTAGCCATAGAAAATACAAAGTCAGAGAGCAAGAAGAAGATCCCCTTTATGAAGACTCATATGCTGTATTTATAGGAAAATCCCGAGTTACTGGGCTTTCTGAGTAGTCCGAGCCCAATAAGACCTTTGCTGAACCTACATCCTTCATTGCAACTGACCCAGATTTCTTTACATACCGATCCGAGCCTTCCTAGGTGACGACCCGAAGCAGTCATGCGCTTGACTCGAAGTAGTTCATGCTAGAACTCGAACCACATATACGCCGACCTCCTCCAACCAAACGAGTATGGCCGATCCATATATGCCGAACGACCTACGTCGAGCCACGTCATTCTGACCGAACCATACCTCTTCTGATCAGATGACCCATCCAGACCATACCTCTTCTGACTGAACGACCCATCCAGACCGAACTGTACTTCCTTTCCACTCCTCGTCTTGTCCATCCCTCCAAGGCCGAACGGACTTCCACCGTCCCACATTTGCCGAACCTTCAGACCGAGCCACCTCCAAGTGTCGAACCACCATTACGGGGCCACCCTGACGAAACCTCAACACCGAGCCACCTCCGTGTGCCGAACCACCATTACCGGGCCACCCTGACCAAACCTCAACACTGAGCCACCTCCGTGTGTCGAACCACCATTGAGGCCGAACCACCTATGTCGGGCCACCAATGTCGAGCCACTCATGCCGAGCCGCCTAAAAGACTCGAAGAAATCATTCATGCGACTCGAAGCTCGACTCCATACGACTCGTACCTAATCTAAGACAACTCGAGACATTTCGAAGCCTAAGCTTTAAGTGTCCAATAACCTTCATTCAACGATCATGCGGAGTCCCAGCTACTTAACCATGTTTGTTATCCATGATTGATCATCCATCGACTTAGTTGATTAAATTTGTCATAAACCAGCTTCGACAAATGAGAAGTCGATTTAGTTAAATCTGCCTGTCTATGGCTTTGCCAAAAGGCGGGTTAACATTTGCCCTCCAAAATATGCCTTGCTATTGGAAGGTGTTGAATAGCCTCAAATCTGATATCTGAAGTCCATTTTTCATCCATAACCATGTTATTATATCCATGATTCAAGCCATCCTATTCATGTGCCATCGCCGTATTCTTATCCATGACCTCTCTGGGTTTAACCTTGAATCTGCAGACTTCGTCGGGTCGCGTTATCATGTTCAAGCCTCGACTCTCTGTTCAAGGGCTTGTATGTTCTCCGGCCTCGACTCTCCGATCAAGGAACTTTTATATCCTCCGGCCTCGGCTCTCCGATCAGGGACTTTTATATTCTCCAACCTCGGCTCTCCGGCCAAGGACTTTTGTATTCTCCGGCCTCGACTCTCCGGTCAAGGACTTTTGCATTTTTCAGCCTCGGCTCTCTGGCCTAGGACATTTATATTCTCCATCCTCGACTCTCCGGCCAAGGACTTATATATTCTTCGGCGTCGGCTCTCCGGCCAAGGACTTTTGTATTCTTCAGCTTCGGCTCTCCGATCAAGGAATTTTGTATTGTGTTTGAGTCCATTCCATCGCTCGATTACTGCCCCGTCTCTCAGGTCGGGACCATAATCGCGAGACCTGTATTATTTATTACATTGATCCAAATCCAATCATTACAGAATTCAGTTATCAATGCGAAAGTTCGTAAAACAAAGGGAATTAACTGTCCAAAGTACCAAAGAAGAAACCAGAATTTGCAGAAAAATAGAAAGAAAACAGGATTTCATAGACCCAAGCAGTACGGTTTTTCGTCATCTCAGAGCACACCTAGGGACCATCCTCGATCCCGTACATGTGCATGTGACCTAGCCATATTACTTGTAGTTCTATTACTTATTCAGAGCTATAAAACCATTCAGTTGATAACAAGCCGGCGGTGACCAGATCCAGCGCCACCTTCGTCCAGGGTAGGCGGTGGCTGCTCCCGTTCCATTGCTACTGCTCGATTCCATATGTTCTGTTGCAGGTGACCATTGCTTACATGATCCTCCATGATATCTTTCAAATGCCTATAATCGTTTGTGTTGTGCCCATCTAGCTCATGGAATAAGCAATGTTTTCCCGATGCCTGCCCGTATTCAAAAGGTTCCCTCCTTGTCGGCCTTCGATACTGGAGGCGCCATCGAGTATCCAAGTAAATCCTTTCTAGTTTCTCAGTTAAATATGTGTAGGAAGAAATTTTTGACTCCCTCCGCGGCCTCTTTGAAGTGCTACCATTGTCATCCATTTTTCTTTTTCCTTTATCATCTTTATTTGGATCCTCCCTGGGTGGACCTCCTCCCTTACTGCATAAGCTCCAGCCTCGATCCCTACTCTCTCAGCTTGCGCATCTTCCTGCCTCAGGAACCTTTTGGCCTCATTGTAGAACTCCCTGAGATCCCTTGGCGGGCCCCATTCCATTGATGTCTTGAAATCCGAGTTATATGCAATTCCTGAAACTGCCGCCATCAAAACCATCGATGGATCGGACCGATCCATCGAAGCCACCGTCGCATTGAATCTGATTAAGAAATATCTGAGCGACCCTCCCTTCCATTGTTTCATCGATGTCAAGGTCATTATGTTCTTGGGTCTGACTATATGGACCTGAAACTGCCTCATAAACCTTTCAATCAGCCCCGTCCAAGTGTCAATAGAACCATTCACTAGCTGCTTGAACCACATAGCTGCTTGAACCACATAGCTGCGATATCCGTCAAATACAAAGGGAAGCATCGAGCCATGACCTCATCCGATGCCCCCAGTACCTCCATATGCCTCATGTACCTCGTCAAGTGAACGGCAGAATCTGTTCTCCCGTCATACATCTCCAACGTTGGTAGCTTAAATTCCGGTGGGTTCCTAGCTTGCCTGATAGTAGGAGTAAAGGGACTCCTATTCACATCCTCCAAGTCTTTAGTAATATTTACCAATCCACCTCTCACAGCTCGTCTGACCATCTCCGCCAATCTGTCATTATCGCCAAGCTGTAATCCTCGTCCGTTGCCTTTGATCTGTCCCCCGAGTTCACGAGGGAATCTTGGCACATACTCCCCACCACGTACTCCAATATTCCTGTTGGCGCCAGGCTGCATAGTGTCACCTAGTATCCCTCTATGGATTGGTCCAGCATTTACTGGTGGTGTGCCCTCAAGCCTAGGTCCATCCAGATTGATAGTCGTTTACTAATTGGGAGTTTCCCTCTACAAAGCCACTCCCTCTACTTGCTTGTTGAGTGCTTCTAATCCAGCTCTATGGATCTGTGCTCCTGCAGCTCTTGCTTGTCCAAATTGTCTGAGAAGAGTCTGCATCATCTCCTCTTGTCTTTTCAGCAACGCTTCCATCTCATCTCTAGTGATGTAGGCGGATGCTTGACCAGCTCCAACTCTAAAGGAGTCCTCTTGACTTCCCTCTTGATTGCTTCTTTCTGTCACTTGCTTCCTTGTTGGTGGCCTAGCCATTGCCTCCTAGAATCAAAGCTCCTAGCTTCAAAATCCCTGAGTGCTTGCCTTCTCGGTGAAAGCACCAAAATGTTAGCGCCAATATTGGTCACTAACACCTAAATCCAAGCGAAAGCACCAAATACCGGTCACAACTCACAGATAGAATATACGTGGAGATATTAATATGAAGAACAACAAAAATTAAAATGAAAGCAGTAAAAACACAGAATTTATAGTGGTTCGGCCGAGTCCGGCCTACATCCACTCCAGAAATTTCCTTTTTATTGATGTTAGAATCAATTACAGTTACCAACTGGTAGAGTAACCTTAGCCTTAGAAAATAAAAAGTCGGAGAGTAGGAAGAAGATCCCTTTTCTGAAGCCCCACATGTTGTATTTATAAGTAAATCCCATGTTACTGGGCTTCATGAGTAGTCTGGGCCCATCAAGACCTTTACCGAACCTACACCCTTCATTGCAACTGACCCAGAGTTCTGTACATACCGACCCGAGCCTTCCTAGGTGACGACCCGAAGCAGTCATGTGCTTGACTCGAAGTAGTTCATGCTAGAACTTGAAGCACATATACGCCGACCCCCTTCAACCGAACGAGTATGGCGACCCATACATGCCGAATAACCTACACCGAGCCGCATCATTCTGACCGAACCATACCTCTTCTGACCGAGCGACCCATCCAGACCGAACCATACCTCTTCTGACCAAACGACCCATCCAGACCGAACCGTACCTCCTCTCCACTCCGCATCCGGTCCATGCCTCCAAGGCCGAACGGACTTCCACTGACCCACATTTTTCAAACCATCAGGCTGAGCCACCACCAAGTGCCAAACCACCATTACCGGGCCACCCTGACCAAACCTCAACATTGAGCCACCTCCATATGCCAAACCACCATTACAGGGCCACCTTGACCAAACCTCGACACCGGCCTCCTCCGTGTGCCGAACCACCATTGAGGCCGAACCACCTATCTCGGACCACCAATGTCGAGCCACTCATGCCGAGATGCTTTAAAGACTGGAATAACTCATTCATGCAACTCGTAGCTCAACTCTATATGACTCGAAGCTAATCTAAGACAACTCGAGACATATCGTAGCCTAAGCTTTAAGTGTCCAATAACCTTCATCCATCGATCATGCCGAGTCTCAACTACTTAACCGTATTTGTTATCCATGATTGATCATCCATCGACTTAGTTGATTAAATTTGTCATAAACCAGCTTTGACAAACGAGAAGTCAATTTAGTTAAATCTGTCTGTCCATGGCCTTACCATAAGGCGGGTTAACAGCTGCATTTCTTGGCGAAGAGAATCGAATTCAGAGACCGGCATATTATGTTAGCAAGCGATTGACAAAAGCTGAAAGAAACTATCCGAAGATAGAGAAACCATGATACTGTTTGCTGATTGCATCACGAAAGCTCCGTCCATACTTCCAGGCACACCCTATTAATGTTTACACCAGCCAACCGTTATGACAGGTCTTGCAGCGACTTGAGACGTCTTGAAGGTTACACAAATGGAATGTCAAACTTAACCAAGTCGACATCACTTGTCTTCCTCGGAGGACTATCCAGGGTAAAGCACTCGTAAATTTTATAGCAGAATTTACTACACAGGATGATTTCCCGGAGAGTAGTGAAATCTCTACCATACGGTGGAAGTTGTACATAGATGGAGCATCCAATGATCATAGTTTTGGAGCTGGGATTGTGATTGTAACTCCTGAAGATCGGTTAATTTGCTATGCTTTAAATCTTGATTCCCTGCAACAAAAAACGAAGCCGAGTATGAGGCTTTGATTGATGGACTTAAACTCAGTAAAGAACTGGGAATAAAGTCTTTTGAAATATTTTGCGACTCACAATTGGTAGTATACCAAGTCAGAGGAGATTACCAAGCTACAGAGCAACGACTTGCTTCATACCTTACCCAAGTCCAAGAGTTGTTGATTAACTTTGAGTATTATAACATTACACACATCCTGATTCATTTGCAAAGTTTGCTAGCACCGGGGATGCACAACAGATGGGCTTGGTTTCGGTCGATGTATTAAATGCTCCAAGCATAAGCCAGATGGAAATTGACCGTGTATTAGAGGCAGAGACAGAGAAGGAGTCGTGGATGACTCCGACTAAAGACTATTTGCTACAGGGGGTTCTTCCCAAAGGAAGGAATGGAAAGAGGTAAGTCCTTCGCAAAGCTTCACGATATATCGTACAAGGAGTTATGTACAGAAAGGGTTTCTCCATTCCCTTTCTTTGGTGTTTCGCTCATGATGAAATAAAACGAGTCATAATGAAAGTTCATGAAGGGGAATGTGGCGATCAAACTGAGGGGCAAGCCCTAGCGAAGAAAATACTTCATTATGGATATTATTGGCTGATCGTTAATCAGGATGATCTTGATTATGTAAGGTGATACGAAAAGTGCTTGATATATGCAAAAGTTCCAAGAGCTTCACCAACATAAATTACACAAATGATCATCCTGTGGTCGTTTTCCATATGGGGTATATATATTATCGGTTCCTTACCGATGTTTAAAGGTGGTGCAAAATACGTTATTGTTGCAGTTGATTACTTCACCAAATGGGCCGAAGTGGAACCTTTATCCACGATCACAACCAAGAAAGTAATCAACTTCATTGTTTGTAACATCATCTGTCGTTCTATTCTTCCACGAACTATTGTAAAAGACAATGGGACTAAATTTGACAGTGCTAAATTCAAAGACTTCTGTCGTCGGCATCGTATTAAAAAGGGATTTGCGGTAGTCGCTCACCCTCGAGCGAATGGGCAAGTGAACTTATGAACAAAATCATAAAATCCATTCTAAAAAAGCGTTTGGAAAGGACTAGAGGCAAGTGGATGGATGAACTTTCAACAGCACAATGGACATACAGGATCACCTTCAAATCTGTGACTAGCCATTCTCCATTCGCCCTCGCTTATGGTTCTAAGACTGTTATTCCTGTTGAGCTCAAAATTCCTTCTCATCGAATGACTTACTATGATCCCAAAATAAATAAAGATCGCCTTTTGAAATCTCTAGACTTTATATATGAGAAGCGTGAGAAAGCTGATTTGAGGACAGCTGCACACTAACATCAAGTCGTCTGATAATACAACACTAAAGTCCGACCTAAAACTTTTGAAATCAGCAATATTGTCTCAAAATGGGTTTTTCCTACCCAGTCGCATATGAATCCAACATGGGAAGGACTGTATGTCATTGAGCAGAGGCTTGGAGAGGGAACTTTCAAGCTAGCGGCTGTTAATGGCATCACATTTCCAAAGGGTATGGAATAGCAAGCATTTACGACGCTATTTTACTTAGTTGTATTTAATTTCAAGGTTTGCTTTTGCATTTGGTTTTTTCAAATATGTAATAAGACAAATTATGTCATTTCTTTCCATTCGTTAACGGAGCTTTTGAGTTTTCCATCATATTTGTGACCTGCCATTAAAGTACATGTTAATTGCGATATATGACCGACTAAATCCCACTATTCGATAGGACTGACATAACTCGAGAGTGATCGAGATTCGACTGGTCATTTATTGAGTCAAACCCCATGGGTAAAATGACTGACCAAAGAGAACTGAACTCGACAGTTTTCCAAATAACTCACGTCCCCAGAGCGCGGATATGAGTATAAATGCTAAATAGGTGCGACTGACCACCTATGAAATAATTCGTGTCCCTAGAGTGTGGATATGAGTATAAATGCTAAGTGGGTGTGGCCGACCACCTATGAAATGACTTTCGTCTCCAGAGTGCGGATATGAGTGTAAACAAATAGATAAGTGCAATTTGACCACTCACTATTCCATAAAGTTCGCCCAGAAACCGACAGGAGGATTATAAACTCGCTAAAGATGGAGTTCGACTATCCACTACCTAATTCCGCTAACCTGACACTGGAGGAAGGAGTATAATTACTCAAACTGCTGAATTCGACGACATAACACTAAGGCTCGAGTCTAGTATTTGATATGACTCGAGGCTATGACCTTAGGAAGGCCTTGGGATGGATAAATCGGATAGATATTCGACCCAACGAGCAACGAATCACAAATAAATTAAATCGAAAACGTAATAGCTCGATCATTTAAACAAGCATATACGAGAATTCTACACAAGAATAAAATGATTCTTATTCACACTAAACTTGCTGCTCACAATACAAGTTCATCCAAAATGAGAAGTAAAAGTGGGGTTCGTACCCAAACAAACATGACCAACAAAAAAGTATCCATCTAAGTTATCTGTACATCACATCAACCCAACGTTTATTTCTTGGATTTCCTCTCTTTCTTTTGTTTCTTAAGAGTGGCTCCATCCGAACTATCACTCAATCCTCTCTTCAATCCTTTTCCACCTTGGCTTTTCTTTGAAGAAACATCTTTAGTTTTGGAGATCGAAGCAGCATTATCTTTAAAAGCAAGAGGGATCGAGGCACTCTCAACACCGGAAGCGGCGGGACCTCATCTTGGGGAACTGCCACGCTAGGAGGGATTATTTGTAACGACCCGCCATTCATCTCCACAGAATGACGCATCATTAATAAGAAAGAAAGGGATAGAAAAGAGAAAGAAAGAGAAGAAAGAAGAAACAACACATCAGAATCTAAACAGCGGAACGAATAAATTATATTACTAACATAAGATATTACATAGTATCATATACAACATCTATCAGAGATACACAGCTTATACACCACATACTAGACAGTTATAAACACCTGTCTAGTTATACAACTCAATACAACTCAGAGAAAACACAGAGATATCAAACAGAACAGAACACTAAACATATCTACAACATTGAAGCCTCCTGCTCCATTGCTCCTCCACAATTCGTCAGAGCTAACCTAAATCCCTTGGCTACTCGTAAAAATTTAAGTACCCAAGAGTTTAAGAAAAATAGAAATAAACTCCGGGTTAGACATCGGTCTGGTGTGAGTAACAGGTTAAGGTTGCTTAACTTTTAAAAACTTTTGAAAAGAAAAGGTATCACATAAGACTTCCCACACATAAACATGGAAAAGTTTTTAGGTTACGTTAACCAAAACGGTTGATAGGAAATCCAGTGATATTATAATAGGTCTAGGGTTTTCAAGTAAATATGAAATAGCCGAAATTGTTACATGATTAAATTCTAGCTACTAGCCACAAAAGTGGGTAATACAATCAAAACGTTGGCACTTATTGGATTTTGGATTCCATACAATGGCAGGGATACTGGGGTACCGCCCGTCACAGTACGTGGCCTAGATCACCGCACCGAGGAGCCACCCTAACTCCCCTGCAACACAAAGCCGGAACCATCCCTTACTGGACAGTCCCGAACAAGACAACCCTGCAGTTGGTGCGTATATCCAACTTCCCACACAGCCGAATAAAAAGGGACCTCTAGACAGGGGGAAATCTCATCCTACTTGGGCATGACCCACTTAACCTTGCTGCACCTCCCCTGTTCTAGCCATTCCCGGTTGATGAGGCTTGAGACTACGATTGATTACCTTTATAGAACACATCTATCTTAGAATGCTCATCGTCCACCTGACGATGTTCTGAAAGCATTCAATCCATACAAGTTCGTTCCGGGTTCGAACGAAACCGAAGGCATTATCTCGTCACACTCATTTTGGAATCACCCTCAGAGTTAACGACGATAACCCATGCACTCTGAATCTTCATCTCGAATCTGAAAGTACTACCCCGTTAAACTCGTATTGGAATCACCCTCAGAGTTTTAACGACGAATAGTCCTTACACCTCGAGTCTTCACTCCTCACTTGAGATTCACGACCTATCGTTAATTTGAATCGATGTGGTTTTCGAATATCCAAATCTGGAAACCCGATCCCGGTTTCATCGAAATCCAAAGCGTATCTTTCAAGGCCAAGTTGTTTTTAAGTTTAAAACAATTCAGTTTCATTATCTATATACATACAGATAGATAGTTCATAGATTCACAATAGATAATCATCATTATCATCACAATAGATAATCCATATTATCATTATCAAAAGATAATCCATATTATCATCACAATGCAACCAATGCATCCATATCAAACAACATTACTTATCTCATAGCTGAGATTTCAAACCATTCAAGGCAACCAATATCATCCATTCATAAGCAATGATCTATAATCACACCATCTATAATTAATTTAAAATGAATTAAATTAATTACTTCCATCTCCAATTAATTTAAAGTGAATTAAATTAATTACTTGTATCAATATAAATCTTGCTTATTTAACCATTAATTAATTAATTAATTATTCTCTAATTAGTTACCTTAATTAATCACCCATGATTAATTATTCTTTAATTACATTCAAGTAATTATCCTTTAATTAATTTCACAAATTAATTACTCTTAACTGAATACAGTAATTAACCCTTAATTACTTCATTAATTTATTAACTATAACTAAGTACATTAATCCTTAATTAATTGCATTAATTAATTACCTTTAATCACTTATTATTGATTAATTAATCTTAATTAATCAATCCTTAATTACATCATTAATTATATTAATTAATGATTCTCAATTAAATTTAAATTAATTACTTATTTAAAATTAATTACATTAAGTAATTAATCTCACTTTAAACCATAAATATTAATCACCTTTGATTAATCACATTCGGTAATTAACTACCCTTAATTACTCCATCAAATTAATTACTCCTTAATTAATTTCCTTAATTAATCCCTTGATTAATTATACTAAGTAATTTAATCCAAATTACTTCCACAATTAAACCAACTTCCACTAATTACATCCAGTAATTATCATTAATTACTTCACTAAGTAATTATACTTCATTAATTACATTAAGTAATTATTTATCAAATCATCCAATGTTTAAAATTAATTAAACTTAAGTAATTAATCTAAACTAATCACATTAAACTCAATTAATTACATTAAGTAATTAATTCCTTAATTATTTTCATTAAGTAATTATATTTAACCAATTCACAAATGATTATCTTAAATTAATTAATCTAATTAATTATTAAAATTAATCATATTAATTAATTGTTAAATAATCCTTAGTTAATGACCTTCATTAACTATTAACCATTCTTTAATTACTTTTCTTAAGTAATTAACTTTCATCAATCAATATTAATTATAAACTAATTAATCTTGAATAATCAATTAATTAACCTTTAATTATTAAATTAATTAAGTGTTAACTGTAACTTAATTAATTCAAAATTACTTGATTAATTAATTCTTGATTATTAATTAAAATCTAATTAAAAATCCTTACAATTTAATTATTCCTAATTAATTAATCTTAAACCTTAATCAATTTAACCCTTTAATTACTTATTTAATTAATCCAAGTCATTAATTAATTAATTAAATTATCCATTTAATTTCCTTAAAAATTCAATGAATTACAAATCATTAAATTCTAATTTACTTTAAGATAAAACTTTGTTCTTATTAAGGATCAAGTTATCATTTACAAAGCATTTTAAAACAATTTACTTTAAATTTACTTTCAAATATCATTTTAAATTTAAGATTTAAAATGGACACAAATTATCTTTAATCAAAGTTTAAAACACATTTCTAAAACCTTTCCATTAAAGAAATACTCATTTAATAAAGAAGTTTTAAAGAATTTAAAACAAATTAATTTTTTTAAATTCAAATCAATTTAAATTACACTTTAAACATTCAAAATTGTTTTAATCATTTTAAATTTAAAAACTTTCCTTTATTTAAAAATTGGAATACATATTTAAATTTGAATTCAGATTAAACTTTAGATTTTAAAACTATACTTACATTTTAAAACTTCATTTTTAAAATTCAAACTACTTAAACATTTAAAGCACTCTAACAATTCAATTTTTAAAACTTTATTTATTTATTTATTTTAAATCTGAGATTTAAACTTAAACTTGAATTCCAGATTTTAAACTTGGATTTAAAACTTAGTTTAAACCTTTGCTTTTCATCTTTAAACTTCAGTTTGAAAATTTAAAACAAAACATTTCAGGTTTCTGTTTAAAACCTATTACAATTACTAAACCCGAGCCACCCCATTCCTGCTTCGAGACAAACCAACCTTATCTTCGAGCAAACACAGAAAGTACTCGAGTGAATCTCGAGTCCACTTCTCTGCTTCCACCCAGAGTATCATCAGAAATCAAAAGCGCACGGTGCACATGCACCGTGCCTCCGATCAACTCTAGTCATCGACGACTGCTTCCTCACGATGGCGATCAACCCCACATCCAAACACAATCAACAGATCATCCTTCCACAACTCGAAATTGAATTCGAGTCTTCATCTCAAACCTAGAAACAAGCTGAACAAAACACCAAAACATGGAACATGCCTCGTCCCCGACCTTCCAACCACCGGAATAGCAGTGACTCCAGCCACAAACTAGTCAATGGCCATACTTCCATCTCTCCAAACCTCACCGCACTCGATCAAACATAAAAGCCGTGCCGATCAATTAACTAAGCCTATCAAAAACTAGGGTTACAGAAGATAATTCGCCATCGCTGCCTCCTCGATGAAGTTCAACACCACTCACCATTTTTTCCTTTAACACTGATCACTCCTTCATCATCACTGAAAATCCCAGAACTCCAGATCAACTAGATCACCAGAAAACTACCCAAATCCCCTTTCTGGTTAAACCAACAATGCACCCTCAATTCAACATTAAAAATTACGATTTTAGTGTTAGAAATCATGTTTTGTTTTATGTATTCAATTTACAATTCTGGATTTATAAACTACCTAGTTTAAATTTCCACATTATTCAACATGCACTGATATTTTTAGTTATACAGAGATACCAGGTTTTTAATTTAACTAAATTAAGTTTTTAAACCTTAATCTATGTTAAATCAACATCTTTTGTTTGTAAATCAAGTCCTAGCAATAATTGGTTCCAGAGAAAATTGAATTCAAATCAAAAACAAAAATCTGGAACTATAAACAGAGTAGTTACAGATATACAAAACATGCATATATCATACTTTTATATATATACAACAAATTCACACAATCATATTCATTTCAACATCACTAGCAAGCAACCAGATTTATACTTAACCTTTTAAAAAAAAAGTTACTCGCCATTTTATGAAGAAGACAGAGCCTCCAGATTTCATTTGGAAAGCTTTTGAAAACTGGATTCCCTTTTCTTTAAAACTTTGCACTCTTTTAAACTGAAATGCTCCTGATTTTTGAAAACCACATGCATGCTTTGGATTTGAAACTGGAATGTCTGCTTTGAAAACTTGTGTGCTTAAAAATGAAGTTGCTTTGAAAATCCAGGTGCATTGATTTGAAGATGCAGGCTTTAAAACAAATTTGAAATTGCAGGTTTGCATGCAGAAGATAATTCCAGATTTGCTTTGAAAAACTGGAATACTTTTGCTTATTTGATCAGAGGATTTGGAAAATGATTACTGAATTGATAATGTGTTATAGGGGAAATGACTTTGAAGATGATGACAAGTTATTGTTTCTGGAAAAATTAAAAGTGGTATGTAGGCTTGATATTGGAAGTGGATTACAGATTTTAATGCTTCAGGTTTTAATAATGAAGATGAAATTTCAAGCTTTGCTCTTGTTTCTGGTTTTATGAAGTATTGATTCAAATTTGCTTTTGAAAATGAAAATAGAAAAAAAAAGACAAGAAAACATATGTATTTATAAAGGCTGAAATTTGGTTTTATTAAAATAAAAGAAAAATTAAAATAAATTGACACTTGTATTAAATCTTTACATTTGTCACTTTAATTGTTTATTACTTAACACATGTTAAATTAAGTTCTAGGATGTTTACACTTGCCTTTTAAGGTTAGTTAGTTATAATTAAATGTTAATTAGTATTTAGTTAATATGTTAAATGTTAATAAAGGATGATGCTTAAGTAATTAGTTAATAAGTATTTATATATGTACAAATAATTTTAAAAGAAATAAAATAATTGTATTTATAAATAAAAGTTTATACAAATATTTTAAAATCCAAAACAAATTAAAATTTTATACTTTGAAGTTCAAAACTCTAAATTTAAATTTAAATCAAATTCAAAAATTCAATTTGAAATAACAAACTATTTTTATTAAAATCCTTTTGTTAAAAACCATACATTATTATATTTTGAAAATAACAAATTTGATAACTTTAATTAATTTATAAAAGAAATTGTTTCTTTATTAATAAATTACTTATTTTATCACACTATATTTAAAAAGGAAATCAAAATAAACCTTATTGTTAGTTTATTTAAATTTAAACTCAAAATCAATTTAAACAATTTAAACTTTTATCTTAACAATTTAAAATCATATATTATTTATTCCATGGCTTTTAAAAGTTCAACTTCAAATAAAATCATAATTCCCAATTTACCAAAGATATGTATATTTAGAAAACAAGATTTATTTATTTATTAAATTTAAACAAGGCTTATCTATTTACAATATATACATTTTCTATATACATTATAAATAGAAAACCATTTATTTGGCTTTAAAAGATAAAATGTATCAATTAAATATTTATTTAATTGGATATTAAATTAATTCCAATCTTATTAACAAAGATCATCAAATCAATTAAAATTTTCAATTCAGATTATTAAATTGATATTGCCTAAAATTCCAGGTCATCGCATTATTTGAAACGGGATTTGAATCGGCTCATTGAAATCCACATCAACAGGCTCAGCTTTCGCCAACTTTTTCAATAACTCTTCCATCTCAGCATGCTCTTTCATGTTGAGCTCATCAGTAGGGTTGGAAGAGCTATGATAATGAAATCCTCATCAAAAAGAATTTCATGGTGTGGGTCGCCCCCTTCCTTGAATAGTGCCTACATGTATTGATCGTCGATAATGAAGGTTTCTTCTTGAGCACCTTGAGCAGTGGTTGAAGTCGTAACTGTAATAGATTCCGCCACGACCACTTGTGATCCCAATTGAGGCTCTTGCAAGGGAGGAGGAAAATAGGCGAAAAGATTAAAAATATCAACTGACAACACCATAACCTTTTGAAAGACGAAAGATGTCGGTGAAATACCTTCCTCTGTGTGGCTCCCAAGTTGAGCCGAAATACCCTCAAAACTGCGTTCAAGAATTGGAGAAAGTTGAGGCTTATCTGGATCATACTGGGGAATGGTTGAAGAATTTTCCATGAAGCTAGGATAACCTGGGATGTTGGGGCAATTTAGTTGTAACATCAGCTTGTGCCGACCCGGATCCTTCACCCACTTCATGTAAAGAAGCACCAGCAGATTCTTTCTGAAGTGTAATCTGGATATCATGCAATGTTTTGGATTCATCGTCCAATAGCATTTCACCTTCAAGTAGGGACAGGTCGATTTCCTTAGTGTTAAGGAGTCTCTTTTCCTCTGCAGCAAGAAATTCCCACACGCACTAGAGCTAGTAAGGATAATTGCTAAGCCATGTTTGATTTCTATGCTTGAGAATGCTAGCGTTGTAAAGAATAAGAAGCGGGTCGAGCTCGTTCACTATCTCTTCCCTAACTTTATCCTTGACAGCTTCTACTTCGTGTTGGATGAGTGCATCAACATATTTGGTCCTTTCAACGGCCGTATCTCCCTTAAGCTTAACATTCACCAACTCATCACAAGCATCTTGAGCAATTTTCTAAGCATCATCTTTCTCCTTGTTTGCGTACTCGAGCTTATCCTTGATTTCTGCTATCTCCTTATAGGTTGTAGATTCATTACTTCGAGTTGTATCTCTCTCGAGTGCAATTTCTTGATTTCGATGAAGTAATACCTGGACCATATCTAGATGACTAGACTTCATCTCCTCCATAAATTTGATGGCAGCATTAGGATTTCCCTCGGCCTCTGCTTGAGAGGTCCTAGAATCCTCTAACCCATTTGTCAAAGTATCAATAATTCTTTTATTCTGAGCTTCCTAACATTTTTACTTTTTAATTTCCGCCGCACACTCGAAAGATACTTTCGACAGCTTCTCTTCTGCTTTCATCCATTCACAGTACTACCTGTGGATATAAATGACACAATCGATAGTCATTTTTTGGATATGGTCTAGGGCCCTCTTCAAATTAGGAGGGATAAAGAACCCTTCAAAGCATAGGTTTGGAAACTCTTCTTGAAGTTGTGCCATGCGAGCAACTGGATCGATCACAGGATCTTCGGTAGCGATCTCGACTTCACTGCTATCCTTGTCGGGTCTATGAGCAGCAACATATTCGCTATGGCGACAATGATCACTGGACCGCTGAGAATGAGGAGGAACTAAAGGCTGTAGAGGAACTGAAATGGGAGGAAGACCACGAGAGGAACCGACAGGTGGGTCCCGATGATCGGCTGGCTTATCGAAACCCTTTGGAGGAGGGCACCTAAATCTTGATTGATGCTTAGCTTGAGGTGGTTTATCCCTATCACCCCTATCCTAATGAGCCTGGTCCTGACCAGAGCGATAGATAGAATCATAATATTCTCGACTGCTACCTTGACGGTACGAGCTAGAGCGTGAACTAGAGGATTTGTGATGTATATCCCAAAGAGAATCGAACATGTTCCTTTTCTTCACCATTATTCCTACGAAGGAAGACAAAAGTCAATCAACTTTAAGCAGTAAAGGGCACAAGTTGAGAACAATGCAATGTTGAGGGGTGCAAATGTGTGCAAGTGTCCTCGTATTTTTCCCGGACGAACCAAATACAGGAGCTTAGCTCATTGGAGTAATTTCCTCTTTAGAAGTTGGAATTTCAATGCCAGTTCTGGTGTGAGATTCCGACCCATCAACACTCACGTTGGTGAACTGGAAAGCGTCAAGGTCATCAATTATTGGTAGGCTAGACAAAGAATAAAGCGGCGGACTTGAACGCTCAGACGGTTGGGAAGAGGGTTCATTTTGAACAACTTTAGGAGTTATCGACAACTTGAGTTGATCAGAGAAGTGGCTTTTGGGAACTTTATAAACAAGCTTTTTCTCTTTTCCTTCATCGAGAGCCGAAGGTTGTGAGGTCTGCGAGGGTCTAACCTCGACTCCAAGACTAGATTTGTCATCATTGTGGCCGAACACATCGTCTTTATCTCCTTCGACATTAATATCGGTGAATTCTTGAGCATCCATACCTGGGGGCACGACGAGATTGATTCGACTGCCCATTTGAACGGCTGTAGCCCGTGGTCTTACCCTTGCAGTTTGAGCAAGTTTTATTAGCCCTACATTGAGGCCCTCTTCCATCAAACAAAAAAGTAGCAAGTCATTCGTCTGTGAGAAGATATTCGATGTTCCTGTCTTTAGGTGGTGCATTTTTAAGAGTCGTGACCACCTCCTCATAAAGATTACCGTGCATGTAAAAAGAATTGCTTGGTTAGGAGTGTGGCTTGTATATCGGTTTTCCACGCTAATATAAATATGACAGATAACACTTACGTCTTTCCATCCATTGTTGAGCAAAATCGAGAGGACATCGAATAAAGAACCACTCGCTTTTAAAAGCATTTAATTTATTCCATGCGCCGGTTAGAATCTGATACTTCTTCAGTGACTCAAGAAATGTAAACGAAAGACTCCCTGTCTGCCGCTTGAAAGAGAATATGAATCGAATGCCATCGATGGTCGGGGGCGATGTAAGAACTCCATAAATACCATATAAATACAACTGAGAAGAGCATAGCCGTTCGGATGAAGCTGCACTGGAGCAATACTCAAATAATGGTGAATTTCTCGAATGTATGAGTTAAACTGCGGGATGCATCCGGTCCAGCATATGAATTTGTTGCACGCCGTATGTCCTTTTGGATGTTTATGAGCCCTATCATCCTTTGACGGAACCAACACATCGTCAAAGAAATTTGATGCCTTACGCAGATTCAGGAAGAGCATTTTCCTTAGTCTTAGAGGCTATGGAATCAGCAGAATCCTCTAGACTAACTGCATCCTTCAAAGTGTCAGGAGCACGATCAACAACTTCTATTGGAAGAGTGGAAACTGTAGAGGAAAAATCAAACTATGGGTCTGGGCTTTCTGGTTGTTCCGAACGATGACTAGAGGACGGACTATCAGACTCGGTTGCAAAACTTGATTCCACGCCCAGATTATTCTGCTGAGAAGATGATCTAGCTGGCATAGCTGTAAGACGCCCAGAACGTCTAGAACCTATTGCTATTAAACTTAGTAAAAATCATGATTAGATAAAGTAACATGTACCTCCCTATGCATAGTGAGTGCTAGTGTGGCGCGGTGAAGTGTTATACATTACAGTCACAAGTTGTACGAAATTAAAGACGGAAAATACGACGAGACATCGAGGTTCAATCGGAGTGACCGTTATTCCTGACTGTCTCAACCGTTTCTTTATGTCATTAGGGAACGATGCAGTTTGAGTTTCACGATCGATTGTTAGCAAGCAAAAGTTCGGTTTTTATGTTCAAGTCGCTGATAAGCTTCAATTAAACAATCTAACGCATTGGTTCATGTCAAAGTTCAAATGTCATATATTACCGAATATGCAGTTCAAGTCCTATATGTTTCATATGTGTTCATTCAAATATGCAAGGTCGAAGCTCATCAATAATTTTAAGTCTATATTATTAAGTTCCACTTTTAAGGTTCATGTGCTGACAATCGATCATTCATTTTAGCATTACCATCGTTCCCCATGCCTCACGACCGATCGTTCAAGCCTTACTCCCACCGATCGTTCATAATTGGCTAAGTTCACTGATCGTTCTCCTTAGCCTTCCAAACCAATCGTTGTCTCCACTCCATTTATTGATCGTACCACTCTATCCTTTCCACCTCAAAATCCTCTAACTCCAAAGCATCACCGATCGTTTAAGAACGATCATCCCACATCCAAACAACAGCTCCACTCACAACGATCTGTTGAACACACATTAACTTCCCCAACACTGTTACCTCGTCCTCCTCAACAAACGATCGGTTAAGGGCATCGACTCCTCCAGTCTCCATTTCCCTCAACTTTTTCCAATCGTTTTACTGATCGATTCCATCATAGAAGACGAAGGCAACGACATTGATGAAGATCAAAGTCTCGTCCTCAAATCACTAAGCAAGTTCAAATCATCTTACCTAAATTTGAGATCTGAAAAGAAAAGACAGATTTGAATTCGAATCAAAGTGAGATCTAAAGGAGAAAGTACAATAATGGTTAGCATGAAGGAGGATTAATTCTTGTTTCAGAAAAACCAGATTGTTGTTTGGAGTGATGGAGGAGATGGAGTTGGACGGTTCGTTTCTTTCATTTCTGGGAAAAAGATGGAATGATACAAAATTAAGAAGTGGGAACGAAAGTTGCCAAGTGGAATGCTTTTATACGAACAGACAAGCCAATCCTTTGTGGCCCAGAAAATTGCACCGATCGTTTTAAACGATCCAAAATTCTGCAAGCCCAAAAACGATTGGGAAAAAATGGTTAAGCATGAAAGCTTTTATGGGTAGAAAGTATACCGATCGTTCAAATTGGAATTCCTACCAATCGTTCCACCACCCAGAACGATCTGAAATTCCTTTATATGCACTAAGGATCGACATTGATCATTTTAAAAGGAAAAAAAAGAGAAAAAGAGAGGAGAGAAGGAACAACGTTCAATGATGATCGTTTTTATGAAAAATGGAAATAACGATCGTTAGAGATTGTTATAAAATTTTCAAAACATGACAACAACCTGTGAACGTGTAACTGTAATTGGAGGTAAGTACAAACACGTATACGTGCCAGTATACATTTCAAAATTCAATTTTTTGAAATCGACAGAAATTGGATGCTCACTTAAAATCGACTAGAGAAAAGTTGAAATCTGATTGCTAAAGCTTAGAAATTGCCAGAACTAAAACAAGATGATCATCAACAAGTTATGATCTCGTATTTATACTATTTGAAATCAACTGATCGTCGCAACGAATAAGGGAGTTACGACCCTCAATCAACAAAAGGATAACGATCATTCAATGAACTAAATGGAATCATTTTTCGACGATGGAAGTTTACAACTTTTCAAAGCACGTCATGCTCGAACACGTCGTATTTTGGGGGGAATATGTTGTCCCGGCTTTTGGCAAGGCCGTCATATCATTAACTTGGCTAGAAATGGATGGTTACCAGCCTTGGAAATCAACTATATATAATACTATGGACGATGGTCGAGCAGATCCAGACCAGGACCCAATCTAGGTGCAATCAGTATGGAGTGACAGACATAGCCCCATGAAGCTACATTTCAAATTTTGAGTCAATCGTAGGTTGTACGCTCGAGTTACGGACAAAATAAGGATTTATGATCGGGAACGGTCCATAAAACAACACAAATCAACGAAGATCGATCAATATCTCCAAATTTACAAGGCCAATTCACTTGGAACATTCAGAGCATCAATATATTGATGAGTGGAGCCCACAAGAACGATTGCAAGACATAACTCACCAAATTACATTTTCGTCGATCGTTCCCTATCAATCGTTCGGAATGATCGGTATAAGATTGCCAAGGTGCCATATTCGACAAAGATTGATGGATATCTCATAATCTACAGCTCAAAATGACATCACATTCTAGAAGCATGTGGGACCCCCCAAAAAAGATCGCATGGTAATCAGAAGCAAAAATAACAACCGGTGTGATTTATGCCGATCATTCCAAAACAACGAATTATGACCACTGATCGTTATGGTAGGCCCCTATAGACCTGGAGAACCTGCTGTTAAAATCTTAGAGAAATATCTCTTCGTCTCACCTTATAAATATAAGCCTATTAGTTCGTTTTGAGGATCTTTACGATGTTTGTTACTCTAGACTCCATTGTAATCAAGTGCTAGCTTTGTTCTACAATTGTAGTCAGATTCGCAAGAGAGTAATAAACTATAATCTTCAAAGTAGACGTAGGCATACAATGCTAAATCACTATAAACCTCTGTGTCTTTGATTACTGTTTACTCTATGTTGCTTGCTTATTCATTTACAAATTTTAATATTACTTTCTTCATTAACTTCTCTACAAACACTATTCTTGGGTGTTTGTGACCATTTTTGGTTCAAACAAGTTCACATTGGATTCTGTGCATTTGGAAGCTTAGGTGAGTGGTATTTGTCTCTCACTTTACTATTGTGTACCGCCTTTTGGCAAGGCGGTACACATGCATATTTAACCTAATAGACTTCACAATTATCAAGGCCGATGAGTGTAGAGCAATGGTTGTAGGACCCAAAGGTAAAGTACAAATGGTTATACAAAGCCATAGTTGGATGGAGTTGGTGGATAAACGATGCAGGATGCTTGAAATATGGATGTTAGCTTGGACAAGCAAGGGATCGGAATGGAATGGATCATAGGGCTCGACATAGATGAAGACAGAGGGATCGGCATATTTTATTAGTTTGGGAAGTTATGAAGAATGGATCAGAATGATTCAATATAGAGGGTCGGTATGAGTTGGCTTCATTGAAGAGAGATCGGCATACTCGATTAAGAGGGTTCAACATATCATATGAAAGAGAGGGATCGACTTCACTTCAGAGGGGTCGGCGTGCTACATCCACGAGGGATCAGTATACTTTAATGGCTCAGCAACTTGGAAGGGATCAGCATTGGTTGAGTGTTGTAGAGGGTTCGACATGGTTTAATGAAGAAGGGTCAGTATACTTCAACTCCTAAAGAAGGGGTCGGCATTTTAAATGGATTGGCATGTGTTGTTTGGTTGGATTTCCATGGATATGATCCATTAAGAGGGTTCGGTATACCTCATTCTAGAGAAGAGGGGTCGACGTAGTTTAATAGTAAGGGATCGGCATGGTTGGATAGGCGAGAGGTTGGCATGGTTGAAGCAAGAAAGGGATCGACGTAGTTGAATGGTAAGGGTTCGGCTTGCTTGAATAATGGAGGGATCCACATAGTCTATGAAAGATGGATACTATATAGAGGGATCGACATTCTATATTGGAAGATATGGTTCAGCAAGCTTCATTAAATAGGGTTCGGCATACAACCCTTTAGAGGGTTCGGTAGAAAGAAATTTAAAGTAGAGTTGAACCAAAGATCAATCAAAATAAAGAGCTCCCCTATTCCAAATGACATGAAACTTGAGGATTAAACATTTTTTATCATGAAAAATCCACCATAGGAATCACTGCCCCAAAATCAACCAAGGAAGAGATCGGTACCGATCCCTTCTCATTAGGAGTTGGGCCTAACGACCCCTATGGTGGGCCCATATGGATAAGAAGGTCTTTTAGTCGAAGTTCCAAAGAGATTGGCGGTGGGTTTCACTTATAAATACAGCGGGCATGGCTCTGGAAAGGGGATCTTCTTTCTGCTTCTCTTCATCTTCTACCTAGGCTATATTGTGCCAGTTCTATTCTTGAATTTCATGGATTTGTAACTGTAATTTGTAGTATAAACTAATAAAAGAAAAATCTTTGGAGTGTACGTAGACCAGAATTATCTGAACCACTATAAATCCGTCTCTATTTACCTTCTTTCTGATTGTTTTAATTTTGGTTTTAATTTATTTTTCTTCATATTTTTGTGTTTGGATTGGATATTGGTGCTTTCATACAACTGAGTATTGGTGGTCAATTTTGACGCAACAACTATAAATGCTAAGATGGTACTAAAATGTGTTTTCAAATGGTTTTAAAGTTGGAAACATGATTTTGAAAAAATCTAAACTCATATATGTTTTAAAACTGAATCCAAGTGATGTAGATCTAAGATTGCTTGTATGTTCTCATGGATACCATCCCTTTATTGTTTTTTGGCTTGATTTTGGTTATACGATGATTGGATTTCGTGTACGATAATTGTGTTAAGTTTATAATGTTGATACGATGTTTGTCTGGTAGATTTGTTGTATTTTATTGCTTATGATAGGAAGTGGAGTACCCATATGCATTCAATAGACCACATTAATTGTAGAACTTTGGAATTTAACCAACAGAATTGATTACATGAGGAGTTAAGGTACTCAAAGTAAAGGGGAAATTAACTCAAAAAATGCTGAAAAGAAGTCAAGAATTTTTCGGTGTATCTGGTCGATCATGCCCGATCTATAAGAACGATCGATCCAAAAATGATCCAAATGACTTATGAACGGTTATCGAGGTTGAGGATGGTGTAGAGAAGCTATGTTATCGATCGCATAAAGATTGGAGGTGATATGGTGGGTTTTCATAATGGATTGACTATAGGAAGATGGACACAATCAATCCATTTTACTTCTAGGATTTTAGATGGAAACCTCAGGTCGTGGTGTGGAAATCTTCGAGCATGCTTGGGAACTCGGGACATGCATGAAGGAAGAAATAACTTAGCCAAAAAAATGGCTAAGTTGGATCGGGTATGGCCCGGTACCAACCCAATTATGGGTCAATATTGATCCTTATTTTTTTGGATTTTTGGGCCACGGGTTATGGGTTTGAGTATGTGATGTAGTAGGGACGTACTTCGAGTCAATTGAGTTATAAATTTGGGTTCTCTACTTGCCTACTTCGGGTTGGAGTTTGATGACCGACCGATCATGGAGGTGCAACCAAGGGTGGTCCAATGGACGGGCGATCGATATGGGGAGGTCATGGCACCATCTGGAAGCTAGTGTATCGGTCGCATGTGATGTAGGTAAGGAGAAGTCAAGTTTTCGGCCTATGGACGATCAATAGAGCGTCTTTGATATTGACGTGGAATTTCGAGAATTGCTTCGTTGTAGATGGGAGGGAATGGGAAAGTTACTCCAGCAATGTATAGAGAAGTCTTAAAAATTAAGAGCGGTGTTTCGGACATAGAAAAATAGGGCGAGAATCGATTTGGTCGAGCACTTCATGAGGGAAGTGGTTATAACATCAGAGGAGCTACCGAGCAAGTAAGTGTTGAGTGATCACTTGCGAAGTAGAGTAGAGGAGGTTCTACTATCGATAGGTACACTATAATAGGTGCTTCTATGACGCAGGGTAGTTTGAGTGTACCCTAGGGTAGTCTAAATGTACCCATATTGTTGAACATCCCAGTGGTTCATCTCCACTTGCCGTCTGAGTGGGCATGAGCTTTAGTATTGAATACCTACAACTTTTGAGTAGTTGATGACCATTCAAGTGTGTCATAGGGGTAATCGAAGAGCATCTGAGAGTGTGATGGTTGCTTTGATTGTTTTTATTGCATTGAGTGCTATGATTGCTATGTTTGCACTAATTGTTGTGAGAGTATGATGGATGTCTTACGATATTGTTGGTACACCCTATGATGATAGTTTAAGCATTGGTACACCCCATGATTGTTGTGAGACACTTTGACATCCTATTCTATAATTTGAGCATTGGTACACCCTATGATGATAGATTAGCATGTATTTGAGTTTATGTGCTAACTTGTTGGATGCCGGGACATGACAGGTATGATACCTCATACCTAGTGTTCCTTGTATTGTATCAGCTTTTATAGTACCTTGAGATTATTTATCACTCACACCAAACCGTTGTCTAACTCGAGGTTTTACACTTTGCTTTTTATCATCTTGGGCAGTGGCGGAGCTAAGGTATATTCGAAGTGGTCAAGTGAACTCACCGGGATATTAGAGAAAGAAATAGAAACTAAAAGGCTTTGGAATTATTATTTGTTTTTTATACAAAAAGTGGTTTACAAAGTAGATAGAGAAATTGAGAAAAATAAGAAGATGGATTATGGGTATTGACAACACTTCTACATGTGACCAAGCTAGTTTTCTCTTTTCAGCCCCTATGATTATAGTAATTCCTTTTGGAAGTTGGCCCCTTTTTCCTATATCGTAAATTACTTGTTCTCCTTTTTCTTTGTTTAATTAGTGAGGTATTAGTATTGATTTGTATTATTAGAAATACATTAGAAAATATCATATTTGGAATATGAAGTTATATTCCATTAGCACATAATTATTAAGTTTATTTAGTTTCATATCTCTTTTGTGTTCGCATGTATACAAAACAAATTAATATTGTTTCCAATCCTAAAAAAAATGACCAAGCATACAATAAGTGACCTCGCCAAGGTCTTTTTTGGCTCCACCACTGATCTCGGGTACTTTTAAATAACTAGATAGCAAGTCGGGTATTAACGCATGGAGCTATTTAGGGGATGAGTAGAAGGCTGGCGTTACAATATATTTTATTATATAAGTCTACTCGCTTATTCCGTTATGCAACACTATAGAGCTTTATCAGTGGTGTACATTTATCTAAGGACGGTTTATTTGATTTTATTATTGATGTATAAACTCTATTCTGTTTTGTAATATTGTGATGAATCAACTTTACTGTGATTCTATGGTTTATTTCAGTTATATATTATTTCTCATATTTTATATCTGTGTTGATTATTATATTTTATCATTACGTCGTGGGATATACAATGGGATATCATTTAGAGTTTGATTACTTTACCACTTTACAAGTGTGTTACATTGACCGAGAATCGTTGCAGCACACTCTACAATTTATATTGGATGTCGAAGGTGTAGGACGGTCGTCACATTAGATGTTCATTGAATGAAGTAACAGAGAGTGACGGAGTATTTGATAAGATGATACATGATGAATGGTTCAAGTATCGAAAGATTCTTACTTAAGATGAAGAAGTTATGGATTGATCATCCTTTTTCTCCATAATATATTCTGATGGATTGGTACCGATTCATAGAAATGGATAGACACCGATCGATTGGGATTAATTGGTACCAATCCATACAAACTGAGTCGACATTTTACCTATTCTTCAACCTAATTTTATGCATCTTTAATGGATATTTCTTGGACAAATTTCTAGGGATATTTAGAGCAAATCGTGATCCAAAAGGGCTTCTAAGACATCACCAAAAACAGAAATCGATTACTCTACGCTAGAACTCTGCCAAAAATCCAGTTCTTCACCAAATTCTGTCAAAACCTAAACAGATCAAATCTAAAAATCATTATACCTCTTACTTTATAATGTAATTTCAATAAAAGACTGAAATAACCACCAAAGGGTAGCCCCGTGGATAAGGAATCTATAAAGAGATCACATGACTTCTGGTAACGTAATTTCATTTTATTTACTTAAAGTACGTGTTGTAGGGTCGTATATACTTCTTTAGAATGTTGAAGATGATTCACCCATTGACATCTGCTTTACTTGAGTGCTTAAAAAAGTCTAAATGGACATAGTTCGGAGATTTTTTAAACCACCACAAAAATTTGTTTTTTATTCTCATTTTCTCTCCTTTTCTTCTCTACTTTCCGTAAGTTACTGTGAGATTGATGTATATTGTTTTCTCAATGTGTCTACTATTATAAATCAATATTACATCATAAATCTAGTAGAAAAACCATCAGATCTTCTTTGTTCCATTTACTGAGTAAAAGAAGATCCATCAGAACGCTTGGAAGATCCATAAGAATGTAAATCCGAAATCACATCCAACGACTTGGATTCTATCGGGTATCGATATTTAGAATTTTGGACCATTTTTAGGACCAATAATTAATAATTAAAAGAGGCTACCAATCGTGATCAAGATTAGAAGCTTCTTCGGCACAGCTGGTTATTACCAGACAATTATTATAGACTTCTCTCATATAGCAGCATCGATAGCAAATCTAATAAAGATGCCCGTTTTAATGGAATGATAAATGCGAAGGGGTTTGATCATCGCACTCATATTAGTTATTCTCGTGGGAAACAAGGATCTTTTTGTTTTATAAGATGCTTGTGGAACAAGATTGAGAGTTGTATTAAGGTAAAAAGGTATAATTATTAACTTTTCTTTTCGACAGTTTTGACCAAATGAATTTTGTTACCCTATTCATGATCTGAAGTTGAAAACGGTGATATTCGTGTCGAAAGTTTGGAGATATTATATTCTGGAAGAAGGATTTGATTTATGAACCAAGTTAATGAAATATTTATTAACTCAAAAGAAACTTAATATTATGCAACAGAGATGATTGGAGTTCTTGGTAGTATATGAATATGAGATTGAGTATATGCCGAGAAAAGGAACAAAGTTAGGGATGCTCGTTTAACTAAAAGCATCACAATGTTGTTATTTTGTTTTGACAATGCTTGCTGATTGGAAAGACATAGAAGTTTATCCTTCTTCCGGAGTTCACATAAGACAGGCAGCTAGTTCTATCTGAAGCATGACATTATTGTCTTGTAAGAAGTTTAGTCCACGTTGATTGATAGAATTATTGAAATGAAAAAAAAAAAAAAAAAAATCTGTTATTACCCGAACGTATTACGCAACTAGATATGGGTACCTAAGTTGAAGATTTAAACGATTCTGGTATTGACTCCAAAGGGAAGGCTTCGGAAGAATGAGAGTTTTTGTTTTTTGGATATAAAAAAATTTAGGAAAAAAGTATTCATAGAAAGCCCACTGATCCCGTTGGGAACAAAAGTTTGTCAAGATATAAAGAGGAGTTTTTTTTTCTACGGATGGATAAAGATGGATGAAGAGGGCTGTAGGCTTACCTGTAAAACGGTGCTTTTTGTTGTGGTGTTTTATGCTAAATTATATTAGAAAACTGAAGAAACGTGTCACGTAGGTATGCATAGTCAGTACTTTATACTTCATAGTTTGAAAATTTATCACGCTAGAGGATAAGGATTGAAAATTTTCAGTGGTAGGAATAGTTTGGTTCAGCTATGCAAGCTACGACCCTGCTCTTTCAAAGCTCTTGATATGTATTTTTATATCATGCGTCTTAAAACAGATTATAAAAAAAAAAAAATTATCGTGCACATCAAAAGTTTATTTATTTAAGGAACGAATAGCTTTCAAAATTATTTTTACTGAATATTACACAACAAGGTCCTTGTGCACTGAATTTAACCATATTTGCTATTTTCTCATATTTTAAAGCCGAACACAAAATAGACCCGAATTGATGTTATTTCGTGTTTTGTTTGTCACTTCTACCACTGCCCTTTTCAATTATAATTAATTTGACAAAACCATTGAGTATCATACATCCATATCAGTATGCATGAGATATCATGCTTTATTACTGTTTTTTATTTATCCATCTTGACTTTGAGCTCTCTCTTTTCAGTATTTTAGCAAGTGTTCGTTTGTTTGGGTCATTGGGTAGGGTTTGGTGTCAAATCAAGCAACCGGTATTTCCACAGGTAGTAGGTCACCTGCCCAAATGATTTTATTTCTCCGATAATTTACATTTTGATTTGATTCATTCAAATTCTTACATACCAAAAGAGTCCAGTCATGCACATTAAAAACAAAAGTCACCACCATCATGCGCAATATATATATATATATATATATATATATTAAATAATAAATTTTGAAAAAAAAATGAAAATATTCAAGAGGCTTGCGGTAAATAAGAGCCAATCCAACACTACGCATAATACCATGCGCTTCTCTATCTATATAAATTTAGCCGGAGGTACGAAGGATTGGATCAGCGAACGGCTTTACTGCACCATTCTCAAGAGTTTACCAGTTTGTCGGATACTTCTGGGTTTTTTTTTAAAAAAAAAAACACTACGCATAATGAGTATAAAGATCAAAAGAAGCTTTTTCCTCTAAACTTAGGTGTATAAAGTCTCATGTTCAACTCTTGTAACAGGCTAAAGATTTCATTGAACTTACGTTCTAAAATCAGCACGGTTGAAGCATAATAGAAAGGTAAGCAACATTTTTATTTAACAACTGAAAATATAATATCAAGAAAAATCTCACAACTCGCTTTAATGTATTAGTTATAAAATACATGTGCATCAGCAATGTTATCAAATCCTTCTATTGGCGAGACGGTTTATTGGGCAACCAAAATCAAAATTGATTTTACTTTTATAAAATAAAGTATTTTGATTTTATAAAGAAAATAAGTTTTTTAAAAAAAAAAGGAAGACAGTCTAGCATCACTATCCCATCGTGTGCTGCTAATAAGTCAAAAAAAAAGGTCAAAATCTTCATCAGTTTAGCACAAACTTTATTTTTTCTTTCAAGTAAATCGAAAAATAATATCAAAAATCATTTATTTTCTCATATCAAAATGACTTATTGATTTCATCTTTTAAAAAACAAAGAAGTTGCATTTTGAAAGTTATCCAATTGGTTGTTTTCTAGTCAATGTCCATTCAATCCCTGATTAGCACTTTTGCAAATCTGCATTCTTCAAATAAGTAAAGGAACTAAAAAGCATGTTTGAAGGCACACCTTATTAAAAACCCAAGTACTTCAAAATAAAATAAATATCATGAAGCAGTAAAATACCAAACCTGAACGTGTAAACGTTTACCGATTTGGTGATACCTAGACGACCCGGAATAATCCACCAATCATCTACAAGGAAGACAAAATTAAATTGGATTAGGATTTTATTGGTAGACATTTCAAAATATAGGCTAATTGTTATCAGGTAAAATCATACAATGTAACATCGTCTTCACCATATCCACTGGTGCTTTGAACGGAACTAATAATCACACATAGGAATAAGAAGGTCAAGGAGGCATCTCAAAATCCATATAGAAATACAAGTGACGATAACAATGAGAACGGGCCAACATTCAGCTTGATCAACAACTTCAGCAAATAATAATGACATCATAATACACACCGATAATATTTCACTAAGAGTAAAATTTTCTTTCTTCAGCAACAACAATATATGAGATGGTGTTTTCAGTATCATAGCTCGTTGCATAGCATTTAAAATAAAGGACATAATACATTACTCAAGCGCAAGGAAACATTAAGATAAAATGAAATCCTTTGATGTGTTGGTGAACGGCTTCTTATCCAGTGAAGTGGAGGTATTCAGGAACCTACAAATTAGAAGACAAATGTCAACAAAAAGTGGTTCAGTTTGCCACAAAGATGATCATGCAAAACAAGTAATGTCACAAAAAGTGCTGTTTTTGGGATACTAAGGTAACAAACAAAAGTAGATAATTTGATATTTTCACAACTTGATATGCTCATGAAGATTACTTTGATAATATACAAGCAACGCAATGCATCGTTACATTGTAGCTTCATCAAATGGATGTCAGATTCATGGAAAACTATCTGCACTATATACTGGTTCATAAATTTAGGTAGGTAATGCCTCCAACTAATAATAAGTGAACAATAACTTGCTAGCTATGTTCATGGTATGGATGAGAAAGAATGTAATTTGATAAGACTCGATTGGCATCTGCCTTCTGTACTTCACTTATATCCCAATCTGTTTGCTACTATCATGTACAAATTACAGAGCTCGGTGGTTCCATGGTGATAGAGGTGCAAAATGCTTTAGTAGGATATAACGAAAAAATAACAATCTACCCTAAAGTAACATAAAAATTTTGCTTGATTTTTTCTGTACAAGTTTTAGTCAAGTACGAAATTAACATATGTATAATTTAATGAAAATTAAAATATAATTAGATTAATTTTGTGTTTGAAATTTTGCTTAAAAATATCAAGTAAAATAAATATCATTCTCCATTTTATTAGTGTAAAATGCTCGATTTTCAAACTTCTTAGTAAAATAAAACATCGCACTGTCAAAGTTAATTGATAATGCATTCACCATCTGTAACTGCAATCTGTGTAAGTTATCTAGTCAATCAGCTGCTTCCATGTGGGACTATATTCACTCCCTATAGACGGCAGAACGGAATGCAACTTCTGAAAACTGCCACAACGAGCGCTAAAAAACATGATTTAGCAAGCTTAGCGGTAAATAGCATTGGTTTAAGTGAATCTATTATTTATGAGCACTAACTTGTAAAATCATGGGGATCGAAAGGTACCAAGTCTATGTAACTATTATTAGGAACAACAACAAGATAACATCTAGGGTATGATAAATTTGTCTCAATTCAAACTTCCAAAGGATAGCAACTATAATTATATTCCAATACTGTACCTTATCTGCCAGGTGATATTTGTTTATTTACCAGAGATACAGACGCGATGGCCTGATGGTCATTCTGATTTCTGATTCAAAACTAAAATCTATAGATATAATGCTATTATAACACGAAGAACCAAGTATCTATATACCAGCTACTACAAGAATGCCATGACCATTTAATACAGATGATCTTAATGCAATACACAAATTTGGATTCCTCAACAAACATACGTCATTACAACAATTAATTTTCACTCTCATATAACTTAATCTCTTCTTTTGGGATTTCCTAGAAAGGAAGTTGCATAATTCAAAACTTGAACAAGTATAGATGCTAAGCACCAAGTCATGGATGTGTCCAATATTAAGTATATCCATAGCTTCACTTTGTTATACAATATTCTATTATAATTGACCAACAAACTTCACATATCCTGGTCAATTAGCTCCAGTACACTATATTACATCACACATCTATTCTATTATATAAGAAGTTCAATCTCCTTCACATATTTATCTTCAATTTCCTTCACATATTTATCTTTTTTTCTCATTTTATCTCAGCTTGAATAATGCATTCTCCTTAATTTAAGATGCAATTTTTCGTTTATCCCTCCATAAAATTTTCATTATTTCACAAAGCATACCAACATTTATTAGCAATTAATGGTATCCCATCTCAATTATGTAACAAACAAAATCTCAAAAGCTACTCTTATGCACTTTTTATTTTTATTTTTTGAGACCCATAATCATTACTCCTATATAATCTAACAAAATTAACTTTCACTTCTTCGTGTTTTCAGTACATGTTTTTATTTCCTCAATTGTTACATTCTTCATTTTCTTTTCCTCCATTTCATTTTCTTATAATTTTATCTCTTTCCTTTTCTATTTTTGTATTTATACTACAATTCAAAAAAAAAATTCCCTTGATCTAAATTAAATTAAATATTCTACATGTTACTTTCAAGTTAGGACAAATTTTCATTTTAGGCTTAAGAAAAAAAAAACTTATTTCAAGTTTAGGTCCGGTTCAAAACTAATTGTAAAAATATGCTTGGTTTCATATATCGTGTGCATTTATGGAATGCAAACTATACTTAAAATTAAAAAAATTGAGTTTGCGGATTTTTGGAATGTGCAAATACAAATATAAATAGGTATAAAAAAAGAGGCTAACTGGTTATTTCAGCCCCGAAAATGTATTTGCAAATTCCAAAAATGTGCAATTACAAATATATAGTTTGCGCATTTTTTGAATGCGCAAGCTATTTTTAAAAACAAAAAACAAAAATATAGCTTATGTATTTCATAAATACGCAAAACCAAGCCTATTTTTATAATTAGTTTTGAACCATACGTATACCTAAAATAAGTTTTTTTTCTTAAGCCTAAAATGAAAATATATCCTTCAAATTATTGTTTTCATTAAAAAATTGTCTAAAAACCTCCCAAAAACCTCTGCTTGTTTGATGTTTTATTTTGATATTTAATTTTTAAATTAAATTGAGGTTGAATTAGTTGTTTTAGTTCTAAATATACGATTTCAAATCTTTGTTATAAGTTTTGTGTTCAAAATTATGTATTCTTCTTAGTTCTGTTTCCATTTGTATGATTATAAACATGGTTTCCTTCATTTGGTTGTTTGATAAAGTCTATGATATGTCAAGTTGAATTAATTTTTAAATCTCATTAATCATTGGTTCTTCACGTTCTATTCATCATAGTTTCTTTTATTCTTTTATTTATATATTGCAAAAATTGTGTTTCCAACCATTGCTTTCAATGTTATTATTGAAAAAATTGTCAAGAAATCTTCAAAAAACTTTGACTTGCTAGATCGATTAGACTCGGTTTAAAGGTTTGATTTTTATTAATCGTCTTTTTTACATTTAATTTGAGGTGTCCAAAATATTTGATTCCAAATTTTTGCTTCAAATTTTGTATCCAAAATTCTATTTTATCTTCTTATTTTTGTTTCGATGTGTTGATTATGAATGTGGTTTCCTTCATGTTTTACAGGAGGCTATTGGATTTATTATTAATACATGAATATCACATAATCTTTGACTGTTTTGTTAAATCTATGATATTTAAAGTTGAACTATTTTTTTTATCTCAAGTTTTGTATTTAATCAACATTCATATGACATGTTCGTTTAGTACGACTAAGATTTTCATTTTCTTCATTCATCTTGCAGGACACATTTATATCAAAGAATTTTCAATTCGGTATAATCGACGAGGTTTTTAGTTGACCTTTTTCATTTTGAAATATATATATATATATATATAAGAAAATCAAATCAAGAAAATATCATATTTTCATCTTATTTTTGTTTCGATTTGTATGATTATAAATATGGTTTCCTTTATATTTTTGTAGAAGATTACTGAATTTATTAATATTTGGACCTGCAGAATCTTTGGTTGTTCTATAAAATCTATTATAGACAAATCTAAACTATTTCATTATTCTCAAATAGTCAAATTTTGTATTGACATCAACGTTCATTTAAATTTTTATTAGTTTAGCACGAATGTACGATTGTAAATTTCATTTCCTTCATCCATTCTGTAGGACATAATTGATTTACTGCCGCAAAGATTCCAACGAATCTTCAAGTATGCATAAACTACTAAAGATAAAGTTGATGTTTTTTTCATTTTGAAATCTATACTATACTATAAAAAGTGAGTTTGATTTCAATAGCTTACAGACCTCCTTGCATTTTGTAGTCAAATTTTGAAACGAACCGTCACACGATTTTTGCTTTCCCTTTTCGTTCTCATCTTTACCCTTCCTTCTGCCATCCAAACCCTAAAATTTACTTCTGTTCCCGATTTGCGCCTACGGCGATTCGTCATCGTCTTCCTCCCCTTTTATACCCTTTGCATACCCCTACATCTCCGTATCTATGCGCCCTTCCACCATCGTGTTGTTGTTTCGGTTACCATCCGATGGTTCCCTCACCTTTTCAATAGTCGTTAGTTTTATCTCTCCAGCACTCGATTGTAGAATTAATCCACTTGCTCAGTCGATGAATCCTCATCTCTGGAGGCAGGTTATCATTTCAGCGTTTGGGTATTGGATCTATCGTCCTGCGTTATTGTTTCAGTCTGACATCTCTAAATATTTGAAGGTCTGTTCCTTCATCATATTGCAATTGGGTTGTTTTCAATTTTTACTGTATTTTTTCTCATATACTAAAGAGGCTATCCTTTCATCATGTACAAAAGAGGTTGATTTTTGTATATATGTGCATGATTGGAACATTAAAGTATGAAGTTAGTTTGTTTTACTATATTTGGGAACATTTGTATAATTCTATAGTTAAAAATTTCATAGTTCAAATTTCAACTTCTACCATTTGCATTCAATTATTATTTTTTGTCTTTACTAATCCAGTTTTAGGCTATATATTTTTGTCATTAATGCTCACTGTTTTGCCAATTTAAAAGTTTAACATGCTTTAATTTCATATAAGAAACTGGGATCCTCTTTTGTTATTATATTCTTCCATAAGTGAATATGACAAACTAGCCTAGAAAAATTCAATATCCTAACAAACTTTATAAAATAAATGCAAATTTTGAAGCATGAAGTCATTGTGCGCATTCCTCCTACAATTGTTGAATGTATTTTACAGGTACACGTAATTCTCCTTAATTTTATTCTCTATATTCTATTTTTCTAGCTTCATCGTATATAATAAAAAGTATGGTTTGATAATGTTTTAATTGTGTTCTTGCTTATGATTACTCATAGTACAATTTTCAAACATAATGTGTGTTTTTCGCCAAGCAATTTGTTTGAAGATAATATGATATACTTAGTCAGTTGATGAGTTGCAGGTGGTCTATTTTGATTCAGTGGATAGACATGATTGCAGGCATGTTGCAGAAGTAGTGCATGAAAGGGGTATTGGGAACTACTGAGCTGAAATCAATGATCTACAGACTCTTTACTTTCACCATCCATAGCTCTAACTAGGTAAATTATGTTACTTTTTGTCAATTGCTTTATGTAGAAATTTTTTTTCCTTATTCGATAATTAATTTTATGATCTGTATTCTTACAAATTTAGGTTTCTAATCACTTTTTGTCTTTAAAAAATAAATTATCCCTGAGATCATTTATTTGTTGATTTTTCAAACAAAATTTTTATACATCATTTTCAAGTTTCATCCATATATCAGTTTCGTCTTTTTGATAATCATAAGAGGACACTAGATCTTATTGTGTTATTTTTCAATGTAATCGATGTATGCGTTAGTTTGCGTTGGAGTGTTGAAGTCATGGTAATGATAGGTCTACAAATGAGTTTAATGTATAATTTTCAGTTTTGATTGAATAATGATGACCTTTTTATATACATTCTAAACTGGATATGTTATACACATATATTCTCCTTTCCGATGTCTGATTTTTTTCAAAATTGGCGGTGTTGTTTTCATAAAATAAAGAGACATGTAATGACATAATAAAACAAAAACTCAATTTTCGCATACAAATTACTTATGATATTATTAAATATATTAACTACGCATGAAGCTTAGATCATGCACTAGACTATTCTGGTAGCTTTGCAGTTGCCCCTATTGATTAAACTGTATAAAAATATGTATCGCAAGTTTTTTATAAAGTAAAAAGTCTACACCATATAATTCAGTTTCTACTATCACATCAGATAATTGAAATTCTTTATAATTTTCTTTATTTTATTTGATTGAATCTGAGACGGTGCTACTGAAAACCTTATCAACTAAATTGTTATACAAACATGAAGTAGGTCCACAGCCTTTGCATAGATAGGTACAGACTATCATGTTTATTATAGACATTATTTGTTGTCTGTACCCGGTGGGTGTGGAGCTTCTTAAACCTTCTTCATGTATTTAAAATGGTAAGACCATGAATATTGTCTGTAATTCAAAATTTGAATTACATCACTTGATTTGGTATTAGGTAGATAAACTATATTTTTTTTCTCTTGAAACTAAAGTGTTGTACTATCGGTTTAAAATTTTCAGTGAAATTTATGTCACATAAGCTTAACTGTTCATGTATAGAATTTATAATCGTGACTACGAATGATGCAGTGCCAATATGGCTTTTTGTTGCAGACGTTTTTTTGGTTGACTGTTTGCATAAACCAAATTACTGTTCGCGGTATTGGTTATAGGTAAACATTTTTAAGTTAGTGGTATGAACATTCTATTACTCAAAGTATTGGTATAAGCATGTCGATATTGGATGTATTAGACCTAAAATATTTTACTAATTTGACCATACTACATTCCCCTTTCGATGCATTTTTTAGCTTTGACACATCTCCTCGGTCATGTATTATTTCTTTATTATATTGTAGTCTTAAGCTAATTCTATCGATGTCCTTTAACTCACCCACTATACTCACATATGGATCCTCTTTCTGAACATCCGGTAAGAAGTTAGACAATCACTAAATCAGTATGCGCTCTTATTTGCAACTCACAACTGATGACATATATGATTGTAATTTCGGTTGGTCGGCTTTATAATAGGTTGTTCAAAGGTTTTTCAATACGACATAATGTAACATTGAATAACGAAACTCTTAAACAATCTACAATTTGACTATAGGACATAAAGTACTCTTGACTTGTATGTTTTGTAGATTACATCTTACGGCTTTGTGTGTTGACTCTTGAAACTGATATATACATACATACACACCCAAAGACAAATGTGTGTGTAAGGGCGTGCGCATGCACATGTAGTATCTATGTTAGTTGCTTTGTGATTTGTATTGGATAACATTTTAATGTCTGTGTATATGCCGCTGTGTTTGTATGATATCCGTGTTAGATTATGTTGGTCTCTGAAATATTTTGGTACCCATTAGAATGTAAGAGGAAGAAAGATAATGTTTGAATTGAAAACATTAATATTATCGTAACAAACATGTCCCATGATAAATGAAACTTAGACCATTGGCTCAAAAATCTATGAGACTTGATATGTACTTTCAAGCATGTATTGTTGTTGCACAGGTAAATTTCAAAAATTAAAATGTACAAGCCATTTAATTGCATACATAAAGTTTAAAAGTAACAGATACGAGTCATATAATTGCATATCAATGACATACAATCGTTTACATCTGATATATTTAGTCATGTGACCAACGTTTTGATGATTTACCTTATGAGTATCTGCTAAGTTTATGTTTACCATTATCTCAAACTATATTACGATACAGGTAATTCAACTGTATTATGCTAGCAAACTTATGGTAATAATATTATGATGTTGGAGTACCGTTTACTACGAATCTATCGCAAGCGAAACCAATGGTACTTACCTCATTTTTTAACACTAAATGAAAAGATAAATTTATTTATTTATTAGTAAAAGTTAATCTTAATACTGTTTCTGGTTTTTATACATGCTAATTTTAAGATTTTTAATATTGTAGTTTTCATGATTAGTATGTAGAACTAAATTAAAGTTATGATAAAAATGGAAGTTTTGTAATTATTTTGAAATAGTAACTCAATTGCCTTTCTTTTTGCTAAACTATATACTTGTTGTAGAAATAATTGTGGTACTACACACTTTTGGTAGTAATTCATTGTGCATGATTTTCATAAAATTATAATGCTTCTTATTTATGCATTTGGTGTTTAATAAAAAGTTATATTTGTTGATTAATTATAACTTTAATAACAATAATAGCTATACAACAACAACAACAAAACAAATATTCCCAAACAAGTTGGGGTCGGCTAGAGATGGAACCCAAAAAAAAAGTCAAATAGGTAAATTAATAATAATAACTAAGTAAAATAAGATAAAATAAAAATGTATATGTATACATAAGAGAAATGATAATAATAATACTAATAGCAATAATGATACTAACAGTAATAGCTATGGTGGTAAAAAAATAGATAGTGTGGTCATGTTTATAATTATTTGCATAATTGTTCTTCATAATAGTGTCTACAAGACAGGTGGTAAGGCAACTAGGAATATGGCTGAGCTGACTTTTTTTCATGCAATTTTATATTAAGGTTGTCGGTTATTTATATTTTGCAAAGCTTATTCAATATGTTTTGAAGACGATAAAATAGTAAGAGAAGGTGGCATATTATTTGTTCATATTTTTACGTGTTTAGATAATGGCGTAGTAGACAATGCTGAAATTTAATGAAAACATGCCTTTTTCAAACAACCAGCTTCAAATTTGTTCATAAACTCAACAAATACTTGTTACATGTTTCAAACATAACCTATGATCTGTGAGACAACCTTTTATGTTGCTAAAACTTAAAAGAGAAATTAAATTTTGACATGACATGACCTATTATGTTTTTATTTCTGATTGTTTCTTAAGTTGAAAAATTAATTTTCAAATTTGAATATACAAACACATAAGTTTAATCTGGATACTTCGAAATCAAGAATATTAAAACTCTATTCAAACTAAATTTTCAACATTTAGAAATTATAATTAGAAAAATTATGATTTATTGATAACAAGAGGGGTACTTAACCCAAGTAGAGCATTCATTTCAAATCATTTTAAAGCGCTCAAAAATAAATATATTTAAAATTTAGAAATAAATAAAACATTAAATTTTTGTTTTAAAAGATTCATGGATTGAAATTAGAGGTTGAGGTTTCTAATTTAAGAAAGTCAAAAGTTGAAACTTCTAAATGTAAAAATAAAATAAATGAAAAGTTAACCGTTTACTATTGGAACCTAGAAACTAAATTTTGATAAGAAATTAGAAGTTATTGAAAAAAAAAATTTTAAGAAAATAAATTTAAGAAAACACATATTTAAAAAAAATCTGAAATATATTATATTTGTGCTTTATAACTTGATTCAAAATTTAAATTAGTTAAATAACTAAAAATATTACCCATTTCACGTATTAAAAAATTCTACCGTTAAAGAAAATCAAGCTATAAGTTTCGATCATAAAAATAACTAAGTTTAAAATCGAAGTTATTATGAGCATCGTGTGCGAAGCATAGGTTCAAACTATATATGTTGATTAAATGTGGTTCTACCCTATTTGTTACCTAATGGTACACGTGTTGTCATGCTAAAAATACATACTAACATTTTTGACTTAGTTAACAGTTCAAAATGCAGAATATTCATTTCTTCATTACTAATAGAGTAACGGGTGGTTGCTACCTACTTTCAAAGAACAGAAAAACTTAGCTATATCGCACTAAATCGTATTATTATTATTAAATGAAATTTTCATCTCTATTTTAGTGAAAATTTACATCGTCAATTTAATGAACATTTAAATTACCAAAATAAGAGAAGTTGACAAAAAATAACGTAACGAATTATAGAATCAAAACAAATCGATCAATGACATGTTTTTTGTTTGTCAAAGTAGTTGATCCTAATTTAATTTTTCCAGCGTGCAAATTTGGTCATAACTCACATTATACACTATTTTTCTTGCTGTGATAGCATATTATTTTTGTTCATGGGACTAACCTAAAGTGAACATAAAAAAGGAGGAAATGCTTAGCACTTTATATTTAGTACAGTTTCACATGCAGGCTACATTTAGGATGTTTTTTTGGAGAGTTTGGAAATAGCGATTCTAATTCTATTTTTGATGCCATAAATACAATTTTCAACATTAATAGATTTGAAATAATATTTATCTACCCTCTTTGTTTATAGATTCAAGAATCCACTCTGGAAATGAAGAGAAAGGACTGCCTATATATTAGGATGAAGACAAGTGTACTTTTACACAAAAGCACGGTTTAACATGTCACCTTTTTACAAACATTTGTCATTGTATCCAATATTTTCTTCTCAGTTTGATATTTTAGTCACCTCGGTGTTGGAGTTTGAGAATTATATGTAATAAAACCTTCTCTAATGTCTGCCTTTCAAGATTAGTCTTTTGTGTACATCTATTGAAATGTACTTTTACTATTGTAAATGGATCTTCACTAGCCATATGTTTAGGACTGTTTTCAAAGAACTGAAATTTAGTCCGTCGTATATATTAGCTTAGACATTATTGGAGCTTCTTACTTGCTAATGTACAACACATCTTGGCTTATGAAAAAAGTGCTATGCTCAATTTTCTTCTAATTTATTTTTACTGTTTATATGCAATATTTATTTAACGCATCAATAATTGCTACAGGACTTTGAACAAAATTTGAACTCTCATCGCAAAAGTTAAGTCATTGTCCATTTTCGGATTGACTATTATATTACAATTAATTATTAATTGGATAAACATTTGTTGCTTCAGTCAGCTACTCCCAACTTAGAATTATGACGTCTTCTTTGGGTCATCATGTAACTTATCATTCTCTTATATATAAAATGTAAGGGCAAGCTTTAAACAATTTCTGTAACAGTTGATATTTATATATACACGTTATTTTCATTTATGTTACAGCCATTGGCAATAACCATGTGCGAAGCACGGGTTTGCCCTAGTATTTATATAGAAAAATCAAGTTGGAAAAAACATCAATCTATGAAGTGAAAGAATAGTCAAACAATAAATTTTCATATTTGTGTTTCTTTTAAAGTATAAATTAATAGATAAAACTTTCATTCTAACCACTGTATGTAGCTTTTTGTCAAAGGTTTAGGTTGTAAATAGGTGTCTAGTAAACTTAAATGTTATCTAAATGTTTAATTATGTTTTACTCAACCTAAACTTATTTTTTGTAATATCACATATCACGCATTTTAATCAACCAAGGGTATAACACATTTTTTTATAGTGATGTTTCATATGTCATGAAATGTTCATAAGCAGCATACATATTTCCATTTAATACATGGTTAATATTGAGGATCATACAGGATACCGTAGCAATTATCTATTTTCTACAAAGTTTGTTTGATTTTATACTGTTTGAAGTTTTTTAGTTTGGAGATGTTTACAGATCATTATGAAGATGTGGTTATTAATAATGTTTATAAGTCAACTAACATCAAATCAAATGGAAATGATTGTATCTAAAATATAGTAATTAATATTGACTTCATTTAATTCAAACTAATTAGAGAATTATCACAATTAACCATCTTTTATTGTATTTTTATTTAACGAGAAAATCGGTTACATGCTAATTTTTTCATCTTAAATCAATCGACGTCAACTCTTATAGCTCAATATAACATTTGACCTTTTTTGATGGATTATGATTAATCTTTAGTTTTACTTAATTAGTTATTTTCAAAACATATCTTTATTAAATTATGTTTTGTAGCTCTTATTCATATTACTTTTACATTTCAAAAGAAAGTAGGATCGTGTTCAAGCACTTGGAATCTTCAAAACTGGAATATGTATGGTGATGAGTCAAGCTTCTTTGGGAAGCCTAATGTAGTAAAAATAACGTAATAGGTAATCTATATACATAATATTAGTTTAAAATTTGTTGCATGATCCATAACCTAAATGATACTCTAGATGTAGAAGTTAGAAGGTCAAGTGGTTAATTCTCATACATGCTTTCAGCTTCGAAAACAATGGTAGCCTGAATTTTGTTTATGTCTTTAGCTTTAAACTTAAATGCTATGTTTAAAAAAAATATTTGTGTAATTTAGTTAATTTGAAAATTTGTTAACATGTCTACTTTACAATTCAATTATTGTTGATATTAAAAATAAATTTAATAATATTTTTTCATCAAATGACAAATCGATCCATTTAAGCAGCATCAAAGAGAACTAATACATAATAAATTCTATTATTGAAAAATTAAAATCAAATTAAAGAAAAATAAATTGAAATTAATTTGAATTCAAATTCAAAACAGGTAAATAAAATAATTTGCTTTTCACTTTCAGTTACATATATCGATAAATATATACTCATTCTCACGTGATCCTATTTTACATTTATTAGCATCCGAAATTTTTATATCAATAATTGTTCGCAAATTGAAATAAATTTCACATCATCATTTATTTCCTTTAATTATCATGGAGCAAATTGAATCTCTAATAGAATCTTAAGACTTAAATTGTATACCGGCTTCGAAAGCAGAAATGTCAACTGGAGAATTTACATGTTATCTACACATTTTGTTTTAAGAATAATGTTATATTTGGTTCTTTTAATGCATTATATTTCTAAAATTCTTACTTTCTACTTTTGGCAATTTTAAAAATATCAAAAAATACATTTGATTTTTTAAAATAATTATAGAATTAGAGAGTATGTGTAATTCAATTAATTTGAAACTTTTTGCTTCCAAAAGTAAGCGATGTTGGCAACGCACATACCAAATTTTATATAATTAAAAAGAATAGCATAACTATAAGGCTTGGAGCTATTATACGTTAATTTGAAACTTTACCCATTTGCTTTTCTAGTTGATTATTGATATTATTGATGATTTCAAGCTAAGATTTGATGAGGAATGAATATTTTCTTACTCTTCCATCTTCAACATTTCAATTAATCAATGATAAGTAAATTCTCAAATTGATGCTAATTAACTTTTTTAATTAGCTTTAAAGAGTGGATTCAAGAATTAATGTGTAACAAATATGGAATAAAATATAGCATTAAACTCTTATTGGACATTCTCTAATTATTTAGTTTTATATCAGTAAATATCCTTACCTTAATGTACTTCCATTATCTCAACTCCATATAAAATTAAACATGAATTCGTTCTCATTGTGTATTTTCTTTTATGTGTGTATCCATACACACATATTGGACCATGTAGGTACTAAATTAGTTTAAAATGATTAAGTTATTATTGGTTTCAACAATTGTTATAAATATAGAAAACTTTCATGTCCGAGATGTTGCTTTCTTAAAATGCGTCAATGTCACATTTGATGATCCTCCGTATTATCTGAAAATATGTTTAGCTTAAAACAAATCATAAAATTTATTGGGGAATATGCGTAACTTAGTTAAGTTGAAAATATTATTTTTAGTTTAGTTGATAATTTATAATATAACATGGTGATGTGCTTCAAATTTTACATTACAAGACTGTAAATAAAAATGAACCTCGCTAGAACTACTTTCTTAATGAGGTGAACAGTGAACATGGTTGGCAGTGTCTTACTATAGCAATTTGTAAATCCTCAGTTTGTTCCAATGCACTCATTCAAGATTTGAAGCTAAAGCAATTTAACGTAAATAAAGCTAGAGTTCTACAAATTTATAAGTTGAACCAGAATATTGCACTAAGTTTCGATTTCTTTTAGAATACAAATTGGAGCAAATTATACGTATGAGGCAAGATAAAGAAACATATATAACGACTTCATTTGGAAACACTAAAACATGCTCTTATTTTACTTTTGATTGTTTATCAACTCATCAACTACAGGTGGTAGCTTCGGAAAATATGGACTCACTTAAGATACTTAATTCTTTTAACCCTTGTACAAATCATGCTTGAAATTTAATTATCAAGAACAAAATATCCACTTATTAGTTGATGTCAAAGGATTTACAATGAAATTTTTATGAGACAATGAGATTTTTGATGAGAATACTGTCGTGGTATACATAGTTTGTGGACATGCTACAAGCATTATTCTTCATGGGTTTATGAAGTTTCAAAACAAAAGAGAACTCAAAGTCCAAACCCCATTATACAATTATTTGTTTTCTGCAGTAAGAACCAGCAAATTTAAGCTAAATATATGATAATATTCTTATTGCTTTCTCTATTGTAATGTAAAGAAGTGAGAATAAAATATAACTTACACAACATAAATGTTTGTTTGATTGGTGCAACGATGGTTTTTCATAATTTAATATGCCAACTTTATGGAACTCAAACGTATTTGTTGTATTTGCTGTAGATGAAGTTCAGAAGGATATCAAACTTTTAGTTAGAAAATCATGGTGCAAAGAAAATAAGGTAGTGTTTGGTTTACCGTTTTTAATTTTGGATTTCCGTCCATAAAAAAATGCGCACAACGCGTGTATATTGTAGAAAACAACCAATTTAGAAAACAAAGTTAACACACAAAATAAAAAACACTTTTTTTTTTATTTTCTATGTTTTGAGAAATAAGAAAAGCACGAGAAACAATCATCATTTCATCGTTGCTTCATCCCCTCCGTGGTCTCATCCGTCTTTCTTCCATCCTATTTGTCGTTCCTCCGCAACTTTTATGTTTTGTAATTAATGTTGAAAACCCAAAACACAAAACTCATTTTAAACCAAACACTACCTAAGTTTTTATATAAGTAAATTTACCTGTAATAGTTTCTTACGGGTTATTCTTCTTGCGTTTGTAACAATTTTTCTCATGGTGTTTGATTGTTCAGTTGGAAGGTAAGAAGAAGACAAAACGAAAGGAGCAGCAACAAATAGTATTACAATTTCAGAAATTATCTTATGGAGGATAACTCAATTTGCAATTTAGTTAATAGTTATATTGTGATATGTGTTAAATTTGTTCTAATATTGGTTTCCTATATGTTCCTTTTTAATTTAGCTTTTGTAGTCCTAAATTTCCTTCTATTGATTTTTTATATTTGTTGTAGTTTCTCTATGCTAACTAGAGTAGCTTAATTTTCTCTAAATATCTACGTTAGCAATTAGTTTTCAATTGAATTTTCTATACTTTGGGTTATATTTTATTACGTTTACATGGTTATCATTTGTTATTTGAAGTAAACGCAAGTAGAAGTGATGACCCATTTGTTTGCATTTGTAGTACATAACATTAATACTAGATAATTAGTGCATGATGCCATATGTCTAAACATAAAATAAATAAATTAGTGTATGCATAATCCTTTCACTTACGCATAGTGGTCGTTTTATAAATCTCACGTATGAAAATACCTCAACATCTTTTTATAGTTTCATAAAGTGGCGATGGATAATAACTGTATATGTATAAAAAAATAACCAAAGTGAGCTTGCTCTTTTTTCATTTAGTGTTATTGATTGTTATTGATAGTATTGCACCTTATGTTTACGTAGCATTTTGATTAAAATGAAACCATGTAACAAAAGATAAAACTATTTCAATCATAATTGCACCAAACACGAATTTGTTTACCATATTTCTAAAAAGAAGTGGGTTGAGTAAACGAAGTTGTCAGTTTCAATAAATAAACTGAGTGGAAAGCTTTTTATTTTATCATATTTTTGCTTTCTTCCATTTATTTAGGTCCAACTGTTTATGTGTTGTTAATAGGGAAGCCCATATGATTACATATTTGTATCCATTCCTCTTATGATGAAAAAAACTTTACATACATGTGTGTGTATGTTTGTGTGTGTAACGAGGAAACCTCATTTGAAGCTTTTGAATTGTTCAAAATGTCTTTCACATTTTTAACTACAAAGAGGGCTTATTTTTGTCATTGTATTCCTTACATTCCATCCTCAATTGAAGCTTTTGAATTGTCCAACATGCCTGTTGCAGTTTTTACTATACATAGTGGTTATTTTTGCCATTGTATTCCCACATTTATATACCATTATAATTTTAGTATATAGAGTAATTACTATTTTCTATGCATACAACCATTATTTCATAATAAAAGAAATTTGCTTATAACCACTGTTTTAAATCTTGGTCATCTCGGCCGATATCTTGGTTGAAGGCTTGGGCGAAACGAAACATGAGATATCGGTTGATATCTCGTTTCAATTATATCGGCCGAAATTTACATATATCGACCGATATTTGGAGCGAAACTATATTCCGAGATATCCCCGATATATTGTTTTTTTCAAAAAAACAGGCCCATCTCAGTCTATCATAAAAAAATGAACAAAACCCTTTTCTTTCTGATTCAACTTCTCAAAAGATCACGTTTCTTGTCAAAATATCGAACATCCTCTTCTCTAGAGAAAAAATCAAACTCCCTCTTTAAAAAAAATCGAACTTCCTCTTTCGACATCCAACAGCTCATGGTTCCTTCCAATTTTCGACTACTCGATCTCGCTTTTGACAGTCTGCAGCTTCGTCTTCGACCAATCTCTCTACTTTCTACATGTATGTAAATTATGGTTGTTTCTATTTTAATGAAATTCAATTTTTCAAAAATTGAATATACAATATAATTTAGAATAAATGTGCAAGTAGATTTAGTTTGTTATTCTTACTGCATAACCTTCTGCAAGTAGATTTGCATTGCCTGAAACCCTTCGATTCATGTTATCTCTTATATGCATTTGTTTTTATTTGCATCAGTTCCTAATACTATTATTATGTTATTCTTATTGCATACATGTAATTGTATAGAACCCTCTTTTTTTCAGTTAATTTGTCGCATTTCATCTACTTATATGTAATTGCTAAAACTAATGATGTTTTGTAACTTTTGTTGAACAATTTCATATAGTTGAAGTATAATTGTATTATTTTTTCAGTTAAAATAGTGGAGATTAGTTGCAGTAATTCAGTAAATGTTAAATAAACCAATACCATGCATTTTTTCTATAAATTATGTCATGTGTTATACTCCAATATGGTTTTGAGATGAACTTTAGGTCCGAGATGTAAATCTGATATTGGCGTCCGAGATGCACTCGTCTCGTCCGAGATCTCCCCCGATACGATACCGAGTTACTAAAATCGTCGAGACAAACGTGTCCGATATTCGAGATTTAAAACCTTGCTTATAATTTTATTCGTACACGTCCAATGCAAGTACCGTACGGGGGTGTGTGTATATAATGTACAATAAAATGAATTTGCCCATGTGTGTATTCACGCATATCCAATAAATCCGCCAACATATCGTCAATATGTATAAGTAGACTAAATTCAATAAGGATCATACCAAATAATATCACCCATGCAACAATAAAATGAATTAATATGAATTTTAATTAATTAATTATGATCGGTTATTTTTAATATGAATTTAAACTAATTAGAGAATTAATTACAACTGATTCTCTTTGATTGAAATTAAATTTAATAAAAAAATAGCTACATAATAATTCTTTTAATTCTAATCAAATAGAGAATTGATTTGTAATCAATTAATTCATCGTAATTAATTTCTTTTACCAACAACATTTCAGAAGTAATTAAAAATTCTTACTTTATGAGAGAACATGTAATGTGAATTGTTTTATAACTTTAACAGACGCTTCTTTACTGTAGAGAAATAGTAAAGTAGAAACTCACCATCCGTTCTTAAGAAATATATTCATTTCCTTTCACAAATTTAGCGAAATAAAATAAACGATAAAACATATTTATAGATTTATCAACAAACGAACAAAATATTGTTAAGGTTATTTGTTTTTAATTTTTAGATGATTCTAATTTTAGAGGTGTCGCTATATTTTACATATGTTTTTATGTTTGAAATGAAATGATATATATTCTACAAATAATAAAACATAATTATAACATTTATCTTACACATAATAAACGGATCGTGTTATAATTATATATTGTGTTGACGTTTTGTTATACAAACATGAAATATTATGAGCACTTGAACCGATGTTGAATTGATACTACAAACAAAATTTATGTCTAATGTATGAATTGGTCTCCAAAGAAAACTGAAGGTCGATGTTTAAAACAACGATATCATGTAGAAATAAAATTGAAAACTAATTACATAAAAAAAGACAAGGTAAATGTGACAAATTATTAAATAAGAGGCGAAATTAAATTTAAAAAAAAAACACATTCAAATACGATGACACAAGAATTTATAGATGCAGACGAGCGATTTACAATAAAGGGATTAAAGCTCCATGGAGATTTCATTTTATAAATGTGCATGAAGCAAATATATAATCCGTATGCGCATATTTGATGCTCATTGGTTTATTATTGTATATATTTTACCATATGTACATATGAACGTGTAGATCTACTTACATCTATCGACACATACTAGCATAATCTCGTGGATAAAGTTGTCGCTTCTTCCTTCCATGAACTCACTTGCTTCCTCCTTCCATGGATCGATAGCAAATTGGAGAATGTGGTGATCCATCCCATTTCGATCCATTAAGGTGGATCATTACGGAACATATTTGATTTCTCCTCATTACAACCTCCAATCTATCTACCACCAACCGAACCAACGTTAAACAATCCAACGTCAACTGAATCAACTTGGACCAACCCAAAAACTACAATCCACAACTCACTCAATAAGTTATTGCTTCATAAAAGGTGGATCTTGATACATCTCGCCCAGAGTGACTTTTGAGGAGATATTTTAGAGAGTTTTCAACATTTAGAGTCTCCATATTACACCTATAAATACCCCCCTAACATCCAATTTGAACGGGATGAATGGGATAGAAGCCAAAACTCTATCGAATAGAACTTAAACCCGACCTCTCCATATTTTCTTATTTGAAGTATTGCAAATGATTGTAATCAAGATAAATAACAGTTATAAAGAGATCAAAGTGTTGGATGTAAGTTTCAAAGACTCGAACCACTGCAACTTTTGATTTGACATTAAATTTCTCTATATTATTATATTATTGTACGGGAAAATCTATTGAGACAAAATTAGTGACATGATGGATCTCCACCATTGAATTGCCCATTGATTTCCACCTTCCATATAAGAAAAAAAAGATCCAACGGTCCACATCTTTTGTATCACCAATTGTGTTTTATTTTATGTTCAAATAGTCGGCCACTTATTGTATTGTTTGATCTATTTTTAGTTTCTAGTATATATTGTATGTGATTTGAATAAAGTTAGAATTCGATATTTCTTATCTGTTACACATAATATAGATGTGCTAGAACGCATTTTTTCACTAAAGATCCAAACCACTTGAAAATTAGTGTTAGGATCACATTCAGGTCATCGGCTCTACCAAATCTCTAGTAGGCGTGTTTGGTCATTTTTAACTCAAACACTAACCAAATAGTTCTTTGCAATTTTGTTGTTGCATTCGTCTACATTTGTTGTTAAATTAATTATAAAGCCAAAAGCATTAGATATCAAGCCCACCAACGTGATTGATACCATAAAACAACAGATAATGATAGTAGCACGTGGAAGATGAAATGAGAAATGGTATAATTATTTTAAACCATAGAATGCACCACGTAGTCGCTAATTGTTATCCAAAATTTACCCACATCGGATTCACTTCTCTGTGTCAACAGACATATAAGAAACCATTAAAGGTTGTATTGATAGGCTTAGGGACGATGATAATCGATGTGCAGTAATGCATGCACAGTATAGTGTACAAAATACGAATTAATCGATAAAAAAAACAATACTAAAATGCGATCCTTGGCAGCTGCACTTTAGCGGTTTGTTAATTGCGGAGGCATGTAATAGTCGCTTAAATGAGTAGAAAAACTCGAAATCGAAAAGTGCAATTGTGAAAACCTGAGTTAAAATGTGAGAGCCTGAGTTAAAGGGATGGGACGGTGGCGGAACTTCTTACATTCTTAGTCTGCGAAAGTAGGTTTATAAAATCTGTATCTTCGAAGCCCAAACCATGAGCAGCATGGAAACAGGTACGAAGACAAAGACTTTAAAAAAGGCCAAAATTGGAAACGAGATAAAAAGTTGTTCTTATGAGGACAAAAAATACTAAATTTATTAATATTGTCATAAATTTAGTAATAAGAAATCCATTGTTCATTGAATTCGTATTCAAAATGAATTTCCTTTGAGCTGCAATCAAGTAAAATAAATGATTAAATGTTTTCTGAAACCATTACACATGTAAATAGTGGTTATATATTATGGAGAAACTACAAAATTCAAATCATAAACAATATCATAACCGACAAGTAATCATTTATAATCATGAACAAATGTTGCATGTTAAAAAATAACACTTAAAATATAGTTTGTAACGATATAAAATATAACTAACTTTTATTATTAAAAAAATTATCTCCTTAAGTTCAGTTTAGTACATGAGTAGTAATTATCCTATTTTTCACAGAAAAAAATTGCTTCGTTTGAAATACTATTTATAAAAAGATTCTTATCTGCTATGAAATGTATTTTCATCTACTCTGAAACAGGCAGTCGTCAAACTTGGAACCACGATTATTACTGATATTTTTGGTCTTAAATGTACCTAGGAGCTTCAGCAACAATAAGTAACTTGGGATCAAACTTAAGTAACAAATGTTTATTACTTAGGGTAATGAGATCAAGTTCCTAATTAATAAACATCAAAACCACGATTGTTGCTCCCGTAGGGTTCCAGCTTTAAAGATTTTAATCTACAACAACAAAAAAATTGTTGGAGCTTCTACGATCTAAGATATACTAGTTAATTATGTACTCCATTAATACATTTGTGTGATATTTTCATAATACCACTACCCAAGCTTGCACATACTCTTTGTTTTGTCAAGTGGAGCTTCTAAGATCTACTCGTCACATGATATTATCATGAATTAAAATCCTAGCTTGTATCACATACTCTTTTCTTCAAACATCAAACATCAGTTAAGTTAGTAATATACGACTGGCTGCATCAACTGGAATGCAATGAAAACCATACGACACACAGCCGTCCCACATTTCATGGCAATGCAAATTATTTTTATAAAGACTAAAAAATGCATTTACACTAATCCAACATAAAAACATAGCAGCACAAATTTTATGCATACCTTGATACATGCATGCTCAACTAAAGAATTAAGTATCAGCAGCATCGGTGTCTTTTCCAAAAGGATCATGTGAAGGGCCCACATCATGCCCAATATGCCTCTGCACCAGCCTCTGCAAATCTGCCATAACTTTATGCTCCCTCTTCGACTTCTCTTCATAGTTGAACATCGCAAGTGCCCTTTTATCCTCTGCACTGTACACTTGATTTTCCTTCCTTATACGAATTGCATTCATTCGCTGATGCCTACTTCCACTCATCACATACCCCAAGTTCTCAAACCTCTGAATCTCGTCTGCAGAAAGACCCACTTCTCCTCTTCTTGGGATACGCTTTCCTTGCTGCACATACTGCGCTATAGCATCTCCTTCTCCAGGCCTCAACGCTCCACCGTAGCTAATATGTCCTTCTGCTCTTGGTAGCGGAGCAGGGCCAACAAAAGCATCTGTTTCTTCCACTTTGTTTATCTTATGGGACTCTAATAGTTCTTTGTAAGCCAATGCTTCTGGATCAAGCTCTGTTTTCTTCATATCAATATCAATTGTTTTCAGCTCATCATGAGCTTCGGAATCCGAAGGAATAGCAATATCGGGATTCCTCGAGCTCTTTTTCTTTTTAGGGATTGGGTTTAAATCTGACGATGATCCATCTTCTTCTTTTTCACTTTCTTCAGAGCTTCCCACACTTGATTTTCTGCTCTTTCTTCTACTACTTCTACTGCTACTACTCGATTTCCTTCTCCTTGAACTTGAGTTTCTGCTCCTCTTTTTCCTAGAACTCCTTTTCCTGTCACTAAGAGAGTCATCAGAAACTTCTGCATCTGAATCCATCCTTGACCTTCTAGAATGCTTCTTCCTGGACTGTTTCCTTTTTCCATCACTTGAATCATTAACTTCGTCTGTGCCATTTTTCTTCTTCTTTCTGTATGATTTTCTTGACCTTGAATCATCAGAATCCTCTGAAATTACTTCTTCGGTGTCATTTTTAGACTTTCTACTCATTATCTTCCTCGAAGATTTTCTCTCCTTGGATTCATCAGAATCATTGAATGAATCTGAACCAGAACTAGAATCTGAATCATCCCCATTCTTATCGTCAGAATGACTCCTCTTTGGCCTACTACTCTTTTTATTTCCAGAATCTTTATCATCGTCAACTGATCTATGTTTCTTCTTTTTGTCCAAATCATCGTCTTTTTTATGTTCATCCTCTTCGTATTCATCCAACGGCTCAGATCGATCCCGCTCACTTCTTGGAGGGCTGGGAGTAACTTGCCAAACACAATTCTTTAGTTTCTTCCTCAATTTCTGCCTTTTCAATCTTCTGTACTCTGGAAAAGTTAATCCTTTCAGTTCTTCATCGTCTTCTGAATCAGAAAAGGTGTCTTTATTATTTGTGTTGTGATAAGAAACATCTTCATACCTAGGGTTTCTATGATGATTTGAGTATGGTTGGTAAGACGGAGAAAGCCTTGACCGACGGTCGTCTCGGTTATAGCGTGGTGGAGGGGATTCGGATCTAGGGTTTTGGCGTCGATCATAGTAACGGTGGTTGTAGCCGTCACTTTGCTCTATTCTGGAAGCGAGTCTTGGTCGGTCGCTGCCTCGCAGCATTTTCTACTATGTTGTTTAGATGAAGTGTTTGCTGAATAGGGAGATAATAATTTTTACTCGGAACATCTTACGGCTGTTTGATAGTTAGCTGAATAGTCTGTTTGCGTCCGTATGCAAAAAGCTCATAAACGTTCAACATTCGAACAAAAGGAAGCGCATGCGCATATAAAGACATCATATTTAAAAATTACCTGTTCGATATTTTTTAAAAATTGTAGTTTAAGTTACGTGTATTTTATTACAATTAAAAATATTTTTTTATTTTTTTATTAAGTTAAAAGTTTGTATTATATGCACTAAATGCATATTAACTGTTCAAAACAACTTATTACCATCGTATTTGTTTATTTTTTAACACTTTAGCATTCAATGCGATTGGAAAAAGTTTATGTTAAACTAAACATTTTCATTTATCTTTTTTGATTTATTGATCATTAGTGGATACGATAATTATTTGATATCCGTCCATATACACGGATACAGATACGGATATTACACTATCTGCATTCAAAAGTATCCGCTGACATACCTATGTGCCAAGGGATGGAGGGGGAAAAAAGGCCAGTTTCTCTTAATCGTGCAGCAGTCCAGTTGGACGATTTGGCCTACTTCCAAGAAAAACGATAACGATAATAAATAATAATAAAAAGAAATATTTTGTTTAAAGTCTAAACTTATCGATTTTTTTGGCTTTAAATACCAACTTTTGAAATTAGTTGTAACGACCCAGAATTTTTATTAATTAAAATTTGAATATTTAATTAATTTTTAAATATTAATAAGTGAATTTATAAGTCAAATAAATTTTTATTTGAATTTTTGGATTTAATTGGATTATTAAATCGATAATTTAAAATGTTAAATTATAGAAATAATTGAAAATCGAGTTAAATATGATAGAAAATAATTTGTAAAATTTTATTTTATCATGTTAGAGTTAGAATGATATTTCAGAACTTTTAAAATCGAATTAAAAGTTAATTTGTGAAAATTGAATGTTTTAATATTTAATTATCGACTGTAAAATAGCCAATTTTTGAACAGTCTCAGAATTGAACGAAACCAGTTTCATTGGATCCGTAATAGTTAGTTATTACCGGATTTCAATTTTCGTGTCAATCGGAGTTATCGTTTGTTCGTGGCAGCTCGAAACGCATTGAATTATTTTTAATTTAAATTTGGCGAGTCAAAATAGCCATTTTTCAAAAAGTCTCGGATTTCGACGAAACCAGTTTCATCGGATCCGTAATGTGATATTATTGTAAGGTTTCAAATTTCAAGTCAATTGGATTTACCGTTTGTCCGTTACAAATTAAAACGCCTAGAAAATCGCTTAAATCGGTTTAATTCAAATTGAGCGTTTTCAGCCATAACTCGCACATACTTCCGAATTAGCTTTCGAAACCTGTTCCATTATGTCCGGAACGCGGGGTAAACCCTAGAAACGCTGGTTACGGCGCCTAAATCGGAGTTTGGAATTCCCGGGATGAATAGTGTTTACGCTTGCTTTTTCTATAAATAGAAGTTAAAATCACAAAAAAATAAAATCAAAAACCTAACCCTAATTTTATACTACAGCCGCCACTTTCTATTTCTAAGGCCAGAATTCAATCTCCTTTTCCCCTCAATCTCTCCCAATCTACAAAGAATTAGAAGAAGTGTTCAACACGAAAAAGGTAGAGCATGAAGAGAGCTTGAAATCCATACGGATATGATCTTGGTTGGAGTGACATGGAGTGAGAAAAAGGGGGCCGTTTGCATCAGATTTCGCACGCATTTCCACGTGCATATGGTGGCCGAGCTCCACCATAGGGGGGCCGAAGGTAGCTCAGGTTTGGGGCTTCGCGTTGGCGTTGGTTTGATCAAGTTTCATCGTGTATAGGGGTTGCAAAGTTTAACCCTAGATGAGCTTGATGGGTTCGGTTTGGAACGTGAATGGCTGTAGCATATGCGTGAAAAAAGAGGTAGGGGGGAGAAGCAATTCACGGCCTGATGGTGTGGGCTTTGGATCCAAGGGCTAGGATTAGTTGGAGGTTAAAATTATAAAGTTATGTTGTATATTAGTTTATATAAATCATGTACAAACTTCAATAATCAATATCTTTTTCATACGAGGTCGAAAAAATGCAAACTCAGTTGCGTTGGAATCGTATGGACGAGCACTACGCGATGGAGTTGGTTTGGAGTCGTTTGGAGTTAGTGAGAATTTCGGGTAAAATTAAACGCGCGTTTAATTTTATTCGAAATAAAAGCTAAAACGGAATTTAAAACCAAGGTGAGAACTTCTCACTCAATCGAATAGATTTCGATTTTATTTTAAATAGTTAGATTTAAAATATTTGAATGCATGTATGAATGATGAATTGTATATATTGATTGTTAAAATAGACATTATGCGCCGTTAGTAAGCGGATGTTATTTATTATAAACATATACCGCGAATATTTCATAAACAGTGAAATTGGTATTATATATAATATCAATATATATATATTGGCATATGTATATATTGCAGTTGTTGATTTCCCGCATTTTTTGTTTAGCGGATGAGACCCTATTACGCCGTTATTAAGCGGATAATATTTAATAAGAACATATACCGCGATAATTTCGTACTGGAGCGAAATTGGTATTGTGCTAATGTTTTTGGATGCAGGAAAACAGGTTGGAGGGATCCAACTGGATTCCTCAACAGTTTTATTTGATTTCAGATATTTTGATATTTGATGGATTATCATATCGATATATGATATTGTTGTAGTCGTGATTGACTATTTGGTGTGTAGCATCATTGGACCCAAATTTTGGGATTTAAAAATGATTTTTAAAAGTGATTTTGAGAATATACTATATTTTTGGAATTGATCCATTTCAAATAAATAAACGTTATAAGTTTTAAAGTTATAAAAATTATGATTTTTAAGAAATATAGTTAAAAGCTGATTTTTGAAAATAAGGAATCAATGACTTTATAAAAGAGTTTAAATTGGGATTCTAAACTTGTTATAAAAGTTTAAATATAGGATTTATAAAATTTGATTATTTTATAAATCAGAATGATGAAATTATAAAGGAATTTAAAGACGTTTTAAAAGAAAAATATAAATTGATTTATATTAAAGATTTATAAATTGATAATTTATAAATTAGAACGTAGGAATTATAAAACGAGCTTTTATAAGTGTTAGAATAAATTGTGAATGAATTTCATAAATAGAATGAAATTTATAGAATTTTATACGGTGAAGTCATAAATGGAATTTTATAAGCAGTAGGTTTATAAAATTTATTATGTTGTTAAAATAATAGTTTTGGATAAATAAATGAATCTTATAAGTTATAAGATTTATAATTATGAAATTCTAAGGAACGATTTTGTGAAATAATCGTTTATAAGTAGTTAACTTATAATATGAACGTTTAGTTTATAATTTAGTTATAAACTGGAATATGTTAATAAAGGAATTTATAAAAAGGAAGTTTTTATATATATAAATAGAAATGGAATTTATGAACGTTGTTTTATAAATTCGCAAACGACTTATTTTGATAAGTTAATTGTTATAACTTAGAAATAGAGTTATATTCACATTTTGAATAGTGAATAATCCTTTGAATTAAAATGAATAAAAGGATGGAATTTGTTAAAGAAGTATATTCACGTTTTTGAATAGTGAATGATATGTTAAAGAAATTGTTTTTAAATGAGATGTTTGAATTGAATTAAAACGATCTAATGATGTTTTAAAATGTGTTGAGATTCGAAACCATAGATTTCAACATTCATTGTTGAAATAGACGTTTTCGAGAAATAAAAGGAAATGGTGAACTATAACACTGTTGTTATAGTAAATGATTTCCGAAAGGAAATGTTTTGGTTTAGTATTGGGATTTATATATCTATTTTAATTTCGAATCCATATACTAGTGATTTTGGGTTGTCGTAACGATGTTTTACGCAACATTCGTTTTGGCCCAAGTAAATATGTTTAAGTGAATGATTTCCTTAAAGAATGAATTATATACTTAATTCGATTTAAGTATATTGAATATTTTCAAAGGTTGAAAATAAGAAGATTTGTGGATTACTTATGAATAAATAAGTATGGAAATGTTTTCCAATATGAAGTGAATATTTAGAATTTATCTTTTTGAAGATAAATTGAGAATGAATAATTGAAATCGGTTATTCATGGATATTTTTGAAATATAAATTCATTATGGAATTTATATGTGAAAGTGGAATTTGTATGAAAATAAATGTTGATTTATTTTTGAAGTGTTGAAATAATATATCTTGTAAAGATATTTTGGAAAATAAATAATTTGGAAAATTATTTGGAATCTGGTGATGTATGCATATCCATTGATAGTTCAATAATCGACTATCAATATTTCCCTTTGAATGGGTATTTGATGTGAATTGATTGAATTTGAATGCACACTTATTTTTGAATAAGCGCTCACTATTCGGGTTAACCGGGAAAGGACCATGGGGTCGTATAACCCATTCCAAATATGTGATACGTCGTTGTAAATTGCAGTTGAAGATCGGTGTTGAAGACCGGTATTTACAAGAGTGATAGGATGAACTATCGATTGACTCTGCACCGAGTTGCTCCGGTATTGAGTTCTCCATATGTGATGGTGAATCCGATCAGGATTGTGAATATCCGGATTGCAAGGACTTCTTTGTAAGTGCCTTCGGTTTTGTTCGAGCCCGGAACAGACTTGTATGGATTGTATGCCTGACATTATAAGTTGAGATATAAAGCCGATTTCTTTCAAATATATTTCTATTGGTGGCGGAGAATTTATTCTTTTTGCTTAACACCCTTCTCTGAGACGTATGTGCTCAGAGGTTATATAGTTGAAGTTATCAGCGATATATTCCCAGTTTGGTAATGTGACATGCTGAGTGATGCTGAAATGATCATTGTGTTGATTATTTGTGATAGGATCATTTATTTGATCGTCTATCTTAGTGATCATTGTGTTGATCATTTGTTGACCCAAAGCATGGCTTTTGTATAAAGTATGTTTTTGTGGACGTGAATCCGTCGAGCCTCACATCCCGGAATGGTCAAAACAGGAAAGAAGCAGCAAGGTTATGAGGGGTAGCACCCTTTAGGATGTGTCCATTTCCTTCTGGAAAAGGGTGGTATCATGGTATGGAGCCCAGATACTTACTCATGTTGAAACACTTTGTTTTTATGATTGTGTGAATTGATTAGAGAGCGCTCTCGGATAAAGGTCCCAAAGGACCGGGGGATGGCATATTCGGTCAGTTGTTACTCAGTTAGGGGTAACCCGGCCTTGTGTTGGTAGAGATCCGGTTTGGTTCTCGGGGATGTCCATCCAGAGGCATTCTCATGTGGCAATGGGAAGTTCCTTGGCCTGACCATTTGTTGGAAATCCAATTCCCAATACGAAACTTGTACGGTATTAGTTGTAGAACCTGCTATTCACTTATGGTGGTCACCACTGTTTGGATAGTAGCTATAGTAGGCATACGATAATGGTCGTATGTTGGCTAAGATTTATATCTTTATTTTCGAAATGATTTTCCTCTACACTATGCACTAATAATAATATCAAATATTATTTTAAATGCGTATCAAGCATCTTTGACTATCATAAGGAGAAATCTCCTCCGATTCTGCGTTTGCATGTGTGTGTGTGCGGGAGGCCTTATGGTAGTCTCATTTTTAAAAGCATTGCGAATTGATTTAAAAATATTCCTCTATTTTGATTTTAAAGATAAATAAACTATTTTGAGTTCTCACACCAGTCACATGACTGACTCGGAGTTTATTGTTTTCCTTCCTAAACTCTGGGTGCCGTCCAATTTCCACACGGGCAGTTAAGAGTTAGGTTTATCAGGATATTCTGGATATTCTGGAGTTGCTGGAGGCAAGCTGGATGGCATGGCGTATTACTAGTTTATATAGTATTTATTTTTCCGCTGCATTGTTTGTTGTTGTATGTTGTTGTACACTCTGATGTGATGATATGATGTAATAAAATGTGATGTAATGTAATAACTGATATAGTTCTTTGTTTAAAGATTATTCATTTATTATTATATGTTGTTCCGCTGCGAATTGTGAGATTCTGTTGTTGTTCCGTTCTGTTTCTTCTGTCCCTTTCTTTTTCAAATTCTTTCTCTTCTTCTCTCTCTTTCTTTTCCTTAAATTCTTTTTTTTTAAAACCCCTAACTATTCGGTTTTTCGGCAACGAAAATCCGCATACGTTACATTAGTTAAAAGTACGAAATATATAATATGGATTTTCCTCTTTCGTAGACCTAACCATCACACCTTCTTCCCTTGCCACATCAACCGCCACGACTCCTTACATTTTCGTTGTCTACGTCACCATAAAAATCTATCCACCGCTCGCCTCAACCATCTAACCGTTGCCTCCACTAACTAGAAACTCATGTTTTCTCAAAGTTTGATTTTCGTCGCACCATATGAAGCCATAGTTATACTCCCGTCGTCGCCTACCGTTCCACCTGCATCTTTCGGTACATCGCATCAACGTTGTTCATCTCATTGTGCTCGGCGATCATCTGTTACTGCAGAAACATCAACATGTTAAAATATGATATTGTTTACTATCATTTATGAGAAAATAATGCAAAAAAATATAATAAGTACAAAATGCTATTGAGTCATATCATTTAACCATAGAATATCACCGCAGGGTAAGATCAACATTTACACGATAAAATTGAAATATAAGTGTTTTATTTTATTTTTAAATTCAGTGCATACAAAATTGATGTTATACAGTAGCATTATATTATAATAATTTACTAAAAAAATAGTACGGTAACGTTCAAAAATAAATAAATAAAAATGATACCAACTTTTACAAAGCTATGTAGCAGCATTGTAAATCAACGAAAGTTACGACGCACATTTCGCGCGTGACATTGACATGCGCTTCGCATATGAATTGTTTTCTGTAAATTTTATATGTTTAGTGTATTTAAAAGAAAATGATTTGCATAAATATTCAATCATAATTTTGTATTGACATCATTTGTTGTTAGTTTGAATTTTATATCTAAGTTGGAACATCTAATTTTGTTTAGTTTGAAATTTTTCTTCATATTATTAATTAACGAAAAACGAATGTGTAAAGAAAGATTATTTGTTGGATCCTACTATTTGGCATTTTAACTCGACTATATTGAACTAATTGCACAAGTTAGATTCAACTGCCATCAAGGCCGATGACTCTAAAGTAATGATTGCGGAGCCCAGAAGTCAAGTATAGATGATAATATGAAGTCAAGATTGAAGGGACTTGATAGATATGCAAAGCAGAATGTTTGAAGCATGAAATATGGTTAAACATGTAGGATGGATCGGCACAAATTAGCTTCAATAATAAGGATCGGCATGTTTCAACGTGTGAGAGCATTCATATAGAAAACAGTTAATATCTCAAGAACCATAGGTCCAATGCATATGAAATTTTATGAGAAAGACATTGGGACTCTAGGGAGCTTACCGAGAGATCGCATCTTAAGGATATGAAGTTGGAATAATCAGTATCCTTCCCTTGGAAGGGATCGGTTGCAATTAGCAAGCAAACCATGATGGAACAAAGATCGAGCAATATCTCAAGATTTACCGATCCAATTAGCATGAAATTTAGAAGCTAAGCGTATTTTAGTATGAGCAAACCACAATAGGGACCGCTCTCAAAAATTCAACCAAAGAAGTGATCGGTACCGATCCCTCTTCATTGGGAATTGGGCCATGTGATCTCTCTTGTGAGCCCACACAATTTCGATGGTTCTTCTGCCGAGTTTTTAGAGAGATGTTTGACCATTTTCGTTTATACATACAGACTTGGTTGTTTATTTTTGGGACTTTTACGCTGCTGGTTACTTTATATTCTTTTGTAACTAAGGATTTTCATCATATCCTTATTGTACTCGGTTTATAAAGTGATTAACAAAGCAGTCTATTCAAAGTGGACGTAGGCAAACAACGTCGAACCACTATAAATCGTTGTGTGCGTGTTATTCTTTCAATTTGCTATTATTTTCTTGTTATTGTCCTATGTTTTCATTTCATATCCTTCATTTATTTCTCTTAAAAACTTCTATTGGGTGTTTGTGCCAATTTATGGTGCAAATATTTTGGTGCTTTCACTCGGAATCTTGATTCTCGGCTTATTAGGATCCCTTTGTTGCTACTGGATTATATAAATCCCCAAAAGGAGATCCGCGGTTATGTTCAGGAAGTTTGCTCTTTCTATTCAGATTTGAGAAAATCTAAGCAAAATTATCAACAATTCTGAGGAACACTAGATCTGTTAGAACCTCGATTGTTGGATTTTAATGACAACAACTACACAATTATGTCAAAGAATCTCTAAGCTAATTTGCAGGTACATGAGCATCAAAAAGAGATAATCAAATACGTTCAAAATGAAGATACACAGTACAAAAGGATGAAAGAATGTTTATGGAGATGTAAGAAGAGATATACACGATAGAGACAAGACGAAGGTGACAAACAAAGTATTATTAGTCATAGAATGTTGTGTCTAGAGTTTGCAAATGTTAAAATCTTCTCCAAATGGCATACACACATATACATTCATATTTTAAAAGAAAAATCAAGTTTGGAAAAAATTGCATGAAGTGGGCTCTAACCCAGGTCTCTAGTTTAGAAGGCAAGTGCTTTAACCAAATGAGCTATGATATTTTTTGTTACAGGCTAAATTCAGACGTCTGAATAATGTCATTCAGACGTCTAAATGCTGAAACCGGAATATTGTTTCACAATATTCAGACGTCTGAATGAAAATATTCAGACGTATGAATAAGGCCAAAAATAGCATATTTCCTTGTTGTTTGCGTATTAATCCAATTCAGAAGTCTGAATTTTTTATTCAGGCGTCTGAATACTTCTAACTGCTATTTTTTTGAAAAGTCACTTCTCTTCGCCAAAGAGAAACATCTTCAAAATCAATGGTTGCACCTGTTCTTTTCAATATAACTTTTCATCTATAGTTGCAACTCTTTATACACTATAAATAGATTACAGAATTCAACAAACAATCAACTGAAACTGAATTTACTTTTAGCATTCTTGAATTCTCATATATTCTCAAACTTTCAAATTGCACTCATATTGCTTATATACTTTGATCATTGATCACTTTGTCTGCCACAATTCTCAAAGCACATCACTATATACCATAAAGGAGAAGAATATAGGAAGATTGTACTCAATTGACTTATCGGTGTTATTTAAGAACACACTACAGTCAGATATATTTGTTATTTGAAGTCCTATTCGGTTGCTTAGGCGGGTGAAGTCCTGTTCGGTTGCTCAGGCAATGTAAACCTGTTCCTCCAAGTTAAGTGAGGGTTGTTGTGGTTGAAATTCCAAGAGGAGTCTGGGACTGGACGTAGAACGGGAAGTTCGAACCGGTATAAAAATTCCTGGTGTGCTTGTTTTATTTTTTATTTACTTTGCTATTATCATTTGTTTCCGCATTTAGATTTAATTATATTCAATATTACACGATCCTAAGTAATAGCTAGCCTTATTAGTTACTTTCAAGATCTACTTCTAATGACGCGGAAGGAAACAGAACAATAGCATCCAATAAGGTGGCCTGAGAAGCCAACCAATGGATGTGAATGCTGAACTAATTAAAGACCAGAATCCAGTTGATTCCATTACAAAAGCAGAACTCCAGAATCTGATGAGACAGTTATTAAATAGTCGTCAACAATTAAATCGGCAGATTCAAACCAATATCAACCTAATGAACCAACTCAGTCGGTAACAATGAGGTAAAGCTAGGAGGTACCCTACCCCTTACTCGGCATCGGAGAGTTCTAGTTCATCGGACGAGTATCACAAGTACATATGTCATAGAATGGACGGATATCACGCTGAAACTTCAAGGCGTTAACAAGCAGACCTTTTTAGTCTACTAGGACCGATCAGTAGTGACCCCTCCATAGGGATCGGCATCGATCCCTATGGAGGGGTGTGAATATACCTATACATGCAGGGATTTAAGTTGGAGTTGCTGCGGCCGATTTGGATGATGGAGTTCAGTTAAATGTTGATCAAATGCTTCCCTGGAATGACGATGAAGTGAATTTACATGATATACATCAGGAAGATGTTGAACCAAGAAGGCGTGAAACGGCCCATAGACATCGACTAGACCATTCACATGAGGTGGAACACAACCATCGCTTGGTACCACCTATCCAAACGCCGGATTTGTCTGCTATTGTTAGACAATTAGTGAAAGAGAGCCAAGGCTTTACCAATGACGAGTTTGGAATCTCGAGAAGCCATACCCTATTCATTGATAATATCATACATGCAGAATAACCAAGGAGGTTCAACATGCCGTTGATGCCTGCCTATAATAGAAAAAAGGAGCCCAAGCAGCACATCATGAGATATGAATGGTTGATGGATCTTACACAAGAAGATGATGCAATTAAATATAGATGTTTTCCTACAACTCTCTCTAGAATAGCAACAACATGGTTTATGAGGTTACCCCGCGGCCGATCTCTAAATTTAGTGATTTGGCAACAAGGTTCGTGGAGCAGTTCCTTATGCACGCAACTCGCTCTAAAGACGTAATGTCCCTATCTAGCGTGATTTAGGCTTTTGAAGAATCGTTGAAAGATTTTTTTAGAGAGATTTTATACAGCTGTCGTGCAAATCAGTAATCAAAATGATTAAGCAACATTGATGGTCGTAACAAAAGGGATTGATCCAGAGTCTGATTTTGGAGATTGGTTAGCTAGCAAATCACCCATAATGTTGGAGCACTTTTGTGCAAAGGTGGCTCAGTGTTTAAGGAAAGAAGAAACTAGATGCTCTAGCAAGAAGAATGTTATAGGACCAAGTGGAGAGGAAGTACAGAGTAATATTGCAATAAAGCAGTCTGATGATAGCTTTGGAAAAGTTCAAGTGAATGCTGAATCAACAAAAGAAAGGTGGAGATAGGAACCAAGAATGAAAGAGGGATTCTGGAAGGGGGAAGCCTAGGATTATAATGTACGATACTTACACGCCACTGAATACATCACTAGAGAATATTTATTTGTCTACGTACAATATCATGCAGTACAGGTAGCCATCTTCGAAAGAATCAACAGAGAAGCAAAAATAGACCAGAAAATAATATCGGTTTCATAAACGTTATGGACATAACACAAAAGAATGTTGGCATCTCCAGGATATTATCGAAAAGCTGATTCAAGAAAGAAAGTTACAGCTGTTTGTAAAAACCTCGCAGGATGGCGAACAGGGACATCCGACCCCAACCGAGGACAAGCACCGCACAGGGTTGAGGAGCCTATGCGGACCAGTGGAAAATTGGTAATCAATACAATAATCGGAGTACCACATCCGGCTGATAAGAGTTGGCATGAGATGGAGCACTACGCTAGTGCAATTAAGCATGTGAATTTTGAATGTTGTTCGAATACGGAGATGGATCTTAGCAAAACAGCAATGTATAATGGCAGATGATATTATGTTTAGAAATAGAGCTGTAGACAAGGTGGAGGCTCTAGCAATCGACCTAATGGTCATTTTAGCCATGATCGACCTTGCTTTAGTAAGAAGTATATTAGTTGATTGCGAAAATTTTGTAAATATAATTTTTAAAAAAGCTTATGATCAGATGAGGATGGAAGTCAAGGACTTGAAACTATCTACAGCCTGCATTCATGGTTTTAACGGTGATGCACCAAAGCAGTTGGTTATGTTGAATTGCCCGTAGAATTGAAAGAAGGTGACCGTAGGAGGGTGCAGATTATGCATTTTGTTGTTTTGCATGTTGACTCTCCATACAATGCTTTTCTAAGCCGACCGACCTTAGCTGAGTTCCGGGTAGCTCTTACCCTATGGTATTTGACTTTGGATTTCCCGATAGATAATGGTGTTGGAGTTGTTCATGGTGATAAGCCGATCGGACGTGCATGTTATGTAGCTGAGTTGAGGGATGCTCAACGGAAGGAGAAAGGTAAAGGTGTGGACAAGTCGGTCCGCATCCAAGCCACTAAAGATTGACAACTAGCGCCAAAGCCTTGGCTCGGATGCCACAATCGGTTCTATAGAGATATAGATCCAAGAGATGATGAGAAAGAACCCAAAGAGACCAAGGCGATTGACATCACAATCAGCCACAACAACCCGTCATGTGTCCTAAAGATCGGATCGTAGCTCAGCCCCCCGAGGATGAAAGAATTTGCTAGATTTCGTCGAGCGAATATCAATGTGTTCGCTTGGACTCACTCTGACAAGTGGAAGATCTTGCCTGCCATTGCGAGCCATGCATTGAATATCGGCCCGAGGCACGTCCCGGTGAAACAAAAAAGACGTGCAAGGGATCCGAAGAGATCTACCGCTCTTAAAGAGAAGGCGGATAGACTCAAAGATAATGTGCTTATTCGCGATGCCCTCTACACTAAGTGTGTATCTAATCCTATATTTGTGAGAAAGGTGAATGGGAAATGGCGGACATGCGTTGATTACTCGAACTTGGAACAAAGCATGCCCAATAGACAGCTTTCCCCTTTCAAGGATCGACCAGCTGGTAGACTCAACCGTGTGACATGAATTAGTATATTCATGGATGCGTACTCAGGATATAACCAAATCCCGATGTACATTTCTGATCAAGGGCACACTAATTTTATTACCGATGTTGGATTATATTGCTATGTGGTGATGTCGTTTGCACTAAATAATGCAGGAGCGTCCTACCAGCGCCCAGTCAACAGAATATTTAAAGATTGGATCGGAAAATGATGGAGGATGTGGATGATATGCTCATAAAGTCATGATGGTCAAGCGACCATATTAGAGACCTAGCAGAAATGTTCGACATCCCCCCATATTACAAGATGAAAATCAATCATCTGAAGTGTTCATTTGGCGTTGCATCAGAAAAGTTCTTGGGTTTCATCATTAATGCCCGCAGAATCAAAGCTAATCCCGAGAAGATCCAAGCTATTCCTAATATCCAAGCGCCAAAGACTATCAAACAAGTACAGAGCCTGAATGGAAAGATTGCTACCCTAAGACGAATTATTTCTAGAGCTACCAACAAATGCATTCTTTTTTTGACTTGATCAGGAGAGGAAAAAGGAATTTTGAATGGATACAGGATTGTAGGGACACATTTCCAGCTTTGGTAAACTATTTAGAGAGACCTCGTATCTTATCAAAACCAGTGGATCATGATGATTTATATAATTTATATATCTACTTAGCCATGTCGGTACATGTTATAAGTGCTGCGTTGCATCGCGAAGAGAATCGAATCCAGAGACCGGTCTATTATGTTAGCAAGTTATTGACAGGAGTTGAAAGGAAACTACTCGAAGATGGAGAAACTGGCATACTGTTTGTTGATTGCTTTGCAAAAGCTCCGTTCATACTTCCAGGCACATCCTATCAATATTTACACTGACCAGCCGTTACAACATGTCCTACAACGATCTAAGATGTCTAGACGATTACCCATAAGGAATATTGAACTTAGCCAATTCGATATCACTTATCTTCCTCAAAGGGCTATCTAGAGTCAGGCACTGACGGATTTATTAGTAGAATCTACTATGCGGAATGATTTTTCGAAGAGCAGTGAAACCCTGCCATATGGTGGAAGTTGTATATAGATGGAGCATCCAATGATCATTGTTCGGGAGCTGGAATTGTGCTTGTGACTCCCGAAGCTTGGTCAATTTGCTATGCTTTAAAGCTTGATTTCTCTACAACAAACAATAAAGCTGAGTATGAACCTCTGATTGTTGGACTTAAACTTGCCAGAGAACTGGGAATAAAGTCTCTTGAAATCTTTTGCAACTCGCAATTAGTAGTATACCATGTCAGGGGAGATTACCAATACAGGACAACAAATTGCTCCGTACCTTACCTAAGTCCAAAAATTGTTGACTGACTTTGAGTACCATGACGTTACGCACATTCCATGGGATCAAAATGGAGAGGTTGATTCATTTGCGAAATTTGCTAGCACCAGGGACACACAACAGATGGAATTGGTTCCGGTCAAAGTATTATTTGCTTCGAGTAAAAACTTGATGGAATCGACTAGGTACTAGGGATAGAGCCTGAGAAGGAGTTGTGGATGACTCTGATTAAAGACTATTTGCTATAGGGTATTCTTCCTGAATAAAGGAATAAAAACGACAAGTCCTTTGTAAAGCTTCATGATATATCATACAGGAAGGAGTTATGCACATAAAGGGTTTTTCCGTTCCCCTGCTCCGGTGTATTGCTCACAATGAAATAAAACGAGTTCTCACTGAAGTTCATGAAAGGGAATGTGGTGATCACACTGGGGGGCAAACTCTAACAAAGACAATACTCCGTTATGGGTATTATTAGCCGACTGTTAATCGAGATGCTTTTATTATGTAAGGCGACGTGACAAGTGTCACATATATGCAAAAGTTTCAAGAGCTCCACCAACAGAAATCACTTAAATGGTCAGCCCCTTTTCGTTTTCCATGTGGGGTATAGGTATTATCGGTTCCTTACCGATCTCTAAAGGTGGTGCGAACTCGTCACAGTTGGTTAATTAACCAAATGGGTCGAAGCGAAACCATTAGCTATGACCACAACAAAGAAAGTAATCAACTTCATTATTCGAAACATCATCTGTCGTTTTGGTCTTTCACGAACTATTGTAACAGATAATGAGACATAATTCTACGGTGCTGAACTCAAAAACTTTTGCCATCGACATCATATTGAAAAGAAATTTGCAGCAGTCGCTCACCCTCGAGCCAATGGATAAGTTAAAGCTATGAACAAAATCATAAAGTCCATTCTGAAGAAGCGTTTGAAAAGGCTAAAGGCAGTAGGTGGATGAACTCCAAACGTCACTATGGGCCTATAGAACCACTTACAAGTCCACGACTAGCCATACTCCATACGTCCTTGCTTATGGTTCCGAAGTTGTTATTCATGTGGAGCTTGAAGTTCCTTCTCATCAAGTAACCTACTATGGTCCTAGAATGAATACAGACCTACTCTTGGAATCTCTAGACTTTGTAGATGAGAAGCGCAAAGAAGCTGATTTGAGGACATCTACTCACCTACGCGAATCGCCCAATACTACAACACCAAAGTCCAACCTAGAACCTTTGAAATCGGCGATCTCATCTTGAAATGGGTTTTTCCTGCCCCATCGCATATGAATTATACTTGGAAAGGATTGTACGTCATTAAATAGAGGCTTGGAGGTGGAACTTTCAAGCTAGCGATTATTGATGGCATCACACTTCCAAGGGCGTGCAATAGCGAGCAATTACAACACTATTTCACTTATTTTTTTCTTTTTCATTCGGTTGTATTTAGTTTCAAGATCTGCTTTAACATTTTGTTTTCCAAATATGTAATAAGACAAATTATGTCATTTCCTTCTGTTTGGCAAATAAAGTTCCGAACTTCCTTCACATCTGTGTTTGTTATAACATCACATGTTCGTTACATTACAAAAATGACTAATGTCGACATGTCCAAGCAGGTTCCCAGATTTTGGAGCTAGACAATTATGTTAGTTCCAAGTTGAACGAAACAAAATGAACTTGGTATAATCGTTCATTTGATGATTCTCATTCACAACCCTATGCATGGAGTACGTAACAAGGAATAGATGAGACTCGACCATCCGACAGCCAAATTAATCCCGCCAAGCAATGGGACATCCATGAATCAAAAGTGATCCTGATAGATCGATCGCTCGCTAATTCAAACCCCAAGACGTTGGGGTAAGTTAACCAATTTAGGAAAGTACAATCCAACTATTTTTTGAAATAACTCTAAGTCCCCAAAGCGTGAACTAGAATACAAACACAAGCCGGGTGCGATTCGACCACGCACCAACTAACTCTTATCTTTAGAGTGAGGATATGAGTATAAATAGATACATTAGTGCGGTTTGACCATTCATTATTCCATGAATTCCGGCTTGAAACCGATAGAAGGAGCACAAACTCGCTAAGGATGGAGTTCAACCATCCACCATCTAACTTCGCTAACCCAAGACCAGGAGCAGGAGTATAATCACTCAAACCACTGAATCCAACGGTGTAGCACTAGTCAAGTTTGGTTTGACTCAGGGCCACGACCATGACTTTGAAACTCAAGTGATTATTGATGTAATACTTTCCATCCTTGCTCTGAGAAAACACAAACGTACCTTACTTTAAAATCAACAACATAGCCATTATCTTACTTTAAATTACTGAAGGTGTGATTGAAGTTTCAAATGAGACAAGTATGTGGTTCAAGGATACGAAAATCAGATATAACCAGATCTCATAAGCAAAGCGGGTTAAAAGGCATTCTCCGCCTCATCTAGGCCTAGAGTCAATTTCTTAAAATTTTGTACATCCATGTAGTTTTGCAGTTATAAATACGAAATAGTGTAACAATGCAATGTATCAATTTTTCTTCTTTAATAAAAGTATCAAATTATTTTTTCAGTATAGGAACCAAATCACTACCTAACGGAAATATATTAAAAAAGGAGAGAAACTCATCGTAAATTTGTCATCATCTGAGTTTCAGATCCAAATCTAAAGTGTCGTGCCTCGCCAGTTTTGAATCTGGCTGCATCAACACTCCAAATTGGATCTTCAGGGAAAAAACAAGAAATCAATCATTTTCAAATCAAGAAATTCATCAAACAGATCACATAGCATCAAAAGAAACTGCCATCCAACAAAGCTTGTCAAAATATCACTCAACACCTGAGACTTTGCGGTTGCATCATACCTGGGCCAATGATCTTTTTCTGACTCAAATTGAAATCTTGATTGAGTTATAAACTGTTTACTGATAGTTCTTTCATCTCTGTTTACTCAAATTCATCGTTTTTGTATTCTTAGTGTTTTTTTCCATCATGAGTAATGAATCCAACACTGCATCATCAGAGGATGCAAATAACTCTCAACAAACTTCAATATCAGCTGAGAACCTTATCAAGACCATCATCAGCCCACAGAGCCAACTCGTGACTATCCATCTAGATGAAGACAATTATTTACTGTGGAGGATTCAGGTTGAAACTGCCATTCAAGGTTATGGACTTGGAGAATACATTCTTGGAACCATCTTAATCCCACAAAGTTCATCACTGTTCAGGAAAACAAAGTTGTCAGTAATGAAGAATACACAAATTATCACAAACAAGACGGACTTATTTGCTCTTGGCTGCTGTCATCCATAAACACAAAACTACTATAACATGTAATAGGTTGCAAGACTGCTAATGAAATATGGACAACGTTGGAGAAAGTTTTTAACACTTAGTCTGCAACAAAGGTTATGTACCACAAAAGACAACTTCAACATATCAAGAAAGACAATCATACTATGAGGGAATATCTGTCCAAGATTAAAACAACACGTGATCTTCTTGAAGCAACAGATCATAAAGTTTCAAATTCAGAACAAATCTTGACCATACTCACTTTTTTAAGTGATGAATATGAATCAATGGTTGTTGTGATAGCTTCTCAAAAGGTATTGCCATCTATAGATGATGTACATTCAATCTTACTGGCACATGACGCAAGAATAGATAATAAAAGACCATAAGGATCAGATTTCTCTATCAACTACATAGCTAACCAAAGAAAAAAAATCAAAACAATAGCAAAACTGAACAAGCAACTCAAAGAGGTGGCTACACTAATAGATCAAGAGAAAGAGGAAGATGGGGCAACAACAACAAGCCAAAATATCAGATCTGTGAAAAAGTGGGTCACACAGCATTAAAATGTTATTTCAGATACTCCAATCAGAATAATAACGTTCAGAAAAGCAGCAGCTACAATGTTAATATGGCATAAAATTGTGACAGTTAAAATAATAACAGCAACAAAGGTCAGAGTTCAAATGGTACCGCTAGAGATGAACACATTTAGGACGAATCTTGGTATCCAAACTCAGGGGCCACAAATCATATCAGTAACAACCTTGACAATTTAAACCTTGGATGCAAGGAATACAGAGGTAATCAAACAATTTGCCTAGGGAATGGTGAGTGTGTAAAAATTTCTCATACTGGCAATGCCTATATCAGAGGTAAAAGGTAGCTATTCTTACATAATTTACTAAGAGTGCCAAAAATAAAAAAGAATCTTATAACTGTATCTCAGTTTGCTCTTGATAACAATGTATATTTTGAGTTTTATCCTAAATATTATTTAATCAGAGACATATTGACTAGGGATATTCTGTTGCAGGGTGACACGAAAAAGGGCTTTACAAATTTAAGTCTACCAACTGTAGTAGTGTCACAAAGGAATAAAACCACTGTAACTTGAGTATAAAAAGAAATAGTAGAGATACATTTGATCTTTGGCACTACAAACTTGGTCACCCAAGTAGTAAAGTTGTAAGACAAATTCTTGTTGAAAATAAAATAAAGTTTGATGATATTTCTTTACCCTATGTACGTACTTATTGTCAAATAGGCAAGAGTCATAAGTTAGCATTTAATGACTCATCAAACAATACACTAAACCATTAGAATTAGTTGCCACTGATTTATGGGGCCTTGCACCCGTATGCTCAGATTTTGGATTTAAGTGCTATATTTTGTTTGTAGATGCATATTCAAGATATACTTGGATATATTTCTTAAAAATAAAAATCTAAGGCATGTAATGCAGTCATATGTTTTATAACAATGCTAAAAAACAAATTAACTCTCGAATTAAAATTATTCAGTCAGATGGTGGGACTAAATACAAAACTCTCAACGGCTATTTTCAAAAAAGGGGAATCTTACACAGAACAACATGTCCCTATACATTTGAGCAAAATGATCTAGTAGAAAGAAAACTTATACATATTGTTGAATCTAGTCTTACTTTATTAGCTCATGCCTTAATGCCATTGAAATTTTAGCCTAAAGCATTCAATACAGCTGTTTATCTGATAAACAGGTTGCCAATAAAGGTTCTTAAGGGAATCAGTCCTATAGAGAAGTTGTATAAGGTTAAACTAGATTAGCTTAGCTTAAGAACCTTTGGTTATCTTTGTTTTCCTTATACTAGACAATACAATGCAAACAAGTTGAATTTCAGATCTAAACCATGTACTATTCTGGGGTACACTATAAACCAGAAAGGATACATACGTCTTGATGATAGTGGAAAAATCTTTGTGGCTAGACATGTTGTTTTTAATGAATGTGTATTTTCTTTTAGCAAATTTGAGATGAAAACAACAAGCAAAGTCTACAATCTAAAAACATCCTTACCTGACTTACTGGTTTACATTGAGATTGAACATTATATAAAGGCAAAGGAGGCTGCTGAGAACCAGAATATACAATCTGGAGATTTTGTTCAGCAAGACCCTGATTGGTACGAAAACCTCAGTCATGCCAGTCCTTCACATACAGAGCCAACAGAAAATAGAGAATAAGGTCAGGTAGATAGTCATGGAGATGATTATCAAAGATCAACAGATGACATTGACAAAGAGGACTTACCTTATAATGATGCTCAAATAAGACCTTGCCATCATATGGTTACAAGAGACAAGAGTGGCATCTTCAAACCAAAAACTTGCACAGCAAGCTTAAGTACTCATGAACTAGTTACATATGATCAAGCTGTCAAAGACAAAAATTGAAGAAATGCCATGAGTAAAGAATGCAGAGCCCTTATTAAGAACAGAACATGGGATCTTGTATATCCACCAAACAATAAAAACATAGTGGGATGCAAGTGGACATATAGGATTAAGAAAAATCCAAATGGGACCATCAACAAATACAAAGCAAGACTAGTTGCAAAGGGTTACACATAGAAATATGGGTTTGACTTCAATGAAACCTTTTCCCCAGTGGTCAAACCATCCACAATCAGACTTATTCCCACTATTGCACTGCACAAGAAATGGGACATAAGGCAATTGGATGTCAACAATGCATCCCTCAATGGTGTTTTACAAGAGGAAATTTATATGAAATAACCATAGGGTTTTAACAAAAATGAAAATTATGTGTTCAAATTGAATAAGGCTATTTATAGCCTTAAGTAAGCTCCAAGAATCTGGTTTGATAGATTTAAATCAACATTAACAGATCAAGGATATCGGTCCACCAAATCAGATAACTCACTTTTCATCAAAATTAATGGTGTATCAACCATTTATACACTAATATATGTTGATGATTTAATTATTATAGGTAACAACAGAGAAGAAATCAAGCACGTCATCTCTTATTTAAACAAGCAATTCTCTGTGAAAGATCTTGGAGACATCGGCTATTTTTTAGGCATAGAAGTCAAGAGGAAAGCAAATTCTGAAATAATCTTATGCCAAAGAAAATATATTCAAGAGGTACTAGGCAAAACAAAAATGAGTGATGCAAAGCCACAACCAAATCTCATGATAAGCAGTCAACATTACTCTAAAAACAGGGGAGAAACCATACTTGATATTAAACAATATAGAAGTGTTGCAAGGGCATTACAGTATGCAACTATAACACGACCTGACATTGCTTATAGTGTTAACGAAGTCTCTCAATTTTTACAGAATCCATTTGATGAGCATTGGAGAGCTGTAAAGAGGATTCTTAGATATTTGAAGGGAACACTGAATTATGGCCTACCATTCAAAACATGCAGCAACTTAAACATAGTAGGATATGTAGATGCAGACCGGCCTTTAGACCCAAATGATAGAAAATCAGTAACTAGCTACTGTATATATATTAGAAATAATCTTATCTCATGGTGTTCAAAGAAATAAGCAACTATATCAAGATCAAGTACAGAAGCCGGATATAGAAGTATAGTAAGTGCTACTGTAGAAATCATTTGGCTACAATCTATACTAGGTGAACTAAAGCAAAAATCAGATACTATACCAGTTCTATGGTGTGACAACCACTACAACAAAAATACCCTATTACAACGCCCTTTTTACAACGGGCATTGGTTGTCCGTTGTAATAGAAGGCTATTACAACGGTCTATTCAGGACCGTTGTAATAGATGCTCTATACAACGCCCTTTTTACAACGGGCAATGACTACTCGTTGTAATAGAATGCTATTATAATTGTCCTTCCACGCCCTTTGTAATAGATGCCGATTTAACAACGTTCACAAAATGCCCGTTGTAATAGATGCCAATTTTACAACGGTCATAAAATGCCCGTTTTAAGAGGTGCTAATTTTACAACGCTCATAACGCCCATTGTAATAGGTCCCAATTTCACAACGGGCTAAAAAGGCCCATTGTAATAGGTGTCAATTTTACAACGGTCATAAAATGCCCGTTTTAACCAATGCCAATTTTACAATGATCATAAAATGTCGTTGTAATAAATGTTTGTTGCCAGTTTTTGACAATCAATAATTATAACACTTTCTTAAAATTAATATTTATTATTTATTAATATTTAATAATTAATCATTAATAATATTATATTGGTTGTATGTTACTAATTACTAATCATAATATTGTATTACCAATTACTAATCATTAATAATATTATATTACTTATTAATATAATTAATCATTAATAATATTATATTAATCATTTATAACTTATGGTAATTAATGATTATTAATAAATAATCACTAATTACTAATTATTATGTATAATCAGTATTCCAACAAGCTTAATTTTACTTTGCAGTTATTAGTAAGTAACATCGAGTGATTAATATTAAATAGATAATAATTTATAATTAATACTAAATATTAATAATTTATGATTTACTGTTTATTATAAATAATGGTTTATAATTAATAACTTATAAATAAAAAATTATATTCAATAGTTTATGTTTTATAATTAGTAAATTACTATTAATAATTTTTTAATACTAATTTACAAATGATAATTGATAAAAAAACAAAATGTGTGGCGGTAAAACTTAAATTTTAAAGCCTACCATATGTTTGCTTTCTTTCCCTCGCTGCTAAAACTTTATTTTTCGCTAATCCTAAATCCTAAATCAAACGTTCCTTCCCAAGATCTGGAATCCCTAGATTCGTCGACCTCTTCTCCATGGCAATCCAACACCGTTGCAATATGTTACTATAATACACTCATTATTTCAGGGACATCCCCACCCTCCTTCGCTCTTAACCCAACTACAAATCCAATCTCGTCCTCCACTCCTAGATAATCAAATCGCTCCATAGAAACAATCATCTCGATGAGTTGGCTAATTTGACCGACTGATTGATGCAGAAGTTGGAGGAAAGGGGCGGGATTGGGAAGGAGGGTGGGCTGAGAGCGCCGGTGAGGTTGATGAAGAGCTTGGTAATGGCGGAGAGCGTAGATGGGGTGAGGAGGGTGTATGGGATTTGCGATTGACTTGGGGCGATTCAGGAGGAGGAGCTGTCGTGGTTTTTGGGAGGGGGTTTAGGGTGGCAGTTGTTTTGATGAAGGCGATTCTGCAATGGGGTGGCGGGGTCTGGAATTGAGGGAGGTCACGGCGACTTGGTTGAAGTGGTGAAGTTGCGATTGTTGTTGTTGGGTTGCTGTGGAGAGGTCGAAGGCGATGGCTTGCGGTGGTTGGCAATTTTAACTTAGTAACATGTGTACTTGGATTTCCAGATTCAGCGATATATCCAAGTTGCCCTCTTAGTGCAACTGTTTTATGTTTTCCTTGCAGGATCATTCAAGGAATAAGAGCAGATGTCTCAACTGTTGTTGATGCAGACGAATTTGAATACAAAGACCCTGTTGATGGTTTGATTTCTAAACACCAGGGTATTCGATATCTCTTCCAAGATGGTTCTAGACTTGCAAGTCTCTTCAGTGTAGATAATTCCCATCTATAATTTTGCATTTTCTTTTGAGCTCATTGGCTGTGCAGAAAAAAGAACTTATGGGAATGTGAGGGTGCATCTCATACTTTGAGACGCTGTTTGAAAATATTTTTAGTGGAACGTGGGGAAAAAAATCGAATTAAGTCTGTTTAAAGTAAAATATTAGTACATTTTTAAACAAAAATTGAATAAAGGCAAAAATTGCTCGAATATTGGAGGGAATAAATACATTACAAAAATACAATTAAAAAGAGACATAAAAAAGAGAATAAAATATAATGCTTAGATTAGAAATTGGAATTTTTCCGAAACGATAGGTGAGGCAAACCATTAGGTTTGATATTGTTAATGATGGATATTTTATCATATGTAAATTATGCAACAATGCGTTCAAAGTTCAAACCTTTGAAAATTTCGGGGTCCTAAAAGCTCGTTGGCCCTAAAACTGCATTTGTCTGCTAATTTGGCAACCCTTGGGAATATCAATTTCGTAGGAATTCAATCAGTGAAATTATGATTCTAGGAATATTACAGTGACAAACTTCCTCGCAATTGTACATATTTATATGCAATCTTAGTTTAGAATTTCGTAGTCTAAAATCGTTCTAGTTGACATCTGACATAAATATGATTTGACTAAATTACAAAAGAAGCATGAAAACGTAGCATTTGGTTTATTTTATGTTTTGAAGGTTTGAATACATTTACCATTTTGATGCGTTCTTTAATAAATGCGAAAACATGTTTTAAGTTTTGAGAGATTTTTATGAAAAACAGATACCGGGAAGATGTCTTGGTCTGGAATTTGAAGAAAATGTTTTATTGTATAGATTTTTTTCTTCTTAAATTGGAATTACATATTATAGAACGATGTTTGTTGCATTTTTTTAAACAAAGTTTTCTTCGTTTTCTTCTTTTGCATTTTAGAAAGGGCTTTGGAATATTCAGAACTAAAACAAAATACGTTTTGATTTTTATGTGTGAATTCATCTTTGAGCATGATTGTTGTCTAAATTCATTTATATTTAACTTATGTTTTGTGTGTTATAGGAAATTTAAATTTCAAAAGACCGTGAAAATGACACACCAAATTGGTCCTTATTCTTTAAAACAATTTCCGAAGGATACCGTATTGTTTTAGGATCAAGTCTTATTCTAAGTGCGAACAGTTGATTTTTTCCTCATAAGAGTACGTTGATTCAAACATTAAATTTATGATTTTTACAAACATTAATTTCCAATATCTTTTCCTTGAAAGCAACTGAAAGGGTGGAGCTTAAATCTATGTTATATAATAGCCATTGAGTGCTATACAAGAGTCCTAGAGTGGCAACAAGTTATATATAGGACTCGGAACGTATCTTAAATGCAAATATTCAACATTCATATTAAATTGAGAAAGGAGTCTAGTTCTCTTCGCCATTTTAATCCTTTGTTAGAAAGTTTTGCAATTATGTAAAAGATATCCCCTCGTGGCTACTTTTTTCTGCATTTACCAAAATTCTTTTGACATTGTTATGATGTCATATTTAATGATATATTGGTTGTTCTGCAAGACAATTCACAAAATAAATATTTGCATTTACAACATCCAGGTTTTCCGCCTTTCTGGAACTGGGTCTGAAGGAGAAACCATCAGGCTCTACATTGAGCAATATGAAAAGGATCCATCAAAAATTGGAAGGGAATCACAAGACGCACTTGCTCCTCTTGTAAGAAAATTTCAACTTTTCTTCTTTTATATGACCTCATATGTTAGTTGGTTCATATGTTAGTCTGTAATCAGGCTCTACAAGAAGAGATAGGTCTATAATCTCATATGTTAGTTGGTTCATTTTAGGGACTAACAAAGTGAAAGTATGATCTAGACCATGTTTAGTAGGGGATGTGTGTACGATTAATTGCATTCAATACATCATATTTAATATTGTCCTAAGTTAATTACATGAATTTAGAGTTCATACCGTTAGGCTCTGGACTTTACCTTGATGTACTGAAAAAATAGCCTCCCTGACTTCTTTCGATCTGAATTGGCTGTATTAGCAATTTTCTTCCCATCCTCAATGATTTAAATTCTACACAGCATTATAGGAATATTATTCCTCTTACCCCTATTAAATAAGTTAGAGTTGTAATTAATAGTTGCATTCTCTACGTCTTCAGGCTCGTAAATGCATCCACCCTCATTGTCAGTCAATGCTTGAATGCTGTTTACATGTCTCCTATGAGATATCTTAGCATGAAAGAATTTTCAATTGGTATCCTCTTATTGCAGCCACTAAATCATTATTCTTATATTTTTATTACTCCAAAACTTGATTTTCTGTGAGTAAGAAATTTATGTCTAGTTCATATATTTCAATGTTTTAGGATCTTGATCAACAGTTCTAGCATAAAATTATATTCTTTTTCATCATCTTAAAGAAATGAATCTATTCTATGTACCAACCCGGAATTTTTGACAGCATATTTTAATAAATATTTAATCTAATTTAAATTAAATACAAGCTTTTCAATTTTTAAAACTGATGAGATCTTTGATATTTAACAGTTATATATGTTTGTAAAAGAAAAGTTTTGATTTGAAAAAAATATTTAATGTTTCGAAATCATTTAAAACAAAATCTGTCTTATTCAATAAAATCAAATCAAAGACTCTACATTTTTATTATTTGACAATATATATGAATACAATTGTAGTTTTTAAAATGAAATTGAAATAATAAGTTTAAAAATAAACAAACATAGTAATATTAAACATAAACATGGAAGTATAAAACAATATGGATGGTTATAACATAAACATACAAAACTAGTATAAAAACATAATTTTAAATTATAAAATATAACTAAAGAGATAAATGTACAAATATAAGTTATAACTTGAAGTATTAAAATATAAATGCAATATTATGAATCAAATGCCTGGAAATCTGAAGTACAAATAGAAAAAATTAATATAGTCAAAATAACAACCTTTAAAATCCATTTGTACAACATAAATTTTTAACAAAGGCCATTTACATTATAGAATATCATGTGAACATGTTCAAATGCATAAGTTAAAGAGGATAACTTGTAACATGTTTCTGCACAAAGCTTATGTGCTGTTATGCAGGTTATATGCATAAGAAAAACAAGTTTTACTTCAAATATAATAAAATAAAACCTGATTGTATGAAGCTGAACAATGAAAAATGTCTCAAACATCTTTGTCCTGTACAAAAAAATATCTTTGTACAATACATAAGTGAGTCTCAGTAAACATTAATTACTTGTTATCTTAAATAAGAGCAAAGGCATTAACTAGCACAACTTGTTGTTCAAATAAGTACTATAGCTGAAATATCTAAATCATTTCGTACTGCAGAACATCATACTTAACCAATTAAAAGAAAAAAATGACAATACAAATGAAACTGTCCAGTTACAACCTGTTAAGTAGCTTCAATATATATATATATATCCACCCATATCTTTATGTTCGTTTATAAAAACTTGACTAAACCTACAAACAAAACTGAGAATCAAATAAGGAGAGAAGATAAACATTTGTTGCTTGGTAAACTTAAATTAATTCAAAAACAGGAAACTAAAAAGAAGGTTTCAGGAAATTTCTTTCTGTAGAAGAACCATCAATACCTTACCTTCTGTTTTAAAGTTACTTGGTGAGTAAACTTACCTATTTTCCCTCTAAACTTGTATCTTTAGTTTATAAATGGTAAGTGCTTTGATATTTGTTTAAATAAATAGCCTTGGGTATTTCCTGTTGCTTTGGTAGTACAGGTAACTATTCTTCAAGATTTTTGAAAATCTGAACAAAGAAAAGCCAAGAAATTATAAATACTTATTCATATAATTGTTTGAACTTTAGTGTGTTGCTGATACAAGTTATTTATCTTAAACATAGGCCTGCAAACTTGTTTTTAAGAGTTTAACAGTATGTTATAACCACTGTATCTTCAAGTTACAGTAAAAAGAAAATCAATGTTAAAATTTAAATATTTTAGTTTGTTAATTTGAATTTATATCTTGATTAAACACTCAAAGCTAAGATTTTTAACATAAAAATAATGATTTTTAAATAAGAAGAATAGGTGCGGTTTCAAAGTGAACCAAAATTGCTTATTTGAGAATATCTGATGATTCAATTAATTTTAGAAGTTGAAATTCACGTGGGAGCTTGCTTGATACTTGTAGATGTCAGGAAAAATGCTAGAAAAATTATTCAATGAATGGATTTTGGGTTTGAATCTAAAGTAGGGTTTTAGTGCTTATATTTTAATGCTCTGTAAAAAAATTTGTTTTCGGCATCATAGGGCAACCGAGTTGAACGCGTTTTCAGGTGGTGTTAGGAGGGGATGTGGTCGAAGTTTTGGTGGAGTTCCATCACCTCCGGTGATGGATGGTGGCCGCACGAGGGAATTTTCGGTGGGTGTTTGTTGTCGCATGTTCGAGCTACAGGCAAATTTTTGCCTTCGACCGAATCGTGTTGGTTTGAGTGATGTATTCGTATGAGTGATCAATTTGGGGTTTGTGGACGTTGCCGCTAGTCGCCGGAGACGTAGTGGACCACCGTGCACGTGCACGGTGGTGAGGTGGTGTCTGTCGAGTTGTTGGGAGAGATGCGTATTCGTACGCGTGATTTTTGGGTTGTAGCTTCGAGTTTTCCTTGGGGTTGCGCGTGGGAATTTTTGTTTTTGCAATTCAAAAATTTATAACTAAAAAAAAATAAGTGAGAAGAAGAAACAGGAAGAGGAGAAGAAGATGGGGTGAGAGAGAGAGAGACGCGGGGAAGTCTCAAGACTGTCTCGAGTAGGGAAGGGGTTTGTCTCGGGTACCGTTCTCTTTGGACGTATACTTTTGTTTTAAGTATGTGTTATAACTAAGTTAGTTTAGCAATTAGTTAGTTAGGTTAATATCTGATTAAAGGTTAAATAAGGTAAGTATGTAAAGATAGGTGATTAAAAATAAGTAATTAGGATGTCAATTAATTTATACTTGAGATTTTTAAATTGATAACTTTAAATTAATTTTGTAATTTAAAAATATATCATATGTTAAATCAATTTAAAATCTTAAGAACGTTAGCTAATTACTAAAAGTTAATTAATTAACTTAAGTGATTAATTAGGGGTTATACTTTAATTAAATTGAAAATAATTGGTTTATTAAAGTAATTCGTGGTAATTAAATAAGTAATAAACTGTAATAAGTAAGTTATGAATTAATAATTAAGAATCAACTATTTAACTGAGTAACTAAGTAATAATTAATGAATAAAAGTTTAGTAAGTAAATAACTAATTAAATATCAAATAATTAATAAGTTGATAATTAATGATGAATTAAGTAATTAATTGATCATTAATAAGTTAATTAATCAGTAATTAATTAAACAGAATGAAATAGATTATTCTTAAGCAATCAATTAAGTTAAGTAAAACCAAACTGATTGGTATGCATTGATAATTCTGTTTGATTGACTTTGACATCTGTTTGATGATATTTCAGTGATATGTTATAATATATTATGGATATCTGTTATAACTGTGTATGATTTATCTGTTATATCTGTTATGTTAATTTTGATATTAAATTGAATTGTTAAGTTAAATAGACAACTTGGCCTTTAAAATGACGTTTGGATTCCGATAAGACCGGGATCGGAAGAATCGATTTTGATTCTCCGAAAACCACATCGATCCAAATTAAACGATAGGTCGTGACTTATCATTTGGTGATCGAGATGGTGTTTCAGAATGCAAGGGTTATCGTCGTTAACTCTGAGGGTGATTCCAAAATGAGTGTAACGAGATAATGCCTTCGGTTTCGTTCGAACTCGGAACGAACTTGTATGGATTGAATGCTTTCAGCACATCGTCAGGCGGATGATGAGCATTCTAAGAATAACGTTCAATAAAGGTAATCGCAGCCTCAAGCCTCATCAACCGGGAATGGCTAAAGCAGGGGAGATGCAGCAAGGTTAGGTGGGTCATGCCCAAGCAGGACAAGATATTCCCCTGTCTAGATGTCGGCTGTGTGTGCAGTTGTTGGCCACAACTGCGGGGTTATCTTGTTCGGGACTGTTCAGTAAGGAATGGTTTCGGCCTTGTGTTGTAGGGGGTCGGGAGTGATCCTCGGTACGGTGATCTAGGCCCCGTACTGTGACGGGCGGTACCCCAGTAGCCCTGCCATTGTTGGAAACCTATTTTCCCTACGAGACCCTACGGTTTTGATTTGTATTACCCACTCTCGTGGCTAGTAGCTGGAATTTAATCATGTAACAATTTCAGCTATTTTTTATTTACTCGAAAACCCTAGACACTATTATAATATCACTGAATTTCCTATAAAATGTTTTGGTTAGCGTAAGGTAAAAACTTACCCGTATTTATTTGTAGGGAGTCTTACGTGATACCTTTATTTTCAAATGATTTTCAAAGTTAAGCAATTTTAAACCGTTTACTCATACCAGACCCATGTCTGACCCGGAGTTTATATTTTGTTTTTCATAAACTCTTGGGTACTCAAATTTTTATGAGTAGCCAAGTGATAGGTATTGGGAGTGTTGATCTTCTGAAGAAGCTTTTGGGAAGAAGACCAGACATATGTATCTATATATGTAGTTCCGCTGTGTAGTTAGTGTATGCTGTATTTTGGATGTTTGTGTGGACATATATGTATATGACAGTCCTGTTATATGATATTGTATGACTCTGATGTATGTATAACTATGTAATAGTTATGTGATGTATTATATTTTGTTCCATTCCGCTGTGAGATTCTGATGTTGTTATTCTTTCTTTCTATTCTTTTCTATTTCTATCCCTTTCTTTCTTAATGATGAAACGTCTTTCTAGGGTTAGAAAGGCTGGTCGTCACATTTTATGTCTTTCTTTATTCCATTTCTTCAATAATTTTTTCTTTAATATATAAAGAAAGCCATATTCACTACTACAAAACATGCCATTTGCATCGCCTCATTTGAATCGGTTGAAGTAAAAACTGATGCAAATAGAACTATTTGCATCAGTTCTATCTTAATAACCGATGCAATTGGTACGTAGAAAGCAACAGGTAATAAAAAAAACCAATTTGCATCAGTTGTCACCAACAACCGATGCGAATAAGTCGATGCAAATAGTTGTAGTTGCATCGGTTTTAAAGTCAACCGATGCAACTAAATTAATTTGCGTCCCTTTTGTTACGCACTTTTAATTCCCACCGTACTAATTTTTTGTGCCGCCTCTTATTTCGCCTTCCTCCAAAAAAACCCTAGACCTTAACCAAATCCATGATTTAATCAACCGAATTCCTCTCCCATTTTCTCCTTCACCTTCTTCTCCTCTCTCACATCTCGATTATTACATTTCACTGAGAATTTTAAAAACACGGTAACTACCTTTTCTTTCAGTTTTTTTAAAATCGAAATCAATGAAAATCAAGTGGCGAATTTGGGTCGTGTTCGATGCTCGCTTGCTGTGAGATTCGCGAGTTCAGGTGTTCGAGAGTAGTGTTTCTGGTTTTGTTCATGATTGTTGAACGGTGAAGGGGAGTAGGGATGGACGCGGCGATTTCAGAGGAGGATGGTGGGATGTAATGAGTTGATGGAACTTTGGTCATGGAATTGCGGTGGCGATTAGTTCAGTTTATGTGTTTTAACAGCTAGTCAAAATCTGAATTTTAGCAAGCAACTCAAATTAAATCATTACATGTAGGTGAGTGGATATAGGAATATTGAATTAATAAAACTACAAGTCTTTTCCTATTTCGATCCGAGGTAAGTTACTATCGATTGTTGTCTTCTAATCAAGTTCCTTTATTATATGTTCAAATTATTTGTTTGTGAATATTGTTGTTCATATCTAATGAAAAGTACAATGAATTTTGGCTTGCATGTGATCTGTTTTTTATGGTCATGATAAGTAAGTGTTTGATATGGATTTTGTGATTAACAATTCTTTAATTAAAGCTTTGTTATAGCTAGTGAATTATCTCCATGATCTCTAACATGTGAGACAAAATGTAATGTTTCTGTAACTATTTAGTTCTGGATCATGTTTTTACATACTGTTCACCATGATATTTTGATTCATTAAGGTTTGGAATTACTTTTCAATTGTATCATCGTTTATCCAGTGCATCTGACTTTTGCATAAGCAGAGTGTATATAGTGTAATTCTAAGATAAGAGTATATATAGTGATTAAGTTAAAATATTATACACACATGTATATAGTCATTAAGATCAGAGTGTATACAGTGTGTCTGATTCATTTCTTGGCATCTACAATCATGTAATTTGATAATTCTTTGAATGTGTGATCTATATATCATGATTTATACTGTGCACATTTGTTTGATCGATATGTTTGTGCACATTTAAGTTTCTAGGACAATCTTTATGCTGATAAATGATGTTGTTTCTCATAAATTAAAATATGAAACACACTTTGGCGATTAGTTCAGTTTATGCTGATAAATGATGCTGATAAATTAACACTTTCAAACTTCATTATCGTAGAGAGTTCAAGATTCTAAACTTTTTGGAATTTAGCAGCAAGAGGAAGAGAATATACGTAGTTGTTCGGGATGAATCTAGATAGCTCTTTCTTCTTTGCAAAGGTGCTGACGGGTATGGATTGTCTACTTTATGGATCTTATTGAGAAGCAAATCATACATTCAACTAAGGTAACCAGAGACATGTATTGTTTGTAGACTGTTAATTTCTGTCTATTTTATTTTATCCAATACTATACTAGATAAACTTTCAAAAGATGGGAAAATGTATGAAATGGATAAAGCATGGCACCTAAATGAATACGAGAAAGCCGATCTACGTTCATTAGCACTTGCATACAAAAACTTGAAGAATCTGAGTATTCAGCTTGGAATGTTGAGTTTTTAAAGGCAAAGACTACTATAAGACTCAATAGAGAGGCTAATATTACGTGTTGCTAATATGAAGAAAAGAGATTTAATTCTTGTAGGTGCAACAGCTGTTGAAGACAAATACAGAATGGATTGTGTCTGCCGTTTACACATTTATTTTCAGCCATTAGCAATTTTATTTCATTGAAAATCAAATATTATTATTTGTAGGTGCCTCAATGCATAGATAAATTATCTCAAGCTGGTCTTAAGATATGGGTTTTAATAGGCAACAAATTGGAAACTACGATCAATATTGGGTAAACTTATTTTGAATCCATATGCATGTGTATCATATTGCTATAGTTGTGGAACTTGTTTTACCAATACAAGTTTTTATAAAAGGTTTGCATGCAGCTTACTTAGACAAGGCATGAGGCAAATTTGTTTATCTGCAATGAATAATGACCCAACAGTAGAAGACTCAAAGAAGGTATAATATTAAATAAGCACTTCCAGCAAACAAGCATTTAATTTCCATTTCAAATGTTAAAAAAACTTAAGAAATTATATTCTTATATATTTGTATGCCCTTTATATAGCTCAGCTTGACCATAGTACATTTCACTTGTTAAACTTATCCCATTTTGAATTGAATTCTCCTTTTTGTACCGTATAAAAGAATGTTGACTAGTTTCTAGCATCCCAGGCCCCTAAAAACTCAGGCCCAGCCTGTGTGCTTAGTATACACAGAACTGTGATGCACTATTTAATTTTTGTTTGTGGTGATGAAAGATGGTCAGGGAATCAGAGAGGAGGTAGAGCAAGTAGGGAAGTAGTGGTGTTGGCAAGGGATGAATTGAATGAAGGGGAAGAGCAGCAGCAGTTGTGGTAGGCAGTAGCGGAGTTGATAGGGGCATAAAGAATGTATGTGGTGACTGGAGATGTGTTGCACTATCTGGTAGTGTAAAGGAAGGTGGTTGCATGTAATTGCTATTAACAAAAATATTTGCTTTTCACACACTTCTGCATAAATGCTGATTAGTTATCTGCAATAAGGTAAGGCAAAAAATGTTTTATTCTTAAGTAAATAATTTTAGATATTATTTTATATAAAACATTTACACAAGAGATTGGACAATAATAAGAAATGCTTTGCGGCTTATCTTTCTTAGGTGTCAATGTAATGAAGTTGTGATTTAATCCTTGAGCTATCTTCCTATTTTGAAAAGCAGCAGCTACAATAGCATACAAGCAATCTTGCAACTCGTCTCGGTGTAGTTTGAAAATTTTCAAAGAAAAACCATCCGGGCCTGGGATTTTGAATTCTTCAGTAGAAAGGACAACAACTTTTAACTCGGGTATGGTCATAGTAGTAGATAAGTACCTTCTTCTTTCTACATTAATAATTTTTCTTAGTTGAACAGAAGCGAAACTCCTTCCTGTTGACCATTATACAAGTTAGAGTAGAAGTATATAGCTTGGGTAAAAATTTGCTAGTGATCTTATATGAAATTTCATTCTAAGTCCAGCAGTGTATGAATCTTGTTTTTATGCCTCCTCATTGCCATCTTAGCATAGAAAAAATTAAAGTTGGAATCCCTACTTCGCAACCACGAAATTTTTGCTCTGTTTCTTATTGAATCCATGCTGGATTTTAAGTTTTTCTTTGAGCTCTAGATGCAAATTCGGTATTTTATTATACCGATCTTCATCCTATGGATTTGCATCAAGTTTAAGAAAAACTGTATTGTATTTCTCCTCTAACTATTGTAAAGAATCAGTTTTTGCTCTTGTCTTATTCCATTGTTTGAAAATTTCCTTAATTGTTTCCAAAAATTGTATGAACTTGTGCATATCTATTCCCCATGTAACTACTTTGAGTCCGTCTTGCATGCATTCTGTATATCATTTAAGTTGATGCCATGTGTCGACATATTTGAATGGTTTTCCTTTTAGTTGTTGCAGTTGAAATGTGAGTTGAAATAACAGTGAGGTATGATCATTGAATTGGTCTAGCAACACAATTGTAACTAAATCTAGGAATTTAGTTAACAGTTCATAATTGAGAAGAACTTTGACCATACTTGTTGCTACACCTCTCCTTCTCTATCTTCGGCCTGTTGCTTTGATTATATTATTGATGTTGAAAATGTTGCATTATTATTTTTTGGTTAACGTCGAAGTGTTTTCATTGATTAATGTGGATGTTGAAAATGCAGCTATTGCTTAGGTCGACTGCTCTGTCCATTTATTATCAAAGACTTGGAACAAAGTATATATGAAAAAAATTCAAAAAAAGGGGATGAAAAATGTTTGTGTGGGTAAACTAACTGATTATTTATGATAAGTAAAACTGAAACTATTAAGTGGATATAAATAAATTTTCAAATTTTTTATTTTCAAACATATTATGATACCCTTGCATGACATTGAATTATATTCTAATATTTCTAATTACTATCCATAATGATATGTAAAAGAGAACTTTTGTGTTATGCTGTTTTTTTTCTCTACGCAATAGCTACTGTTACCGCTTCGAAATCTGCATACTAGACCTTATACAAACCAGCGTGCAAAACTTTTGATGCAAATACATATGCGATATTCCACATTATGAATGAATTATAAGACTTAATATTCTCTGTCCCTTGGTTTTACTGCTCATGTACGCTGAACTTGCGCATAGCAAATGTATGCTTGAATCCTTCTTCCTATCTTTCATTTTTATCGAATGCATTTGTAATACACGTAAGCCAAACTCTATACTATACCCGTCGGTATGAAGTATCACAACACATGGTTGCACAAATAATAAAAAACTGAAATATGTACCGTATATGTTTCGAATTCTATGCCCAGTTTACTTCAAGTTGTCACTTTTTACAATAACAGCATTAGTGCTTTCTTTCTTCTTGACACATGATCAAAAATACAAAGTTTGAACTGTCATTTTGGTGGCACCACCTTCTTTTAATCATGTATTTTGCTCTTTTTAATTTATACAGAAATAGCAAACTCTAAGCCTTAGGTCATGATCCACCAACTGCTTTAGAGGTGAAATGTATAGGGTTATTACTCTGGAGTAACATTGGAACTTTGCATGATTTGATTGAGATGGATAGATTAAACTGGTACGGTTTTTAAATATTTGTTTCCTCACCAGCTTTTTTTTACTACCGTTTGGTTTTTGCATATTGCTACTTTTATTTGCTATCTGACTTGACTGCATCATCGTGCAGGGCTCATGATTCAATGATAACCTTTCAATTTTGCACTCACCCATTTGATGAAATAGCAAACAGTATTGACCTTCAACTACAACATAGTGAAAGGTTAGCTGACTTATTAAAAAGGTAAACAATATTCTACAACTCAATACATATCCAAGTAAATGAGGTTATATGTAATGCATTTAATTAGTATTAATTCATGTTACAGTCATGCAATTCTTTTATTCGTTCTACCTCTTTGCTTCTATGCTGCGAATTGTTATTGAGGTATTCATTAAATAAATGTCCAGATTTTATTGCTTTGGTCGTGTAATAACAACTTGTAACTTACTGTTTTTTCTTTCGACATATGAACTTGCTTTACAGCCAACGTAGTTTCCCTTTTTAATACTCTATTGACAGAGACACTGTACAGCACTAAGCGGTTGCTAATTATAATTCTTATTTATATCATGATTTCATGAGATTGACTTCACTTTTGTTCACTCAATGTATTATTGCAGTGTTCCATGGCTTACACATCGATGTTGTATTGTTGTTGCTGTCAGGTGGAAGAATGCAGCAGGCACTGAAGGTGACAGTGTAGAAGAGGAGCAGGCAGTGGTTGTTTGGATGGAACAACTCAACTTCAGGTAGCTCAAGTACAATATAGGATGAAGGTTTGTGCATTTTAAGACCATCTTCTGTTTAATTTATCCACTGTCAACGATACATTCTCTTCTCTGTATATATGTATTTTTGTGTGTCAACACATAACACACTGCATTTATTTTTTACTACTGACTGTCTGATTATGTACTGTGGAATTTATTTATGTTTTTCATTCTTTTGTAGAATTATTAAATCTGATTATGTATTTTCCATCAAATTTAATTTTGAATGATTGTAATATTGCATGCAATAGTTGTTTGTTAGAATCAATAATATATATAGTCTATTTGAGTACTGTAATAATGGTTTCTGAGAATGACTTTTTTGCATCAGGTATAAATAGCTGATGCAATAGAGGGATTAGTTTACATCGGTTGTTATAAAATACCGATGCGATAGAGGGATTAGTTTGCATCGTTGTCTAAGCAACCAAACATGATTTTTTGCATCAGTTGTTAGTAACAACCGATGCAAAAAGGACCTTTTTGCATCGGTTTCAGAACTGATGCAAAAGTGTTAAGCCTGTTGTATCGGTTGTTGAACTGATGCAAAAGGGGGGTAAACAACCGATGCAGATGACATGTTTTGTAGTAGTGATTTATAATCCCTATTCACTTGCATACTTAGCACTTGTTGTACAGTGTCATAGTACCCATCTAAATAAGACAAGGAATTATGATATCTGAAAGGTCTTCTTTATGTACATAGTCCGAATTAGATGAATTAATAGGAGTTTGTGATCACTAGAGTAGTTGGGCAAAATAGAGGTTTCATATAATCAAAAGTATGAATCATGACAAGTATTTTGTCAATATTATTGGCACCCCTCCTTCTCCATGTGTAATTGAAACCCAAAGGTTTAATTTATGTCAGATCAGATTGTAGTTATAGTTTTAAAGCACCTAATCTGATTAAAAGGAATAGAAAGACCAGCTTTTTATTAGTAGAAGATAGAGAGTTGTTGAAGCCACCCATAATGGTTATGGTAATATTTTGGGATTCTAATAATTGTGTCCATAGTATTTCCCTCTCATTATGAAGATTACTCGCATGGATAATTGTAAAAATAAAATAGAATCCTTAGAATTATTTGACTCTACCTTGAGATGTTACACAGATTCAGAATTGTTAGTATTAGCCACCCTGTATGGTTGTAACTTTTACGTAAGTTTCATATCATTTAGTATATTTTATAATAAACTAACTATGCCTGGTTTATATTTCATTAGGAGTATGAGTATATCTTGAGTACATTTACCGTTACTCATATCACTAACGGTCCATGTATCAATAATCATTTAACTTTTATACTGCTCCTCAAGCTTCTTTTAAAAGGAGCATTTACTCTACTGTTAATTTTTTTTAAAGTATTTTCATGTAATTCTTATTTCTGGTAATATTCTTGATATATCTATTTTTTCTTTGTATATAGGTAATTCTTCAATGATAACTTCATCAATGTTGTCAATAAACTCTTCAAAATTCAAACCTATAGGAAGCTCTTCATTTAAGAAGTAAGTGGGGTCTTCTTCTCTGAATGTGTTTAATTTGTGAGTTTTTCAAATTTTCTGCTTCACATGATTCATTTTCTTTTCCAATGTGGTATGATTCTACAGATTTGAAATTGTTCTCATCCGGTTGTTGACTCTTTGAATTGTCATTATTAGTGTCAATTGTTTCTGCATTTTCATTGCTTGTTCTAGGTTGTTCATTAAAAGAGGTAATTTTAATTTCTACAAAGTTTCTTATGTTGGCACATTTTTAGGAATCCAGCATGTCTTCATTTATTTCGAATGTGATTCATCTTTGTGATCGAAAATTTTGCGGACCGAGCATTTTGTAGGCATGAAGTCATAAGAAGTCGAGATATCTTTTTTGACTCCATTATGTAGCCAAATTCAGAGATGCAGACTATCAAAGAGGCCGTTGGATCAACCGTCACGTGGCATAAAGACTTCATCTCTGTGGTATAGTATGATTGTACTTAGAACATGATATTTGTAGCGGACTGTTATGTGTTAATGCTTTATGTATTTAGCATGTAAACTTATCTAACTTTTTGGAGTGTTAGAATTCTATGGCTCTAGCTTTTAGTCTTTTTGTATGTGATTTTAATTATTTTACAACAATATTTAGTATTAATATGGATATATTGCATGGATGCCGCTGTAATTTTTTTTAAATTTGCATTTATTTTGCAACGGGCAATGTGCGTTGTTATATGAGCTTCTTACAACGGTCACTGGATGTTGTTATATAATATTTTTACAACGGTCAACACACGTTGTTAAATATGTATTTTACAACGGTCAATACATGTTGTGAAATAAGCTATGCAATTAGTATGGTCCGTCTATTGCAACGGGTTATGGCCGTTGTAAAAAGGTATACTGCAACGGTTTTTACAACGTGCTTTGCCCGTTGTAAAATGCGATGGATCTATTACAACGAGGCCTATTACAACGGGCACATGCCCGTTGCGAAAACCATATTACAACGGGCATTGCCCGTTGTAAAAAGACTGTTTTGTTGTAGTGAACCAAAGCACAGTTTATATGTATGCTAATCCAATAACCAAACACATAGAGATAGTTTATATTTTGTTCGAGAACATGTTCAGAAAGGAAAGCTACAAATAAGTCACATAACTGCTACTTACCAACGTACAGACGTCCTCACTAAGGCTCTATCAACAAGGAATTTCAACAAGTTCAGGTCTGACATGAAAGTTGAAGATGATGAGAAGCAAGCTTCTGTTACTACTTCAGATCTGAGCAGCAGCTTAAAGCATCATGAAAGCACAAGCTTAACTCGAGAACTCACTCTGGTTTCCAGTTGCCGAAGTAAGGAATTATCAAAAGACACCAGGTCTCAACCTCCGGAATCATCGAAGAACAGTAATAGAGAATCACAGCCTTAAGGAGAATGTCCTATGTCAAGATATGGTGTAATCGAGACTGTTTTTTTTTTTTGAAAGCGATTTTGAGAATTTTTCGTCATCTGATCGCAAACCCTAATCCTAGCATTATGTTTGAGGGGGGAAAATGGGATAAGTATGCGACTCAGGGATATGAAAATCAGATATAACCAGATCTCACAAGCAAAGCGGGTTAAAAGGCATTCTCCGGCCCATCTATGCCCAAAGTCAATTTCTCAAATTTTTGTACAGCTGTGCAGTTTTGCACTTTATATATACGAAACAGTGTAACAATGCAATGTATCAATTTTTCTTCTTCAATAAAAGTATCAAATTCTTTTTGTTTCTTATGCTCGAGTACTTATTGAAATAAATAGTGATTCTAATTTTCCTAATCAAGTGGATATGTTCAATGAAAATGATATGACCTTCGAAGGTGTTGAGTATTGATAGGAACCCATGAAATGTCAAAGTTGCAGTAGCTTTGGACACAATCTGTGCATATGAGAAAGCATGGGCCTCAAGACATAGATTCAATGAATGAGTCTCCAAACACAAACGAAAAAAAAAAAAAATCTAATGCAAATTGCAGAGTATGGCCATGTACCTAAAGATACCACAGTCCATGTTATACAGTCCAGTTACAGCCCATATTATACAGTCCAGTTTTAATACAGATGAAGTGCAAATGGAAAAAATCATAATATAAATAAACAAAATCCTTCATATGATCCTAATCAGAATCGTAGTAATTAAAATTCAGAAACAATTCATGGACATGTAAGTTCAAATGAACAGAGCATAAGCAAAGAACCTCCCAGCAGCACAGAAGTTGAAGCTGCAGGCTAAAAAAAAGATAGCAGTGCCAAATATTATGAACAAGACAATGCATCAGCACAATCAATACAATCCAACTCTGACAACAGACAAGCAAACAAAGACATGGACTTGGTATTTGACAATGCAAATAGAGAGAATAATGTCGTAGAAGCATAAAATGAAGGCAGAAATCGAAATATGTAAAAATAAAGAAAACGAAGACACTCGATTGGTTATGAATACCAATGCAAACAAATGCATGCAGTGAAATAAACAGTAAATAAAACAAATACTGACATTCTCTAATATTTGGACCACTAAATTACTCTATTACAAAATACATGCACAAAAATATATCATAAAAGTAGGTATGTGCTTAACTGAAATAGTAAAACATATTAGCATATCCAACCAAAAGATGCATTTTGTGTAACAGCTCAAAATAAAAGAACTCAAGTTAGGAAATTAATATAACAAATTAATTAAAATTAAATATCTAATATTCAGTAAACCTTACCTTTAAAAAAACGCCGTAACAATACAACAAAACCTTCACCACTTTAATGTTGCCTTTATTAGTAAAATATGCATATTAATTTGATATAAAAAATAATAAATGAGAGAATATACGAGTTAAAACAAAAAATGTAGGCATCAAAGAGGATTGTGACATCCTCCATCCTACAGCCATAACTTCACATGTTGCCTACAAAACTCATTGTTTGACAAATAATATGTATCTTATTCTCCAGATTTCATTTGAATTGTATTGGACTGCTATAAAGTTCTTAAAATTATTGTCTGTTATCATTCAACTTTTGGCCTGAAAATATATTAAAAAAACAATCACAAGTTATATGTAAAAATTTGTCCGTTAGTATTAGATGTCACTATTGTTTATTACATACGTGTATGGAAGAACACATGATGAAAGAAATAAATCTATCAATGCTAAAGTATTGAATTGAGCAATAAACAACACTACAAAATACACACTGCTTAGTGACGGCAAAAAACCGTTGGCGGCCGTCGCTAAATGCCGTTGCAACCAAAGAAAGCGACGACCTTAGCGACGGCTCCGTTATTCTTTTTGCAACGGCTTGTAACGGCTAAATGTACACGTGGAAGCAACCGTTGGTTTGTTGGTTTTCCGGCTTGTTGATGCAAACCGTTGCAAATCGTTGCAAATTGACCGTCGCTAGCCGTCGCTTATTTTGACCAAATGGCCGTCGCTAGCCGTTGCAAACCTGAAATATTTTTCCAGCCAATTTGCAGCACTTTCAACCATCAATCTCAATCAATCCAAATAATATAATTCTATCATTTCACACATGTAATACCATTCCATCGTACCATATAATCAGTATCAACACAACCAAATCATCAAATATTGCATATTCTAACATATATTTACAAAATCATATAAGAAAATCAACATAACCAAATACGAAAATCCACCAAATCAAACCGCGTTGTTCAAGTATCAATCACAACAACCAAAATACAAAACCCACCAAAACACTAAGTATCAATCACAACATCCATAGTACCAAATGTCAAACCCATCATAATATGTACACACATATATAAAGCATACCCATCAAAACAAACCAGCTAAGCATCATCATCATCTGCACCTCCTTCCCCGAGCATTGACTCATGCTCCTGATAGAACGCAGCAATACGCTCATCTATCTGCGTCGCCAACTGACTCTTCCGCCAATCATTGAGCTCATCCAATTGTGTTTGCATCCGAGCAATCTCTTCCTCATCTATAGATCTCTTATATGACCTTTGGAAATTAAGAGCATGTGAAATAATTCAAGTGAATAAGAAGTTCATGGCATACAATAACAATAAGAAAACTCAAGTTATTGGTAATAAACTCAAGTGAATAAGCAGTTCATGGCATACATGTTTCTACTGTGTAAACGTTGAGTACATACCATATTGCCGAAACTGTAACGCCTGTTTCGACTTGCCGGTTCAATGATTGAATCACATATCCGATTACACTCATCAACCGTAAGCGACTCCCGTCCACTCGCTTGTATCGCTCGTGCATACTCTGCGTTATACCTCTCCTACAATTACGAACAGATATTTGACACAATTGCTATATAATTTACTTATTTACTGTGAAATAAACGAATATGAGATATTTTCATTACAGAAATAAACATATTTACCATTACAGAAGCAGCCTTGTCGTCCGACCAATCATATGAAACATTCCCATCCTCATCTGTATGCTCTACTGCATGTGTGACTCTGAAAACCTCAGCCGCTGTGGACTCCCAACCATACTTTGTCCACTGAATATATACAAGAATATGTTATGTTGATAATTTGCATGAGTATATACAAGAATAAATTATATACAAGAATAGAATATATGGTAAAGAGACACTAGTAAATATATACATGCATAACATAAATATTGGTTAATTTATTTACCAATTCCCTCCTATGTTGTTGGAAGGATTTCAAGCCACCACGATGTAAAGCGGGATTTTTGTTCCTATTAGCCTTGTTTCTTTCGGACAATTCATATTAATTTATATACACTATTAAGTAAAATGATTCAATATATTTAAATGTAAAAATATAGTGACAATATAACTTACTCTGAATGCTTCAGATTCCCAATATTATTGGAATCCAGCCCAAATATCATCCCCCATCCAACTTGACTTTTTTTCTGAACTCTTAGCCCGCGACAGAGTCTCACTGTAATTTTTCCGCATTTTTTTATTCCAATGATTTACAAAAACATCCATATCCTACGGATCCACACGTACAGTTGCCTACATATTGAATTATCATACGTGTTATGTAAAAGAGATTGTATAATTAAAAAACAATCAACAGAACAGAATACGTAAAACTGATATCATAAGGCATGATGGCATATTGTACATCCATCCTACAATGGCCTCTTAGCATAATCCAATAAATCATAAAAAAAATTAGCTTCCGCGGTCGGCTCTTCGTCAACATTTTCATTCCCATCATCACCTTGGTCAAAGGTAGGAAACATTGATCATGCAGCATCTTGCACCATGCTTTCTATAGGATTGGTCATAGTATTATCGTCCTCTAACACTACAGGATTATGTGTAGGTTGAACAAGTTCTCCATGACGATCCCATAAGTAATAATGCGGCACAAAACCAAATTTGTACAAATGTACTTCTACTACATCTGGTTTCCAATGCTTCAGATGTTTGCACTTACTACACGGACAACGAATGTCTACGTTATTTCGATTATTAGATTGAGAAAATCTAATAAATACGTGTACACCATTGCAGAAACGTTCTTTTATTGATCCTTTCATATCTTTTCGAGGTTCATACATCCAACTACGATCGACAAAATAATCGAACATATTCCCTGATTTGTAAAATGTAGGTTAGAAGATTGAACAAAACACTTCATATTAAAGTCTTGTAAAAATTCATATATAACCCTTTACTATTTTAACAAATTTAAATAAATACTGCATTAAAAGTTTCAATTCTTAAGTTTATTATTTTTTTAATTTGACAGCCGGTTATCCTACTTCCCATTACAAACACAATAACGTAATCATATTTTATAAATTATTTCAGGTTAAACGATTCTAAAAAAATTCGGCAACACTTCCCTTTTTTCCCGTATCGTACACAAATGCGTGTACATAGGGAAAAAAGAAAGTGCCATCGAAATTTTCTGAACCGTTTAAACTGAAATGATTTATAAAATATGATTACTTTATTGTGTTTGTAACTTATCCAAATAATATTACAAATCCAACAAATGTTGTATCAGATGAATATAGACGTCCGTTCTGTGGAAAAACGAATATCCATATAACGATCATATACGACACTTGTTAGACGGGGCCAAAAATTCTCTAAGGGGTTCACATAAATAAAGCACAAATTAACAAATTTTAATATTGAAGTGTTAGTGGTCTGTAGTGAAATAATGATCTTATTTTTTTTTAGTAACGTAACCAAATAGAATTCGTTTAATTATGAATCAAAATCCATGGAAACTATCAGTAACTCGGAAAATATTGCTTATCTCATAAATGGGAACTATGAGTTACCATTTTAACAACTACAAAAACTATTTTATATTTAATTTAACTATTTAAATATTTATTAATTAAATCTAAATTTTTAAAACGTATTTTAACTTTTGTTTAACTACATAAATTTTAATTAACGATTTTGTGAACTAAATAAGTAGTTAGCGCTTACAACAGTATAACAAACATTCTCGTAAACTTATCAATAAACATATTATTCAATGATCATGTATTATTTTTTGGATTTTAAAGTAGCCATAATTTTTAACAACAAAATGAACAATAAATTCACTAATTATCATCACCTAATACGCAATAATCACCATTTTTCAAACACATAAACAACTAATTTTCTAAATTAGGTTTAGCATTATATACCCAATTCAAATAATAAACTATACATCATAAACTAATAACATATGTTCATCAATTCCAAACCCTAAATCATCCAATTCCAAATCCCTAAATCATCAACTAATTTAATTTAAACCTAAATTAAACAAAGATAATGGAAAATAGGAGATACCAGCAAGTGTGGGGAGGTTCAAATTAGCGACGGAAGGTTGCGACGGCTCCTGGTGGTGGATAGCGGCTGCTGGTTGCAAGTGTGGAGGAGAATGAGTTGAGATAAGGGAAGAAAGGGAATGAAAATGTTTCTTTCGGCTGCAGATCTGTATATTCGCGACAAGCGACGGCCAACGACGACCGTCTTTTTTAACCGTCGCTAGCCGTCGCTAGGCTCCGTCACTTTAGGAGCCGTTTCTAGTAGTGCAAGTATCAGCTGAAAAAACCATGATAATATGACCGTTTCATCTCTTTGTAGTTTCGTTCATTTTATAAGTGTAATTGCATACATGACCCATTAATTCAGCCTACTTTATTAATAGGTCAAATCCTTTATTCCCAAATTACCTGTTTCCATGTGCCCACTTAATTTTAGTCATTGATCAATAAATCATCCATCTTCCATGTAATCAAGTGAGTCCTATAGGATAACACAATAATGATGATGAATGGATGAGATTAAAAGGGACACATGTGGTAGGGGAGTTGTGGACATAGAATTTGATCTCATTTGTTATTTACATGTGTATTGAGATGTTTCCACTTCCTATACTTATCTATGCCTATATAAACTTCCCGCTGTTTCTTTTGCTATGTTTAACTCTATATACTTTCCTTCTACCCTCCTTCATTATTACATAATCTCAAGTTATACTTTTTAAATTTCTCATTAACTAAAGTGTCTGTTTTGTCTAGTAGATCTTGATCATGCCAAAGGTGATTCAAGGTTACAATTATTTATATTAATAATGCTTTCTCTCCTTTTAAATTTACTTACCATATACTATACTCTAGGTTGTGCAGTTAATGCGCCTAGTAGATTCAAAGCGGTGGAGGTGCAAAAAGTTATAGCGGGGATACAGCGAGCATATAGCAGGATATAGCGGATGGCTCTAAAATAGCATATAAAACTCGTACTTAATGTTTTTACAAATATATAAATGGTAATTAAATGAAAAATTATCATTCAATTGAGTTATAAGTAATACATAAATAATTCTAAATAAAAACATGTGCGAATATACTTTAAATAAACGAAAAACTGCTATATAACATAATTGAATTTGATAGAATATTAGAGTATTTTCATTTCTGAAAATATATTAAAAATTAAATCAAATAAATTAGTTTCATAATTTTATAATGTATAAATGAAATTTTTCAATTCATTTTATTAAAAAAGATATAGCGGGAATAACGGAATATAGCGGAAATAGCGGGATTAAAGCGGAAAGGCTATATTCTGGGGCTATATGGAAAAATCGTAGCGGTAGAAATCCGCTATGAGATATAGTAGGGTTGTAGCGGGGTAATAGCGGGGCATTAGTTACACAGACTCTAGGGTAAATCTACAGGTAAGAAAAATGATAATTCACTGTCCGCTCGAAAGCAACAACTCAAACGAACAGGAAAGAAACACATGGATGAGTTGCTACAATGTTCATACCTCTTTACAGTTAAAATAGAGCCATTCATTCAATCAGCAGAAACTTCCATACTTACTACAATTAAAGTGGAAAAGGAAGATTTATCACCACACCGTTTGGATGAAACCGTGGAAGACAAAGCTTTCAAAGAAACTGTTGATGTTCAAGAATCAAAAGGAACCACAACTATCCAAGAATCCAAAGTAACTATGGATGTCCAACCATCTATGATCGATGACTGGGACGAAGCATTTAAAACTGAAGTGGTAAATAAAAAACTAACTACTTATCATGGCTTTATCTTTTACGGATTGCATTTTGTTGGAGATAAGACAAGTAACGATCGATATTTCAATGCAACTTCAGATTTTGCTCCATGTTTCAGTTTTTATTTATTTTCGTACCTCCTTAGATAGTTATTGTTGCAAAATAAATTTAGCTTTGCATTTTTTCCCTTTTTGCATTTTAGAAGAATTTTCTATGGTTAAGCTTTGTAATAAAATAACTGATTCGCTTTTTTTCCTTTTTCTCATGAATAAAATATTTTCTTTGTTTCTCTTAATAAATACGTAATACGTTGTTCTACATTTATAATTGAAATTTAATGATAGTTTATTGACCGTACTTATAGTTGTAATCATTTATCAACGATTACGACCAAGCTCCAAAAAACAACATTGATGATTTGCATCAAAAAAAAGCCCAGGAATTCATGACTATTCCAAAAGAGGCAATAAATGAGCATCTAAATATTTTACCACCATAGCAGAAATTTGCTTTTATGCTTCTGTACCAAACAAGTACTCTCTAAAAAAAGCATAGAAATTTATGACTATTCCAAAAGAAGCAATAAATGAGCATCTAGATAAGAAATATTTACCACCATAGCAGAAATTTGCTTTCATGCTTCTATACCAAACAAGTGCTCTCTCTGAAAAAAAGCGCAGAAATTTATGACTATTCCAAAAGAGGCAATAAATTAGTACCAAAATAAAAATATTTACCACCATAGCAAAAATTTGCTTTCATGCTTCTGTACCAAACAAGTGCTCTCTCTGGAAAAAAGCACAGAAATTTATGGCTATTCCAAAAGAGGCAATAAATGAGTACCTAAATAAGAAATATTTACCACCGTTATAGAAATCTGCTTTCATATTTCTGTACCAAAGAAGTGCTCTCTGTTTTGAATATATGTTGGGATAGCCCTGCAATTTCTTCCAAATTGCTTCAAATGACCATTATGAATTTTAGTTAATTGCCTTGAGGAAACTACGTTGTGCCAATGCTTTCAGCTCACAACTTTCAAATTATATAGTTGCGACACTACTACTAATTCGTGGAAGCTTGGAGCATTTCCAACCAAGTGGGTTGCTAAACGTCAGTTCTCACGAGTCAACTAAAAGTCGTCCCCGATGAAAAAAACACAAATATCCTTAACTGGTTAAAACACAAATTTCCAACCAAATGGGTTGCTAAGTATAGTCGGCTTTATAAAGACGATCAAGGAAACATTTCTAAAAAAAAATTGTTTTAGCTGGATGTAATAAAGCCGGCTATACTTAGCCGAGTATATTATAGCGGGCTAAGAAGCAACCTTCAGAGTTATCAAAGCAACCCTGAAGTGGCCAACCAACTCCCTGTTGGGGTCGATTGCTTCCCAACCAACACACGGTTGGGAACGCTCTTATCAATGGATTTGGTTATATTTTCATTATAATAGTTAGTGTCGAATATTCAAATATATTTAGGCTCACTCAAAGTAAATTGAAAGATGAATTTGAGAACTCATATCACAATAGCTTTATGTAATTCTACATATATCCATAAAAATTTAAATTAGTCAAACAACTTTTGTTCAAGCTTCTATTTTAAACTTACGAGTCTAATCTACACAGTATATTATTCGCATTTAATATTTATGTAGAAACAAAACTTATGATTGAAAATATAGCTATGATGTTTGTGAGTATTTGTTCATGTTATTTCACAAAAAAACATTATCTTGCATATATATATATATATATATTTGAAAAGGACTTGCATATATATAAATACACACACCCCCTTGTGTTTGTGATAACTTATATTTATTCATATGACTATTATTTCAGAGTAAATAAATTTATTTTCGAGTTTTCTTTGTACATGTCCGACGGACGTGTCTAACGTACTATTTTACAATACAAGAAATCAATTCATATACTTATACATGTCAAGTAGCATCTATGCATATGATCAATTTTTCAAAATAAATAAGCTTGCTATCAGTTTCTTTGTACACGTCCAACGGACGTGCCAAACGTAATGGTGTAATATAAAAGAAACACAATTTTCAATGTTTAACCTCTTTTCCGACAAAATTCCAAACGTCAAAATCACCAAATCAAAACATGGCATTACGTAGTGTATTAGGTTTTCAAAATAATTCTCGGAACACAAAACACCGAATGTATTAGAATCATAGTGATTTTTGTAAGGGGGTAAAACTGAAATCACTTTACATATGCAGGTCCACCTATAAAACTCGCATTTTTTACGACGAAAATATCAAAATTTGGCAAAACATTTTAAACAAAAGTTGTTGCTTATCGTTTAAGATTTTCAGAATGGACAAAATCATCAAAATCGGATAAAAAATCAAAAGTTACAACCATATTAGTATAGCACTTTTTAAAGTGTACACTTTGTAAATTTTATAATTTTTTTAAAGAAATGTAACTGCACATAGACACACAGGCGGACTCACCCTCACAAGTTCATACTATGATATGTTAGGATTTCAATATACTTTAAGACTGATTAATCATGAAACCCTAGATCTAAATAGGTGATCCATGTTGATTTAATTGAAAAGAAATATAGAAAAGTAAACGGGTTAGCGGAAGCCATACCTGAATTCATAGTTGTTGTTGGAATAGTAAATTTGGTTTGGTTTTCCATATTGACACAATCCCTAAACCTTATATTAGATTGAATTCGTAGTTGGTGCTTTCATAAACTGATTAAGAGAAAGAGATAGATCTAAAAGATAAGAGTTGATCTGATCATCCAAAATGACATAAACCCTAGATCTGAATTATTTCTATGGAAGAGATAACTAAAGTTTATGTAATTTGGGGACCATAACCCCTTATTTATAACGTTGGCATTTTTTAATTTGGTCCTTCAGCAAATAAATTTGCCTTAGTATCTACACATTAATACCATGACAATTATACCTGTAAGCTTTTAACTTTAATTCATAATTTGATCGCTTTAATTAGATTTTACACCAAAATAGCACGACACATTTATTTTACATATGTGGCCTATATATTGAAAATTTCCAACAATCTCTCCCTGCGCCATATATGTAATAACCTTATAAATATGTTTACTTTATGAGCTTCAAAATTTGCTATTTATAACATAAGGTGTTTCTGAAACAATCTCATCCATTAATTATGCTGACAAAGGATCAAAGTGGTTTTCGTTACCTTCAGTGTAACTAAACCAATCAATAGTCACATAAACCAACACAATCAAACGACATAGATCAATCATGGATGCGTAGCATGGAAATTACATGAGATGTGATCTATACATGTCTATTTCCAACTTGTCCTACTATAGTGAGATCAAAATGTTCAGTATTTGTACAACCTAGAGTGCAACAAAACTTTATTACATCATTTCTGATCAGAAAAAAGAACTTGATATATATATATATATATATATATATATATATATATATATATCTGTAACCAAAGTATAGAGAAATGTGTCATATGATAGTACCAGATACAAACTCCTCCCAAACCAAAATATTCTTACATAAAAGTCACACCAATTAAGCAAGATTCTCATGAAAGACCTTGGATGATAATCCTTTTGTAAGCGGATCCGCCATAGTGGAGTTTGTCATAGTATGCTCTACGAATTACAATTTATTTTGCACTCTCCCTTTACTGGAAAATAATATGTTGTTTATTGTTACAATATTACTTTAATGATCTTTCAATTTCTTTATTCAATAGTTCATTACTTTATGACAAAATTATACAATTATTTTCCATCGTTGGATGTCCCATAATGAAAAATAGCAAAGAAGGCTATAAGTATCGGTATAACAGCTTTCCTTATATAGCTTCATCCAAAAAATAACAACAACAACAACAATATTATTGTTATCTAAAGTGGATATTTTGTACTCTTGGCATCCAAAATATTCGGACTGTAATGCCTTATGATCTCCTAACAATCTGTCTTGAGCATATAATCCTTTATTTCTTAAAGATATCTCGTAACCATTTTGGTTACCAACAACTGATCCACTTTTAATGTCAGTAAGATATCTTCCAAATAATACACGCAATATCCATATGTGTATATGCTTTAGCATGCATTAGAATCCACACCACAAATGCATGAGGAATCTTTTGCATTTCTTTAGTTTCAAAGATGTTCATATATTACTATATAAGACAACATTTGTCTATTTTGGAAAAAGAGAATTGATTTGTAGTTTGCATGCCAAAACCCCCCCCTTTTTTTAAAGCCTTATCTGCTTAGCCCTTTTGTGATAATTCAAATAGCACTCCATGAATGATAATGGTGTATTTGAATTCCTAATACAAAAGGGTAATCTATAAGTGGTTTTCTTAGTCTTTTCATCAATGTCTCTATTGAGTAACACGATTTTAATATCCCTCCAATATTTCTTAAAAACATAATCTACAACAAGTTTCAAAATAATTCTAAAGAGTCTTTTAGTAAAATCAAAGAGAAAGTCTCTTTAAAAATAGAACATTGTTTTCGTTTTGAGTATAGTCTTTTTGTAACGAGCCTTATACCCTTCCACAATACTCACTTGATCCATTTTTGTTTTGAATAATTATTCATAGCCAATGATCCTGTTACCTTAAGGTGGTGGAAAAGATTTCAAACTTTATTATCCTTATAGATTTAAACTATATATTCATACCTTAAACCACATTTCAAATTAGTACTTATATGGATTGATGCAAGTCCAAAGAATCATCTTCACCAATCCAGTATTTATCTTTATGAAAAAAATACTATATAGTCATCGGAATAGTATTTCTTCTTTTCAAGTGGATTTGCTTAGTGACCTTGCACTTTGATGTTGTAGAGTTTGTTTTCTTCAAACAATAACCTTAATTTGAAGAAAATTTAGTTTGACATTGTTTTATTATGGTTCTTAATCTATTTCTTGTTAATAAAGGAAACAAGTCCTATATATTATCGAAAGAAGTAACTGTAGTTGAATCAAAGATAATGATTCTCCTTAAAGACAATGAAACATACCTTAAAATTTTGTTTAACATTGTCTTATTATGGTTCTTAATTTACTTCTTGTTAACGAAAGAAAACAAATCCTGCATATTATTTGAAGAAGTAACTGTAGTTGAATCGAAGATAACGATTCTCCTTAAAGACAATGATCCGTACTTTATTTCTTCCCCCAAACTCAACATCCTCAAAAATTGTAGCATTTTCCATCTTATAATTTTTTCTTAGTGTGAGTTTATAAAGCTTGTAGCTTTTAAGTCGGTTAGAATACTAATAAAGTATTTGCTATCTTTAGTGCCACAATCTACAATTATTTAGTAAACCGAAACAAATAATCATATTGATCACCGAATCAAAATTTGAGACTTCATTATAAAAGGTATTTAGCATAAGTAGACATATATAAGCTATATTTTAAACATTAAGAGCTTTCATTCAAACAATGTTTGAATTTATTCATAAATCAATATTATTATTCTAAATGAACAATAATAATCCAATTTGTACACATTAGAAATAGAAAACTGAAATCTATCTAAATGACCGCATAATAAAAATATCAAATAAATCCAACTATGTAGCATCCTGATATTTTCAACCATTCGCATCCACACATGCCGGATTTGAATCGCTCAAAATACCAAATTGTTAATTTATATTTGGCGAAACTCAGCATATACAGTAAATAAATAAATCACAGAATCACAGGCATTGAGTAATATACAATAATGCAGTGGAACAGAAGAATAGTAGTTTATGAAGCTACTACATATAATAGAGTTAAATAAGATACAACAGAAGTCTCAAATACAATAGTCAAATACAAGATCAGAATACATCACTAGAATCAACTGAATAACTGCAAGCTGAAAAGATGTAGATGGATCTCGAAGTTCCAACTCCAAAGGTGAGTTTCAAAAGGTGTACCACTCAGTCTGACTCGAGCGTAAAGAAAAACACAAAACACTCGAGTCAGGATTAACGTTTTTATATTAATAAATCCAACTCAAGTGAAATAAAAACTGAAATACAAGTAACTCAAAGGATGCTTGGGATAACCATCCTTTAAGGATCCGTTAAACTATCTACTATGTAGTAATATACGCTATTATAATAATGTCTAAAGTAAAGTATACTATTTAAAAATAGCGTTAAGGCTTTATATTTTCCACCTTAACACATTTTATATATTCCCATAGTTTATACAGTACCGTAATCTCCCCCGTATTGGGGGTCGTCAGAGGGCATTCCATAGACATGGTACAAAACAAACTCGTATAGGGCGCGCTAGGGTAGGCGACACGGCACAACTAGGCAATGCCAGGGTAGATATACCAATCACACTTTCGGGCTGGTGGTAACGCATAGCAGCCACTACCGTCCACCTCGAGTCACACTTCCAAAATCAAAAATCAAAGATGCGCACCAAATCAATCACAAAGTAATAGAATGGCATACGAAGGAGTGTGTTCGATCGGAGAAGCTACCCCACTTGGCCCGTCAATTGCTCCCATTTTAGCCACCATATGCCAACTCATGGGAGTCGGGTCCATATATATACCACATATAGGATCGTGGCCATCATCCTACTTCATTCTAAAATCTCCACCGTGTACGCGGTTGTTAAAGTTGTTTTCGGAGTTGGCAGAGAGTATGACAACTTCCGATCCTGATCACTTTAACAACCAACCGTTATTATAACACCGTGGTCATTTCAAAATAGTTTTACTTCAAAACCAAAATATCATTTACATTTCAAAAACCAAATCAATACAATGTCATTTCCGTTTCAAATATATCCGTTTCCAAAATCATAGCACTTTCAAAGTTATAACACTTTCGAAACCAAACATTTGAAATTATAACACTTTGGAAACCATAATTTAGAAATCATAATAATTTGAAATCATAATACCTCCCACTTAACCGGTTTAGATTTAAAAATAATATATATAAATAAAATGGTTTATGAAGTAAAGTGTTAATATAAAATAGTTATAAGTTAAAATAATTTATATTAGAATAGTTTATATTAAAATAGTTTATATTAAAAATAGTTTATATTAAAAATGATTTATATTAAAATAGTTTATATTAAATTAATTTATAAAGTAAAATATAAAATAGTTTTAAATATAATTTAAAAATACTTTATTTAATAAAATAATTTCCTCAAATTTCACAAATCGATTCAAAATCAACTCGAATTCCAAAATTCAAATTTAATCAAATTTCAAATCATCAATTTCAATTTATTTCAGTTTCTCAATAAACCATTTCAAAGTGTATCGATTTCAAATATAGATTTTTAACCATGGAATAAACCATTTCAATTTCAATATTTTCAAAGTTTTGAATATTCAAACATTTCAAAACTAGATTTGATAATTCCAAATATACATCAAATTCACTTTACTATTATTTATTTTGAAATATTTACTTAATCATTCAAATAACATTTAAATAAAACTTCAAATTTAAAAAAACTAAGTATATCATTTCAATTTATGTAAATTTGAAATATTCACTTAAATCGCCTTTAATCAAAAAATAAAGTTATAAAATCATATCTTTAAAATCCCAAATATAATAAATTTTAAATCAAACTTATTTGAGTATAATTCTTAAATAAATTCTATTTCAAATCCTTGGAAATCATTTCAATATATATATATATATATATATATATATTGACCAATGGTATCTGTATATAATTTTCTATCCTATAGTCAAGTGATACAGATATTTATCATTTCAATCCGCAATTTAAATATATACGGGTATATATCATTTCAACCCGCACTCCCAAATTCAATTCAATGAAAATCGCTTGGGTTTGTCATTTCAACCCATAACGATTTTCTCTTATTCTACAGATCATTCAGGTATGTATCATTTTAACCCATAGTGAATTCTATACTAACAGGGAACTTGCAGAGTGATAGCAGATATGAAAATAATATAATAGGAATATATCATCAATATAAATAACAGATAATGGTATCAGATGTCACAGGTGAACAGGTACAGATAACAACATATATATAGCAGTGTAAATAACTAACAGCAGCTTATTTCAATTTTCGTTTCAATTGAAATTAAATTTAATAAATATAAAAACATTAATCGTGAGTGATTGCTCACCTTTTGAGGCTAGAGAAATTTGACAACAGAACAAGCTACAAATTCCAAAGCAAAGCAAGATTGGCACGAATTCGACAAGCTGATAGATAAGAATTGATGAAAACGAATCATAAACATCTTGATATAACTAAAAAAAAATATTATAAATTTTACTCTAAAACCAAATTTTAAAACACACATTTAAAATAATATATATATATATATATATATATATATATATAAAATTTCAAATCAATATTTTAACTCAACACCTAAAATAAAATCTATATGTATATTTGAAAAAATTAAGTTCACAAATACATATATATAACTTAATATATATCTATATATATATATCTATGTATTACTTATATAACACACATAAATCTGTATATAAATCAAATAGATTTTATTTCTTAAATAAACATACATTTATAAACATATATGCATATGTCAGCCAGTCAAAAATTTATACACAACAATTACATTTATAAATAGTTCCACTTTATATAAACTAGTGCAACAGAGTATATATATACATAACAACATATTTTATAACTAACAATTTATAAAACTAACACAGTATCCATACACACACACACGCACGCGCGCTGAAAACATAGTTGATGCATATTCTAAATGATATATATTATAAACAAATATGTATATATATAATATCATTCAGTGAACCAAATATAATCCAAATATAATCTATGGAAGTCAATATATATATGTGTGTGTATATATATATATATATATATTCAACATCCCGCATACCCTCTACAACTATATAGACTTTATGACTTTAAACTTTATAAACATTATATGCTACAATATAAATTTATATACAAACAACATATTATACAAACTCATACAAATTTTATATATAAAGCCATATAGAAACATACGTATTTTAATATAACATATTTATTCTATAATATAATATGAAAAAAATAAATATACCTTAAAATATGTAATAGCCTTCTAGGAAAACTAATGGTACATATATATACACTTGAGATCAATTGCATATGCCATCTAATATATGCAAAACATATATATAACAGTGAAGTCAAGTCAATATACAACATTGTATATATTACTATTGCTTCCTTCAGCAAAAAAAATTAGAGAGGAGAGGAGCAGGCCGAGAGCCATGCTGGCTGTCTGGCGTAGTGGTTGCCGAGTGCTACTCTCGATTTGTGGGTTGTGTGCTGACGCAGGTAGAGGAGGGATGGTGACGGCATGCAGAGGTGAGTGAAATGGCGAGCAGCAACAGCGAAAGGAAGAAGAATATAGGAGATCTGGAATTGAAGAGGGGAGGATGCGCGTGGGGTTTTGCTGATGGGAAATGTGGATAAATGTATGCAAGCTTCAGGTTTAAAAAGGAAAAATATGAACTGTCCCATTCTATCTTTTTTTAGAAATGAAATGAATGCAAATGATAGAAAAGGAACAAATGAATAAAAATAAAAGAAATGGTGGAATGGTAGAAAAGGAAAGGTCAAGAATAGTAAAAGTCAGAGGTTGGGTAAATGAATGGATAGAAGAAACAAAAAGGCACAACCGGTTACCGATACGTTTATCGTTCTCCCGGATTCTATTGCGTATCGGATTTCAAAATATAGAATGGAATATACCGCAAAGATCAGCACGACGAGACGATCAAAATGATATACAGATATCAGTGGTATGATCATCCTATCAAAAGTCAATAATTGGTACCAGAAATGCTGCTAAAATGTTAGAAATAAGATAAACAGAGCAATAGTAGTCAAAATTTAAAAAAATGGAATATGATGTCTCACTCGGAAGATGATTTACAAATTTATTGTATAAAAATATTCAGGTTTGGAAAACATTTTATTATCATCAATTATTAACTGATTTGAATTGAAATAAAATTACACCATAAAATAAACTTCCATATTATTAGATAAAAATTTACCATTTGCTATATTAAATTAGTCGTATTCCAAATATTAATTTTTCAATTCAAAATTCAATTATTTAAAATTTCACAAAAATTCAATTAATAAAAATCTATTAAAATTTCCGGGTCGTTACAAAATATTACCGAAATCTCAAAAATTCCTTAAAAATATCTAGTAAACTTTACTTTATATATCTGTATATCTTTATAAATATATTTATATGTTATTTTTTTCTTCTAGATCCTTGGCGAATTCTTTATCCTTATTTATACATTTATTTACGATGTACGATAAATAGGCAATCTTACCATGCTTCAATCTTTCTTCTTCTTCTTACCACAATGTGAAACGAGCTCAGGTCATTTTCTTCTTAAAAAAATTAATAATAATCTTAAAATGGTTATACTGTGAATAAAGGGAGTACAAGAAAAAATAACAATAACTTGAGTGCCTTTAACTTTTAAAGCAATATTTTCCATATAATACTTATTTATGTTTCCTTTATTTTGACTTTATGGAATCAAGCAATATAAAGTGTGTTTGTTTCTCCTTACCATTTTAATAAAACGCTTTTCATTCTCAATAATTAACTCCTTAAAATTGGTTATCCTCACGGATACCACATCCTTGAAAGCTTCTGAAATATTTTATTTTATGATCTTTTGGCCCTTTCTTTTTGAATTGTCTCACCTTTCAATGTTCTTCATGACATTATAAGAGCACTCAACCATAATATGAGTGGTTTTGACCCTCCTAATTACATTAGATAGACCCATAAAGTTAAGAACAAACAATATGTTTTCTTAATAGTCCTTTGAGTTGGTCCCAAACAAGATCATAACATTAAAATCGGTAGATACTTTAGTCAAATTAGTTGAAAATTAGACAAAAATGAAGGATTAATCATATATGCGCATATCCAAATATCAGCCATAGTAAATTAAAATTATTGGTAAGTCTCTTCTCAAGATACCTAGCAAAATGTTAATATCAAATCTTTGGACAGTAATGTTAGTCCTTGAGATGATTGTTTTGATGACAACTACCTTACGACTTGTTATGAAACTATGTGTAGTTCCCGAATCAATCAATATTGTACGAGTTTGCCACATATATGTCCTTTAACTTTGATGGTAGAAAGTGCTGGGATTCCATACATAGATTGTAGTGTAATTGATAGTGGGTTCTCTAAGGTTACATCCATTTCTTCTATAATTTCATCTTGCTATGGTTCATCATCACATAATGGTATGATGCCTTCGAACACATATACTTGGGGATTCTTGCACTTATGGTCCCTCGACCACTTCTCCTTGCAACCATAACATAGATCCTGTCTTCTCATTTCAATGATCTGGTTAGGGGTGAGGCCCTTTCTTTTTGCCATGTTCCCTAGGGTAGAGGTCCTTTCTTTAGGTTCTAGGTTAGTAGGTTCAAAAGAATTTGGTTTTGAATTTTGAGAAGGAATATTGTTTTTGGGAACAGTGGTGTTTGTGGCAAGTTCTTTATTTTTTTTGGTTTGAATGTATTTATTCTCATACAACTTTGCAAGAGACACTGCTTCTCTAAAATCATTTAGTCTAGATGTTAGTGCATCATATCTGATTTCTTCCTTCAATCCACCAATAAATCGGTCTAACAGGAATTTTGGAGGTAGGGTTTCTGTCACGGCCTGTAGCTACTCAAATCTGCTAAGGTAAGCCCTGATAGTGGTATGTTGCTTAAGTTTGGATAAAGTTTCATAAGGTCCCTCCATCTCCTTTGGATTGAACCTGATTTGGGTCTCCTCCTTGAATACTGGCCAGAACTCATGGTTATACATTATGTTGGTATACCAATGATACCATTGAAGTGCCTCCTTCTTTAAATAAAAAGAACAAATCTCTACCCAAAGATTCTCCTCTATGACGAAACCTAAAATACTGCTCTACTTGTCTCAGCCAATCAGCAACACCTTCCTCACCTGAAAAAATAGGAAAATTTAGCTTCATGGTAAGATGTAGGTAATGATGGTTCGGGTTGTGGTGGTTTATGTTGTTATAATCTGGATTAAAATATTTGATGTCACTACAAGAAAAATATTAATTAACAGCATTATACATCAGCGTTTGAAGCAATAATGCTGTTTTAGGCCAATAGAAAAACATAATACGCTGTATAATTAACCCAGGCTAAAAATAAATGGCGGGTTTCCAATTAATTTTTGAGGCCGCGTTCTTTCACCATTACTTCCCTTTTATTTCCCCCGCTTCACATAATCTTCTCCTTCCTCCCTGGAAACCCTAAAATAGCTCTACTCTTCTTCTGATTCTATTCAGTTGTATAAAGATCAGATCTACCAATGTCTTACGCGACAAAATATTACTCTTCATTCGCTCCGCCTTTCTTACCTCTACCCAAGTGTATCTATGTTTTTTTGCTTTACTTCATCGCGCTTCAAGCCTTCCATGCCACCCTCACCTACCCTACATCTGCAAATTATGCATTTATACCACTAGTATAGTTCCGATTGTTGTCTAAATTTGCATGGAGAGACGCATGACAAACTTGAGTATCCGCAGCAGATCCACTCGATCCAATTTTGGACTTCATCACCCAATTCAGATTCCAATTTTCAGGTATTACTTGTTCTACTTTTTTCTAATTTTAGTTTGTTTGAAATTAATATTGTTTTTATTCTTTTAGCTATTTTCTGCTTTTAACTTGCAAGAATACAAATTCATTAGATTGAAAGATGGAAGTTGAGAGATTGTATAGGCTATGAGGTCAAGGAAGTTCAAATTTATATGATTCCTTATTTAGTAGATTAAATTGCAGGATGTTGGTAGTGTGGGTAAAACCAAAATAACTAAACTTACTCTCATTGTCTCAAAGATTTGTTGACTTCAGGCTATCTATTTCAGTTTCTATGTTTGCATGATAATGTTGTCCGTTACTGTATAACTTTAATCTTGAGGTTGATAGACTATATATTTTATTTATTGCCCAAATTATGGAAGATTAAACAACTCTTTGCAAAATTTCATCTAGTTCAATTCATTTCATGATATACACTCTCTTTTGCAGTTTTCAATCAAAACCAAACACTTAAGTCTAACTAACCCATTTATTAGTATAATTTTAGTTTTGTCAACTAAATTAACAATGCAGATTAAACTTAATATGATATTTTCATTTTTCGCTCCTGTATATACTCGCTTACAAATATGGTAAACATGAGAAAAAAAACCATGGAAATATGATTATATGCATAAGTGCATGTGTGCAGTGGTTTGGTATGTAACACTCCCTCTATTTTTATTTTGTTTTTTTAAAACAAAAGGTAATTGCATAGTATAAGAAGAAGGAAAAATATATGCTAGAGTATTGATACCATTTCTTCATTGATACTTAATATAGAAGCAACATTCCCATATCTGTTGCAATAATTTAGAGCAGACCACACCTGCAGTTTTGAAAAAGATGTTGAATTTGACACCAGCGAACCCATGAGACATGAAATATAAAGTAAAACCCATGGTTATGAGACCCTTATATGGGAACATGCACTTAAGATCTTCATGTACAAAGCTGATGGGGCTGACAAAGAAGGTCTAGATTGTTTATATGACTGGACTACAAAATAAGTTATTAACAGTCTCTAAGTTGTAAAGAAGTGGTCTATTTTAAATAAAGAAAAAAAGGAACGAGGCATAAATCCTAGCTAGTGCCTGTTTGCATTTCTAGAACTTCCTAAACCCGTAGCTTTGTTTATATAGGATAGTGGTAAGTCAGAATAAGAACATATCCTAGCTAGTGTAGGCTATGTAGACCTATACATGCATTGATGATTTTATTTGTACTAGTTTTTCCTTTGCATTACTTTAAAGGTACAAGAAGTTGCTCTATTCCTAGTCATGATGAGTTGTACATCAGTCTTCATGGTATGGGTTATGAAGAAGGAATGTACCACAGTTCTTGCAACATATTTAGTAGTCGTATTATGTTGTTAGAAGTTGGTAGTATTAACATTGTTTAATGCATATGTTTATTCTATTTATATTTAACTATAGGTTCCGCTTCAGATTTTGACTGGCATTAAAATATATGCAACTTCTTTGACTCTTTCAACCACATGTTGTTGTACACAACACTTTAATAACTTTTTACAAAAATGAAGATTTATGTTTAATATTTTAGTGTAGTCTGTGACACAATGGAAATCACCATCGCATTTTTCATGATGCAGATGAATTGGGATGATATGCAAGCGGAAATTCTAAAAATATCTACTTGACTTAACCCCTGTTTTGGAGTGGGGAACTCAAATTAGAGTTTTCAGATTAAGGAACAGGTTTATTAGATTGAATTCTGTTCTCCGTGCTTTGAAATGATTAACCAGTTTTCTAATTTATCTATGCTTTGAAATAAGTTTAAATATGTCATCATGGGACCTGAATCTCTATCGATTAATGCATGGAATCAAATACTAATCTTTATGATACAGGAGATTTGAAAGATGAAGCTGAGAGTTTGGAAACTGATGTGAATTAGCATACACCAAGGTAGGATGAACTTAAGGCATAGATTGAACAGACTTGCAAGCTTTTGTTTCTTGAAAAGACAAGACAGGTTCAGAGACTTGCACAATAGCATATGCATTATCATGTGCATCAAGGATTGATAGTGAGGAGGTGAAAATAGATGTGGAAACTGGTTGGGTATGCTATCTAAAATTGACCGATAACAAAACAGTGTAATAAAGAGCTGCTTATAAACTTGTTTTTCTCTGAATCGGCCAGGAAGGAAAAGATGTTTTAGCTGAATTGACCAAGGCGATGGAAAGACAATATCTTGATATGTATGTTACAGCACTGGTAATTGCTCTTAATTATATTTTCCTTTCTTTTTTCTTCGCTTGTAAATTTTGATCTATTGCTGTACTTATGAGATGTGAAATTACGGTGTTGATGTAGGTCAATGATACCATAGGAATTGTTTATTTTCTTGTATGCATTTGTGTTAGTTTGGCTTTATCATATCAAGAAAATGGTTCCAAATAGATCGTGAGAATATAATAAGTTATTGGATATATAGGACATGAACTACTATTCATTTGTTTCTCACTACAAGAAAATTAGCTACTTATGGCAGCCATGTACAACATTTAAATGCTACGTGCTGTAGTTAGGCTAATGGAAATAATATATAGCTAAATATCAACGCTGTGTAGAAATATTAAGCAGAATTTTATGGCGGGTTCACAAATATTTTGATGCCCGCGTTTTCATTATTTACTCACTACAACTTCACCTGTTTCTTCCCCATCTTTCCTAAGTATCATGAAAGCCCTTGGAAAAGAGGGAAAACTTTGATTTCTTCCCATAGGTAACCTCTTTGATATATACTTTGATTTATTCTTCATTTAATCTGAAATTTGTCAACCCTAATTTAATTTTTCTTTTATTTATCAGGTAACTCAAAGTTTATCATCTACAATTCACATTTCACAAGTAATCGGTTTTTATTTGGTTTTAGTTTCTTCGGTTATTATGGGCTTTTTATCTCTATTCCTTCAATTTTCTGGTGCATTTCAAAGTACTGCTTTTGATCTTTGTTTAATAATAGAAACAAATTCATATTTAGACTAGGCTTTTGTCAATGTTTTTCATTATTTTCTAACTGTTCTAAAATTAATATCTTGTACAATTTTTTCTTTGAAGTTAGCGTTTTTATCATTATTTGTAGCTTCTGTTTTCACATATACATAGACTTGACTCTATGAATGTATAAAACAACTTGCTGGAAGTATAAATTTGTATAAGGAAATACATGAATGCGTAGAGTTAGTCCCAAAAGGGTAGCATATAAGATTAAACAAAATAAAAAATTACAATTTGGCGTGAATGATTTTAATACATGTAAATCTTTTTTTCAAGCATCCAAGAAGTATCACATTAATTGTCTTGTTACATTCAAACTTCAAACATGAGTGTTGTCTGTAGGTACATTGGATTATCTTAAACTAGTTAGGACCCATGCTTCGTGTACGGTTAATTTTAAGATTTTATTAGTAAACATCTTGTTGAAATATAGTTTTATCCTCAACGTTGGAAAATCTGAGTTTACTGATTTGAGCACAAATGTCAAAAGATTAAATCAAATTAGCTAATTAAATTACTATTAAAGGACCTCTTTATTGTATGCTAATTGAATTTATTTTGTTTGAATACCTGGTTTTGAATGTTAGTAAGAATAATGCGTATATGTTGGTAACACTTCAAACCTTTTTCGAAAGAGCTTTTGTTAAGTGCAGTGCTGTGTACGTGTGCATGTGTTGTTGTGTATATATGCGCGCGCGTTGTTGCTGTGTGCATGTGGGTAGGGCTGTTACGGTTGAACCGTTCAATCGCTCAACCGTACCAACCTTTCATGCGGTTACCACCTACAACGGTAACGGTTGAGAATTTGAAAACCGCGGTTAACCATACCAACCGTACATAATTTTTGTGTGTAATATTTAACATTAAAGTATAAAAATTAGTAATTTAAATTAAAAGAATAGCTTGAAAATTAATAATATGTGTCTAAATGAACTAATAACATGTGCATTCATATTGGTCGCTTTATAAAAAATTAAATAAATTTGCAAAAAACAGTTAGAGCTATATTAATTTATCACCAGTAATGCATATAATTGAAAATATATGTACAACATGCTTCAAGATTGAAAATACGACGGTTAACCATCATAAACGGTTGCGGTAACGGTTATAAGAATTTATAACCGTCAACAATGGTTACGGTTGGTAGTAATAACGACGGTTACCGCAACCGTAACACCCCTACATGTGGGTAGTGCTGTGTGTGTATATAAGTATGTGTGTGTGATAGTAACTAAGCAAAGATCTTGCTTACATAAATTATTCTCAAGCTGCTTCTTGTTATCTATGAGTATAAGTGGGAAGTTGAGTCGTTGCCTTCTATTAATAAACACAAGGTTATATTGAGCTGTTGCTTCCTATCAACAAACTCACTTATTCAATTTTTTCAACTCGGATTTAGTGAATTTAATGAACTTGTGAATTCGTGATTAATATATTGGTCAAAATTTCATAGATTAATTATGATTGTTTGTTAAGATATCGGATTTTAATGAATTAATTAATGAACATAAGGTTAACGGCTACGCATGTTGTGGTTCCAACTGACATGAATCTGAAAAAATTTACATAAAAAAAATCATCGTACTTCAAAACACTACAAAACAATGCACTTTTCACTGCAGTAATGGTCAACGTTTTCATTGTGAATGCTGATAAAAGTATTTAGTGAAGTAAATTTTGGAATCTGAAACGCTGTTTAAGTGACCCGCTTTATTTTTAGATTTGTTTCATTACGCGGTTACCTGGCCGCCATAATTTCTTCTCTCCCGCATAAAGCAAGAGAACAATCGACTACCAATCTTCCCCAAAATTATTTTAAACCTAATTAAAACCCCAAATATATGTGAAATCTCCTATGAAATTTCGTTCGTACTCTAGCGATGGAAAGACTAATAAGTGGTATGCAAAAGATGAGTTATTTAAACATCAAAACATTGAAATGATCTGTATGCATCACATTTTTAGTTTCCGTATTAAGTATTGAGATTTTTGGTTAAAGTTTCTGTTTTATCAGTTGCTCTGGAATAAAAAACAAAAAAATTGACCTGATGTTTGATAGTCCAAATAATAGAATGATAAGAAAACTATAACAAATAAATCATGGCTTTTTTTCCTTCGCTTAGAGCAACATCCTGATATACGAATATGTAACATATAATGATACAAAGTTTATTTTTCTTTTCTTCTCCGAGCATTTAATGATATTTCAGTTCACAAACACATTGTTTGTGTGGTATGAATAGGATCAGATAGTGAATACTGATTATTTGTCTGGCAGTAGATAATAAAAAATTGTATAAATAAATACCATTATTTGTCTTTTTGATTTATATTTGCTTACCATATTTGCAGTTAATCCAAGTAGTCAACTCAATCTTGAACATGTTGTTGGACAGTGTGTTGTTTTATTTCCAACTTTTGCATGTAATCCAAGTAGTTAAATAAAGATCCCTGTTGAAGGCTATTGATTGTGTTATACTTGATCCTACAGTGCATCAATCGAATTCAACATCCATTATATTTTTAAAGAAATTTCTCACCATGCATGGTTAATAAAAGGACCTTTTCCTCTTATATATAGTTAGTTTACTTTCTGGTAAATACTTTTAGCTTGCTCTCTGAAGGCTGAAAGAGAATTTCATGATGGACATTGTAAATGCATTTAACACGTATATCAATCTGAAATAGATACATCTTTCCTACTTAATATGTGTTATATGATTACAAACGTTGAAGTTATATTGTGCATGAAGGGAGATATGCAAGTATGAAGAGTTGCATAATAATGAACCTTCAATAGTCGAATGTTTGCTTTTGCTAGATGGGGTAGGGAGTCCTAGAGAATTGGATGATTTATGTACTTCAATTATGCATGTTAGTCCTAATGTAATGAAGAAACTTTCTGGTGTGCAATCTATAGACTCCACGGAAGGAATAGCTGTTATGAGATTTCCTAAGAGCTTCTATGATATGGATGTAAGTCAAGTCGAAGAAGCCAATTGCTGTTTCTTTGTGCCTCCTCGCAGAATATTAGTGCTCGATGGAATTCAGGTATGATCAAATTTTTTATTGACTACTGCTCCAGCTACATTCGCTGATTATTTTTTGCAATGGTTTAGGCTTATCTTATATCGCCTTTTTTAATGCCTCGTCTTATGTTCCCAAAGAAGTTAGAATAGTTTCCAGTTAGGTGACTATAAAGATAATTAAAGCCGACTTACTTTTGCAGTTCAGCTTAGTAATACAGATTGTTTTCTTATGAAAAGAGATTCTACATGAGCTTGTTTGTTATGTTATTTGTAATTTTATTGGCTTTGTAATAAAGGGGTGGTGGCTGACAGTGTTGTGATTATTGATGGGGATGTAGAGAAGTGAGATGCAGGCAGCAGTGTGTTGGCGTTGCTTCAGGCAAATGATGACAGGCTGTTTGTATGGTAGTGAGTGGAAGGTGGTATGAAATAGGGTGGTGCACAGTTTATAAAGGCAGTAATGGATTGGCAGAGTAGAAGTGAAGGGAGTATTGTGTGAAGTTGTAGGAAATATGCTGTTGTGGTGATGATTTTGAAACAAGGAGCAGCAGTGGTTATGTGTTGAAGGGGGGATGGTTGCAGTAAATGAAACAGTGACTTAAAACATCCTTTGACTTAAAAGTGAAACAGAAAATGCACAGGGGTTTGCACAGGGAGGTGCACTGCAGTTGTATAAGTGATGTGGTGATTGCTTTGTTGATGAAGTTGATGTAGTGATGACTTTGTTTGCTGGTGAAGTTGGTTGTTTTGGAGTGGGTGGTCAGGTTGGTTTGTATGAAGTGTTGAAGTTGTGGTTGATGAACTGTCAGACGGTTTAACATACCATATATTGGCTAGGTTTCGGCTTAACATACCATATAGTGATTTTTTGGCGCAGTTAAGCATTTTAGCATATGAAACTTCAAATTTTTAGATGGCGTTTACTCACTGACTTCAATTTTCTTCATTGCAGGTAATTAAAGATGGCGATGACACATTCTTCTTCCGTAGCAAGTAGCAAGCATATGAAACTTTTTAGATGCACGTTTTGTTGTTGGCATTTGGTGCAAACTTACTGTATTGATATTATATTTTTGTTTAACATATAACGTGTCTTTGTTTAACAGAATTTGTGGCAACTTGGTTTACTTTGTTATTTTTGTTTATGGATATTATTGAAACTTGGTTTATGGATGTCTTTTGTTTATTAATATTGTCTTAACTAGTTTATGTAACTAATTAATAGTTATTAGAACATGTTATATATACTAGTTGCTTCAATATGCTCAAAATATAGTTCTGGAAGTGGAATATTAAAGCTGTTATATAAATAGAAGACAGCGTCTGATTAATGCTGTCAATGAAGAAACAACAGCGTTCAATTCGTGTTGTAATATCTTTAAATAGTCAATAACAACGTTTAGTACATGCTGTCGAAATAGTTGATGATTCAATAACAGCGTTTATAAAAAGCTGTTGTAAACAGTTAAAGTAGAATTAAAACATCTCCGACAACTAAATTATTAACGCTGTAGAAACGTAATACAGCATGTTTGAAAACGCTGTAAAAACATCATTGACAGCTGGTACGAAACGCTGTCAAAGTGATTTTTCAACAGCGTTTATCAAAAAGCTGTTGTAAGTTCTGTATATACGAGCATGTCGTTATACAGCGTTTGAACTAACGCTGTTGTATCATATTACAACGTTTATCAAACGCTGTTAAAACCCTTTTGTGGTGTAGTGTGTATGGATTTATGGGGGTTTGTTATTGAGGTTCTTGAGGATAGGCTGGTAGATTATTGAAGCATTGTGCATTTCTAGGTGGTGGTATTGCATTTTTTGACTGCGGAATAGCATTTGTTGGTTGTGGGTTAACACTTCTTGGTTGCAGGGGAACTATTGGCATAAGCAGAGCATATTGGTTGCTTGAAATGGTGTCTGATACTTGTGTATGAGGTGGGTATTAGTGAGGCGGGGGTGGTGCAACGGGTAGCTGAGCAGAGGGTGGATATTGATGGATAGGTGGTGGGACTACTGATGGTTAAGAAGTGGGTGGGTAGTGATGAACAAGAGGTGGCTCTGCTGGTTAATTTTTAAATTGTTGCATATCCTATGCCAAAGAAGTAAGAACATTGCGAAATCCTTCGAATTTAGTGTTGAGTTCTTTGGTTGCATACTCTAACGTTCTCAGAGAATGAGTGGTGCGTTCATTCATTTCTTCTTGCTTCTACTAGGCTATTTCTTGGTCAAGAATTGGTGGACTGGTTTGGGAAGGGTTGATGCCGTGGTTTGGATCGAACTGGAGGTCGGATTCATCCCCAATTGGTTGCTCTGATACCAAACTGTGAGGCGCAGGTTGTTTCGATGGGTCGGAAGCTATGAATGTGGGTTTGTCAGCATTTTTTAGTGAAGACATGGGTGGTTTTGATGGTAAAGAAGGAGATTAAGTGGCAGTATTAATGTGAAGTGGTAGATGAATAGAAGTAGTGTGTGCTCTAATACTGATATATGTGCATAAATATCAGTTACACGGTAAGAAACGACATCAAAATGAACAATTGTGAAATAGATTAATGAAAAATACTTTCAAGAATTCACAAGAAAATTAGCAAGAACTGGAATTGATAACCTGTAACGAATTGAACAGTTGCATATATGTAAAAATCAATAAGATTGTTAAACATATATTAGTAGGAAGTACAGGCAACAGGGGAAGATGTAAATTGCTAAAATGAACAAGAATTGGGTTTAAAATGAATATATGATCAAACTAACAAGATTAACTAATCAAATCCTAAATAAAAGAAAGAACATATACAAGGAATTGCAGAAAATGTTCAAACAAAAGTGATTATAAGTGGTAGAAAATGATCTACAGGCAACTTTTTAGCAAAAATAAAAAAAAGAACAAGGGAATGTAAGTTTGCAAATCGAAGAACAAGATCAGAATTATACGGAGAAGAAAAGGAAAGAGGTTGCTAAAACTATTTTACAGTGCCTAATGTAACAGCAGCAGGCAAACATTGTAAAAGAATTAGCACATTATTATACAATAATTACAAGAAAGAAATTACTATGGCTAATGAAGAAGAAAGATCTCAGACAACAGCTCATTGATAAAATTACAAAATGAAGAAGATCTATTTTCTGATTTCTCTCATCACTTAGAACAAGCATTTTCCTGCATTTATACAAGCCAGACAGCAGCAACCATGACTAAATCAACTCATACCCATGCAACCCAATACAACCCATATACACAGAATTATAAGCCCATACAATTGTACGTCATATACAATGTTCACTGCACCATTTTCAATAACAACAGAACTGGCTTATGCATGTGTCAAGTGTGCACGTGCACATGCATACACACTAAGACACGTACCTAACTCTCTCCAATTTCCATCTTTTTTGCCTCTTACACCTGCCTATCATCTCCAACCTTCACCTCTAATGATCTCTAGGTCAACTCTGATGAACAATGCCTAGTTGCAAAATCTTCTTCTTCCTCATCTTGTACACAGTAGCTCTTCATTTTCGAAACCATGGCTTTCAGGCTGTGGTTGTTACATTTGGGCTTGGATATTGGAACGAAGAAATTACTAGAAAGAAGGAGTGGTAAGTGGACATTCTTATTATTATCATTTTTTTTAATTTCTTTATAAGTCATTTTTAATTAAGTTCTTATGTAAAGTGAAACTATATTTATTTCTATTTTAATTACAAACTATAAATACATTACTCATATACAAATATTCTATCGAATATTTATAAATATATTTCTCATTTGAATTTATTTTCAATATTGTTCAAAATATATTTCTATGAACTTTCCAAAATATTAAAAATCAATAATTGCTCATCTTTGCTGATATATCAATTTTGTTACTCTCGAATAAAACTTATTTTCACTTATTTCGATTACACAAAAGTCTCTTATGCAATGGAAATTATTTTATATTTATTGTAAATATTCTATTTGAATTCAATATATTTTCTGAAATAATTTATTAATTAATTCAATTTATTAAATCAAAAATTTATCTAATAGAATTTAATTTAACTAAAAAAATTAATTTTAAAATGTTATTGTTACAAATCAAATTCAAACATTTTTATATTTTATCTATATTACGACATAGAAATCAGCGTCCTTACAATAACACTGAAACAAGGTGGATGCGCTTACATTATGGAAAATTCTATTGTAATGGTGGACGAAATAAAAGAAGTAAAACAAGAATCCGTGAATTTCATTGAAGATCTCGACATTGTGTAAGAAGGTCAATCCAACAAAGAAAGTTTATATAATACTCTATTCCTACCGAAGCACGTAAAAATCAAATATTTCAAACATTGCTTTGTGATATAAAATCAAGTTTATGGGAGATATTGAAAATAAACAAGATTTTGTATTTGGTTAGTCTAGATTTTTCTATATAGGAAATATCTAGAATATAGAATATATGTTAGACATTTATGAAATAATGTATTTGCAATTGTATAAGAGATTATTTTGGACATATTTATAGAGAACCATTAAATTAAATAAATCTTCACCGTTTATCTAAGATGTAAAGTAGTATAAATATGGGTGAAGTATTTATATTTGTATTAAGCAAAGAAAAAGGAAAAGTTTTTAATAATAAAAGAGTCATTTCGTATATTCTCTCCGTCTTTCTCCTAACCAACACATTTAATGGAAATTTCAATTCAAAGATAGAAATATTTCAAAGCTAATGCATGAAGTTGGGAGAGGAGTGAACAATTTTGCCTACGACTGATGATAGCTACATTTAGATGTAGGAACGATTGTTTTTCAGGTTTTAGTGTTTGTTTTTCTTTATGTTCTCCTTTTATTTTTTTCCTTAGCGGTCTCTAAATATCCTTTGTTTTGTGTTCTGCTTATGTTTTTCAAAAGGTAATTAGCATGTTAATACTTATTTTTTTTGCCTTGCAATAAACTCGAAATGGACCAGCTAACCTATTAGCTTTACTAAAAAATATTTTATGATTCATACTTTAAAACTTTCATTCAAGAAAATTATCATCTCTAAAAACTCTAATCAAGTTCATCGCTTAAGTGATAACAAACATTAGCATCAAACCATGATTTTAACATATCAAATGATGATATAGTTTAGAAAAGTGATCTCATTCGCCAAATCCATTAGGAATCCAAAAGCAATGAAACCTAACTCAAAGCCTAACTTTGATTTCTGAAATCTCGCCTCTATCTTCTTCAATATACAAACTCAATGGTATGAATTTGTAGAGTATTTTCTAACTTGAATTTAGATATTTAATTCAATATTTTTCTTTGCGGTTCATAGAAGTTATGTTGATTTAAAGTTAAGAAAATTATTTTCTTACTTAACAAATAAATATGGAAGAAGAAGATGAATGAAAAGTAAAATGAATGGATCCATTTTAGAAATTATAAAGAGATGTTATGGCCAAATGATCGTTATACCCCTATTCCTCTTTTCTTCCCATTTTAATAATCTTATCTGATTTTAACAGACTTAATATGTATTTCATATATAAAACACTATGAAATCAATGGAATAGGTCTTAAGTCTTAATTCATTCATATTTAAAAAGAAAATTTAAGTCACTACGTCCTTCAAATAAATATTTAATTACAATTAATTACTAAGCGAGAAGTTGGGTCATTATATTAGTTCCCTATGTTCTTAATTTTTTGCACTATTTTATTTTCTGCTATGATGTATTTTGTTTGAAATAAATTTTATTCTCTAAAGTTCTTCAATAAATAATTAATTTGCAACCTTCATAATTGTGTATACGTACACAACATAATTACTTCTAGTCACGACATTTTAATAGACATTAACTTGCTAGTTTTTGGTTGTGTAAGCATACTTTCTAGATTACTATGCCAAATAATTCGTAAGAAGGAAATTGGAAGCATATTCCAAATTCCAAAGATATTGGCAAAATAATTATTTACAGAGTCTTTAAAGATGACAATGCTACTAGTTTATGGTACAACCCATGGTTAAGAGGGCAATCGTTGACTAACAAACTAGAATGGAATCTCACTGGGAAAGGTAATGCTATTGTAACAAAGCCAACTAAAGATAATAAATGGTTTCTAGATCTTTATCTAACAACAGACATATATGAAAATAAAAAATAAAAAACGAAATTTGAAAATCAAAGTAATAGTGATTTTTAGGATTGAACGGTTTGAAAGAAAAGAACTTTTTCCTTTGAAAAGAGCCTTTGATTTCATCAAAATAACAAACCTGAAGTTAATCAGTACAAATTTGCATGGAACAAGGTTAACTACCTATATATCGCTTATTATCAATTCTTTTCAATAAAAGATAAATTACCACCAAAAGCCAAAATCTAAAATGACAAAATATCAAATCCAAACCATCTTTTATTTGAGCTTGACATAAAACATATAGGCATCTATTTTCTTGATGTAGTTATTCAAGTTTTCAATGGACATGGGTAAAGGGCAATAGAGGCATATATAATAGCAAAAGTATGTATTTAAGAGAATCTCCAACATGAGGAAAGAAGTCATATTTTGTAACATGTAACCCCAAATGGTTGTGTAACAGAGTGCAAAATTTGTAATCGATTAGATATTCAGTCAAAATGGTCCTAAATTTGTAATCTATTTAGGGGCTTGTTCAACAATTTTCCGGAGTTTAGGCACCTATTGAATAAGCTCCTGAAAATAGGCGCTTGTTCAAAAGGTGCCTGTTAATTGGGCACTTGTTCAACATGTGCCTGTTATTTGGGCGCTTGTTGAACAAGTGCCCATATAAAAGCTCTCTCCAACAGCCAAAATTCAATAGCTATTTCTCCTCCCCTACAAATACCCTTCACCTCCACTCTATTCTCCTCCCACACCAACATTCTACTATATGGAAAATTATTCAATTTCCATTTCTCTTCAAAAAAATGTTTTGTGATTTTGATGTTGATGCTACAAGATGCGGTAGGAGATTCAATTTTGAAGCCGATACAACTTTGGTTGGAGGAGCTTTCACTAATACAAGTTGGACTTCAGCAGAAGACTATGATTTACGTTACATTTGGTGTGCTCTATCAACTGATCTGATATGAGGTGCCAGCCAATGTGGTAATATATTTTTAGGCCAAAATTACAAATTGTTATAATCGAAAGAACACCGATCACAAAAGATCGTTTCTTCTATCAAAGGACGTTATGGAAAAATTAATCGTCAAATGCAAATATTTGATTCTCAAATGTTTAAGTTAAAGCAGACGAACCCAATTGGTTTTGGGAGTGAAATGCATTTGGCAAGATAAACTAATTTTCATACATTTATAATTTTTTTTACTATTTTTTAAATATCTTGTTCTTTTTTTGTAAAGGGTAGCCGTAAATAAATTGTTTAAACAAGTCAAAACACCTAAGAATAAACATGCATCTCATTTTTATCAGGTCATGTATGTTTATGACTTACTAACTGAGCATGTAAAATGGCAATCTTTGATTTAGAAAATTGTGCAAGAAATCCAATCAGCCAAAGTTTGAAATAAAGCGTCGAGAGTTACAAAAAACACCAGTACTGGGGATTTATAAGGAAAAAAGAGTATCTAAATCATAGTGAAGATGATTTTGTTAGGCCTCAAGGAACCAAAGCAGCCAAAAAGAAGCAGACTACTGATGCCGATCGAGCCAACGTAAAAAAACTTTTAATAAAATATGATGACATGTGTAATTATGTGACAGAGTTTTTGGGCTGCTCAGAATCAAGAAAAATATTGAAATTGGAATAACATCTTGTTGGAAATAAACATAGAGAAGAAGATGCAATAATATTTATGGATGCATCGAATATGTTTGAAGAGCAACAAGAGTATACATAATCTATAAGGAGAGAAATTATAAGATGTATGCGTGAAAAGGGAATGTAATTGTGTTTATATTTTTAGAACTATTATATCTTTTAATATTTAGTTGATGTAGTGATTTGAACTTAATCCAGTATGCTTCTATTTTTAGTAGTATTATAACCAGTCAAGTATGTTTCACTTTTCAACATCACTAAATGAAACTGTGATACATAATGATATGAAATTCAATTGAAATATATATTACAATAATGAAAACGGAAGCAAAAGCAACTACAACAGTAACAAATACAACAACAAGTACAAAAAAATAACAACAATAATCTTCTGCTAAATGCCACAAAAATTCTAAATATGATTTACTAGATTGTTCTGTAGTCTATGGTGAATTTTAATATTACGAAATGGCATTTTGCTGGAAACATGAAACTCGAGTTCCATAACCCTTTCAATCATATTGTTGCACCATACATTCAGTATTGCTTCAACATCTTTGTAGTCAAAGCCTTTTCTATGTCACTCTCATCCTCAATAGTCATATTGTGTAAAATGACACAAGTGTACATTATTTTTGCTATTTCAAGTGGTGACTAAAGTCACATGGATTGTTGACAATCACAAATTTCGATTAAAGAACGCTAAATTCCCTTTCAACATCCTTTCATTTTCTTTCTTGCATTTCCGCAAACTTTGATTGTTTTGTTTAACAGGTTAGGAATTATCTTAATAATGTAATCCATTTAGGGTATATATCATCGTCAAGATAATATCCATGATTATATGTGTTTCCTCCTAAAGTGAAGGAACACGAAGCTGATCATTAAATAAAGTAGATTGTTCTACTACGTTTATGCCATTGTAAGAACCGGGCATTTCGAAAAAAGCATGCCAGATCAATAAGTCATATAAAGCTACCGCTTCAAGAAAAATTGTCGACCTATGAGACTTACCCTAATAAGCTTCGGTATATGCTTTTGCACAATTCTTCCACTCCAAATGTACACAATCCATACTACTCAACATTCCTAGCCATCCTCTATTGCCATAAATCTCCATTAGTCTTACTATGTTAACTTCGTTCAGTTTTCATAAGTATTGTTTGTCGTACATGTTGACGATAGCTTAACAGAAATGTCTAAAGCATCGACTATAGTGCTTTCCTCCCGGCTTAAATTCTCATCGAGAGAGTCTGCTGGTCTATTATATGCAAGCATTCTCAATGCAGCGGTCATTTTTTGGTAATCAGCCAATCCTTGAGTAAAAAATGCATTAGGTTTGAAGATAATGTATTTGTCATGTTGTTTAATAGATTTTAAAATCCTAAGGAATAAAGGTTGACGCATTCGTAATTTTCTTCTAAAATCATCATCGGTGTAAGTAGGATTTGGAATAAAATAGTCTTTCAACAGGCTTTCATTGTACTAAAAATGATTGCGACTTTTGTAGCGATGATAAATAGCTCATCCACCATGTTGCCTACTAGATTGGCTAGTTTATAGTGCAGACATTTCTAGTACCTCTCTTTTATAAAGGAAATGATCTTCCATCATTTCATTGAAGTTATCATCGCTATCGTAAAAAAATAAGTTCTTCAGCTGACGTTATTAATGTGTTGTTAAATAAAAATGAAGAAGTACCAGATATTTGAATGAACGAGAACAAACAAGATCACTGTGGGTGTTTATTGTGATGTTTTCTATCTATCCACACATGCTAAATTATTTAGGGTGGATAAAATGGCTTAGTGTCATGTCATATCAAACACCATAGCCACGTCGTCTAGCTGTCCATACATGCCAGATTATTTAGGGTAGACAGAATGACTCGGTGTCATGTCACATTGTCACGTCAAACATTGTAGTCATATTTTCTACCTATCCACACATGCTAGCTTGTTTAGGGTAGATAGAATGACTCGGTGTCATGTCATATTAAACACTATAGTCATGTTGTCGATCTATCCATACATTCCATCTTGTTTAGGGTAGATAGATAACATATTGTTGTATTGTATTGTACATATCATATTACATGTTATGCTGCTCTTGTTACGATCCGAATTTTCAGCGTTTTAAAATCGACACCCATACTTCCTTGTACTCGAATGCCACAGATTCAACCGTTGAAATCCGACTCGTGCCGGAGCTTATAACACATTAAGTATAACAATACAGCGGAAAAAAATGAATCATTGATATACAGCTGTTGATTACAACAATGATACAACAAGAATTTATCAATAATATCAGAAATATAAGGTACAGCAGAATGAATTAACTACAACAACAGCGGAATACAATAGCACCAAAAGGTCTTCTAAAGGATAATCCAAAATGTAAAACTTCAATGCCAAATCTCAAAAGATTCCAAACCAGAAAGTGAGAATCACCATTCATGCTGAAGTGAAACTACTCGATCCAAATGCAATTGCCAATATCCAAATATTGAATGCTATCGAATCTATACCTATTATTCGATTATGTGAAAAAATCCAACTCTAGACTGCCTGTGTGGAAAACTGTGGGCACCCAGAGTTTAGATAGGGAACAATAAACTCCAGGTCGGTCATGGGACTGGTATGAGCAAACAAAAACAGTTTATCTTTAAAAAAAACAACAAAAGAATTTAAAACACTGTAATCCGCAATACTTTTTTGAAAATGAAACTACCATAAGGCGTCCCACCACACACACCATGCAAACGCAAAATTGGAGGAGATTTCTACTTATGATAGTCAAACATGCTTGATATGCAAAAACCATTTGATATTATTATTAGTGCATAGTGAAAAATATTTGCAAGTATAATATTAATCATAGCCAGCATAGACATTTCGAACTATGCCTACTATAGCTGCCATCTAAACAGTGGGGCACCACCATAAGTAAATGGCAGGTTATACAACTAAAATCATACAAGGCGCGTATTGAAGATTGGATTTCCAACAAATGGTTAGGCTAAGGAACTTCCTATTGCCACATGGGTAGGCCTCTGGAGGGATGAGCCCAAGAACCTACCTGGATCTCTGCCAACACAAGGCCGGTTTACCCCTTCCCGGAAGTAACACCTACAAGATATGCCATCCCTGGTCATAACCAATCTTTATCCGAGCGCTCGACACCAACAACCACAAAGTAATAAATTTGCAGTAACCACATAGGTTAAATATCTAGGCTCCATACCATGATACCACCTCCATCCAGAAGAGATGGGCATACCCTAAGGGCGCGACCCCAAAAAACCTTGCCGCAACATTCCTGTTTCGACCATTTTCGGGTTGTGAGGCTCGAAGAAGTATCATCCATAAATCTATGATTTTTACCTAAGCCATGCTCCGATCAACAAATGATCGGCAACACTTCGTATGCCACATTACCAAATTGGGAATGTATCACTAGTAACCATCAACTACATAACCTCTGAGCTCGTACGTCTCAAAGAAGGGTGTTAAGCTAAGAGAATAAATTCTCTACCACCAAACAGAAATGTATTTGATAGAAACCAGCTTTACATCTCAAAGTGTAATGTCAGACACACATTCATACAAGTCTGTTTTGGGTTTGAACAGAACCGAAGGCACTTCCAAAGAAGCCCTTGCAATCCGGGTATTCACAATCCCGATCGGACTCCCCATCATATATGGAGATCTCTATACCGTAGCTACTCAGTGCAGAGTCATTTGACGGGCAATCCTTTCATTTTCGAAAATACCCGGTCTTCTCCACCGGTCTTCAAATGCTTTCCATAACGTCGTATCATTATTCGAAATGGGTTATATAACACAAGGTCCTCTTCCGGCTAAACCGAATAATGAGCGCAATATTTAAAAATATATGGATATTGGGATTTTAGTTAAGTCACAACTTAAAATCCAAAACTTTCCTTTCAAATGGTTTAAACGAATTACCATTTTCAAATCTTTAAACAAAAAGATTCACTTCATAAAGTTCACCCATCTTTCAACAAAGATTCATTCACAGATTTCAAAACAATTTCTATTTCAAATCTTTTATAGAAAGGATACACTTTTAAGATCAACTTGAAAACAAAGTATACCAATCTTTAACAAAGATTCATTCATATTCTTTCAAAACAATTTCCCTTTCAAATTGGATTAACTAATCCAATCTTTAAATCAAAGATTTAATTCATAGCTTTCAAAACCATTTCCAAAGATTTATTCATAACTTAGAAAACCATTTTCATTTCAAACTTGAAATATTTTTAACACAAATTGGAAATTCTATCCTTATATGAAAGCTTTTATTATTTGAAAACAAATAGTTTTCATTTCGGAAAAATCCGATTAGATTTGCACGAGTTAAAGCCCTTTAAGTATAAACTTAGGTTGAATTTAAATTCCCAAAACAATACTTTTAAAATGGTTAAAACCCATATAAACACATATATAACTCGTATAATCTTTTTAAACCATAATTTCCAAACATAGAGTTCAATTTCAAATCTTGAATTTTAAATCAAAGTATTTAAATTTCAAAATTTAAATCAAAACAATTCATAACAAAAAGCATCACATAACAAACATATCAAACAATTCAACGAATTTAATGCAACCCAAACATTCATAAGTAAGATCAATCCATTATCTGATTAATTTAAATCAGATTAATTATTTATGAAATACTACTAATCCTGGTTAATTAATATTAATTAATTACAAACCATTTTAATTTATTATCCTTTAATCATTTATTAATTAATAAATTAATTAACCTTTAATTATTAAATAATTAACCTTTAATTATTTAATTACCCTTTAATTATTTAATTACCCTTTAATTAATTACTCTTAATTAATTACATTAATTAATTAACCCTTAATTAATATCATTCAATTAATTATCCGTATTTAATAAGTGATTATCCTTTAATCACTTGATCAATTAATCCCTAATCATAAATTAATTATCTTGAATTGATGACATTAATTAATTAATTAATCAACCTTTAATTAATCACATTAATAAATCACTTTGATAAATTATCCTTTAATTACTCCTTTAATTAATTACCAATTAATTATCCTTTAATTTATAAGTGATCATCCTTAATCACTTATATTAATAACTACAAATCAATTTCATTTAGTAATTATTACTTGATTAATTAATCATTAATTTATTGTCCTCAATTACTTTTATTAAGTAATTAATTGTAAGTAATTAATTACCCTTAATTACTTACATTAATCAATTAACTCTTAACAAGTTAATTAGTCTTTAAATATTTCCTTGAAATAAATTCATTATTAACTTAAAACCCTTAAGTTAAATTAAGGATTAAAACATTTCATCCTTTAACCATTTACTTAACCAATATTTAGTTTATTTGAAATAAACTTTCAAAAACCAAGGTCATATATATATATATATGTATGATTTAAAAAATCTTTTAAACTTAGTTAATTTTAAAAAAACATTTTAACTAGTCTCTAACTTAAATAAAACAAGTTTTATTTTAAAAAAATTGATTAGGAAATTATCTTAAACTTGATTTTTTTTAAAAAAAACTTATTATTACTTGAAAATCTTGTTTTAATTTTAAGCTTGAACTCATTAATTAAATTATGCTTCGAAATTCCATTAACTTTTTTAAAAAAAAAGGCTGCGTTAAAAAAAATAAACTTAATTTCCTTTTAAAACTTAATTCCTAGAAACACATGAGGATGAACTCGAGACGAAACTTGTTTAATCCCGAGACAATACCCGAGAATCCCACGAACCCTTCCTGCTTCGAGTTTCTTTTCGAATTCCTCTAGTCAATGTTCGTCTCCCTCAACCTGAATAAACCAGAGAACAAGATGTGCACGTGTGGACGTGCACACTTGATCGAAGTAACTCCGATCATCTCCGTTGGCACTCATATGTTTGACTTGACCTCGACAACGAATCTGATCATCCAGTTCCAATGATTTTGTCAGTAATCAAAATTTGGCTACACAATAAAATACTGGAGCCCACCTTCTGGCGAAAAAGCTCTTCGCCATGCCACCCAAGATCATCAGATCACTCATCATCACATCCAAAGATGCTCCATACTTCTATGTGCAATTTCCCCCAGATCCAACCTCGCTCGATTCACCAACGACGCCGTAATTATCTCTGAAAAACTTGCGATCAATATTGGGTATAAAACCCTAGTTCATCGTCGATTAACTACATCAGCCATTTAAAAACACGGTAATCATTTTTCTAGTAGCCACCAGGCTACCAGCTATCTCCACCCCCAGTCACGACATGTACCTCCCCACCGGTCACTAGATATTGACGATAATGACTTTTCTGTTCATCTCGAAAATACATACAATATACGAATCTAAAAATCCTGAATTTTATATTAAAATGCATCGCTTTTGATTACAATCCTAATCATATGAACAAATCATGAAAATCTGAGGATCGAAATTTTCCTGACTTGGTTATCTTTACTGTAATTCATTGCTTTTGAATTATTTTCTTAATATAAACATATAAAATAAATTTTAAAACTAAACTAGCATCTATACAATTCTTTTACTTCCAGAAATCACAGCTTGAAATGAATTAAATAAGAGGATATGGTTTTTTTCTTTCTTTTCTGGGACTGTGTTAACCTGATATTTAAACAGAGATATACATACAGAGATTCATCCAAAAATGCATATATATTAACACTTATACAAACAACCTCAACATCATCATAGCAGATTCAAATTCAAAAAGGGGTAATTTGCTCAACTGTTTAAAGCAGAGAACCTGAAAATGTTTTAAATTTGAAAACTGGAAGCCCTGATGTTGATCTGCAACTTTGTTTAAGATGAGTTTGAACTTGATTGCTTGTTGCAGTATGAATTGATCTGAATGCTTGCTTAAGTCGTATTTGTTAGAATTTTTGTTGAAGTTGTGTTGTTGAAGTTGATTTCTAGGTTCCTGATTTTCTTCCTTTTGATCTTTCTTCTCTGTTTTGTTTTCTGGTTTGATCTTTGCCTTGGGTTTGTTTTGATTTTTATTTGAATTCTTTGAAAACTGAAGAGATGATTTTCTTTTTACTTGATTTGCTTTGTTTCAACTCTAAAGCTTCCAGGTTTGAAGCTTGTTTCAGATTGAAGCTTTGATGATTTTTCTCTTTTTTTTCTTTGTTTCAGGTTTGAAGATTTTTAACTTCCTTTTGGGTTTTCAGAGAAATGAGAGGAAAAGGATTGTAAAATTTTGAAAACCTGGTTTCTTAATTCAATTTGAAAATGCAGATAAAAGAATTGGGAGAGAGGAGAAATATATTTTGCCTTGATTTTATCTTTTTATTCAAATTGAAAAGAGAATGTAAAACTTGACACTTGTCTCTTTTTATTTTAATTTGATTACAAATGTTGTAATTCATTTTTAATGGTTTACACTTGTAAATTTTAATGAACACTTGTCTTATGTATGTTTTTTTAATTTATTTACAAACGTTTTAATATATTTTCAAAATATGTACACTTACTAAAATAAGAAAATTTATGTTTAGACCTTTACTTTACTTTTTTTATAAATTATTTTTAAGTCCTTTTTCTTAATTAATTTAGACTTTGTGTTTTTTATGTTTTGTACATTAATTCATGTACTATATTTTCATGTGTTTATTTTTTTTACATATATACAAATCTTATTTAATTCAAGTTACCAACTTTTCAAATGAATAAATATCTATCTTAATGTTTTGAAAATGATTAACTTTGAAAACTTTCGTAAATATTATATTGAATTTAAACCATACTTTCCTATTTATTTTTATTTAAATTTTAAAGTCTATAGTTTAAATGAATGATTATCAAGAAAAATGATTTGAAAATCAATTATACACAAATAAATAATCTTATATACATATATAATTTAATTTTTCAAAATACAGAGTTAACAAACTCAATATATTATTCAAAACATTTGTTTTTAAAACTCAAATTCAAAAATTAATATACAATCAATTTGTATTTATAAATGAATAAACAAATATCTTTTTATCCATTCACAAACTATTTAATTTCAAAATATTTATTTCTAAATTTCTAATTAGAAATTCTAATTTAAAATCACATTTATATTTATTTATATTAATAAATAAACAAATATCCATTTAAATTTGGAAAATACTAAATTAATTCATAATTTAATTTCAAAAATTAAATAAACTACCAATTTAAATTTGATTTAAAAATGGGGATGTTACATATTCCTCCCTTAAGAAAATTTCATCCCCGAAATTTGCTAGGGAGACAACACAAAACAGATGAAAGATAGAAAAATATCTTTCCAGATCAAACTGAATATCTATTTTGCATTTGGCTTACCAAATCAGAATACCACTAATAGATACGATAACAAACTCATTCAACACTTCACGAAATACTCGGGTCATCCAGATCTACGAATATGTAGGGGCATTGATTAGTTTGAAGGGATAACTAACCGTTCGTAGAATGAATATGGACCCCAAAGAACAGACTAATGGATACAAACCAATTCAGGTTGGAATATCCCAAAGTATTCACTAGCTTGTCCCTCATCGGACTTTGACTCTCACAAGAAATTACAATAGAATTTCAAACTCTGGTTTTGACCAAAATCGTTTTATCGATACAATTCAATTTTAACTTCATCTTTTGTTAACCAATTTATTTCAATAAAATTTCAATTTCGTTAAAGTTAAAAGCGAAAAGCTGATAGAAATTTGATGAAGAGAATACGAGATAGAAACATATCTACACGATTTGCAGGGCCACCACCGCACTCCTCAAGCTACCACGAAGCAATCAAAGAACTCAAATGGTGATCAAAAGAGATTGATAAGAAAAGATTGTTTTCGTTGTTGTTACAGGGTATTGACCATTTGTAGTGGTGCTCCCTTGTCCCCTATCTCGTCCTCTTCTTGCATCCATACTTACTATCAGCGGATAGTAAAAGACTTTACTGAGGCATTCAGATGGATATCTTAGGGATAAACTCATTCTAGGGTATGCTTCACCCTATCTCTAACGAGTTACCTAATGTGTTATACTCTTGAGCTAAACTTTTTTACTCAACCTTCAGTCTGATACCAAAATGTCACGATTTGGATTTTCAGCGTTCGAAAATCAACACCCGTACTTCCTTGTACTCGAATGCCGCAGATTCAATCGTTGAAATCTGACTCGTGCCGGAGCTTACAACCCATTAAGTACAACAACGCAGCGAAAAAAATGAATCATTGATATACAACAGTTGATTGCAACAATGATACAACAAGAATTTATCAATAATATCAGAGATATAAGGTACAACAGAATGAATTAACTCCAACAGTGGCGGAATACAATAGCACCAAAAGGTCTTCCAAAGGATAATCCAAAAGATAAAACTTCATTGCCACATCTCAAAAGATTCCAAACCAGAAAGTGAGAATCACCATCCATGCTGAAGTGAAACTACTCGATCCAAATGCGATTGCCAAAATCCAGAGATTGAATGCTATCGAATCTATACCTATTATTCGATTATCTGAAAAAACCCAACTCTAGACTGCATGTGTGGAAAATTGTGGGTACCCAGAGTTTAGATAGGGAACAATAAACTCTAGGTCAATCATGGGGCTGGTATGAGCAAACAAAAAAGTTTATCTTTAAAACAAATAACAAAACAATTTAAAACACTGAAATTCGTAATGCTTTTTGGAAAATGAAACTACCATAAGGCCTCCTGCCGCACACACCATGCAAACGCAGAATTGGAGGAGATTTATCCTTATGATAATCAAACATGCTTGATACGCGAAAACCATTTGATATTATTATTAGTGCATAGTGAAAAACATTTGCAAGTATAATATTAATCTTAGCCAGCATAGGCATTTCGAACTAAGCCTACTATAGCTGCCATCTAAACAATGGGGCGCCACCATAAGTAAATGCAGGTTATACAACTAAAACCGTACAAGGCGCATATTGGAGATTGGATTTCCAACAAATGGTCAGGCTAAGGAACTTCTTATTTCCACATGGGTACGCCTCTAGAGGGACGACCCCGAGAACCTACCCGCATCTCTGCCAACCTATGTAGTTAATGCCCCGCTATTATCCCGCTATAACCCCGCAATATTTCATAGCAGATTTCTACTGCTATGATTTTTCCATATAGCCCCAAAATATAGCATTTCCGCTTTAATCCCCGCTATTTCCGCTATATCCCGTTATTCCCGCTATATTTTGCTATTTCCGCTATATCTTCTTTAATAAAATGATTTAAAAAATTGCATTTACACATTATAAAAATTATGAAACTAATTTATTTGATTTAATTTTTTATATATTTTCAGAAATGAAAATACTCTAATATTCTACTAAATTCAATTATGTTATATAAAAGTTTTATGTTTATTTAAAGTATATTCGCTTATGTTTTTTGTTTAAAATCATTTATGTATTAATTATAATTCAATTGAATGATAATTTTTCGTTTAATTACCATTTATATACTTGTAAAAACATTAAGTACGAGTTTTATATGCTATTTTAGAGTTATCGGCTATATCCCGCTGTATCCTCGCTGTATCCCCGCTATGACTTTTTGCACCTCCACTGCTTTGAATCTGCCGAGCGCTTTAACTACACAGCTGCCAACACAAGGCCGGTTTACCCCTTCTCGAAAGTAACACCTACAAGATATGCCATCCCCGATTGTAACCAACCTTTATCCAAGCGCTCGACACCAACAACCACAAAGTAATAAATTTGCAGCAACCACATAGGTTAAATATCTGGGCTCCATACCATGATACCACCTCTATCCAGAAGAGATGGAAATACCCTTGGGGCACGACCCCTGAAAACCTTGCCGCAACATTCCTGTTTCGGCCATTTTCGGGTTGTGAGGCTCGATGAAGTCTCGTCCACAAAGCTACCTTTTTTACCAAAGCCATGCTTCGATCAACAAATGATCAGCAGCACTTCGTATGCCACATTACCAAATTGGGAATGTATCACTAGTAACCATCTACTACATAACCTCTGAGCTCGTACGTCTCAGAAAAGGGTGTTAAGCTAAGAGAATAAATTCTCCGCCACCAAACAGAAACGTATTTGATAGAAATCAGCTTTACATCTCAAAGTGTAACGTCAGACACATATCCATACAAGTCTGTCCCGGGTTCGAACAGAACCGAAGGCACTTCCAAAGAAGCCCTTGCAATCCGGGTATTCACAATCCCGATCGGACTCCCCATCACATATGGAGATCTCTATACCATAGCTACTTAGTGCAGATTCATTCGACGGTTAATCCTTTCATTTTCGAAAATACCCAGTCTTCACCACATATGGATAATGGGATTTCAGTTAAGTCACAACTTAAAACCCAAAACTTTCCTTTCAAATGGTTTAAACAAATTACCATTTTCAAATCTTTAAACAAAAAGATTCACTTCACAAAGTTCACCTATCTTTCACAAAGATTCATTCACCGATTTCAAAACAATTTCTATTTCAAATCTTTTATAGAAAGGATACGCTTTTAAGATCAATTTGAAAACAAAGTATACCAATCTTTAACAAAGATTCATTCATATTCTTTCAAAACAATTTCCCATTCAAATTGGATTAACTCATCCAATCTTTAAATCAAAGTTTTAATTCATAGCTTTCAAAACCATTTCCAAAGATTTATTCATAACTTGGGAAACCATTTTCATTTCACACTTGAAATCTTTTTAACATAATTAGAAATTCTTTCTTTATATGAAAGCTTTTATTATTTGAAAACAAATAATTTTCGTTTTGGAAAAATCGGATTACATTTGCACGAGTAAAAGCCCTTTAAGTATAAACTAGGGTTGATTTTAAATCCAAAACAATACTTTTAAAATGGTTTAAAACCCATATAAACACTTTTATAACTCGTATAATCTTTTTAAACCATAATTTACAAACATAGAATTCAATTTCAAATCTTTATTTCAAATTTAAATCAAAGTATTTAAATTTCAAAATTTTATCAAGTTATTCAAAATAACTTTTATCTTCGAAACTCCTTTCAAAAGTTTTTTATATTTAACCCGATTCCATTTCCAAAACCATTTGGATTCAAACTTCAACTTTTAAAACCATTTCAAAAATCTATGACTTAACCAATTTCCTCGTGCAATCCATATTTGTGTGTGTATGGTGTAGTCCAGGGGTTTTATACAGTAGTGCAACAATCACTAATCATTACAGATTTAATCACAACAATATTGATAAGCGGTATAATCCTATAACGCTTATCTTCCTTCACAAATTTACAGAGAAATAACATAAATTCATCACAGATAAAATAAATTACATTCATCACGGCTCAATCAAATCAATTCATATCACAAAGCATCACATAACAGAGATATCAAACTATTCAATGCAACCCAAACATTCACAAGTAATATTAATCCATTATCTGATTAATTTAAATCAGATTAATTATTTATGAAATACTACTAATCCTGTTTAATTAATATTAATTAATTACAAACTATTTTAATTAATTATCCTTTAATCATTTATTAATTAATAAATTAACCTTTAATTATCAAATAATTAACCTTTAATTATTTAATTACCCTTTAATTAATTACTCTTAAATTAATTACTCTTAAATTAATTACATTAACTAATTAACCCTTAATTAATTATCTTAATTAATAAGTGATTATTGTTTAATCACTTGATTAGTTAATCCCTAATCACAAATTAATTATCTTGAATTAATGACATTAATTAATTAATTAACCTTTAATTAATCACATAAATAAATCACTTTGATAAATTATACTTTTAGTAATCCTTTAATTAATTACCAATTAATTATCCTTTAATTTATAAGTGATCATCCTTATTCACTTATATTAATAATTACAAATCAATTTCATTGAGTAATTATTACTTGATTAATTAATCATCAACTTATTGTCCTCAATTACTTTTATTAAGTAATTAAGTTTAAGTAATTAATTACCCTTGATTACTTACATTAATCAATTAACTCTTAACAAATTATTAGTCTTTAAATAATTCCTTGAAATAAATTCATTATTAACTTAAAACCTTTAAGTTAAATTAAGGATTAAAACATTTCATCCTTTAATCATTTACTTAATCAATATTTAGTTTATTTGAAATAAACTTTCAAAAACCAAGGTTATATATATGTGTATGATTTAAAAACTCTATTAAACTTAGTTAATTTAAAAAACACATTTTAACTAGTCTCTAACGTAAATAAAACAAGTTTTATTATTTTTTAAATTGATTAGGAAATTATCTTAAACTTAATTAAATTTGATAAAAAAATTAAAAAAAAACTTGTTATTACTTGAAAATCATGTTTGAATTTTAAGCTTGAACTCATTAATTAACTTATGCTTCGAAATTCCATTAACTTTTTCAAAAAAAAAACAGGCTGCTTTAAAGAAAATAAACTTAATTTCCTTTTAAAACTTAATTCCTAGAAACACACAAGGATGAACTCGAGACGAAACTTGTTTAATCTCGAAACAATACCCGAGAATCCCACGAACCCTTCCTACTTCGAGTTTCTTTTCGAATTCCTTGAGTCAATCTTCATCTCCCTCGGCCTGAATAAACCAGAGTACACGATGTGCACGTGTGGACGTGCACACTTGATCGGAGTAACTCCAAACATCTCCGCTGGCACTCACGAGTTTGACTTGACCTCGACAATGAATCTGATTATCTAGTTCCAACGATTTTGTCAGTAATCAAAATTTGGCTACGCAGTCAAATACTAAAACCCACCTTCTAGCGAAAAACCTCTTCGCCACGCCACCCAAGATCATCAGACCACTCGCCGCCACATCCAAAGATGCTCCATACTTCTATGCGCAATTTCCCCATGGTCTGACCTCGCCCAATTCACCATCGACGCCGTAATTATCTCAGAAAAACTCGCGATCAATATTGGGTATAAAACCCTAGTTCATCGTCGATTAACCACATCTGCCACTTAAAAATCTGGTAATCATATTTCTAGTAGCCACTAGGCCAGCTACCTCCACCCCAAGTCACGGCATGTACCTCCCCACCTACCACTGGATATTGACGATAATGACTTTTATGTTCATCTCGAAAATACATACAATATACGAATCTAAAAATTCTGAATTTTATATTAAAATTCATCGCTTTTGTTACGATCCTAATCATATGAACAAATCATGAAAATATGAGGATCGAATTTTTCCTGACTTGGTTATCTTTACTATTATTCATTGGTTTTGAATTATTTTCTTAATATAAACATATAAAATGAATTTTAAAATTAAACTAGCATCTGTACAATTCTTTTACTTTCAGAAATCATAGCTTGAAATGAATTAAATAAGAGGATATGATTTTTTTCTTTCTATTCTGGGATTGTGTTAACCTGATATTTAAACAGAGATATACATATAGAGATTCATCCAAAAATGCATATATATTAACACTTATACAAACAACCTCAACATCATCATAACAGATTCAAATTCAAAAAGGGGTAATTTGCTTACCTGTTTAAAGCGGAGAACCTGAAAATGTTTTAAATTTGAAAACTAGAAACCCTGATGTTGATATGCAACTTTATTTTAGATGATTTTGAACTTGAATATTTGTTGTAGTATGAATTGATCCGAATGCTTTCCTAAGTTGTATTTGTTTGAGTTCTTGTTGAAGTTGTGCTGTTGAAGTTGATTTCCAGGTTCCTGATTTTCTTCCTTTTCATCTTTCTTCTCTGTTTTGTTTTCTGGTTTGATCTTTGCCTTGGGTTTGTTTTGATTTTTATTTGTATTCTTTGAAAACTTAAGAGATGATTTCCTTTTTACTTGATTTGCTTTGTTTCAACTCTAAAGCTTCCAGGTTTGAAGCTTGCTTCAGATTGAAGCTTTGATGGTTTTTCTCTTTTTTTTCTTTATTTCAGATTTGAAGATTTTTAAATTCCCTTTGGGTTTTCAAAAAAATGAGAGGAAAAGGATTGTAAAATTTTGAAAACCTGGTTTCTTATGTCAATTTGAAAATGCAAATAAAAGAATTGAGAGAGAGGGGAAATATATTTTGCCTTGATTTTATGTTTTTATTAAAATTGAAAAGAGAATGTAAAACTTGACACTTGTCTCTTTTTATGTTAATTTGATTACAAATGTTGTAATACATTTTTAATGGTTTACACTTGCAAATTTTAATAAACACTTGCCTTATGTATGTTTTTTTTAATTTATTTACAAACGTTTTAATATATTTTCAAAATATGTACACTTGTTAAACAAGAAAATTTATGTTTAGAACTTTACTTTACTTTATTTATAAATTATTTCTAAGTCCTTTTTCTTAATTAATTTAGACTTTGTGTTTTTTATGTTTTGTACATTAATTCATGTATTATATTTTCATGTGTTTATAATTTTTTACGTATACACAAATCTTATTTAAATCAAGTTACCAACCTTTTAAATGAATAAATATCTATCTTATTGTTTTGAAAATGATTAACTTTGAAAACTTTTGTAAATATTATATTGAATTTAAACCATACTTTCCTATTGATTCTTATTTAAATTTAAAATCTATAGTTTAAATGAATGATTATAAAGAAAAATGATTTAAAAATCAATTATACACAAATAAATAATCTTATGTACATATATACTTTGATTTTTCAAAATACAGAGTTAACAAACTCAATATATTATTCAAAACATTTATTTTTAAATCTCAAATTCAAAAATTAATATACAATCAATTTATATTTTTAAATGAATAAACAAATATCTTTTTATAAATATAAATATTATCCATTCACAAACTATTTATTTTCAAAATATTTATTTCTGAATTTCCAATTAGAAATTCTATTTTAAAATCATATTTATATTCATTTATATTAATAAACAAACAAATATCCTTTTAAATTTGGAAAATACCAAATTAATTCACAATTTAATTTCAAAAATTAAATAAACTACCAATTTAAATTTGATTTAAAAACGGGGATGTTACAGCTCTGCGCTCATATCTAATCACTCTAGTATAGTATTCAAAAATGGTGGATTAAAACCATACTTCTCTACCCTCATCATACTCATATAAAGGTCCTTCAAGCCACGATATCCCACCAAATACGTTATTCCCCAAACCACCAATTGAGTGGTATGTGGGAATGGAGGAAAGACATTATGAAAATTTAAGAGTACATGAGAATGATCTATAAAAGCATAGACTTCTGGAGGATGAAAGAAGACAAAGAAAAGAATAAAGAATCCACAATGGGAGAAAGCAAAGAAGGCACGAACTCCGCCACCAATTACCTCATACAGAGTAAGAGGCTGAGTCGCAACAAATATACTATAACTGTGGAGTTCTTTTCTTTCCATCACAAGAAACAAAAATGAAATTAGTCATCGCCACTATAGATGCTTGAATTTTCTAGCTGGCTATAGACTTTGGTAATGGATTGATGATCATTTACCTCATCAAGCCGTTGTTTATGCCACTGAACTTGAAATTGAAATGCTTCGTAGGATACAGAGTTATGCCCAATTTGTAAGTGTTCGTAGACATATTTAATCAATCGATGTGTTTATTTTCGATCTTTGTTGTCATTTCTATTTTAATGTTTGTTATCTTGTTTTTACATTTTTAATTAAGTCTTTATCTTTTTTATATCTACAAATGTGTTTTGAATTTGAAAGCAGCATCAATTAAATAACAAATAACACAAATAACTTAACTTAACTTAGTTAACTTACATACCTTGAATTTGAAAATACATAAAACTTACTGAAATAACTTACATAATTTTTAAATTAACTAAAATTTTTTAACATAGTTAACCTAGAGATCATATGCAACATGTCCAATAAGTTAGTATATACTCTCAAAAAAGTCCAGAATCAAATGTAGATCATGTTAACTGAAATAGGTCTTCTTTCTCCACTATATTTACAATGTTTCTATATCTTTGATAAGCTCTAGCAAACATGACATATGTACTCTAAGTTTCTAGGATCCTTTGAATTAATCTATAATCAGGATGATTGTTAAAAGCTTGATTAAGAGTAACCCAAAAATCATGAGCAATCTCCTCTTTCATATGTCTAAGGCCAGCTTCTATGTACGCTTTAATTAGCACTAAATAATCTTGTAGAGCCGAAGTTTTATTTGTCATGGGGAATGTTATGAACTTTCAATATAAAAGTATCATTTAAATAAAAACTTCAAATCTGCATCATTTGAATCAAGTGTCATCTGAATGCCGACGTGGCAATTATCCTCGAATTTGAAATAACAAACAAAAATGTGCTTGTTTCTATATGGTGATCCACATCACTTGTGTTTCTTTTTTAGAAGTTCTTTTGTTTATGAACTAAACATCAGTCTGTTTCTTTTATGTCCATAAAAATAGTACAATATGTAAGAAAAATAATACGAATCATCATAATATGACCAATACAAGAATATGTAAGCAAGCATACACAAATATCATCATCGGTAAATAAACATCTCGAATACACTGGTCTGAGATACATGTAAATCATCTTAGATACAGACATGCATAAATACAAAGACAAAATCAAAATACATCCGCGAAACAGGAACCAACATCAGTTTATGTGAGATGGCCCAATACCACTCTCTTGTCGTCACTACCGCCATTGTTGCTATCATTATTGACGCCGTCAAAGTCATGAGGCTCGGGTGGCAATGATGCTGCTGATGAAGCTACTGAATCCGAGCCTGATAATCATATATCTGAGCCTCATATTGAGTCTGTTGTTGTTGTATAGTGATCTAATAACCATGATACATAAGCTTTATATAATCAAGTATCATGCGCTCAAATGCAACAATAATTCATCTATCCTCATTCTTCAACTGACATACTAGGATGTAAAAAAGGAAATTTACTAATTTTTAATGCTGTAAATAATTGTGAACCATACAAAAATTTAGAAAATCGTGCGTACCTGATGTAGATGATATAAACCAGCAGAAGATACACCTTGATTGTCCACATATGTACGATACTGTAGTGGATACTCAACGACCTCACCTTGTAATGTTTACGCTCTAGGTGCATGTTGAAGGGGATTGTATATAGAAGGCTGCATGTATCAAGACAACCAAGGCTCAAAAGCAGCTAGTGATAATGTTTCTATACCAAAGGAGATACGGGGGAAAATATGATCGGAATTCAAACCCCATAAATAATCAAGTAATGAGTAAGCATGTGAGGCTACATGAGCCCAAAATGCGTCGAAATTTCCTACTATAATAAAAGGATCACAATCTATCCATCCCATGGCCCTCATAATAGCAATATAAATCGAATTGACCAGAATAGATTCACATATATCATCTCATGGAAGCAGATCAAAAGGAATATGAACTATACCAAACAACTGCAACCAACACCGCTTCCCTAAATACCAGATGAAATGACATGCAAGAATGTAAAAGCATACCTTACGTCTCGAAATAGAAAACTAAAAAGTGATGGGATGCTCATTGTCGGGCTCCATAAACTGAATGTACTCATGTTAGGATTGAAAAGAAATGTTGTTAGGCTGCCTCATATCCATCAGTTGTCTGGTCTCCATCAACACATTATGTACCCTCATGCACAGATCGATCTACATCCATATCATTCCCCCAATGACGTAATCCAAGGAATTAAATATTTAAGTAGTGTTCTCTTCATCAATAAGTCTAGATGTATGTTGGTCGTATACTCATAGTACCAAAATGGGAGGATGCATCAAAACCAAACATCTTTCATGGCTTTTGTAGTGCATAAGTATTCAACACTACATATAGATATCCAAGGATAGCATGTAGTCGTAAATATGAAGTCCATACACATCTACCAATCCAGCTAGATATCCATGTCTAATCGTGTGCTTATTGTTTGAATAAAATAAAGAACCAAATATATATAATAAGAATCCATGTAACATGAGAGTGCATTTGGTCAGTGTCATTATAATCTACTACATACCTCTATAGACATGCAAGTGTAGCTTTAACCTCATCGTTGCCCAAAATTGATAAATATACAGAATATGACTCAAACTTCTCATATGCATTATCAAAAAGTACCGATGTATAGTTTGGTTGGCCAACCTCTATACCACTCAGCATATAAAAGTCCAAAGGAGTCAATCCTAACTTATAATCAGAGAAATGAAACGTATGTGTAGTTGGTCACAATCTCTCTGTAAGAACCTTTACTACACAACTGTCTATAGGTGCAAATACATGCAACTGTATAAAATCACTGAAAGGTGTTGCATATAATCTAGCCCTAATCGGCTCAGGTAATTTATGATAATACTCAGTAATACACGTATACCATATACCACAAATAACTATGCAACTGATCGATTAAGTAATAATTTAAAGTTAATAGTAAACCAAGCAAACCAATAAATATTTATAATTTGTGATAGACATATTTATATAGTAATTGTATAATAAGAAAAAACTATGGCATAGCTAGCGCTGTACTAAGTCGACGAGTCTTCATCGGTGGCGGCTCTTGTAAGCATCAAAGATCATATGTGGTCATAGTAGCATCTGATGGTATGAACTGCCCCAACATTGGCACCAGTCATGTAATGGACAGTTCATCTTGCAATTTTGATGGGTCATTTCGATATTTCAATGTATTGGTGAATGAAAAGGAAAAATGAAGGGTGAAAGTTGAGAATGAGTGAACAGTATCGGATTTGCACCGGATATATATGTTGGTGTTTAGATGCTTTTCAACAAGCATGTGAAGTTCAGACGTTTGTTGAACAAGCGCCTATCAATCGTTCAAATGGACGCTTATTTGACAAGTACCTAATCTTTAAGCGTTTGTTGAACAAGCGCATGAACTCCAGCGCTTATTAAACAAGCATTTAATTCCCATAGCTATTGGAAAACCCAATACATTATATTTTGTAAAGGTACAAAAAGTGATATTGAAGCAAAAAATTGTTAGAGATGCTTTAAGAAAAGAAATTTAAAACATTAATTCACAGTTCAAATAAAAAACATTTGAAAACATTATGCACATATTATGTTAACTTCTACTATATACCACACATATTGAAAGAGAGAAAACTCAAACATCATGATAATGACATAAAATAGAAAAGCTAGTACAGTTTTCCTAAATCTAAAAAGAAGTGAGAAGTAAACAAGGTTTCAAAATCTTATCTAAAATCTAAAATATTGTCAAAAATAATAAAGAAACTGGACTATATCTCCAAGATTATAATTATTCATATCAAACTCTAAAAATATTGCAATTGTTAACAAGATTTCTTGTCAACCTTGAATCATGCAAATGAAGCTAAGTCTTGATTTATGATAGGCTTGGTCACCCACTTGTTATCCTCAAAGAAGTATGTATGCTTTGCATTCATGTCATATGTATTGGCCATGTCATGTGTATGTGAAGTATTCAAAGCCATTTTTATGCATAAGAATCAACTAAAGTCATGTTACATGTTTATATGTCCAACATAAATCAAAAGTTAAAATCCCTTTATTGAATATGCTATGCGATTGCAATTATACATGCCCTTAATTGGAAAAAGGTATTAAAATTACAATCGACATTAAAAATCACCAAATTGATTTAGGGTCATAAACTTCAAAAAATATAAAAGAGAGAGAAGAAAGAATCGCCCCCTTTTGAATATCCTTGGGTCCGTATTTATAGGGGATAAGATGGACGGCATAACTGCCATGTGTCACCTTCGAGATACTTGATATTCAGCTTCATTATTTGCTTCAATGGCTTACGACATTTCTTTCAGTATTGATGACCTGTAGCATCCTTGTGATTGATGATATCCCCTCATATTATTGGCACACGGCAACCTTCTCTGTATTGATGAAACATGATATCCTTATTGATCCGATGATGCATGATATCCTTTTATATAGTTTAATATGCAACAATCCATCGATAACACTGCTGATCTACGATATCAGAGTCATATTAGAGCTATCTAATCTCTTTATCATCTTTTCGGCATGCGGCATCTGCTTTTTTTTTGAAACTTGGTTAATACAAGGCCCAAGGGCCATAAAAAAATAGAAAATCGGGTAAATAGGGTGTGTAGCCCTACCCGTTAAACTTATATTAATAATGCAACGAAACATTGATGGCATACTTTTACTTCCTCTCATCTTCTCCCAAAGAAAGCAAAAGAAATCCAAAGAGAGATATTAGGGTTCTTCAAATTTGGGATCGATTGCTTCAATTCTCCAGCTTTTAGTTTAATCAAATGCTTCAAGGAGGTTTCGATGACAACTCCTTTTGGTTATTCACTCCAAAAAGCTTTGGATCTGAGTAGAGAGTGATCAAATTTTTAGTTTCCACACCTGTATGGCTTAAGCAATCCTTCTTGTTATTATTATCACCAGAAAACTTTAGATCTGCAATGCTCGGATCTGAGGTTTTCTTTATGTCGGCTGTCAACTTCCTTTGCCTTTGAAGCTTGCTGTTTTCATTGTTGACAGCTTGATTCCCTTGATTTTTAAACTTACTGCTTTCGCCTCCTCTCTATATAGAAAAATGGTACACTTGATTGTCAATTTTGCTTCCGTAATGGTTGTTTCCTAATCTTTAGTCACCGATTTCCAGTTAGAACTTTCTATCTTGTTCAAGCTCGTAATTGAATGTGCGGTAGCTCTCGTTCAATCCAGGTAATAATAACATATGGTTAGCATCAAAACTTAATTTATTAGCTGATTTATTAATTTAATAGCCCTTTTACTTCCCTTGTAGGAATTGCTCCTGAGTTGAATTCCGGAATGGCCGCCTTTAGGTTTACTGCGAGCATTATTGTTGCCATAGCAAATTCCTATCTCCTTATTGGAAGCTTGGTTCACTTGCTCTTGAAGCTTGCTGCTTTCAGCTTGTCTCCAAGTAGATAAGTGGTACTCAGATTTATTGAGCTTACTTCTGCAATAATTGGCTCCTAATCCTAGATTAACGTTAATCAGTTGTAAATTACTATCTTGCTCAAGCTCGTAATTGAGCGTGCGGTAGCTCCTATACAAACCAGGTAACAAAAGTTGATTGTTAGATTCAATATTAATATTATTAGTTGATTTATTCATTTTAAAAGCCTGTTTACTTTCTTTGCAGGAATGGTTCTTGATTTGAATTCTAGAATGATCGCTTTCAATTATATTTCGAGCATAATCGTTGCCATAACAAACTCCTATCCTCTTTAACTTGTGATGATCACTGTGTTGAGCGGAGTTCTCAGATGGGATTTTCCTGCTTTATAAGTAGTTTTCTTCATAATTTTCCAGATCATATATGTTCTGGTTCCGGCTGCTAATATTTGTTTCTTTACAAGTTTTTATAATATAATGTTGTATTCTATTTCTAAAGCTTTCCATTGCTGTAGAAAATTTGTTTTAGTTCATTTGTGAAATCTACCATCCCTTTCCTTCCATATAAAAAATTACAGTAGTTATGACAATGCATGCTTTGTTGAACTTTTTTGATGTTATGAAGAACCAGCTGTTGATTGAATTTTAATTTGTTTTTGGCTATAAACCATATATGCTTTGAATATGGACAATCAAAAAGTAGATGATCAATATTTTTTGGCACGTTTTTACGTAAGAGACAATTGGTATTTCCTTTTTTACTTCACTTAGCACAACTGTCTATTGTTGGCAGTCGATTTAGAATAGCAAAAGTAACCTCAATAGGCCATTTTTGGGCAATTTTCCTTGTTCCAAATTGTTTTGAGTCATTCCACGTCTTCACCTTTGATGCACTTCCATGTATTTTTTAAATGAAAATTTTCCTTTGATGATAATTTCCAATACCATATATCTTCTTTTATACTTGAATTAGTTTCCATTTTACCTAATGATGTATTGAATATTGATGCTGATGGTTCCAAATGAGTATTCCAGATGACTTTTTATAATGCTTTTGACTTTCATGTTGGCTCCCCCAAATTGATAAAGGTTATTCCAGTCTACTAGATTGATCACGGATTTAGCATTAATCCAAGGATCAAACCAAAGGCTGGTTTGTTTGTCTTTACTAAATTTTCTCTCTATTAGTTTTATGCCTGTTTCTCTACAATTTAGTATGCTTTTCCAAGTATGTGAGTGACCGTTTTCCATTGGAATACTCTAGAAATTCTTATTCCTGACATATTTGGCTTTCATCCATTTGGCCCATAGTGATTTGCCTTTGGTAAATTTTCAAAATAGTCTGTAATTACAGGCTTCACTTAGATCTAAAAAAATTATTATTTCTGGACCAACTACTTTCTTTGTTTTTGTAACTTTACTCCAAGCAACTTTAAGAAATTTCCCTCCCCATATAAATTAAGTGCATAATCTTTCTATTTTTTTCATTGCTTTTGTCGGAGTGTTGTGAGATTGTATCCAGTACATGATTATGACAGTGATGATTATGTGAGTGAGCTCTATTCTTCCAGCTATAGATAATAATTTTTTAGACCAATTGTCTAATTTGCTTTGAATGATATCATGTAATCTAGCACAGTCCCTATCCTTTATTTGATTTGAACTGAGAGAGAGTCCCAAGTATTTGGTTGGAAGTTCATTTTCTTGGAATTTTAAAATATTAAGTATCTTTGCCTTTCTGTTGCATGCATTACTAAAATACACCTTGCTCTTGTTTTCATTAATTTGCAGCCCAACATACTGTTTGAGGTTATAAAAAAAATTCAATTATTTTTTGCACTCTGAACATCTGCATTTAAAAATATTAGTAAACCACATGCATATGGTAAATGAGCAATACAAGGAACAATTGTGTTTAATGGTTTCAAATTTTTATGCAACTGTTCTTCTTTCATTTGCAATGTAAAATATTATATGGCTAAAGTGAATAGGTAGGGACATAAAGGATCACCTTGCCTAATTGCTCCATTTTTGTATTTCAATCCATAAGGAGATCCATTAATAAGAATGTAACATTGACATTATAAATGCATTCTTTCACTCAGTTACATAATTTTTCATTGAAACCTCGTTGCCTCATCATGTAAATAATAAACTGTCTATTAATTTTATCATATACCTTATGCAGATCCACTTTAGTACACATTTTGATTTTTCCTCCATGGTTAAAGTTTTTTAGCAATTCATGTGCTAACAAAATATTTTCAACAATGAGTCTGCCTGGGATAAAAATGCACTTTGGTTTCTAGAAATTAAATATTTATTGAAAACTTTTATTCTATTACTCAATATTGTAGAAATAATTTTGTATATAAAATTACAACAGGCAATAGGCCTGTAATCTCCTAGAGCATTTGGGATTTTTACTTTTGGCACAAGGGTAATAAAGGTGTGATTAATGTTCTTCAAAATTCTTCCAGTAGTAAAAAAATTCATTAATTGCTTGAAATAGAATATGTTTTAATTCCTCCCAACGAGTCTTATAAAATTTAGCTCTGAAACCATCTGGGCTTGGGCTTTTATTATCTTTAGCATTAAAAATGATATTTCTGATATCCTCTAAAGGAACTTAGGCAAGTAATATTTCCTTACTATTAGCATGCAATAAGTATTTAGAAGTAATGTTTGGAAAAGCACTTGGACTCCCATCAGAGTTATACAAACCATTGAAGTAATTGATAACCTCCTCTTCTAATTATGAGGCTTCATTAATGATAACACCCTTATCATTAAGTAATTTTCCTATATCATTATTATACTTTCTACTTGACATCTTAGCATAGCACAATTTACTTAGCATATTTCCACTAGTAAGCCAGTCAATTTTGGCTTTCTGTTTTAAGTTAATAGCTTCAACATGCAATTCTTTGACTAGTTTCTTTTGCATATGAAAAAATAATTAATTTGCATGGTGTCAGAGCTATCAAAATCTATATGGTCTTGCAATCTCATACATTCCTGTCTAATTTGATTGATTTTATTGTTCTTTTTATTTTTGTTCCGTTTTTTAGATTAACCTTTGTTTTTGTGAAATGTTTTCCAAATTTGTATTGAGCTAAACCTTCAATTTGAATTTGAAAACTATTTTTAATAGCCAATCTATACTCCCTGTCGTAAGTTCATCCATTTTTAAATCTGAAAGGATAATTAGATTTGATCAGATTATTTTAAGAAAAAACTAGTTGCAATGGAGTATGATCACTAGTGGCTTGAGGTACAACATAGCATTTGAAATTTGAAAAAAGATTGGTAAAAAATTGATTGACCAATATTCTATCTGGTTTACAATATATGTTTCTAAATTCTTTAGATTTATTTCCAAATATATTTGTTTGCCTTTATAGAAAGTTCAATTGAACCTGTTTTTAACATTAAATTAGAGAGGAATTCCAAGTTCTTAAAGTGAATTAGGATTCCTCCCCCTATTTTAGCATGCATTACTATATTGAAATTACCTATTAAAATCCATGAATTGTTAATTTTATTACTTAAATGCTCCAAGTAGTTCCATAACAATAATCTATCCTTTTCAAAAATAGCGGCATAAGCAAAGTTTACATGTAACTAAAAATCTCCCTAATTTTTAAATGTGTAATGAATATATTGTATATTAAGGGTACTGATATAATTCCTAAATATTGGGATCCCATATTACTATTATTCTACCATTGCCTCTCATTGAATTGTTGTTTATAACATTCTAGTTAATCGAGCATCTATTTTGAATGTCGGTTATACTACAATCATCAAGTTTATGCTCTAAAATTCTAACAATACTAGGTTCATAAGAAACTAGTGACTTAGAAAAAACTAATTTCCTTTCAGGAGAATTAAACCCTAACATTTCAAGCAATTATTGATGTATTATATAATTATTTTAAAGGATATTAGAATGGATGTCACTACAGTTACATAGATAAGTTGAAGCCGCTAAATTCTATGCTTTCAGAAGTTTTCCCCCTCTTTTCTTCCAAGTTTTCTTGTCTTGAACTTTCAAATAGTTTTCCCAATCTATGTTTTAATTATATACTTTTCTTCAAAGCTCTCTAGATTTGTACTAACATCGTTGTTTCTTTCCATGATTTCCTGTATACTTTCTTCCAATTTTTTCCTCTTTTGCTGTTGATAGGTGAGGAAGAAGAGGATAGGAGTAATGTTGCATTCTCTATCAATGACTCTGAGTTGAGAGTGGGATATTTTTGCAAGCCAATATTTGCCATATCGACTGAGTTTATCTTATCTTTTTCATTTGGAATGCAACTGTCTATGATTAAACTTAGTTCTTCCTACAAGGGGTTGAACATGAACTGTACATTATAATTCCCTAAATTCTTTTGCATAATCTCTGAATTATTTTTCCTACCGCCATTAAATGCATTCTCCTCAATAGATTTGTCCTTTTGACTTTGCTGAATGGTTTTTGTGGCTACATTACATTATTTTCTTAATCCTTGTTAATATTTGATGTTGCTTGTGATAGGGTAGTCTCCATTTTCGCATCATCATTCATAATTTCCAAATTATCCATTCTTTTATTGAAATCTGAATCATTTTTATTTCTTTATTTCGAAAAATGGATTTCCTCTAAAACAAAACTGTTATCAAGAATCATAAGGTCTTTAGAATGAATAATGCTTTTAGGATTTTTAGTATTACTTACCTTTTCAGCCCTTTCTTGATTTAAAGAATTTAGATCTTTTCTTGATTTCTCTAAAATATGCGATTTTTCTGAAGCCAAATTAGAATAGACCTCTTTTCCTTTCCAAACTTGCCTTGATGAGCATGATACCATGAGATGCCCAAAACAAGCACATTCTGGACGGGTTCTATTTATATTCGATTTTCCGAATTATGTTTTCTACATCATGTATTGTAATATAAGCTTCATCCAGTAGTTCTTTGGTTGCTTTATTCTCTACTAATATTCGTGCATGGCCGAGTCATGTGTCATTAGCCATTGGCTCATCTAGTTTTAGTGCAATACTCATAACACTGGCCATAGCACTTAATGCTTCTTTGTCCCAAAGTCTGAGATTTCACTCTGATAATCTTATCTAAATTAGATAAGTAGATAGTAGATCCCTATCAAGAATCATTTTTTTGCTCCATCTTTTCAGAATTATCAATTTTCCAATGAAGAAAAAAGGACCTCCATTAATGACTTTGTTGCAATCAGTTGCTTTGGAGAATCTGATTATAAAGAAACCATTGTTTCTTGTATAAATTTTGAATTTGTCCATAGGATTCCATGTTCTGACAACAAAATCTCTGAAGTGATATTAATAAGGGCATGTTCCAAATATATAATCCATAACATAATTGCCTAATTTATCTTCGATTTTTTGACCGGCCGCTTCCTTTACTGCAACTATTCTTTCATCGCATAATTTGATAGGCGCAGCAAACTCCAAATCAAAATTGGAATTAAGCCCTCCTTTTCTCACTAGATCTGCCTAAGTTGATGATGATTTTTCTAGATTAACCGAGTCAATTGTTTGGTTTCTTGGGATTCTTGAGGTGTTTTGAGCTTGCCTTTTCCATGCCAGTTGCTGTCTTGATTATTGATTGTTATTTAGCCGTTTCGGTGGAATTCTTACTGGAATTTAGGCAGTAGGTCTTTGAGTATTTGTTGGTGGGTTCCTTCGTTGACTTCTTATGGGTAGAAATCCATCATCATCTAGGTCGAGAGGCTTATCCTTTTGATTTGGGAAAGAAGGAAGATTGTGATTTGGTGGAGAATCGAAGAAAGGAGCTGAAGAGCCCTTTAAATTCTGACTGGACGCCATTAAAGTTTCAATATTTTTTAAGCTTGGTTATGATTGCGGCATCTGCTTTTCATTGATAATCTATGACATCCGTCTTTCTTTATTGATAAAGTGTGACATTGATGAGAGCCAGTATTGATAAGGCATGGCATTGATAAGATGCGACATTGATAAGGTGCGACATTGATAAGGTGCGACATTGATAATAAATGATGCTTGTTGGTAACTTGTGATACACTTCTATTCCGTATTTTGATGGGATGTGACGTCTTTTTTTGCATTGGGGAAATGTGGAACCGATGGTATGCATCATTTCACTAGGTGCAAGTTTTCAGGATCCTTTAAGGGCGCCTCAATATGCGTCATTATTTACTGTATGATCCTTGCTTTATCTTCAACAGCATGGACTTCGGCATTCTATATTCATGCTTTCAATATCAGTTATCTCCTATTGTATGTTTTCTTGCCTCTTTTTTTACATCCTTATTTTCGAAATGCTTTTATATCTTCTGAATCATGGTTCATAGTAACATTTTCCTCTAATATAGAGAAAATATTGACTTTTCAAGTTAATTCTTCGATATTTGCGCTTGCCGCCCAGTGGTATTCTTTCTAGGTCTGGTCGTTCATTTGAATTTAAATCACCGGTGCCTACTTTTCTCCTACAAATACTCCTCCTTCTTTATCATTCTCTCTTTACATGCAACTCAATACTCTAGAATTTTTTAAAATTCTCAAATTTTACTTAAGAATCTTTAATCACTCAGCATCAACGCTTAGGTCAAGGTTTGATTTCCATCTTAATTGACCAAGTTGGTAAATTAGATTAAGAAATCTTACATTCAACTTACAACTAGAGTTTTATTTGGGAATTTTTGGTTTCGAATTAATATTGGGGTTTAGTAACTAAGCTTTAGTTATTGATTTTTGAATTATAAGCTAAATCATAGGTTTGTTATGCTAACAGATGAATTTAATTGTCAAATTATTATATCTTTTGGAGCCTAATCGATTAATTAAAGATTGTCGGCATCAATTTTAAAAAACCGAGACCCTCTGATTTAGTTAAGAATGAGTTATTTATAGGGGACCTTAAACTTGTTATAGGATTCACTATCTCATTTGATTTTGAATTTATTACCTTACGGAATTAAATCTTTAACCTGATGGTCGACATCAAAAAGACTTCTTTCATTAACCATTAGTTCAACAAATAGTTTAAAACTTATGAACATGAGGGATTCTTATAATGTTGACATCCAATTAGAAGTGCGGTAACCATTAAGGAATTTGACATGCATTTAAAGGGTTTTCGCATAGATTTGGTAACCCTATAATGGGTTGTCTCCTCCCTTTTCAGCACTGCTTAAAGTATTGAAAATTCAGTATTCTTGTTTTAATCCTCTATGACATCTTTAATTTATTATGCAGTTATCGTATAGCAGACCTATAAATTGTTTATGTACCTGATATCTTATAAGTTTAACTATTGGTTAGAGTATATAAACGCTCCAACATCATTCAGTAATCTAGGCCATTTCTTAATCCAACATGAAGTCATTAATACGACATTTTATCATGATTTTCAATAATGATTATCGAAGATTCGATATTCCATTCAAGATGATGTTTAACTTAGACTTTCTTTGACCAATTGTAAATGTACCATCATAGGTTTATCATATGTTTATGTATTCTCAATCGATTATGAATTACTTAATGGGTTTTTGGCTTGTCGCAAATGGAATAGTTAATTATGGACTTTAATATCCTAATGCTATGACTTAGACAATTTTTAATCAGTTAACTATATTTTGTTTAGACATTTAATTATCTATTTTGCACCTATGAGTACTCCAACTTTTGTAAAATAAAGAGTACTTTCATGACTTTGTGTAATATTACCTGGCAGGTAAAACAGAAAGCAAGAGTTCTAATCCATCTCGTTCTACCAAGAAAGGAGATTATTATCTCAACCAATCTTACATTACCACTCAGAGAGAAGTGGACACTATCCTCCAATAATTTGGGATTATGAACAAATAGGCTATACCTGCCGATCCCTCTAGTGGGATAGACAATCCTTTAGAGGGGTTCTTTGCCTTCACGCCCATTCATATTTCGCACTTAGGGCACTTACCTTTCCTAGACTTCCTTATGCGATTCTTGGAATATCTAAACATTGCTCCAAATAGCTAACCCCTAATTCATACACTTACTTGAGCTGTCTAAAAATCCTCTCCAAGAAGACTAAACTTCCTTCTCTAAGTGCTGAGACCTTTTATGTCTTAGCAAATCCCATAAGGGTAAATGAATAGTTGGATAGTCCTGTGTATCGTCTTCTCTCTTCCCAAAAAAGCTTGATCACTCATCCAATCAACGAGACATGGTATTTGGAGAATCAAATTTTCTACATCAGGTGTTATCCAATAAGATCAGCGAAACCTTCTCTGCATTTTGTAATTTTCTGTCTCCTATATCCTATATTATATCTGTCACTTTTTTATGATAATGTTTTCCTTCTGATCCTGCTCCCAAGCAACTTAGCTCTTCCACTGTTAATGCCATAAAGTCCTTAACTCAAGCTTCCAAAACTATGGGTAACATGCTAAACCTCTTAATGGAATTAAATCTCCGTAAATACTCACTGATTTAAGACAACCTCATAATACTTAAGGAAAGGGGAATGCCCAAGAGAAGCGATCATTGATTGTCAGTAATCAGAATGCTTTCTCTGTTTCCTCTCCAGTTCAACTCGAACCCTTTGGTAAGTTTTTACTACAACTTAAATGAAATTTCTTACATTGTTATTAATAAACTTCCCCTTTTGACTTTGACTCATCTGCACCCGTTGTTGCTTCCAAGGAAAGGAAGGCTAGAGATAACGTTCCTGCCTTAGATAAGCCCACTAAACCTGCTCCTATCAGGGAATCTATTGCTAAGAACGTTGATGGACTAAAAAGGAAAGTGAGCATCGACATTCCAATTGACTCTTCAACTCTTCCCCTAAGTCAAATGACTAAGCTTGGAGATAACTAGACATCCAACGTCATTGCTAGGAAGTCAATGTAGCTGCTTTCTTGACCGCTCAGGGTCCTTGTGTGATTCATTTAGACTTTCTGGATCGGGATGTGCAAGGACGTGTAAAGGAGGTTCGTTCCCCGAAACCTTGCTAAACATTTCATTTCCTACTTCCCCGTTTGGTTTCTGCTGCTTTTTTAGGAGCTTTATATAACCCCACTTCCTAATGAAACCCTTCCTTCGGAGGTGTTACTCAACTCCCATAATGAGCTTCGAGGATCTTCTCCATTTAGTTGCTCAGTCTCTGACTTTAGCTTCTTTTATGCCGTTACAGCCTTTAAACTTCTTGAAATATCAGTTTCACATCATCTGTTAACGGCTATTGCTAGTATGATTTGTCTTTTGTTTGGCTAATTTATACTTTTAAACTTGTATATCCTAATTTAGATTATGTTTATTGTACGTTTTTAGGCGGTCAAAACGTGTTTTTCCTTCAACAGGCTTCTGAAGAGCCTTTTAATCAAATTGCTAAATTTAAGGAGCAAATTTCTTTGCTTACCGTGGAAAAAGATAATGCTATTCTCAAGAAGGAAAAACTTGCCTCTTTCCTTAATGAGGAAAATAAATCTAAACTGCTATTGGAAAAGGAGGTGAAAACCCTAGATCTCGAAAAGGCCAATAAAGAAAAATGAAAAAATGATCAGTGAAGTGAAGACTTTGAAAAACAAGGCCGAAGCCAGGAATGTCATTCTAGTCTATCCTAACAACATCATAAAAGATGCTAAGGAGAAAGTCTCCTTCTTTCTTGACCAGGCACTCCCTTCAATTATGGAAAAGTGCTATGAAAATGCTATCCTTATAGCATTTGGCAATAATATTGGCATCCAGATTTGGATTTTCCTTCACTTCCAAACCTAAATGATAAATTTAAAAGGAAGTTCGACCTTTTATTGGGGAGAGCTGAAGGATTGCTCCCCGATTAATTCCCTTTAGAGGAGACTATTGATCTAGTGAAGTTCTTAACTTTTGATGATCTCCTGCTTGTAGGAGGTGAAGTTTTGGACAAAGGAGAATGATAATGAGGATGATGAGAACAATGATGATGATAATGATGGTGGTAATAATGACAATAATGATAGTGATGGTAATAATCAAGGTGGTGGTGGTAGTGGTGAGAGTCCTAGAGGGCCAAAAGACGAGGGCAATGGATCAGTTAGTCAAGGCTTTGGCTCATCTACAGACAATATAGGCTTCCCCGATCTTCCAAGTGCTCGAGATGTTTCGTGTTAACAAGGTTTTTAACTCATCAAAATCCAATAAAAGTTAGAACATTCAGACTATGATAGAATAACTCAAGAATCAACCAAAAGGACTAGAGAAAGAAGAAGAGAAAGACCCAAGAGAAAATATGCCAAAATAAGCTAAGGTGATGAATCGCTAACGATCCATCACCTATGGAACGATCCATAAGGCTTGCTCGTGGACCCTCCAAACTCTTGCATCATGATTCATTACTATTTCTAAGCACACTTGCTAAATTTCATAGCATGTCAAACAATCTAGCTTAAGAAGGGAAGACTCATCTGATTCAAGCTGTTTGGCCAAAACTAGCTAACTTAAAATGGACCTACAAAACTCATATAAAGTCGGATTGACATGAAATATTGGGAGTACATTTAGATAACATATGAGAAAGCTCACAAAAAAATTAAAGTCATTTAGAATTGATTTGATGGATCTCTAGTGATCCATTTAGATGGATCTCTAGTGATCCATCTGGAGTGGGGCCCACCACCTCAAATTTTTATTGTGGGTCCTAACACCCTCTAGAGTTTTCCAGCAAAGTTTCATTTGATTTCATTAAGTTTTGAGCGAGATATGGATTATTCTTCTAGACCTGATGACCCACGAAGATGGATGATCAAACTAACTCCAAAAAACTTGATATTTGGACAAGGCACTTAAATAGAAAATAGAAAGACAATCAAATAAAGATCACTAAAAAATATACTAAATGGATGGATAGCTAGCGATCCATCCCTATGGATAGCTAGCGATCCATCAAGATATGTTGGATCGCCCTCAAAGTTTCTGGGCTCCTTCGTAGCCCTAAGTAAAGGCTTCTGGTAGAAAAATATGCTAATTTTATAGATAGCTAGTGATCCATCCCCTATAGATAGCTAGTGATCCATCCCATATGGATAGCCAGCGATCCATAGAAATGACTCAAATTGATTTGAGATTTTTGTTGATGACTTGGCATAACAACTGAACTCCTCTGCACCTGGACTTCTGGCACAATGCTCATTGAACTTCCTTATAATTACTCACCTACCTACAACTAGAGAGGGATCTTATCTGGATAGCGAGCTGTCATTACTCTATGTTAATTCCTTCACTTCTTTAGCTTTCTTCTCCCTTACAACAGTCATCAAGGGGGTTACTGTGATTCTCCAGTCAACCCTTGAACTTGTGATTTATTCTAAGTCATTGTAACTTAGATCTAAGGACTAACTAGTTGATATCTAAAGAGATTCAACTAGTATAATCATAATAAAGATTGATTAAAGTGGACGTAGGCCAGAGTCAGCTGAACCACTATAAAACTTCTGTGTCTCTTTTCTTACTTCTGCTCTTTATTTGTTGTTTATCTAAGATTTATGCTACGATTATCAACACTGGTGCTTTCACACTTGATCCAGGGTGCTGATCCAATTTTTCGGTTAACATTTTGGTGTTTTCACTGAGAACCTTGAAAGAGATCTAAAAAATTGAAGATTGAATCTAAGATTTAGAGAGATGAGTGGGCCTAATACTATATCGAGAGCTATAGTAAGTCAACCGGAGCCTGGGGGCAGCTATAAGGTGTCCTCAATTTCACATCAACCCTTCTATGTGATTAAAGAAGAAATGAAAAGGGTGATGAAGGAGATGCAAGACAGGATTTTGTGTAGGCAACAAGAGATGATGGATAGCTTCTTCCAGAGGGCAGAGCAGCAAGGGGTGGTAAGATCTGCATGGAATTGGAATCAAACTCCAGAGAACGACACAGGAGCTGCTGGAGTTAGATTGGAACAAGATAAAGTCTTGCTCCCATGCTAGAGCAATAGATACTTGGGGGCAACACTAGAATCAACAATAGGACCCAATGCAGGAGAAACAAACTGAAATAATGCCCGCATGACTTGGAGGCACGATAGATTTGGATCTATGATTAGCTTTGACGCCTAGATAAGGTGATGTTAGAGCTAGAATAGCAAATCAAAGTACGAATACATGACTTCATGAGCTGAAACCAGAACCCCATAGTTGGAATAAGGGGCAGGTTCGTCCCTTACTCTTTATCTTTTTTTGCCCTTAATAATATCAAGCCGCTTAAACATATAGGAGATCCTGAATGGTCCCTAGGCACGCTTTGAGTCGGATGCCTGAAATGACTATTTATGGCAATAATAATCTAAGGCCGCTTACACATGTACGGGATCCCAATCGATCCCTAGGAATGCTATGATTCGGATGCCTAAGATGACTATTTAGGACAACAATGACCTCGGACTACTTACACGTGTACGAGACCCAGATTGGTCTTTAGGCATGCTCTGAGTCGAATCTTCGAGGTGAATATTTAAGATTCTTGCTTGTTTTGATTCCTTCTTGTTTGATTTCAGCTTGTTTATTTTGATTTGAATATTTGAATTTTGAAAAATCCATATTGTGATGACTGATATTGATCACCTTAGAATCTCGTCCAGGGTGCAAGGTGCAAGTCCCCTTGCTAGAGAGCGAGTGGCGAACTTATATGATATTAATCGCCATAGAGTCCCGATCAGAGAGACGGGACCGAAGTGCAAGAAGTAAGTCTCCTCACCGGAGAGTGACTGGATGAGCTTACTTGATCCCTTTTAACTTAACAAACAAACGATCTGGAGAGATCGTCACCTTAAATTAAAACATTAAACGATCTGAAGAGATCGCGCATTAAACTTAAACGATCAGGAGAGATCGAGCCTTAAAAAAATTTGATTTAATAAAAGGATTTGAATGCCTTATAAATAGAATAAAATTGATAATTCCTGGATGGATGTTGGATGATCTGATATAGAATGTGATTTTTGATATATAATGTGATTTTAATATATGATATGACAACTCTGAATGAGAAGCAAAATGATAATGATGTAAATATAGAATTGTTACACCAAAAATCAACATCTCGACTAAGACGAAAGATCTTTCAACAAAAACAAAGAAAAAAAGCACAGCCCAAACCTTTCAAAGGAGTCAAAGGGATGCAGTCATCAGTAACAGTCCCAAACCTTTCAAAGGAGTTGAAAGGTTCCATCTCTCAGTATTCAAAAAGTTATTACCTTTCGGAGAGGATGAAGAAGTCTAAGTAAGTGTGAGCAACTCCATAGTGACCTTTTCGAAAGCATAGCGAGCCTTTCAAAGTGGTTGAAGCACATCTAGGATAACTTTCGACAATGTCGAAAGGTTTTAAAGAAAGCAGCACTCATAGGTCATAAAAGAATGAAAGACAGCCTTTCGAGAACGTTGAAGGGAAGCACAGCTCTCGACAACAACCAAGTGAAGAGCAACCTTCCAAGAAGGTCGCAAGGTTCACAACAGTATACAGAAGGTAAACCCTTCGAAAAAGTCGAAAGATTGTAAAGGAATAAAGAAAAGAAACCTTTCAACAATGTCGAAAGGTCCATAATGAACTATGAAGGGCAAACCTTTCGACAAAGTCGAAAGGTTCACAATTGCGTAAAAAAGGGGAACTTTCAACCCAGTCGAGAGCATGGAGTCGAAAGGGGGCCGCATGCATCTATAAATAAGACCCAAGGGGTCATGTTTTAGGGATTCGAACTTTCTCATTCTAGTCTTGTATCTTCTTAATCAATATATTGTAACCCAACTGGGTGCTAATTTGGAGATTTAATAAAAGGAAGCTTTTTCTTGGATAAAGAGGGAAGTTCTAAGCTTAGTTAATTACTTTACTATTTGTTTAAACTCTTGTGGATTAATTCTAAATTTAAGGTTCAATCTCATCAGAAGGTTCTTGCCGACAAGGTCGACAACTCTTCTAATACAAATAACTACTGCAACCTTTTGAAGCTATTAACCCTCCATTCTAAACCTTTCGACTAGGTTGGCAGTTCTTTATATTTTGACAACACATGTACATTCCGAAGTAGTAATCCAAGTGGTTTAACCTTTCGACAAGGCCAAAGTCTGTTCTTATAAGGCATAATCCAAAAGATACCGTTCCCATACCTTTCGACAAAGATGAAATATTCTTCATATAAGTAACCTAACCTTTCAACAAGGTCAGAAGCTACTACATATCCACCATAAGTAAATCATACTCAGCTTGAATCCAAGGAAGGCTATTATCTTAACATTTCAACAAGATTAAAATCAACCTTTAAAGGAATAACTCAGAGAATATCAACTTAACCAAAAGAAAAACTTTTGCAAGAGACCTCATATAAGTTCATCTAAGATGAAAGGTTACCTAACTCAAAGACCAAACCTTTCGACGACGTCGAAAGGTCCAACACAAAAATAATCAACAAGAAAAGCTAAATTTAAAGGTAATTCTAAAGGGTATCACGCTGTTCATTCAAACAAGTTTATCCATTCTCCTTGGAATAACTTTGGAGTGTTGACAAGAAATCTTGTTAACATTTTTGACGGTAGAAGGAGGGCCTGAACCTCCGACTTGGTATACCCATAATACTACTATTCTCTAACCCCCCCTTGGATCAATTCTACATCAAGTTATCCACTTTGGTTTGATCATGGCTAGAAGATTTAAAAGATCTGAACAAGGGTCATCTGAACCACACTTGACAAGATTTTCCAAACTAGACATCAAAAGCTCCAATCAAGATGAAGAGCGAAGACTAAAGCTCGAAGCCTTAAGGATTATAAACAAAAAGAAAGCAGAATCTTATGACCCTGAAAAATGGATTCTAAATCCTTTTCATATAGGCCCTACCCCAATCTTTGCACTCGAAAAGAGAACAAATGGAAGTGACAATATCTTTAGTCAAATAAGAAGAACAATTCAACATTATTCCAAGGGCACAATCTTTGAGAAAGAGTTAATGAATGATTACAACACTTTTGCACAAAATGGTTACCAACTGCAACAAGAGCTCTTCCGATCCAAGAGATTCAAAGGGTAGGAAAAGAAAAATAATTGAAGAGCATGCAACGATATGACCAAAAAATAAAAAGTCGAAGTGCTATCCTCAAGATTCAAGTTTCAAATCTAGACTTCCAAAATAATGCAACTTAACAACATCACTGGAAAACATCTATTTGCTTACAAAGGATGAACTTAACTATTGGCCATCACAAAAGAAAAGGCCAAAACATGAAAGGAACTTGGGAGGGTCCTTCTGTCATTATCACATGATGAATTGTCATGAAACCAACCACTGCAGAGCCCTGGAGGGGATGATCATCAATTTCTTTAGATAAGGAAAAATCAGTGAATTTATAAAAAGAATTTGAGAAAGGATTAATAAAGATCAACTTTCTGAAAAGAGAAAGTCTACATGGTTGGGAGTGAAATGCTCCTCATATTTGGATACTGCCTAAGATGGTAGTCTACCTAAGATGGTAGAAAAGCATATGTCTACACCGAGATGGCCAGGGCAGAGCACCTCCCGTAGGGAAAGCAGGTAAGCCTTTAACTACGTCATGAGTTGGCCAGGTTAAAGCACCGGACAAGCCCTTGGCCGCGCCTTTGGTCAGGGATAAGGCACCTCCTGAAGGAAGGACGGAGTAAGCCTTTATACGCACCTAAGATGGCCAAGGTAGAGCACCAAACAAGTCCTTATCTGCGCCACGCTATGGCCAGGTTAAGGCATGTCTTGGAGGAAGGACAGAGTAAGCCTCTATCTGCACCTAAGATGGCCAGGATAGAGAACCGAACAAGCCCCTGTCCGTGCCGCAAAAAGCCAGAGCAGGGTACCTCCTAGAGGGAGGTCGGGTAAGTCTTTGGTTCCAACCTCTAAGATGAGCTAACCATGAGCACCGGACAATGGACTAAGATGTTCAGGCCCTAAGAAGAGGCCCAAATAACAGTCTAAGATGTCCAAGCCGAAGTCAGGCTTATTCGATAATGGACTAAGACGTCCAAGCCCAAGAAGAGGCTCAATCATTAATGGACTAAGATGTCCGAGCTCGAGAGGAGGCACAATCAACTAAGGACTAAGGTGTCCTAACTCAGATAAAGGCGGCTTATCTAATTATGGACTAAGACATCCAAGCTCAAGAGGCAGCTAATCAAATTATTCTATGCGAAAACTGAAGGGCTCTTATATGTGGAAAAGGACAAAAACAAAGGAGTGAGACAAACCTCCATTGATTATTACTCGAATATGGGTTTCAAGACTTTCTTGACATCATCTATTAATACCCGAATCTGGGCTTCAGGAATCTCATATATGAATTTCAAAATCTAATACCTGAATCTTGGTTTTGGGATTTTTACCTCTAGACATCAGCTATCAATACCTGAATTGAGGTTTCGAGTCTTTCATATATAGATTTCGTCATCTAACATTCAAATCTAGGTTTTGAGTCATTATCAATCACTAACTAATTGTGCTTGAATCTGGGTATTAAGACTGTTGTTTTTTACACCCTAATCTGGGTACAAGATCCTCGGATTTATATTCATCTCAAATGCCCAAATCTGGGCCAAAGAATATTATCAAAAATATTTTTATTAAGAACCTCCAAATAGGAGTTGTGGGCTTCTAACTTTTTAAATCCCATTAATGTTAAGGAATGGGTGAGAGGGTTACTACTTCAAAATTTCAGACATAGATTCCTGAATCAGGTTCTTTGTTGAATAAAATTTATATTCTAATATTCATGACCTAATGATAAGGCGGAATCTATTACCTACAAGTTTTATGCATTCCAAACAAGTGGAAGGAGCTAAGTCTTTAATCATTTCTCATCATGGTTAAAGATGAGATCTTAACATTTTGAATAAATCACTTCTCATACAATTGGCAATATGATTTTCTAATCTAGGCAAATGATATACATATACAAATATGTCAATTTCAAGCTAACAATTAAAAAATATTGTTTGTTATATGTATCTTAGGAAAATCGGAATAACAAGTAGTAACAAAGATTCAGCAAGCACAAAAATCGTTGAATGAGCTATTCGAAGGCATATTAAAAGTTACACTACAGAAAAGGATCACAAATCAGGTAATACTCACAAAATTTCCATAATTTACATAAGTTATGAAATCATTTACAAAGAACAAAATTATTTACAAGATAGATTTACAGGACTCAAATACATAAATGAATTACAAATCTTAAGCTGCTTTATTAAGAGTCTATACCACCGAAGGACTGACGACATGATTGATTGCTGTGCGGAGAACTTCCTTAAGCTTCTTTTCTTTCCTTCTTATACCACTTTCATCATCAATAGCATCAATTTTGGTTTTCAGGGCGCGATTAAAGGCCCTGTTTGCAGCCTTAAGGGTTTTATTTTCCTTTTCTAACTCTACAACCCTCTTGTCGAGCAAGTAATAATCAGGCTCTAGCTTCTGATTTTTAGCAGCATAATCATTGATAGTCTGAGAATATTTCATCTCCTGTTGCTCATCAAAATATTTGACGATTTGGAATTTTACCCTCTGACACTTGTTCCGCACTACATTATCGTCTAAGCCTAGTGGAGAGTTGAGCAAAATGGGAAATTTTTGAGTTGTAAGAAGTTTTGACCTAATAGGCTTAGCGACTGAAGGAGTTGCTTGTGGGGCCGGAAGCTTGATCTTTGGAGTTGTCTCCCAAGATGAATTCTAAAGAGAATTGAGCCTGACTATCTTTCAATTTTAACTATAAATCACTTATTTAATGAATGTGCTCTAACATCTTTTCCTCAAATTCGATTGTGGGATTCGACTTCACTTTTCATTTGAGCATAGTAATCACTTCATCTTTTTCCTTAATTTCAGCTTCAAGATAGTCAATGTGATCGTTATGATTACCGGCAATGGTTTTTTGAATAAGGTATCTTTTGTGCCATTTTACGGCTCTAGTGTTGCCACCAAAATGTTCTCATGATACTTCATCCTGAACCACAATTGCTCCACTCTCTAATAATAATCACTTTGTGATGGCATCAAAGTGGGATATTAAATTTTGAGCGAGAGAGGTTGTAGATGACCGTGGCTCCTATTTAAAGCAAAAGCAAATGAGAGAAAATCAAAATCAGGATAAAAGGTATCTTTATTGTTATAGTAATGGGTTACAATTCAAATAACCACAAAGTCAAAAGGTACAACAAACACTTTCATCACATCTAAAGGTGACAGACTACATTTCTAACTTTGTTTAAAGTATTAGCTGAAAGCATGACTGTTGAATCAAAAGGGATAGTAACGCCTTCAAGAGTTAGAACCGGCAGACATTTACTATAGTCCCATTTCCTAGCTAGCGGGCTATCACAGCCACAAATTAACTTTAAGTGGAATGACCTGATTTCTCTTAGGAAAGTTTCCTTCTCTTCGCCAAAGAAGTCAAAACGGAGACGAGGGTATTCCAAGCAAAAATTTTGTAAATCCCAAAGAAAGCAATATTTTGCTAACTTAAAAGTCTCTAAAGTTGGTGCATTTTTAAAGTAAAATCTCCGCAAGTTAACATATCGACTTAAGTGATCTCTTTACCTAAAGAACTGATATTCTGAAATGGTACAGTGAAAGAAACTGAGCATAGAAAATAGAGCTGAAACATGTATTCATAAATCGATTAGTTGTTACATATTTATAATCACTCATCTGGTTCTTACAAAATAGACTTAGAGAAAAACTTAGGAACAAATTTATCCTTATAATACTTAAGCTTTTCAGCGGGAAGATATTGAGGGATCAATCTGACCCGTGGTAAATTCTAGCATGCACCAGGATACAGGTCAGATACAAATTCATCTAAGTATCTTTTATGAAAGCATCTAAGTACACCCCCCTAAATTAGCCTAAATACGAGAAATATATGATAGAGTGTCTTCAATATGCTTTATACAAAAATTAATTAAAATGTCTCTCTCTTCCATCATCATCTAGAATAGAGTTATTAACTCTCTATTTTCCTTTAAGAGAGCATCGTACCAGAGACGCGCTTTCTTTAATAAAAGATCCACCCTCTGATATTTAAAAGATGATAAAATAGAGGTACTCCTATCCAAACTGTGATATTTCTGATATAGAGCATTGTGTTCCTATATTAATCTGTCTAACTCCCTATTGTTAATTTCCGCATGTTTGCTCTCAAGTTTTATTCTAGGGAAAATTTGACTTCTTCTTTATCTAAGACAAATGATTTATCACTAATTATTATTTTCGAAGTGTAAGATATTTAAACAAAGAAGCCCATACCCGTGAAACTAGAATGGAAGACTGGGGAGGCTTTTCTTTCTCTTGTGGATCCTCAGTATGGGTGGGAGCAGTTCCCTCTTTAGGAAGGGCAGATGGACCGAGGGATGATGGAGGCATATCTTTTGAAGGGGATTGTTCTGGCTTAGGAGCTTTGGTTTGATCACCACTGTCCATCCCTGAAGCATCGGAAAGCCTCGCTTTGTCTCCACCAAGGCCTTGACCTTCGGAAGGGTTATCATCATTATCACCGTCATACTCACTGTCCCAATCAATATAATCACCATCATCACCTTTTTCCTTAGGATCATTATCTTTATCACCCTCCTCTTCAGAATCATGTTCAATGTCGAAGGAAGGAAAATTGAAAGAAAGAGCTTCCGCTACATTAACTATCTACTCCTCGCCTTCAGGTTCGGTACCCTGCCTAATTTGGTTAATTTTACCATAACTCTTCCGACTAAAACCGGGTCAAGAGAGGGAAAGCCAAAGTTAGGACATTTCTCATGGTCGTCGGCATAGGCTAGCATGAGGGCATCTTCATAATTTTTCAGCATCATGGGCCCCAAGGTTGTTTCAGCAAACTCAAAGACTTGCTTTTTGACATTGGAGAGGGTTTGAACAACTAATTTGAGTGAAGCTCTAGTTCTCTTGAATTTTTGTTTCAATAAAGTATTCTTAGTAACCAAGCAGGCTTTCTCATCTTCCGAGTCTTTAAAAGCTAGCTCCATTGCAAAATTTTCATCGATGGAGAGTTGGTGAGCTTGCCTCTCCGCTTCTAGATCGGCTTCAGCCTTGGCAAGGGAATCCTTGGAAGCCTTGACTCACTCTAACTCAGAGGAGGTGTCATTTTGAGCGACAGTCAAAAAAGATAGTTGATTTTTGAGTTTTGCATTTTCCTCCTGTAGCTTAAAGGATCCAGCAGAGAGCGCAGAAACATGTTCATATAAAGAAATCCAATTTCTAGAAATCTACAACAAAAAGAAGAGAAACACAAGTTAGCAATTAGAAAGGTCCAGCGATGATAGGATTAATGGGGTGAAGGCTTAACAGAAGTTGTTGCTCCATCAGAGAGCGATGATTTTCTGCCAATCTGAACTAAATGACGATAGAAAAGAAGCAATGAAAGATTCTGAATGAAGGATAAGCTTGACCAGTTCATCAAAATTAGTCGATGAAGGAACAAAAGATGACGGCTCCAGTGGAATTTGAGTCCTAGAAGGAGTCTCCAAAAGAGCAAGCCGCATTGCGCAAGTTTAGTTAGGGAGTCAGTGATAGTAATATGTGGAAAGAGTGCCAGAGTAGGTGGAGTTTTCTCCATTGTATATTTAGAGACTTTAACAGTGGGGCTCTTTGAAACTTTCTCAGGAGATGTGCGCTTTTCTTCCTCCTCCACATAAGTAATTTTTGCCTTTTTTGCCGGAGGAGTGTCTTTAGAAGGCACTGTTAATTTCCTTTTGAGAGATCTTTTGGATCTAGCGAAAGACTCCAAAATTGCTGTCACCTCAAAAGATAATGAAGGAGGGGCAACACCATTGAAAGATACAATGGCCTTGGAGGAAGCTTAAATAATTTCAAGATGATACAAAGTCAGTCAAAGTAATTTTAAAGGTTCCATAGACAAGGAGGAAAATACTAAGCTAATAATATACCTTAAGTGTCAGCACAGATGGGGAACATTAAAGTAAAGTTCTCAGCATCACCTAAAAAAAAGAAATGTTTGCCATAAGTGGTTTGCATAATGGTGGGTAGAGTGTCTAGGGTCCTTTGGCCAGGCAGCAGCAAAGAGTGTTTCCTTAGATTCGAAGGGGTTAGGAGCCTCAGCCTGCTTCCAAGTTGTTTTAAAGCTGTGGTTAAAGAATCAATGTTTTTCTTACCAGCATCACCGAGTTTCTTGGAAGACTCACCTGAAAGGTCAGAGATGAGTTAACAGAAAACATAGAGAAAAGCAAAGGCAACATTAAAATAGACTTACGATGGGAGGCAAAACTCCCGTGAATATCCGCAAAGCTCTTGACAAAGAAAAATTGATTTTCCCAGTCTTTGAACTTATTGATCCCATCTGATATAAGCTTCTTATATGCATTGATTCAATAATTTTTTTTGTTAAGATTGCTCAACCTTGCCAACTTGGTCAAGGAGTTGAGAACTTCAGCAATAAGCGAAGGAAGTCCGAATTCCAATGCCAGCAATTCAAGAGACAGAAGATGGGTGTAAACGTTTGGGGATAGTTGTATTAGAGCAACTCCAACACGAGACAAGTAAGAAATCAGGAACTCGGAAATGGAAGAAATCCATCGTGCTAGATGTGGATAACCGTGTAAGCAAAATACCCTTATGGAGGGTTGTCAATGGTATCAGTTGGTTGAGGAGGGAAAGCTTATATCATAGTAATACCAAAGTCTTTAAGAACAGCATTGACTTCACTTTGAGATTCGATGGAAGAGTGCTTAGCAATGGCTTCAATCACGGGAGAGATCATGGTTCTGCCAAGTGAAAACGTTTTAGTTAAATCTCTTATTTAGAAAGCACATAAGAATTAAACAAATAAGTCTTCTTAGATAGGTTAAGTGTGAAAACATAGAGAAAGTTTTAAAAAATGGTGCAAAAAGTTTAAGTCAAAAGACTTGATCGTTTAAGCTTTCGACAATGTCGAAAGGTTTATAGTAAGAAATTTCGACAATGTCAAAAGGTTTATAGGTGCAGCTTTCGACAATGTCGAAAGCTTAGCAATTTAGGCTTTCGACAATATCGAAAGGACAATGACTTCAACCTTAACCATCATACTTCAGCACTATTGAAAACCTAGAAAGTGAACAAATAATAATATAAATTCCTTAAGTTATTGACAAAGTCGAAGGGAAAAGATGAAATGTTAATCCATTCATCACCTTTCGACAATGTCGAAAGCTATATGGAAGCCTAGATATACCTCAAGTCTAACATAAAATTAAGTGGCAAGACCTTTCGACATGGTTGAAACCAGAACTTTAAAATTTCTAAGTTAAAATTACTGATATTATTGATGTTGTTGAAAGTTCTGGTCAATGTTGTTAAAATACATTCTACCAATTGAAGTCGAAGGGTATAGGGTTTGACTCGTGTGTACTTTAAACATTTCGACAAAGATGGGCAGAAGCAACTCTAAGGTTGAAAATTTTCAACCTTGTCGAAAGCTGGTAGCAAAAAGGTTTGAAGCTCTCCAACCTTGTTGAGAGATTGTTGTCGAAGGGTTACACCATTTAACTACCTATCCTTTCGACAACAATGGTAAAGCTAACATCAAAATACCTTCCAACCCCATCGAAAGGTACAAAGAAGGCAAATCCATTATGCCACCTCAATCTCTTTCGAAGGGGTAGAAAGATCATTTTGTGTGGCTAAATTGTGCATGGGAGGGTTCCACGTTATCATAACGGGTTTAATTAAATCCAAACACAATTATAAATGCAGTTTTCAATTTTTTCTTGAAGGACATGTAAATCTAACCAATTAACGAAATAGATCTAAATTGAAATCGCTTCAACTTAATTTCAAAAGAAGAATAAAGGTTTTCAATAAATCAAAAGCCCAGGTAAAAATGAAAAGAAAAAATCAAACATTTTGGGTTAAAAACTAAACCCGATAGAGAAATTTTCAACAACAATCACCATTGACCTTAAAATTCAAAGCCACGGTTGAATTTTGTTAAAAACTGATTTAGAAGGAAAAAAATTAAAAAAAACCAAACTAAAATTGGATCTCAACTTAGGGGTTTGAAAACTGAAAAATTGATTGAAAGCTGATAGGAGCAGAGATTAATCTAAGAATCATGAATCGAATTTGAGAAATTACCTTGTCTGTAAATCAAAATTCAAAAAGTTTTGGAGAATTCTTTTACTTATATGCCATATTTTTAATTTCATGTAAAAGAGGCAGAAAGAGAAGAAGCATACTATATAAGAAAGGTCGCCCAAATTCTCAACCGTTGGATCAGATTTGAATGGATGTCCCAGATCAACGTGGGAAAGCCAAGAGGCGGGAAGTTTTATAGCTTTTGACAAAGATGACTTGGAAAGTCGAGAGCATCCCTTCGAATAGGGGGCAAATGTTAAACTAAAAATCAACCTTTTGACTAAGATGGAAGATCTTTCAACAAAGACAAAGAAAAAGAAGCATAGCCCAAACCTTTCGAAGGAGTCGAAGGGATGCAGTCATCCGAGTTTAACAGTCCCAAATCTTTCGAAGGAGTCGAAAGGTTCCATCTCTCAGTAGTCAAAGAGTTCTTACCTTCTAGAGAGGATGAAAAAGTCAAAGCAAGTGTTTGCAACTCCATAGTGACCTTTTCGAAAGCATGGCAAGCCTTTCGAACCGGTTGAAGCACATCCAGGATACCTTTCGACAATGTTGAAAGGTTTATGAAGAAAGAAGCACTCATAACTCAAAAAAGAATAAAAGACAACCTTTCGACAACATTGAAGGGTAGCACAGCGCTCAACAACAACCAAGTGAAGAGCAACCTTCCGACAAAGTCGAAAGGTTCGCAACAGTATACAGAAGGCAAACCCTTCGACAAAGTCGAAAGGTTCATGAAGGCATAAAGACGAGCAACCTTCCGAAAATGTCGAAAGGTCCACAATGGCCCATGAAAGGAAAACCGTTTGACAAAGTCGGAAGGTTCACAGCTGCATATAAAAGCGGGACCTTCCAACCCAGTCAAGAGCATGGAGTCGAAAGGGGGCCGCCTACATCTATAAGTAAGACCCAAGAGGTCATGTTTTGGGGATCCGAACTTTCTCATTCTAGTCTTGTATCTTCTTAATCAATATATTATAACCCTAGTTGCGTACTAATTTGGGGATTTAAAAAACTGAAGCTTTTTCTTGGATACAGAGGGAAGTTCTAAGCTTATTTAATTACTTTACTATTTGCTTAAACACTTGTTGGATTAACTCTAAATTTTAGGTTTCATCGTAAGGTTCTTTCCGCTAGGGTTGACAACTCTTCTAATAAAAATAACTACTGCAACCTTTTGAAGCTATTAACCCTCCTGTTCGAACCTTTCGACTAGGTTGGTAGTTATTTATACTTTAATAAAACATGTACCTTTCGAAGCTATAATATGAGTGGTTTAACCTTTCACGAGGTTAATGTTTGTTCTTTAAATATAGATACCTGGACTTATAAGGCTTAGTCCAAAAATATGGATCTCATACCTTTCGACAAAGATGAAATATTATTCATATAAGTAATCTGACCTTTCGACAAGATCAGAAGCTACTATATATCCACCATAAGTAAATCATACTCAGCTTCAATCCAAGGATGGCCATTACCTTAACCTTTCGACAAGATTAAAAGCAACCATTAAAGGTATAACTCGGAGAATTTCAACCTAACAAAAGGAAAACTTTTGCAAGATACCTCGTATTAGTTCAACTAAGATGAAATGAAACCTAACTCAAAGACCAAACCTTTCGGCGACGTCGAAAGATTCAACCCAAGAATAATTAAGAAGTAAAGCTAAATTTAAAGGCAATTCTAAAGGGTATCACGTCCTTTATTCAAACAAGTCTATCCATTCTCCTTGGAATAACTTTGGGGTGTTGAAAAGAAATCTTGTTAACATAAATGAACATGGGACAATTAGATATATGTGATGTAAATGAAGGTATGTGATGTAATTGGAAATGTGCGATGTAATTGGAAGCATGTGATTTAATTAGAGATATGTGATGTAATAACTCTAAATGAAATTAGAGTGATTATTATGTATATTACACTTATGCAGTGTCTAGATTCTTAGGATGTAGCCGTTTTGGAATAACTAGTGATTGGAAAGAGAATCTAAAGGAAATGGATGATTCACCAAAGCTAAAGCAACTAAAAATCTCAATTATCGAAGATTAGAGATATGAACTTGTTCTTAAACAAAGCATATGTAACACCCCAAATTTTTGATAACATTATTTAAGAGATTTAGTTAGATAAACTAAATAAAATAATGTGTTGATTAGGGGATTGAGATTTGATTTATTTAAGGTAGAAGTGCTTTTTAAACTAATGAATTAAAAGGGTTTAAAATGAATTAGAGGAGGGATATTTTAGGAAAGAGGCCATTCCTATATCACCTTCCTTAGACCGTGTATCATTATACACAATTCATTTCATTTTAAAATTTTCAAAAGCAAGGCCGGCCACCATTAACAAAGAAAGAAGAAGAGGAAACTCGAGAAAGGCTAAAGGATAAGAAAATTCAAATCAAACTCATTCAAATTTCAAGCTCTTTAATCTCTAAAACAAAGGTGATTAATGTTTACCTCTCTAAATTTTTACGGTTTCAATTTTAAGACTAAATTTGAATATTTTGCAAAGATTTGCCATGTTTTTGAATGATAAAATGATTATATATACATGTTAATAATTTATTAATATTCATATAGATTTTATGACATGTTTTAAGATAAAAACCCTAATATATGTCATCTGTTAGCCTTGCGAGTTTTTATAATGATCTAAAAAGATATTTAAGATATAGGTTTCAATTTTTGGATTTTTTGAATTTCTGCGGAATTATTATGAATTTTCTAAGGAAGAAAATGATAATTTGGATTATAAAATTATTTACGGGAAAAATAATTATTGATTGGGTACTAAAATTTTATATGTTGTAAAACATATACTAAATGATTTTTTGAAATTTTTTCAGATTTTTCTATTGTTATTTTATAGTTATATAAAATTATTTAAGGTATGAGACATAAATGTTTTATTTGATCATAAAGGAGAAATAGGCTTTTTCTAAATTGTTTAAATTTCCAAACAAGGAAAGTCGGCAAAAAATTTGAATAAAATTATGGCAACCAATCAGATTTAGACAAAAAAGGCAGATTGGGTACAGAAGAACTATTTTAAAGTACAAATAAATAGGATTTTCACTATTGTAACTCTTTCGGCAAGAAAATCCGCCTCTATTCCAAACCTTCCGACATAGTCGAAAGGTACCAAACCTTTCGACTAGGTCAATAACCAATGCACATGGTATCAGACAACTGGTACATAGTGAATTGGTGAAAGTCGAAAGGTTAGCTTTCGACAAGGTCGAAAGGTTTAGGGACGAAAGGTAAGAGCTTTCGAAAGAGATGAAGCTTTATTTTGATTTTAAGGAAAATACACCTGCTAGCTTTCGACAAAGTCAAATGGTTTAAAAAGAAAAGGTTTCGATTGGATTGCTTTCTTGTTTTAATTGAAACCTTTCGACAAAGTTGAAAGGTAAACCTTCTGACAAGGTCGGAAGTATAGTTGTTGCTTCCTACCTTTCGAATCAGTTGCTTTCGAAGGGAATCTTTTGTATTCTAAAATGTGCCACCTCTCCATTACTTTCGAAGGGTTGGTTCCAACACCAACTCTTCATTGTTTTCGAATGGTTTCAAAAGGTTTTGTTAAAGGTTTCGAAGTAGTTGCTTTCGACTCCAATGTTTTTTGATCCTTTAGCTCTACTTGAAGGCATAATCTAAATGTTTTAAATCAAAACTTTTTAAAGGTTTCGAAGTGTCAACTTCGAATGGTTTCGAATGGTTTCCACTTGTTTTAAGTTAAACCCAATGTCTTCAAAAGGTTTTAAGTCTCAATGCTTTCGAAATGTTTTATCAATGATTTCACAAGGGTGGTTCCTCAGACTTTCGACAAAGTCGAAAGCATACCTTTCGACAACGTCAAAAAGAAACCTTCCGACAAGGTCGAAAGGTGAGACCTTCCGACAAGGTCGAAAGGTATGGTTTTGCAATGTTTTCGAAAGGCTAAGGTTAAAGGATTTTAAAGGCGAATGTCATAGGTTTTAAAGCTTATAGAAGGAAGGCTTTTTATTGGTTTTGAAGGAGTTACCTTCAAAGATTTCGAAAGGTTTATTAAAGATCTCGAAGGGGTTACCTTCAATGCTTTCGAAGGGTTTTATTTATGGTTTCGTAGGGGTTACCTTCAATATTTTCGAAAGGTTGTTTAAAGGTTTTAAAAAAAGGTTTCAAATATAATTACTAGGTAGATAGCCTAAGAATTTTAAGTTATAAAGGACTTTAACTTATTAGATAATCCTTATTGAACATCGTCAACATTATTTTGAGAAAAATATATATAACATGGCAAAATTAGCTTAGAGTAAAGCTAAAGATATATTTTGCTTGTATATATATGATTTGACAGACTAAATCATTTAGAAAATGTTTTCAAGGAAAATTTGAAGGGTAGTTAACCCAAAGAAAATTCAAGCAGTTAGCTCATTTAAATTCGGACAGTCAGTTCATTTTGAGGGCAGTCGGCCCAGATGACAGTTAGTCCAAATAAGTGCAGTTAGCCCAGATATGAACAATTAGTTCATTTGTTTGCATAATGGACCTTGCTACTTCTTAAGGACAGTTAGTCCACACTTTTTTTTTAACTTTTTATGGACAGGTAGTCCATTATTTAGTATAAAGGACATTGCTATTTTGGCATAATTAGTTTTAGGACAGTTAGTCCAGTAAAGAGCAGTTAGCTCATATTTCAGACAGATAGTCCATTTATTTCCTGTTTTAGCATAATGGATATTGCTATATTATTATTATAATCAGTTGATTAACCAGTTTGGTTGTAGGAAGGGATTTGTAAAATATTTTTTTCAAAAAGAGATATCAGTAAGGGGAAACCCTTTCTGCCAAGCGGCTTGGTCTCACTATATATCAGTAAAAAGAGATGTAACAGAAATTATTCATACCAGGCTTTATGTCTGACTCAAAGTTTTTGTTTCCCGTTAAACTCTTGGGTGCTCAAAATTGATTTGAGTAGGCTAAAGGTTTAGGTTTTCAGGTTTAGCAAATTCTGACGAATAAAGCATCTGAAGACGAGTAGGTGGCTGACGGACAGCTAATTTAGAAATTCTGTTTTAAATTATTTCCTATGTATATTAAGACAGTTATGTCTATATTGCTTTGATCATCCAAGGGGGCATCATCATATGTCACTCCTGTCGTATTGTTGTAAATTACATTTGATCATTGCCAAGGATTACTTTAGGGATTTTTGTAACTTGGATATGATATTATTTGAAATGTAATCACCGAATTTTTTTTAGAAATCTTTGATTTTGTTCATATTCAAGTGCTTCTGATATTATGGATACCGTTAACATTACCGTATTTCATCACCAGAAGTTAATACTGTGGATGACTGCAACATCCATAGCGCTAGCTTTTGGCCTCCAGATACGGGATGTTACAACTTGGTATCAAAGCATACGTTTATGAAAATTTTAACTAAATTTATTTTGAAAACAAAAATCCAATAGAATTAGAGTTTGGGGGTTGGGTCAACGCTATAGTAACGTACTTGTGCCTGCTATATATAAGTATGTGTTTTATCTCCATTTATCTATCTTTGATTAGGTTATATTTTCTGCATCTCATGAGAATTGAATACAAATATGGATGGTAGAAGAAGCAGAGTTAACCAAGAAGAGGGAGGCACCAAAAGGAATGTCGGACCTAATGCTGGGAGAAACCAAGGTCAGGCGGAGAATGTTGGTGTCAAAGTCCCGCAGGTCGGAATGGAAGCCATGTATTAGTTTTTCAGGAATGCAATGTCGACAGTAGTTGCAACCGGAGTGTTAGAAGGAAATGTTGCAGGAGTAGGGGTTCCAGAAGTTTCGGTAGTTAATCATTTCGCTAAGATGAGCGGTGATTATGTGAAGCTAAGAGGGAAGCCGTTTATGGAACAGAGGATGCCATTGAAGTTGAAAACTGGTTGTTGCGCTGCAAAAGGATTTTTGCAGATCTAGGGCTCAATAATGAGCAGAAGAGGAGGCTGGCATCCAGGCAGCTTCAGGGAGCTGCATTGTTCTGGTGGAACAGTGTAACAGCGATAGTTGATGAGGAGACAGTGAATTGGGTGGATTTCAAGAGGAGATTCCAGGAAAGGTTTATGTCTGTAATGGCACGATCAGCTTTGATTAGGCAATTTGCTGAGCTGGTGCGAGGTTAGATGTCTGTTTCTGAGTATGCTAGGAAGTTTGAAGAGTTGGCCCAGTGTGGGTATGATTCAGTGGATACAATGTTGAAGTGAAACGAGAAGTTTATCAAAAGATTTAAGCCGGAGTTGGATAGTGTTACTTTGTCCCACCTTGGAGATCCTTCTGATATAGTTGTAGAGATGGCTTTAAGATAGGAGTAAGCCCTAGAGTCTCAAGAGAAGAGCAAGGCAAAAGGGATCCAGGTTGGGCAGGGCCAAAAGAGAAATTTCTTTCCCAAGAAAGGTGCTCGAAAGGGTGAAGCAGCCAAGAAAGCGAAGTCTGAGGTTGTCTGCTATAAATATGATAAGAAAGGTCACTTTACTAATGAGTGTCGCTCAGGGAAAGCAAAGGATGTCGCTAAGGGGAAGAGTGTCAGATGCTTCGATTGTGACAAGATACGACATTATAAGAACCAATGCAAGGAGCCCATTAGAGATGGTAAAGGTAAGGTGTATGCATTGGTGCCTGCTGCTTCTAAACCAACAGCCCAGGAGAAGGCGAAGGCAGTTCTTGGAGGAACACTTCGGATTCATGGTATGTCTATTAGCATTTTATTTGATACTAGTGCATCGCATTCTTTTATACCTAGATGTTTGATAGATAAGCTTTACCTTGATCCCATATATTTAGTTACTTCCTTACGGGTTGCGAATCCAATAGGAGGGTATGCAACTCTGGGGTTGAGGTATGACCAGTTTGAGTTTGACATGTTAAGTCATACTTTTGTGTGTAGTTTGCATGATTTTTATTTTGTGGGGTTCGGGATTATCCTTGGTATGGATTGGTTAAGTGAGTATGATGCTAGTATATTTTTCCAGGATAGGAAGATATCTCTTAGACACCCTGATTGTAGCGACCGGATTTTCTTTACCATACAAGGTTCTAGCGGAGTAGTGTTTGCCTTGTTGGTTGCTTTAGATTCAGATGATGGGTTAAGCCGAGTTTTCGTGGTTAGAGAATTCGCATATGTGTTTGAGCCTGTAGTTGGATTACCACCGAGGCTAGCTATCAAATTTCAGATAGATTTGATTCTAGGAGTCGAACCAGTGAGTAGGCCGCCATGTAGGATGACTCCTTCGGAGATGAGGGAGTTGAAGGTGCAGTTGGTGGATTCAGATGGCAAGAGTTTTATCAAGCCGAGCAGTTAATCGTGGGGTGTAGCGATAGTGTTTTCTAAATAGCTGGATGGATCGTCGAGGCTATGTATCGATTATCGTAAGTCGAATGAGAGAACAATAAAGAATCGTTATCCATTGCCTAGGATTGATGATTTGTTCGACCAGTTGAGTGGAGCAAAGGTATTTTCCCAATTGGATTTGGCAATGGGTTTCCATTAGCTCAAGGTAGCAGAGGATAGTATACCTTTGACGGCGTTCAGGACCAGATATGGGTCGTACAAATGGTTAGTCATGCCGTTCAGACTGGCGAATGCTCCAGCTTTCTTTAAGGATCCGATGAACCGAATTTTCCAAGAGCACTTTGATAGGTTCATGCTAGTTTTCGTAGATGATATCTTGATTTACTCTAAGGATGAAAGAGAGCATGAAATTCATCTTGGAGTGGTACTTGAGATGCTGAGGTAGCATCAGTTGAAAGCGAAGTTTTCAAAGTGTCACTTTTAGAAGAAAGAGGTGAAGTTTCTTGGTCATATAGTCTCAGATGAAGGGTTGACAGTAGATTCGACTAAAATCGAGGCAGTGAATAGTTGGAATAGTCTCGAGACAGTAATCGAGATTAAGAGTTTCCTTGGGTTGGCTGGTTATTATCGGAGGTTCATTAAGGATTTCTAGCGGATAGCAGCACCGATGACCAGGCTGACGAGGAAGGTGTGAAGTTTGTATGGAACGGTAAGTGTGGGGAAGCATTCCAGAGATTGAAAAACTTATTGAACCATGCACCTGTGTTGGTCGTTCCAGAGGGGAATCGGGTCTTGGTAGTTTATACCAATGCATGTGGAACAGGATTAGGAGTTGTGTTAATGCAGAGAGGTAAAATGATTGTTTACACTTTAGAGATCTTAGACCATATGAGGTCAAATATCCAACGCATAATTTGGAATTAGCTGCAGTGATTTTTGCATTGAAGGTGTGGACACATTACCTTTTGGGAGAAAGGTTCGAGCTGTATACTAATCATAAGTCGTTGAAGTATTTGTTCTCTCGGAAGGAGCTGAACATGAGATAGCTGAGGTGGTTAGAGTTCATAGTCGCTTATGATTTTGGGATTGAGTACACACTAGGGAAGGGAAATAAGGTTGTAGATGCATTAGCAGGAAGCATCAAAATGTAGTGTTAGCAATGATGGCTGAGTAGAAAGATTTATAAGCATTAGCAGATTGCAGAGTGGAGTGGAGATCTGAGTCTGGGTCTAGCAGAAATATAGTCATATTATCTTGTTTAGAATTTCGGCCAGTGTTGATCGAACGAATTGCTTTAAGAAGATAGAGGATCCTGTGTTAGCTAAACAGATCGGCAAGCTAAAGGAAGGAGCCAAGAGCGATGACTTGAAAGATTCCAGTCTTGACCAGAATGAGTGATTGAGAAAAAGGGATATTATGTATTATGAGTGTAGGAAACATAAGGATGGAAGTCTTAGATGAATGCCATCATTCGAAGTTCACTATACATCCAGGAGGTACCAAGATGTATCAGGATATGAAGAGAAGTTTCTTCTGGAAATGAATGAAGCGGGATATTGGTTTGTGTGTAAGGCAGTGCTTGAATTGCTAGCAGGAAAAGACCGAACACCAGAAATCAAATGAGTTGCTATAATCGTTAGATATTTCAGTATGGAAGTGGGATTCTATTTCTATGGACTTCATTGATGGGTTTCCAAGGTTGAACAGGGGAAATGAAAGTATATGGGTCATAGTAGACAAGTTGACCAAGAGTACACATTTCACTCCGGTTAGATCAACCAGGACGACGCTTGTTTTAGCAAGGTTGTTCATAAAGAATGTGGTTGGACTACATGGAGTTCCTAGAAGCATAGTTAGTGATAGAGATTCCTAGTTCACTAGCAAGTTTTGGAAGAGACTATAGAAAGTTTTGGGAACCAAGCTTAAGATGAGTATCGCTTACCACCCGTAGACAGATGGGCAAATGGAAAGAGTTAACAAGATCTTGGAAGATTTGTTACGAGCTTGTGTTTTGAATTTCAAGGGATCATGGGAGGATCATCTGCATCTAGTTGAGTTTTCATATAACAGTTATCAGACTAGTATTGGGATGGCACCGTTTGAAGCATTGTATGGAAGACCATGTAAATCTTCTGTATATTGGTTGGAGACTGATGATAGGTTGATTTAGGGTCCTAATTTGGTTATAGAGGCTGTAGAAAAGATTAAGGTCATTCAGGCTAGGATAAAGGAGGCTCAGTCTAGGCAGGAGAGTTATGCATATCAAAGACGAAAAGATTTGGAGTTCTCGGTTGGGGACCAGGTTTTCGTCAAAGTATCACCGATGAAAGGTGTGCTTAGATTTGGGATGTCGAGGAAGTTATCTCCTAATTTCATTAGACCTTTTCCAATTCTTGAGAGGATCGGGAAACTCGCATATAGACTTGAGTTACCGAGCAGTTTGGCCGGTGTCCATGGTGTTTTTCATATTTCTCATCTCAGAAAGTGTTTTAGAGACCTGAAGATTGCTATTGCACCGACAATGCTAGATGAATTAGTGGTAGGACCGAACTTGACCATAATGAGGAAGCCAGTTCGCATTGTTGTGAGAGATGAGAAGAGCTTAGAACCAAGACGGTCAGATTAGTCAATTCTAATGGAGTGACGATGATAGAGACTGTACTTGGGAGTTGAGAAGGATTAGAGATAACTATCCTGACTTATTTGATGGTATGTTACCTTCTTTTTTGTTTTATGTGCTTTATTGTAATTTCAAGGACGAAATTCTCTAAGATGGAGAGTCTGCAACACCCTGGATTTTTGATAACATTATTTAGGAGATTTAGTTAGATAAACTAAATAAAATAATGTGTTGATTAGGGGATTGAGATTTGATTTATTTAAGGTAGCAGTGCTTTTCAAACTAATGAATTAAAAAGGGTTTAAAATGAATTAGAAGAGGGGTATTATGGGAAAGAGGCCATTCCTATATCACCTTCCTTAGGCCATGCATCATTACACACATCCATTTCATTTTAAAATTTTCAAAAGCAAGGCCGACCACCATTAACAAAGAAAGAAAAAGAGGAAAATCAAGAAAAGCTAAAGGATAAGAAAATTCAAATCAGACTCATTTAAATCTCAAGCTACTAATCTCTAAAGCAAAGGTGAATAATGTTTATATGTCTAAATTTTTATGGTTTCATTTTTAAGATTAAATCCAAATATTTTGCAAAAATTTGCCATGTTTTTGAATGATAAAATGATTATATATACATGTTAATGATTTATTAATGTTCAAATAGATTTTATGACATGTTTTAAGACGAAAACCCTATTATATGACATCTGTTAGCCTTGCGAATTTTTATGATGATCTAAAAGGATATTTTTGATATAGGTTTCAATTTTCAGATTAAGAAAATGATAATTTGGATTATAAAATTATTTACGGGAAAAATAATTATTAGTTAGGTCCGAAAATTTTATATGTTATACAACATATACTAAATGATTTTCTAGAATTTTTCCAGATTTTTCTAATGAGATTTAATAGTTATATAAAATTATTTAAGGTATGGGACTTAAATGTTTTATATAATTATAAAGGAGAAATAGGCTTTTTCTAAATTGTTTAAATTTCTAAATAAGGAAAGTCGATAGCAATTTTGAATATAAAATTCTGGCAACCAATCATATTTAGACAAATAAGGCAGGTTGGGTACAAAAGAACTATTTTAAAGTACAAATAAATAGGATTTTCACTATTTCAACTCTTTTGGCAAGAGACTCCGATTCTATTCATAACCTTCCGACGAAGTCGAAAGGTATCAAACCTTTCGACTAGGTCAATAACTAATGCACATGGTATCAGACAACTTGTACGTAGTGAATTGGTCAAAGTCGAAAGGTTAGCTTCCCACAAGGTCGAAAGTTTTGGGGATGAAAGGTAAGAGCTTTCGAAAGAGATGAATCTTTGTTTTGATTTTAAGGAAAGTAGGTCTGCTATCTTTTGAAAAGTCAAATGGTTTAAAAAGTAAAGGTTTCGATTAGGTTGCTTTCTTGTTTTAATTGAAACCTTTCGACAAAGTCGTAGGTAAACCTTCCGACAAGGTCGGAAGTATAGTTGCCGCTTCCTACCTTTCGACTCATTTGCTTTCAAAGGGAATCTTTTGTTTTTAGAATGTGCCATCTCTCTATTGCTTTCAAATGGTTGGTTCCAACACCAACACTTCATTGTTTTCGAATAGTTTCTAAAGGTTTCGAAGTAGTTGCTTTCGACTTCAATGTTTTCTGATCTTTTTTCTCTACTTGAAGGCATAATCCAAATGTTTTAAATCGAAACGCCTTAAAGATTTCGAAGTAGTCAACTTCGAATGATTTCAAAAGGTTTCCACTTATTTTAAATTGAACCCAACATCTTCGAAAGGTTTTAAGTCTCGATGCTTTCGAAATGTTTTATCAATGATTTCACAGGGATGGTTCCTCGGGCTTTCAACAAAGTCGAAATAAGACCTTTGGACAAGGTCGAAAAGAAACCTTTCGACAAGGTCAAAAAGTGAGACCTTTCGACAAGGTTGAAAGGTATGGTTTTGCAATGTTTTCGGAAGGCTAAGGTTTAAAGGATTTTAAAGGTGGATGTCATAGGTTTTAAAGCTTATAGAAAGAAGGCTTTTTATTAGTTTTGAAGGAGTTACCTTTAATGATTTTGAAAAGTTTATTAAAGGTTTCGAAGAGGTTACCTTCAATGCTTTTGAAGGGTTGTTTAAAGGTTTTAAACAAAGGTTTTGAATATAATGACTAGGCAGATAGCCTAAGAATTTTAAGTTATAAAAGACGTTAACTTATTTTAAAAGGATAGATAATCTTATTGAACATCATCAATATTATTTTGAGTAAAGTATATATAACATGGCAAAATTAGCTTAGAGTAAAGCTAAAGATATATTTTCCTTGTATGTATATGATTTGACAAACTAAATCATTTAAAAAATGTTTTCAAGGAAAATTTGAAGGGTGGTTAACCCAAAGAAAATTCAAGCAGTTGGCTCATTTAAATTCAGACAATATGTTCATTTTGAGGGCAGTCGGCCCAGATGACAGTTAGTCCAAATAAGTGCAGTTAGCCCTGATATGAACAGTTAGTTCATTTATTTGCATAACAGACCTTGCCACTTCTTAATGACAGTCAGTCCACCCTTTTTTACCTGTTTTATGGACAGATAGTCCGTTATTTAGCATAAAGGATATTGCTATTTTGGCATAATCAGTTTTAGGACAGTTAATCTAGTAAAGAGCAGTTAGCTCATATTTCAGACAGATAGTCCATTTATTTCCTGTTTTATCATAACGGATTTTGCTATATTATTATTATAATCAATTGATTAACCAGTTTGGTTGCAGGAAAGGATTTGTAAAATATATGTTTTGAAAAGAGATATTAGTGAGGGAAAACTCGTTCCGCTAAGCAGCGTTGTCTCACTATATATCAGTAAATAGAGATGTAACAAGAATTATTTATACCTAGCTTTTTATCTAACTCGAAGTTTTTGTTTCCCTTAAACTCTCTTTGGAGAAGGCTGAGAGTTTAGGTTTTCAGGTTTTAGCAGATTTTGGTGAATAAAGCATCCAAAGACGAGCAGGTGGCTGATGGATGGATAAATTAGAAATTCTATTTTAAATTGTATCCACTGTTTATTAAGACAGTTGTGTCTATATTGCTTTGAACATCCAAGGGGTCATCATTATATGTCGCTCTTGGCGTATTGTTGTAAATTATATTTGATCATTGCTTAGGATTACGTTTGGGGATTTTTGTAACACGGATATGATATTATTTGAAATGTAATCACTGAAATTATTGTTTTTAGAAATATGTGATTTTTTTCATATTCAAGTGCTTCTGATATTATGGATACCGTTAACATTACCGTATTTCGTCACCAGAAGTTAATACTGTGGATGACTACAACATCTATAGCGCTTAGCTTTTGGCCTCCGGATACGGGATATTACAACGCACCTTTCATTCAAAAGGCGCACTTTGGGGGACAGGTGTTAACTGGATTTTTAACCAATCAAAATTCAATAAGAGTTAGAACATATAGAATATGCCAGAATAACTCAAGAATCAACCAAAAGGACCGGAGAAAGAAGAAGAGAAAGACCCAAGAGAAAAGATGCCAAATAAGCTAAGGTGATGGATCGCTAGTGATCAATAAAGCTTGCTCATGGACCTCCAAACCTTTTGCATCATGATTCATTAACATTTCTAAGCACACTTGCTAAGTGTCATAGCATGCCAAACAATCTAGCTCAAGAATGAAGACTCATCTGATTCAAGCTATTTGGCCAGATTTAGCTAACTTAAAATGGACCTATAGAATGCATATGAAGTTGGATTGACTTGAAATTTTGAGAGTACATTGAGAAAACATAGGAGAAAGCTCAAAAAAATGGAAGTCATTTAGAGGTTATTTGATGCATCAACAGCGATCCATCTAGAGTGGGTCCCACCACCTCCAATTTTTCTGGTAGATCCCTAACACCCTCTAGAATGTTCCTGCAAAGTTTCATTCGATTTCGTTAAGATTTGAGCGAGATATGGATGATTCTTCTGGACCAGATGACCCATGAAGATGGATGATCAAACTACCTCCAAAAGACTTAATATTTGAAAAAGGCACTTAAAAAGAAGATAGGAAGACAACTAAATAAAGATCACTCAAAAAATATAATAAGTGGATAGATAGCTAGTGATCCATCTTCTATGGATAGCTACCGATCCATCCCCTACGGATCGCTAGCGATCCATCAAGATATATCGAATCACCCTCAAACTTTTCGAGCTCCTTCGTAGCACTAAGTAAAGGGTTTTGGTAGAAAAATATGCTAATTTCATGGAGAGCTAGTGATTCATCCCCTATGGATAGCTAGTGATCCATCCCTTATGGATAGCTAGCGATCCATAAAAATGACTTAGATTGATTTGAGATTTTTGGTAATGGCTTGGCATAACAACTGGATTCTTCTACATTTGGACTTCTGACCCAATGCTCACTGAACTTCCTTATAAATACTCACCTACCTACCACTAGAGAGGGATCTTTTCTACATAGAGAGCTGCTATTACTGTACGGGAATTCCTTCACTTCTTCAACTTTCTTCTCCCTCACAACAGTCATCAAGGGAGTTACTGTGATTCTCTAGTCAACCCTTAAACTTGTGACTTATTCTAACTCATTGTAACTTAGATCTAAGGACTAATCAGTTGATATCTAGAGAGATTCAACTTGTATAATCATAATAAAGATTGATTAAAGTGGACGTAGGCCAAATTCAGCGGAACCACTATAAAAATTCTGTGTCTCTTTTATGCTCTTTATTTGTTGTTTATTTATGATTTGTGCCGCTGATTATCTACATTGGTGCTTTCACACTTGATCCAGGATGTTGATCCATTTTTTGGGTTAACATTTTGCAAGAAGACATTCCTCCTAAAGATGCCTCTTCTTCCCATCGACAAACAACGGGAAAAACTCAAGCTCCAACTTCACATGTATGAAATTTTATTTATTTAAATTTATCTACTAATTATTAATTAGGAAGCCTGCTATTTTAGTTAAGAAATGGTTTACATCGTGTAAATTTGAGTAATGTAGTTCAAACCTTTGTATATTTGTAAATTTAGTTGGTGTTAATGAATGCACTTTCTTATATAGTGATAATAATTCTCTCTTTTATTTATTTTTAATAGAAAAGTCAAATGACGCTTGTGTCTTGCGACCCTTGTTCCTCTTCTTGTTCAGATGAAATTGAGATTGAATTGATGTTAGATATCATGAAGGAACATTCTTCTTAAGATGCTTCAACACGGCCATTTTCGGATAACTTAGAAGCTCAAGAATGGTATACCAAGCACCACGGACTGAAATCAGCACTAAATAGTGTAAAAGAGACGATTTCATAGGTAGAAGAGAAAATTAAAAGGACGATTGAAGGTATTCAAAGGATAAAGAAGTGCCTAGATGCCATAAGCCGATTTGATATTTCGAGCCAAAGAACCAAAGATGACATAGAGATTGCTCGACTATACCAAAGAATAGAAGATCTAGAAGTGGATTTGTTAAAAAGTCAAGTACCTTGTTAGTCTTTGGAGCTTATTTCCAATGGAGGTGACTCTTATAATCCTTCATTTCCTTCTCCTGTAAGAACAACTAAATCACAGTCGGCTGCTAACAAAGAAAATTTACCTTCTTGGTTAAACCTTTCTCCGGGCTTGAATCATGAAGAAATCAATCACTGGCGCCAAAGGTCAAATACGAGTGCTTTCATTATTTGAAAGGTAAATAGGATGATCAGGTCTCAAAATATCTAAGTAATTATCAGACTCAAGTTAAAGGGTTAGAGCATGAAATATATACTCTTAATCAGGTGATCAAGGAATCAGAGAACAAGATCAAAACTCTTCTGGGAGCAAATAAAATGCTTAAATGTGCATTGGAGACCCAAGTCAATTCTATCGATATTATTCGACAGAGAGAAATAAGCTTAAAGAAATTTTGTACACGGCGACTTGTGTTATTAAACGTTCTTCCACTACTAAAATTTTAATAGAGAAAGTTGAAGATCTTGAATCTCGGTTAGAGATAATTTGATGCAGCGCCTAACCTTAAGTCGCCTACTGTAGTCGTGACAACCTTAGATCGCGCACCAAGTTAGGTCGCTTAAGTGATAGCTCGGTTACCTTAAGTCGCTCACGACATAACAAGATGGATGAAGCAGCGCAGGCAGAACAAATGCGACATAACGAGTTAGGTCGCTTGGCTTTAGGTCGTTGAAGCTTAAGACATCGCTGCCGTATTTTCTTTAAGCCGCTTCCTTAAATCGCTGATCGTATGCCACTTTCCATAGGTCGCTCATCTTAAGCTATCCCAGTTAGGTCGCTCATCTTAAGCCGTTCCAGTTAGGTCGCTCAGATTCTTATGTCACTCAGTTCGTTTAAGTCGCATGCATTGAAGACTACTAATGCCGTATCTTCTTATGTCGCTCGAGTTGATAGGTCGTTCAAGCCATTCCTGAAGCTGGATATTTGCTTATGCCACATTTATTCCTTATGCCGTAGGTCGTTGAGTCGCATTGTTGTGATGTTATTACTTTCTTATGTCGTTGATGTTAAGTCGCAAACTGTTGTAACTTGTATATTTTAAGTCGTAGGTCGAATGTGCTGTAGCCGGTATATGTGATAGGTCGTTTGTTGTGATGTAAGCCGTATGGGCTAAGTCGTGAGTCGTGTGTATGTGTTGTGATGCCTATAAATACTGGGTGCGTCATTGTACAAGGTGGTTGATTTTGAATAAACTTTTGTTTGAGTGCTTTGTGCCTCTTTAAAATTGGAAGTTGAGTGTTATCTCCTTTCTCCATCTTCGGTTATTCGAGTGCGCTCGAATCAACGATTTTGAAGCTGGTTCATGGAATCTCGTGCACGAGATCAACGTCAAAGAATCGTAGATCTTCTAACACGGTATCGTACGCGATCAACGTGTTAAAGATAGCTAGAATCTGGTATCTCGCGAGATCAACGGATTTGGGCATTTATCTTGGGTATTAACAATCCATCGATTCATCATTGTATCGTTCCATCGTCGTTGTTCGTTGTGCATTATTTGGTGATAACTTGTTGATATATCCGCTGCGTCAATTTTGGTATCAGAGTCATACTTAGCCAATCATAGCAAAGCCGAGCCTATTAGGAGTAAAGAGTAAGTGTTGGAGTTTGAGCCGAGTATAGAAGTTGGATCAAGGCCGAGAGTTAAAGTTACAGCCGAGCCGAGCTAAGTTGAATCCGAGTTAAAGTTAGTTTGGAGTTTGTTGATGAAAATGCCGTCGAGACGTGTTAATCGATTTCAAAATGTTGAAGACGTGTATAGAACACAAGAAGCTGAGCAAATGGAACAACGTATCAATGAAAAGTTCGATGAAGGTATTGGGAAGTTGGAGAAATTGATGAATGACATGAATCAAAGTCAAAGGAGAAGGTCACCAATCTCGAACCATGGAGGAAACAGGATTTCGCCATCGGTTTCGGAAGCGAGGAGGGTGTCACCACAATCTTGTTGAGAAAGAAGAGAATCATCAGTTTCAATGAGACGAGAACACCATGAGTACAGAAATGAAGAGAGAAGAACTCCATGTGAGTTTGGAGATGAGCCATATCGTGATATTGAAAGACAGGGTAGAAGGACCATGCATGATCATGGAGATGTAGATGGTTGAGATAGATATCGAAGTACATTTGATTATGATGAAGATGGTGATCGAGGTAGTATTCATTATTGAGATCGAGGCCAAGTACGAAGTCAATATCGGAATGTAGAAGATGATCATCGATGGGAGTCGGTGATGAAAACAGAGCTTCCAGAATTCAAAGGGGAAATGATAGCGGAAGAGTTTCTAGATTGGTTATCAAATGTTGAGGAAATTTTTGACTTCAAGGAAGTACCCGAGCATTGTAGAGTTAAGTTGGTTGCTACACGATTGAGGGGAAGAGCTATGGCATGGTGGCAACAAACTAAACTTACACGGGAAAGAATGGGAAAGTCGAAGATTGTTTCATGGGAAAAGATGAAGAAGTTGATGAAGGCTACTTTCTTGCCTTATAATTATCAATCTCTTATGTATCAGCGCTTACAGAATTTGAGACAAGGGACAAAGTCGGTAAATGATTATGCAGATGAGTTCTATCAACTGATTGCTATAAACGATATCATGGAGACGGAGGACCAGTTGACAGCTAGATTTGTTGGAGGATTGAGAATGAAAATTCAGGATATGGTGAATATGTTTGATCCAAGATCCGTTGCTGAAACACACCAGAAGGCTCTAGCTTGGGAGAAGCAAGGTAGAAGAGGAGGTGGTTTGTTTACGAGTTCTAACAACCAGAACAAGGCTGCTAGTAGCAATTAGTAATGTTTCTAAGGCTGTTAGTAAACCGGTTGTCAATGAAGTTGCTAAGACCAATGTCAACAATAATTTCAAATGTTATAACTGTCAGGAGTTTGGTCATAAGAGCAATGAATACCAGAAGCCTAAGAAGCGAGTGATGGTTGCTGAGGTTGAGGATGAGGATGCAGAAATAGAATGTTCCAATTCACCACAAGTTGAGGAGGAAGAAGAATTATTGGCGGGATACGAAGGATATTCTTTAATGATGAGGAGATCTTGCTTGACGCCAAAGCAGGAAGAGGAGACTAGTTGGTTGAGGAGTATTATTTTTCAATCGACGTGGACTATTTTGGAAAGGGTTTGTAAGTTTGTTATCGATGCAGGAAGTTGTGATAACATCATCTCTACAGAAGCTGCAAAGAAGTTAGCATTAAAGACGGAGAAACATCCCAAACCCTACACATTAGCTTGGTTGAGGAAAGGTGGGGAAGCGAAAGTTATTCGAAGAGCTTGTGTAACTTTTTCCATCGAAAAGAAGTATAAGGATGAAATTTGGTGTGACGTGGTAGATATGGACGTATGTCATTTGTTGTTGGGGAGACCGTGGCAATTCGATAGAGCTGTGCAACACGATGGAAGGAGCAACTGCTATAGTTTCATGTTCGAGGGCACTAGAATCATTTTAGCTCCTAAAAAGCAACATAAAAATGAAAGCAAGTTGGAGGAAATCGAGGAACTAAAGACTCTGTTATCTTTAAAGGAGTTTGTCAAAGAAGTAGAGGATAGACCTGAAGTATTTCTGTTGATTGGACGTGAAAGTAGTGAAACGGTTGAAATTCCTGAGGAAGTTAAGCCAGTATTGAAGGAATTTGAAGATGTATTTCCTGATGAATTACTGAAAGAGTTACTACCGTTGAGAGACATACAACACCAGATTGATCTTGTTCCGGAAGCTGTGTTACCGCATAGACCACATTATAGAATGAGTCCAAAGGAGCACGAGGAGTTGAGAAGGCAGGTGGAGGAGTTACTTGAACAAGGGCGCGTACAAGAAAGTTTAAGTCCTTGTGTAGTACCAGCTTTGTTAGTGCCAAAGAAGGATGGAACTTGAAGAATGCGTACAGATAGTCGAGCACTAAACAAGATTACAGTGAGGTACAGATTTTCGATGCCAAGATTGGATGACTTGTTAGATCAGCTGAGTGGAGCTGCTATCTTTTCAAAGATTGATCTGAAGAGTGGGTATCATCAGATTCGAATTCGACCAGGGGATGAATGGAAGACTGCATTTAAGACGCGGGAAGGGTTGTATGAATGGCTGGTCATGCCATTTGGTCTTTCGAATGCACCTAGTACTTTTATGCGAGTGATGAATCAGATCTTTCGACCATTTATTGGAAAGTTCGTAGTGGTATACTTTGATGATATATTGTTATACAGTGGAAGCGCGGAAGAACATCTACAACACTTGCAGGAAGTGTTGATGATACTTCGACAGGAGCAATTTTAGCGGCAACAAAGAAGTGCATGTTCATGACACACAGTGTTTTATTCTTGGGGCATGTGTTGTCCAAGGAAGGTATCCATGTGGATCAAGGTAAAGTTGAAGCAATCAAGGATTGGCCATAACCCAGGACTATAACTGAAGTGAGAAGTTTCCATGGTTTAGCATCATTCTACTGAAGGTTTATTCCACATTTCAGTAGCGTGATGGCACCAGTGACAAATTGTATGAAGGAAAAGCAGTTTGTGTGGACCAAAGAGGCTGATTCTGCTTTCCAACAGATCAAGACACTCTTGACTACAACACTGATTCTTAGATACCCGGATTTTCAGTTGCTCTTTGAACTGGATACTGATGCATCTAAAGTTGGAATTGGAGCAGTGTTAAGTCAGAAAGGTCGTCCAATTGCTTATTTTAGCGAGAAACTTTTTGGAGCCAAGACAAGATACAGTACCTATGACTTCGAGTTCTATGCTTTTGTCCAAGCCATAAAGCATTGGAGACACTATTTGTTTCATAAAGAGTTTGTGTTATATACGGACCACGAAGCGTTGAAGCATTTGCAGGGACAGGATAAGATTACAGCCAGGCATGCTTCATGGATCGCATACTTGCAACATTTTACATTTGTTGTAAAGCATAAGTCGGGAGTTACAAATCGAGTGGCAGATGCATTGAGTGGAAGAAATCATTTGTTGACTACGATGAGAGTTGAAGTGACGGGGTTTGATGTACTTCCAGAATTGTTTGTTGAGGATCCTTACTTTGCTAAGATTGTAGACAAAGTCGAGAAAGGGAAAACGGATGAGTATGTGTTGGTAGATGGTTTTTTATTCAAAGGAAATCGGTTGTGTATACCAGAGTGCAGTTTGCGAATGAAGATTGTGAAAGAATTGCATGAAGAAGGACATGTGGGAATAGATCGTACCTTGCAGTTGATTTCTCAATCATATTTTTGGCCTTCCATGAGGAAAGAAGTTGAAAGATTTGTACGGAGATGTCACGTATGTCAAGTTTCCAAAGGGACAGCTACGAATGCAGGATTGTATATGCCATTGCCCGTGCCTACTAGACCATGGGTTGATATTAGCATGGATTTTGTTTTGGGTTTGCCAAGAACTCAACGAGGGAATGATTCTATATATGTTGTGGTGGATAGATTTTCAAAGATGGCACATTTCATAGTTTGTAAAAAGACCACCGATGCAGTCCGTGTTGCTAAATTGCTCTTTAAAGAGGTTTATCGACTACATGGGCTACCTGAGACATTATTTCTGACCGGGATACTCGATTTCTAAGTCATTTTTGGCTGAGTCTGTGGAAGATGGTTGGGACTAAGCTGAATTTTAGTAGCGCCTATCATCCACAAACGGATGGGAAAACGGAAGTAGTGAACAGATCTTTGGGAAACTTGTTGAGATGTCTTGTGAAGGATAATTTGAAAAGCTGGGATGTGAAATTGTGTCGGGCAGAATTCACACATAATCATGTTGTTAATCGAAGTACTGGATTCAGTCCATTTCAAGTAGTATATTCAACAATTCTGAAGGGACCGCTGGATTTGTCGATAGTTCCACGTCAGAAAGGGGTTGTTAAACGAGCTTGTGATTTCGTGAACGAGTTACAGGAGTGTCACAGGATTGTTCATGAACGATTGCTTAAGTAAAATGAGAAGTATAAGCAACTGGTAGATAAGAAGCGAAGAAATGTTGAATTCAAAGAGGGTGATTTTGTTTACGCAGTATTGACGAAGGATCATTTTCCAGTTGGAACTTACAACAAATTGAAAGCTCGAAAGGTTGGTCCACTAGAAATCTTGAAGAAGATTAATGATAATGCTTATCAGTTAAGATTACCGAAGCATGCTCATACCGCTGACGTTTTCAACGTCAAATACTTGATTCCATACCATGGGAATAAGCATATCGAAGAAGAGGAAAGTGTGAATTCAGGGTCGAATTCTTTTCAACCAGGGGAGCATGATGCAGCGCCTAACCTTAAGTCGCCTACTGTAGGTCGTGACAACCTTAGATCGTGCACCAAGTTAGGTCGCTTAAGTGATAGCTCGGTTGCCTTAAGTCGCTCGCGACATAACAAAATGGATGAAGCAATGCAGGCAGAAAAAATGCGACATAACGAGTTAGGTCGCTTGGCTTTAGGTCGTTGAAGCTTAAGACATCGCTATCGTATTTTCTTTAAGCCGCTTCCTTAAATCGCTGATCGTATGCCACTTTCCATAGGTCGCTCATCTTAAGCCGTTCCAGTTAGGTCGCTCATCTTAAGCCGTTCCAGTTAGGTCACTCAGATTCTTATGTCGCTCAGTTCGTTTAAGTCGCATGCATTGAAGACTACTTATGCCGTATCTTCTTATGTCGCTCGAGTTGATAGGTCGTTCAAGCCATTCCTGAAGCTGGATATTTGCTTATACCGCATTTATTCCTTATGTCGTAAGTCATTGAGTTGCATTGTTGTGATGTTATTACTTTCTTATGTCGTTGATGTTAAGTCGCAAACTGTTGTAACTTGTATATTTTAAGTCATAGGTCGAATGTGCTGTAGCCGATATATGTGATAGGTCGTTTGTTGCGATGTAAGCCGTATGGGCTATGTCATGAGTCGTGTGTATATGTTGTGATGCCTATAAATACTGGGGTGCGTCATTGTACAAGGTGGTTGATTTTGAATAAACTTTTGTTTGAGTGCTTTGTGCCTCTTTAAAATTGGAAGTTGAGTGTTATCTCCTTTCTCCATCTTCGGTTATTCGAGTGCGCTCGAATCAACGATTTTGAAGCCGGTTCACGGAATCTTCGAAGAATCGTAGATTTTCTAACACGGTATCGTGCGCGATCAACGTGTTAAAGATAGCTAGAATCCGGTATCTCACGAGATCAACGGATTGAGCATTTATCTTGGGTATTAACAATCCATCGATTCATCATTGTATCGTTCCATCGTCGTTTGTTCGTTGTGCATCATTTGGTGACAACTTGTTGATATATCCGTTGCGTCATAATTGAAGTGGTGTCACTTGATACTTCTCGTTTGGATTCTCTTATTGATTATTTACTTGAAGTAATAGTCGCTTTTGGTTTAGAATTTGACTACTCTTTCCTAGGTCTAGACATGAATTTAAGATTAAGCAGAGCAGTTGTCATTATGGATGTTCTGATTTTCATAAAGATATTAAGGGTCCTCCTATTTTGCTTAGAGATGGTGCTTCTTTACGCAAAACCACTCGTGCCTTCTTGAAGTTAAGAGAACGTGGAAGGCGAAATGTCTCAACACCATCCACTCCCCCACCTAATTAGGTAGATGTTAGTTTTCTATTTATAATTTTTGTATATTGTAATTAAATATGGTAAAATAATTTAAACTTGATCAATGGATATTTTGAACCTGTATTTTCTTCCTTTATTTTTATCTTGCCGAATTGCTAGAAATTCATAATCTTCTTCAATTGTTGAAATTTCAAAAGAGGAGATGCAAAAGCTTTCTACTTAATAGAAAATCGCTTATGAGTCTTACGGCAGATTCTTCTTTTGGCTACCCATAATCGTTGCATATAATATGTAAAACAATCAAATTTGTATTCGAATGATTATTACATCAAATGAATTTCGTATTCTTCTTTTTGAATTTGTTGAATTGTTTGTAAGTGTAGTCTGCTTTTCAGAACCTATATGATCTCTGCCAATAAAATCTGAAACTTGTTTTGATAAAAAGTCAGTAACTTATCTACTCAAAAATTCAGAAGAACTCTTCCTGTCAGCAAATTAGAAAGTCGTTCAATAACAAGGAATCTTCTTATCGGAAAACTTAAACTCCATTCTAGGAGAATTTGATTTAGCAGTTTAAGGAACGAAGATTTAATAGCTTCATTTTTAGGATTTATCACTCGGAACTTTAGAGCTTGATGTTTGAAGCTTTAATCTCCATAGAGTATTTATCAGGAAGTTTGCTTGATAATTGCTTGTATTGAAGACTAGAAATCCTTTGATGATAATAAGATCAATTGTCTGGTATATCATAAATCCATTCGACAATAATTTGGATAGAATGCCCAAAATCGCCTGGTTATTATAATCTAAATAGAAGACTGAAAGTCAATAATATTCCCAACAAAAGATCATAAATTCTTTTTGGCAATAATGATTTGAACAGAAGATCAGAAAACCCATCTAGTAACAATATCACTTGAATAGAAGATCAAAAAATCATCTGGCATTAATAGAAGACCAGAAGGCTAATTTGATATTAATAGGAGACCAAAAAACCAATCTGGCAATAACAAGAAACCCAATCATAAGAAGACTAGAAATCCATTTGCTTATTAACGGAGATTCCTGTTGTATGATAATTTGAATTCCAATGAATTCCAATCTCAGAATCAAGGATTGAGAAATTATTCCATGTTTTTTAAGAGCAAAACTTTATGCATAATTATATGTGTTAGAAAGTTCTTCCTTTAGAAGAAGGTTTTGGATCAATTCTTTAGGATAAAGTAAATTTTTCTTCTACATTCGATTGATCTTCCTTTAAAAGGTTGCACCGATCCTTCTTTTGGGTAGAGTTTGGTTTGTTTTGAATTTGATTGATCTTCCTCTAGAAAACTATCTCGAACTCTCTTTTGAATCGAGTTTTGATTTGATTTTGCATTTGATCTTCTTCTAGAAGATTGTTCCTTACTACTCTTTAGGTAGTGATTTCGGCTTTGATTGATTTCTTTGTTACCATCTTTAGGTAATAATCTCAACTCAGATCGAACCCCTTATCACTATCTTAGGTGATTATTGATGTCTTTTTTCAAATACATTTGGTTAGCAATCTTAACTAGAGCCAAAGTCTTATCCATCCTCCCTCTAGAAGGTGCTTTAGTTAGGCCTTATAAACGGGACTGAAGGGTTGTTCAGTGCTTTGACCAGGCCATCATAGGGGAGATCAAAGGCTTACTCTGTCCTTCCACTAAGAGGCACTCCAAACAGACCTTATAGGAGGGACTAAAGGCTAGTCGTTGCTCTGGCCAGGGCATCTTTGACCAGACCAAAGACTTATACCGTCCTTCCTCTAGAAGGCGATACAGCCGTACCACATAGGCAAGACCGAAGGCTTATAGTGCTCTGGCTATGCCTTATAGGTGGTACTAGAGGCTTACTATGATCTTCCTCTAAGAGGTGGTTTGACCAGGCCTTTGTGGCTGGATTAATGGCTTTCTTAGCCCCCTATTACCTTATAGGTAATGATTTAGGCTTTTACTTTTATTTTATGAATCATTTCCATCAAGAATTTCACTTTCTTGAAGGTTATCTTAAACTTGACTTACAAACTTATTAAGTTTTCCCTTTCTTAAGAAATCTCCAATCATTCCCTTTAAGGCTCGATATTGATTAATTTCATGTCCATTTGCTTATTGAATATTGGCAATACGCACCTCCAAGATTCCTTTCATTTTTAGGTTGCTTCTTCCTTGAAGGCCAATATTTCAGCTTTCTGTTTATCATAAGATAGATATGATCGTAAGAAGTAGTGAGAGAGTGAATCCAAGAATTCTTAGAATAAAGTGCCTTTTGCTCTTGCCTGACTCACTTATAGGATCGAATTGGCATATTAGGATTATCCACAATCTTCCCTTTTGAGCTTCGATTAATGCGAGTGGATGATCTATTACTCTTTTCCATTTCTAGGCAAACTTATCGAAATCGTTCGTTGTTTCCTTTTCGAATATAGTCCCCTTTGACTGGTATTATATGGCCTCTCCTTATCTTTAAAAAATAATTATATTTCTTCGGGATCTCTTTTCCTAAAGCAAAGATTGGAGCCGGCCCTTCTTGGAATGGGTTTATGCTCCATTTATTAGGATCATATGGTGCCACTTGTTTTTCTTCTTTTATGATTTGCAATGCCAACTTCCTTGGCATTTGTTCCTCATGAAACTGTGGGTCCGAAGTGAAATTAGCCTACTTGATTGAGATTTAATAGATCCTTGTTCGGAAATAGTCATTTTGTAGTCCAATATGATATGCTAAATTCAACGATTCCTTTTTATCCCTTATATCCAAGTTAGGGGAAGGTCTTTATATGCAAGGTTAGGCAAGGAAGGTCAATATGAATATGCAGGATTGGGAAAATCTTCTATACCCTAAGTACGCAAGCTAAAGAGAGTTCCTTGTAGGGATACGCAATGAATTAGAGGTTTATTCCCTCCTTCTAGCATCAAAAATGTTAATAAGATTTCTTGTCGACCTCGAAGTATGCAAATGAAGAAAAGTCTTGATTAATGATAGACTTGTTCACCCTCTTATTATCCTCAAACAAGTATGCAAGAAATTTGTGTTCAAGTCATAAATATTGGCCATGTGGTGTTGAAATGTAAGGTATCAAAGCCATTTCATATGCATAAGAATCAACCAAATTCATGACGCATGTCTATGAGTCCAACATAAATAAAAAATTAAGTCTCTTTGAAATTGCTACGCGATTGCAATTATACAAGCCCTTATTTGCAAAAAGGTCATAAAATTACAATTGACACTAAAAATTCCCAAATTGATTTAGGGTTATAAACTTTAAAAAATGTAAGAGAGAAAAAAGAATGAATCACCCTCGTTTGAATTCCCTTAGGTCCGTATTTATAGGGTGAAGATGGACGACATGGTTGCCATATGTCATCTTTGAGATGCCTGACATTCGGTTTCATTATTTGCTTCAATGGATTCCGATATTCCTTAAGTATTGATGACTTGCGGCATCCTTGTGATGGTTGATGATTTACGGTATCCCCTCATATTGTTGGGCACACGAAAACCTCTTATGTATTGATGAAACACGATATCCTTATTGAGCAATGACACATGACGTCCTTTTATATTGTTTAAATGCAATAATCCATCCATAATGTTGCTAATCTACAATATCAGAGTCATACTATATTTGTTTAATCTCTTTATCATCTTGTCGACATGCGTTATCTACTTTTCATTGATAATCTACGACATCCGTCTTTCTTCGTTGATGATGTGCGATACTGATAAGAGATGGTATTAATAAGGTACAACATTGATAAGGTATAGCATCAACAAGGTGAGACACTGATAACAAATTATGCCTATTGGTGATTTGCGATATGCTTCCATTCCTTATTTTGATGGGATGCGACATTTTTATTGCATTGGTGAAGTGCAGAATCGATGGTATATGACATTGTCACTAGTTGTAAGCTTCCGGGATCCTTTCAAGGCGGCCCGAGATGCATCATCATTAGTTGTATGATCCTTTGCTTTATCTTCGACATCATGGACTTCAACATGTTGTATTCAGGCTTTCGCTATCAGGTACCTCCTCTTGTATGTTTTCTTGCCTCTTTTTTGACATCCTTATCATATCTTCAATTATGGTTTGTAGGAACAACGATGGTCCAGATTCTAGTAGATGCAACAATAATCTAAACCATGACATGCATCTTAGCTCTCTCCAGCTCAAGCATCTAGAAATATATTCATTTCAACCATTTACTCCAAGTACAAAAACTAAAGATAAACGAAGTTATGGTTTTTATTCGTCCAACAGCCTCTTAACCTCGGATCTATCAGAATACCTTAAACATTAAAGATCTGTGGGTTTGTGCAAAATTTTAGAGTGCTCATATTATGAAAGAGGAGAGAGCAGTAAACCTAAAAATGAAGAAAGTAGACCAAAGTTTCTTTATTTTGTTGTGAAACATTTGAAGCTCTTCACATTTCATTTTCTCGAAGACATGGCCGTAAAGCTATGGAATTTCTCAAGTGGTAAATGAATGAAAGGTGACATGTGGTTATGGTTTGTTTCTTTTAGTCTATTATGTGGGTTGGTTAATTTACAATTAAGCCCATCTGAAATTATATGTTCTTTTGTATCTTTTGGTCTAATATTAGCGTATTTATCGAGTTTCAAAAATCAATGTATATTAAAAAAATAACGACTCCTAGTACTGATTCGTTTACTTGGAATATTGAAACAAATGGATGTTATACCATTTGAATTGTAAACGATCATTATCAACTGCTACCAACCAGTATCACCTCGAATCAAAGTATTAACTTACCAATTGCATCGGTTGCTAGCAATATGATTTTTCTATTATCATATAATTTGGCATGCCACATGATTTTAAATACAATTTGGGGGTACTAAATCAGTTCCACTCTCAGAAGAAATATAATATCGTAACATATTTTATTGATAATAATAGTGGTACTTTATTCAATCTAAGTACTCATTATTAATGTCTTAGGGGTTCGAAACTATGACTTTTGAAACCTCATTTTAATGTATTATACCACTTGCCACTTGCGCTAGTGGTACTTGACAAATAACAAAAGAATTTTAAATACTATGTGGTTGACTAAATTATAGTACAAAAAATGATTAATATCACATTTTGATTCTATATTTAAGTAAACCAAACTATATTGTTAATTACATTTTAAAATAGAAATCAGAAAGCATTTCTGTAAACAGAAGTACTAATATCTTAACATAATTTCTAATCAAATATAAAAGCAATTGTAAAATATGAATCCTGTGACAAAAATAAATAATCAAATTATCGTTATTGCATTTTAAAATAATAACAATACTACTAAGACATTTAAAATTTTCTACATTATTAAAAAGACATTTTACATAATTTACCCGTTGCTCGTTTTTATTGTAAATGTATAAACAAGCCCACCAAATCCAAGGCCCAACAACAAAGGTTTGCATAAGATATTTCGGCCAATAATTCCCCCAGCCTAATGGCCTATCCGCTTTTTACATCCCAACCTACAAAGGTCTGATCTCTCTATCATCATTGCCTAGGATCTTGCACGCTATGTTTCCAACAATGGTGATAAGTCTCAAGCCTCGTGGACAACACCCTCTCTCCTTACTACGTACATGTCCTCACCCCGCCTGCCCTATAGTGGCTAGGCAACAACAAGGCAATAAAACCACATCACCACCATTGGGTCCCGTCTGTACCTCCTTTTGTTCGTCAGTTTTCTGTGTTGATTAGGCTCCTTGCTTGCTCCGTTTTGTTGTGGCTATGAAGACTTTTAACCAAAGTTCATTGTCGTTCCTACAAAATGAGGTGTCGACCTCATACCGTTCCTTTAACAAAATCGATATGATGACACTATTCATATAACAATAATGTGACTATATAGCAGCCACTCTATGTACTTCACTACGCACCTGAAAAAGGCGTTATTGTACGCAAGCATTCACTAAGCCATGCTGCTCGCTTGAAACAAGCACCCCAAAATACGACTCGGCAACTAGCATGATTTGAACCATCCACTCCAAACGGAATTCATAACGGCCTCATTTGAACTTTAGATTGCGGTCAACGACTCCAAGAAAACGTCACATCAAAAGAATTAATCTAAGCCTTGCAAATCATGATCTCTATAGCTATAAATAGAGATCTGTATGCACTTATACATGAGTCGGTTTTTCTACTCCTAAGAGGTGTTTGCTAGCTCTAAACTCTTTTAATTGTCACTAAAAAAAATTTGTAATCAAAAATCCAAAGTAATATAAACATCAACTAAAGCAGGGGTAGATTTTTGCTTATATCAAGTCACTCTATATCTACTGTCGTTTACTTTGGTTGGATTAGTTAACACTCTCTTAACCGGTACAACCGCTTAATGATGGGAACCAAGCGATCAAATATATAATTTCGAAAAAAAAATACTTAGTGCGGTTTTCCATTAATTTTAGTTAAACTTCATATAATAATATATTGGAAAACTTTAGAATTAAATAGATTTAAGAATACTTTTTTGGTGAGTACAAATAAAATAGAATTGGAAATATCTAACGAGATATTTTAAAGATATGTTTTTTTTTTTTTTACTTTACACAATTTGGTTTTAGAATGCTACTGTAGTCAAACATTCTTAACGGTTGGTTTGATTACTACTCATTTTATGTTTTTAACCATATTTTAGTAAGTAATCTTTGTTAAAGTTCGACCTTTGCTAAAATTTGACTTGATTCGTTATTTCAAGATTGACTAAAAATTTAGTCAATGGTACCAATATTTGAAGTAAATAAAAAAAAATATAGTGCAACTTTGACAGTAAAAGTAGTTAAACAAAATAAGGGATCAAACTTGTGACTTTTTTCTTAACATTTAAGCAAACAACCTCAATGCTTTCTCACTTGGTATAGATTTTACAGACGTCCGTTATGTGAATCCATTAATTTTCTAATTTCGAAAGGAGCTTCACCTGAGCTTTAAATTTGTAATTAGTTTTTTTGGAGAGGTCTAAATTTTCCTTAGATTTAATTTCTTAGCTTGGTGTTTCGGTGTGCCGAACAGCAAGACTTAAGAAACTTCGCACTTAATTCCACGTAAGAGATCTTACTACAATATATATCTTGGGCTATTATTCATTGTAAAACAGTTGGGACTGAGCCCATTTGTTAACACATGTGTAGGCCCGGCATGAACCAGGTGATTTATTCTAGTGGTATGCGGTTTGTTTGCTTTATTACATTGGCCAAACAGTAATAAATGTTATTTGGATTTTCAACAGAATCTACAGTTGGATTTTATGATCTTAAAGTTTCAAATTTCAAAATTTTTATTTAATAAAAAATTAATGAACCGATGTGTGTTATAAATGCAAAAAAAATTGTGGTCATAACACATTTATTTCAAGCAGTTTTGTTGGTGGTATCGAATATAAATTTACAGTAAAACCCCGTTGATAGATGATTAAGTAAAAAAAACATAGGATGAGTTTGCAAAATGTTGATGAGAATCCGTTGACGGATGGTGGAGTATTTTCGAAATTTCAAAATAGACCGTGGAATTCGATTAATTGAATAATGGTTATTAGCAGCAGAGATAGACAGAGACGGAAAGAATGTTGAAAAATTCACGTGCTCAAAACGTTCATAATTATTGAAAAATCACATGCGTTGTGGATGCAGTTAAAATTGCATTTCCCGGCGCTGTGTTCAACCTTCAAAGTTCTTTGTTTTTCATGCAAATATATGTCAAATTTGGTTCGGTGACATACGAGAATATTATGCTCATAAATCAGTTTTATATTGCCAGTTAGGGATCGGATTTCAATATGCTTCTAGATGCAGTCTCGCTTTCACGTGCAAAGTAATCACCTACCATATTCAACCTTGAAAGTTCGTTGATTTTCATGCGAATATGCCAAATTTGGTTCTTTGGGAAAGTCGCTATCCTTTCCAATCTGGTTGGTCCAGTCTTTGTTTACCCATTCCATATCTCCTCTTCCGTTTTTTGTGTTTAGATATAAAAAAACCGAAAATCTTCGATAATAGTTATAATACCTTCCGTGATATTTTTTTTTATGTCAGCGTGAAGTAACAAAAACGTTTATCTACGCATATTAATATATGTAAAAATAGTATCTAACAAATAAGCTTCTTTTATAAATTCATAACACGCTACTATAAATAGTATTAAATTTTAATTTTGCTTAGAAATCAGATCTAACGAATAAGCTTCATATATAAATTTATTCTTTATTGATCATAATAGAAATAAAATTTAAACTAATAAAAAAATTACATGCTACAACTCAGAAGTAAAAATTCAAACTAACTACATGTGATTTCAATGTAAAAGCATGGCTAAATATTTGTGTAAATTATTTTCTATTGAATGTGTTAAATATATATAATTTGTTGATAAACAAATCACGCACGAAGTGGGTGCCATAATCATGCGCGAAGCGTACGCCATAGCACTGGTGGATATAATCAAATTTGATCTTAGAATGATCACGGTTAAGTTTTACATCATTTTACAACATTCATCCACTCATAGTTAGTCTCTGTGTGATCGACTGTACCTCATTTTGGGTACACCTAAATTCCTTGATTTCAACCGAATGTTCCTATAAATAATCGTATGAAGTGACATGAATAAGTGGCTGAAATCAGAGAATTTGAGATTTAATCAAAATGAGATGTAGTCGATCTTTGTTACGCACACATATGAAAAATGGTATTACACAATAAAATGGAGTAATCTAATTGTAGTAGTATACCAAACAACTAAAAAATAAAATATATAGAAATTAAAAAGCCAGTTTTATTATAACACCATTTTTTTCTTTCCCATCTCATTAAAAAAATATGAAAATAATTGGTTAATGTACCATTGCAATTATTTAGACTGGTATGTATTTTGTCTTTTCGTATTCTCTATTTTTTTTTACTGGTAAACAAAGATGAACACGAGGATAGAATCTTTGAAGAAGATAACTTATTAGAAACTAATAGTGTTTTTGAAGTGGACGAAGGAATTTAATCTCAGTTATTTGCTACTTTGCATGTGCAATGTGCTCTAATTGTACATACGTTTTCTAGGGTTTATGCAGAGTAACTAGGATTTGATAACAACCAAACCTATGTGTACCTTGGATTTGTTACTACACCTAGTGCATAGTGCGCTTAAAATAATATTAAACATAGCATAGTGAAATACATTTTTTCTTATCATCCTTTCCCTATATTATAGTCAAACTTTTTTTTAGCCTGGTTCTTTAATGCCAATAAGTGCCAATCTCGAGGATTAAACTCGTGACCTTTAATCACATGGTCTAAATTTTGCACCAACTGAGCCAACTCTGTTGATAACTCTAACTCTTTTCCTCTTTTAAATCGCATTGTCGGATGAAAAACTATATTAAAAAATTATTGAACAATATTTGAAGAAATTAATGCCAAATCCAACCACTATCTTAAAGAAAATGCTTGAAAAACAGTATTTAAATTGCAATAGCAAGAAAATTAACCAAAAAATTATCTTATGTGTGCTTTGATTAGGTTTCCTTTTCCATCTAGAGTTTTTTAGTTAAACGAGAAAGAAGATAAAGTAACGAGATAGTGAAAAAGGAAAGTGTATTTTGGTAATGAAACGGGATGGAAAATGAAAAAGTGGGGCTTTTTTTTGTGAAAACACCGAGATGGGAAATGCAAAAAGTTGTGTACTAATAGAATTGAGAAAAAAACTATAAACCTGTACATGCAACCATAATCGATTCTCGACCGCTATAGTTTATTAACTTTGCTATATATCACTTTCATTAATTCAACCAACTTTTCAATAACTCAGATATACTTCTACTTCGACTTTGATAATGGCGGAATTTTCCTCCTTCAACTTTAGAATTCTTCATGCTCGGTCGATCTAGCACCCAGCCCTCTAACAAGAACAAGACTGCATCAGATTCAGAGCAAAGGCTCCCAGCGGCAATTACTCACGCAAATGATTCTAAGATTCAGTCTTTTTCAATTGTTTGTTCATTTGTAAATTTTAATTTGTTTAACAAGTTCTTATCATCAAGTAGAATAAGTTTTAGCCTAACTTCAATAGGCATGGTCTTTGATTGAAACATTTTTTGGTTTCTTTCCTACTGAACGTGCCAGACTGTAGTAGTAGGCATGATGTCCTTTGTTAGGTTTAATTATTGATTATTGCTTGAGATCCGATCAAAAATTGTGTTTAATCCATTGTTGTTTATGTGTTGCAGGTTCAAACAATTCATGACTTTACTCTAAATGAAATTAGAGTAGCCACAATCAAAAAATTATGATCACCAACATTTGACCAACGATTAATTTTGAACTTTGTAGGAAATGTATTTAACTGTGGAAAGTAAATAGTCGATGACATTTTTGGGAAGCAACAGTGACTCTACGCATTTTCATACTAATTTTGGTTTTCACTCTTACTTATAATTGCCCCAATGCTTATTTTAAAGAGAATTTCCCGTTATTTACGATCAATTCCAAACTGTATGTGTCTTTATCACCATATATTTTATTTATTGTATTGCTTATGTTTCTTTGTAATTTCACAGTACTGAAGTCTCACTCCCCATTGTTTATTATACTATTCACTACTTGATAATGAGAGTTAAATAGTGCCATATAGAAACATCCCAACATATTGGTCATGTATTGGCCATTTATCCATAGGTCCATCCCTAGATTAGCATTTCTTCCTTTGACAATTTGTCTTTAAAATAATTTGTCACGCCCAACCTCTATACCCACTCTAGTCAAGGACACTACGGGGTAATGCCGTCAACTAGCACGGAGAATAAGGCTGTTGAGGAGCGACCATCCGCATAATTGCTTTGTGCGAGCACCGATATGTCGGATAGTACAACATGCATCTGGTTTCAGGAGGAAATCCGACATACTGATACAAACTCAAAGCTACTACCCGGTGGCTATATATATTCTACGGAAACAAATATAGAAATAAACATAACACAAATCAGTCACAGACATCCGTATCACAAAGGCGGAAATAGATATGAATATATAACACATAAAAGTGTTCATCAGAGTAGTGGTCAGACAAGATCCACAATATCACAAAAGAATAGTTATAAGTGCTAGACAAAAGAATATGTATACATCAAGGAGTCTATATCTCAAAGGTATACAACAAAATAAACTACCAATCTAAGTAGTTAGCCAAAAGTATGGATAATAATCCCAGATGAGGGGTCAAGTAGAAGCACCTGTAACAACTCGGTCTGACCCGGGTATTATTTAATAAGAAAATAATAAACGGATCAGTCTAGCTATAAATATCAGATGAAATGATATAGAATAAGAGATATGACAAAAACGTATGATAACCCTAAAACCATACTGTGATAAGTATGTAATTGAAAATCAACAAGAGATTAATCAATATCACAAGAATCTTCTCAAATATAAAAAAGAATGCCATACTCTTCATTTTTATTCACCAAACCATAAATATTGACAATTATATAAATGTCCATCACAAAAGTTAATGACACACAAATTTACCAATGTACAAATATTGATAAAACATATCAATGTAAATCACGGGTGAAACACCAGTTCTAGAAATCATCAATGGAAATCCAGAAATCACAAAAAGGGGGAGGCCTATTACAAAACGGGAGCATGAAAACTCACCAACACGTGTATCACAAAATGGAACGCTATTCCATGGTTGCTAACCATTAATTTTTGAGCCGAAGCTCCATAAAACGGCCCGAAGACCATGGGTTGCTACCCCACCAAATTGAGCCGAAGCTCCACAGAAACGGGGTTTAGTCTCCCTCGTAGACAAAGAGACATCATAAATTTGCTAGTCTAAGTCACAAAAATGATCATCAACGATCATCAAGAAGTGTCAATTACAGTAAGCTAGTAAATATATAAGCTTAGCCTCATGTCCCATAACCACTAGCTTAACTTAAATATTTACGAACAAATTGTAGATCTCCACTCGAAAATTGTCACAAGAGATTCAATCGAACAAGTCCAAGAATTAACCGGCGAAGTAAACGCAAGCGTTTCATACCACTTATTTTACTAAGCCGTTTAATTAGATTTCTCATACGAGTGAGGTAAAGGTTTGTATATACTAGTAGATTGGAAAACGGTTTAAGAAACGAGCTTTGTAGTAAAATAGGGTTGAAATCGTTTTGATATTTACTGCTAGTATTGAAACCTTCATATTTTTAAAGTGACAAATCACAAAAATGATTGTAGAAACAATCAATCACAAAAATTCACATTCGATGACGTGAATAAAATCCAAAGAATTCGATTCCAAATCCATCAAAATGGAAATACCCTTGCGACTTAACAGCCACGACTTACGACTTAACACAATACAACACAAGAAATCAGCGGCTCAACTCATGCGACTCCACGACATACGACATAAGGGATCAGTGACATAGCATGTGGCCTAACTGAGCGACTTAAGAAAATAGCGGCACAAGTGAGCGACCTAAGGAGCTAGCGGCATACGACATAAGGGATCAGCAACATAGCAGGTGCGACTTAAAGCAGGCCGAGCGACCTAAGTTGGTACGACCTATAGCGACAGGCCGAGCGACTTAAGGAACGAGCGACCTAACTGGTTGCGACTTGAAGCAAGCCGAGCGACTTAAGGAGGTGAGACCTAACAGGCCGACTCATTAGCGAGGCGAGCGACCTAAGGAGCGTGACTTAACAGGCCGAGCGACTTATGAACATGCCGAGTGACCTAAATGGTGTGACTTATATGTAGGTGCGACCTAAGTTGGTGCGAGCTAGCCGAGCGACCTAAATTGGCAGCGACCTAAGGCAGGCAGAGCGACTTAAGGAGGTGAGGCTGAGCGACCTAAGTGGTTTCGACCTAACATGGCGCGACCTAACTGCAGGCCGAGAGACATATATGCAGACCGAACGACCTAAGGAACAGAAGTGCAAAACTCTCTCAATTTGTAATCGGTCGAGCACGGACGCTAGGGGATTACGCCCATCGGCTACCCGGTCCTATTGGCTCCTCGATGCATCACCAAAAACGTGTTCAAACTTCAAAGTTAGGATTTTTAAAGATTTGAAACCAAAACACTAAAAATTGGGATATTCACCAATTCAATCCAAACCAAAAGCAAATGCACATGAATAAGTGTTAGGAATTCATACCCAACAATCAAAGATAGTTATAGACAAAGATGTGAGATAAAAATCTCACCTTTTCACAAAATCAATGAAGGAGAAGCTTGAAAGTAAAGGAAGAATCAACCACACTTCAATCTCAACACAAGAAGCTTGAATCAATGGCTTCTCATAGAATTTGGAGCTAGAGTTTGGATTTTGCAAATGAACTACGGCTTGGAGTTTTAATTTCCCATTCCTCTCTCCATTTTTGATGAAGCTTGAGTGTTAGGAAATGAAAGTGAAGTAATGAAGAGAAGAGGGTGTTGAGCTAGAGTTAATAGTTTAGGCTAATGGGCTGAACCAAACCCAAAGCCCAAACTGAAAAAGTGGTAAAATTCCACTAACTCCAAACATATCAAAGTTTATACTAAAAAAGATCGCAAATGACGTTTTGAACTAAATGGAAGTGGCCCCGAGTCCTAATTCGACCGTGTGCAAAAAGTAACTTTTCGGGCTAAAATCCGACTAACGATAAAATACTTAAACAAATTATTTAGATATTCAATCGTAAAATATGCGGGTTGTTACAGAGTCCCCTCCTTAAAGAAATTACGTCCTCGCAATATTTAAGAAGAAAATATAAGGTAACAACCGTGAAAGCATATCAACACAAAAGAAATTTGAAATAAGAAATTCACCTCAAACGGCACGGGAAAGTAAGTCCGGATGTGTTCGCTCGATGAACTCTCTAGATTCTCAAGAGCAATCCTTAGGATTTGAGGACCATTGAACTTTAACAAGCTGAACATCTTTATTTCGAAGGCGTTTGACCTCCGAAGCAATAATACGAATAGGATGTTGCTCATAAGTTAAATTAGGCGAAACTTCAATTTCTTCCACAACACCGGGCTCAAGAATAGAATCGGAATATCGAAGGCATTTCCGTAATTGAGAAACGTGAAACACGTCATGAATAGCAGAAAACTGAGCCGGTAATAAAAGGCGATAAGCCACTGAACCAATACGTTCGGTGATAGGAAATGGCCCAATATACCGAGGCGCTAATTTTCCCGATCGACTGAAACGTACAACTCCCTACATAGGCGAAACACGAACAAACACAAAATCTCCCACAGAAAATTCTAATTTCCTTCTTCGGTTATCGACATAGGATTTTTGCCTACTCTGGGCCTCTTTCATCCTATGACGAATAAGGTCGATCTTTTCTGTGGAATCACGAATAAAATCTGGACCTAAAACCAGCTTCTCACCGGCCTCAAGCCACAAGAAGGAGATCGGCATGGCCTTCCATAGAGTGCCTCAAAAGGTGCCATACCAATACTAGATTGGAAGCTATTATTATAGGAAACCTCAACAAGAGAAATATGATCTTCCCAACTTCCACCAAAATCAAAAACACATGCACGAAGAAGACCTTCAAGAGTTTGATTCACATGCTCAGTCTGTCCATCAGACTGAGGATGATAAGCGGTGCTAAAATTAAGCTTCTTTCCCAAAGCTTTTTGAAGACTCTTCCAAAATCCACTAGTAAACAATGGATCACAATCACTAACAATAGAAGTAGGAACTCCATGCAATTTAACAATTTCTTTGATAAGAGTTTGGCCAAAAGAGGCATGGTTCGATTGGACCGAACGGGAATAAAATGGGCGGATTTAGTAAGTCTATCGACTATCACCCATAAGCTATCATGACCTGAACGATAACGGGGAAGGCCGTCTATAAAATCCATGGAAATTTGGTCCCACTTCCAAATTGGAATTTCTAAATGTTGCAATAACCCACCGGGCCTTCGGTGCTCGGCCTTAATGAGTTGGCAAGTCATGCAACACTTAACAAAGTTAGCAATATCAAATTTCATTCCCTCCCAATAATAAAGTCGCTTTATGTCCGCATACATTTTACTACTACCGGGATGAATGGTAAATTTAGAACGATGAGAATCTTCTAAAATGTCTTTACGAAGATTACTAAAATTTGGCACGATAAGTCTACCAAATTTTCGAATACCGCCACGATAATCAATATCAAAGTCTTTCAAACCTTCAATATTAATTTTATCCCTAAAATTTTGGCCAAGAAGAGCCAATTCGGGGTCTAGCTTTTGAGCTTCAAGAATGCGGTCTAAAAGAGAAGGATGAGCCTCAAGACTACATAATATAAGAGATGAACACAAATTGGATACATGATCTTGAACCTCACAAGTGGATAATATCTCGAGATCGCTCCATTCGGATATCATCATAGAAACAACCGCTTGTTGCTTACGACTAAGTGCGTCCGCAACACGATTTCCCCTTCCGGTAGTATAAAGAATATCAAGATCATAAGCTGCAAGAAATTCGAGCCAACGTTGTTGACGCAAATTAAGTTCCTTTTGAGAAAATAGATACTTCAAAGATTTATGATCGGTGTAAAGAATAAATTTTTCTCCCAAAAGATAATGACGCCAAATACGAAGGGCGAAAATAATAGCCGCGAGCTCTAAATCACGAGTGGCATATCTAGTCTCGGCAGGCTTTAATTGCCTAGAAGCATAAGCAATAACATGTTCTCTTTGCATAAGAATGGCACCCAAACCAACGCGACTAGCATCAGTATAAACAATAAAATCTTGGTTTCCCTCGGGAATCACAAGAATAGGAGCATCGGAAAGGAGTTCTTTTAATTTCTGAAAAGAAGCTTCACATTTGTCCGACCAAATGTATTTAACTCCCTTCTTTGTCAAGCTAGTAAGAGGCACGACAATTTTAGAAAAGTCTTTGATAAAACGACGGTAATAACCCGCCAATCTGAGAAAACTATGAATTTCCGTCACACTCTCCGGTATCTTCCAATTTTGAATCGCTTCAATATTTGAAGGATCCACGGAAATTTCGGATTCGGAAATAATATGACCGAAAAACTTCACACGAGATTGCCAAAAATGGCATTTAGAAAATTTTGCTTTCAATTGATTGCTCCTAAGAGTTTCCAACACAATCTGAAGATGCTTTTCATGCTTCTCCTCGGTTTTTGAATACACAAGAATATCATCAATAAAGATGAGAACAAACCGATCGAGGAAGTCTTTGAAAACTCTATTCATAAGGTCAACGAAATAAGCCAGAGCATTGGTTAAACCAAATGGAATAACAATCCATTCATATGATCCATAACGGGTATGGAACGATGTCAAAGGAATGCTATCCTCTGCAATACGAAGCTGATGAAAACCGGTAGCTAAGTCTGATTGTGAAAAGACTCTAGCACCACTAAGCTGATCAAATAAATCATCAATCCGAGGTAAATGATATTTATTCTTGATAGTAAGATCATTAAGCTTGCCGTAGTCAATGCAAAGCATAAGTGTACCATCGGATTTCTTCACAAAAATAACCGAAGCTCCCCAAGGCGAGGAACTAGAGCAAATAAATTGCTTCGTCTCCAATTCCGATTTGCGCATCTCCTCATTTTCTTTATTGGACACACGATAAGGAGGACGAGTAATAGGTTGAGCTCTAAGGGCGAGATTAATTCTGAACTCAATTGTTCGCTTAGGTGGTAATCCTAAAACGGGCTCAAATATGTTGAAAAATTCACAAACAACGTGAATAAGAGAAATGATAACTTCCTCATCATCATTATCATCATCATGAGGATTTAAAGAATATAAAGATGCAGCCAAGCTGGAATCCGAATCTTTAAAATCAATAGAAATCTGCCTAACAGATTGAGGTTGTCGAAGATGAATAGTCCGCTCAAGACAAAGGATTTGAGCTTCATAGCGGTTAAGCCAATCCCTTTCCAAAATAATTCCGAAGCCAAGGTAACGCATAACATGCAAATCGGCACGGAAAGAGTAATCACACAAAATAATTTCGACATCTTTACATAATAAACTGATTGTTGCGGATCCACCAACCGGATTCGCAATTCTCAAAGAAGTCATTAAAGCAACAACACTTAAAGAAAAAGTATCAACAAGTTCTTTCGATATAAAAGAATGGGACGCACCCGTATCAAAAAGAACTCGAGTAGGTTGATCACGAAATAAAATAATGCCATCAACGGTAGAATGAGAAATACCTTGACCACGAGAAGTGTTACTAGGAGTTTGCACCACATTAAGCTTTCCCTCCTTCCTATTTTGAAGTTTGGGACACGAAGATATATAATGGTCCGGGCTTTTGCAATAGCGACAAGCACGGGGCTTTGAACACTTATTCGCATAATGGTCCTTAGAACCACAGTTGTAGCATTGCCCACCACTTGAGGTAGAAGTCTTGGTTGCCGGAGAGGCTTGCTTCCCTTTCTTATTGTTGGGATAAGGACCTTTGAACTTATTAGGCCTTTTCTTGTTGGTGAAGTTCGGTTTAGCACTCCTAACCTCAACATCACCTACTCTATCAGCCTCTTCAAGTCGAAGAGCGATATCAATGAGCTGATCAAAAGAAACTTCTAATTTTAGAAGTAATGGCTTCTTGAGATTTTTATTCAAGCCATAGACAAATCTTTGGTTTTTCTTCAATGGGGTGTTTATGTAATCGACCCCGTATTTAGAAAGTGACTCGAATGATGCAACATAGTCTGCCATGGAAGATTCACCTTGAACAAGGTCTATGAAACAACGAGCCAAAGTCACCTTCTCAGCTTCTGGCACAAATTTTAACTCGAAGCGTTCCCGGAATTTCTCCCAAGTAAGATCCGCTTCATTTATTTCAGAAATCAGAAGCTCATACCAATCTAATGCTCTTTCTTGGAGCATACTAGAGGCCACCTGAACACGGTGAAGATCAATAAGATTCATGCGAGAAAAGATTCGATCGCACGTTCTCAGCCAAGCCTGGACTTCAATAATAGTTTCGGATCCTTTGAATGGCTTCCCACCCAAATTGGTATAATCGTTGCACAAACGTGCAAATCCAGACTTAGGGTGAGTAGACTCCGGATTAGATCTGGCTGCTTGAGCATTCTTTACTAGATCAAGAAGCTGCTGGGCAGACATAAATACTCCATCTTGGGGAGTAGCACTAGATTGACCGGCGCTGGGATGGCCAGGTCTAACCATTTCTCTTCCTTAAGAAATAAAGAAAGAAGAAGGATAAGCTTATTCTCCAAATGAATATCAAGCAATCTTGATAGATAAAACAAGGAATCATAAAGAAAATATGATGAATCGGTATGAAGACTCGAATTAAATCCTAAAGCAGACTCCTAAGAAGGACTTAGGACGATGATCCTTGCTAGATTATTCTACATTGTTACGAAGTTTCGCTCTGATACCAAGCTGTCACGCCCCACCTCTATACCCACTCTAGCCAAGGACAATACAGGGTAATGCCGTCAACTAGCACGGAGAATAAGGCTATTGAGGAGCGATCATCCTGTAATTGCTTTGTGCGAGCACCGATATGTCGGATAGTACAACATGCATCTTGTTTCAGGAGGAAATTCGACATACCGATACAAACTCAAAGCTACTACCCGGTGGCTATATATATTCTTCGGAAACAAATATAGAAATAAACATAACACAAATCAGTCACAGACATCCATATCACAAAGGTGGAAATAGATATGAATATATAACACATAAAAGTGTTCATCAGAGTAGTGGTCAGACAAGATCCACAATATCACAAAAGAATAGTTACAAGTGCTAGACAAAAGAATATGTATACATCAAGGAGTCTATATCTCAAAGGTATACAATAAAATAAACTACCAATCTAAGTAGTTAGCCAAAAGTCTGGATAATAATCCCAGATGAGGAGTCAAGTAGAAGCACCTGTAACAACTCGGTCTGATCCGAGTATTATTTAATAAGAAAATAATAAACGGATCAGTCGAGCTTTAAATATCAGATGAAATGATATAGAATAAGAGATATGACAAAAACGTATGATAACCATAAAACCATACTGTGATAAGTATGTAATTGAAAATCAACAAGAGATTAATCAATATCACAAGAATCTTCTCAAAGATCAAAAAAAATGTCATACTCTTTATTTTTATTCACCAAACCATAAATATTGATAATTATATCAATGTCAATCACAAAAGTTAATGACACACAAATTCACCAATGCACAAATATTGATAAAACATATCAATGTAAATTACGAAAATTGGTGAAACACCAGTTCTAGAAATCATCAATGGAAATACAGAAATCACAAAAAGGGGGAGGCCTATTACAAAATGGGAGCATGAAAAATCACCAACACGTGTATCACAAAATGGAACGCTATTCCATGGTTGCTAACCATTAATTTTTGAGCCGAAGCTCCACAAAATGGCCCGAAGACCATGGGCTGCTACCCCACCAAATTGAGCCGAAGCTCCACAGAAACGGGGTTTAGTCTCCCTCGTAGACAAAGAGACATCGCGCATTTGCTAGTCTAAGTCACAAAAATGATCATCAACGATCATCAAGAAGTGTCAATTACAGTAAGCTAGTAAATATATAAGCTTAGCCTCATGTCCCATAACCACTAGCTTAACTTAAATATTTATGAACAAATTGTTGATCTCCACTCGAAAATTGTCACAAGAGATTCAATCGAACAAGTCCAAGAATTAACCGGCGAAGTAAACGCAAGCGTTTCATACCACTTGTTTTACTAAGCCGTTTAATTAGATTTCTCATACGAGTGAGGTAAAGGTTTGTATATACTAGTAGATTGGAAAACGGTTTAAGAAATGAGCTTTGTAGTAAAATAGGGTTGAAATCGTTTTGATGAAGGAGTTTTGATATTTACTGCTAGTATTGAAACCTTCATATTTTTAAAGTGACAAATCACAAAAATGATTGTAGAAACAATCAATCATAAAAATTCACATTCGATGACGTGAATAAAATCCAAAGAATTCGATTCCAAATCCATCAAAATGGAAATACCCTTGCGACTTAACAGCTATGACTTACAACTTAACATAATACAACACAAGAAATCAGCGGCTCAACTCATGCGACTCCATGACATACGACATAAGGGATCAGTGACATAGCATGTGGCCTAACTGAACGACTTAAGAAAATAGCGGCACAAGTGAGCGACCTAAGGAGCTAGCGGCATACGACATAAGGGATCAGCAACATAGCAGGTGCGACTTAAAGCAGGTGCGACTTAAAGCAGGTGTGACTTAAAGCAGGCAGAGCGACCTAAGTTGGTACGACCTATAGCGGCAGGCCGAGCGACTTAAGGAACGAGCGACCTAACTGGTTGCGACTTGAAGCAAGCCGAGCGACTTAAGAAGGTGAGACCTAACAGGCCGAGTCATTAGCGAGGCGAGCGACCTAAGGAGCGCGACTTAACAGACCAAGTCATTAGCGAGGTGAGCGACCTAAGGAGCGCGACTTAACATGCCAAGTCATTAGCGAGGTGAGCGACCTAAGGAGTGCGACTTAACAGGCCGAGCGACTTATGAACAGGCCGAGCGGCCTAAGTGGTGCGACTTATATGTAGGTGCGACCTAAGTTGGTGCGAGCAAGCCGAGCGACCTAAATGGTCAGCGACCTAAGGCAGGCAGAGCGACTTAAGGAGGTGAGGCTGAGCGACCTAAGTGGTTGCGACCTAACATGGCGCGACCTAACTGCAGGTCAAGAGACATATATGCAGGCCGAACGACCTAAGGAACAGAAGTGCAAAACTCTCTCAATTTGCAACCGGTCGAGCACAGACGCTAAGGGATTACGCCCATCGGCTACCCGGTCCTATTGGCTCCTCGATGCATCACCAAAAACGTGTTCAAACTTTAAAGTTAGGATTTTTAAAGATTTGAAACCAAAACACTAAAAATTGGGATATTCACCAATTCAATCCAAACCAAAAGCAAATGCACATGAATAAGTGTTAGGAATTCATAACTAACAATCAAAGATAGTTATAGACAAAGATGTGAGATAAAAATCTCACCTTTTCACAAAATCAATGAAGGAGAAGCTTGAAAGCAAAGGAAGAATCAACCACACTTCAATCTCAACACAAGAAGCTTGAATCAATGGCTTCTCATAGAATTTGGAGCTAGAGTTTGGATTTTGCAAATGAACTAGGGCTTGGAGTTTTAATTTCCCATTCCTCTCTCCATTTTTGATGAAGCTTAAGTGTTAGGAAATGAAAGTGAAGTAATGAAGAGAAGAGGGGGTTGAGCTAGAGTTAATAGTTTAGGCTAATGGGCTGAACCAAACCCAAAGCCCAAAGTGAAAAAGTGGCAAAATTCCACTAACTCCAAACATATCAAAGTTTATACTCAAAAAGATCGCAAACGGCGTTTTGAACTAAATGGAAGTGGTCCAGAGTCCTAATTCGACCATATGCAAAAAGTAACTTTTCGGACTAAAATCCGACTAACGATAAAATACTTAAACAAAATATTTAGATATTCAATCGTAAAATATGTGGGTTGTTACATAATTGTTTGGTTACTTCTCTAGTTCTCATTAAAAGTTTAACTCTATATGGTGCATTATTATCAAAATTTATTGTCTTTTCATTCTTATTATTGCAATATCTGTTATGCATCCAAATGAACCATAAAGAGTCCAGCTGCAAAAACTTTCAAACCAATTTGACTGCATATGCATGCTTCGTTTCATATGATTTGCTCAATTCTTCTCCACATTCATTCTTTGGTTTTCACACAGAAGACCAATTTATTTTGTGATATTTACCTTGCTATATAAAATTAGCATAAATTTGTTCAGTTTGACTCAGTATAGTTTTGAGAATTCGATATATTTACGTCCAAAACTATACTGTATGGTATATGATTTATTTTATTAATTCAAGCCTATCACTTCAAGTATTTACTACTCTAGGACTCTATCCTTTTATTGATTTTGTCTACCAATTCATAAAAATATACGGTCTTTAATTTATTTGTTGTTAGAAGGTCATCTTAATATTTGATGAGAAAATTTGCACTTTGAACATTTATTTCTTATAAAATAATTGCTTTGATTAACACTCCATTGCCAAAAATATTTTTTTCTTCTAAGTGTTAACTACTGGAATTGCATTTATTTCAAGTTCATTGAGAGATAGTTTGATAGATTTTGCACTTTCCTTGTTCACTTTGGAGAATATCAGTAGGTCATCATCATAAATCTGGTGATTTAATACCGAGTCTATATTGTAAATTGGACTGATATTATCAGTCCTTGAAAATTCTCGGTTTCTAGTTTTATAGAAATAATCCCATGGAAATTGTAAACATATAAGGGGAAAGAGGATCCCCTTGTCTAATACCATTGTTTCTACAAGTGAACCCTCATGGAATGTCGTGTATGATGATAATGTAGTGGTAGAAATACAACAATACTTGAGGGATAAGAATTGGGAAGAGGAACCCATTTTGTCTACCGTGTGAATTGTTAACTCTCTGTTGATCTTATCATATGCTTTTCGAAGATCAAGTTTGATGCACATATTATTAGTTGATCTTTTGTTAAAGCATCTAGTCATCTCATATACAAGCGGAGAGTTTTCTAAGATATTCCTACTTGGAATAAAAACATTTTGGTTTTGATAAATTAAGTCATTTGTAAGGTCTTTCATCCTATTGCATATGATATTTGCTAAAAAATTACAAAACATTACAACAGGATATAAGCCTGTAATCGATAATACTATTAACATCTGAGGATTTAGGTACTAAAGTGATAAAAGTGCGATTTATGTCTTTAGTAAACTATTAGTTTGTGGAAGAAGGATTGCAATACTAATTTAACACTAGAGGGAGAGGGTGAATAGTGTTTACTAACTTTTATGAATCCTTTTGAATTCTTTTAAAATTATGGTTTAAACAATGAAAATTGACAATCATAGATGCAAATACGGATAGATATAAATGCAGTGAAAGTAAAAAGTAAAGAGTTAGGGAGATCATATCAGGATTTTTATACTGGTTCAGAGTTACCCTATGTTCAATCCCGTACAATTTCTTGTACAAATTTTTTTCAATTATCAAAGTTTATACAATCTTGCTTTCAAGGCTACGAGACACGCCCTCTAGATTTTTCAAGCTCTAGGTACATTTACTAGATTTGAAGGGACACCAGCACACACACTTGGATTCAAACGGGACACCACCATGCACACCCAAGAGTATTTGAGTATGATTTGATAGAGTTTACAAAATCAATTTCTTGATCTTGAATACAAATAATCCTATAGCCCCTTGAGTAGCACTTTGATCGTGATTTAAGTGAGAGAGATGAGAGAGATAAGAGAGTATTTAATAAAGAATCAGATCAACAGAGTTTGAATTTGATTCTAATTGAATTTGAGAAGATCTTGAGTAGAATTTCTTTTAGAAATCAACGGAGTGAGAGAGGAGAGTAAATGTAAGAAAGCAGTTATATAAAATTTGTTGAGAGAACCCCTATTTATAGAGAAACAATAGTCATGTCCATTCGTGAAGAGATATGACAAAAAAGACACTTCCATTCAAAATTTGAATTTTGATAATCCATGCCTATATGTTGACATACATAAGGAAGATATGTCGACATATCCTTTTGTATTTTGAAAAATTATTAAAAATTGTTTTGAAAATATTAAGCTTTGTAAAATATTTTGATACTTCGTAAAATCATTTAAGCATAATTTATACACATTTTAATCATAATAAAACTTTTATAAATTATTTTGAAATATTTTAGTATACAAAGGATTTAAATATAAATTTCTTTTGAAAAATAAATTAATATATAAAGTATAAGTGAATATATATATATATATATATATATATATATATATATATATATATATCAAAGTATTAATGTATGTCAAAATACTTTTAAATATCATAAACATTTAGAAACCAAAAACTATATCTAAATATGTCATCCGATATTTTAACCTGGCTATATCCAAACTGATTGGATATGTTAGACTCGATGATAGATAAGGCAACTAACACAATGAGGTGATCATGGAGTCCAGAGATCAAGCATGGATAATGGTATAAAGTAACGATCGTGCGAGATCAAGAGATAGACTCTTTGAAATATTCGAAGTATGGGTTAGTGCCTCCCCTAGGAGGGCAACAGTACCTATCCCTTCTCTTATGCAGGGGATAAGATCGTATCACTGTGGCAATGGACAACTCAAACCAATAATTCAAATCAATGGGAACCGATCAATATCTCTAAAAGCATGAAGGCATCAATGCAAACAATTTTCGAAACTCGAAGCTAGCATGGAGGGGAACCCACCATACCAATCGCATGATGCCACGTGCCGTTGAGACTGATCGGTGCCGACCGTTTAATAATGGGAATTGGACCATGAAACTTTTTAGGTGGCCTCGTCTACATCTTGAGATTCCATTGGTGAATTTTTAAGAAGATATTCGGTCGACTACACCTATAAATATAGAGTTTATTGTTCATTTGAGGGATTTTTTTGGGAAGTTGTTGTTTTACTTCAATTCCATTGTAATTGGGGATCAATTTCGATACGATCCCTCTGTACTCAGAAAACCAAGTGATTAATAAAGGAATTCCTTTAAAGTGGACTTAGGAAATCAATGCTAAACCACTATAAATTTGTGTGTTCATGTTTTCTGCTTGTTTCTCTCCATTTTAAGTTTAATTCTTCATGTTATTTCTTTACTTTTAATCTATTGAGTGTTTGTGCCAACTTTTGGTGCAAATATTTTGGCGCTTTCATTGAGAAGGAATTCTCAGCTTAATTGGATCCATCATCTACTAATGGATTCTCATATCCATGATATAGATCCAGATTTCTACGGACCAATTTCCATTTCTATTCAGATTTGAAGAAGATCTAAAAGGAAACTATTAACCATAGCCAGAGGAAAGTGTACTACTTTCCATGCTCTTGGAGGTAATGAAGATACCAACGTTTAATAGGTTGACCAGAATGTACAACCGGTGGCTGCTGATGCCCTATATCCTCTTGATTACATCACCAAAGCCAACTTTGAAGTCCTAATAAAGAAACTGCTTGATAGCTGTCAGCCGCTCAATCAGCATATCTAGGCCAATATTGACCTAATGAACCAGTTGAAAGATCATCGTAGCAAGACAGAGGGAGCCCTCGCCATACTTTGGGTCAGAGAACTCTTCTTCATCTGATGACTATCACAGGAGCAGACGGCGCAAGATGGTTGCATATGAAGGTGGTACCTCGAGGGGAACTACACGGCTGACTACCACCAGACTACACGGATCGGTACCTAATCCTCTAATCTAGGGAGAAGCCATCAAGCTGGTGGAGGATCTAACTCCGTACGCGCCACAACCAATCAAGGCATCGGAGCTCAGGTGAATGTGAATGAACTGCAGCTGAGAGACGATAATAAGGCTACCACTCAGAAGGAACATCAAGAGCATGCATAGCCAAGGCAACATAGGGCGGCCCGAAGGTATGGATCCAGTCATTCATGTGAGGTGGAATACGATCATCACCTGGCACCAGCTTTTCAAACGCCGTACTTAACAGCTATGGTGAGAGAACTTGTGAAAGAGAGTCAAGGCTTGACCAATGATGATTAGAAACTCTCTTGAAGTCATACTCCGCTTATTGACAACATCCTACACGTAGAGTATCTGTGAAGGTTTAATATGCCTACGATGCCTGCCTATGTGGGAAAATCCGACCCCAGGTGGCATCTCTTGAGGTACGAGTGGCACATAGACTCCGCCTGAGCCACTAATGAAGTCAAGTGCAGATGTTTACCCATTTTTCTAGAAGAGGTTGCGACCATTAGTTCACCAAACTACCACTATGGTAAATTTATTCATTTGTTGACTTAGTAAGGAAGTTCATGGAGTAGTTCCGCATGCACGCAACTCGTCCCAAAAACGTCATATCCCTCTTTCGCCTGATCCAGGCACTGAGGTAGTCGTTCAGAGATTATCTAAAAAGGTTTAATACATCTGTTAAAGAAGTCAGTAATCTAAAAGATGATGCAGTATTGATGGCACTGACTAAGGGAGTCGACCCCGATTCTGATTTTGGTGATTGATTAGCAAAAAATTTGCCTTCTACATTAGAGCATTTCTTTGCAAAGGAAGCTCAGTACCTGAGAAAGAAGGAGGCAAAGTAGACCAGGAAGAGAGATATTGCAGGCCCGAACGTCGAGGGAGTACAAAGTAACGTGGTAATAAAGCAGTTCGAAGAGAGTTCGAGGAAATTTGAAGTTAATGTTCAGAACAAAGAAAATGAGCAAAAGAGAGGCGATGATATAAACCGCAATCAAAGATGGTATTCTAGAAAAGGGAAGACAAGGATCTCAAAATTTGATACATACACACCGTTAAGCATGTCGTTAAAAAATATCTATATATCGACTTGTAACACTATGCAGTATAGAAACCACCTCCGAAGGAACTAATGGAGAAGTAGAGACAAACATGGAAGTACTGTAGATTCCATGAAAGTTATGTTCATACCACAGATGAGTGTTGTCACCTTCATGATGTCATTGAAAAGTTGATTCATGAAAAAAAGTTGCAACAGTTCATTAAAGCCCCATAGGATGGCAGGCAGGGAACATCGAACCCCATAGAGGACAAGCTCCACCTAGTGTTGAGAAAACTAGACGGATGGGAGGAAGATTGGTAGTTAACACTATTGTTGGAGGACCACATCAAGCTGACAAAAAATGGAATGAGATGGAGCATTATATGAACACTATAAGACATGTTGACATTGAATGCTACTCGAATGCGAAGGATGGTGTTCCGACAAAGCAGTAGAGAACTATGACTAATGATATCGTGTTTTGAAGTAGAGATGTAGATAAGGTAGAACCCCCTACGACGGACCCAATGGTGATCTTGGCCATGATTAGCCCCACCTAGTGACAAAGGTTTTGATCGACTACGGAAGCTCAGTTAATTTCATTTTTAAGAAGGCCCACGACTAGATGTTACTAGGGGCCAAAGACTTGAAACCATGCAAAGCCTGTATTCATGGCTTTAATGGTGCTGCTGCTAAAGCGGTAGGCTGCATTGAGCTACCGGTGGAGTTGGAAGACAACAACCGTAGGAGAGTGTGGTTGTTCCGTTTTTTGTGATGGATGTGAACTCTCCATACAACGCTTTCTTAGGCTGACCGGCTCTTGCTGAATTTATGGAAGCTATCGCCACTTGGTGCTCAACGCTTAAATTCCTGACAGAGAATGACATGGGAATTATTCATGGAGATCAGACGACTGTTCGTGCCTGCTATGTTGCTAAGTTAAGGGATGATCGGCGGAAAGAAAAAGGAAAGAATACGGGGAAACCTCTCTGCATCAAAATTAACGAAGCCTAACAATCAATGTTGGGTACCATAATCTGTTGTATAAAGATATAGATTCGAGAGATGAGGAAGAGGAGCCCAAATAACCCAAGGCTACACCTTTTGAGCTAACGATTGACATCATGGTCAGCCATAATGACCCATCATGTTTCCTGAAGATCGAATCATAGCTCAGTGCAACGATGATGAAGGAATTAGAAGGCTTTCTCCAAGCGAACCTTGATATGTTTGCTTGGACGCATTCTAATATATTTGGGATCGCGCCAATCATTGCGAGCCATGCATTGAATATCGACCCGAGGCATATCCTGGTGAAATAGAAATGACACAACATGGATCCAGAGAGATCTTCAGCGCTTAAGGAGGAGGTAGATAAACTTAAGAATAATGGTTTTATCCACGACGCCCTCTGCCCAAAATGAATATCTAATCCTGTACTCATGAGAAAGGCTAATGGAAAGTAGAGGACATGCATTGAATAATCTAAATAAGGCATTCCCAAAGGATATCTTTCCATATCCAAGGATCGATCAGTTGGTAGACTCAAACGCTGGACATGAACCGCTTTCGTTTACGGATGCATACTCTGGTTACAATCAGATCCCGATGCATGTCCCAGACTAGCAACACACCAACTTCATTATTGACTTGGGATTATACTGCTACATTGTTTGCCTTTTGGACTGAAAAATGCTAGAGCTACTTATCGAAGACTGGTTTATCAGATGTTCAAAAATCAGATCGGATGATCGATGGAAATATATGTGGATTATATACTCATGAAGTAACGATGATCAAACGGCCACATCGATGATTTCACAAGGATGTTCAATGTTCAATGAAAATATGGAATGAAAATCAACCCTTTGAAATGATCTTTTGACGTCGCGTCAGAGAAATTCTTAGGTTTCATCGTTAACTCTCACGGAACTGAAGCCGATTCCAAGAAGATTCCGGCGATAAGAGATATCCAAGCACCAAAGATGATTAAGTAGGTGCAAAGCCTAAATGTGAAGGTCATCGCCCTAAGTCGATTCATCTTCAGAGCAATCGATAAGTGTATTCCCTTCTTCAACTTAATTGGAAGAGGGAAGAGGAACTTCGTATGGAGGCAGGATTGTGTTGACGTGTTCAATCTCTGGTACACCACATAGCGAGACCCCCATCTTATCCAAGCCATTAGATCATGAAGACTTGTACTTCTATTTAGCAGTGTTGGTACATGCAATAAGTTTCGCACTACTGTGCGAAAAGAATCAGACCCAAATGCTAACATACTATGTTAGCAAGCGGTTGACAGGTGTTGATTGAAATTATCCGAAATTGGAGAAACTCGCATACTGCCTGCTAATTGCGTCAAGGAAGCTGCACCCTTATTTTCAGGCTCATCTATCAATTTCTTTACCGACATACCGTTATGACAGGTCCTACAATGATGTAACATTCCATATCTAGAGGCCTAAAGCTAAGCGCTACAGATGCTGTAGTCCTCTATAGTATTAACTTTCGACGACTAAATACGGCTATGTTAATGGTATCCATAATATCAAAAGCACTTGAATATGAAACAAAAAACACATTTCAAAATAATTTTTTTCCATTACATGTCAAAACAGATGTTCCATATTCAAATTACATAATCCCAAACATTTCCCAAGCAATGCTAAAATATACTTATTACAAAATACACCAAAAGCGACATAGGATGATTCTCCCTTGGATGATCCGAGTCATATAGTCATAACTGACTTAATACATACACAGCCGAAATAAATAACATAACAAAGAACTGCAACTCCTAATAGCTATATATTAGCCTCTTGCTCGTCTATGGTAGCTTTATTTGTCATCCTACTAAAACCTATAAAGTCTTAACCCTCAGCCTACTCAAATAAATTTTAAGCACCCGAGAGTTTAAGGGGAAAATATAAACTTCGAGTCAGACATAAAGCCTGGTGTGTATAATACTATACATCTCAGTTATTTGACATTATGTGAGACCACGCCGCTTAGCGAAACGGGTTTTCCCTCACTAATATCTTTTTAAAACATATCTTATGCAAACCTTTATCATGCAACCAAAACCAGTTAAAACTATAAAGCATCATTATATAATCATATATATCAGGTAACAAATGGACTATTTGTCCAAACACTATAGTTTTGTTTGGCTTACTATCAACCTTTGGCTGACTCGGGCCTACCACACAATATAAAAAACTAATCTGACACCTATTAGGCACCACTTCTGGGTGGTCTGCCCTTAACCATCTGTTATATACTTCTCTCTGGACGGTCTGTCCTTTACTTAACATCTCCCAGGCTCACCTGATCCTAATGGTTTTGCGAGTTTACCAATAACTATCTATATATAATTATATATTCCATTTTGTGTGTAATCATAATTTTAGTCTTACCCGTGACAAAGCCCTACACATTGGAATTTCAGACTAAATTAGCTGGTCCAATAGCTAATGTATAGGCATGACCCTATACCACTCTCATATGGTATTCTAATATCTGATTCATTACTAAGGGATACCTTCCCAGAATTTTCCTTGAAAACCTTTTCATCTAATATTGATTTAAAACTTTTTAAACCAAACTTAGACAAGGAAAACATTTATACTCTATGCTTTACTCAAAATAACCTTTCCATGCTATATATACTTTACTCAAATCTTTGTTGATGAAAACCTTTAAACATTTGAAAGTACCCCTTTCGATCCTATTGAAAGTACCCCTTTCGAAACCATGTAAAACCCTTTCTTTCATTTGGGCCGAAAGGCCAAATCTTCCTTTCGAAACCATTCATATATCCTTTTGAAACCATTGAAACTCCTTTTCCTTTGAAAGCTAAAAACCTTAGACATCTCTCTTTAAAACCATTAAACATCGCCTTTCGAAAACATAGAAAAAACCTTTCCTTTAAACTTATTCAAAACCATTAGAAAACCTTTCCATTAGACCTTTCGAAATCATTGGAAAACACTACCTTTCGACTCCTTCGAAACCCTCTAGGGAACCACCCCTTAGAAACCATTTTCAAAACCTTTCGAACGCATTAAACCTTTAGAAACTCAAACCTTTCGAAAGCACTTGGGTTCAATTTAAAACATATGGAAAACATCTTTTGAAATCATTTAACATTATCTTGTCGAAACTTTTGGGTTATTTTTTAAAAATCACTAAGGGTCACAAACAATGGGGTCGAAAGCTTACCCATTCGAAAGCTATAAATAAATTGGAAAGTGATGGTGTCGAAACAACCCTTTCAAAAGCATTGGAGAAGTGGCAGGGTTTTTTAAATAAAAAATCCCCTTCGAAAGTTCTATTACGATAAGAAAACGGCAGTAAATGCTTCGACGTAGTTGGAAGCTATTCTTTAAAACAAAGATGCAACTATTTCGAAACCAACCTTTAAAACCATTGACTTAATCGAAACCAGATTTAGTCGAAAGCTATTACTCAGAACAAAGGCACAAACTTAAAACCTTTCTCTAAATCAATTGACATAGTCGGAAGCCAACTAAGTCGAAAACATCTTAGTGAAAAGCAAGCAGGCGATTTTCTCGTTTAAAACAAAAAAGGCGCTTCGAACTTTCGGATCCCCTTTGTTTCGACTCTTAATTTCTATCTTTGTGCAATTCACTATGTACCGAAGTTGATACTATGTGCATTGGTTTGAGGAAGGAGGCGGAGGGTCTTAGTCGAAAGGTTACCTAGGCGAAACCAAAAGTGGCGAAACATACTTTTAACATGAATTTATAATTTGAAGCCTTTTTAAGTAAACCTTTTAATTAAGCTACCTTGTTCGTCAAACTCTTATTAGTTGCTATTTTTTCATTTCTAAAAATATTGCCATAATTTCAGAATTTATTTATTTTAATCATTTGCAAAATACCCCTTCTCTTTAATTAAATGTACAAAACATTTAAGTACCATACCTTAAATAATTTTATATATTCGTCAAATCTCTTTGGAAAATTCTACAAAAATTCCAGAAAGTCCATTTAAATACGTTATCTAACATACATAAATTCAGACCTAAATAATTGTTTATTTTGCTGTAAATAATTTATAACCCAATAAATCATTTTATTCACTATAAAATTAATATAAAATCCACATTAATTCATAAAATTATGAAAATTTAAACCCATCTCTAAACTAACATTTCTTATCTATATCTAAAATTCATGGCATTTGGATGTCATTAAATAGGGCTTTCACATCAAAACATATCATAAAATCTATATGAGCAAGCATACACCATCAACATGTATATATAAACATTTTTCTCTTCAAAATCATGAAAAAATCATGCAAGATAAATTTGGGTTTCATTTTAAAACTGAAATCATTTAGAAAACTTGAGATGTAGAAATTATTCATCTTAGCTTTGTAATTAGGATGTGAGATTTGATCTTGATTAATTGGTTTACTTCTTCCTCTTGAAAATCCTAGCTTTATCTTCTCTTGAGATTGAAAATGGTGGCCGACCTTAGAGTATTTTTGCTTGAGAAAAATGAAATGAACGTGTGTTTGATTTCCTAAGGGTTTATGGTATAAGTTCATATTATTTGCCTTCTTTCCCTTCATTATTTCCTAACACTTATTTCCATCTTATTTCTTTAGTTCATTATACATATAGGTACGATTACCCCTTAATTTTAATCACAAATCTCAATCCATTAATCAGCACATTATTTTATTTAATTTAACTAGTTAAATATCCCAAATAATGTCACTAAAAATATGGGGTGTTACAAATGATCTGAAACATCTGGAAGGTTACTGAAATTGTAACAACCCGCACCCTTATGGGCCTAGATTTCAACTAAAATCGAAACCCAAGTCCTTTATAGCACAAGTCATTGGATTTGGTACCTGCAAATAAGCACGAGAAATATTAAAGATTGATATAAATCTAAACTCATAGTGGAAACAAAAATATGATAAGAATATTGACTATGACTACCAACTTGGAATTTATGGTATTCTTTGGATAGCAGATTGTCACATCACCATCGAGCATAAGAGAAAAGAAAAATCTCCAACAACAAAGCACATCTAGCTCCAATGACACATTCCTTTAAATCTATGATGTAGGTTTTAATGAGGAGGGGGTCAGAATAACGTTCCGGTGACGGAAAATATAAACTATCCATAACATAAATTTATACCGATTGGTTTCCATTTAATTGTTATGTCCATCAAGGTTAGCAATTATAATTTAACCTTATATTGCACACAAGATTACTTACCTACCCTTTCCAGGGTACAAAATACTGATGAAGCCTTATCAATCACCCAATACTTCTAAACCCGTTTGCCACTTAATACTTCTAAATATGAAGCAGGTTTCTATAATACTATTAAAAGGGAAATAGGCAAAATCTATCCTTTAAGACCTCAATCAAGGTAGACCACGTCATTTAAGACCAATTCCAAAGGTGGTTTCCTAACAATGTTGTTAATGAACGGTGGGTCCTAGCTACAAAGATCTCTAACCACTATTTAAAGATTCCGACATTTAATGTCCAACTATTACCGAATCTCTTGCCAATAAAATCATAGCCATATAAGAGACAGTACCCAAGCCACTTAATAACATTTATTGGAAAATAAGCGGACTCAAGTCATTTAATACCTTAATTAGATAGACCTGATCATTTAATACCTATTTCCAAGCCGTGCTCCTTAATGGTACTATCGTTATTATGGCCTTAGCAATGTGAGAGACTGTACCCAAGCCACTCACTACTCATTAATAAGGACTAGGCAGACCCCAGACCATTTGACACCTATTTATAGGTAGGCCTTTGTTATTTAATACATAACCCCAAGGCGGACTCCTCACTGGTACTATCTAGCTGACATTGCTTGGAAATCTCATTGATGTACTTATACTTTTTAAATAGGAAAGAGGTGGACCCTACAGTTACTGAAAACCCCAAACCTGAAGCGAACTCTTCTTGGGATATCCATTGTCACTCTTTATCATAAATATGATATCTCATTACGTTACTTCTTTTGGTAGGGTGGCGGGCCTATAGCTTCTTATACCTCAATACTGAAGTAAACCCTTTTAAAGACATCCTTATTTATTTGGAATCTCACTAGGTTACTTAATACTTCCTTTTAGGAGAGATGACGACCGTACAACCACTTAATACTTCAAACCAGAAGCGAACCCCTATGGAGATATCCCTCATCACTCCTAATTTGGAATTTGGACCATTTAATACTTTCCGACTAAGAAAGTAGGCCCAATCTCTTATGTCATCACGGATCCTAGGATTAGTGATATTTCACATCAGTAGTAAGTGCACCCGACCGCTGGTAGCCTCAAAGTGAATGTTATTCTGCTGTTGAGTGACCTTACCGACCTCGCATCACTAACCTACTAAGTTCAGTTGACCATCCTAAGTCTTTACTTCTATTATCTTAGGTAGACATTGGACTTATCTTACTAATTCCCTTTTTATTTAGGGCAATAAGATTTACCTCAAATATTTATATTCCCATAAATCCCTTTTTAGTGCTTATAAATTTCAATTTGTCCATAAAATCCTAACGACATTTTCTAAGACATTTATGCATGATTACTATTTTTAAATTAGCAACCTTTTATATCTATTCCATTTTTATCAGTCTCATTAAATCGTTTACCCTATCAAATTATTGCAATTCCCATATTTATTAGCGTTTATTTTCCATTTATTGGAGTCATAACCTTTTACATTCCTTTCTTATTAATTAATTATCCTAGACAAAAATATTATGTGTAAGCGTCTTTATTAGCTTTTTATTTAATTATTACAAGCGCGGTGAATTACATACAAATATCTACTTTTATCGAATATATTCTAGTTATATAGCTTTGCTAGAATATTCTTTTCCATGTTCAATTGTTGGAATCATATCTAAAAAGATTATCCGCTATAATTTGTATAAATTATTCCAAAATAAAAGATGGTACCTTAAATACCTACCTACCCAATCCCCTTCTAATTCTCATAAATAAAAATTTACTTATGTTATGTTAGGTAGACATTAGATTCAGCTTACTAATTCCCTTTTTATCTAAGGCAATAAGATTTACCTTAAATACCTATCTACCCAATCCCCTTCTAATGCTCATAAATAAAAATTTGTCCATAAAATCCTAACGAACATTACCTAAGACATATATGTCTGATTATTAATTTCAAATTAGTAACCTTTTATATCTGTTCTATTTTTATCAGTCCCACTAATCCATTTATCGTATCAAATTATTGCTACTCCCATATTTATTACCATTTGTTTCTCATTTATTGGAGTAACAACCTTTTAAAATCCTTTCTCCTTAATTAATTATCCTAAACGTAAATATTACGTGTAAGCATCATTTTTAGCTTTTTATTTAATTACTACAAGCGCAGTAAATTACATACAAATATCTACTTTTTTCGAATATATTCTGGCTATATATCTTCACTAGAATATCCTTTTTCATGTTCAATGGTTGAAATCATTTCTACAAAATATTATCCGCTATAATTACTATAAATTAGTCCAAAACAAAAAAAATAAATTTAAAATATAAAAGATTACACTGTTTGAATTTACTAGAATCTTCTTTTTTTTATTACTTAAGTAGATAGTGTAAACTACAATGAATTCATACTTTACACGTCTTTTTCTCTTTTTATTTGCATCTATCCCTAGCTAGACCAAACACTGTATTTTCCAAAAGAGAAAGAAATCAACTAATTTACAAATATTAAACGGATCTAAATTCCAACAATTCCAAACATAGAAAAGTTTACATTCTAATAAGATTTCGGTAATAATCCAAATTCATAACATTTTTATGCAACCTATTTCAGATCTGGAATAAATTTCATTTAAATCAACATCTAAATTCATACTTTTGTGACTGATTTTCAAATCAGGTTGTAAATAATTCTAAATCAATTCATAAACAAGAAAATGTAGGTGATATTTATCATATTCAGATTATATTCAATTTATGACCTACAACTCATATACATATATCCAGTTAGGCATAATAATTAAATAAACACCAATGAGATAATTTTCATATTACAACAATCTATATAATTCCCCATTTACCTTTTAAAAGCGATCCAAATCTTCAAATCTAAAGTAGAACCTTTGATTTATCTCCAAATCCTTTATAATTCAATAAATATGTATAAAAATGTATATACATACGTTAGAATTACATGTAACAACCTAAAATTTTCGATCCCGAAAATTCCAGATTGTTATAAAAAAGAAGAAAGAGATAGAAGAAGAAGAAGATCAGAAACATCAACATCTCACATTCGCAGTGGATAAAATATAATAATAAATAATAACAGTTTACAAAAGCATTCTGTTATCTGTCAGTTACATTTATAATACATCAGAGTTACACATCTACACAGACACTGGATATACACAATTACCATGCCTCAGATTTACAATAATATAATACAGCGGAAATACTCTATACGTTCCTGCCATCCAGCTTGCCTCTTGAGCTTCAGAACGTCCCTACCTGAAAATCTGTAATACTCGGTCTGACCCGAGCATTACATCAAAGTAATAGCGGGGTCAGGCTGGAAACCAGCGTGAGTAAACCCATCAAACGTGGAATACAAAGCATACAACTCTTATAAACCCAGGGTAACTCGTATTAATTTAGAAATTTACAATTTGTTATAGGCATCACTTATTTCACACGTCAATTTTCTAAGTACCAAAATTAAGATTCAACAGTTCAATTCACTTAAATCATTTCATTCCAGCCTATTGATTTCACCTATCAATCTATAAAATTCGAAGTGGATTCGGGTATTTCTAATACCCGACCCCGGTCTCTTCAAATCAAATGTCATCATTAATCCAGGTTACTTAGGTGAAAACAATTCAATTCATATTAGGGTAACATATTTACATAGCAATTCCATTACCGATAGATAATCCATATTATCAGAGTTTCACCCACACATATCATCTTACGTAGCATCACAAATCATACTTCAGGGATATCAATAACCAAGGCATTCAATATCATTCAATCATCTAAAGCAAGATTTGTCATACCATTCCCAATTAATTACTTCAATCATCTTTAACTCTTGCTTACTTAATCATAAATTAATTTACAACAAATTAATAAGTCATCTTTTAATTATCATCTAAATTAATCATCCTTGATTAATTTTCCTTTAATTACATTAAGTAATCAACCTTTAATTACCCAAAGATAATTTTGCCTTAACATTTCACATTAACTTCTAATTAATCTCCTTGATTAATTAATCATATTAATTAATGATTCTACAACCACTTAACTTAGAATTACAAACCATTTAATTGATTAATCATTTCTTGATTACCTTACAAACCAATAAATTTATCTTTAATTACCTAATTAATTACCCCTTAATTATTAACTATTAAACCTTAATTATTAATTCTTAATTTCAAGTTAATTAATCTCTAATTAATAGTAATTCAATCTTCAATTACTTATTGATTAATCCCTAATTCCTTTACTTAATACTTAATTACCTAATTAATTAATGCTTAATCATTAATTAATTATCTCAAATTATTAATTCCTAATTATCTAATTAACAACCTTAATTAATTAAAGATAAATCCTTTTTTCTAAATTAATTACTTAATCACATCCTATGCTGTAAATTTCCATGTGTTACACCTTTTTATAAAACTCGGTTACCTAACATAAACCATACAAGTGCCTAACACAAAAACTACCCGAGCCCAATCTAAATTTACTCGTGCCAAAACCCGTGCTTCTCTTCTAACTCCACCACTCAGGAACCACTATGTGCAAAGCACATTCTTCCCGAAGATAACCCTTCTCCTTCCCAATAATTCACCTCAAACCAAACAACAGATACACAAGTTAACTCGTGCACGTGTACGCCGCTGATGATCCACCGCGATCCCTTCCGACCATCCCCTCAAACCACGTTCGACCACTGCACCAACTCTAACAACCCAAAATTCTCAAACCCAATCCCGATCGAAAACTCGAGCTCACGAACCAGCCCATGAATGGATTAATCACCTTAAAACACCTCGTCTTCGCAATTCCACCCACCATTAGCCACCAAACTCCGCCACATCCAGCATCACGACCTCCTCTTCACCTTGCCTCTGGACCGGTTCATCCCGACGTCGCTGTGACACCGCAAAAGTCACGAATTTGACTTCGACCAGAACGACACTTAAAACCCTAAAACTTCTCCATTCCACCACCACGACGTTCGTAAATTTTTCCAACCATTTTTGCCGGCATCACAAGACTCTAATCTTGTTTCACCCAAAAACTCACGACCCCTAATTTCACCTATCATCAGAGAATGACGAAATCCCAATTCACGGTCAACTTACAATTTCTTTTGATTTACAAGTCTAAAAACCATGATTTCACTTTTAAAATTCCTAGTTTTTGATGACAAATCAAATTATATTCCTGAAACAACAATTTGTTAGGGTCGAGATTTTGATATGTATGAAAATTCTACTGTAATTCGAAATTTCCAGATAACTATTTGTTACTAACACACAAAAATATTTTTAAAAATATTATTAAATTATTACAAACATTATTCCTTTTAAGATCATAACTTGAAACTGAGTATACGAAGAGAATTTGATTTTTCATTGGTTTTGAGCTTGAACCTGCAGTTTAACAGAGGCATATCTGTATATTAAAATAAACAAATATGCACATATCTTTATCAACATAAGAATTTATCCATGCAAGCCTTATTCACATAATACTACACGAGATTATGCATCAGATCTAGCATTAAAGGATGTGGATTTACTCACTTGTCAACAGTTTGAACAGAGCATACTTTCTGTAGTTTGAAAAACTGCTAGCTTAAACCCTTTGATCTTCTTGTTTATTTAGTTGAGATGTTGTTTAAGTTTTGTAAAAATGGAAATGCTTACTGTTTTTTTCTTTTAGTTCGCTTAGTCTTGAGAACGAACTGAAACAAAGAGGATGTACATATATAAAAGGTTTATAGAGATAGGTGCTTACTGGTGTAAACACTTTCTGCTTTTGATCGGAGATTTTTTTTCCTTTTTTCTTTCTTTTGCCAGACATCATTTTGAGCTGAAAAGATTTATAGATATTTCGAATGACCTTGTTTTTGTGCCAGCATTAAATGCAAATGTCCATCATGTTTACATCCTTATCCCTTTTTATCTTTGGTATGTACATAGATTATATTTTTTTTCTTGCCTTGCATCTATTTCACAGGTAACATACATATATTTCTATAGTTTATATATATATATATTACTTGCCTGGTTGTTCTTATACTTTATGTACTCAATATAAAATTTGTTTCAGTTATAAATTTAACTTAGGTTGCATACACACAAATAACCACTTCACTTCTATTTTTATTCATTTACACATGTATTTCATAGTTTACATATTTCTAGAATTGTCTGATGTGTTTTTCTTTATGTTTTCATGTAGATATTTTTATATTTTTATACACATATCCCTTGCCCGGTTTTGCATTTATGTCTAATGTGTTCAATATAAAATTGATTTAGTTATTTGTATTGATTTAACTTATGTTGCATATGCACAAACCCACTTGTATACTTATTTTTAACATAAATCCTTATTATTTCTATTTCTATTTTAAGCTTACTATCAAACACTTAATTAATATTCATATTTTCTTATACTTATATTTAATATCGATAAGATAAATTTTATTTTAAATTATTATTGTCTATATTACATTCATATGCATATATTTAGATTAAAAGTTAATAAAGTAGAGCTTTTAATTTAATTAAATAAGATAGATTTTATTTTAAATATTTTTGAACGATTTTATTTTGAATTTTCAAATCAGAGCTTTCTTTCAAAATACATATGTATATAAATAAATGGAAAATATTCCAAAAGTCCTATTCATTTTAAAATGATAAGTTTACTTTTTATTTAATTGGATTAAATATTTATTAAAATATTATGGCTAAAATTCCGGGTCGTCACATATCTCCCCCCTTTGAATCTTTTCGTCCTCGAAAAGGAACGAAGCCAGAATTATTAAAATGCTTAAAATCAGATAAATTGTCTTTGATCATTTTTAAAATATTCTAAAAATCTGTATAATATTACTAAAATAGTTTTTATAAAAATACTTGTATAACTCGATGTTTCGACAAGTCCATCGTTGTTCTCATAGAAATTCGGTCATACGTTGATCAGGCGTACGACTGAAAATCAAGAAGTGCTTGGCATAGACGCTAGAATCAACCAGAACCGTTATATCAAAATATATTAATCCGGGTCGCTAAACTAAACCTAGCCGCCTGATGGCGACGGTCGACCGCTAGGTGTCGACCAGTCCTAATGACAGGCTGCCCTGTGGGCCCTGGGCGATTAATTAATAAACATTAACTTTTCTTTTTTATTTATCTTCATTTCGAATTCGCTTTTCGTTCGTAACTTCTTCGTTTATACTCTAATTGCAAAACTCCGAATACGAAAGCTACTTAGAATTTCTCCACAAGTGCAATGGTGCATGTTTCATGGTCAAATTCCATCATTTGCACAAATTCCATTTTCAAAGCCAAATTAATTAACTAACCAACCAACCAACTAACTAACGCCAAACTATGAGGTTTTACGTTCTTCCCCCTTAAAAAGAATTTCGTTCCCAAAATTTAATAATGACAAAGTCATGATTTTGGCTGTTAGTTATCCTTAACCACACAACCAATAAGTATACAACCAATTTTGCAATCAAACATGCACAAGTGCAAGTGTATTACTGTATCACTATACATAAAATATGTATGCAGAATGATTCTAATTGGATCCTCCTTTATGAATGCATTTATTTTGAAAACATTTTTGAAATACATAATGCAAACAACCTATATGTACTGGCAGTTCTATATACATGCGGCTTTATTGAAAATATTTTCAATCAAAATCCTCATACTCCTACGAATAGAAGTACGAAGCAACCAAATTTGCATTCCTTTCCCACCACCCAATAATCTAATAAATCAAAAAATCGCTTAACTTTACTCCTGCGCCGAAAAGGGAATTTAGGTAGAAAATTTAACATTCTTACTCTTTTATAATCTTTCTATTCCCGTAGTACAGTGGAAATTTCCTCGCTACCCTGGATTTATTCCAAATTTTCCATGCACAAAACGCATAAGAAGGAATATTTCAAGTGCTAAAATGGAATTAAGTCTAAACATAGACATGCACATGTCATAGACAAGGTATGGAAATAAAAATTCTAAAGTTAAAACAGCTTTTCCCTTGATATCGTTTACATTTATCGCATCATCAATTCTAATACACCGCTAAATTTGCAAATTCTAACTATGTTTGTCTTCCCTGTACTTAACAGTGGCCTTCAAAATCATAGATTTCACAAATATTCTTCTCACATTTCAAATTCGTACGTCATTTGGAAAATAAAATCCCAAAACATTTAGACATGCATTTTCCCTTGAAATCAACTTTTTGAAAAGTCTCTAAAACTAATTTAAGTGCCAAAATAACTAAAACACAACTATTTTTTCAAAAAAGAAGCTTTCCAAATCAAGGGGAAATTTTTCAAAATATTTTTCTACTCAAAATTTTTGATAAATCAAGCTACAATTTCAGCATAGTCGAAAGTCGGTTATGCGCTAAATGCTTAAGCTAAAATTCCATAATCTACAACTAACCTTTACCCATAAAACTTGACATTTTGTTTTAAAAATATCATCACATCTATATTTAAAATTTTAGCTTTTAAGAAACATGAGAAATGACCCACGATATCAAAACAACTTTATCTCATCCTTTGCTAAAATTTCCAACTATTCTAAACTTCCAGTCTAATATCGCATTTACTATTAGTCAAGAGTCATTATGAGATTCCCATATTTATACCGCTTCTTTACTATGCATATGTAGGAGCGATTTTCATATCCGGAAACAATAATACAATCAATAACTAGAAACTCATAATGTTGTGCATACCTTTTACAAAAGACAACTAATAGTTACAGCCCAAAGAACCTACAGAAAAAGGGCAAATATTGGAAATAAAAGATGCAATAATTATAAATAAAATACCGCCTACAATCTATGAGAAGGTCTCGCTTTGCGGTTGGAGCGAGCCATTGTCGCGGCCGTGGAATGGTCATAGCATGGCGGCTATGCACACAATTTCACACCCCTGGAGCTGCTGCTCCACCCTAACCTCTTAGAGCTCTACCTGAACTTGATGGATAACAACAAGCTCAGAGCTCAAGTATCCCTCGGTGCCCTACGCTATCCCCTGCTGCTGGTGTTGCTGCTCTAGTGCTGGTACATGAGGTGCGGAAGGTGGTAAGGGAATATTCATCCTCTTAATAGTGGTTCAGTCGATGGTTGGAGGGACCTTCCTCGCTATTTGCTCTCCACTCAAATTTACCTCGTAATGCCTGAACACTCGAGTGAGCTATTGGAAAAATGGAAAATGGGTCATCGAGTTACCAATTTCCTGATCGACCATGTGAAGCATCAAAACACGAGCCCAATTGACGGTTATGCCGTCAGTTATAGCATAGGCGGCTCTTCGCACCGAGGTATAGATATGATCAAGGTTCTTGTCTTCAGAATGATGTTGTGCTGAATGTCGCACACGACTAGACTGGTAAAAAGGTCTTCAATTTTTGGTCCTCCAATCATCGACATTTCCAGAAAGGATACGTTGTAGAATCTTAGGATCAGTCATCTCTATTTCATCTAAACCTGCGCCTACTATAGATATCTTCAAAATTCTGTCACATTTATGCATCGAAAAGACGGATGTAGTATGGGTAATATTCCTGCTCATAAGTCTCAAAGTGGAGGATCGGTGCAAGTCCTACCACGACGAAAAGCTCTTTAAGTCCGAGAGCAGTGAAATCTTCGAACTTCACTGCTTGTCCGTGGAGAAAATTAAAGTTTTCCATTCTGAGATAAGTGGCGATTTTCCGCTTGCTCCAGTCAAGCCAAGCAGCTTCTTGTAGACTGAGGCTGGGATGATGAGAGGAATAGCCACCGATGCATGGTAATGTCATGGGCTAAGAGGCGGGTGGAAGAAGGGAGAAAAGGGTTTACATCCGAAGTTATGGCGGGGCAAGATCTGACGTGCAAGAATTTTGGCGTCGTTTGGTGGTGGAACGGAGGAGAGAGACTTTGATTAAGTGAAGGAAAGGAGAGATGGAAATGGGGTACAGTTGAAAATGGAGAAGAGGAAGAGAATGAGGGGGGTGCGATGGCTGATGGTTTGGACGCAACTTATAGCCGTGTTCTAGTTTTGGGTTATGCCCGAATCAGTCTAGCGGTCGATTGCTAGCCAAATTTGGGCATGGCCTGATCATGGTCCCAATAAGACCAGTTTAAATTAATGAATATACTAATGACCGTTCCGCACACCATCTTTAGCTTAACTCATCCAGAAAACTTCTACCTTTCATATGACGGTATCCACCTTACCATGTAGTCCCCTCCTTGGCCAGATAGCGATAGCCTTAACAAAACTTTTGTGACCAACAATACTTCTGTAAACCAAAAAATATTCCAGTTGCTATTTTCTGACTACTTCGCATAGAATATTCCTTCCAATAGCTTATGGGTACAACAATACTTCCTACTACTTACCCCAATAAAATTAAGTGTCGTTCCTATTTTTTTCATACCTTAAAGAGATAAAATATTAAAAGAAATATCGATTTTATAAACCAAAGAATCGTTGACCTAACCATATGCTCCTTTATACTTATTTCAAAATAATAGAAACTATTTCATACCAAATCTTCTACTTAAAAATCAAACTTATATAAATATTTCAGGGTTTCCAAAAACCTTTTTAAAACATAATCCTTGCCAAAAATCAAAATCAAGACTTTACTAATATGTACATATAAATACTTAAGGATTTCAAAAATTAATCTTTTTTAAACTAAAAATTTCTCAACACGACCAACCTAGTGAAATACATGTTTCTTTGAAAATTAAAATTTCAAAACTTTCTCGATTTTTTTTTTAAAATAAATCCTTGGGAAAAGAAATCCTTTGAAAACCCTTTTTCCAAATCTAAGGCATTTTCAAAATATACTTTATAAAAACCCTCTCAAGGTTTTAGACTAAGGAATTGAGCATAAATTATTCAAATAAAAATCTAATTTTCCATAAAAAAGAATGCACCCTAGCAAAAACTTGCTTCCCGACAATTGTGACATACAAACTCTAATTCCTAGCCATCTAGAATAAATGTGTCTTTTCGATTGGAACTCAAAATCCAAAATCATAAGATAGCTAGAATCTCAGCCATCAAGTCAAACACCTCCAATCCCCTAGATTCTAGCATATGCCAAACTCATGCCCGTTCATCAACAACACTTTACGCATTGCCAGCACTCCGTGGGCACTTCAGAGTCGGCATGAGAATCTTAAGTCTAAGATATTTCTAACCCATAGTTGCTTTGCCCATTCCCTCAGAGTGGAACCATAACTACTTCTATAGTTGGAACTCTTAGAATCTAGTGTAAAAATATATTATTAATAGATAGGAAAGTACGAATACATTCTCTTAATTTATCCTAATTCTTTTGACCTACTAACCTTGGCTCTAATACCAAACGTAACAACCCACAACTTAATGGACCAAAATTTCGACAAAAATCGAGACCCAAGTCCATCAAAGCACAAATCGTTAGATTTGGTACCTGTAGATAAGCATGAGCATTATGAGATTTTAATAGAAATCTAAACTCATAGCGAAAACAAGAAAAGGATAAGAATAATGACTATGACTACTACCTTGGAACTTATGGTATTCCTTGGATAACTGATTGTTACATCAGCATCGAGCATGAGAGAAAATAAGACTCTCTATCAACAAAGCACATCCAGCTCCAGTAACTCATTCCTTTAAATCAATCATGTGGGCTGTAATGAGGAGGGGATCATAACAACATTTTGGTGACTGGAAATATAAACTGTCCATGACATAAATTTATACCGATTGGTTTCCATATAATTGTTATGTCCATCAAGGTTAGTAATTCTAATATAACATTGTATTGCACAAATGATTACTCACTTACCCCTTCCAAAAGTATAAAATATTGATGAAGCCTTATCAACCATCCAATACTTCCAAACTCATTTGCTACTTAATACTTCTAAATATGAAGCGGGCTTCTATAATACTTTTAAAAGATAAATATGCACACTCTGCCATTTAAGACCTCAATCAAGATTGACCCCATCATTTAAGACCTATTCCCAATGTGGTTTCCTAACAACGTTGTTAATGGTCGGTGGGTCCTAGCTGCAAAGACATCTAACCCCTATTTAAGGCTTTTGACATTTAATGTCCAACAATTACCACATCTATCACCAAGAAAACCATAGCCATATAAGAGATAGTACATAAGCCACTTAATACATTTTATTGGAAATTAGGCAGACTCTAGTTATTTATTGCCTTAATTAAGGCAGACCCCATCGTTTAATAACCATTTCCTTAGCATGCTCCTCAATGGTACAATCGTTATTACAGCCTTATTAAGGTGAGAGACTGTACCCAAGCCACCTAATACCTCATTAATAAGGACTAGGCAGACCCCTGACCATTTGACACCTATTTATAGGCAGGCCTTTGTCATTAATACATAACCCCAAGGAAGACTCCTCACCGGTACTATCAAGCAGACATTACTTGGAAATCTCATTGGGCTACTTATACCTCTTTTATAAGAAAAAAGGTGGACCCTTTAGTCACTTAATACTCCAAACCTGAAGCGAACTCTTCTCGGAACATCCATTGTCACTCTTAATTATAAATATGGCATCTCATTAGGTTAGTTCTTTCGGTAGGGAGGCGGGCCCTATAGCTTCTTATACCTCAATACTGAAGTAAACCCTTTTAAAGACATCCTTATTTATTTGGAATATCACTAGGTTACTTAATACTTCCTTTGAGGAGAGAAGCATACCCTACAACCACTTAATACCTCAAACCAGAAGCGAACCTCTATGTAGACATCCATCATCACTCCTAATTCCAAATTTGGACCATTTAATACTTTCCAATTAAGAAAGCAGGCCCAATCTCTCATGTTGTCTTGGATCCTAGGATTAATGACATTTCACATCAGTAGTAAGTGCACCCGATTGCTGGTAGCCTTAAAGTGAATGGCAGTCTCCTGTCGAGTGACCCTACCGACCTCGCATCACTAACCTACTAAGTTCAATTAACCATCCTAAGTCTTTACTTATATTATCTTAGGTAGACATTGGACTTAGCTTACTAGTTCCCTTTTTATTTAGGGAAATAAGATTTACCTCAAATATTTATATGCCCATAAATCCCTTTTTAATGCTTATAAATTTCAATTTGTCCATAAAATCCTAACGGACATTTTCTAAGACATTTATGCACGATTGCTATTTTTAAGTTAGCAACCTTTTATATCTATTCCATTTTTATCAATCTCATTAATCCATTTGCCCTATCAAATTATTGCAATTCCTATATTTATTACCATTTATTTTTCATTTATTGGAGTTACAACCTTTTTACATTCCTTTCTTATTAATTAATTATCCTAGATGAAAATATTACGTGTATTATTAGCTTTTTGTTTAATTATTACAAGCGCAGTAAATTACATACAAATATTTTCTTTTATCGAATATATTCTAGTTATATAGCTTTGCTAGAATATTCTTTTCCATGTTCAATTGTTGGAATCATATCTAAAAAGATTATCCGCTATAATTTGCATAAATTATTCCAAAATAAAATATTTAACTTTAAAATATAAAAGATTAGATCATTTGAAATTTCAAGGAATAATCATTTCTTTTTACTATTGAAATTGACAGTGTAAACTACAATAATTTTGTACTTTACACGTCTCTTTCAATTTCTATTTACATCTATCCCTTGCTAGTTCAAACGCTTTATTTTTCCAACAAGGGAAAGAAGTCAACTAATTTGCAAATATTAAAAGGATCTAAATTCCAACAATTCCAAACATAGAAAATATTACACTCTAACTAGATTAGGGTAATAATCCAAATTTATAACATTATTATACAACCTATTTCAGATCTAAATAAATTTCATTCAAATCAATATTCTAAATTAATACTTTTGGGACTGATTTTCAGATGAGGTTGTAAATAATTCTAAATTAATTCATAAACAAGAATATGTAGGCGATATTTATTATATTTAGATATATTTAATTTATTGCCTATAACTCATATACAATTACCAGTTAGGCATAATAGTCAAATAAACACCAATGAGATAATTTTAATATTATAACAATCTATAAAATTTCCCACTTACCTTTTAAAAGCGATCCAAATCTCCAGATTTAAAGTAGAACCTTTGATTCATCTCAAATCCTTTATAATCCAAGAAATATGTATAAAAAGGTATGTACCTACATTAGAATTACAGATCTGAGAAGAGATTTGGGATTGGGAATGAAAATAGATACAATTATATAAGTATACATAAATACCTAAAATACACATATAGTTGATTCTCTTCTCTTCTCCTATTCATTTGATTTCTATTCTTCTCCAATTTGTATGAATAAAATAAAAATATCTTATTTTTATAATTTAGAAAGAAAGCGGAGAAAGTGAAAGACAGAGCTTCGACACCGCTTTCAAAAAAATATAAGAAGAGAAGGGAGGGCTAGACCTGAATTAATAGGCACTAGAATCTATTAGAACCATAAGATCGAAATATATTAAATCCAAACCATTGGGCCTAGGCTAGCCTAGCCATATGAAGACAGCAAGTCGACCGCCTATGGAGCACTGGTCGACCACAAGGAGTCAACCGGTCCCAATGACAAGTCGGTCTATGGGCCTAGGCGGTTAATTAATAAAAGTTAACTTTTTTTATTTATTTATTTTCGTTTCGGAGTCGTTTTTCACCCATAACTTGTTCGTTTTGACTCCGACTGTAATATCCCGGAATTTCAAGAAGTTTAAAATGTTGATAATCTCTTATTTAAACTATTTGAAATTAATAAATTGTTATTTTCAAAGATAATTAACCAAGTAATAATAATATAATGTCTTAATTATGGTTATAAATTGGTTTAAATTAAGAATATTTATTTTATTGTGTAAATAAATTCTAAATAGACTTATTGTTCTCAAAATTTATAAGTGTGTTTAAAAACATTTATATCCGCGTATTTTAAATTGATTTTAAAATAGGATAAATTATTTATAAATAATTATAAGATTATTTAAAAATTGATATTTATATTTATTTAAATTGATTCTTAGATTTGATTTTAAATTTGACTTTGAATTAAATATAAATTTGAATTTAAGGAATATACATAAATATTAAAATAGAATAATAATATAGTTTGGTTTTAAATATATAGATAATGTTTTTAATTAAAAATAAGATTTGTTTTATTTTTTTATATAGAAATTTATCTTAGAAATTTGGATTTGTATTTATTTAATAAGAATAAATACAAGGCTTTTGAAATAGCATTTAAAAATTGAATTTGCAATGTTTTATAATTTTATTTAAATTATATTTGGTTCATTCTTTTCAAAGACTGTATTTTATATAAATTTAGCATACATTTATAAATGTATAAATGTATTTGTTTATTTGAAATTTAATTAGAAAGCATTTTAAAAATTAAGAAAAAAACATATTTGTTCATTAATAAATAATTTAAGAAGGGGCTTTTAAATTTCTTTTAGAATAAAATTTAATAAAAAGTGACAAATGTTTAGTTCTAAAACACTATGTTAACAAGTGTTAAATATTTATGATTTATAAGACACGTGTCCATATGTTTTTCTATTTTCTTTTTAATTTACTAGATCTAAAACTTGCCTATATAAACACCATTTCCTCCATCTTTCTTTTTCTTTAAAATTTTTGTTCATTCCTAAAAAAGAAACTTGAATCATCAATGCAAACTTTTACTCATCCAAAACCAGAAAATCTTCAAAACCATGCTCAAACAAAAACCTGAGATCCTCCTTAAAACAAATCTGCAAATTTTGTTACCTGTACAACTTTTTCCCATGCCTGCATCTACTCCTCAATTCAAACAAATGCTCAAACAAAGCCTGAAAACTAAATTCAAACCTATTTGCATACAAGTGTAATGGTACTCTCTGTTTACAAAGCCTGTAACCCTTTTCTAGTGCAAATCAAACTGCATGCCTGCAGTTTGTTCTCAAAACGATATCACAGCCTGTTTTCAAAACAACATTCAACCCAAATCTGCATTTGAATGTCTGCATCAATTTTCTTATGCATGCAAGAACTCCAGTTTTTAAAGCTTCAAGCTCAAGTGTTTACAAGTTTTTCAAAATGCAAATCTGAAAAACAATTTGAAAAGGATGAGACATTTCTGTTTTAAAGGCTTTAGGTTCATAGTCTTTTGCAACTTCCAGTTCATCTTCAAAACCTCTGCATTTCTTAATAAAGGTAAGTAAACTTTTTATTTAAAATTTAAAGTAGTAATTATCTGTTGCAATTAAATAGTGATGATGTTTATACGAGTTGTCTTTGAGTAGATATGAGGATTGCAATAGGTTTTGTTTAGTAGAAACTGTGCATGTTGGTTTTTATTTTTTTCTCTGTATATTACTGTAGAATTTGAGACAAAGATTAAATCTTCAAACAATTCTATTCAAAAATTGTTAAGTCATAGATTTAAACTAAAACAAGTTAGTTCAAGTATAAACTAAGAATAAAAATATATTAAAGTCTCTGGTTTTTGAAATGCACCTGGGAATCAAACTATGCAGTAACAAATTTATCATCAATGTTTGAAACCAAGTACTTAATTTGGTTAAAACAATTATATAAACTAAAGTATCATTGGAAGTTATGAATTTTTAAAAGAAATTCACAATTTTTAAAACTGTATTGAGTATGTAATTGTGTATTTACTGGAAATTGGGTTTTGGTCTAAAACTGATGATCCTTGCATCCTGGAATGCTTGAAATTCTTGATGGAGCTAGGGGTTGGATTAGAGAGTGCAGTAAAAATGGTTGAAGGATTTGTAATCCATTGTGGATGGTGAATTTGCTCGTGATTTGTTTTAAACCTAGTTTTGGGTTCTTACTGTATATTGGCCTACTGCATCTACATCTCTGCATCGAGCTTGAAGGGAATTTGTGTGTAGGAAGCGTGGTGCGTCGGCGATCGATGGCCGGAGTTGTAGGATTTATAGTTAATCGGAGGCGATGGTTCAAGGGGGGATTTCCTGATGATGTTTGGGTTCTGTTCATCCTGGGAACTCGATTTTGGATTGAGGCAAGAAGTGGTGTTTGGTTGGTCGTAGGGGTTTGCGGGGTGCTTGGGTGATTTGTCGGTGGGTTCGCCGTTGACCGGAGGTGGTTCCAGCACCGGTGCAGGTGCACGAGTGGGTTGAGTGTGTCAGTGGGATGTCATTTTGGGTTTGCTCGTTTTCTCGAAGCAGGTCTCGGGTGTATAGGAAGATGGCTCGGGAGGGAACTCGTGTGGGTTCTGGGTGTTTGCTGATGGTTTAAAGTCAAATTTGTTTAAAGAAAAAAAAGAAGATGTACATTGTTTTCTTGGATCCATGTACTTATGGGTAGAACTCAAATGGAATGTTCAACCAGGTTTTTTAATTTAAAATAAATAAGGTTTTTAAACTTTAATGATTAAGTTAAATTAAATTCTTGTAATCCTTTTCTTTGAATTGAATTGTTTTTATAAATGAATTTGTATGAATGTTTAAAATGTTTTTAAGTTAAAAACCTTAACGTTATTTTCAAACTTACTTTGGAAATAAAAAAAAATTATAAATGTTTTTATTTATTAATAATTAAAGGTTTAAGTAATTTTTGAATTTGAAACTAATGATTGTTAATTAATAATTAAAGACAGGTAATTAATGTTTTCTTTATATTTTAATTAATGAATTATGTTAAGTAAAGATTTCAAGGTTAATTTAAGATAATGTTTATCTTAAAAAAATAATTAACTGTTAGTGAATAATAATTAATTAGTTTTAAGTTTAATTAATTTATTAAATTATTGTTTTGAAGGATTAATTAAGTAAAAAGATTAAGTATGATTATTAATGAACTAAAAATTATGATGATTTAATTAATGACAAATGATTAATTAAATTATAATTACTTATTAATTAAGTAATTAAGGGTTAATTAAAATAGTAATTAATTAATACTTAATAAAGGTTTTATTAAGTTACAATTAGGATTTCTTAATTAATAATTAAAGATTATTAATCTATAATACAAGTTAATTAAGAATTAATTAACTATTATTAAATGTTTATTAATTTTAATTAAGGATTAATTAATTATATTTATGGATTAATTAATTTGTAAATTAAGGTTAATAATTAAGTTTTATTAATTAATGATTAAGAGATAATTAATTGGTTCATTAAGTTTAATTAATTAATTTTAAAAGTAATTAGTGATTAATTACTTTATATTAAAGAATTGATTAATAATTAAGGTTTATTAATCTATAGTTGAAGGATTAATTAATCTGTTAATTGAAAATTAATTTGGTTAAAGAGTAATTAAGGGATAAATTACTCGATTTTGATTTATGAGATGAGTGTGATCAAGTAAGTTAATTAATTGGTTAATTAATTAAATAAAGTCATTTGATAAATGATTAAGAAAGATTACTTAATAAGTTGATAAGGAAAATTACTTAAGGTAAGTAATTGATAAATTACAGAGGTAATTGAGTTAAGGTAAATTACTGATTGGGAAGTAATTTAAATGGATAATTACTTGTTAAAGTAAGTAAGAGTTTATTAGTTGGTGTAATAAATCAATGAATTTATAAAGTAATCAAAAGTAATTAAGAAGTAATTAAGAATAATTAATTACTGTTTATTTAAGATGATTAATTGTTTTCGATTCATCTCTGGAGTTGAATACCTCATTCAAGAATTTTTTTTGATCCAACCCGTAGGAATCAATAGAAAAGGCAAATCCCCTATGATACACCAGATCCGGCTCGGTTATTGATAGAGTGAATAGATCTGCCATTTCTTGAAATCTCTCTTCTGATTCAAAATCATGGTGTAACGTGTATCCCCCTTTGTTCCGGTTATGGAATAGATGAAATAAATCCAAAAATGGATTTTTTTTCAAGAATGAAATCTTATTGGAACTGTCCATATCTGGTTCATCCTTCGGAACCATATCACATCCCGGATCTGATGAAATAGGATGAATTGAGACGGTATTTTGTAAATACGTAATTATCTTGAATATATCAACCATTTCTTTATTTTTCGATCGCCTGGAAGGGACAAAAGAAACATCTTGTTTTTTCTTTAAAAATTTCTGATCTCTAGTGGACCTCTCAGTAGGATTCGAACCCAGATGAAGTTCTGACCATCTGTCAGAGAAAAAAGAACGAATTGATCTTGTAGGACTCCCAAGAAATTCTTCGATTTCTTTCGGAAGCAGATGAATAATCATCTGCTTCTCACGTTTCGTGAATAGCCGGGACATTGAGGAAGATCCAAAAAGGCATTTCGGGAATCGATCTGATTCTATCTCTATTCGTTCCGTTTGAAGAAAGGAAGGATCCCAAAGAATCGATCTTTCTTTTAGTTGCTGAATCTCTGTTTGATCGATCAATGTGTGATATTCCGAATCCTCATTTCTAATGGAATCGAAATGATCTCTGGATTGATCAGAGGATCCTTTCGATTGGCTAGAATCCGTCACTTGAACGAAAATAGATCTTGTGGAATCATATTGAATATTTGACAATACATTCCGTACCCTGCTAAAAAACCAATCCTTGTTTACCAACCACACATTGTCTAACCAAATCCAATTCTCTCTCGATACCTTCCTCAAAAAATCTGATTCGTGCTGATGCTGATTCTTCCCCCAACTAACGAAGAGATCTTGGCGGAATTGCCACATATGAAATTGAGCACAATTTTGCAAAGAAATACCCCACTTGTTTCTCGAGAAGAGATGGGAAACGTGCTCAATATCATTTGATTGAATAGTTGCCTCAGCTCCTTGTTGTTTGAAGAAACCCTCCCCTTCAATTGGTCTTTTTTCACGAAAAGCAGACATGAGATAACAAATCAAGTCTTTCCCTAAGATTTCGAATAGCTGTCCCGAATTCAAGTTGATTATGTTTCGCTTCTTCGTCAGAGAAAGACGATCAAACAATTCCCAATCATGGTCCTTGCGGATCGGATCATCCGTATAGGATAAAAAAAGAAACTCCAGATATTTGCTATCTTTCTCTTTGAATGAGATCTCAATTCCAGCTACGGTTTCATTAGCTATCTTACAACTAGAATCCCTCTTTTTTCCGATCCGGTTCCTCCACCACTGCGAACCCCGGTTCGATTCAGGCATGATACACTTTTTATTTATTGGGAGAACCCAAGTACTCTCTTGCGGATCCATGAAACAACTCTCAGAAATCTTTTTCTCTTTTGGAAGATACAGGAGTGAAACAATCAATCTATTGATATTGGAAGACCAAAAAGATTCTTCCAATGTCTCATTTCTGGGTCCAATGGAATTCATAGGTATAGGAAGAAGCTCCATCAAATAGAGATTTTTTCTTTCGACCATCTTTCGATTGGTAATACGAGATATAAGGACCACTACTACAAGCAGTACTACACCTTTGATCGTGAAATATCGATTGCTTGTTAAACCCTGTGAATCACGTGAAAGTAGGATACTCCAAATTCGGGGGTCAGAGAGTTTCATAAAACGTTCTTGGTGGAAAAAAATGTGAGTGAAAGATCCCACTGAATCGAATTTGATCCATGAATCTAAGAAATAGTGAGAATTCTTGATCTCACTCAATATCTCTCTCAATTCGAAGATCCAGGATTTGAATTGATATCGTTTCATTGATTCCTCCTAAAGATTTTCATTGATTCCTCCTAAAGATTTCATTTCAATTGGAATTTGGTTATTCACGATGTACAATGAGCCCTATTAAGCATCCATGGCTGAATGGTTAAAGCGCCCAACTCATAATTGGCAAATTCGTAGGTTCAATTCCTGCTGGATGCACGCCAATGGGAACGTTCAATAAGTCTATTGGAATTGGCTCTGTATCAATGGAATCTCATCATCCATACATAACGAATTGGTATGGTATATTCATACCATAACATATGAACAGTAAGAACTAGAATTCTTATCGATACTGGAACTCATAGGGAAGAAAATGGAGTTATGGATGGAATCAAATATGCAGTATTTACAGAAAAAAGTATTCGGTTATTGGGGAACAATCAATATACTTCTAATGTCGAATCAGGATCAACTAGGACAGAAATAAAGCATTGGGTCGAACTCTTCTTTGGTGTCAAGGTAATAGCTATGAATAGTCATCGACTCCCAGGAAAGGGTAGAAGAATAGGACCTATTATGGGACATACAATGCATTACAGACGTATGATCATTACGCTTCAACCGGGTTATTCTATTCCACCTCTTATAGAGAAAAGAACTTAAAGCAAAATACTTAATAACACGGCGATACATTTATACAAAACTTCTACCCCGAGCACACGTAATAGAGCCATAGACAGTCAAATGAAATCCAATCCACGAAATAATTTGATCTGTGGACAGCATCATTGTGGTAAAGGTCATAATGCCAGAGGAATCATTACCGCAAGACATAGAGGGGGAGGTCATAAGCGTCTATACCGTAAAATCGATTTTCGACGGAATGAAAAAGACATATCTGGTAGAATCGTAACCATAGAATATGACCCTAATCGAAATGCATACATTTGTCTCATACATTATGGGGATGGCGAGAAAAGATATATTTTACACCCCAGAGGGGCTATAATTGGAGATACCATTATTTCTGGTACAGAAGTCCCTATATCAATGGGAAATGCCCTACCTTTGAGTGCGGTTTGAACTATTGATTTACGTAATTGGAAGTAACCAATTAGGTTTACGATGAAACCTAGAAATCAATCACTGATCCAATTTGAGTACCTCTATGGGATAGACCTCAACAGAAAACTGTTGAGTAACGGCAGCAAGTGATTGAGTTCAGTAGTTCCTCATAGAAAATTATTGACTCTAGAGATATGGTAATATGGAGAAGACAAAATTGTTTGAAGCACGCACAGAACCGCAAGCGCCCCTTGTTTCAAAGAGAGGAGGACGGGTTATTCACATTTAATTTGATGGTCAGAGGCGAATTGAAAGCTAAGCAGTGGTAATTATAAAGATCCCCCGGGGAAAAATAGAGATGTCTCCTACGTTACCCGTAATATGTGGAAGTATCGACGTAATTTCATAGAGTCATTCGGTCTGAATGCTACATGAAGAACATAAGCCAGATGATGGAACGGGGAGACCTAGGATGTAGAAGATCATACATGAGTGATTCGGCAGATTTGGATTCCTATATATCCACTCATGTGGTACTTCATCATACGATTCATATAAGATAAAGATCCATCTGTCTAGATATCATCATATACATCTAGAAAGCCGTATGCTTTGGAAGAAGCTTGTACAGTTTGGGAAGAGGTTTTTAAAGGAAGAATCTACTTCAACCGATATGCCCTTAGGCACGGCCATACATAACATAGAAATCACGCTTGGAATGGGTGGACAATTAGCTAGAGCGGCGGGCGCTGTAGCGAAACTGATCGCAAAAGAGGGTAAATCAGCCACATTAAGATTACCATCCGGGGAGGTCCGTTTGATATCCAAAAACTGCTTAGCGCAGTTAATTTTTAAGCATGATTAATTAATGTAATTAATTAAGAAATAATGTACTTAATTATAGTTAATTAATTAATGGAAGTAATTAATTAAGGTTCATTAATTGATATGATTAATGAGAGTAATTAAGAATTAACTACTTGATTAAGAGTTAATTAATCAAGGATGATCAATTAAGATGATGATTAATTAATTGGTTTAATTAATGTTTATTTAAAAAAGATTTATTGCGATGAAGGTAAATAATTTAATTAATTTTAAATTAATTAAGAGATGAAAAAATTAAATTAATTCACTTTAAATTAACTAAAGATAGAGATAGTTAATTTAATTCGTTTTAAATTAATTATGTTGTGATTAAGTAAATCATTGCTTATGTATGGATGGATGACATTGATTGTTATGAATGGATGTAATCTCAGAAATGAGATAAGTAATGTTATGTGGTATGAATGCTTGGTTGCATTGTGATGGTAATATAGATTATCTATTGTGATAATGATGTGAACTACCTATTTTGTTATGGATCATCTGTTTATTTTGATAATGTAGTTATCAATTGTGACTTGTGAATTATCTATTCTGTGTGTATATAGATAGTTGAATTGAATTGTTTAACCTTAAAACAACTTGGACCTAAAGGACACGCTTTGGATTTCGATGAGACCAGGATCAGGTTTCCATATTTGGATATCCGAAAACCACATCGATTCCAATTAAACGTTAGGCCGTGAATCAAAGTGGAGCTTTGTGAAGACTCGAGGTGTAAGGGCTATACGTCAGTATAACTCTGTGGGTGATTCCGTGATGAGTTTGACGGAACTAGTTCTTATAGGTTCGAGATGGTGATTTAGAGTGCAAGGGTTATTGTCGTTAACTCTGAGGGTGATTCCAAAATGGGTGTAATGAGATAATGCCTTCGGTTTCGTTCGAACCCGGAACGAACTTGTATGGATTGAATGCTTTCAGAACATCATCAGGTGAACGATGAGCATTCTAAGTGAGGTGTTCAATAAAGGTAATGGTAGCCTCAAGCCTCATCAACTGGGAATGGCTAAAACAGGGGAGGTGCAGCAAGGCTTCGTAGGTAGCCCCCAATTGAGAGTAAGATTTACCCCTGTCTAGAGGTCCCTTTATTTTGGCTGTGTGGGCGGTTGAATAGCTACATCCGCCGGGGTTGTCTTATTTGGAACTGTTCAGTAAGGAATGAGTCTGCTTTGTGTTGCAGTGGAGCGGGCGTACTCCTCGGTACGGTGATCTAGGCCACGTACTGTGATGGGCGGTACCCTAGTAGCCCTGCCATTGTATGGAATCCAAAATCCAATAAGTGCCAACGGTTTTGATTGTATTACCCACTTTTGTGGCTAGTAGCTAGAATTTAATAAATGTAACAATTTCGGCTATTTCATATTTATTTGAAAACCCTAGACACTATTATAATATCACTGGATTTCCTATCAAATGTTTTGGTTAGCGTAAGGTAAAAACTTTTCCATGTTTATGTGTGGGAATCTTACGTGATACCTTTTTCTTTCAAAAGGTTTTTAAAGTTAAGCAACTTTAACCGTTTACTCACACCAGACCCATGTATGACCTGGAGTTTATTTTGCTTTCTTAAACTCTTGGGTACTCAAATTTTTACGAGTAGCCAGGGGAATTTAGGTTGGCTTGACGAATCCTAGAGGAGCAATGGAGCAGGAGGCTTTTCGCGTGTAGATATAGTTTTCCGCCGTGTGTTCTCTGAGTTGTTTTCTTTGAGTTGTATTGAGTTGTATAACTAGACAGGTGTTTATAACTGTCTAGTATGTGATGTATATTTGTGTAACTCTGATAATGGTTGTAAACTATGTAATGTTTATGTTATTAATATAATTTATTCGTTCCGCTGTTAGATTCTGATGTTGTTTCTTTCTTCTCTTCTTTGTATTCTCTTTTCTATCCCTTTCTTTCTTAAAAATGATGCGATTTCCTGGAGATAGGAAGTCGGGTCGTCTGTAAAACTCCAAATATAAAAGTTGCTCAGAATTTCATCACGAACATAATGTCGCAAGTTTCATGGTCAAATTCCATTATTTGCACAAATTCCATTTTTGGAGCCTAATTAATTAACTAACTAACTAATTAAATTATTAACGCCAAATTATGGGTTGTTAACGAAATGGAACATCGAATCGAGCTAGTTCGATATCACTTATCTCGCTTGGAGAGCTATCCAAGGACAAGTGTTGGCGGACTTCGAATTCACTGCACAAGATGACTATCTTGAGAGTAGTGAATAACCTACCATCCCATAGGAGGTGTGCACAGATGGAGCATCTAACGATTGGTGTTCTTGCCTTGAAGTCATACTAGTCACTCCTGAAGAACGCTCGATCTGCTATTTCCATAAACCTGACTTCTTTACGACAAATAACGAAGTTGAATATGAGGCCTTAATCGTTGGGCTCAAACTTGCTAAGGAGCTGGGGGTACAAGCTTTATAAATTTTCTGTGATTCTCAGTTAGTCATGCGCCAAGTTAGGGGAGAATATCAAGCCAAGGGAGCGCGACTTGCTCCTTACCTCAACCACGTCCAAGAGATACTAACTGATTTTGAGCATTATACTATTACACATATCCCAAGAGAACAAAATGAGAAAGATGACTCGTTGGCCAAATTGGATAGTCTCAGGGATGCCTAGCAGATAGGCCTAGTCCCGATTGAAGTACTTAATGCTCCGAGCATTCAGCAGTTGGAGATTGATTGGGTCTCAAAGACGGATCCCAAAAAGGAGTCATGAACGACTCCGATTAAAGATTATTTGCAAAGGGGAATTCTTTCCGAACGGAGGGAAGAAAAATGACAGGTCCTCCGTAAAGCTTCAAGATACATCCTTCAAGAAGAAGCATGTACAAAAAGGATTTTTCCATTCCCTACTTTGGGGTATCAACAACGATGAATTCAAGTGAGTATTAAGAGATGTCCATGAATGAGAACGTGGCGATCACACTGGGGGATAAACCTTGACGAAGAAGATACTTCAATATGGTTATTACCAGCCAACTGTTAATCGTGACACAACTTATTATGCTAGATGATGTGACAAATGCCAGATATTCATAAAATTTCATGAGCCTCACCAACGAAGATTACTCAAATGTTCAGTCTATGGTTGTTTGCTACATAGGGTATTGACATCATCGACTCCTTTTAAATTTCAAAGATGGCACAAAATACACCATGTTAGCAGTTGATTACTTCTCCAAATGGACCGAAACCGAACCATTGGCCATGACAACTACGAAGAAATTAATCAACTTTGTTGTCTGAAATATCATCTGTCGTTTTGGTCTCCCCCGAACAATCATAACTGACAATGGGACCCGGTTCGACAGTGATGAATTCAAAGACTTCTACCGTCGGCATCGTATTAAGAAAAGATTTGAGGCATTCTCTCACCCTCAAGCTAATGGATAGCTCGAAGGTATTAATAAAATCATAAAGTCCATTCTGAAGAAGCATTTGGAAAAGGCCAGAGGCAAGTGAGTTGATGAACTCCTGTCGGCACTACGAGCATACAAAACCACCCACAAGTCCACGACTGGCCATACTTCATTCGCTCTTTCTTACGGCCCTAAAGTCATGATTCCTATAGAACTTGAAGTCCTTTCTCATCGAATGGCTTACTATGACCTCAGAATGAACAGAGATCTCCTTTTGGAATCTTTAGACATGGTCGATGAGAAGCGTGAAGAAGCTGACTTGAGGGTAGCTGCACACCGACACCGAGTCGTCTGATACTATAATGTTAAAATCCGAGCTAGGGCCTTAAAAATTGGTGATCTTGTTTTAAATGGTTGTTTTCTAGCCCCACAAATATGGGTCTGAGATGGGAAGGACCGTATGTCATCAATCAGAAGCTTGGAGATGGAACTTTCAAGCTAACAACCATCGATGGCATTATACTCCCTAGAGCATGGAATAATGAGCACTTACGATGCTACTTCACTTGATTTTGTTTTATTCATTTGTATCCTATTTAGAAATTGCTTTTGTATTTCAGTTTGAAGCCATGTAATAAGATAGACTTTGTCACTTTTTCTTTCAGTTGACAATCTAACTAGAAGTATTTTCCATATCTGTGAACTGCTTGTGCATAGTATAATGGTTTTGATAGATGACCAGCTTACATCGACATATGCCTAAATATAAACCAACAAGTACCCGAGGTTTGGTGACAACCAAGCTCTCAGGTCCATAACCAAATTAACCAAAGATGAACGTGATTCGACCGTTCATCCATTGATTCTCGCCTACGATGCGATGGGTCGAGTATAAAACATAGAGCGGATGTGACTTGACCATCCATTAGCTAATTTCCATTCCGCAATTCGAGGGGGGGGGGGTGAGGGAAGAAATATAAAGTAGAAATGGACATGGTATGACCAACCACTCTTCGACTTTTGCCTTTGACTTGGGGGCAAAGGAATTAACCGAGAAAAATGTAATTCTACCATTTATCAGAATAACTCTAGTCCCCAAAGCATGGGCTGGAGTATAATCATCAATTGGGTATGATTAATCGCCCATCGACTAACTCTGATCCTCAAAGTGCGGAAAATAGTATAAACAAATGAATGAGTGTGATTCGACCACTCATTCATCGACTCAAGCCTGAACCCGACAGGGGGAGTACAAACTTGTAATAAATTGAATATGACCATCCACGGATTAACTCCACCAATCCGAGACTGAGGCATAGTATAATGACTTAACCGTTAAATATGACAGCGTAACACCATGGGTCGTGCCTATTGTTTGATGCAACTCAAGGCCATGATCGAGAAGAGGCATTGAGATAGATTTATCGGATCGACGCCCGAAGTCACAAGCGACCAAATGACATTGCAAGTTAAACAACACGCGATGAATTACAATTACGTTGAATGGAAAACATAATAGCTCGAACACTTAAATGAATTCACACAAAAAATAAACTGAAATGAAAAAAAATTTATTCACAAGCAAAAAGCTTGGAAACCTAAGTGCAAGTTTATTTTAAAAACTAGAAACCAAAAGCAGGGCCGTACCCACATAATCACGACCAACAAAAAGAAACTAGCTTCCTAGATATACATAACCCAAGTCGAGTAGATGACTACTTCTTGTCCTTCTTGGGCTTTTTTAGGGTAGACTTACTAGAGCTCTCACCCTTACCTCTCCTCTTCGACCTTCCTCCACCCTTGCCACCTTATGGAAATGCTATTAGAGATAGAAATGGAAGCAGAATCACTCTTTTATATGGAAGGGTCGACCGTTTAAGGGACGATACCGTCGGGTAGTGTGATCTAGAGTAGGGTGACATCTACCTTGGCACGCTCCCACTCGACTTGCTTGTCCAGCTCTTTCTTCTCAACGCGCTCCTTCAAGTTGTGCTTGTCCGTGTCTTCAATGGCACGAGTCACCGTGACATCATATAACATCATCTATTTCATAATGGGCCTGTTGATCATCAGTCTTTTCTTCATTTAAAGCCTCTATGACTCCAGCATCCGGACCGGGAGTCTCAATGGATTAGAAGCTGGGGACTATCTATGAAGTGGAAATTGTTGTAGACTCCGTGATTAGTGCCTGCTGTCTCAAGATGGATTCACCACCAGGAGCATGTATAGATGTAGAAAGACCTCCAATTTCACAAGGTTCAATGGGTAAGCCCATGACTTTCGCGTGCAAGATGTAAACATTCTCGGAGTTTGGGAAGGAAAGAGATATACCTTCGTTGGATTGGCCCTCGATTGAAGCTGGATTTCGCCTTTATGAATCAGAGATAGCCCAAAAGACTTATGGATTTCAGTATGATCTAGATCGTAGCTTATCTCCTTTTCGGTGGCATGAGAAGTTGAGGCACCATTTTTTTGACTTGTGAGAGAGTCTTGAAAGCCAGACCCAATGGCTTTTCCACCATATTTCCTCTTCCTAGTTGTTGTCGAGTCATGAAGTAAAATGAGCTGAGTAGCCTTGAGATCATCGGGCTCGTCATCACACAAGATTTCACGCATAAGATGCTCCTTATCAACCTTGACGCCATTGAGAGATTCTTCTTCAAGTCCATAACATAGTCTCAAGCTTCGACTAGCGACTCGAGATATCCCTCTCCAAGGAAGTGAAGGTTGCGATTCGTGAGGACATTTACATTGTAGTACATCAACGGAGGATCAAAATCGTTCTTTATATCTATTCAACCAGCCTCCCTAGCTTCTTCTTTGAGGGCCTCTATTTGTTGGAGTTGTTTATCGGCTTCTATCTTAGTTAGGTGAGCCTCGATGGTTTCCTCATAATATCTTTGAGACTCTAATTGAGCCTCAAACTTCTCTTTTTTTCCCTCTCAAATTCCTCCTTAAGCTGCCAAATGCGAAGGGCCAAGGCATCGTTATATTTTTTCAAGGCATCCTTCTCCTTCTACAGAACATCTTTTTGAAGGGCTAAAGTGCCACTACGACGAACAACGGTGTCTAGTTCAATTTGATTTACTTTCATCAAACACTCAACTGCTTTAAAAGACTCGCTTGCTCTTTTCTCTGCATTAGGCAGCTTTGTGTTCAACTCCTCGACTTCCTCATCCAAGTGTTTGAAGGTTTATTTATCATGAATCGCTTCTAGAGTTAAGCAATCGATCTCATACTTCCTTTCCATTGACACTTCGGAGATCCTCTCAACGACATGTTGAATTATGCCATGCTGGATATAGGCATCATTGACATAAGAGAGCACCATGTCCTTGTCCTCTAGAGGAATTGGATGCAAGTAGGAACAAATTTGAGCTCAGCAAAACATAACTTAGGAAATGTGGCCTTGAGCTTGGCCATCATTTGTGTAGTTGTTGCATCGAGAGCAGTTGGAGCTAAGATGGACCATTTTCCATGCCTATAGAAGATATATTATGACTCTATGCTCCAATCTGGCATTCAGAAGATCACCAGATGCCAAAAGAGCCTGAATGCTACTCAGGTAATGCAGCCGAAGTTTGGGCGTGGGGTAATCACTTGCTACTACTATAGACAAAGGGGTGTGGATCAACACCCTTGTGATGAGAAGACTGCAACTTTGACTTGTGCCTGGATGAAGAATCCTTGGATTGATGACTTCTGTCCCGATCCGCCCTTCCATCATGGCCTTCTCTTTCCTTTCTAGGTTATCGACTAGAGTCCGTATGCTGATTGGACTCAAAATAAGACGGTTGAGAGCATGATGACTATTTTAAGTGATCGTAATTGCAAGTGTGTCCTATGGAATCTACAAATAGAACATACATGTATCAGCATCACTAGAATTAAAGTTGGATAAGAATCATATGATGCATTGCATGTGATCGCGAGTGTCCTAGTGTCCCCCCAAAGGACCAGGTACAAGAGCTTTACTACTTGGAGTGTCCTCCTCCATGCTAGTGGGAGGAATTTCAACACCAATTCGGATAGGAGAATCATACTCCCTCGATGCTCATGTTAGAAAAATCATTACTCTCGACACCCTTTGGTATCAGGAGGTTCGACTATCCCTCGAATAAATTTTTTGAAGGAAAATAAGTAGATTGATCCATGGTAGTGGTGGTTGGCTTGGACTACTTGGCGACTTTCCCTTTGCGAACTTTGTAAACAAGTCTCTTTCTTACTCTCTTCTTTGAGGCCGGGTGATGTGTATCTTAGGATCCCGACAATAGGCTTACGATTTGAACTGCATCATCATGGCTAGGCTCATTAGCATTGCCTTTTATCTTTCCTTCTTCAAAATCATCCCAAGCCTCCTCGACTGGGGGCACGATAGGATTAACATCACCACCTCCCTGCTGAGTAGCGCCTCTTCTTCCTCTCACTTCCTCATCGACATTCCCTGTTAACCTGGTGCTACGACCCTCTTTTAATAAGATGAATGCAAGGAGACACTCATCAGTAATAAGGGATCTAACATCTCTATATTCCAATGATATATTCCTGAGCTCAAAGACCGTCTCTGAATAGCTATCACCGATGGGATGTGGATGACTGCCTACAACATTCAAAGAACTGCTTAGTTCATGGTACAACTTGGATAAAACCACCAAAGATTAAGTTTAAGACCGCACTTACATCCTTTCAGCCATCGTCTAATAAAACCAAGTAGGCAACCATGTAAAACCATTCATTCTTAAAAGCATTTAGATTGTTCCAAGCACCGGTTATGACTTGGAAAATACCGATTGATTCCTGAAAAGTATACGAGAGGCTCCTCTTTCATCACTTAAAATTGAAAATGAATCTAATATCTTCCAAAGTCGATTAACGATATAAGAACTTGAGATATATCATATGTGTGCAATGCAAGAATGCATTGATGTTTGGATACAACTGCGCCTGAGCCAGTCTCAAATACTGAAGCATCTTTCGAATGAATGGACTAAACGCAACCTGCCGAGCACATATATTTGTTATAAGCGGTAGCTCTTTTGGAGGAAAATGAGCTCTATTATTGTGAGACGAGACTCGTACGTCCTCATACGGTATCTCATGTTTGATGCAAAGTTAGGAAAGAGAAGCCTCATCGACCCTTGAAGCCACCGAATTTTCTAGATCATCTAAAAATACGGCATCTTCTAAAGTGTCAAGGACCGGCTCGTTTTCTTCTTCTGGACCTAGAGAGCTGTCAGGAGCCCGGTGAGCACTTTTGGGTTATTTTAATTGATTTCCTAGAGTATATCAAGGAAATATTACTATGGAGCTTGACTCAACATTAGAATCGTCATGCAGAGCGGTACATTTAGTAACCGTAGCAACTAAATGCTTCGGGAGTTTGGACCTATAGCTATCAAACTTAGTAGATAGTTGTCGTTAGGAAAATTAAAATTTTCCCCTTATGTAAAGTGAAAACTAGTGCGGTGTGGTGCAGTGTTGTGCACTGCAGTGATAAATAATTCAGAATTAAAACGAAAGTTGTGACAAAACTTTGGGAGATCAAAGTGACCTTCATCGCTGACCGTCATAACCAACTTACACGTCGATGATTGTGAATTTCATATAAGCTTCAGGATCGATTATCGGCATGTTGGAGTATGGTGTTCACATTCAAGTCCATATGTTATGCATATTCAAGTTCAAATCATCTTCATAAGTGTGCGACTTCAAGTTCCAATCTTTGAGTCATATTTGTTCGAATGTAAACGAATCTAAGGTCATATGCAAGTCTCCAAGTCATGTTCAAGATCAATGCAAATGCTCAAGCTCAAGTTCATGTAGTCTCATATGCAAGCATTAAAGTTCAATTATTTTCACTTAAGCAAAAAATATCCTAATCCCCATAGGCAAAGGGATCTTACCCGATCCCACAACTATGCAGAGTTGCATTGTACAATCTTGAACCCCATGCCAAAATTGATCCTATGCCAAAACCGATCCCAACTCGGATAACGGTCCCCTTCATCTTCTCTGACCCATGCTTATCTAATTATCCACAACCACAAACATGAGTCATCCAATCGCCTCATCATCTCTGTCGCTACCAATTCGTACAAACCTTAAATCGTACCCACATTTACGCCAAGATGCAATTCAATGCAATTCGATTTGAAGTCAAAGTCCATAACTCAAGTCAGGTTAAAATGGAAGATTCAGGTATGGATGATTTGGGGTTAAAGCAATAAAGGTGGGATGTTTGGATTCAAATGATTGCGATGGCGAAGGCTGTAGAGGATGGGGAAGGACAGAATTGATAAAGAGATTGAAAGGATTGGTACATTTCTCTAAATTGAGCTCATCAACGGCGATAAAAAATGGAAGGGTTGGGATCGGTAGTGAATGGAGCAAGTAAAGAAGAACGGACCAAGTGCATTAGCTTATATATGGATGTGTCCTACTTCTTAAAATCCCAAAGCGGCTAAGTATTTTCAAACAAAGGGATTGGTACTTAACTCCTATTTACAATGAGAAATCAACAACAATCCATAAGCATACGAACGTGGTCGGGAGATATTTATCATGATGTGTAGGTGAATGTGCAAATGTGTGTGCATACCAAGCATAGGTAAAGAATGGCGAGGACATTTCAGATTTATACTGACTAATATCGACTAAGCGTCATAACAAATAGAGAGAGATATGACTCTTTGGAAAGACAATTTCAATGAAAGGATAATGACTGTCCAAAAAACTGAATGGAATCCTTTCCGACAACTCTAATTTGCTTCGATTCAAAGCATGTCATGTTTGAAACAACATGTACTTTGAAGGGCAAGTGTTATCCTGCCTTTTGACCTGGCTATATCCAGGCTGATTGGACAAGTTAGACTCAACGATAAACAAGACAAGCAGCCAAAGTGGTGATAATGGAATCCAGAGATCAAGCACGAACAATGGTATGAAGCAACGATCGTGCGAGACCAAGAGATAGACTTATTAGAATATTCTAAGGGTTAGTGCCTCCCTTAGGCAGGGGATCAGTACCTATCTCTTCCCATGTGCAGGGGTTCAGATCGTATCACTATGGCAATGAACATCTCAAACCGGAAATTCAACTCAATGAGAACCAATCAATATCTCTAAAAGCTTGATGGAAACCATGCAAACAATTTTGGAAACATGAAGCTAGCATGGAGTGGAACCCACCAGGCTGATCGTACGATGCCATATGGCCTCTAAGTATGATTGGTATCGATCGCCTAATGTTGGGAATTGGGCCATAAAACTCTTTGGTTGACCTCGTCTACTTCTTAAGTTTCTATCGACGAATTATCAGGAGATATTTAGTCGTCTACCCCTATAAATATAGAGTTCATTGTTCATTTGAAGGACTTTTTTGGGATGATGCTATTTTATTTGATCTCCATTGTAACTGAGGATTAATTCCTATCCCATTCCGTCGTACTCAAAAAACTAAGTGATTAATAAAGCAATTCCTTTAAAGTGGATGTAGACAATCAATGTCGAACCACTATAAATTTGTGTGCTCTTGTACTTGTTTCTCCTTATTTTAAGTTTAATTCTTTATTTTATTTCTCTACTTTCAATATATTGGGTGTTTGTACCAAATTTTGGTGCAACTAAAATATATTAGAAGTATATATTAAAATATAAATTGCTTGAAAACATAATATAATGATTTTGTAAAAATAATAATTAAAAGGTTAGGAATCATGTGGAAGCTATTTTGAAAAGATGTTTGAAAAATCATTTTGAAAACAAGGATTCTTAAAAACCATTTTTGTTGAAAACCAGGATATTTGAAAATCATTAAAATCAAAGAACAGATTTTAAAAACCTTTTTGAAAAAAAGAGATCAAAATGTGCTACTAGGGCTTTAACAAAATAATCCATGACTCTATAACTCATCTTGATATCTCGAATCTTCAAACTCATGAGTCTTTAATCTCCAACTCTTGAATCTCTATATCAGCCTTTTGAGTCTGCTCTTGATACTATACCATCTTCTTAATTAACAACTGTCTATCCTACACTATATGCTATATAAAATTTGATAAAACATTAATATCTGTATTTAATATGATCTCATATGTTTGTTGTCATCAAAACCAATACCTAAGGTACTAAAAATCTCCCGCTTTTAATGAGACAACCATGTATATAAAATATGATATAACTCCGCCAGAGTTACAAAACTCCACATTAATATATGCTTGGATACTTTATATATTTCTCTCCCTTTGTCGTCAATTTTTTTTAACCAAAAACTCCTCCTATGTAACAGTCTGATTTCTCGACGCCCGAAAGTCGACATTTATACGTCCACTGTATCAAATGTCGCACAGTCGAATGCCGAAAAACCGAACCGTTAGGGTTAAAGAAGAAGAAGAAGATAGAAAAAAAACAGAAACAATAACAAAATCTCACATTTCGCAGCGGAACAATATATAATAGATAAATGAATAATCTTTAAATCAAAGACTCATCACTGTTAATACTCATCACTGTTAATACAATACAACATCAGAGTTTACTACAACATCATACATCACTGACACTTATTACATTACATCACATTACATTATCAGAGTGTACAACAACAAATAGCGGAAAGAAATATTACATATACTAGTGATACGCTTCGCCGTCCATCTTCAACTCCTGATCTCCACAGTAACGTTTTTTCGACTTTGCTCCCGAATAACTGAAACCTGACTCTAGGCTGGCCGTGTGGAAAATTATGGGCACCCAGAGTTTAGAAAGGGAACAATAAACTCGGGTCAGTCATGGGACTGGTATGAGTAAACAAAAACAATTACTTTTAAATAAACTAGATTTATAAAAGAAAATCCGGTATGCTTTTGGAAAATGAAACCACCATAAGACCTCCCGCCACACACACAATGTAATCGTAGAATTGGAGGAGATTTCTTCTTATGATAGTCAAACATGCTTGATACGAGGAATGTTCTTTGACATTATTACTAGTGCATAGTGTAGAAATCATTTTGAAAGGACAATATTAATCTTAGCCAGCATACAACCATTATTGTATGCCTACTATAGCTACCATCTAAACAGTGGGGCGCCACCATAGGTATATAGTAGGTTATACAACTAAAACCGTACAGGGCGCGTATTGTTTCTTTGGATTTCCAATAAATGGTCAGGCTAAGGAACTTCCTACTGCCACATGGGCACGCCTCTGGCGGGACGTCCCGAGAACCAAACCGGATCTCTGCCACCATAAGGCCGGGTTACCTCTGCAAAAATAGGTAACTACTGACACGAGTATGTCATCCCCCGGTTGTAAACAACCTTTATCCGAGGATCCTCAACAACAACAATCACAAAGTAATATATATTTGTGATATCCATATAAGTTAAGTATCTGGGCTCCATACCGTGATACCACTTCTATCCAGAAGGAACGGTACATACCCTAAGGGGCGCTACCCCCTATACCCTTGTTGCATTCATCCTGTTTTGACCATTCCGGGGTGTGAGGTCCGACAAAATCTCGTCCACAAAGCTACGCTTTTCACAAAAGCCATGCTTCGATCAACAAATGATCAGCAGCACTTCGTATGCCACATTACCAATTTGGGAATGTATCACTAGTAACCATCAACTACATAACCTCTGAGCTCGTACGTCTCAGAGAAGGTTGTTAAGCTAAGAGAATAAATTCTCCGCCACTAACAGAAATGTATTTGATAGAAATCAGCTTTACATCTCAAAGTGTAACGTCAGACACACATCCATACAAGTCCGTTCCGGGATCGAACGGAACCGAAGGCACTTCCAAAGAAGCCCTTGCAAATCCGGATATTCACTAATCACGTCCGGAATCCCTATCACAAAGGGTGATAAAATCTCTATACCGGAGCAACCCGGTGTAGAGACATTCGACAGGTAATCCTTTCGTTTTCGAAAATACCCGGTCTTCAACACCATCTTCAAATGCAATCCCATTTCGTCGTATCGTTATTCGGAATTGGTTTTATGACACAAGATCCTCTCCCGGCTAATCCGAATAATGAGCGCTTATTTTAAAAATAAGTGTTACATTCAGATTCAAACAAATCACAACAATTTCACCTTGATCTTTTAAACAAATGATCCATCACAATCACAAAGGTTCGATGTGGGTTACGAATATCTAGTTGGAATTTGACTCCCGGTCGCATCGAAATTCAGTTGCCGATTAAGGCCAATATTAGTAGTCGTTATTTAACTATCAATTATCATTCACAACAGTCACTGGATTTCAAATAATTTTCCCCCAATTATTATTATTTTCAATATATCTTCATAAGATAAAATTTCACACTTCAATCGTTTGAAAATAAATTTCAAATCAATTTCCACATTTTAATCCTTTTTTGAAAACAAATTGAAAACACTCTTCTCACACGGAATACATTTCCAAACATTTATTCATTTCCACTGAAAATCTGCCGATTTCAAATATTTTAAACTAATATAAAAATACTTATTCAAAATATACTTGGAAACATTTACAATAAACTATTTTAGAATATTTGCTTATATAATAGTTATGAAAAATATTATACTAATATTTCATATAAAAATTCAAGTCCAAAACTAATTTTAAAATAAAAATTTGTAAATAGAGTATAAATATTTAAATAACTATTTTCTAAATCAAATATCAATTTAAATCTTTAAAATAATCCCTTATACAATTAATTCAATAAAATTTTACTTTAAACAATTTCCAAACTAATTCCTCCAATAATATTATTTTAAAACCAAATCTAAAACTTTTAGCTATTTTAAAAATATACTCAGCTTTCCAGGAAAGAATTCTTTTTCCATTACAAAATGGTCCATTCCAATAAATTAATAAATCTTCTTGATTTATTCTAATTTACATTCCAAATTTGTAAATTTCTTTCCACACTTTAAAAATAAACCAATATTTATTTTTAAACAATTCTCTTCCTTTACAAATTCCCGTTGTGAATTTACATTTCCAAAAATCAACTGATATACGAATTTTAAATCGATTGGCAAATATCATCTTCAAACCCAATCAAATCCCAAATTGATTTCCAGTTTATTTAAAAAACAAAATCAAATTCAAATTTGATTTCCCAAATTAATTTTCCAATATCAAATCAATTTCAAATTGATTTTCCAAGTTATTTCCAAAACACCTAGCTAAATTTCCAAATTGATTCCTAAGGTTTATTTTAACTCCAAATTAATTCCCAAATCGATTTCTAGAATTAATTTCAACTTTAAATTAAATTCTAAATTTAATTTCTAAATTTATTTCCTTTTGAAATAAATTTCTTTATCTCTTTCAATTATTTAAAATATGTATATTAAATAAATCCTTCATAAACAACATTACTTGAAATTCCTTTATTAAAATATTTTTCCCATATTTTTTTGGAATTTATTCAATAAGTTTTCAAAGATAAAACTTTATCTATTTAAATTTCCTTCTTTTAAAATTTACTCGATTCCTATGAGTGAATTTAGTATAAATTTTCTACCCAAATTTCAAAATCAAATTTTTATTTATTTCTGGTATCCTACGATACCAAAAATATATTCGGCTAAATTACAGCCTTCAACGGTTTCAATCATAAATAGTCACATAAATTAAAAATAATCAACACACAACATTTGGAACAAATTAAATATTTGGGGAATCCAGTTGGATCCCTCCAACCTGTTTCCCTGCATCCATAGATGTTAGCACAACAATAAATACCCATTCCACTTCGAGGTGGAATATCGCGGTATATGGGATTTATAAAATATTATCCGCTATTATGCGGCATAATAGGGTATCATCTGCTCCAATAGGCTGGTATATATCCAAATACAAATCAATATATCATATATCATCCAAACAATCATCAAACATCATATAATAAATTATTCTCACTTATATAAAAATATCAGTGAGTCAGAAAGAGTGAGTTGTACTCGCATTGCGTCCAATAGCAGTTTCGGTGTTTTATTCTGAATAAAATTAAACGAGCGTTTAATTTTACCCAAAATTCACACTAGGTCCAATCAATCCCAATCCATCTCCATTGTGTAATGCTCGTCAATACGAACCCAATGCAATTCGTTTCGTCAGTTTTCGGCCTCGTATGAAAAAGTTATAGCTTTTTAAACTTTTAAACGAATTTATATAAATCAATTTCAATCTCTATTTTGTACTTTAAACCTCAAACGACATCTGGGACGCACAATTAAATCAAGGTAGATCTGACCGAACATCACGTTCTTCTTCCCCAGGCTAATACACGTGCACAACCCATTTATCACGTTCGAATCCCTCAAAGTCGCACCTCCATCTTTCGTCTATGTAACGAACAATGACCTCCATGCCGTAGCCCCTTTGTGAGCTCTACCACCAGGCACGACAACGTTAAACTCGGTCGAGTATTGCCCTCGAAAAACGCACGCCAACAGCGAACGAACGCGGCCAAATGATCGTCGATCCATGGTTCCGTTCTCGATCACAGCCGTTGGATTGGAAGATCTCACTACTCTCTACGTTTTTGTAGTTGACAATTTTTGGTATAGGATGACGGATTGGAAGAAAAAGGAGGAAGAAAGGGACGAATTCTGGCCGTTTATTGATAGGGTGGCGGCTAGGGTATTGAAATGAAACCCTAGGTTTTTAGTTTGCAAATGTGAATGTTGAGGTCCTTATGTAGAAAATTTAAAAACACTATTCATCCTAATTTTTTCCAACTCGAAACAAAGCATGCCGCCTGGCGTTTATAATGTTTTATCCCTACTCCGAACGCAATGGAATATTTATCTGGAGCTAATTCGATCGTATTTGAAAGACAGGTTTTCAAATCGACTAATTTAAATTTAAAATTCACTTAAACGATTTTCTACGTGTTTTAGCATGCCCTGGACAAACCGTAAATCCGATTGACACGAACTTTGAAATCTTACAATAATATAACATTACAGATCCAATGAAACTGGTTTCGTTGAAATGCGAGACTGTTTGAAAAATGACTATTTTTTACTCTTCAATTAAATATTAAAATATTCAATTTCTACAAATTAACTTGTAATTCGATTTCAAAGATTCTCTAACTTCATTCTGATTCAAATATAATTTAATTCATCTTTATAAATCATTTTCATTCACATTAAATCCAAATTCTAATTATTTTCACTATTTCAAATATTAAATTAACAATTCAATTATCCAATTAAATCTTTATATTCGAAATATAATCTATTCAGCTTCTATCATCTTTAGTACCATCAATATAAATTTTCTAGGCCATCAAATTATTTTTAACAGGCTCAAAATTGAAGGTTTACAATTTTACCCAAATTTCTATAATTAAATTCAATAATTAAATTGCCAAATTCATTCTGATATTTGAAATTCAAGTTAAACTATCATTCAAACATTTAAAATTAATTAAATATTTCAATTTCAAATGTTAAATTTTTTGGGTCGTCACATCCTATCTAGAGTATTATATGACATATTATGAGATATTTATATATTGATAAGTAAGAAATGATAATACAAACAAATCTCTATACCGGAGTAACCGGGTGCATAGACATTCGACAGGTAATCCTTTCGCTTTCGAAAATACCCGGTCTTCAACACCATCTTCAAATGCAATCCCATTTCGTCGTATCGTTGTTTGGAATGGGTTTTATGACACAAGGTCCTCTCCCGGCTAATCCGAATAACTAGCGCTTATTTTAAAAATAAGTGTTACATTCAGATTCAAACAAAATCACAACAATTTCACTTTGATCTTTTAAACAAAAGATCCATCAAAATCACAAAGGTTCGATGTGGGTTTCGAATATCCAGTTGGAATTCGACTCCCGATCGCATCAAAATTCAATTGGCGATTAAGGTCAATATTGATAGTCGGTTATTTAACTATCAATCATCATTCACAACAGTCACTGGATTTCAAATAATTTTCCCCCAATTATTATTATTTTCAATATATCTTCACAAGATAAAATTTCACACTTCAGTCGTTTGAAAATAAATTTCAAATCAATTTCCACATTTCAATCCTTTTTTGAAAACAAATTGAAAACACTCTTCTCACATAGAATACATTTCCAAACATTTATTCATTTCCATTGAAAATCTGCCGATTTCAAATATTTTAAAATAATATAAAAATACTTATTCAAAATATACTTGGAAACATTTACAATAAACTATTTTAGAATATTTGCTTATATAGTAGTTATGAAAAATATTATACTAATATTTCATATAAAAATTCAAGTCCAAAACTAATTTTAAAATAAAAATTTGTAAATAGAGTATAAATATTTAAATAACTATTTTCTAAATCAAATATCAATTTAAATCTTTAAAATAATCCCTTATATAATTAATTCAATAAATTTTTACTTTAAACGATTTCCAAACTAATTCCTCCAACAATATTATTTTAAAACCAAATCTAAAACTTTTAGCTATTTTAAAAATATACTCGGCTTTCCAGGGAAGAATTCTTTTTCCATTACAAAATGGTCCATTCCAATAAATTAATATATCTTCTTGATTTATTCTAATTTACATTCCAAATTTGTAAATTTCTTTCCACACTTTAAAAATAAACCAATATTTATTTTTAAACAATTTCCCTTTCCTTTACAAATTCCCGTTGTGAATTTACATTTCCAAAAATCAACTGATATACAAATTTGGAATCGAGTCCCAAATATCATCTTCAAACCCAATCAAATCCCAAATTGATTTCCAGTTTATTTCAAACACAAAATAAAATTCAAATTTGATTTCCCAAATTAATTTTCCAATATCAAATCAATTTCAAATTGATTTTCCAAGTTGTTTGCAAAACACCTAACCAAATTTCCATATCGATTCCTAAGATTTATTTTAACTCCAAATTAATTCCCAAATCGTTTCTAGAATTAATTTCAACTTTAAATTAAATTCCAAATTTAATTTCTAAATTTATCCCTTTTGAAATAATTTCTTTATCTCTCTCAATTATTTAAAATACATATCCTAAATAAATCCTTCAACTATTAAACAACATTACTCGAAATTCCTTTATTAAAATATTTCTCCCATATTTTTTTGGAATTTATTCAATAAGTTTTCAAAGATAAAACTTTATATATTTAAATTTCCTTATTTTAAAATTTACCCGATTCCTTTGAGTGAATTTATTATAAATTTTCTACCCAAATTTCAAAATCAAATTTTTATTTATTTCTAGTATCCTGCGATACAAAAATATATTCGGCTAAATTACAGCCTTCAACGGTTTCAATCAAAAATAGTCACACAAATTAAAAATAATCAACACACAACATACGAAATAAATTAAATATTTGAGGAATCCAGTTGGATCCCTCCAACCTTTTTCCCTGCATCCACAGACGTTAGCACAACAATTAAATACCATTCCACTTCGAGGTGGAATATCGCGGTACATGAGATTTATAAAATATTATCCGCTATTATGCGGCAGTAGGGTCTCATCTGCTCCAATAGGCAGGTATATATCCAAATACCAATCAACATATCATATATCATCCAAACAATCATCAATCATCATACAATAAATTATTTCTCACTTATATAAAAATATCAGTGAGTTATAAAGAGTGAGTTGTACTCACATTGCATCCAATGGTAGTTTCAGTGTTTTATTCTGAATAAAATTAAACGAGCGTTTAATTTTACCCAAAATTCACATTAGCTCCAATCAATCCCAATTCAGATCCATCGTGTAATGCTCGTCAATGCGAACCCAACATAATTCGTTTCGTCGGTTTTCGGCCTCGTATGATAAAGTTATAGCTTTTTAAACTTTTAAACGAATTTATATAAATCAATTTCAATCTCTATTTTATATTTTAAACCTCAAACGACATCTGGGCCGCACAATTAAATCAAGGCAGATCTGACCGAACATCACGTTCTTCTTCTCCAGGTTAATACACGCGCGCAACCCATTTATCACGTTCGAATCCCTCATAGTTGCACCTCCATCTTTCGTCTATGTAATGATCAACGTCCTCCATGCCGTAGCCCTTCGCGAGCTCTACCACCAGACACGACAACATTGAACTCGGTCGAGTATTGCCCTCGAAAAACGCACGCCAACAGCGAATGAACGCAGCCAAATTAACGTCAATCCATGGCTCCGTTCTCGACCACAGCCGTTGGATTGGAAGATCTCACTTCTCTTTACGTTTTTGTAGTTGACAATTTTTGGTATAGGATGACCGATTGGAAGAAAAAGGAGGAAGAAAGGGACAAAATTCTGGCCATTTATTGATAGGGTGGCGGCTAGGGTATTGAAATGAAACCCTAGGTTTTTAGTTTGCAAATGTGAATGTTGAGGTCCTTATATAGAAATTTTAAAAACACTATTCATCCGAATTTTTTCCGAACTCGAAACATAGCATGCCGCCTGGCGTTTATAATATTTTACCCCTATTCCGAACGTAATGAAATATATATCGGGAGCCAATTGGATTGTATTTGAAAAATAGGTTTTCAAATCGACTAATATAAATTTAAAATTCACTTAAACGATTTTCTACGCGTTTTAGTTTGCCCCGGACAAACCATAAATCCGATTGACACAAAATTTGAAATCTTACAATAATATAACATTACGGATCCAATGAAACTAGTTTCGTCGAAATCCAAGACTGTTTGAAAAATGACTCTTTTCTACTTGTTAATTAAATATTAAAATATTCAATTTCTGCAAATTAACTTGTAATTCGATTTTAAAGGTTCTCTAACATCATTCTAATTCAAATATGATTTAATTCATCTTTATAAATCATTTTCATTCACATTAAATCCAAATTCAAATTATTTTCACAATTTCAAATATTAAATTAACAATTTAATTATCCAATTAAATCCTTATATTCGAAATATAATCTATTCAGCTTCTATAATCTTCAGTATTATCAATATAAATTTTCTAAGCCATTAAATTATTTTTAACAGGCTCAAAATTGAAGGTTTACAATTTTACCAAATTTCTATAATTAAATTCAATAATTAAATTGCCAAATGCATCCTGATATTTGAAATTCAAGTTAAACTATCATTCAAACATTTAAAATTAATTAAATATTTCAATTTCGAATGTTAAATTTTTCGGGTCGTCACATCCTATCTAGAGTATTATATGACATGTTATGAGATATTTATATACTGATAAGTAAGAAATGATAATACAAACAAATTTTATCGATCAATCCAATCCCGTATATACAGTCAAACCGATCCAATGTCTGTACAAATCAATTCAATCATAAGTCAAACAAATCAATCCAAACCAATTCTAATCCTAAATAAGTCATACAAACTAATCCATACTTCTTATTCTAGTGTAATCTTTTAATATACAAATTTAAATCAAATCATATATATTATTCGAAAACTAACCAATCAACTTAAACTTACTAGGAACTTCTACCCAACCATCAGAACTGAAAATCTACTTTGATGTTATCCCAATCTTTGTTGTCATTGATGATGGCACTATTTGGATTGTTGGTTGGTTCATTTTTGATAAGGGAAGAAATCATTCATTGAATAATGTCAAAACGCTATACTTATTCTTTTATCATCCGCATTTGACTCAATTCTAAGTGTCTTTGATTTTTAAGGATAAAAGTGAGGATATTCTTGAATTATTGAAGGGTTTGTTTAATATTATCACACAATTTTTGAAGCAGAGAAGTCATTTTTGAGAAGTTAAGATTATTAGTGAAAAAGGAGAAAAATGAGAGGGTTTTTTGTGGAGCGAATAGGTTTATATGGGGGTGAAAATTCATTTGGATAAGTTGAATAGATGGTAGTTATTTTATTTTGAATTTTTTTTTTTGCAAACTTCCCATTATATGTTGACATACAAGGTGCAGATATGTCGACATATTATCATATTTTGCAAGAGTTACTTATTTGCTAAATTTTTGTTATTAGCCTAAACTATTGAACTTTATGGCTTTCTAGAGACTAATAACGACACGTAATAGTAAGGAACATGATTTCATTCATTACCAATGATGAGTACATGAAATTTAAGATAAACATAAAAAAATACAAGGATTAAAACTAGAACAATCCAAACTAAATGCTTGAAAACCATAGGAAATAAATTAGGAAGAAGTAGATGAAAATAAGGATTTTCCACCAATCTTGCAAATAATTTTCCCAAAGTACTTGTCTATTTTATTGAAAAGAGAAGTGAACGATTTCTTAAGCTTCTTTTGGTTATTAAGAAGCTTATTCTGATTCTTGAGAATTTCTTTTGGTGGATGGATGAGTTGGCTTTTCGAAACTCTCCAAAGAAGTGTCTTCCTCCTCTTCTTGTTCTTCCTCCTCCTCCACTTCCATTTCTCCTCCTTCTTCTTCCTCCTCTTCTCTAATTTCATGCTCCTCCTCCCAAGCAATCTTATTTCCTGAGTTTCATAAGCCTCAAAGATGGGTGAAATGTGCATGAGAGAGATGTTGGCATTGTCGAAAATTTTCCGAGATATGGTTTCCTCTCCTCTTAGGTCAACACCAAAATATGTGAATATTCTAGTGAGATATACACATAAAGAATGTGTTCTTGTGCCTAGAGATATTCTTAAGAAATAATTCATCCAAAATGATTTGTGCCCAATTTATGTTGTAATGGCCATAAATCACAAAAAATGCATTGAAAACCTTTTGAGTTGGGTTATTATAATTTATCATCCTCAGAGTTGTGCTTTGTTGCAAAATAAGACTTATCATTCTCGATTTAGGACGTAAATCCTTATTTTTAAACTCAAATTCATCATCACTTTCAAAAATATCGTGAATAACTTCACGATTTTGGTTTTCAATTATAAAAGACAAAAGTCCACTCCACTAGAAATGCATCCGAAAATATGACCTAAAAGTTCAAAATTCAAAATAATTTGAGTGCCTTTGACACTACTCCATACTTCACCTTCATTTCCTTCATAAAACTTTCTTCTCAAACTAGCATAAAACATATTCACTAAGTTTGAAAAACACACAAAATCATTTTGAGAAGCATCAACTAAACTACGAATTCCATTTTGATCACAAAGATCACAAGAAGGATAATGATCGAATTTAGCAAATCTTCGCGGAAAGACTTTTTTGAAAGAAACATATTCCATATAGGCTTCAATGGGATCTTTTTCGTGGAAGGGATATCCTTTTATTTTCTTAGAAAGCCTTATGGTATTTGGAGTGTTGCTTGAGGAAGCCATTGATGAATTGTTTGAAGAGATTAGTGGGACACTGGATTTTTGAATTTTGAAAATGAGAATGAAATGAATGGGTGGAGATAGATTAACTAAATAGAAAGTAAATGGACATGTTCTCTGATCAATAGACAGGTTTTGGGAACATAAGGTTGAAAATGTGCACTACAACAAAATGGTATATTTATTGCAAGAATGGATATCATTGAAACATAAATTGCTGTCTTTGTTTAATTATTAGTTGCTTAGCATCAAATACAACGCATTATCCATGCTGTTAAAGTTTCCTACAGCAAAACGAAAAATTAGGCGGTCCGTATTATTTTCCTCCCTCCCATTTTCATTACCACGAAATTCCATTTTCACTGCCAAGTCCAAAACCCTAAATCACAGAAAACTCCCCATTTTCATCGCTCATCAAAATTCTAACGCGTTCGAATCTGTCTTTCGGTATTATTGCATCTTTAGAATCCTACACTCCAAAGTCGTCTCTCTGTAACATATTTCCTTTAATCAACTTTCTTCTTCATATCTCTCAATGATTGACGGAACCGATTTATTTGATTTTGTTCTTACTAGGTGCATCTAAGAGGAAAAGCAGTAGGAAAGAATGTTGATTTTGAGAAAATCGCAAGGAGAACTCCAGGTTTTACTGGGGCAGACCTTCAAAATCTTATAAACGAAGCAGCAATTCTCGCAACAAGATGCGACTTAAGGGGATCAGCAAAGACGAGATCAGCAACGACGAGATCAGCAAAGATGAGAACTCCAGGCTAAATCCGGTTTCAATTTGAATTTATCTAATTTGATTTAATTGCTTTAATTTTACTTTCTAATTTGATTTAAAGCAGTAATCTAGGACATGCTCTAATTGCTTCTTTTTTCCTGTAGGGTATTTGACTTTTAAAGTGGACACACAATATTATTGAACTACTACTATGAACTAGTTTTTAACCAGGTATGATTTATCTTTTTGCCTTGAAAAGTATGATTTATCTTTTTACCTTGAAACAACATTTTTACTTCTGTGGTTTACAAAGCCAGTTGAATTTTATGTTTCAGCAGCGGAAAATTTGAGTTTTGGACTTTCAGAATATCTAATGTTTATAAAGTCAATATAATACTGGTGATGGCTTTTTTTTCTTCCCTTGGTTGGAGTAATTAGTTAACAGTACTTGTTTTTACCTCAGTATATACTCGGTATGATAACAACTAGAGACTTGATAAGAAAAGGTTTGGTACAAAACTTGAATGGTTAAACTAATTGGATCTATACAATGTTGTTAATGTGTTTTGTATTCCCGTTCTAGTTTTAGGATGTGTTTTTGTGCATTATTTGAAATATGCATCAGATGACTTGTATTTCTGTTATACTGCTGTCATAGATACACTTTTGAATGCTTTTATTTGCATAAATTATTTTCATGGAACGATCCTGAATTGTTTAAGCTTTACATACTTATCCACTTGAGTTTGTTATATATAACAAATCATGTCTGCATATTGTTCTGTGAGATCGATGAGTGTCAGCATTAATGTATCAAGTTACCTTTTATCCCTTTATTAGAGCTAGCTTTTAATCTATTACTTGAATATAAAAGCAGAAATTACCTATCCTTTTCTTCCATTTTGAATCCAGCAATCCACAGTGATTTAGTTTTCTTTTTTTATGAAGTTCAATCTTGGAAGTTCCGCTGTCATCAATGCAATTTTTATTGTTGAAAAATAACGCAGTTAGTTCATCTTGTCGTTTTACCAACGTTAATACAATAATTATGAATACATATTTAGGTGTATATGCACTGTTATTGTTTCCTCCGACTGATGGGTGATTTTATTGAGAAGGTTAGTTTCGTATTTAACATCGTTTTGTACATTGCTTCATTTGTTTTTTCTTGCATCAAATTTTCAATTCAGTAGCTATATGTTTTGGACATTGGCCGAGCCAGATGCACTTTTGACTTGTTTGAAAATACTGCTCGGACATGGACTACAAAAGTGGAAGCACATGTGAAATCTATATATATCAACCACTTGCTTGAAGATGGTCTTGATGGATTTTATTTGGGTTTGGATCAGAACAGGTATCTGATGACCTTGATGGACAATTTTAGAAATAGGTATAAAGTTGCGCTTACTGATAGCTCATAGGGCAATAGCATTATCACTCTTTGGTCCAAAAGTCTTCACTGCCATATGAGGAGCAAGGAAAGGAGATATACTGGGACTAATCAACTTTTATACCAGTTCCATATATAAAAATCAACTAGTTTAATGCTCTATCTTCTTTCAAACTGTGTTCTACTCGGTAATTGTACTTAACTCAATTCAGTTTTCTCCTCTCACTTCATTAGTTGCTGTATAAAAAAGTTCATTTACTTATTTTTTTCCCTCCCATTGAGACAATCATTAATGTCTTAGCTTAGGAAAAAACTTACAGCTGTAAAGTTAACTACATATCAGTAATCTGTGTAAATCTAATTAACTTTTGTTGTTTAATTTTTATTTATTTATTCTTTCCAAATATGTGAGCAATACGAAAGGATACATTTGATGCTCAAATTGACATTTGAAGTATTTTGTGTATCATATCTCTTCCTGGACTTGACTATTCAATAAATATATTTGCAAATATCACTATATTCCAAGGAATATGTGCCCTTTCAGGATTTCTGTTCCTATCAAATTTTTGTAAGATTGGTGCAAGGTTTTTTATTTTATTTAATTCAGTAAGAGATTTCTTTCTTCAATATATTAATAATTTTCTATCTGTAGCCTTATTCTTATTTGGTAACAAATTAGAGTGTGCTGCTTGATTTACGTCGGCAATACATCATAACCTTGGGAAAAATGGTACATAATACATTATAGCAAGTGCTCATTTCATTTATTGTTCTGTTATATTCATCCTTGTCGAAACCATATATATGTTCAACTTGAAACAGTAATTACGATATGTTCACTATTATTTAAAAAAAGAGTGGTTCATTATTTCTTATTTGAAATGTTATATGGTTGGACATTTATTCTTTTCAGTATTTACTTTATAATACAAAACAATACATTTATTTATCGTTTATGATGGTCTTATATGGAAATGTTAGTTTTTTTCCTGACTACTGGATTAATGGAAATGTTAGTTTTTTTATGTTCGAGTATTTGTGCTTTACCAATCTAACTACAAACTATGTTCCTTTTCCAAAGGATGGCTATAAAGATCAAATTGCCTTTGCGACCACTGGAAACAAGATTTGGGAGAACATGGATAGAAACAAAGCTGTGCAAACTGGCTTACCTCTAAGATCTATCCGGCTCAGGTAAAAATCGCTATTTGCTGCAACCGTAGAAATTGGCTAAGAAACTTCAATTCAAGTCTTCTTAAGTCTTATTTTTTTGAGTTGACATTGATAGTTTGATTGATATGTTTGGGCCATGAAACCACCATATGTGAGGGGTTGAGATTATCTATGCCCAAGTAGTTTGTTTCTTGTATCCTCGTGTGATCTCCACCATCCATTTTAATTAATCAGTTAATTGATTTGGAGTAGCTGTGATCATTTAGGGACATGCAACTCATGTATTTTGGATTGAAAATATGAACCTATACGCAAGAGTTGGGGTAGGAAATTAACTATCGGCATAAGAGAATATGATATACTGAACGTGTCTTATTTGTTTACTTGCTACCGTCCTCTTGATTATGATCACTTCTTACGAATGGTATATAAAGATCTCTAAAGCAACCTCACCATGGGTCACCTATAACAACTGTCTTTAATTTTTAGTAAAACATATTAGCTAGTTAGATGATATTTGTCTTAGTCAGCTAACTATCAATAGAGTATCTACACTTTAACTCATGCCACAACAAAGCACTATCTTTATTTCAAGTACAAGATAAAAACTCTCAGTCAACTGTAGGTAGTAAACAAAACCTGAGTAGGAGTAAGGACTTTCTGCAGTAATCTAATGCAGTCCACATAGCTAATTCTTCAAAACCTCTAGACCCCACCATATATGCCCTTGCAACCCTCCGGTACCTAAACCATAACATATGCATACATACATACATATATATATACAAACATACATACATTATATACATACATACATATATACATACATACAAATATATATATCTATGTACAAATATATATCTATGTATGTATATATATGTATGTATGTGTGTGTGTATATATATATGTATATATATATATGTGTGTGTGTGTGTGTGTGTCTATATATATACACAAACACACACATAATAAATTTATTATTATTTCATAATGGGACCAAAAATTTGGTTAATAATTTTAGTTTTAGTTCATTTCAATAAATTTATTTTACATAAGATGAAGTACGGTTTACGTGCGGGGGAACTAATGAGTTTTTGGTAAAAGTAAGATTACATCAAAGATCGACTCTAAGTCCATATCTACCTGATTGGTCCGGGGTAAAAAAAATGAAGGAAAAAAAGGGAAAAATAATCAAAAGGATGTATCAAGGTATATGATGTTTGCATATGATATTATTCTAGTTATTACCTCAAAATAAAAAAAAGAACAAAAGTTAGAAAAATGAAGAAATACATTAGAGTCAAAAGGGTTAAAAAAAATCCACTAGAATCAAACAGAGTATGTGGCATGCAAGTTCAGTAAGGAAACTAGAGTTAACAATACAATTATAGTAGAAGAGCAGATGATTAACATGAAAGATTGTTTGAACATCTTGGTTTAATAATGCAAGAAGTTGAAGAAATAAACAAAAACAATAAACAAATCACATTAACACAGGTTAATAAGATGGAGACAAATAAATTACATCTTATTTGTTTCCTTCACCAAATATATTAAATATAAAATGCTTACTGTTCATATTGCTTTCCTGCTATACAACCAGGCTCTTTTGGCCCAGATCTTGGTGCTCTATTTTCTTTGTTTGTCGCACATATTTTCTTCCATATTTCGGTATTCATGATAATTTATGTTTACTTTTTATGACTAATGGACCTATGTATGATGCTCTGGGTTTACGCTATGGTGGAAGGCATGAAAAAATACGTTGCCGCACTCATTCTCTTTCAAATGTATTTTGTGTCGATATTCTTACATCTTTACTTTTACTATGTATCGTTTTGGTTAGCTATGGTTGTATGGATTGTTACTGTTATTATGTATTGTTTTGGTTAGCTACGATTGTATGAATTGTTACTAATATTTATATGCTTAATATTGTGCATGAAATGCTTTTGTTCATATATTATTTTATGCTTAATTGTTAATACTGTGTGAAATACCGTATATTACATCCTTTTTATATTAATGCTAGGAAAAAAATTGTCATGGCTATACATATTATAGCGTTATGCTAGTGCAATAAAAATATTTTTCAACGATTAAACAGTTTTCATGGCAAGTAAATAATGCTATGAAAGACTAAAGTAAACATTCTATAGCGTTTTTATAGCATTTATAGTTGCTATAATAATCAGGCAATGATATTTTTATAGCATTTATAATTGCTATAATAATCAGGTAATGATATATCTACAGCATTTACAATTGTTATAAATATCAAATAAATGACGTCATAAATATTAGCATTATAAACCATAACTCTGCGTAAAAGTTCTATAGCAAGCACCAAAACGCTATAGAAAGGTATTTGTATGTCCTGAATCGTCCATTTAATAGCAATTCAGAAACGCTATACGTAACGTCATTTATAGCATGTTTTTTATAGCGATTCTGAGGTTGCTATTATAGATCCCTGACATATTACAACTTGTTGATATACAACGTTTATAAAAACGCCATCGTATCCTTTTACAGCGTTTTTATAAAAAGGTATTTTTCTTGTAGTGGTGGGGGGAAATTCAAATTTTGAATTTGAAATGAAAATTAAAATTTCTAATTCATATGCATATGTCGATATATGGGCAGAGGAGTTGAATAAGTTATTTCTATTTACTCACATATGTATATGTCTAATTATCCTAAAATTATTAGTAATCTACATACTTGGTAAATAATTTAAAATTAACCTAAAGGTATACATATATTTTATGCTATTTTTGTTCAATATTATATTCTTATTAAAATAATTTTGTAAAATTTTCTTTTATATATATGTATATATTTATAGATGTATATATTCACCCAATATTATTATTAATCTAATCCTATCAAAAGCGACCAAAAATCCAATCAAAAAATTTAAATTTTAAAGGCGTGTCTATTTTTGCTCCATTTCTTCGAACTTTTTTGAATTTAATTGATTAGAAAACACATATTGGCATTGTCCATATCTGGTTCATTATCACCTAAAAAAAGTATATGAATCATCTAATGTTGCAGTATTAGCCCTTCTCCATTTTCTAGATGAATTAGTTTTTGGTGAGGTCTTCGATTTCTCTGGTTGTGAATGGTCCCTCTGCATATCGCCAAATTCATTGCAGTTAAAACAACCAACAACATTTCCACTTCCTAGATTTTTGTTATCATTTCTCTTAAGATTATTCATTTTCCTATATTTCAGAATTTTTTTGAAATTTCAGGTTATGAAAGCAATTTCCTCATCATCGTCATTTTCTGAATCCAGGTTATTTGTTATTGCATTGAAGGCGATGGATTTTTTCTATTGCATTGCTTTCTCTTCTGCCCTGTATTTGTGCTTCATAAGACATTGAATTGTCAATCAACTCTTTAATTTTCAGAGTGCTAATATCATTAGCCTCTTTAATTGCAAGAGTCTTCTAATCCCATTCAGAAGTACGTGAATTGAGGATTTTTTTAACTTGATCCTCATCAGAATATTTTTACCCAATGCAATTAGTTAATGTACATTATCTCGAAATATACTATACACATCAGACATGGACTCGGTTTAAATAATTGATACTGATTAGTTAACGTAGAAAATTTGGTTTGTTTGACTTTACTAGTGCCGTCATATGTAACTTGCATTGTTCTCTATATTTCATATGCAGACTTACAAATTGGCATTCAGTTGAATTCATTCTTATTTAATGTACAAAACTAAATATTCATGGCTTTAGTGTTACTTTTTGCAAGTGCATTTTGGTCAGCAGTCCATTGTGAAAAGTTAGTCTGGAACTAAGTATGCTCATTCTGTATGACATTCAAAATATTTAGACCATTTGACTGTAAATAGATTTTCATTCTACAAGACCAATAGATGTTAAAATTGGGGTCTAGAAGTAGATTTCCATTCAACAAAGGTGTTACTAACAAGTGCACTAACAGTGTTATTAATAGTATTGTTAGCCATTTAAACGTTTTAAAAATCAAAATTATGAATACTTTGAAAACCAATATTGTGATACCAAATGTTAGTTTGCAAAATAAGGATCTTAAGGCTAATTTAATACTAAAGGGAGGGTGAATAGTGTTTACTAATTTTTATGAATCCTTTTGAATTATTTTAAGATTATAATTTAAACAATGCAAATTGACAATCACGGATGAAAACAGAAATGGATATAAAAGCAGTAAAAGTAAAGAGTTGGAGAGATCACACCAGGATTTTGCTGGTTTGGATTTATCCGACATACAATCTCGTACAATTTATTGTACAGATTTCTTTTCGAATATGAAAGTTTATACAATCTCGATTTCAAGGCTACGAGACACACCCTTTAGATTTTTCGAGCTTAAGGTACACTCATTGGATTCGAACGAGACACTAGCACACCCACTTGGATCCAAATGGGACACCAAGCACACCCACTTGGATTTCAAGGATACCAAGCACACCCAAGAGCATTTGAGTATGATTTGACAGAGTTTACAAAATCAATTTCTTGATCTTGAACACAAATAATCCTATAGCCTCTGGAATAGCACTTTGATCGTGATTTGAGTGGGAGAGATGAGAGAGATAAAAGATATTCAATGGAGAATCAAATCAATAAAGTTTGAATTTGATTCTGATTGAATTTTTGAAGATCTTGAGTAGAATTTCTTTTAGGAATCAAGAGAGTGAAAGAGGAGAGAAACTATAAGAAGTAGTTATCTAAAATTCATCGAGTGAACCCTTATTTATAGAGAAACAACAGTCATGTCCATTCGTGAAGACATACAACGAAAAGACACTTCCGTTTAAAATTTGAATTTTGAAAATATCAGCATATATGTCGATATACATAAGGAAGATATATCGGCATATCCTTTTGTATTTTGAAAAATTACATTATAAAACTTGTTTTGAAAATATTAAGCTTTGTAAAATATTTTGGTACTTTATAATATCATTTAAGCATACTTTATACACATTATAATAAATTTAAGAAAACTTTATAAAATTATTTTGAAATTATTTAATATATAAAGGATTTAAATATAAATTCTTTTGAAAATAAAACAATATACTACAATATATTTACAAAAAAGACTATATTTAAATATAATAAAATAAATTAAAACTATATACTAAAATATAAATTACTTGAAAAATTAATATAATAATCTTGTAAATAAATAATTAAAATGTTAGGAATAATTTGAAAGCTATTCTGATAAGATGTTCGAAAAATCATTTTGAAAACAGGGATTCTTAATAATCATTTTTCTTGAAAACCAGGATATTTTCGAATCATTAAAATCAAATAATGGATATTAAAAACCTTTTTGAAAAAGAAGAAGAGAGATCAAAGAAGGCCTACCAGGGCTTTGACAATATAGACTATATAACTTATCTTGATATCTTGAATCTATAAACTCATGAGTCTATAGTTTTTAACTCTTAAATCTCTATATCAGCCTCTTAAATTTGCTCTTGATGCCCTACAGTCTTCTTATTCAACACCTGTCTAATATCATATACTATATACTCTATATAACTTGATAAAACATTAGTACCTATATTTTATGTGATCTCATATAGTTGTTGTCATCAAAACCAATACCTATGGTACTAACATAAACATCCATCTTGTGAATGTACATGCCACTGCTTGAAGGAGCTCCTCCTTGATTTGTGCCTAATGATATTTATAGAATTTTGCATTAAAACCATTGATAATGAGTTGCTAGCTTCATCTATCTAAAATGTTGCACTCCTCAACTCATCCATTTTAATGGTTCAAGTTGTTTTTGTTTTGCATTATCGGTCAACAGTTTCCTACATATTATATATTAGAAATTCTATTTTGTGCGATCTAGATTATACGAATCAATAACGTACTTAACTTCTTCCTCTTTCAATTTATGTGTATTAGTAGCTAGCTGACCATTTTCTTCTTAAGGATTATGTAGGCTCATTTTACTTCTTTTTACTGACATAGTGGCAAGGCAAATTTTCATGGGTTGGTCCCTTTGACCTTAATTAAACCAATTTGCTTTAGCTTATTACTGATTTTCAACTATTTTTCTAGTAAGTTATAGTTCATAAGTGCTCTAGACTATGCTTATACTCATGTACCAGTCCTTCGTCGTGGGAATTGCTTATTAACTATAAGTGTAAGAAGTTTTTATGCACTCTGACGCTATCACATATTGCTTGATACTTGTTTGATTTCTATTCCAAGCTTTTAAACTTGCTTTAACACACTTTAATTTATTATGAAAATTATATGCTAGGTCATCTCTACTTCTTATGTTAATGTTGCTCTATATAGCTTTGTGGTAAGATCTCTAAATGGTCATGAATTATTATATTTATATGAATTATAATTATTTATCCTCATGTCATTTATAAGTTTAATTAAGATGCATGAATGGTCACTGGTTTATTGGTTAAGAAATGACACATAGGTTTGGTCAAATTTCGATACGAACTCCATATTTCCAAATATTCTATCAATTCACTGTGTAGGTATAATTTAATCCTCTTCTAAAGGTAGAATAGTCGCCCTTTCATGTTTGATCCCAATCCTTTTCGCAGTAATTAAAATAGGTAAACATCAAAAAAAATTCCTATTTGGATCTTGATGGGCATATGAAGTCTATTAAACTAGCATTAGATCCAATCTATTTTATTTTGAAATATTTCATACTTATTTAATTAATCATATTAATTAAATTTATTAATATTTATTCTCAATATATCTAGTATATTTTACACACTATCATGATGTCAACAATGAATGAACATGTGTATAACTATACACACACATGTAGATATTATGATTTGTATCTATTATATATACATATATATTATACTTACATATATATGTGATAAATCTACATGCATATCAGGAAATAAATGCCTAAGCATATACATATATTTGAATATGCTATAATAATGCATTTGATTTGTATACACTTACTGATAGTACCATATATGCAGTTTATATATACATATATATATATATACAAATATATATATATATATATATGTATATTAATATGCAATATATATATATGCATGTTATTATAAATAACTTTATGTACAATATATGAAAGGGTTATTTAGAGAGACAACTCTCATTAATTTTCTTTTAAATGCTAAATTAAAAAAAATCAATTTCCATTTAGATCTGTAATGTATATAATTTATTTTTATTTTTATGTCAAATTATTATATGCGTATTTTCTAAAGGAGACAAGCATAGGCATATCGAGTTGAAGTTGGACCAATGTCTAATCTAAAGACAATATCGCATTTGGTAGCAAATAAGGATTTGATTCCATAAGGCCTCTCATATCGCCAAAGAAAAAAGGAACATCGCATGTACTACACTCCATCAAGGCAAAAATTGATGCTGCCTTCCTTCAACACCACCTCACTTCAATGTCATCTCTCTTCAATCCATCTTTCAAAAAATGCCACATTCCTTCATAGCATCACATAATCAATGCCGCGTATATTCAGTGTTGCATCTAATCAATTCCGCATGGATTCAAAGCCACGCCAAATCAATGTCGCATAGATTAAATGCCACACATAATAATTGCCATATAGATTCAATGCCGCATAGAATCAGTGCCATACTCTATCGATACCACCCTTTATTGATGTCGCACTCCATTAATGTCGCACTTCATCCATATCACATTTAGTCGACATCGCTCTTTAACCACATTGCGCTTCATCTATGTGATAACAAAAGTAATATTAATGAGAAGAAATTACAAATGATGAATAGGCAAAAGAATATCAAAGGGTTATGATGAGGTTGCCATGTCGAAAATTGCCTACTCTGTGATGACCCGGAATTTTGAGCAATATCAATTTAATAATCTGTATTAATAATTAAATTGATTTGATAAATTTCTTTTATAATTTTAATTTAAATTGGCAAGTTTATTCTTTTAAAAGCAAATAAATATTTAATTGGTAAATTTTATCTTTTAAAGCTAATAAAATGTTTTCTATTCATAATATATATATATATATATATATATATATATGTATGTATGTATATATTTTAAATAGAAAAGCTTTGGTTTGAATTTATCAAATAAAATCATGTTTTCAAATTGTAAAATATATTGGTAATTTGGAAGTTACGATTAAATTTACGATAAAACTTTTCAAAAGTTATTTAAATAAATAACCATATAGTTTCAAAATATTTAAGGTAAATGTTTATTTGTTTAAATTATATTTTAGCTTAATTTTAAATTTAAATAAAATTAACATAAAAGGTTTGTTTTATTTTGTTTTTAAATATTGCTTGATAAATGTGATTTGTAAATATATATAAAAGTTTAAAATACAATTCACAAACATATAAAACATATGATACATTAATTCATTAAGTAATATAAGTACTTTATAAATAATGTGATAATCTCTTCTATAAATTATTTAAAATTGACAAAATTGTTATTTTTAAACAATAATAATAATGTGTTGTTTTTATATATAGATATAAATAAATTTTAAAGAAAATAGAATTGTTATTTTCAAATTGAATGTGTTGTTATATATGTATATATAACTTGATTTTAAATTGGATTTTTCTAAATTTAATTTGAATTTGAATTTGGATTTATTTTGAAATTCAAAAGATGTAACGGCCCTGAATTTTGAACAATTTAAATTGTGAATATTTAATTAATTTTAAATATTTGAATGATAATTTAAATTGAATTTCCAATATAACAATGAAATTGGTGATTAAATTTTTAAATTTAATCTATAAAGAGTTGAATAAAAATTTAAATTTGACTTCGGAGTTGAGATTGAATATGGAATTTGTAATTGAAATTCAAACTAATAACTTAAGAAGATAATTTGGATTTAAAAATTTTTATTTTTGTAAATTAGTAAATTAATGGTTAAATTTTAATGACATTTTTTCTTTAGCTTAAATAAAAAAAATTAAAATCAATACAAAATAAAATAAACAAATACACTTAGTAAAAGAAAAATTTTAACAACATAATTTAAACAAAAATTAAACAAAACAAACAAAAGTAAATATCTACAAGAACAAAACAAGGTGTTTGTGTACAAAATAAAATTTGATGTTTAAAATAAATTGAATTTAAAATGAAAAATTATATATATATATATATAAATAGAAGAAAATAATAAAACAAAATAAAAATAAAACATAAAATAAAGAAGAAAAGAACCACTGCCTTTACTTTCAATCCGATACCCGATCCCTTTCATTTCACTTTACCATTTCCATTTTTTAAACCCTAAACAAAGATCACGAAAGAAAAAAAAATGGCGGCTTCAGTTCTCATTTTCGTTCCTTTCCGAAAACTAGGGCTTGCGATCTGATGTGGGGCTTCAATCTTCGCTTCAATCTTCGTTCAACTTGGCTCATTACTCTCTTCGGCTGTTTCGATTTTGTTAAGGTGAGTTTTCTCACGATTAATTTTGATTCAAGTTTTTAAATTTGTTTGAATTGGTTGCTTGGTTGCATGCTATGAATTGGTGTTATTTGGCTTTCATTTGCTCGGTTAATTTGCAATAAAAAAAAAACTGATAAGAACAGATAAGTCTCTGCATGTATGGTTGTTGGTGTTATTTACTATCGTTTGCTCTGATAATTCGATTTAAAACTGATAAGAACAGATACTATGTGAAATTTGTTTTTTTACTAATAAGAACAGATGCTATTTGTAATTTGTTTTTTTTGATGAGAACAGATACTATAATTTTGTTTTAAACTGATGAGAAACAGATGCTATAAAATTTGTTTTTAAACTGTTAAGAACAGACTCTACCCAATCTTTGTTTTTTAAACTGATAAGAACAGATGCTACTTGATAATTTGTTTTAAATTGATAAGAACAGATGCTATATCAAAAACCTTGCTTGTTTGTTGTTGCTGCATGTGATGGATTTTAAATCTAGATGAGGAAAATTTTGTTGCATGTGCTTGTTTAAGCTTCTGTTCATGTGTATTGAATGTATGTGTCTGTAAAACCCCTATTTCTGCTTGTGGTGTTCTTTGTTGTTGCTGTGTGTTATGTTGCATGCCAAATGTGAATAATTTCAGTTTAAAGGTCTGAGTAACCCAGTTTTGAACCCCTGTAAAATATTCTACATTTGGAAAATAACAAAATTTACAAGCTTGAAACTATTCTTTGATGAATCTGATGTGCTACTATAACCCTTGAATCCATTGTGTGATGCTTGAATGTTGTTTAGGTATGGAATTGAAAGTATACGTGTGAATATGTGTTTATGCATTTACATGTTACTGTGTGTATGAAGTTATCTCTCTGTTGTAAAATGAACAGCAAAGAAAAAGGAGAAAAAAAAAAGACTGTTATGGATTGAACTACAGTGTTTCATTTTCTTTTTAAGTAAGATTATCAAACATCTTTAATTATTCAATCAAGTTAAAACTTGAATGCATGTTTAAAAAAAACATGAATATTAAAACAAGTATCACATTTTTTTTAAATCATCTGAGGAGTTAGTGTTTAAGGTCTGATTTAACAATAAGACCAAATTCCAATTTTTGAAGTTCTTGTTTTGAATTGGTAATCTGGTTCTAAATTGTGAATGATGAATTTTGTAGTTGCATTCCATCCTGTTGCATTTGGTTTATTTTGTTTGCACCCATCTGTAGTCTGCACTTGTATAGTTGGTTCCATATTCATGTAGCTTGATGTTGTATCCACTTTTTATGCTGCTGTGATGCAGTTTCCTTCACTGTTGTATTTTTTTGGGAGTTTGCACTGTTTGTTCTTGCTGTCATGTTCCATGCATTTGAGCTCTTTGAGTTGCAGTGCTTCATCACTTGATGTCTTTGATTTATTTGGTCTGCACTGTTTGTTGTAGCTGGACTTGTGTACATGTTGTCTGCATTTCATATGCTTGCAACCTTGTTTTCACTATGGTTTCATGCTTAGCTTTGCGGTTTGGTTTCACTTGTGCATTTTATTGCGGTGACACTTGTTCTCTGTTCACCTGTATCATTGGTCATGTAACAGTATTCATTGTTGTTGTTCCCATTCACTGCTGCATATTGTTCATCAGTCCATTTTTATCTGTTCCCTATGTTGTTTGCAACTGTGTTGCACTTGTATCACTGGAATTTGCATTTTGTCTGCATAGTGGTTTGTTAGTACTTTGGTTGTCACTGGTGTACTTGAGTTGGGCTTGCCTGTTTAGTTGAGTTGCAGACTTTGACTTGTTACTGCATTCCTATGCAGCTGTTGTTGGTCTGACTTTATTTCCATTGCTGTTGGCATGTGCATTTGGTTCATTTGAGTTGTCTGCAGTCCATGTTGCATGCATGTTGTCTTCATGTAGTTTGCTAGGTGTAGTGGTTATTGCCAGTTGCCTCTAGTTACTTGATTTTTACTGTCTTCATGCAGTGGCAGTTCCATATATATATGTCCATGCACTTGAAACAACTATTTGATGCTGCACACTTGTGCTTTGCCTTGATCACTTCTGCTGTGTCACTTTTGCAGTTGGTCCTGCATTTGTTATTGTTTATGCCTTCATGTCTTTGGCATTTCTGAGCCTCTGCCTTGATTGCCTGCTTTGACATTGCTGTTTGTATTGCTTTGTCTGATGTCTTCATTATTCCTTTGTCTGTGCATTGGCCTTGTTTCGATCTGATAGTCGTGTTTTTGTTTGGTGCACACGTGTTGGCGAGGCAGTGCACATGTGTGCAAATATACGTGTGTACTGCAGCCACACAGGATTGACAGATTTTAAAAAAAATTTGAAGTTGTTAATATGAAAATCCATAGTTAATTTAAATTAAATTATGAGATTCACCATCTCTGTTGCTTGGTTGACACACTGTAGTATTGGGAGTTATTCCAGTTTGATCCTGTTCTTAGTGTTTAAATCTGTACCATTTTATTTCAATTCATTGCAAATTTAATTACTTGAATTAAGATTAATCCTGACTCGAGTGTTTTTGTGTTTTGCAATTAACGCTCGGGTCAGACCGAGTATTTTTGCAGCTTGGAGATTTTCTCGCAGCGAAGTTAGAGAGAGGGGAAAGCACTTCATTAAAGTTTTCAGCAAAATTTTTCTTGTACTTAATAAAAATTGTTCCGCTGTATAAAATGTAATTCACTGTATAACTCTGATACTTGTATATAAAAGAAAAGTTTATTTATAAAATATATTATTGTTTCTGTGATTCTGTGACTGATTCTGTTTAAATGTTATAAACTAAATAACAATCCGTCATTCTGAACGTTTCTGGTTGGTTTAATTACCGACTAGAGGCGGTCAGAGCGGCGGGTCGTTACAAAAGATATATATTTTAAAATATTTTGGATTTTTAAATTATATGTATAAGATCTTATCTGTATATAATTTGTTTTGTAATATTTTTTTAAAGAAGTTTATACATATATACATTTAGATAAGTATTTATAAATTAGTAAATTAAGTATAAAAGCTTATTATTGACATTTAAAATAAATAAAAATTACTTAATGACAAGTGTAAATTTATAAAAGCTTGTTTTAACAAGTGTTAGATGTTAAAACAATAGTAAATGACAAATGTTAAGTTTTAAACAAGTGTCACTTTTAATTTTAGTTTTCATTTATTTTAAATAAATCACATTTTAACCCATATAAACACATTGTTCTTTTCATCATCTTTTTTTCTATCTTCCTCAAATTCAAAGCTAGGAAACTTCAGCTTGTAACGAAATCACAAAAACAAAATCTGTAATCAATACTTCTCAAACCAGAAATAAAATCAAAACCAAAAGCCTGTTAAATCTACAAACCAAAAAGAAACAGTACCCTGTAACTCAATCTTCAAACCAGAAAACACATTGGCCTGCAAACATTTTATTCAACCTGTTGCAAGTTTCAACTCAACAGCTAGCAAGTGGCATTTTAAAATTTGACATCAAACCTGAGCAGCAATGCAAAGATTTCAAGTTTAAAGCAACGAAACAGTTGCCAGATACAACTAAAAACCTCTGTTCTCTGTCAATTATTTCAGGTGAGTAAACAAAACTTAAAAAAAAAACAGTAATATGGTTGCTAGCTTTATTGCATGTGATGAATGATAGAGCAGTGTGGTTTGCAAAAGTATTTGAAATGAATGTATTAATATACATATGATTTGTACATGCCTGTGTACGTGTAAATAAATTTATAACTTCTCTGTTAAATCCAGGTTCAAATTCCTCATAAAATTCATATCTACCCAAACATTCAGATTTAGGTTATGATTTATAAAAGAAATATGATTAACACGGTGTAATATGTATTTTAAAAATAGTGTTAAGGATTTATATTTGGAAATTATTTCAAAAAGAATAAATAACAGGGATGAACTAAATATAAGCTAAGAATCAATCATCATAATATGTGTGTTTGATTATAGAACTTGATTTGTATCAGTAAAATATGAATTTTAAGAGGGAAATCACAATTTTTAAGGCTGTATTCACTGAGATATTTGGAGATGATCAGTTTCGACATTTTCATCGATTTGCGTAGATCGACGACGAGGTTTGCGATGGGATTTGGTCAGAGAGTAGAGGGTAGCAAGATGGACACAGGAAAAATGGGTGGTGAATTTTCTAGTGGTCGAGGCGTCAGGACGAGGGTGATCTAGGGTTTGAGTGTGGTCTTTTGTCAGGTGGGTGTTCGATGGGATTTTTACGTCTATGGTTCATCGGATTCGATTGCGAGGGTTATGATCGCGACATGATGGCGTGAAGCAGCTCTGGAAGAAGGGCCATAGGTTCCAGTTGACGTGGTCGGCGGTGGCAGGGAAATTTGTTGACCGTGCTTTGTTCCAGTTTCGATCAATCATCGAGATTTAGTTTTGCTTTCGAATTTGGATTTCTGGGTTGACGTGTAGAATGTCGAGGTCGAGGGTAGTTTGATGAAGGCCGGAAAGATGGTCAGAGGAGACTAGAATCGCCGTGCATGGTACATTCATGTTCCATTTGAGTGGGGTTGTGTAATGTCTCGAAGTAACGAGGGTTCACGACTGCTCGTGCTTTGCTCGGGGTTTGTACAGGGGAGTGATAGTATAGGCTCGGGTTTGAGTTTGTTAAGCAACCAAGTTTTAATTATAAAAGATAACCAGGTTTGAAAAGTTATAAACCAATGCAAGTTTATAGCAAAAATTTAACCAAGTTTAAGGTTTAAAAAGAAATTGTGAACTAGGTTTTAAAAGCTAAGAACTCAAGTTTTTAAAAGGTTTTAAAGTTAAAATAACTAGTTTTCAAAAGGTAAAAAGTTTTAAACAAGTTTAAAGATTTAAGTATATTTGAAATAAATTTGTTTTCCAAGTAAAATGTTTTAAACAAGTTTTAAAAGATTTAAATGTTAAAGTAAATGTTTAAATTTGTTTAACTTGATTTTTATTTTAAATCTAAAATTAAATGATTTAATTAGTAGGTTAATTTTAAAATTAAATGTTTTAAATATGATTTATGATAATTAAGTCATTAATAAGGAAAATGTTTTATCTTAAAGTTAATAAAAATTTAACGATTTGAGATTATTTAAATTAATAAGGCAATTAAAGAGTAATCAATTAATTTAACTAACTAATGATTAAGGATTAATATGTTAATAATAAAGGGTTGTAAGTTAATTAATTTAAGAGTTTAATTAATTTGTAATTAGGGATCATTAATTAGATGAGTAAAGATTATTAATTAATGATTAGAAATTAATTAATTAAGTAATTAAAGATTAATTAAGTTACAATTACGCATTAATTAATTAAGTAATTAGATATGAATTAATTGGTACTTGAGAATTAATTAATTTGTAATTAATAATGGTTAATTAAAGCATAATTACTTAGGGAAGTAATTAAAGTATGACTAATGTGTATAATCAAAAGAAAGATCATTAACTAGGGATTACGAAATGATTTAATTAATGTGATTAATTTAAGATAATTAATTAGATTAATTGATTAGGGATAATCATTTATGGAGTTGGTTAAGTATAATTACTTAATGTAATTTATAAAGTGTAATTTCTTAGTGAAGTAATTAATGGGTAATTACTGGATGTAATTAATTAAAGGATAATTAATTAATGGAAGTAATTTGGGTTTAATTACTTTTTGTAATTAATAAGAAGGATAATTACTTAGTGAAAGTAATTAAGGGTTAATTACTTAGCGCAATTAATTAAAGAATTAACTAAATAAATTTATTGAGAAGTTAATTAAGTAAGGTAATTAATTAAGGGCATTAGTTATTGAATATGATTAATCAAGGTTGATTAATGAATGCGATTAATTAAAGATTAATACTTAAATATGATTAATAATTAAAGAAGTAATTAGAGGATCATTAATTAATATAATTAATGAAGTAATTATGGATTGATTAATTAAAGGATAATTAATCAATGAAGTGATTATAGAGTAATTAATTAATATAATTAATTAAGGGTTAATGTAATTAATTATAATTAATTAATTGATGGTAGTAATTAAAGGTTAATTACTGTAAATGGTTAAGGATAATTAATTTGTGTAATTAATTAAGGTTATTACTTAATGTAATTAAAGAACAATTAATCAAGGATGATTAATTAGGATGGATAATTAAAAGATGATTAATTAATTGGTTCGTAATTAATTAATGATTAAGTAAGCAGGATCTATAGTGATGGAAATAATCAATTTAATTTATTTTAAATTAATTAGAGATAGTATGATTAATTGGTCTTTGCTTATGGATGGCTGAACGATATTGAATGCCTTGGATTGTTTGATATCTCTAATATGAGATATGTGTTGATCTGTGATATGAAATGCTTTGGTTGAATTGTGATGATATGGATTATATATTTGTCATAATGTGAATTATCAATCTGTGTGAATATAGATAATGAATTAAATTGTTTTAATTTAAAATAACTTGACCTTAAAAGACGGCGTTTTGGATTTCGGTGAGACTGGGATCGGATTTCCAAATTTGGATATCCGAAAACCACATCGATCCAAATTAAACGGTAGGTCGTGAATCTCAAGTGATGATGAGATGAAGATTCAGAGTGCAAGGGCTATTGTCGTTAACTCTAAGGATGATTCCAAAATGAGTGTAACGAGATAGTGCCTTCGGTTTCTTTCGAACCGGAATAAACTTGTATGGATTGAATGCTTTCAGAGCAACGTCATTGGAGGACAATTAGCATTCTAAGTAATGTGTTCTGATAAGGTAATCGTAGCCTCAAGCCTCATCAACCAGGAATGGCTAAAACAGGGGAGATGCAGCAAGGCTAAGTGAGTCGCGCTCAAGTAGGACAAGATTTCCCCTGTCTAGAGGTCCCTTTTTATTCTGCTGTGTGGGCAGTTGATTGCAACAACTACTGGGGTTGTCTTGTTCGGGACTATCCAATAAGGGATGGTCCGGCCTTGTGTTGTAGGGGATTTAGGGTGGATCCTCAGTACGGCGATCTAGGCCACGTACTGTGACGGGCGGTACACCAGTAGCTCTACCATTATATGGAATCCAATCTCCAATAAGTGTCGTACGTTTTGATTGTGCCCAACTATGTTGGAACGTGAGATGTAAGCATTCCAGCTATTTCTGTATTTTACTTGAAAACCCTAGACCCTGTTATAATATCACTGGATTTCCTATCAAATGTTTTGGTTATCATAAGGTAAAATCATTTCCGTGTTTATGTGCGGGAAGTCTTACGAGATACATTTTGTTTCAAAGGTTTTTCAAAGTTAAGCAACTTTAACCCGTTTACTCACACCAGACCCATGTCTGACCAGGAGTTTATTTTTTGTTTTTCTTAAACTCTTGGATACTCAAATTTTTACGAGTAGCCAAGGGATTTAGGTCAGTTTTGATGAATTCTGGAGGAGATATGGAGCAAGAGGCTTCAGCGTTTGTAGATATATAGTTTTCCGCTGTGTTGGTATCTCTGTGTTGTATTTGAGTTGTAATGTGTAGATATGTGTTTATAACTGTCTATTTTGTGATGTATAAGCTATATAACTCTGATGTATATGATACAATATAATATCTTATGTGATGTAATATAATATAATTTGTTCGTTCCGTTGTGAGATTCTGATATCTGTTTTGTTCTTTCTTTCTATCTTTTCTATTTTCTATCCCTTTCTTCCTTAATAATGATGCGCCTTTCTGTGGAATGAAAGGCGGGTCGTTTCATTTGGTATCAGAGCGCTAGTTTGAGTGAATACCTAGGCTTTGGAGTGAGTTCTTTCTTGAGAGAGCGTACTTGTAATTTGATATATATATATATATATATATATATATATATATATTTGTTGGGTTACCTGTTCGGGTTTTCCAATATAAATTATAGAGGTAGGAAGGGTGGTGGTGTGTGTAGCACGACTACCAATGGAAGAAGTCTGAGTGTTGAGGTTGGAAGTGTATCTGCTGAGGCTGTGGACCCAATACCGTCTCGAGTGAGCTTTGCAGTGGTTTAAGGATTTCACCAATCTCTGAAGGAAACCTTTTTAAGGTGCAGAGTCCATCTTTGAAGTGCAAGTTTGGATGAGTAGAGTTTGGATCTGTCGGTTAACCAGAAGCAAGTGATGGTATCTTGGCAACGTCGGGAAGAAGCAGCTGCATGGTAAAAGCGGTGACTATGGATGTTTCCAAAGATGTTTCTTTTGGAGCAAGTTTAAGGAAGGGTGTCTGCATCGGGGAGGAGACTCAGTTCAGCAGGGTGTTTATGTTTGTTTTGTGGCCGAGTTTCTTGAGGAGATGTTTGCCCATCTCAAGGTTTATTTGAGGAATTGAGTGGTATGGCTTTGAGGTTCGAAGAGCTTTGGATAGGAAGTCTTTGGTATCTTTGTCAGCAGTGCAGGTCGGAGGTGTTCTCTGTGCCGACAAGGTATCTGGCTAAGCAGTGTTCTAAAGGTGGAATTCAAAAGCAGCAGAGTGGACCCATTTCTACGATGGATTGGCTAGATAAGCATAAGCTGTTCTGATTGGTAAAGAGAGAACAATATCTTTGGGATTAGGCTGGGCTGATCGTAAAAGTGACGTGCGATAGTTGAGGGTTCTCTTGGGTAAATTTTAGCTTGAGATCGAGGCATCTCTTGGGAATGTAGGAGTTATCGAAGTTGTCAGAGACTTTTGCAGATGTCTTCATAGTATTCAAGGTTTGCCATAGCATCTGGAGATTTAGTTTTTATATCGACCGGGATTCCAGAAGTGATACCGGTGGTTTAGCGAAGTAGAACGATGGCTCCTAGAGAGAGGGTTTGGTGAAACAGCTCATGATTTCATGGAACTTATGAGTTTTGTCTTTATGGATCTATTGAACCGTATTTTTCCGAGATGTGTCGATCAACTCTGTGCTCATGTTCATCATCGGCATTCTCATCTACTCTAGATCATAGTTGCACAATGGAAGCAAGATAGCAGCTATTCTAGAATGGAAGCAACCCTAGACACTTTGGAAGTTCGCAGATTTCTTGGATTAGAGGGTTTCTATAGGAAGTTTTTCAGGATCTGAAGGCAAGATTGACGAGAACACCTATTTTTCTGGATAGGAGTAGTAAGTTTGAAGTCTACTGATGATTGTGGAGTAGAGTTTGTGTTCTTAATTTCGGTAGATCTTGAGAGGATCATTTTGTTGGTTTGTTTTTGGTCCAGTTTGTTTCAAGAGGCATCGGCGAAGGTTGAGATGATCAGGAAGGATGAAGGTAGCCCAGGATCGTCAGAAGAGTTTTGTGGACAAGAGACGGAGGAATTTGGATTTCGAAGTTGGAGATTTGATTTTGGATAAGTTTTCTCCGATCAGAGGAGCTATAAGATTTGGTAAGATTGGGAAGCTAGCTCCGAGATATATTGGATCTTTCTGTGTTTTTGTAAGGGTAAGTGTTTTGGCCTTTAGGGTTGAATTGCCAGTTTGGAAGACTGGGATTCAATGTGTTTCACGTATCTTTGAGGGAGTACGTGTATGATCCATCACTGGTTGTGGAATCAGTAGTTCAGGAGAATTTGGTAGTTGAGTAGGGCATGGCCATGGTCTGATAACCTGTTCAGATTGTAAATTGAGGTGAGTAGGAGCTCAGAAGCTTAGTAGCGTAGTTAGTTTGGATTCAGTAGAGCGAGTATTCTAGTGTTTATACCTAGGAAACTCTAGATAGTGTTAGGAAGGTCTATCCTGATTTGTGTCGGGATCATTAGATTTGTTTGATTGAGTGAATTGGTTGCTATGGTTGTTAACATATGGTTGATAATGTATGCTTGTGGACTAAAATTAAAATCTTTGATGGGTTATTAAATTATTTTTTCTTTTAAATTTCGGGGACGAAATTCTTTTAAGGGGGAGGAATGTAATGACCTGGAATTTTGAGTAACATCAATTTAATAATTCGTATTGATAATAAATTGATTTGATAATGTTCTTTTATAATTTTAATTTTAATCGGCAAGTTTATTCTTTTAAAAGCAAATAAATATTTAATTGGTAAATTTTATCTTTCAAAGCTAATAAAATGTATTCTATTTATAATATATGTATATTTGTATATATTGTAAATAGAAAAGCTTTGGTTTGAATTTATCAAATAAAATCATGCTTTCAAATTCTAATATAAATATTGGTAATTTGGAAGTTATGATTAAATTTACTATAAAACTTTTCAAAAGTTATTTAAATAAATAATCATATAGTTTCAAAATATTTAAGATAAATGTTTATTTGTTTAAATTATATTTTAGCTTAAATTTAAATAAAATCAACATAAAAGGTTTGTTTTATTTTCTTTTTAAATATTGCTTGATAAATATGATTTGTAAATATATATAAAATTTTAAAATACAATTCACAAACATATAAAACATATGATACATTAATTCATTAAGTAATATAAGTACTTTATAAATAATGTGATAATCTCTTTTATAAATTATTTGAAATCGACAAAATTGTTATTTTTAAACAATAATAATACTGTGTTGTTTTTATATATAGATATAAATAGATTTTAAAGAAAATAGAATTGTTATTTTCAAATTGAATGTGTTGTTATATATGTACACATATAACTTGATTTTAAATTGGATTTTTTAAATTTAATTTGAATTTGAATTTGGATTTAATTTTGAAATTCAAAAGATAGATATTTTAAAATATTTTGGATTTTTAAATTATATATATAAGATCTTATTTGTATATAATTTGTTTTATAATATTTTCTTTAAAGAAGTTTATACATATATACATTTAGATAAGTATTTATAAATTAGTAAATTAAGTATAAAAGCTTATTATTAACATTTAAAATAAATAAAAATTGCTTAATGACAAGTGTAAATTTATAAAGGCTTGTTTTAACAAGTGCTAGACGTTAAAACAATAGTAAATGACAAATGTTAAGTTTTTAAACAAGTGTCACTTTTAATTTTAGTTTTCTTTTATTTTAAATAAATCACATTTTAACCCATATAAACACATTGTTCTTTTCTTCAACTTTTTGTATCTTCCTCAAATTCAAACTTAAGAAACTTCAGCCTGTAACAAAATCTCAAAAACAAAATTTGTAATCAATACTTCTCAAACCAGAAATAAAATCAAAACCAAGAGCCTGTTAAATCTACAAACCAAAAGGAAATAATACCAACTCAATCTTCAAACCAGAAAACACATTAGCCTACAAACATTTTATTAAACCTGTTGCAAGTTCCAACTCAACAGCAAGCAAGTGGAATTTTCAAATTTAACTTCAAGCCTGAGCAGCAATGCAAAGATTTCAAGTTTAAAGCAACAAAACAGTTTCCAGATCCAACTAAAAAACTCTGTTCTCTGTCAATTATTTCAGGTGAGTAAACAAAACTTTAAAAATAGTAATATGGTTGCTAGCTTTATTGCATGTGATGAATGATAGAGCAGTATCGTTGGCATAAGTATTTGATATGAATGTATTAATATACATATGATTTGTATACGCCTTTGTATGTGTAAATAAATTTATAACTACTCTATTAAATCCAGGTTCAAATTCCTTATAAAATTCATATCTTCCCAAACATTCAGATTTAGGTTATGATTTATAAAAGAAATATGATTAACACAGTGTAATATGAATTTTAAAAATAGTATTAAGGATTTATATTTGGAAATTATTCCAAAAATAATAAATAACAGGGTTGAACTAAATTTAAGCTAAGAATCAATCATCATGATTGCTATGTTTGATTATAGAACTTGATTTGTATTAGTAAAATATGAATTTTAAGAGGGGAATCACAATTTTTAAGACTGTATTCATCGAGATATTTGGAGATGACCAGTTTTGACATTTTCGTCGATTTGCGTAGATCGACGATGAGGTTTGCGTCGGGCTTTGATCAGAGAGTAGAGGGTAGCAAGGTGGACACTGGAAAAATGGGTGGTGAGTTTTCTGGTGATCGAGGCGTTAGGACGAGGGTGATATAGGGTTTGAGTGTCTTCTTTTGTCAGGTGGGTTGTCGATGTGATTTTGACGTCTATGGTTCATCGGATTCGATCGCGAGGGTCGCGATCGTGACCTGGTGGCGTGAAGCACCTCTGGAAGAAGGGCTATGGGTTCCAGTTGATGTGATCGATTGTGGCAGGGAAATTTGTTGATCGTGCTTTGTTCCTGTTTCGATCGATCATCGAGATTTAGTTTTGCTTTCGAATTTGGATTTCTGGGTTGACGTGTTGAATGTCGAGGTCGAGGGTAGTTTGTTGAAGACCGAAAAGATGGTCGGAGGAGACTGGAATCGTCGTGCATGTGCACGGTTCATTTCATGTGCTTGGTTTTGTCAGAGCTTTGGGGAAGAAATCTTCGACTCGGGTCAACTCGAGTGGGTTTGTGTGATGTCCCGAAGTAATAAGGGTTCACGAGTGCTCATGCTTTGCTCGGGGTTTGTACGAGGGAGTGATAGTATAGGCTCGGGTTTGAGTTTGTTAAGCAACCAGGTTTTAATTATATAAGATAACCAGGTTTGAAAAGTTATAAACCAATGCAAGTTTATAGCAAAAATTGAACCAAGTTTTAGGTTTAAAAAGAAATCATGAACTAGGTTTTAAAAGTTAAGAAATCAAGTTTTTAAAAGGTTTTAAAGTTATTAAAATAACTGGTATTCAAAAGGGAAAAAGGTTTTAAACAAGTTCAAAGATTTAAGTATATTTGAAATAAATTTGTTTTCCAAGTAAAATGTTTTAAACAAGTTTTAAAAGATTTAAATGTTAAAGTAATTCTTTAAAATTTGTTTAACTTGATTTTGTTATTTTAAATCTAAAATTAAACGATTTAATTAGTAGGTTAATTTTAAAACTAAATGTTTTAAATATGATTTATGATAATTAAGTCATTAATAAGGAAATGTTTTATCTTAAAGTTAATTAAGATTTAATGATTTGAGATTAATTAAATTAATAAGGTAATTAAAGAGTAATTAATTAATTTAATTAATTAATGATTAAGGTGTAATAAATTAATAATAAAGGGTTGTAAGTTAATTAATTTAAGAGTTTAATTGATTTGTAATTAGGGATCATTAATTAGATAAGTAAACGTTATTAATTAATGATTAGAAATTAATTAATCAAGTAATTAAAGATTAATTAAGTTACAATTTGGCATTAATTAATTAATTAGAGATGAATTAATTGGTAATTGAGAATTAATTAATTTGTAATTAATAATGGTTAATTAAAGCATAATTACTTAGGGATGTAATTAAAGGATGGTTAATGAGTATAATTAAAAGAAAAATCATTAACTAGGGATTATGAAATGATTTAACTATTGTGACTAATTTAAGATAATTAATTAGCTTAATTAATTAAGGATAATCATTTGTGGAGTTGGTTAAGTATAATTACTTAATGTAATTTATAAAGTGTAATTTCTTAGTGAAGTAATTAATGGGTAATTATTATATGTAATTAATTGAAGGATAATTAATTAATGGAAGTAATTTGGGTTTAATTACTTTGTGTAATTAATAAGAAGGGTAATTACTTAGTGAACGTAATTAAGGATTAATTACTTAGCGCAATTAATTTTAGAATTAATTAATAAAATTTATTTAGAAGTTAATTATGTAAGGTAATTAATTAAGGGTAGTTAATTACTGAATATGATTAATCAAGGTTGATTAATGAATGTGATTAATTAAAGATTAATAATTAAATATGATTAATAATTAAAGAAGTAATTAGAGGATCATTAATTAATGTAATTAATGAAGTAATTAAGTTTTGATTAATTAAAGGATAATTAATCAATAAAGTGATTATAGAGTAATTAATTAATGTAATTAATTAAGGGTTAATATAATTAATAATAGTTAATTAATTAATCGGAGTAATTAAAGGTTAATTACTGTAAATGGTTAAGGATAATTAATTTGTGTAATTAATTAAGGCTAATTACTTAATGTACTTAAAGAATAATCAATCAAGGATGATTGATTAAGATGGATAATTAAAGGATGATTAATTAATCTTTGCTTATGGATGGCTGAATGATATTGAATGCCTTGGATTGTTTGATATCTCTAATATGAGATATGTGCTGATCTGTGATATGAAATGCTTTGGTTGAATTTTGATGATATGGATTATCGATTTGTGATAATGTGAATTATCTATCCGTGTGATTATAGATAATGAATTATATTGTTTTAATTTAAAACAACTTGACCTTAAAATACGGCGTTTTGGATTTCGGTGAGACCGGGATCGGATTTCCAAATCTGGATATCCGAAAACCACATCAATCGAAACTAAATGATAGGTCGTCAATCTCAAGTGATCATCAAGATGAAGATTCATAGTGTAAGGGCTATTGTTGTTAACCCCGAGGGTGATTCCAAAATTAGTGTAACGAGATAGTGCCTTCGACTTCGTTCGAAACTGGATCAAACTTGTATGGATTGAAAGCTTTCAGAACATCGTCATTGGAGGATGATGGGCATTTTAAGTAAAGTGTTCTGATAAGGTAATCGTAGCCTTAAGCCTCATCGGCCGGGAATGGATAAAACAGGGGAGGTGCAGCAAGGCTAAGTAAGTCACGCTCAAGTTGGACAAGATTTCCCCTGTCCTGAGGTCCCTTTTTATTTGGCTGTGTTGGCAGTTGATTGCAACAACTACTGGGGTTGTCTTGTTCGGGACTATCCAGTAAGGGATGGTTCCGGCCTTGTGTTGCAGGAGATTTAGGGTGGATCCTCGATACGGTGATCTAGGCCACGTACTGTGACGGACGGTACCCCAGTAGCCCTGCCATTATATGGAATCCAATCTTTAATAAGTGCCATATCGTTTTGATTGTGTCCAACTATGTTGGAACGTGAGATGTAAGCATTCTAGCTATTTCTGTATTTTACTTGAAAAACCCTAGACCCTATTATAATATCACTGGATTTCCTATCAAATGTTTTGGTTATCGCAAGGTAAAATTTTTTCCCTGTTTATGTGCGGGAAGTCTTACGAGATACCTTTTGTTTTAAAGATTTTTCAAAGTTAAGCAACTTTAACCCGTTTACTCACACCAGACCCATGTCTGACTCGAAGTTTATTTTTGTTTTACTTAAACTCTTGGGTACTTTTACGAGTTGCCAAGGGATTCAGGTCAACTTTGACGAATTCTAGAGGAGATATGGAGCAGGAGGCTTCAGCGTTTGTAGATATATAGTTTTCCGCTGTGTTGGTATCTCTGTGTTGTATTTGAGTTGTAATGTGTAGACAGGTACTTATAACTGTCTAGTTTGTGATGTATAAGCTATATAACTATGATGTATATGATATTATGTAATATTTTATGTGATGTAATATAGTTTATTCGTTCCGCTCTGAGATTCTGATATCTGTTTTGTTCTTTCTTTCTATATTTTCTCTTTTCTATCCCTTTCTTCCTAAATAATGTTGCGTCTTTCTGTGGAATGAAAGGCGGGTCGTTTCATACTCGATAATAGGCATCATATATTTATCGATGCCCCATTTCATGGATATTGCATATTATCGATGTCGCATAACCTCTATTCCATAGAATGTCCAAGGTCATACAAAAGATTAGGGATAAAATTATTTGAAAAGCAAGTTCAAGAGGATTTAGTATATTTTCCTTCATAAAGCTTCAATGATCTTCACACTCATCCACATGCTTCATATTGAAGCCACCACCAAGATAGTAACAAACGACATCGTAAAGTCCTACATCGCCAATGGAAGCAAGCCTAATTCGCACCTACCGTTATAAATAGAGATGCACCCCTCATGGAATGAACCCTTAACCTCTTTCTCACTCTTATTAGCTTTTCCAATCAGGATCTTCTCCATGTTGTCTTCATTGAGAGCTCAAGGTCATCATAAAGGCTAAGGAAGGAGAAGATGATATTTAATATTTGCAAACGAGGGCATGGATAATTTGAAATTTTCATATTGGAACATTTTTTAACATGTTCACAATTGAATAAAAGAACATGGCTTGAGCATATTTCCTATTGTTATTTTAACTTGCCCATTTTATTTTTGAACTCATGAATGGTGTTCTAAACAATCTTTTGAATTAACTATAAAACCAAGGGGTATTGTTTCGAACATGCCTCCTTGTACACACATCTTGAACATTGAACAAATTTTCAGTCTAATAAAAATCATATAAATTCACATACATTACATTTTGAATCATAACCAAAATAAAAGGTTATTAATGAAAATAAGGTAACTAAAATTTGGCAAATCGGTATACACATTTCAAATCTATGTACATTATAAAACATATAAGTGTGTATATTTAGATTTATAAAAATGTATACATAACCAAAATGATTAAAATAAACACCTTTTCTTAGTTAATAGACATATTAAACAAAACCCTTTTTAAATACATATGTGCACAAAAATAAATAAAATAGATGCATAAATTTTGCACAATTTGAATCATAACCGGAATGAAATATCAATTATTTACTTACTTGTAAAATAAAAATTAAACATTAAACAAAGTCTAATTTATATATCATGATTAAAATGACTAATATAAAATCAACACATAAATAAACAACAAATTTATTGCGTGCAAACATTTTGCTTTGAATTTCATTTCTAAAATAACAAATATAACAATTTTGCATTAAATCTAATCCAGGAAACAAAAATATATTACATATAACTACATGTGTCAAGGGTGAGCATGTATGAATATGTGAGGTGATATAAGAATGGTAGTTATTCAGATCTAGCCTTTCGTCACACATTGATTTGAGAATTAACTCCTAGATTGCTTGAATATTCACTCGATCCTGCTAGAATCGAATGAACCACCTTGTTTGTTTTATTTCATTTAATTTTGGTAAAATGGAAAAAATTGGCCATGATAGAGAGAGGGTTGGAGACCATGGATGAAGTGAGAAAGATAAAACGAAAATTAAAAGAAGAAATGAATATGAGGATATCTAATAAGAAGAGAATAATTTTTTCATATTTTCTCTTTCAAACTTCCTCATTTAATTTCTAGTCAATTTTCAATCAAACCAATCCCCCCTCTCTCCTATATATGGCCAACCATGACATAACACTGCATTGGGTTAATTTTTTCAAAAGCTTGATAAGTAATTATCTTTATTTAAATCCTTTTAAATGATACACACATCCAAATTATTAGTAACAACAACATTAAATAAATTAATAAATAATATTTTTTTAATTATTAATTAATTTATAACACCTTAGAAACTAATTAAATCGTGTGGTTTCCGAAGAATTCACAAATGAGATTGTGTCTCGAAGGTGCAAATTCAGTCAGTGGTCAATATTGAACAATTCGAATATTAATGTTTACTCATCACTTTAGTTAGTGGTGTGATAGTTTGGCCGAATACATCACCAACAGATCTTTTCGGTAAAAATCATATTTTGTATTATCTTAAGCTATACCAATGGTGAATACAATTTACACGTTTTCTCTTCACCTAAACTATATCACATTAGGATTTATGGAGTCAAGTATTGGCCAAAACCCTAACATTATCTTCATTCAACTATAATCAAAGTAAAATACCCACATTGAAGTTCCGTATATTCTCAAGTCGAGGGAACTATATAGCATTGTCATATTGAGATTTCTAATTTGACCCAGTTGTTATCAACCAATAGGAAACTCTCGAACAAGACATTCCATCACTATTAAATGACTACGAGTATGTAACCCCTTAGGTTCCCTCAGCCACCATGAGTAATACATTCCCAATTTAGAGAAAGTTACACACTTTAGTCTCAATGGATGTTTCAATATGCTTTCTTAAAATATCGTGACTGAAAATATTAAAAACAAAATGTTATTTTATTTTGTAAATAATTACTTATGATTGCAGCTATTTACAACTACAATCATATATCATTTTATTTAAGGATTTTTTGTTAATATACGTTAAATTATTACTTAATCAATTATATCACAATATAACAAAGTATATAACATAAATCTAACACCTTTATTAGGAATAAGATTGACTATATAGTTAAATATATGTAACAAATTATATAATTGCCTCCAATGTATATCCCTGACACTTTTTATCTCCCATATGCACTTTAGTTCAATTATGAAATCTTAATATCATTCCTTCGATCAGTTCAAAACTATTGAACTAATCCCTTAGTAAACGGATCTGCTATATTATTTTACCATCTACTATGCAAGCAAACATCTCTTTGTCATTAATAAACTTCATTTATTACGTGGAACATAGCATATGTCTAGCCGTCCTATGAACCCCGGTTCTTTTGTGATTTGTACCCCCATATGTTTTCACAAAACAATATCACGAAATTCTCAACATTTGAAATCATGCCTATCCTGGTTATAAATTTGTGCATTTATTTATATTTCTTTTATTGCATTACTATTCAAGGCGATGTACTTAGTCTTTCGGTTGAATCAGCAACCATCTATTGGATGGAACATTTCCAACTTAATGTTTCTTAACTAAGGTTGAACATGAATCAAGGGTTAACAAACTATATTGATATCACCTATGAAGTTCGAGCCGAAATAATCCTTCATACGGTTTTATTGTTTTCATAAAAAATTCTCTAGTATTTCATACAGGAGAATACTAATAACTACAATTTAGCAATATTAATTCAGATTTGATACTCACTCAATGTGCCAAAAACACAAGCAAAATGCGATATAGTAGACAATATAACATATACGATAATTTCTATTGCTGATGCATAAGGAATCCATCTTATATCGTCCATATTAAACATTTCAATATGGTGTCTATTTATATCATTTGGGACAGTCTGTAACAACCCTGTATTTTGTGATTATTATAAATTTTTATTTTAATTATTTTAACTGAAATTCCTGATTTAAGAACTTTATTTTATTTATTAAAATGGATAAATTTTGTTATTTTAAATATAAATTTTGTTTTCTATGTGAATTATAATTCCAAACATCAATAAATATAAATTTTCCAAAAAAGTGGATTTTGGACAAAACGGTCAAACTTTGACTTTTAAATTTTAAATTTAGATATTTTGATTTTTGATTTTTATCTTTTATTATGAATATAGATTTAATTTCAAGAATACTTCTTTTCGTTTCGTTGAAATCGGACTAATTTGTGAAAGTTATGTTTTTTACAATATTGTGTGTAAATTGTTTTATTTAACAAATTTGTTTATTTTAAATTTATATAAATAATATCTTTTTTTGTAAAATCATATTCTAATTTGTGTAACATGATATGTTATGCATATATTTTATGTAACAACCCAAATATTTTTATTCATTTTATTTTAAAAAAACTTTGGTGTTTAATTCTTTAAAAGTTTGAATTTTTGAATTTTCCTGAATTGGTTATAAATAATTTGCCCAATTTTGTTTAATGTAAACAATTTCTGGAACTTTAGATTTTGGATTAAGTGTTGACTCTAATTGAAACTTTAAAATTTAAATTCTAACTTCCAATCTTTATTTAAATTGTATATAATTACAACATTTGTTCCGTTTTTCCATTTAATTTGGATATATACTTTGTGAATTAAGTAATAAACAATGTTGCAAAAAGCAACTAATCTATACGTTTTATTGTATATTTTCTATATCTGTTTTCTTAGTTAAGTAATAAACAAATCAAATGGATATGTAATAAATCAATTTTTTTAATTTGAGTAATAAACAAAGTTGTAAATGGCAATTAAATTATATGTTTTATTTGATACATTTTATATCCGCTTCTTGTTTATTTCTCTGATGTTTATTAATACGGTACATTATTTACGGAATTATTCTTTAGCATATTTTTTATTGAATAAATAGGAAACAAATAAATATAAGATACGTTACTTTGTTATTTATTTGGGTATACGTTTCAATTTATTTATTGCCTTTATAATGCACACCACTTTGATTCCATACTTTAGCCATTCAAATCAACAGCCGCCTATTTGCCTTGCAATTCACGTAAATATTTCATCTCATTCCACTTTTCCATTTGCTTCTCTTGATTTAATAGGAATAAAATCTTTAAATTTCTCTAACGTTTCAATTATTTATTTCCTGCCGTTCTTCCCTCTAAATCAACATGAAACTTCTCTGTTAAATACAAACTCACGTACAAATTTCTTTACCGCATCTCATTTGATCATCTTCTCATGTGAAGTTTGATCCTCTATAAGTAATGGTTGTATATATATGTATTTTTTTTCATTTTTCATTTTTTCTTCTTCCTTTTGCCTCGTTTTGGCCATGATTTCTTCATATATTTGCATGCTCTCCACTCTGGTGCCTTGGCCATCACCTCCACCACCTCCTCCTCCTCATCATCAACTACCTATCACATCCTCTTCCTCTGACCAGATCTGGCCATACCTTCCCCATGACCAAAAACTCCACAAAAATGTTGCAAACTCCTTAAAACATGCCTAACCGAGCCTAGTCTTCATCACCATCACCTTGGATTGCCTTGGCCACCTCCCCATGCTCCACCACCACCATGATATAACCATTTACCCATAGCCTTACCTTTGTCTAGATCTGAAACATGTCATGGCTGAGCCATTGGACCATGTGGCCGAGCCTAAAAGTTGGCAAAAACTCCACTATGTTGCCTTGTCTCCTCAAATTCATGTGTTGTGACTCCTTTGCCACTTCTAGCATATGTAGCCGTGCCTCCATAGACTCAAACCTGATCCAAAACCACACCAAGCCCGACCATATTCACCCCTTAGGCCGAGCAAATAGATGTGGAAAGCATGGCAAAAACTATTGTGTTCAATTTTCTTTAATTTCAAAGTTGTTTCTAATTCAATGCGTATTGAATTTATATTTATATTTGGTTTTGTTTATGGGTTATGACAAGATCATTAGCTTGGTTCTCTTCCACTTGAATCTTTTGTCATGTCATCATGCCTTCTGGAATTCATTTGTGTCATTCATTTGTGTTGTTTGTTTTTTCAACTCCAGCATAAAAGGTGAGTAATTCACACATGACATCTGTACTTATATAATTAGTAAATTGACACCGTGTGAATCTGTAGATTTTAGTATCATGTTATACCTACCTGTGTTATAAATTATATAATGTTAATCCTGTTTATTTATCTGTCATATCATCTGATACCGCTATATTTTGTTACTATTCAGTTTATTTTGATCATCACTGCAAGTTCCCTGTTAGTATAGAAATCACTATGGGTTGAAATGATACATACCCGAACATACTTTAGAATAGGAAAAAATCATCATGGGCTGAAATGATAGGCCTGGGTGATTTTTATTTATTTGTATTTGTCTTGGGATTGCGGGTTTGAAATAATCAAAACCCGAAAATTTTACTGATTTCGGATATAAATGATAATTTCCGTATCACTTGATTTAGGTGTAAAATAGAATCCGGACCCGTAGTTGATTTCAAAATATGATTTCTTATAAATTTCATGTATTGTAAATGAAAGAGAAAAATAAAAATATGAAATTTGACTTATATTGGATTTAAAATGGTTAAGCAGTGATTTTCTAACAGGATAAATGGTATAAGTTAATAGATAGTTTGAGTTGTAGTGTGAAAGTTTGACTTAACTTAATAATGGGAATTTAAGTAAAAATGGAATTATAAGATGAACTTGGTAATTAATATAATTGATGTATGAATTGGATAAATATAAAGTAAAAGAAAATATCAAGTTATTTGTAAAAATAAAGTTAAGCAACTTACAGTGTATTTTGAATTTTGGTAATTAGTTTAAAATGTTAAATCAATGGATAGTTAAATGGAAATTTTCGAATTTAACTTAACTTAGAAATGTGAAATTTGGTTTGAAATCAAAGGTTAAGTTAAGAAATTAAAAATGGAATTTAATTTATATAAATAAGATAGAATTAAATTATAATTGGAAAATGGTAATAAAAATTTAAGTGTTAAGAAATTTGTTAAAATGTGAAGAATAGGAAATTGTACACTTAAATTTATTAAGTGAATTATTGAAAATTTGATTTTATTTATAGGAAATTTACTTTATAAAAATCATAAGTTAAAGGTATTTTAATGAACATTTTGAGTGTTAAAATATGATTTTTATAATGTTTAAGGGTTAAAATCAAAGTTTATTTGTGGCTGAAATTTCAATATTTGAAGTGTTTAACTGAATAAATGAACTCAGAAAAGGCTAAATTTTTAGGAATTGAATATTTGATTTGAAGGAATAATGACTTCACTTTTTAATGGTTTAAATGAATGATTTTAATTTGGAATTATAAATCATTTTGAAATTTATAACCACGGTTACTATATTTTCTGTGTCATGTGATTTCCTTGTGATTATTTGATGCACACCTTTGATTTTAAGAGTGTGGCTAGAGGAGAGCGGTTACTGCAGCTCTACATTACCCTAGTCACAATGACACTGTTATTTGCATTGTTTAATTTAATATAGATATTCTAGGATAGTGGTTATTACTACTTAATTGATGGTTTGACTGATCCATAAAGGATGAGCGATCCCAAGCATCCTTTAAGTTATTGTGCATTGCTATTACAGTTCACTTGAGTTTGTTTACATTGTATAAGTATGTATGTCCTGACTCGAGTGTTTGTGATTTACTTTATGCTCGGGTCAGCCTGAGAATGACAACTTTAAATTCACTTTTTGGAGCTAGAGTTTATCTGGAGCTTATCTGTCTATCTATTCGTCTACTTCTTCCAGTTAGTTCCTATTCGGTATCTGTCTCGGTATTATTGTTTATGTATCCTGACTTCTATTGTATCTATTTTTCTATGAGATTTTGTATATGTTTCGAGAGTATGTATATAGTAGCTTCATGAACTACTATGGTATTTTATTTCCGCTACGAGTATTATGATATTTCTGTGTCTGTGAGTCTGTGAATGATTTTATTTGCTCCAAATTTTATTACAATCTGTTATTTTGAATTATTCAAGCCTGACATGTGTTGATTATTGTCGATTTGAATGGTCCAAAATAGTGGGTCGTTACATTTGGCATCAGAGATTTGGTTTTAGGCAAACCTTAGCCCGAGGAGCACAAACTCATTAAAGATAGGATATAAATACCCTAGAATGAGTGAAATCAATCTCAAAATCATTTCTTTGTGACAGAACGTATTTTCGAAGTATGAAATAGTTTTCAAATGATTTTGAAGGTTTTTTAAAGATTATATTGGTAAAAATTTTCTTATTTTGAAATCAAGATTTTGTAAACTTCATCCCTTCTGTATCCACCTTGTTAGTAATCTCTTGGTTAGGATTCTTATCAATTAGGATTCCTTTGAACTTGGAACGCTCCCACTTGTTCTGAAATCCATTTTTGTCTCCCCTATCTGTATTCTTCTGATTTTGGAGCATTGAATAACCTCACTTTGAATGACCTCTATAAAGATCAGTGATTTTTCCAATCTTTGAATGACCTCTATAAAGATCAGTGATTTTTCCAATCTTTGAATGACTTTACAAGGGGTGAAACTCCCCTACATTTGGCATTGATTCACTGGAGATTTCTGTATCCTCGGTTTACGATGCTATCTACCTTCTGATATACCTGGATTCTATCTCTGGCGATCGAATGTCGATTTGCCTTAGATTTCCGCATTGATTATATTCCTGAAGTCACGGTCGACCCGGTTAAGGCCGTCCGCGATTTATACAGGCTTAGTCCATCTTCTTTTTGGTAATTTAATTATCTTAACTTCGTTCGAGCTTAACTTTGAATCAGAATTCTATTTGAGTAGGGTTCCTCTAAATTTGAATCTCTGTTTGTTTTGAAATCCATCCTTGAATCATCCCTTGAAATAAATTTGTTGATTGTATTTTGAAATTATGTATACATTGAAATTATTATTTTGATAAGGATGACCGCATTTTTATGTAAAAGTGAAATGTTGTCGATAAGGATTCTATACCTTTTAAAAACGAGAGTCTGAAATTTTAAAAGGATTTGAAATTTTGAAAATTTATAAGGAATTCAATTATATAAAAGGATTTATAACTGAAGGGTTTTGAATTTGAATTTCGAGGAATTGAAATCCAGTATTTTGAAATTTGGTTTTGAAATTTCAAAAATATATAATAATAATACGATTTAAAAGAATTTTTCGGATAGAAATGTTTCAAAAAAATTCAAATGAATTCAAATGATTTAGAAGAAATTTTAATGATGTTTTCAAGAAAATAGAAGTCCAGAACTCACTTTTGTCGCTGGAAAATAATTTTGGTGATGAGTGCACGCATCATCTACAATGATTTTCGAGTATTAGAGTGAGGGAGAGGCCACTCTAGTAGCTTTGCTATGCGAGTGATTTTGTGAAACCATTTTTATTTCAAATTACAAAGTATGATTTGATATTCGAAAGATATATGAAATGATTTGAAGTGAGCCGGTGTTCAGTCCTCGAGTTTCGGATTTGATTTAGCATACCTCTATTTTATAAAAATTGATCTACTGATTGGTTGCTGATTTACAACTCTTGGATTTGTAACTTGATTTCACCAACTATTTTGAAGGTTCGAACACTTCCAAATCGAGGTTTAATTTTCAAAGCTACGAAATTTCGAAGAATATGAAACATTTGATAAAGTATATAAGTTTAGTTATGTATATTTAAAGTATGAAGAGTATGACTTAAATAAATTTGAAACTTTTGTTGAGTAAATAATTTGCAAAAGGAAATTTGGATCTTTTGAACAGAAATAAACGGTTTAAAGGTTTTAAAGGGATAGTTATAAATTTGGAAACCATTTTGGGTATAATTGATTTTGAGAAAATATTTGGTTTTGAAAATAAATTGGAATGTAAAACTGTAAAGACCGAATTCTTCGACTTTCGAAAGTCGACATTAATACGTCCACTGTATCAACTGCCAAGCAATCTAAGGCCGGAAAACCGAACCATTAGGGTTTAAGCAGAAGAAAAAGATAGAAAAAGAAAGAAAGAAAGAAGAAGAAAACAGAAACAATATCAGAATCTCACAATCGCAGCAGAATAACATATAATAGATAAATGAATATCTTTAAAACAAAAGAACTGTACACTTTATACATTCCATCACATTACATTACATTATCAGAGTTTACAACAAAAAACAGCGGAAAAGAAATACTATATACAAGTGATACGCCATGCCATCCTGATCTCCACAGCAACTCCTAAATTCCATAATGACCTGATAACCTGACTCTAGACTGTCCATGTTAAAATTGGTGGGCACCCAGAGTTTAGGAAGGAAACAATAAACTCCAGGTCAGTTATGGGACTGGTGTGAGAACTTAAAACAGTTTATCTTTAAAAACAAACAAAGAATTATTTTAAATTAGATTCGCAATGCTTTTAGAAAATAAAACTACCATAAGGCCTCCCGCACACGCGCGCGCACACACACACAATGCAAAGGCAGAATCGGAGGAGATTTCTCCTTATGATAGTCAAACATGCTTGATACGAGAAATTTTCTTTGATATTATTACTATAAGTGCAAGGTGCAGGAAAAATATTTTGAAAGTATAATATAAATCTTAGCCAGCATAGGCATTCCGCACTTATGCCTACTATAGCTACCATGTTCAATAGAAGGTTACCGCCACATTCCATGGCAGGTTATGCAACTAAAACCGTACATGGCTCGTATTGTTTCTCTGGATTTTCCAACAAATGGTCAGGCCAAGGAACTTTCCATTGCCACATGGGTACGTCTATGGAAAGACGCCCCGAAAACCTAATCGGATCTCTGCCAACACAAGGCCGGGTTACCCCTAACTAGGTAACAACTGACACGAGTATGCCATCTCCCGGTCGTAACCGACCTAAATCCCGGGATTCACCAACAACCACAAAATAATAAGTTTGCAGCAACAACATAGGTTAAGTATCTGGGCTCCATACCATGATACCACCTCTATCCAGAAGGAAATGACATACACTAAGGGGGCGCTATCCCCTAATAACCTTGCTGCATCTTTCCTGTTTTGACCATTACCGGGGTGTGAGGTCCGACGAAGTCTCGTCCACAAAGCTACGCTTTATACAAAAGCTATGCTTTGATCAACAAATGATCAGCAGCACTTCGTATGCCACATTACCAAATTAGGAATGTATCACTAGTAACCATCAACTACATAACCTCTGAGCTCGTACGTCTCAGAGAAGGGTGTTAAGCTAAGAGAATAAATTCTCCGCCACCAACAAAAATATATTTGATAGAAATCAGCTTTACATCTCAAATTGTAACGTCAGACACACATCCATACAAGTCCGTTCCGGGATCGAACGGAACCAAAGGCACTTCCAAAGAAGCCCTTGCAATCCGGATATTCACTAATCATGACCGGACTTCCCATCACAAAGGGTGATAAAATCTCTATATCGGAGATCAGCCGATGCAGAGCCATTCGACGGTAATCCTTCCGTTTTCGAAAATAACCGGTCTTCAAATGCTATCCATTATAACATATCACTATTCGGAATGGGATTTATGCCCCAAAGGTCCTCTCCCGGCTAAACCGAATAACGAGCGCTTATTTTAAAATAAGTGTAGCATTCAAATTCAAGCAAATCACAACAAATACCCATTTAAAGCTAAATATTGATAGTCGGTTATTTAACTATTAATAAATATGCACAACATCACCAAATTCCAATAGTTTCCCCAAATTATTTATTTTACAAAAATATCTTTACAAGATATATAATTTTCCACACTTCAACCATTTGAAAATGAATTTCAAATCACTTTTCACCTTTCCAACTTTTGAAAACAAAATTTCAAATCATTTTCCTTACGCGGAAATACTTCCAAATATTTATTCATTTTCATTTCAAAATGGTTTATTTAAACCAATTAAATAAATCCTTACCGATTTACTTCAAATTTACGTTCCAAATCCGTAAATTTATTTCCTTTATAAATTCCATGGTGAATTCACATTTCCAAAATATCTATTAATATACGATTCTCAAATCGATTTCAAATATTCACTTTCAATTTATCTTAAAAAGATAAAATCTTAAAACATTTCACTTCATATTGGAAAACATTTTCATACTTATTTAATAATAAGTAATTCACAAATCTATTTATTTTCAACATTAGAAAATATTCATTATACTTAAATCACAATTAAGTATATTCTTTAAGGAAAACATTCCCTTAAACACATTTATTTGAGTCAAAACGGATGTTGCGTAAAACATCGTTGCGACAACTCAAAATCACTACTATAGGGATTCGAAATTAAGATAGACATATAAATCCTAACACTATATAAAACATTTCCTTTCGAAAATCATTTACTATAACAACAGTGTTATAGTCCACCATTTCCTTTTATTTCTCGAAAACGTCTATTTCAACAATGAATGTTGAAATCTATGGTTTCGATACTTAATACATTTTAAAACATCTTTAAATTGTTTTAATTCTATTTAAAATATCACTTCCCCAAAACATTTCTTTAATATACTATTCACTGTCCATCATCGTGAATATACTTCGTTAACCAAATTCAACACTTCTACATATTTTAATTTAAAGGATTATCCACTTTCCAAAATCGTGGATATAACTCCTTAAATAAGCTTTCATATTTACTTATCAAATTCAATTGTTTTTGGATTTATAAAACAAAGTTTATGAATTCACATTTATATATATTTTATAAAAACTTCAACTTATGAAATCCCTCAATTTACAAATTCTATTCAAATCTCATTTAAATGCCAAAATCCAATTTATAAGTTAATTACTTATAAATCTTTTATTTTACAAAATCTATTCATTTTATAACTTCACAATTTATAAATCTATAAATTTAATTCAATTATGAAATCCATTTATACTTCATTTTAACACTTATAAAAATTCGTTTTATAATTCCAATATTTTTAATTTATAAATATCAATTTTATAAATCTTTTATATAAACCGTTTATAATAATTTCGAAAATCTCAATTTAAACTATTTTATAAAATTCATTAACTCCATATTTCAAAATCAATTTTCAACTATATTTCTCAAAAAATCATAATTTTTATAACATTAAAATTATAACGTTTATTTTTTTAAACGAATCAATTCCAAAATTCAATAAAACGTATACTTTCAAAAATCACTTTAAAATGCTTTTAAATTTGAAAATCATCACTTTAACACTTTTAATTTTCCAAAATAGGCCCAATGCTGAACAGCACTAAATATAACAATCACGACATCCAAAACGTCATATATCATATGATAACAGAATATATCACAATATCTATAAATAAATCAATGCGGGTAATGAATCTAGTTGGATCCCTCCAACCTGTTTCCCCTGCATCCACAGTGTTAGCATAATACCAATCCCATTTCAATACGAGATATCACGGTATATGGGTTCATATAAAATATTATTCGCTATTATGCGACGCAATAGGGTCTCATCCGCTATATAATGCGGGAAATCAACTCTAAGTACATATATAATACCAATTCCACTTCAAGGTGAAATATCGCGGTATATGTATTTAATAAATAACACCCGCTTAATATACGGCGTATATGGTCTATTTCAATACAATAGAAAATAATTTATAATCCAAACACACAATCAAGAAATTTTAAATATAACTATTAAAAATTTAAATCGAAACAAATTCGATTAAGTGAGAAGTTCTCACCTTGTTTCAAATAACAGTTGCAGTGTTTTATTTCGAATAAAATTAAACGCGCGTTAATTTATCCAAAATTTTCACTAGCTCAAATCAATTCTAATCCAGCTCCATCGCGTAGTGCTCGTCAATACGAACCCAACGCAATTTGTTTCGTCATTTTTCGACCTCGTTGAACAAGTTATGGTATTTTAAAGATTGAACGAATTTATATAAATAAATTTACATTTTTATTTTAAATTTTAAAACCCTACGATCTCGGCCGTCCAATTTTTGTTCATCAGATCAAGGCCGTTGCTATGCCTTCTTCCTCCCCAGGGTTTGCACGCAGATGATAACCCATTAGCCGCCGCGTTTCCATTGATTTTCGCAATCACCACGCCTCGTTTGAAGATGATCAGGAACTCCCCCCCCCCCCTCCGCATGCACGCGCGCCACCCAAGGCAGGATCCACGACGAGCTCAGCCACGTTTGGGCCGTGAAAATCGTGTGTGACACGATGATGAACGCACGCCATTTGCTGTCGATACCCTCCATGAATTTCGATCAAAACCGTATGGATCGAAAGATCTCGTCTAACACTTCGATGTTGTAGTTGGAAATTTTTGCTATAGGTAGATGGATCGCAAGAGATTAAAGGAAGAAGAATGGAACAATTTCGGCCATTGAAAACTTAGTGGCGGCCGCTGTAAGCAAATTAGGGTTTGATGCAAATAATGAAAATATGGGCCTTATGCAGAAAATTTTCCAAACATTATTCATCCCGAAATTTTCCAAACTCGAAACGAAGCGTGCCGCCTGGCGTTTATAATGTTTTACCCCTATTCCAAACGCAATGGAATATATATCGGAGGCCAATTCGAAAGTATTTGAAAGATAAGTTTTCGAATCGAATATTTAAATTTAAAAAATTCACTCAAACCGATTTCAGTGCGTTTTAACTTTCCCCCGACAAACCGTAAATCCGATTAACATGAAATTTGAAATCTTACAATAATATGACATTACGGATCCGATGAAACTGGTTTCGTCGAAATCCGAGACTGTTTGAAAAATGGCTATTTTTGCTCGTCAATTAAATATTAAAATATTCAATTTCTACAAATTAACTTTTAATTCAATTTTAAAAGTTCAATAACATCATTCTAACTCCAATATGATTTAATACAACTTTACAAATCAAATTTAATCACATTAAACCCAATTTCCAATTATTTCCATAATTTCAGATATTAAATTATCGATTTAATTATCCAATTAAATCCAGATATTCGAAATAAAATTTATTTAACTTACAAATTTTACTTGTTAATATTTAAAATCAATTAAATATACGAATTTCAATTGACAGAAATTCTGGGTCGTTACAAACTTCCCCCCTTAAAAGAATTTCGTCCTCGAAATTACCAAGTAAGAAAAAGTCATGAAATCCATTAACTTTTCAAAACCATTTGTTCAAATTAAATTTCAAATTCATTTGAGTGTTTAAATTTCCCAAAATCCATAGTTAAACTTCTTACAATAACTTTACTAAGTTTTTTTTTCTTGATCACACTTAGTTATCTTTTCAAAATTTTCCAATTTTCTCAAAAATATTCTAACGCCTTAAATTTTCAGAAAAATTCGCCATAGTCTCCTTTGCGCGGCTCGATCCAAAAAAAGTGGCAATATATATATATATATATATATATATCACAAATATACATCTCATCAAAGTAATGAGGCATCCCGCAGGGAAAAGAGTGTAAAAGTACGATATGTAATCCGAGATATGTACCTTATATATTATTAGCGAGCATATACGGCTAATATAGCACGAAAGCGAGCTCCAAAAGCGAAGCAAGCGCAATCCGCACCTACTAAACACTCAACAAACAAATGAGAAACATGTATATATGAAAGTAATATCAATAAACAACATATACCAACAACTATATATGTCAATATAGAAAATGCAACAAAACCAACGAATCCAACCATCAACCAACTAGCATTCAACTAACATCCATAACCAAATCAATACGCTTTCACTTCTCATTAATATTCAATGAATTGGTCATCCAATTTAATCACATTTGATTCATTAACATTGCATGTTTTTGCTAACATTCATTTATTCATATTCAATTAGTTTACATTCACTAATTTACATTCAAGTTGGTTCACTTCCAATCAAATTCAATTACACAGCTTTCAATTTCATTAATTCAATTTCATATGGATTTCTATACAATCAACTAACCATCATCTAACAAACAACGTACATCCAACATTACCAAATTTCTTTACTTTGCTTACATTCCTTCAATTTGGTTCATCACTTTTAGTTAGCTTTAATGAATTAACACTTACATCCATTATTTCATATCAATTCATTTACATTCAATTGATTTACATTTTATACATATAAAGTTGAATTTCATTTATATAACTCATGTTCACATCTATTTTACTCACTTTATTAATTTACTTCGATACCAAAATCAACTTCATTCAACATTACTTAAGTTATATTCCATCTCAAACATCATTCGTTTAACTTAACTTAAATTTTCACTTATAAATCCAATTCAGATTCCAATTCTAAAGTAAATTCTATTTAACTTTCACCAAAGTCAAATTTATTGTCTCATATTATAAATTCAAAACTTGATTACTTATATTCAACAATTTCAACTTGGATTTTTAATTTCAAGTTTGATTATCACAACCAAACTTCAATTTTCCAATTAACTATGGTAGCAAATCCATCACACAGAAACTTGAAAATGATACTGATGATGCTGTAGTCGTCACCCTAATTATTTCCTAGTAGCAGTAGTGAATTCAGTGCTTAATATTCTTTCAAAAAAAAAAATTCTTTTTCTTATAACTCACATTGATAGGTCTTTTTCTTATAGAATTTCACTATTCCACTTCACTTTCATAAGATTATTCCAAATTGATTTATCTTACTTAATAACATCTTTAACTTTGAAAAACAACTTTCAAAATAGACGGGATTCAAAACTTTCAAATTCATAGTCCAAATTCATTTTTATTTATTACTCATATTTATAAATATATTCATATAGTTTTACTTCTTATATATAAGACTATTTCACAATTGTAAATCACATTAATTATAATTCCATCTTAATAATTCATTTGCTTATACAATTTATTCTTTTATTTAACTTATATATATTCTTACATTTTAACCAACCAAACAATCAATTTATATACTGTTTAATAATTTCTGAAAAATTTATTCCTTTATATATAAAATATAATCAAGGTAAAATTATTTCATTTACCCAATTTAAAATGATACTATGTCGTTTTATCTCGTTTAAGAGTTTAGAAACCCCTATCGACGACAGTTAGCTAGACTGCATCGACCAGAATCTATAAACAATCAACCGATAAGTCAACACAATACAAAACAATTTCATATTCACTAACAAATACGCGCTCATATATATGATTACACTCACACTCATTCTAGAGTACCACTGACTCTGTCTCTAATGAGTTACACCCAACAGAGCCAAGGTTGTCTCTTAACCAAATGCTCTGATACCACATTGTAAACACCCGATTCTTCGACTTTTGAAAGTCGACATTAATACGTCCACTGTATCAACTGCCGAGCAATCGAAGGCCGAAAAACCGAACCCTTAGGGTTTAAGAAGAAGAAAAAGATAGAAAAAGTAAGAATTAAAGAAGAAGAAAACAGAAACAATATCAGAATCTCACAATCGCAGCGGAAAAACATATAATAGATAAATGAATATCTTTAAAACAAAAGAACTGTACACTTTATACATTCCATCACATTACATTACATTATCAGAGTTTACAACAAAAGATAGCGGAAAAGAAATACTATATACAAGTGATACGCCATGCCATCCAGCTTGCTCCTGATCTTCGCAGCAACTCCTGAATTTCAGAATGACCTGATAACCTGACTCTAGACTGCCCATGTTAAAATTAGTGGGCACCCAGAGTGTAGGAAGGAAACAAAAAACTCCAGGTCAGTCATGGGACTGGTGTGAGTACTTAAAACAGATTATCTTTAGAAACAAACAAAGAATTATTTTAAATTAGATTCTCAATGCTTTTAGAAAATGAAACTACCATAAGGCCTCCTGCACACACACACAATGCAAATGCAGAATCGGAGGAGATTTCTCCTTATGATAGTCAAACATGCTTGATACGAGAAATTTTCTTTGATATTATTACTATAAGTGCAAGGTGCAGGAAAAACATTTTGAAAGTATAATATAAATCTTAGCCAGCATAGGCATTCCGCACTTATGCCTACTATAGATACCATGTTCAATAGAAGGTTACCGCCACATTCCATGGCAGGTTATGCAACTAAAACGGTACATGGCTCGTATTGTTTCTCTGGATTTTCCAACAAATGGGCAGGCCAAGGAACTTTCCATTGCCACATGGGTACGTCTCTGGAAAGACGCCTCGAAAACCTAATCGGATCTCTGCCAACACAAGGCCGGGTTACCCCTAACTTGGTAACAACTAACACGAGTATGCCATCCCCGGTCGTAACCGACCTAAATCCCGGGATTCACCAACAACCACAAAATAATAAGTTTGCAGCAACAACATAGGTTAAGTATCTGGGCTCCATACCATTATAACACCTCTATCCAGAAGGAAATGACATACACTAAGGGGGCGCTATCCCCTAATAACCTTGCTGCATCTTTCCTGTTTTGACCATTACCGGGGTGTGAGGTCCGACGAAGTCTCGAAACGAAGCGTGCCGCCTGGCGTTTATAATGTTTACCCATATTCCAAACGCAATGGAATATATATCGAAGGCCAATTCGAAAGTATTTGAAAGATAAGTTTTCGAATCGAATTTAGATTTAAAAAATTAACTCAAACTGATTTCAGTGCGTTTTAACTTTCCTCGAAAATTTGAAATCTTACAATAATATAATATTACGGATCCGATGAAACTGCTTTCGTTGAAATCCGAGACTGTTTGAAAAATGGCTATTTTTACTCGTCAATTAAATATTAAAATATTCAATTTCTGCAAATTATCTTTTAATTCAATTTTAAAAGTTCGATAACATCATTCTAACTCCAATATGATTTAATACAACTTTACAAATCAAATTTAATCACATTAAACCCAATTTCCAATTATTTCCATGATTTCAAATATTAAATTATCGATTTAATTATCCAATTAAATCCAGATATTCGAAATAAAATTTATTTAACTTATAAATTTTACTTTACGAATTTCAATTGACAGAAATTCTGGTTTGTTACAAAAACCCAGTATTTATATGATGATTTTGGAAATGAATTTGTTTGACTTGAATTATGTTAATTTGGAAACAGGGATTATTTTTTAAACCTATCATTTTGGAAACTTTGAAATTGAGATATTTAGTTTGGAGGAAATAATTTGGTGAAATCGTATATGATTTTGAAACTGAATTGATATTGAAATGATTTGAAACTGAGAACCTTATATTATTAAGTACTTGATTTGGAAGTTATCAAACTTATATAAAATGGATTTGTGTAAGTATGATGTTGATTTGAAAACTATTGATTTGAAAGGTACTCAATTTGGAAAGAGAAATCTTATATAATCGAAGTCTATATAAGTGTGATTTGATATACTGTTGATTTTGGAAAGTATTCGATTTGAAAATGAAATCCTATATAATGGAATTTATATAAGTATGATATTTGAAAGTGATTTGAAAAGGTACTATATGATACATAGTTTCGAAGTAAAGATATAGAAAGTGCCTTCTCTTGATATCTGCTTTGTGGCCACATTGTGGATTATATCGATATTATTCTCTTGATTTTTGGTTTTCCGGATGTGATACTCGAGTGTCCCACCATGGCGATCTCCATGTTTTTTTTCTTTTGAGCACGAATGCATAGCGCAATTCACCTGGCTCAGATGGCCTAGGGGTACGGATTGTTTCCTGGGTGATCCAGGCGTAATCATTGTGTATCCCGTGAACTATGTAGGTCGCATTAGTAGCGACATCCGCCTGGCTGAGAAGGCCTAGGGGTACGGATTGTTTCCTGGGGGATCCAGGCGTAATCATTGTGCATGCTGCGGTCTACTAGTCATCATGGCGTAACTCGAAGGGCCGAGAAAGCTTACGGATATGGATTGTTTCCTGGGGGATCCAGGCATAACCATTGTGTATCTGCGAACCATTGTTAGACAAAGGTTTTGGTTTGGTTGTTTTGTTTGGATTGTACTTTACATATCTGTTTTTAAAATTTTTTCAAGTATTTTCACTGGGTGTTGAAACAAGCCTACTAAGTACCTAGAGAATTCTAGCTTTGCGCCTGATCAACGCATAACCAGAGCCTGCAGGAACAAGGATAAACTTGTTAAGACATCGAGTTATAAAAGCATTTTGATAAAGTATTATATAAAGGATATTTTGATCATTTATTTTACCTTTATAAATAATTAAAATTTATATAGCTTTAAAATAATGATTCATCCTTGTCTTTCAACCTATTTTCCTTCTTAGATATTCCTATCCACCTATTTTCCCTTCAAGCTATTCCTATTCTCCACCTTGTTAAACTTACCTATAACAACAGTTATCAGGTATAATTTTAACCTTCTTACCATCTTGTCTTAATCCTATTTCATTCTGTCTTTTTCTGTGTTTTCCCGTACCTCGTTCCTTATCGAGGACGAAAAGATTTGAGAAGGGGAGGGTGTAATAACCCTGTATTTTGTGATTTTTTAAAAATTTTATTTTAATTATTTTAACTGAAATTCCTGATTTAAACTTTATTTTATTTATTAAAATAGATAAATTTTGTTATTTTAAATATAAATTTTGTTTTCTATGTGAATTATAATTTCAAACATCAATAAATATAATATTTTCCAAAAAAGTGGATTTTGGTCAAAATGGTCAAACTTTGACTTTTAAATTTAAAATTTAAATATTTTAATTTTTGAATTTTATCTTTTATTATGAAAATAGATTTAATTTCAAGAATACTGCTTTTCATTTCGTTGAAATCGGACTAATATTGTGAAAGTTATGTTTTTTACAATATTGTGTGTAAATTGTTTTATTTAACAAATTTATTTATTTTAAATTTATATAAACAATTGTTTGTAAAATCATGTTCTAATTTGTGTAACATGATATGTTATGCATATATTTTATGTAACAACCCAAATAATTTTATTCATTTTATTTTAAAAAAACTTTGGTGTTTAATTCTTTAAAAGTTTGAATTTTTGAATTTTCCTGAATTGGTATAAATCATTTGCCCAATTTTATTTAATATAAACAATGTCTGGAATTTTAGATTTTGGGTTAAATGTTGACTCTAATTGAAACTTTAAAATTTAAATTCTAACTTCCAATCTTTATTTAAATTGTATATAATTACAACATTTGTTCCGTTTTTCCATTTAATTTGGATATATACTTTGTGAATTAAGTAATGAACAATGTTGTAAAAAGCAACTAATCTATACGTTTTATTGTATATGTTCTACATCCGTTTTCTTAGTTAAGTAATAAACAAATCAAATAGATATGTAATAAATTAATTTTTTTTAAAGTTGAGTAATAAACAAAGTTGTAAATAGCAATTAAATTATACGTTTTATTTGATACGTTTTATACCCATTTCTTGTTTATTTCTTTGATGTTTATTTATACGGTATGTTATTTACTGAATTATTCTTTAGCATACATTTTATTGGATAAAAAGGAAACAAATAAATATAAGATATGTTAATTTGTTATTTATTTTGGGCATACGTTTCAATTTATTTATTGCCTTTATAATGCACACCCCTTTGATTCCATACTTTAGTCATTCAAATCAACAGCCGCCTATTTGCCTTGCAATTCACGTATAACATTTCATCTCATTCCACTTTTCCATTTGCTTCTCTTGATTTAATAGGAATAAAATCCTTAAATTTCTTTAACGTTTCAATTATTTATTTCCTGCCGTTCTGCCCTCTAAGTCAACGTGAAACTTCTCTGTCAAAAACAAACTCACGTACAAATTTCTTTGCGGCATCTCATTTGATCATCTTCTCGTGCTCCTCTGTAAGTAATGGCTATATATATATGTATATATATATATTTTTATTTCTTTTTTCTTTTTTTCTTCTTCCTTTTGCCTCATTTTAGCCATGATTTCTTCACATAGTTGCATGCTCTCCACTCTAGTGCCTTGGCCATCACCTCTACCACCTCCTCTTCATCATCAACCACCTATCATCAACCACCTATCACATCCTCTTCCTCTAACCAGATCTGGCCATACCTTCCCCATGACCAAAAACTCCGCAAAAATGTTGCAAACTCCTTAAAACATGCCTAACCGAGCCTAGTATTCATCACCATCACCTTAGATTGCCTTGGCCACCTCCCCATGCTCTACCACCACCATGATATGACCATTTACCCTCAGCCTTACCTCTATCCAGATCTGGAACATGTCATGGCCGAGCCCTAGGACCATATAGCCGAACCCAAAAGTTGACAAAAACTCCACTATGTTGCCCTGTCTCCTCACATTCATGGGTTGTGACTCCTTTGCCACTTCTAGCACATGTATCTGTGCCTCCATAGACTCAAACCTGATCCAAAACCACACCAAACCCAACCATATTCACCCCTTAGGCCGAGCAAGTAGATGTTGAAAGCATGGCAAAAACTATTATGTTCAATTTGCTTTAATTTCAAAATTGTTTCAAATTCAATATGTATTGAATTTATACTTATATTTGGTTTTGTTTATAGGTTGTGACAAGATCATTAGCTTGGTTATCTTCCACTTAAATCTTTTATCATGTCATCATGCCTACTGGAATTCATTCATGTTGTTTATTTTGCTAACTCCAGCATAAAAGGTGAGTAATTCACACATGATATCTGTACTTATATAATTAGTAAACTGACACCATGTGAATCTGTAGATTTTATTATCATGTTATACCTACCCGTGTTATAAATTATATAGCGTTAATTCTGTTTATTTATCTGTCATATCATCTGATACTGCTATATGTTGTTACTATTCAGTTTATTTTGATCATCACTGCAAGTTCCCTGTTAGTACAGAAATCTTTATAGGTTGAAATGATACATACCCGAACGGACTTTAGAATAGGGAAAAATTATTATGGGCTGAAATGATAGGCCTGGGTGATTTTTATTTATTTGTATTTGTCTTGGGATTATGGATTTGAAATAATCAAAATCCAGAAATTTTACTGATTTCAGATATATATGATAATTTCCGTATCACTTAATTTAGGTGTAAAATAGTATCCGGACCCATGGTTGATTTTAAAATATGATTTCTTATAAATTTCATGTATTGTAAATGAAAGAGAAAAATAAAAATATGAAATTCGACCTATATTGGATTTACAATGGTTAAGCGGTAATTTTCTAACAGGATAAATGGTATAAGTTAATAGTTGATTTGAGTTGTAGTGTGAAAGTTTGATTTAACATAATAATGGAAATTTAAGTAAAAATGGAATTATAAGATGAACTTGGTAATTAATATAATTGATGTATGAACTGGATAAACATAAAGTAAAATAAAACATCAAGTTATTTGTAAAATAAAGTTAAGCAACGTACAGTGTATTTTGAATTTAGGTAATTAGTTTAAAATGTTAAATCAATGGATAGTGAAATAGAAAATTTGGAATTTAACTTAACTTGGGAATGGGAAATTTGGTTTGAAATTAAAGGTTAAGTTAAGAAATTAAAAATGGAATTTAAGTTATATACATAAAATGGAATTAGGTTATAATTGGAAAATTGTAATAAAAATTTAAGTGTTAAGAAATTTGTTAAAATGTGAAGAATAGGAAATTGTACATTTGAATTTATTAAGTGAATTATTGGAAATTTGATTTTATTTATAGGAAATTTACTTTATAAAAATCATAAGTTAAAGGTATTTTAATGAACATTTTGAGTGTTAAAATATGATTTTTATAATGTTTAAAGGGTTAAAATCAAAGTTTATTTGTGGCCGAATTTTCAATATTTGAAGTGTTTAACTGAATAAATGAACTCAAAAATGGTTAAATTTTTGGGAATTGAATATTTGATTTGAAGGAATAATGACTTCACTTTTTAATGGTTTAAATGAATGATTTTAATTCGGAATTATAAATCATTTTGAAATTTATAACCACGGGTACGATGTTTTGTGTGTCATGTGATTTCCTTGTGATTATTTGATGCACACCTTTGATTTTAAGAGTGTGGCTAGAGTGAGCGGTTACTGCAGCTCTACGTTACCCTAGTCACAATAATACTGTTATTTGCATTGTTTACTTTAATATGGATATTCTAGGATAGTGGTTATTACTACGTAATTGATGGTTTGACTGATCCTTAAAGGATGGGCGATCCCAAGCACCCTTTAAGTTATTGTGCATTGCTATTACAGTTCATTTGAGTTGGTTTGCATTGTATAAGTATTTATGTCCGACTTGAGTATTTGTGTTTTACTTTACGCTCAAGTCAGTCTGAGAATGACTGCTTTGGATTCACTTTACGGAGCTAGAGTTTAGTTGGAGCTTATCTGTATATCTATTCATCTACTTCTTCCAGTTAGTTCCTATTCTGTATCTGTCTCGGTATTGTTGTTCATGTATCTTGACTTCTAGTGTATCTAATTTTCTATGATATTTTGTATATCTTTTGAGAGTATGTATATAGTAGCTTCATGAACTACTATGGTATTTTATTTCCACTGTGAGTATTCTGATATTTCTGTGTCTGTGATTCTGTGAATGATTTTATTTGCTTTAAATTTTATTACAATCTGTTATTTTGAATTATTCAAGTCTGACATGTGTGGATTATTGTCGATTTGAATGGTCCAAAATAGTGGGTTATTACACAGTCCCATATTGTTTTATACTAATTATAATAGATGTTATTTTAATATCATATATTGAGAATTAAACAACCAAACTAAAACTACTGTTAACATGGGAATATCTTTAACAATCAATAGTACGTTATTTATAGTTTTAGAAATAATTTGGTACCTTTCAATATTCTTCTTACTTGCACATGCTTTCTTTACATTTTGACTGAAAATTGAACTATTTGAATTTTCTATCAAAATATCCGATCAACTATACCGCTCATCCAGTGACATTGTCATACAAGTTAGTGGATCATATCCATAACTTAAAAACTCAATCATTGCTCCCACTAACTTTGTGAAATTTTGGCTAGCACGTGTGAACAATCTATTCTAAATCATTATTTATAATTTTTGCTTCAAAGTTAAATTATCAAAATCAAAGTCACACCGAGCGATAATTTTGCAACTAGAATCCTAATAAATTTAAGCACTTGATTGGAGAATCGATTACACTAGTTTCAATAATTCAAACTTGAAAGGCCATCCTCATTGATGTTTCTTACCATATTCCAATTGCATCAATCTCCCTTTGGCCGATGGATCATATATCTTCGAGTATAAATTTCAAAATCATATTTCGATAGTGTAATTGGCTTCTCCTTCAGATTTAGGCATCGTACTAAATGGTAGAGTCTATAGTCTTTATGACATATTAACAATTAAGAAAATTACTATTGCTAATATATCTTTTTCTCAATGCTAATAAGAAACTCATAGTTTCCCCATAATGTGTGGGAATTTTTGTTAGATATTCTAATAAGTTATATCGGTTTTTAAGCTTAAATAATTTTACTTCATCTTATATGACCACTTAGTATGTTAGAGTCTTTGGATTGTAACTAATATTTACATGATTCGACTTTGAGTTCAAAAATCTTATATTCGTGACATAAATTAGTCGACCATTGTGGGTTTATCTCAAACTAGATTGGGGTGGTCCGCACAAGACCCCTCACGAATAAATTTTATGTGTAGCCTATCGACTCGTACAACCTGTTAACTCCTGATCTATAACATATAGTGATTTCTTATCAACTCATATCTTATATGATTTTGCAAACTATGTTACAGATGAAATTAAAATTAACAAATGTATTTATTCTTAAATAAATATCCTTATAGAAAGAAGTTAACTCAACTTTATTCATAATCAATCATTCTTTGTCCAACAAAATCAGACTACTCCTTATAGATACATCATTATGTATGATAGCTAGAAGTCAATTTGAGATTGAATCTTATTAGTTTAGGTACTTTTGTATCTCTTTCCAATATATTCACCTATTCGATCAAATTATATTATTTTATTTTCTTTGTATGTTATGTTTTTAAATTTTGTTGTGACGACACACTATTTTGCACCATTCAAATTCGACAATAAATTAAAACATGTCAAACTTGAATAGTTCAAAACAATAGATTGTAATTTTTTTTGGAGCAAATGAAGTCAAGTCACAGAATCACAGACATAGAAATCAAAATACTCGCAGCGAAATTAAAATACTACAGTGGTTCATGAAGCCACTATCACGTAGTCTCAAAAATAAGTACAAATTACATAGCTTTAAAACCAATACAGTTTGAAACAACCACAAAAATCCCAAATTCATTTGTCTCAGTTACATAGGCTAAGATAAAAAAACAGAAATAGATAGCAGCTCTATGAAGATGATCTCTAACAGTCCTAGCTCCGGGAAATGAAGTCCAAACTGATACTCAGGCTGACCCGAGCATAAGAAATAAATACAAACACTCGAGTCAGGACATAAATACTTCATTTTAACTTTTAAAAGAGAAATTATTATATTTACAAATCAAATATCCAAAAATCTCAATTTCGGCCACTCCAACACTTGACAAGTGCCACTGTAGCCCTTTTATTTATTCAGGTTTAGCTTTTAATTTCGCAACCACAACACTTACCAAGTACTGCAACAGCCTTAAATAAATTTTAGCCTGTAGTTCATTTGCATCAACTACGGCACTTACAAAGTGCGGTAATATCCTTTACAACAGATTTTAAGTTAATTTAATTTCATACTTTAATATAATTTCGGCAATAATTAAACTTTATATTAAACCAATTTAATTTATAAAATCAGATTTTCCACTTTCAAAATAGTCATTTTAAATTGCCCAATAATTTATGATTTTTATAAAGTAAATTTCACAAATAAATATCTAACTTCTCAAGGCTTTACTTATTAAAGTCAAATGCACAATTTTCTATCCAATTACCATTTCAAAATATAACTTATTTTCCAATTTATTTCTTAACTTACCCTTTTTCCTAAACCAAACTTCGCTTATCTAAATTTAGTTATATTTTAAATTACATTTTTATGTATTTATTTGTTTAACCATTAAATACATAGGACAATTAAATAACACCTTATTAATTCATTTTAAATTCAAATTTATATCAAATTTATTATATTTTATTTACTTAACTTGAATTCCATTTCTTTTACAAAAATCAAAATTGCAAAATAAGTCTATACTTCAAATTCCAACTTAACCCTTTACTTATTTTTTTATATTTAATTTGTAGAAAATCACTAAAAATCATTTTTAATTATTTATTTAATTAACCATTTAATTCATAGAAAATTCAATAACACCTTATTAATTCATTTTAAATTCAAATTATATCAAATTTATTTTATTTTATTTGCTTAACTTGAATTCCACTTCTTTTACAAAATCAAAATTCCAAATAAAGTTTATACTTCAAATTTCAACTTAACCATTCATTTATTTGCATATTTAACTTGTAGAAAATTTCTAAAATCATTTTAAATTCAATTTAAATCAAAACATTATAATATACAAACTTAAAATATTTAAAATTTCCAGAAAAATATATATAAAATAACCACGGGTCTGTATAATATTTTCTAACCTAGGTCAAGTGATATGGATAATATATCATTTCATTCCGTAGTTTACAAAGAAAATCCGGGTTCTATCATTTCAAAGCCGCAATCCCAAGTTAAATAAATAAATAAATAAATAAATATCGTTCAGGCCTATCATTTCAGCCCATAACGATTCTACTCTACAGGGAACTTGTAGTGATAAACAGTGATAAATAAATAGTATAACAACATATAATATAGCAGATGATGTGACAATTATATAGCAGGGTTTTTACATCATAAAATTTATCACAGGCAAGTAAACATAATATAACCATTCTACAGTTTCACTTGTTATTAATTTACAATTATATAAGTATGTTTGTCAAGCGTGAATACTCACCTCTACGACGCTGGAGTTCTGATACAAAATAACGATATCCACACCGAAAAAAGCGTACAGAAGGCACGATCAATTTTTAGAGGATGTGACACCTAGATTCAGATCTTGAAACAAATATAAATCAAATCTAAGTATGCAACTTCTCATACGAACATATCAAACCTTTAAATAAAGAAAAACTGGAACCAGATTAATTAAGAGGATATCGACACAAGTGGCTCGACCACTTCACCAAACGACTCGACCCACATCTCACGTCTCGGCTAATGACCATCTTCAAGGCTAGAAAAACACATTTGCACTCAAGGCAGTAGGGTGTTGACACAATCTACGCTGTGATAATATGCAAAGGTGGTGCAAGCATATTTTTTTCTTTTTTTTCAAAGCAATAGGTGACTAAAACATGCACGGTCACTGCATGGCTCGGTCCAGTTGGACCATCAGCGCCTGTAGGGGCTGAGTGCCTTGTCAGAGTCGGCATCACTACCAGGAGTATGTGGCTGCGGCTTCATCTGATGGAGGAAGAAATGCATGGCTCGGCTATGTATATATTTGGTGATGAACTACTCAGCCTTTACAACCAGATCTGGACACATCATAGGGAGGGGAGGAGGTTGTATTGGAGGAGGTGGCGGAGGAGTGGGGTGCAGGCCGGTCGTGGAAAGGTAGTGGAGGGCTGAGTACTTGGTGTAGCAAAACAATGGACAAAAGAAACACAAGAAAAAGAAAATAAAATAAAAGAAGAAAGAAAAAAAAGTGCGGCCATACCTGAAGCAGAAAGCTCACGCACGAGAAGATTGAAACCAAATATGAGATGCAAATGAAATTTGGTACGTGGGTTTATATTTTATCAGAAGAGTTGCGTTGATTTAGTGGGAGAAAACGACAAGAATAATTGATTTTGAAACGGCTGAAGGAATTGGAAGATTTTATTCCTATTATATACGAGATGAAAATGGAAAGTGTAGAAAAGTTTACACGTGGATGGCGAGGCAACGGGTTAATTTTCCTTTCCAAAGAGCATGGCTGATTGAATGATTTGATTTTTTTTCTTTTTTTCTAGTTAAGGTAAGAAATCACAGAGTGCATACTATAGACGCAATAAATAAACGAAACGTATGCCCAAAATAATTAACAAAGTAACGTAATTTAAATTTTATTCGTTTCTTATTTATTTAGTAAATATACTGTTGGATGAGATTCGGCCAAGTGTAGGATGAGATTCTGCCGAACCAACTCCCTCTCATGCATGCCGAACCAAAGACGCTCCACCATCTCCCTGCCGGACCATCAACCCACCGAACCAACTCCATCTCCCTGCCGAACCAACCCACACTCCATCTCCTTGCCGAACCAACTCCATCTCCATGCACTACCGGACCAACCTACCTCGCCTACCACCGAATCACCTATCACCGGATCAAACCCCACCTCCATGCATAGCCGAACCATAGAGCTACCGGACCAGCTTGTCCCCAAGCTACCACCGGACCAACTCCCCCGCTACCGAACCACCTACGACCGGACCAACCCTCACTCCACCTACTACCGGTCCAAACAACATACCACCTCCTACCGAACCAACACGAGGAAGGCGTATCGGACTAGCACTACTAGGCCAGATTGCCTCAGCCCAGGCCCACCAGCAGCTATATACATCCAAGACCCCTTCCCCCAGCCTCACTCTATAAATAGAGGGGCAGAGGTACAACAATGGCAGACAAGTTTGAGAGCTCAAGCACAGATAGAACTTTCAAACAACTTTTAGTTACTTGTAATCAAAGCTTTGTACTTGTAATCTGAATAGAAAAGGAGAATAACATATAAAGTGGACATAGGCACGTTCTGGCCGAACCACCATAAATCTGTGTGTCTTTTACAGTTTAGTCCCTGCTTTTTATATATTTGCGTAAATCACCCAAATCACTAGAAACAACATAAAACCAACTAATTCATACGACTTGGAGGTGTTTGCCCATTTTTTGTGCAAACATTTTTGGTGCTTTCATTGAGAGACAGGAGCTCGAAGCTTCAGCTTCTCCCACTTAACCCTTTTTCTATCAGCATCGTTCATTGCTTGGAAAACATGCCTCCCGAACGGAAGAAAGATGCTAACAAAGGAAAGAACATCGCAACTGGCAGTATCCCAGATCCAACGATCAGAGACCAAGACAATCGTTCGGTTCCAACAGCAAACAAAAATCAGGCAGATCCGACAGCCCCTGCTACGGAACAACCAATTACAAGGACGGATCTAGACAGGATTGTGGCTGAGGTAACTAACCGCTTCGCATCTCAACAAGAAGCCTTGGTGGACCAACTCATGTCACGCTTAAGGGATGCTGAAGAATCCAACCGCAACACTGAATCATAGGGTGAGTCCCGGTCTGGAGGATCTGGGAGACGACAAAGGTCTTTCTTCTTCGAAGAGGTTAACAACAAAAACATCAATGGTAGGAGCCGAGCCCGGACTCAGTCCGAATTCCGACCCAAGGAAACACTTGGAACCGAACCCAACAGGGGAGGTACCAGGCAGGGGGCGAATGTAGCTGAGCCTGTCATGCTACCTAACCATGGAAACACCAGTAGACGGGGCCGAGTAGGAGTCCAACCCGAAGTTGGACCCGAGGAAGTGCTGAGAACAGAACCCGGCAGGGGAAGATCAAGGCAAGGGCCAACTGTGGCTGACCCCAGCATGCCCCCAGAAGACCAGAGGCAGCTATTGGAGAATGTTAGGAGTGACAGACGATACCATCCCTACAAGTCGTCTGGACGGAATCAGTCCCGCAGGGAAGAACCAAACTCATTTCTATCCGCTTCAAGTTCTGATGAAAGGATGGCGCGATTGTTCAGAGAGTGCGTCCAACGGGAGCAAAGGGATCGAGGGATAGGTGCTAGGGTAACCAGCCCCTTCACCCGTAATATCGAAACTGCCATCACCCCCTGAGAATGGAAAATGCCAACAATGGAACCTTACAAGGGAACCTCTGACCCCATCGTACACTTACAGAGATACACCCAGCATATGCTCATGAGCGGAGCAACGGAGGGAGTATGGTGTAAATGCTTCCTACTTTTCTTGGCAGATCTAGCTACCTCCTGGTTCTGCCACCTACCCCAAGGGTCCATCAGCTCATGGGAAATGTTGAAAGAAAAGTTCATCAGCCAGCTCCGCATTCATGTGGAACAACCCAAGGACGCTTATTCCTTATGTAATATCAAACAGAAACCCAAGGACGCTTATTCAACGCCGCAGCAGCCGCAGTCCAAGATGTCGACGAGAAACTTATCCTAATGGCCCTCTGCAGTGGTGTACATCCGTATACTAAATTTGCTAGAAGACTAACCAAGGAAAAACCAGCTACTTTACCTGATTTCTTCCATGAAGCTGGAAAGTATATGAAACTTGAAGACGCTGCAACTGAGAAGCAGTCAGGGCAACAGGCTAAGACAGCTCCAGACAAGGTTCCCGCTGCAGCAAAGGATGTTCGGAGAAGTGACTCTAGAGACAGTGCTGGGGCAAAGAAGGGAGAAAAGCGCTTATATCGACCAGGACCAAGATTTGACTCCTACACTCCTTTGAATGAAACAATCGAAAACATCTTCCTAGCCACTCAAGATGAAGTTAGATACAAGCGCCCCCCCGCACAAGAAGGAGTCAGATAACGCACTCAAGTCTGAAAAGTTCTGCCACTTCCACGAATCCCATGGACATGACACCAATGAATGCCACTATCTCCGGGACTTGATTGAAGAACACATTAGAAGGAGGAGACTGGAACGCTATGTAAAAATCCAGAACAGGACTCCAGCTCCCGCCAATGAAAACCCAGGGCTACCCCTCCCAGAAGTAGGCGGAGGAAATCGCAACACCAGCTGCTCTTGTCAAGAGAAGATAGTGATCCATACCATATCAGGAGGACCACACATCGCCGACAGAAGCTGGGCAGAGATGGAAAGATACGGTAAGTCACTTAGAAACGATGAAGGCTACGTTAATTCTGTTATGGAAGAATGCCACCCGTAACGGAAAGAGAATGACGACATCACATTCAGTAGGCGTGATCTAGGGGGAAGACAGTACCCACACATGGATCCTATGGTCATCTCTGCCTGGTTCGGTCCAGCCAAAGTTTTTCGAATTTCAGTAGACACTGGAAGCTCGGTGAATATCCTATTCAAGCATGCTTTCGACAAAATGAAGCTGTCAATGAAGGATGTGTCTCCCTGCAACAAACCACTACATGGTTTCACTGGAGATGCGAAGATGCCCCTCGGGCAACTGGACCTTTTTGTTGAAATAGGAAGTCATCCCCGCTCCGTTGTGCGAAACAAACGTTTGTACTAATAGAGAACCACTCGGCCTACAACGCCTTTTTGGGAAGACCAGCCTTGTCTGACTTCCAAATTGTCCTATCCCCATGGTGCCTGAAGATGAAAATTCCAACAGATAACGGAATAAGAGAAATAGAGGGAGATCAAGACGCTGCTCGAGACTGCTATGTAACTGAACTTCGCAATAACTGCAGAAAAGATAAAGGGAAAAACGCAGAGACTACTCTCTGCATGAAAAGCTTGGAAGCATAGCAACTAAAGAAAGCCCCTCCTCTTCGATATACTAGTGATCCTTTCAATGAATTAGACCCCAGGGACAAAGAGGAGGAGGCAGCCGCCGAGCCTGCAGAGGCTATGGAATTCGTAGCTGTAGACAAACATGACTCAAGTAGACTATTGAAAATCGGATCTCAACTAAAAGAAGAATTAGAGGATCAACTCATTGATTTTCTTCGCCACAACATGGATGTATTTGCATGGACGCACGCCGACATGACAGGAATCTCCCCAGACGTAGCATGCCACGTGCTGAACATCGATCCCACCAAGGTGCTAGTAAAGCAGAAAAAGAGAAGCATAGGGGCAGGACGATCAGCAGCCCTCGAGGAAGAGGTAAAGAACCTACTTGCTAATAACTTCATACGAGAAGCCATCTACCCAGAATGGATCGCCAACCCGGTACTGGTAAAAAAGGCTAATGAGAAGTGGCGAACATGCATCGACTTCTCCAACTTAAATGACGCTTGTCCGAATGACCGTTTCCCACTCCCCCGAATCGATCAGCTCGTGGATAGCACAACCGGACACGAACTCTTATCCTTTATAGACGCATACTCAGGATATAACCAGATCCCTATGCATGCCCCCGATCAAGACCACACCAGTTTCATCACTGACCGAGGATTGTACTGCTACAGAGTAATGCCTTTTGGACTTAAAAACACCGGAGCTACTTATCAGTGCCTCGTCAACAAGATGTTTGCAGAACTAATAGGACGAACTATGGAAGTTTACGTGGATGACATGCTGGTAAAATTGAGGAAAGCCAACGATCATATAAATCACCTGGACGAGATGTTTCAAGTACTTCGCCAATATGGAATGAAGCTGAACCCTCTAAAGTGCTCCTTCGGAGTATCATCGGGAAAGTTCTTGGGATTCATCGTCCATGCCAGGGGGATTGAAGCAAACCCTGAACAAGTTCGAGCTTTGCAAGATATCAAGATACCATCCACTCGAAGAGAAGTGCAAAGCCTAAACGGAAAAGTGGCCGCCCTAAGCAGGTTCATCTCTAAAGCAACCGACAAATGCGTCCCTTTCTTTGAAGCTCTAAAGAAAGACAAAGGAAAGTTCGAATGGACTGACAAATGCTCGACGGCCTTCCTTAACTTAATCGAACACCTCCAAATACCACCAGTTTTCTCAACTACGAATGAAGGCGAGGAACTATACCTATACCTTGCTGTATCGTCCCATGCTTTAAGCGCCGCTTTGGTGAGAGAAGACGACCGCGCGCAGCGGCCCGTATACTTTGTAAGCAAGAGATTTACAGGGGCAGAAGCCAGATACCCTAAACTTGAAAAGCTAGCATACTGTTTGCTAATCACGTAACGGAAACTGCGACACTATTTCCAATCTCATTCCATCAGAGTTTTAACCGATCAACCGTTAAGGCAAGTACTCCATCGCTCCGACACTTCTGGGCGACTACTTAAGTGGTGCATTGAACTGAGTCAATATGATATCACCTATCATCCTCGCACCGCTATCAAGGGGCAAGCCATAGCTGATTTCATTGCCGAATTCACTACTAACGAAGGTAAGGAGCAATCTGAAATAGCAGAAGATATCAAGTGGAATCTTTTCGTAGATGGAGCATCAAATGAACAAGGCTCGGGGGCAGGTGTTGTGATAATCACCCCCAGGGGAAGGAAGCTGCACTACGCCCTAAGGCTGGAATTCGCTGCCACCAACAATGACGCAGAATACGAAGCAGTGATAGCCGGATTAGAACTTGCCCTGGAGATTGGAGTCGGTTCTTTATGTCTCCATAGTGATTCTCAACTTATTGTAAATCAAATACTGGGAGAATTCCAGACTCGAGGAGAACGACTCACAGCATATCTAAAGAAGACCAAGCTGCTGCTCAATCAACTGGATCACTATTTAATCAAACACGTTCCTCGAGAAGAGAACCGAGAGGCTGACGAACTGGCAAAGCAAGCTAGCATGAAGAACAACACCATTTCTGGGATGGTAGCCATCTCAAAACAACTAGCCCCGAGTTACGAACCAACGAATATGATAGCTGCAATCGAAGAGGAAACTTGGATGACTCTCATCCGGAAATATTTACAAGATGGCACACTGCCCGACGAGCGTAACGAAGCTAAGAAAATCTTAAGGAAAGCTTCCCGCTACACATTACAAGAAGGCATCCTCTATCGGCGCGGCTTCTCTAATCCCTTATTACGGTGTATCGCTGGAAGGGAAGCCAGGGAAGTCTTGTCCAACATCCATCAAGGAAGTTGCGGAGATCACACCGGAGGGCAGACTCCAGCCAAGGAAACACTCCGATACGGGTACTACTGGCCCACTTTAAACAAAGACGCCTTGGACTTCGTCAAGAAATACAACAGATGTCAGAAATTTGCTAAGATTCCTCGACTACCAACAAATGAGATTACTCAAATGACCAGCCCTTGGCCCTTTGCAGTATGGGGAATTGACTTGATTGGCGAACTGCCAATGGGCTGAGGCGGAGCCAAGTATGCCATAGTGGCAGTCGACTATTTCACCAAATGGGTGGAAGCGGAACCTCTAAATATGATATCTTCGGCAAAAGTTATTAACTTCTTGATCAAAAATGTTTTACGCAGGTATGGGGTTCCACTCAAAATCATATCGGGCAATGGACTTCAATTTGACAGCGAGGAATTCACCGACTGGTGCCAAGAACACAGAATTCACAAGAGCTTCTCATCTGTGGCCTATCCCCAGGCAAATGGACAAGTCGAAGCTGTCAACAAAATCCTCAAACCCCTAATCAAGAAGAAACTTGAAAAGTCAAAAGGCGTTTGGGTGGATGAACTTCCTACGGCACTTTGGGCCTACCGCACATCTTATAGAACATCAACAGGGCATACTCCTTTCTCTTTGGCATACGGATCGGAGGCCATGCTCCCAGTTGAAACTGTGGTGCCTTCCCACCGCAGGATCCACTACAACCCAGAAGAGAACGAAGAACTCCTCCACCTGTCTTTGGGTCTAATTGAGGAGAGAAGAAACGATGCAGCACTCAAAGCAGCAGTTCACAAGCAAAAAGTTGCAGCACAATACAACTCCAAAGTCAAGCACCGCAGCTTACAAGAAGGAGATCTTGTCCTCAAGCGGATCTTCCCACGCCCCGGAGCGCTAGATCCAATCTGAAACGGACCCTATGTAATTCATAAAGATCTCCGCAATGGAGCCTATATTTTGTCAACAGTGGATGGAGAGGTGTTCCAGAGGGCATGGAACATCCAACACCTCCGTCGATACTTTTCTTAACTTGTACTGCCCAGATGAAGTGAATTAACAAAGAGAATCAGTGGATGTAGGCATTTTCGTGCCGAACCACTTTAAAAATCTTGTCTCTTTTTAACTTGTTCCTTTATATCTTGGCTGCTTGTTGAGCTTTATCCTTTTCTGTTGAACAAAATCATGTATAACGACATTTCCATTCTGGACACTTCACGGCACAACCTCACCTGGACAAGACCCAACAGGTACTATGCGAATCTATGCACTCGCCAATGAGACACTTTTGCTCCAGCATCCCTCTGCTGCGGGTTAACTCATTGCTCGCGACTGCCCTCAAAGCCAACTGTAATGAGCTGATTATAAGCCGTCAAGAAGGCCGACTATAGCCGATGGCATCTCATTACGGCGTTCGGCTCGCCGGCAACTGTGAACCTACTTTAAGCCCCAACATAAGGTGTGGCTAGCTAGGGGTAGTTCACGGTTGACGATCGGCACCCACGCTAGCCGGCCACAGTAAATCGAATAATACCCATGTTTACGGGCCATAATGGCTCGGGTAGTTACTGTGCACGATCTCGGCTCCGATATGCCTTAAGTGCGGCTGTGGTAAAAAAGATAAACTCTCCATGGAGGCGTAAGATGGGTGACAAATGTCTCCAAGACCCACAGCTAGGGAAAGTGACTACAAAACCCGTTTGCCACGAACTTAAGCATATCGACGGCCTTCCGTGATTGGAAGTTTTACTGTTTCTCATATTTCCATTTCATTCAAAAACTTTTCTCCTATCCTATATAACAATCCCTAAAGTACAAGTCACAAAATAGGGGAACTCTCGCTTGTGGAAATATGAACTCACATCCGGATGACGGAACACTCAGCTACATTCCATACTCAGTCACGCAAGACACTCAAAGCAACCCTCTACAACTAAAACACGAAGGGCGGTACTTTCTTCTCTTATATACAAATATGTGGCTTTAATTTATTCACACATCGTATTGACATTGCAAGACATGAAATAATATTTTGAGCAGAAACTTAGCATCAAATACGATTAAATCACATGCATAAACACGCAGCTGTATTTCTTATGCAACATATCAAAATAACAACCACATTCGAACATGACAGAATCTGCTTATGTTATAAAGTTACATAAAGACGTTCGTTGCAAGGACATAATTACAGCCTGAAAATACAATAATGTTTTGGACTAGTATATACAGGAATGTTAAACAGACCAAATAAAAGAGTCAACTACATCGGGGCTCCGCCTCTACCATGCCCGCCATCCGGATGTACTTAACTGCAGGGTCAAAACTCCCCGTGTGTACTCCAGAGGTCCCACCTGCCCAATTCAGAAGAGAATCCATCAATAGTCACGAAAGATAAGCAATCAAATCATGAAAAGATTAAAAGGGAAGACTTACCGGCGTCTGCTCCCTGATCGTCATCCTCCAACTGCACACCCACTTCCTCGACGGCAAGTAGCCGCATGCCTTCCTTCACCGCCGCCTTCTCCTCCTTGGTGAACTGTACGGTAACCACATCCATTCTGAAGGCTGCGCCACCCTCTTTATCCGCTTCGGCCTTGGCTTCCTCCAAAGCCCGGAGATATATCCTAGCCATAACCCGGGGATAATCGTCCATCCAGGACAGGTTGCCCTGCCTCCAAATACGGAAATACATGTCCTGGAGCATCTCATCCATCATCCCCTCCTCCTCAAACTCCCTCATCCGGGCCTCGGAAGCCGACAGCCTTGCAACGGCGGCGTCTCTCTCCAATCGGTATCTCGAGCAATCAGCCTGAAGGGATTTCCGCATCGCCTCCATCTCCTCCTTCAGCTTAGCTTGAGCAAGCTCTGTGGCCTCAAGCTTCCCAGATAACTCCTCTATTTGCTCAAGATCCGCTCTCCGAACCTCATCCACAGTGGCAATGGCCATATCAATTCGTTCCTTGCAGGTGGCCTCCATTTTTCGCAACTCGGCTCTACTAGCCTCTTCCATAATTTTCTTCAGCCGTCCGGAGGCCGCCTCATGCTGGGAGATCTGAATGGCCTGATCGGCGAGCTGTTTGGCCTGATTGGAAACCATTAACCGCAGCCGAATGTTAGCACTTCCGATTTCCTCTCCAGCCTTGACCAGTCGGGCGTGATGCTCCATTAACTTCCTGGTCTCTTCAGCCACCCGATCGATGTTTGCCTTGGCCTCATCCCCCATAGTCACAATCCGAGTAGTCAACAAGTCAAGATCCAAAGCCTTAGCCTCATCAAGTACCCTTACCATAGGATTACGGGGTAGGAGGTGCTCACCGGTAACCTCATCGAAGGAAATATCATGAGAACTAGGGTCCAGATCTGGATGACCCGCAAATGGGTTACGAGCCAAGCCGGGACGATCAATATGAGTAACGGAAGGATTCTCTGATGGATGCGGAGATGGTATGGACTCAGTATCTTCCTCCGTGATGTCATGAATAGGCTGGGTTGGGGGCTGAGGTCCAAGTGAAGGTTCGAACATGGAACGCCTCCTCTTTCTCTTTTGAATATCCTCTTCGATAACTCCGAGAAGAGGACGGTAACTGACTACACTCCCGGAACGGTCAGTCGAGGGCTTCGGTTTAGCAGAAGCCTTGAAGAGTTTGAATTGCTCAAGGCGGTGCCGAATATCTGATGTCTTGGCCACCTTACCCGTTCCTGAAATAAAAATCCAGTGTTGCAAGCATGCATGAGATTATGATTCAAGAAACATATGAAGTTAAAAAAAGGAGTTAAGAATTCACCTTGAACCGCCGGAGTTGCCTTAGCTGAAATACTCTCAAAAGATAGACTGGCACCAGTCCCGGCCTGATCAGACTTCTTCGATTTCTCCACCAAGGCCGGCTCTTCCCCCAACCGCTCAAAGGCTTGGCGGAAAGCATCATCTGTCCACTCTTGAATCTCACCCACTTGCCTAGAGGTCAGGGCACCAACGCCACTACCACCCTGACCTTCGCCACCGTTACCACCATCACCTTCTCCATCGCCTCTGTTCTCCTCCTCGCCTCTTTCCTCCTCTCCACTTTCCTCCTCCGGAGCATCTGGGCATGTGCTGGGAGAGGGTCCATCAGATTTCTTAAGCTTCTTCCCCCCGACGACTGGAGGTACCGAGAAAGGTCTCCTCTTGCTACTCTTCGCAGTAGCCCCGTCTTTAGCTTTGGCAGCCCTCTCCTCGGCTGTATCCCTCTGCTTAACCACAGATTGGCGTGGCAGAATTAAGTTGTACTCCAGGAGAGCGGCATTCCTGATCAGGTCAGAAGCCGACCTATCCCGTCCCGAAATGGCCTTTATTTCCGCAGCCATCCGAGCCAAGGAATCATTCTCCACGACCGCAAAGCCACCTGTCGCTAGCAAGAAATAAAAGCATATAAGAAGAAGCATTGCGCTCGAAACAAGGAAAATATAAATGAAGTTCAACTTACAGCCGGAAGTGAAAAGACGGAAGGAAATAGAGTCATCCTTGATGAAGAACCATTCTTTCTTGAACATACTGAGCTTCGAATACAAATCCAGGACCGGCTTGAAGGGCACGGCCGCTTCCAAGCTGATGTATGGAGACCCCTTCTTATAGCCTCTCAAGTTGTACAAATACCGGATCTCCCGGTAGGAAGGGGGACGCCCATATTTCCTCTGAAAAATGATGAACAAGCACACCAGGATAGCATAGGAATTGGGCTGAAGTTGGAATGGAGCCACCTTCAAATAGGTAAGAAAGCTGACTATCCAGGCATTGATTGGGGGAATGGCCCCGCACATACAATGGTATCGGCGGTAAGCGAAATATCCTTCAGGAGGATCATACGGCATCACACCATCTCCCGGCAACAGCATACTCCCCCTGTCAATCCCGAAGGAGCTAGCGATGACATCAAGTTGCCCTTCTTTGAGGGAGCTCGGAAAGCAATCGGGAGGAGAGTTCAGAAGCTCCTGAGGGCCATATCCGTCCACTAATGACCTCGGGGCAGGTCCATGTCGCGTTGGTCCCGGCTGGACTGGGGGCACAGCGGAAGACTCACCTCTGTCCGTATATTTTTTCTTTTCTGATCGGGTTTCCACTTTGTGAGACATTTATCTGCGACACAAGAAAGTACATCGTTAGAACAGAGGATATAAACAAACGAGTGTATATAGTCTGCAACTTCACTCGAATTCAAAACTCAAAGGATAAAGGTTTTTGGGATCATTCGGTACATAAGGTCCCTTAACTCATTCGGCGTTGAAAAGTTTTTTAGTTCATTCGGTACTAAGTTTCTCTATTCTTATTCGGTGAAACGAAGAAACCTCATTCAGCGAAAGGAACGCACCTGATTCGGCACTAAGATGATTCGGCACTAGGTGATTCGGCACTTATGTGGTTCGGCTGTCTCGTATGATGGAGGTTGAACGAAGGCCTGAAGCCCATACTTATAGGCAATTACGAACGACCGAACCAGTTGGTTCGGCACGCAAGGCCGAGTGAAGATATCCTAGCTAAAACAAAGCATGCCATGTGTATACACCTGCCCTACTTTGGGGGGCAAGTGTTGGATGAGATTCGGCCAAGTGTTGGATGAGATTCGGCCGAACCAACACCCTCTCATGCATGCCGAACCAAAGACGCTCCACCATCTCCCTGCCGGACCATCAACCCACCGAACCAACTCCATCTCCCTGCCGAACCAACCCACACTCCATCTCCTTGCCGAACCAACTCCATCTCCCTGCACTACCGGACCAACCTACCTCGCCTACCACCGAATCACCTATCACCGGATCAAACCCCACCTCCATGCATAGCCTAACCATAGAGCTACCGGACCAGCTTGTCCCCAAGCTACCACCGGACCAACTCCCCCGCTACCAAACCACCTAAGACCGGACCAACCCTCACTCCACCTACTACCGGTCCAAACAACATACCACCTCCTACCGGACCAACACGAGGAAGGCGTACCGGACTAGCACTACCAGGCCAGATTGCCTCAGCCCAGGCCTACCAGCAGCTATATACATCCAAGACCCCTGCCTCCAGCCTCACCCTATAAATAGAGGGGCAGGGGTACAACAATGGCAGACAAGTTTAAGAGCTCAAGCACGGATAGAACTTTCAAACAACTTTCAGTTACTTGCAATCAAAGCTTTGTACTTGTAATCTGAATAGAAAAGGAGAATAACATATAAAGTGGACGTAGGCACGTTCTGGCCGAACCACTATAAATCTGTGTGTCTTTTACAGTTTAGTCCCTGCTTTTTATATATTTGCGTAAATCACCCAAATCACTAGAAAAAACATAAAACCAACTAATTCATATGACTTGGAGGTGTTTGCCCATTTTTTGTGCAAACATATACGCTAAAGAATATTTCATCAAATAACGCACCATTTATAACGTCAAATAAATTAAACAAGAACGGATATAAACGTACCAGTTAAACCTATTATTTTATAGCTATTTACGCATTATTTATTACTCAATTAAAATTTGATTTGTTACATCCATTTGATTTTTTTATTATTTAACTAAGAAACTAATGTATATACGTAAAAAAGAAACGTAAAAGTTATTTCTTTTTACACAATATTTATTACTTAGTGTAACAGCCCGCAAATCCGTACCCCTTGAGTCATCACTATTCAACCTAAATCAACTCAAGTTGTACAGAGATACGAACCATTTGGGTTAAAGAAGAATAGGTAGAAGAAGAAAATAGAAATCAACAACAAAATCTAACCATCGCAGCGGAATAAATATAATAGATAATGAATAATCTTTACTCAGAAAGCAAATATATCTATTTATATATTACTTCACCAGAGCACATCAATCACAGCTCAACATCAATAACATATAACTGGATACACAGCAACTCATCACAACGGAATATATATAAACAAGTATGGAAGTACGTATCGTCATCCAGCTCGTCTCCTGAGCTCCACAGCATCATATCCTGTATCCTATAATACTCCGTCTGACCCGAGCATTGTAGTTAAATAACACCCGAGTCAGTCTGGAAAACCAGCGTGAGAAAATCACACCCAATTGATTATTAAAGTTTCAAAAATCCTTTGAAAACAAAAGCATCTCGTAAGACCACGCCACAAATAAACATGTCGGGTTTTTACCTTACGATGGCTAAAACAATTTTTATAAAAATCCTCTGATATTATAATAGGGTCTATATATAAATACTTATAAATTTGCCGAAATTGTTACAAGATTAAATTCCAGCTACTGGCCATAGAGTGGGTAATACAAACAAAACTCGTACAAGGCTCGTAGGGAGAATGGATTTCCAACTAATGACTAGGCACTGGGGTACCACCTGTCACAGTACGCGGCCGAGATCACGGTACCGTGGAGTACGCCCGCTCGCTTGCAATGCAAGACCGGGACTACCCCTTACTGGATAATCCTGAGTGAGATCTCCCCGCGGTTGGGATCAGCAACCGCCCACTAAGCCAAAATAAAAGGGACATCTAGACAGGGATGACCTCACCCTGCTTGGGTGCTACCCACCTAGCCTTGCTGCATAACCCCTGATTTTCAGTCATTACCATTTAATGAGGCTTCAGGCTAAGTGTTACCTTTTTAGAACATATCCCTTAGAATGCCCATCGTCCACCTGGCGATGTTCCGAAAGCATTCATCCATACAAGTCCGTCTCGGGTTCGAACGGAACCGAAGGCACTATTCCTACTACATCCATTTTGGAAATATCCTCAGGTTTAGTAGCGACTAGCCCTTGCACTTCACTTCTCCATCTTCGAATCCAAACTCGTTTCCACGAAACGTACAAACCGGATCAAAGTGGTTTTCGAGAAATAAATCTCGATCTCGATCTCGGTCTCTTCGAAACGATCAACGTATTTGTCCAATATTGATCGTCGGTGATTTAACTATCAATTTATATTCACAAACATCCATCAACCAATAAATAATTTCCCAAATTATTTATTTATCTCAAAATAACTTTGCAAGATATATTTTCATTTTCAAACCCCCTTTGAAACAGTTTCAAATCATCTTTCTCTTCAGAATAAACTTTTCCAAATATTTTCTATCTTCACTGAAATCACCAAGCACTAAACTAGATTTTTTAAATAATTTAAAACACTTTACTTTGAAATGTACTTTAAAACATTTAAGTTAAAACTACTTCAAGAATTTTGTTAAAAATACATACTATACGAATATTTGAAAATAAGGTTATTTAATAAAATATAAAACTAGTTTTTCACTTTAAAAAACAAAATACTAAGTCACTCTTTAAATAATTACTACCATAATAGATTTAAAGAATTACTTACTTTAGAAATTTAAATATTAGAAATAATAAAATTTTCCAAAACTTGCTTTTTAAAAACAACTTCAAAACCTTTAATTTATACTTAAAAATTTACTTTTAAAAACGTACTTGGTTATCCAGGGAGAATTTCCAATCTCAATCACTTAAATCGATTTTCCAAATTGATTTCCAATTTATTTCATTTAACATAAATTTCTTTACTTACTCAGTTCATTTCAAAATTCATTAGTTATTGACTTATTATTAATGTTATTATTTCCCGTTTGATTTTAAATCTTTTAACTGAAATAACAAATTTCAATTTTTTTCTTCTAATCTCTTCTTTATTCTTTTCAATATTTTAAATCTTAAATTTAAAATAAATGTTTTGTTCTTTTAAAATAATAATACTAAAGTTTAAAATTCGTTAATCTCCTGATTTTTCAAAATTTCCATTCTATACTCAAGATTTATTTATCAAAATTTTAAGGTCACTTTATTTCTTTTCTAATTCATTCTTAAATTTATTCAATAATTATTTTACTTACAAATTCACTTCTTTTATTTTCTTTCAAAAATCCAATTTATATATTTTTGGTAATTCATTATACCCAATTATATCCAATCAATCCATAGCATTCAATATTCCTATATAATTCATCATAGAATATCAAATAATCACAACAGAGGGAATTAAATAATGTAAATAAATGTTGAGGGGTCCAGTTGGATCCCTCCAACCTGTTTTCCCTACATCCACAGGCGTTGGCACAACATAAAATACCAATTCCAAATATACCATACAATAGCACATCAATCAATTCAACCATTCAAACAATTATTTAAATTTAATCATTTAAATTTAAATTTAACTGAGTGAGACTAACTCACCTTTGACCTTAGTTTTACAACCCATCCAAATTAGCTTGCTTCCTTCACCATTTTGACCTTGTATAAATTTTAAATGAATTTTTTTATCAATATTCGAATAAATCGATCATTTATATTCCTATTTATAAATTTATTAATATTTGAATTAAGCAAACAATTTATTAACATTCTTAAATTATCGACCCATCAATTATCCTTCAAAATAAATTCAAATCAACTAGTATAATTAAATTTAGACCAGTAAATTAAATATTAAAAATAAATTTTCTTATGATAACTAATTTACTAGTAACCAAAAATTTAAATGAGTTACTTAAACCGTTTATCACCAATACATTATTTGAAATGTAATTGCAATTTTAAAACATGTATATATTTTTTTCAGTAAAGAATATAAATATTTCTGCTCTTCTTCCTCCTTTAAATAAATTTAAAAACAATCTATATGTATTTATTAAATTTAAACATAATTTAACTTTTATCTTACTGTATTTATTATCTCATTTGTATTGAATTTATCTTTCAGAGAAATCAAGCTAAATCGAGAGGGAAAGAAAAACGAATACCTCAAACACGAACATGAATCCACTACCCTCGCATGCACAGCCAATGGAATCGCGATGCAGTGCCTAACCTCCCTATGCAATGCTCGAAATCAAGCCCTAATTACGTCACCCCCACCTAACGAGACTGCATCTGCTCGCTCCCCTCGTGCACGCGTAGCGTGCCATCGCGCACTCCATCAGCACACAGCCCCAACCGCCATCGCATGCGCGTAAATCACCATGCCTCGTCGATACCCAGTTCGTTTGCGCCAAAAGAATTTGAACGCGGCTATGAACGATGCAAAACCCTAGCTTGAAGCTCCAAGCTTGCGCTCGAATGAGAAGATGTCGGCACGATGATTTGAGGAGGCTTCCACGATTCGTCCATTAATTGAATTCGAACAAAATTATTTAGAGGCCGCGATTGGGAATTATGAAGTGGACTGGAGATCGATTTGAACGTAAAGGGTTCGGTCCTATTTCATTAATTTCGAACGGAAGTGAACTTCGTTCCATTTATTTATTTTTTCGGCCATGATTTCGTTCTTTCTGATTTGAAAAGAAGGGTTCGGCTGTAGATATTAAAGAGGAAGAGAGACACAATGATGAAGGCATGTACGAGAGGAGACAGCGATTTGAAGGAAAGGCAGCTGATTGTGATTAGCATGTGAATATGTGAATATAATTTTAAATAGAATTTTCGATGTAAAATTTCAACGCGTTTATAAATCGTACACTCACATAACAACTCCAATCAATACGAAATTTGAAATCTGATAATAATTCAATATTACGGACCCAATGGAACTGGTTTCATCGAATTCCGGAAGGCTATTCTTAAATTCAATTTAAACGATAAAATTTTAAAACCGAACAAACCACTGTTAATTTCAATTTTACAATTTCTATTATCTTAAGTGTTATCAATATAAATTTTGTAAGCCTTCAAATTATTTCCAATAGGCTCAAAACTTCAGACTCAACATTTAGCTCAACTTCCAATTACTTAATTCAATAAATTTAATTATCAATAATTAGTGATATTTGAATTCAAGTTAAAAATTTACTTTTAAATATTAAAATCAATTAATTATTCCGATTTTAAATGCTCGAAAATTTCGGGTCGTCACATTCCTCCACCCTTAAAAGAATTTCGTCCCCGAAATTACTAATTAGGAAGAATGATCCGATACCCATTAACTGTTTTCCCTAAAACTAAACAGTTTTTGTCGACTTGCCATAATATATCTTTTATTAAAGTCCCACTATTACTTCAACCAACTTCCTAAAAACTTACATATATTCTGAATAACTTTACTTGTCCATCCATTCAAATTTAAATTCAAATTCAAATTTAAATTATCTCAATTTTCTCAAAAAATTTCTAACTCTCTAAATTTCCGAAAAAAATTTCCAGCGTCTCCTTTGCATGGAGGAGCTTTTGCAATTTGACAAAAGATATAAATATATATACATCGACCCACACGGTCGGAAAAATCAAAAAAAGTTCATATTTCCTATTTTTATTGCGTAGGCGTACCTTATTTAGCATTTTTAAGCAAGCAGCTTATTATTTTAGCAATTAGCGTGCCCAAAATCTAGCCAAACGGCTTCCCTGTAGCTGTACTTACTCAATTTAAACATGTAAGTGCCATATGTATAACGTTTTATCAATATTTCACTTATTTGCAATAGTGAAACACATGAATTCTAAAAGAAATTCACACAAAACATTTTTCCGTAAGCAACTTATACAATTTTCATACTAATTCCACTGTTATCAATTTATTTATCCACCAATGTTATTCAATTTGAATGGTTCACAACCCACTTGCTTACATCCAATTCATTTTTAGTTTTAAACAAACCCATATTACTCCATTTGATTTCAAAATCAATTTTATTTACTTGTAATGATTTATAAAATTTTATTCTCTTCCATTTTCGTCCAACGACCAATTTCCTCATGCAAATTTGTAATATTCATTCAAGTAAATAACCACTTAAGCCGATGGCCATTTTAAATTGATTCCAACTCAATTTATTATTTAATTCTTCCTATTTCGTTTTTAAATTTATTCACAATCCATATATTCTCATTTTCATTGCATTTTAAGTTTGAATACATTCACTTGCATTTCATTTTATTAACCAAACTAGTTTCATTATTCAAACAGGTTCTATTTAAAACCACTTGATGTAGCTCGACACATTTTATTAAATTTCCTCCCTTTCCAATTTTATTCACGATCCATTCATTTACATTTCATTCCATATCCGCATTCATTTAAAACCATTTTATTAACTTGAAAACATTCTATTTTCCCATTGTCTCAAAGTTATTTCAATTTCTTAACAATTTATATGGTTTACCATTATTTATTCAAGAATTTCATTCCATTAAATGTTATCTGTAACTCACCGAATTTTTATTTCAATTAAAAATTTATTTTTACTTGATTTAAACCCAATCCAATATCATTAAACTTAGTTTAAGTTGAATTGAATTCAATCGTCCTCCATTTATTAGCTTAAGTTAATTCACTTCAATTTATTCGAATTTTATACTTGAGCTCATTTTCATTTTACAAGTAAAATTTCTTTTCTATTCAACTTAATTCTCTCTCAGTTAAATCTCATTTTCATTTTTATTCAATGCATTTTAATTATATTTAATTTGTTATGCCTCAAGTCAAATTTTGATTAATAACTCAAGTTCTGATCATATCATTCACTTTTTAATTTACCATCCAATTTCATGAACTCGCAGTTCAATTACATTTACATCACCAACAATTTAAGTCGAGTTTAATTTATAACTTGAGTTTTATTTCCAAACTTCATCATAGCCTCATAATTTAGCTTCTATTTAACTACATTAGGTTCCCATTACATATTTCATTATCTAATTTATTAACAAATTAGTTCTCCCCTATTTATAGTTAAATACTTGAATTCTAATTCCAAATATCACTTTAATTTATTTTATAACTCAAGTTTGGATTTTCTTTCATTTTATTATCCAAAACGTCAAACAATATTTATTTTTGGGTTTTTGTATTCCATTTTCAATTTTATAAGTCACAACTTATTATTTACACAATTCCATTCATTCTAGGCTTGAATATATTCATCTTTTATTTTTAACTTAAGATTTACGCTTATTTATAACCCAAGCATATTTTATTCCATGAATTTTAATTCCTTTACAAGTTATTCTAATTTATTTATTTTTCCAATCCAATTCTTATTCAACTTACCTCCATTTATTCTAGTAAGAATCTAATTCTATTTAATAACTCAACAAATTTTTTTTATTTCTTTCTTTTCCCAATTCAATTCTATTTTAACTCAGATTTATTTAATTCAATTCGATTTCAACTTAATTCGAATACAACTGGATATTATTTTCAGTCTAATTCAATTAATTTCAATCCAGTTAAATTTTATTTCCCAATCCAAGTTAAGTTCATTTTTAACTTTACACTTTAAATTTAAATTCCAACATTCAAAGCTTATATTCTTCCTGATTTAAAAATCATCTTAATTTATAAGCTTACAACCTATCTCCTTAGGAATTTAAAAGCACCGGCTTTTTGGTTTCAAAACATTTTGAAATATCCAACATCTCAAATCACATTTCTCAAAAATTTAACCAATCCTGTTTTTTTTCAACAAATTTCCTTTGAAATTTTCAAAAACTAACAGGTTTTCCTGAACAAATCAATTTGGCAGCAATCTATCACTTAGAAACTCGAAAATGAACATCGATGATGCTACAGTCATCACCGAAGTTATTTTCCAGCGACTGAAGTGAATTTAATGCTATATCCTTTCCCAAAATTTTTTTGGAAACAATTTCCTTTCAGAAATACCCCAAAATAATATTGCTCTTATTCATCTTCAAAATACTTCCAAAATCTCCGAGGTTTTAAATTTCTAATTCTGTTTTAATTCAAATTTTAACTATAATGCATTTGTATAGTTTATGCTTATACAAATCCCCATTTAATTATACTTCAATTTTATAAATTACATTCATAATTCATATTTATAAATTTCATTTTATAATGGGTTTATTCCTCTAAACTTTGGTTATATTTTCAATTTCTAGTTAAATTTTCCATACAATCAGGATAATAATTTAAATATCATTATTTCTAACATCCAAGCAACCATATGTTAGCTAAATAATTTAAGAAAAACTTTTCTTTATATCAAAATATATTTTTGGGTAAAATTATTGCATTCACCTACATTTAAAACAATATCGTGTCAATTGTTCTACTCAAGTGTTTAGAAACCCCTTCGATACAGTTGTACAGACTGTACCGACGAAGGTTCATGTGCCACTCAATAAACCAATCAACACAATATTAAAATGATTTATATTCACTAACAAATACGCACTCATAACTATTAATACGCTCAAACTCATTCTAGAGTACCACAGATTCTAATTTAAATGAGCAATTCCCACCAGAGCCAAGGTTATCACCAACCTAAGCTCTGATACCAACTGTAACAGCCCACAAATCCGTATCCCTTGAGTCATCACTATTCAACCTAAATCAACTCAAAATGTACAGAGATACGAACCATTTAGGTTAAAGAAGAAGAGGTAGAAGAAGAAAATAGAAATCAACAACAGAATCTAACCATCGCAGCGGAATAAAATATAATAGATAATGAATAATCTTTACTCAAAAAGCAAATATATCTGTTTATATATTACATCATCAGTACATCAATCACAGCTCAACATCAATAACATATAACTGGATGCACAACAACTCATCACAATGGAATATATATAAATAAGTACGGAAGTACGTATCATCATCCAGCTCGTCTCCTGAGCTCCATAGCATCATATCCTGTATCCTATAATACTGGTCTGATCCGAGCATTATAGTTAAATAACACCCGAGTCAGTCTGGAAAACCAGCGTGAGAAAATCACACCCAATTGATTATTAAAGTTTCAAAAATCCTTTGAAAACAAAAGCATCTCGTAGGACCACGCCATAAATAAACATGTCGGGGTTTTGCCTTACTATAGCTAAAACAATTTTTGTAGAAATCCTATGATATTATAATAGGGTCTATATACAAATACTTATAAATTAGCCAAAATTGTTACATGATTAAATTCCAGCTACTAGCCACAGAGTGGGCAATACAAACAAAACTCGTACACGGCTCGTAGGGAGAATGGATTTCCAACTAATGACTAGGAACTGGGGTACCACCTGTCACAGTACGTGGCCTAGATCACAGTACCGAGGAGTACGCCTGCTCCCTTGCAACACAAGACCGGGACTACCCCTTACTGGATAATCCCGAGTGAGATCACCCAGCGGTTAGGATCAGCAACCGCTCACTAAGCCGAAATAAAAGGGACATCTACACAGGGATGACCTCACCCTGCTTGGCTGCTACCCACCTAGCCTTGCTGCATAACCCGTGATTTTCAGTCATTCCCAATTGATGAGGCTTCAGGCTAAGCGTTATCTTTTTAGAACATATCCCTTAGAATGCCCATCGTCCACCTGACGATGTTCCGAAAGCATTCATCCATACAAGTCCGTCCTGGGTTCGAACGGAACCGAAGGCACTATTCCTACTACATCCATTTTGGAAATATCCTCATGATTAGAAGCGACTAGCCCTTGCACTTCACTGCTCCATCTTCGAATCCAAACTCGTTTCCACGAAACGTACAAACCGGATCGAAGTGGTTTTCGAGAAATAAATCTCGATCCCGATCTCTTCGAAACGATTAGCGTATTTGTCCAATATTGATAGTCGGTGATTTAACTATCAATTTATATTCACAAACATCCATCAACCAATAAATAATTTCCCAAATTATTTATTTATCTCAAAATAGCTTTGCAAGATATATTTTCATTTTCAAACCCCTTTGAAACAGTTTCAAATCATCTTTCTTTCAGAATAAACTTTTCCAAATACTTTCTATCTTCACTAAAATCACCAAGCACAAAACTAGGTTTTTAAAATAATTTAAAACACTTTACTTTGAAACATACTTTAAACATTTAAGTTAAAACTACTTCAAGAATTTTGTTAAAAATACATACTATATGAATATTTGAAAATAAGGTTATTTAATAAAATATAAAACTAATTTTTCACTTTAAAAAACAAAATACTAAGTCACTCTTTAAATAATTACTACCATAATAGATTTAAAGAATTACTTACTTTAGACATTTAAATATTAGAAATAATAAATTTTTCCAAAACTTGCTTTTTAAAAACAACTTCAAAACCTTTAATTTATACTTAAAAATTTACTTTTAAAAACGTACTTGGTTATCCAGGGAGAATTTCCAATCTCAATCACTTAAATCAATTTTCCAAATTGATTTTCAATTTATTTCATTTAATATAAATTTCTTTACTTACTCAGTTCATTTCAAAATTCATTGGTTATTGACTTATTATTAATGTTATTATTTCCCGTTTGATTTTAAATCTTTTAACTGAAATAACAAATTTCAATTTTTTTATTCCAATCTCTTCTTTATTCTTTTCAATATTTTAAATCTTAAATTTAAAATAAATGTTTTGTTCTTTTAAAATAATAATACTGAAGTTTAAAATTTGTTAATCTCCTGATTATTCAAAATTTCCATTCTATACTCAAGATTTATTTATCAAAATTTTAAGGTCACTTTATTTCTTTTCCAATTCATTCTTAAATTTATTCTATGATTATTTTACTTACTAATTCACTTCTTTCATTTTCTTTCAAAAATCCAATTTATATATTTTGGTAATTCATTATACCCAATTATATCCAATCAATCCATAGCATTCAATATTCCAATATAATTCATCATAGAATATCAAATAATCACAACAGAGGGAATTGAATAATGTAAATAAATGTTGAGGGTTCTAGTTGGATCCCTCCAACCTGTTTTTCCTGCATCCACAAACGTTAGCACAATATAAAATACCAATTCCAAAATATACCATACAATAGCACATAAATCAATTCAACCATTCAAACAATTATTTAAATTTAATCATTTAAATTTAAATTTGACTGAGTGAGATTAACTCACCTTTGACCTTAGTTTTACAACCCATCCAAATTAGCTTGCTTCCTTCACCATTTTGACCTTGTATAAATTTTAAATGAATTTTTTATCAATATTCGAATAAATCGATCATTTATATTCCTATTTATAAATTTATTAATATTTGAATTAAGCAAACAATTTATTAACATTCTTAAATAATTGACCCATCAATTATCCTTCCAAATAAATTTAAATCAACTAGTATAATTAAATTTAGACCTGTAAATTCAAAATTAAAAATAATTTTTCTTATGATAACTAATTTTCTAGTAACCAAAAATTTAAATGAGTTACTAAACCGTTTATCACCAATACATTATTTCAAATGTAATTGCAATTTTAAAACATGTTTATATTTTTTTTCAATAAAGAATATAAATATTTCTGCTCTTCTTCCTCCTGTAAATAAATTTAAAAACAATCTATATGTATTTATTAAATTTAAAACATAATTTAACTTTTATCTTACTGTATTTATTATCTCATCTGTATTGAATTTATCTTTCATAAAAATCAAGCTAAATCGAGAGGGAAAGAAAAACGAATACCTCAAACACGAACAGGAATCCACTACTCCTCGCGTGCACAGCCACTGGAATCGCGATGCAGTGCCTAACCTCCCTATGCAATGCTCGAAATCAAGCCCTAATTACGTCTCCACCACTTAGCGAGACTGCATCTGCTCGCTCCTCTTGTGCACGCGTAGCATGCCATCGCGCGCTCCATCAGCACGCAGCCCCAACCGCCATCGCACGCGCGTAAATCGCCATGCCTCGTCGGTACCCAGTTCGTTCGTGCCCAAAGAATTTGAACGCGGCTATAAACAATGCAAAACCTTAGCTTGAAGCTCCAAGCTTGCGCTCGAACGAGAAGATGTCGGCATGATGATTTGAGGAGGCTTCCACGATTTATCCATTAATTGAATTCGAACGAGATGATTTAGAGGCCACGATTGGGAATTATGAAGTGGACTGGAGATCGATTTGAACGTAAAGGGTTCGGCCCTATTTCATTAATTTCGAACGAAAGTGAACTTCGTTCCATTTATTTATTTTTTCGGCCATGATTTCGTTCTTTCTTATTTGAAAAGAAGGGTTCGGCTGTAGATATTAAAGAGGAAGAGAGACATGATGATGAAGGCATGTACGAGAGGAGACAGCGATTTGAAGGAAAGGCAGCTGATGGTGATTAGCACGTGAATATGTGAATATAATTTTAAATAGAATTTTTGATGTAAAATTTCAATGCGTTTATATATCGTACGCTCACATAACAACTCCAATCAATACGAAATTTGAAATCTTATAATAATTCAATATTACGGACCCAATTGAACTGGTTTCATCGAATTCCGAGACCGTGCCTCGGAAGGCTATTCTTAAATTCAATTTAAACGATGAAATTTTAAAACTGAACAAACCACTGTTAATTTCAATTTTACAACTTCTATTATCTTCAGTGTTATCAATATAAATTTTATAAGCCTTCAAATTATTTCCAACAGGCTTAAAACTTCAGACTCAACATTTAGCTCAACTTCCAATTAGTTAATTCAATAAATTTAATTATCAATAATTAGTGATATTTGAATTCAAGTTAAAATTTACTTTTAAGTATTAAAATCAATATATTAAAATCAATTAATTATTCCAATTTTAAATGCTCGAAAATTTCAGGTCGTCACACTTGGTTTAAAATTCCAATTAAAGTTAAACTTTAAACAAAAATCAAAATCACAGAAATTGCTTATATTTATAAAAATTTGGGCAATGATCTATAATCAATTTAAAAGTTCACACATTTGTATAATAAAACCATAATTTTTTTAAATAAATAAATAAAATATTTGTTAAAAAAAAATTTGGGCTGTTACACTCTCCCCCACTCAAAACTTTTCGTCCCCGAAAAGAACAAAAGAAGGAAAAACCAAGGAAGATGAGATAGTATGGAAAAAGTACCTGAAGTGAATAATTTCGGATTCGAAGCACGTATGCTATCCTCCGTCTCCCATGTGCAATCTCGTACATCAGCGCTCACTGCACTTTGACCAGGCGGACAAATTTCCTCTAAGCTGTTTCGTACCTCGATTGACGATACGAACTGGCTTCCTCCTAATAGTCAGATTAGGCTCGATATCCAAACTATCAAAAGCAGAAGGCTAGATAATAAGAGACGGATCATGTAGACAGCGATGAAGGTGCGTTACATGGAATACATTATGTACTCCAGCGAATTTCTCGGGCAAATCCAGTCGATAAGCAAGAGACACAATCCTTTCCAAGATGCGGAATGGACCGATGAACCTAGGAGCAAGCTTCCCTCTACGTCCAAACTGAACCACATTCCTTAAGGGAGAGACCTTAAGGAAAACCAAATCATCAATAGTAAATTCCAAACTCCTTCTACGACGATTAGCGTACTTCTTCTGCCTATCCTGAGCAATCCTTAACCTCCTCTTAATCTCCTCAACCATCTCCGAAGCTTCCAAAATCATCTCAGGACCAAGGACCAAGCGATTACCAGATTCAATCCAACACGATGGAGATCTACAAGGTCTCCCGTACAGGGCAGCAAATGGAGACATCTTAAGACTAGCCTGATAACTATTGTTATAGGTTAATTCAACCAAATGGAGATGATCTTCCCAACATCCTCCATAATCCAAAATACAAGCACGAAGTAGATCCTCTAGAATCTGATTTACTCCCTCCGTTTGACCGTCAGTCTGCGGATGGTAAGCAGTGCTCAAATTCAGATGAGTACCCAAAGATTCCTGGAAAGCTTTCCAAAATTGGCTATTAAAGATAGGGTCTCGATCACAAACAATGCTAAGAGGAACCCCATGAAGTCGGACAATCTCCCTTATACAAAACTCAGCCAGACCGGAAGTGGTATGGGAAGATTTGACCGGAATAAAATGCACGGACTTGGTTAATCTATCCATGATAACCCAGATGCTCTCATTTCCTCTCCTAGATCTCGGTAACCCATCGATGAAATCCATTGAAACTTGCTCCTACTTCCAATTGGGAATCTCAAGAGGTTGCAACAAACCCGGGGTCTTCTGATGATCCGCCTTGACTTGCTGACAAGTCGCACACCTACTAACAAAGATAGAGACATCGCGCTTCATACCCCTCCACCAATAAAGCTTCTTCAAATCCTAATACATCTTCGCCACACCAGGATGAATGGAAAGTCTGGATTGATGATGTTCCCGAAGTAACTCCTGCCTCAAACCATCAACATTCGGGACACAAATCCTATTATTAATCCTCAGAATCCCTCTATCATCAATCTGAGCTCCACTACCATCAGCATTACTACCACCCACCTTACTCTGAACAGTCTCCTTCATACGCTTAAGCATCTCATCCTCATCCTACTTAGCCATGATACGATCCAAGAGAGGAGAAGAAACAACAAGCTGGCACAGCAAAGACTTCTTCCTACTCAAAGCATCCGCCACAACATTTGCCTTCCCAGGGGTATAGTTAATGTCAAGATCGTAAGAAGCAAGAAACTCAAGCCATCGAACTTGACGCTGATTCAAATCCTTCTGGGTGAAGATATACTTCAAAGACTGATGATCAGTGAAGAGGTCAAACTTAGCACCCAATAGATGATGTCTCCAAAGCTTCAGTGCAAAGACAACAGCCAGCAATTCTAAATCATTAGTCGCATAATTAGCTTCGTCGGTCTTCAACTGACGACTAGCATAGGCAATCACCTTCCCGTCTTGCATTAATACTGCTTTCAAACCCTCGTGACAAGCATCGGTCAATACCGTTAATCCCTCATTCCCATTCGGAACTGTAAGCACTGGTGCAGAAGTAAGCTTATTCTTTAACTCTTGGAATGCCGCTTTGCACTTAGCGCTCCATATAAATTTAGCATTCTTTCGAGTTAGAGCAGTGAGAGGTGCAGAAATCCGAGCAAAGTTCTCAATGAACCTCCGATAGTAACCGACAAGGCCTAGAAAACTGTGAATATCTGTTGGAGTCTTAGGAGTTTCCCAATCCTGTAACAGAATAGGGAGAAATGAGGACTCCCTAAAAGATAGAGTGATCAATTTAGAAAGATAAAGGAGGGAAAGACTTACATAGGGAGAAATAAGGACTCTCTAAAAGATAGAGTGATCAATTTAGAAAGAGAAAGGAGCGAAAGGCTTACATTGATCGTAGCGATCTTGACTGGATCAACAGAAACTCCATCACTAGAAACAATATGTCCGAGAAATTGGGCTTCCTCTTCCCAGAAATGGCATTTCAAGAATTTTGCCTTCAACTGATGTTTTCGAAGAGTCTCTAAAACATAGCTCAAATGCGACTCATGCTCATATCTTGTTTTGGAGAAGACAAGGATGTCATTAATAAAGACTAGAACAAACTTATTGAGCACATCGCGAAAGACACGGTTTATCAAGTCGACAAAGAAAGCAGGAGATTTAGTCAAACCAAAAGGCATAACTAGCCATTCAAAGAAACCATTCTCAGTATGGAAAGAAGTTTTGGGAATGCTCTCCTCGGCAACTCCGAGTTGGTGGAAACCTATGGCAAGATCAACTGAGAGAAAACAGTAGCTCCATAAAGCTGATCAAACATATCATTAATGCGAGGCATATGATATCTTTTCTTCATAGTGAGCTTGTTCAACTCCCTATAATCAACACTAATCAACACACATCCGGAGAGAACCATCAGACTTGGTGACGAAAACTATGGCTGCTCCCCATTCTGAAAAGCTAGGTCTGATCAGGCCTTTAGAGGACAAGTCCTGAATTTGCTTCCTTAATTCGACCTTCTCATGGGGTGCCATTCTTCTAGGTGGAAGAACTACAGGTCGAGCTCCAGGGACAAGATCAATACGGAAATCAATTTCCCGCTTAGAGAAGTGACTTCACCAAATACGTAGGGAAATAGTTTGACAACAGGAGTCGAATGAATATCACCAGGGAAAGTATCAAGAGAGTAATTGAAGCTACCAGCGAAATCCTAGGGCAAACTACATTGAATCACCAAAGAATCACCTTTATCACCAACCAAAGAGACAATACGGGAACTACAAGAGATATGGACATCATGCCTATCCAACCAATCACCCCCGGCTGAAGGCAAATGTGGCAGAGGTTTTGTCTGGCCAACTGAGCTGGAGGAGGGATCGCAGCACCCAAGGTAGGACAACTATTAGCGTGGTGTCCTTTCTAATCACATCAGAAACAGGTAATGGCAGATAGTTATACAGGTTGCCTCTGAGATGAAGAAGACGATCCCAACCCAGGAGTCCTATTCTTATTCTTCTGTCGATGTTGAACATAGGGCTTCCTCTTCTTGGAATTACCAGAATACTGAGATGGGGCAGACTGGGCAGTTGGAGGATCCCTAGAGGTAGGATTCTCATATCTGATAGCCATGTCCATCAGAGCAGTGAACGTACCATGCACGTGGGTAATGAGGCGATCGTAGTACTCGGGGCGTGCACCGGCAATAAACTTCTCATTTTTCTTGAAAGGAGTGTCTATCAGATTAAGGCCATATTGCGATAGCTCATTAAACTTCCTCTCATATTCGGTAAAGGACATATCGCCTTGCTTCAAATCCATGAATTCCAATACAGCTGAGACTTTCTTGCTTCGGGCATCCATTTCACGAGAAAAGCATCCCTAAAGCACGATAAGCGATATAAGACAGATTTCAAAAGGAGGAAACCGAACGAAACTTGAACAACAGAAGAAGATATCTAAATTGTTCCCAAGTGATGTCAGCCTCAGCAGTGTGAGCTGTAACTGACAGCCACCAATCCAAAGCTGCTCCTTTCAATTGCCAAGCTGCCAACTGACGCTGCTGGGCATTCGTGATCTCAAGACCGGAGAAGATTCTCTCCAAGTCCCTCATCCACTGTTGAGCTTCAATTATGCTCTCAAAACCTGTGAACTTGGTGCCACCAAGCTCGGTATATTCCTTGCAAAGCTTAGTGAACCTAACTGGGGCAGCGGGTGCTGGAGCTGGGGCAGCACCACGTCCCCTATCTTTGGCATTTCCTCGATTCATCCTAAGAAATCAAGAATGAATTTAAGGACAGAGGAAAAATAGAGGCCAAGATAGATTAGATAAGATAAAATTCAACTAGAACAGGCATTTAACAAGGGACCTAATTATATAAGATGGAGAAAGGGAAAGAAGTAGTCGGAAAATTTGACTTCAAAACAAGAAAGTTTTATATCAAAATACTTCTTTGAAAATCCTTTTTTTAAAAAAATCGTTTTATACTTAAAATACGCTCTCTCACAAAGAAAGGATTCTAAGATTGACTTCACTGATTCTAGGGTATTTCTACCCTATCCCTAATGAGTTTTTGCTCCGTAGGCTATGGTTTGCCAAAAAACCAAAGCTCTGATACCAACTGTGACGACCCACTATTTTGCACCATTCAAATTCGACAATAAATTAAAACATGTCAAACTTGAATAGTTCAAAACAATAGATTGTAATAAAAATTGGAGCAAATTAAATCAAATCACAGAATCACAGACACTGAAATCAGAATACTCGCAGCGGAATTAAAATACTATAGTGGTTCATGAAGCCACTATCACATAGTCTTAAAAATAAGTACAAATTGCATAGTTTTAAAACCAATACAGTTTGAAACAACCGCAAAAATCCCAAATTCATTTGTCTCAATTACATAGGCTAAGATAAAAACAGAAATAGATAGCAGCTCGATAAAGATGATCTCCAGCAGTCCTAGCTCCAGGAAATGAAGTCCAAACTGATACTCAGGCTGACCCGAGCATAAGAAATAAATACAAACACTCGAGTCAGGAAATACATACTTATACAGTGTAAACTAACTCAAGTGAACTGTAATATAAGGTACAAGTAACATAAAGGATGTTTGGGACTGCCATCCTCTAAGGATCCGTTAAACTATTTACTATGTAGTAATGTTTCACTATCATAATAGTGTCTATATTAAAATAAACTTACTTTTAAATAGCGTTAAGGAGTTACCCAATCTACCCCTTAACACAGTAATAGTTCCAGTAGTCCATCCAGTATCATAGTCCCTCCTGATCGGGAAGCCACTAGAGGATACCACATGGGCTACGGGACAAAGCCAAACTCGTACAAGGCTCGCTAGGGTAGGTGACACGGCACAACTAGGCAATGCCAGGGTAGATATACCAATTACACTTCCGGACCGGTGGTAACGCGTAGCTGATACTACCGCCCACCTTGAACAACACTCCCAAAATCAAAGGAGCGCACCAACAATCACAAGGAAATGGAATGGCATAGGAAGAAGTGCATCCGATAAGAGATGCTACCTCCTTAGCCCGTCGATCGCTCTTGTTTTAGCCAACTTATGCCAACTCACGGGAGTCGGGTCCACGTATATAACTCAATAGAACGTTACCACCATCCTACTTCATACTGGAATCTCCACCGCGTACATGGTTGTCAAAGTGGTTTTCGGTATCGATGAAGAGTATACCCATATCTGATCCCGGTCTCTTTCACAACCAACGTTATTATTACCCGTGGTTATAAATTTCAAAAAAGTCAATATTAAATCAAAATACTTCATTTTAACTTTTAAAAGTGAAATTATTATATTTACAAATCAAATATCCAAAAATCTCAATTTCAGCCACTGCAATACTTAACAAGTGCTACTGTAGCCTTTTTATTTATTCAGGTTTAGCTTTTAATTTCACAGCCACAGCACTTACCAAGTACTGCAATAGCCTTAAATAAATTTTAGCCTTTAGTTCATTTGCATCAACTATGGCACTAACAAAGTGCGGCCTTTACAACAGATTTTAAGTTAATTTAATTTCAGACTTTAATATAATTTCAGAAATAATTAAACTATAAATTAAACCAATTTAATTTATAAAATCATATTTTCCACTTTGAAGTAGTCATTTTAAATTACCCAATAATTTATGATTTTTATAAAGTAAATTTCACAAATAAATATCTAACTTCTCAAGGCTTTACTCATTAAAGTCAAATGCATACTTTTCTATCCAATTACCATTTCAAAATATAACTTATTTTCCAATTTATTTCTTAACTTACCCTTTTTCTTAAACCAAACTTCACTTTTCTAAATTAAGTTATATTTTAAATTACATTTTTATGTATTTATTTATTTAACCATTAAATACATAGGACAATTAAATAACACCTTATTAATTCATTTTAAATTCAAATTTATATCAAATTTATTATATTTTATTTACCTAACTTGAATTCCATTTCTTTTATGAAAATCAAAATTCCAAAATAAATTTATACTTCAAATTTCAGCTTAACCCTTTACTTATTTTTTATATTTAATTTATAGAAAATCACTAAAAATCATTTTTAATTATTTATTTAATTAACCATTTAGTTCAAAGAAAATTCAATAACACCTTATCAATTCATTTTAAATTCAAATTATATCAAATTTATTTTATTTTATTTGCTTAACTTGAATTCCACTTCTTTTACAAAATCAAAATTCCAAATAAAGTTTATACTTTAAATTTCAACTTAACCATTCATTTATTTGCATATTTAACTTGTAGAAAATTTCTAAAATCATTTTAAATTCAATTTAAATCAAAACATTATAATATACAAACTTAAAATGTTTAAAATTTTCAAAAATATATATATATAATAACCACGGGTCTGTATAATATTTTCTAACCTAGGTCAACTGATACAGATAATATATCATTTCAATCCGTAATTTACAAAGAAAATCCGGGTTCTACCATTTCGAACCCGTAATCCCAAGTTAAATAAATAAATAAATAAATATCATTCAGGCCTATCATTTCAGCCCATAACGATTCTACTCCACAGGGAACTTGTAGTGATAAATAAATAGTATAACATCATAAAATATAACAGCATATAATATAGCGGATGATGTGACAATTTTATAACAGGGTTTTAACATCATAAAATTTATCACCGACTAGTAAATATAATATAACCATTCTACAATTTCGCTTGTTATTAATTTACAATTATATAAGTATGTTTGTCAAGCGTGAATACTCACCTCTACGACGCTGGAGTTTTGATACAAAATAACGATATCCACACCCAAAAAACCATACAGAAGGCACGATCAATTTTTAGAGGATGCGACAACCAAATTCAGATCTTGAAATAAATATAAATCAAATCTAAGTATGCAACTTCGCATACGAACATATCAAATCTTTAAATAAAGCAAAACTGGAACCAGATTAAATAAGAGGATATTGACACAAGTGGCTCGACCACTTCACCAAAGGACTCCACCTGTATCTCATGTCTCGGTTATTGACCATCTTCAAGGCTAGAAAAACATGTTTGCACTCAAGGCAGTGAGGTGTTGACACAATCTAGGCTGTGATAATATGCAAAGGTGGTGCAAGCATAATTTTTCCTTTTTTTTCAAAGCAACAGGTGAATAAAACACGCACGGTCACTGCATGGCTTGGTCCAGTTGGACCATCAGTGCCTGCAGGGGGTTCGTGCCTTGTTAGAGTCGGCGTCACTGCCAGGAGGAGGTGGCTGCGGCTTCATCTGATGGAGGAAAAATGCATGGCTCGGCTATGTATATATGTGGTGATGAACTACTTAGCCTTTACAACCAGATCTGGATGCATCATAAGGAGGGGAGGAGGTTGTACTGGAGGAGGTGGTGGTGGAGTGGTGTGACGCCCCACCTCTATACCCACGCTAGCCAAGAACACTACTGTGAATGCTGTCGACTAGCACGGAGAATAAGGCTGTTGAGGAGCGACCATCTGTATAATTGCTTTGTGCGAGTACCGATATGCCAGATAAAAATATAACTTTTCATCTCAAGAGGAAATCCGACATACCGACACAAACTCAAAGCTACTACACAGTGGCTATAATATCTTCGGAAACAAATATAGAAATAAGCATAACATAAATCAGTCATAGACAATTCATATCACAAAGGCGGAAATAGATATGAATATTACACATGAAAGTGTACATCAGAGTAGTGGTCTAAAAAGATCCACATAACACAAAAGAAATAGTTACATGAACTACACAAAAGATTAAGTATACATTATGGAGTCTATATCTCAAATGTATACAACAAAAACTACTAATCTAAGTAGTTAGCCAAAGGTCAAGGAGTTAATCCCGGATGAGAAGTCAAGCAGAAGCACCTGTAAATTCTCAGTCTGACCCGAGTATTATTTAATAAGAAAATAATAAACGGATCAGTCTAGCTATAAATATCAGATGAAGTGATATATAATAAGAGATATGACATAAACATATAATAATCACAATGCCAAGCTGTGATAAATAAGTAATTGAAAATCAACAAGAGATTAATCAATATCACAATAATCTACTCAAGATAAAAAGGAATGTCATACTCCTAATTTCATTCACCAAGCCACAATAAATGGCATATATATCAATGCCCATCGTAAAAGTTGGTGAAACATAAATTCCAGAAATCAACACACGAAATCCAGAAATCACAAGGAAAGGATCAACGACGTCGTACAGCGGGACATCCGATAAACCAAATCACAATCAAAGGGAACAACGACGTCGTACAGCGGGACGTCCGATGAACCAAATCACAATCAAAGGGAACAACGACGTCGTACAGCGGGACGTCCGATGAACCAAATCACAAAGACATAGCAGGATGCTAGTCTAAAACCTAAAATGATCGTCATGATCAAAGAGAAGTGTCGATTACACTAAGCTAGTAAATATAAAAGTTTAGCTTCATGTCCCATAACCACTTGCTTAACTTAAATATTTACGAACAAACTATAAATCTCCACTAGAAAATTGTCACAAGAGGTTCAATCGAACAAGTCCAAGAATTAACCGACAAAGTAAACGCAAGCGTTTCATACCACTTGTTTTACTAAGCCGTTTAATTAGATTTCTCATACGAGTGAGGTAAAGGTTTGTATATACTAATAGATTGGAAAACGTTTTTATAAATGAGTTTGGTATTAAAATAGTATTGAAATCGTTTGAGGAAAGAGTTTTGATATTTACTACTAGTATAGAAAACCTTTATATTTTTAAAGTGACAAATCACGAAGAAGATTGTAAGAACAATCAATCACAAAAATTCACATACGAAGATGTGAATAAAATCCAACGAAATCGATAAAGGATCCATCGAAATGGATATTCAAAAATCCCTAAAAAGAGTCATCAAAGTCATAATAGATGATAACAACAAATAGGATTATCACAAATCGATTTAAATTGGAATTTCAATCCAAAAAGGCAAATTGGACACAAACAGCAGGTTCAGTCGACTGAACAGAGATTTTCAGTCGACTGACCCTGTACCTGGAAATTTTCCACGTTCAGGAAACTTTCTGTTTCCAGTTTCAGTCGACTGTGCAGAATTTTTCATTCGACTGAATCATGCCTGGAAACTCTCGGGTTTCAGGTTCAGTCGACTGAACAGAGATATTGAGTCGACTGAATCATGCCTGGAAACTCTCGGGTTTCAGGTTCAGTCGACTGAACAGAGTTTTCAGTCGACTGAATCATGTCTGGGCTGTTTTTCAGCCTATTCAAACGAAGAGCAAATTCTTCCAAAATGCAACCGGACGAACATTGGCTCTAAGGGTTTATGCCAATCGGCGACCCGGCCCTATATGCTCCTCGGTGCATCACCAAAAACATGATCAAACATCCATAAAAGGATTTCACACAAATTTGACTTAAAAACCCAAAAATTGGAGTATTCACAAAATCAATCCAAAAAAAGAGCAAATGCACATGAAGAAGTGTTAGGAATTCATACCCAACAACCAAAGATAGTTATAGTCATAGATGTGAGATAAAAATCTCACCTTTGCACTAAAATTTATGAAGATGAAGCTTGAAAGCAAAAGGGGAATCAACCACTCTTCAAATCCAACTCTAGAAGCTTGAATCTAAGCTTAAAAGAGAAACATTCCCAAAATTAGGTTTAGGAAATTTCTGAAATTGAATGGAGAAAGAGTTGGAGAAGAAGAAGGAGATGCTTACCAAGGGGTTCTTCTTGAGTTTGGAGAAAGGAGATGGATTTGCTAAGGAAGTTAGGGCTTGGAGTTTTAATTCTTTTTCCTCTCCACCATTTTCAGTTGGAGCTTGAGTTTGAGGAGTTGGAATGAAGTAATGAAGAGGAGAGGGGGATTGGGACTGAATACATAAGTGGTTAATTGGCTCAGCCCAAACCAAAACCCTAAGAAAAAAGTAGCAAAATTCAACTTTCTCCAAACATATCGAAGCTTATACTCAAAAAGGTCGAAAACGACATTTTGAACGCAATGGAGGTGGTCTCGAGTCCTAATTCTTCCGTATGCAAAAATTAGCTTTTCGGACTAAAATCCGACTAACGATAAAATATTTAAATAAAATATTTAAATATAAAATCGATAAATATGCGGGTTGTTACAAGTGGGGTGCAGGCCGATCGTGCAAAGGTGGTGGAGGGCGGAGTACTTGGTGTAGCAAAGCAATGGACAAAAGAAACGCAAGAAAAAGAAAATAAAATAAAAGAAGAAAGAAAAAAATGTGTGGCCATACCTAATGCAGAAAGCTCAGGCACGAGAAGATTGAAACCAAATATGAGATGCAATTGAAATTTGGTACGTGGGTTTATATTTTATCAGAGGAGTTGCTTTGATTTATTGGGAGAAAACGGCAAGAATAATTGATTTTGAAACGGCTAAGGAATTGGAAGATTTTATTCCTATTATATACGAGAGGCAAATGGAAAGTGTAGAAAAGTTTACACGTGGATGGCGAGGCAATGGGTTAATTTTCCTTTCCAAAAAGCACGACTGATTGAATGATTTGATTTTTTCTTTTCTTTTTTTCAGTTAAGATAAAATATCACAGAGTGCGTACTATAGACGCAATAAATAAACGAAACGTATGTCCAAAATAATTAACAAGGTAACGTAATTTGAATTTTATTAGTTTCTTATTAATTTAGTAAATATATGCTAAAGAATATTTCATCAATTTAACGCACCCATTTATAACGTCAAATAAATTAAACAAGAACGGATAAAAACATACCAGTTAAACGTATAATTTTATAGCTATTTACACATTATTTATTACTCAATTAAAAATTTGTTTTGTTACATCCATTTGATTTGTTTATTATTTTACTAAGAAACTGATGTATATACGTATAAAAGAAAAGTAAAATTTATTTCTTTTTACGCAATATTTATTACTTAGTTTAAAATTCCAATTAAAGTTAAAATTTAAACGAAAATCAAAACTACAAAAATTGCCTATATTTATAAAAATTTGGGCAATGATCTATAATCGATTTAAAAGTTCACACGTTTGTATAATAAAACCCCAAAGTTTTTAAATAAATGAATAAAATATTTGTTAAAACAATTTTTGGGCTGTGTAAAATTTTTTTGGGCTGTTACAGTTGTTTTATATTATATGAAATTTTCATAGAGTTACTACTTGTATGTCAAATGCACATATTCATGTCTGTGATAATCGTTGATGAATTTAACAAAGTAAGTGAATCCATTTTGGTTTCATTAGACCTCGAATTATATTTATATATATATTTGTGTGTGTGTGTGTGTGCGTGTGTGTGTGTGTATATATTAATCCAATGAATTTATGCAACATCCCTTTAGGAAAGTTAACACAAAGATATTTTAGCATAGTGTTTAGTGCATTTTGTTGCATTTTGGGGCAGAAGAGATTGGAGTCCCATGGTCATCACAATATCTAAGCCTATACCCAACCAGAGTTGTGTATTATAATGTTGAGGATGTTTGTCAGTATGGTATTGATGCGGCTTACGAACACAATGCTTAGGTGCTGTGTGAAGGTGAGCCAATATGGACGTCAGGCTCTTGAAGGGCGTAGGTTATGACATCCCTTTTGGAAAGTTAACACAAAGATCTTTTAGCATAGTGATTAGGGCATGTTGTTGCTTTCCAAGATGGTAGAGGTTCGAATCCTACGGCCATTGTGGTTTATTAACTCTTTTGTCACTCTTATTGAATGGATGCTTTACCATTAATCATTTGAGATAAAATTAACAGTACCATATGATTCATAATCGTGTGATCAAAGAAATGGCTTGGTCCATAATTCCGAAATAATTGTAATTTTTTTGATATTTACGTATTTTCAATGGCTAATGCATTACTTTTGTTATGATAAAAATACCATTATTATAGATTTATCTTATAATGAATATTCATATTTAAGTGAAACTATATCAATTTTCAACAATAAGAAAATACAATTATTATTTCATAAATAATACTTTGTACATATACAGAGACAATCTTCTATAATTTGATGCGTCATTAATAAGTGTCATATGAAATGCTTCCACTATTTCCACCATTATAATAATGGAGCATGAAATACGAAGCTTTATTTAGTCATTTATCACATGATTTTATTTCTTCCACTGTAACTAGTTTATTGCCAAGAGTTTCAGATCAAATATCTTAAATTCAAGGAAATAACTCTTGCAGAAAATAATTTTCAAGATGGAAAAACATTTGGAATAGAAATCGCATTTTTGATTCCATATAAGTATATATTAGTATTTTATACAATTCTCATTCCTAATGTCTCTTCATGAAGCAGGGGTGACCATTCACTCTCTTTATCCCAAAAGGTGCCTATGTTGCATGTTCTCTCAGATGTTCGTTTTCCTTTTTAAATGGGCAAACCATTTAGAAGGAAACACGTACTACAAGACAACACTTAGTTCGTTACAAAAGTGCATTTGGACATCCTTAAGACTTTAAGGATATCATATATGATGCACTTAAGTAAACCAATCAAGGCCAACATTTCAATGATCAAATTCCTACTTGATCTTTAATTTATGGTTAAGTGTTATTTTTAACATTACGGAATTCTGATTATATCCCGTCATATTGAACAACAATCTTGCATTATTATTCACTTTCTCATTTTGAATGAACAAATTTCATCGAGATTTTGCATATTATGAATGCTTACGAATGCAACAGTTTACCATACAACTTTTGTATGTTATCTAATATGGGTCATATACTCATATCCTTATACCGCTTTAGAAAGTCAGAGCCAACTATGCATATGATGAGATATATATACGACATGTGGAAGTAGTGGGAGCATCATAGGGAGTCATGGCACGATGCTTTCCGCTGTATCTAACGGATATAGCTGAATTGTGGTTCAGAATGTTGGAGAGTAGTTCTATTGGCACATGAATGGAATTGGTCAAAAGATTTATGAGGAAGTTCTGGGTTCATTTTTCAAGACCTAAAAATGCGATGAGTCTGGCAACACTAAAACAAAAAACCGAAGAGTCTTTAAGGAGTTTTCTAACATGATTTAATGCCACGGCGGCATCGGTAGATCGGTCAGATCCATCCATGGTTTTGATGGTAGCTATATCAGGAATTTCCGATGGCATGGAATTCAAGGATCCATTGTCCCAGGATCCACCTATGGATCTTGGGGAGTTTTATCATGAAGCAGAAAGGTTCCTGTGGTAAGAAGATGCACGAGCTGACAAACCAAAGGTGAACGCTGTGAAAAATGAAGGATCATCAGGAGGTGCAAATAAGAATGATAAAGGAAAATAGAAACTGGATGATGATTATGATGGGACAAATAGGCGATGGAATGAGCGGAAGCCAAAGTTGTCCTCCTACTTGGATTTGATGGAAATCCTAGAATGAATTTATCTTGACACTAGTGGGCAACTCCTCTATAACCAACCGGCAAGGAGGGACTGTCTGTTCTACGAATTGGACGGGCACACCATGGATGAATGCAGGCATTTAAAGGACATGATTAGGGAGCATGTCAAGAATGGCAGACTACCGCAGTACGTGAGGAAGCAGACAACGGTGGTCAAATAGGAGTAGCCACCATTCGTATTAAACGGAAATAGGAATGGCCTTGGATTAGGTCACGGATCATCATCAACTGATCGTGATGGTAAGGACCGTGTTTAGGACTTAGACTCTGACCATAATAATAACAATAATAGTAAACTCTATAATAAGGCGGCTAAGTCACTTACACACGTACGGTATCGAGGACGGTCCCTAGGCATACTTTGAGATAATGATGAACCATCACATCCGAAGAGGCACCCTTTGGCTTTTTTTAGTTATCTGAATTTTTGGATGTACAAACTCTTATTTATTAGGTAATATATGATCTGCGTTACTACGTAAATTAAACGGGACATGATTATTATCCCGACCAGAGTGATAGGGTGGTAACCGCAAGGTTCCCTTTGTCGAAGAGTGACATAACGGACTCTTACATGGATTAAGTCTTTACCCGGAGAGTTGAAGCCTGAGAATCAAACTCAATAGGACGTCAGGTATGGATTATGCCTAGCAAGAAGTAGGTCGCTCCATTGGAGAGCGATAGAATAGGCCTACTTAGGTCGTTGAGTATGGATTATGCTCGGCAAGGGTCTAGAGAGACCACTATTAGCCTAGGACTTAGGCCAAGACATCACTTAATGTTCAGGGACATTAAACCGAAGTACAAAAGAAACGTTGCTTCACCAGAGAGTGACATGATCGGCTTACTTAGACGCTGGTTATGGTTGTGCTCGTTAAGGACCAGGAGAGGTCATGGATTTGAATATGAGCTTCGAACGGCTATGGATTTGGATATTGACCCAAAGGGCTCGCCGACTTGGATTTGGCTAACAACGCAGAGAGGTCATGGATTTGGATATCAGCCCCGAACGGTAATGGATTTAGCTTCAGATGGATATAGATATGGATAAAAAGATCCGAAGAAATTGCAGACTCGGAATGGGATATCGATTCAGAATGGTCATGGATTCGATTGGCAATGGATTGAATTCAGATTGGATAATATGGGTATCGATGGATTATGGACTTCTAATTTTGGATATATGGCAATTCAAAACGCATCTTCCCATCATAAGGCATGTTTTTAGGAGGAAAAGTGTTAACCCACCTTTTTCCAAGGCAGTACATAGGCTGATTTAACCCAATAGACTTCACGATCATAAAGGTAGAAACGAAGAGATGGTAACCAGACTTGGGGATCGATTATATTTGGAACTATAGAGGATAGTTAGATGGATTTGGATGAACATCACTCAAAAAATGGCTAAGTGTGGAACTAGCACTCCCTCTAGAAGAGAGATCGGATTAGAATATTCACTCTACAAAAAGGGATCAGAATAGAGTGAACGAAGTAAAGGGGCTGGATTGAACAGAATGCATATAACACAACTCAATGATGATCGCTCCCTAACTCAACAATGATAAAGCGGATTGAAGTGAAACTCTGAAAACTAAAAGATGGGACCATAGAGAGTCTACCGTAGGGATTGTATAACAAATAGAGCAACTTGGAGGGATTAGATATGATCTCTCTATAGGGATTAGCCCCTATCCCTTTTCAGGGATCGGTTAAGTTGAATTTGCAGCAATGATCAGTTAATAACTGAAAATATGCAGATGCTATCAACATGAAACTTGAGGTACAAGCATACTACAACACAAGGAACACACCATAGGGATTGCAACCCTAAAGGTGCAAGTAAGAGGTATCAATCCCTATCCCTATATAGGGATAGACCCCCATCCCTGTTCACGACATAATGCGGCGATGATCAATCGATATATCAAGATTCGTAAGTGCGATGGACATGAAATTTGGAGAGCTAGAAGATAACGTCATGAGGGTCCCAGCACAGGTATCACACCCCATGATTCCACCAAAATAGGGATTGGACCAGATCCCTATTATGGGCTTCGGTGGGCCCCGAACTTTCTAGGCAGGTTCGTCACGGCTTCAGGGTTACAGACCCTGGTTTTAAGCGAGATATTTTCAGATCTTCTCCTATATATACAGTGGGCATGACATCGGCAAAGGTATATTCTTTCTACTTCATTCTATCCTGTACCTAGGCTATGCTTAGCCATTTTTCTTCTGGGATTTTATGGAGTTGTAACTGTAATCAACAGTATAAACTGATAAAATGAGAATTTTTAGAGTGGACATAGGTTGGAGTTAGCCAAACCACTATAAATCCGTGTTTCTCTTTACCTGTTTTCTATTTTAATTTTTTTATTCCTTGATTTATATTCTCTACATTATAATATCTGAGATCTGTGATTGGATATCGATGCTCTCGCATAACTGGGTATTGATGGCCATTTTTAATGCTAACAGTCAACCAATCATAGGTCTACAAGTGATGGATAGTTCTTTATTGGTTGCATCATATACAACTCCTAACCATGATCATTGGCCTAATTTCTATCTTGACTTTGTGTTTTCTTAACAAATTAAGAGAAATCATTCACTCTCACCTACCATTTCTCTATGGCCTAGGTATGGTGCACATACTTAGAGTTTGCTCAACAAATGCATGCATATATCTTACCTCATCTAGGTATTACATTAATAGGTATTACATTAATAGTACCACTAATAGCTCTAACTTGAGTTTGTTAAAAACTAGTGCGTATGCAAGTAATCTACTAATATATAAATGGTAGAAGGCAACTACATTAAAGATTCATAATCATTAAACTATTTTGAGTGATATTAATTTGGGGACTAATGTATTTCTTATGAAATAATAAATACTCCAATGATTCAAGTGTTAAGACACAACTAAAATCATCGTATATGTGTCATATGTATTTATTCCAAATATCTAATTGGGTTTATTTCGGTTCCACTCAAATTTAATTTATACATATAATAATACAAGTTCAATTCATTTATAACTATCATAATTTAGTCAATTTACGTAATATTTTTATGTATCTTATTAATTAAATCATATTTGATTAATTCTAATTCTAAACTTAATTAACTAATTTAACTCAACTTTATTTTAGAATTTAATAAAATTACTATATTCATCTTAAACTTTTTAGAAGAATAGTTAATTATAACTTTTATAGTTATATATATTAATTAAATACTTAATGATTTATTTATTCAATTATATATTTTAATAAAATATTTTATAAATTTTATAATTTATTCATTTTAATTTCTAAAAACATTCTGAGAAAATCAAAGCATCGAAAATTTTAAATTTATAACCTTTATAGTCTTATTTACGTATATATATTTAAATTATTTAACATTTCATTAATTATTTATGAAAAATTATTTATTTAATTAAACATTTTAATTAAATATTTTAATAAGATCTAAAATTTTATTTAATTTATCTTAAATAATCTAACAATTTTCAACTATAAAATTTATAGTTATATATACATATATCACTAGACATATGTGTGTGTATTGATTAATTAACTTTTAATTAATTCCTTGTTTCACTAAACAAATTAATTAATTGCTTATGGAATTAAATGACTAATTGTGAAAAGCAGACGTAACATCTAAATGGAAATCAATCGACATAAAATTAGTACTATGGACATAGTATGTAATTTACCAATCACTGGAACATTGTTTTGAACCCCTCCTCATAACAACTCACACGATAGATTTAGGAGGACATGATTCTAGTACAATGCAAATGGAAGGTGGACATATCTTCTCATTCAAGCTCCACATTAACTATAACACCCCTTTTTACGGTTAATTGTTTAATTAATAATTAGTTAATTAGGCTCCAATAATGAATTTGAGTAAATGATGGAATTTGACCACAAATCTTGCATCATTATATTCATGGCAGAATTTGGAGCAACTTTCACATTTGGAATTTTACATTTGGAGTTACAATGAAGAAATTACGGATGATAAATGAATTCGGAGCAGAAATAATTAATTAATAAAAATTAACATACATATAAGGGGACCATAGGTCGACCCCTTCATAGGAGCGGTCAATTTGGGGTGGTCGACCCCTTGGATGGGGGCGGTTGACCGCTTTACACATGCAGGCCAAGTTTTGGCTTGGCCTAAACAACCAAAATTTTATATTTTTAATCTAATGGGTGTGTTTGATTCCAGTACCTATAAATTCAAACCCAACCCTCCCTTCAGTTCTCATATTTTTCTTAATAGAGCAATGAAATTGCACCATTTCTTCTTTTCTACTTTCTTTACAAATTATAGAAATAAGATATTTGTATCTATATTTTACAAAATGGAGAAGGATAGAAATCAAATAAAAGGAGAAGAGAAGAAAATCAACATTACCCATTATCGAGGTAATTTATATTTGGATCTATATCTATTTTCTCTACGAATCCTAAATCTCTTGTATCTAATATATGTATATGCTCTTTTTATATATATTTCTGGGATTAAAACGGATTTGGAGTTGGATCAAAGGTTTTACTTTAGATCTGGGGATTTGGAATGCTTTTAAAAGGTGAGTGCGAAATTTATATATTATTTATGATTTTGAATCTATTTCATTGGCATACGTTTGATTTTATGCCTAAATCAATTTTATTTGTGAGTTGTAGGCTCAATCTAGTGTAGAAAACCATTACCTACATATTTTGTTTTAGATCTAATTTGAAATTGTTTTTACACTCTGATTTGAAAATCAGTCCCAAAGATTTTAGAGTCTAAATGGTATATTGTTTTACTCCAAATTTGTACTTAGGGTATTAATAGGATTTGGATTATTTCCTTATTTATGTTGAATTATAGATTTTCCATAGGTTAATTTGTAGGAAGAACATCCGTTGGATTTTTGTGAATTAGTCTATTTCTCCAACTTTCTACGAAAAAGACGATGTTGATTTAACAAGGAATACATGCAAATAAAAAGGATGGTATGTGTAATGTATAGATTTATTCTATGTAATTTACACTATCTATTCCAAACAAAAAGAAATTATTCATTCCTTGTAACTTCAAACGGAGTCAATCTTTCCTTTTACTAGCTTTTGTTTTAAATTAATTTAGTAAATTATAAGAAAAATCTTCCTAAGGAATCTAATTCCAGTAAATTAAATGTGGAAAGCATATTCTAGTTGAATATTTGGAACTAAAATATATTTGGATAGGAGTAGGTAGTCTATACATATTTATTATGCGAATAAATGTGTATAAAATTTAAATAATAGCATTGAATTATGTGTACCGCTCGCTTAGGATAGATTGTTTATAGGTAAGAAAGGAAAGTGAATAGATAGATTAGGAAAGGTAGTAATTCCTATTAATGGGCAATAAAATTTGGAGTCACCATTAGTTAATAAGATATAAATGATTGTAACCGCAATTAATAGGCAATAAAAGTGATTTAACTTGAGGGGTTATAATTAATTAATATGGTATAGAAGGAGTAACTCCAATTAATGGGCAGATAAATGAGAAATGAATTAAGAGTTTTAATTAATAGGTGCAAATGGATTTGTGGGACTAATAAATATGAAAGATTAGATAAATAACTATGGAATAGTTATAAGAGATTACTAATTGGAAACTAGTAATTATAAACTAGTAATTATACATAAATGTCTTAGGAAATGTCCATTAGGATTATTATGGACAAATTGACATTTATGGATTACTAAAAGTGGATTTATAGGTAATTAAGTATTTAAAGTAAATCTCATTACATTAAGTGAAATGGGGATTAGTAAACTAAGTCCAATATTTAACCTAGGAATAATAAAAAGACATAGGATATATGGCCTAAATCTTGTATAGGCTTAGGATAGTTATTCGGACTTAACCGATTGAGATACGAGGTAAGAAGAGTCACGCGATGGAAGACTGCCCTTCATTAAAAGGCTACCAGTAGTCATGTCACTTACTACCGTTGTGAGCCATCACCAACCATAGGACCCATGACTACGTGAGAGATAGGACCTACTTTGGGGTTAGACGTATAAAGTGGTTGTTTGAGGGCCCACCTCCTTCCTAATTAAAAAGTTTTAAATGGTCTAAATCAGTAAGTAATAGTGGCGAGGGTTATCTCCAGAGGGGTTCGCTTCAGGTTTGAGATATTAAGTGGCTGTAGGTTCTGCCTCTCTTCTATAAAAAGTATCAAGTAACCTATTGAGATTCCAAACTAATAATTAAGAGTGATAGTGGATATCTCTGGAGGGGTTCTATTCAGGATATGATTCTTAAGTGGTGTCAGATCATGCGGTCCACTTCTTTCCTACAAAAGAAGTATTAAATAGCCTAATAAGATTCCAAGCGATGTCGGATATATAGTACCTGTGAGGAGCTTGCCTTCGGGTTAGGTATTAAATATGTGGGACCTGCCTAGAATATAGCTATTAAATAGTTTAAAGTCTACCTAGTCTGTATTTATAAGGTATTAAGTGGCTTAGGTACCGCTTCTCATATGGTTGTCTTTTTGTTGGCGATAATTGTGCAAGTATGGCTATTATATATTATAAAGCCTTAAATAGTGGTCCGAGGTCTCTGTAACTAGGACCAATAGACCAATGACGATGATGCTAGAAGTCCACCTTAGAGAAAGATCTGAAATGATGTGGTCCGCCTCAATTGAGGTCTTAAATGACCATCTCTACCTCTTTCTCTTTTAGAAATACTAAGTAGTCGATGGACTTAATGATAGTAGGAGCCCGCTTAATATTTGAAAGTATTAAGTGGATTATGGATTTGGGAAGTATTAGAAGGTTGATAGGGTTCATCGCATTTTATAACTTGGGAATAGGTAGGCACATAAATCTTGCATGCAATATTAGGTTAATTTGGTTAACCTTAAAATAGTATACATAATAATTAAACGTACACCAATCGGTATAAATTTATATTATGGACACAATATAGATTTGTTCAGTCACTAGAACGTTGTTCCGACCCCCTCCTCATTAAAGCCCACAAGATAGATTTAGAGGAACATGTCACTGGAGATGGACGTGATTGATTATTGGAGAAGTTTTATTTTTTCTCGTGCTCGATGATGATGTGGCAATCAGTTATCAATGAAATACCATTAGTTCCAAAGTAGTATCCATAATCAGTATTTATATTCTATTATTGTTTCCGCTATGAGTTTAAATTGAATAAATATTTGATAATTCTCATGCTTATTTGTAGGTACCGAATCCAACGATCTTTGCTCTGATGGACTCAGGTTTCGATCTTGTCGAAATTTGGGTTCATTAAAGTGCATGTTATGGCATTTGGAATCAATGCCTAGGTTAGTTAATTAGCGAGATTAGGACAAAAATAAGAGAAAGTATTCATATTCTGTATCTATCATTATCATCTTTGCACTTGACTCTAAGAATTCCAACTATAGCATAGTGGTGGTATTACCTCATAGAAATGGGGAAACAATTAGAAATATTTGATTTGAAGATTCTCACATCAACCTCGAACTACCCTATGGTGCATTAGGCAATAGTTTGAAAGAGCATGAGTACGGTATATGGCAGAACCCCAGGGATTGGAGGTGTTCGACTTAATGGTTCAGATCTAACTACCTCGTGATTTTGGATTTTGATGATGAGTTCCAGTCAGTGATACACATTCCAGATGGGTGGAAAGTTTGAGACTGTATATTGCAACTGTCCGAAAGCAAGTTCTTTTAAGGGTACACTCATCGATTACCTCTTAGAATCCAAATAGGATTTTTTTTATTTGGAGAAATTTAGTCAATTCCTTAGACTAATCCTATGAGAGAAATTTAATTATATATATCTTCAAAATATTGAAAAGGGTTTCAAAGGATTTTGCTGCTAGATTTATTTGGGAATTTCGTATTTTAAAAAGTTTTTGAAACCCTAAAATATTATATATATGTATATGTATAAGTTTTATTTTTAAGTAGTTTTGGTATGAAATTGTTTCTATTATTTACAAACAAGTATAAAGGAGCGTATATTTAGCTCGATGATTATTATTTTCGGTTTATAAAATCAAGGTTTCAAAAAAATTCTCTTAAGGGACGGGCAAAATAGGAATGACATTTAATTCTATTAGGGTTTGTATTTAAAGTGTCATTCTACCTTCAAGATATTAGAAGGAACGCTTCCATATAAAGAAGAATAATAGTTGGAATATTTTCGGTTTTTGGTAGTGTAGTTGGTCGCAGCAGTTTCTGTTGTGACCACTGTCAATTGTTGGAGAATGGTTCAAAACCAGGCAGTTGGCTTTGACATCACCGCGATGAGGACAAGAATTTTTCAAATCGTGTCGATTCAAAGGAGCCAAAATGAAACAATTATTATTATTTGATCTGAACCTAATTGGGTCCAGGTTCAACTGCACCCAAAGCCCATCTAGCAGTTGAACACCTAGTGGTAAACCTAAAGCGGCCTAATTTTGGCACAATCTGAACTAAGAACGCGATGGTAAAAGTCACGTCCGAATTCTCCCAGTTGCATTATTTTGTTCCTCCTTCCTCAACCAGCCGAACTCAATCTTTATCCTCCTCCACCAAAGTAGTAGCCTCTCCTCCCTTCCACCAGCAGACAATGCTGTTTTCTCCTTTTCCTTGGAGCAGCAGCCTCGCCTCCCCTTTTCACTAGTTTTTGCACATTATATCTCGCCTTACCACCACTCCAGTTCTAAACCATATTTTTTTCCCTCCGACCACTTCTTAGCCTATGGCACCTTCATGCACTGCCTGTTCTTCCTTGTGCCATCTGATCTCACCCTCAAGAGGATGCTAGGCTGGATAGGAATGAGCAGAAGAATTCGTCGCTTTTGGGTAGAAGAGTTATTCATCGCGGTAGGACTTGCGCCGAACCTCCTCTTTTAGACCTTAGAGAGGGAATGTTGCCCATGCTACATCTGCCTTTTCGATGTCTTATTGGCATGGAGTTTTGATGAAGGCAATGGCTTGATTCATTCAGAGGTGAAGGGTATCCAGATTGAGCTAACTAATAACGATATCGTTGAGGTTTAGGAGGTTTCCACGAAGGATGTGAACTTAGATGATTTAGAAGCGACCGACCCAGATATTTTATAAAGGATCTTTTCCCAAGATGTCGATGTTTGTAAGATGAACAATCTATGTTCGACTGCCTATCTAGTTGTGCGCATCATTCAAAACAATATCGTCCCAAAGATGGGAAGTTGTGATCGAATTTATCCCATGGTGCAGAAGACCACCTAATGCTATTATTGACGGGATCACCATCAATTAGACCTGCACCCTTGTGGTTCATTTTGTCGATCAAGGAGTCGATACTCCATGGAGTTACGTTCCGTATTATCACTTATGAATTCTCAGTTATAGGCATTAGGAGTGAATCTCCATGAGGAAGCGGTTTAGAAGAAGGTTCCTTCTACCATTGATAGATTCTCCCTTAGGAAAATGGCAATTTTAGTGCCACTAATAACACCAGTAGCACCAGCGGCACAAAATTGGATGTATAGCCACCATGCTATGACCATTAAGGGTTGCGACGATGACTCGAGATCCAGCTGATGTAATGACCTGGAATTTCACTATTTTGATTTGCAAATAATTAATTACTTTTAAGTATTCAAATAATAAGTTTTATAATTAAAATAAAACTCTCCAAATGTTAAATAATTATGGTGAAATAGTTTTCAAAATTTGTTTACAAAAATATATAGTTCGACTAAAAACGAAAAATGAGGCCGGAAACTATTTTTCGAATTTTCGTCATTTCATCGTACAAAAGTTGTTTGAAATGTTATGTCCCTTATTTACATTTGAAAAAACAACATTCAAATGTTTGGAACATCCTTAGTTAAGATAAAATATGGTTTAAAATTTGATAAGTATAAAAATAAATATACTTAAGTTAAATAAGTTAGAAAAATAAAATAAGAATAAAAATGTCATGTCACAGAAGGACATAAGTACGATTAAGTGAAAACATGTTTTTAACATATTTGAATATTAATTTATAGGAGGGGGACAAGGATAGGTGAGGTGGTAAAGGATTAGTGGAGGGCAAAGGCCAAAGGGTAGTTTAGTAATTTACCTTTTCTATTACTTATAAATAGCCTTCCGCTTCTTCAATTTTTCCTCCACTTCTTCCTATCATATCTTCTCTTCTCTGATTCAAATGGAGAAATTATTTTTAAAAAAATGTAAAATTCCATTGGCTACAACTTCCATTGGTATCACTTCTTCAAATTTTGATCTTGGCTATGACAAAAATACTTTTTTAGACCCATTTTTTGACTCAAATTTTCTATTCAAAAATTGACTTCTTTTTTGACCATATCTTTCTCAAAACAAATCGAAATTGAGTGATATTTTTCTAAAATTGTAGAAAAAGAATTTCCAAAATCTTTTATTTTGAGTACTTTTCAAAATTCTGAGAGTAATAAGGCCAAAATCGTAAGAGAATACGACTAATTTTTGGGTCTGGTTTTGTGAATTCAGCCTTATTCGAAGTACCTCCACCTCTCCAAGTCAAGCCCACACATCCTTGTTCTTATCACGGATGAACCATGCATGCCGTAGGCTAAGCCTATTTCAAGATGTAAGGGTCTTAAGTGAAGTTTGCAAAGTTATTTAAAGCTTTTAGAAAGTTTTCTAAACTTTGGTGAGTAAGCATTTGACTTAAATTTATGAGTTTTAACATTAGTTTTCATGCTACTTCGTTGCTAAGTATGTTGAGATGTAAGTGCACATTTGTGCTTGATTTTTATGTTGGTTAATATGTATACACACATGCTTGGATGTGATGTTTAGTTTGACTTAGAAATCTAAGTTTAAAAGGAGTAAGTAAATAGAAGTAGTAATCTTGCTTATATGACATATGAATGCATGATTTTGGTTTGTGTATGTGCTAAAAAGTTAGCATTAAGTTGTGAAAAAGCTACATAGAAATTCCTTGCTCTCAAAGTGTGTTTACTTAAGTTTTATAAAGTATTAAAATTTGAAATCATTTTTAAGTTTAAAATTTGTTTAGCTTTACCAAATACTTATTTATGCTTCTTGAAAGCATTAAGCTTTCAAAATGATGGAGATTTTAAAGAAAATTTAGAAACATTTTTAGTTAAGGCATCCACAGCGATAGTCGCTAACTCGCTATAGATGCACTTTCATTTAAAAATCTAATTTTTGAAAATTTAGTTTATATATTTAAAAAATGCTTTTGAAATTTTTTGATAAACATTGTAAAAATATTTTAGAAAGTTAAACAAGTTTTGATTAATTAAATTAATTAAATAAGTTTAGGAATTAATAATTAATTTAAATTAAACAAGGTTTATTAAGTTATATTAAGTAAAGATTGGTACTAATTATTATCATTTAACGGTAGGATTAGTTTTTAGTTAATTATTAATTAAGTAAGACTAATTTTAATTAATTATTAATTAAGTAAGACTAATTTTAATTAATTATGAGCTAAGTACATGATTTATTTTTAATTAATTAATAACTAAATATAAGATCAATAATTTAATTATGTAATTAATCGAGTATTAAATTATTTTTAATTATAAATTATTTATGGTTTTAATTTTTAATAATTATTTATTTAAGGTTTAATTTATTATTTAACTTTAAACTAAAAGATTAATTAATTAATTGAGAATAGTTGATATTTAATTATTAATGATGGTTTAGATTATTATTTAATAATTAATAAAGGATTAATTAAGGTTTAATTATTTATGTAATGGTTAATTATTGTTTAATTATTTATTTAAGGTTAATTATTTCTTAAGTTATAATTAAATTAAGTTAAGAACTAATAAACATTGATTATGGTTTAATAAAGTGCTTAACTTGTAATTAATTATTTTAAAAAGGGAGTTTTAAGTTTTAATCCTTGTTTTCCAAGAATCAAATTATTTTAAAGGTATTATTGAACATAAGGGATTCAAATCTCGATACTATTAAGTTGATAAACAATTATGAATGAGTTTTGTAAATGGTTTGATTATGTGGACATGTGTTAGCAGAACAAATCCTCGTTCTGCTATAAGTTGATTATTTGATCATTTGGAATTTGATAGTAGAATACATCCCCGTTTTGCTTGTGTGGACATATGTTAAGTAGAATAAATTCCCGTTCTATTATAAATTGATTGAATTGTTTTGGACTTCTATTTAGCAGGAGAAATCACCATCTTGCTATTATGTTATTTGGATATGTATATTCTAGTTGAGTTGTGTTAACTTATTATTTCCTGATTTGGATATGAATTGTATTTATATATATGTTGACTTATGTAAATAAATCATTGAATGACTTGAAAGTGAAATTGAAAGTAAATGTTAACTTAAATCAGTACGATTGGGTTTACTTAGCCTCCTTTTGAAATTTTAAAGTATGATTTTGAATTAACTTCAAATTTTCAATAAATTTTAAGGTTTAAGATTTATAAATAATTTTTCAAGTTATATAATTGTTTTATAAAGGTATTTATAAATAATAATTTGTTATAAAAAAGAGGTATTACTAAGTGTTTATTTAAAGTGATTTTCAAAGGATGTTTTATAAATGAAATTTTCTTTAAGAAGATTTATAAAAAGAGTTTTTTGAAATAGGGAAATGATTTGTAAATGACTTTAGAGATTAGTAAAGAGTTTTATAATTTAACTTGGATAATTTTAAAAGTGATTTATAAATTTATTTAAAGCGAGTTATAAATTTATTTAGAAAATTTATAAGTTATTTGAAATATGAAGTGAGCTTTTAAAGGAAACTTTTTATAAAGAATAAGTGGATCGATTTATAGTAAGTAATGTTTTGAAAAAGAAATTTGAAAGGAGGATTTTTTTTTTTCCAAATGTTTTGATAATATACTTATACCCCAAAGATAGGTATAAATATTTTTCAACTAAAGAAGGAAGTAAGGGTTTTGGAAATAGTGTTTTGTAAAGATCTTTTAATCAAGTTTTATAAAGTAATTTTATTAACTAAAGATTAAATTAATAAAGGATTAATGGATCTCATATGGAATTAAATCAATGTCTGAATGATTGTTTATTCAATAGTTAAATAAACGACTATCAAACCTAGACCAAAACGTAACTTTAGAAATATCTAGGAGAAACACGCGATTTATATGGTACAGTCATCCCCAATGATGTTGTACTGTGCATATAAATCTCGTTTCGTTCTTCTAGGATAAATGATAAGAAAATCCATCCACTAACAGTGATAGGGTGATCCCCGCTCTTATCTTGTCTGTTTATTTCCTAAAGAACCAGAGTTGAGTTTACTGGAAATTATCGAAAGTTGTTTCAGAGAGACCGGGATCGAATCTGTTATTATTGGCTGGGCTAATGTGATATGGGGTTCTCGCTTTCTGTTTGGTGGCGAGCAAGAGATTCTTACTCCTACACGTCCCGAAGAGGTAGTAGAAGGCTTTGATGGGTTGGCTTGCTTGGTGCTTATAGTCGCGAGGTTGGCCGTAAAAGTAGATTCAAGGCCCCTGTATGTCCAATGGTGCTAGGATGGTTGAAAAGCCTATCGGTGTTCTCTGATAGATGGTTGAAGATCCTAAGTTCGTTACATTTGGCATCAGAGCGCAAGATTAAGTGAGAACCTTTGCTTTGGTGGGGCAACTCATTAAGAGATATCATAATAGAATGCCCTGTGATGAGCTTGAGAGTTTATATATAAAAGCGCTTATTTTCTAGTGATATAAAATGTTTTACATTGTGTTGTTTGATCTGTTAAGCGGCTTATGAATTTTGGTCAACGCGCCTGATCAACGTTGTCAATACGGATTCCTAAACATATAAACAAGACTAACAGACACAATATTGTTTTGAAATTGCGTAAATGAAATAATTTTACCCAGAATATTCTTTATACATAAAGAATAATTTTCAAAAAATAGTATAGCATGGTATTTTTGAGGCGTTGTTTGTTAGAAGACAATAGTATTTTAAGGTTTGTTATTCGTGCTTGCAAAATTGAGCATTGACTATTGTTCGTGTGTATTGGTAGCTTCCCTTTTAAGATTTAGGTTGGGTAGATAGGAATTGGAAAAATATTAAAATGAACACCTTATGAATTAAGTTCTACAATTAGACTATAAAGCATTTGATGTTAGTATTGAATTAAAATTTGATTTAATATAAGATGTTTATAAAAAGTTGGAATATTTTGAAAAAAATATTTGAAAAAAATGGTTTTATGAAATTTGATCTTATAAAATGAATTTATAAGAAGGTATCTTTTAATTAAAAAGAATTTAAGTTGAAACTTAAGAACTAAAATCCTTGGACTTTTGAAAAATGGTTTTCAAAGAATGGAAAAATAACAATAGTATTACTTGAAAATATTTTTGGTTCAAGTATAAGGTTTTGGGAATGAAAAGGTTAAGTAAGTAGTGTTTTCTTTGGATTAGTTTAGGAAAATGAGTCTCGATTGTTTTGTAATGATCTGGATAATCTTCTAAGTGACGATCAGATATTTGCCTAGGCGAATGTAGGGGGTAATTAGTAAATAATTCTTTTTGTCATTGTACAGCCGAAACAAGTTCAAACCTGAACGAGCCTAAAGCAAGTTGGTGATAAATGTTTTTTTGGAAATATGTAAAGTATTGTTTCAAAAATGGGATTTTAAAATAAAAGAAATATTTTGAAGTTAACTAGTTTGAGTGGCTCGAAAATAACTTAATGTGGGAAAGAGATGTGTTCAGATGGCAAACACTTTTATTGAGTGTTACCCTTCTTGGTAATGGTGTGTACTATATTGTTTGGTGGTACCAAGTTCCTTAGTATCATTTTGGAGTTACTCGGGCTTTATGTATATATTTTTGATTGAAATTTTGAGTTTCATTTCAAAAGGCTTTTCAAGTAAAAACTGGGTATCTGGATCTTGAGTTTTCCTTAGGAAAATAAATTCAAAGTGGAATAGTAGAATTTGATAAGAATAGAACTCTTAGGATGTAGTGGATTATTATAGAAGTTGAATCTAAGTACAGTTTTTATGAAGTGTTTTCATAAATAATTTACTGGGGATAAAATTAGTATTGAGGAGAACCAATTAAATAGGTGTGTAAGTTGGATGTTGATCATTTCTTGTTTCATATAGTTATGATCTAAGATTCGAGTGTAAGGCTTTGAGGTGATCGAGCCCGTATTTGAAAATCAAATGAGCGATACTGGTTCAGAACGGAAGTTATGTACTCGAATGGTGATCGAGTCCTATTTTTCATATGAATGATCTATGTACATTATACGGATTGATGTATAGTGTTATGTATTTATGGGAATGGTTGAGGTGTAATTTCGAGGACGAAATTATTTTAAAAGGAAGAAGAATGTAACGACCTGGAATTTCACTACTTTGATTTCCGAATATTTAATTAATTTTAAAAATTCAAATAATAAGTTTTATAATTAAAGTAAAGCTCTTTTAAATAAGAAATAATGATGGTGAAAGAGTTTCAAATTTTAGTTTAATGAGTATATAGTTCCATGGAAAACAGAAAATACGATCGGAAATTATTTTTCGAGTTTTTAACGTTTCATCGTATAAAAGTTGTTTGAAATGTTATGACTCTTATTTATATTTTAAAATAACATTTAATTATTTGGAACATCCTTAGTTAAGATAAAATAAGGTTTAAAATTTGATAGGTATAAAATAATTATACTCAAGTTAAATAAGTTAGAAAAATAAAATAAAAATATAAATGTCAAGTCATAGGGGGGAATAAGTACAATTAAGCATAAAACATATTTTAATATGTTGGAGTATGAAGTGTCAGGAGGGGGAAAAGGCTAGGTTAGGTGGCAAATAATGAGTAGAGGGCAAAGGACAAGGATTAGTTTAGCAATTTACCTTTTCTATTGCTTATAAATAGCCTTCCACTTCTTCAATTTTTCCTCCTTTTCTTTTTATCATATCTTCCTCTTCTCTGATTCAAATGGAGAAATTCGTTTTTTTTTAAATCATGTAAAATTCTAGTGGCCATAGATTTTGTAGTCTAAAAATAGCACTCCTTCTTTTGATCATCTCTTCCTTCAAACAAATTGAAATTGAGAGATTCATTTTTTGAAATTGTGGGGAAAAGAATTTCCAAAAACTTTTCTTTTGAGTACTTTTCAAAATTATGAGAGTAATATGGCCAACAATCCAAGATAATATGACTAATTTTTGGGTCCGATTTTGTGAATTCAACCTTATCCGAAGTACTTTCACCTCTCCAAGTCAAGCCCACACATCCTTGTTCTTATCATGGCCGAGCCATGCATGCCCCGGACTAAGCCTATTTCAAGATGCAAGGGTCCTAAGTCAGCTTTGTAAAGTTATTTCAAGTTTTCAAAAAAAATTCTACACTTTGGTGAGTAAACATTTGATTTAATTTAAGATTTTTAACATTAGTTTTGTGCTACTTTGTTATTAAGTATGATCCTTGTTTGGATGAGATGTAAGTGTACATTTATACTTGGGTTTGATGTTGGTTAACACACATACATATATGCTTAGATGTGATGATTAGTTTGACTTAGAAATCTAAGTTTAAAAAGAGTAAGTAAATGGAAAGTTTTAATCTAGCTTATGGCTTGTATATGACATATGAATGCACGATTATCGTTTGTGTATGTGCTAAAAAGTTAGCATTAAGTTGTGGACAAGCAACACAGAAATTTCTTGCTTTTAAAGTGTGTGTACTTGAGTTTTAAAATTTGTAATCATTTTTAAGTTTAAACTTTGTTTAGCTTTACCAAATACTTATTTATGTTTTATCAAAGCAAGCAAGCTTTCAAAATGATAAAGATTTTAACGAAAATTTAGAAAACATTTTTAGTTAAGGCATCCACAATGATAGTCGCTATGCACGCAGTTTCGTTTCAAAACCCATTTTTTTGGAAATTTATGCTTAAAATTGGTTTTAAAATGATTTATAAAATATATAAAAATATTTTAGAAAGTTAATTAAGTTTTCTTTAATTAATTATTAATTAACTAAGTTTTGTAATTAATAATTAATTTTGATTAAACAAGGTTTACTAATTTTAATTAATTAAATATTAGTACTAATTATTATCTTTTAAAGGTAAGATTAGTTTTTAATTAATTATTAATTAAGTAAGATTGGTTTTAATTAATTATGAGTTAAGTACATGGTTTAGTTTTAATTAATTATTAATTAAATATAAGGTCAATTATTTAATTATTTTATTACTCAAGTGTTAAATTATTTTTAATTATAAATTAATTAAGGTTTTACTTTTAAATAATTATTTATTTTAGGTTTAATTTATTATTTAAGTTTTAATTAAAAGATTATTTAATTAACTAATTGAGATTAATTAATATTTTATAATCAATGAGGGTTTAAATTGTTGTTTAATAATTAATAAAGGATTAGTTAAGGTTTAATTATTTTGTAATGGTTAATTATTGTTTAATTATTTATTTAGGGTTAATTATTCTTACGTTACAAACAAATTAAGTAAAGAATTATTAAGATTAATTATGGTTTAATAAAGGGCTTAACTTGTAGTTAATTTTTTTAAAAAGGAAGTTTTAAGTTTTAATCCTTGTTTTCCAAGAATCAAATTGTTTTGAAGGGACTTCAAAGTTGGCTTTGAACACAAGGGATTCAAATATCGATACCATTAAGTAGACTGTTACGCCCCACCTCTATACCCACGCTAGCCAAGGACACTACGGGGTAATGCCGTCAACTAGCACGGAGGATAAGGCTGTTGAGGAGCGACCATCCGCGTAATTGTTTTGTGCGAGCACCGATACGTCAGATGGTACAACATGCATCTAGTTTCAGGAGGAAATCCGACATACCGATACAAGCTCAAAGCTACTACCCGGTGGCTATATATATTCTTCGAAAACAAATATAGAAATAAACATAACACAAATCAGTCACAGACATCCATATCACAAAGGCGGAAATAGATATGAATATATAACACATAAAAGTGTTCATCAGAGTAGTGGTCAGACAAGATCCACAATATCACAAAAGAATAGTTACAAGTGCCAGACAAAAGAATATGTATACATCAATGAGTCTATATCTCAAAGGTATACAACAAAATAAACTACCAATCTAAGTATTTAGCCAAAAGTCTGGATATTAATCCCAAATGAGGAGTCAAGTAGAAGCACCTGTAACAACTCGGTCTGACCCGAGTATTATTTAATAAGAAAATAATAAATGGATCAGTCTAGCTTTAAATATCAGATGAAATGATATAGAATAAGAGATATGACAAAATCGTAAGATAACCATAAAACCATACTGTGATAAGTATGTAAATGAAAATCAACGAGAGATTAACAAATATTACAAGAATCTTCTCAAAGATCAAAAAACAATGTCATACTCTTTATTTTTATTCACCAAACCATAAATATTGACAATTATATCAATGTCAATCACAAAAGTTAATGACACACAAATTCACAAGATAAATATTGATAAAACATATCAATGTAAATCACGAAAATTGGTGAAATACCAGTTCTAGAAATCATCAATGGAAATCTAGAAATCACAAAAAGGGGGAGGCCTATCACAAAACGAGAGCATGAAAACTCACCAACACGTGTATCACAAAATGGAATGCTATTCCATGGTTTCTAACCATTAATTTTTGAGCCGAGGCTCCACAGAATGGTCCGAAGGCCATGGGTCGCTACCCCACCAAATTGAGCCGAAGCTCCACAGAAATGGTGTTTAGTCTCCCTCGTAGACAAAGAGACATCGCGCATTTGCTAGTCTAAGTCACAAAAATGATCATCAACGATCATCAAGAAGTGTCAATTACAGTAAGCTAGTAAATATATAAGCTTAGACTCATGTCCCATAACCACTAGCTTAACTTAAATATTTACGAACAAATTGTAAATCTCCACTCAAAAATTGTCACAAGAGATTCAATCGAACAAGTCCAAGAATTAACCGGCGAAGTAAATATAAGTGTTTTATACCACTTGTTTTACTAAGCCGTTTAATTAGATTTCTCATACGAGTGAGGTAAAGGTTTGTATATACTAGTAAATTGGAAAACGGTTTAAGAAACGAGCTTTGTAGTAAAATAAGGTTGAAATCTTTTTGATGAAGGAGTTTTGTTATTTACTGCTAGCATTGAAACCTTCATACTTTTAAAGTGACAAATCACAAAAATGATTGTAGAAACAATCGATCACAAAAATTCACATTCGACGACGTGAATAAAATCCAAAGAATTCGATTCCAAATCCATCAAAATAGAAATACCCTTGCGACTTAACAGCCACGACTTATGACTTAACACAATACAACATAAGAAATCAGCGGCTCAACTCATGCGACTCCACGGCATACGACCTAAGAGATCAGCGACTTAAGAAATAGCATGCGGCCTAACAGAGCAACTTAACATGGCGCGACCTATAGCATGGCGCGATCTAAGTTGGTGCGAGATATAGCAGCAGGCCGAGCGACCTAAATGGTTGCGACTTAAACCATGACGCGACCCATAGCAGCAGGCCGAGCGACCTAAGTGATGCGACCTAAGTGGTACGAGCAAGCCGAACGACAACGACCTAAGAGATGCGGCTTAACATGGCGCGACCTAAGGTGCAAGCGACCTAAGGAGCTAGCGGCTTAAGGAGTAGCATGCAGCTTAAAGAAGGTGCGACTTAAAGCAGGCTGACTCATAGCAAGGCGAGCGACCTAAGGGGTGCAAGCAAGCCGAGCGACCTAAGTGTTCAGCGACCTAAGGGGAGCGAGCAAGCCGAGCGACCTAAGCGGTCAACGACCAAAAGCAGGCAGAGCGACTTAAGGAGGTGAGGCTGAGCGACCTAAGTGGTTGCGACTAACATGGCCCGACCTAACTGCAGGCCGAGAGACATATATGTAGGCCGAACGGCCTAAGGAACAAAAGTGCAAAACTCTCTCGATTTGCAAACGGTCGAGCACGGACGCTAGGGGATTACGCTCATCGGCTTCCCGGTCCTATTGGCTCCTCGATGCATCATCAAAAACGTATTCAAACTTCAAAGTTAGGATTTTTTTTTAAGATTTGAACCCAAAACACTAAAAATTGGGATATTCACTAATTCAATCCAAACCAAAAGCAAATGCACATGAATAAGTGTTAGGATTTCATACCCAACAATCAAAGATAGTTATAGACAAGGATTTGAGATAAAAATCTTACCTTTTCACAATATCAATGAAGGATAAGCTTAAAAGCAAAGGAAGAATCAACCACTCTTCAATCTCAACACTAGAAGCTTGAATCAATGGCTTCTCTTTGGATTTGGAGTTAGATGTTGGATTTGCAAATGAACTAGGGCTTGGAGTTTTAATTTCCTTTCCTCTCTCCATTTTTGATGAAGCTTGAGTGTTAGGAAATGAAAGTGAAGTAATGAAGAGAAGAGGGGGTTGAGCTAGAGTTAATAGTTTAGGTTAATGGGCTAAACCAAACCCAAAGCCCAAAGTGAAAAAGTGGCAAAATTCCACTAACTCCAAACATATCAAAGTTTGTACTCAAAAAGATCGCAAACGGTGTTTTCGACCCAATGGAAGTGGTCCCGAGTCCTAATTCGACCGTATGCAAAAAGTAACTTTTCAGACTAAAATCCGACCAACGATAAAATATTTAAAGAAAATATTTAAATATTCAATCGAAAAATATGCGGGTTGTTACAGACTCCCCTCCTTAAAGAAATTGCGTCCATGCAATATTTAAGAAGAAAATATAAGGTAACAACCATGAAAGCATATCAACACAAAAGAAATTTGAAATAAGAAATTCACCTCAAAAAGCACGGGAAAGTAAGTCCCGATGTGTTCTCTCGATGAACTCTCTAGATTCCCATGAGCAATCCTTTGGATTTGAGGACCATTGAACTTTAACAAGCGGGACATCTTTATTTCGAAGGCGTTTGACCTCCGAAGCAATAATACGAATAGGATGTTGCTCATAAGTTAAATTAGGCGAAACTTCAATTTCTTCCACAACACCGGGCTTAAGAATAGAATCGGAATATCGAAGGCATTTCCATAATTGAGAAACGTGAAACACATCATGAATAGCAGAAAACTGAGCCGGTAATAAAAGGCGATAAGCCATGGAACCAATATGTTCGGTGATGGGAAATGGACCAATATATCGAGGTGCTAACTTTCCCGATCGACTGAAACGTACAACACCCTTCATAGGTGAAACACGAATAAACACAAGATCTCCCACAGAAAATTCTAATTTCCTTTTCCGGTTATCGGCATAGGATTTTTGTCTACTCTGGGCTTCTTTCATCCTGTGACGAATAAGGTCAATCTTCTCTGTGGAATCACGAATAAAATCTGGACCTAAAACCAGCTTCTCACCGGCCTCAAGCCAACAAGAAGGAGATCGACATGGTCTTCCATAGATTGCCTCGAAAGGTGCCATACCAATAATAGATTGGAAGCTATTATTACAGGAAAACTCAACGAGAGAAATATGATCTTCCCAACTTCCACCAAAATCAAGAACACATGCACGAAGAAGATCTTCAAGAGTTTGATTCACACGCTCGGTTTGTCCATCGGACTGGGGATGATAAGCGGTGCTAAAATTAAGCTTTGTTCCAAATGCTTTTTGAAGACTCTTCCAAAATCCACTAGTAAACAATGGATCACGATCACTAACAATAGAAGAAGGAACTCCATGCAATTTTATAATTTCTTTAATAAAGAGTTTGGCCAAGAGAGGAACGGTTCGATTGGACCGAACGGGAATAAAATGGGCGGATTTAGTAAGTCTATCGACTATCACCCATAAGCTATCATGACCCGAACGAGAACGGGGAAGGCCGTCTATAAAATCCATGGAAATTTGGTCCCACTTCCAAATTGGAATTTCTAATGGTTACAATAACCCACCGGGCCTTTGATGCTCGGCCTTAATGAGTTGGCAAGTCATGCAACACTTAACAAAGTTAGCAATATCAGATTTCATTCCCTCCCAATAATAAAGTCGCTTCATATCCGCGTACATTTTACTACTACCGGGATGAATGATAAATTTAGAACGATGTGAATCTTCTAAAATGTCTTTACGAAGATTACTAATATTTGGCACAATAAGTCTACCAAATTTTTGAATACCACCACGAGAACCAATATCAAAGTCTTTCAAACCTTCAATATCCATTTTAACCCTAAAATTTTGGCCAAGAAGAGCCAATTCGGGATCTAGCTTTTGAGCTTCAAGAATGCGGTCTATAAGAGAAGGATGAGCCTCAAGGCTACATAAAACAAGAGATGAACATAAATCGGAAACACGGTCTCGAATCTCACAAGTGGATAAAACCCCGAGATCATTCCATTCGGATATCATCATAGAAATAACTGTTTGTTGCTTGCGACTAAGTGCATCGACAACACGATTCTTTTTTCCCGGAGTATAAAGAATATCAAGATCATAAGATGCAAGGAATTCGAGCCAACGTTGTTGATGCAAATTAAGTTCCTTTTGAGAAAATAGATACTTCAAAGATTTATGATCGGTGTAAACAATAAATTTTTCTCCCAAAAGATAATGACGCCAAATTCGAAGGGCGAAAACAATAGCCGCGAGTTCTAAATCATGAGTGGCATATCTAGTCTCGGCTGGCTTCAATTGCCTAGAAGCATAAACAATAACACGTTCTCTTTGCATAAGAACGGCACCCAAACCCACGTGACTAGCATCAGTATAAACAATAAAATCTTGGTTTCCCTCGAGAATCACAAGAATAGGAGCATTGGAAAGGAGTTCTTTTAATTTCTGAAAAGAAGCTTCACATTTGTCCGACCAAAAGTATTTAACTCCCTTCTTTGTCAAGCTAGTAAGAGGCACGAAAATTTTAGAAAAGTCTTTGATAAAACGACGGTAATAACCCGCCAATCCAATAAAACTACGGATCTTCGTCACACTCTCCGGTCTCTTCCAATTCTGAATCGCTTCAATCTTTGAAGGATCCATGGAAATTTCGGATTCGGAAATAATATGACCGAGAAACTTCACACGAGATTGCCAAAAGTGGCATTTAGGAAATTTTGCTTTAAATTGATTACTCCTAAGAGTTTCCAACACAATCCGAAGATGCTTTTCATGCTCCTCCTCGGTTTTTGAATACACAAGAATATCATCAATGAAGCTGAGGACAAATCGATCGAGGAAATCTTTGAAAACTCGATTCATAAGGTCAACGAAATTAGCCGGAGCATTCATTAAACCAAGTGGCATAACAAGCCATTCATAAGATCCATCACGTGTATGGAACGATGTCAAAGGAATGCTATCCTATGCAATACGAAGCTGATGAAAACCGGTGGCTAAGTCTAATTGTGAAAAGACTCTAGCACCACAAAGCTGATCAAATAAATCATCAATCCGAGGTAAAGGATATTTATTCTTGATAGTAAGATCATTAAGCTAGCAGTAGTCAACGCAAAGCCTAAGTGTACCATCGGATTTCTTCACAAAAATAGCCGAAGCTCCCCAAGGCGAGGAACTAGAGCGAATAAATTGCTTCGTCTTCAATTCGAATAATTGTTTTCGCATCTCCTCATTTTCCTTATTGGACATGCGATAAGGAGGACGAGTGATAGGTTGAGCTCCAAGGATAAGATTAATTTTGAACTCAATTGTTCGCTTAGGCGGTAATCCTAAAATGGGCTCAAATATGTCGGAAAACTCACGAACAATGTGAATAAGAGAGATAATATCTTCCTCATCATCATTATCGTCATCATGAGGATTTAAAGAATATAAGATGCAACCAAGCTGGAATCCAAATCTTTAAGATCAATAGAAATCTTCTTAACAGATTGAGGATGTCGAAGATGAATAGTCCGCTCAGGACAAAGGATTTGAGCTTCATAACGGTTAAGCCAATCCATTCCCAAAATCATTCCAAAGCCTAAGTAGCGCATAACATGCAAATCGGCTTGGAAAGGAAAATCACACAAAATAATCTCGACATCTTTACAAAGCAAACTAATTATTGCGGATCCACTAAGCGGATTCGCAATTCTCAAAGAAGTCATTAAACACAAAACATCCAAATAAAAAGTATCAACAAGTTCTTTTGAAATAAAAGAGTGGGACACACCCGTGTCAAAAAGAACTCGAATAGGATGATCATGAAATAAAATAATGCCATCAAGGATAGAATGAGAAATACCTTGACCACGAGAAGTGTTACTAGGAGTTTGCACCACATTAAGCTTTCCCTCCTTTCTGTTTTGAAGTTTGGGACACAAAGATATATAATGCTCCGGGCTTTTGCAATAGCGACAAGCACGGGGCTTTGAACACTTATTCGCATAATGGTCCTTAGACCCACAGTTGTAGCATTGCCCACCACTTGAGGTAGAAGTCTTGGTTGTCGGAGAGGCTTGCTTCCCTTTCTTATTGTTAGGATAAGAACCTTTGAACTTATTAGGCCTTTTCTTGTTGTTGAAGTTTGGATTAGCACTCCCAACCTCAACATCACTTACTCTATCAGCCTCTTCAAGTCGAAGAGCGATATCAATGAGCTGATCAAAAGAAACTTCTAATTTTAGAAGTAATGGCTTCTTGAGATTTTTACTCAAGCCATAGACAAATATTTGGTTTTTCTTCAATGGGGTGTTTCTGTACTCGACCCCGTATTTAGAAAGTGACCCGAATGATGCGACATAGTCTGCCACGGAAGATTCACCTTGAACAAGGTCTATGAAACGATGAGCCAAAGTCACCTTCTCAGCTTCTGGCATAAATTTTAATTCAAAGCGTTCCCGGAATTTCTCCCAAGTAAGTTCCGCGTCATTTGTTTCAAAAATCAGAAGCTCATACCAATCTAATGCTCTTTCTTGGAGCATACTAGAGGCCACCTGAACATGGTGAAGATAAATAAGATTCATACGAGAAAAGATTTGATCGCACGTTCTCAGCCAAGCCTGGACTTCAATAATAGTTTCGGATCCTTTGAATGGCTTCCTACCCAAATTGGTATAATCGTTGCACAAACGTGCAAATCCATACTTAGGGTGAGTAGACTCCGGATTAGATCCGGCTGTTTGAGCATTCTTTACTAGATCAAGAAGCTGCTGGGCAGACATAAATACTCCATCTTGGGGAGTAGCACTAGATTGACCGGCGCTGGGACGGCCAGGTCTAACCATTTCTCTTCTTTTAGAAAGAAAGAAAGAAGAAGTATAAGGTTATTCACCAAATGAATATCAAGCAATCTTGATAGATAAAATGAGGAATCTTAAAGAAAATAGGATGAATCGGTACAAAGGCTCGAATTAAATCCTAAAGCACGACTCCTAAGAAGGACTTAGGACGATGATCCTTGCTAGATTATTCTACATTGTTCCGAAGTTCTGATACCAAGCTGTTACGCCCCACCTCTATACCCACGCTAGCCAAGGACACTACGGGGTAATGCCATCAACTAGCGCGGAGGATAAGGTTATTGAGGAGCGACCGTCCGCGTAATTGTTTTGTGCGAGCACCGATATGTCAGATGGTACAACATGCATCTGGTTTCAGGGGGAAATCCGGCATACCGATACAAACTCAAAGCTACTACCTGTTGGCTATATATACATATTCTTTAGAAACAAATAGAGAAATAAACATAACACAAATCAGTCACAGACATCCATATCACAAAGATGGAAATAGATATGAATATATAACACATAAAAGTGTTCATCAGAGTTGTGGTCAGACAAGATTCACAATATCGCAAAAGAATAGTTACAAGTGCTAGACAAAAGAATATGTATACATCAAGGAGTCTATATCTCAAAGGTATACAACAAAATAAACTACCAATCTAAGTGGTTAGCCAAAAGTCTGGATAGTAATCCCAGATGAGGAGTCAAGTAGAAGAACCTGTAACAACTCGGTCTGACCCGAGTATTATTTAATAAGAAAATAATAAACGGATCAGTCTAGCTATAAATATCAGATGAAATGATATAGAATAAGAGATATGACAAAATCGTAAGATAACCATAAAACCATACTGTGATAAGTATGTAATTGAAAATCAACAAGAGATTAATCAATATCACGAATCTTCTCAAAGATCAAAAAAGAATGTCATACTCTTTATTTTTATTCACCAAACTATAAATATTGACAATTATATCAATGTCAATCGCAAAAGTTAATGACACACAAATTCACCAATGCACAAATATTGATAAAACATATCAATGTAAATCACGAAAATTGGTGAAACACCAGTTCTATAAATTATCAATGGAAATCTAGAAATCACAAAAAGGGGGAGGCCTATCACAAAACGGGAGCATGAAAACTCATCAACACGTGTATCACAAAATGGAACGCTATTCCATGGTTGCTAACCATTAATTTTTGAGCCGAGGCTCCACAAAATGGTCCGAAGATCATGGGTCGCTACCCCACCAAATTGAGCCGAAGCTCCACAGAAACGGGGTTTAGTCTCCCTCGTAGACAAAGAGACATCGTGCATTTGCTAGTTTAAGTCACAAACATGATCATCAAGAAGTGTCAATTACAGTATGCCAGTAAATATATAAGCTTAGCCTCATGTCCCATAACCACTAACTTAACTTAAATATTTAAGAACAAATTGTAAATCTCCACTTAAAAATTGTCACAAGAGATTCAATCGAACAAGTCCAAGAATTAACCGGCGAAGTAAACGTAAGTGTTTCATACCACTTGTTTTACTAAGCCGTTTAATTAGATTTCTCATACGAGTGAGGTAAAGGTTTGTATATACTAGTAGATTGGAAAACGGTTTAAGAAACGAGCTTTGTAATAAAATAAGGTTGAAATCTTTTTGATGAAGGAGTTTTGTTATTTACTGCTAGTATTGAAACCTTCATATTTTTAAAGTGACAAATCACAAAAATGATTGTAGAAACAATCAATCACAAAAATGCACGTTCGATGACGTGAATAAAATCCAAAGAATTCGATTCCAAATCCATTAAAATGGAAATACCCTTGCGACTTAACAGCCACGACATACGACTTAACACAATACAACACAAGAAATCAGCGGCTCAACTCATGCGAATCCACGGCATACGACCTAAGAGATTAGCGATTTAAGAAATAACATGCGGCCTAACAGAGCAACTTAACATGGCGCGACCTACAGCATGGCGTGACCTAAGTTCGTGCAAGATATAGCAGTAGGCCGAGCGACCTAAATAGTTGCGACTTAAACCATGACGCGACCCATAGTAGCAGGCCGAGCGACCTAAGTGATGCGACCTAAGTGGTACGAGCAAGCCGAACGACAACGACCTAAGAGATGCGGCTTAACATGGCGCGACCTAAGGTGCAAGCGACCTAAGGAGCTAGCGGCTTAAGGAGTAGCATGCGGCTTAAAGCAGGTGCGACTTAAAGCAGGCCGACTCGTAGCAAGGCGAGCGACCTAAGGGGTGCGAGCAAGCCGAGCTATCTAAGTGGTCAACGACCTAAGGGGAGCGAGCAAGCCGAGCGACCTAAGTGGCCAGTGACCAAAAGCAGGCAGAGTGACTTAAGGAGGTGAGGCTGAGCGACCTAAGTGGTTGCGACCTAACATGGCGCGACCTAACTACAGGCCGAGAGACATATATGCAGGCCGAACGACCTAAGGAATAAAAGGGAAAAACTCTCTCAATTTGCAACCGATCGAGCACGGACGCTAGGGGATTATGCTCATCGGCTACCCGGTCCTATTGGCTCCTTGATGCATCACCAAAAAAGTGTTCAAACTTCAAAGTTAGGATTTGTTTTAAGATTTGAACCCAAAACACTAAAAATTGGGATATTCACCAATTTAATCCAAACCAAAAGCAAATGCACATGAATAAGTGTTAGGAATTCATACCCAACAATCAAAGATAGTTATAGACAAAGATGTGAGATAAAAGCTCACCTTTTCACAAAATCAAATGGAGGAGAAACTTAAAAGCAAAGGAAGAATCAACCACACTTCAATCTCAACACAAGAAGCTTGAATCAATGGCTTCTCTTTGGATTTGGAGTTAGATGTTGGATTTGCAAATGAACTAGGGCTTGGAGTTTTAATTTCCCATTCCTCTCTCCATTTTTGATGAAGCTTGAGTGTTAGGAAATGAACGTGAAGTAATGAAGGGAAGAGGGGGTTGAGCTAGAGTTAATAGTTTAGGCTAATGGGCTAAACCAAACCCAAAGCCCAAAGTGAAAAAGTGGAAAAATTCCACTAACTCCAAACATATCAAAGTTTATACTCAAAAAGATCGCAAATGGTGTTTTGGACCCAATGGAAGTGGTTCCGAGTCCTAATTCGACCGTATGCAAAAGTAACTTTTCGGACTAAAATCCGACTAACGATAAAATATTTAAATAAAATATTTAAATATTCAATCGTAAAATATGCGGGTTGTTACATAGACAAACAATTGTGATTATGCAAATGGTTTGATCATGTGCACATGTGTTAGCAGAGTAAGTCCCGGTTCTGCTATAAGTTGATTGTTTGATAATTTGGACATCTGATAACAGAGTAAATCCCCGTTCTGTTGTAATGTAACTGTTTATTATATGGACATATGTTTAGTAGAATAAATTTCCATTCTGCTATAAATTGATTGAATTTTTTTGGACATCTATTTAGCAGGACAAATCACCATCCTGATATTATGTTGGATATGTATATGCTAGTTAAGTTGTATTGACATGTTATTCCCTAATTTGGATATGATACGTATTCACCTATATGTTGACTTATGTAAATAAATTGTTAAATGACTTGAAAGTCAAATTGAAATTAAGTGGTAACTTGAATTAGTATAAGTGGGTTTACGAAGCCTCCTTTTGAAATTATAAAGTATGATTTTGAATTAACTTCAATTATTTAATTTTGAGGTTTAAGTTAAATGATTATTTAGTTATATAATTATTTTATAAAGGTACTGATAAATAATAATTTGTTATAAAAAAGGGGTATTATTGAATAAAAGGTTTTATTTAAAGTGATTTTCAAAAGTAGTTTTGTAAGTGATATTTGGTAAAGGATTTTTCTTTAAGAAGATTTATAAAAAGAGTTTCTGAAATAGGGAAGTGTTTTATAAAGGATTTTAGAGATTTGTAAAGAGGTTTCATAATTTAGCTTGGAGAATTTTAAAAGCAAGTTATAAATTTATTTGGAAAATTTATAAGTTATTTTAAATTTGAAGTGATCTCTTAAAAGGGAAACTTTTATAAAGGACAAGTGGATCAGTTTATAGTAAGTAATGTTTTGAAAAAGAAATTTGAGTGGAGGAATTTTCCAAATGTTTTTATAATATAATTTTACCCCTAAGGTAAGTATATATATTTTCCAAGTAAAAAGGGGAAGTAAGGGTTTTGGAAATTGTGTTGTGTAAAGATCTTTTGATCAAGTTTTATAAGGTGATTTTATTAACTAAAGGTTAAATTAATAAAGGCTTAGTGGACCCCATATGGAACTAAATGAATGTTTGAATGATTGTTTATTTGATAGTGAAATAACCGACTATCAAACTTGAACCAAAACATAACTTTGGAAATATCTAGGAGAAACATATAAGTTATATGGCATGGTCATCTCCAATGATGCTGTATTGTGCATATAAACCTCAATTCGTTCTTTAAGGATAAATGATAAGGAAATCATCCACTAACAGTTAGGAAGTGATCTCTGCCCTTATCTTTCATGTTTATTTCCTAAAGAACCGGGGTTGAGTTTACTGGAACTTATCAAAAGTTGTTTCGAAGAGACCAAGATCAGATATGTTATCCGAAAACCCCTTCGATCCAACTCAAGCATTTCGAATTGAAGATGTCTTTAAGAATATGGAATCGAGGATAAAGATTTGAAGTGCAAGGGCTATTTTCTATTAATCCTGGGAGGTGTTCCCCAACAAGGATGAAATAGAAGTAGTGCGTTTGGTTTCCCTTAGTCATCGAATGAACTTGTATGGATGAATGCTAGCATTGCATTGATGCTTGAAGGGTAGTGTTAGCATTCCAAGTGGGAAGTACTATATAAAGGTATATGTAGGCTCAAGCCTCATTAACGAGGAAATGACAAAAATCAAGCATACAGCAGGGCCATGTAGGTCACTCCCATCAGGATATGGTCATCTCAAATCTAGATCGATTACTATATACTCATGTATGCTTCGAGGCTCAAAATGGGTGATCATATTCGATACTACTAGTCAAGTGGTTGGCCAATCCTGTGTGGTAGGGGTACAAGATGTTCTTGTCAGACCCTGGTGCATTTTTTCTAGAGACATACCATCGAAAGGTAGTTCCTTTCCTTGTCATAATATGAAATCCATTCTCCAATATGTGCCTTTACGGTTTTTGATTGTGCCCAACTATGTTAAAATGTGAGATGTAAGCATTTCAGCTATACTCAAATTTTACTTGAACTGTAAGACATTATTATAGTATCATTGGGTTTTCTATTAAAGTGTTTTGGTTATCGTAAGGTAAAAACCCGTCCGTGTTTATGTGCAACGCAGTCTTATGAGATACCCTTGATTTGAAAAGTGTTTAAAGGAAATAAGTCAATTGTTTGAGTTTACTCACGCTAGAGCCATGTCTGACCTGGAGTTTTTTTTCTTTCCCTAAACTCTTGGGTGCTCAAATATTTATGGACAACTAAGTAGTTCAGGTTTTTCTCGGATGCATCTTGGTGGAGCATGGAGCATGTGGCTTCACCATTAGCTAGTTATTATTTATTTTCTCTATGTATATATATGTATGATCTATGTATCAGTTAGGTGGGAACATGCTGTTATAACTGTCCTAAAGTAGAATTTGTATTAGTATGACTCTGATGTATAATTTTGAAAGTAACTTCATAAAGAATTATGTTGATTAATATATGTTATTCTATTGCGTTGTGAGATTTTGTGATTGTTTAGTTTCTTCTTATCTTCTTTCTTTCCCCTAACGATCGGTCTTTTCGACACTTGAATGCTCGATACACAATATAGTGGAGGTATTATTGAATACACTAATATATGATTTTCGTTTGATGATAATAAATATATATATATATTCATTTAAATGTATTTGTTATTGTACTATTTTATTTTTCACATAATTAAATAAATAATTATTGAATAAAATAAATAACATAGAATTAAAATTCAAACAAATATTATATTCAAACAAATATTTTATTACAATTTTTTTTTTGACAAAGCCAGCCTGTTTTTATAGTGGACAGTCCACTTATATTAAACCAGAATCAATGTACAATTATAACTATCAAAACACAGAACAGCAAAACCACCCACAAAACAAATTATAACGCGACATCTACAGGGGAATTTTCAAAATTAGTTGAGAAAGAGAAGACGAAGACCGCGCAAATCTTCTCGAGTTCCTTTCTTCCCATATCACTGCTATCGAAAGCTTGAGGTAGTTGAGAAACCGTTTGGTCGATATCGTTTTCCACCTGGTTAATTGGAAAATCCTAATCCATTCCAACTTGAAATCACGATGCGGTGGCCTCTCATGTATTCGATGAAGTACTTCCTTCCATAAGTGAAAAGAAAAATGGCAATTGAAGAATAAATGTCCAACATTTTCCGCAGCCCTGTTGCAAAGGATGCACAGTGAATGTTCCATTAAATATAAGCTCTCTCTATATATGCACAATTTCAATTACATTACAATTTCGATTACATCACAAATTTCAATCTACAATGTTCACCTCACTACATATCACTCATTCACTTGTATTCATCTTCAACTCTATTCTAGCTTGAATCCATCATCTGAGCTATCTACATAATAAATACTGAAGCAGTAAAATTGAAAATGAAAATATTTTGCAGTGCAAATTAAAGTGTGTGTTTTTGAAAATGTTATTTGCCTCAGTTATTTGGGTTGCTCGTCATCATTTGAATTCGTCTTACACGAACAGCTTGTAACATGCACAGTATATCACTGTACATGTCACAAGGCTATGCACACCGATATACACTTGATAAAACTGTAGGGACAGGTAAGCACAAGGTCAAACCCGAGCCAATGCTGGATTCAACTCAGGTGCAATACGAAAACAAGTCATAATGTTTCAAATACACTAGAGCCTGCATATACACACATGTACACGTACACATGTGCACTGCCTCAGCATCTTGAATCTCAGCCAAGAGACATAAGTACACATGATCTAAAATGAAACCAGACTATAAGATAGGTTCAAATTCAAGTGCACTCAACAAGGCACCAGCATACATGCATGAACACACATATATCCATTTAGATGCATATGAGTCTCGACCAACATGAAAACACAAAACAATACAGACTGAAAGACACAAGTATCAATCAGACCTCACAAACATATATCAGACCAGAATATACACAAAAACCAAGGTGACCAACTCATATGTACACAGTCAAGTGTGAGAACAACTAAATGAACCAGAGGATAGAGCAACAAACATGACCAGGGAAATGCACCATAAATATACTCAAATAAATATACATAACAGCATGCAGTGCAACATGAAGACCAATGTGAACCGGACCATTCTAACTCGAGGCATGTCACTTCAAATGACAACAAGATAAAAGTTCAAAAGCAACATAATAGCTTCCTTTCAACAAATACAATTAAAATGAAGAACACACAAGTTCAAATGCATGTATTCAAAGAGGACAGAGGATATGCATGCATTCAGACATGTATACATATATGTGCAGTGAAAAGTGAAGCTTCAACCAAGAGACAGTGCAGGCAAGCATACATATATACATGCGCAAACACACATGTATACATACATACAAACAAACAAACATACATACATACATACACACACACACACACACACACACACAGATATATATATTGACAACAAGGGATGCAACATAGACCAGTTCGAATACAAGTGCAATGGCCAGAACCAAACTTCAATACAAGAAACTGGAAACAAAGCAAACCATGGACAATATAACCAGACAATGGCAAGTCACATGAACATGTACACACCAAACAACAACAACACAATGAAGACAACAGCTTGAATGAGAAAATATAGACCAAAGTTCAATGGAATAAGGCTGCAACATATAACATCAATATGTACAAAGGATGATGCCAGAGAACCATTTCATAATGCATTAAAACTCAAATTAGGGTCAAGAACAAAACAGACTTCAAGAAACAGTGGCAACCACATAGTAATGAAGACTGCAAGATCGAAGGCTACCAACCCAGATAAATGCGATGTAACATGAAGTGCAAACAAGGATACGGATACATAAATTATACACAGTAGCAGTAACAAGTTCATGGTTTGAAAGAGAAGGTAACAGCAGTTAACAAAAATTCAAAATGCCAAAAATAACAAAGCTGTTGATTTTAACAGAAGAAGTTTAAAAAAAGAAGAAGGGATATTATCAATTGAAACTATGATGAAGGGTTTTCAAACAAAGTCAATGATTATGTCATGCCAGAATCAAAGCCATGGGTCATACATTTTCAATCAGAGCAAAAAGGAATTGAACAAGTCGAAGTTAGATTTATCCTAAAAATTCACGATGCCAAAGTCATAGCATAAAACTATGGAACCAAAATTCAAACAAATCAGGGAAAAGAAGGAACCGACTAAAGCAGGTTAATAATGAATAAGTCAGAGTAATCACCAGCATCCAATCAAAAATGAATGGCCAAAAAAAATTATTTGAAGAATTCAAATTTAAAATACGATAATTTAGGGTTTCGATCTCTATATAAATCACACAAATCATCATCGGCAAAAGAAGAGAATCGAGTTCACACAAATCAATAGTATAATCAAAGCAAAAAATTGCATACCAATTTCTGTTCACTCGAACTCGAAGATTGGAGCGAACGCAAGCTATCAAATCCAGAGAATCGATTGACAAGGCAAATCGAAGTGAATTCATCGCTGCAATAGATCAAGTGTTTCTACGTCTTTAATTTTTTCAAAGACCCTTTTTTTTAGAGACAAAAGGAACAAAGCGACATAGATTGACATGAGGCAAACAAAAGGGGAGATTGAATATCTGTGTTCAAAACAAGGCTGCATTGTTATTTTTCATTTAGGCCGTACCTTTTTTTCTTTTATTATTTTGTTTAGGCTAAAGAGTGATTTAGGGTTTTATATTTACTAATATATTTTTTTTGTTACATTAATCAAACTCTAGTCTAACTAGTTACAAACTACGGTGGTGTAGTTCGAGAATTCGGAACTCAGTAGCTGAGTTGTGGCAGGGTTTTAAGCGTAGAGTTAGGTTAGTCCATAGCAGGTGTTGTAAGTTTACGTGTATAAGCATCTGATTACTTAATCTATAGAAGAAACCTTGGGGGTAGCACGTAGGCGGGGTTTTTCCAAAGCTGGGTAAATCTGTATTGTTCTATGTCTACTTTTATTATTCTGCTATTGTTTGTGCTATAATTACTACATATATTTCTGCATTAATTATTATTATTATTAGTATCACTCTATTCCCCCCTCTAGGGTGAAATCGATTCTACATGTATTAATGTTGATTTTCAAGGGTCGAAAAATCCGGTTCGTTACAGTTGCGGAGCAAGATGTCTCGTAGTCTACAGCTAATATTTTAGGATATATGGCGTTGTTATGTTTGTACTTCCAACATTTGTTCTTTTCTTTTAGATTATTTGGGTTGTAAATATTAGTTGCCTCTTGTCAAAAGGCACGTAAGATATTATAAGAATGTTCCTTTTTATTTATTGTGCTAATATTTCTAGATATGTGAGCTACTCTAATACACGCATAGCGAAGAAAAATATAAATATAAAAATCTTACAAAGACACTTAACTAACAGTAAATGTAATATAAGACTAGAAGTTTAGAATAGTTGGAAAATTTAAGCGAAGGATAGGGTAAAGTTGTTTTGGTATCATGGGTCATTGCTCCTATTCCTTAAAGCTAAATTTTTTGAATATTAGACGTGTTGACTTTTTTTTGAGGAGAACGGATGTGTAGCACGGAACTACACAGCCAGTTAATAATATATATATATATATATATATATATATATATATAATTACTAAGATCGATCAACAGGCCTGATCGATGGCAAAAACACAAGCAGCATAATCAGTGTTAAAGGAACAAAGTAGCATGCCAGCATGGAATTGCAGGCCAGGAGTTTTCAAAAATATACAAAGTTAGACTTAATTTGACCAACAAAACCAAAAAGTACTACTGTGGAGAGAAATCTTAGAGAGTCGATGGCTAAAAAACAATCGAACCACTAGCTGCCGCCAGGACGATTAGTCGGTGTGACTGACGTTGTACTGCCTACGGATTCAGGCGATGGAGACCGAGCTGGTGGAAGCCGAAGACTAGACGATGCCGAGAAGGAAGAGCCAGTCCAATATGCAAATATATTAGAAATTTTATTGCATATGTTAAAACACGAATTGGTGGGTTTTTTGAAGACGAGGGCATTCCTCTCTTTCCAAATGACCCAGCTAAAGATAGCTAGCAGAGTATCTAGATGATGGTTCGGTACGCCGTATTGCCAGTAATCAAAAAAGTCTGTGATTGCGTATGTTTGCCCTAGATTGTGTACACAAACCGAAACCCATATATAGTATGATAAATCACATTCAAAGAAAAATGACGGATCGATTCAGCTTCAGTGTTACATAAGGCACAATTTTGATCAGTTGGGATGTTTGGGCGCTAGAGACGATCTTTGGTATTTATGCGTCCGTGGATGAGACACCATTGAAAGAATTTGATACGAGGAGGGATACGGCATTTCCAAACACGAGCGAAAGAGAATAATCTGCCATGGTGGTTTAGAAAAGAGGAGAATTGGTATACTAAAAAACCTCTTGAAGGAGATAGTGTCCATATATGTCTATCCGGCGTTGAGGGGTCCAGGGTTACATATTGTAGCAGGCGGAGTACAGAAAGGATTTCCATGAAGGTGTCTTCGGCGAAAAGGGTTGGTGGAAATAGACTAAGTAGGCCCAGGGAGACAGCATCCGACACAGTCAGGAGTGGTTTATTGGAGTAGGAAAAGAGGGATGGAAAGGATAGGTTTAGAGGGGAGAGGCTGTGCCACTTGTCGAACCAGAAAAGACAATTTGATCCATTTCCTATGTTCATCTGGATAAGGGGTTTGATACGATCCATTGATGCTAGGACACCTGACCAGAATGGGGAGGGCTTGAGACGTGGAGCAAAATGAAGAGCATGGAATGGATCGTCGTTGTAATGGGATGCCAAGATCCAGTCTTTCCAAATGAACCACCCTGGCGAGAAGAGACGCCAGAGCCATTTTGTTAGAAGTGCCTGGTTGAGGGATGACAGGTTGGTAATGCCTAGTCCACCATGATCCTCGTGCATACATACAGTTTTCCAGTTGACAAGGCATTTGGCTTTCCCCCCCCATTCCAGAGGAAGGAGCGTCTAATAGTGTCGATTTTTTTGGAAACCTAGCATGGAATCTTGTGGAACGAGAGCCAGTAAAGAGGAAGCGCCGAGAGTACCGCTTTAACTAAGACCAGTCTTCCCGAAGTCGATAGAGTATTTGCTTTCCAACCTGCAAGTCTTGATTCAAGTTTGGAGATGAAGGGTGTCCAGTCAGATCGGTGAAGCTTGGTGGGGCGCAGGATGAAGCCAAGGTAGGATAAAAGGAAGGTGTCAAGGCGACAGTTAAGGGAGGAGGAGATGTGGGGACCAAGGTGATCAGCATTTCCAAGCATGATGACGGAACTCTTACTAAAATTAATTGATAGGTCAGAGATGAGATCAAAGGTGTAAAGGTGGACCTTAAGACAGTGAATGTGATCCGGAGAGGGAGAGACGAAAAGAATAGTATCATCTGCAAACTGGATATTGGAAATCATGAGATTAGGGCGAGAGTTGGGACGAAGATTGGGGGAACCGATACCAGCAAAGAAATTGCCAGATATTTCCAGTTTGATCATACGATTAAAAACATCTGTTACCAGAACAAAGATGAGTGGAGAGAGAGGATCACCCTGTCTGAGACCCCGGGCAGATTTAATGAGCCCTCCAGGTGATCCGTCGATCTGAATCGATGAAAGGCTCGAGTTCAGGATGCATTTGATCCAGTTGCACCATGTAGATGGAAAACCTCTGTGTATAAGGAGCTCAATAGTAAAGTTCTAATTCACTGAATCGAAAGCCTTGGAGAAATCTAGTTTTAACAGGACCCCAGGAGTGTTGTTCGAATGACAGGAGGAGATTATTTCTTGTGTAGCCGCAACGCAATCTAGGATGTTCCTGCCTTGGATGAAGGCTGATTTCTCCACACCAACTAACGATTCCATGAATGTTTGAAGACGGTTGGCAAGGAATTTGGTAATCAGTTTAAACATGGTATTCAGAAAGCTAATTGGTCGGAAGGCTGATAAGGAGTTGGCACCCTCGGATTTAGGCAGGAGGACAATATTGGCATAATTTAGTCGAGCAATGGCCATAGATGTGTCGACTTTTCTCTGTAGGTTAAGGTTAGTTGTGGGTTTTAGAATTTGGTATATGCATTTCGTGCATAATTGACTTCCAACTACGCTAAATTGTGGCTTGATTTGTCAAAAAAATTTATGAGAAATATTTAAAAAGTTTCTCTTGATTTAAAATGTTTCTCTCTTGGAAAAAGTTTTGGTTTTGAGTTATTTTTGTCTCTTAATTGTTTTTTATAGTTTTTATCCAAAATTTGATTTCGAGGAAAAATGTATGTCTAAACATTTTTTGAATTTATTTTTCAAATGACGTACAAATTTGAAAAGTGAGAAAGATTTTTGTGAAAATTTTGATTTTGAAGGCCATATGTTAGATGTAGGAAATGGAAATAGAGCTAAAATTTTCAGATTTAGTGGTGCGTTAGGATCCATGATATGATAAAACGCAAGTGATAATAAGTAAAAAGCCGCTTTAGTCTTGGAATTCTTATTTCCATACATTGTTGACAATGCACGCGAGTCTACTTTTAGACTCAACTCCATTTTAGAGCTTGGAAACTAGCCATCACATGCATTTTGTGCGTGAAAAATCAGGAGTAAATATGTGGTTGCAAGGAAATTTCCACTGTACCACGGAAATGAAAAACTTATAAAGTGGTAAGAATGTTAAATTCTCAAACTAAGTTCCCTTTTCATGTATAGGAGTAATGTTTAGGAAGCGATTTTGCGACGCATTAGATTTTTAGATGGTAGGAATTGGATGCTAAATTTGTTGCACATATTCGCAAAATTGGTTGCACATATTCCTATTCGTAGGAGTGCGTAGATTTTTGGTGAAAAGGTTTTTCAAAATATGCACATGCATAGAACTGATAGTATATATATATAGGTTGTTTGCACCATATTTTTCAAAAATATTTTCAAAGAAGTGCACTCATATAGGTGGATCTGATTTAGAATCATTATTCATTCATGTTTTCTATGTTGTGATACACTATCCATGCGTGCATGTTTGATTTCAAAATTGTTTGTACACTAATTGATTGTGTAGATTAAGATGATTACTAGTTTGAACCATGACTTACTCATTGATACAATTTTGGGGATGAAATTCTTTTAAGGGGGAAAGATGTAACACCTCATAAATTTTACGGTTAGTTGTTTAATTATTAATTAATTAAGCTCCAAAAATGGAATTTGTGCAAATGAAGGAATTTGACCATGAAACTTGCATCATCTCGTTCAGGAGGAATTTTGAGCAACTTCCGTATTTGGAGTGTTGGGATTGTAGTCCAAATGAAGAAGTTACGCATGATAAATGAACTTGGAGCAAAAATAATTAATTAATAAAAATTAACACACACACATATATAAGGGGACCATGGGTCGACACCTTCATAGGGGAGATCGACCTAGGGCGGTTGACTCCACGAATGAGGGTGGAAGACTGCTCCACATGTGCAAGCCATGTTTTGGGTTAGCCTAAATGACCCGGATTTTATATTTTTAATCTGACAGATGTGGTTGATTCTAGTGCCTATAAGTTTAGGTCTAACTCTCCCTACTTTTCGCATATTTTTCTGAATAGAGTAATAAAGCTCTATCGTTTCTTCTTCTCCATTATCTTTCTAAATTATAGAAATAAGATATTTATATCAATATTCATACAAATTGGAGAAGGATAGAAACCAAATAAAAGGAGAAGAGGAGAATCAACACCGCGTTATCAAGGTAATTTATATTTAGATCTATATCTATTTTCTCTCCCAATCCTATATCTTTTCTCAGATCTAAAATTCTAATATATGCATATGTACCTATTACACATATTTCCTGGATTAAAAAAGATTTGGAGTTGGATCAAAGGTTTTACTTCAAATCTAAGGATTTGGAGCGCTTTAAAACGGTGAATAGGAATTTATATATTGTCTAGGATTCCAAATCTATTCCATTGACATACATTTGATTTTTATGCCTATATCAATCTTATTTGTGAGTTGTAGGCTCAATCTAGCGAAAAAACTATCGTCTACATATTCTTATTTTAGATCTGATTTGAAATAGTGTATAACCTTGATCTGGAAATTAGTTCCAAATATTTTAGAACATGATTGGCGTATAGTTTTATTCCATATCTGTACTTGGGGTGTAAATATTAATCGCATTTGGATTATTTCCCTATTTGTGTTGATTTGTATATTTTCCATAGGTTAATTTGTGGAAGGAACATCCGTTTGATTTTTATAAATTATTTTATTCCTCCACTTTCGTGGAAAAAGACGATGTTTGATTCAACAAGGAATACATGCAAATAAAAAGGAAGAGATGAGTAAAATACAGATTTATTCTTTATAGTTTACACGATCTATTCCAAATAAAAAGAAATTATCCATTCTTTGTAATTTTAAACGGAGTCAATTTTTTTATTTATTAACTTTTGTTTTAAACTAATTTATGAAAATTATAACAAAAAATCTTCCTAAGGAATCTATTTCAGCAAATTAAATATGGAATGATATTCTAGTTAAATATTTATGACTAAAATATATTTGGATAGGACTAGGTAGTTTATACATATATAATTATAATTCATAGGTGCAAATGGATTTATGAGAGTGATAATATGGGGTTTTCTTCAGGTTTGAGGTATTAAGTGGCTATAGCGTCCACCTCTCTTCTAAAATGAAGTATTAAGTAGCCAGGTGAGGTTGCAAACAAATAATTAAGAGTGATATTGGATATCTTTGAAAGGGTTCGCTTTAGGATTAGGGTCGTCCTAAGTGACATTAGATCATAGGGTCCACCTCTTTCGTATAAAAGAAGTATGAAATATCCCAGTAAGATTCCAAGCGATGTCGGCTAGATAGTACATGTGAGGAGTCCACCTTGGGATTAGGTACTAAACTGTATGGGACTTGCTTAGAATATAGGTATTAAATGGTTAGAAGTCTGCCTAGTCCTTATTTGTAAGGTATTAAGTAGCTTAGGTGCTGTCTCTCACACGACTACAAAATTATTAGTGACAATTGTGCAAGTATGGCTATTTGATAATATAAAGCCTTAAATAGTGGTCGGAAGTATATGTAGCTAGGACCAATAGACAAATGATGACGATGCTAGGAGTCTCCCTTAGAGATGGGTCTTAAATGATTGGGTATGCCTCAATTGAGGTCTTAAATGGCTAAAGTCTACCTATTTCTCTTTTAGAAATATTGGGTAGTTGATGGACTTGATGGCAGCAGGAGCCCGCTTCATATTTGGAAGTATTAAGTGTCTGATGGATTTGGGAAGTATTTAGAGGGTTGATAGGCTTAGTTGGCATTTTGTACCTTGGGAAATGGTAGGTAGATAAATCATGTGGGCAATACTAGGTTAATTTGGTTAACCTTAAAATAGTAGAAATAAAAATTAAATGAAAACCATTCTGTATAAATTTATGTTATGGACAATGTATATATTTTCCAATCACCAGAATATTATTCCGACCCCCTCCTCATTACAAACCGCAAGATAGATTTAGAAGAATAGGCCACTGGAGATGGACGTAATTGATTATTGGAGAAATCTTCTCCCCTCCTATGCTCGATGCTGATGTGACAATCTGATATCCAAAAGTACCATTAATTCCAAAGTAGTAGCCATAATCAGTATTTAAATTTTAAACTCTGTGTGTGTGTGTATAACACACAAATACACACACACACATATACAACCACTTAAAATTGTGATAATATATTTGTATGTTGGAATCGTCACCTAACTAATAGTATAATATATGAATAAACATTATATATAAATTAATATTTATAAACATGTTAAGAATGTACCTTATAGCCAAAGCCTACAACTATACCTTGAAATGATGAGATCTTATCCTCGAACAGATTTTCAATCCGAAAGAGTGCTAGTCTCTAAACTGCTGACTACCAGTTATTGAATAACACTTGATTTGACTTGATCTGAACTTGAATTGATGGAGGATGGAAGGGGGTTAATTAAGCCAGAAATAGGTTGCGATGGAGGCTTTCTATAAGTATTAAGAAAGGTTAGGGTATAGATCTTTATATAGAGGAAGAGAAGGAGAAAAATTAGGATCAAGGTCTATACCCATTCCCCTTCCATCTTAGCCATCCAAATCAAAGCCACTTTTTCCATCATATAGCCGCACCTTTTTACCCTTATTGGAGCCGAACCAACCGGCCCCCTTTATGGGATTTAAACCCATTTAAAGCCTGAACAAAATATTTTGCAATTAAATTCAATTTAACATGTATCGATATAGTTTATCAATTAATATATTTATAATTTTTATAAATATATTCAATAATTTTGTTCGTCAAATTTAAATCAAATTAATAACAAATATATTATAAATATTAATTAATTTAATTAATGCACAACAATTATAAATTAATGAAATCATTTTGGTCAAAAGTAGAATTCATCATTGTGGTTATGTGACTCGTTAGGTGTAAATTTGGTCCATGATTAATATTAACGTTCGCACTTTTCTTAGCAGATAATGTGATATTTTGGCCAAATTATTGCTTACTTGGCATCGATAAAATACAATTTTACTTTATTATGCATTACTTGGTTGTAACAATTATTAACATTAATTCTCTTCGTCAAAACTACATCACTTTGGCTTATGGAATTTGGTAATGGTTAAAATTCCAATATCGCTCATATTTAACTCTATAGTCCAAACACAAAGTCCTAGGTTCAATGACAATAATTATTATTAACTGAAATACTCTAGCGGGAGAATTTTACTTTAAGTTGACTTTAGTTGACCATGATACTAACCTCATATAATTGAAGAGACGAATCCTCACTTGAATTGTGTTTCCCTTCTAATGCTTCCACTCAACCCAACTATAGTCGTTTGGTGGACGCCATGCTACGATTTAACTATAATCATAGCTAAGCTTCCGCAATGAAGATCAATAGTATTCACTGTGTAAATTAGTCACATCCCTATTTTATGTTTGACCTTCGATATATTAACCAACAGTAAACTATCGAGTAAGTCATTCCATAATTATCCAATAACTATCAGCATGTAACACCTTGGTGCCCCCAGCAGCCATGAGTAATACACCGCCCAACATTTGGAGGGCATTACGGGTCTCAATGGTTGTTTCACTGTCCAGTCTCGACACGTCTTGACTAAGAATATTTAAAATGATATATTTATTTTTATTGTGATAAACTACCCGTGATTATAACACTGTATAACTACTATCACAAAACATATCATTTATGGATTTTCGTATTAAATATATGTTTAAATTAATTAATTAGTATTATATCAAGTATACTATAGAAAGAAAACACATTTTATTTTGAACAAGATTGGTTATCGAATTAGTAATATGTAACAAATTACATAATTGCCCCTAGGACATACCCTAACTTTATCAATATCGCACTTGCACTTTGGGTCAATTATAGAGTGTTAATCCAACTTCTCCAATTGGTTTCCTTTAAATCAATTGGGTAAGTTCCTCAGTGAACGAGTATGCTATTATGTTTCAATTATCTACTTCGTCAATCAACTCTCTCCAACCCTTATAAAATACCTTTAACATGTGGAACAATTCGAAGTATGTCTCTTGACTTCTAAGGAGCTCTAAGTTCCGTTATGAACTATATCGCGACATTGTTACCATATGACAATGTTACGGGATTCTCAACATTTGGAATCACGTCAGCTCACTTATAAATTTGAGCTTTTATATTTATATATACATTGCTTTTATTGTAGTGCTATTCAAGGCAATGCACTCAGCCTTTTTCATTGAATAAACCACCGTCTTTCATTAGGAACATTTTCAACATAAAAATTCTTAACTTGAATTTATTTTTGACATATTATACATAATATTACGCATGAAGTTTCAGTTCGAACACTCCTTCATAAGGAGTTCGTTGTTTCTGTAAACTTCTCTGGTATTTCACAAATATACAAGAACATCTCAAACAACCGTTTAGTGATATCTATTGATTTGATATTTGCTCCATGTATCAAATACATAAATAAATCACGATATCATAGACAACATAACATGTACGGTAATTCCTAACGCTAATGCATAAGGAATCCATCTTACATGTTCCGCATTAAACATTTTAATAAGGTGTCCTTGCATATCGTTTTGGGACATTCTCGATATTTTTTATACTTACTATAAAAGACATCATTTACAAATCCAATGTTGAGTATTAAAACAATTAAACTAATTTTAACACAAGTATATGGTAACAATCAGCAATGTTTTGTTTACTTATGATTTAGAAATACGCATGTACTTATACACTTGAGCAATCAGCAATGTGTTATTGAGTGGCTTATGGATTCTGGTCAATACGAGAAATTAACGTTATTGATAGTGCCAAGAGGATTGTGTGTGCGTATTCAAAATAATTTGAAATAAATAAGAACAGGATTTTTAAACTGTAACAACCCGGAATTTTCAATCCTGAAAATTCCAGATAGTTAGGAAAAGAAGAAAAAAGATAGAAGAAGAAACAGAAAACCAAACTCAGAATTACATATTCACAGCGGATAAAATATAATATCAAATAATATTCTTTACACAAAGAAAGCAGTATCAGTCAGTTACATTTTAATACATCAAAGTTACAACATTTTACAATCACTGGACAGTTAAAATAACTTGTTCCAGATATACAACAATAACACTGCGGAAACACTCCATATGTTCCTGCCATCCAGCTCGCCTCCTGAGCTCCAGAACTTCCTTACCTGAAAATTTGTTACTCGGTCTGACCCGAGCATTACATCAAAGTAACACCCGGGTCAGGCTGGAAACCAGCGTGAGTAAACCCATCTAACATGGAATACAAAAGCATACAATTTATATAAACCCGGGTAACTTGTATCAATTTTACAAATTCAAAGGTTTGGTATAGACAACACTTATTACACACATCAATTTCTAAGTACCAAACTTAGATTAAATGGTCCAGTTTACTTAAATCATTCCATTCCAGCCTATTGATTTCAAATATCAATCTGTATAAAAAAATCGAAATGGTTTCGGGTATTTACTAATACCCAACTTCGGTCTCTTCAAATTCAATGACATCTTAACCCAAATTATTCAAGTGTACACAACTCAATTTAAAATGCAGTATGACACTTTAACACAGCAATTCATCATCGATAGATAACTATATAATCACTGTCTACCCAAACATATCTTATCATAAAACATTTCATATCAGAGATATCAACTAATTCGAGGCATTTAACATCATCCAATCATTCATAAGCAAGATTGATCGCTTCCAAATTGATTAAATTACTCTCTAATGAAATTAATTACTAATTTTAATCACGTAGATTATCATTAATTAATTACAAACCAATTAATTAATCATCTTTTAATTATTCAACTTAGTTAATCATTTTTGATTGATTATTCTTTAATTACAGTAAGCAATTTACTCTAAATTAATTACACAAATTAATTAACCTTTACCCATCCATATTAATTACATTGATTCTTAATTAATTACTCAAATTAATTATCTTATAATCACCTGCATTGATTAATTATCCTTTAATTGATCACACTTATTAAATTAACTAGTCCCTTAATTAGTTTCCTCAATCAATTAATCCATAATTAATTATTCTATGTAATTAATCTTTAATTACTTCCATTAGGTAATTGTTCTCTATTTACTTCTCTTAAGTAATTATCCTTTATGTAATTATCCATTAATTACTTAAAAGATAATTATACTTTATAAATTACATTCAGTAATTATACTATAGTCCATTTCACAGGTGATTATCCTTAATTTATTAATCTCATAAATAAATTAGTTAACCTCTTTATATTAATTATTAAATCTAAATTACTCAACCTTAATTAGTAGAAAGATAAGTCATTTATCTTAATCACTATCTTAACCATCATCAAAATTTAGTAAAACTTGAAATTAATTAACTTGAAAATTAACATACATCCTCAAGTTTAATTAATTACAAATCTTTTACTTAACTATTCATTTAAATAAACCATTATTATTTTAAAGAAATGGCTTAAGAAAAATTAGTTAAACCTAAATTTCGTTTTAACTTAAAATTTGATGATAACCTTTACCTGTAATTTATCTAATAACTATTTTTTCTTTTTTTTAAACGTAAGCATCATCACTTTGAAAACTTTCTTAATTACTTAACTTTATAACTAAAAGCAGGATTCCTCTAATCTGAAAAACTCGAGCACAAAACAAGGGTTCCCGTATAAACACTCAAGACACAACAGCCTACACCTCTCGCGATTACTTACTCGAATGACTCGAGCTCGGCACCGAGTCAAGATCGTGATTTCCCGATACACTTCATCTTCTTCTTCTTTCAAATCAACGTAAACACACAGGCTCAAAATAAATTGGTTCCTGTACACTAACGCGTGCATGTGTACACTTAATCTGGTCGACTTCAATCTTAGCTTTGACCATCGGCATGACGACCATCCTTCCCTTAGTCGATCGGCCACACAGTTCGTCGAACCATCTCCTAATTCCAAATCGAACAATCGAACAACCCTAGGTTATAGAACCTTGACCAAATCTCGCCCCGCATCACCATCTTCGACCACCGGAGACACCTTCCTTATACCCAAACCTTCGCTTGACCTTCCTCATTCTTTTTCTCCACCACCAGTCCACCCCGATGCTAACACGTCGCGGTGAATGTCAACGAAACAACCTCGTCCAGAAAACCCGCCAAAACCCTATATTCCTCTTACCTCGATGCTACGGCTAACAGAAAAATATGAACCCATTTTTCTCGTGACCACTCACCCTCGATCCTACTCTGGTCACAATCCCGAGGCATCAGAGTCTCACGATCACCAGCAGTCGACAAAAACCCCAATTTCGATCAGCTTCCCTTTCCACTTCCATCCCTTATCTAAAAATCACATTACAACCACTAAAAATCCTATTTTCCCATGACGAATTCATTCGTATAAGTGAAAACACAAATTATACTAGTTGATTTTCTTATAAAAATTTTCCTTTTACTGTATATCTTCCTTTCAAGGCCATTGCTTATTATTTTGTTTATGAAATTATTGTTAACAGTAAATATACCCAAATACACACCTATATCATTCAAGCATTACAATCTAATATTGTTTAAATTAAGAGTACATGAATTTTTTTTCAAGTTTGAACCTGTCCAGAGAAAGAACAGAAGCAAATGAACTCATACAGGTCTTTTACACACATATATACAGGCATAGACATACTTATAAAATCTAATACTTTCCCTTTTCACTATACTCAAACATTATATAAGGGAAGTTAGATCTGAGAATTGTTTACTCACCTGTATAAAAATTGATTCACGGTTATTTTTTCTTTTTTCTTAACAGAGAGGCTTGGTTTGAGAAGCTTTATGTTGCTCTACTTGTGAAACTAAAATTTTGTTTTCTGAATCTGAATTTGAACTTGATTACTGAATTGAATCTTGAATTGCTGAGTTGATTATATCTTGCTTCAGGTTTGAAAACAGGAAGAAGTTGATAGTTATTTGTTTCTCTTATTTTTGTTTACTGCTTTTGGTTTCAGATTTTTTTCTTTTTATTTGTTTCCAAGTTTTTGAAAGTGAGAAGAGTTGAAAACCTTGTTTTCTCATTTTAGTTTTTTGATATTTAATTACATAAAAAATTTAAATGAGAATCCTTGCCATTTATAAAATCGTATGCTACTTAACTTACATTTGTCCCTTGCATGTATAACAAGAGCTACAAATGTTAATCACATGAATAATGAAGCTTACACATGTATAAAGCCTTTATTTATATAATTTTTTTATTTTTTGTTTTTATTAATTTGTCTTTTTTTGAATCCTTATGTATATATTTTTACAAACTATTTTTATCCCATGTAAACTTTTTAAAGAAAGCATATGTACCCTTATCAAATCTTATTTTAAGTCAAAATATTTTTTTTAAATTAATAAGTATATACAGATACAATTTTAGCGTAAAAAAATATAATAAAGAATTCAACTTTAAATAACTCTTGAAAATAATTATATTAATTTCCAAAACATAATTTTCAATTCAATATATATATATACCTATATTAATATATATATATATATATATATATATATATATTCTAGTGAAAATGTATAGTTGTAATTTAATTTACTTTTGAGATTTTGAAAATAATCTTTGGAATAATAGAATACCTTATGCACTCTTATTATAACAAACTTCCCTATATTTTATTCCAAAGGCAAATATATACTCATATACATTATTTTATATCTATATATATATATATAAATATCTTATCTTGAATTAAATAGTGAAATATATTATTTACTAGCTAAATCAGATAATTATCTAATTATCTGATGTCCAAAAATTTGGGTTATCACATTCCTCCCCTTTGAATCTTTTCGTCTCCGGAAAAGAACGAAGCCAGAATTTTTAAAATACTTTTTATCTGAAAAATTAATCTTTTTGAATATTTTTAAACGCTTTAAAATCTATATAATATTGCCAAAATAGTTTCATAAAAATATTGTTTTATAACTCGATGTTTTAACAAGTCAATCCTCATTCTTACAGAAATTCGGTCATACGTTGATCAGACGTAGGACTGAAAATCAATAAGTACTTGGTAAACCCATTTCAACACCCAGTGAGAATACTTGGAAAATAATTTTATTGAAAACATAGAAAACATTTTTGAAAATAGAGGAATATTTTTGGTGAGAATGCTCAGGAAATTATCACCCCCATCCATGGTCGTAGTTACATCCTGGGTTACGTTGCCATCACAGCAAAAGTCCATGTAACTGTAGGCACTCCGCGCCCCTCGATTACGCCATGGAACCTGCGGCAGATCGCAGTTACATTTCAGGGTTACGTTGCCATCGCAGCAAAAGTCCACATAACTGTAGGAATCAGCGCCCTCGATTTTCGCTGCCAAAAATGAAACTTCTCCACTCCCACATAGGTCGCAGTCTACCGATGTAAAATCAAACGTAGACTGTTGGCTCTCAGCGGCACACACGCACACACGACTTTCGCTATGTTACCATAGGTCGTAGTCTACCGATATATAATCAAACGTAGACTGTTTGCCCTCAGCGGCACACACAACTTTCGCTATGGTTTACAGTAGATCGCAGTGACATCGAGTTAAACTGCCGTCACAGCATAACTCAAATGCCTCTGTAAGCATCAGCGCCCTCGACTTCCACTACACACTACTCATAATCCTCAGGAACTAGTTTTGTATGGACTTCTCACAGGATCAACTTTAGAACCTCCCCCTTTGAGGATCAAGGCAGTACCAACCTATGGTACTCCTGAGAAGTTCATTTCAAGGGAGCGCCTTTTTACCTAGAGCCATTTTCAAAACATTTTATACTATACACATATAGTATTTTCCAAATCATACACCTAGTATGAATCTCATATAAATCTCCTTTCTCAAAATCGATTATCCCAAAATCGATAATTCTCAAACTAGGCTTTCCAAATTCCAATATCGATTTTACCCAAAAATCAAAAAGCATTTCGAAATCCAAAGGTTCCAAAAACCATTTCTCAAAATCATTCTCATAAGATCCCTTACATATATATATATATATATATATATATATATATATATATATAACTTTAAAAATCTTTGGACCACTTCAAACTTTTATAAATTTCCTTTTACACTTCAAACACTTTCAAAAATCTTTTCCTTCCGGTAATAGATTCAACAAGGGGAGATTATTTTATATACCAAAGATATATAACTTTGTTTATTCTAAATCAAAATTCAAATTTGATTACTCTATAAAGTCACTTACCAAATTACTTACTTCCACAAAGTAAATTTTCTACCATAGAAATATCCAATTCTACTTTATTTCATCATTTATTCCACAAAATATACCTTTCATTTCAAAAACTATTTCACATTTCTTATCCATAAATTTACGGTATCAATTTCATTCAAACCAGTACAATGTACACATATAACTCGTACGCTATACCAATCTGATCGCTCACTCGATCACACAACACTTTCGAACTAGTATCGTCCACCCGACTTCCTAGTGCGGGGTCAGATCTGGTTTCTTGATCAGAAACCGTCATTCTCCTTGCATAGTCATAACTATGATAGAGAATATCCAGAACCAATCAACAATCCATATCCAGATTCGCCATCAAAAATCGAGTGAAAAATCCCAACTCGGGTTGATGTAACTATCTCGAAATTCTGTGCTCCAATCTGGATCAAATCACTATGCGAATAGAATAATATACGTGCATCCTACCTATTATCTTTATTGATTATTAGCCAAATCAACCTTCTTTTCTATTCACATTCACTTTAATATCTATTCACCTATTCACAATTGGTTAAATCCTCATTTGGATTATCACCTCAATTCTTCTTCTAAATGGATGTTTAATCACAAACAGTTTGAACTCTAATCAGTTTAAATTTAGAAAATAGCTTTAAAAATTAAGAATAGATAAGTAGTTGAAAATAATTATTAGTTTGTAAAATTGCTGTAAAATAGTTAAGTAATTGTAAAATAGTTGGAAAATAATCAAATAGTTATAGAAATTTTAAATAATTGTAAAATAGTTGAAAAATAGTAATTAGTTATAAAGTAGTTGAGAAATAGTTATTAGTTTACAAAACAGTTGTAAAATAGTTAAATATTTCCAAAAATAATTGTAAAATAAGTATAAAATAGTTTTGGGTTTTAAAAAGAAAAATTGTATAGTAAATAGTTAGGAAAATAGATATAAAACAGTTTAAATTAAAATAATTTATTTTGAAAATAATCCTGTGCCAAACTATTCAATTCCCCATCTCAAATCCTATCAATTCAATTTAAATTTCCAGTTCCATTTAAATTGTCTCAATTCCAATTTAAATAACTTCAATTTCCATTGAAATTGATTTATTCCAATTCAAGATGAATTAATTCTCAATTTGTTTCCAATTTCAAATCAAATTCCAGTTGAATTTTAAACAGATTCAACATAATTCACAATTCCAAATTATTCAAATCAATTCAATTTGAACTAATTCAATCCACATTTCAAATTTAAACCATCCCGAACTAAATAAATTCGAGTTAAATTTTTAAATGTTAATTTAATCCTTTAAATCAAATCAACACTTATCTTTAAACTATTTAACTCTGTATTCAAATTTCATTTTTAACCTATTTCAAAGTTCAAACAATAATTCAAACCCTTTTCAAACAACTAAATCTTTGAAATTCAATCTATCACCAAATTTTAATTTTGAAACCAAACCTTTGAAGTTTTATCTTAATGATTCAAATCTTAAGTCCAAAATGATTCCATTTTATCTTAATAATGGATATATGCCACACCCCATTTCTTCATTCGTTTAAACAAATCCAATTTCAGCTTAAAGATTATTAATAACAATAGGACGGTATATTTTAAAACATCCATCCATTTCCAATTTTCAGATCTCAAACCCATTTTGAGATCACTCATAACTCCCATATTATATCAACCATTTAACTTTCCAAATCTCAATTTCATCTTGAAATTTCCAATTCAGGTTGTTTGTTAAATTATTTAACTTTCCAAAGTTAAATTTAATTTACTTAATCCAGCCAAACTTATCCAATTTGAATTCCCATTTCAAATTCTAAACTTCACATTAATAATCTTTCCACTTATAAGTTCAAAAACTTATCACTTTGGGTATCACATCTTATTCCAAATTTAAAACTCAACATTTAGAGTTTATTTCAAACCATCTTTGATATTATGTATATCCTTCATTTATACATATTATTTCCTTTATACACTAAGTTATTCTTAAATTTTAAACCACCCTTGGTTTTTATTCAAAACAAATTTTTCAATTTTTCAAACAACTCTTGTTTGAAACAAGACCCTTCATTAAATACATTAAATAACATTATTTTTATTTCATTATCACTTTGAAACAATTTTCAAATTCTGGACCCAGATTTAAAACTTCCCAATTTAAATCATCTTCAATTCAAATTTATAAGTCAAACTTACCTAAATGTTTTACTTCCCCAAAACATTTCATTTGCTTACTCATTTATACACATTTTATTGTTAAACACAACAATCATTTACGATATGACCAAGATTATCATATCTGGAAACCACTTCATTATTATCTTATTCTGAAACTCTTCTCCAAATTCAAGATTTTAATTCCAGTTTGAATCCATTTCAAACTTATCTTTATTTAATTTAAGTTTGGTTGTAGTACTATTTCCACTTATATTCAATTCAAATGATTTAACAACCAATTACCTTAAAATTTATTTAGAAAGAAATATTGCTATATATATCAAAATATAATTCTTATATAAAATCATTTACCTTTAAAATCCTTTTAAAACCTTTATATAAGAAAATAGCAAGTACGCTCTCATATATTTATACACTCAACTCATTTTAGGGTATTACTTACCCTATCCTTGATGAGTAATCCCACCAGAGCCAAGGTTCTCGCTTAACCTTCAGCTCTGATACGAAATGTAACAATCCGGAGTTTTCGATCCCGAAAATTCCAGATAGTTACGAAAAGAAGAAAAGAGATAGAAGAAGAAATAGAAAACCAAACTCGAAATCTCACATTTGTAGCGGATAAAATATAATATCAAATAATATTCTTTACACGGAGAAAGCTATATCAGTCAATTACATTTTAATACATCAAAGTTACAACATTTTACAACCACTGGACAGTTAAAATAACTTGTTCCAAATATACAACATTATAACACAGCGGAAACACTCCATACGTTCCTGTTATCCAACTCGCCTCCTGAGCTCCAGAACATCCTTACCTAGAAATCTGTAATACTCGGCCTGATCCGAGCATTACATCAAAGTAACACCTAGGTCAGGCTGGAAACCAGCGTGAGCAAACCCATCTAAGATGGAATATAAAAGCATACAATTTATACACCCGGGTAACTTGTATCAATTTTACAAATTCACAGGTTTGGTATAGACAACACTTATTACACACATCAATTTCTAAGTACCAAACTTAGATTAAATGGTCCAGTTTACTTAAATCATTCCATTCCAGCCTATTGATTTCACATATCAATCTATATAAAAAAAATCAAAGTGGTTTCGGGTATTTACTAATACCCAACTCCGTTCTCTTGGAATTCAATGACATCTTAACCCAAATTATTCAAGTGCATACAACTCAATTTTAAATGTAGTATGACAATTTAACACAGCAATTCATCATCGATAGATAACTATATAATCACTGTCTACCCAAACATATCATATCATAAAACATTTCATATCAGAGATATCAACTAATTCGAGGCATTTAACATCATCCAATCATTCACAAGCAAGATTGATCACTTCCAAAATTGATTAAATTACTCTCTAATGAAATTAATTACTAATTTTAATCATTTAGATTATCATTAATTAATACAAACCAATCTATTGATCATCTTTTAATTATTCAACTTAATTAATCATTTTTGATCAATTATTCTTTAATACAATAAGTAATTTACTCTAAATTAATTACACAAATTAATTAACTCTTTACCCATCCATATTAATTACATTGATTCTTAATTAATTACTCAAATTAATTATCTTATAATCACCTGCATTGATTAATTATCCTTTAATTAATCACACTCATTAAATTAACTAGTCCCTTGATTAGTTTCCTTAATCAATTAATCCTTAATTAATTGTTCTATGTAATTAATCTTTAATTACTTCCATTAGGTAATCATTCTCTATTTAATTCTCTTAAGAAATTATCCTTTAAGTAATTATCCATTAATTACTTAAAAGATAATTATACTTTATAAGTTACATTCACTAATTATACTTTAGTCCATTTCACAGGTGATTGTCCTTAATTTATTAATCTCATAAACAAATTAGTTAACCTCTTTATATTGATAATTAAATCTAAATTACTCAACCTTAATTAGTTGAAAGATAAGTCATTTATCTTAATCACTAGCTTAACCATCATCAAAATATAATAAAACTTGAAATTAATTAACTTGCAAATTAACATACATCCTCAAGTTTAATTGATGATAATCATTTCATCTTCTCAATTTGTACTTAACTATTTTTATTAGTTAAGTTTTAATTAAACCAGGATTTTACTTAATCTAGGTTAAAATGAATTACAAATCCTTTATTTAACTATTCATTTAAATAAACCATTATTGTTTTAAAGAAATGGCTTAAGAAAAATTAGTTTAAACCTAAATTTTGTTTTAACTAAAAATTTGATGATCACCTTTACCTGTAATTCATTTAATAACTGTTTTTTTCTTTTTTTTAAACGTAAGCATCACTTTGAAAACTTTCTTAATTACTTAACTTTATAACTAAAAGCAGGAGTCCTCTCATCTGAAAAACTCGAGCACAAACAAGGGTTCCTGTACAAACACTCGAGACACAACAACCTTCACCTCTCGCGATTACTTACTCGAATGACTCGAGCTCGGCACCGAGTCAAGACCGTGATTTCCCGATACACTTCATCTTCTTCTTCTTTCAAATAAATGCAACAAAACAGGCTCAAAAGAAACTGGTTCTTGTACACTGACGTCGTGCATGTGTACACTTAATCTGGTAGACTTCGATCTTAGCTTCAATCATCGGCATAACGACCATCCTTCCCCGAGTCGATCGGCAAGAAATTCGTCGAACTATCTCCTAATTCCAAATCGAACAATCGAACAACCCCAGGTTACAGAACCATTACCAAAGCTCGCCCCGCATCACCATCTCCGACCACCGGAGACACCTTCCTTATACCCAAACCTTCGTCTGACCTTGCTCATTCTTTTTCTCCACCACCAGTCCACCCCGATGCTAACACGTCGACGCGAATGTCAACGAAACAACCTCGTCCAAAAAACCTTCCCAAACCATAAATTCCCCTCACCTCGATGCTACGGCTAATAGAAAAATATGATCCCATTTTTCTCGTGACCACTCACCCATGATCCTACTCTGGTTACAATCCTGAGGCTTCAGAGTCTCGCGATCACCAGCAGTCGACAAAAACCCCAATTTCGATCAGCTTCCCTTTCCACTTCCATCCCTTATCTAAAAATCATATTACAACCACTAAAAATCCAATTTTCCCATGACGAATTCATTCGTATAAGTGAAAACACAAATTATACTAGTTGATTTTCTTATCAAAATTTTCCTTTTACTGTATATCTTCCTTTCAAGGCCATTGCTTATTATTTTGTTTATGAAATTATTGTTAACAGTAAATATACCCAAATACACACCTATATCATTCAAGCATTACAATCTAATATTGTTTAAATTAAGAGTACATGAATTTTTTTTCAAGTTTGAACCTGTCCAGAGAAAGAACAGAAGCAAATGAACTCATACAGGTCTTTTACACACATATATACAGGCATAGACATACCTATAAAATCTAATACTTTCCCTTTTCACCATACTCAAACATAATATAAGGGAAGTTAGATCTGAGAGTTGTTTACTCACCTGTATAAAAATTGATTCACGGTTTTTTTTTCTTTTTTCTTAACAGAGAGGCTTGGTTTGAGAAGCTTGATGTTGCTCTACTTGTGAAACTAAAATTTTGTTTTCTGGATCTGAATTTGAACTTGATTACTAAATTGAATCTTGAATTGCCGAGTTGATTATATCTTGCTTCAGGTTTGAAAACAGGAAGAAGTTGATTGTTATTTGTTTCTCTTATTTTTGTTTACTGGTTTTGGTTTCAAATTTTTTTCTTTTTATCTGTTTCCAGGTTTTTGAAAGTGAGAAGAGTTGAAAATCTGGTTTTCTCATTTTTTTTGATATTTACTTACATAAAAATTTTAAATGAGAATCCTTGACATTTGTAAAATCATATGCTACCTAACTTACATTTGTCTCTTGCATGTATAATAAGAGCTACAAATGTTAATCCCATGAATAATGAAGCTTACACATGTATAAAGCCTTTATTTATATAATTTTTTTTATAATTTATTAATTTTGTGTTTTTATTAATTAGTTTTTTTAAATCCTTATGTATATATTTTTGCAAACTATCTTTATCCCATGTAAACTTTTTAAAGAAAGCATATGTACCCTTATCAAATCTTATTTTAAGTATTTTTTTTTGAATTAATAAGTATGTACAGATACTATTTTAGTGTAAAAAAATAAAATAAAGAATTCAACTTTAAATAACTCTTGAAAATTATTATATTAATTTCCAAAACATAATTTTCAATTCAATATATATATATACCTATATTAATATATATATATATATATATATATATATATATATATATATATATATATATTGTAGTAAAAATGTATAGTTTTAATTTAGTTTACTTTTGAGATTTTGAAAATAATCTTTGGAATAATAGAATACCTTATACACTCTTATTATAGCAAACTTCCTTATATTTTATTCAAAGGCATATATATATATATATATATATATATATACACTCATATAAATAATTTTACATATACATATATATCTTGTCTTGAATTAAATAGTGAAATATATTATTTAATAGCTAAATCAGATAATTATCTAATTATCTGATGTGCAAAAATTTGGGTTATCACATTCCTCCCCCTTTGAATCTTTTCGTCCCCGGAAAGAAACGAAGCCAGAATTTTTAAAATACTTATTATCAGAAAAATTATTCTTTTTGAATATTTTTAAAAACGCTTTAAAATCTATATAATATTGCCAAAATAGTTTTACAAAAATATTGTTTTATAACTCGATGTTTTAACAAGTCCATCATCGTTCTTACAAAAATTCGGTCATACGTTGATCCGGCGTAGGACTGAAAATCTATAAGTACTTGGTAAACCCATTTCAACACCCAGTGAAAATACTTGGAAAATAATTTTATTGAAAATATAGAAAACATTTTTGAAAATAGAGGAATATCTTTGGTGAGAATGCTCTGGAAATTATCACCCCCATCCATGGTCGTAGTTACATCCTGGGTTACGTTGCCATCGCAGCAAAAGTCCATGTAACTGTAGGCACTCCGTGCACCTCGATTACGCCGTGGAACTAGCGGCAGATCGCACTTACATTCCAGGGTTACGTTGCCATCGATGCAAAAGTCCACGTAACTGTAGGCATCAGCGCCCTCGATTTTCGCTGCCAAAAATGAAACTTCTCCACTCCCACATAGGTCGCAGTCTACCGATGTAAAATCAAACGTAGACCGTTGGCTCTCAGCGGCACACACGACTTTCGCTATGTTACCATAGGTCGCAGTCTACCGATATATAATCAAACGTAGACTGCTGACCCTCAGCGGTACACACGACTTTCGCTATGATTTACAGTAGATCACAGTGACATCGAGTTAAACTGTCATCACAGCATAACTCAAATGCCTCTGTAGGCATCAGCGCCCTCTACTTCCGCTACACACTACTCATAATCCTCAGGAACTAATTCTGTCTGGACTTCTCATATGATCAACTTTAGAACCTCCACCTTTGAGGCTCAAGGCAGTGCCAACCTATGGTACTCCTGAGAAGTTCATTTCAAGGGAGCGCCTTTTTTTCCAGAGCCGTTTTCAAAACACTTTATACTATACACATATAGTATTTTCCAAATCATACACCTAGTATGAATCTCATATAAATCTCCTTTCTCAAAATCGATTATCCCAAAATCGATAATTCTCAAACTAGGCTTTCCAAATTCCAATATCGATTTTACCCAAAAATCAAAAAGCCTTTCGAAATCCAAAGGTTCCAAAAACCTTTTCTCAAAATCATTCTCATAAGATCCCTTACATATATATATATATATATATATATATATATATAACTTTAAAAATCTTTGGATCACTTCAAACTTTTATAAATTTCCTTTTATACTTCAAACACTTTCAAAAATCTTTTCCTTCCGGTAATAGATTCAACAAGGGGAGATTTATTTTATATAACAAAGATATATAACTTTGTTTATTCTAAATCAAAATTCAAATTTGATACTCTATAAAGTCACTTACCAAATTACTTACTTCCATAAAGTAAATTTTCTACCATAGAAATATCCAATTCTACTTTATTTCATCATTTATTCCACAAAATATACCTTTCATTTCAAAAACCATTTCACATTTCTTATCCATAAATTTCCAGTATCAATTTCATTTAAACCCGTACGATGTACACATATCACTCGTACGCTATACCAATCTGATCGCTCACTCGATCACACAATTTCACTTTCAAACTAGTATCGACCACCCGACTTCCTAGTGCGGGCTCAGATCTGGTTTCTTGATCAGAAACCGTCATTCTCCTTGCATAGTCATAACTATGATAGAGAATATCCAGAACCAATCAACAATCCATATCCAGATTCGCCGTCAAAAATCGAGTGAAAAATCCCAACTCGTGTTGATATAACTATCTTGAAATTCTGTGCTCCAATCTGGATCAAATCACTATGCGAATAGAATAATATACGTACATCCTACCTATTATCTTTATTGATTATTAGCCAAATAAACCTTCTTTTCTATTCACATTCACTTTAATTTTTATTCACCTATTCACAATTGCTTAAATCCTCATTTGGATTATCACCTCAATTCTTCTTCTAAATGGATGTTTAATCACAAACAGTTTGTACTCTAATCAGTTTAAATTTAGAAAATAGCTTGAAAAATTAAGAATAGATAAGTAGTTGAAAATAATTGTTAGTTTGTAAAAAAGCTGTAAAATAGTTAAGTAATTGTAAAATAGTTGGAAAATAATCAAATAGTTATAGAAATTTTAAATAATTGTAAAATAGTTGAAAAATAGTAATTAGTTATAAAGTAGTTGAGAAATAGTTATTAGTTTATAAAACAGTTGTAAAATAGTTAAATAGTTCCAAAAATAATTGTAAAATAAGTATAAAATAGTTTTGGGTTTTAAAAAGAAAAGTTGTATAGTAAATAGTTAGGAAAATAGATATAAAACAGTTTAAATTAAAATAATTTATGTTGAAAATAATCCAGAGCCAAACTGTTCAATTCCCTATCTCAAATCCTATCAATTCAATTTAAATTTCCAGTTCCATTTAAATTGTCTCGATTGCAATTTAAATAACTTCAATTTCCATGGAAATTGATTTATTCCAATTCAAGTTGAATTAATTCTCAATTTGTTTCCAATTTCAAATCAAATTCTAGTTGAATTTTAAACCCATTCAACTTAATTCACAATTCCAAATTATTCAAATCAATTCAATTTGAACTAATTCAATTCACATTTCAAATTTAAACCATCTCGAATTATATAAATTCGAGTCAAATTTTTAAATGTTGATTTAATACTTTAAATCAAATCAACACTTATCTTTAAACCATTTAACTATGTATTCAAATTTCACTTTTAACCTATTTCAAAGTTCAAATAATAATTCAAACCCTTTTTAAACAACTAAATCTTTGAAATTCAATCTATCACCAAATTTCAATTTTGAAACCAAACCTTTGAAGTTTTATCTTAAACATTCAAATCTTAAGTCCAAAATGATTCCATTTTATCTTAATAATGGATATATTACCACACCCCATTTCTTTATTCATTTAAACAAATCCAATTTCAGCTTAAAGATTATTAATAACAATAGGATGGTATATTTTAAAACATCCATCCATTTCCAATTTTCAGATCTCAAACCCATTTTGAGATCACTCATAACTCCCATTTTAAATCAACCATTTAAATTTCCAAATCTCAATTTCATCTTGAAATTTCTAATTCAGGTTGTTTGTTAAATTATTTAACTTTCCAAAGTTAAATTTAATTTACTTAATCCTACCAAACTTATCCAATTTGAATTCCCATTTCAAATTCTAAACTTCACATTAATAATCTTTCCACTTATAAGTTCAAAAACTTATCACTTTGGGTATCACATCTTATTCCCAATTTAAAACTCAACATTTAGAGTTTATTTCAAACGATCTTTGATATTATGTATATCCTTCATTTATACATATTATTTCCTTTACACACCAAGTTATTCTTAAATTTTAAACCATCCTTGGTTATTATTCAAAACAATTTTTTTCAATTTTCAAACCACTCTTATTTGAAACCAGACCCTTCATTCAGATACATTAAATAACATTATTTTTATTTCTTTACCACTTTGAAACAATTTTCAAATTCTGGACCCAGATTTAAAATTTCCCTATTTAAATCATCTTCAATTCAAATTTTTAAGTCATACTTACCTAAATGTTTTACTTCCCCAAAACATTTCATTTGCTTACTCATTTATACACATTTTATTATTAAACACAACAATCATTTATGATAATGACCAAGATAATCATATCTGGAAACCACTTCATTATTATCTTATTCTGAAACTCTTCTCCAAATTCAAGATTTTAATTCCAGTTTGAATCCATTTCAAACTTATCTTTATTTAATTTAAGTTTGGTTGTAGTACTATTTCCACTTATATTCAATTCAAATGATTTAACAACCAATTACCTTAAAATTTATTTAGAAAGAAATATTGCTATATATATCAAAATATAATTCTTATATAAAATCATTTACCTTTAAAATCATTTTAAAACCTTTATATAAGAAAATAACAAGTACGCTCTCATATATTTATACACTCAACTCATTTTAGGGTATTACTTACCCTATCCTTGATGAGTAATCCCACCAGAGCCAAGGTTCTCGCTTAACCTTCAGCTCTGATACCAAATGTAACAACCCGGAATTTTCGATCCTGAAAATTCCAGATAGTTACGAAAAGAAGAAAAGAGATAGAAGAAGAAATAGAAAACCAAACTCGAAATGTCACATTCGCAGCGGATAAAATATAACATCAAATAATATTCTTTACACAAAGAAAGCTATATCAGTCAATTATATTTTAATACATCAAAGTTACAACATTTTACAATCACTGGACAGTTAAAATAACTTGTTCCAGATATACAATATTATAACACAGCGAGAACACTCCATACGTTCCTGCCATCCAACTCGCCTCCTGAGCTCCGGAACGTCCTTACCTAGAAATCTGTAATACTCGGCCTGATCCGAGCATTACATCAAAGTAACACCTAGGTCATGCTGGAAACCAGCGTGAGCAAACCCATCTAACATGGAATATAAAAGCATACAATTTATACAAACTCGGGTAACTTGTATCAATTTTACAAATTCATAGGTTTGGTATAGACAACACTTATTACACACATCAATTTCTAAGTACCAAATTTAGAATAAATGGTCCAGTTTACTTAAATCATTCTGTTCCAGCCTATTGATTTCACATATCAATCTATATAAAAAAAATCAAAGTGGTTTTGGGTATTTACTAATACCCGACTCCGTTCTCTTCAAATTCAATGACATCTTAACCCAAATTATTCAAATGGATACAACTCAATTTTAAATGCAGTATGACACTTTGACACAGCAATTCATCATCGATAGATAACTATATAATCACTGTCTACCCAAACATATCATATCATAAAACATTTCATATCAGAGATATCAACTAATTCGAGGCATTTAACATCATCCAATCATTCACAAGCAAGATTGATCACTTCCAAAATTGATTAAATTACTCTCTAATGAAATTAATTACTAATTTTAATCATTTAGATTATCATTAATTAATACAAACCAATCTATTGATCATCTTTTAATTATTCAACTTAATTAATCATTTTTGATCAATTATTCTTTAATTACAATAAGTAATTTACTCTAAATTAATTACACAAATTAATTAACTCTTTACCCATCCATATTAATTACATTGATTCTTAATTAATTACTCAAATTAATTATCTTATAATGACCTGCATTGATTAATTATCCTTTAATTAATCACACTCATTAAATTAACTAGTCCCTTGATTAGTTTCCTTAATCAATTAATCCTTAATTAATTATTCTATGTAATTAATCTTTAATTACTTCCATTAGGTAATCATTCTCTATTTAATTCTCTTAAGTAATTATCCTTTAAGTAATTATCCATTAATTACTTAAAAGATAACTATACTTTATAAATTACATTCACTAATTATACTTTAGTCCATTTCACAGGTGATTATCCTTAATTTATTAATCTCATAAACAAATTAGTTAACCTCTTTATATTAATTATTAAATCTAAATTACTCAACCTTAATTAGTTGAAAGATAAGTCATTTATCTTAATCACTAGCTTAACCATCATCAAAATTTAATAAAACTTGAAAATTAATTAACTTGCAAATTAACATACATCCTCAAGTTTAATTGATGATAATCATTTCATCTTCTCAATCAGTACTTAACTATTTTTATTAGTTAAGTTTTAATTAAACCAAGATTTTACTTAATCTAGGTTAAAATGAATTACAAATCCTTTATTTAACCATTCATTTAAACCATTATTGTTTTAAAGAAATGGCTTAAGAAAAATTAGTTTAAACCTAAATTTTGTTTTAACTAAAAATTTGATGATCACCTTTACCTGTAATTTATTAAATAACAGTTTTTTCTTCTTTTTTAAACGTAAGCATCATCACTTTGAAAACTTTCTTAATTACTTGACTTTATAACTAAAAGCAGAAGTCCTCTCATCTGAAAAACTCGAGCACAAACAAGGGTTCCCGTACAAACACTCGAGACACAATAGCCTTCACCTCTCGCGATTACTTACTCGATAACTTAATTTACTTTTGAGATTTTGAAAATAATCTTTGGAATAATAGAATACCTTATTCACTCTTATTATAACAAACTTCCCTATATTTTATTCCAAAGGCATATATATATATATACGTATATACATTATTGTATATATATATATATCTTATCTTAAATTAAATAGTGAAATATATTATTTAATAGCTAAATCAGATAATTATTTAATTATCCGATGTCCCAAAATTAGGGTTATCACATAAACTCTGAAAATATCCATCGAGTTATTTATGAAATATGAGAAAATAAGTTTGATAACTTGTAAATTTTGAGAATTAGTAGTTAAAACAATGTTTTAAGTTGTTTAATATGAATAAGAAGTAAATTTGAAATTGAACTATGAAATTGAAGTTAACTTAAGTTAAGTTAAACAAAATGAATTTTTGAAAGACATTTAGCCTATGTTAGGTTAAATAAAATAATTTTTGGAAATGGAAATTGATTAAGATTTGAAATGGATTAATGAAATGAGCTAAATAAATAAATTAGTGAGTTGAATATGTGTTTGGAATATGGTTGATAAAATTGAATATTGAAATTGATTTAAAATGGATATAAACTTAAGTTGTGAAGTGGTAATAAACATAAGAAGTTTTATATAAAATATTTATAATAAACTTAAGAAAATTTTGATGGAATTGTTCATAAGTGATATTAGTATTAGAAGAATAAAATAAGAAATAAATGGATGATAATAAAGCAATGTGAATAATTAAATGTAGGTTAATTGACTGTAAATAAAGTGAATGAAAATATAATGAATGTTAAAAAAAGGAGTTTGGTATAGCTAAAAATTAATTGAAATAAACACGTAATTTGTACGTATATTAATTTATTCGCGTAACAGTTTGATCCATATTCGAGTACATGATTTTGAGATGGTTTACATCGATCCAAGTTAGGATTTTTCGCTCGATTCTCGACGACAAACACTGTTTATAGATGTTTGATTGATTCTGGAATTCTCTATCATAGTATATGGATAAGGAAGGAGAATAATGGTTTCTAATCATGGAACCAGATCTGAGTCCGCGCTAGTGTGTTCGTGTGAGCGTTACTAGTTCGAAAGTAAAACTATATGATTGAGCGAGAGATCAAATTTAAGATTTGTGTACGAATGAAATATGTACATCAATTGGCTTTAGTGGAGCAAATGTTGACAATTTGAAAACTACAAAATAATATGATTATGAATTATATGGTTAATTATCATTGGTAAATAAGATACAAGTATAAAAGCAAGAGCTATCTTGATGCCTTTGATTTTATAAGTAAAAAAATTGGTTGCTCGACTAAAAGGTAAATGTTTATATTGTTGTTTGATTTGATGATTTTATAATGAGCCACTTAGCTTTATTTTCTTTTATTGGTTTGGGCCCATAGTGGCGATTTGTAGATGTTTAGATCTAGTCGCGCAAAGGATTTAAGGTGTTGGGAATTCTTAAGAAATTTTTAATAACTAAAATTTGATTTTGAGTTATAAACTGAAATGATTGAATAGGATGATATTAATTGGAAGCTATGAATGAATTTGGAAACTTATTAAAAGTAATAACAAGATCTCAACAAATTGGTTTTAGGAAGTTGAAGGGTTAAAAGGATTTAAAAATCTATTTCAACTAATTGGTTTTTAGAAAAGTACCGGGTTTGGGCATTTTCTTACCTTGGCAATTTTGGGGACGAAATTCTTTTAAGAGGGAAGAGTGTAACGATCCATAATTTTAGTAATTTCAATTTGAAATATTTAGTTGTTTTTATATTTTGAAAAAAATTATTTTTATAAGTCAAATAGCTAAAATTTCAAATATAGCAATAATTTAATTATTGAATTTAATCATTGTAATTGTTTAAATAACTGAAACTTGGACTTTTATTTGGATAAAAATGATTTCCAAGTTTATTTAAAATTATGTTGGATAAGAATAGTAATCAAAAACTTTTAATGTAAATTTAAAAGTGGTTAATTTGGTTTTTATATTAATTTGTTTTAATTAACTTCTAAAAATAGCCTTTTGGGACACTATCTCGGATTACGACGAAACCACTTCATTGAATCTGTAACAGTGTATTATTGTATGATAACAAATTTCATGGCTATCATCATTTGGGCGCACGAGATCGAAACGCTTATAAATTTATATCAGAAATTAATATAATATAATTGGGTTTGAAAAGCTATCTTCTACATACGATTGAATTAGGTCTCGAGACAAGTTACATTGTGTTCGAAATAGGGGTATAACATATAAAACACTAGGAAGACGCCTTGATAGGAGTTCAAATTTTTTGGACGTTTTGTAACTCTGTATTTTAAATAAAATAATATATATATATAATATTTTATAACCATCTTCTGATACCCATACCCACCTTACTTCAACCCCATACCATGTTCTATACCAAGGCATGCTCACCCATACTAATCTCTCCATATCTAAGTACGTGAACAAGAGGAAAGTTCGACCTTTTTAAATTATATACAACCTAATCCAACGGCCCTAAGTGATCGTCGCCATTAGAGACGGAGCTAGGCCTCGACCCCAACTAAAGTTTTATTCGCGTCAGCAAGTAGATAGTGATCAACTGTTGGATCTCGCTGGATTGCGATGGGATGCCAGAATTTGGAGATGAAGGGCGATGATTAGGTTGGGTTTTCTGGGATTTAGGTCATTGTTTAACGTTGGACTTAAAAGGAAAAGTGTAGAGGGTGGTCAGGGTGAGGCACGACGGAAGTTTCATGGCGTGACGTGGCGTGTGGCCATGGGAAAATGGAGATAAACAGTGTCATTTATGGGTTGCATTGGGCGAACGGCGGTGAGATAAGAGGAGAAACACCGATGGCATTTGTAACAACTTGCATATTTTACGATTGTATATTTAAATAATATTTAAATATAGCATCTTTAGTCAGATTAAAGTCCAAAATGCTACTTTTTGCAAACAGTCGAATTAGGATTCGTGACCACTTCCATTGGGTCCAAAATGGCATTTGCGACCTTTTTGAGTATAAACATCGATATGATTGGAGTTGATTAGAATTTTTATATTTTCGTTTGGGGCTTTGGGTTTGGGTTGTAGCCCATTAACCCAACATAATACCCTAACTCAACCCCCTCTCCTCTTCATTCATTCTACTTTTCTAACACTCTCAAGCTAAAAGAAAAGTGGAGGAAGAGATAGGAAACTAAAATTCCTATGCCCCAGTTTACTTGGAAATTCAAATTCAACTCCAAAATCAAAGAGAAGCTTAGGTAAGCATCCTCTTAATCTTCTCCATCTCAATATCTCCTCAATTTTCATAATTTCCTATAACCTGACTTAGGAAAAACTTCACCTTTGATAATAGATTGAAGATTCTAGAGCTGTATTGAAGAGGAATTGGTCTTGTTTTGTTTTTAAGCTTCTCAATCGTTGTCTTTGAGTTTAAAGGTGAATTTTTGAACTCACATCTACGACTATAGCTTTCTTTGTTGTTAGGTATGAATTCTTAACATCTATACATGTTCATTTGTTTTTTATTTGAATTGGTTTGGTGAATTTTTCAAATTTTGGTGTTTTGAAGTCAAATCTTTAAAGATTATAACTTGTATATTTGGGCATCTTATTTGGGGTGTATTGAAGAGCCTATAAGGCGGGGTTGTCGCTTGGCATAAATCCCTAGTCTCCGTCGCTCGCCCGATCGCTTTCGAATCGATTTGGTCATCATTGGCCTAGGCAAATTTCTAGTCAGTTGAACCAACAAGACACCTGGTTGGTAATTTTAGACTTCTGCTTATGGTCCTTGGAGAAATTTTACAACGAACGCAGAAAATAAAATGGCAGAGACAAATTCTAGACGTCTAGTTTTATTTGTTCTGACGTCTTGTTTATAATTTTATACGTCTGGGAGGTTTTCTGAATTATTTCCCGAAACCAAATCCAGACGTCTGGATTAACGCTCAGATGTTTGGAACTGTTCAGTTTTGCCTATTTGCCTATTTTTTGAGTGAATTTCCAATGTTTATCGATTTTGGTTGATCCGATTAGTTGTTATCACTTTTATGGACTTTGATGACCTCTTTTTCTAGATTTTTGGGAACATCCATTTGATGGATTTAGTATCGATTTCTTTGGATTTGATTCACGTCTTCGAATGTGAATTTTTGGTGATTGGTTATTTTTACAATCGTTTTATGTGATTTGTCACTTTAAAATACAAAGGTTTCTATACTAGTGGTAAATATTCAAACTCTTTCACAAAATGATTTCAACGTTACCTATAATACAAAACTCGTTTTAAATCCGTTTTCTTATCTATTAGTATATACAAACCTTTACCTCATTCGTATGAGAAATCTAAATAAACGACTTAGCAAAACAAGTGGTATGAAACGCTTGCGTTTTCTTTGTCGGTTAATTCTTGGACTTGTTCGATTGAACTCTTGTGACAATTTTCGAGTGGAAATCTTCAATTTGTTCGTAAATACTTAAGTTAAGCCAGTGCTTATGGGACATGAAGTAAACTCATTTATTTACTAGCTTTGTGTAATTCACACTTCTTATTGGTTAATGATGATCATTTTATGGTTTAGACTAGCGATATGCGATGTCTTTTTGTCCACGTGGGGGACTGTACCTCGTTTTATTGAGCTTCATCTCATTTCTTTTATAGGCCAACGGATAATGGGTTCTTTAAAGTTTCGACTCACTTTTATGGGCTAACGACCCATGTTCTTTTGTGGAATTCGGTTCATTGGGCATACGGTTGATGTACTACGTCGTTGTTCTGGCTTATCAGGTTCATCAGGCGTGCCGTTATTGTACTACGTCGTTGTTCTGAATTATTCGAGTTTTATGTTCCTCGGGCATACTGTTATTACTACGTCATTGCACCGGCTCTATGGTTAACGACCATGGGATAACGACCCATTTATGATGCACGTGTTGATGAGTTTTCATGCTCCCGTTTGTGATAGGCCTCCCCCTTTTGTGATTTCTGGAATTCTAATTGTTTCTTTTTAGAATTTTTGTTTCACCAATTTTTGTGATGTATATTGAAAAGCTGTATAAATATTTGTGGTTTGGTGAATAAAATAAAGAATATGATATTCTTTTTTGTGTATGAGACTCTTGAGTTTTGTATGATTTTTGTTGATTGTTAAATGTATAATTGTCACAGTATGGCATTAATGTTATCACATGTTTTGTCATATCTCTTATCTTATCTCATTTTATATGATATTTATAGCTAGACTGGTCCATTTATTATTTTCTTCTTAAATAATACTTGAGTCAGACCGAGGTATTTTAGCTGCTTCTACTTGACTTCTTATCAGGGTCCATCATCTAACTTTCGGCTAACTACTTAGCTTAGTAGTTTTTGTTTATACATTTGAGATAGAGACTTCTTGACGTATACATATTCTTTTGTCTAGCACTTGTACCTATTCTTTTGTGATGTGGTGGATCTTACATGACCACTACTTTGATGTACACTTTTATGTGTTATATTCATATCTGTTTCCGGCTTAATGATATGAGTATCTGTGACCAATTTTCATTACGCTTATTTTATATTTGTTTTCGAAGATCACATAGCCACCGTGTAGTAGTTTTGAGTTTGTAATTGATGTGTCAGATTATCTCTTTAAATGAGTTACATGTGATACTATCTGATATATCGGTACTTGCACAAAGCAGTTACACAGATGGTCGCTCTTCAACAGCCTTATTCTTCAAGCTAGTTGACGGCATTACTCCGTAGTATCCTTGGTTAGTGTGAGTATAGAGGTAGGGCGTCACAACTTGGTATCAGAGCCAAACTTTGAAACTATATAGAATATTATAGCAAGGATCATCGTCCTAAGTCTCTCTTAGGAATCGTGCCTTAGGATTTATCCATGTCTTAGGACCCATACTATCCTAATTTCTTATGTAATGCCTTTTTTTATCAATCAAGTTTGTTTGTTATTCATTCTGAGAATAACCTTTTTCCTCTTCTTGTTTTCTTTCTTTCTTAAATAAGAGAAATGGTTAGACCTGGCAGTCCTAGCGCTGGTCAATTTAGTAGTCCTTCTCTGGATGGCGTTCATGTCTACCCAACAACTTTTGGATCTTGTAAAGGATCAAAGGTTTATATGTGCTTTGACTAAGAACCCCAAAAAGGTTTTTCCTCTAGAACTAAAAGTGCCTTTCGATCAACTTATTGATATCACTCTTCGACTTGAAGAGGCCGATAAAGAAGTGACAGTGATGTTAGAGGTTCCAAAAAGAGCCTCAATAACAACACGAAGAGGCATATTAAGTTCAAAAGCCCTAATCCTAACAAGAAAGGGAAGCATGCAACTTCAGTAGCAATGATTCCAATCCCTAGGAGAATGCTACAACTGTAGTTCTAAGGACAACTATGTAAATAGGTGCCCAAGGCCTATTTCTTATCTCTATTGCAAAATTTCGAGTCATTATATATATTCATGTCCCATACTTCAAAGTAAGAAAGAGGGAAAGCTAAATGTTATGCAAGCTCCTTGTAACACTTCTCTTGGTCGAGGTATTTCTTATTCAGTCCTTTATGGCATTAATTTATTTCGTCATTATCCTATTCGAGTTCTTTTTGATACGGGTGCATCTCATTCTTTTATATTAAAAGAACTTGTTGATACTTTTTATTTAGATATTCTGATCTTATTGACTTCAATGAGATTTGCTAATCCGGTTGATGGATCCACAACACTCAGTTTACTTTGCAAAAATATTGAGATTATTTTATGTGATTATGCTTTCCGATCCGATTTGCATGTTATGTGCTACTTAGGCTTCGGAACTGATTTTTGGGAAAGAATTGGCTTAATCATTTTGAAGCTCATATCCTATATCCCATGAGGACTATCCATCTTTGACATTCTCAATCTATTAAGCAGATTTTTATTTTTCTTAATGATTTCGATTCTAATTCGGTGGCATCATTTTATTTTTTAAACAGACATGATGAATAAAATGTTACTTCCCTCATTCATGTAGTTCGTGTACTTTTCGGTATCTTTGAATTTGTCTTAAATTTACCACCTAAGCGATCTATTGAGTGGTGCTAAGGTCTTTTCAGCTCGACCTTGCCACCAATTTTCATCAGCTATGAGTTGCGGAGGGTAGCATTCCATTTACCGCTTTCCACACTCGTTATGATTCTTTTGAGTGACTCGTGATGTCATGCGGTTTGTCCAGCTTATTTCATCCATCTTATGAATCGAGTACTCTGCGAATATCTCGATGAGACCATCCTTGTTTTCATTGATTATGGATGAAAACAACAATCTAAAATTGCAAATCTTTGTAATAAGATATTTTTATCATATAGAAGATGATTTTGTATTGTATTTCCCATTGAGTGCTTTAAGAATTCTAGTCGATGCGCATGATCAACATTATCGATAGGAATCTCCTAAACGCTATGATGAGACAGTTAGATACAATAAATTGATTTGTAATAAGTAAATTTTTCTAAAAGGAGGATTACGTAAAGTAAATTATAATTTTGAATGCCTTAACTTTTTGGAAAAGAGGATCATTTAAAAGAACTCCTTTTCGATGCCCCTATTCATGTGATTCCCGAAGGAAACCAAGACTTTATTGTTTACGTGTTGGTTTAGGATCCGTTCTCATGCAAAGGGAACATGTTATCGCTTATGTTTCTAAGCAATTAAATGATGTCGAGACTAGATATGCCACTCATGATTTAGAGCTCGCGGCCATTGTTTTCGCCCTTAGAATTTGGAGTCAGTATCTTTTGGGAGAGAAATTTGTTCTCTACAGCGATCATAAATCTTTGAAGTATTTATTTTCTCAAAAGGAACTTAATTTACATCAACAACGTTAGCTCGTATTCCTTGCATCTTATGATCTTGATATTCTTTATACTCCCGAAAAAGGGAATCGTGTTGCCGATGCCCTTAGTCGACTAGCTATTGTTTCTATGATGATATCTGAATGGAATGATCTCGAGACTTTATCCACTTGTGAGATTCGAGATCGTGAATCCGATTCATGTTCATCTCTTGTTTTATGTAGCTTTGAGGCTCATCCTTCTCTTTTAGACCATATTCTTGAAGCTCAAAACCATGACCCTGAATTGGCTCATCCTAGCCAAAGTTGTAGGGAAAGTAAAATTGATGGTTAAAAGACTTTGAAATCGATGCTCGTGGCAGCATATGAAAATTTGGTAGACTTATCGTGCCAAATATTAGTAATCTTCGTAAAGACATTTTAGAAGATTCTCATCGTTCTAAATTTACCATTCATCCCGGTAGTAGTAAAATGTACGCAGTTATGAAGCAACTTTATTATTAGGATGGAATGAAGTCTGATATCGCTAACTTCATTGAGTGTTGCATGACTTGCCAACTCGTAAAGGCCGAGCATCAAAGGCCCAGTGGGTTATTGCAAACCTTAGACATTCCAAACTGGAAGTGGGATCAAGTCTCCATGGACTTTATTGACGGTCTTCCCCATTCTCGTTCGGGTCATGACATTTTATGGATGATTATGGATAGACTTACAAAATCCGCCCATTTTATTCCCGTTCGGTCTAATCGGACTGCACCTCTTTTGGCTAAACCTATGTTAAAGAAATTGTTAAATTGCATGGACTTCCTACTTCTATTGTTAGTGATCGTGATCTATTATTTACTAGTGGATTTTGGAAGAGTCTTCAAAAAGCTTTGGGAACAAAGCTTAATTTTAGCACCGCTTATCATCCCCAGTCCGATGGACAAACCGAGCATGTGAATCAAACTCTTGAAGATCTTCTTCGTGCAAGTGTTCTTGATTTTGGGGAAAGTTGGGACGATCATATTTCTCTTGTTGAGTTTCCCTATAATAATAGCTTCCAATCTAGTATTGGTATGGCACCTTTCGAGGCACTCTATGGAAGGCCATGCCGATCTCCTTCGTGTTGGCTTGAAGCCGGTGAGAAGCTAGTTTTAGGTCCAGATTTATTCATGATTCCACCAAAATGATTGACCTTATTCGTCATAGGATGAATGAAGCTCAAAATAGAGAAAAATCCTATGACAACAACCGAAGAAGGAATTTGGAATTTCTGTGGGAGATTTGGTGTTTGTCCGTGTTTCACCTATGAAGGATGTTGTGCGTTTTATCGATCGGAAAAATTAGCGCCTCGATATATTGGCCCATTTCCCATCATCGAACGTAATGGTTCCGTGGCTTATCATCTTTTATTATTGGCTCAATTTTCTGCTATTCACGATGTTTTCCATATCTCTCAACTACGGAAATGCCTTAGGGATTCCGATTCTATTCTTGAGCATGGTTGTTATTGAAGAAATTAAAGTTTCACCTAATTTGACTTATGAGCCACATCCTATTCGTGTCATTGCTGTGGAGGTTAAACGCCTTCGAAATAAAGATGTTCCGCTTATGAAAGTTCAATGGTCCGCAAATCCTAAGGATTGCTCTTGGGAAACCAAAGAATTCATCGAGTGAACACATCCAGACTTACTCCCTCGTGCTCTTTAAGGTGAACTTCTTATTTCAAATTTTCTTTTGTGTTGATTTTCTTTTATGGTTGTTACTCTTTTTCTTCTTCTTAATAATTGCAAGGACGCAATTTCTTTAAGGAGGGGAGTCTGTAACAAACCGCATATTTTACCATTGTATATTTAAATATTTTATTTAAATGTAGCATCGTTTGTTGGATTAAAGTTGGAAATGCTTCTTTTTGCAAACAGTCAAATTAGGACTCGATGCCACTTCCATTGAGTCCAAAATGGAGGTTGCGACCTTTTTGGGTATAAACATCGATATGTTTGGAGTTGATTAAAATTTTGATATTTTCGTTTGGGGCTTTGGGTTTGGTTTTTAGCCCATTAACCCAAAATAATACCATAACTCCACCCCTTCTCCTCTTCATTCATTCTAGTTTCCTAACACTCTCAAGCTAAAAGAAAAATGGAGGAAGAGATAGGAAATTAAAATTCCTAAGCCTTAGTTTACAAGGAAATTCAAATTCAAGCTCCAAAATCAAAGAGAAGCTTAGGTAAGCATCCTTTTCAACTTCTCCATCTCAATCTCTCTTCAATTTTCAGAATTCCCTATAAACTAATTTAGGAAAAACTTCACCTTTAATAATGATTGAAAATTGTAAAGGTGTATTGAAGAGGAATTGGTCTTGCTTTGTTTTTAAGCTTCTCATTCGTTGTCTTTGAGTTTAAAGGTGAGTTTTTGAACTCGCATCTACGTCTATAGCTTTCTTTGTTACTAAATATGAATTCCTAACATCTATTCATGTTCATTTGTTTTTTATTTGAATTGATTTGGAGAATTTTCCAAATTTTGGTGTTTTGATGTCAAATCTTTAAAGATCCTATCTTAGATATTTGGACATGTTATTTGGAGTGTATCGAAGAGCCTATAAGGCTGGGTTGTCGCTTGACATAAATCTCTAGTCTCCGTTCCATATCCGATCGCTTCCGAATCGATTTGGCCATCATTGGCCTAGGCTAATTTCTGCCCAACTGAACGAACTAGACGTCTGGTTGGTAATTTCAGACGTCTAGTTATGGTCCCTGGAGAATTATATAACGAACGCAGGAAATAAAACAGCAGAGACAAATTTCAAACGTCAGATTTTATTGGTTCAGACGTCTGGTTAAGGTTCAGACGTATGATTTGTAGTTTCATACATTTGGGAGGTTTTCTTAATTATTTCCAGAACCCAAATCTAGACGTCTGGATGAACCCTCAAACGTCTGGAACTGTTTAGTTTTGCCTATTTGCCTATTTTTTGAGTGAATTTCCAATATTTATCGATTTTTGTTAATCTGATTAGTTGTTATCACTTTTATCAACTTTGATGACTACTTTTTCTGGATTTTTGGGAAAATCCATTTTGATGGATTTGGTATTGATTTCTTTGGATTTGATTCACGTCTTCGAATGTGAACTTTTGGTGATCGATTGTTTTACAATCGTTTTTTGTGATTTGTCACTTTAAAATACAAAGGTTTCTATACTAGTAGTAAATATTCAAAATCTTTCACAAAAATGATTTCAACATTACTTTTAATACAGAACTCGTTTTCAAATCTATTTTCTAGTCTATTAATATATATGAACCTTTACCTCATTCATATGAGAAATCTAATCAAACGACTTAGCAAAACAAGTAGTATGAAACACTTGTGTTTTCTTTGTCGGTTAATTCTTGGACTTGTTCGATTGAACTCTTATGACAATTTTCGAGTGGAAATCTACAATTTGTTCGTAAACACTTAAGCTAAGCCAGTGGTTATGGGACATGTAGCTAAACTCATTTATTTACTAGCTTAGTGTGATTCACACTTCTTATTGATCAATGGTGATCATTTTATGGTTTAGATTAGCGATATGCGATGTCTCTTTGTCCACATAGGTGACCTTACCTCGTTTTATTGAGCTTCAACTCATTTCTTTTATAGGCCAACGACCTATGGGTTCTATGGAGTTTCGACTCATTTTCACGACTACCGACCCATGTTCTTTTATGGAGTTCGGTTCATCAGACATACCGTTGATGTACTGCTTCGTTGTTCTGGCTTATCAGGTTCATCGGGTGTATCATTATTGTACTATGCCGTTGTTTCGAATTTTTCAAGTTTTAGGTTCCTCGAGCGTACCGTTATTGTAATACGTCGTTGCATCGGCTCTATGGTTAGAAACCATAGGATAGCGACCCCGTTTATGATGCACATGTTGGTGGGTTTTCATGCTCCCATTTATGATAGGCCTCCCCCATTTTGTGATTTCTGGAATTCTAATTGATGCTCTCTAGAATTTGTGTTTCACCCATTTTTGTGATAATATTGTTAAACTGTATCAATATTTGTGGTTTGGTGAATAAAATAAAGAATATGATATTCTTTTTGGTGTACGAGACTCTTAAGATATCGTATGATTTTTGTTGATTGTTAAATGTATACTTATTACAGTACGACATTATTGTTATCATATGTTTTTTTCATATATCTTATCTTATCTTATCTCATTTTATATGATATTTATAGCTTGATTGATCCGTTTATTATTTTCTTCTTAAATAATACTCGGGTCAGACTGAGGTATTTCAGGTGCTTCTACTTGACTTCTTATCAGGGTCCGTCATCTGACTTTTAGCAATATACTTAGCTTAGTAGTTTTTGTTTATACATTATAGAGACTCCTTGATGTACACATATTATTTTGTCTAGCACTTGTACCTATTCTTTTGTGATATAGTGAATCTTACATGACCGCTACTTTGATGTACACTTTTATGTGTTATATTCATATCTATTTCCGCCTTAGTGATATGAATATCCGTGACTGATTTTCGTTATGCTTATTTTATATTTGTTTTCGAAGATCACATAGCCACTATGTAGTAGTTTTGAATTTGTAATTGATGTGTCAGACATTCTCTTTAAACGAAATGCATGTAATACTATCTGACATATCAGTACTCGCACAAAGCAATTACACAGATGGTTGCTCCTCAACAACCTTATTTTTCACGCTAGTTGAGGACATTACTCCGTAGTGTCCTTGGCTAGTGTGAGTATAGAGGTGGGGCGTCATAGCATGGGTTGGGGAGGGGTCCACGTGGCTGACGGCGAGGGTGCGGCCGACGGTAGTGGAGCAGAGTGGCAGCAACAAAGTCGCAGTTTAAAAAAATAATAATAAAAGAAGAGCGACCTAGAACGAAGTGTGATTAGGGAAGAGGTGGTTTAGTTAATTTGGGTAATTAGTTAAATTAATTTTAGTAAATAGTGGATTAATATTTTATAAAAAATTGATTGAAAAGTTATATATTTAATAACTTTTGCATGCGAGATCCAATTGAGACGTGAATTTTTGCATTGTGATCATATCGACGAAGGCTACACCATAGAGTTGGATTGGATGGATGTGGAGATTGTTGAAATTTGAAATGGAAGCCTTGGCGACGGAAATTTTTTTGTTGAGTTAAACTCACCTTTTTGGTTAACTATATGATATATAATTGATAAAAATTATTGGATGATTGTTTGAATGAATTATTATATGTATATTAGTTGGATTGAATATTCCCGTCTACTAGAGCGGATGAAACCCTATAACGTTCCCATGTAAGTGCAGATGCCACTATGTATACGAATCCTGCCTCGAAGCGGTTGATTTATATTTTATGACTATATGCCGTGGTGATGCAGGGGGACAGGTGGGAGGGATCCAACAGAATTCCTCACTATCGTTGAATTATTTTTATAATGTTCCTTTTATGTGGCTTATTGAATAACGAAATTGATTGTTGACACTATGGCTAGAACATTGCTCCATGTACAAAAACAAAAACCTAGTAATTATAGAAAATAATATCAATACTGGTTGAGCGTTTGGCGGCAATTGGACTGGAATTAGTATTTTGAAATACTATAAATTTCCAATTGAATTGAAATCGGGTTTAAGACAAGAAATGATTTTTAAATATGAAAATGGGTTTCAAAAATATATTGTTTTTAAAAGGTGATTAATTATATTAATATTGTTTTAAAATATTTAGTTAAATTAACATTGTTTTAAAGTATTTAATTAAATTAATATTGTTTTTAAAGTATTTAATTATATTAATATTGTTTTAAAGTTATTTAATTAGTTATATTATTTTAAGGTTATTTAATTATATTAGTATTATTTTAAGGTTATTTATTTATAGCTAATATGGTTTTAAAGAATTTATCAAAATGTTAATTATTTGGAAAGGTTGATTATTTCAAGAATAGTTATGGTTTGAATTTAATATTAAGGATTATTAATAAGGTCTGAAAATAAAATATTATTATCTATAAAAATGGTAAAGGATAATTATGATTTATGTTTGATAATATTTTGAAATTATTAATTATTATTTTTAAGATGCTTTAAAGTTAATAATTTTCATTCATTTATAATGTTTATTGTTAATAATCATTATTATATATAATGGTGTTTTGAAGTAACAAAGATGTTTTTTAATTATTTTTTAATGTTTACAAGGCGCATGAATAGAGTTGAAAGACTTGGATTTTATAAAGGAGTTTATAAAATAGTTCAAAGACTTAAGGGAGGGTTATTTACAAGGTGAAAGAGTTTACAAATGGTTAGATTTTTATAAACAAATTTTAAGAACGGGTTTATAGATTTATAAAAGGAGTTTTATAAATGGTTTTATGGATTTATAGAGGCTTTATAGATGATTTTAGAAATGTGTAAAAAGAATTTATGAGCAATTGAAATGTATTGGAAAAACTTTGTAAATGGTCCAGAAGATTTATAAAATGGATTATAAATGTTTTTAGAGAATTATAAGGAAGTTTTATAAATGATTTTTGAACCAAATAGAAAGAAAATATTTCTCAATTTTGTGGATATACTTATACCATTAAGATAAGTATATGGATATTTTCTAAGTAGTGAAAATATAAGGATTTTTGGATATACCTTTGTAAAAGTATTTTTGGACAAGTAATTTACAAAGTGAATTTTGTGAATGAAAGATTTATCAAAAGAGGTTAGCGGTTGCATATGAGCTTAACCTATATTGGTTTTCCCTGTGCAATCCCTGATTGAATGTTCGTTATTTGGTAGTTCAATAACCAACTATCGAATTTTGACCCAAAAAGTAACTTTGGAAATATCAAGGAGAAACATGTGAGTTATATGGCACAATCATCTCAGATGATGTTGTACTGTGCGTATAAATCTTGTTTCGTTCTCTTAGGACAATGATAAGGAAATCCTTTCACTAATGATTTGTAGGTGATCTGTGATCTTATCTTTGACTGTTTATTTCCTAAAGAACCGAGGTTGAGTTTATCGAAAATTATTGAATTTTGTATTCGAAGAGATCCGGATCGAGTGTGTTAACCTAAAACCACTTCGATCCAACAAATGCATTTTGAAGTGAAAACATCTTGGAGATGATGGAATTTTGTAGAAGGAGCTCTCAAGTGTTTCGTTTAGTCCCATAACGAACTTGTATGAATGAATGCTAGTATTGCATTGTTGTTTGGAAGTTAGTGTTACATTCCAAGTGGGAAGTACTTTATAAAAGGTAGCCTCAAGCCTCATCAACTGAGAGTGGTTAAAACAGAGGAGATGTAGCAGGGCTAAGTAGGTCGCTCTCAAGTTCGGCATGATCATCCCTATCTAGAGTCGCTATTATCACTCATTTTGTATGCATGGGGACCCACTAACGGAGGGGTAAACATATTCGGTACTTTCCAGTAAGGGGTAGGCTGGTTCTATGTTGGCAGAGGATCCAGGCAAGGTCCTCGGCGTTATTTTATCCAGAGATGCACCATGACTGGCGGTAACCCGGTATCTCAGTCATTGTGTGGAATCCATTTTCCAATACGAGCCTTTACGGTTTTAGTTATATACCTATTATGCTGGAATTTAATTAATGTAACAATTTAGGCTAAGATTAATAAGTATTTGTATCTTAGACACTATTAAAATATCGGAGAATTTCATATGAAATGTTTTGGTTATCATAAGGTAAAACCGTCTGTGTTTATATGCAGCGTTGTCCTATGAGATACTCTTGATTTTCGAAAGGTTTCTATAGCTTTAAATCTAGTTGGGTGTGTTTTCTCATGCTGGTTTTTCGGACCGACTCGGGTGTTATTTTACTATAATGCTCGGGTCAGACCGAACATATTTATCGGATATAGCTGGATGCTTTGGAGCTTCAGGAGACAAGTTGAAGGTGCAGAGACATATTCATGTATAGGTTATTTTTCCGCTGCATTTGTTGTTGTATTTATCTGCAATTGTAAGGACATGTTATAACTGTCCGGGCAGAAATAGGTTAGTATACTCTAATTGATGTTTGTATATATACATATATACAGTTTCTTCTCATGTAAAGATTTATTTTATATCATAGACTATTCGTTTTGCTGTGAGATTCTGTGTTGTTTAGTTTCCTTCTTATCTTCTTCCTTCTTTCTTTTTCCCATATAATCGGGTTTTCCGGCATTCGATTGGTTGGGATGAAATACAGTGGACGTATTAATGTTGATTTTCGAGGTTCGAAAATCTCGTCGTTACATGTAGTTTGCACTGCCTATTTCTATAAATTGAGTAGAAATTCTCTTGTCTAATTTCATGTAAAAAGGAGTTGAGTGGAGTAAAATTAATTAAACAATAAGTTTGTTGTTCTATTCCACTATTTTCATATAAAATAAGTTGGAATTGGATTCTAAGTACAAGCCTATTGGTTGATTTTGGACTATTGGATTTATGGTAAAAATGCTATTGTGATTGTATAACATTGAAGATTTGACATTTGAACGTTAGTTTATGGAGTAATCTCCACATACCTAAAAATTAATAAATGCATACATACATACATACATACATACATACATACATACATACATACATATATATAAACTAGCATGAGTAACGTGCAATTGAAACATATTAATTACTAATGTGTGCGTAAATGTGCATAATTTTACTTCCATACTTAATCTAATTAAATTAAATAAATGATCATATTGGGTATCTTAACATGTTTAAACCAAAATTCAAATTACTTTCAAATTGTCATTTATTCATCTTCATTTAAGGATAAAATTGTCATTTTTGTGTGTTAATTAATTTGAGAATATTCACTTACACCTTTTATTTTTATTTATAGGAAAATTGATGGAAATTAGAAGAGGCTTCTTGTATTCATGCATGCACACAAGAGAAGGAGCAAAAGAAGATGGAAATAATTCATTTCATGCATCATGGAGGACTGCACCTACCCACTTACCATGATCCCTCTTAAGTGCTAATAGACATCATTAAAGCTGCATACACATTTAAATGGGAGGTTATGCTAATGCTAATGATTACTTGGAGGTTATATTTCCTAAGAGGGTAGTTTGGGTAGTTCCCAAAATTGGATTAGGGTTTCAAGTTTGTATAAACATCCCTTATGCTTCATGTAACCCTCCTCACTTTTTTTAGGCTCTCATTTCTCTTAGCTTCTTAGTTTAGGAAGATAAATCAAAGCTCTTCTCTTTTCTTTTCATGACTACTTAGCCATTTTCTCTTTATGTACATTTTTTATGCAACTTTAAGACATGTTCTTTTTCCTTTACATGCTTATTTACTTTCATGTTAGTAGTGTAGATTTACATTTCATGCAAATAGATTAGTTTTTCCTTTCTTTTTGCTCTCCTTTTCCTCTTGTTTGTTTCATGTTGCTTCTACATTTTTTGATTTGATAACAAATATGAGAGGCTAGTCCCTTCAATTTAGCGGCAATGAAGCTCTCTAGTATGTAAATCCAACATTTTGATGTTTATGCTCTGTTTTTGTGCTTTAATGAGAATGCATGAAGTGGTTAACTTGTTGTTTTTTCTTTGCTAATAGCCTATATTGATGACACCAAATAAGCCATGCTTAAACAATAACTAACACAAATTACCTCTTCATCTACATATGATGATGATGATGAAGTGAATGTTGAAATTAAAATTTGATGGTCTACATTTTTAATGCATAGTTAATAAGCCATGCTTAAAATAGATTTTGCTTTCAACTCTGTTGTCATATTTCATGAGAGTTAAAAGTGTATTAGTGGTTTCGTTATAGTTTGATAGTTTATATTGGGTTAACTAATAGCACAAATATGCCATATTTATGATAAGAACAACAACTAATTTCACCAATGACCAAAAGAGAGATCATAACTTAATTTTGTTGATTTATGTGATCTAAAGAGTGGAAATTATCTCTAAATTGTTTTTGCACTCCCATATTTTTATCACTTTCTTTTTGTCAATTTTCTCATTTTCTAGCTTAAACAATTCTCAACTTGATTTAATTTGATTCAATAGGAAATTTAAATTAACAATTCTCGGCGGATCAACCCGTAGTCGCTACGTACTACGATAGTATGTCATGCGCATGCGGTTATTTTTATTATAAATTTTTCGACGATTTTCTAACTCGATAGAAAATTCATCGTTAAACAATTATGTAGTTAATTAAGTTAATAATTATCATTTAAATTGTAACGACCCAGATTTTTAGCCATCTGTTATTAGAATAATTAATTAATTTTAAATATTGAAATATTAATTTTTATAAATCGCACAACTTAATATTCTGATATTCAGAATATCAGAATCTATGAATTTTGAAAGATATATTAATTTTCAAACGTTAATTGCTGAATATGATAATATATACACACACATACACACACCCACCATTTCAAACTTATAATAATAACATATATATATATATATATATATATATATATATATAGACACACATCTGTGTGTGTGTGTGTTTATATAAAATAGTGAATATGCAAATATGTATATGGTAAAAATATGTATACGTGAATGTATATATCTATATATGTGTGTGTGTGTACTTTGAAGCTTCATGATGACAATTTCGAATCAAGCATATACAAAGCTTCAAAGTCAAGCACACAGAAATCAAATCACGCCCACACATAAACTAAATCATGAACCTAATAAATCAAGTCAACCTAAAAATCAAATCAGACCTTGGAATCAAATCAGCAAAAGAAAATGAAAATGAAAAAAAATGAAAGATGAAGCATGTACATGCAAATTCTCAGTCACCCTATATGTATACATAGCCACCCTAGTATTTCACTGTACATTTCCATTCATTGTATATAGAGCCATGCCTTATTCACTTGTTCCTTCACGTACTAAAAAAAAAGATCTACCATTTAAAATCAAAGCGAAAGATTAGTTGATCAAAAGCTTGAAAATAAAGCAGTAGTATTCACCTATTTTAAAACCTGTTAGTAAAACACTCTATTTTTGTTTACTAGATGTTACATATTTATATATATGAACTGTGATTTGGATGAATCTTTTCTCTATGACAAATATATATATATATATATATATATATATTGTGTATAATCATATGCATATGGTTGTTAGACATGAATCACTCTACCTATACTCAAAAACAAAATATTGTGCTTCTTCTACATAAGGTTTCACTGCTCATGTTTCTGATAATAACAGTTAAACTTTTTAACTTTAAAAATCATTAACTCAATATCTATTTTAAAACATGGTTCCAAAAAAAATTGTTTGTTTGTGGATATAGAACGTTTTTAAATTATTTCATTCGAATCCATCAAGCATAGAGAGAGAAAACTATATATAACTATGAGTAGGTCACTTTTCGATGAGTTTCAACTATCGTTATTTAATCAATGGATTATACGGTTGGGATCGTAGTCGAAAAACATGATTTTTAAGAATAGTTTGGGAATTTCTATTGTCTTGTAGAGGGAGGAATTTGGAGATGAACGTATTTCGGAAAAACGGAAAATTCAAGCATTGTGGTCGATTTCGTGACAAGACGTTGGCCGTGGAGGAGGAGGGGTTGATGCGGCATCATATAAAAATAGTGCGGTGATTTTTTGTTGCATGAGTGGGTTGTATGAGATCAAAAAAGGGTTTAAAGAGTTTGTTTTTAGGTTTCGGTTCATGGAAATTGGCAATGTCGTTAGAGAGAGATGGGCATGCGCATAGAGGGGTTTTGGCAGAGATGTCGATGGTGGAGCTTTAGGTAATTTCTAGTGATGGATGGTGGTCATGGGTGGCAAGGCAAGGTGATTTGGTGGTAAAGTTTCGTTCCAGTTTTTGGTGAGATGTTCGAAATTTCAAACTGGAAGTTTTTGTAGTGTTTCCATGTGGCGAGCGAGTCGCAGTGGTTATGGGTGATCCGTGGAGAGGGTCGGTGGTGAGTTATGATGGTCGAAGGCAGTTTATACATGCACATTTTCGTGCACGTTCTCGTGCACGTTTTCTTGCGATTAAAATAAGAGAAGGAAGGAAAGCAACCAGGAGGAGGGAAGGAAACAAACTGGGAGGAGAGGGAAGAGTGTAGATGGGCCGGGTTTTGGTTATGGGCTGGGTGTTTTTGTTTTGAAAGAAAGTTCAAATTAATTTTTTTATTTATAATCTATTTAAAAAGAAAAGACTATTTCCCCTTCGCTCCAAATCCAATCAACGCGGGGATTTTTGCATTGAAATCCCATCGCTGAGTATTTTTCTTTTGAATTGATATTTTCAAGTTTTCCGCAATGTAAAATTTAATGGCTAAACATTTGGAGAACATTATGTACACTAGTCTCAACAGATACATCGGTATCCAGTCTCGATACATTCTTGACTAGGAACATTTAAAATGGTATATTTATTTTTCATTGTGATAAATTACTCATAGTTACAACACTTTGTAACTACTATCAAAAAACATATCATTTAGGGATTTTCTATTAAATATACTTTAAATTAAATTAATTAGTTAATATAACCACATTATATCAAGTATAAATAGAAAGAAAATACCTTTGATTTCGAGCAAGGTTGGTTTTTGGGTTAGATATATGTAACAAATTATATAATTACCACTGGGACATACCCTTAATTCTATAAACTGATTTCCAACACAAATGAGGCTAGTCCTTAGACTGTTAACTATCGAATAACGCTTGATTTGATTTGATCTGAACTTGAACTGATGGAGGATGGAATGGGATGAATTCAGCCAGAAATAGGTTGAGATGGAGGCTTCCCAAAAGTACTCAAAAAGGCGAGGATAGAAATCTTTAAATATAGAAAGTGAAGTAGGAAAATTAGGATCAAGATCTATAATCATTCTCCTTCCATCTTGGGTATCCAAATTAAAGCCACTTTTTCCATCATATGGCCTCACCATCCTGCCCCCTTTATGGGCTTTAAGCCTATTTATAGTCTGAAAAAAATATTTTGCAATTAAATCCAATTTAACTTGTATCGATATCGTTTGTCGATTAGTATATTTATATCTATTATAAATATATTTAATAATTTTGTTCATTAAATAAAAATCAAATTTAATAACAAACGTTTCATAAATATTAATTTAATTAATTATAACAATGAAAAAATTAATTAAATCCTTTGATCAAAGGAGAATCCATCATTTCACTTATATGACTTGTTAGGTGTAAATTTGATCATCGATTAATATCGAACTATTCAAATATTAACGTTCACACATCACTTAGCAGGTGGTGTAACATTTTGGCCAAATTTATCGCTTTCTTAGCATCGGTAAAAATCGAATTTACTTTGTTAAGCATTATCAGGATGTGATAATTATTTACACCATTTTTCTTCATCGACACTACATCACATTGGACTTATGGAATTTGGTAATGGTGTCCATATTCAATTCTATTGTCCAAATAAAAATTCCTTGATTCAATAATATCAATTATTATCAATCAAAACGCTTTGGCCAGGGGCTTTGACTTTGAGTTGGCTTAAGTTGACCATGATATTAACCTTATATAAATGAGGATCAGGAATCCTCTCTTAAATATTATTTCACTTGCATTGCTTCCACTTGAGCCAACTATAGTCGTTCGATGGACTTCGTGCTACAATTTCATTATAATAATGTAGAGCTTCAAAATTGAAGATCAATGGTTTCAAGTCAAAATTACTTTGTAAATTAGTCATATTAATATTTTCTGCATGACCTTAGTTGTATTAACCAACAGAAAATTCTCGAGTGAGTCATTCCATAGTTATCAAATTTAACAATCAGTACTTAATGCCTTGATGCCTCCAGCTACCATGAGTAATGCACCATTCAACATTTGGAGAGCGTTACATACTCTAGTCTCAATGAATATATCGATATCCAATCTCGATACATCTTGAATATGAATATTTGAAATGGTTTATTTATTTTCATTATGATAAATTACTCACAGTTACAACACTTTGTGACTACCATCACACATTATATCCAGTATATAATAGAATAAAAATACCTTTTATTTTGAATAAGATTGGTTATCGAGTTAGTTACGTAATAAATTACATAATTACCCATAGGACATACCCCTAACTTTGTCAATATGTACACACATATAGATAAAATGGTACACATATGAAGACTAAATCAAAATTTTCTAATTATTTAAAAGCAAACTTCCATATTACATTGAAATTATTGATGGATTTGTAAATTTGTGTATGCTTAAATTAGTTAACAACAATACATATATACACACAAATTTGTGTATACTTAAATTAGACACCCCCATACCCAAGCCATCTCCTCCACCACCCTCTCGTCCTCCTGACCCAGTCATAATCACTTCCTTTCCATCTATCGTATCTGTTCTTTCATCTTCTCCTTTTCCTTCTTTTTCTCAACCTCCTCCTAAACCCACCCTGCCTTCTTCCACTTGTATCTTCTCTGATCATCTTCCTTCCCCTTCTTTTGCTAATGAATATGCATGGACTTTCCTTTTCAAGAACCTGCCTCATAATGTGGGTAAGTACATAACTGTTCATACGAACATATCCTTCAATGGTGATGCAATTGGTCCTCCATCTCCAGTCATCGCTGATGTTGTTGATATATAGCAAGACTATATAGTTGGATTCTTCTTAGACAAGCACTTGTCTTACTCGTATGTAATTAAGAATCTAAAACGCAGATGGCGGTTAAAAGGTAATGTTAAAGTCAAGTCAGATGGTACAATCTTTCTTTTTCGTCTTTCTGATGCTACTGACAGAAAAAATTATCATAAGTGGCCCATAGTTATGAAAAAAAAACTGTTTATATTAAAACAATAGGATCCAATGTTAAGTAATTTTTGTAGAACAATTAGATCAGTACCAATCTAGGTACAGCTCTCGAATATACTAATATACCTATGGTCTCCTATGGGAATCAACTGGTAAGAAAATAGGTTGGGTAAACTTGTGTGTTTAGATGAAGCAACAAAATCGGTGTAAAGAATTCAACATGCTAAATGTCTTATTGAAATGTCCCCTAACCATGAACTAGCCGATTCCTTCCCTGTTCTGAATACCAGATATTTACAGTATAGCAAATTTTTTGGTCATAAAAGTTTGTTTTGCAAGTTATTGCTAGAGGAATTGAAAACCAATAAAAATGGGAATGTTGAGTTGCAGTGTATCCAATCAGCAGTTGAAGACGAGAAACAAAAAAAAAGCCAGAACCAAGTTTGGGTAAAAAAAGGGTATGGAAAAAGATAGTGAAAGGGAATAGAAATTTAAATGCAGTGCATATCACTACTAAAGTTGATGTACGCTCTAAAGTTGCTAGCTTTAAGAAAGCAAACACAAATGAAACCAAAACTGGGAAGGAAATTACAAAAGATGCCAGTGGAAATGCAGAAAGATCTGAAAATGAGAATACAACCTTGAATGCTATACATATGAAAAATAAATATTCAGTTCTTGATTTGATAGAAGAAGGAGAAATTGATGAGATGAAGAAAATGTGATTACTGATACAGATATGGATATTGAAGCAGTTGATATAAATGATAAATCACATTCTGAAGGAAAATAGATACAACCAGCAACAAGAAGAAACAACTTGCTGGATTAAATGACAAAGAGAAGGGCAAGATAACAAGTGCAAAAGTGAATTGCACTGAAACAATAAAGCAATAACCCAACAAAACAATAAACAACCAATGTCTGAATGCATGCATGCTATTGACAATGTAATGTCAGACCAAACAATAATAACAATTGCATGCAACATAACCTCTGATGATGCTTGACACAGGCTCTGTCAGTCACATAATACCACCTCAACTTACATACTGATACTGCTCCTGAAGTGAATAAATCTAATACAATACAATAGTCAATTTCATCCTCATCCAACTTGCCACCTATGCTTCCAACTCCATTCACTCGCCCGCAACTGTGCACATCTCTAATATGTGCGCACATGCACAAGATATCACAAGATTCACAACATACAAATCATAACTGGTCACAACCTTCTGACATGATGAGCATTGGAGCCTATAGTACCTTCTCCCCTATTGTAAGTTCCATCAATTCACCACCTTTTACTGCCAGTATTAATGACCCCTTCATTCCTTCAACCACATCAACTACCATTTCCTCTACCAAAATCTCCAAAAAGAACCATCATTCAAACAAAAAGAAACTCACCTTCTTGAATGAAACTTCCAAGGAAAACAAAAGGAAAAAGTTTATGACCACCATGAAGAACAGCCTACTTCAATCTCCACACTCTCTTTCTCCTATAGATTCAGAAAATGATTTAGATTCACCTATAAAACTATACCTAGAAAATACCCCATCTTCTAATGCTAGAAGAACAATAAGCTTGAATAAAAACCAATAAAATTTAGTCAATGATCAACAAGGTAGCAGCATGGAATATAAGAGGAGTCCACAAACATGAAAAACTTGACTAAATAAAATCGCTGATTCATAATCACAATCTATCCTCAATCTCGATTTCTAAAACCAAACTTGACACTATTCTAACTCCAAGAGCTGCCAAATACATAAACCCAAATTGGAAATACTCATCCAATCTTTCCCATGCCCCATATGGCAGATTGCTTATTCTTTATGATCCCTCAATTTTCAGCTTATCTCCTATCTTATCTAACAGCCAATTCTTACAAACACATGCTATACACCTACCTTCTGATACATCTATGTATTTTATTTTCACATATGCCAATAATTCCCCTCAGTTCAGAAAAATATCCATGAATACATACTTCATTTAGTCGGTCTTCTCACCCTTTGATTCTGATTGGAGACTTCAATTGCTCTTACCCTTCCATACATAGAAGTGGTGGCATTCCATTATCCTTATCTAAACTCGCTCCTTTAGACAATACCATCTACAATGCCTCCTTGATTGAAATACTATACACTAGCTCAAATTACACTTGGACCACTAAGAGCCACAATAGACCTCGTACACTCTCTAAAATTTATCATAGGTTTATGAACTACAAAACTCTAATGCACTGGCCTTCCATAAACATACAAATCCCTATGCCACTCATATCTGACCATTGTCCTCTAATCCTAAGTATTAGATCTACTGCCATACAAAAACAGGTAAATTTTAAATTTTATGATGAATGGACACATAACAACAGTTTGCCACAGGTAGTTAATGAAGCTTGGAAAATCCCCACCTATCGAAATCCTATGTTTTGTTTGCAGAAGAAACTATAGAATACAAAAGCATATTTAAAAATATGGGCAAGAAACATATATGGTCAAGGAAACAAACTTTCCACTGATATAGCAGCTCAACTTAAACAAGTTCAACAAATGATCCAAAATTTAAACTCAGATCCTACCTTAAACAAAAAAGAAATAGAAATATCCTCTCAACTTGAGAAAGCTTATAGTACTGAAGCAAATATCGTGATGCAAAAAAAAAAAAAAAAAAAAAAAAAAAAAAAAAAAAACTGGTCTACTTATGGAGATAGGAACACAAAACTTTCCATGCATCCTTAAAAATCAAACAAGAAAAATCAATGATACATTAGATCACTGATGTGCATGGTGTATTTCAAGCTACCCCTTCACAGGTTGATGCTGCGTTTCTTAACTATTACAGTACATTACTTGGTGGCCTGTAGTGAAAAAAATGGCAGCGCTTTGCGGAAGCTTATATCAACGTATCTTTGTCACCCAAATCACAAAGAGATAATTTGGATTAAAAATAAGACGGAATTGAAATTAAAAGCAATAAGACAAGATATTCCACCCAACCACCCACTTAATTGATTCACCAAAATTTTTGTTTACAATTAATAGAACAAAGCTAAAATAAACAAAATACCATTGAATCAATAACCAAATTGAGAAAGAGAGCAAATATCTATATGGCTAAAATTGTTGGAGAAGAAGAACAAAGATGGAGAACAGGGAATTAGCAAATATATTTTCCACCATACATTTACCCTCTCTTCTGCTCTCTATTTATATAATCGATTACTTAATGCCCAAGTTAACATTAGATGGCAAAAAATAATTTGATTAGCCAATTAGAGAAAGAAATAAACATACTCAATATGCCTGTTAATTAGGGGAAACAAAATCTTCTCTTTCTTTCTTTTGCATATTTCTTTCCCTCTTTTTGTGATTTTGTATCACCAAAATTTAACACTCCAACTTGATGCAAAATCACATATCTTCAACATATCAAACATGTCATATCTAGATCCATCACAATTCCATATATCTCTATCATACCAAATTACAAACTTCTACCACCGACTGCAAATGATGCATCTCCCACATGAGGTGCACCACACAAATCCGGTCTCAAAAACGTTTATAATACCACAAAGATCTCCGTCTTGTCTTTGTGGATTTTGCAACTCGACACCCGTCTATCACTCGATCTGAGCACATTACCTGATCACTATCGATCCCCCGAGCATCATCAACATGAAGACCCCTGTCTAAAATATGATCCTCAATGCTAGAATCATAAGCAGTGACCACATTAACCTCTCCACCTTGTTGTGGACTAGGTTCTTCAACCGTCACTCGCTTTCCATAGTCAACTACAGAACCAACCAAGCTATAAATGTTTCCTTCTTCCAATACTCCTCTCATCCTTACACGACCACCTTTCTTCACTCTCAAAACTCCACCTTGAGTCTCATAAGTGCAACCACGGCGATCCAACTGACCGAGAGAAATAAGATTATGCGAACAAGTGGGTACATGTCTCACTCCAGAGACTTCTCTAAACACACCATCATGCATACGAAACCGGATAGATCCAGTACCACAAATCGGTAGCTCTTCTCCATTGACTGTTCTAATCATGTCGACACTCTTCTCATAAGAAGAAAAACAATTCACATCCCTACAAATGTGAAAACTGGTTCCCGAATCCATATTGCAAGACTTATTTTCACTAAAGAGGACATCATAAGAAGCATCACTATCGGTACCTTCAGCAAAACCTGCATGTGCATCACTACTAGTATCACCGTGCGCAGCCTTTTTCTGATCTCTTTTATAAGCATAACACTTGCTGCGTATGTGACCTTTCTTATTACAATAATGACAAGTGATAACACTTTTACCATTAGCATCCTTCTTCTTCCGAATTGAATCTTTCTTCGAGTCCCTTGCCACCATAGCCTCACTTTGAATTGATTTCATACCTGACCCTTTTCTTTTAAGCTCCTCATTCAAAAGACTACTTCGAATAGTTTCCAAAGAGATAGTTCCATTAGCATTGGAATAACTCAATGAAACAACCAAAGTTTTCCAACTTTCTGAAAGCGAACTCATCAATAAAAGAGCCTGTAACTCATCATCAAAATTGACCTTCATATTTGCCAATTGATTTATTACATCCTGAAATTCGTTCAAATGCTCTGCAACGGACTTCTCTTCATCTAATCTCAGTTGTACCAACTTTCGAAGCAGAAAAGCCTTACTAGTAGCACTCTTTGACTCATATAAAGATACCAGCTTATCCCACAAAGCCTTTGCGGATTCACAACTAGCCACATGATGGAAAACTGAATCATCAAGATATTGGCGAATCAAAGCAATCGTCTTCTTATCCATCTTCTTCCATTTTTCCTCATCTACATTAGAGGACTTCTTTCCATCTCCATCAATCGGATCATGAAGATCATTGAGGTACAGAACATCCTCCATCTTAGGCTTCCAAATACCCAAATTTTTTCTATCCAAAATAGCCATCTTCGTAAACGAAATTATATCCGACATCAATAATTTTTCAATCCAAAATTACTTTAAGTTTTGCGATGATCCGTGCTTTGATACCAATCTGTTGTGAAAAAAATGGCAGCGCTTTGCGGAAGCTTATATCAACGGATCTTTGTCACCCAAATCACAAAGAGATAATTTGGATTAAAAATAAGACGGAATTGAAATTAAAAGCAATAAGACAAGATATTCCACCCAACCACCCACTTTATTGATTCATCAAAATTTTTGTTTACAATTAATAGAACAAAGCTAAAATAAATAAAATACCATTGAATCAATAACCAAATTGAGAAAGGGAGCAAATATCTATATGGCTAAAATTGTTGGAGAAGAAGAACAAAGATGGAGAACAGGGAATTAGCAAATAGATTTTCCACCATACATTTACCCTCTCTTCTGGTCTCTATTTATATAATCAATTACTTAATGCCCAAGTTAACATTAGATGGCAAAAAATAATTTGATTAGCCAATTAGAGAAAGAAATAAACATAATCAATATGCCTATTAATTAGGGGAAACAAAATCTTCTCTTTCTTTCTTTTGCATATTTTTTCCCTCTTTTTGTGATTTTGTATCACCAAAATTTAACTACCCCTTCACAGGTTGATGCTCTTTTTGTATTTCAAGCTACCCCTTCACAGGTTGATGCTGCGTTCCTTAACTATTACAGTACATTACTTGGTGGCCTTCCCTCATCTTCTGACAACACCATTATTAGCAACCTTTCATTCCTAAAGCTATCTATTGAACTGCAATCTGCTCTGACAAATCCTATATCTAATGAGGAAATAAAGATTTCTGTACATATTATGAGGAAATCAGCATCCCCTGGCCCTATTGGTTTCACAGTTACATTCTATACTCATTGCTGGGATATAAGTTCAATTGATGTATACAAGGCAGTTCATAATTTTTCAACAAAAGAAAAATGCTATCCTCCATCAACTCTACCAACCTTGCCCTTGTCCCCAAAACAACTAACCATTATGAAGTTTCCCAATATATACCTATAGCTTGTTCAATGTAATATATAAGTTCATTTCTCGAATCTTAGCCTCAAGGCTTAAAAATGCACTACAACATATAATTTCTCTCAACAAAGCAGCCTTCCTTCCCAATAGAAGCATACTTGATAATGTCTTATTGAAACATGAATTATTGAATGGATACTTCTCTCCTTACAAATCCCCTAGAGCTATAATGAAAATAGATATTAAAAGGGCATTTGATACTGTTAACTGGACAGCCATAATGCATACTTAATAGGATGAATTTCCCTCCTAAATTTAGTAATTGGATTTACCAATGCATCTCCACAGTGAGATGTACCCTAGTTTACAATGCACATACGGTTGGGTATTTTAAAGGCAATAATGGCTTGAGGCAAGGAGATCCCACCTCTGCATACTTGTTTATTATGATCATGGAAACATTCACACTAGCGATTCACAAGCAGGTTGATTTGAAAAACTTTGAACTTCAACCAAAATGCAGAAAGCCTATGGTGACAACTCTAGCCTTTGTTGATGACTTGTTGATATTTACCAAACCTACTGCTATGTCCCTACATTCTATTATGGAAACCCTTTCCTCATTCTACAAGTTCTCAAGTCTACAAACCAACTCTTAGAAATCTTACATATTACTTGCTGGCTTGTCAAATCACCAAACATCTGATTGCTTGAACATCACTAAAATGCTTCCTCTTGACTCTGACATGGCTTACCTTGGTATTCCTTTGGAAACAAAAAGAATCACCATGGCTCAATGTGTTCCTCTCTATGAGAAAATAATCGCAGTTCTGAATAGATGGGAGAATCGATACATTTCTCAGCCTGGGAGGCTTGTAATAACTATTGCTGTCATCCACTCCATGAAATTGTATTGGAGTATAACCTTTCTACTGCCAAAAAAATTAATAGCCATGATCAGGTACACAATGATAAAAAAAATTATGGTCTGGTACCATACAAAAAAAAGATGTGTTGGGGATAAAGAATATGAAGAATTGGAATTTTGCTGCCTTGTCAAAACACTTCCAAAATCTTGTAACCATATCAGATTCATTATAGGTTCAATGGAGCATCAAATATAACTTAAAAGATGAAGAAATATGGATTGTAGAAACTAAACAAGCTCAGAGTTGGGTTTGGAAAATAATGATTAAAATAAGTTATATATTGCTACCTCATACAAAACTCCTCCTATCCTCTGACAGTTTTTCTAAATTTGAGACAACCCCCTGGATTAAGAAAGGCTTGATACTTCAGAGATTGCTCTCACATGAAAATATATCTCATACTGGTAACTCTTTAAATGCTAAAGCCACTAGCTACATAATAAATGATAGCCTCACACAAGCAACTCCACTAGTAATGCTCTATGTGATTTATATAATGATATTCCATACAGTTACATCCAAAATGAAGATTACAAATGGACAAATGACCTAAGAGACTACTCAACACAAACAATCTACACTATGCTTGCGGAAGAGATGTAACAGAACAACTTCCATGGTATAAAAGAATATGGAATAAGTATGCAAAAGAAAAGCATAAATTTATGCTCTGGAAGGTGTTTAGAAATACTTTGCACACTCTACGAAATCTGGCATTGAAAGGGATATCTGCCTCACCCACCTGCTTATTTTGCTCATCTACGGTAGTAGACATACACCATTTATTCTTTAGCTGCTCCTTTACACATTTTATATGGTCTAAAATAAAGTATAGAGGTAGATATGGTAATATACAGAGAAACAATAAGATTGAATGGATGAATATATATAATGCAATTAGGTGGAAGCAACAATCGACATATGAACTCTTAATCTTCCTCAAAGCAATGGTTACAGTAATTTGGATGGAAAGGAACTGCAGAATATTCAATCATATACATAAGAATCGAATGCAGATATACTTTGAGATCTGTAGAAATATTCACACAATGATCACCCTCCTCACCCGTTTGATGCTGGAGCTCTGGTCTAGTTGACATAGATTTTGTTTGTGCTGTTTTCTTTTCTATATCTTCTATTTTTTTCTTTGTACCTAAGTTTCTCATTTATATTGTAAGTTTTTGCTTATTGATATAAATAAATGGTAGGGGCCAATAATCCCCGCTAGCTTTGCCAGAAAAATTAAGTGACTTAACCTAAATGATTTTTATTTTTATTTTTTATAAAAATAAAGTGGAACACAACAAATTAAGAAATATATCAACAAACCTTTAAAATACCCAAATATGGTCATTTGAAATAATAAATTCGGTAGAAAATTTGAAATATTATTGTAATCAATTGTAAAGCTAAGATTCATTATCAAAACATTCTTTTAGTAATATCTAAATTCCTATTACAATTCATCCAATTAAGAATAAAACAATTTATTCAACAAAGAATTCAAATTGCATGGTTATTATTCAATTCAATGTGAAGTGACAACATGCGTATACAATGTTTCTGTTTTGAAATGCAAATGACATGTACACAAAAACTTTCAGATCTAAAAATTACACTTTGATTTAATAGTTTAAAACATAGGCCTATAATTAAAACACTGATCTAATCATATACAAATTTATGTTGATTTCTCAAAATAAAGATCAAATTAATTCATTCATCAAACGATTCAAATTGCATAAACAATTTCAAATCAAATGCGACAATGTGATATACATACAAACTATGATAATCATATTATATTTAAAAGAATGTTTAGAATCGAAGATGCCTCTCAGATCTAGCCAAAAAATACACCTTGATTTATTCATTCTCCTCATATTGCCAAGATCCACATCCAATCCTTGCAAGAGATGGACGAACCACCTTTCTTTGAATTTAATTTGACGTTTCATTTTAAGTTGTTATTGTTTTTTATTTGTTTAAAGGAAGACGATGGCAGCCGTTATTTTGGAGAGGAGAGGAAGGATTTTCTATCAAAAGGAAGTGAAATGAGAAGATTTGTTTTTAATAGGATAAAAGAATCTTTTTCCATTCTCCTTATTTAACTTCTTTATTTAATCCAATTAATTAATCCTTTTATTTTCTCCATATATTGTTTGTTTCTAGCATTTATCCATTGCAGGCAATGTTTCCAATAAAATAAAACCATTTTGTGATTATTTGTGTTAAACGCCATTTAAAAGGTGTACCAAAATCAAATATCGATATTTGTAAATATAAATGTTATACATGCATATAATGTTAACAACATTCAAAACATTAAATAAATTAACTATAATTAATATTTCAAAAATATTAATTAATTTAACCAATTTATAATATTTCATAAATAAATTAATTCATGTGGTTTTTTGAAGAAATCATAAATGCGGTGGTGACTCGATGGTGTGAATTCAGTCAGCAATTAATATTGAACAATTCAAATATTAACACTTACATGTCACCTTAGATAATGTTGTTACAGTTTGGCCAAATTCATCGCTTACATATCTTTTTAGTAAAATCCAATTTCTCTTTTTCTTAAGCGGTACCGGATAGTGAGATTATTTACACCAATTCTCTTCGTCAAAACTATATCACATTGGAACTTATGGAATTTGAACATGGTCAAAATTTCAATATCGTCCATGTTCAACTTTATAGTCCAAACATGAAGTCTCTGGTTCAATAATAATAGTTATTATTAGCCATACTACTCTGGACAGAGATTTTGACTTTAAGCCGACTACAGTTGACCGTGATAATAACCCCATATAACCGAGGCTACAGATCCTCTCTTGAATAGTGTTCACTTCTAATACTTCCACTCGACCCAACAATAGTCATTCGATGAACGACATGCTATGATTTAACTATAATTAAAATGGAGCTTTCATATTGAAGATCAACAGTATTCTCAAGTCAAGAAAACTATGTAAATTAGCCACTTTGATATTTTATGTTGATCTTAGTTATATTAACTGGTAGAAAACCATCGACCGAGTTGTTCCATAATTATTTAATAACTATTAGTATGTAAGCTCTTAGCGCCCATAACAGTAATAAGTAATACGTTGCCGAAAATTTGGAGAGCGTTACATGCTTTAGTCTTAATGGATCTATCGATATCCAATCTCGATACATCTTGACTATAAACATTTAAAACGATATGTTTATTTTATTGTGATAAATCACTCCTAATTACAACACATTATAACTACTATAACAAAACAAACCATTTATTAAATTAATTGATAAATACAACACATTATATTAATTATATAATAGAAAGAAAACACCTTTTATTTCAAACAAGATCGTGTATAAAGTTGAATATATGTAACCAATTACATAATTCCCTAAGGTATACCCTAAATAGCATAAACACTCGAAAGATTGTGTAGAGAATAAAAAGTGAAGAAAATAAATGAAAATGAGCAAGAAAAGAACATACGGGGTTTATAGTGGTTCGGTTAATCTTAGCCTGCGTCCACCTAGTGATTTTATTGCTTAAATCACTAAATTACAAGCAGTTGTTCTTATGGATCGGTATAAATCCAAGTGTGATTATAAGAAATTAGAGTAGAGAGAGAAAAAGCCAAAAAGATCCATAAAAATAAGCCATGCCTCTCTATTTATAGACGTAGAAAGCCTAAAATCTCGCCCCATGATCTCTACCTCGTTTTCTATGCCATAAATCAATTCTCTATGAAAATAGGCGGAAACCACAGCAAAATACTTGGATCGATACTAATCCATGAGCTTGGATTGATATTGATCCATAAGATGTTCATAATTGTTGTGTTAAACTATTTGTGTTGGCTTGGTTTATGGCTAGCTTTGTGATTCTAAACTTGTTGCAGCAGAATTAGCTTGTTTCTAAGTCCAAATGATGGATCTATGAATGAATGGAGTTTCTAATTTTGAATGCTCATGGAGATCGATATAGAAATGCATGATATCAACAAAATAACACTTGAAATAGGCTTTGGGATCACCATTAACATGTAAGAGGAGTGGGGACAATGTTGGACTAAAGTTAGTGGATCAGTACCGATCCATGGGTTGGATCGGTATCAATCCAACTTCTTGTTGGATTTTCCTTCTTTGATTCTTTGGATGGTTTTGTTTTCACCCCTTGGCTTAGTTTGTGCTTAGTTTCTGGACTTTTAGGCTATCTCTCCGGGCTTCCTGCCTTGATAACTCTAAGTTTGATTTGTTCAGTCAATCCGAATATTGCTTGGTCAAAAGGCTGAATAACACTTGCCCTCCAACGTACATCTTATTTCAAATATGATGTGCTTTGAATCGAGACAGGTCAGGATTGTTGTGAAGGACTCCACTTTCTGTTTTGAATGGTCGTTATCCTTCCTACGAATCATTTCCATAAAGAGTTACGTCTATAGCCATTCGTCGCGGTGCTTAAACAACATCGGGTACTATAAATCTGGAAGATGTTCTCACGATTTGCCGTTCCAAGCTCAGTAGTTTTGAATCGATTCCTTCCATGGACTTCTAGGTTTGATTCTGATTTTCTTCGACTCTAGTCATCGGGTGTTGAGTACGTACACGTCCACATACACACGTGCATGTCCTTATTGAATCCCAATCATACGATCATGCTCACATAGGCGCATATAGACATAAATTCCATTATCCAATTTTTTTTAAGAATTAAGATGTAACACCCTTAATTTTTAATAACAATATTCAAAAGATTTAATTAGATAAATTAAATAGAATAATGTAGAGTGATAGGGGGATTGAGATTTGTAAATAAATTTAGTGGTCGTGCTTATCATAAATGAATGGGCTTAAATTGGTTAAAATGATTGTTAAGTAATAAACATAAGGGAATAAGGATAATTTGCCACCTCATAATTGCCACCCTTGTACTCACATAACTAAACCATATACGTTCATTTTATCACAACTCAAAAACACAAACCAAAGAAATGAGCAAGTCGGCCACTACTAAGAGAAGAAGAAGAAAATTCAAAGTAAAAGCTTAGGATCAAACTAAGGGGAACCAATCTCAAACTTATCTCCAATTTTTTTATCCAAACTAAGGTGAATAATAATCCTAATCTTATCTATTTTTCAATTATAGTTCTTGGATTTATGAATTAATCCATGTTATGATGATTTTAATGATGGTATGCTTGGTTTTATAACATGTTTGATTTAAAATCAAATTGTTTAAATATGACATGCATAGTTTTAGGGAAAAACCGATAGAAAATGATTTTAGAATGCAATGGAAAGAATTATATGTTATGGGAGACATGATTTTGGAGCTGGGTTTCAATTTTTATAAATTTTCAATGCCATGGAGAATTTATTATGAATTTTCAAAGGAAAGTATGGTTTATTGAGTTTAGAAATTTATTTTGGTTGTTATATGATGAATTTGGGTCTAAAATTTATATACATTAGATAATATATTAAAACTGAATTTCTGTGATTTTTAGAGGTTTTTACTAAGAGATTTATTACGGAAATTAAATTATTTTGAAAAAAGGACCTAAATGATTTAATCATTGTTAAACGGGAAGGGATTATTTGTTAAAATTAACCATGTTTTAGATCTGAAAATATGAGGCAATTATTTGTTAAATAATTTGAAAAGTTAAGACAACCAATCAAATGTTTACAAGTAGGCAAGTTAGTTACAAAGAACTTACTTTATTTGGTAAAAATAGCCTTTTACACAGAAAATGAAGGTTTCGCCTCCTATCGAGGTACCTTTCGACCCAAAACTACCACCTTCAATCAGGTCGAAACCCATTAAGCTGAGACCAATGAATCCAAAACTAATATACATGATATCATTTAGTTGGTACGTAGTGGATTGATGAAAGGCGAAAGGTAGGGTGTCGGAAGCATTACTTTCGATAGGGTTGATACCATTGTTTTGTTTCTAAAGAAGAGCGCTTGCCTATTTTGTTAAATGCTTTCGAAGGATTCAAAATTGAGGCTTTTGAAAGGGTCTTTTAATTAGCATTCGGAAGATAGGTGCCGCTTTATTATTTAAAGAAGTAGCTTCTGACGAAGTTACTTGGTTTTCAAATTGAAGGGTTGGAAAAGGGTAGTTTCGACTAAGTTGGAACTTTTCTTCCACTTTTGCATTTCAAAGGTATTGAAGATATCAATGATTTCGAACGTAGCCTTTGTTTTAAAAAGTAAACCGCTTTCTATAGCATTCGAAGGGGGTTAGGGTTTCCGAAGGCAATGGTTTTGAAAGAGTTTTCAAAGCCAACCTTCAAGTATTTTACCCAAATGGCGTATGCTTTCGAAAGAGTAGTGCCGATGCCATCAAGTTTTCCCCAATACTTTTAAATGAGAGTGAAAAGTTTAGAAAGAGATACTTTTTTTTATTCAGTTGACCCATACGTTATTTTAATTATAAACCCAATGGTTTCGAAAGAGGATATTTTAATGTTTTCAAAAGGGATACTTCCAAAGGTTTCGAAAGAGGTACTTTCAATGTTTTCGAAAGGGGTACTTTGAATGGTTTTGAAAGGGGTATTGCAATTGGTTTCGAAGCTATGCTTCTAAAGTTAAATACTAATACTTTAATACATTCGAAAGGTTTCGAAAGAAAGGTTTTAAAGTGTTCACAAGGCAGGAGCCTAATGTTTTGAAAATATGATTATATGCTTTCGAAGGAGGTTATCCAATGAGGTTGAAAGCAAGGTTTCGAAAGGCTTTTTTTTCAAAACAAATAACCCAATCTCATTTTAAAAGAAAACCATGGCATAAATAAATGAAGCATGTTGGAAAGAAGTTTTTGAAGAAGTTTCTTTGATTAAAAGGTTAAAGGGATTAACCAAGTTATTATGTTTACTTCTTCATATATATACATATTCACATTATATTGGACCCATAGCTGCATTTTAAGGAAGAGTAGAATAACTAGCTCGGTTGACCCAGTAGTGAATATAAATGAAAGTTAACTCCTAAATGAATAGAATTGCATCTAGGAGGTCAGGAAAACCAGAATATATGATGCCAAAATATTAAAGGAAGATATTGGCAGGGGCCAATAGGTTCTCAGTAAGCCTATGAAGACTATGTATTGGAAAAGATATTGGCAAGGCCCAATAGATTTATAGTAAGGCCATGAAAACTATGTATAAAGGGAGATGTTGGAAAGACAGGTTCTTAGTTAGCCCATGAAAACTATGATTTGATATGGGCAGGGGCCAACAGGTTTATAGTGAACCCATGAAAACTATATTCGGATTAAGATATTGACACATGTCAATGGTTCCTAGTGAACCCATGAAAATTAGGACAAGAATTAAAGATATTGGAGTTACCAATAGGTTCCTAGTCAACCTATGAAAACTACGGTAAGAGTTAAGATACTAGAATTACCAATAGATTCATAGTGATCCCATAAAAATTATGTATTTTGACAAGGAGACCTTAAACATTTTCACCGGTTGTTAGTCAGCCCATGAATACTATTAGGTTAATTGTAATCCTAAAAAAACAATAACTGAGACATATAGTCAAAATGAATGGGGATGGATATCCAGAATTGATTCACTTGTTTTGCATATCATCCTATTATATTATATTATATTATATTATTTTGAGATGTTTTAACCATTATGGATGTAGGAGTACAAAATATGGTTATATAAAGGTTTTAGAATACTAGTGAGGTGAAACACGTTCTGCTAAGCAGCGTGGTCTCACTAGATATCTATATGATTTGAGATGGTAGATTATTATTCATACCAGGCTTTATGTCTGGCTCGAAGTTTATGTTTTCTCCTTAAACTCTCGGGTACTCAATTGATTTTGTGTAGTTTGAGAGTTAAGGTTTACAGGTACCTCATTAGACGAATAAGCTTCCGGGGGCGTGCAAGTGGCATGATAAATATCTAGAGTTCTCTTTTATTCTGATTCTGCTGTGTTGTTTATAATGGAAATTTTTTTAAATTGCCTGTATATACTCTGATCATTCAAGGGGGCATCTTCATATGTCGCTCTTAGCGTATGTTCTGATAAATGTATTTTCTCTAAACGTGGTTAATGGTTGTGGGATTTTGTAATGAATAGGAAAAGTTTTGAAATGAAATGTGATATTATTTGATGTTTTAAATTTTTTTTCATATATATTTGTTTCTATGTATCAATGTATTTAAATCGTTGTATTTGGTCACCGAGGATTAATAATTGTGGATGACTGCAACATCCATAGCCATTTCTTTTGGGCCTCCAAGTAGGGGGATGTTACAAGTTGATATCAGAGCACATGCTTATAAAAATTTAAAAGAAAAGTTAAACCTAAAACTTTTTGAAATATAATCCAATGAACCAGAGAATAAGATCAGGATTTGGGTTAACGCTATAGTAATGTACTTGTATTTGATGTATAGGTATATATAAGTATGTATTCCTATATCTCTTAGACCGTTCTACTGTATCTTACTAAGGCTCATATGCAGATTTACGAGAGATACGGAAGCAGGAAACGGAAGAGGAAATCTAGGTATAGGAAGCACCACAACTCATGGAAATGCTCAACCTAACACTCGTAGGAACCAACGTCGATAGGCTAATTCTAACCAAAATGCTAATGCCAATGTGGGTGCTGGAAATCCACCAGTAGATGTGGGGATGATGTATCAGTTCTTCGTCAATATGATGCAAGCAGGAGCGGCTGCTGGTGTTGCTGGAAATGGAGGAGCTAATCCTACGGCTCTAGTTGAGAATAAATATGTTAAACTGAGCAGAGTTTACCAGCTTGGATAGAAAGCCATTTATGGGAATAGTGGATTCCATAGAGGAAGAGAATTGGCAGTTGCATTGTAAGCGTATCTTTGCTGGTTTAGGCTTAGATGATGCGCAGAAAAGGAGGTTGGCCTCTAAACGATTGCAAGAATCAGCACTTCATTGGTGGAATAGTGTTACTGCCGGAGTTCCAGAGGAAGAGTTGACTTAGGCTGAATTCAAAAGTAGATTTGAATAGAGGTTTTTATCTGAGGTTTCTAAGTCAGCGTTGATGAGAAAATTTATGGATCTAGTTCAGTGAGAGATGTCAGTTATCGAGTATGCCACTAGGTTTGATGAGCTATCTCAATATGGGTATGCTATTATTGACACTAACATCAGAAGGAATGAGAGGGGTTTGAGACCTGAGCTTACTAGGGTGACCATGACATATATCCATGATTCTTGTAATGTAGTTGTGGAGATGGCAATTTTCCATAAGGGAATGCTTGTTGTTTGTGCTAGAGAGAAGCCAGTTGAAACCTAAGGTCCTCAGGGAAAGAAGAGGAAGTTCTTTAAGAAGAAGGGATCCCAGAAGAGAGATACTACTAAGAAGGCAAAGGCTGATTTAGTTTGCTACAAGTGTGATAAAAAGGGTCATCATGCAAATGAGTGTCGATCAGGAAAGAGGAAGAAGTCTACAAATAAGAAGAATGTGAAGTGCTTTAACTGCAATCAAGTTGTGCATTATAAGAACCAATGTCCAGAACCGGTTAGGGCGGAAAAGGAAAAGGTTTTTGCTGTTGGACCGTCATCTGCTAAGCCAACTGCAGCTAAAAAAGGAAAGACTGTGATGGAAGGTACGTTTTTGATTCAGAGTATACCGGTTAGGATATTATTTGATAACGGTGCATCACATTCATTTATATCCCAGTGTTTGGTTGATAGGTTATGCTTAGAAACCCTCATACCTTGTTACTTCTTTAAGAGTTGCGAATCCAATATGAGGGTATAAACAAATGAGCTAAGGGATAATGAAATAGAATAAGTTAGGTTAGTTGATAAGGGCAATATAGGAATAAGTAACATTCTTATACCCTAAACCCTTAGGCCATTCATTCTACACATTCATTTGCAAAAATTAGGCATAAGAGGCTGGTTACCATTAGGGAAGAACAAGAAGAAGATAAAACAATCAAAGGAAGGAAGCTTAATCAATTCAAAACCATTCTCAAAACTCAACTACTTAATTACAAAGCTAAGGTGAATAATGACTACATCTCATGTTTTTGATTGTTTTCGATTTTAGATTGAATCCGAAATATTTTTCAAGGTTTTGCTATGTTTTAGTTGATGCACTGGATATATATATACATGTTGATGATTTATGTTAATTCTTGTGGATCTTATGATATGTTTTAATGTGAAAACCCTATTAAATGACATCCAAATGCATTTTGATTTTAGAATAAGGTCAGAAATGATATTTCAGAGTTGGGTTTCAATTTTCGTAATTTTCTGAATTAACATTGATTTAATATTATATTTCTAGTGAAGAAAATGGTTATTTGGGTTTAAAATTAATTACGGCTAATATATGTATGTTTTGGGTTAGAAATTAATATATGTTAGAAAACATATTTAAAAAAATTTATGGGAATTTTTATAGATCTTTCCTAAGTGTTTTAATAAGTATATAAAATTATTTATGGCATGAGACTTAAATGTTTTATATATTTATAAAAGGAAAAAGGGCATTTTGTAAATAATTTAATTTGTTTATTTTTGAAATTTTGGTAGTACTTTTAGAAAAGAAAATAGCAACCAATCATGTTTTGACAAACATGGCAGGTTAGTTGAAAAGAATTGCTTTAAAAAGTTGAAAATCAGTTTATACATGCTTCTTACACGTTTTGCCACTTTCGGCACCTAGCTTTTGACACCTTACTTCCGCCTCCATTTCCATCAAAACCAATGCATAGGGTATCAAAGACTTGGTACGTAGTGAATTGGACATAGGTGAAAGACACTGGTTCGAAATAAGGGGATCCGAAAGGGGTCGAAGCCTTACTTTTTTTTAAATTAAAATGCGCCCGCTGTGCTTTCGAAAGGAATTCTTTTGACTTAGTTAGCTTTTAACTGGGTTAATTATTTTAAAAAATGGTTTCGATAAGGTTTGCGTCTTTTGTTTTAAGTAAATGCTTTCAAAGGGGTCGAAACCACTTGCTGTCGCTTTCCGTCTTTTGAAGCAAATGGTTTCGGAAGGGTTATTTTATTTCAAAAACTTAGCCGCTTCTCCAAAGCTTTCGAAGGGTTGGTTTCAACACCATCAATTCTTTACTTTGGAAATAGCTTTCGAAAGAGTGCTTCGACTTAGTTATTTTATGGCCCTTTCTATTGGAAGTTGAACCCAAAGGTTTCGTAAGGAATGGTTTCAAATGGTTTCGAAAGGTTATTCCACATGTTTTACATGAACCCAAATGCTTTCGAAAGGTTTGATTTTATGAAAAGGGTTTAGTGCTATCGAAAGGTTTAGCATAAAGGTTTCGAAGGGTGGTTACCTAATGGTTTCGAAAGGTTTTAAATAGAAGATTCCAATGTTTTCGAAAGGCAACGTTTACAGTGTTTTGATAAGACGATGTCTAAGGTTTTAAAGCCTTCGAAAAAATGGTTTTTCAATGTTTTCGAAAGGTTTATTAAGAATGATTTCAAAAGGTATGTTTTGGCCTTTCGACCTAAGGTTATAAAGTAAAGTAGTTACTTGGTTTCAAAAGGGGTACTTTCAATGGTTTCGAAGGAAGTATTTTCAAAGGTTTAAATGTTTTCATCAACAAAGTTTTGTGTAAAGTATATATAATATGGCAAGGTGATTTGAGTAAAGCATATAGTATATTTTCCTTGTTTAAAGTATGATCTAAAGGTTTAAATCAATTAGAGAGAATGTTTTCAAGGAAAATTTTATGGGTAGATGACCCCAAGTAAAATGACTCGGATATTTGAATACCAGATGGGACTGGTATGGAGTCTCGCCCTATACTTTAGCTAGCAGACCCTAGCTAATATAAGTTCAAAATTCTGGTGTGTAAGGCTTTGTCATAGGTAAGACTAAAATGATGTTACACACAGAAAGAAATCTATAGAGGAGAAATAGGTTATTGGTGAGCCCGCAAAAACATTAGGATCATTTGACCCTGAAAGATGTAAGTAAGGGACAGACCGTCCAGAAGAAGAGTATCTAATAGAAGTTATATTATTTGTTTATTTTGTCTGGTAGGCCCAAGTCAACCAATGAATAGTAGTTAGCCAAACAAAACTATAATGTCCGGAAATATAGTCCATTTTGTTACCTGATTTGTATGCATACATGATATTGCTTTATTGTTTTTTGGTTGCAGGATTAAGATTTGCAAAAGATGTGCTTTAAAAAGATATTAGTGCGGGAAAACCCATTTTGCTAAGCGACGTGGTCTCACTTAATATCAAATAACCGAGATGCATATTATTATTCACACCAAGCTTTATTTCTGACTCAAAGTTTATGGTTTTTCCCTTAAACTCTTGGATGCTCAAAATTGATTTGAGTAGGCTGAGGGTTGGGGATTTATAGGTTTTAGTAGGTTGATGAACAAAGCTTTCGAAGTTGAACAGGAGGCCGATGGATAGTTATTTAGGAGATGTTTTGTTTGTTTTATTCTGCTGTGTTGTATTAAGTCAATTATGACTATCCAGTACTCTGATCAACCAAAGGGGCATCTTCATATCTTTCTCTAACATATTTTGTAATAATTATATTAGATATGAACCTGGGAAATGTTGACTTGGATATGAAATGTTGTTTTGAAATGTAATCAGAAAAGTGTTTTTTATTCTGTGACGATTTTATTTCATATGCAAGTTCTTTTGATATTATAGATACCATTTACATTAACATATTTGGTCATCGGAAGTTAATACTATGGACGACTGCATCATCTGTAGTGCTTATGATATTATAGATACCATTTACATTAACGTATTTGGTCACCGGAAGTTAATACTGTGGATGACTGCAGCATCTATAGTGCTTAGCTTCGGGCCTTTAGATAGGGGATGTTACAACTTAGTATCAGAGCATAGGTTTATGGAAAACTTTAAACTAAAATGATTTTTGAAACATAATCCTAAAGAGTTAAAGATAAGATCGGGGTATGAGATAACGCTATAGTAACGTACGTGTATTTGTTATATATAAGTATACGCTATATCTCTATTCTCCTATCTATCTTAGGCTATTCTTCTATATCTTACGAAGACCCGAATGCAAATATGGATACTATAAGGGAAGCGTTAACCTTGGAGGAGGAAGAACCACAACAAATGGAAATGCCAGACTAAATACAAGGAGGACCAAAGGTCAAGCACGAGCTGGAAATGTGGGTGTTGGAGTCTCGTAAGTTGACATATGAGCCATGTACTCTTTGTCAACATGATACAAGCGGGAGTTGCTGCTGGAATAGTTGAAGGAGGAAATCAAGAAGCTCTGGTGGTTAATAACTATGCTATTTTGAGTAGAGATTACGCTCGGCTGAGAGGAAAGCCAATCATTAGGACTGAGGATGCCATTGAAGTAGAGAATTGGTTACTGCACTGTGAGAGAATCTTTGCATATTTGGGGCTCAATAATGAGCAGAAGAGAAGGCTTGCTTTTGGATAGTTACAGAAAGCAGCGTTGTGTTGGTGTAATAGTGTGATGATTGGAGTAAATGAAGAGACGATGACACGGGCCGAGTTTAAGAGGAGGTTTGAAGAGAGGTTTATGTCCGAGATTGCGTAGTTCACTCTGCTCATAAAGTTTGTTGGGTTGGAGCAGGGGGATATGACTATGCTAGAGTATGCGATGAGGTTTAAAGTGTTAGCAAGATACGGTTATGATACTATGGATACTGTGATTAAGAGGAACGAGAATTTCATTAGAGGGTTAAAACTTGAGCTTGCTAAGGCTGCATTACCTCATATTAGGGATCCTTGTGATGTTGTAGTAAATATAGCTTTAAGTCATGGGGAGATGCTTGATTTTCGGGAGAGAAATAAGGCAAAGGAAGTCCAGGTGGGGCAGAGTCAGAAAAGGAAGTTCTTCCATAAGAAAGGAGCTCAGATGGGCGGAGCAGCCCAGAAAGGAAAGTTGGAGTTTGTCTGCTTTAAGTGTGATAAAAAGGGTATTTTGCTAATGAATATCGTTCTGGAGAGGGAAAGAAGGTAAACGGGAAGAAGAATATCAAATGCTTCAATTGCGATCAAATAGGACATTAAATGAACCAATGCAAGAAGTCTGCTAAGGATGGGAAGAGCGAAGTATATGCATTGGAGCCGGCTACCTCAAGGGCAACAATAGAGAAAAAGGAAAAATTATGTTGGGAGGTACGCTTCTGATTCATGGTATGTCAGTTAGCTTTCTGTTTGATACTAGTGCATCACATTCTTTTGTATCTCATTATTTGGTAGATAAGGTTAACCTAGAACCCTCATACTTATTTACTTCCTTAAGGGTTGCAAATCCGATAGGAGGGTATGCGATACTTGGGATGAAGTGTGACCACCTAGAGTTTGATTTTTTAGGTCATACCTTTGTTTGCAGTTTGCATTTGTTTGATTTCACAGGGTTCAGAATTATTTTGGGTATGGATTGATTAAATAAGTACGATGCTAGGATATTTTTCCATAATAGGGAAATATTGCTTAGACACCCTGATTGTAGTGATCGGATTGTATATACCATAGAAAGCCCTAGTTGTACGGTGAATGCTTTGTCGGGTGTTGTGGAGGTAGAAGACGAATTGAATCGAGTTTTCATAGTTAGAGAATCTACGAATGTTTTTGAACTCGCAGTAGGATTTCCACAGAAACGAGCCATTGAGTTTCAGATAGATTTGGTGTGAGGAGAAGAATAGTAAGTAGACCACCAAGTAGGATGACACCTATCAAGATGAGGGAGTTGAAGGTGCAATTTGTGGATTTGGAAGGCAAAAATTTTATCAGATCAAGAAGTTCGCCTTGGAGAGCAGCCACAGCGTTTGCTAAGAAGTCGGACGGTTCGTGTGACGACCCGTCTTTCAATACCCAGAAAGATGTATCATCAAATAATAAAGAAAGAGATAGAAATAGAAAAGATAGAATGAAAAGAACAACAATCATCATAATCTCACAGCGGAAACGAACAAAATATAATATTACACATATCCATTACATAGTTTTACATATCAGAGTACACAAAATAATACCACTTCATTACATCTGACATTCATAAGAGTTTGCCAAACCATACAACCCAAAATACAACATTAAAAATCACTACAGCGGATAGAGATAGATAAGTACGTCTGGACTCCAGCTCCATTTTTCAAAACACTTGCCAATCCCAACCTATTCACTTGGCTACTCATAAAAATTTAAGTACCCAAGAGTTTATGAAAAACAAAATAAACTCTGGGTCAGACATGGGTCTGGTGTGAGTAAATCAGTTAAAGTTGTTTAACTTTAAAATCATTTTGAAAACAAAAGGTATCACGTAAGACTCCCTATAAATAAACACGGGTAAGTTTTTACCTTACACTAACCAAAGCATTTGATAGGAAATCGGGTGATATTATAATAGGGTCTAGGGTTTTGAAGTAAATAGAAAATAGCCGAAATTGTTACATGATTAAATTCCAGATACTAGCCACGAAAGTGGGTAATACAATCAAAACCGTAGGGTCTCGTAGGGAAAATGGGTTTCCATCAATGGCATGGCTACTGGGGTACCGCCCGTCACAGTACGGGGCCTAGATCACCGTACCGAGGAGCCACCCTAACTCCCCTGCAACACAAGGCTGGAACCATCCCTTACTAGACAGCTCCGAACAAGACAACCCCGTAGTTGTGGCCAACAACTGCCACACAGCCGAAATAATAAGGGACTTCTAGACAGGGGAAAATCTCGTCCTACTTGGGCATAACCCACTTAACCTTGCTGCAACTCCCCTATTTTAGCCATTCCCGGTTGATGAGGCTTGAGGCTACGATTACCTTTAGAGAACACATCTCTTAGAATGCTCATCGTCCACCTGACGATGTGTTGAAACCATTCAATCCATATAAGTTCGTTCCGGGTTCGAACGAATCCGAAGGCATTATTTTGTTACATTCATTTTGGATTCACCCTCAGAGTTAACGATAATAACCCTTGCACTCTAAAAACTCCATCTCGATCTTCACTTGAGATGTCACGACCTAACGTTTAACTTGGATCGATGTGGTTTTCGGAAAATCAAGTTTAATTCCCGATCCCGGTCTCATCGAAATCCAAACGTGTCTTAAAAGCCAAGTTGTTTAGATATTTAAACAATTCAATTCAATTTTAAAACATTGAATCCACACAGCATTATCCACAGATAATAACAGTCATCCAACTCAGATATATACAAATCTCATCACAGAATATCTTAGACTATCATCCATTAGATATTAACCAATTCCAGATATTCAATCCAAAACAATCATCCATAAGCAAGCATATCTCTAATTCATATTATAATTAATTTAATTAATTCAAATTAAATTAATAACTTAAGAATTAATCACATTACCTTGCTTAACCAAGCATTAGTTAATTAATCACAATCATTTAATTAATTATTCACTTCTTAATTAACCTCATTATCAATTAATTAATCTTTAAATTTATGATCCTTTAATTAATTATCAATTAATTACCCTAATTAATCATTATTAAAACTTAATTAAAAATTAATCATTCCTTAATTGATTATTAAATAATTCCTTAATTTATAATTAATCAACCTTAATTAATTTCTTAATTAATTACAAATTAATTTATCTTAATTACTTAGTTAATTATAAACTAATTAACCTTAATTTTTAATTAATTAAGCCTTAAACACTAATTAATTAACTATTAATTATGAATTAGTTAATGTTTAATTACTATATTAATTAACCTTAATCAATTAACTAATTAATTCTTAATCACTAATTAATTAATCACTAATCACTTAATTAATTACTTACTAATCACTTATTAATCTTTAACGGTTTAATTAATTATCTATTAATTATGATTTAATTTAATTCATAATTATCAATTAGTCTATAATTAATTAATTAAACCTTAACAAATTAATTAATCTAAAGTTATTAATTAATTTTAACCTTAATTACTTTATTAATTAAAGTAAATTCTAATTTCAAAACTTAATTAATTATCAAAACAAAACAATTTAATTAACTACTAAAAATTATTACATAATTAAAACATTTCAATTTTGTTCAAACTAATCACCTTTTAAAAGTTAAATTTAAATGAATGTAAAATCATTTTAAAACTTCAACTATCAAAATATGAAATGCTTTCAATTAAAAAGTTAAACATTTTACAAAGGAGTTTAAATAAAATTTTAAAGTTTAAAACTTAAAACAAATTTAAAAACCCTAAACATTACTAACATAGGTTGACTCGACCAACTCGAACAAGCTCAAGTAGCAACCCTTACTCTTCTCTTCCCTTTCTTCTTTAGTTAAAGCTTCAACTAAACCAAAACAATACACTGGAAAGAATAACACAGAAGAATCCATACACGAGCAAACAATCATCATTTCCCCTACACGCACACGAGCCAGCAACCCATCTGCTCGAACGCTAACTCGAGCAACCACCCACACGCAACTCACTGATACGAATGATGACACGTGCACATGCAAGTTGCGTCGACGTCGTCGCTACCATCCACGACACCACGCACAGACCCCACACCGACCCCTGATGCGAACCCCCACTGTTGATCAGCAAATACGCGACCCAATCGAAATTTAGGTAATCGCCCCCATTTCTGGAACCAAACCCCACCAAAAAACTCACTGTAACCCTCGAACCCGTTCATCATTCGCTACGCGACCTCGGTCATATCACCACAACGTCTTGACGCAGTTATACCCAAGAGCGCTTGCAGGTCGATCCACTCAAACGTTCACAGTCACAAGATTTATGAGCTCGACCAAACACAGACCAAAAACCGTAGTTTCCCAAAATCCCAATTCTTCAGTGAATGATTATCACTTCCATTATTTTTCTTGTGTCCATTAATCATCAATACAACTTCGATCCAAAGCACGACCCCTTGAATTGACCCAATCACCAGAATTTTGCCCAAAACCCAATTTCGGTTAACAACAAAATTCTTCCTCAAATCCAATTTAAAAAAATTCTGATTTTTATATTAAAAATCATGTTATACAAAGTAGATTCAAGATGTGAAATCTAATCAACAAGTATCAATACATGATTTGATCATGATATTAAAATTTCCACTGTAACTTCGTGATTCAGCAGATTTTTCAAACAATTTCTTTTTGAATATCAATTTAATACTTAATTCATGTTTAAATCAAACTACTGCATTGAAGATTCTAAATTAACAATGATTTTTTAAGTAGAATTTGAAATTCTAGTTTAAATTTACTCTGTATTTTGAAATTACAGAGAAGCATCAGGAGATATAAACATGCATACTTAAAAACAAAGTATCACAAAGATTTCATTTCTATATTTACATGCAAGTCATACAACATCACAGACATACACATGCACAAAATTTATTTACTAAAATTTTCTGTTTTAAAAATTTACTCACCTGAATTGTTGCTAAGCAGAGACAAGAATTGAATTCTGGAAAAAGAAAGGACTGCAGATTTTTATCTTGATGATGTTGCTTAAATCTTTAATCAATCATCACTTTAATGGAAGAACTTTGAATTTGCCTTTCAGAAATTTTAAAGATTCAGGAACCCTTGATTTTTGCATATTTCTAATGTATTTTGTATGCAGATTTTTCTCTGTAATTTGTTTTATAGATTAAAATTTTAAAAAGAGGCTTGAGTTTGATTATTTTTTAGTTGAAAGTGTGAAGATTTTTGAGGAATTTCAGATTTGTTAATGGAGGTGTGCTCTTTTTTTTTCTTGCTTTAGAAATATTAGAATGAGAAAATTAGAGAAAGAATAGGAAGTGGCTTTTTATAGAATAATTTTGTTTTTATAAAAATTTAAAGAAAATAAATAAAAATTATGACACTTGTCATTTATATTGTTATCTCCCTAACACATGTTATTTATGTGTTTTAAATTGTAACATGTGTAATTTTCATGCAAAAAGAATTTTAAACGTTTTTCTTAATAAATTTTCTAAATTTAAATACATTTTTAATTCATATAAAATCAATCCTTCTTGAAGAAATAAATATAAAACAAATTTTATATTTTAAATAAAATCATAGAAATACATCTTTAAAATCAAAGTATAATTTAAAATATAAATAACTCCATTTTGAATTTCAACTTAACAATTCAAATTCAAATTAAATTTCAAATTCAATTCAACAATCAAATTTTATATGAATATAATTTTAACAAATTCATTACCCTTTTGTATATATTAATTTTAATTAAAATCAACATACATTTACAATCTATTTATTTATTATTGTGTAAAATAAAAAATTTATCAATTTAAATTAATTAATTTAAAAGGTTATCACATTTAAATTGGGTTTGAAATTCCAGAATATCACATTCCCCCCTTAAAAGAATTTCGTCCTCGAAATTTAAACAAAGGATAATCCAAAAAAAATTCATTCAATACTTCAAGCATATATATCATCCATATTTAAGAAATCAGCAAACAAAACATCCAAACAACAATACATCCAATACAAACACCACTAGCTATCCGGACACATATCCGGATAAACCTTACTAAAACTATCCAGAGTCTCCCAGGTATAATCTCTGGGATCCTCACTCCACTGGACTTTAATAAGCTTCACTATCTTGCTTCCGAGTTTCCTCTCGTCTTGACCAACAGTTCGAAAAGGATGTCTGACAACTGATAAGTCCGGCTCAACCTCTAAGTATTCCTGCACAGCTGGTTCCACAATAAGAGATGGATCATGCACATATTTCCGTAGATGAGATACGTGGAAAACATTGTAAATTCCAGCCATCCGGACTGGCAATTCAATCCTGTATGCTACAGCACCAATCCTCTCGAGCACTCAGAACGGACCAATATATCTCGGAGCGAGTTTCCCTGTCTTCCCAAATCTTACTGCTCCTTTAATAGGGGAAACTTTGACAAAGACTAAATCACCAATCTCGAACTCCAATTGTCTTCGTCTCTTATCTGCATATTTCTTTTGACGATCCACAGCAGCTCTCATCCTTTTCTTGATAAGCTCGACTTTAGCAGATGCTTCACGAATCAAATCTGGTCCAAGCACAATACGGTCTTTCGACTATATCCAACAGGCTGGGGATCTACACGGCCTTCCATACAGTTCTTCATAAGGAGCCATCTTGATACTTGCTTGGTAACTGTTATTATAAGAGAATTCTACTTGATGTAGATGGTCTTCCCACGATCCACCAAAATCCAATACACAGGCTCTCATCATATCTTCTAGAATTCGATTAGCCTCTCCGTCTACCCATCTGTCTGGGGATGATATGCTATACTCAATCTCAAACTTGTTCCCATTGTCGATTGCAAAGCCTCCCAGAATTTGCTGGTGAAGATAGGATCTCGATCACTTACAATACTGACTGGAACACCATGCAATCTGACTATTTCTCTCAAGAAGATTTCTGCCAGAGAAGCTGCAGTACGGGTTGCCTAAACTGGTATAAAATGGGCGCTTTTCGTTAGACGATCCACAATTACCCATATTCCTTCATTTCCCTTCTTTGTTCTAGGCAAACCGTCGATGAAGTCCATCGAAATCATTTCCCATTTCCACATCGAGATCTCCAAAGGTTGTAACAAACCAGCTGGTTTCTGCTGATCTCCTTTAACTTGCTGGCAGATAGCACAACTATTAACGAATCTGGTAATGTCCTTCTTCATGCCCGGCCACCAGAAAATCCTTCCCATATCCTTATACATCTTTGATATTCCTGGATGGATATTTAATCTGGAGCAATGACTTTCAGATAAGACCTCCTTCTTCAATTCCTTGAAATTCGAAACACATATCCTACCGTTGATCCTTAGTGTCCCTTGGTCATCAATCTTAAAACTGGAACTCTGGCCCTTCCTAACTCTCCCGATGATTCTTATTAATTTACTATCAGATTCTTACTCGCTCGAAATCCTTTCCAGAAGAGATGGAACCACTTCCAAAAGAGAAAGAACCGCATTTCTGCTAAGTGCGTCAGCCACAACGTTCGCCTTTCCTGGAGTATACAGAATATCCAAATCATACGATGCCAAGAACTCGACCCATCGCTGTTGTCTTAGATTAAGATCTTTTTGAGATAAAAGATATTTCAACGGTTTGTGATCCGTGAATAACTCGAACTATTCTCCTAAAAGATAGTGCCTCCAGATCTTTAAAGCAAAAACAATGGCCAACATCTCTAGATCGTGCGTAGCGTAGTTTCTCTCATGCGGCTTCAATTGCCGACTCGCATACGCAATTACCCTACCATTTTGCATAAGCACAGCTCCTAATCCAACAATACAGGCATCAGTATACACTTCAAACTTGCTCTTCCTATCTGGAATAGCCTATACAGGAGCACTTGTCAACCTTGCCTTCAGATTCTGAAAAGCCTCTTCACATTCCGGTGTTCACTTGAATTTAGCTCCCTTCCTTGTCAGCTTTGTTAGGTGAGAAGAGATTTTGGAATAATCCCTAATAAACTTCCTGTAGTAATCGGCCAATCCCAGAAAACTACGAACCTCTGTTGGTGTCCGAGGCTGCTTCCATTCCAAAATAGTCTCAACTTTAGCTGGATCTACAGAGATTCCTTCACCAGAAACAATGTGCCCCAAAATTTTTACTTCAGATTTCCAAAAAGGGCACTTAGAGAACTTCGCCTTCAGCACATGTCTTCTCAGAGTTTCCAAAACTATTCTCAAATGCTGCTTGTACTCTTCTTCCGACTTAGAGTAAATCAAGATATCGTCGATGAACACCAAAACAAACTTATTCAAAACATCTCTAAAGACTCGGTTCATCAGGTCTACAAAGTAGGCAGGAGCATTGGTTAACCCGAAGGGCATAACCAACCACTCATAGAAACAATTAGGTCCCCTAAATGCAGTTGAGGGAATACTGTCCTCAGCTACCCTTAACCGATGGAAACCTGATGCTAAATCTAACTGAGAAAAGACCGAAGCACCATGAAGCTGGTCGAAGAGATCATCAATACGAGGAAGATGATACTTATTCCGAATGGTCACTTTGTTCAATTCCCGATAGTCTACACAGAACCTTAACGACCCATCCGACTTGGTGACAAATACAGCAGCCGAACCCCAGCAAGAAAAACTTGGTCTAATCAAACCCTTCTCCAACAGATCTTGAGTTTGCTTCACTAGTTCCTCCCTCTCCCTTGGAGCCATCCTCCTACTAGGTTGAATTACGGGTACTGCTCCAGGAACCAAATCTATACGAAACTCTATTTCTCGGTGCGGAGGCAAACACTTAACTTCCTCAAATACGTCTGAGAAATCCCGGACTACTTCAATATCTGCAACCTCCTCTTGAGAAGTCTCAACTCCATGTAAAAGTCTACTCAAGTGAATTCCAGAGTTATCACACATTACTCTGGTAATTCTACCCAGTTCAGTTTCCAAAGAATCTGTTCTCTCATCACAATTTAAGACTGCCTTATATTTGTCAAGCTAATCCATTCCCAATATAAGGTCAAAACCTTTAAAATCCAATACATAAGGGTCACATGAAAAACTATGGGATAGATAGGAGATTCTCAAATCCTTACAGATCCTATCTAATTTGGTTACCCCTCCTATAGGATTAGATACACAAATGGGATTGTCTACGGTACTAGGGGTAAGGAAGAAATTCTCTACAGTTTCCAAAGAAATAAAAGTTAAAGAAGCACTAGAATCAAACAAGACTTTAATATATATTCCATTTAAAAGTAAGGTACCTTCTAAAACTCCTTTGCCCTTAGACGAGTTCGATGGTGCACTTTCTAAAACAAATACTTTGTTCTGCTGGACTTTATGAAGGAGCGGGCAATCTTTAATCATGTGTTTCGGTTGATGGCAGTTAAAGCAAAGAGACTTCTGAACTAAAGCTGAACCTGGTCCACTATAATGCTGTCGCTGCTGCTTTCTCTCTTGCGGACACTGATTTGCCAAATGTCCCACTTGATTACAATTATAGCATTTTCGTGGTCCATTGTTGTTTCCAGACTTTTTCTTGTTTTGCTTCTTCCAATTAGGATTGAATTTTCTTTTATTAGGGTTGAAAAATTTCCTCTAGATGCAGCTACTCGCGCCTCGGATCTTTTGTTCATCAAGTCTTCATATGTTAGCGCCATGTCAATAAGCTCCACAAAAGACCCTTTCAAATGTGCTGTCATTCTTTCATGATACTCCGGCCTCAATCCTTGGACACACATCTCGTTCTTCTTAAGAGGGGTGTCTATAAGTCCTGGACCATAGCAAGATAACTCGTTGAATTTAGTCTCGTATTCAGCTATAGACATGTTTCCTTGTTTCAGATTCAGAAAATCCTGATATAGACGAGTTCTCCCTGCAACAGGCATGAACTTCTCCTCAAACAACTCCTTAAACTCTTCCCAAGACATATCATCTTCCGAAACATCCGCAGTTACTAAATTCCACCAGACTGCGGCACCACCTTGTAATTGCCACGAAGCCATTACTCTCTTCTGCTCATCCGATAATTTCATGCTCTTAAAGATCTTCTCACACGAGCGAAGCCATGCTTGGACCTCTATTAAAGTTTCTAACCCTTGAAATGGTTTTCCTCCAAGATTAACAAAGTCCTTGCATAATGCAGCAAAACTGACTGGAGACGACACTGGATTAACAGCCTCATTATCAGTCTGCTCTCTCCTATTACCGGTTGATGTACTTCCTACAACCCTTCCCCTTCTACCTCTTGAACTCATACTAGCTACCTGAGCAGGTAACCCAACCAATTTAGATAGGGATATAGTTATATAAGAAAATTACAAATACGCACTCTCAAGATAGATACTACTTCAGAGCCTAGGTATTTCTCAACCTATGCTCTGATACCAACTGAGACGACCCGTCTTTCAATACCCTGAAAGACGTATCATCAAATAGAAAAGAAAGAGATAGAAATAGAAAAGACAGAAAGAAAAGAACAACAATCGTCAGAATCTCACAGCGGAAATGAACAAAATATAATATTACACATATCCATTACATAGTTTTACATATCAGAGTACACAAAATAATACTACTTCATTACATCTGACATTCATAAGAGTTTGCCAAACCATACAACCCAAAATACAACATCAAAAGTCACTACAGCGGATAGAGATAGATAAGTACGTCTGGACTCCAGCTCCAGCTTCCAAAGCACTTGCCAATCCCAACCTATTCACTTGGCTACTCATAAAAATTTGAGTACCCAAGAGTTTATGAAAAACAAAATAAACTCCGGGTCATACATGGGTCTGGTGTGAGTAAATCAGTTAAAGTTGTTTAACTTTAAAATCATTTTGAAAACAAAAGGTATCACGTAAGACTCCCCACAAATAAACACGGGTAAGTTTTTATCTTACGCTAACCAAAGCATTTGATAGGAAATCCAGTGATATTATAATAGGGTCTAGGGTTTTCAAGTAAATAGAAAATAGCCGAAATTGTTACATGATAAAATTCCAGCTACTAGCCACGAAAGTGGGTAATACAATCAAAACCATAGGGCCTCGTAGGGAAAATGGGTTTCCATCAATGGCAGGGCTGCTGGGGTACCGCCCGTCACAGTACGGGGCCTAGATCACCGTACCGAGGAGCCACCCTAACTCCCCTGCAACACAAGGTCGGAACCATCCCTTACTGGACAGCTCCGAACAAGACAACCCCGCAGTTGTGGCCAACAAATGCCCACACAGCCGAAATAATAAGGGACTTCTATACGGGAAAATCTCGTCCTACTTGGGCATGACCCACTTAACCTTGCTGCACCTCCCCTGTTTTAGCCATTCCTGGTTGATGAGGCTTGAGGCTACGATTACCTTTAGAGAACACATCTCTTAGAATGCTCATCGTCCACCTGACGATGTGCTGAAAGCATTCAATCCATACAAATTCGTTCCGGGTTCGAACGAAACCGAAGGCATTATTTCGTTACACTCATTTTGGAATCACCCTCAGAGTTAACGACAATAACCCTTGCACTCTAAAAACTCCATCTCGATCTTCACTTGAGATGTCACGACCTAACGTTTAACTTGGATCGATGTGGTTTTCGAAAAATCAAATTTTATTCCCGATCTCGGTCTCATCGAAATCCAAACGTGTCTTAAAGGCCAAGTTGTTTAAATATCTAAACAATTCAATTCAATTTTAAAACATTGAATCCACACAGCATTATCCACAAATAATAACAATCATCCAACTCACATATATACAAGTCTCATCACAGAATATCTCATACTATCATCCATTAGATATCAACCAATTCCAGATATTCAATCCAAAACAATCATCCATAAGCAAGCATATCTCTAATTCATATTATAATTAATTTAATTAATTCAAATTAAATTAATTACTTAAGAATTAATCACATTACCTTGCTTAACCAAGCATTAATTAATTAATCACAATCATTTAATTAATTAATCACAATCATTTAATTAATTAATCACTTCTTAATTAACCTCATTATCAATTAATTAATCTTTAAATTTATGATCCTTTAATTAATTATTAATTAATTACCCTAATTAATAATTATTAAAACTTAATTAAGAATTAATCATTCCTTAATTGATTATTAAACAATTCCTTAATTTATAATTAATCAACCTTAATTAATTTCTTAATTAATTACAAATTAATTTATCTTAATTACTTAATTAATTATAAACTAATTAACCTTAATTTTTAATTAATTAAGCTTTAACCACTAATTAATTAACTATTAATTATGAATTAGTTAATGTTTAATTACTTTATTAATTAACCTTAATCAATTAATTAATTAATTCTTAATCACTAATTAATTAATCACTAATCACTTAATTAATTAGTTACTAATCACTTATTAATCTTTAATGGTTTAATTAATTATCTATTAATTATTATTTAATTTAATTATTATTTAATTTAATTCTTAATTATCAATTAGTCCATAATTAATTAATTAAACCTTAACAAATTAATTAATCTAAAGTTATTAATTAATTTTAACCTTAATTACTTTATTAATTAAAGTAAATTCTAATTTCAAAACTTAATTAATTATCAAAACAAAACAATTTAATTAATTACTAAAAATTATTACATAATTAAAACATTTCAATTTTGTTTAAACTAATTACCTTTTAAAAGTTAAAATTAAATGAATGTAAAATCATTTTAAAACTTCAACTATCAAATATGAAATGCTTTCAATTAAAAAGTTAAACATTTTACAAAGGAGTTTAAATAAAATTTTAAAGTTAAAAACTTAAAACAAATTTAAAAACCCTAAACATTACTAACATGGGTTGACTCGACCAACTCGAACAAGCTCAAGTAGCAACCCTTACTCTTCTCTTCCCTTTCTTTTTTAGTTAAAGCTTCAACTAACCCAAAACAATAAACTGGAAAGAATAACATAGAAGAATCCATACACGAGCAAACAATCATCATTTCCCCTACACGCACACGAGCCAGCAACCCATCTGCTCGAACGCTAACTCGAGCAACCACCCACACGCAACTCACTAATACGAATGATGACACGTGCACGTGCACGTTGCGCCGACACCGTCGCCACCATCCACGACACCACGCGCAGACCCCACACCGACCCCTGATGCGAACCCCCACTGATGATCAGCAAATACGCGACCCAATCGAAATTTAGGTAATCGCCCCCATTTCTGGAACCAAACCACACCAGAAAACTCACCGTAACCCTCAACCCCATTCATCATTCGCCACGCGATCTCGATCATATCACCACAACATCTTGACGCTGCTATACCCAAAAGTGCTTGCAGCTCGATCCACTCAAACGTTTACAGTCACAAGACTTATGAGCTCGACCAAACACAGACCAAAAACCCTAGTTTCCCAAAATCCCATTTCTTCAGTGAATGATTGTCACTTCTATTATTTTTCTTGTGTCCATTAATCATCAATACAACTTCGATCCAAAGCACGACCCCTTGAATTGACCCAATCACCAGAATTTAGCCCAAAACCCAATTTCGGTTAACAATAAAATTCTTCCTCAAATCCAATTTAAAAAATTCTGATTTTTATCTTAAAAATCATGTTATACAAAGTAGATTCAAGATGTGAAATCTAATCAACAAGTCTCAATACATGATTTGATCATGATATTAAAATTTCCACTGTAACTTCCTGATTCAGCAGATTTTCAAACAATTTCTTTTTGAATATCAATGTAATACTTAATTCATGTTTAAATCAAACTACTACATTGAAGATTCTAATTTAACAATAATTTGTAAAGTAGAATTTGAAATTCTAGTTTAAATTTACTCTGTATTTTGAAATTACAGAGAAGCATCAGGAGACATAAACATGCATACTTAAAAACAAAGTATCACAAAGATTTCATTTCTATATTTACATGCAAGTCATACAACATCATAGACATACACATGCACAAAATTTATTTACTAAAATTTTCTATTTTAAAATTTTACTCACCTGAATTGTTGCTAAGCAGAGACAAGAATTGAATTCTGGAAAAAGAAAGGACTGCAGATTTTTATCTTGATGATGTTGCTTAAATCTTTAATCAATCTGCACTTTAATGGAGGAACTTTGAATTTGCCTTTCAGAAATTTTGAAGATTCAGGAACCCTTGATTTTTGCAGATTTCTAATGTATTTTGTATGCAGATTTTTCTCTGTAATTTGTTTTACAGATTAAAGTTTTGAAAAGAGGCTTGAGTTTGATTAATTTTTGGTTGAAAGTGTTAAGATTTTTGAGGATTTCAGATTTGTCAATGGAGGTGTGCTCTTTTTTTTCTTGCTTTAGAAAAATTAGAATGAGAAAATTAGAGAAAGAATAGGAAGTGGCTTTTTATAGAATAATTTTGTTTGTATAAAAATTTAAAGAAAATAAATAAAAATTGTGACACTTGTCATTTATATTGTTATCTCCCTAAGGCATGTTATTTATGTGTTTTAAATTGTAACAAGTGTAATTTTCATGCAAAGAAAATTTAAATGTTTTTCTTAATAAATTTTCGAAATTTAAATACATTTTTAATTCATATAAAATCAATTCTTTTTAAAGAAATAAATATAATTTTTTTTGATATTTTAAATAAAATCATAGAAATACATCTTTAAAATCAAAGTATAATTTAAAATATAAATAACTCTATTTTGAATTTCAACTTAACAATTCAAATTCAAATTAAATTTCGAATTCAATTCAACAATAAAATTTCGAATTCAATTCAACAATCAATTTTATATGAATATAATTTTAACAAATTCATTACCCTTTTGTATATATTAATTTTAATTAAAATCAACATACATTTACAATCTATTTATTTATTATTGTTTAAAATAACAAATTTATCAATTTAAATTAATTTATTTAAAAGGTTATCACATTTAAATTGGGTTCGAAATTTCGGAATATCACAGTTCGTTAAGGTTATGTATCGATTATCGTAAGTTGATTGAGAAGACGATAAAGAATCGATATCCATTGTCTAGAATTGACGATTTGTTCGATCAATTGAGTGGACCCAAAGTTTTTCTTAGTTGGATTTGGCAACAGGGTTCCATCATCTTAGAGTAGTAGAGGATAGTATTCCATTGACGGTGTTTAGGACTAGATATGGATCGTACAAATAATTAGTAATGCCACTCGGACTAACTAATGCGCCAACATTCTTTATGGATTTGATGAATCAAGTTTTTCAAGAGCACTGGGATGGTTCGTATTGGTTTTCATAGACGATATTTTGATATACTCTAAGGGTGAAAGGGAGCAAGAAGTTCATCTTTGAGCAGTGCTTGAGACGCTGAGGCAGCATCAGCGTAAAGCAATTTTTTCGAAGTGTCATTTCTAGAAGAAGGAAGTGAAGTTTGTTGGTCATGTTGTCTCAAAGAAAGGGTTGTCTCTAGATCAAACTAAGATCGAAGCGGTGAATAATTGAAAGAGACCCATGATAGTGACTAAGATAATGAGTTTTCTTGGATTAGTTGGGTACTATCGGAGGTTCACATTGGATTTTTGCGAATAGCAACACCAATGACCAAGCTAGTGTGAAAATATATGAAATTTGTGTGGACCGATAGGTGTGAGGTCGCATTCCAAAAGCTGAAATACTTATTGACTAATGCACATGTGTTAGTTGTTCCAGAAGGAAGTTAGGACTTAGTAGTATATACAGATGCATGTGGAACAGGGAATTGAGCTATGTTAATGCAAAGAGGTAAAGTGATTGCCTATGTTTCTCGATAGCCTAAACCGCATGAGGTTAGATATCCAACGCATGATTTGGAATTGGCCGCGGCGGTTTTTGCGTTGAAGGTGTAGAGGCATTGTCTTTTGGGAGAAAGATTTGAGTTATATACGGACCATAAGTCGCTAAAGTATTTATTCCCTCAAAAGGAGCTGAATATGGGACAGCAAAGATGGTTGGAATTTATAGCTGCTTATGACTTTGGAATTGAGCACACACCAGGAAAAGGCAATAAAGTTGCAGATGCACTTATTAGAAAACATCAGAATGTAGTGTTGGCAATGATAGCTGAGTGGAAATATTCTAAAGCATTGATGGCATGTAGAGTGCAGTGGATATCTGAAGCTAGATTTAGTAAGGAAACAGTTGAGTTGTCATGTTTAGAAGTTCGATTGTGATGATAGAAAAGATTACTTCTAAGCAGAAGGAGGATCCATTATTAGCTGAATGGATCAGAAGGTTAAGTGATGGAACGGAGAGCGATGACTTGAAGAATATTAGTCTTGACCATAATGGGTGGTTGAGAAAGAAAGGAAGATTGTGTGTTCCAAATGTGGGCGACATTAGGAAGGAAGATCTTGAGGAGTGCCATCGTTCGAAGTTCACTATTCATCCAGGAGGAACTAAGATGTATCAGAACATGAAGAGGAGTTTCTTCTAGGAAGGTATAAAGAGGGATGTAGGCTTATGGGTGAAGCAGTGCTTGAATGGTCAACAGGTAAAAGCCGAACATCAAAGCCAAGTGGGTTACTTCAGCCTTTGGATATTCCAGTTTGCAAGTGGGATTCTATTTCTATGGATTTTATAGATGGGTTGCCGAGATCTAATAAAGAAAATGAAAGTATATGGGTCATAGTGGATAGGCTAACCAAGAGTGCCCATTTCATTCTAGTTGAGTCAACTAGGACGGCACCTGTTTTGGCTAAGTTATTTATAAAGAATGTAGTCAGACTGCATGGAATTCCTTGTAGTATAGTAAGTGATAGAGATTCCTTATTCACTAACGAGTTCTGGAAGAGTCTACAATAGATTTTAGCAACAAAGCTCAACATGAGTACCGCTTACCATCCATAGACCAATGTACAAATGGAAAGAGTTAACAAGATCTTAGAAGATTTGTTATGTGCTTTTGTGTTAGATTTTGGGGGATCATAGGAAGACCATTTACACTTAGTCAGATTTTCAAATAACAACAATTACCAGGATAGTATAAGGATGGCACCGTTTAAAGCATTGTGTGGAAGACCATGCAAATGTCGATTTTGTTAGTTAGAGACCGGGGATTGGTTGGTTCTTGGTTCAGATTTAGTTATAGAAGCTGCAGAGAAGATTGAGTTAATTATAGCTAGAATGAAGGAAGCTCAGTCTAGGCAGAAGAATTATGCAGATAGAATACGGAAAGACATAGAGTTCTCTGTAAGAGATCAGATTTTCATTAAGGTATCACCGAGGAAAGAGGTAATATGATTCGAGAGATTAGGGAAATTGGAACCGAGATTTGTAGGACCATTTCCTATTATAGAAAGGATCGGAAAACTCGCATATAGGTTGGAGTTACCAAACAGTTTAGTTGGAGTCCATGATCTTTTTCGGGTTTCTCATCTAAGGAAGTGTGTACGAGATTCGAAGACTACTATAGCACTAACTATGTTAGATGACTTAGTAGTGGAGCCGAATTTGACCATAGTTAAAAAGCCAGTTTGTATAGTTGCACGAGATGAGAAGAGGCCGAGGAACAAGATAGCCCGATTAGTTAAAGTTCATTGGAGTGATGATGAGAGAGATTGTTTTTGAGAGACTGAGAGTAGGAGTAGAGGCTCTTTTCCTGATTTGTTTGATGGTATGTTTTATCTTTATAATTGATTTGTTGTGTACCTTATCGTAATTTCGAGGACGAAATTCTTTAAGAAGGGGAGTCTGTAATGACCTTAATTTTTAGTAATATTGTTTAGGATATTTAGTTAAATTAAATTAAATAATGTGATGATTAGGGGATTGTTTATGTTAATAAAAAGGTAGCCATTCCATTTAAACAAATATACCAAGGTATACTGAAATAGAATAAGTTAGGGTAGTTGATAAGGGAAATATGGGAATAAATAACATTCATATACCCAAAACCCTTAGACCATTCATTCTACACGTTCATTTGAAAAAATTAAACATAAGAGACTTGTCACCATTAAGGAAGAACAAGAATAAAGTAAAGAAATGAAAGGAAGGAAGCTTAATCAATTCAAAACAAATCTCAAATCTCAACTCCTTAATCACAAAGCTAAGGTGAATAATGACTACATCTCATGTTTTTGATTGTTTTTGGTTTTAGATTAAATCCGAATTATTTTGCAAGGTTTTGCCATGTTTCTGATTGATAAAATGGATATATATATATATATATATATATATGCTTGTTGATGTTATATGCTAATTCATATGGATATTATGATACCAATGCATAGGGTATCAAAGGCTTGGTATGTAGTGAATTGGACATAGGAGAAACGTATTAGGTCGAAACAAGGGCTTCCGAAAGGGGTCGAAGCCTTACTTTGTTTTTAAAAGAAAATGCGTCTGCTTTGCTTTGGAAAGGAATGCTTTCGACTTAGTTAGCTTTCGATGGGTCAATTATTTTAAAAGATTGGTTTCGATAAGGGTTGTGCCTTTTGTTTTAAGTAAATGCTTTCAAAGGTGTCAAAACCCTTTGCTGCTGCTTTCCACCATTCGAAGAAAATGGTTTCGGAAGGGTTGCTTTATTTTCCAAAACTTAGCTGCTTCTCTAAAGCTTTTAAATGGTTGGTTTCGACACCATCACTTCTTTACTTACGAAAGAGATTTTGAAAGAGTTCTTTCGACTTAGTTATTTTACGGCCCTACATTTTATTGGAAGTTGAACCCAAAGGTTTCGAAAGAAATCGTTTCGAAACGTTATTCTACATGTTTTACTTGAACCCAGATGCTTTCGAAAGGTTTGAATTTATGAAAGGTTTTAGTGTTTTCGGAAGGTTTAAGATAAATGTTTCGAAGGGGGTTCCCCAATGGTTTCAAAAGGTTTTAAATGGAAGATTCTAATGTTTTCAAAAGGCAAGGTTTATAGTGTTTTGATAAGAGGACGTCTAAGGTTTTAAAGCTTTCGAAAGAAAGGTTTTTCAAATTTTTTGAAAGGTTTACTAAGAATGGTTTTGAAAGGTATGTTTTGGCCTTTCGGCCTAAGGTTATAAAGTAAAGTAGTTACTTGGTTTCGAAAGGGGTACTTTCAATAGTTTCGAAAGGGGTACTTTCAAAGGTTTAAATGTTTTCGTTAACAAGGTTTTGTGTAAAGTATATATAACATGGCAAGGTAATTTGAATCAAGCATAGAGTATATTTTCCTTGTTTAAAGTATGAATTAAAGGTTTAAATCAATTTGAGAGAAAATGTTTTCAAGGAAAACTTTATGGGTAGATGACCCTAAGTAAAATGACTCAGATATTAGAATACCAGATGGAACTAGTATAGGGTCGCGCCCTATACTTTAGCTAGCAGCCCATAGCTAATATAAGTCCAAAATCTCAGTGTGTAGGGATTTATCATAGGTAAGACTAAAATAATGTTACACATAGAAAGGAATCTATAGAGAAGAGATGGGTTATTGGTGAGCTCGTAAAACCATTAGGATCAATTGACCTTGGAAGATGTAAGTTAAGGATAGACCGTCTAGAAGAGGAGTATTTAACAAAAGTTATATTATTTATTTATTTTGTCTAGTAGGCTAGAGTCAGCCAAAGGTTAGTAGTTAGCCAAATGAAATTATAATGTTCGGACAAATAGTCCATTTGTTACCTGATTTTTATGCATAAATGATATTGCTTTATTGTTTTAACCAATTTCGGTTGCGGGATTAAGATTTGCAAAAGATATGTTTTAAAAGGATATTAGTGAGGGGAAACCCATTCCACTAAGCTGCTTGGTCTCACTTAATATCAATTAACTGATATGTATAGTATTATTCACACCAGGCTTTATGTCTGACTCGAAGTTTATATTTTTCCCCTTAAACTCTTGGGTGCTCAAAATTGATTTGAGTAGGCTAATGGTTGAGGATTTACAGGTTTTAGTAGGTTGATGAATAAATCTTCCAAAGATGAGCAGGAGGCTGATGGATAGCCATATAGGAGATGTTTTGTTTGTTTTATTCTACTGTGATATATTAAGTCAGTTATGACTATGTAGTACTCTGGTCAACCAAGGGGAATCTTCATATGTCGCTCTTGGCGTATTTTGTAATAATTATATTTGATCTGAACTTGGGAAATGTTTTGGGATCATGTAACTTGGATATGAAATGTTGTTTTGAAATTTAACTAGAAAAGTGTTTTTTAATCTGTTATGATTTTGTTTCATATACAAGTGCTTCTAATATTATGGATACCATTGACATTACCTTATTTGGTCACTGGAAGATAATACTATGGATGACTACAGCATCTATAGCGCTTAACTTTGAGACTTCAAATAGAGGATGTTACACATGTCCTCCACTTCCTATTGGATTTCTTTATCAATGAAGGATTTGATACCCACTTAGGTATAAGGCATCACTGATGAGGCCATTGTATTTCAACTTATCCACCTCTTCTTTGTGTGCAACTGATCTCTTTGAACCCAAACCGCAGTGCTTTTGTTTCATAGAAACACATTTAGGATTTATGTTCAATGCATGGCTCACTATCTCTAGCCCCACATACGTTTGAGTGTATCCATGTGAACACATCTAGATTCGCCTGGGGAAAACCAACTAACTACTTCATCATTCTCACATCGAGCTATAAACCGACCTTTAGGACTCATGTTGGATCATCCTGACCGATTGGAACATTGATCATCAATTTAACGGGAGCTTCTCTTCCATCTAGTGGCTCTTTTTGGGATCCATATCCTTATGGAACCAACCATGCTGCTTAAGAAAAGGCAGAGGAATTGGTTGCTATGCGTCTAAAGCCTTGATGTAGAGAGTCCTCTCTACACCTTTTCCTTTCTCTCTTCGCCTCGTGTTTGCACAAAAAATGGGCAAACACCTCCAAGTCATATGAATTAGTTGATTTTATGTTGTTTCTAGTGATTTGGGTGATTTATGCAAATATATAAAAAGCAGGGACTAAACTATAAAAGACACACAGATTTATAGTGGTTCAGCCAGAATGTGCCTACGTCCGCTTTATATGTTATTCTCCTTTTCTATTCAGATTACAAGTACAAAGCTTTGATTACAAGTAACTGAAAGTTGTTTGAAAGTTCTATCCATGCTTGAGCTCTCAAACTTGTCTTCCATTGTTGTACCCCTGCCCCTCTATTTATAGAGTGAGGCTGAGGGTAGGGGTCCTGGATGTATATAGCTGCTGGTGGGCCTGAACTGAAGCAATTTGGCCTGACAAGGTTGGTCCGGTCGTGTCCTTCCTTGCTTCTGGTTCGGTAGTGAATGGCATGGCTTGGACCGGTGATGAGTGGTTCGGGCCCTAGAGGTGAGGTGGTCTCTTGGTTCGGAGGTGGATGGTTCGGTGGTGGATGGACCGGTAGTGCATGGAGATGGAGTTGGTTCGGCAGGGAGATGGAGAGTGGGTTGGTTCGGCAGGGAGATGGAGAGTGGGTTGGTTCGGTAGAGTACCGATCCGGTAATGCTTCGGTCCGATTGTGGATGGGTGAAGTTGGTTCGGTGGGTTAATGATTCGGTAGTAGGCTGGTTCGGTGGATGAGGGGGAGTGTCTTTGGTTCGGCATGCATGAGAGGGAGTTGGTCCGACCGAATCTCATCCAACACTTGCCCCCCAAAGTAGGGCAGGTGTATACACATGGCGTGCTTTGTTTTAGCTAGGATATCTTCACTCGGCCTTACGTGCCGAACCAACTGGTCCGGTCATTCGTAATTGCCTATAAGTATGGGCTTCAGGCCTTCGTTCAACCTCCATCATATGAGACAGCCGAACCACATAAGTGTCGAATCTCCTAGTGCTAAATCATCCTAGTGCCGAATCATCTTAGTGCCGAATCTGGTGCGTTTCTTTCGCCGAATGAGGTTTCTTCGTTTCACCGAATGGGAACAAAGACACTCAGTACCGAATGAACAAAAAAACTTTTCAACACCGAATAGACTCGGGAATCTTTTAGTACTGAATGAGTTCAGGGACCTTATGTGCCGAATGATCCTGAAAACCTTTATCCTTTGAGTTTTGAATTCGAGTGAAGTTGCAGACTATATACACTCGTTTGTTTATATCCTCTGTTCTAACGATGTACTTTCTTGTGTTGTAGATAAATGTCTCACAAAGTTGAAACTCGATCAGAAAAGAGAAAATCTATGGACCGAAATGAGCCCCCCGTTGTACCCCCTGCCTAGCCAGGACCAGCGCGACAGGGACCTGCCCCGAGGTCATTAGTGGATGGATATGGCCCCCAAGAGCTTCTGGACTCTCCTCCCGATTGCTTTCCGAGCTCCCTCAATGAAGGGCAACTTGATGTCATCGCTCGCTCCTTTGGGATTGATAGGGTGAGTATGCTGTTGCTGGGAGATAGTGTGATGCCATATGATCCTCCTGAAGGATATTCGCCTATAGCTGATACAGTTGCATGTGCGGGGCCATTCCTCCGATCAATGCGTGGATAGTCAGCTTCGTTACCTACCTGAAGGTGGCTCCTTTCCAGCTTCAGCCCCCGTCATCTTAGTGTGTCTATTCGTTATCTTTCAGAGGAGGTATGGGCGGCCCCCTTCTAACCGGGAAATCCGATATTTGTATAATCTGAGGGGCTACAAGAAGGGGTCCCCATACATCAGTTTGGAATCGGCCGTGTCCTTCAAGCCGGTCTTGGACTTATACTCGAAGTTCACCATGTTTAAGAAAGAATGGTTCTTCGTCAAGGATGACTCTGTTTCTTTTCGCCTTTTCACTTCTGGCTGTAAGTTGAATTTCACTTGTAATTTCTCTGTCCCGACTGCAATGCTTCTTCTTATATGCTTCTGTTTCTTGCTAGCGACAGGTGGCTTTGCGGTCGTGGAGAATGATCGTCTGGTACAGATGGCTGCGGAGATAGAGGCTATCTCAGGAAGGGATAGGTCAGCTTCTTACCTGATCAGGAATGCCACTCTCCTGGAGCACAACTTGATTTTGCCACGTCAATCTGTGGTTAAGCAGAGAGATACAGCCGAGGAAAGGGCTGCCAAAGATAAAGGCGGGGCCATGACGAAGAGTAGCAAGAGGAGACCCTTCTCGATACCTCCAGTTGTCGGGGGGAAGAAGCTTAAGAAATCTGATGGACCCTCTCCCAGCACATGCCTAGATGTTTCGGAGGAGGAAAGTGGAGAGGAGGAAAGAGGCGAGGAGGAGAGCGGAGGTGGTGGAGAAGGTGACGGTGGTAACGGTGGCGAACGGCAGAGTGGTAGTGGCGTAGGTGCCTTGACTTCTGGGCAAGCGGGTGAGATTCAAGAGTGGACGGATGATGCCTTCCATCAAGCCTTTGAGGGGTTGGAGGAAGGGCCGGCCTTGGTGGAGAAATCGAAGAAGTCTGATAAGGCCGGGACTGGTGCCAGTCTATCTTCTGAGAGTATTTCAGCTAAGGCAACTCCGGCGGCTCAAGGTGAATTCTTAACTCCTTTTTTAACTCCATATGTTTCTTGAATTATAGTCTCATGCATGCTTGTAACACTTGGTTTTTATTCCAGGATCGGTTGAGGCGGCCAAGACATCAGACATTCGGCACCGCCTTGAGCAATTCAAACTCTTCAAGGCTTCTGCTAAATCGAAGCCCTCGACTGACCGTTCCGGGAGCGTAGTCAGTTACCATCCTCTTCTCGGAGTTATCGAAGAGGATATTCAAAAGAGAAAGAGGAGGCGTTCCATGTTCGAACCTTCACTTGGACCTCAGCCCCCAACCCAGCCTATTCATGACATCACGGAGGAAGATACTGAGTCCATACCATCTCCGCATCCATCAGAGAATCCTTCCGTTACTCACATTGATCGTCCCGGCTTGGCTCGTAACCCATTTGCGGGTCATCCAGATCTGGACCCGAGTTCTCATGATATTTCCTTCGATGAGGTTATCGGTGAGCACCTCCTACCCCGCAATCCTATGGTATGGGTACTTGATGAGGCTAAGGCTTTGGATCTCGACTTGTTGACTACTCGGATTGTGACTATGGGGGATGAGGCCAAGGCAAACATCGATCGGGTGGCTGAAGAGACCAAGAGGTTAATGGAGCATCACGCCCGACCGGTCAAGGCTGGAGAGAAAATCAGAAGTGCTAACATTCGGCTGCGGCTAATGGTTTCCGATCAGGCCAAACAGCTTACCGATCAGGCCATTCAGATCTCCCAGCATGAGGCGGCCTCCAGACGGCGAAAGAAAACTATGGAGGAGGCTAGTAGAGCCGAGCTGCGAAAAATGGAGGCCACCTCCAAGGAATGAATTGATATGGCCATTGCCACTGTGGATGAGGTTCGGAGAGCGGATCTTGAGCAGATAGAGAAGTTATCTGGGAAGCTTGAGGCCGCAGAGCTTGCTCAAGCTAAGCTGAAGGAGGAGATGGAGGCGATGCGGAAATCCCTTCAGGCTGACTGCTCGAGATAACGATTGGAGAGAGATGCTGCCGTCGCAAGGCTTTCGGCTTCCGAGGCCCGGATGAGAGAGTTTGAGGAGAACGAGGGGATGATGGATGAGATGCTCCAGGACATGTACTTCCGTACTTGGAAGCAGGGCAACCTATCCTGGATGGACGATTATCCCCGGTTCATGGCTAGGATATATCTCCGGGCTTTGGAGGAGGCCAAGACTGAGGCGGAGAAGGAGGGTGGTGTAGCTTTCAGGATGGATGTGGTAACGGCCCAGTTTACCGAGGAGGAGAAAGTGGCAGTGAAGGAGGGCATGCAGCTGCTTACCGCCGAGGAAGTGGGTGCGCAGTTGGGGGATGATGATCAGGGAGCAGATGCTGGTAAGTCTTCCCTTTCAATCTTTTCTTAACTTGATTGCGTATTATCTATCTGATGGATTCTTCTCCTGAATCGGACAGGTGGGACCTCTGGCCAGCATGCTGGGAGTTCTGATCCTGTGGTCAAGTAAATCCCGGAGGGCTAGCAGGATAGAGGCGGAGCCCTGCTGCAGCCGACTACTTTTTTGGTTTACTTGGTATTCCTGAATATACTAGTCCAAAACATTAATGTACTTTCAGGCTGTAATTATGTAATTATGTCGTTGTAGCGAATGATTTTATTCTTATATAATTTCATAACATAAGCTGATTCTGTCGTATTTGAATGCTGTCGTTATTTTGATGTGTTGCATAAGAAATATAGCTGTGTATGTGCTTCAATCGTGTTTGATGCTCTTCTCTTGCTTAAAATATAATTTCATGTCTCGCAATATTAGTGTGATGTGTGAATAGGCTATAGCTACATGTTTATGTACAAGAAAAGGAAGTACCGCCCTTCATGTTTTAGTTGTAGACGGTAGCTTTGAATGTCTTGTGTGACTGAGGATGGAATGCAGCTGAGCGACCTGTGATCCAGTTGTGAGTTCTCATTTCCACCAGCGAGTGCTTCCTATTTTGTGTCCTGTACTTTAAGGGTCGTTATAGAGGATAGGAGGAAAGTTTTTATAAATAAAATGGAAATATAGGAAATAGTAAAACTTCCAATCACGAAAGGCCTTCGATGTGCTTAAGTTCGTGGCAAACGGGTTTTGTAGTCACTTTCCCTAGCTGTGGGTCTTGGAGACATTCGTCACCCATCTTACGCCTCCGCGGAGAGTTTTCTTTTTTAGCACAGCCGTACTTAAGACACATCAGAGCCGAGATCGCGCACAGTAACTACCCGGGCCATTATGGCCCGTAATCGTGGGTATTATTCGATTTACCGTGGCCGGCTAGCGTGGGTGCCGATCGTCAACTGTGAACTGCCCCTGGCTGGCCACACCTTATGTTGGAGCTTATAATCGGTTCACAGTCGCCGGCAAGCCGAACGCCATAATGAGCTACCTCGGCTACAGTCGGCCTTCTCGATGGCTTATGATCGGCTCATTACAGTTGGCTTTGAGGGCCGTCGCGAGCAATGAGTTAACCCGCAGCAGAGGGATGCTGGAACAAAAGTGTCTCATTGACGAGGGCATAGATTCATATAGTACCTGTTAGGTCTTGTCCAGGTGAGGTTGTGCCGTGAAGTGTCCAGAATGGAAATGTCATTATACAGGATTTTGTTCAACAGAAAAGGATAAAGCTTAACAAGCAGCCAAGATATAAAGGAACAAGTTAATAAGAGACAAGATTTTTAAAGTGGTTCGGCACGAAAATGCCTACGTCCACTGATTCTCTTTGTTAATTCACTTCATATAGGCAGTACAAGTTAAGAAAAGTATCGACGAAGGTGTTGGATGTTCCATGCCCTCTGGAACACCTCTCCGTCCACTGTTGACAAAATATAAGCTCCGTTGTGGAGATCTTTATGAATTACATAGGGTCCGTCCCAGATTGGATTTAACGCTCAGGGGCGCGGGAAGATCCGCTTGAGGACAAGATCTCCTTCTTGTAAGCTGCGGTGCTTGACTTTGGAGTTGTATTGTGCTGCCACTTTTTGCTTGTGAGCTGCCGCTTTGAGTGCTCCGTCGTTTCTTCTCTCCTCAATTAGATCCAAAGACATGTGGTGGAGTTCTTCGTTCTCTTCTGGCTTGTAGTGGATCCTACGGTGGGAAGGCACTACAGTTTCAACTACGAGCATGGCCTCCGTCCGTATGCCAAAGAGAAAGGAGTATGCCCTGTTGATGTTCTGTAAGATGTGCGGTAGGCCCAAAGTGCCGTAGGAAGTTCATCCACCCAAGCGCCTTTTGACTTTTCAAGTTTCTTCTTGATTAGAGCTTTGAGAATTTTGTTGACAACTTCGACTTGTCCGTTTCCCTGGGGGTAAGCTACAGATGAGAAGCTTTTGTGAATTCCGTGCTCTTGGCACCATTCGGTGAATTCTTCGCTGTTAAATTGAAGTCCGTTGTCCGATATGATTTTGAGTGGAACCCCGTACCTGCATAAAACATTTTTGATCAAGAAGTTAATAACTTTTGCTGAAGATATTTTATTTAGAGGCTCCGCTTCCACCCATTTGGTGAAATAGTCGACTGCCACTATGACATATTTGGCTCCGCCTCGGCCCATTGGCAGTTCGCCAATCAAGTCAATTCCCCATATCGCAAAGGGCCAAGGGCTGGTCATCTGAGTAATCTCATTTGTTGGTAGTCGAGGAATCTTAGCAAATTTCTGACATCTGTCACATCTTTTGACGAAGTCTAACGCGTCTTTGTTTAAAGTGGGCCAGTAATACCCGTATCGGAGTATTTTCTTTGCTAGAGTCTGCCCTTCGGTGTGATCTCCGCAACTCCCTTGATGGATGTTGGACAAGACTTCCCTGGCTTCCCTTCCAGCGATACACCTTAATAAGGGATTAGAGAAGCCGCGCCGATAGAGGATGCCTTCTTGTAATGTGTAGCGGGAAGCTTTCCTTAAGATTTTCTCAGCTTCGTTACGCCCGTCGGGCAGTGTGCCACTTTGTAAGTACTTCTCGATGGGAGTCATCCAAGTTTCCTCTTCGATTGCAGCTATCATATTCATTGGCTCGTAACTCGGGGCTAGTTGCTTTGAGATGGTTATTGCTCGGGAAGCGGTGTCGTCCTTCATGCTAGCTTGCTTTGCCAGTTCGTCGGCCTCCTGATTCTCTTCTCGAGGAATGTGTTTGATTAAATAGTGATCCAATTGATTGTGCAGCAGTTTGGTCTTCTTTAGATATGCTGTGAGTCTTTCTCCTCGAGTCTGGAATTCTTCCAGTATTTGATTTACAATAAGTTGAGAATCACTATGGAGACATAAAGACCCGACACCAATCTCTAGGGCAAATTCTAATCCGGCTATCACTGCTTCGTATTCTGCATCGTTGTTGGTGGCAGCGAATTCCAATCTTAGAGCATAGTGCAGCTTCCTTCCCCTGGGGGTGATTATCACAATACCTGCCCCCGAGCCTTGTTCGTTTGATGCTCCATCTACAAAGAAATTCCACTTGATATCTTTTGCTATTTCAAATTGGTCCTTACCTTCGTTGGTAGTGAATTCGGCAGTAAAATCAGCCATGGCTTGTCCTTTGATGGCGGTGCGAGGATGGTAGGTGATATCATACTGACTCAGTTCAATACACCATTTAAGTAGTCGCCCAAAAGTGTCGGGGCGATGGAGTACCTGCCTTAGCGGTTGATCGGTTAAAACTCTGATGGAATGAGATTGGAAATAGTGTCGCAGTTTCCGTGATGTGATTAGCAAACAGTATGCTAGCTTTTCAAGTTTAGGGTATTTGGCTTCTGCCCCTGTAAATATCTTGCTTACAAAGTATACAGGCCGCTGCGCGCGGTTGTCTTCTCTTACCAGAGCGGCGCTTAAAGCATGGGACGATACAGCAAGATATAGGTATAGTTCTTCGCCTTCATTTAGGGTTGAGTACTGACGGTCTCTGAAGGTGTTCGATTAGGTTAAGGAAGGCTGCCGAGTATTCGTCAGTCCATTCGAACTTTCCTTTGTCTTTCTTAAGAGCTTCGAAGAAAGGGATGCATTTGTTGGTTGCTTTAGAGATGAACCTGCTTAGGGCAGCCACCTTCCCGTTTAGGCTTTGCATCTCTCTTCGCGTGGATGGTATCTTGATATCTTGCAAAGCCCGGACTTGTTCGAGGTTTGCTTCAATCCCCCTGGAATGGACGATGAATCCCAAGAACTTTCCCGATGATACTCCGAAGGAGCACTTTAGAGGATTCAGCTTCATTCCATATTGGCGAAGTACTTGAAACATCTCGTCCAGGTGGTTTATATGATCGTTAGCTTTCCTCGATTTTACCAGCATGTCATCCACATAAACTTCCATAGTTCGTCCTATTAATTCTGCAAACATCTTGTTGACGAGGCGCCGATAAGTAGCTCCGGCGTTTTTAAGTCCAAAAGGCATTACTTTGTAGCAGTACAATCCCCGGTCAGTGATGAAACTAGTGTGATCTTGATCGGGGGCGTGCATAGGGATCTGGTTATATCCTGAGTATGCGTCCATAAAGGATAAGAGTTCGTGTCCGGCTGTGCTGTCCATGAGCTGATCGATTCGGGGGAGTGGGAAGCAGTCCTTCGGGCAAGCATCATTTAAGTTGGAGAAGTCGATGCATGTTTGCCACTTCCCGTTAGCCTTCTTTACCAGTACCGGGTTGGCGATCCATTCTGGGTAGATGGCTTCTCGTATGAAGTCATTGGCAAGTAAGTTCTTTAATTCTTCCTCGTGGGCTGCTAATCGTTCTTCCCCCATGCTCCTCTTTTTCTGCTTCACTGGCACCTTGGTGGGATCGATGTTCAGTACGTGGCATGCTACGTCTGGGGAGATTCCTGTCATGTCAGGGTGCGTCCATTCAAATACATCCATGTTGTGGCGAAGAAAATCAATGAGTTGATCCTTTAATTCTTCTTTAAGTTGAGATCCGAGTTTTAATAGTCTACTTGAGTCATGTTTGTCTACAGCTACAAATTCCATAGCCTCTTCAGGCTCGGCGGTGGCCTCCTCCTCTTTGTCCCTGGGGTCTACTTCATTGAAAGGATCACTGGTATATCGAAAAGGAGGGGTTTTCTTTAGTTGCTATGCTTTCAAGCTTTTTATGCAGAGAGTAGTCTCTGCATTTTTCCCTTTATCTTTTCTGCGGTTATTGCGAAGTTCAGTCACATAGCAATCTCGAGCGGCGTCTTGATCCCCCTCTACTTCCCCTATTCCGTTATCCGTTGAAAATTTCATCTTCAGGCACCATGAGGTTAGGACAATTTGGAAGTCGGCCAAGGCTGGTCTTCCCAAGAAAACGTTGTAGGCCGAGTGATTATTTATTAGCACGAATGTCTGTTTCCGTACGGCGGAGCGGGGATGACTTCCTATTTCAACAAAGAGGTCCAATTGCCCGAGGGGCATCTTTGCATCTCCAGTAAAACAGTGTAGTGGTTTGTTGCAGGGACACATCCTTCATAGATAGCTTCATTTTGTCGAAGGCATGTTTGAATAGGATGTTTACAGAGCATCCAGTGTCTACTAAAACTCGAAAAACTTTGGCTGGACCGAACTAGGCAGAGAAGACCATAGGATCCATGTGTGGGTACTGCCTTCCCTCTAGATCACGCCTAATGAATGTGATATCGTTATTCTCTTTCCGTTTCGGGTGGTGTTCTTCCATAACAGAATTAACGTAGCCTTCATCGTTTCTAAGTGACTTACCGTATCTTTCCATCTCTGCCCAACTTCTATCGGCGAGGTGTGGTCCTCCTGATACGGTATGGACCACTATCTTCTCTTGACTAGAGCCGCTGGTGTTGCGATTTCCTCTGCCTACTTCCGGGAGGGGTAGCCCTGGATTCTCATTGGCAGGAGTCGAAGTTTTGTTCTGACCTTTCACATAGCGCTCTAGTCTTTTCCTTCTGATGTGTTCTTCAATCAAGTCCGGGAGATGGTGGCATTCATTGGTGTCATGTCCATGGGATTCGTGGAAGCGGCAGAACTTTCCAGATTTGAGTGCGTTATCTGACTCCTTCTTGTGTGGGGGACGCTTGTATCTAACTTCGTCTTGGGTGGCTAGGAAGATGTTTTCGATTGTTTCATTCAAAGGAGTGTAAGAGTCAAATCTTGGTCCTGGTCGATATAAGCACTTTTCTCCCTTCTTGCCTCCAGCATTGTCTCTAGAGTCATTTCTCCGAGCATCCTTTGCTGCAGCGGGAACCCTGTCTGGAGCTGCCTTAGCCTGTTGCCCTGACTGCCTCTCAGTGGCAGCGTCTTCAAGTCTCTTGTATTTCCCGGCTTCATGGAAGAAATCGGGTAAGGTAGCTGGCTTTTCTTTTGTTAATCTCCTAGCAAATTTAGTATCCGGATGTACACCACTGCAGAGGGCCATTAGGATAAGTTTCTTGTCGGCGTCTTGGACTGCGGCCGCTGCAGCGTTGAATCGGGTTAGATATTGTTGCACTGTCTCTTCGGGCTTCTGTTTGATATTAAATAGGGAATAAGCGTCCTTGGGTTGTTCCACATGAATGCGGAACTAGCTGATGAACTTTTCTTTCAACATTTCCCATGAGTTGATGGTTCCTTGGGGTAGATGGAAGAACCAGGAGGTAGCTAGATCTGCCAAGAACAGTGGGAAGCATTTACACAACACTCCCTCTGTTGCTCCGCTCATGAGCATATACTGTGTGTATCTCTGCAAGTGTACAACGGGGTCAGAGGTTCCCTTGTAAGGTTCCATTGTTGGCATTTTCCATTCCCGGGGGGTGATGGCAGTTTCGATATTGCGGGTGAAGGGGCTGGTTACCCTAGCGCCTATCCCCCGATCCCTTTCGTCCCGTTGGACGCATTCTCTGAACAATCGCGCCATCCTTTCATCAGAACTTGGAGCGGATAGAAATGAGTTTGTTTCTTCCCTGCGGGATTGATTCCGTCCAGACAACCTGTAGGGATGGTATCGTCTGTCACTCCTAACATAATGGCTGCCTCTGGTCTTTTGGGGGCATGATGGGGTCAGCCACAGTTGGCCCTTGCCTTGATCTTCCCCTACTGGGCTCTGTTCTCAGCACTTCCTCGGGTACAACTTCGGGCTGAACTCCAGCTCGGCCCCGTCTACTGGTGTTTCCATGGTTAGGTAGCATGACAGGCTCAGCTACATCCGACCCCTGCGTGGTACCTCCACTGTTGGGTTCGGTTCCAAGTGTTTCCTCGGGTCAGAATTCGGGCTGAGTCCAGGCTCGGCTCCTACCATTGCTGTTTCTGTTGTTAACCTCTTCGAAGAAGGAAGACCTTTGTCATCTCCCAGATCCTCCAGACCGGGACTCATCCCATGATTCAGTGTTGCGGTTGGATTCTTCAGCATCCCTTAAGCGTGACATGAGTTGGTCCACTAAGGCTTCTTGTTGAGATGCGAAGCGGTTAGTTACTTCAGCCACAATCCTGTCCAGATCCGTCCTTGTAATTGGTTTTTCCGTAGCAGGGGCTGTCGGATTTGCCAGATTTTCATTTGCTATTGGAACCGGACGATTGTCTTGATCTCTGATTACTGGATCTGGGATACTACTAGTTGCAATGTTCTTTCCTTTGTTAGTATCGTTCTTCCGTCCGGGAGGCATGTTTTCCAAGCAATGAACGATGTTGATAGGAAAAGGGTTGAGTGGGAGAAGCTGAAGCTTCGAGCTCCTATCCTTCTCGGTGAAAGCACCAAAAACGTTTGCACAAAAAATGGGCAAACACCTCCAAGTCTTATGAATTAGTTGATTTTATGTTGTTTCTAGTGATTTGGGTGATTTATGCAAATATATAAAAAGCAGGGACTAAACTGTAAAAGAAACACAGATTTATAGTGGTTCGGCCAGAACGTGCCTACGTCCACTTTATATGTTATTCTCCTTTTCTATTCAGATTACAAGTACAAAGCTTTGATTACAAGTAACTGAAAGTTGTTTGAAAGTTCTATCCGTGCTTGAGCTCTCAAACTTGTCTGCCATTGTTGTACCCCTGCCCCTCTATTTATAGAGTGAGGCTGAGGGTAGGGGTCCTGGATGTATATAGCTGGTGGTGGTCCTGGACTGAAGCAATCTGACCTGGCAAGGTTGGTCCGGTCGTGTCCTCCCTTGCTTCTGGTTCGGTAGTGAATCGCATGGCTTGGACCGGTGATGAGTGGTTCGGGCCCTAGAGGTGAGGTGGTGTCTTGGTTCGGAGGTGGATGGTTCGGTGGTGAGTGGACCGGTAGTGCATGGAGATGGAGTTGGTTCGGCAGGGAGATGGAGAGTGGGTTGGTTCGGCAGGGAGATGGAGATTGGGTTGGTTCGGTAGAGTACCGATCCGGTAATGCTTCGGTCCGGTTGTGGATGGGTGAAGTTGGTTCGGTGGGTTGATAGTTCGGTAGTAGGCTGGTTCGGTGGATGAGGGGGAGTGTCTTTGGTTCGGCATGCATGAGAGGGAGTTGGTCCGGCCGAATCTCATCCAACACCTCGCCTCGCCTCGCCTCCTTTAGCTCAGCGACATAACATTTGTGGCAAAGCTCCTGATCTCCCTCGACTATTCCCAAACCATTTTCTGTAGGAAACTTCATTATCAAGCACTAAGGAGCTTTAAGTAGCACCGGTAGTTCCACATATCCAACTGGCTCTATAGCCGTCCCGTTTAATCCCTATATCTGATATTTACACGGTTTTAAGTCCTTTCCTTCCAAAAGCATCTGGACATAATCTTTTTTAAATAGAATGTCGACCGAACTCCCTTGGTTAACTAGAACCTTTCGTACAATAGCAAGGCCAATCGTGGCCGTTATAACCAACGGGTCAATCATAGGGGCTTCCACCCTATCATCATCTGTGTTTTGAAAAATAATAGCGTCAGTCATGGTTTTGAACTATTTTATTGGAGCTCCATCCTCTAAAGCAAAGTAGCTTTCATTCTCTATGTGTTTTAGTGTGCCAATATACCTATCCATCTCATTCAAACTCATATCAACTGGATGTGGTCCATCGATGATTGTATTTATCACTATACGTTTTTCAAGCCACCTAGGTACCTGACCACTTGGACCAACTTTCCCCTGTTGGGATGTCATCCCAAGGGGTTAGAGTTTCCTTACCTTCCATCCTATGCGGCTTTCATAAATTATTACAATTTCTTCTTTCGAATCAGCTCCTCAATCATATAGCGTAAGTGCCTACATTCCTTGAAATGATCGTGCTTCTAATGAAACCTACAGAACTTGTCATTTCTCTCCTCCTTCTCATTTGACTCCCTCGAAGCCGGCTTCCTATACTGCTCAGTACCCTGAGTTTCCTGGTAGATACTCTTGATTGTGTTACTCTACTCAGTATAATTATCATACTTAGGAATCCTGGGACAACTCCTATTATTAGGCTTTCGTTTTCAGGCCTCATTGCCATTTTATTTCTGACCACCGCTCTCGTTGCCAACGTTTACATCCACATTCCCAGAACTCTCCTCGAATTGTTTTATAGCAATGTTGCTCTGTATCACTTCAGTTGAAGTCCCAGCCTTACCTCTTAGGGAACGATTGTTTTCCTCCTCCAAACCCAGGAACTGATTAATCTTTCTGTAGAAAATATCCATCGTTGAACGAGACTTCATTTTCGACCATCTCTCGATATCCATCGTTGAACCAGGCTTCATTTTCGACCATCTCCTGAAATCGGTCTTAGGATGAATTCCCCTAATTAATGCCATAAATTCTATGTCATTATTGAGATTTTTTACTTCCATCACAACTGTATGGAATCGGTTCAAGAAATCCTTTAACGGCTCTCCCACGCCCTGGAAGAGGTTTGATAATGACATCATATCTTTCTGATGTGAAGTGTATAAAAGGAATTGCTATATAAATTTTCAAGACAACTCGGCAAAGACGTTGTGGATCTCGGTGGGAGCTAGTGAACCACATCACCGCTACATCCTCTAGGAAAATTGGAAAGCAATGACATCTCATGGCATTAGATGCTCTGATTGAGTCCATATGCCACTCTTACTTCATCAAGTGCTACCTTGGATCTGTCTTTCCACTATATAGCGGCATTGTCGGCATTACAAACTGACGTGGATACTTCACACACAAAATGTTTTTAGTAAATGGATTCAAACCAGGATAAGTACCCATTCATCATTGCTTCTGAATTGGTTTTTACTTACAATTCTCCTGACCATACCTTTTAAGTACTCCGGGTCTATAGGTTCAAATGAACAAGGTAATCGAAGTCTTCCCTAAGTGTTCGACACGGCAAACACTCTTGGATAGGCTCTTGATTCCTAGATCTCCAGGATCCAGGAGATCCATTCATCCAGCAGCCCACTGTTTGATTCCCATGCATTGCATCATTAGCAGTAGCTCGATATTCCAAATTGTAACGGAAGCGATTTTTCGTTGCCGAAAAACCGAACCATTAGGGGGTTTTAGAAAGAAGAAAAGAAAAAGTAGAAGAAGATAACAGAAAATAGAGAGAGAGGAAGATAGAAAAATAGAAAATTTGATAATAGAAGATAGAGGATTTTTTTTTTAAAATAGAACGGGACAGAAGAAACAGAACGGAACAACAACAGAATCTCACAATTCGCAGCGGAACAACATATAATAATAAATGAATAATCTTTAAACAAAGAACTATATCAGTTATTACATTATCATCATATTACATTACATCAAATCATCAGAGTGTACAACAACATACAACAACATAACAGCGGAAAAAGAAGTACTATATACTAGTAATACGCCATGCCAATCCAGCTTGCCTCCAGCAACTCCAGAATATCCAGAATATCCTGATAAATCTTAACTCTTGACTGCCCGTGTGGAAATTGGTGGGCACCCAGAGTTTAGGAAGGAAAACAATAAACTCCGAGTCAGTCATGTGACTGGTGTGAGAACTCAAAACAGTTTATTTAACTTTAAAATCAAAATAGAGGAATATTTTTAAATTCAATTCGCAATGCTTTTAAAAATGAGACTACCATAAGGCCTCCCGCACACATACACATGCAAACGCAGAATCGGAGGAGATTTCTCCTTATGATAGTCAAAGATGCTTGATACGCATTTAAAATAACATTTGATATTATTACTAGTGCATAGTGTAGTAAAATATTTCGAAAATAAAGATATAAATCTTAGCCAACATACGACCATTATCGTATGCCTACTATAGCTACTATCCAAACAGTGGTGACCACCATAAGTGAATAGCAGGTTCTACAACTAATACCGTACAAGTTTCGTATTGGGAATTGGATTTCCAACAAATGGTCAGGCCAAGGAACTTCCCATTGCCACATGAGAATGCCTCTGGATGGACATCCCCGAGAACCAAACCGGATCTCTACCAACACAAGGCCGGGTTACCCCTAACTGGGTAACAACTGACCGAATATGCCATCCCCCGGTCCTTTGGGACCTTTATCCGAGAGCGCTCTCTAATCAATTCACACAATCATAAAAACAAAGTGTTTCAACATGAGTAAGTATCTGGGCTCCATACCATGATACCACCCTTTTCCAGAAGGAAATGCACATATCCTAAAGGGCGCTACCCCTCATAACCTTGCTGCTTCTTTCCTGTTTTGACCATTTCCGGGATGTGAGGCTCGACGAATTCACGTCCACAAAACATACTTTATACAAAAGCCATGCTTTGGATCAACAAATGATCAACACAATGATCACTAAGATAGACGATCAAATAAATGATCCTATCACAAATAATCAACACAATGATCATTTCAGCATCACTCAGCATGTCACATTACCAAACTGGGAATATATCGCTGATAACTTCAACTATATAACCTCTGAACTCGTACGTCTCAGAGAAGGGTGTTAAGCTAAAAGAATAAATTCTCCGCCACCTCAGAAATATATTTGAAAGAAATCGGCTTTATATCTCAACTTGTAATGTCAGACATACAATCCATACAAGTCTGTTCCGGGCTCGAACAAAACCGAAGGCACTTACAAAGAAGTCCTTGCAATCCGAATAATCTCTAATCACGTTCGGATTTCCCATCACTTATGGAGATCTCTATACCAGGGATCAGCCAGTGCAGAGACAATCAACAAGAAACCCTCTCGTTTTCGAAAATATCCGGTCTTCAACACCGGTCTTCGAATGCAATTCATAACGACGTATCACATATTCGGAATGGGTTATACGACCCCATGGTCCTTTCCCGGTTAACCCGAATAGTGAGCGCTTATTTTTTAAAAAAAAATAGGTGTGGCATTCAATTTCAAACAAATCACAACATATGCCATTCAAGGTAAATATCGATAGTCGGTTATTGAACTATCAATGGATATGCCAACATCACCTGCATCCAAATTATTTAATTCCAAAAATATCTTTAGAAGATATAACTTTCCATATTTCAAAAATAAATCAATATTTTATTTTTAAACCTATTTTCCCAATTCCATTTATAAATTCCATATTGAATTTATATTTCCAAAATATTTATGAATATACGATTTCAAATATTCATTTCAATTTATCTTTAAAAAGATAAATTCTCAAAATATTCACTTTATATTGGAAAACATTTCCATACTTATTTATCTTATAAGTAATTCACAATTTTATTTATTTTCAACCTTCTGAAAATATTCAATATGCTTAAATCAAAATTAAGCATATTTTTCATTCTTTAAGGAAATCATTATCTTAAACATAATTATTTGGGCCAAAACGAATGTTACGTAAAACACTGTTACGACAACCCAAAATCACTAGTATAGGGATTCGAAATAAAATAGATATATACAAATCCCAATACTATACAAAACATTTCCTTTCGGAAATTATCTATTATAACAACAGTGTTATAATCTATTATTTCCTTCTATTTCTCGAAAACATCTATTTCAACAATAAATGTTGAAATCTATGGTTTCAAATCTCAACATATTTTAAAACATCATTAGATCGTTTTAATTCTATTTCAAACACCACATTCCAAATAATTTCTTTAACATATTATTCACTATTCAAAAACGTGAATATATTATTAATAAATTTCATTTCTTCTATTCCTTTTATTTTAAGGAATTATTCACTGTTTAAAACATGGATATAACTCCATTAATAAATTTCAACAATTCACTTATCAAAATAAGTCGTTGCGGATTTATAAAACAATGTTTATAAATTTCATTTCTATTTAATTTACAACAACTTTCTTTTATAAATTTCCTTTATTAATCTATCTCAATTCATATCACAATGATATACTAAAAATTCATATTATAAGTCAAATACTTATAATATATTTATTTACAAAATTGTTTCTTTGAACTTCTCAAATTTATAAATCTTATAACTTATAAGATTCATTTATTTATCCAAACTCATTCCTTTAATAACTTTATAAATTTTATAAACCTACTGCTTATAAAATTCTATTTATAACTTCACCGTTATAATTCTATAATTCCAATTTATGAAATTCATTTACAATTTTTTTTCTAATACTTAAAAAAGTTCGTTTTACACTTCTAATATTTTTAATTTACAAATATCAATTTATAAATCTTTTAATACAAATGAATTTGTATTATTATTTTAAAACATCTTTTGAACTCTTTTAGAATTCTATCCTTTAGATTTATAAAATAATCCAATTTCATAAATCCTATTTTTAAACTTTTTATAATAGATTCAAAAATCTCAGTTTAAACTATTTTATAAAATCATCAATCCCATATTTTCAAAAATCAATTTTTTTAACTATATTTCTCAAAAATATAATTTTTATAACATTAAAAATTATAACGTTTATTTATTATAATGGATCAATTCCAAAAATATTTAATAAACGTATATTTCCAAAAATCCCTTTAGAAATTAAAATCGTTGTTTTTAAATTTCAAAAATTGGATCCGATGATGCAACACATCAAATAGTCAATCACGATTTTCCAATATCATATATCGATATGATAAACAATCAAACATCACAATATTTAAAATCAATAAATATTTTGTGAGGAATCCAGTTGGATCCCTCCAACCTGTTTCCCTGCATCCACAGACATTAGCACAATACCATTCCGTTTCAAGACGGAATATCGCGGTATATGGGATTTTATAAATATATATCCGCTTACTAACGGCGCATAGGGTCTCATCCGCTAAAAAGAAATGCGGGAAATCAATCAACTGCAATATATACATATGCCAATATATATATATTGCTATATATATAATATAATACCAATTCCACTTCAAGGTGGAATATCGCGGTATATGTGTGTAATAAATAACCTCCGCTTACTAACGGCGTATAGGGTCTATTCATATCCAATATATATATCAATCGTCATTCAAGCATTCAATCATTCAATCAACAAATTTTAAATCTAACTATTCAAAATTTAAATAAATCCTTTTGAGTGAGAAGTTCTCACCTTTTATTCCTGTTTGCCATCCACTTCCTATTCAACTTGATTTCTTCATTTATACCTTGTATAAATATTTACACAATTTATTAATATTCGAAATAAATCGAATAATAAATTTTCATTTTTTTTTTCTTTTTTTTTTTGATTGTTTAATAAATCAATAGTTTTATTTAAATCCGTTTCTTCTTTAAAAATTTTATTTTAACTAAAATTTAAATTAAATTAACCAAACTCTCTTTCAAATAATTTAATTAACTATAGATTTAATTTTAACTAAAGATTTCCTTTTTAGTAACTATAGTAGATAAAACAAATTTATTATCGTAAACTATTTATTTTATAACAACTGAACTAATCATTTTTGTTTAATATCCTTATATCAATTTCTTTTAATAAACTTTCTTAACTAACTATTTAATTCGAAGCATTCTTTCTCTTTAATAAATTAATCTAAATTTATCTTTAACAATTTTTTTTTCTTTAATAAATCATTTCACTTAATAAATTAAATTTCCTTTTACTTACCAAAATTGTATTTTTAACTAATTTTCCTCTTTTAAAAATAAATTTGGCCACAAATAATTAAAATAAACTTATTAACCCATAAGTTATCTTAATAAATTATTTTTAGTAAAAGAATAATTGAACAGGTTAATTTCTATTTTATAAATTATTTAATTAACTCAAAAAGTTATTTTAAACTAATTTATAAGTTTCTAAAAATCAAATTTTCTCTTTAATCATTTCTAACAATGAACCCTTTTATTTTAATAAATTTGATTAACTAAAAATTATATTTTAAACTAAAATTTTATTCTTAATAAAATAATTTGAACTAATATTTTTCTTTTAACAACTAATTCTTCAATCTATTAATACTTGAATATAAAACCAAGTAATTAAATTTTATTTCTAAATTTTAGCTGTAAATTATCTTCAAACCAATTTCTTCTTTAAAATTTTATTTAACTAAATTTTTATTTTGACTAACAAATCTTTTTTTTTTAAAATTTAAATCAATAATTAACATCAATATACCTTACTGCCTGCATCCACTTCATCATCTTGCGCGACATCATCGTACGAACCCCTCCCACCATCGCGAATGCTGGTAGCCGCCGCTGCCTCGCGAGATGCTCGAAACCGAGCTCCAAGTCGTCGTCCAGATTTTTGTGTCGTGCCTCGATTGTCGCACGCGACCGTGTGCCGCCTCCAGATCCACTCCAACCTCGTCGTTAAAACCCTAGCTTCGAACCTCCAATTTGCCTCGAAGTCGAGGCCGTGCCGCGCCCCACTTGAACGCACCCACGGCGCCTGCGCCTCAGTTCAACCGCTCGCGCGCCACGATCCCCAATCCACCGCGCCGACCCCCCACTTCAATCGCGACCACTGCCGCGAGCTCGTGCGACTCGCCGTTTGCCTTCGCGTCGCCATTTTCTTTTTCTTCTTTTTTTTTTCGGTCTTGAATGAGGAAAAGGCTCTGCCATTTTATTTTATTTCGGTTTCGTGAATGAGATTTGGGTTTGAACGAACAGAAGAAGGAGATATTTAAAATGGTGAAGAACGTGGTCGATATGCTTTGCGCGATCTTCTTCCATGATTTTTGGCGTAAACGAAGGAGATAACGTGCGTTTGTTTGACAAATTAAAAATTTAAATTTAAATTTAAATCGTTGAAAATTTTGACGCGTTTACGTGTCGTGTGCTCACATATTACCTCCAAAAAATACGAAATTTAAAATCCCAGAATAATTCAATATTCCGGACCCAATGGAACTGGTTTCGTTGAATTCCGAGACTGTGCCTCGGACGGCTATTTTAAATATCGATTCGAACGATTAAATTTCAAAACTGTACAATTCACTTCCAAATAAATTTCTGAAGCTTCTAAAATCTTCAGTGTTATCAATATGAATTTTACAAGCCTTTGAAATATTTTTAATCAGCTTAATTTTGAAGATTCAAATTTTTATTCAACTCTCGATAGATTAATTCTATAATTTAATTGTCATATTCAAAGTTATATTAAAAATTCAATTCAAACCATCATTTAAATATTTAAAATTAATTAAATATTTTCAAATTGAATTGTTAAAAATTCAGGGTCGTTACAATCTTTCCCCCTTAAAAGAATTTCGTCCCGAAATTACAAGTTAAGAAGAATGCCCTTATCCCGTTTATTATTTTTCACAATTCAAATAATTTTATCGACTTTCTAGCCTAAATCTTTTTACTAGAGATTTACTTTTATTTCAACTAGCTTTCCAACTTCAATTATAAGTTTCAAACAACATTGTTTTACTAACCATTCAAATTTAAATTCAAATTCAAATTTCAAACTTTCAAATTTTTCTCAAAATTTTCTAACACCCTAAATTTTCGAAAAATTTCGCCAGCGTTTCCTTTGCGCGGCTAGCTCGGTACGACTACAAAATGGCACCACGGCCCCTCAGAATCAAAAAGAAAAGAGAAAAGCCAAGTGGCTAGAGAAGAAAGTCATCAAATCCCATATAAAAATTGAAATACGTACCTTTTTGTCGAGCAATTCAATTTTATCTTTGAAATCAAAATCTCAATTTCTTTATACACCTGTATAACCTGTATAACCTGCTAGTAGTAGCATCCAAATCCAATATTCAAACTATTTTGCCAATTTTATTACAAAATTTCCAATATATGCTTCTTTATATGTTTTTACTTCAGTATTGAAGTTACATATCCAATTTCATTCAATTTTTTTACATTTTAATTCAATTTGTACATTCACATTACTACACTGAATTAGTTTCATTTACTAATTCATTTCAATATTCAATTCATCTCATTTTCACTTAGAAATCCAATTCTATTTTATTTATTCAATTCCATTTGAAATTATTTCACAAATGAATAAATTATCAAGTTAATTTTCTTGAATTCAATCCATCTATTTCTTTCCATTATTAATGATAATAATTCGATATTATCACTTCTAACAATCATGCAACCATATACTATAATAATTCATAGAAAATCATTTCTTTTCATACAAAATAGTTTTGGGCAAAATTATCTTATAATATAAATCAATTTTATATTCACTAACAAATACGCGCTCATATCTATTATTACACTCAAACTCATTCTAGAGTACTGCTGACTCTATCTCTAACGAGTAATACCCAACAGAACCATGGTTGTCGCTTAACCAACAGCTCCGATACCAAATGTAACGGAAGCGATTTTTCGTTGCCGAAAAACCGAACCATTAGGGGGTTTTAGAAAGAAGAAAAGAAAAAGTAGAAGAAGATAACAGAAAATAGAGAGAGAGGAAGATAGAAAAATAGAAAATTTGATAATAGAAGATAGAGGAATTTTTTTTTTTAAAATAGAACGGGACAGAAGAAACAGAACGGAACAACAACAGAATCTCACAATTCGCAGTGGAACAACATATAATAATAAATGAATAATCTTTAAACAAAGAACTATATCAGTTATTACATTATCATCATATTACATTACATCAAATCATCAGAGTGTACAACAACATACAACAACATAACAGCGGAAAAAGAAGTACTATATACTAGTAATACGCCATGCCAATCCAGCTTGCCTCCAGCAACTCCAGAATATCCAGAATATCCTGATAAACCTTAACTCTTGACTGCCCGTGTGGAAATTGGTGGGCACCCAGAGTTTAGGAAGGAAAACAATAAACTCCGAGTCAGTCATGTGACTGGTGTGAGAACTCAAAACAGTTTATTTAACTTTAAAATCAAAATAGAGGAATATTTTTAAATTCAATTCGCAATGCTTTTAAAAATGAGACTACCATAAGGCCTCCCGCACACACACACATGCAAACGCAGAATCGGAGGAGATTTCTCCTTATGATAGTCAAAGATGCTTGATACGCATTTAAAATAACATTTGATATTATTACTAGTGCATAGTGTAGTAAAATATTTCGAAAATAAAGATATAAATCTTAGCCAACATACGACCATTATCGTATGCCTACTATAGCTACTATCCAAACAGTGGTGACCACCATAAGTGAATAGCAGGTTCTACAACTAATACCGTACAAGTTTCGTATTGGGAATTGGATTTCCAACAAATGGTCAGGCCAAGGAACTTCCCATTGCCACATGAGAATGCCTCTGGATGGACATCCCCGAGAACCAAACCGGATCTCTACCAACACAAGGCCGGGTTACCCCTAACTGGGTAACAACTGACCGAATATGCCATCCCCCGGTCCTTTGGGACCTTTATCCGAGAGCGCTCTCTAATCAATTCACACAATCATAAAAACAAAGTGTTTCAACATGAGTAAGTATCTGGGCTCCATACCATGATACCACCCTTTTCCAGAAGGAAATGCACATATCCTAAAGGGCGCTACCCCTCATAACCTTGCTGCTTCTTTCCTGTTTTGACCATTTCCGGGATGTGAGGCTCGACGAATTCACGTCCACAAAAACATACTTTATACAAAAGCCATGCTTTGGGTCAACAAATGATCAACACAATGATCACTAAGATAGACGATCAAATAAATGATCCTATCACAAATAATCAACACAATGATCATTTCAGCATCACTCAGCATGTCACATTACCAAACTGGGAATATATCGCTGATAACTTCAACTATATAACCTCTGAACTCGTACGTCTCAGAGAAGGGTGTTAAGCTAAAAGAATAAATTCTCCGCCACCTCAGAAATATATTTGAAAGAAATCGGCTTTATATCTCAACTTGTAATGTCAGACATACAATCCATACAAGTCTGTTCCGGGCTCGAACAAAACCGAAGGCACTTACAAAGAAGTCCTTGCAATCCGAATAATCTCTAATCACGTTCGGATTTCCCATCACTTATGGAGATCTCTATACCAGGGATCAGCCAGTGCAGAGACAATCAACAAGAAACCCTCTCGTTTTCGAAAATATCCGGTCTTCAACACCGGTCTTCGAATGCAATTCATAACGACGTATCACATATTCGGAATGGGTTATACGACCCCATGGTCCTTTCCCGGTTAACCCGAATAGTGAGCGCTTATTTTTTAAAAAAAAAATAGGTGTGGCATTCAATTTCAAACAAATCACAACATATGCCATTCAAGGTAAATATCGATAGTCGGTTATTGAACTATCAATGGATATGCCAACATCACCTGCATCCAAATAATTTTCCAAATTATTTAATTCCAAAAATATCTTTAGAAGATATAACTTTCCATATTTCAAAAATAAATCAATATTTTATTTTTAAACCTATTTTCCCAATTCCATTTATAAATTCCATATTGAATTTATATTTCCAAAATATTTATGAATATACGATTTCAAATATTCATTTCAATTTATCTTTAAAAAGATAAATTCTCAAAATATTCACTTTATATTGGAAAACATTTCCATACTTATTTATCTTATAAGTAATTCACAATTTTATTTATTTTCAACCTTCTGAAAATATTCAATATGCTTAAATCAAAATTAAGCATATTTTTCATTCTTTAAGGAAATCATTCTCTTAAACATAATTATTTGGGCCAAAACGAATGTTACGTAAAACACTGTTACGACAACCCAAAATCACTAGTATAGGGATTCGAAATAAAATAGATATATACAAATCCCAATACTATACAAAACATTTCCTTTCGGAAATTATCTATTATAACAACAGTGTTATAATCTATTATTTCCTTCTATTTCTCGAAAACATCTATTTCAACAATAAATGTTGAAATCTATGGTTTCAAATCTCAACATATTTTAAAACATCATTAGATCGTTTTAATTCTATTTCAAACACCACATTCCAAATAATTTCTTTAACATATTATTCACTATTCAAAAACGTGAATATATTATTAATAAATTTCATTTCTTCTATTCCTTTTATTTTAAGGAATTATTCACTGTTTAAAACATGGATATAACTCCATTAATAAATTTCAACAATTCACTTATCAAAATAAGTCGTTGCGGATTTATAAAACAATGTTTATAAATTTCATTTCTATTTAATTTACAACAACTTTCTTTTATAAATTTCCTTTATTAATCTATCTCAATTCATATCACAATGATATACTAAAAATTCATATTATAAGTCAAATACTTATAATATATTTATTTACAAAATTGTTTCTTTGAACTTCTCAAATTTATAAATCTTATAACTTATAAGATTCATTTATTTATCCAAACTCATTCCTTTAATAACTTTATAAATTTTATAAACCTACTGCTTATAAAATTCTATTTATAACTTCACCGTTATAATTCTATAATTCCAATTTATGAAATTCATTTACAATTTTTTTTCTAATACTTAAAAAAGTTCGTTTTACACTTCTAATATTTTTAATTTACAAATATCAATTTATAAATCTTTTAATACAAATGAATTTGTATTATTATTTTAAAACATCTTTTGAACTCTTTTAGAATTCTATCCTTTAGATTTATAAAATAATCCAATTTCATAAATCCTATTTTTAAACTTTTTATAATAGATTCAAAAATCTCAGTTTAAACTATTTTATAAAATCATCAATCCCATATTTTCAAAAATCAATTTTTTTAACTATATTTCTCAAAAATATAATTTTTATAACATTAAAAATTATAACGTTTATTTATTATAATGGATCAATTCCAAAAATATTTAATAAACGTATATTTCCAAAAATCCCTTTAGAAATTAAAATCGTTGTTTTTAAATTTCAAAAATTGGATCCGATGATGCAACACATCAAATAGTCAATCACGATTTTCCAATATCATATATCGATATGATAAACAATCAAACATCACAATATTTAAAATCAATAAATATTTTGTGAGGAATCCAGTTGGATCCCTCCAACCTGTTTCCCTGCATCCACAGACTTTAGCACAATACCATTCCGTTTCAAGACGGAATATCGCGGTATATGGGATTTTATAAATATATATCCGCTTACTAACGGCGCATAGGGTCTCATCCGCTAAAAAGAAATGCGGGAAATCAATCAACTGCAATATATACATATGCCAATATATATATATTGCTATATATATAATATAATACCAATTCCACTTCAAGGTGGAATATCGCGGTATATGTGTGTAATAAATAACCTCCGCTTACTAACGGCGTATAGGGTCTATTCACATCCAATATATATATCAATCGTCATTCAAGCATTCGATCATTCAATCAACAAATTTTAAATCTAACTATTCAAAATTTAAATAAATCCTTTTGAGTGAGAAGTTCTCACCTTTTATTCCTGTTTGCCATCCACTTCCTATTCAACTTGATTTCTTCATTTATACCTTGTATAAATATTTACACAATTTATTAATATTCGAAATAAATCGAATAATAAATTTTCATTTTTTTTTCTTTTTTTTTTTGATTGTTTAATAAATCAATAGTTTTATTTAAATCCGTTTCTTCTTTAAAAATTTTATTTTAACTAAAAATTAAATTAAATTAACCAAACTCTCTTTCAAATAATTTAATTAACTATAGATTTAATTTTAACTAAAGATTTCCTTTTTAGTAACTATAGTAGATAAAACAAATTTATTATCGTAAACTATTTATTTTATAACAACTGAACTGATCATTTTTGTTTAATATCCTTATATCAATTTCTTTTAATAAACTTTCTTAACTAACTATTTAATTCGAAGCATTCTTTCTCTTTAATAAATTAATCTAAATTTATCTTTAACAATTTTTTTTTCTTTAATAAATCATTTCACTTAATAAATTAAATTTCCTTTTACTTACCAAAATTATATTTTTAACTAATTTTCCTCTTTTAAAAATAAATTTGGCCACAAATAATTAAAATAAACTTATTAACCCATAAGTTATCTTAATAAATTATTTTTAGTAAAAGAATAATTGAACAGGTTAATTTCTATTTTATAAATTATTTAATTAACTCAAAAAGTTATTTTAAACTAATTTATAAGTTTCTAAAAATCAAATTTTCTCTTTAATCATTTCTAACAATGAACCCTTTTATTTTAATAAATTTGATTAACTAAAAATTATATTTTAAACTAAAATTTTATTCTTAATAAAATAATTTGAACTAATATTTTTCTTTTAACAACTAATTCTTCAATCTATTAATACTTGAATATAAAACCAAGTAATTAAATTTTATTTCTAAATTTTAGCTGTAAATTATCTTCAAACCAATTTCTTCTTTAAAATTTTATTTAACTAAATTTTTATTTTGACTAACAAATCTTTTTTTTAAAAAATTTAAATCAATAATTAACATCAATATACCTTACTGCCTGCATCCACTTCATCATCTTGCGCGACATCATCGTACGAACCCCTCCCACCATCGCGAATGCTGGTAGCCGCCGCTGCCTCGCGAGATGCTCGAAACCGAGCTCCAAGTCGTCGTCCAGATTTTTGTGTCGTGCCTCGATTGTCGCACGCGACCGTGTGCCGCCTCCAGATCCACTCCAACCTCGTCGTTAAAACCCTAGCTTCGAACCTCCAATTTGCCTCGAAGTCGAGGCCGTGCCGCGCCCCACTTGAACGCACCCACGGCGCCTGCGCCTCAGTTCAACCGCTCGCGCGCCACGATCCCCAACCCACCGCGCCGACCCCCCACTTCAATCGCGACCACTGCCGCGAGCTCGTGCGACTCGCCGTTTGCCTTCGCGTCGCCATTTTCTTTTTCTTCTTTTTTTTTTCGGTCTTGAATGAGGAAAAGGCTCTGCCATTTTATTTTATTTCGGTTTCGTGAATGAGATTTGGGTTTGAACGAACAGAAGAAGGAGATATTTAAAATGGTGAAGAACGTGGTCGATATGCTTTGCGCGATCTTCTTCCATGATTTTTGGCGTAAACGAAGGAGATAACGTGCGTTTGTTTGACAAATTAAAAATTTAAATTTAAATTTAAATCGTTGAAAATTTTGACGCGTTTACGTGTCGTGTGCTCACATATTACCTCCAAAAAATACGAAATTTAAAATCCCAAAATAATTCAATATTCCGGACCCAATGGAACTGGTTTCGTCGAATTCCGAGACTGTGCCTCGGACGGCTATTTTAAATATCGATTCGAACGATTAAATTTCAAAACTGTACAATTCACTTCCAAATAAATTTCTGAAGCTTCTAAAATCTTCAGTGTTATCAATATGAATTTTACAAGCCTTTGAAATATTTTTAATCAGCTTAATTTTGAAGATTCAAATTTTTATTCAACTCTCGATAGATTAATTCTATAATTTAATTGTCATATTCAAAGTTATATTAAAAATTCAATTCAAACCATCATTTAAATATTTAAAATTAATTAAATATTTTCAAATTGAATTGTTAAAAATTCAGGGTCGTTACACAAATTCTGATCATCAATGGCATGTCCAGAGGTCATAAACATCACAGCATCTAGAGGGCGAGGTCCAGTTCCTACATAACATCCATCCTCTTGGACCGGTACCGATCTATAAACTCGAGCCATGAGTTTACCTCGTCCCATTATTCGAGGTCCTAGTTGTGTTTTGTGTCTTCTTCTTCTTCTTCCTATCACTCTGTTTTTTCTCGGACAATAAGAAATTTTCAGATTCTGAACTTGAAAAGTCTAAATCTAGTTGTTCTGAATTAGTTCATTCAGTAGCCTCAAGCTTTGCTGCATTTGTTGGTTCATCTCATTGCGAGTCTCCTAGAACTTATCCTCCATTTGCTTCATCATACAATCCATCTCCATTCTAGTCATGACTTCGGTTGGATTCTGGATCACAGCCTTTTCTAGTTGCGCAACTCCATCCACATAGTGAGTGTCTTAGTTCTCAACGTTATTAGTAGCTATGGAAGTTATAACACGTTCAATCCTTGATAAAGCTATGGCGAACGATTTCTCTTAGATTGTTGAAAATATGAATAGTAGAACAGTATAGTCGGAAGATTGGATCCAACTCTTGGATATATGAAATCCAATAGTAAATGATGGATCCAAGTAGCCTGAGAATACCATTCTTAATGAAAGCATAAAATATTCGAACCAAAAATGACACAAACACCCAAAAGATTGTGTAGAGAATAAAAAGTGAAGAAAATAAATGAAAATGAGTAAGAAAAGAACACACAACCTTTATAATGGTTCGGCTAATCTTGTCCTACGTCCACTTAGTGATTTTACTACTTAGATCACCAGATTACGGATTAGTATAAACCCGAGTGCGATAACAAAAAATTAAAGTAGAGAGAGCAAAGCGAAAAAGATCTATAAAAACGAGCCATTCCCCTTTATTTATGACATAGGAAGCCTATAATCTCGTCCCATGATCTCCGCCTCGTTTTCCAAGCCATAGGCCAATTCTCCAAGAAAATAGGCGGATACCTCAGCAAAATACGTGGATCGGCATCGATCCATGGATTTGGATCGGTATACATCCATAAGATGGCCAAAATGGTTATCTTAAACTCTTTATGCTGGCTTGATTTATCATTAGCTTCATGACTCCAAATGTTTTTGCAGTAGGATTAACTAGTTTCTACATCTAAATGGTAGATCTGTGGATAAAGTAACGACCCATATTTTAATTGTTTGAATATATTAAATTAAATAAGAAAGTTTGAATAAAAATTTTAGGAATTTAATTTTAAAGTTTTTTTGATACAAATTAAACTATAATATTAAGTTATGATCTTAAATTAAATTCTATTAATGACATAGGTTGGAATCTAGAACGTATAATAATGGTACTTTAATGACATTGTTTCAAATGTAATTAATGGATAGGAATACCAAAGGCTAATTGTAATAAGGGATATAATTTAGGAATATAAGTGGTAGAAAAATAAAAATTTATGATTTTATTTGTGTTAACGTATGTTAAGAGATATGTTTATGATATTAATTTGAATTTCTGCTAATAACATGTATTACAGTAAGAAAAAAATGATAACATACGTTAGGTCTATTTAATGACATTTTTTGATGGTAATTAATAACTGTGATTATAATAATAAATGTTAATGAAGAATAAAATGAATAAATTTATTAAAGTAGAAAACATATGATTATTTATTTGAAACATGTTTTAGTATAGAGTAAGAAATTAATTATTTGTAAGTAAATTTCCAACTCATGTTAATAGATAAGTTTGAAATACAATATAAAGGAAAACAATTGCATTAGCTATCTTCCCAGTAATCAGCGTATGTTTTGAAATTTACTTATTGGAATTAATAACAATTAAAATCTTTCCATCAAAAGGAAATAGAAGTGAATGGTAATTTGTTAGTGATATGTGCAATTGTTAGCACCAGAATTGGTCACTAACACCCTTAAGAGAGATTGTGTAGAGAGATTAATGAAGAAAGTAAAGTTAAACAGAGGACAATACGTAAATTTAAATGTAGAAAAAACGAACACCAGATTTATAGTGGTTTGGCGTAATTGCCTACGTCCACTTTGAGGTAGATCTTTATTGCTTTTCTCGATAATCGATTACAGATACAATCCGTATATGAAATGACCCTTACCATTTTACTTTAATTTTCAAAGGATTATTTTTTTTTCAATATCCAGGATCCAAATTTTTACCAATATAAATATATTAGCGTATTCATAAGATATGCACATACATATGAGGATGCATGTGTCTCTCTTGTTTAAATCAGAGTTAGTATAAATAAGAGCTTAGTCTGTTTGGCTTGAATTTGAATCAATCTTCCCATAGATAATTTCCATATTTTTTTTCTTTTGATATTTGTAATATATGAGTAGATCCTACTCATATTTATTCATAATAACTTTGATCACATTAACTATGATTTACTAGTGATTTATTTTGACAAAACAAACTCAGAATATATGGCCTTTACATAGTTTAGTTAAAAATACTTGATCCTTGATTAAGGTCAGAAAATGATATCTTTATTTATCATTTTTAATTCATGGTTTTCTTTGAGTCTCTCCTGTTCTTGACTCAATCAATATGACCTACCATGTGTTGATCATTTGATCACTCGTTTTCTGGGTTTTCTATGATTAGAGTACTAGACTTGAAAATGTTATAAAAGTGTGCAATCGCTATGTTTTAGGGTGAACCAGGTCTTGAAAGAAAAATGCTTCCTGGATTGGTAATATTAACCAGTTAAAATGCATAGTTGACAAAAGTTTTTGAAAGAGAGTTTTGGTGAAACATTTTCTAAATAGACAAAGAATTTTTGAAATGCATTTTACTTCCAAATTACAGACCAACATGATCAACCAAGACTCCATTCTTTTGAAGCTGGTTAATCCTTGTGACTGTATCAATCAAACACTCAACCAGGTCAATTTAAAATGCCATTCATCTGCAATGTATTTGATGTCTTTTTAAGATACATACACTTCTCAAAGCAACTCACAAGTGGACTTGAATTCTTTTACAAAATATCCAGAAAGAGTAACTAAATACTCAAAGAATACTCCAAGTTAAAAACTAAATTTTACATCAAAACTTACTGCTTTTAAATGAGTCAAGCCTAACCAGTACATAATATAAGTTTTGTATGAAATCTGCTCTTATATGAACATAATTCTTTTCTAGATTTTCATAGATTATACTTTGGACTCATTTTCTTGATCACTACTCAGATTATCCTTCAGTTTTCAATTCTTAACACATAACAAAACCCAACAGAACACAACTAGTTCAATCAAACACAACAAGTTCATACATATTAGGAAAATTTAAGAACACAACTCTCATGAATACATGCAGTAGGTCATTCTATGCTCTTATTAAAACTAGCAAGCATGCTCATTCATTCTTTCTCATTAGCCATACTTTTCTTCTTACTTAGGTTCTTCATTCCCTGAAAGAGCATTAGTGGCTGCCTCATTTTAAAATGAGACACCCCCATATGCCATGAGCAAACATGGGTCAGATCTATGATCTGGTATGAGCAATATTAATATATTCATGACATTAGCAAATAAGTGATACATGAGTGCTGGACTGTTGCTTCAGCAATTTCTTAAAATTAACTATATTACTATGTTTCAGATGAATTGTTATGCAAGTAGAATAACTTCATAAATCAACCATTAACACATACATAATTATGCAAACATTCACATTAATCAGTAGCACATAGATGCACTAGAACAACCATGGTTCCACTCCAACAAATCTAGGAAATATTCATATTCCTATTTCATGATTTATGCGTTGCCTATATATATATATCAATTTATATTCTGGCCTCATCTGCTATCAAGGAATCACTGGGACACACTGCAATGAATTAATTCACATCATTGCACAAAGATCTCAGGGCTTAAGCAAACCATGTGCCAACTTGCATACTTCAAATATGGCAAGCATTCCAGCAGCCTTCTTGGCTCACCATTTCTAGTTCATTTACTAATGGTATCTTTTTAATCCTATCTTTAGATAGCTAAGTGATCATGTCACTGTATTCCTGAAAACATCCTATACATCTAGCAAGCATATTTTTCAAAGGCAAACAGATAATTATTTTCAAGAATATTGCTAGCAGATATCTTGTTTTTAAATTAAATATAAGAATATCTAAAATTGAGGATAGAGACATGGCATGTTAAGTTATTATGATTTGCAAGTAACTATGATTGAACCAGATTCAAGATCTAGCTGAATCAGTAAATTTTTTGACTTGTGAGTTTATGCTATTTGGTTAGGGACTCAGCACATAGAAATCTCTATTGCATCCCTAATGTCTTTTTCTTAAGCCTCGGCACTTATACTATGTATAATGCAGCTTACATCATTTTCGCTATAGAAATTTTCATGGCATAATTCCATATTAGTTGTAAAGACCCGCAAATCCGTACTCCTTGAATATATACTAATCTCCATAGATTAACTCAAGATGAACAGAATTACGAATTATCAATGTTTAAGAAAAAGAAAGAGAGAGAAGAAGAGAGGAAAAGATAGAAAATAGATCGGAATTAGAACAGAAAACAACAGAACAATTACAGAATCTCACAATTCGCAGCGGAACAACATATAATAATAAATGAATAATCTTTAAACAAAGAACTATATCAGTTATTACATTTTATACATTACATTACGTCATATCATCAGAGTGTACAACAACAAACAGCGGAAAAGAAATACTATATAAACTAGTAATACGCCATGCCATCCAGCTTGCCTCCAGCAACTCCAGAATATCCAGAATATCCTGATAAACCTTAACTCTTGACTGCCCGTGTGGAAATTGGTGGGCACCCAGAGTTTAGGAAGGAAAACAATAAACTCCGAGTCAGTCATGTGACTGGTGTGAGAACTCAAAACAGTTTATTTATCTTTAAAATCAAATAGAGGAATATTTTTAAAGTCAATTCGCAATGCTTTTAAAAATGAGACTACCATAAGGCCTCCCACACACACACACAATGCAAACGCAGAATCAGAGGAGATTTCTCCTTATGATAGTCAAAGATGCTTGATACGCATTAAAAAGAACATTTTATATTATTACTAGTGCATAGTGTAGGAAAATTCATTTCGAAAATAAAGGTATAAATCTTAGCCAGCATAGACATTTCGAACTATGCCTACTATAGCTACCATCTAAACAGTGGTGACCACCATAAGTAAATGGCAGGTTCTACAACTAAAACCGTACAGGGTTTCGTATTGGGAATTGGATTTCCAACGAATGGTCAGGCCAAGGAACTTCCCATTGCCACATGAGAACGCCTCTGGAAGGATGTCCCTGAGAACCAAACCGGATCTCTGCCAACACAAGGCCGGGTTACCCCTAACTGGGTAACAACTGACACGAGTATGCCATCCCCCAGTCCTTTAGGACCTTTCAACCGAGCGCTCGTAATCAACATCACACAATCATAAATAAAGTGTTTCAACATGAGTAAGCATCTGGGCTCCATACCATGATACCACCCTTTTCCAGAAGGAAATGCACATACCCTAAAGGGAGCTACCCCTCATAACCTTGCCGCATCTTTCCTGTTTTGACCATTCCGAGGTGTGAGGCTCAACGAAGTCACGTCCACAAAAACACACTTTATACAAAAGCCATGCTTTGGGTCCACAAATGATCATAGAAATGATCACAAAGATAAACGATCAAATAAATGATCCTATCACAAATGATCAACACAATGATCATTTCACAGCAACACTCAGCAAGTCACATTACCAAATTGGGAATATATCGCTGATAACCTTCAACTACATAACCTCTGAGCTCGTACGTCTCAGAGAAGGGTGTTAAGCTAAAAGAATAAATTCTCCGCCACCAACAGAAATATATTTGAAAGAAATCTGCATTATATCTCAATCTGTAACGTCAGACATACAATCCATACAAGTCTGTTCCGGGCTCGAACAGAACCGAAGGCACTTACAAAGAAGTCCTTGCAACCCGGATATCCACAATCCTGATCGGATTCCCCATCACATATGAAGAACTCTATACCGGAGCAACTCAGTGCAGAGTCAATCGACAGGTCATTCTATCGCTCTCGCAAATACCCGGTCTTCAACACCGATCTTCAATGCTATCCATTACGTCGTATCACTATTCGGAATGGGTAATCCGAATAACGAGCGCAATAATTTAAAAATAAGTGTAGCATTCAAATTCAACAAATCACAACAAATACCTTTCAAAGGTAAATATTGATAGTCGGTTATTGAACTATCAATGGATATGCACGACATCACCAGATTCCAAATAATTTTCCAAATTATTTATTTCCCAAAATATCTTTACAAGATATATAATTTCAATACCTCAAAAATAAATCAATATTTGTTTTTTAACAGATTCCCCTTTCTTTTATAAATTCCATAGTGAATTTATATTTCACAATATCTATGAATATACGATTTCAATTATTCATTTTCAATTTATCTTCAAAAATATAAATTCTCAAAATATTCACTTTATATTGGAAAACATTTCCATACTTACTTATTAAGTAATTCTCAATCCATTTATTTTCAACACTTGGAAAATATTCAATATACTTAAATCGAGATTAAGTATATATTTCATTCTTTAAGGAAATCGTTCTCTTAAATATATTTATTTGGGTCAAAACAAATGTTGCGTAAAACATCGTTACGACAACCCAAAATCACTAGTATAGGGATTCGAAATTAAAATAGATATATAAATCCCAATACCATACAAAACATTTCCTTTCGGAAATCATTTACTATAACAACAGTGTTATAGTCCACCATTTCCTTCTATTTCTCGAAAACGTCTATTTCAACAATGAATGTTGAAATCTATGGTTTCGAATCTCAACACGTTTTAAAACATCGTTAGCTTGTTTTAATTCTATTTAAAATATCACATTCTAAACATTTTCTTTAACATATTATTCACTATTCAAAAACGTGAATATACTACGTTAACCAATTTCATCCTTTCTATTCATTTTATTTCAAAGGATTATTCACAGTCTAAAACGTGAATATAACTCCATTAATAGGTTTCAACAATTTACTTATCAAAATAAGTCGTTGCGAATTTATAAAACAACGTTTATAAATTCCTTTATTTACCAATATTCAATTCATAACTCAATTATATACTAAAAGTTCATATTATAAGTTAAATGCTTATAAAACGATTTTTTTTACAAAATCGTTCTTTTTAAGACTTTCCAAATTATAAATCTTATAACTTATAAGATTCATTTATTTACCCAAAACCATTCTTTTAACAACTTTATAAATTTTATAAACCTACTGCTTATAAAATTCCATTTATAACTTCACCGTTTATAATTCTATAAATTTCATTCTTTTATGAAATTCATTCACAATTCATTCTAACACTTATAAAAACTCGTTTTATAATTCCAATATTTTAATTTATAAATATCAATTTATAAATTTCTTATATAAGTAAATTTATACCATTATTCTTTTAAAACATCTTTAATCCCCTTTATAATTTCACCATTTTGATTTATAAAATAATCAAATTTTATAAATCCTATATTTTCAACTTTTTATAATAAATTCAAAAATCCTGATTAAATTATTTTATAAAATCATTAGCCTCATATTTTCAAAAATCAACCTTTAACTATATTTCTCAAAAACCATAATTTTTATAACATTAAAATTTATACGTTTATTTATTTAAAATGAATCGATTCCAAAATTATTTATAAAACGTATACTTTCAAAAATCACTTTAAAAATCATTTTAAAATTCCAAAATTTGGCCCAATGATGCTACACACCAAATAGTCAATCACGACAATAACGACATCATATATCAATATGATAATCCATCAAATATCAAAATATCTGAAATCAAATAAATACTGTTGAGGAATCCAGTTGGATCCCTCCAACCTATTTTCCTGCATCCACAAACATTAGCACAATACCAATTCCGTTCAAGTACGAAATTATCGCGGTATATGGGATTTAAAATATTATCCGCTTAATAGACGGCGCAATAGGGTCTCATCCGCTATACAATGCGGGAAATCAATAACTGCAATATATGCATATGCCAATATATATATATTGCTATTATATATAATACCAATTTCACTGTTTATGAAATATTCGCGGTATATGTTTTTAATAAATAACATCCGCTTACTAACGGCGCATAATGTCTATTTTAACAATCAATAGATAACAATCATCATTCAAACATGCATTCAAGTATTTTAAATCTAACTATTTAAAATTAAAATCGAAACCGATTCGATTGAGTGAGAAGTTCTCACCTTGATTTCAATTTCGTTTTAGCGATTTATTTCGAATAAAATTAAACGGACGTTTAATTTTACCCGAAATTCTCACTAACTCCAAATGACTCCAATCCAATTCCATAGCGTAGTACTCGTCCATACGATTCCAACGCAATTGGTTTCGTGCGTTTTCGACCTCGTACGAAAAAGTTATGATTTTTCAAAGTTTCACGATTTATATTTAAACTAAATTTACAACCTTTAATAAATTTTAAACCTACATCTATTCTGGGCCGTAGATCTCCATCCACTGCAATCAGGGCGTCCACCCCTCATCTCCCCCAAACGCGTATCCTCCTTCTCCCAGATAACACTCACGCACAACAAACCCATCAACGTTCAATTTAGGGTTACGTGCTGCCGCCTCCTCGCTACACGAAACTTCATCAAACCACAGCCAAACGAAAGCTCATCACCACCACAACACTCGGCCAGAACCACCTTGAGCTCGGCTGCGTCATCCTCCTTGAAAGTCGTGCGCAACACGGTGACTTTGATCGAGAATTGCCGTCAATCCGTTACTTTGTTTTCGATCATAACCGTTGAGATCGAAGATCTCACGTAGCTCTACAACTTTGTAGTTGGAGATTTCTTGAATTGAAGTGTGGATTGGAAGACAATTGAAGAAGAAAACTGTAAATTTTCGGCCATTGGTATAAACTACTGGTGGCTAGGGTTTTCAAAACCCTAATTTCTTTTCTTTTTTATTTTTGTGAAGAGGATGGTCTATTTATAGAAAATCGAACGAAACACTATTCATTTTGGATTTTCCAATCTCCGATTTACGTGCGGTGACCGACGTTCCTAGGGTTTATCCCGCGTTCCGGACACAATGGAACAGGTTTCGGAAGCTAATTCAGTCATCTGTGCGAGTTATGGCAATAAACGTTCAATTTAAATTAAACCGATTTAAACGATTTTCTAGGCGTTTTAGCTTGCACCGGACAAACGGTAAATCCAATTGACACGAAATTTGAAACCTTACAATAATATCACATTACGGATCCGATGAAACTGGTTTCGTCAGATTCTGAGACTTTTTGAAAAATGGCTATTTTAACTCGCCAAATTAATATTAAAAACAATTCGATGCGTTTCAAGCTGCCACGATCAAACGATAACTCCGATTGCTACGATCCAGTAATAACTAACTATTACGGATCCAATGGAACTAGTTTCGTCCAATTCTGAGACTATTCAAAAATTGACTAATTTCACTAGTCGATTAAAAATTAAAATATTCAATTTTCACAATTTAACTCTTAATTCGATTTTAAAAGTTCTAAAATATCATTCTAACTCCAATATGATAAAATAAAATTTTACAAATCATTTTTAATCATATTTAACCCAAATTTCAATTATTTCCATAATTTAACATATTAAATTATCGATTTAATTATTCAATTAAATCCAATTATTCGAATAAAAATTTATTCGACTTATAAATTTCACTTATTAATATTTAAAATTAATTAAATATTCAAATTTTAATAAATTAAAATTCTGGGTCGTTACATTAGTTGTAAGTATTCTTCCATGATTTCAAGGTTTGATGCCTTAGCTTTTCAAAATATAACGAAACAGTAGCATGCACACCCATAACAATCTTCATATCAGATCAAAAACCATTCAAAAACTCCCATAAGATATTTGATAAAACTGTTTTCAACAAAATCAGAAATATGCAAATACAAATATAAAAGATTGGCTGCCTCATATCAGGACTTACCGCCATGAATATAGTGAGATTACTCACCTAAGTATTTCCTTCTAATTTATCCAGAAAATCCCTGAATGTTTTTCCCTTCCTTTAAAATATTTTCTTCCTTTCTTATTTTAAGTATCTCGGGTAAAATGATTTTTTCTTGCTATAACTACTTATTTATATGCATATTTTCACTAGGGTTTTTATCAAGACAAAATTCCATTTTTGTCCTGGCTAATATCATGCATTTTGCATTTTGTATTTTCACATTTTCATCCTTAATACCCCGGCTGCATTTGTTAGTTATGGGCAGTACTTCCCTCTTTTTACTTTTCAGAAAAATGGCTATTTTTAATTACCTCACACTTACTCAAGTCATGATAAAAATGTGACTTGGTCATATTTTATACTTTTGTTCATTTATGAAAATCCTCTTTGCTATTTTTACCTACACATACATACTTACTTACATTGTATCTCATGTCATTTTGTTGCTATTTTTCTTGCTTAGTTCCAACATATTTCTACTCATAGAAAATATACATGTGTATAGTAATATATGTATTTATTTAATTTTCCTTGCTTCACAGAAAAGTATATGTTCATATACCTATATTTCATATTTAATTTCAATATACATATATATACACATATTTAATTTCAATATGTATACATATTCAATTTTACAGAAAATATTTAATTTTAATATGTACAGAAAAATATATTTAATTTGGTTATTAATTCACATTTCAAAATCACATTTGAAATGCTTTCTTTCTTTGTTTATTTTTTTAAGAATTTTGGATTCTTTTTTGTTCCATTTTCAGTGTGCATGTGCACACACACTCTTGCACATCATTCAATCCAGAAATCCCATCATAATGTAATCTAAATATTTCAAAACTGAATTATTTCATTAAAATATTTCTCACAAAATTTTGGGGTATTACAGTATGTCAATCACTCCAATACAATTGCTAAGCAAAAAAGATTAAGTCTTGAATGAGTCTTGAATGCAGCAGAGTCTCCCTGGTGTTCTCGAAAAAAGGTCCATTTCACTGTGCCCTTGCCTCTCTATTTATACACGAAGGTAGGTTGGACTTCCCTGGTGGGCCTAGCAGCTTGGTATCTCGGCCCAATATAAGTAATCTCCGAATGCCGAACCAAAAATGCCGAACGGCAGAGTGCCGATCGAAATCTTTGTGCCGAACGAAACGATGTATTGCGTGAGAGGTGCAGGCCGAACCGAGAATCGACGCCGGACGGGGAAGGTGCCGAACGAAGCTGGAATGCCGAACAGTCCAGGAATGATGAGCGAGGTATGAATGTCGAGCGCTCTAGAAGCCGAACGCTTTTGAATGCCAACCGAACCAGTTGTGCCGAACGTCCCTGGAATGCCGAACACTCTCTAATGTCGAACGTTCCTGAATACCGAGCGTTCTCTAGTGCCGAACGTTCCTGACTGCCGAACGCTCTCTAATGCCGAACGTTTCTGAATGCCGAGCATTCTCTAATGCCGAACGCACCTGAATGCCGAGCGCTCCTGAACGCCGAGTAGTGTGGAATGCCGAACGAGTTTGGATGCCGAACAACTTTGTCATGCCGAACGGCCTTCAATGCCGATCGACCATTGATACCGAACGGCCTGGTCGTGCCGAACGAGAATGCTGAGTCCTTAGTTGCCTAGTCAAACCTCCAGGTAACAGCAATTTACTTTTTATGTTAAAAATGCAATAATTATTTTAATGAGAAATATTAAGTTAATTGGTGTGTTCAATATTATTTATTGTGTGTACAAAATATTGGTTAAATTAGCATATATTTATGTGTATATTTGGAATTAATGAAATATATTGAAGGAAATATAGGTTTTAAAATTGAATTTCAAAAGTTGTCACAGTATACTAATCCTTCCATCCTCATTAATTTATTACCTTACTTTATTCTGCTGCCATCTCATGTTTCGTTGATCCCCCTCTTTTGCATTTCATTCCATTTGTTCTCTCACTTCATGCCATAAATTGGCGTTACTTTGCATTTGAAATGAAATGTGTATGTGCATTAATTCACGAATTAATTTGCATGCACGATTCACTCATGCATGCATTCATTTCCCTTCAGAAACAAAAAAAACTGTTCACTTAGCATGTTAGTCTAAACTGAATTGAATGCTATGTTCTTCCTTTGTGTAAAGAATAGTCTTAAATATATTAGAATTTCATATTCCACTATTCACATTCATTAATCTTTTCATTTATTTATCTTCTCAAATTTCTACCACCCCTTTCATTTATTTATTTCCATTATTATTTTCTTTTACTAAATACTAGCCTCTTTGGGTTTTCCTAGAAGTTTCATTTATTTACACGTGAGCCTTACCCAGAATGTTTCCTACTCATGAAATTAATTAAGGCAGCACATGTTTTGAAATTTTATACCAAAAGTATTGCTTTCTTTGTAAATAGATCTTTTAAAATTCAAACGTGTATTTTTCATTCTTTATTTAATAACTGCCTCATTTCTTTCCTCATTTTGTTTGTTTCTTCATTTTGGTTGTTCCTTCTTATTTTTCTTGAAGCTGCATCTTCTTAAACGTGAGTTTCATTTTATATGTATCTATTTATATATATATATATATATATATATATATATATATATATATATATATATATATATATTTAACCTTCCTTCACCTCTTTACACCATGTCCTACCTCCAATTCTTAAAAAAGTGAGTTCATTGTTTTCTCCATCTCATTTCATATTTCTACCGCCACTTCAATTCTTTTCATTTTGTTTTCCTGTAGCCTTCTTCCACAACCTCATATTTTTTTATATTTTTTTGGTAGCCTATATTTCCTAAAGCCTTCATTTTAGAAACGTGATATTCATTTTTGTTCCTCCACCTTTATTTCTTCATTATTAAATAACTTGCCACTTTATTCCTTCTTTTACATTTTGTTTCTCCTGATACCTCTTATTCATTTAGTTTAAATTATTCTTTGCTGAAGCTATAATCTCATCAGTAAATTTGTTCATGTTTTTTTAATTGTTTCTTAATTTTCTTGTCACCACTTCATTTCCAATGTTTAGATCTCCATTTCAAATCTTCCTTCCCTTGAACCATTTAATGTGAACTTGCAAATTCAAAAGCTCTCATTTTTGCAAATTCAAAATCTTTCGTTTATGAAACACGGGTTTCATTTTTTTCTTCATTTTTCCACATATCCTGCCTACATCTTGGTTTGTTCTTCAATCTTTGCCTGAAGCGTTATCTTGAGAAAAATGTAAGTATTAAACTTTTTTATTATTATTTTTAAAACGAGTACCAATTTTTATTTTAATAATATTTCTTATAACATGAATATCTTTTGCATATAAACTTCGATTCACACACGATTTCTTCTATTGGAATTTTGGGCTTTTATTTGTATTTCAAACCGATTTGAAATAAAAGGTGAGTGTTTTAACCCACTCACAATTACTCAATTATCTTATGTTAGTTAAATTAAATTTATGATGTGTTTGGAAATTGATTGGTTGATGTTTGGCATATTTCAATTGTCATTCTAGTTAAATTTGACTTTTATTGCATTTAATCAGCGTTTAATTGAATATTTTATTTAATTGTCAATTTAATTTCTATTATTGATTTTCAGTTATCTATTGATGTTTATTGATTGATTTGGATGATGATTGTGATGGATGTTTGATTGTTGATATTGGATGACTGGATGTTGTATTTTACATTGTTATAACACTGCAAGTTCCCTATGGGTTGAAATGATACATACTCGAACGATCTATTGATTAGGGAAAATTCATTATGGGTTGAAATGATAGACTCGAGCGATTTTATGGATTTTTATTTAATTCGGGATTGCGGTTTGAAATGATATATAACCAAAAAATTGCAAATGTCGGATTGAAATGATAAATATCTGTATCACTTAACCATAGGGTAGAAAATTATATATGGACACCGGATTGGTTAAATTAAATGATTTTTAAATCTTTAAAATTTTGAATTCAGTTTACTAGTATTTTAAAATAGAAATTGATTTATATAAACTGAATTCTTTTCGATAATTCGTACATTAACGCTAAAATTGGAATTGATTTAACGAATTATTCAAAGGATTTAAATTGGAGTTTCAAGTTGAAGTGTTAAACTATTTTAATTAATTCAAATTTTAATTTATTTAATCTATTAACTTAGTCCAATTTAATATATTTTATATTTATTTATTCTATTTCAAAATTTATTTAATATAAATTAAATCTATTAAATCTATTATAAATCTATTTAAATCATTTTAAATCTATTTAAATAAAATTTAAATATATTTAAACTATTTTTACTATTTAAAATATTTAATCTATTTTAAATTATTTTTAAAAGCTATTAAAACTATTTATAATTACCTAAAATATTTTCTAGAATTTCAGATTGTGTAAAGTTGAAGTATTTATATCTAAATCCTTGATGACGACAGAACGAAAATTAGAATTTGAAATTGATACCTTTTTATGAAATGACATATTTGAATGCATAAGATGATTTTGAAATGAATAATTAATTAACAGAACTTATCGATAGTTTCAAAGTGAATGTGAATTTCAAAAGTGAATATGATTTAGAAATGAACATGATTTTGAAAGAGAATATAGTTTGAAGTGAATATAATTTCGAAAGAGATATGATTTGAAATTGAATATGATATTTTGATATAAATTTTGAGTTGACTTTTTTAAACATAAAAGAACCATTTGGTGTGAAATAAGCGTTTGGTTGTTAAAGAGACCGAGATCGGATATTGTCATACTCTCTGCCAATACCGAAACCACTTTAGCAACTGTGTACGTGGTAAAGATTCCAGAAATAAAATAGGATGTTTGGCGAACGATTCTATATGAGGCTAAAATAGGAGCTATACCGGGCCAAGTGAGGTCATTCCTCCGATCGTGCATATTTCTTCGATACTATATTCTGACTTTGTTTGATTTGGTGCTACCCTTGATTTTGATTTGGGAGTGTGTTCCGCGGTGGGCGGTTGTAGTTGCGATGCGTTACCACTAGTCCGGAAGTGCAATTAGTACATCTACCCTTGCATTGCCTTGACTGCTTTGTCACATGCCTTATCGCGCCTTCTACGAGTTTGTTTTGTACTATACCTATAGAGTGTCCTCTAGGTAAACCTCACAGAGGAGTGTACGGTACTGTATAGACTATGCGAATATATAAAATGTGTTAAGGGGGATATGGGTAACGCCTTAACCCTATTTTAATACTTTTACTTTACTGTAGACGTATTATAATAGCGTATTGTACTACAATGTAGATAGTTTAACGGATCCTTAGGAGATGGGAATCCCGAACATCTCTTAAGTTATTGCGCTCACGTTAGACACTGGATGAGAGGTGTCAAACCCCGCAAACATCTATGAAGCCATTGCACTCATATTTATTTACCGTTGATTTAAATTACATAATATATTTTAGTTATAACTTGAGTGTTTTGTCTTTTCAATTCGCTCGGGTCAGTCTGAGCATTTCAGTGTTGAAGATCTTATCTCTGGAGGATGAAGACAAAGATTTTCTACTATTACTATTTATTATATTTATTCTACTGCATCATGTTGTTCCGCTGCATTTATTTATTTATTCTGGTTGTCTGTAACTCTGATTCTATATTGTATAACTATAATCAAATGTTATTTATAAAACAGCTTCATGCACTGTTTATTTGATTTTATACTTTGTCATTCCGCTGTGAGATTCTGTATTTGTTTTTTTCTTTCTCTGTTTTCTTATTTACCCTATAACTATCTACCCTTTTGAATGGTTTGAGTCTGACATGTGTGGTTTATCGTCGATTTAAACCGTCCAAAAAAGCAAGTCATTACGGTTGCTATTAGAGCTTTGGTTTAGCGATAACCTTAGCTTTGTGGGGTGTGACTATTTAGAAATAAGATAGTAATACCCTAGAATGAGTCGCTGAGCGTATATATGAGAGAATGTATTTATTAGCGTTATAAAAGATTTTGTATTGTGTTAATTTTTTTCGTTTTGTACTTATAAATTCTGGTCGATACATAGGACGCTATGACATCGATAGGAATTTCTAAACACTTAATAGGGCATACCGACACAATATTTTTTTTCTGAAATATAAGTAAATAAAATAATTTTGCCTATTATATATTGTGTATATAAAATAATAAATTTTATAAATGATATAGTTGGTTGTTATATATTTTCTTATTAGGTAGTGAAATTTTATAAATATTGATGGAAAAATAAGGTTTACGAATAAAATGGATATAAATTGGAATTTAAGAACTTAAGTTTCGAATTTTGAAAATTTATTTCAAAATATTTTGGAATATAATATTAATATTATTTAGAAGTAGTTTCTGATATGAATATTTCAAGATGATTTGAAAGAAAGTTTAAAAAGTGAAATTTTAAAGGAAAAAGTGTCGTACTCCCCTCTCTATCGTTGGAAAATAATTTCGGCGACGAGTGCACGCATCATCGACATTCATTTTCGAGTTTCAAAGTAGGTAGATGGTTGTAGTAGTTTTACTGCACCTTGTTTTGATAAAAGAATCTTAAATCTTGAATTTCTAAGTATGATTTGATCAATAAAAGATTGAATATATATTACTTTAAAATAATTTGTAAATATAACCGGAGTTTAGTTCTTAAATTTTCTGATAATTAATAGTTTTCAGTTAATGTAATAAAATGAAATCTTAACTATTTGAATGTTAGGAAGCTACTAAGATGTGAAATAAGAAATTAGATGTTAAGAAATTAATGAGACATAAAGAAATGAAAGGTTGTCATTTATAAATTTGGGAATGGAAATAAGAAAATATAACTATTGAACATTTAGTTAATAAAATAAATATGATAACTTGTGTAACTTTCTATTGCATTCTTAAAACAAAATATGGCTTACCAAAATATTAAAAAGTTGGAATGTTAATAAGAATATGTAATAGAATATTGTGCAAGTAAACTTTAGTAAATGAAAGTGTTCAAGGGAATTACTTTTATAAATAAGAATACTGATATTATAATTTGTTATATACTTAGGATTAATAGCTGAAATGCCACTAATTAAATGTAATAAAAGTGAATAATGCAAGAAAAAAAGGATTATAAACTTAAGATAACATTTTAAGCTATTTATAATCAGATTGAATAGTAAAGGTGAATACTGTAAGTAAATAATTATAAACTTAGTGAAGCCAATTATACTTAAAATGAGTACTATATTAATGGAATGATTATAACTTTAGAAAACATTGAAAGGATTTGAAAGTGCATTTAATATTCAATAATACTATATATGAAAGAATGAATGTGAAAAAGAAATATCCATTAATGGTGAATTGAATTATAAAGAAACTTACCTAATAATGGATAATCCAATAATTGAAATAGAAATAACTTATTTAAGCAATGAATGTAAAGTAATGAAAAGAAAATTGGTATAGTATAAATAAATGGAAATGAATTTTGTAAGTGATAAATGTGAAGAAATTTAACAAGCATTGTAAGAACAAATGAAAATGAACAGTGAATAACGTGAAAAAAGAGTGTAATAAGAATAAAACTTAAATATTATTTGAAATTATTGTTTGTTTTCTTTTGGATTGGTTGGAAAAGGATATTTTTACTGTGTAAGGTTGTATAAATGATCTATTGAGTTTTATCTAAGACTATTGAGTGTATGGTATAACTAATAGTTTATTTATCATTTTATACGATTAAAAGTTTCTGAACCCAAACAAAGCCTTTGTTTTGTTTGCCATGGATGGATGGTTGATTGTTTTGATTGCATGTGATTATTGTATGGTTTTGTTGCTTGTGATTATTGTATGTTGTGTTGATTTGGTTGTGACTGATTGAGACAACTTAAATACTTCTCCTTTATATAATTATTAACTTCTTTGGATTATATAAGTGGAATACAGTTTGTGGAAGCAATTGTTACTGCTTTTGGTATCATAAATAAGTGTTTGTTTGCCCGACAAATAGATATGTTTTCGGATTACGGTTTTCTAGCGATATTATATTGTTTTCTCATGGTTTGAGATATATTATTTTAAAAATATGATATATATTGTTATTATTAATATTATTATTTCTCCCAGACCTCTCCGTACAAAAGAGACTCTGCCGAAATTTTCCGTAAATTTTGGACTTAGAAAATTTTATGAAAGTAAATATGTTCTAGAACTTTTATTAACTTGAATATGAAAAGATTTAATTGTTTATAAATTGATATATTTTATTTAAATTATTTAATTAATTGTTTATAAATTGATATATTTTATTTAAATTATGTAATTAATTGTTTATAAATTTAATATTTTGAACAAGACATATTAATTCCTTAATCCCTTCTTTCTTGTTTCTTTTTGGGATGAAAAGTTTTGAGTGGGGGAGATTGTAACGACCCATATTTTAATTGCTTGAATATATTAAATTAAATAAGAAAGTTTGAATAAAATTGTTAGGAATTTAATTTTTAAGTTTTTTGATACAAATTGAACTATAATATAAAGTTGTGATCTTAAATTAAATTTCTATTAATGACATAGGTTCGAATCTAGAACGTATATTATTGTGTATTTTAATGACATTGTTTCAAATGTAATCAATGGATAGGAATACAAAAGGCTAATTGTAATAAGGGATACAATTTAGGAATATAAGTGGTAGAAAAATAAAAATTTATGATTTTATTTGTGTTACGTATGTTTATGATATTAATTTGAATTTCTACTAATAACATGTAGTACGGTAAGGAAAAAAAATATAACATACGTTAGGTGTATTTAATGACATTTTTTGACTGTAATTCATAACGTGATTATAATAATAAATGTTATGAAGAATAAAATGAATAAATTTATTAAAGGAGAAAACATATGATTATTTATTTGAAATGTGTTTTAGCATAGAGTAAGAAATTAATTATTTGTAAGTAAATTTCCAACTCATGTTTGTAACCAATAATATTAATATATATGTTTGAAATACAATTTAAAGGTAAACAACTGGATTAACTATCTTTCCAATATTCAACGTATGTTTTGAAATTTAATTATTGGAACTAATAACAATTAAAATCTTTCCATTAATAGAAAATAGAAGTGAATTGTAATTTATTAGTGATATGTGCAACTTACGTTTTTGTGTTAAAAATACAATAATTATTTTAATGAGAAATATTAAGTTAATTGGTGTGTTCAATATTAATTACTGTGTGTAAAAAAAATATTGGTTAAATTAACATATATTAGTGTGTATATTTGGAGTTAATGAAATATATTGAAGGAAATATACATTTTAAAATTGAATTTCAAAAGTTGTTGTAGTATACTAATTCCATCCTCATTAATTTATTACCTTACTTTATTCTGCTGCCATCTCACATTTCGTTGACCCCTCTCTGTTGCATATTTCCATTTTCTCTCTCACTTCTTGCCATAAATTGAATTATTAATGAGGCATTACTTTGCATTATTTGAAATGAAATGTGTATGTGCATTAATTCATGAATTCATTTGCATGCACTATTACTCATGCATGCATTCATTTTCCTTCAGAGACAAAAAAACTGTTCACCTAGCACGTCAGTCTAAACTGAATTTAATGCTCTGTTCTTTCTTTGTGTAATGAATAATCTTAAATATATTAGAATTTCATATTTCACTATTCACGTTCATTAATCTTTTCGTTTATTTATCTTCTCTAATTTCAACCGCCCCTTTCATTTATTTATTTCCATTATTATTTTCTTTTACTAAATACTAGTCTCTTTTGGTTTTCCTATAAGTTTCATTTATTTACACATGAGGCTTGCCCTGAAACGTTTCCTATTAATGAAATTAATAGAGGTAGCATACGTTTTGAAATTTTATACCAAAAGTATTGCTTGCTTTGTAAACAGATCTTTTAAAATTCAAACGTGCATTTTTCATTCTTCATTTAATACCTGCCTCATTTTGTTTGTTTCTTCATTTTGGTTGTTCCTTCTTCTTTTTCCTGAAGCTGCATCTTCTCAAACGTGAGTTTCATTTTATATGTATACAATTTTTTTTATTTAACCTTTCTTCACCTCTTTACACCATGTCCTACCTCCAATTCTTAAAAAAAAGTGAGTTCATTGTTTTCTCCATCTCATTTCATATTTCTACAGCCACTTCAATTCTTTTCATTTTGTTTCCTGTAGCCTTCTTCCACGACCTCATATTTTTATTTTATTTTTGGTAGCCTATATTTCCTAAAGCCTTCATTTTATAAACGTGACTTTCATTTTTGCCCATCCATCTTCATTTCTTTATTATTAAATAGCCTGCCACTTTATTTCTTCTTTTATGTTTTGTTTCTCCTGACACATCATATTCATTTAGTTCAAATTATTCTTTGCTGAAGCTATAATCTCATCAGCAAATTTGTTCATGTTTTTTTAATTGTTTCTTTATTTTTTGTCACCGCTTCATTTCCTATGTTTAGATCTCCATTTCAAATATTACTTCCCCTGAATCATTTTAATGTGAACTTGCAAATTAAAAAGATCTTATTTTTGCATATTCAAAACTTTCTTTTATGAAACATGAGTTTTATTTTTTTTCATTTTTCCTACATGTCCTGCCTACATCTTAGTTTGTTCTTTAATCTTTGCCTGAAGCCTTATCTTAAGAAAAGCGTAAGTATTAAACTTTGTTTATTATTTTTTTAAAACGTGTACCAATTATTATTTAATATTATTTCTTATAACATGAATATCTTTTGCATATAAACTTCGATTAACGCGCGATTTCTTCTATTGGAATTTTTGGGCTTTTATTTGGATTTCAAACCGACTTGAAATCAAAGGTGAGGGTTTTAACCCATTCACAACTACTAAATTATCTTATGTTAGTTAAATTAAATTTAGGATGTGTTTAGAAAATGATTGGTTAATGTTTGGTATATTTAAATTGCCATTCTAGTTAAATTTGACTTTTATTGCATTTAATCAGCATTAATTGAATATTTAATTTACTTGTCAATTCAATTCATGTTATTGATTTTCAATTATATATTGATGTTTATTGATTGATTTGGATGATGATTGTGATGGATGTTTGATTGTTGATATTGGATGACTAGATGTTGTATTTTACATTGTTATAACACTGCAAGTTCCCTATGGGTTGAAATGATACATACCTGAACGATCTATAGATTAGGGAAAATTTGTTATGGGTTGAATGATAGACTCGAGCGATTTTATGGATTTTTATTTAATTTGGGATTGCGGTTTGATATGATATATAACCATAAAATTGTAAATCACGGATTGAAATGATAAATATTCGTATCACTTGACCATAGGGTAAAAAATTATATATGGACAATGGATTGGTTAAATTAAATGATTTTTGAATCCTTAAAATTTTCAATTCAGTTTACTGGTATTTTAAAATAGAAACTGATTTATATAAACTAAATTCTTCATGATAATCCAAGCGTTAACGATAAAATTGGTATTGATTTAATGAATTGTTTAAAGGATTTAAATTGGAGTTTCAAGTTGAAGTGTCAAATATAAATGAAGTTCTCGGCATTGAGTTATTGAAAATGTTTGGATATAACTTTGAAATCTATTTTAAATTAATTTAAATTATTTTAAAATTCAAACTATTTTAATTAATTCAAATTTTAATTTATTTAATCTATCAATTTAATCCAATTTAATGTATTTTAAATTTCTTTAGTCTATTTCAAATCTATGTAATATAATTTAAATCTATTTAATCTATTTTTAATCTATTTAAACCATTTTAAATCTAATTAAATAAAATTTAAACATATTTAAACTATTTTTACTATTTAATCTATTTTAAATTATTTTTTAAAACTATTAAAACTGTTTATTATTACTTAAACTATTTTCTAAAATTTTAGACTGTGTAAAGTTGAAGTATTTATATCTAAATCCTTGATGATGACACAACCTAAGTTGGAATTTAAAATTGATACCTTTTTGTGAAATGAAAAATTTGAGTGAATAAGATGATTTTGAAGTGAAGAATTAATTAACAAAACTTATCGATAATTTTAAAGTCAATGTGAATTTCAAAAGTGAAAATGATTTGAAAGTGAATTTGATTTGGAAGTGAGCATGATTTTGAAAGTGAATATATTTTTAAGTGAATATTATTTCGAAGGAGATATGATTTGAAATTGAATAAGATATTTTGATATAAATTTTGAATTGACTTTGTTTAAACGTAAAGAACCAACCGGTGTGAAATAAGCGTTTGGTTATTAAAGAGACAGGGATCAGACATTGTCATACTCTCTGCCAATACCGAAAAGCACTTTAACAACTGTGTACATGGTGAAGATCCAGAAATGAAGTAGGATGGTTGGTGATTGATTTTGTATGAGTTATTTACGTGACCTTGACTCCCGTGAGTCAGCTTGATGCGGCTAAAACAGGAGCTATACCGGGCCAAGTGAGGTCATTCCTCCGATCGGACACATTTCTTCGATACTATATTCTGACTTTGTGATTGATTAGGTTGCCGCCCTTGATTTTTATTGGGGAGTGCATTTTGAGTTGGGCGGTAGTAGCTGTTATGCGTTACCACCTGTCCGAGAGTGCAATTGGTATATCTACTCTGGCATTGCCTCAAGTGCCTTGTTGCACGCCTTATCGCGCCTTCTATGAGTTTTTGTACCATACCTGTGCAGTGCCCTCTGAGTAAACCTCACGGAGGAGCATACGGTCCTGTATAGACTATGGGAATACATAAAATGTGTTAAGGGGGATATGGGGAACGCTTTAACGCTATTTTAATACTTTTACTTTACTACAAACATATTATAATAGCGTATTGTACTATATAGTAAATATTTTAATAGATCCTTAGAAGATCGGAATCCCGAACATCTCTTAAGTTATTGCACTCATGTTAGACACTGCATAGGAGATGTCAAACCCCGTAAAGATCTCTGAAGCCATTGCACTCATATTTATTTACCGTTGATTTAAATTACATAAGATATTTTAGTTCTGACTCGAGTGTTTTGTCTTTCCAATTCGCTGGGTCAGCCTGAGCATTTCAGGGTTGAATACCTTATCTTAAAGGAAAATAAATCAAAATTATAATCTTTTTATAAATTTAAAACATTATTTATCTTGAAGGAAAAGTAATCAAATTTAAAATCTTTTTATAAATTAAAAAAAGTTAATCATCTTAAAAGATAATTAATCAAATTTATAATCTTTTTTATAAATTTTAAACATCACTTATTATTTATTTCAAAGTTCTCAAAAATACTTAAAAATATAGCTAAACAACTTTCAAAGTTCAAAAATGTAACCAAACATTTATTATGTAAAAATACAAGCACAAGTTCAATACACACAAAAGTTTAAGGAGATGATATTTCATAAGTGATGGTGTAACGATAATTGCTATAACGACAATTACACAAATCAAACGGTATGTCACAAATATTTCAAACAAACATCAATATAAGCAACATATGAATATAAGTAAATCAATACTGATGAGAAACCCCTTAGGGTCTCTCTACAAAAATCCCTTGTAAATCACATATATGTATGTATATATTGAAGTGTTCTGTAGTGACCTATTCGCTACGTATATACTTTGACTTCCTCTTGCTTTTGTTCCCTACAAACCAATGGTTATTTATATCATCCACTTCCAAGTGGGAATCAAATCCAAACAAATAATAAAAAAACAATATATAAACTATCATCCAAGCATTCGACAATAATCTATAGCAACAAAGATATCATATAGTTTATTTAGTGGTGAGTAAATTCACGAAAATTCATGTAGATGCTTTTATGTTTTGGTTTGACCTAAAATCGAACGACGTTTGATTCTCATTCGAAATTCTACTACCTTCAAATTCAACGAACCCAACTCCAATGCGTTGATAAAAACGATATGAGTCTAACGCAAATGACCACGTCCAAATCCAACCTCGTATGCGGTAGTTATTGAGGTTATAAGATTTTAGATTCAAATAATTTAATTAATTATCAAAATCAATTAACTAATTACCTAATTAAATCCTTAGTCCTTCTTCCCTCCTATCCTCCAAATTAAGTTTCTTGTTTACGCACATGATGTCCATCACCAGGCTATGCACGTACCACCTCACATCGCTCAAACCTCCACGAAAATGCAAGAAACCACCTTAGGTGAACTTTTCGTCAAATAAGCACTCCATCCCTCAACACTTCATCGACCTGGACACATCATAAAAGAACACGACATGGAGGGTTTCCAACCACTGTATTTGACATTGCATTTGGAAAATTTAGACCGCGTTTCTTCAAACTTCCACAACCGATGCAGAATGCCAAGAGGAAAACAATGGTATGCCCCAAAACGCCTAACTCTCTCTAACTCAACCTAGGTTAAACCCTAGTACGGCCAAGCCGATCTTGAGCATCACCACTAACAACCGCATGCCACAAACAACTCATGGATTAAAAGATTGCTCCAATACGAATTAATGGAACTAATTTCATAAATTTTCGTTGAGTAATTCATTTGATATTGAATTTAAAAGTGGAGGCTTGCTTTTTCTTATTTATAAAAATTGGTAAAAAGAAAAGAGAAAGTGAAATAAGGAAAAGTCAATAATGTTGTGACGACCCGCCCTTTCGACCCTCGAAAATCGACATAAATACGCTCATTGTATAACATGCTAAACGATCAAAAGCCAAAAATACAGACAGTTAAGGGAAAAGAAAATAGTAGTAGAAGAAGAAACTAAACAAAACAGAACCTCACAGCGAACTGAATAACATGCAATATAGATAGTTCATTACACAAATTAAAACTATAATATACATATCTCAATTTTAAACCTTTCACATTTAGACAAGTGCCATATAAGAATTTATTATTTAAAAATCCCTTTATATACTTTATTCCAAAATCCCTGTTCACAATACCTGAAATATTTAAAAACAATTTCAAAACCCTTTATTTTATCCAATTGATACCCAAACTTCTATATAAATATTTTACTTCAAAATCCCTATTTACAATACCAATTTAAAACCATATTTTATTGGTATTTAAAGAAAATATAAAAAATCCAGGCCAAAACTGTCAGAGCATTTAATCAATTCAAATCACACAATAACCTATCACAGATTATTCCAACAAAATATATATCACCATATATGAAATTAAATTCAACATTTTTGAGGAATCCAGTTGGATCCCTCCAACCTATTTTCCTACATCCACAGATGTTTATGCAACATAAAAATACCAATTTCGCTTCGAGGCAGAATATCACGGTATATAGAATCATCCGCTATTATACCGGGCGCATAGGGGCTCATCCGCTATATATATGCAGGAATATCAATCACTCCAATATATATACACTACTATATATAATATCACATTCAACTAATAAAAATTTATCAATTCAACCAATTAATCATTAATTAATTTTAACTACTTAAAATTAATACCAGCAGTCCAAAATTGAGATAGATTAACTCATCTTGAGTTTAAAATTTTCAAACGTTCAAATTTTAAATTAAATCGAACACATTCGATTTAATATAAAATTATAAGTTGCTCCAAAAGTCTCCAGAGCATAGTGCTCGTCGCCACGATTCCGTCGCCGCTTGTTTCGTTCTTTCGACCTCGTATGACAAAGATATACATATTATAAGATTGGAATACAATTTATACAAATAAATTACCCTTTTTATACATTTTATTTTGAAACTCATATCTGCGGTTGATTTCCAACAATGCAAATCGGGGCCGTGCCTGCATTTCTTCCTTTGTTCACGTTGTCGCTTTTTCCGATAACAAATGAACCCAACGCCGCTTCGTATAAACCATTGTCGTGACCTCCAAGACCCCTTTGAGCATGATCGACAACTGCCAATTTGAAGCCATGCCTTGCCTTCACCTTCACCTAAAGCCCTAAGACGCTCGGAATCCTCCTTGCCTCGAGACCCATGCACGAACGTTGCATGAGCATAATCCATTTCTGGCCACCTCGCTCCATCATCGATGATCATAGCCGTTGATCTGGTCGAGCTCTTCATCTTTGTAGTTGAAAGATTTTGACAATTCTTCTTGAAGGAGGAGAAAATCGAGGGGAAAGGATATAAGTTTTCGGCCATGGAAATTCTAACCGACGGTCGAAGTAAATGTCACTAGGGTTTACTGTTTCAACAGTATATATAGGCGTATATATATTATTTTAATATTATTTCAAAATTAACGAGCTTTTTCGAACGAACTCCAATCGAGACATGCAGCCAGGTTTCTATAATTTTTTTACCCCTATTTCGAACATACTGGAACATGTTCCAGGGCCTAATTCAATCGAACGTGGAAGATAGCTTTTCGAATCGAATTAAAATATTAAATTTTTGATTTTTAATTCAACGAGTTTCTATCCCATACGACAAACAGTAACTCCAAGCGCTACGAAACTTGAAATCTGATAATAATAAACTATTCCAATGGAACTATTTTCGTTGAACTCGGAGATTGTGCCTCGGAAGGCTATTTTAACGCGTCGCTTGAATCGAGCGATTTTCAACGTCAACGAAATCACTTGAGATTTAAAATTTAAAAACTTTCCAACTCGCTTATAATTCAAATAGAATTTATATTCATATAAGAAATCATTTCGACTTATATCAAATAAAAATTCCATTATTTACGCTATTACCATATATAAATTTCTACTATTAAATTAATATTTCAATTTCAAACTTTAAATTTATCAACCTTTTATTTCCATTCAAAGTGTATTACCATCACTCTAATCCAATAGAGTTTTAAATCAACTTAGAAATCATTTCTATTCACATTTAACTAAAGATTCCCATATTTACCTAATTTTCAAATATTAAATTACTATTTACCAAATCCAATTAATTGTTATATTTGAAATTTTAAACTATTTTACTAATTCTTCCATATAAAAAGCAATTGATAATCCAAATTCAACATTTAAAAATAAATTAAACGCTCAAAAAAGAACGGCCAAAATTTCGGGTCATTACTAATGTTGAATTTTCTAAATGTAGAGAGTATGGTTTATTCTACAATTTCAGGCATGTCGCTACATAGAATTTCATTCATGTACGAATCACGAACGATAAAACAAAAATATGACCGTGTATAGAAATGTGATGCGATCACAAATAATAATTAAATACACTAGTTATCTCATTTTATAAAATTTAAAAAGTACCATTGTTTGTATAAAATACATCAAACAATAATTTAAATATTTTCCAATTTGAATATTGTAACAACCCAGTATTTTGTGATCATTTTAATTGTTTATTTCAATTATTTAAATTGAAACTCCTGATTTAAAAACTTTATTATATTTATTAAAATCAATAAATTTTGTTATTTTTAGAGTATAATTTGATTTTTGTGTGAATTATAATTTCAAACCTGAATAAATAGGATATTTCCAGAAAAAGTGGATTTTTGGTCAATCTGGTAAAACTTTGACTTTTAAATTTAAAATTTAAATATTTAAATATTTAATTTTATCTTTTATTATGAAATATATTAAATTTTGAGAATACTGCTTTTCGTTTCGTTGAAATCCGATTTATATTGTGAAAGTTATGCATTTTACAATATTGTGTACATTAATTTATTTAACAATATTGTTTATTTTAATTTATATAAATAATATTTTTATTTTTCAAACCATGTTATAATATGTGTTATATGACATGTTAGGTATATATTTTATTTTAAAACATTTTTGAAGTGATGTTTAAATTTTTCTAAAGTTTATTTTATTTATTTTCAAATTTTATAACATAGTTTCCATTTTCTTTGATATTTTCTTCATTAAATTATATTTAATTAAAATGTTATTTATTCAGTATTTTCCTGTGTTTTTACTTTATTTATATGCATTTTATATGTATTTTAAATTTCAAAAGAAATGGTGAAAATATGAAGAGTTTTGAGACCTTTTATATGTTAAGTCTTTTTGTATTCTTGCTTTTTCATTTTCAACCACCACTTGCATTCAATTTTGGCCGACCCTTATCCTATCTTCAGCCATCTCATTTTCATTTTTCACGCAAGAGAAAAAGTTTCTCATCTCTACAAAATTTCGGCCATTACCTGAAGTAAAAAAGTTTGGTAAAACAATTTCGTCTTTCTACTCCTTTTCTTCTTGTTTTCCTATTTCTTTGCACTTTCCTTCACCTTCTATGCTCAGCTCCCATCTCCTCCATCACCTTGGCCGCCTCCACCACCACCTGAACCAGCCACCACCACCTTCAGTCCATCCCCAAGTCATAGCCGTGGCCATATGTGACCAGATACAACACAAGTTTGCACAAACTTCACCTATTTCTACCAAGCCGAGCACTATATGGTTCCACCACCTCAAACCTCCCCTTAGCCGACCCATACACCACCTCCACCACCTATAGCTTGACCTACCACCACTGCCACGTCACCCCTGACCCACCTGAAGCCTAGCCGTGCCTGTCCATGCTTGGCCATGACCTATATTTGCATTGAAAACATTGTTGTGTTGCTTTGTGTTGTTGTTACATGCACACAATCTTTGCTCCATCATTTTCCCATGCTAGGCCGACCTGTTCAACCCTAAACCAGATCCAAACCCACTCCTTAGCCATGTGTTTCTGATCTATAGCTGAAGTATAGGTGGTTGAAAGCAAGTGCAAAAAGTTTGGTGTTATTTGTTGTGCATATTCATGCATTGTTTGATTTTATTTTGTTTTGAAACTTATGTTGTTTATATTTATTTGTTTGAATGTATTCAAGGAAATTAACTTTGGCTCTCCCAATCTCAAATCATATTCGCGTTGTCGTGCCTTCGTGCTTTTCGAGTCTTTGCTTGTGTGTCAGAATCTGTTATCTCCATCTTGTAGAGGTGAGTAATTCTAACTAGACAATATATACTTATATAACTAGTAAACTGATCGCAATTGAATCTGTAAACCATATCATCATGTTATAACTGCTATTGCTATGATCATATGATGTTCACCCGTGCTTATTCACCTGTTATATCATATGTTACTGTTATATGATGTTATACTGTTTATTTATATCAGTTTGTCACACTGCAAGTTCCCTGTAGATTAGAATCACTATGGGTTGAAATGAAACATACCCGAACGGACTTTAGAATAGGGAAAAATCATTATGGGATGAAATGATAGGCCTGAGCGATTTTTATTTATTTGCATTTACTTGGGATTGCGGGTTTGAAATGATAGAACTCGGATTTTTCCTTTGTAAATTACGGATTGAAATGATATATTATCCGTATCGTTGGACTTAGGTTAGAAATTTTATACACACTGTGGTTAAAATATGTTTTCCAAAAATTTTAAAGTATTTTAGAAATGAAAATATTATAATATTTTGATTTAATCTTAACTAATAATGATTTTTGTAAAGTATTATTGATTTTATAAAAATTTATAAGTGGAATAAATTAATGGTAAGGTTAGAAAATTTGAAATGTAAATTATTTTGAAAATTTTGATTTGGGTATAAATGGAATTTAAATTAAGTAGGAAAATATGATAAATAAATATAAAATTTGAATTAAAATGAATTTAAAATGATTTTATAAAGTGTTAATGATTTTTGAATAAGTTAAAGGGTTAAATAAATGAATATTTAAGTTGAGTTTTGAAATATAACTTAGATTGGGAATTTGTGAATTTTGTTTAAAAATGAATTTTAAGTTAAGTAAATAAAATGAAAAATAAGTTATATTTGGAAATTTAAACTTAAGTGTTAAGTTAAAATTTTATTATAAAGAATTGAAATGGAATGTTATTATATAAGTAAATTATTATTAATTGATTTTTGAATGAAAATTTAGCTTTATAAAATCATGAATATAAGGGTATTTAAATGATTGTTTTAAAAGAGAAAATATATGATTTTATAAGTTTAAAATGATTTAAATAAAAATTTAATTGTTTGTGAAATTATATTGAATATTTGGAATTTAATTAACAGCATTTTTGAAATGTTATTATTTCTAATGTAAAGAATATTATAGCATTTGTAAATGCTATAGCTGATAGAAATGAACTAAATGGCTAAATTGAATTAAGGGCTATTATAGCACTTTGTCAGTGCTGTAGTTGTTGAAATTAACGAAGGTATTATTTGAACTAAATTAAACCTATTACAGCATTTTAAATGCTATCTTTTGTTAAATGAATTGTTTTAAAACATAACTTTCCGTAGCATCTTCTAAGTGCGGCGATAGTTGAATTATACTGTTTTGATAAATTTAAAAGAATAAATGAACTTTGAAAAGGCTAAATTTATGAGAATTTGATATTGGAATATTAAATATAATAACTTCACTTTTAAATGATTTAAATGGAATATTTAAATGATTTAAATGGAATATTTAAATGGTTTAAATGGAATATTTAATTGGTTTAAATGGAATATTTAATAGGTTTAATTGGAATATTTAATTGGTTTAAATGGAGTATTTTGATTTGAAATATTAACCATTTTGAATTGTGATTTGAAACGCTATTTAAATTAAATAAAACTGAATGAGGTTTTGAAAGATATGATATCTTGATATTTTGAAATGGATTTCTGAATGATATTGAATTTTCAAATGATATTTGATTTCGAAGTATAAATTACTATTTTGAAATTTTAACCACGGGATGTATTTAATTTATAGTTTAACTGATCCTTAAAGGATGGACGATCCCAAGCATCCTTTAAGTTATTGTACATTACTACTACAGTTCACTTGAGTTGGTTTACATTATATAAGTATATATGTCCCGACTCGAGTGTTTTGTGTTTTACTTTACGCTCGGGTCAGCCTGAGTATTTACAGCTTAGCTTTGATTTCTTTTTTGGAGCTAGGAATCGCTGGAGATTCTGCTGTCTAGTTATCTGTTCCCTTTCAGTTTCATTTGTTCTATTTCATTTCTAGTATTTATAAACTGCTATGTATTTGAGATTTCTATTGTATGTGTTTTTCAGACTGATATTATGTATTATGTTTTGAGAGTTTGTTATAGTAGCTTCATGAACTACAATGGTATTTTAATTTCCGCTGTGAGTTATTCTGATATTTCCGTGTCTGTGATTCTATGATTGTATTTCATTTGCTCCCAATGCGGTATTTTGAGAAATTCAAATCCGGCATGTGTGGATGCGAATGGCTGAAAATATCGGGTTGTTATAGTTGGTATCAGAGCTTTGGGGGAGAGTGTACGACCCAGTATTTTGTGATTATTTTAATTGTTCATTTTAATTATTTAAATTGAAACTCCTGATTTAAAAACTTTATTACATTTATTAAAATGAATAAATTTTGTTATTTTAAGAGTATATTTTGATTTTTGTGTGAATTATAATTTCAAACCTGAACAAATAGGATATTTCCAGAAAAAGTGGATTTTTGGTCAATCTGGTCAAACTTTGACTTTAAATTTAAAATTTAAGTATTTGAATTTTTATTTTTATCTTTTATTATGAAATATATTAAATTTTGAGAATACGGCTTTTTGTTTCGTTGAAATCTGATTTATATTGTGAAAGTTATGCATTTTACAATATTGTGTACATTAATTTATTTAACAATATTATTTATTTTAATTTATATAAATAATATTTTTATTTGTCAAATCATGTTCTAATATGTTTTATATGATATTTTAGGTATATATTTTATTTTAAAACATTTTTAAAGTGATGTTTAAATTTTTCTAAAGTTTATTTTATTTATTTTCAAATTTTATAACATAATTTCCATTTTCTTTTCTATTTTCTTCATTTAATTATATTTAATTAAAATTTTATTTATTTATTTTATTTATTCATTGTTTTTCTGTGTTTTTAATTTATTTATATGCATTTTATATGTATTTTAAATTTCAAAAGAAACAGAGGAAATATGAAGAGTTTTGAGACCTTTTATATGCTAAGTCTTTTTGTATTCTTGCCTTTTCATTTTCAACCACCACTTGCATTCAATTTTGGCCAACCCTTATCCTATCTTCAGCCATCTCATTTTCATTTTTCACGCAAGAGAAAAAGTTTCTCATCTCCAAAAAAATTCGGCCATTACCTGAAGCAAGAAAGTTTATTAAAAAAATTTCTCCTTTCTACCCCTTTTCTTCTTGTTTTCCTATTTCTTTGCGCTTGCCTTCACCTTCTATGCTCGGCTCCCATCTCCTCCATCACCTTGGCCGCCTCTGCCTCCACCCGAACCAGCCACCACCACCTTTAGTCCATCCCCAAGTCATAGCCGTGGCCATATGTGACCATATCCAACACAAGTTTGCACAAACTTCACCTATTCCTACCAAGCCGAGCACTATATGGTTCCACCACCTCAAAACTCCCCTTGGCCGACCCATACACCACCTCCACCGCCCATGGCTTGACCTGCTACCACTGCCACGTCACCCCTAACCCACCTGAAGCCTGGCCATGCCTGTCCATGCTTGGCCGTGACCTATATTTGCATTGAAAACATTGTTGTGTTGCTTTGTGTTGTTGTTACATGCACACAATCTTTGCTCCATAACTTTCCCATGCTAGGCCGACCTATTCAACCCTAAACCAGATCCAAACGCAGTCCTTAGCCATGTATTTCTGATATATAGCTGAAGCATAGGTGGTTGAAAGCAAGTGCAAAAAGTTTGGTGTTATTTGTTGTGCATATTCTTGCATTATTTGATTTTATTCTGTTTTGACACTAATGCTGTTTATATTTGTTTAGTTTGAATGTATTCAAGGAAATTAACTTTGGCTCTCCCAATCTCAAATCATATTCGTGTGGTCATGCCTTCGTGCTTTCCGGGTCTTTGCTTGTGTGTCAAAATCTGTTATCTCTAGCTTGTAGAGGTGAGTAATTCTCACCGGACAATTTATACTTATATAACTAGTAAACTGATCGCAATTGAATCTGTAAACCATATCATCATGTTATAACTGCTATTTCTATGATCATATGATGTTCATCCATGCTTATTCACCTGTTATATCATATGTTACTGTTATATGATGTTATTCTATTTATTTATATCAGTTTATCACACTGCATATTCCCTGTAGATTAGAATCACTATGGGTTGAAATGATACGTACCCGAACGGACTTTAGAATAGGGAAAAATTGTTATGGACTGAAATGATAGGCCTGAGCCATTTTTATTTATTTGCATTTACTTGGAATTGTGGGTTTGAAATGATAGAACCCAGATTTTTCCTTTGTAAATTACGGACTGAAATGATATATTATCCGTATCATTGGACTTAGGTTAGAAATTTTACACAGACTGTGGTTAAAGTATGTTTTCTAAATTTTTTAAAGTATTTTAGAGATGAAAATATTATAATATTTTGATTTAAACTTAATTAAAAATGATTTTTGTAAAGTATTATTGATTTTCTAAAAATTTACAAGTGGAATAAATTAATGGTAAGGTTAGAAAATTTGAAATGTAAGTTATTTTCGAAATTTTTATTTGGGTATAAATGGAACTTAAATTAAGTAGGAAAATATGATAAATAAATATAAAATTTGAATTAAAATGAATTTAAAATGATTTTATAAAGTGTTAATGATATTTGAGTAAGTTAAAGGGTTAAATAAATGAATATTTAAGTTGAATTTTGAAATATATCTTAGATTGGGAATTGTGAATTTTGTTTAAAAATGAATTTTAAGTTAAGTAAATAAAATGAAAAATAAGTTATACTTGGAAATTTAAACTTAAGTGTTAAGTTAAAAATTCATTATAAAGAATTGAAATGGAATGTTGAATTATATAAGCAAATTATTATTAATTGATTTTTGAATGAAAATTTAACTTTATAAAATCATGAATACAATGGTATTTAAATGATTGTTTTAAAAGAGAAAATATATGATTTTATAAGTTTAAAATGATTTAAATAAAAATTCAATTGTTTGTGAAATTATAGTGAATATTTGGAATTTAATTAACAACATTTTTGAAATGTTATTATTTCTAATGTAAAGAATATTACAGCATTTGTAAATACTGTAGTTGATAGAAATGAACCAAATGGCTAAATTGAATTAAGGGCTATTATAGCACTTTGTCAGTGCTGTAGTTGTTGAAATTAACTAAGGTATTATTTGAACTAAATCAAACCTATTACAGCGTTTAAATGCTATCTTTTGTTAAATGAATTGTTTTAAAAAATAACTTTCCCTAGTATCTTCTAAGTGCTGCGATAGTTGAATTTATACCATTTTGATAAATTTAAAAGAATAAATGAACTTTGAAAAGGCTAAATTTATGAGAATTTGATATTTGATTATTAAATATAATAACTTCACTTTTAAATGATTTAAATGGAATATTTAAATGAAATATTTAATTGGTTTAAATGGAATATTTAATTGGTTTAATTGGTTTAAATGGAGTATTTTGATTTGAAATATAAATCATTTTGAATTGTGATTTGAAATGGTGTTTAAATTAAATAAAACTAAATGAGGTTTTGAAAGATATGATATCTTGATATTTTGAAATGGATTTCTGAATGATATTGAATTTTGAAATGATATTTGATTTCGAAATATAAATTACTATTTTGAAATTTTAACCGCGGGATGTATTAAATTTATAGTTTAACCGATCCTTAAAGGATGGACGATCCCAAACATCCTTTAAGTTATTGTACATTACTACTACAGTTCACTTGAGTTGATTTACATTATATAAGTATATATGTCCTGACTCGAGTGTTTTGTGTTTTGCTTTACGCTCGGGTCAGCCTAAGTATTTACAGCTTAGCTTTGGATTTCTTTTCTGGAGCTAGGAATCGCTGGAGATTCTGCTGTCCAGTTATCTGTTCCCTTTCAGTTTCAGTTGTTCTATTTCAGCTCTGGTATTTATAAACTGCTATGTATTTGAGATTTCTATTGTATATGTTTTTCAGACTGATATTATGTATTATGTTTTGAGAGTTTGTTATAGTAGCTTCATGAACTACTATGGTATTTTAATTTCCGCTGCGAGTTATTCTGATATTTCTGTGTCTGTGATTCTATGATTGTATTTCATTTGCTCCCAATGTGGTATTTTGAGCAATTCAAATCCGGCATGTATGGATGCGAATGGCTGAAAATATCGGCTTGTTATAGTTGGTATCAGAGCTTTGGTTTTAGGCAAACCTTAGCCTGTGGAGCAAAAACTCATTAAAGATAGGGTAGAAATACCCTAGAATGAGTGAAATCAATCTCAGAATCTTTTCTGTGTGAGAGAACGTATTTTTGAAGTATAAAATGATTTGCAAATGATTTTAAAGGATTTTCAAAGATTATTTTGGTATAAAACTTTCCTTATTTTGAAACCAAGATTTTCTAAACTTCATCTCTTCGGTATCCACCTTGTTAGAAATCTTTTGGTTAGGATTCTTATCGATTAGGATTCCTTGAACTTTGAAACGCTCCCACTTGTTTTGAAATCCAATCTTGTCTACCCTATTTTATCCTTTTGATTTTTGGGGCATTCCATAGCCCCACTTTGGAATGACCTCTCTAAAGATCGATGGTTCCGTAAATCTTTAAATGATTGGTAAAGGGGTGAAACTCCTTTGCAATTGGAATTGATTAACTGGAGATTTTTATATCCTTGGTTTACGATGCTATCTACCTTCTACTATACCCGGATTCTATCTCTGGCGATGGAATGTCGATTTGCCTTAGATTTCTGAATTGATTATACTCCTGAAGTCACAGTTGACCAGTTAAGGTCGCCCGTGATTTATAAAGGCTTATCCATCTTCTATTTGGTAATTAAATTATCTTATCTTCGTTCGAGCTTATCTTCGAACCAAAATTCTATTTGATTAGAGTCCTCTAAATATGAATCTCTCTTTGTTTGAAATCTAACCTTGAATCCTTCTTTGGAAGTTTGTGTTTGATTGTATTTTGAATTTGTGCATACATCGAAATTATTATTTTGTTAAGGATGACCCTATTTTGTATATAAAAGTGAAATATTTTCAATAAGAATTTTATATCTTTTGAAAGTGAGAATTTAAAGTTTCGGAAGGATTTGAAATTTTGAAAATTTATAAGAATTTGATTTATATAAAATGATTTATAACTGGAGGGTTTTGAACTTGAATTTCGAGAAATCGAACTCCGGAGTTTTGAAATCGGTTTTAAGATTTTGGAAAATATATAATAATAATATGATTTATAGATATTTTCTGAATAAGAAATATTTCAAATGTATTCGAATGAATTCCAATGATTTCGAACAGATTCAAAGAAGTTTCAAGAAAATAAAAAGTCCAGAACCCACTTATGTCGCTGGAAAATAATTTTGGTGATGAATGCATGCATCATCGACATTGATTTTCGAGTTTCTGAGTGGGGGAGAGGCCACTCTAGTAGCTTTGAAGCAAAAGAGTGATTTTGTGAAATCAATTTTGATTTCAGATTTTGAAGTATGGCTTGAATTCGAAAGATATATGTATATATATATTTGAAATGATTTAAAGTAAGCCGGTGTTCAGTCCTCGAGATTCAGATTTGTTTTGATATAACTCTATCTTTTGAAATTGGTTTACTGATTTATTAGTGATTTCCAACTCTTGGATTGAAAATATGATTTCTTCTACTATTTTAAGGTTAGAGCACTTTCAAATCAAGGTTAACTTTTCAAAGCTAAGAAATTTTGAAATGTATAATGTATTTGATAAAGAATATAGTTTAGTTTTGTATGATTAAAGTATAAAGTAATATGATTTGTATAAGTTTGAAACTGTTTGTTTAGTGAAATAAATAAGACTATTTTGAATTATACTAGTATGAAACATAGATTTGAAATGTTTTGAGTAAAGTATATATATAGAATAATAATCTTTCCAATGGTAAATTAGATTTTTCATATAGAAATAAATAGTTTGAAGGTTTTAAAAAGAGATGGTTTTAAACTTTGTAACCATTTTAGATATTTTGATGATTGAAATGGTTTGGAAATGATTTAATCTTATATTGATAAGTAATGTGAATTTGAAATGATAATTGAGTTTGATAAATGAATATTTGAAGTTTATATTTGTATGAAAGGATATTTGGTTTACTAGTTATTTTAGTTTATTTAAAATGATGGATTTATGAAATGAATATTTCAAAACTAAGTAATATGAAGTAAAATTTGAGATTTGAAATTATAAAATTTAATTTTGGAATATGGTATATTTAAGCTTTGAAATATATTAAAGATTGAATAGTTTATTTTATGAATCAAATCTTTATTTGAAATTTGATAATATTTGAAATGATTTTGTTGGAAAACTAAATTGATATGAAACTAATGGTTTGAATTGAATTAAAATTTGAAATTTTAGATTTGGGTTTAATTGAATAAATTTGTGAAATGTAAAGAATTAAAGGAATATTTTATGATTTCAAATGTATGATTTCAAAAGGTTATGATTTTCAAAGTGTAATGATTTCAAGTATTTTGGTTTTAAAAGATTTATAGCTTTGAAAGTCTTATGATTTTTGAAAGTGAGTATATTTTTGAAATGGAAATGAATTTGTTTGACCTAAATTTTATTGATTTGGAAATTTGGATTATTTTCTAAGTTTATTGTTTTAAGAAACTTTGAAACTGAATATATGTAAGGAAGAAATGATTTGGCAAAATCATATATGATTTTGAAACTGAATTGATATGGAAATGGTTTGAAATTAAGAACCTTGTTTATTTAAATACTTTGATTTGGGAGTTATCAAACTCATATAAAATGGATTTGTATAAGTATGAAATAAATTTGAAAACTGTTGATTTGGAAAGGGTACTCAATTTGGAAAGAGAAATCTTATATAACCGAACTCTATATAAGTGTGATTTGATATACTATTGATTTGGAAAGTATTCGATTTAAAATGGAATCTTATATATAATGGACTTTATATAAGTATGATATTTGAAAGTGATTTGAAATGTACTATATGATACATATTTTCGAAGTAAAGATATGGAAAGTGCCTTTTGCTTGATATCCGCTTTGTGGCCACACTGTGAATCCATTCTATCGATATTATTCTCTTTAGTTTGGGTTTTCCGGATATGATACTCGAGTGTCCATCGAGTTCCATGGCGATCTCCATGATCTTACGAGCGCGACTGCATAGCGCGACTGCCTAGCTGAGATGACTTTGGGGTACGGATTGTTTCTTGGAGGATCCAGGAGTAACCATTGTGTATCCTGCAATCTATGAAGGTCGCATTAGTAGCGAAACTGCCTGGCCGAGATGGCCTAGGGGTTCGGATTGTTTCCTGGGGGATCCAGGCGTAACCATTGTGTATCCTGCATTCTACAAGTCATCATGGCGTAACTCGCAGGGCCGAGAAAGCTTACGGATACGGATTGTTTCCTGGGGGATCCAGGCGTAACCATTGTGTATCTACGATCCATGGTTAGACAAATGTTTGGTTTGGTTGATTTGTTTGGATTGTACTTTCCATATCTGTTGTTTTAAAATGTTTTCCAGTATTTTCACTGGGTGTTGAAACAAGTCTACCAAGTACCAGGAGAATTCTAGCTTTGTGCCTGATCAACGCATAGCCAGAATCTATAGGAACGAAAGTAAACTTGTTAAGACATCGAGTTATAAAAGTATTTTGATAAAGTATTATATAGAGTACATTTTGATCATTATTTTACTTGTCTAAATAATTTTAAAATGTTTTAAATATTGTTTACTTCGAACTAACAAATTTGAATCAAATGAGTATTCATCATATTATAAAATGTTTAAAATATTATAAATATAAAAAATTTAAATTGAAATGTATATGGTTTTAAAATATGGTTCATCCTTGTCTTCCAATCTATTTTTCTTTCTATCTATTCCTACCTTCTTCCTCTTCGAGGGTCCTTTCCGCATTGTGGAAAGAATTGGCTCTTTGGCTTATCGTTTGGATTTGCCCAAGAAACTTTCTGGAGTTCATGATGTATTCCACGTCTCACATCTCCTCTTGTATCTTCTTGACCCATCTTTTTCATTCAGCCAACTGCTCTTGATAGTTTGGATATTTAGCTTAATCTAACTGTCGAGAGTAAGCCACTTCGTATTATCAGCAGAGGTACGAAGCAGCTAAGAAGGGAATTTGTTAGTCTGATCGAGGTACAACGGGGTACTGATGATCGAAATCGTACTTGGGAGACGGAGGAGTGCATTCGTGCTTTGAATCCGAAATTGTTTTTCCAGGTACTATTTGTTGTCTATCTTTCTTTTCCTTATTTTCCTTGTTCGTTCTTTTCGAGGACGAAAGGATTTTAGTGGGGGAGAGTGTAACAACTCAGTATTTTGTGATTATTTTAATTGTTTATTTTAATTATTTAAATTGAAACTCCTGATTTAAAAAATTATTATATTTTTTAAAATGAATAAATGTTGTTATTTTAAGAGTATATTTTTATTTTTGTGTGAATTATAATTTCAAACCTGAATAAATAGGATATTTCAAGAAAAAGTGGATTTTTGGTCAATCTGGTCAAACTTTGACTTTTAAATTTAAAATTTAAATATTTGAATTTTTAATTTTATCTTTTATTATTAAATATATTAAATTTTGAGAATACTGCTTTTCGTTTCGTTGAAATCTGATTTATATTGTGAAAGTTATGCATTTTACAATATTGTGTACATTAATTTATTTAACAATATTGTTTATTTTAATTTATATAAATAATATTTTTATTTGTCAAATCATGTTCTAATATGTGTTATATGATATTTTAGGTATATATTTTGTTTTAAAACATTTTTAAAGTGATGTTTAAATTTTTCTAAAGTTTATTTTACTTATTTTCAAATTTTATAACATAGTTTCCATTTTCTTTGCTATTTTCTTCATTTAATTATATTTAATTAAAATTTTATTTATTTTATTTATTCAGTATTTTTCTATGTTTTTACTTTATTTATATGAATTTTGTATGTATTTTAAATTTCAAAAGAAATGGTGGAAATATGAAGACTTTTGAGACCTTTTATATGCCAAGTCTTTTTGTATTCTTACCTTTTCATTTTCAACCACCACTTGCATTCAATTTTGGCCGACTCTTATCCTATCTTCAGCCATCTCATTTTCATTTTTCATGCAAGAGGAAAAATTTCTCAACTCGAAAAAAATTCGGCCATTACCTGAAGCAAGAAAGTTTGGTAAAAAAAATTCTTCTTTCTATTCCTTTTCTTCTTGTTTTCCTATTTCTTTGCACTTGCCTTCTCCTTCTATGCTCGGCTCCCATCTCCTCCATCAACTTGGCCGCCTCCACCACCACCTAAACCAGCTACCACCACCTTCAGTCCATCCCCAAGTCATAGCCGTGGCCATATGTGACCAGATCCAACACAAGTTTGCACAAACTTCACCTATTCCTACCAAGCCGAGCACTATATGGTTCCACCACCTCAAACCTCCCCTTGGCCGACCCATTCATCACCTCCACCACCCATAGCTTGACCTTCCACCACTGCCATGTCACCCCTGACCCACTTGAAGCCTGGTCGTGCCTATCCATGCTTGGTCGTGACCTATATTTGCATTGAAAACATTGTTGTGTTGCTTTGTGTTGTTGTTACATGCACACAATCTTTGCTCCATCATTTTCCCATGCTAGGCCGACCTGTTCAACCCTAAATCTGATCCAAACCCACTACTTAGCCATGTGTTTCTGATCTATAGCTGAAGCATAGGTGGTTGAAAGCAAGTGCAAAAGGTTTGGTGTTATTTGTTGTGCATATTCTTGCATTGTTTGACTTTATTCTGTTTTGAAACTTATGTTGTTTATATTTGTTTGTTTTAATGTATTCAAGGAAATTAACTTTGGCTCTCCCAATCTCAAATCATTTCGTGTTGTCGTGCCTTCGTGCTTTCCGGGACTTTGCTTGTGTGTCACAATCTGTTATCTCCAGCTTGTAGAGGTGAGTAATTCTCACTTGACAATTTATACTTATATAACTAGTAAACCGATCACAATTGAATTTGTAAACCATATCATCATGTTATAACTACTATTGCTATGATCATATGATGTTCACCCATGCTTATTCACCTGTTATATCATATGTTACTGTTAGATGATGTTATTCTATTTATTTATATCAGTTTATCACACTGCAAGTTCCCTATAGATTAGAATCACTATGGGTTGAAATGATACATACCCGAACGGACTTTAGAATAGGAAAAAATCGTTATGTGCTGAAGTGATAGGCCTGAGCTATTTTTATTTATTTGCATTTACTTGGGATTGCGGGTTTGAAATGATAGAACCCGGATTTTTCCTCTGTAAATTACGGATTGAAATGATATATTATCCGTATCATTGGACTTAGGTTAGAAATTTTATACAGACCGTGGTTAAAATATGTTTTCTAAATTTTTTAAAGTATTTTAGAAATGAAAATATTATAATATATTGATTTAAACTTAATTAAAAATGATTTTTTAAAGCATTATTGATTTTTTAAAAATTTATAAGTGGAATAAATTAATGGTAAGGTTAGAAAATTTGAAATGTAAATTATTTTGGAAATTTTGATTTGGTTATAAATGGAATTTAAATTAAGTAGGAAAATATGATAAATAAATATAAATTTTGAATTAAAATGAATTTATAAAGTGTTAATGATTTTTGAATAAGTTAATGGGTTAAATAAATGAGTATTTAAGTTGAACTTTTGAATAAGTTGAATATTTAAGTGGAATTTAATTAACAGCATTTTTGAAATGTTATTATTTCTAATGTAAACAATATTACAGCATTTGTAAATGCTGTAGTTGATAGAAATGAACTAAATGGCTAAATTTAATTAAGGACTATTATAGCACTTTGTTAGTGCTGTAGTTGCTGAAATTAACTAAGCTATTATTTGAACTAAATTAAACCTATTACAGGATTTTAAATGCTGTCTTTTGTCAAATGAATTGTTTTAAAACATAACTTTCTGTAGCATCTTCTAAGTGTTGCGATATTAGAATTTATACCGTTTGGATAAATCTAAAAGAATAAATGAACTTTGAAAAGGCTAAATTTATGAGAATTTGATATTTGATTATTAAATATAATAACTTCACTTCTAAATGATTTAAATGGAATATTTAAATGATTTAAATGGAATATTTAGTTGGTTTAAATGGAAAATTTAATTGGTTTAATTGGAATATTTAATTGGTTTAAATGGAGTATTTTGATTTGAAATATAAACCATTTTGAATTGTGATTTGAAATGGTATTTAAATTAAATAAAACTGAATGAGATTTTGAAAGATATGATATCTTGATATTTTGAAATGGATTTCTGAATGATATTGAATTTTCAAATGATATTTGATTTCGAAGTATAAATTACTATTTTGAAATTTAACCACGGGATGTATTTAATTTATAGTTTAACTGATCCTTAAAGGATGGGCGATCCCAAGCATCCTTTAAGTTATTGTACATTACTACTATAGTTCACTTGAGTTGGGTTACATTATATAAATATATATGTCCAGACTCGAGTGTTTTGTGTTTTACTTTACGCTCGGGTCAGCCTGAGTATTTACAACTTAGCTTTGGATTTCTTTTCTGGAGCTAGGAATCACTGGAGATTCTGCTTGTCTAGTTATCTGTTCCCATTCAGTTTCAGTTGTTCTATTTCAGCTGTAGTATTTATAAACTGCTATGTATTTGAGATTTCTATTGTATATGTTTTTCAGACTGATATTATGTATTATGTTTTGAGAGTTTGTTATAGTAGCTTCATGAACTACTATGGTATTTTTATTTCCCCTGCGAGTTATTCTGATATTTCTGTGTCTGTGATTCTATGATTGAATTTCATTTGGTCCAAATTTATTTACAATGCGGTTTTTTGAGCAATTCAAGTCCGGTATGTGTGGATGTGAATGGCTGAAATATCGGGTTGTTACAGTTGGTATCAAAGCTTCGGTTTTAGGCAAACCTTAGCCTGCGGAGCAAAAACTCACTAGAGATAGGGTAGAAATACCCTAGAATGAGTGAAATCAATCTTAGAATCTTTTCTTTCCGAGGGAACGTATTTTTGAAGTATAAAATGATTTCCAATTGATTTTAAAGGATTTTCAAAGATTATTTTGGTACAAAACTTTCCTTATTTTGAAACCAAGATTTTCTAAATTTCATCTCTTCGGTATCCACCTTGTTAGAAATCTTTTGGTTAGGATTCTTATCGATTAGGATTCCTTGAACTTTGAAACGCTCCCACTTGTTCTGAAATCCAGTCTTGTCTTCCCTATTTTATCCTTTTGATTTTTGGGGCATTCCATAATCCCACTTTGGAATGACCTCTCTAAAGATCGGTGGTTCCGTAAATCGTTGAATGATTGGTAAAGGGGTGAAACTCCTTTGCAATTGGAATTGATTAACCGGAGATTTTTGTATCCTCGGTTTACGATGCTATCTACCTTCTACTATACCGGGATTCTATCTCTGGCGATGGAATGTCGATTTGCCTTAGATTTCCGAATTGATTATACTCCTGTAGTCACAGTTTACCAGTTAAGGTCGCCCATGATTTATAAAGGCCTATCCATCTTCTATTTGGTAATTAAATTATCTTATCTTCATTCGAGCTTATCTTTGAACCAAAATTCTATTTAATTAGAGTCCTCTAAATATGAATCTATGTTTGTTTGAAATCTAACCTTGAATTATTCTTTAGAAGTTTGTGTTTGATTGTATTTTGAATTTGTGCATACATCAAAATTATTATTTTGATAAGGATGACCCTATTATGTATATAAAAGTGAAATATTTTCAATAAGAATTTTATATCTTTTGAAAATGAGAATTTAAAGTTTCAAAAGGATTTGAAATTTTGAAAATTTATAAGCATTTGACCTATATAAAATGATTTATAACTGGAGGGTTTTGAATTTGAATTTCGAGGAATCGAACTCCGGTGTTTTGAAATCGGTTTTAAGATTTTGGAAAATATATAATAATAATATGATTTAAAGATATTTTCTGAATAAGAAATGTTTCAAATGTATTCGAATGAATTCCAATGATTTCGAAGAGATTTCAAAGAAGTTTCAAGAAAATAAAAAGTCCAGAACCCACTTATGTCGCTGGAAAATAATTTCGGTGATGAATGCATGCATCATCGACATTGATTTTCGAGTTTCTGAGTGGGGGAGAGGCCACTCTAGTAGCTTTGCTATGCGAGTGATTTTATGAAATCAATTTTGATTTCAGATTTTGAAGTATGGTTTGATTTTCGAGAGATATATGTGTGTATATATATATTTGAAATGATTTAAAGTAAGTCGGTGTTTAGTCCTCGAGATTCAGATTGGTTTTGGTATAACTCTATCTTTTGAAATTGGTTTACTGATTTGTTGGTGATTTCCAACTCTTGGATTGAAAATATGATTTATTCTACTATTTTAAGGTTCGAGCACTTACAAATCAAGGTTAACTTTTCAAAGCTAAGAAATTTTGAAAGGTATTTGATAAAGAATATAAGTTTAGTTTTGTATGATTAAAGTATAAAGTAATATGATTTGTATAAGTTTGAAACTGTTTGTTGAATGAAATAAATAAGACTATTTTGAATTATACTATTATGAAACATAGATTTGAAATGTTTTGAATAAAGTATATATATAGAATAATAATCTTTCCAATGGTAAATTGGATTTTTCATATAGAAATAAATAGTTTGAAGGTTTTAAAAAGAGATGGTTTTAAACTTTGTAACCATTTTAGATATTTTGATGATTGAAATGGTTTGGAAATGATTTAATCTTTATTTTGATAAGGAATGTGAATTTGAAATGATAATTGAGTTTGATAAATGAATATTTGAAGTTTATATTTGTATGAAAGGATATTTGGTTTACTAGTAATTTGAGTTTATTTAAAAATGAAGGATTTATGAAATGAATATTTCAAAACTAAGTAATAATGAAGTAAAATTTGAGATTCGAAATTATAAAATTTTGTTTTGGAATATGGTATAGTTAAGCTTTGAAATATATTAAAGATTGAATAGTTTATTTTATGGATCAAATCTTTAATTGAAATTTGATAATATTTGAAATGGTTTTGTTGGAAAACTAAATTGAATTGAAACTGATGGTTTGAATTGAATTGAAATTTGAAATTTTAGATTTGGTTTTAATTGAATAAATTTGTGAAATGTAAAGAATAAAAGGAATGTTTTATGAATTCAAATGTATGATTTCGAAACGTTACGATTTTCAAAGTGTAATGATTTCAAGTATTTTGGTTTCGAAAGATTTATAACTTTGAAAGTCTTATGACTTTTGAAAGTGAGCATATGTTTGAAATGGAAATGAATTTGTTTGACCTAAATTTTGTTGATTTGGAAATTTGGATTATTTTCTAAGTTTATTGTTTTAAGAAACTTTGAAACTGAATATATGTAAGGAAGAAATGATTTGGCAAAATCATATATGATTTTGAAACTGAACTGATATGAAAATGGTTTGAAATTGAGAACCTTGTTTATTTAAATACTTTGATTATGGAGTTATCGAGCTTATATAAAATGGATTTGTATAAGTATGAAATAAATTTGAAAATTGTTGATTTGGAAAGGGTACTCAATTTGGAAAGAGAAATCTTATATAATCGAAGTCTATATAAGTGTGATTTGATATACTATTGGTTTGGAAAGTATTCGATTTTAAATGGAATCTTATATATAATGGAATTTATATAAGTATGATATTCGAAATGATTTCAAAGGTACTATATGATACATATTTTCGAAGTAAAGATATGGAAAGTGCCTTCTGCTTGATATCCGCTTTGTGGCCACACTGTGGAATCATTCTATCGATATTACTCTCTCTGGTTTGGGTTTTTCGGATATGATACTCGAGTGTCCATCGAAATCCATGGTGATCTCCATCGTCTAACGATCGCGACTGCATAGTGCAACTGCCTGGCTGAGATGGCCTAGGGGTACGGATTGTTTCCTGAGGGATCCAGACATAACCATTGTGTATCCTGCAATCTATATAGGTCGCATTAGTAGCAAAACTGCCTGGCTGAGATGGTCTAAGGGTACGGATTGTTTCCTGGGGCATCCAGGCGTAACCATTGTGTATCCTACATTCTACTAGTCATCATGGCATAACTCGCAGGGCTAAGAAAGCTTACGGATACAGATTGTTTCCTAGGGGATCTAGGCGTAACCATTGTGTATCTGCGATCCACGGTTAGACAAATGTTTGGTTTGGTTGATTTGTTTGGATTGTACTTTCCATATCTGTTGTTTTAAAAGGTTTTCGAGTATTTTCACTGGGTGTTGAGACAAGTCTACCAAGTACCTGGAGAATTCTAGCTTTGCACCTGATCAACGCATAGCCAGAGTCTATAGGAACGAAAGTAAACTTGTTCGGAAATTGAGTTATAAAAGTACTTTGATAAAGTATTATATAAAGGATATTTTGATCATTATTTTACTTGTCTAAATAATTTTAAAATGTTATAATATTGTTTACTTCGAACTAACAAATTTGAATCAAATGACTATTCATCATATTATAAAATGTTTAAAATATTGTAAATATAAAAATTTAAATTGAATTGTATATGGTCGTAAAATATGGTTCATCCTTGTCTTCCAACCTATTTTTCTTTCTAGTTATTCCTACCTTCTTCCTCTTCGAGGGTCCTTTCCGCATTGTGGAAAGAATTGGTTACTTGGCTTATCGTTTGGATTTGCCCGAGAAACTTTCTGGAGTGCATGATGTATTCCACGTCTCATATCTCCTCTTGTATCTTCTTGACCCATCTCTTTTTGTTCAGCCAACTGCTCTTGATAGTTTGGATATTTAGCTTAATCTAACCGTCGAGAGTAAGCCACTTCGTATTGTCAACAGAGGTACGAAGCAGCTAAGAAGGGAATTTGTTAGTCTAATCGAGGTACGATGGGGTACTGATGATCGAGATTGTATCTGGGAGACGGAGGAGAGCATTCGTGCTTCGAATCCGAATTTGTTTTTCCAGGTACTATTTGCTGTCTATCTTGCTTTAACCACAGGATTTACTTAAATTTATAGTTTGACTGATCCTTGGATGGATGATCCCAAGCATCCTTTAAGTTATTGTACATTACTACTACAGTTCACTTGAGTTGGTTTACATATATAAGTATATATGTCCTGACTCGAGTGTTTTGTGTTTTATTGTACGCTCGGGTCAGCCTGAGTATTTACCGCTTAGCTTTGGATTTCTTTTCTGGAGCTAGGAATCACCGGAGATTCTGCTTGTCTAGTTATATATTCCCTTTCAGTTTCAGTTGTTCTATTTCAGCTCTGGTATTTATAAACTGCTATGTATTTGAGATTTCTATTGCATATGCTTTTCAGACTGATATTATGTATTGTGTTTTGAGAGTTTGTTATAGTAGCTTCATGAACTACTATGGTATTTTAATTTCCGCTGCGAGTTATTCTGATATTTCTGTGTCTGTGATTATGTGATTGTATTTCATTTGCACCAAATTTATTTACAATGCGGTATTTTGAGCAATTCAAGTCCGGCATGTGTGGATGCGAATGGCTGAAAATATCGGGTTGTTACAAATATTTTGAAAAAATCCTATGAATTGAAATAAAAACACATCAATAAAATAGAGTCATTTTATTAACAATTGATTTATTTGTTATTTATTTGAACTATTATTACTGCAAATAAGTTTACAAAATGAGTTCATCATTATTTTTTGTTGGTTAAAAGGAGTTAAATAAATCTATTAAATCCATTTAATTAGTATTTAATTCACAATTCAGATATGGAAATAATCTCTATATTTGAATGTCAGTTATTTATATTTTAAAAACCAATTATTTAGACATTTAAAATTAATTAAATATCCACAATTAAAACGTTAAAATTTTGGAATGTTACATTCTCCCCCAAAAAGAATTTCATCCTCTAAATTCCAATAGGAAGTAAATGTCCTCTCACCCTTAGGTTCTAAAGGATTATTAATTAAAACGAGCTAGCAGACTTTTAAAATCATTATGTTATGGAAAATTTTGGTAGCACCTCTTTTGTGCGACTAGATCCGGTAAAACTACAACCCACCACAACTGATCCAAATCAACAAAAGAAAAAAAGCCCAAAAGTGGTCTCCCATATCTGGGGCATAAAATCATCAATCAATCATCAATTTCTAAATCTACTATATACTTCTCTTGCGTTAAACTTTTGGCAAACAACTTACTATGTCTATGCGAATGCGGGTGCGCATGAAATAAAATAGCAATCTCTTGCTTCCATGTACCTATCTTCTATTACATAATCCAAAAGAGAATCATGCTAACAAAAAAGAAATACACTAGTTATTTCTATCATAAGCACAAGCAATATAAACAATATAACAACTATTTACAACAAGGCAATATGATACAACTAATAATAATGATGCAACTCCACATATCAAAACTGGCATGATATAAATTGACATGCAACTCTAGTGTGATATAAAGCCATATATGCCTGAAAGCAATATAAAAACCATATGCAGCAAAAGTATAGTGAATACTTTGTAATAAAATACTACGCATCAAGATGAATTTAGCACTAGAATGCCTGGGTTTTTTATATTCAAAATATATTATCAAATTCCTCCAAAGAGAAACATATCCAAACCAAAAAAAATTATAACAAGGAGGGGCTCCTCCTACCAAAACATGGTATAACTCTAGAATCAAAACAACATGGAGCGTCCAATGGTATTCCGATTCCTTTTAGAACAATAACTAGAGTAAACAAATATACCTGGCTAGTCTTCCAAATTAGAAAACCCTCAATTGTCCAACTTTAGTCATCACAAAAAATATTTGGAAAATCACTTCACAATACTCTTTTCAAATTTCCTTAAATAATAATACTTCACTAAAGTTTTCAAAATAATATTATTATTTCTTTTATAAATTCTTTTGAAATCGTTTTTCAAAAGCACTGGGTTTAAGTCCTAATAAACAACTTCATAAACCGCGGTCTATAAAATCACACCATTAATCAAATCAAATTCCATAAAGGAATAAACTAACACTTAACATTATTTAAAATGTTAAATAACTAACAAATAAGATTAAGAATTTTGCTTAGGTTCACAACTTTCTTGATCGTCCAAGGATATAGATAATTTCCTACGTGTACCATTCTGCTTATCAGCCTTTGGTTATTAGTTAGAAAATTATCAAAGCCACCTCAAAAAAAATTGAAAGTCACTCCCTAAACTTTCCTAATCCACACAACAAATCATTGTATGCAAATATACTTAAGCCCTTATGATGTACATAAATCATTCGTATGCAACGTCTAATTCGACAACTTGTCCGGATACATAAACTTTACTTCCGAATAAGTAATGCTCACTCAACATCCCTTTGAACTATGATCAGTTTTTTAATTAGAAACCTCCATTCTCCTCGCATGACCATATACTACAATAGATAGCCTTAGTCATATCAAGAATCTGAATCAAGTGTTTTCTTTAAAGAATCAAGTGAGAAGTACTATAACAACCCGCATATTTTACTATTTTAATATTTAAATATTTTACTTGAATATTTTATCGTTAGTCGGATTTTAGTCCGAAAAGTTACTTTTTGCATACGGTCGAATTAGGACTCGGAACCACTTCCATTGGGTCCAAAACACCGTTTGTGTTCTTTTTGAGTATAAACTTTGATATGTTTGGAGTTAGTGGAATTTTTCCACTTTTTTCACTTTGGGCTTTGGGTTTGGTTTAGCCCATTAGCCTAAACTATTAATTCTAGCTCAACCCCCTTCCCTTCATAACTTCACTTTCATTTCCTAACACTCAAGCTTCATCAAAAATGGAGGAAGGAATGGGAAATTAAAACTCCAAGCCCTAGTTCATTTGCAAATCCAACATCTAACTCCAAATTCAAAGAGAAGCCATTGATTCTTCCTTGCTTTCAAGCTTCTTCTTCATTGGTCTTGTGTAAAGGTGATATTTTTATCTCACAGCTTTGTCCATAACTATCATTGATTGTTGGGTATGAATTCCTAATACTTTTTCATATGCATTTGCTCTTGGTTTGGATTGAATTGATGAAAATCCCAATTTTTAGTGTTTTGGGTTCAAATCTTTAAAAATCCAATCTTTGATGTTTGAATACGTTTTTGGTGATGCATCGAGGACCAATAGGACCGGGAAGCCGATAGGCGTAATCCCCTAGCGTTCGTGCTCGATCGGTTGCAAATTGAGTGAGTTTTTGGCCTTTTTGTTGCTTAGGTCGTTCGGCCTGCACATAGGATTCTCGGCCTGCAACTTAGATCGCGCCATGGTAGGTCGCCCCTCCTAAGTCGTTCGACCCACACATACGCCTTAGGTCGTTAGGTCGCTCGGACATTAGGTCGCTCGGCCTTCTTTACCCCTTAGGTCGCGACAAGTTAGGTCGCTCGGCCTATCCTTACCCCATAGGCCGCTGACCTCCTCAAGTCGCTCGGCATTGATTTGGTCGCGCCATGCTTAGGTCGCGCCATGCTAAGTCGCTCTTGGTGTAACTCACAACATTTAGGTTAAGCCATTCTAGGTCATCCCCTGTGCCTTAGGTCGCTCGGCCTACTCTCGTCTCTTAGGTCGTTGCATCCCTTAGGTCGCTCGGTCATGTTATGCCGTTAGCTCCTTAGGTCGCAACCCCCTTAGGTCGCTTGGCCATGATATGCCGCTAACCCTTTATGTCGCAACCTATATGTCGCTCGCCTTGCAGTTGAGTCGGCCTACCTTAGGTCGTAACTCCCTAGGTCGCTCGGCCTGCTTGCTCTGATAGGTCGCACACTCGGCCACTAGGTCGTTCCACCCCTCAGCTCAACCATGTTAGGTTGCTTGCTCTGATAAGTCGCGCCATTTTGTGTTGCTTTGTTAAGCCGTATGCTATTTCTTGACCCGATGATTTCTTGTGTTGACTTATGTTAAGTCGTAAGTTGTGGCTGTTAAGTCGTGGCTGATTTCTTTATATATATAAAATACATAATCTTAGGTAAATATTTCATTTACTAATTTTCAAAAATTTATGTCCTGTCCATTTTCCTTATTCAAGTATTTTGAAATCTCTATCGGCACCGTGGCATTCCACATCCCAGCCAGAATTCAAATTCGAACTTAATAGACCAATTAGCATGATAATTTTTTTTTATAGCAATAACAAATACGCTCTTGTATATAATACTCCCAACTCATTCTAGGGTGTCACCTACCCTATCTCTAATGAGTTTACCCCACCATAGCCAAGGTTCTTGCTTAACCATCAGCTTTGATACCAAATGTAACGACCCCATTTTGGATCCTCGAAAGTCGGCACTGAATATATCCAAGGTATTCAAATACTAAGCATCCAAGTTTCGAAAAGGCAAATTGTTAGGGTAAAAGGAAAAAAGAACAAGGGAAACAGAATCTCGTAGTGGAACAACAATATATAATATAACAAAGATAGTAAAATTTGTTACTCCAAGATATAAGGTATATCAGAGTTAAAAACAAGCCTCATCGGTCTAGACAGTTATAACTTCTTGACCTTACCATTGTTGATGGGTATACATAATAACACAATGGAAAATAATAATACTAAAGTAGGTGAACATCCATCTCTACTTCATTAGATCCATTCCCGCCAACGACAACTTGAAAAAACTCAATCTAACCCGAGCATTACAATAAGATAACATCTGGATTAGTCTGGAAAACTAGTGTGATAAAATTCAAGAAATATAGTGAACATATAATAATTCCATGGGACCACGTCGCTAAACACGAAACAAATTTTGACTTATAGGAACAACATCCATAAATGAAAGAATAGAAACAAGTCGGAACAAAATCAAACTTGAAAGAATGGACATAAATAATTAAACGTTGAAAAGTGCTCCAAGCATTTCTCGATGCGATTAAGGAAAGGATTCAAAGATTTGAATCAAATAAGTAAAAAAAATTCCAAAAATGAGTAGGAGGGTGCACCTCCCTTACTGAAAGTATACATCTAGAAAGTATACTTGAGAACTATGATAGCTCTCGAAAAATCTAAGTCAGACCCTACCAGCCTTACCAAGTATCCAAGTATTTCACATGTCCGTTCACAATACAATCGAAACAAATCTTAAGTAGATGCGAGTAAACCCACACAGCTTGGCCCCTCTTTGGTTTTAGTCATTTTCGAAAAGGATATCAAAATCAATAATCGAATAAATCAACTATCAGAAACACATTAGTACTTCCTTGGGGAAAACAATGAAGCCGGACAAGTTAGGGCAGTGTTGCTTCCTATCTTGACTCAACACGTTCCTAACTTTAAGAATAGTAGGAGTTTAAATGCCCCAAATAAGCAATAAAATCATCTTGAATAGATGAACATAAAGAAGATGGTAGAATCAATTGTCAATAAATCAATTATCAAGAATAATAAAATGATCGTACATGAAAATTAAATCTCTTAAAACATTGGACTTAGACTTTTTCTTGATTTTCACATCACAAATATTTGTAAAACACTTTAAAAACACTCTTTAAAGTATTCTATTTAAATAGATAATTATATTTCTATGTGTATTAAAAAGAGGCGTCAAAAAAAATGTCACTAAAATATCGTTTACTATAAACCCAAAATTAACTATGTCCTTTTTAAAGACGTTTTTATTTATAAACTACCATTTATGACTTTAAAACAACACTTATTATCCTAGAAGATAATAAACCAAATTAAAATATCTTAATAAATTAAAAACAATGTTAATCATCCCAAAAGATAATTACTATAACTCTTTTACAAATTTAAAACCACACTAAATATCTCGAAAGAAAATTAATCTAATTTATAATCTTTTATAAATTTAAATCAACATTAATTATTCCGAAGAAAAATTAATCAAACTTATAATATATTTATAAATTAAAACAATGTTATTTATCTTAAAGGAAAATAAATCCAATTTATAATCTTTTTATAAATTTAAAGTTAATTACCCCGAAGATAAATAAATCCAATTTATAATCATTTCATAAATTTAAAACAACATTAATTATCTTGAATAAAAAGTAATCAAATTTATAATCTTTTTATATTTTTAAAACAACATTAATTATCTTGAAAGGTAATTAACCAAATTTATAATCTTTTTTATAAATTTTAAACAACACTTATTCTTTATTTCAAAATTCTCAAAAATGCTTGAAAATATAATTTAAACAACTTTCAAAGAGCAAAAATGATGTAAGGACCCGTTTCTTTGACTCTCGAAAATCAACACCAATACATCCTCGATATTCATGTGTCGCAAATCCAAGTGTCAGTGAGACGGATTCTTAAGGGTAAGAAAGAAAAGGTAAAACCGAATCTCAAACGAATGGAATAACATATATTATTTCAACATAAACTTTACAGCAGAAATTGAAATACATCTATCAGAGTTAAACATGGACAGATATAAATTTCTGTCCTTACAAATATAGAATACTATAGCACAAGAGTGTTCTGGAAATAGATAATAATCTTTAGCAAAATATTTTAGCTCTATGCTTCGAGTTCCACCCAAATTTCTTTTAAACTAAACCAGACTATTAGAATGCCCGAAAAAATTAGGCCACCCAGAGTTTAAGGGAAAGGAAAATAAACTCTGGGTCAGTCATGAGACAGGTATGAGAACTCAGAAATATGCATTTTTGGACACAAAAGGTATCTCATAAGACCACGCCGTACATAAACACGGAACGGGTTTTTACCATATGATAACCAAAACATTTGCTACGTAAAATCATTTGATATTATTTTTAATCGCATTCTTTGAAAACACTTTTCAAGTAAATATATTCAAATAGCCGAAATTATTACATAAATTTGACGGTATAATGGTTTACAATCAAGTCCGAAGGAACTTAATGGAGAATGAATTTCCATACAATGGCAAGGTGAGGGACTACCTTCCATACAGTATACCTCTAGAGGGATATACCTAGGGTCCAGATACCAAACTCCTATACTAACACAGAACTGGCCAAGCCTTACGCTGGATAGTACCGAATATGACATCACCCCAGTCGTTCCTGATCTATCCAATACGTCTCATAGCATACATAACATGCCTGATATATAGAGTGTTATCTAGAAAGGTGATGACCATCTCATAATGGGCGTGACCCACATGGCTCTGCCGCATCTACCCTGGTCTAGCCATTGCCGGTTGATGAGGCCTGAGGTAGTGATTACCTTTTCACATATCACATTCCACTTTAAATGCCGCATCATCGTTCCTTGATCACATAACTAATTTCTACAAACGTGTAACTCCTGAGCTCATATATCTTAGGAAAGGGTGTTACGCTAAGAGAAGTTTCCTTTTCCGCCACCAAACAGATGATACGTTTATAGAGATCAATCAATGTAATTAGAAATGCAATGTCAAACATGCATTCATAAAAGTTATCCAGGAAACGAAGGCACCTCCTACCACATCCTATCAAGGGTTAACCCTAGGATTAGTAACAAAAAGTCCTTGCATCGAAGATCTCAAATGAAGAACAATTGTCACATATAAGTGATATGGGAAAATTCCCTCGAGGGTCAGTGACAAGCAACCCTACATTGCACCTTCCAATTCATTTCCATGTCTTCACTTCGAATACGTAAATTGGTTCAAAGTGGTTTCTAGATAAGGGTTACTCAGATCCAACCCGTATTCCTTCGAACCAATCTTCAATAAAAGATGTTAAGTAAATAGAGAATTATTCTTTTGATTTATTACTTCCTTTTTATCAGAAATATCTTCAAGCGATATATATCTTTTAAAACATTCTTTTCGGTATATGCAGAATCATTAAACCTCTCTTATCAAATCCTTTGATTACTTAAAAACCTTTTTAAATTCCAAATCATTTCATTTTTTACTTAGGAAAATATTTCGAAATCCTTCATTTAAATCTTAACAAATATTTCTTAATTCAAAATCAAAGTTTTAATTAAGTTAAAACCATGTTATCTAGGATGTTGATTCAAAACCAGTAAATATTAAGTGAGCAGAATCTATATAAATTATCTAATTCTACTCAATATAAATTACCTTATTCAACAAGTACTATGGGCAGAATAACGATGAAATCACCTTTTAAATTCCACGAATAGCACGAGTTCCATCTGTGGGCTTTACACCAAGTATACGAAGATTATCTCCATAAAATCAAAATTGTACTTAATTTAAATTTGGAAAATTTAATCTACTTAACTCGTTTTCGACATTTTGACCTTATCTATCCCTTGCCCAGGGAAGAGGCTAGGTAAGCCAGGGCACGAGTTGCTCCTGAACATCTCCTTAGTTTAAGAACCTTACAATCAGATATTATGAATAGAAAAATCCAGTCTACTCATCCACTTTTAGAGCGAAGATTAAACCAATTTATTCGTAATACCTTTTCTTTCAATCATTTGTATAAACTCTTTTAAATAAGTTATAATAAACCCTAAATCATTATTAAACCACTTAATTTTCCATTTTATAACATTTACAAAAGATTCGGAAAGACGGTTGTGTTGAAAACTATATTCTAAAAGTTATAGAAAAGTGTTGCGAAAAAGTGCTCCAAAAAGTGCTTTTTAAGCTACATTGTTCAAAACGACTTTTTATCATTTGCAAATTCATTTTTATAACCCAAATCAATTTTAAACATTTAAAAGATTTTAGAATTTATTTCATATTTTTAAGCAAATTTAAAATATCATTTTCAAAGAAATCTTTTATGGATTTCGAATTGCAAAACCGTGATTTTTTCAAAAACTTGTTTTACTCATATTTCAATTTTCAATTACCTTTCAAACTTTACCAAAACATTTTCATATAGTTATAAAACATTTCAAACTCAATTTTTAAATCTTTTTAAAGAGGTTTAACATTCCATACATACCAATTCATTAAATAGAGGAAAATGATATCATTTGTGCTTGTCGACATGTATTTCCTTGACTTGCATATATATTCAGCATTCATATTTAAAAACCAAACTTGATGATCAAAGCATATTAAACATCCATTGCAAACATCATCTCATCATCCAAAACTATAATATAAATAAGATTTTCTTATTTATAGTTTATATTACTAATTACTTTTTCAAACATTCATCAACCAAACATCCAAACATCATTAGCATCCAAATAGTTATGTTAAACATTTATAACAACTTATAATGGTTTAAAGGTAGAGTTCTCAACATCATTGCTTCCTAACTTCAATAAACGAACAATAGCTCCTCTACAATCACACTTAAGCTTTTTGAATTGGTCCTTAGACTCTTGAGAAGGCTCATCCCGGACTTGAAGAGGATGGCCAAAAGTATGGAAGAGAAGTGGTAGAGCATTGACCATGAATCACTAAACTAAACCCAAAAATAGGTTATCTTATCTCGTATTTTTGGACATTCTACTCTCTGAATTTGGAAAAGTTGTAGGAAATTCTTTCTCTATGGTTTAAGAAAAAGAATCATCCAATTTGGATTAGTTATGAGGAAGTTATGACCAAGAGAAGAAGAGATATTTCCAAATTCACAAAAAGCAAACTCGAGAATGGGTTGACCTCTAGCTAATTTTTGGACGTATTACTCGAAGAATTATGAAAAGTGGTCAATAGAAAAATTCTTGAAAATTCTTTTCTATAAAATTTGAAAAAAAGAAACACTTAATTTCGATTTATTATGAGGAAGATATGATCAAAAGAAGAAAGGAAATTCTCGAAACTAAATTTCTAGGCCCAAAAATGCAATGGAAAGAAGTGGGTTTTGAGCATGGCTAAGCTTAGAATGGGAAGAAGTGGTCAACTAGAAACTTGTAGCCACTGAAATTTTGAACGGTTTTTGAAAATGAATTGCACCATTTTGTTTGGTTTTGAGAGAGTTATGGAAGAACGATGAAGAGGCAAAATGGGTGGGTATTTAAAGGCAAGTGGACAGGTAGATATCTACCTTCACCTTACATCATCCACCATCTTCACCACCATTACTTCAACCACCACCCCCACCTCACTATTTCAGCTGAAAGGATCTCTCCCCATGTGCCTACTTAAGTGTGTGTCCTTTGATGTGTAAATGTTGAATTAGAGAAGGCTATAGGAGTAAGGAAATGGTAAAATATCTTTGATATTTTCATATATGTATATATATATTAAGGTGTGCATGTGACATGTGTGTGTGTGTGTGTATGTTCGTGTATGTATTATTATGCCATATATGTGTTCAAGTCATATAAACAACGTTATACAACTTACATACGTCAAACTGTTATGAATTTTAATCCCATTTTTGGTCATATTTTTCACTTATTAATTACCGTACATATATTTGTAAACAAACTTTGAAAATAAATTTCTTATCATTTTTAACTAATTAAAATGATCAAAGTTTATTTATCGAACCGTATAAATTAATATTAACAATTATTTACAGTAATTGCTATTTTACCGATAAAGCGATGTTAATTTTCCTTATAATTTCATATTACTTTTATAACTTTATAATATTATAAATGATTTATTATCACTTTATAACTATTAAAATTGTATTATCATCATTTGAAATAATTATTTGAATAATTAAAATAATTATTAAATCATTAAATCTTAATTTAAACTCATAAATCTATATTTAAATACGATGGCATTATTGGTGATGACATAAGTACATTTAATTTCCAAAAATATAATAATTAATTTTATTTCATATTCTTGTTCAATTATAAAAATAAGTATATGCATCCAGCTCCATGCAATATCTGATTCGATCTTCTATTTGAATCCACATCTTTACTTTCGAACTAGTATTGGTCCCCTAATCCTCTAGTGCGAACTCTGACCAAGCTTTCTAATTAGAACTTTAGTTTTCCTAACATTGTTCTCAACTATGATAGAAAACTCAAGTATCCAACCACCATCATCATCAGTGTCCATCGTCAAGAATCGAGTGATAAATCCTTTTCCGGATAACTGTCAAACATGTCAAAGTTCTGCACTCGAATCTTAGATTAAATCTTGCGATGAAATAATCCACATACTTCATCTGAATTTAATAAACTAAAAAAAATTTATGAAAACATTTCATAAAACTTCCATTCTTTATTCAAACTTTTATAAAGATACTTCTTTATACATAACCATTTTACATTTTTATTTCCAAATATTTCTACTTAAAAACACATTACTTTTCAAAAGATATATATTTTTTCATTTTGATACATTTCTAAACATATCTTAATGGTTTCTGGAAAACTTATTTTCAAAATAATTCATTAAATTGATAAACCACCGTAAACTTCCTTTAGCTAATATCAACTGTGAAAACATTCTTTATTTAGTTAAAACTTTCTTTATCAATTAACACTCCTTTATTAATAAAAACTTCCTTTATATATATATATATTCTCTTTACTTATACCAGTTTTAATATTTTAAAAGTATTTATATACATATTCAAATGTTATAAATATATTCACAAATTACTTAACAAGTTTTTTTTTCTTACTTTTAAAATATGATCAAAGAGATTAAAATAATTACTACCAAAACATTATTATAATGAACTTCTCTTTTTATAACATGTTAAATATAACATTTTCTATCTTTTTATAAAAGATTCCAATACTTATTATTATCTTTAAAATCTCGTTATTAAAGATCTAAATATACCCATAAGATTTCTTCCAAAGTGTCATTCTAGGGTATAAAAACAAATGTTTCTAAAACACCGTTTACTACAAACCCAAAACCATTCATTAATAAATTTAAACATTTGTTTTAAAGATCAAAGCATACTCATGCTTATCAATTAAGATAAAATAATTTGATAAAAATTGATAACCATTAATTAATTTTTTAAGTAATGATTCACATTGTCCTTTTTAATTTTAGAAAATTATATATATCGAGTAACTTAAAAATGATGCCAAGGAACTGGGTACCACCAATAATATCACATATTTCATAACCGAGAAGGGGAATACTTAAGCAAAGCGTTTACCATCCGAACACATCTCCTACCTATTTTTAGTTACTTTCGAGCCACATGAAACAATTATTCATAAGACTGATTTTGTTATCAAAATCCCATTTTAGAAATAATACTATTATTGTTCCTTTTCCAAAAATCATTTGAAATTCCATTCAAAAATAAAGGAATTTAAGTTCTCAACAATTCCTTTATAAAGCATATTTTATAGATTCATTTTGTAAAATCACTTGTATAAAACATATTCAAAAGATTTATCTATTTTAAATAAATTCCTTTGATCTTAAACTAACATTATATTTATCGAATAACCCATAGTCAAATTGTGAAACTAAATTCATGAGGTGTTCGTATTTAAACTTTTAAATTTAAACAACCAATCAATCAATGATAATAACAAAGTATTATAATTTTCTTTATCAAATAACTATATTAAAAAATATTCTTTATATTCAAAATATAATCCTAGGTAAAACTATTTCATTTACCATTTTCCAACAATTATGTATTAACAAATACGCGCTCATATATATTACTCTTATACTAATTCTAGGGTGTTATTAACCATATCTCTAATGGCTACTCATCTTAGGGTATTGTTAACCCTATCTCTGATGAGACTTTTCCACACTAAAGCCTAGGTGTTCGTTTGACCTTACGCTCTGATACCAAATGTAAGGACCCGTTTCTTCGACTCTCGGAAATCGACACTAATACGTCACCAATATTCATTTGCCGCAAATACAAGTGCCGGAGAGGCGGATTCTCAAAGGTAAGAAAGAAAATAAAATAGAATAGAATCTCACACAAATAGAATAACATATGTTATTTCAATGTAAACTTTATAGCAGAAATTTAAATACATTTATCAGAGTTAAATATGGACAGTTCTAAATTTCTGTCCTTACAAATGCGGAATAAAATAGCACAAGATGTACTGAAAATAGATAACAATCTTCAGAAAAATCTTCTAGCTCCCTGCTTCGAGCTCCACCTAGATTTCTTTTAAACTAAACCTGACTACTAGGCACCCCGGAAAAATTAAGGCACCTAGAGTTTAAGGGAAAGGAAAATAAACTCTAGGTCAGACATGGGACTAGTGTGAGAACTCACGTAATGACCCATATTTTTTTAAACATTTAAAACTATTAAATTAAATAAGATTTTTGAATAAAATTGTTAGGAATAAAAAATAATAAGATTTTATTGATACAAGTTAAATTATAATACGAGTTATGAGCTTACTTAAAGTCTCTATAAATGACATATGTTTGCAGTAATATAAGGTCGATAACAAATGTTAGTGTGTATTTTAATAACATTGGTTTGAATGAAATTAGCAATTGTCTGAGTCTAAATTTCTAATTGATTGGAATAATAAACGTAAATAAGGAATAATAAACATTTCTATATTAAAGAAGAAATCATATATTGATTTATTTGAAATGTTTGGTAGCTGAAAGATTGACTGCGGAGACAAGAAACTATTATTTCGTAAGAAATGTATAATTCTTATTTGTATTCAATAGAGTATAAATATGTTTAAATTACTATTATATAGGAAATAATTGTTCTATTTCTCATTATATTTATTTTGTCCATTTTTGAAATTCACCTTTGCAAACAATTGAAATTAGTGTAATGGAATAATTTCAATTAATGGTTGAGAGGATGCCAAATTGTAAATTAATAGGTGTAATTAAACATAGCTTATGTTCTGTAAAAGTATAAGGAAAATTGATTTATTGGAAAGAACATTTATATCGAATAAACTGAATGTTTCATTTTTGAATGTAGGTTTAATTTCATTAAAGCAAAGAATAGAACGATTGATCTAAAGGAAGAAATATATGTATATTTGAACTGTGTTTTAGCATACAGATGGATTACAAGAGTAGGAAAATAATTTATTTAAGTAAGTTATGTATTACTCTGCTGTATAAACAACAAATTTATAAACGTGTTTAAATGACTAAAAAAATAATTAGTCTATTTTTCATCCACTTTAGTTGTCCATTTTGAAATTTAACTTTATATGTAATTGCAATTAAAGTAATTGAAATATTTCAGTTAAAAGGGAATAAAACGTTGATTATAATTAATCGATTTAATAAAAGAAACGCACCTTTTGTGTTAAACAAAAAGAATGTTTTAGTGGAAATAAAATATCATTTTGGGAAAACCAAATTGAAAGTTTTCATTTTTAAGGCAAGTAATTTTATTTATTATGCGTAGATAAAAAACTAAATGCATACAAATTTGAATATTATTTGAGCTAATGAAGTTAATTTGGTTGCGTTTCATAAACTGAATTTCAAAATGGTTGTGCAATGTATATGGTCCCTTCATTTTTTGTAATTAATTGTTGCATGTACATTTTAAAATAGTTATCTCATTATTAATACTTGATCCGTTCATTTCTCCATCTATTTCATACTTGAGTCTAGACTTTAAGGTTGCATTTAATTCTTGCCACCTCATTTTCGTATATACAAAATTTCACTTTCCTTCGGTTTGCAAACTTTTCCAATATCACGTACATTTCTTTATCCATTATTAATGTCTGAAGCTTTGAAAATAAAATGTGACATTTATTTTTGTCTCTCCACCATAATTTCCTAGTTATTAAATAACCTACATCTTATTTCTTTCATTTGTAGTGTGTATTTGTGTAATTTTTTTTGGGTAAGTGTTATTAGGTTTGTTTTAGACTAATGGGCTCTTTAGTAAACCAAGAGATCTTAGGAAACCTAAGAGACTTTGGATCCCTCCTTTTTTCAACCATTGACCTTTTATTTCCTATCTGACTAACACCAAGTACGTATATAAATTCCTCATTTGAGAAACTTTCTACGTACTCTTCTTCTTCTTCCTCAAATCTATAGAAAACTCGAAACCCCAAACTCCTAAATCTCCAAATCAAATTTCATCCTTCCTCCTTCAAAAACCTAGCCTACATCTCTCCTCTTGCCGCCACCCACCTCCATCACCACCCAAACCCATGGCAGTAACTCATGGACAAAGCCCCACCTTCCCCTTCTCTTCTTTCTCTTTTTCCTTCTTTTCCCCTTCCCTTTTTCCCTCTCCCTTCCCCCTATTACCATGGCTTCTATATTCTACTAAACTACTTCAAATCTAGTAATTATTTCCTAAAGTCATGTATAATTTCAATGGCAACAACTTTGTTGTTGAACCCTTATTCCCATTCCAAATATTTCTATACCAAAAACTCCCTTTTTCAAGTTCTTTCTCGGATCCACTATTGGCCAAAAATATCCCACGTTGTATAAATCATATGTCCTTCACGAAAGAACCAAATTATATGATTCATTTTTTCGAACCATTTATTTTTCCAGTGGCTTTAACTTTCATTTGTGTTAGTTCATCAAATTCCTTAATTTGCTATGCCAAACTCCAATCTTTTCGAAGTATTTTTGAACTCAGATTTTGATTCAGAAAACACCTCTGTTTGTCTTGACCATAACTTCCTCAAGATAGAATATTTTTGAGTGATTCTTTTTTGAAAGTGGATAGAAAATAATTTGAAACAATTTTCTAGTTAGTCACTTTTACAGATTCAGTAATATGCTAGTACATATATTTTCTTAAAGATGACCTACTTTCTGGTTTGTCCACTGTTCAAATTTGGGCCTTTAATTAGATTTTAAATCATCGACAAATTAAAGGTGAGAGTTTAACCCACTCACAACTACTAAATTATCTTATGTTCGTCAAATTAGATTTATGATGTGATAGGAAGTTTATTAATTACTGTTTGGTATTTCAATTCGTTATTTAGATTTAATTTGAACTGATATTGAATTTAATTTCCATCTAATTAATATTGAATATAATATATAGTTAAACACCTGATAATGATAACCAAATAATTGTTGTGATTTATTTATTGATTTGGATATTGATTGTGACGGATGTTATTGGTTGAAATTTTGGATGATTGGATATTTATTTATGCCTATATCTCTGTTATCACTATGGGTTTAAATGATACATACCCGAACGATCTTACAGATTAGGAAAATGTTATGGGTTGAAATGATAAACCCGAGTGGTTTTCATTGATTTGAAAATTTTGATTTTGAATACTAGTTGAAATGATATATATATCCATATAATTTCTGGAATTCGGATTATGTATTGGAATTGAATTATTTGAAAGGTTTAAGTTAAACTTCGATTTTTTTTTAATTAAAGTGGTTAAAATTGATACCTCGAACTATTTGAATTCTTTTAATAATTATATTCACGTTGTACACTTGATAGGAGACGGAAAATCCCATAACACCTTTGAAGCCATTGCACTCATATTTTATTTTAGATTAACTTGATTTATATAAGATCTTTTAGTTCTGACTCGAGTGTTTTGTTTTCATTATGCTTGGGTCAGTCTGAGCTTTTCAGTGTATTGAAGACTATTTTTTGGAGGACGAAAATGTAGATTCAGTATATTATTACTATTTATTACAATTATTCCACTACACCATGTGTTCCATTACATTATTTGTTTATTCTTGCTATATGTATAACTCTGATTTGGATTGTAAAAGTGCAATCAAATGTTTTTTTGTAAAACAGCTTCATGAACTGCTTATTTGATTATTAAATTTTGTTATTCCGCTGCAAGATTATATGTATTATTTGTCCTTATTTTCTTTTCTTTTCCTATTTACCCCATTAACAATCTTCACTTTTGAATGTTTTGAATTAGACATATGTGGTTTATTGTCAATTTAAACCGTCTAAAAAGGTGGTTCGTTACAACTCAAAGATACACATTTTTGAACACAAAAGGTATCTCATAATACCACGCCGCATATAAACATGGAATGGGTTTTTACCTTATGATCACCAAAACATTTTCTACATAAAATCATTTGATATTATTTTTCAGTGACATTCTTTGAAAACACTTTTCAGGTAAATATGTTCAAATACCTGAAATTGTTACATTGGTTAAATTTGATGGCATAATAGGTTTACAATCAAGTCCGAAGTCACTTATTGGAAAATGGATTTCCATACAATGGCAAGGTGAGGGACTACCTTTCGTATAGTATACCTTTAGAGGGATACACCTAGGGTCTAGATACTAAACTCCTATACCAACACAAAACCGGACTACCCCTTCGCTGGATAGTACCGTATATGACATCACCTTGGCCGTTCCGGACCAGTCCATGACGTCTCATAGCATACACAACATACCTGATATATAGATGGTTATCTAGAAAGGTGATGATCATCTCCTAATGGGCGCGACCAACATAGCTCTACTGCATCTACCCTACTCTAGGGATTTTTGATTGATGAGGCCTGAGGTAGAGATTACCTTTTCACATAGCACATTCCACTTTGAATGCCACACTATCGTTCCTTGATCACACAACTGATTTCTACAAATGAATAATTCCTAAGCTCGTATGTCTTGGAAAAGGGTGTTAAGCTAAGAGAAGTTTCGTCCTCTATCATCAAAAAGATGGTACGTTCATAGAGATCAATCAATATAATTAAAAATGAAACTTCAGACATTCATCCATACAAGTTGTCCAAGAACAGGACAAACCAAAGGCACCCTCCTACTACATTATATCGAGGATTAACCCTAGGATTAGTAGTGAGAAGTCCTTGCATCGAAGATCTCAAATGAAGAACTATTTTCACATATAAGTGATATGGAAAAACTCCCCCGAGGGTCAGTGACAAGCATCCTAACATTCCACCTTCCAATTCATTTCTATATCTTCACTTCAAATATGTAAATTGGTTCGAAGTGGTTTCTAGATAAGGATACTATGATCTGACCCCGGTTCCTTCGACCTAATCATTGATAAAATATGTTAAGTAAATAGAAAATTATTCTTTTGATTTATTAATTCCTTTTTACCAAAAATATCTTCAAGAGATATGTATCTTTTAAAACATTCTTTCCAGTATATATGGAATCATTTAACCTCTCTTATCAAATCTTTTGATTACTTAAAAACCTTTTTAAATTCCAAATCATTTCATTTTTTTACTTAGGAAAATATTTCCAAACTTTATTTAAATCCTAACAAAGATTTCTTAATTCAAAATCAAAGTTTTGATTAAGTTAAAACCATGTTATCGAGGATGTTAATCCAAAATCGGTAAATATTAAATGAGCAGAATCTATAGAAATCACCTAATTCTACTCAATATCAATTCCCTTATTCAACAAGTACTACAGGGGGGATAATGGAAAAATCACCTTTTAAATTCCACGAATAGTATGGGTTACCTCTTTGGGCCTTAACACCAAATATAAGAGGATTATCTATATAAAATCAAAGTTGTACCTAATTTAAATTTGAAAATTTCAATGTTTTTATACTTAACTAGTTTTCGACATTTCGACCTTATCTATCCCTTGCCAAGGGAAGAGGCCAGGTAAGCCTGCGAATTGGTTGCTATTGATCATCTCCTTAGTTTAAGCACCCCACATCTGGATCTCACGAATAGAAAAATCCAGTTTACTCGTCGGCATTTAGAGCCAAGATTAAACTACTTTACTTGTAATAGCTTTTCTTTAAATCATTTTTTTAAACTCTTTTAAATAAGCTATAAAAAACCCCAAATCATTTTTAAACCACTTAATTATCTATTTTAAAATATTTCTAAAAGATTTGGAAGAGAACAGTTGCGTTGAAAACTATATTTCAAAAGTTATAGTAAAGTTCTGTGGAAAAGTGCTGCAAAAAGTGCTTTTTAAACTATATTGATCAAAACGACTTTTTATGGTTTGTAAATTCATTTTTATAACCCAAATCACTTTTAAAACATTTAAAAGATTTTTAGAATTTATTTAAAAATTTTAAACAATTTTAAAATATCATTTTCAAAGATATTCTTTTATGGGTTCCGAATTGCAAAACCGTGATTTTTTCAAAAATTTGTTTTACTCATGTTTCAAAATATACTTATTGAAATCTTGATTTTCTTTCTTTTTTTGAAAAATATGGATATAACAGTTGAAAAAAATTCTTATCTTGAAGAATTTTGAGTTATATTCCATCTTATATACTCATTTGACTTTTGCGGCGCGAAATCGCGAATTGCTGTTATGTGACACGCCTAATTTTGACTAAATTTTCAATTATATAACGACCCTGACTCGACCTTCGAAAATCGGCACCGAATACGACACTCGTATTCAAATGCCGCAGATCCAAACGTCGAATCTGGTTCGTCGGAGCTTATAACACATTAAATACAACACAGCGAAAGAAATGAAATGAATATCAATATCAATATATACAACATTGATACAATATCCAGATACAATGATGATACAATAGAATGATACAATACATATCAATACTACCAGAGATACAAGACACAACAGAAAGAATATCTTCAATGCCAAACTCTAAGGACACCATCTCCAATCCAAAGCTAAGCAAGGTCGGCTGTGAATGCTAAATTGTAGAAAATGCGATCCACAAATCCAAAGGGCTTCCAAGGCTATCGAATCTATGCCTATTACATGATTATTTGAAAATAGACTGCCCATGTGGAAAATAGTGGGCACCCAGAGATTAGGAAAGGAACAATAAACTCCAGGTCGGTCGTGGGACTGGTGTGAGCAATCAAAACAGTTTTATATTTTAAAACAAACAACCAAAGAATTTAAAATAAATCCGCAATGCTTTTTAGAAAATGAAACTACCATAAGGCCTCCCGCCACACACACAATGCAAACGCGGAATTGGAGGAGATTTCTCCTTATGATAGTCAAATATGCTTGATATGAGAAAATTTCTTTGATATTATTACTGGTGCATAGTGTAGAAAAACCATTTCGAAAGTATAATATTAGTCCTAGCCAGCATACAACATTTCGTCGTATGCGTACTACAGCTACCATGTTTAATGACAGGTTACCGCCACATTCTATAGCAGGTTATACAACTAAAACCGTACAGGGCGCGTATTGTTTTGATTGGATTTCCAACAAATGGTCAGGCTAAGGAACTTCCTATTGCCACATGGGAACGCCTCTGGCGGGACGCCTTGAGAACCTACCCGGTCCTCTGCTAACACAAGGCCGGCCACCCCATTCCCGAGGAATAAAACCTAAGATATGCCACCCCTGGTCCTTTGGGACCTTTATCCGAGAGCTCTCAACACCAACAACATCACACAGTAAGAAATATACTACAGTGTCCACTTGAGTAAGTATCTGTGTAACGACCCGAAATTCTCAGACCCAAAAATTCCAGATAGTTATGAAAAAGAAGAAAGAGATAGAAGAAGAAGAAGAGCAGAAACATCAACATCTCACATTCACAGCGGATAAAATATAATAATAAATAATAACAGTTTACAAAAGCATTCTGTATCTGTCAATTACATTTTAATACATCAGAGTTACACATATATATACAGACACTGGATATACACAATCACCACACCTCAGATATACAATAATATAATACAACGAAAATATTATATACGTTCTTGTCACCCAGCTCGTCTCCTGAGCTCCCGAACGTCCTTACCTGAAAATCTGTAATACTCGGTCTGACCCGAGCATTACACCAAAGTAACACCCGGGTCAGGCTGGAAACCAGCATGAGTAAACCCATCCAACATGGAATACAAAGCATACAACTTATATAAAACCGGGGTAACTCGAATCAATTTACAAGTTCACAATATGCTACAGAGATCACTTATTTCACACATAAGTTTTCTAAGTACCAAAGATTTAGATTTAAAATCGTCTGATTCCTTTAAATCACTTCAATCCAGCCTATAGATTTCACATATCAATCTATAAAAAATTCGAAGTGGTTTCGGGTATTTTCTAATACCCGACCCCGGTCTCTTCGAGTCTCATGTCATCCTAACCCAAGTTATCCAAATGAATTACACAACATTTCATATCAGAGATATCAACTTATTCAAAGCATCCAATACCATTCAATCATTTATAAGCAAAGCTTAATCACATACAAATTTAATTTAAATAAATCCTGATTGAATTACTAACCTCAACCACTTAGATTTCTTCATTTAACATTAATTAATTTCAAATCAATTAATCAATCATCCCTTCATTATTCATCTTAATTAATCACCCTGGATTAATTATCCTTCAATTACATTCAAGTAATTAACTATAATTAATTTCACGATATTAATTCTTCTTAACCAAAATCAATAAGTAATCTTAATCACTTCATGAATTAATTAACTATTTTAATTACATTAATCCTTAATTACTTATATTAATTAACTTCTCATAAGTCACTTATTACTGATTAATTCATCTTAATTAATCAATCTTTAATTACCTCGTTAATTATATACATTAATGATTTTCAATTATATTTCAATTTATCCTAATATAAATTAGTTACATTAATCCTTAATTAATCATTAATTAAACCACAAATATTAATCGTTTTTGATTTATCTCAACCTATAATTAACTATCTTTTATTTACTTCATTAAATAAATTAATTACTCCTTTATTTAACTATCTTAATTAATCTCTTGATTAATTTCACAAAGTAATTATATTTTATTAATTTCATCAAGTAATTATTTATCAAACCATCCAATTGATTATTCTAAATTAATTAAACTTAATAAATTAACTTAAACCTTAATTAATTGGTTCAAACCCTTAATTACTAAATTAATCACCCCAAATCATTAATTAATTGAATTAATTAATTATCCATTTTAATTACCCTACTAATTTGATGATTCGCAAATCATTAAGCCCTTATCAACATTATAATGAAAACATTTCCTAAATTATGACTTAAGTTTAAAACAATTTAAAACCCAAATACTTCGAGTCAAACCACAATTAACTCGAGAACCAACCAAAACCAAAGTCACATCATCATCAGTGCACATCCAATCAATTTAATCATTCAACCAATTATTTAAATTTAACCATTTAAATTTAAATAAAATCCAACAGAGTGAGATTTACTCACCTTTGCCCCCCCTTAAATTTTTGCAATCCTCTTCAATATTGCCTTGAATTTCCAGATGTTTGACCTTGAATAAACATATTATGTTTTTATTAATATTTGACTAATTGCACAATTTATTACCCATTTATAATTTTAATTAACCAGTAAATTATTTTAACTAATAAGTCGGGTTTAAACCAACAATTTATTTTTAAAAAAATTTCCTTTTTATAAATATTTTTTTTCCTGTAAATCAAAAATCCCCCTTTTAATAATTCCCTAAATTAATAACCTTAATCCAAATCATAAACTTAAAAACCTTAATAATTTAATTAATTAATCCATAACATTAATTAATCAACTTATTTATTTAACCCTTTATTTACCTTACAATTTAATTAATTTCGATCATTAAATTTTAATTAACTTTAAGATAAAAACATCATTTTTAAAATTCCATTTCAAACTAAGATTCAAATTGAACACAATCGATCGAAGATTACTCATCTGATTTCTAATTGCCACACACTTCATCCTCGATTTGTTTCCTTCAGATTAAACCTTGCTGCCTGATCTCGAACACACAACCAACCCTCCAGAAATCGAGCATCGCAGTCGACGTCGCTAGTGAACCCTAGCCACGGCCTTCAATGCCACCACGCCCAATCCTGACGAATCCCCCTTCCGATGTCTTCACGTCGCCGCGCACGAACTCGAGTTCCGAAACCTCCACAACCGATCGCGACCCACGGTCACCTCCTGCTGCGCCACGCCACATCTGTTGAATATGCGCTTTGCGCTATATGATTTTTGTTTGATGATAATAAACATATATACATTCATATAAATGTACTTGGTAATGTACTATTTTGTTTTTCATAGTTTAAATAAATATTTGTTGAATAAAATTAAATTACACAGAATTCGAATTTGAATTCAAACAGAACAAGTTAAACATTTTTTGAATTTAAACAGAAATTTTATTCAAACAAATATTTTGAATAGTATGTATTTGGTTAGATAAATATCTGTTGAATAAAATTAAATTACACAGAATTCGAATTTGAATTCAAACAGAACAAGTTAAACAGATTTTGAATTCAAACAGAATTTTTTATTCAAACAAATATTTATTACAATTTTAAATAGTACAATTTCATGCTCTCACTATACATATACATTTTTGATTACAATCACATCACATTTACAGTTAACCTCACTACATATCACTCACACTCATACTTTGTCTTCAACTGCATTCCGGTTTGAATCCAGCATCTGAGTAATCTGCAAAAATATTTTCAAACGCAGTAAAATTGAAAGAGAAATATTTTTGAAATTTGAAAGAAACGATGATTTTGAAAACATTGTTTGCCTCAGTTATTTGGGTTGTTCGTCATCATTTTTGACTGTGCAATATCTGTGCATATCAGTATTTTTGTCAGGGACAGGTAACTATAAGTGGCTGCAATACACACGTGTACATTCGTATACGTGTGCACTGCCTCGCCAACTTGTGTGCAAAAAATCAAACAGAAGCACAGAAATCAAAAACAAGGTCAAACCCAGGATAGGTTCAACTCAAGGCAAATAGACAATGCAATTGACTACAAACAGTTCCAGTACAAGCCTGCAGAATGCAAATGGACTCGACCAAGTATACAAATGCAACAGTCAGACCAAAAGGCTGCATGAAGAACCAGAATACATGTACAGGAGGTAGTTCAATATAAACATGCTCAGGTCAAAGACAACAAGTACAACACTGTACAAGTGCCACAAGCAACATCAACAAGCAGTGCAGACTCAAAGCACCACTGACCAGAATACATAGGCAACATGAAGCAATGCACATGTCATCAGAACATAATGAAGGCTGCAGTGAAGCATGTACATGAGTGGACTGGACTACAACTCGACCAAATGGCCAACATAACATGCAGTGCTGTGCACAAAAGCTACAATGGACTGCACAGATGTATTCAAGTCCAGCAACATGAACACATGAGAATGGACAAGGCACAAATCAAGTTGCAGACTCCAAGTTACAAACTCAAATACAAACAGGAATAAAATATGACAATGCAATATGGTGAAGCAGCATTGATACAGCATAAGTCAAGACAGCTACAACACAAGTACAGGTGAAACCATACTTGACACAGTGGCAAGGCTAGAAGCACACGAGTTAATGAAGACTGCATGAATCAAGACCACACGGTGCATATATGTCAAACATGAATGCCACGACTTCAAATGAAGACCAACAAGTTACATGATGAACAAGTGCAAACTGAATGTAACAAGCATGAATAGAGTACAGTGTCACTCTCATGTATGCAACAGATAATGAAACAAGTTGCACCAGACCAAGTTCAAGTAAAAGGGCAACATACTAACTTAAACAACAACAATGAACCAGAGCCAATAATATATGTACAGTATGGCAAATACAGGTACAAACAACAGTGAGCACACTCATATGAACAAATGCAAAGAACGGTGAAGCATGCACATAGGCCACCAGTGAAACAAAGTAATATATACATGAACAAGTGTAGCATCTGTTACAGTGAAAAAAAAAAGAGCCCAAGTCAAGATGGAGTTACAACAATGCATCAGTGAGGAACACAACAACAATGAATACTGCAACAACAAAATGGAGACGGCATCCCACAATATCCAGAAGTTTAGAAAATCAAATGGCCGAAGTAAACACTCAGTATCAAGGCCGAAGTGACAGTGAATCGCAAATTCAATGATGAACAAGTCAACAAAGTGAAAACTCACGAAATCAGTATTGTCAAAGTCAAACAAGTGTTCACCGTGGTAGCCAAGCAAAATTGATCACGAAATCAAAATCGAAGCCGTGTCAACCAAGCATCAAAATACGAAATTGAAAAAGTCAGAATCGATCTCAATCATTCAAGCATCATCAAGTGGCCGAGATAAAGAATTTGACAAATTCAATCAAATTTATACGAACGCAAATATAGGAATTCAACCTATATAAATGCCCTAATCATCATCGGCAAAAAATTATCGAGTTCAAGTATCAATTTAGAAAAGCAAAAGGAGACAGTACATACCGAATTCACAAGCAACGAACTCGATCGAGCAACTGCAAAACGAGCAATAGTCAACCATCAGAGAAGCAGCGAGCTAGGGCAACAAATCACAGATCAATTGAAGAAACCGAAGCACTAATTGGAACAAAGAGCCGAAGCCCTAACTGGAACAAAAGGGAACGAAGCCCTAATCAGAACGAAGCCGCCATTATTTCTCACGAACGAGACAAAAGAGGATCGGGTGAAATAAGGAAGTGGGCCGGTCTTAAAAATAAAAAGGGGTTTTGTTTACTTTTAAATTTAAGGCTTCTTTATATTGTTAATTAGTTTTAGGGTTATTGTCTATTGTTTTTAAATTATTGTTTTTTATTTTATGAATCAAAGAGTTAGTAAATCACCACCTAGGTTTAGGTAGTGTCAGATTGTCTATTTTGAATTATTTCAGTGAGCAGGGTGTGCGAGTTTGCAAAGCTCTATAGGCGGGAGCAGTGTTTGCGAGTGAGCGAAACTCTATAGGCGGGAGCAGGGTGTGCGAGTCTAGTAGAGTGTTTGTGAGCGGGAGCAAAAGGGTCTGCGAGTCTAGTAGAGTGTTTGTAAGCGTGATACTGTTTAATTCTAATAGAAATCTGTGAATGCAGCAGTAGGCAGGGGTTGCCGAAGCTGGGTAAATTTTGTGTGTGATTTACTTTTCAGCATATTTATTTCTGCTATTATATTTCTGTGTTTAATTCAAGAAAATTTGCTATAACCCTATTCACCCCCCCCCCTCTAGGGTTAATCTAGATCCTACAAGTGGTATCAGAGCCTGGTATTTTTATTTAACTCTAGAGTCATGAATCCATCAAATAATGCTTTTTCTGAGGGGAAATCTATTGTTAGGCCACCCATGTTTAACGGAAATGATTATGCTTACTGGAAAGTTAGGATGAGTATTTACCTTAGTTCCGTTGATTATGATGTTTGGGATATTATTGAAACTGGCTATAAACCTCCCACTATAATCGTTGGTGGTACTGAGATTCCTAAAGATAAGGATAGGTGGGATGTTAACGATAAAAGATTGAAAACGACAAATGCTAAAGCCATGAATGCTTTGATATGTGCTCTTGATAAAAATGAATTTAATAGAATTTCTCATTGTACAACAGCACAGGAAATTTGGCACACTTTGGAGGTGACAAACGAAGGAACTTCTCAAGTCAAGGAGTCTCGTCTAGCCCTATTCAGCAATGAATACGAGAACTTTGTGATGGACAAAGGCGAGAGCATAAAGGACATGTTTGGACGATTTTCAACTTTGGTGTACAACGCTAGAGCACTTGGAAAGGTATTCACTGAGGTAGAGCTTGTGCGGAAGATACTACGAGTCTTACCAATGAACTTTGAGGCAAAAGTAACGGCAATCCAAGAATCGAAAGATCTGAGTAAGCTAAGCATGGAGGAGTTGATTGGAAACTTGATGACATATGAGCTTGAGCTAAAAGCAAAGTAAGAACGCAACAACTCCGAACCAAAGAAGAAGACGATTGCCTTAAAGAGCAAAGAAGAAAGCGATGAAGAAGATCCAACTGAAGAGCTTGCAATGGCTGTCAATAATCTTAGAAGATGGTCTAGATTCAAGCCACGCAAGAAGAAAACAAAGGGCAATAGGTCAAAAGATTTCGAAAATTCCGATAATGAACTGACATGTTATAACTGCAACAAGCCTGGCCACATCAAACCAAAATGCCCACTTCTCAAAAACAACAAAGAAAAGAAAAAGGCGAAGAAGGTATTTGCAGCGACTTGGGATGATGAAGAAGGAGAGGAAGCTTCGGATAGCAGCCCAGAGGAGGCTAACTTGTGTTGCATGGCAAAATCAGAATCAAAAGCAACCTCCGACGAATCTAGTGAGGCAGGTGAGTTTTCTTATAAAGAACTTGTTTTTATGTGTTCTGATCTTACTAAGGTAGTGGATACTCTTGAATCTAAAATTGAAAAACTGAAATCTGATAGGAGAGAATTTGCTCGTGAAAATTTTAGGTTAAAAACTGAACTTGAAAATATTCAAAACCTAGAATGTAAAAAATGTAAGATTTTAGAATCAGAATTATCAAAACTGAGGAATAACTTTAAAAGTCTTGAAAATGAAAACTTGAATCTTAAGGAAACCATCGACACTAGGAGAAAGGATTTTATTAATCGATGCACCTCACTTGTCACTGAAAATTCAACATTAAAAACCAAAGTCCAAAATCTTGAGAAATCTTTGAATAATTTTTCAAGGGGCGAAAAATCTTTCAAAATGTTATTTGGAAATCAAATTTTTGCTAACAATAGAAAAGGACTAGGCTTTGGGAAATCACAAAATAATGATAATGCAAAAAGTAAAAGTGTTTTTGCTCGATCTGAAATAATTGGAAATCATGTTGAAAATCGTAGTCATAGAAACACAAAATTTAATCAAGTCAATTTAATGTGCACGTTTTGTAGAGAATTTGGACATAATCGAAATAATTGTTGGTATAGACCCAAACACGTGAAAACTATACCAATTTGGGTTCCAAAAGGCACAAATATAAAATCTTTGAAAGTCAAACAAATTTGGGTGCCAAAAGGAACATATATAAACAGTTTTGAGTCTCCAAAAACATATTTTTCATATTCTGCCACTAACAACAATGGACCTATAAAAACAAATAGGTCACACAAATCTTTTATCGTGTAGGTGTGGTGGCAGGCTAAGGAACAACAACAGTGTTCTCTGGATTTCGGCTGTTCCAGAAACACAATGGGCGACAAAGCAAAGTTCCTTAGCCTAGTATAAAGGTGACAGAATCACAATGGGCAATCACGAAAAATTATCGTAAAGGTAAAACAGGTAATTGTTTTTAAATGTGATTATCTGCACCATACTCTAAATTAAAATCAGCCAATATTGAGATGAACAAAAGATGATGATTTTGATGCTATTTTTTTTTTAAAATATTGACTAACCATCTTTAAATAGAATTACTTGGAGTAATTATAATGGTTGACTGATTCGGACTTAATTGATATGATTTTTTGACTTGTTCTTATTTATGACATTAATTTGTGCTTAATTGATGACCAATCAGATTTTCAATTTTTGAACTAATTTATATAAATTTGTTCAGTCAAATGCTGGTTACTCATGCTACACGTAGATATATTGGTTCTGACATTTTGATCACTGCTTGTAAATTTGCACGATTTCAAATTCATGAGAAAAAGGATTTTAAGAAATTGTTTTTGAAATAATTATGATGTTGATTGACTGTTGATTACTCATGAAAATAATTGTTTATCCTCTGGTTTCTGAAATTAACATCGTGATATTTGTTTGAGTGTTAACACGGCTTAAATTCAAAATTCAAAAGAATGATGTTTTGAAATTTTTTGGTGCACATCTCATGGTTTGATTCAACAAGTGAATATTGAGTGAAATTTAAATTCAGATGCGGATTACACTGGTAATATAGTTGATAGAAAAATTATTAGTGTAACGTGATTAATTTTTGAAACATTCATTTGCTGCATCGTTGTTTTCAAAGAAAATATCTGCATATTTTTCACTTGAAATAATTTTCAAATAGCAGAAAATTTTCTTATAAAACTCCCCTCAAGAAAATCATGTTTGACCATATTTACAGCTTAATCATTTTTGAAAAATTGATTTTATAATTTTTAATTTGATTTTAAATGACAAATTTGACTAATCTGACTCCCTTTGATTATCGAAAAGATAAATAGTGATTGAAAAAGAGATGAGTGTTGATATTTATCATATATTATAACTCAAGAAAGTATAATTAGAAAATTTCTTTAGAATTTCATAACAAGAGTTATAAAAACTTTTTGTTGGGTAATAATTCCATGACCATTTCTATTTCTATCATCTTTCTATCGAACATCACTCATCAAGATCATATTTAGTATGTAAATTTGTGGTAGTTTACAAAGGAAATCATTTGTTCTTCAATATCTTTAAATCGGTGAAGGAAATTATTTGTGCTTCAATTTATTATATTCAGCAATTAAAAATAAATATCCAAAGTATTCACTCTCATTTAAAAGTCCTCACGGTCATGCATGGGTGAATTACTTGGATTTTTGATTATGTGCTTCCATGCTCATTTAAAAGTCCTCACGGTTATGCATGTATGGAACGCATATTAAAAATAATTGATTTAATAGACAAGTTGATTCTAATCCCATTTAAAAGTCCTCACGGTCATGCGTGGTTAGAAGATACTTGATTTTATTTTTTAAATTAAATTGGAATACTACTAATCTCATTTAAAAGTCCTAACGGTTATGCATGGTTAGTAGATATTCAAATTTCCAGAAATAAATATACCACAAATAGACATATCTATATGAATTTTTGATGATTCTATCTCCATCACTTCTGAAAGTGGAATATGCGCTTGACAAGGGTAATTATGATTTTTGTTTGAGTTTTATTGAAATTTGATATTTATATTTAATTGAGTTAAATGTTTGATTCATGTTTATCACTTCATCCCTATTTTTATAACACTGTTATTCTTTTGCTGATAACAAAAGGGGGAGAGAAAAGTTAAGATTTTGTCAAATAGAATCAAGCAAAGGTCAAATAACTTTCAATTTGCATATAGGCTCATTTACATATTTTTATTTGTATGCATATATGTAGGGGGAGCCATATATGTAGGGGGAGTATCACATAAAAAGGAAGCATTCAAATAGGGGAGCAAATGAAATTATCAAATACATTTAATATATTCAAAATCTTAAATATATGTTTGTTATCATCAAAAGGGGGAGATTGTTGAATATGCGCTTTGCGCTATATGATTTTTGTTTGATGATAATAAACATATATACATTCATATAAATGTATTTGGTAATGTACTATTTTGTTTTTCATAGTTTAAATAAATATTTGTTGAATAAAATTAAATTACACAGAATTCGAATTTGAATTCAAACAGAACAAGTTAAACAGATTTTGAATTTAAACAGAAATTTTATTCAAACAAATATTTTGAATAGTATGTATTTGGTTAGATAAATATCTGTTGAATAAAATTAAATTACACAGAATTCGAATTTGAATTCAAACAGAACAAGTTAAACAGATTTTGAATTCAAACAGAATTTTTTATTCAAACAAATATTTATTACAATTTTAAATAGTACAATTTCATGCTCTCACTATACATATACATTTTTTATTACAATCACATCACATTTACAGTTAACCTCACTACGTATCACTCACACTCGTACTTTGTCTTCAACTGCATTCCGGTTTGAATCCAGCATCTGAGTAATCTGCAAAAATATTTTCAAACGCAGTAAAATTGAAAGAGAAATATTTTTGAAATTTGAAAGAAACGATGATTTTGAAAACATTGTTTGCCTCAGTTATTTGGGTTGTTCGTCATCATTTTTTACTGTGCAATATCTGTGCATATCAGTATTTTTATCAGGGACAGGTAACTATAAGTGGCTGCAATACACACGTGTACATTCGTATACGTGTGCACAGCCTCGCCAACTTGTGTGCAAAAAATCAAACAAAAGCACATAAATCAAAAACAAGGTCAAACCCAGGATAGGTTCAACTCAAGGCAAATAGACAAAGCAATTGACTACAAACAGTTCCAGTACAAGCCTGCAGAATGCAAATGGACTCGACCAAGTATACAAATGCAACAGTCAGACCAAAAGGCTGCATGAAGAACCAGAATACAAGTACAGGAGGTAGTCCAATATAAACATGCTCAGGTTAAAGACAACAAGTACAACACTGTACAAGTGCCACAAGCAACATCAACAAGCAGTGTAGACTCAAAGCACCACTGACCAGAATACATAGGCAACATGAAGCAATGCACATGTCATCAGAACATAATGAAGGCTGCAGTGAAGCATGTACATGAGTGGACTGGACTACAACTCGACCAAATGGCCAACATAACATGCAGTGCTGTGCACAAAAGCTACAATGGACTGCACAGATGTATTCAAGTCCAGCAACATGAACACATGAGAATGGACAAGGCACAAATCAAGTTGCAGACTCCAAGTTACAAACTCAAATACAAACAGGAATAAAATATGACAATGCAATATGGTGAAGCAGCATTGATACAGCATAAGTCAAGACAGCTACAACACAAGTGCAGGTGAAACCATACTTGACACAGTGGCAAGGCTAGAAGCACACGAGTTAATGAAGACTGCATGAATCAAGACCACACAGTGCATATATGTCAAACATGAATGCCACGACTTCAAATGAAGACCAACAAGTTACATGATGAACAAGTGCAAACTGAATGTAACAAGCATGAATAGAGTACAGTGTCACTCTCATGTATGCAACAGATAATGAAACAAGTTGCACCAGACCAAGTTCAAGTAAGAGGGCAACATACTAACTTAAACAACAACAATGAACCAGAGCCAATAATATATGTACAGTATGGCTAATACAGGTACAAACAACAGTGAGCACACTCATATGAACAAATGCAAAGAACAGTGAAGCATGCACATAGGCCACCAGTGAAACAAAGTAATATATACATGAACAAGTGTAGCATCTGTTACAGTGAAAAAAAAAGCCCAAGTCAAGATGGTGTTACAACAATGCATCAGTGAGGAACACAACAACAATGAATACTGCAACAACAAAATGGAGACGGCATCCCACAATATCCAGAAGTTTAGAAAATCAAATGGCCGAAGTAAACACTCAGTATCAAGGCCGAAGTGACAGTGAATCGCAAATTCAATGATGAACAAGTCAACAAAGTGAAAACTCACGAAATCAGTATTGTCAAAGTCAAACAAGTGTTCACCGTGGTAGCCAAGCAAAATTGATCACGAAATCAAAATCGAAGCCGTGTCAACCAAGCATCAAAATACGAAATTGAAAAAGTCAGAATCGATCTCAATCATTCAAGCATCATCAAGTGGCCGAGATAAAGAATTTGACAAATTCAATCAAATTTATACGAACGCAAATATAGGAATTCAACCTATATAAATGCCCTAATCATCATCGGCAAAAAATTATCGAGTTCAAGTATCAATTTAGAAAAGCAAAAGGAGACAGTACATACCGAATTCACAAGCAACGAACTCGATCGAGCAACTGCAAAACGAGCAATAGTCAACCATCAGAGAAGCAGCGAGCTAGGGCAACAAATCACAGATCAATTGAAGAAACCGAAGCACTAATTGGAACAAAGAGCCGAAGCCCTAACTGGAACAAAAGGGAACGAAGCCCTAATCAGAACGAAGCCGCCATTATTTCTCACGAACGAGACAAAAGAGGATCGGGTGAAATAAGGAAGTGGGCCGGTCTTAAAAATAAAAGGGGGTTTTGTTTACTTTTAAATTTAAGGCTTCTTTATATTGTTAATTAGTTTTAGGGTTATTGTCTATTGTTTTTAAATTATTGTTTTTTATTTTATGAATCAAAGAGTTAGTAAATCACCACCTAGGTTTAGGTAGTGTCAGATTGTCTATTTTGAATTAGTTCAGTGAGCAGGGTGTGCGAGTTTGCAAAGCTCTATAGGCGGGAGCAGTGTTTGCGAGTGAGCGAAACTCTATAGGCGGGAGCAGGGTGTGCGAGTCTAGTAGAGTGTTTGTGAGCGGGAGCAAAAGGGTCTGCGAGTCTAGTAGAGTGTTTGTAAGCGTGATACTGTTTAATTCTAATAGAAATCTGTGAATGCAGCAGTAGGCAGGGGTTGCCGAAGCTGGGTAAATTTTGTGTGTGATTTACTTTTCAGCATATTTATTTCTGCTATTATATTTTTGTGTTTAATTCAAGAAAATTTGCTATAACCCTATTCACCCCCCCTCTAGGGTTAATCTAGATCCTACAACATCGGCCATCAAACAGCGCGACCACCACTAATCGAACGACTCCTCCTCAATCGAAATGAGCCGTGACCTGCTTCGAGTATCGAGCTCGAATTCGATCCAAGTCCACGTCGCCATATTTATTTTTTATTTTTTAATAAGGTCGATGTCGATTTCTGTTGTAAGACGAGGGAGGGGACAAAGATAAATTATCGATTAGGGATAGCTTCCTGCGTACGCTTGTTTATTATATAATTGAATATCGATAATATCTCATTTCGTATAACTCTTAATCTCGATCTCCGAACCAGACATGCCGCCAGGCGTTTATAAGGCTTTACCCATATTCCGAACACAATAGAACATGTTTCGGAAGCTAATTTAATCGTATGTGGAAGTTAGCTTTATAAATCGATTTAAAATATTAAATTATCGATTATAATTTCAACGTGTTTCTCACCCGTAAGAGCAAACGGTAAATCCAAATGCTATGAAAATTGAAATCCGATAATAACTAACTATTACGAATCCAATGGAACTGGTTTAGTTAAAATCCGAGACTGTGCCTCGGAAGGCTATTTTCAAATTCAATTTGAACGATATAATTTTAAAATTGAACAAATTACCTTTAAATTAAATTCCAACCATTATATTATCTTTAGTATCATCATTATAAATTTTATAAGCCTTCAAATTATTTTTAACAGGCTTAAAACTCCATATTCAATAATTCACCCAATTTCAGTTTATTAAATCCAATAACTTAATTGCTATTAATAAAAATATTTAAATTCAAGTTAAAATTAATTTTTAAATATTTTAAAAGTCAATTAATTATTCCAATTTAAATTGTTAAAAATTCCGGGTCGTCACAATCTGGGCTCCATACCATGATACCTCCCTTTTCCAGAAAGAATGACCATACCCTAGGGGAGCTACCCCTGAAACCTTGCCGCATCTTTCCTGTTTCAACCATTACCGGTTTGTGGGGCTCGATGAGGTCTCGTCCACAAGGCTACACTTTTCCACAAAGCCATGCTTTGATCAACAAATGATCATCAACATACAGCAGCACTTAGCGTGCCACACTTCCAAATTGGGAGTATATCGCTGATAACCTTCAACTGCACAACCTCTGAGCTCGTACGTCTCAGAGAAGGGTGTTAAGCTAAGAGAATAAATTCTCCGCCACCAACAGATATATATTTGAAAGAAATCGGTTTTACATCTCAAAGTGTAGTGTCAGACACACAACCATACAAATCTGTTTCGGGTTCGAACAGAACCGAAGGCACTTCCGAAGAAGCCCTTGCAAATCCGTGTCTTCACAATCCTGATCGGACTTCCCATCACTCAGGGAGTCTCTATACCGTAGCTATTCAGTGCAGAGATAATCGATAGGTCATCCTATCGTTCTTGCAAATACCCGATCTTCACCACCGGTCTTCAAATGTTATCCATAACGACGTATCATTATTCAAAATGGGTTATATGACACAAGCTCCTCTTCCGGCTAAACCGAATAATGAGCGTAATATTTAAAAACATATGGATATGGGATTTAAGCTAAGTCACAACTTATAAAATCCAAAACTTTTCTTTCAAATGGTTAAACAAATTACCATTTCAAATCTTTAAACAAAAAGATTTATTTCACAAAGTTCACCTTGTTTCACAAAGATCCATTCATAGATTTCAAAACAATTTCCATTTGAATTTGGATTAACTCATTTAAATCTTTAAGTTAAAGATTTAATTCATAGCTTTCAAACCCATTTCCAAAGTTTTATCCATAACTTGGAAAACCATTTCTATTTCAAACTCAAATTCCCTTTAACATAAATTGGAAGTTCATTTCTTATGTGAAAGCTTTTATTATTTGAAAACAAATAGTTTTCATTTCTGAAAAATCCAATTATATCTATAAAAGTTAAAATCTTGGGTTAAATTCAAATTCCCAAAACGACACTTTTAAAATGGTTTAAAAACCCATAAACACATTTATGAGTTGAATAACCCTTTTAAACCATAGTTTCCAAATCATAAAATTCAATTTCAAATATTGAATTCAAATTTAAATCAAATTATTTAAATTTCAAACTCAATCAAGTTATTCAAAATAAATTATTATTATTTTGAAATCCATTTTAAAAAGCTTTCAATTCCAAAACTATTTTGGATTCAAAAATTCGATCTTTAAAACTATTTCAAAATCTGTGACTTAACCCATTTCCACGTGCAATCGATATTTGTGTGTGTATAAGTGTAGTCCAGGGGTTTTACACAGTAGAAGTGCCACATCATCAATCAGCGCAGATTCAAATACAGCAATATATTTGATAAGCGGTATAAACTATAACGCTTATATTTGACAAGCGGAACAAACCAATTGTAACGCTTATCTTTTATTCACAGATCACAGGTATATATCACAGATAATAAATTACAATAAACATAGCTCAAATCAAAACAAAGCATCCCAAACAGGGGTATCAAACAATTCAATCATCCAATAGAATCCAAACATCTATAAGTAAGGTCAATTAATCATCTGGTTCTCTTAAATTAGATTAGTCACTAGTCCTGGTTAATTAATATTAATGAATTGCAAATCATTTTGATTAATTATTCTTTAATCATTTATTAATTAACCATTAGTAATGGATTAATTAACCTTTAATTATAATTCGTCGCCTTTTAATTATTAAAGAATTTACATTTGATTAACCATTTAATTAATTATTTTTAATTAATTAATTTAACCCTTGATTAATTAATTAACCTTTAGATTAATTATCCTTCATTAATTTCGATAAGCGATTATCCTTAATCTTCAATTAATTTTAATCATTTGGTTAATCCACCTTTTATCTCTAATTAATTACTTTTAATTTAGTAAATATCCTTAAGCAATTAATTGTTTTCATTAAATAAATTTTCATTAATTAATTAAACTAATTAATTAATCCTTAATTATAAATAAATTAACCTTAAATTAATTATCCTTTATTAATTCCACTAAGAAATTAGCTTTTATTTGATTACACAAAGTAATTGTCTTTTATATAATTACACAAATTATTAATCTTTACTTTAATTACACAAGGTAATTATCCTTAATCACTTAGTTTCATTCTTTAATTTATCAAAAACTTGATAAATTTCTATAGATAAACCCTTTTTATTTTTAATTAACTACTTAATTACACATTTAAATCTTACTTTAATGAACCTTTGAAATAGATTTATTTATTATCATAAATTAACTAAAGACTTTTAAGTTAAATTACAATTAAACGTTTTCTTTTTTTATCAATTAATTATACATTTAAGAAAACTTAAATTAAAACAATTCCTCAACTCTTATTTATTCCAATACTTAATTATATACCCCAAACAAATTTGAAAGCATTTAACTACAAAATTTAAACACATTTTTAACTTTAAAATCAAAACTTTAAAAATCTGGTTAATTAGAAACAACCCGAGCCACCACGCGAACTTCTTTCGAGCAGATTTGCAAAATATTCGAGATCGACTTCGAGTTCGTCTCCGACTCTTTACCCAGTTCAACCCTTCTTTCCTTCTTCTCCCTTTTTTTTCGAAACACATTACCACTCGCGTATGAACACGCGAAACCACCCGAGCCATCACTACATCCCTTCGAGGTCAAACTCGAGACCATCTCCATCTTCCCCCACGCATGATCACCCAGATAGAATCGCGTGCACGTGCACGTGTACCGCCACTCCAGCCATAGTTGATCGTCGCCGAGATCACCCACACGTCACCGTCAACCTCCTCTACCAATCTCGACCCCCCATCTCCGATGACCACGTTAGAAACGAAATCTTGCAACTAGACCCCTTCCTAAACTTGAACCACTGTCCAGAAAAACACTTCTCCCCTCCACGTCGAGCCACCGACGACGACACACCTCTGCCCAAAGCTTCACCGACCAATCCTCCATCTTTTCCCTCCAGTCCGGTGAACTCCGGTCATCAGAAACGACGCAGCGACCTCCAACAACCCAACCAACCCAAATCCTAACTTAAACCCTAAACCGCCTTCGGTCGATCACCAAAACACAATATAAAATCATCTACCATTTTTCCAATAATCTACATCCTCCAATCGACCTTCGATGTAACATCCCGAAATTTTTGAAAACTAAAAATAGATAAATTGTTTGAACTTCGGGATTTAACTAGTAAAATTTAATGTAAATTTAATATTGTTGATATTAATATTACACATTAATATAGGATTAAATAAAAAGAGATATGGATAGATGATCTTTTAATAGAATTTAAAATTTGTTAAAGTTATGATGAAATTATAAGATTTAAATCACATAACAAATAATTAAACATCTAAATAAATAAACAAACAGATAAATAAACAAAAAAACAAATAAATAAATAAAAGAATAAACAAATAAATAAATAAAAGATATAAACAAAGGATCAAACAAATGAGCAAATGAGTAAACACATAGTTGAACCAAAGAACAAAAAATGAACAAAAGAATAAATAAACAAATGAACAAATGACCAAATGTACAAACCAGTAAAATATGTAAGCAAAAGAAGATAAAATAAAATAAAACAACTTTCCTATATTTAGCAAAATAACTAAAACAACACACCTATATATATATATAAATAAAAAAACAAAACATTAGCTAATAAAAATATAAAACATATAAACTATACATATAAAAGAAAATCTAAAATAACACTATGCTGTAAGTATAGAAAGAGGCAAAGGAGTATTGTATACATACCTTCATTTAATGCATTGCATGTACACAATCTTTTCAGCACTCACTAACATTTATTAACAAGCATGGTTTAATTTTTCTTTTACTTTAACCTGTACTTGTTTATGCTTTATCCTGTACTTGTTTTAATAAACCCCAGTGAGCCATCTGTTATAAATAAACATCAATTGCCTTAGTTATTTCATTCAACAAACTTCTGCAAAAAAAAAAAAAAAAAAAAACATCATATTTCATAAACTCAAGAGCATTCAGGTGATCAAAACAGAAAGAAAGAAGAAAAGAAACCGGGAAAAAAGAATTAAACTGCAGTCTTCCAAACAACATAGTGCTTTCTGTTTCAAAACGAACAAGTGAGTAAACCTATATTTATTTGGAATATAGATACTTAATCCATGGTTGTGTGTGTTGTTGTATATAAACAAAAATTATTGCTCTGCATATTGTTCTGTGTTACTGGAGAACATATGTGAGCTCTGTTTTTTTTTTTTAATCATATCTCAGGAGCTAGTTAATTAGAAAAAAAGATTCAAGGGAACTTCATTAACATTTTTAACTTAGGATACTTAAAAACAAAATAGGTAGTGTATACTTGACTCACAGTTTAAAAATTTTGTTTAAGCTTGAAATCAAAACTTCTGACTCTGTAACATGAACATTACAGTAAAAACAAGATTTTAAGGTAAATTCAAACATTTTAAATCATTGAATTGATATTATAATTGGAATGAACATATGAAAATAAGATTTTTAAAACAGAAATGAAGATTTTTAGTTGGGTATATACAGAGCAGTTCGAACATGAACAAAAAATCGTTTTCTTTGAATTTCCAGAGATCGAGTTAATGATAGATGTTGTAATTTGAATTGAAGTGAGTTTGAACTTCCATAATGACAAGAAAAATATTAAATAAAATTTCGAATGTGTGAAGTTGCCATTCGAACCCAAAATAGGGTTTAAAACTGGAAGTTGCAGTGCGAAAAAAAATGGTGATTTTGTCGAAATGGAATGATCGAGCTCCATGATATCGAGGGGAGGAAAAAAACATGGGGTTAGCGTGATGTGGCCAAGGTCGCGACGTCTCTGGTGGTCTATGAGGAGGTGGAGAGGCGTTTTAGTGGGTTTGGTCGACTGCAGTTTTTCGAGTGGCTGGTCATATTTTGATGTAGAGGCGATGACTTCGAATTTGTTTTTGATTTCGAGTTATGGGATGAAACGCGACTTGCTGGAGGTGGAGATGGCCATGGGTGCGGCGGCGAACCACCGTGCACGTGCACGGTGGTGATGGTGTTCGTGTCTGTTGTTTGTGAGTGCCAGTAGTTTGCGTCTCGTGCTCGAGTTTTTCTGGGTTTGCTTCGAGTAGTTACTCGTGTTCGAACGAGTTCTCTTTGTTACTGTTCTGTTAGCTAAGGTTTAAACTTAGCTAAGGAAAAAAAAAGGGAAAAAAAAAGGAAACTGGAAGGAGATAAGAACGTTGGGGTGAGGAAAGAAATGGGAAGTCTCGGGGAGAAGATGTGATGGAACCGGGGGGGAACGCGAGTGAGAAGTTGCTTTTACTCGGGTTGTTTATATGGGCTCAGCCCATTCAAATCTTTAAGTTATCAATGTAAATAAATTTTTTTTGTGTTTTATAATATGAACAGTTTTGATTTTGTTAAGATAAATTTTTAACAAATGCTTTAGAATTTGTAAATTCTTTAATTGGTAAAGAAAGTTAAAAATCAAAATTTAATTAAATGATTAAATTTTAAAAGAAGAATTTTAAATAAATTTACATTAAAATTTCAATATAACAATAAATTAATTTTTTAAGTATAAACAGATTTTTCAAATGAAAATTAAAGTAAACTATTTTATCAATAGTTTTGAAAAGGAATTTAGAATAATTTAAAGTTGTGATTAAAATTGATTTAATAAACAATTAAGTACTCAAATAAATTTATAATTAAGAATTTATTGATTTGAGAAAGCAAGTTAATTAATTTAAATTGACACTTAATTAAAATAACTAATTAAGGAAAAATCAATGTATCAAGACGATTAAGATTAATTTAATAATCATTAAGAATAATAAATCATTGATTGAATAATCAATAAAATAAATATTTGGTTAATTTATCTCATTCGTTTGATAAATAAATAACTAACTATTGTTGTTAACTTATATTGATATCTCTGTTCTGTCTGAAATTCTGTATGATGATATTGCCATGTTATTGCACTGTGATTGTGATTTCGTTCTGTATTGATGTGAAAACCATGTTGTCTGTAAAACGGCATTTAAACTTCGATGCGACAGGGAATCGGATTTCAGTTTGTTATCCGAAACCCACATCGAACCTATGAATTGTTATGAATGACATCCACATTGTTTTTGAATTAACGCTCACTATTCGGGTTAACCGGGAAAGGACCATGGGGTAGTATAACCCACTCCGAATATGTGTTACGTCGTTGTGAATCGCATTTGAAGATCGGTGTTGAAGACCGGTATTTGCGAGAGTGATAGGACGAACTATCGATTGACTCTGCACCGAGTAGCTACGGTATTGAGTTCTCCATATGTGATGGTGAATCCGATCAGGATTGTGAATATCCGGATTTGCAAGGACTTCTTTGGAAGTGCCTTCGGTTCTGTTCGAGCCCGGAACAGACTTGTATGGATAGTATGTCTGACATTACAAGTTGAGATATAAAGCAGATTTCATTCAAATATATTTCTGTTGGTGGCGGAGAATTTATTCTTTAAGCTTAACACCCTTCTCTGAGACGTACGAGCTCAGAGGTTATATAGTTGAAGTTATCAGCGATATATTCCCAATTTGGTAATGTGACATGCTGAGTGTTGCTGAAATGATCATTGTGTTGATTTTTGGGATAGGATCGTTATTTGATCGTCTATCTTAGTGATCATTGTGTTGATCATTTGTTGACCCAAAGCACGGCTTTTGTATAAAGTGTGTTTTTGTGGACGTGACTTCGTCGGACCTCACACCCCGAAATGGTCAAAACAGGAAAGATGCAGCAAGGTTATTGGGGGTAGCACCCCTTAGGGTATGTACATTTCCTTCTGGATAGAAGTGGTATCATGGTATGGAGCCCAGATACTTAACTTATGTGGATATCGCAGATATATATATATGATTTTGTGATTTGTTGCTGGGGCCCCGGTTAAAGGTTGGTTACGACCGGGAGATGGCATACTCGTGTCAGTAGTTACCCAGTTAGGGGTAACCCGGCCTTGTGTTGGCAGAGATCCGGTTTGGTTCTCGGGGATGTCCATCCAGAGGCATTCTCAGTGGCAATGGGAAGTTCCTTGGCCTGACCATTTGTTGGAAATCCAATTCCCAATACGAAACCCTGTACGGTTTTAGTTGTAGAACCTGCCATTTACTTATGGTGGTCACCACTGTTTAGATGGTAGCTATAGTAGGCATAGTTCGAAATGTCTATGCTGGCTAAGATTAATATTCTACTTTTGAAAGGTTTTACTTCACTATGCACTAAGTAATAATATCAAAGAATTCTTTTCACGTATCAAGCATATTTAACTATCATAAGAAGAAATCTCCTCCAATTCTGCGTTTGCATTGTGTGTGTGGCGGGAGGTCTTATGGTAGTTCCATTTTTTAAAAGCATTCCGAAAATTCTTTTATAAATCTTGATTATTTAAATGCAACTGTTTTTGTTTACTCATACCAGTCCCATGACTGATCCGGAGTTTATTGTTTTCTTTCCTAAACTCTGGGTGCCCATTATTTCCACACGGGCAGCCTAGTAGCAGGTTTCTATATTTTGGAGTAGCAGTATTTTGGAGCTCTTATCTTGAGATATATTAGGAGCTTTTGGAGACTTCAGGTTTAGCTTTTGGGAGTTCGTTATCACCTCTTTCATTTGAGGACTTTTTGGATATATGTTCACTGTTGTATTACCATGATGTTGTATTTAGAGATTTTGGTATATGTACTATGTACTCTGATATAGTATGAATATTATGTTGATGTTGTAACAGTGATGTTATTTATGATATTGATTCTGTTCCGCTGTTTTATATTCATCTAATTGTTGTTATAAGCTCCGGCGATGCGAATTTGATGTCGTTTATTGGACATCGAGTTTGGGTCGTCACATTCGACTTCAACCAAGATGGGATTAGACCTGCCGATCATCAACAATTGACGCAAATACCTTTTCTACTCATTTTAAAATATCCCCAAAATTATCTACTTAAAAATTATGAATCTATCACCTAAATTCATTATTTTGTACTACGAATCAGTTTATTAAGTCAAAACATAGAATTGAAATTGTTGAGTTTTGACTTTAAAAAAATCACCTCTGAAATTAATCAATTTTGGAGCAAATTGCTTACTTTAAATACCTGAATTTAATTTTAAAAAGGATGTCACATATATACAAATATTTTTCATTTAAGGGTTATAACCTAAAAAATCGTTTTGTTAGATGCTTTGAATTTTTTTTTAAAATCATGTTTTGAAAACCTGTGACTTGTACAGGATTCAAATATCCACACAGAACATATGCATATGCATACATATCCAGGTATGCTTACATTGTATATAGCCTAATTCAACTGTATTCAAGTTGAATACATCTAGACAATCACATATACATCATCACAGCACAGAAATATCACATGCATCAGCATCAAAAGATAATGGGTTGAAAGTTTTCTCACCGTGTTTTGACAGAGTAGGGAGGAACTTGGTTTCTGTGGAACAGAGACATGCCATTTTATTTCTTTGATCTGCAGAAGTTTATTAACACAAAACATTGTTTAAATTTCCTATTGTATTTGTTACTTACTTCATTAATAACAAAAAAAGAATCGATTTACTTACAGTTTTGAATTTGTTTAAAGCTTCAAACTTGTTTTATTTTCCAAGCTGCAGACTTCAGATCTATATTTGCCTTGAATTTCTTTCTGTAACTGATGGATATGATTGTTTAAGTCTTTGTTTTTATTACTGATTACTAACATCAAATTCAAATTTTTAAAGAAAGCAATTTACTTGCCTTTAATTAACTGAGTTGATCTTGCATTTACTCCTTCGCCAAAACATCAGCTCTGTTCATTGATCTTCATTTTTATTTTTCAGGTTGATTTCTTTTTTTTCATTGAACTTTGATTCTCCGTTTTGGTTTTGAAACTGAGTTTCAATCTGAAGCTTTCACTTATTTCAGGTTGAATTTTTTTTGAAAAACAAGGATTTTGTTTCAGATTTTTAGAAGAGAATGACAGATCTACTTTTCTGATTTTTTTATTTTTCTTTCTACTTTAATTTTCATTCTTGGGTGTTGAGATATGAGATTCTCAAATCTATTGTTACTGCTCCTTCAGAATTTGCTGAGATACTTAATAATTTCATATGGGGAACTGAAAAGTTTCTATAATTTTAAATTTCATTTTTTTATTCAAATAAATGTAATGAATGCCATTTGTAAAGAGAAATTGATTATGGAAATCTTAAACACTTGTAAATCTTATACTTACATATGTATGTTTATTTTTATACTCCATCTCTTTTGATGTATGTTTACATTTGTATTTTACAAGACAAAGAATCAAAAAAATTTTTTATATCATATTCATTTTATAAATAAATGTACTTCTTTTCTATTTATATTTACACAAACAAAATTTTTATCCCAAATAATTTTACATTTAATGTTTTGTTCAACATGTTTATACACTTATATTTTTATACAATTTACATTCATACATTTTATTATTATTATTTTTTTAATTATTTATTTTTGTACCACTTTTAAAAGAAAAGAAGGATTTAAAAATCTTGATTTCATATTAACAATAGTTACATTTATTCATATATGAAAATTTAACTTAAAAATAACATTTTGAAAATGAGTACACAAATTTTCCTTTTTATTACAACTTCCAAATATATTTAATATTTTAGAAAACAAACATCTACTTTATTTTTACTTTATTTTCAAATTCAATATTTATTTGTTTTATAAAATATTTATTCTTACAGTTTAAATCAAATTTTCTATTTATTCTCAATACACTTATTCTTCCTAAATCCAATATCTATTTGTAAGCTACTTATACTTAAATTTCAAATTAAATCTCTTTTTATTATCAAAATTATTTATTTACTCTAGAAATCTCAAATTAATTCACAATTTATTTTCAAAAATTAATTTAATTACCAAATTAAACTCGGTGAATTTTCAGGAATGTTACAAATTACCTTTCAAACTTCACCAAAACTCTTTCATATGTTTATAAAACATTTAAAACTCATTTTTTAAACCTTTTTAAAGAGTTTAATATTCCATATACACCAATTTATTAAATAAAGGAAAGTGATTTCCTTTGTGCTTATCGACGTGTATTTCTATGATTTGCATATATATACAACACTCATATAAAACAACAAAACTTAATAATCAAAGCATATTAGACATGCATTGCAAACATCATATCATCATCCAAAAATATAATATAAGTAAGAAGTTCTCAATTTTAGTTTATATTTCTAATTAAGTTTTCAAACATTCATCAACCAAACATCATTAGCATCCAAATAGTTATGTTAAACATTTGTAACTACTTATAATGGTTTAAAGTTAGAGTTCTCACCATCATTGCTTCCTAACTTCACTAAACAGATAATAGCTCCGCTATGATCGAATGTAAGATTTTGGATTGGTCCTTAGACTCTTCAGAAGGCTCGGCCAAGACTTGAAGAGGATGGCCAAAAGTATGGAGGAAAAGTGGTAGAGCTTCGACAATGTATTCACTATACTAGACCCAAAAATAGGTCATCTTATCTCAGATTTTTGGACATTCTACTCTCTGAATTTGGAAAAGTTGTCAACATGAAATTTGTAGGAAATTCTTTTCTCTAAGATTTCAAAAAATAAATTATCCAATTTGGATTAGTTATGAGGAAGTTATGGAAAAGAGAGGAAAAGATATTCTCGGGTTCACAAAAATCAAACCTGAGAATGGGTCGACTTCTAGCTAATTTTTGGACGTGTTACTCATAGAATTATGAAAAGTGGTCAAAAGAAAAATTATTGCAAATTATTTCTCTGCAATTTCAAAAAAAAAGAAACACTCAATTTCAATATATTATGCGGAATATATTATCAAAAGAAGAGAAGACATTCTAGGAACTAAATTTTTGGGCCCGAAAATGTAATGGAAAGAAGTGGCATGGCTAAGCTTAGAATGGAAAGAAGTGGTCAACTAGAAAGTTGTAGCCATTGAAATTTTGAATGGTTTTAGAAAAAGAATTGGACCATTTTGTTTGATTTTGAGAGATTTGTGGAAGAATGAAGAGGCAAAATGGGTGGGTATTTATAGGCAAGTGGAGAGGTAGATGTTTATCTGCACCTTACATCATCCACCAACTTCACCATCATTACTTTAACCACTAACCCCACCTCACTATTTCAGCTGAAATGAGCTCTCCCCATATGCCTACTTGAGTATGTGTCCTTTGATGTGTAAGTGTTGACTTAGAGAAGGCGTAAGGAGTAAGGAAAGGGTAAAATATCTTTGATATTTTCATATATGTATGTGTGTGTGTATTTATGTTTGTATACATATTTATATATGTTAGGGTGTGCATGTGACATGTGTGTATATATATATATGTTCATGTATGTATTATTATGTCATATATGTGTTCAAGTCGTATAAACAACGTTATACAACTTATATATGTCAAATCGTTACGAATTTTAATCCCGATTTCTGGTCATAGTTTTCACTTATTAATTAAGGTACATATATTTGTAAACAACATTTGAAAATAATTTTTTTTTCATTTTAACTAATTAAAATTATCAAATTTTATTTATAAAGCTATATAAATTAATATTAACAATTATTTATAGTAATTGCTATTTTATCGATAAAGCGATATTGATTTTCCTTATAATTTCAAATTACTTTTATAAATTTATAAAACTATTATAAATGATTTATTATCATTTTATAACTATTCAAAATGAATTATCATCATTTAAAATAATTATTTGACTGATTAAAATAACTATTAAATCATTAAATCCCAATTTAAATTCATAAATTTATATTTAAATACGATGCCATTATTGGTGATGACATAAGTACATGTGATTTCCAAAAATAAAATAATTGATTTTATTTCATATTCTTGTTCAATTATCAAAATAAGTGTATGTATCCAGCTCCGTGCATGATGTTTTATGATTATAGAGCTGTTTATCGATAAAACAATTTTCGACCATTTTATAGATTTAAATTCCGAGGGAAATATTTTTGTAAATCTTTATTCAAAATAAGATTTATCATTATTTATTATCCCTCAAATATTTGTATTATCAACCTTTTATTTGAACTAATTTAAAAATAAATATAATTTTTCAAAGTGATATACTGACGGGTCGTTACAACGCAACCAAACATTTATTTTATAAAAATACAAGCAGAAGTTCAACACACACAAAAGTCTAAGGAGGTGATATTTCATAAGTGACGGTATAGCGATAATCGCTATAACGACACTTACAGAAATAAAATAGCATGTCACTAACATTTCAACCAAATATCAATATAAGCAACATAAGAATATAAGTAAATCAATATTGATGAGAAATCCCTTAGGGTCTCTCAACAAAAATCCCATGTAAATCACACATATGTATCTGTATTTCAAAGTGCTCCGTAGTGACCTATTCACTACGTATATACTTCAACTTCCTCTTGCTTTTGTTCTCTATAAAACAATGGTTATTTATGCCATCCGCTTCCAAGTGGGAATCAAATCCGAACAAACGATCAAACAACTATATATACTATCGTCAAAGCATTCAACGATAATGTATAGCAACAAAGCTATTATATAGTTTATTTAGAGGCGAGTAAACTCATAAAAATTCCAGTTGACGCTTTTGCATTCCGTTTTGATCCTATAGCTCAAAATTATACTAGTTTCAAATTCAACAAATCAAACTCCAATGCGTAGATAACAACGGTACAAGTGCAACACAAAAGATCGCGTCCAAATCCGACCTCGTATGAGATAGTCATTGAGTTTATAATATTTTGGATTTAAATAATTTATTTAATTACCAAATCAATTAACTAATTACTTAATTAAATCCTTAAATCTTCTTCCCTCCTGTCCTATAAATTAAATTTCCTATACATGAGCCATGCAGGCACCACCTTACATAGCCCAAACCTCCGCGAAAATGCACGAACCATCTCCGACGTACTCCTCCTCGAACAAGCACACCATCCCACATCACTTCATCTAGCTTGACACATCACAAAAGAAAAACAATGGTAAACCCCAAAATGCCTAACTCTCTCTAGCTCATCCAGATACACCCTACTTCATCCAAGCTAATGGCGAGTGTCACCAATAATAAGCACACGCCATAAACAACCATGGATCAAAAGTTCTCTCCAAAATGAACCCAACGGAACTAATTTCGTAATTTTTCGTTGAGTAATTCATTTGATTTTGAATTTAAAAGAGGAGACTTGCTTCTTCTTATTTATAGAGATTGATAAAAAAAAGTAAAAGAGGAACAAGGAAAAGTCAGTAATGTTGGATTTTCTAAGTGTAGAGTTTGGTTTATTCTATAATTTTTGGCATATCACTATACAAAATTTCATTCATGTACGAACAATGAACAACAAAACAAAAATATGATCATGCATAGAAATACGATACGATCATAAAACAATAATAGAATACGTTGGTTATCTCATTTTGTAAAATTTCAAAAATACTATCATTTCCCAAAAATACATCAAACGATAATTTAAATATTTTTCAATTTTAATATTATGGAAAAATCCTATGAATTGAAATAAAAATCAAGTCGTTTTGTTAACAATTGATTTTCTTGTTATTTATTTGAACTATTTATCGTTTAGATAAGTTTACAAAATGAGTTCACCGTTATTGTTTATTATTTGGGTTAAATAATGTTATTAAATTGTAAAGACCTGGTATTTTGGCTATTTCAAATTGGAATATTTAATCGATTTTAAATATTTAAAAGTTTATTTTTAACTTGAATTTCAAATATAACTATTTATTGGATAATTTAATTATTTAATTAAGTAAGTGGAAATTGAGTAAAATATTTTTTCGGAGTTTTAAGCTTGTTAAAAATAATTTAATGGGATTATAAAATTTATATTGATAATACTTAAGATAATAAAGGCTTTAAAATTGAAAAGTGATTTGTTCAGTTTTAAATATATCGTTTGAATTAACATTTAAAAGTAGCCTTCCGGGGCATAGTCTCGGATTTTGATGAAGCCAATTCCATTGGATCCGTAATAGCGTATTATTACAGAAATTCAAATTTCGTAATGTTTGGAGTTATTGTTTGACCGTATGGCATATAAATGCGCTGAAATTTATACCGAATTTCAATATAATAATTGGGTCCAAATTAAGCTATCTTCTCCATACGATCGAATTTAGGAATCGAAATGTAACAACCCGGAATTTTTGGGCAATATAAATTTAATAATCTGCATTAATAATAAAATTGATTTGATAATTTTTCTTTATAATTTTAATTTAAACTGATAAATTTATTCTTTTTATGGTTAATAAATATTTAATCTGATGATTGTGATCAATATCTTTTTAACATTTTAAAATGGATAAGATTTATTTTTTTCAAAGCTAATGAAATTTTATTCTATATATTTTTGATATATATTGTGAATGGAAGATCTTTTGTTTTAAATTAAAAATGAATTTTCAAATTGTAATATATATGTTTGTATATGTTATAATTTGAGTTATTTTGAAATTTAATTTAATCAATTGATAATTTATAATGTATGAATATTGTAGATTGAAGCTTTGTTTTAGAATCAATGTTTTCAAAAGTTAATTTAAAAATTAATTCATTTGTTTTAAAATATAAGATAAATAGTTTGTTTTTAAATAAGATAGTTTAAAAAGGTTTTAAACAAAGTTTTGTTTTGTCTTTCTTTTAAAAGTATTTAAAATATGATAGTTTGAAAAGAATTTAAACAAGCTTTTTTTTTAAAAAAATGCTTATTATAAAATGGTTATAAATATATAAAGTTATAAATAAACTTTCGTTTTAATTAATCTCTTGAATTAAAATTATTTATAAACATAAGTAATATGTGAATAAATTACTAGATTAATATTTATATAAACATAAATGTCCATATTATATAAATATAAATATAATTAATCTTTGTAATAAGGTTTTAAAAACAATTATGCAAGGATTTTTAGACGCTTGTTAACAAATGAACTCATGCAAATTACACTTGTAATTAATATGGCATGCATTAAAACAAGTGGCCTTTATTTCTTTTTATTTACAAATTTAAACATATAAGAGAAAATTTGTTTTTCTCTCTCATTTTCCATACTTTCTTCAATTCTATTTTTCTTTCTTCATTCTTTCAAACATTAATGGCAAAACAGAAATCTTTTTCAAAACCTGAACTATTTCTCAAATCTGAAGTTTAAAACCAAAAAGCAAAAGCAAATTTAAAGTCTGCATTGATCAAAGCTGCAACATCTACTTTATCCTGCATTTCATCTGAGGGCAAATGCAAGTTTAAAAGCATCAAATTGTTAAGCATGCAAAGGCATTCAATTTCAACAGCGTGCATTCAATTTCTGCAGCAGTAAAGCAATTTTAAAATCTCAAAACCTGGAATATAGATGAAGAAACTACTCTGCATATATATTATGGTGAGTAAATTTTTATTTCAAAAACCGTTTCACATTTAAGATTTAACTGGAAGATATGAATAAAATCTTGAAATAAAGTGGTATGAAACGTTTACATGTATGCTTGAATTTGAATGCATGCATGTATGCTTTGTTGTGCAAAAGTCTGTATATGCGAATATTTACATCACTGTTCTATGTTCAGGGTCATTCCCATTCAAAAGAATTCAATACCAACAACTCAAATCCATATTAGCCTTTAGTATTTGAATGAAATTGATTTGTAATTGTATGATAAAGATTTTAAAATAGTCTGGAAATTTGAAATATCATAAAATCATGATTAAAATAAGAATTTACAGAGGAATTTGAATATTGGTTAAAAAATTATTATCTTAAATTCAAAATTTGACTACATACGTGTAATCTTGATGTAAAATCATGAATTTAGATATGAAGTTTGTAATTTTTAGTGTGGTAATCTATTCGAATTTTGGGTTTGAATGTTTTAGGAACTTTGGTGAATTGTCGTTGGTTCGATTGTTGTTGAATCGAATTCGTGGGTGAAGCAAGCTTTTGAGTTGAGGATCAGGGGAAAAATGTAAAAGAATTTTTATATTTGTTAAATCGATGGGAATTGGCACGATTAGGGTTTAGTTGGTTTTGGGTTTCGGCTAGCTGTAGGAGATTCACGATGAATGTTGGTGGACCGTTGGCGTTCGCGCTTGGGGAGGTTGACGATATGGGTTGTGGCATCACGATGGAGTGGTCGGCATGGCTCATCGTTGCCGAGATGGTCAACGGCGGTGGAGTTTTGGGTTCGTGTTGTTTTTGCAGTTTTTGGTTCGATCGATCAAACTTTGATTCGATTGCTATTTCATCGATCTGGGTTTATAGTGGTGTTCGCATGTGAGTTTGTGACCGCGGGGAGTCGTCACGTTGATCGCCGACGGCCGGAGTTCCTTGGGCACGTGCACGATAATGGTGTGTGCACTGGGTATGTTGAACTTTGGGAAAGACGAGTTGTTTACCGAAGAAGCTCTCGTGTTTTCCTGAAGACGACTCGAAGCTTTTTTGAGTAGGGGTTTTCTCGTGTGTGTCCTCGAGTGTGACTCGAGGTTTTCTGAGAGTTTACTCGGGTTTGACCCGATACTGCTTTTCTGGTGCTAATTAAAACAGTTTGTATAAAAAGGAAATGAGTTTACTGATTAAACTCATTATTGAATAAATGAAATCAAGTTAAGTTTTTTTTATAGAAGAAATAAATTACAAAGTTAAAGCTTGTTCTATGAAATGAATGTAAATCAAACTTTTAAAAGTGACAATTGAATTTATTTTCAAATTTAAAATGTTTCAAAATGTTTGCTTTAGAAAGTAATTATCTTAATTTAATTTTGAATTTCAATTTAAAAGAGTATTTTGAATTTAAATATTGAATCAAAGTTTAAAGTAAATTTTTAAGTGATGTTTTAGTAAATAAGTTTTCAAATTATTTTGAAAATTTATAAGTTTAAAATTAGATGTTTAAGTGTTTTAGTTTTTAAAATTTGATTTCTAAATGCTTCACTTTTAAATAAATTTTAAGTTATAATTTTGTAAACCAAATTTAATAATTTGTTTTTGAGTTGTTAAAATTTGATCAATTTCAAATAACTTATTTATAAAGATAAATAATGTTAAATTATCTTGATATGAATTTGAGAGTACTTAGTAAGTATGATTTGTTAATTAAGATTAATGTTTTCTTAATTAAGTAAGGGTCTTTAAATATAAGAAGTTAATTAAATTGTTTAATTAATTTTAAATAGTTAGTTGATTGTTTATTTAATTTTAATAATCACTTAACTATGGATTAATTAACTGTGATTACTTAATGAAGTAATCAATGGTTAATATTTGAATATAATTATGAATGAAAGTAATTAATTATGGAAGAAATTAGTAGAGGTTACTCATGGGAGTAATTTAAGTTGAAGTGATTATTGGATAATCACCAAATGATATTAATTAAGAAATTGATTAATGTAATTGTTGAAGTAATTAATGGTTAATTATTGAAAGTAATTATAGAAAGAGTAATTACTCATGGAAGTAATTAGTTGAAGTGATTAACGGATAATCACTTAATGTTATCAATTGAGGAATTGATTAATATAATTGTTTTAAAGTCAATTAATTATGGAGTAATTAATTAATTAATGAATTAAAGATCATTTAATGATTGAATTAATTACTTGTTAAGTTAATTAGTTAAGAGAGTAATCATTTAATGAAGTAATTAGAGATAATTACTTATATAGGTAATTAAGTGTTAATTACTTAATTATTTAGTTAACTAATTAATGAGATTAATTAATTAATGAATTGTGTTTAATTAAAGATTAATCACTAAATGTAATTAATTAAATTGTAGTTAATTAATAAAGTAATTAATTAAGGATTTATTTATTAATTTAATTGTTTAATAATTACTTAATGAAGTAATTAAAGATTAATTAATTGAATTAATTAATCAAGGATTAATATAATTAATTCAAAAGATTATTAAATAAAAGTTAATTAATTAAGATAAGTAATTACAAATTGTTAATTACTGTTTATGATTTTTGAGATAATCAATTATAAGTTAATTGTTTAATTAATTAAAGTAGTTATTAATTAATAAGGATCATTAATTAATGTAATTAATGATATTAATCAATGTTGATTAATAAAAGTATTTCATGAAAGTGTGATGAATTAATTGTAATTAGTTAAGGATTAATTAATTAATGGAAATAAATAAAGGATCATTAATTATTGTAATTAATGATAGTAATTAAAGGTTAATTAATGGATATGGTTAAGGATAATTACTTGAATGTAATTAAAGTATAATTAATCAAGGAAGATTAATTAAGGAAGATCATTAAAGATGATTAATTTATTTATTTGGAATAATAATTAATGAAGAAGGATTATGGTAATCAAATTGATTAAGAGATAATCAATTCTGTTTTGGATGATTGATTTATATGGGTTATCGATTAATATTGGTTAATTGATTAATATTGGATGATCAATATTTGGTGATTGATATTGGATGATTGATATTGGTTGATACTAGTTGATACCGGATATCTCTGTTATGTGATATGCTGTTGTGAGATGAATGTTGTTATGAATTATCTATTGTGATAATATGATTCATCTACCTGTTTATATATATCATCTTGAATATGAGTTTAAATTGTTTAAAACCCTTAGGTACAACTTGGACATTAAAATGGCAATCGGTTTCGGTGAGACCTGGATCGGGTTTCCATATTTGGAATCCGAAAACCACATCGATTCCAATTAAACGTTAGGTCGTGAATCCAAGTGGAGCAAGTGAAGACTCGAGGTGTAAGGGCTATACGTCAGTATAACTCTATGGGTGATTCCGTAATGAGTTTGACGGAATAGTACTTATGGGTTCGAGATGGAGATTTAGAGTGCAAGGGCTATGGTCATTGACTCTGAGGGTGATTCCAAAATGAGTGCAATGAGATAGTGCCTTCGGTTTCGTTCGAACCCGGAATGAACTTGTATGGATTGAATGCTTTCAGAACATCGTCAGGTGGACGATGAGAATTCTAAGATAGATGTGTTCTATAAAGGTAATCGCAGCCTCAAGCCTCATCAACCGGGAATGGCTAAAACAGGGGAGGTGCAGCAAGGCTTCATGGGTAGCTCCCACTGGAGAGCAAGATTTACCCCTGTCTAGAAGTCCCTTTTTATTCGGCTGTGTGGGGCGGTTGAATTCCGGACAATCGCCAAGGTTGTCTTGTTTGGGACTGTTCAGTAAGGAATGGTCCCGGCCTTGTGTTGCAGGAGAGCGGACGTACTCCTCGGTACATTGATCTAGGCCATGTACTGTGACGGGCGGTACCCCAGTAGCCCTGCCATTGATGGAAACCCATTCTTCCTACGAGACCCAACGGTTTTGATTGTATTACCCACTCTTGTGGCTAGTAGCTGGAATTTAATAATGTAACAATTTCGGCTATTTCTTATTTACTTGAAAACCCTAGACACTATTATAATATCACTGGATTTCCTATCAAATGTTTTGGTTAGCGTAAGGTATAAACTTTACCATGTTTATGTGTGGGAAGTCTTACATAATACCTTTTCTTTTCAACGGATTTTCTAAAGTTAAGCAACTTTAAACCGTTTACTCACACCAGACCCCTGTCTGACCCGAGTGTTTATTTTCTGTTTTATTAAACTTTTGGGTACTCATATTATATATATGAGTAGTCAAGTGGTTCAGGTTAGCTTGACGAATTCTGAAGGAGATATGGAGCAGGAGGCTTCCACGTGTAGATATATTTGTGGTTCCGCTGTGTTTGTTTGGTATTTGTATCTGTTGTACTTGAGTTGTATAGTTAGTCAGATGTTTATAACTGTCTAATATGTGTTGAAATAAGTTGTGTACTCTGATGTAATATGATACTATGTAATATTATAAGTGATATATTATATTCCATTCGTTCCGCTGTGAGTTCTCTAATGTTGTTGTGTTTCTTCTTTCTCTTTCTTTTCTTCTTCTATCCCTTTCTTTCTTCTAGATGATGCGATTTTCTGGAGATAGGAAGTCGGGTCGTCTCATTTGGTATCAAAGCATTAGGTTGAGTGAATACCTAGGCTCTGGAGTGGTGCCTTTCTTGAGAGAGTGTACTTGTAATTTTTATATATAACTATATATATATATCTATATCTACCTAATCTATTGGGTTATCTGTTCGGATTTTCCAATATAAGTTTTAAAGGTAGATGGAGTAGTGGTGTGTGTGTGTGTGTGTAACATGACTACCACAGATGGAAGGGGTCCATATGTTGAGGTTGGAAGTATTTGTCGAGACTGTGGACCTAATACCGTCTCGAGTGAGATTTGTTGTTTGGAGTAAGGATTTCTCTGATATCCGAAGGAAATCTTTTTAAAGATTCGAACTTTATCTTTGAAGTGTAAGTTTGGATTTCGCTCGGGTGTGCGAATTTTTCTTGAGTTTGGATCTCTCGAAAGTACAGAAGTAAGTGGTGATATCCCGATAACTGCGTGATGAAATACAATATCCATCGGTATTTTCAGAAGGTGTTTTCTCTTGAAGCAGTTTTAGTAGTTGTTGAAGAACAGTTTTTACCTGCCGCATGGAAGATCCTCTGTGTAGAAGTTATCTGGATCTTCAGTATGGAGGTTGGATGTTCTGGAATATCAGACTAAGGTCTATGAGTTGCTTGGCTTCGGCATGGTCTCATTTGTCATCCTTTAAGGAGAGCGAGATGTTGATGCTTGGTTTGGAGCCTGAGTTCTTTTAGGTTGTCTGCCATCTCGGAGGTCCGTTGTGTGGTTTGTTGATGGTTTTGGTTTTCGAGAAGTCTTTGGATTATAAGTCTTTGGTTAGCTATGGTAGCAGTTCAGCTTGAAGTGTTCGGTGTGCTGTCAAGAAGCTCTTTTGGCTTTGCAATATCATCGAAGTAGTGTTGGGAAGTGGCAGTGTGCTCATTTCTCCAATGGTTCGGGAATCTTAGGGGTTCTTCTATCAGTAGTCCGGGCAGTTGGTGAAAGTTATCTTGAAGAATTAACCTTGTTTGGAAAAGCTTAAAGCTGTTCTAATTGGTAAAGAGAGGACGGTTTCTTTGGAATCCGAATCAGGTTGGATCGCAAAAGTGACTTGCGATTAGTTTGGGAATTTTCTTTAGGCAATCTTTTGTCTGAGGCTGAGGATTCTCATGAGGAAGTAGGAGCTGCTAGAGTAATCAGAAGTTCGTCTGCATCTGGAGTGGAGTTCCATATTGTTTGGTTCCAGAAGTGATTTTGGTAGCTAGCCCGGTTGTAGGATGGCCCCTGGAGAGAAGAGTTGGTGTGGCAGCTCAGAAATTTACTTTGGAGATTGGATTGGTCAGAGTTAGTTTTTGAGTTTGGATTCTGTAGTAAGGTTGTGTGACCGAGTCTGATGGGTCACTAAGATTTTATGGATTTGATGAACAAAGTTTTCCGGATATAGTGGATAAGTTTGTACTCGTGTTCATCAACAGTATTCTTATCTATTTCAGAATCAGAGTTGTGCAGCGGAAGCAAGATAGCGGCTGTATAGGGAAGGAAGTAAGCTCAGTTCGCTATTGTTTGGGAAGTAGAGCTTGTGTTCTGGATTTCGATGGATTTTGGAAGACTTTTCTGTTAAATAGAATCCAGAAAATGGATTTCTTTGGTCTAATTGTTCTGGAAGTATCAGCATAGGTTGAGCTGATCAGGAAGAGATTGGTAGCCCAGGATTATCTGTTGAGTTATACAGATATGAGGTAAGGAGTTTGGAATTCAATGTTGGAGACTTCATTGTTGTTAAGATTTCTCTGGTTAAGAGAGAGCAGGGTTGCATTAGATTGGATGGCTAGTCTGAGGAATTTGAAGATTTCTTATCTGTGTTTTGATAGGATAAGATTGAATTGCTAGTTTGGATAGATGGAATTCATTATATTTCACGTATCTCTGAGGGAGTACGTGTATGATTCATCATTTGTTGTTGAATCTGTAGTTCAGTTGGATTTGGGAGTTGTGTTAGACTTGAGTATAGTCTAATGTTCTGTTTAGATTGATGGATCTGGAGATGAGAGGAGCTTTGGATTTTGGTAGTATAGTTAGTTTGTTGGCTTTTGTAGAGCGAGTCTCCCAGTGATTTATACTTGGGAAACTCGAGATAGTATTAGAGATTTATTCTGATTTGTATCAGGATAATTAGTTAGGTTTGTTTGTTTGATTGGTTGCTATGGTTGTTAGTAACTGGTTGTTAGGTATGCTTTGCTGTTTGAAATTAAAATCTTTACTGGTTTATTAAATTACCTTTGCTTTTAAATTTCGGGGACGAAATTCTTTTAAGGGGGAGGATTGTAACGACCCGGAATTTTTGGGCAATATAAATTTAATAATCTGCATTAATAATAAAATTGATTTGATAATTTTTCTTTATAATTTTAATTTAAACTGATAAATTTATTCTTTTTATGGTTAATAAATATTTAATCTGATGATTGTGATCAATATCTTTTTAACAATTTAAAATGGATAAGATTTATTTTTTTCAAAGCTAACGAAATTTTATTCTATATATTTTTGATATATATTGTGAATAGAAGATCTTTTGTTTTAAATTAAAAATGAATTTTCAAATTGTAATATATATGTTTGTATATGTTATAATTTGAGTTATTTTGAAATTTAATTTAATCGATTGATAATTTATAATGTATGAATATTGTAGATTGAAGCTTTGTTTTAGAATCAATGTTTTCAAAAGTTAATTTAAAGATTAATTCATTTGTTTTAAAATATAAGATAAAACAGTTTTTTTAAAATAAGATAGTTTAAAAAGGTTTTAAACAAAGTTTTGTTTTGTCTTTCTTTTAAAAGTATTTAAAATATGATAGTTTGAAAAGAATTTAAGCAAGCTTTGTTATTTTTTTTTAAATGCTTATTATAAAATGGTTATAAATATATAAAGTTATAAATAAACTTTCGTTTTAATTAATCTCTTAAATTAAAATTGTTTATAAACATAAGTAATATGTGAATAAATTACTAGATTCATATTTATATAAACATAAATGTCCATATTATATAAATATAAATATAATTAATCTTTGTAATAAGGTTTTAAAAACAATTATGCAAGGATTTTTAGACACTTGTTAACAAATGAACTCATGCAAATTACACTTGTAATTAATATGGCATGCATTAAAACAAGTGGCCTTTATTTCTTTTTATTTACAAATTTAAACATATAAGAGAAAATTTGTTTCTCTCTCTCATTTTCCATACTTTCTTCAATTCTATTTTCCTTTCTTCATTCTTTCAACATTAATGGCAAAACAGAAATCTTTTTCAAAACCTGAACTATTTCTCAAATCTGAAGTTTAAAACCAAAAAGCAAAAGCAAATTTAAAGTCTTCATTGATCAAAGCTGCAACATCTACTTTATCCTGCATTTCATCTGAGGGCAAATGCAAGTTTAAAAGCATCAAATTGTTAAGCATGCAAAGGCATTCAATTTCAACAGCATGCATTCAATTTCTGCAGCGGTAAAGCAATTTTAAAATCTCAAAACCTGGAATATAGATAAAGAAACTGCCCTGCATATATATTATGGTGAGTAAATTTTTATTTCAAAAACAGTTTCACATTTAAGATTTAACTGGAAGATATGAATAAAATCTTGAAATAAAGTGGTATAAAATGTTTACATGTATGCTTGAATTTGAATGCATGCACGTATGTATGCTATGTTGTGCAAAAGTCTGTATATGTGAATATTTACATCACTGTTCTATGTTCAGGGTCATTCCCATTCAAAAAATTCAATACCAACAACTCAAATCCATATTAGCCTTTAGTATTTGAATGAAATTGATTTGTAATTGTATGATAAAGATTTTAAAATAGTCTGGAAATTTGAAATATCATAAAATCATGATTAAAATAAGAATTTACAGAGGAATTTGAATATTGGTTAAAAAATTATTATCTTAAATTCAAAATTTGACTACATACGTGTAATCTTGATGTAAAATCATGAATTTAGATATGAAGTTTGTAATTTTTAGTGTGGTAATTTATTCGAATTTTGGGTTTGAATGTTTTGGGAACTTTGGTGAATTGCCGTTGGTTCGATTGTTGTTGAATCGAATTCATGGGTGAAGCAAGCTTTTGAGTTGAGGATCAGGGGAAAAATGTAAAAGAATTTTTATATTTGTTAAATCGATGGGAATTGGCATGATTAGGGTTTAGCTGGTTTTGGTTTTCGGCTAGCTGTAGGAGATTTCACGATGAACGTTGGTGGACCGTTGGCGTTCGCGCTTGGGGAGGTTGACGATATGGGTTGTGGCATCACGATGGAGTGGTCGGCATGGCTCATTGTAACAGTACGGATTTTCGTTCTTCAGAAATCCGACATCGACACTCACTTTATCGACTGCCGAGAAATCGAAGGCCGAAAACCGAGAAGTTATGGGTTTTAAAAAGAAAAGAAAAAGAAAGAAGAGAGAAGAGATAGGAAATAGAGAGAGAAGAAGATAGAGAATTTTTAGAAAACAGAGAATTTGAAAAATAGAAGATAGAAAATTAAGAAAATAGAACGGAACAGAAAGGAACAGAAAAACAACAACAGAATCTCACAATTCGCAGCGGAACAACATATAATAATAAATGAATAATCTTTAAACAAAGAACCATATCAGTTATTACATTACATTTCATTACATTACAACATATCAGAGTGTACAACATCATACAACAACAAACAGTGCAGCGGAAAAGAAATACTATATAAACTAGTAATACGCCATGCCATCCAGCTTGCCTCCAGCAACTCCAGAATATCCAGAATATCCTGATAAACCTTACTCTTGACTGCCCGTGTGAAAATTGGTGGGCACCCAGAGTTTAGGAAGGAAAACAATAAACTCCAAGTCAGTCATGTGACTGGTGTGAGAACTCAAAACAGTTTATTTATCTTTAAATTCAAAAAGAGGAATATTTTTAAATTCAATTCAATGCTTTTAAAAATGAGACTACCATAAGGCCTCCCGCACACACACACAATGCAAACGCAGAATCGGAGGAGATTTCTCCTTATGATAGTCAAAGATGCTTGATACGCATTTAAAAATAACATTTGATATTATTACTAGTGCATAGTGTATAACAAATTCATTTCGAAAGTAGAATATAAATCTTAGCCAACATACGACCATTATCGTATGCCTACTATAGCTACCATGTTCAATAGCAGGTTACCGCCACATTCCATAGCAGGTTATACAACTAATACCGTACAAGTCTCGTATTGTTTCTTTGGATTTCCAACAAATGGTCAGGCCAAGGAACTTCCCATTGCCACTGAGAATGCCTCTGGAAAGACATCCCCGAGAACCAAACCGGATCTCTGCCAACACAAGGCCGGGTTACCCCTAACTGGGTAACTACTGACACGAGCACGCCATTCCCCGGTCCTTTAGGACCTTTTCAACCGAGCGCTCGATATCCAACATCACACCATAATAAATAGAGTGTTTTCAACATGAGTAAGTATCTGGGCTCCATACCATGATACCACCCCTTTCCAGAAGGAAATGCACATACCCTAAGGGGAGCTACAGCAACCCCTAATAACCTTGCCGCATCTTTCCTGTTTTGACCATTTCCGGGATGTGAGGCTCGACGAAGTCACGTCCACAAAAACACACTTTGTACAAAAAGCCGTGCTTTGGGTCAACAAATGATCAACACAATGATCACTAAGATAGACGATCAAATAAATGATCCTATCACAAATAATCAACACAATGATCATTTCAGCATCACTCAGCATGTCACATTACCAAAATGGGATATATCGCTGATAACTTCAACTATATAACCTTTGAGCTCGTACGTCTCAAAGAAGGGTGTTAAGCAAAGAATAAATTCTCCGCCACCAACAGAAATATATTTGAAAGAAATCGGCTTTATATCTCAAATTGTAATGTCAGGCATACAATCCATACAAGTCTGTTCCGGGATCGAACAAAACCGAAGGCACTTCTTACGAAGCCCTTGCAAATCCGGGTATTCACAATCCCGATCGAATTTCCCATCACTTAAGGAATCTCTATACCAGGTGCGACCCAGTGCAGAGACAATCGATAGGTCATCCTATCGCTCTCGCAAATACTCGGTCTTCAACACTGATCTTCAAATGCAATTCATAACGACGTATCACATATTCGGAATGGGTTATACGACCCCATGGTCCTTTCCCGGTTAACCCGAATAGTGAGCGCTTATTCAAAAATAAGTGTGCATTCAAATTCAATCAATTCACATCAAATACCCATTCAAAGGGAAATATTGATAGTCGGTTATTGAACTATCACTGGATATGCATACATCACCAGATTCCAAATAATTTTCCAAATTATTTATTTTCCAAAATATCTTTACTAGATATATAATTTCAACACTTCAAAAATAAATCAATATTTATTTTTAACAAGTTTCACTTTCACATATAAATTCCATAATGAATTTATATTTCAAAATATTCGTGCATATACGATTTCAATTATTCATTTTCAATTTATCTTCAAAAAGATAAATTCTCTATATTCCCTTCACATTGGAAAACATTTCCATACTTATCATAAATAAGTAATCGACAAATCTTTTTATTTTCAACCTTTGAAAATATTCAATATACTTAAATCGAATTAAGTATATATTTCATTCTATTAAGGAAAACATTCTCTTAACATATTTATTTGGGCCAAAACGAATGTTGCGTAAAACATCGTTACAACGTCCCAAAATCACTAGTATAGGGATTCGAAATTAAAATAGATATATAAATCCCAATACTATTCAAAACATTTCCTTTCGGAAATCATTTACTATAACAACAGTGTTATAGTACATCATCTCCTTTCATTTCTCGAAACATCTATTTCAACAATAAATGTTGAAATCTATGGTTTCGAATCTCAACATGTTTAAAAACATCGTTAGATTGTTTTAATTCTATTTAAAACATCACATTCAAAACAATTCCTTTAACGTGTTATTCACTATTCAAAAATGTGAATAAACTTCGTTAACAAATCTCATCCTTTTCTTCATTTTAATTCAAAGGATTATTCACTATTAAAAAATGTGAATATAACTCCATTTCTAAGTTATAACAATTAACTTATCAAAATAAGTTATTTGCGGATTTATAAAACAACGTTTATAAATTCCATTTCCATTTATTTCATAACAACTTCCTTTATAAATCTTCTTTATTTACCTATTCGATTTAAAATCTTAATTATAAACCAAAAGTCCAAATTATAAGTCAACACTTATAATTTATTTATTTGCAAAAATCGTTCCTTTGAACTTTACAAATTTTATAAACCTATTGTTTATAAAATTCCATTTATAACTTCACCGTTATATAATTCTATAAATTTCATTCATTTATGAAATCCACTTTCACTACATTCAAACACTTATAAAAACTCGTTTTATAATGTCTATATTTCAATTTATAAATATCCATTTATAAATCTCTACATATAAATCAGTTTATATTATTATTCTAAAACGTCTTTAAATTCCTTTATAATTTCATCATTTCGATTTATAAAAAAATCAAATTTTATAAATCCTATATTTAAACTTTTATCACATATTCAAAAATCCAATCTAAATTATTTTATAAAATCATTAGTTCATATTTCTCAAAAATCGACTTTTAATCGTATTTCTAAAAATCAGCTTTTTAACTATATTTCACAAAAACCATAATTTTTATAACTTTAAAAATTATAACGTTTATTTATTTATAATGGATCAATTCCAAAAAATATAGCATATCTTCAAAAATCACTTTAAAACCATTTTAAAATCCCAAAATCTGGGTCCAATGATGCTACACACCAAATAGTCAATCACGACTAACAACGATATCATATATCGATATGATAATCATCAAATATCAAAATATCTGAAATTAAATAAATACTGTTGAGGAATCCAGTTGGATCCCTCCAACCTGTTTCCTGCATCCAAAAACATTAGCACAATACCAATTTCGCTCCAGTACGAAATTATCGCGGTATATGTTCTTATTAAATATTATCCGCTTACTAACGGCGTAATAGGGTCTCATCCGCTAAACAAAAAATTGCGGGAAATCAATAACTGCAATATATACATATGCCAATATATATATATTGATATTATATATAATACCAATTTCACTGTTTATGAAATATTCGCGGTATATGTTTATATTAAATAACATCCGCTTACTAACGGCGCATAATGTCTATTTTAACAATCAATAATTTACAGTCATCATTCAAACATGCATCCAAATATTTTAAATCTAACTATTTAAAATAAAATCGAAATCTATTCGATTGAGTGAGAAGTTCTCACCTTGGTTTTAATTTCCGTTTAAGCTTTAATTTCGAATAAAATTAAACGCGCGTTTAATTTTACCCGAAATTCTCACTAACTCCAAACGACTCCAAACCAACTCCATCGCGTAGTGCTCGTCCATACGATTCCAACGCAACTGGATTTGCATTTTTTCGACCTCGTATGAAAAAGTTACGAATTTTACAAGTTACACGAATTTAAACTTAAAAATTTACAACAATTCTCTTTATACTTATAACCTACATCACACCAGAGCCATTGGATCTCCTCCTATTGCATCATGACCGTTACCCCTCACCTTCTTCCTCACGCATATGCTACAGGTGATCACAATGGAGGCCGAACCCATACATTCATTTCTAGGGTTAAATATTACAACATCCACACACGACGATACTTCGATCAAGACGCGCCAAAACGAAGCACTCAACACTAGCTATCCACGGCCAGAAGCTCCTGGAGCTCGGCCACCTCTTTTCTCGTGCGCACGGTGATGAACGTGGCACGCACGCGACCCCATAACTCCCTCCACACGACACCAAACACGATCTCCACCGTTGAACTTGTAGAGCACACTAGCCTCTACGTTTTCCTAGTTGACAACTTCACGAATTGTTGAGTGGATTGAAAGATATTTGGAGAAAAGTGAGGGTGATTTTCGGCCATTGACTTGATACTGGCGGCTACAAATTGAAATTAGGGTTTAGATATAATTTTTTTATAAAATTATGAAGATGGGGGGTGTATTTATAAGGAACGAGTGACACTATTCATTCCGGATTTTCCGAACTCCGATTTAGACGCCGTAACCAGCGTACCTAGGGTTTATCCCGCGTTTCGGACACAATGGAACAGGTTTCGGAAGCTAATTCGGAAGTATGTGTGAGTTATGGCTGTAAACGTTCAATTTAAATTAAACCGATTTAAATCGATTTCTAGGCGTTTTAATTTGTACCGGACAAACGGTAAATCCAATTGACTTGAAATTTGAAACCTTACAATAATATCACATTACGGATCCGATGAAACTGGTTTCGTCGAAATCCGAGACTTTTTGAAAAATGGCTATTTTGACTCGCCAAATTTAAATTAAAAACGATTCGATGCGTTTCGAGCTGCCACGCTCAAACGATAACTCCGATTGACACGAAAATTGAAATCCGGTAATAACTAACCATTACGGATCCAATGGAACTGGTTTCGTTCAATTCTGAGACTGTTCAAAAATTGACTATTTTACAGTCGATTATTAAATATTAAAATATTCAATTTTCACAAATTAACTTTTAATTCGATTTTAAAAGTTCTAAAATATTTCTATAACTCCAGTATGATTAAATAAAATTTTCCAAATTATTTACAATCATTTTTAACTCAATTTTCAATTATTTCCATAATTTAACGTATTAAATTATCGATTAAATTATCCAATTAAATCTAATAATTCAAATAAAAATTTATTTGACTTATAAATTCACTTATAAATATTTAAAATTAATTAAATATTCAAATTTAAATTATTAAAAATTCTGGGTCGTTACAATCTTTCCCCCTTAAAAGAATTTCGTCCCCGAAATTACAAGTAAGAAAGTTACAAAATCTATTAGCTTTCCAAAATTTAAAGTTAAACTGCTTATAAAACTTTACTAAGTTTTCAAATCATACTTAGTTATCTTTTCAAAAACAAACTACTATTGTTTAACTTTCAATTCCAAAATCAAAGTTAAAGTTTTCAAAATTTTCCAATTTTCTCAAATTTTTTTCTAACGCCTTAAATTTTCGGAAAAATTCGCCATAGTCTCCTTTGCGCGGCTCGATCCGAAAAAAAAATGACAGTATATATATCACAAATATACATCTCATCAAGTAATGAGGCATCCCGAAGGGAAAAAAGTATAAAAGTGCGATATTTAATCCGAGATATGTACCTTATATTTTATTAGCGAGCATATACGGCTAATATAGCGCTAAAGCGAACTCCAAATGCGAAGCAAACGCGATCCGCACCTACTAAACTCAACAAACAACATGAGAATCATGCATATATGTAACAGTACGGATTTTCGTTCTTCAGAAATCCGACATCGACACTCACTTTATCGACTGCCGAGAAATCGAAGGCCGAAAACCGAGAAGTTATGGGTTTTAAAAAGAAAAGAAAAAGAAAGAAGAGAGAAGAGATAGGAAATAGAGAGAGAAGAAGATAGAGAATTTTTAGAAAACAGAGAATTTGAAAAATAGAAGATAGAAAATTAAGAAAATAGAACGGAACAGAAAGGAACAGAAAAACAACAACAGAATCTCACAATTCGCAGCGGAACAACATATAATAATAAATGAATAATCTTTAAACAAAGAACCATATCAGTTATTACATTACATTTCATTACATTACAACATATCAGAGTGTACAACATCATACAACAACAAACAGTGCAGCGGAAAAGAAATACTATATAAACTAGTAATACGCCATGCCATCCAGCTTGCCTCCAGCAACTCCAGAATATCCAGAATATCCTGATAAACCTTACTCTTGACTGCCCGTGTGAAAATTGGTGGGCACCCAGAGTTTAGGAAGGAAAACAATAAACTCCAAGTCAATCATGTGACTGGTGTGAGAACTCAAAACAGTTTATTTATCTTTAAATTCAAAAAGAGGAATATTTTTAAATTCAATTCGCAATGCTTTTAAAAATGAGACTACCATAAGGCCTCCCGCACACACACACAATGCAAACGCAGAATCGGAGGAGATTTCTCCTTATGATAGTCAAAGATGCTTGATACGCATTTAAAAATAACATTTGATATTATTACTAGTGCATAGTGTATAACAAATTCATTTCGAAAGTAGAATATAAATCTTAGCCAACATACGACCATTATCGTATGCCTACTATAGCTACCATGTTCAATAGCAGGTTACCGCCACATTCCATAGCAGGTTATACAACTAATACCGTACAAGTCTCGTATTGTTTCTTTGGATTTCCAACAAATGGTCAGGCCAAGGAACTTCCCATTGCCACTGAGAATGCCTCTGGAAAGACATCCCCGAGAACCAAACCGGATCTCTGCCAACACAAGGCCGGGTTACCCCTAACTGGGTAACTACTGACACGAGCACGCCATTCCCCGGTCCTTTAGGACCTTTTCAACCGAGCGCTCGATATCCAACATCACACCATAATAAATAGAGTGTTTTCAACATGAGTAAGTATCTGGGCTCCATACCATGATACCACCCCTTTCCAGAAGGAAATGCACATACCCTAAGGGGAGCTACAGCAACCCCTAATAACCTTGCCGCATCTTTCCTGTTTTGACCATTTCCGGGATGTGAGGCTCGACGAAGTCACGTCCACAAAAACACACTTTGTACAAAAAGCCGTGCTTTGGGTCAACAAATGATCAACACAATGATCACTAAGATAGACGATCAAATAAATGATCCTATCACAAATAATCAACACAATGATCATTTCAGCATCACTCAGCATGTCACATTACCAAAATGGGATATATCGCTGATAACTTCAACTATATAACCTTTGAGCTCGTACGTCTCAAAGAAGGGTGTTAAGCAAAGAATAAATTCTCCGCCACCAACAGAAATATATTTGAAAGAAATCGGCTTTATATCTCAAATTGTAATGTCAGGCATACAATCCATACAAGTCTGTTCCGGGATCGAACAAAACCGAAGGCACTTCTTACGAAGCCCTTGCAAATCCGGGTATTCACAATCCCGATCGAATTTCCCATCACTTAAGGAATCTCTATACCAGGTGCGACCCAGTGCAGAGACAATCGATAGGTCATCCTATCGCTCTCGCAAATACTCGGTCTTCAACACCGATCTTCAAATGCAATTCATAACGACGTATCACATATTCGGAATGGGTTATACGACCCCATGGTCCTTTCCCGGTTAACCCGAATAGTGAGCGCTTATTCAAAAATAAGTGTGCATTCAAATTCAATCAATTCACATCAAATACCCATTCAAAGGGAAATATTGATAGTCGGTTATTGAACTATCACTGGATATGCATACATCACCAGATTCCAAATAATTTTCCAAATTATTTATTTTCCAAAATATCTTTACTAGATATATAATTTCAACACTTCAAAAATAAATCAATATTTATTTTTAACAAGTTTCACTTTCACATATAAATTCCATAATGAATTTATATTTCAAAATATTCGTGCATATACGATTTCAATTATTCATTTTCAATTTATCTTCAAAAAGATAAATTCTCTATATTCCCTTCACATTGGAAAACATTTCCATACTTATCATAAATAAGTAATCGACAAATCTTTTTATTTTCAACCTTTGAAAATATTCAATATACTTAAATCGAATTAAGTATATATTTCATTCTATTAAGGAAAACATTCTCTTAACATATTTATTTGGGCCAAAACGAATGTTGCGTAAAACATCGTTACAACGTCCCAAAATCACTAGTATAGGGATTCGAAATTAAAATAGATATATAAATCCCAATACTATTCAAAACATTTCCTTTCGGAAATCATTTACTATAACAACAGTGTTATAGTACATCATCTCCTTTCATTTCTCGAAACATCTATTTCAACAATAAATGTTGAAATCTATGGTTTCGAATCTCAACATGTTTAAAAACATCGTTAGATTGTTTTAATTCTATTTAAAACATCACATTCAAAACAATTCCTTTAACGTGTTATTCACTATTCAAAAATGTGAATAAACTTCGTTAACAAATCTCATCCTTTTCTTCATTTTAATTCAAAGGATTATTCACTATTAAAAAATGTGAATATAACTCCATTTCTAAGTTATAACAATTAACTTATCAAAATAAGTTATTTGCGGATTTATAAAACAACGTTTATAAATTCCATTTCCATTTATTTCATAACAACTTCCTTTATAAATCTTCTTTATTTACCTATTCGATTTAAAATCTTAATTATAAACCAAAAGTCCAAATTATAAGTCAACACTTATAATTTATTTATTTGCAAAAATCGTTCCTTTGAACTTTACAAATTTTATAAACCTATTGTTTATAAAATTCCATTTATAACTTCACCGTTATATAATTCTATAAATTTCATTCATTTATGAAATCCACTTTCACTACATTCAAACACTTATAAAAACTCGTTTTATAATGTCTATATTTCAATTTATAAATATCCATTTATAAATCTCTACATATAAATCAGTTTATATTATTATTCTAAAACGTCTTTAAATTCCTTTATAATTTCATCATTTCGATTTATAAAAAAATCAAATTTTATAAATCCTATATTTAAACTTTTATCACATATTCAAAAATCCAATCTAAATTATTTTATAAAATCATTAGTTCATATTTCTCAAAAATCGACTTTTAATCGTATTTCTAAAAATCAGCTTTTTAACTATATTTCACAAAAACCATAATTTTTATAACTTTAAAAATTATAACGTTTATTTATTTATAATGGATCAATTCCAAAAAATATAGCATATCTTCAAAAATCACTTTAAAACCATTTTAAAATCCCAAAATCTGGGTCCAATGATGCTACACACCAAATAGTCAATCACGACTAACAACGATATCATATATCGATATGATAATCATCAAATATCAAAATATCTGAAATTAAATAAATACTGTTGAGGAATCCAGTTGGATCCCTCCAACCTGTTTCCTGCATCCAAAAACATTAGCACAATACCAATTTCGCTCCAGTACGAAATTATCGCGGTATATGTTCTTATTAAATATTATCCGCTTACTAACGGCGTAATAGGGTCTCATCCGCTAAACAAAAAATTGCGGGAAATCAATAACTGCAATATATACATATGCCAATATATATATATTGATATTATATATAATACCAATTTCACTGTTTATGAAATATTCGCGGTATATGTTTATATTAAATAACATCCGCTTACTAACGGCGCATAATGTCTATTTTAACAATCAATAATTTACAGTCATCATTCAAACATGCATCCAAATATTTTAAATCTAACTATTTAAAATAAAATCGAAATCTATTCGATTGAGTGAGAAGTTCTCACCTTGGTTTTAATTTCCGTTTAAGCTTTAATTTCGAATAAAATTAAACGCGCGTTTAATTTTACCCGAAATTCTCACTAACTCCAAACGACTCCAAACCAACTCCATCGCGTAGTGCTCGTCCATACGATTCCAACGCAACTGGATTTGCATTTTTTCGACCTCGTATGAAAAAGTTACGAATTTTACAAGTTACACGAATTTAAACTTAAAAATTTACAACAATTCTCTTTATACTTATAACCTACATCACACCAGAGCCATTGGATCTCCTCCTATTGCATCATGACCGTTACCCCTCACCTTCTTCCTCACGCATATGCTACAGGTGATCACAATGGAGGCCGAACCCATACATTCATTTCTAGGGTTAAATATTACAACATCCACACACGACGATACTTCGATCAAGACGCGCCAAAACGAAGCACTCAACACTAGCTATCCACGGCCAGAAGCTCCTGGAGCTCGGCCACCTCTTTTCTCGTGCGCACGGTGATGAACGTGGCACGCACGCGACCCCATAACTCCCTCCACACGACACCAAACACGATCTCCACCGTTGAACTTGTAGAGCACACTAGCCTCTACGTTTTCCTAGTTGACAACTTCACGAATTGTTGAGTGGATTGAAAGATATTTGGAGAAAAGTGAGGGTGATTTTCGGCCATTGACTTGATACTGGCGGCTACAAATTGAAATTAGGGTTTAGATATAATTTTTTTATAAAATTATGAAGATGGGGGGTGTATTTATAAGGAACGAGTGACACTATTCATTCCGGATTTTCCGAACTCCGATTTAGACGCCGTAACCAGCGTACCTAGGGTTTATCCCGCGTTTCGGACACAATGGAACAGGTTTCGGAAGCTAATTCGGAAGTATGTGTGAGTTATGGCTGTAAACGTTCAATTTAAATTAAACCGATTTAAATCGATTTCTAGGCGTTTTAATTTGTACCGGACAAACGGTAAATCCAATTGACTTGAAATTTGAAACCTTACAATAATATCACATTAAGGATCCGATGAAACTGGTTTCGTCGAAATCCGAGACTTTTTGAAAAATGGCTATTTTGACTCGCCAAATTTAAATTAAAAACGATTCGATGCGTTTCGAGCTGCCACGCTCAAACGATAACTCCGATTGACACGAAAATTGAAATCCGGTAATAACTAACTATTACGGATCCAATGGAACTGGTTTCGTTCAATTCTGAGACTGTTCAAAAATTGACTATTTTACAGTCGATTATTAAATATTAAAATATTCAATTTTCACAAATTAACTTTTAATTCGATTTTAAAAGTTCTAAAATATTTCTATAACTCCAGTATGATTAAATAAAATTTTCCAAATTATTTACAATCATTTTTAACTCAATTTTCAATTATTTCCATAATTTAACGTATTAAATTATCGATTAAATTATCCAATTAAATCTAATAATTCAAATAAAAATTTATTTGACTTATAAATTCACTTATAAATATTTAAAATTAATTAAATATTCAAATTTAAATTATTAAAAATTCTGGGTCGTTACACTCATCGTTGCCGAGATGGTCAACGGCGGTGGAGTTTTGGGTTCGTGTTGTTTTTGCAGTTTTTGGTTCGATCGATCAAAATTTGATTCGATTGCTATTTCATCGATCTGGGTTTATAGTGGTGTTCGCATGTGAGTTTGTGACCGTGGGGATTCGTCACGTTGATTGTCGGCGGCCGGAGTTACTTGGGCACGTGCACGATAATGGTGTGTGCACTGGATATGTTGAACTTTGGGAAAGACGAGTTGTGTACCGAAGAAGCTCTCGTGTTTTCCTGAAGACGACTCGAAGCTTTTTTGAGTAGGGGTTTGCTCGTGTGTGTCCTCGAGTGTGACTCGAGATTTTCTGAGAGTTTACTCGGGTTTGACCCGATACTACTTTTCTGGTGCTAATTAAAATAGTTTGTATAAAAAGGAAATGAGTTTACTGATTAAACTCTTTGTTGAATAAATGAAATCAAGTTAAGTTTATTTTATAGAAGAAATAAATTACAAAGTTAAAGCTTGTTCTGTGAAATGAATGTAAATCAAACTTTTAAAAGTGACAATTGAATTTATTTTCAAATTTAAAATGTTTCAAAATGTTTGCTTTAGAAAGTAATTATCTTAATTTAATTTTGAATTCCAATTTAAAAGAGTATTTTGAATTTAAATATTGAATCAAAGTTTAAAGTAAATTTTTAAGTGATGTTTTAGTAAATAAGTTTTCAAATTATTTTGAAAATTTATAAGTTTAAAATTAGATGTTTAAGTGTTTTAGTTTTTAAAATTTGATTTCTAAATGCTTCACTTTCAAATAAATTTTAAGTTATAATTTTGTAAACCAAATTGAATAATTTGTTTTTGAGTTGTTAAAATTTGATCAATTTCAAATAACTTATTTATAAAGATAAATAATGTTAAATTATCCTGATATGAATTTGAGAGTACTTAGTAAGTATGATTTGTTAATTAAGATTAATGTTTTCTTAATTAAGTAAGGGTCTTTAAATATAAGAAGTTAATTAAATTGTTTAATAAATTTTAAATAGTTAGTTAATTGTTTATTTATTAATAATCACTTAATTATGGATTAATTAATTGTGATTACTTAATGAAGTAATCAATGGTTAATATTTGAATATAATTATGAATGAAAGTAATTAATTATGGAAGAAATTAGTAGAGGTTACTCATGGGAGTAATTTAAGTTGAAGTGATTATTGGATAATCACCAAATGATATTAATTAAGAAATTGATTAATGTAATTGTTGAAGTAATTAATGGTTAATTATTGAAAATAATTATAGAAAGAGTAATTACTCATGGAAGTAATTAGTTGAAGTGATTAACGGATAATCACTTAATGATATCAATTGAGGAATTGATTAATATAATTGTTTTAAAGTCAATTAATTATAGAGTAATTAATTAATTAATGAATTAAAGATCATTTAATGATTGAATTAATTAGTTGTTAAGTTAATTAGTTAAGAGAGTAATCATTTAATGAAGTAATTAGAGATAATTACTTATATAGGTAATTAAGTGTTAATTACTTAATTATTTAGTTAACTAATTAATGAGATTAATTAATTAATGAATTGTGTTTAATTAAAGATTAATTACCAAATGTAATTAATTAAATTGTAGTTAATTAATAAAGTAATTAATTAAGGATTTATTTATTAATTTAATTGTTTAATAATTACTTAATGAAGTAATTAAAGATTAATTAATTGAATTAATTAATCAAGGATTAATATAATTAATCCAAAAGATTATTAAATAAAAGTTAATCAATTAAGATAAGTAATTACAAATTGTTAATTACTGTTTATGATTTTTGAGATAATAAATTATAAGTTAATTGTTTAATTAATTAAAGTAGTTATTAATTAATAAGGATCATTAATTAATGTAATTAATGATATTAATCAATGTTGATTAATAAAAGTATTTCATGAAAGTGTGATGAATTAATTGTAATTAGTTAAGGATTAATTAATTAATGGAAATAAATAAAGGATCATTTATTATTGTAATTAATGATAGTAACTAAAGGTTAATTAATGGATATGGTTAAGGATAATTACTTGAATGTAATTAAAGTATAATTAATCAAGGAAGATTAATTAAGGAAGATCATTAGAGATGATTAATTTATTTATTTGGAATAATAATTAATGAAGAAGGATTATGGTAATCAAATTGATTAAGAGATAATCAATTCTGTTTTGGATGATTGATTAATATGGGTTGATCGATTAATATTGGTTAATTGATTAATATTGGATGATCAATATTTGGTGATTGATATTGGATGATTGATATTGGTTGATACTGGATATCTCTGTTATGTGATATGTTGTTGTGAGATGAATGTTATTATGAATTATCTATTGTGATAATATGATTCATCTATCTGTTTATATATATCATCTTGAATATGAGTTTAAATTGTTTAAAACCCTTAGGTAGAACTTGGACATTAAAATGGCGTTTGGTTTCGGTGAGACCGGGATCGGGTTTCCATATTTGGAATCCGAAAACCACATCGATTCCAATTAAACGTTAGGTCGTGAATCCAAGTGGAGCAAGTGAAGACTCGAGGTGTAAGGGCTATACGTCAGTATAACTCTATGGGTGATTCCGTAATGGGTTTGACGGAATAGTACTTATGGGTTCGCGATGGAGATTTAGAGTGCAAGGGCTATGGTCGTTGACTCTGAGGGTGATTCCAAAATGAGTGCAACGAGATAGTGCCTTCGGTTTCGTTCGAACCCGAAACGAACTTGTATGGATTGAATGCTTTCAGAACATCGTCAGGTGGACGATGAGCATTCTAAGATAGATGTGTTCTATAAAGGTAATCGCAGCGTCAAGCCTCATCAACGGGGAATGGCTAAAACAGGGGAGGTGCAGCAAGGCTTCGTGGGTAGCTCCCACTGGAGAGCAAGATTTACCCCTGTCTAGAAGTCCCTTTTTATTCGGCTGTGTGGGGAGGTTGAATTCCGGACAACCGCCGGGGTTGTCTTGTTCGGGACTGTTCGGTAAGGAATGGTCCCGGCCTTGTGTTGCAGGGGAGCGGGCATACTCCTCGGTACGTTGATCTAGGCCATGTATTATGACGGGCGTTACCCCAATACCCCTGCCATTGATGGAAACCCATTCTTCCTACGAGACCCTACGGTTTTGATTGTATTACCCACTCTTGTGGCAAGTAGCTGGAATTTAATAATGTAACAATTTCAGCTATTTCTTATTTACTTGAAAATCCTAGACACTATTATAATATCACTGGATTTCCTATCAAATGTTTTGGTTAGCGTAAGGTAAAAACTTTACCATGTTTATGTGTGGGAAGTCTTACGTGATACCTTTTCTTTTCAAAGGATTTTCTAAAGTTAAGCAACTTTAAACCGTTTGCTCACACCAGACCCCTGTCTGACCCGAGTGTTTATTTTCTATTTTATTAAACTCTTGGGTACTCATATTATATATATGAGTAGTCAAGTGGTTCAGGTTAGCTTGACGAATTCTGAAGGAGATATGGAGCAGGAGGCTTCCACGTGTAGATATATTTATGGTTCCGCTGTGTTTGTTTGGTATCTATATCTGTTGTACTTGAGTTGTATAGTTAATAGATGTTTATAACTGTCTAATATGTGTTGAAATAAGTTGTGTACTCTGATGTAATATGATACTATGTAATATTTTAACTGATATATTATATTTCATTCGTTCCGCTGTGAGTTCTCTGATGTTGTTGTGTTTCTTCTTTCTCTTTCTTTTCTTCTTTTATCCCTTTCTTTCTTCTAGATGATGCGATTTTCTGGAGATAGGAAGCCGGGTCATCTCACGAAACCTTTTCCATGCATCTGTAATAAGGGTATAACATTATAAACGCCTAGTGGCACGCCTTGATAGGAGTTCGAATATTTTAGTTGCATTTATCGAGACATTTTGAAATTAAATTATTTTATTAATTAGTCAAGCTTCTTTCAGCTGTAACTTTCATCTTTTCACTATACCATTTTCTCCCCTCAAACACACAACGCATATTTTCCATTTTTAAAACCATATTCCCTCTTCCTTTTCAAAATAGTAAGGCCGAACAAAGTAAAAAAATAATGCCCGCTTCAAAAATTCCTTCATTCACATATACAAAATTAAAAATCATGGAATTTATTTCAAAAATCTTATTTTGTACAGAGCTTTAATCTGGTATATATGTTGGAGAGTGCGTCTATAGTTTACGGGGATCGACTTTTATGTCAAAGCTTGAGCGCGAGCTTGGGTCGAAATTTTGGAGTATGAAGTCATCGATTCAAGCAACGGGCAGTGGATTCGTGATCGCGTGGTGGTTTAACATCTCGAGGGTTGATTTGGTGGTGTGCGGCGGCTCTGGGGGTGGTGCAACCTGATGGGGTGGACGAGGCGAATGACATGTCGCAATTGTATAGGAACGTGCGAGCTCGATATTGTGGGATTGGTCGAGATAAGGACGTGAAGAGGAGTTGATCGACAGCGTTGGTCGGAGGGTTCGTCAATATGGTGGCCGTGTTAGTGATATATGGATGCACTGTAGTTGATTTTCTTCATGTGCAGGCAGAGTCGAAAGGGGAGAAGAAGTATTAGCGGTCGGGTCTTTGTTTCATGGGCTTGGGCCATTATAAAATATAAAAAATGGAGGAGGGGAGATCAGACTCCAGTTTGGCCTTTTCTTAGTTTGGCTGGGCCTCTTTGCTTATGGATAGGTCAAAAGTAATAAATTAAGTAATCTTTTAGCTTAAAATTCAATAGATTTTAAATTAAATAACTGGTTCGTTTTAGGTTAATATCGAACGAAGCCAGCAGCGTTGGACTCGTATTGATATGAACTACAATCTGGAATTAATTCGGATTCGTACTAGCGAGTATGGTGCGTTGTATTTGTTTTGGCTAGGATTAAAGCTATTGGAGTTTTAAGCTACATTCGAATGCCATTTGAATTTGGTGAGAATTAGAATGTGGAAGCAACAATAAAAATTAATGTAAGTTAATCTAACTCAATTTTGATTATCGTAATTAATTTTAACTAGTTAAAATTAATTGTTGATTGATTGATAGAATTGATAAATTATTATTAGTTGAATGTGATATTTTATATCGTAGAGTGTGTGTGTGTGTGTGTGTGTGTCTATATATATATTGGAGTGTTTGATATTCTCGCATATATATAGTGGATGAGACGCTATGCACCCCGCATAATAGAGGATGATCCTATATACCGCGATATCCCCCTCGAAGTGGAATTGGTATTTTTATATTGTGTTAACATCTTTTGATGCTGGGAAATAGGTTGGAGGGATCCAACTGGATTCCTCAAAAATGTTGAATTTATTTTCATATTCAGAGATAGGTTTTGTTGAATAATCTATGATAGATTATAGCGGAATTTTGATTTATTAGATGTTATGTTATTGCTGAATATATTTTTGGCATTTTAAAGTATCATAAATATGAATGTTGAATTTTTTATAAAAGAAATCAAAAAGGGAATTTTAAAGTAAAATATTTATGGTGAAGTTGGATAAATCAAAAGAAATGAATTTGGAAAATAAATAAATAAATAAATTATTCAATTCAAATTTTATTTAATAATTTCGAAACATTGTAAATGGAGATATTGGAATATTGTAAAGAGAAAATTTTGAATAACGTAAATGAAAGGATATAAATAATAGAACTCAAGCGATATTGCTTAAGTATAAAATGATTTATTTTTAAATCCAGGAATTAAATAGTTGGAAGAATAAAAAGGGAAACTGAAAATAAAATATAGGATTGCTATACTAGATTTTAAATAAGATTTATAATTTATGAAATGAAAGTGGAATCAGAATTAGTTGGGTTTTGGAATATATTTCGTTTGTTTAGGAAATTAATTTAAAAATTGAATTTAATTTAGAAAATCGATTAAGTGTTGTGAACGGTGATAAACAGGTAATGACACAATGGAATTTATAAACAAAGTTTATAAATAAAGTGAAGTAATTATCAGTGGATAAATTGAAGTTATAAATTCACGGAGGGATTTATAAAGAGATGGGCAAATTGGTTTAAAATTAGTGGTAGGTTTATTTGCGGAAATGTGAAAAGGAAATTTAGGGAGTTGGAATGTAAATCATACTAGAGATAAATCAAGAAGGATTTATTAATATTGGACTGGCTATATGGGAGTTGAAAAATATATATTTTCTGAGAAGTTAAGTTTATTTTAAAAAGGGAGGATTTTTTTTAAGTATTAGTTAGAAAATTTAAAAGTATTGAGAATATTTCAGAAAATCAATTATTTAGTTGTTTAAAATTGTTTAAAGTATATTCAAGCATAAATTAAGTAGTTTTAGAAATGGTTGATATTAAGTTAATTTTTATTAAGAATTAATCGGTATTGTTATTTAAGAGATAGACTATTCTATATTAATATTATTTTATAATAACTTTTATTTTAAAAGAGTAACTGCCTAAATTTAACTTGGAAAATTATTGTAAAATTTTCGTAAGTATTATTTTGAAATTTTTAAGAAATTTTTTCGGGAAGTATTGGTATACTCGCATGACGAAATCGGAGATGTTGAGTGCCTGCAGTTAAGTCTTGGATTTCTCTGGGATAGAGACGTTACCATTGAGCTGTGAATCCATGGTTTGATATCGTAGTGGTACTTTCAATATTATTTTAAAATGGGTTTTCAAATATTTTTTGAAAAAGAATAGTTTGTGAATATACTAAATTTGATTAGATAAGCATATATATTTTGGAGGAAGAGATTTAATTTATTAAAATTAAATGAAAATGAGACTTGGTATTTTTAGTGGAAAATGAAGTATTTGATTGAATTGATAGTTTTATTTGATAGTAAATAACCGACTATCAAATTTGGACTTGAAATATGACTTTGCAAATATCTATGAGAAATACAGGATTTATATGGTACAATTACCGTTCGAGGAGCAATACTGTACGTATAAGCTCGTTTCGTTCTTGTAGGACGTTGATAAGGAAATCCTGCCACTAACGGTTAGGAGGTTATCTCAATATTGTTTTTGTTTTTCTATTTCCTAAAGAACCGGTGTTGAGTTTTTCGAAAAATATCGATGTTGCTTCAAAGAGACCGGGATCAGATTTGTTATTCGAAAACCACTTTGATCGAACGAGTACATTTTCGATGTGAAGATAAGCGCATGGAGTCGAGGATGGAGCAATGAAGTGCAAGGGCTAATCGCCACTAATCCTGCGGTTGATTCTAAAATGGATGTAGGAATAGTTCCTTCTGTTTCGTTCGGACCCATAATGGATTGTACGGATGAATGCTATTAGTACATTGTCATTGGGGAACAGTGAGCATTCTAAGTGAAAATTCCTTAAAAAGGTAATCATAGCCTCTAGCCTCATCAATCGATAATGACTGAAAAGCAGGGGACATGCAGCAAGGCTAAGTGGGTCGCACCTAATTAGGGTATGTTTATCACCTTTCTAGATACCCTCATATATTATTGCTACGATTATGGAAGGAGCTCGGAAAAGGGTGGGAACACCTAGAGTAATAGCATATTCGGTCTATCCAGCTTAGGGATAGTCCAGTCTTATGTGGTAGGGGATCCCGGCATGGTCCTTAGTATGATGTTTTAGACGTGTACTGTGACAAGTGATACCCCTATACCTAGTCATTCATATAGAATCCATTCCCCAATAAGTGTCGTATGGTTTTGATTGTGCCCAACTATGTTGAAACGTGAGATGCAAGCATTTCAGTATTTGAATAAGTATTTATATTTAGACACTATTATAATATCAGAGGATTTAATATGAAATATTTTGGTTATGGTAAAAGCCCGACGTGTTTATGTATGACACAGTCTTACGAGAGATACCTTTGATTTTCAAAGGATTTTGAGAACTTCAATAATTCAAATTCAGTGTGTTTTCTCACGTTGGTTTTCCAGAATGACTCGGGTGTTATTTATTTATAATGCTCGGTCAGACTGAGTATTACAAATATACGATAGGATGTTATGGAGCTCATGAGACAAGATGTATGGTGTAGACTTATTACACATATCTGATTTATATTCCGCTATGTATTGTAGACTGTATATACAGTTTTTGTGAGGACAAGTTATTATAACCGTCCAGTATTATGCTATTGATTTGTGTCGTACTCTGATGATGTAATGTATGGAACATTTATAGTTCTTTTTGTATAAAGATCGGTTGTTATTTATTATATATTGTTCCACTGCGATTGTGAGATTCTGTGTTGTTACTCCTATTCTCTCCTTCTACCTCTTTCTTCTTTGCCCCAACGATTTGGTATTTTCGGCATTCGATTGCTCGGCATGTAATATAGTGGACGTATTGATGTCAATTTTGGAGGTCGAAAAGCTTGGGTCGTTACACTTGGTATCAGAGCAAAAGGTTAAGTGAGATCCTTGGATCTGGTAGGGATTACTCATTAGAGATAGGGTCAGTTACAACCTAGAATGAGTTTGAGCGTATTAATAGATATGAGTGCATATTTGTTAGTGGATATAGAATTGTTTTATGCCGTGTTGATTGGTTTGTTGAGTGACTTATGGATTCTGGTCAATACGAGTAATTAACATTATTGACAGGAACCTCTAAACACTTAATAGAACAATTCGATATGCTGTTGTTTTAAAATGGGGGTAAATGAAATAATCTTGCCCAAATTATTTTCGTATGTGAAAAAGAAATTCACAGAAATTATTATAGTGAAATTTGGTTTGCTTGGATGCTTGGAAATGATAATATTAAACTTTTATCATTTTCTGTTATGGTAATTGAATAAAAGTTAATATTATAATCAAAAGTTTGGAAATTTATTCAGATAACAAAATGGAATTTATACATATGAGTTTATAAATGTGATTTATAAATTGAAACGGAATGAAATCTCATAGTAATATTAGAGATGACATGGTTTATAAATATAGATTTAAAAGGATTTAAAAGTTGGAAATTTGGGAAATTAAATCCCGTTGGATTTGAAAATGATTTTCGAAGCCTTGGAAAGTGATAGTGAAATTATTTGGAGAATATTTTTGAATTGAATGGTTTTAAAAAGTTTTAAGAAGGAATAAAAGCACTAAACTCACTTCGGTCGCTGGAAAATAATTTCGGTGATGACTGCACCATCATCGGTGTTCATTTTCGAGTTTTCAAGGGAGTAATTGCTACCTGAATGATTTGAATTGGAGTTTGTACGAAAAACCGGTTTTGATTTAAAATTCAAAGGAATAATTTGATATACCAAAGGATTTTGGATATATGTAACAGCCCGCAAATCCGTACCTCTTGAGTCGACACTATTTTCCATCAATCAACTCAAGATGAACGGAAGTACGAACCATTTGGGTTAAAGAAGAAATGGTAGAAGAAGAAGAAAATAGAAAACAACATCAGGATCTAACCATCGTTGCGGAATAAAATATAATACATAATAAATGATCTTTACATAAAAGTAACTATATCTGTTTTATACATACATCACCAGAATACACCATCAGAGTTCAACAACATCAATATCATACAACTGGACAGTCATATACACTTGTTCTCAAGACTGAATACACAGCAGAATAATAATCAAGTACGGAAGTACGTATCACCATCCAGCTCGTCTCCTGAGCTCCACAGCATCCTTTCCTGTATTCTACAATACTCGGTCTGACCCGAGCATTATAGTTAAATAACACCCGAGTCAGTCTAGAATACCTGCGTGAGAAAAACACACTCAATTGGATTATTAAAGTTTCGAAATTCTTTTGAAAACAAAAGAATCTCTTAAGACCACGCCACAAATAAACATGTCGGGTTTTTACGTTACGATAGCTAAAACACTTTTTATTAAAGTTCTCTGATATTATAATAATGTCTATAGAAAGTAAAATAGAATCTAGCTGAAATGCTTGCATCTCACGTTTTAGCAATAGTTGGGCACAATCAAAACCGTATAGGCGCGTAGGGAGAATGGATTTCCAACTAATGACTAGGCACTGGGGTACCACCTGTCACGGTACCTGGTCTAGATCAACATACCGAGGATCACTCCCGACGCCCTGCAACACAAGACCGGGACTACCCCTTACTAGATAATCCCGAGTAAGATCACCCCACAGCTAGGATCAGCAACCGCACCACTAAGCCGAATAAAAGGGACATCTAGACAGGGATGACCTCACCCTAAATGGGTGCTACCTACCTAGCCTTGCTGCATAACCCCTGATTTTTAGTCATTCTCGATTGATGAGGCTTGAGGCTAGGCGTTACCTTTAGAGAACTCATCTCTTAGAATGCTCATCGTCCACCTGACGAAGTTTTGAAAGCATTCATCCATACAAGTCCGTCCCGGGTTCGAACGGAACCGAAGGCACTACTCCTACTACATCCATTTTGGAATCATCCTCAGGATTAGTAGCGACTAGTCCTTGCACTTCACTGCTCCACCTTTGAATCCAAACACTTGTTTTCAACATGAAAACGTACCAAACTGGATCGAAGTGGTTTTCGAGAAATAAATCCTGATCCCGGTCTCTTCGAAACGATCTACGCATTGGCCAATATTGATTGTCGGTTAATTAACTATTAAATAACATTCACAAACATCCATCAAATAATAAATAATTATCCTGAATTGTTTATTAACCTCAAAATATCTTCGCAAGATATATTTCCATTTTCAACCCTTCGAAAACAGTTTTCAACACACCTTTATCATGAATTAAATCTCCAAATATTTTTTTACACTGAAAATACCAAGCACAAAACTTAAGATTTTTAAAATAATTTAAAAACACTTTATCATAAAATATTCTTTAAAACATTTAAATTAAAAACTACTTTAATACTTTATTCAAAAATAAATACTTTAAGAATATTTAAAATAAAACTAATTCAATACTTTATTAAAAATATATACTATAGGAATATTTGAAAATGAAGTTACTTTATAAAATATAAAACTAGATTTTCTCTTTTTAAAACAAAATGCCAAATCACCTTTAAATAATTACTACTATAATAGATTTGAAAAAATACCTACTTTAGAATTTAAACATTTAGAAATAATAAATTTTCTAAAACATGATTTTTAAACGGCATTAAAGCTTTTAACTTATTTTTAAAAATTTGCTCTGAAAACGTACTTGGCTATTCAGGGAAATATACTTCTCTTCACGTCCTTTAAAAATAAATCACTATTTATTTTTGAACAAAATTTCTCATTCCTTCAATAAATTCCCATCGTGAATTTATCCCTTCAAATATCTACTGATATATTACTTTACTTTTATAAACCCAGTTTATAAATTTCAAAGTCACATTCTCCATTAAATTTCCAATTCTAAATACTTAAATCAATTTTCAAACTGATTTTCAATTTACTCCATTTTGAAATAAATTTCTTTACGTACTCAATTTATTTCAAAATCCATTAACTTCAGATTTTATTCCTTGATTATGATTTAAAATCTTTTAACTGCAAATACCAATTTCAGATTTCCGCAAATTCCTTCTTTATTTTTTCCCATAATTTAAATCTTAAATTTAAAATAAATGCTTTATTATTTTAAATAATAACACTTAAGTTTAAAATTCATTATCTTCCTGTTTATTCAAAATCCCCTTTCATACACGGAATTTATTTATTAAAATTTTAAAATCACTTTTACTTCTTTTTTTCAAATTCATTCTTAAATTTATTCAAATTCTCTATGATTATTTTACTTTAAATTTCACTCTTTTATTTTCTTTTCAAAAATCCAATTCTATATATTTTGATAACTTAGTGTACCAGAATATAGTCAAGAAAACCATAGCATTCAATATTCCAATTATTAATATAATTCATAACAAAATATTAAATATTCATAACATAGAATATTAAACAATCTAAATAATTTTGAGGAATCTAGTTGGATCCGTCCAACCTGTTTCCCTGCATCCAAAGACGTTAGCACAATACCAATTCCACTTCGAGGTGGAATATCGTGGTATATGGGATTTAAATATAATATCATCCGCTATTATGCGGCTCAAAGGGTCTCATCCGCTATATAATGCGGGAAATCAACCATTCTAAGATATATTATATACTATAATATAGCACATCAAATCAATTCAACCATTCAACCAATTATTAATATTTAACTATTTAAATTTAAATTTAAAATCAGATGAGTGAGATTATCTCACCTTTGTTTTTGTTGTTTGCAAATCGACTCAAACTGGCTATTTCCTTCACAAAATTTAGATCTTGAATGACATTAAAGGATTTTATTAATATTCGAACAAATCGAAAAAATCAATTATCGTTTACTAGTTTTAATTTTAGCCAATGATTAAATTTAAACAAGAATCAATCTAAACTAATTTCCTTTAATAAATAACTTCTTTTAGTAACTAAAATGATTTAATAAGTTGATTAAACAAGTTAATCACCCCAATACATATATATATTTTTATCTTTAGTAAGTGAAAACATATATGACATTTATTTCTTTTTAACTACATACATATTTATAAAATAGATTACAGATTTCAAATATCCATCTTTTATAAATTCTTTGAACATTTAAAACCCCTGCATTTTTATTTTTAAAAACAAATACTGTAATATGCCAGTAACCAAAACTAATTTCGAACAATACATAAACTAATTCTTATTATTATTCTGACAAATCACTTTAGTTGTTTAATATTATCAATTAATAAACTTAATTAACCAATTTCAAATTAAAAATTTAACTAGTCTAATCTACATATCTTACTCTATCTCTCAAGATAAAAATAAATTTAAACTGTTTTAAGTTTATCCAGAACCAAAAATAAAAATAAAAAGACTCATCAACATCCCACACGTCGAAACCTATGCCGAGAACCCACAAACCAAATGCTACAGCGCCATCTCCCTTCCAAAGCTTACATTCTAGAGCCTACATCACCACTGTTGTGCCATGTCGCAGCTAACCCTCGACTCTCCCCTCCCATGATCGCCTGCTGACTCCTCCTAGAGAACCCCAGTCCACTGCTACCCCACGCTGCCACCTATGGATGCGTCCCAACCTCCACTCGAGCTCTGCCCAACCCAAATCCACCTAAATTCGCGACACCTCCTTCATTCGACACCTACGCGCCCACGCGAGCCACCCAGCTCGAGAGCTCTGGCTACCACTCTGAAGTCACGACACTCCCTCCAGTCTACGCGCATGCATACTATTGCTTATCTCCCTCTAAATCGAGCCCGCATCTAAACCCTAGGCAAAACTTCCTCCGCCTTGCTCTTCCAAATCCAACACGACAATTGCGTGCTCCACATCCCAGTCGCATTTCCCCCTTTAAACTAATTTGACCGCCTCTAAACTCCCACCGAGATCAGCAAAATAAATCCTTAGGATTTTAATTGAGAATCGAAATTGATTTCCTATTTTTTTAATTTTATGGAAGAATTCGATTTTGAATTAGGAGGGCTCGGCTTTGATTTATGAAAATGAAATGGGTGACGATACGCGATTTTTAATGGAGGCACTCATCGGCCGTTATTTTTTTTTTACTTCTGTCGATTGAAGGAGGCAAGACATTACTTAACGACTGAAAAGATGAAGGTAGCGTGTTGAATGGCTGCTACAGTGGTTTCGAAATGAAAGGGAAAAGTTGCGATGTGAAGGAATTTCGGCTGCAAATGACTAAAATAAATATTCATTTTAAATTCAAATTCAAACCGTTCCGATAAATGCCACTTGAAACTTAACCTCCTATCGAGGCGTGCCGCTAGGCGTTTATAATGTTATACCCCTATTCTGAGCATAACGGAAAAGGTTTTGAGTCCTAATTCAATCGTATGGAAAAGATAGCTTTTTGGACCCAGTTATTATATTAAATTTTAGATATAAATTCAGCGCATGTATATATCGTACGGCCAAACGATCACTCCAAACACTGCGAAAATTAAAATCCGATAATAATACAATATTAGGGATCCAATGGAACTGGTTTCGTCGAATTCCGAGACTGTGCCTCGGAAAACTATTTTTAAATTCAATTTAAACGATATATTATTAAAACTAAACAAATCACCTTTTGTTACAGAATAAAGAGAATGGAGGAAATTAGGGAGAGAACAATTCTGTTGAATTGAGAGATATATATATTTACAATACAATCAAGCTCCATATTTATAGACTACTTATGCAGTGCAGATTACAATAATGCCCTTTCATATTTAGCATATTCATCCCTATTATTAATGTATATTACAACACTCCCCCTTGAATATGCGTATGTAAAGATGATAAGAGTAATTGCCTCATTAAAAACCTTGTTATGAAAAACCCAGTGGGAAAAATCATAAACAAGGAAAAGAGTACAACATGATTTCATCTTTAAGTAACATATATTTTATAATGTTACTACGAGGGTTGATTCTTCTGGATCAAGATAATGCCTCATTAAAACCTTACTAATAAAAACCCAGTGGGAAAAAATATTAGTGAAGGAAAAAGAGTACATTATAGCGTATTTCATACGCTCCCCCTGGATTATAACGCATTATTCAATTAGTTTGTTGATGCAGCCGACGCATACCAATTTTGTACAACATCTTCTGAAATGTTGATTTTGGAAGCGTCTTTGTGAATAAGTCCGCTGGATTTTCTTGGGATCGGATTTGTTTCATTTCTATCTTGTTATCCTTTTGTAGCTCATGTATGAAGAAAAATTTAGAAGAAATGTGTTTCGTCCTATCACCCTTAATGTAACCCGCTTGAATTTGAGCTACACAAGCTGCATTGTCTTCACAAATAATGGTTGACCTTTCCGTTACTGATGGAAGTTGGCAGCTTTTTCGAATATGCTCAATCAGTGATCTTAGCCAAATACATTCTTTACTTGCTTCATGTAGTGCTAGTATTTCAGAGTGATTGGATGATGTTGCTACCAATGTTTGTTTTGTAGATCGCCATGAAATTGCTGCATTGCTATTATTAAATACATATCCAGTTTGTGATCTTGCTTTATGTGGGTCAGAAAGATAACCTGCATCAGCATAGCCAACTAGATTTGGATTGATGCCTGTGTTAGAGTAAAATGAACCCAAATTTGTCGTTCCACGAAGATATCTCATGATGTGTTTTGTACCATTCCAGTGTCTTTTTGTTGGTTCTGAACTGTATCTTGCTAGAAGATTTGCTGAAAATGCAATATCTGGTCTTGTGCATTGGGCCAAATATAATAATGCACCAATGGAACTAAGATATGGCACTTCCGGGCCAAGCACATTCTCATCTTCTTCTTTTGGGCGGTAAGGGTCCTTTTTAATATCTAAAGATCTAACAACCATTGGCGTACTAAGTGGATATGCTTTATCCATTTGAAAACGCTTTAGAATTTTCTCAATGTAGTTTGATTGATGGATTAATATGCCATTAGTACTATGCTCAATCTGTAGACCGAGACAGTGCTTAGTTTTGCCAAGATCTTTAATTTCAAATTCCTTCTTTAAGTAATTTATTGTTTCATCAATCTCTTCTGGAGTTCCAATCAAATTTATGTCATCAACATAAACTGCTAAGATAGTAAATCCCTTTACCGATTTCTTTATAAAGACACATGGACAAATGAGATTGCTTTCGTATCCTTCTTTTACCAAATATTTACTAAGACGGTTATAACACATTCTTCCAGATTGTTTCAATCCATATAGTGATCGTCTTAGTCTTAATGAGTACATGGACTTTGATTTTGCTTCAGGCAATTTATATCCATCTGGAATTTTCATGTAAATGTTGGTATCTAATTCACCATAAAGATAAGCTGTCACAACATCCGTTAATCTTATATCGAGTTTTTCAGAAACTACAAGGCTTATCAAATATCGGAATGTTATGACATCCATGACAGGGGAGTAAGTTTCCTTAAAGTCAAAACCCGGTCTCTGCAGGAAACCTTGTGCGACAAGTCATGCCTTGTACCTCACGACTTCATTTTTATGATTTCGTTTTCTAACGAATACCCATTTATAACCTACTGGTTTAACATTTTCTGGTGTTTTTTCTATTGGTCCAAATACACCATGTTTTTGAAGTAAATCTAGTTCCACTTGGATAACATCTTTCCATTTTGGCCAATCGTGTCTTTTTCGACATTCATTTATGCTATTTGGTTCATTATCATCATTGTCATTATTCTCATTATGGTCATGACTTTCAATTATTTCAGTAGCTACTGCGAATGAGAATACATCATCAATTATTATTTTACTTCGATCCCATATTTCTCCCTAGTTCGTATAAAATATTGAGATCTCATTATTATTAAGTACCATTTTATCGTTGGAATCTTCTTTTATCTCTTCTGGGATAATGTTTCCTTCCGCGCTTCTAGGAGAATTGGGATTTTCATTTGAGTGATCTTTTTGATCATTTATAACCTCTTCAGGAGGTTCCTTAATTGATGATTTTTCATTAGACTTTCTTTTTCTAGGCGCCAAGTCTTTTGAACCAATTGGCCTTCCACGTTATTGTCTTGCTTTAAATTCATTTGCTGCTATATTTACTTTTGATCCTTCAGGGACATCAATTTTTGCTGGTGCATTTGCTACTGGAATGTGAGATTTAGTTATTTTTGCAGTGTCGCTAAATGCATCCGGCAGTTGATTTGCAATATTTTGAATATGCAAAATTCTTTGTACCTCATATTGGCATTGTTTAGTACGTGGATCCAAATAAGACATAGATGGATTATTCCATGATATTTCACGCCGTTCTACTGGAACGGTCTTTTCTCCCCCTAACGGCGGGAAGATTGTCTCATCAAATTTACAGTCTGAAAATCTTGCAGTGAAGACATCACTTGTAAGAGGTTCAAGGTAACGAATTATCGATGGGGAATCAAATCCCACATAAATTCCCAACCGTCGTTGAGGACCCATTTTAGTACGAAGTGGTGGATTAATAGGTATATGCACAGCACAACCAAATTTTCGTAAATGTGAAATATTTGGTTGAAATCCAGTTAAGAGCTGAGATGGTGAAAGCTGATGATAAGCTGTTGGTCCAATTTTAACCAATTTCGATGCATGCAAAATTGCATGCCCCCAAGCTGAAACATGTAGTTTTGATTGCATAAGCAATGGTCTTGCAATAAGTTGCAAGCGCTTAATTAATGATTCTGCTAGACCATTTTGAGTATGAACATGAGCTACTGGATGTTCAATTTCAATCCCCAATGATAGACAATAATCATCAAATACTTGAGAAGTAAATTCTCCAGCATTATCTAGTCGAATCGATTTAATTTGATGATCAGGGAAGTGTGCTCTCAATTTTATTATTTGAGCAAGTAGCTTGGCAAATGCCAAATTTCTTGTAGAAAGTAAACAGTCATGTGACCAACGAGTTGATGCATCAATCAATACCATAAAATATTTGAATGGTCCACATTCAGGGTGGATTGGGTGATTTTACTATATGAAGGTCGAGTGATTAATTTTCCTTGTGCACATGGGGCACATAAGCAATCACTTGGTAAATTCAATTGGTTTGATAAATCATGTCCGTTTGAGTTTTTGGCAATTTTACGCATCATAGTTGATCCAGGATGACCCAAGCGATCATGCCAAAGAATCAATGTCTTTGTATTTGTGAGCTTCTGGCTCATATTTATAGAGTGAGATTCAACTATGCTAATTTTTGTAAAATATAAACTAGTTGAAATTGTACCAAATTTTTCTAGGATAAGCTTCTGGCTTTCAATTCTAGAAATAACACAAAGATATTCTTTGTTGTTTTCATTTATAGTTTGAATATGGTATCCATTCATTCTTATATCTTTGAAACTCAGCAAATTTCTTTTAGAGTTGCTTGAGTATAATGCATTCTGAATAAAGATATGCGTACCATTTGGTAATATTATATGGGCTCTTCCGGACCCGTCAATTATATTAGCAGATCCAGCTATAGTGGAGACTTCAGCTGAGAAATTTTTAGATAGTTCAGAGAAAAACTTCTGGTTTTTCAAAATTGTATGAGTAGTTGCACTATCTAGTAAGCATATATCATCACCCAAATGGCGTTCCATACCTTAAGAATTAAAGACAATGATTAGTCAATCACTAAAATTTGTATGTATAAATGGATGTAATGTAAACAAACAAAGTAATATGATTAAAATAGGCTATTGATTAAAAACAACATCCACATTACACATTACTAGTACTGCAAAGGGAAATACAATTAAACGAACACAAATTTCAAACTGATTTATTGATGCAAGCTAATGAAATAAAATGAAAGTCACATAACAAACTTCAAGACATTTCTAATTGATCAACTCGGTCATATCATTGATCATTGCATTTAGATTTTCATCATTAATGAAATTTCCATTGTCATCTTCGAAGAAATCATCTAACTTCAGGTTAGTGTTTTCAGGTAACTTTTCGGCATTATTTGCCTCAATATTCTTCGAGCGATGATATTCTTCAACTGTTTTCTTTGATGATCTACATGTACGTGACCAGTGACCAGATCGTCCACATCTATAACAAACTTCCTCATAATGCCTTTTATTTTCTGAAGCTGAATCATTGTTCTTTATAGGCTCAATTTTCTTTTGTTGCTTTTTAAAGTTGGTGGTTTTGTTACCTTTAAAACCACCATAACCACCTCTGCTAGAGTTATATCCACGTCCACGACCATGTCCTCTACCTCGACCTCGACCCCTACCTCTTCCAGAGTGGGCAAAATTAGCATTAACTTCAGGTAATGCAGTTGAACCAGTTGGTCTTGAGGAATGGTTTTTTATAAGCAATTCATTATTTTGTTCAGCAATTAGTAAGCATTCTATGAGTTTAGAATATTTTGTAAAATGACGCTCTCGATATTGCTGCTGCAGGAGTATATTCGAGGCATGAAATATTGAGAAAGTCTTTTCAAGCATTTGTGCGTCATCTACATTTTCTCCACATAATTTCAGTTTAGAAGTGATTCTAAACATTGCAGAATTATATTCTCTTACGGACTTAAAGTCCTGAAACCTCAGGTTCAACCACTCTTGCCTAGTGTTTGGAAGTATGGCCGTCTTCTGGTGGTCATAACGCTCCTTCAGGGAGTTCCATAAGTGGAGAGGGTCTTTTTCAGTCAAATATTCTGTTTTTAGATCGTCATGGATATGGCGTCTTAAAAATATTAGAGTCTTTGCCTTGTCCTGCTGGGACGTAGTATTGCCATTTTTAATGGCATTTTCTAAGCATTGAGATTGCAAATAAATCTCAGCATCCAATATCCATGATAAGCAGTTGTCTCCAGATATATCCAAAGCTTTAAATTCAAGCTTGGCGATGTTTGTCATTTTGTGAACTGTTCATAAAATAAATCGCATAAGGTGAAAATATTCGCCACAACAGCATTCACTATATGTTTGTTTCCAGCTAAAAAGAAGAAAAAAAATGGAAAGTCTTCATTCATGGTATCAAACAACTATACCAAAAAAAAAATTGTATCAACAAAACCAAACATTTGGATTTTGCAACTTTCATGTATTTATCAAATAAGAAAGGAAAATCAGCTTTTGCGTATATTCCATTCCAAATTTTTGAATTTTATTTGGCAGTAGATCCGCAAAGGGAAAAAAATAATAATATTGAATTTAGAAGCCAAAGAATAAAAATAAGAGTGATACAAGAAAAGACATGAAAAATATAGAAGCGAACCCCAAACTAGCATGTGCTGACTTGATAGCTTTATCAAAAAAAATATGATATTGACAATTACCTTTTTGGAGAGAGGAAAATAACGAGTTTATAAAGAAATGCAAGAACAATTCCTTTACCTGCTGTTTTAAAGGAAATAAGAAATAGAATGTATGTAGATATATTCTAAAAGACTCGTCTGCACTAATATATATAATAGGATTTTGAATATAAATAGCCTTAGAATTGGAATGGTCAAAAGAGAAACGGTCAGAGTAATTAATATTTAATTACTTGCTGAGAAGTTGGAAAGTTTGAAGGTGAACAGGTTGAGGTCAATAATTAATTCGCATTCCTTCGTGCTGATAACGTGTTACAGAATAAAGAGAATGGAGGAAATTAGGGAGAGAACAATTCTGTTGAATTGAGAGATATATATATTTACAATACAATCAAGCTCCATATTTATAGACTACTTATGCAGTGCAGATTACAATAATGCCCTTTCCTATTTAGCATATTCATCCATATTATTAATGTATATTACAACACCTTTAAATTAAATTTTAGCCATTCCATTATCTTCAGTATCATCATTATAAATTTTATAAACCTTCAACTTATTTTTAACAGGCTTAAAACTGAAGATTCAATAATTTACCCAACTATAAATTACCCAATTTCAGTTTATTTAATCTAATAACTTAATTGCTAGAAAATAAAAATATTTGAATTCAAGTTAAAATTTAACTTTTAAATATTTAAAATCAATTATATATTCCGATTTCAAATGCCTAAAAATTCCGGGTCGTCACATTCCTTCCCTCTTAAAAGAATTTCGTCCCCGAAATTACTAGTTAGGAAGAATGGTTCAATACCCATTACTATTTTCCAAAACCAAACAGTTTTATTAACTTGCCATAACATATCTTTTATTAAAGACCCACTATTGCTTCAACTAACTTCCCAAACCTTCCATAGTTCCCTAACAATTTTACTTATTCAACCATTCAAATTATAATTCAAAACCAAGTTTTAAATTTTCAAAATTTCTCAAAAATTTTCTTCCTCCCTAAATTTTTGAAAAATTTCGCCGGCGTCTCCTTTGCACGATGGTACAACCACAAAATGCCTCTATGGGATCCCAAATTCGAAAAGAAAACAAAAGCCAAGTGGCTAGATCAAAAACCCAATCAAATTTCATACAGAAATTTAAACACATAACTTTTTGTTGAGCAATTCAAATTTATCTTTTGAAATCAAAATCAATTTTCCTTTCCCTTTATAATACCGACATATCCTACTTAGCAATAATATCATATCATAGTTTTTAAAATCATTTTATACATTTTCTTACAGAAGTTTTCATATCTACTTCTATTCAAATTAATTTTCCCATTTCCATATGAATTCAATTTATCTTCAACTCTGAATATTGAATTTTATCTTCCATTTATAACTGATTCTTATCATTATTTTAAATTGGTTTCATCCACTAATTTATTTCAATTTCCAATTTGAAATTGTTTTGTCGCTAACAAAAAAATTTCAAAAATTTTCTAACTCCCCAAAATTTCGGAAAATTTTGGCAGAATCTCCTTTGTACGGAGGAGCTTTTGCAATTTGACAAAAGATGTAAATATATATACATCGACCCACCCGGTCGGAAAAACAAAAACCGTTCATATTTCCTATTTTTATTGCATAGACATACCTTTATTTAGCATTTTTAAGCAAGCGGCTTATTTAATTAGCATTTTGCGCGATCAAACCCAACCCAACGGCTTCCCTGAACCTGTACTTACTCAACTAAAACATGTAAGTGCTAAATATATGCAATTCACTAGTATTTCATTATTTTAATATAGCTAACACATAAATTCCACATATAATGAAAGTTATATAATTTCCATAAGCACATACAAGGTTCCGACACTTATTACAATTGCTTACAACCAATTCTCAAACCATTCCATTCAGTTTAAGTGATTTACAACTTACTCGCTTATATTTAATTCATTCTAAGCAAAAAAACTCATATACACTTCAGTTGATCTTAAAATCAATTTATTAAATCTCTATCAACTCATAGAAATTTAATTACCTTCGTTTACGTCAAACGACAATTCATTCCATGCAATTTGATGATATCCATGTGAATAAATAATTACTTAAGCTTATAACCATTTTAAATTGATTCCAACCCAATTTATATTTAATTCCTTCTATTTTAATTCATTCACAACCATTTTATTTAGCTCGACACATTCTATTTCAATTTTATTCCTTTCTAATTTATTCACGATCCATTCATTTATGTTTCATTCCATATTTGCCTTCATTTCATTTGAGACCATTTATTAAGCTTGAACCATTCCATGCTTATATATTAATAACGATTTCCCAATTTAAATTTACCCAAGCTCTTATTTAATAGACTTTTACCCTTTCTCGAAACCAAGCTTCCACTAATTTTAAACTTAAATTAACTTACTTCAAATTATTCAAATTTCATACTTAAGCTCATTTTCATTTTGCAAATAAATCTTCCTTTTCAATTTAACTTGATTCTATTTCAATCAAATCTCATTTCAAACTATAAATTTACTTGATTAGTTCATCTGTTTCGTATAAATTTTAAATTTCCAGATTTAATTTATTCTCAATTCATTTAATTAATTACAAGGCCATTTTCAATTTATTCCCAAATTCATCTGGGTTTTATTTACAACTAAAACCATCCCTATTCAATCCAATTTCATTTTATTTGGCAATATTTTCAATTATATTTACCTCACTAACGATTCAAGTCGAATTTGATTTATAACTCGAGTTTTATTTCCAAACTTCATTATTAACTTACAATTCAGCTTCTATTTAACTACATTAGGTTCCATTTACATATTTCATTAACTAATTTATTATCTAATTAGTTCTCCCCCAATTTATAATTCAATACTTGATTTTTAATCTCAAAAATCACTTCATTTAATTTTCTTAAGTTCAAATTATTTTATAATTCAAGTTTGAATTTTTGTTTCATTTTTCAAAACATCAAACAATATTTATTTTGGGTTTTCTATTCCATTTTTCAATTTTATAAGTCACAACTTATTATTTTAAACATTTCCATTCATTCTAGGCTTGAATATATTCATCTTTTTTTTTTAACTAAAGATTTATGCTTATTTATAACCCAAGCATATTTTTATTCCATGGATTTTTAATTCTTTTATAAGCAATTCTAATTCATTTATTCCAATCCAATTCTTATCCAACTTATTTCTTATCCAACTCACTTCCATTTATTTAAATAAGGATCTAATTCCATTCAATATCCAATAACTCAATTATTCCAATTCAATTCTATTTTGACTCAGATTTATTTAATTCAATTTGATTCAATTTTCTTCCTCAATCCAAGTTAATTTCATTTTCAACTTTTCACTTTAAATTTTGGTTCCAACATTCAAAGCTCATATTTTCCTTCCTTATTTAAAAATCATCTCAACTTTACAAGTTTATAACTCACCTCATCAGGATTTTCAATTCAAATAAGGATTCAGGATTTCAAACACCTGGCTTTTAGTTTCAAATCTTTTTGAAATCTCCAACATCTCACAATCACACTGCTCAAATTTTTAAACCAATCCTGGTTTTCATCCCCAACAAATTTCCTTTGAAATTTCAAAAAAAAACTAGTTCTTCTGAATAAATCAATTTGGTAGCAATCTGCCACTCAGAAACTCGAAAATGAACATCGATGATGCTGCAGTCATCACCGAAATTATTTTCCAGCGACTGAAGTGAGTTCAAGGCTATATCCCTTCCCAAAATTTATTTGAAACAATTTCCTTTCAGAAATACTTCTAAAATAATAATGATCTTCAAAACACTTCGAAAAACACCTCCAAAATCTTTGGGATTTTAAATTTACAGATTTTATTTAAATCAAATTTTAACTATAATGTATAAGCTATGCTCATACAAATTTCCATTTGATTATACAAGTTATTTCAATTTTTATAATCTTATTTGTTTAAAATATTATCATCCAAATATCTAAGTTACATAAAAATTTAAGAAAATATTTCTTTTATATCAAAATATATTTTTGGGTAAAATTATTTCATTCACCCATATTTAAAACAATACTGTGTCAATTTATCGTGTCGGGTGTTTATAAATTCTTCTCGGATAGCGGCCAACTTACTCGATCAGAATTCATATTCCACTCAACTAATAACTCAACACAATATTCAAACAATTTATATTCACTAACGAATACGCGCTCATATTTATTAATACGCTCAAACTCATTCTAGAGTACTATGGACTCTATTTTCAATGAGTAATCACCACCAGAGCCAAGGTTATCGTCAACCTAGGCTCTGAAACCAAGTGTAACAGGCCGCAAATCCATACCCCTTGAGTCGACACTATTTTCCATCAATCAACTCAAGATGAACGGAAATACGAACCATTTGGGTTAAAGAAGAAGTGGTAGAAGAAGAAGAAAAGAGAAAACAACATTAGAATCTAACCATCGCAGCGGAATAAAATATAATATATAATAAATGATCTTTACGTAAAAGGAAACTATATCTGTTTTATACATACATCACCAGAATACATCATCAGAGTTCAACAACATCAATATCATACAACTGGACAGTCATATACACTTGTTCTCAAGACTGAATACACAGCGGAATAATAATCAAGTAAGGAAGTACGTATCGCCATCCAGCTCGTCTCCTGAGCTCCACAGCATCCTTTCCTGTATTCTATAATACTCGGTCTGACCCGGGCATTATAGTTAAATAAAACCCGAGTCAGTCTGGAATACCAGCGTGAGAAAAACACACTCAATTGGATTATTAAAGTTTCAAATTTCTTTTGAAAACAAAAGCATCTCGTGAGACCACGCCACAAATAAACATGTCGGGTTTTTACCATACGATAGCTAAAACAATTTTTATTAAAGTTCTCTGATATTATAATAGTGTCTATAGAAAGTAAAATAGAATCTAGCTGAAATGCTTGCATCTCACGTTTTAGCAATAGTTGGGCACAATCAAAAACATACAGGCGCGTAGGGAGAATGGATTTCCATCTAATGACTAGGCACTGGGGTACCACCTGTCACGGTACCTGGTCTAGATCAGCATACCGAGGATCACTCCCGACCCCCTGCGACACAAGACCGGGACTACCCCTTACTGGATAATCCTGAGTAAGATCACCCCACGGTTGGGATCAGCAACCGCACCACTAGGCCGAAATAAAAAGGGACATCTAGATAGGGATGACCTCACCCTAAATGGGTGCTGCCCACCTAGCCTTGCTGCATAACCACTGATTTTCTGTCATTCCAGGTTGATGAGGCTTGAGGCTAAGCGTTACCTTTAGAGAACTCATCTCTTAGAATGCTCATCGTCCACCTGACGATGTTCTGAAAGCATTCATCCATACAAGTCCGTCCCGGGTTCGAACGGAACCAAAGGCACTACTCCTACTACATCCATTTTGGAACCATCCTCAGGATTAGTAACGACTAGCCCTTGCACTTCACTGCTCCACCTTTGAATCCAAACTCTTGTTTTCCACATGAAAACGTACCAAACCGGATCGCAGTGGTTTTCGAGAAATAAATCCCGATCCCGGTCTCTTCGAAACGATCAGTGCATTGGCCAATATTGATAGTCGGTTATTTAACTATCAATTAACATTCACAAATATCCATTAAATAATAAATAATTCTCCTGAATTGTTTATTAACCTCAAAATATCTTCGCAAGATATATTTCCATTTTCAACCCTTCGAAAACAGTTTTCAACACACCTTTCTCATGAATTAAATCTCCAAATATTTATTTCCACTGAAAATACCAAGCACAAAACTTAAGATTTTTAAAATAATTTAAAAACACTTTATCATAAAATATACTTTAGAATATTTAAATTAAAAACTACTTTAATACTTTATTCAAAAATAAATACTTCAAGAATATTTAAAATAAAATACTTCAATACTTTATTAAAAATATATACTATAGGAATATTTGAAAATGAAGTTACTTTATAAAATATAAAACAAGATTTTCTCATTTTAAAACAAAATACCAAATCACCTTTAAATAATTACTACTATAATAGATTTGAAAAAAATATCTACTTTAGAATTTAAACATTTAGAAATAATAAATTTTCTAAAACATGCTTTTTAAACAACATTAAAGCTTTTAACTTATTTTTAAAAATTTGCTTTGAAAACGTACTTGGCTATTTAGGGAAATATACTTCTCTTCATGTCCTTTAAAAATAAATCACTATTTATTTTTGAACAAAATTTCTCATTCCTTTAATAAATTCCCATCGTGAATTTATCCCTTCAAATATCTATTGATGTATTACTTTACTTCTATAAACCCAGTTTATAAATTTCAAAGTCACATTCTCCATTAAATTTCCAATTCCAAATACTTAAATCAATTTTCAAATTGATTTCCAATTTACTCCATTTTGAAATAAATTTCTTTACTTACAAAATCCATTAACTTCATATTTTATTCCTTAATTATGATTTAAAATCTTTTAACTGAAAATACCAATTTCTAATTTTCGCAAATTCCTTCTTTATTTTTTCCCATAATTTAAATCTTAATTTAAAATAATTGCTTTATTCTTTTAAATAATAACACTTAAGTTTAAAATTCATTATCTTCCTGTTTATTCAAAATCCCCTTTCATACATGGAATTTATTTATTAAAATTTTAAAATCACTTTTACTTTTTTTTTCAAATTCATTCTTAAATTTATTCAAATTATCTATGATTATTTTACTTAAAAGTTCACTCTTCTATTTTCTTTTCAAAAATCCAATTCTATATATTTTGATAACTCAGTGTACCAGAATATATTCAAGCAAACCATAGCATTCAATATTCCAATTATTAATATAATTCATCACAGAATATAAAATATTCATATCACAGAATATTAAACAATCTAAATAATTTTGAGGAATCATGTTGGATCCCTCCAACCTGTTTCCCTACATCCACAGACGTTAGCACAATACCAATTCCACTTCGAGGTGGAACATCGTGGTATATGGGATTTAAATATAATAGCATCCCCTATTATGCGGCGCATAGGGTCTCATCCGCTATATAATGCAGGAAATCAACCATTCCAAGATATATTATATACTATAATATAGCACATCAACTCAATTCAACCATTCAACCGATTATTTATATTTAACTATTTAAATTTAAATTTAAAACCAAATGAGTGAGATTAACTCACCTTTGTTTTTGCTGTTTGCAAACCGACTCAAACCGGCTATTTCCTTCACAAAATTTGGACCTTGAATGACATTAAAGGATTTTATTAATATTCGAACAAATCGAAAAAATCAATTATTGTTTACTAGTTTTAATTTTAGCCAATGATTAAATTTAAACAAATAATCAATCAAAACTAATTTCCTTGAATAAATAACTTCTTTTAGTAACTAAAATGATTTAATAAGTTGATTAAACAAGTTAATCACCCCAATACATATATATTTTTATCTCTAGTAAGTGAAAACATATATGTATATTTATTTCTTTTGAACTACATACATATTTATAAAACAGATTACAGATTTCAGAAATCCAACTAATTTCAAACAATACACAAACTAATTTTTATTATTATTCTAACAAATCACTTTAGTTGTTTAATAGTATCAATTAATAAACTTAATTAACCAATTTCAAATTAAAATTTTAACTAGTCTAATATACATATCTTACTCTATATCTCAAGATAAAAATAAATTTAAACTATTTTAAGTTTATCCAGAACCAAAAATAAAAATAAAAATAAAAATAAAAATAAAAAGACTCACCAACATCCCACACGTCGAAACCTAAGCCGAGAACCCACAAACCAAATGCTACAGCGCTATCTCCCTTCCAAAGCTTACATTCTAGAGCCTACATCACCACCACTGTACCATGTCACGGTTAACCCTCGACTCGCCCCTCCCATGATCGCCTGCTGCCTCCTTCTAGAGAACCCTAGTCCACTGCTACCCCATGCCGCCACCTATGGATGCGCCTCAACGTCCACTCGAGCTCAGCCCAGACCAAATCCACCTAAAATCGCGACACCTCCTTTACTCCATACCTACGCGCCCACGCGAGCCACCCAGCTCGAGAGCTCTGGCTACCACTCTGATGTCACGACACTCCCTCCAGTCTACGCGCATGCATACTAGTGCTTATCTCGCTCTAAATCAAGCCCGCATCTAAACACTAGGCAAAACTTCCTCCGCCTTGCTCTTCCAAATCCAACATGACAATCGCATGCTCCACATCCCAGTCGCATTTCCCCCTAAAACTAATTCAACCGCCTCTAAACTGCCACCGAGATCAGCAAAATGAATCCTTAGGATTTTAATTGAGAATCGAAATTGATTTCCTATTTTTTTAATTTTCTAGAAAAATTCGATTTTGAATTAGGAGGGCTCGACTTTGATTTATGAAAATGGAATGGGTGACGATACGTGATTTTTAATGGAGGCACTCATCGGCTATTATTTTTTTACTTCTGTCGATTGAAGGAGGCAAGACATGACTTAATGACTGAAAAGATGAAGGTAGCGTGTTGAATGGCTGCTACAGTGATTTTGAAATGAAAGGGAAAAGTTGTGATGTGAAGGAATTTCGGCTGTAGTTGACTAATATTAATATTCAATTTAAATTCAAATTCAAACTGTTCCGATAAATGCCACTTAAAACTTGACCTCCGATCGAGGCGTGCCGCCAGGCGTTTATAATGTTATACCCCTATTCCGAACACAACGGAAAAGGTTTCGATTCCTTAATTTTATCGTATGGAAAAGATAGCATTTTGGACCCAGTTATTTTATTAAATTTTCGATATAAATTCAGCGCTTTTATATATTGTACGACCAAATGATCACTCCATACACTACGAAAATTGAAATCCGATAATAATACAATATTGCATATCCAATGGAACTGGTTTTGTCGAATTATGAGACTGTGCCTCGAAAAGCTATTTTTAAATTCAATTCAAACGATATATTATTAAAACTAAACAAATCACCTTTAAATTAAATTTTAACCATTCTATTATCTTCAGTATCATCATTATAAATTTTATAAGCCTTCAACTTATTTTTAACAGGCTTAAAACTGAAGATTCAATAATTTACCCAACTTTAAATTACCCAATTTCAATTTATTAAATCTAATAACTTAATTGCTAGAAAATAAAAATATTTGAATTCAAGTTAAAAATTAACTTTTAAATATTTAAAATCAATTAAATATTCCAATTTCAAATGCCTAAAAATTACGGGTCGTCGCAATATAATTGATTTCAAAAATGATTTTGAAATACTTAAGTAATTGTTTAAACTCTAGAGTTTGATCTAAAATATTTTGTGGAATATAAATACGTTCAGAAACTTATAAGAATTTGAAATTTGTTTTGAATGAAATTTAGCTTAAGAAGAGTTAAATGGACACAAGTGTAATAATAAAATAAATTAGTAAAGTAAACCGATTAAATAAAGTGAATTGGAAGGAATTGGTGAATAGAATATTAGTAAGTTTGATAACTTAGGAAATTTTTAATTTTGATTTTGTGGAGTGAAATTTAACTTAAACCAACTTAAATAAGAGTGAATTTTAGGAAATTTATTCTAAGCAAGCTAAACGGAATAGTAATTGAAATAGAATTTATTAAGCTGGGAATAAATTAGTGGATGAACAAATTATTTAAATTTGTAAGTAAATGGAATTGCAATTGAATATTAGAATGATATTTAATTTGAATAAAGTGAAATTGAATAATTAGTTTGAGTGGATTAAATGAAATAAATTTTTGAAATAAAAATTCATTGAGATATGAAATGATTAGTGGATGGAACTAATTACAATAACTAGTGAATTAAACATGGGTTGAGATATGGTCGATAAAATTCAATATTTAAGATTTGGAAGATGAACTGAGTTCAAATGGAATTTAAACATTAATTTGAATTGTAGTGGATATAAACTAAAGTGATGAAGTGTAAATAAACATAAGGTCATGTACAAAATGTTTATATTAGGCTTAAGAAATCGATGGTGAAATTCTTAGATAATATTGATATTGGGAAATATACCGAGTAAGTATCCGAATGTAGATTAAATAAAAGTTGTGTAAAAGGATAATTATGAATAATTGAAAGGAAATGTAACTAAATATGGATAAAAATTTAATATAGCTAATAATCAAATGAAAATAAATACGTAAGTTGTACTATATTATTTTATTTACATAGCGATTCGATCCAGATTTGAGCATAGAATTTTGAGATAATTTATACCGATCTGAGTTAGGATTTTTCACTCGTTTTTCGGCGACGAACCCTGTATGTGGATTTTTGATTGATTTTGGAATTCTCTATCATAGTATACGGCTATGCAAAGAGAATGATGTTTTCTAATCAAGAAACCAGGTCTAAGTCCGCACTAGAAAGTCGTGTGAATGATACTAGTTTGGAAGTGAAATAGTGTGATCGAGTGAGTCATCAGAGTTGATATTGCGTACAGATGGTATGTGTATATCGTATGGTTTTTGGTGAAATAAATATTGGAAACTGAAATGTTGAACAAAATGATTTTTAATTGTTTGATTGGATAGTATTAGTAAGCAAGGTGCAGGTAATTGAAAGCAAAAGCTAAATTGATTTCAGAAGTAAAATTTGATTGCTCGACAAAAAAGTACGTGTTTAAATTTTTGTATGAAATTGATGATTTTCTGACTGAGCCACTTGTCTTTTGTTTTCTTTTGATGATTCGGGCCTGTAGAGGTAGTTTTGTAGTTGTTTTGATCTAGCCACGCAAATGAGACGTTGGCGAAATTTTACGAAAATTTGAGGAGTTAGAAAAACATTTGAACCAAATTTGATGATTTAAAAATTCGGTTTTAAATTATAAATTGGAAAATTAAGAAAGTAATATTATTTGAATCTATGGATAAGTTTGGGAATTTAGTAAAAGTGATAGTGTGTCTTCAATAAAAGTTGTTTTTTGAAGTTGTTTAAACTGATGGGTTTTAAAAAAAATAGTTAACAGGTTTTGGACCATTCTTCTTACCTAGGAATTTCGAGGACAAAATTTTTATAAGGGGAGAGGAATGTAACGACCTAGAATTTTGGCTATTTGAAATTGGAATATTTAATTGATTTTAAATATTTAAAAGTTTATTTTTAACTTTAATTTCAAATATAACAATTTATCGGATAATTCAATTAATTAATTTAGTAATTAGAAATTGGGTAAAAAAAAATTATCTGGAGTTTTAAGCTTATTAAAAAAATTTAAAGGGCTTGTAAAATTTATATTGATAATACCGAAGATAATACAGGCTTTAAAATTGAATTCAAAAGTGATTTTTTCAATTTTTTTAAAAATTGTTTGAATTAACATTTAAAAGTAGCCTTCCGGGGCACAGTCTTGGATTTCGACGAAATTAGTTCCATTGGATCCGTAATAGTATATAATTATCGAATTTCAAATTTCGTAATGTGTAGAGTTATCGTTTGGCCATATGGCATATAAATCCGTTGAAATTTATATCGAAAATTCAATATAATAATTGGGTCAAAAAAAGCTATTTTCTCCATACGACCGAATTAGGACTCGAAACCTTTTCCATTGCATTCAGAATAGGGGTAATGCATAGCAGCAAGCCTCGATAGGAGTTTGAGATTTTAAATTGCATTTATCGAGATATTTTGAAATTAAATTATTTTATTAACTAGTCAAACTTCTTTCAGTTGTAACTTCCATCTTTTCACTGTACTATTTTCTCCCCTCAACTATGCAAGGCATCTTTTCCATTTTTAAAACAATGTTCCCTCTTCCTCTTCAAAACAGTAAAGTCAAACACGGTAAAAAAAATAATGCCCGCTTTAAAAATTCCTTCCTTCACTTATACAAAATTAAAAATCATGGAATTTATTTCAAAAATCTTGTTTTGTGTCGAGCTTCTATGTCAGAGCTATGGTTTATATGTTAGAGAGTGCGGCTATGGTTTATGGGGATCGACTTTTATGTCAGAGCTTGAGCGCAAGATAGGGTTCGAGCTTTTGGAGTGTGAGGTCATCGATTCAAGCAATGGGTGGTGGATTCGTGATCACGTGATAGTTTAACATCTCAAGGGTTGATTTGGTGGCGTGCAGTGACTCTAGCGGTGGTGCGACCTGATAGGGTGGACGAGGCGAATGAAATGTTGCAATTGTACTGGAACGTGCGAGCTCGAAATTGTAGGAATGGTCGAGATGAGGAAGCGAAGAGGAGTTGATCGGTGGCATTGGTTGGAAGGGTTCATCAACATGGTGGCCGTGTCAGTGATATATGGATGCACGGCAGTTGATTTTCTTTGTGTGCAGGCGGAATCAAAAGGGGTTAAGAAGTAGTAGCGGTCGGGTCTTTATTTCATGGGCTGTTATAAAATAAAAAATAAAAAATGAAGGAGGATGGGAGATTGGGCTGCAGTTTGGCCTTTTCTTAGTTTGGTCGGGCCTCCTTGCTTATGGGTAGGTGATAAGTAATAAATTAAGTAATCTTTTAGTTTAAATTTCAATAGATTATAAATTAAATAACTAGTTCGTTTTAGGTCAATATCGAGTGAAGCCAGCAACGTTGGACTCGTATTGATATGAACTACAATCTGGAATTGATTCGGAGTCATATTCGCAAGAATGGTGTGAAGTATTTGTTTTGGCTAGGATTAAATCCATTGAAGTTAAGCTACATTCGAACGCCGCTCGAATTTAGTCGGAATTGGAACGTGGAAGCAACAATAAAAATCAATATGAGTTAATCTAACTCAATTTTGGATTATCATAATTAATTTTAAATAGTTAAAATTAGTTGTTGATTGATTGATAGAATTGATAAATTATTATCAGTTGAATGTGATATTTTATATCGTAGTGTGTGTGTGTATTGGAGTGTTTGATATTCTCGCATATATATAGTGGATGAGACCCTATGCTCCCCGCATAAGAGTGGATGACCCTATATACCGTGATATCCCCCTCGAAGTGGGATTGGTATTTTTATATTGTGTTAACATCTCTGGATGCAGGGAAACAGGTTGGAGGGATCCAACTGGATTCCTAAAAAATGTTGAATTTATTTTCATATTCAGTGATATGATTTGTTGAATAATATGTGATAGATTATAGCGGAATTTGGATTTATTGGATGCTATGATATTGCCGGATAGATCTTTTGCATTTTAAAGTACCACAAATATGAATATTGAATTCTCTAAAAGAAAACAAAAAGGGAATTTTAAGGTAAAATATTAATGGTGAAGTTTGATAAATTAAGAGAAAAATGAATTTGGAAAATAAATAAATAGTTCGATTTAAATTTTATTTAATAATTTCGAAACATTGTAAATGAAGATATTGGAATATTGTAAAGAGAGATTTTTAAATAACGTAAATGAAAGGATTTAAATAATAGAACTTAAGTGAAATTGCTTAAGTATAGAAGGATTTATTTTCAGATCCAGGAATTAAATAGTTGGAAGAATGAATAGGGAAATTTAAAATAAAATATCGGATTGCTATACTAGATTTTAAATAAGATTTAAAATTTATGAAATGAAAATGGAATCAGAGTTAGTTGGGTTTTGGGATATATTTAGGTTGTTTAGGAAATTAATTTAAAAATGGAATTTAATTTAGAAAATCGATTTAAATCAATTAAGTGTTGTAAACAGTGATAAATGGGTAATGAGACTGTGGAATTTATAAACGAAGTTTATAAATAAAGTGAATTAATTATCAGTGGATAAATTGAAGTTATAAATTCACGGTGAGGATTTATAAAGAGATGGGAAAATTGGTTTAAATTAATGGTAGGTTTATTTGTGGAAACGTGAAAAGGAAATTTACAGAGTTAGAATGCAAATCAAACTGGAAATAAATCGAGAATGATTTATTAATATTGTACTGGCTATATGGGAGTTGAAAATAATATTTTTCTAAGAAGTTAAATTTATTTTAAAACGGGGGAATTTTTTTATGTATTAATTAGAAAATTTAAAAGTGTTGAGAATATTTTAGAAAATTAATTGTTTCATTGTTTAAATGTTTTTAAAGTACATTCAAGCATAAAATAAGTAGTTTTAGAAATGATTGATATTAAGTTAATTTTTATTTAAGAATTAATCAGTATTATTATTTAAGAGATAGATTATTCTATATCAATATTATTTTATAGTAACCTTTATTTTAAAAGAGTAACTGCCTAAAATTAACTTGGAAAATTATTATAGAAATTTCATAAGTATTATTTTGAAATTTTTAAATAAAGTTTTTGGGAAGTATTGGTAAACTCGCATGGCGAAATCGGAGACAGTGAGTGCCAGCAGTTAAGTCTTTGATTTCTATGGGATAAAGATGTAACCATTGAGCTGTGAATCCATGGTTTGATACCATAGTGGTACTTTCTATATTATTTTAAAAAGGGTTTTCAAATATTTTTTGAAAAAGAATAGTTTGTGAATATACTAAATTCAATAAGATAAGCACATATATTTTGGAGGAAGAGATTTAATTTATTAAAATTAATGAAAAAGAGACTTGGTGTTTTTAGTGGAAAATGAAGTATTTGGTTGAATTGATTGTTTTATTAGAGGGCAGTGAGCATTCTAAGTTAAAATTCCTTAAAATGGAAATCGTAACCTCTAGCCTCATTAATTGGAAATGACTAAAAAGCAGAGGAGATGCAGCAAGGCAAAGTGGGTAGCATCCAATTAGGGTATGTTTATCGCCTTTCTTGTAACATCCAGCCTTTTTATACGTTTAAATCGACGATAAACCACACACGTCAGACTCAAACCATACAAAAGAGCATATTGTTATTGGGGGTAAATAAGAAAATAAAGAAATAAAACAAAACAAAATCTTGTAGCAGAACGATAAAATATAATAATCAAATAAACAGTTCATGAAGCTGTTTTACAAAATGTTCGATTATACTTATACAATACATATCAGAGTTACACATACCGGAGAATAATAAATAATGCAGCGGAATAGTGGGATGTAGTGGAACAATATAGTATATAATATAATAATAAAATCTTTGTCTTCGTCCTCCAGAAATAAGATCTTCAACCCCTGAAATGCTCAGACTGACCCGAGCGAATTGAAAAGACAAAACACTCGAGTCAGAACTAAAAAATTTTATGTGAGTTAATTCAACGGAAATAAATACGACTGGAATGGCATCAGAGATGTTTACGGGATTTGACATCTCCTATTTAGTGTCAAACGTGAGTGCAGTAACTTAAGAGATGCTCGGGATTCACATCTACTAAGGATCCGTTAAATTATTTACTATGTAGTAATATTTCGCTATTATAATAATGTCTATAGTAAAATAAACTTACTTTTAACTAGCATTAAGGCTTTACATTTTCCACCTTAAAAAGTAATAGTCCCAGCAGTCCATCCAGTATCAGCGCATTTCCAGATCGGGGGACTACCCTAAATACTCCATGGGCTACGGGAGAAATCCAAAATCGTACAAGGCGCGCTAGGGTAGGTGACACGACACACAAGGCAATGCCAGGTAGATATACCAATTACTATCCGGACTAGTGGTGACGCATAGCACGCAGCTATCGTCCACCTCGAGCCACACCCCCAAAATTAAAAATCAAAAATGGCCGCCAAATGAATCTCCAAGTCAGAATATAATATCGAAGGAGTGTGTCCGATAAGAGGAGCTACCTCACTGGCTTGGAATCGCTCCTGTTTTAGCCGCCTTATGCCAACTCACGGGAGTCGGGTCCACGTATATACCTCAAAGGAACACCGCCACCATCCTACTTCATTCTGAAATCTCCACCGCGTACACGGTTGTTAAAGTGGTTTTTGGAGTTGGCAGAGAGTATGACAACTTCCGATCCCGGTCTCTTTAACAATCAAACGTTATTATAACACCAAGTCTTTTCAAAATAGTTTATACTTCAAAACCAGAATATAATGTTCATTCAAAACCATATAAATACGATATAATTTCCACTTCAAAAACCAAATCAATATGATATCATTTTTATTAAAACCCAAATCAATATAATATCATTTTTATTTCAAATACATCCCTTTTCCAAAATCATAGCACTTTCAAATTTATATACTTTGAAACCAAATATTTGAAATTATAACACTTTTAAAACATAATGCTTTGAAATTCATAACTTCGAAACATTTCAATTTCGATAAAACATTTCAATTTCGATATATTTCAAGGCTTTAAATATTCCAAAATTTCGAAACTAAATTTGATGATTTCAATTCAACAATTAAATTTTCTATTATTTAGTTTTGAAATAATTTACATAATAAATCCCTTGTCATTTAAATAAACTCAAATTACAAATAACTAAATATTTCCTTAAATTCATTTATACTTGAAATACTCATTTAATTCACCTTGACCCCAAAACCAAGTTATAATAATTATACCCATATAAAATTTCCAATTTAACAAATTTCACATCAACCTTTTTGAGTTTAATTCTTAAATAAATTTAATTTCAAATAAATCTCCAATTTTTCTCCCAACCTTAATTTATTTAAATCATTATGCACTCTATATTAAAATGAAATTTAAATACTTACTCACATTTATTTTAATAAAAATCAAACTCTATTATTAAACTTAATTTTTATTTAACAACTTATACATAGCTTAAATTCAAGCATTTAACTATATATAAAAATAATATTTATATAATATCAAAAATCAATATTCATTAAACCATATATTTCTTTTTAAAACCATCGAAATCGTTTTCAAAGTATTTTAAATATAGACCACGGTGTCTGTATAAAATTTTCTACCCTATGGTCCAGTGATACTGATATATATCATTTCAATCCGTAATTTAAAATAAAAATACGGTAATATATCATTTCAAACCGCAATCCCGAATGAAATAAAAATGCATAATAACTTGCAGTTTATAACAATATAAAATACGACATCCATTCATCCAATATCAATCATCAACCTTTTATCACAATTATCATCCAATTCAATCAATAACAGCAATATAGAATAGATAATAAATGACAGGCATTTACTGGTAGTTTATATTCAATAATAAATTAAATAACAATTTAACCGGCCGTTTATATGCAATAATAAATTAAATAACAATTTAACTGGCAGTTTATATGCAATGATAAATTAAATAACAATTTCATTCAATAAATTCAATTTAACCGAGATGATAATGAAAAAATATACCAAAAAGTCATAAATAAATTTTTGATCACATCATAAATCAATTTAAAAAACATAAGAAATTTTAGATGTTGTGAGTGGGTTAAAACACTCATCTATTTGAATTCAAATTGAATTTAAATCCAATTTAAACTCAAAAATTGAACAGTCTCGGAATTCGTCCAAACCAGCGCCAAAGTGTCTAGAATTTCAATACGATCCTAACAAAGAAAATCGCACGTAAATCGAATATCGTATGAAAAAGATAATCAAGTTAGAAGATTTAAAATCAAAAATAAAATTTTAATAAAATAAACGAATAAGATAAGATAACGCTTACACGTTACCTCCCTTCAGAAGCCTCGTGCCATGCAACTGAACCCTACTGTAACCCAACTCGTTGTGACTTTTGCCCTACGCCGCCGTCGTTAGGCCCAACCACCACCATCAGACTTCGCCACTGCGAATCTCATCACTAGCCTCCCACCTTGTGACCTCGCGCCGCCTCCTGGTTCGCCGTAGGAGTTCGCCACTGCTACTGATCGTTCACGAATCGTGGCCAGTAAATGCGACTCCGACCCCAAGTAGTCGCACTGATCAACATGTCTCGATGCCCTCTACCTGCTGCCGCCACCCGATCGTCGTAAGGATGACGATCCACCGCATAATCGAACCCATCAAATGAACGGTCGGGAAAAAACTAGCCAATTTCGGCTGCAAAGAAACCTAGATCGAGGAACGAATTACAGAATTGAGATGCGCTTGTCGAGAGCTTCAAATCGATATATAGATCGATACTATTTGTGGAGTTTGAATTTTTGGATTTGAAATTGATTTGAAATTACAATTGGAATTCTGGTTGTCTGCCATTGGAATGAGGAGGAGCAAATGAATTGTACATATAGAAATGACGAATAAGAAATAGGCTAGGGTTTATAGCAAGTATATATAGGTAAGGCTGAGAAATAAAATAGGTGGACCGAATTGACTTACAAATTGAACGATAAAATGGCCCAAAAAGCCCGTTCTGACTCCGGGCCGAAATTTGGTCAACCCATATATCTAAATAGATGCTTTTGAATATTTTAAACGCAATGGAACAGGTTTCAAGTCCAAATTTTATCGTATGAAGATGTTATGACAGAACCAAGTTATTTCAAATCGATTTCCATTTAATTGATTTCAAGGCGTTTCGAGTCCGTACGATCAAACGACAAGTCCAATCGCTACAAAACTTGAAATCCTATAATATTTCACCATTATGGATCCGATGAAATTAGTTTGGTCAAAATCCGAGTCAGTGGCGAAAATGGCTATTTTCCTATTAATTAAATAAATTAATAATTGATAAATTAAACCAAGTTTCAGTTCAAATTTAATAAATCACTCTTTCTCTCATTTCAAATTACTTGGACATTTACCATAAATTAAAACACATTTTTGACATCAGTTCAAAGTTAATTGATTTACCCATTACAGCGTTTAACTTCAATTTCCATAAATTCAGTAATTATAAATTTAATTCCCAGTAATCCATATTCTTAACTCCATCTAGTTATTCAATTGATTTCATTTTACGACATAATTATCATGGTTTATACCATGGTGCATTAATATTCCTATTTTATGAATTTCAAATAATGCAGTAATTAATTTCATTTACTACAATAAACCTAATTATTATCGACTGAATTTCAATAAATTAATTTGATTCAATTCCAAATCTTTTCATTAAGTCTATTATTACTCTATAAACCTAGTTACTATTATTTACCTTTCATTTGCTTGACATATTCTCATTCCCATTAATGTAACTTTTATTTTTATTTTTATTCATTAAAATTTTATTTTCAATTCCAATTTAAATCAACTAATTAAACAGGTAACTTATAATAATTGTTTACAAGCCAAGGTTACACTTAAGTTTATCCTGCTTCAACCAATTATTATAATTACATACATAATACCGAATTCATTTAATTACTATTAATTATATACAAATTCCTTTATTTATACAACACTTACACTTATTTACTTATTTTCAATTTTATACCCAAGTGCAACAATTTACACTATTTCATTTTTATTGTGATTTCTTTCTAAATTTAATTACAAAACTCTTATTAATTTAACTAATTTAATTATCGAATTTTAGGGGTCGTTACACTCTCCCCCACTCAAAACTTTTCGTCCCCGAAAAGGAAGAAGAAGGGAAAAGAAGAATTACGAAATCAATATATCTTACTTTAAATATTAAATTTATAAACAAATAAATTTACAAAATTAATTAATTTAAATAAAATATACCAATTTATAACCATTAAATCTTTTATACTCAAATTAATAAAGTTTAGAAACATTTTCAAAAAAATTCTAGTCTAAAATTTACGGAAAATTTCGGCAGAGTCTCCTTTGTACGGAGAGGCTCGGGAGAAAATATAATATCAAATATAACAAAATATATCACAATATCTCAAATAATATATCCCAACAATGGGGAAAAACAATATAATAACGCTATAAAACCGTAATCCAAGAACGTACCTATTTGTCGGGCAATTAACGCTTATTTTATGAAACCAAAAGCAGTAGAAATTGCTTCCATAACCTATAATTCCACTTATATAATCCAAAGAGTTAATAATTATATAAAGTGAAATATTAAAGTTATTTCAATCCCTAACAAACAAATCAATATAGCAACAATCAATTGCAACCAACAACAAACACATCAAATACAAATCGACCATCCAAGTAAGACAAACAATTGGTTTGTTCGGGTTAAGAAACTTTAAATCAAATAGAATGACAAATAACTATGAAGTACTCCACTTACTCAACAGCCTTAGATAAACTCAATAGATTATTCATACATCCAAGCAAATTCAAAGTATCATTGCCCAAACAACCATAAACCAAACAAACAACGATTCCAAACAATAGATCAAGTTAATTTTTCGATTTCATTTCATAACCTTTGTTGTTTGATTTCCTTTTCATTCATATAGTGGTTTATCTTTTTATTTTACATTATTTCTTACAAATTTTCATTTATTACTTACAACTATTCGTTTTCATTTATTTATAGTATTCATGTTTAATTCAATTCTTTGCATATTAATTCATTTACTTAAGTTTATAATCTCATACTTACAATACTTACTTCCTATTACCTTTATTACAGTAACATTCCAATTATAACTTAAGTTCACAACAATTACAACATCAAATTCTTATTTATAAAGGAATTTCATTACATACTTTCATTACCTCAAGTTTATTACTTGTATAATATCCATTACATTTTCTTATCAAACATTAGAACTTTTAATATTTGGTAGATTACATATATGCTTTTGAGGATGCAATTGAAAATCATACAAGTTTATCCCATTTCTTTTAATTAATTCAATGTTCAATAATTTTATCTTTTGTCTTATAAGTTACAATCTCAACTTGCTTTTAATTTCATTCATAACCTAGCATTAAATCTCTTATTTCATTTATAGGTTCCAATTATTAATTAGTTACATTCCATTTCAGTACAATAATTGAAACTATTAATTAACGGAACTTAAGAACTAAATACCGGGTTTAGTTTCAAATCATTTTAAAATAATAGATAGATGTATACACTTGCAATTTATATATCCAATTACATTCAAAACAATTTGAGATTTACATTGGTTTCTCAAAATAAATCTGTAGTAAAACTACTACAGTGGCATTCCCACTTCAAAACTCGAAAATGAATGTCGATGATGAGTGCACTCATCACCGAAATTATTTTCCAACGACATAGAGGGTAGTACAGAACTTATTTCTTTTCAAAGTTTCTTTTAAAAAATATCTTTCAAATTATATTAAAATATTTATATCAAAACATACTTCTAATAATATTATCATTATATTTCAAAATCATTCAAAAGAAATTTTCAAAAACCCCGGGACTTAGATTCTAAGTTTTCGATTTTCATTTATTTTATTTTAATCTTATTTCCAATCAATATTTATAAATTTCATTACCCAACACCCAATACATTACAACCAACTGTAACCTTTATAAACAAATTATTTTATATACAGAAAATATAATAGGCAAAATTATTTTATTCACCTATATTCAAAACAAATATTGTGTCGGTCTGTCCTATTAAGTGTTTAGAAATCCCTATTGATGTCATAGCATCCTATGCACCAACCAGAATCTATAAATACAAAACAGAACAAATTAACACAATATTAAAAATCTTTTATAGCACCAACAAATACGCTCTTTCATATATATATATAGGCTCAGCGACTCATCATAGGGTATTACTGCCCTATTTATAAAGAGTCAGACCCCACAAAGCTAAGGTTTATCGCTAAACCAAAGCTCTGATACCAGATGTAAATCCCATTTTTTGTACGTTTAAATCGACGATAAACCACACACGTCGGACTCAAACCATACAAAAGAGCGGATTGTTATTGGGGTAAATAAGAAAAACTGAGAAAGAAATAAAACAAAACAGAATCTTGCAGCGGAACAATAAAATAAAATAATCAAATAAACAATTCATGAAGCCGTTTTACAAAATATTCGATTATACTTATAGAATACATATCAAAGTTACACATACCAGAGAATAATAAATAATGCAGCGGAACAGTAAGATGTAGTGGAACAACATAGTATATAATAATAATAAAAAAAATCTTCGTCTTCGTCCTCCAGAAATAAGATCTTAAAACCCTGAAATGCTTAGACTGACTCGAGCGAATTGAAATGACAAAACACTCGAGTCAGAACTAAAAGATCTTATGCGAGTTAATTCAATGGAAATAAATATGAGTGGAACGGCATCAGAGATGTTTACGGTATTTGAAATCTCCTATCCAATGTCAAACGTGAGTGCAGCAAATTAAGAGATGCTCGGGATTCACATCTCCTAAGGATCCGTTAAACTATTTACTATGTAGTAATATTTCGCTATTATAATAATGTCTATAGTAAAATAAACTTACTTTTAAATAGCATTAAGGCTTTGCATTTTCCACCTTAACGCGTAATAGCCCCAGTAGTCCATCCAGTATTAGCACAGCTCCAGATCCGGGGACTACCCTAAATACTCCACAGGCTACGGGAGAAATCCAAAATTGTGCAAGACGCGCTAGGGTAGGTGACATGGCACACAAGGCAATGCCAGGGTAGATATACAAATTACTATCCGAACTGGCGGTGACACATAGCGCACAACTACCGCCCACCTCGAGCCACGCCCCCAAAATCAAAATCAAAAGTGGCCGCCAAATGAATCTCCAAGTCAGAATATAATATCGAAGGAATGTGTCCGATAAGAGGAGCTACCTCACTAGCCCGGAATCGCTCTTGTCTTAGCCACCTTATGCCAACTCACGGGAGTCAGGTCCACGTATATACCTCAAAGGAACGCAGCCGCCATCCTACTTCATTCTGGAATCTCCACCGCGTACATGGTTGTTAAAGTGGTTTTCGGAGTTGGCAGAGAGTATGACAACTTCCGATCCCGGTCTCTTTAACAACCAAACGTTATTATAACACCGCGGTTTTTTCGAAATAGTTTATATTTCAAAACCAGAATATAATATCCATTCAAAACCGTATAAATATGATATAATTTCCACTTCAAAAACCAAATCAATATGATATCATTTTTATTAAAACCCAAATCAATATAATATCATTTTTATTTCAAATATATCCCTTTTCCAAAATCATAGCACTTTCAAATTTATACACTTCAAAACCAAACATTTGAAATTATAACACTTTTAAAACATAATACTTTGAAATTCATAACTTCGAAACATTTCAATTTCGATAAAACATTTCAATTTCGATATATTTCAAGGGTTAAAATATTCCATAATTTCAAAACTAAATTTGATGATTTCGATTCAACAATTAAATTTTCTATTATTTAGTTTTGAAATAATTTACATAATAAATCCCTTATCATTTAAATAAACCCAAATTACAAATAACTAAATATTTCCTTAAATTCATTTATACTTGAAATACTCATTTAATTAACCTTGACCCCAAAACCAAGTTATAATAATTATACCCTTTTAAAATTTCCAATTTAACAAATTTCACATCAAACTTTTTGAGTTTAATTCTTAAATAAATTTAATTTCAAATAAATCTCCAATTTATCTCCCAACCTTAATTTATTTAAATCATTATACACTCTATATTAAAATGAAATTTAAATACTTACTCACATTTATTTTAATAAAAATCAAACTCTATTATTAAACTTAATTTTTATTTAACAACTTATACATAGTTTAAATTCAAGCATTTAACTATATATAAAAATAATATTTATATAATATCAAAAATCAATATTCATTAAACCATATATTTCTTTCCAAAACCATAGAAATCATTTTCAAAATATTGTAGATATAGACCATGGTGTCTGTATAAAAAAATTTACCCTATGGTCAAGTGATACAGGTATTTATCATTTCAATCCGTAATTTAAAATAAAAATACGGTTATATATCAATTCAAATCGCAACCCCAGATGAAATGAAAATGCATAACAGCTTGTAGTTTATAATAATATAAAATACAACATCCATTCATCCAATATCAATCATCAATCATTTATCACAATTATCATCCAATTCAATCAATAACAGCAATATAGAACAGATAATAAATAACAGGCATTTAATGACAGTTTATATTCAATAATAAATTAAATTACAATTTAACTGGCAGTTTATATACAATAATAAATTAAATAACAATTTAACTGGCAGTTTATATGCAATAACAAATTAAATAACAATTTAATTCAATAAATTCAATATAACTGAGATAACGATAAAAAAATATGCCAAACAGTCGTAGATAAATTTCTAATCACATCATAAATCAATTTAACAAACATAAGAAATTTTAGAAGTTGTGAGTGGGTTAAAACACTCACCTTTTTGAATTCAAATTGAATTTAAATCCAATTTAAACCCAAAAATTAAACAGTCTTAGAATCCGTCCAAACCAGCCCCATAATGTTTGGAATTTCAATACGATCCTAGCAAAGAAAATCACGCATAAATCGGGTATCCTATGCAAAAGATAATCGAGTTAGAAGATCTAAAATCAAAAATAAAATTTTACTAAATTAAACGAATAAGATAAGATAACGCTTACATGTTACCTCCCTTCAGAAGCCTCATGCCACGCAACCGAACCTTACTGTAACCCTAGTCGCTGTGAATTTTGCCCTACGCCGCCTCGTCAGGCCCAACCACCACCATCAGACTTCGCCGCTGCGAATCTCATCACTAGCCGCCTACGCTGTGACCTCGTGCCGCCTCCTAGTTCGCCACTGCCACCCATCGTTCGCAAATCGTGGCCAGTAAACACGACTCCGACCGCAATTTGTCGCACTTATCAACATGTCTCGACGCCCTCTACTTGCTGCCACCACCCGATCGTCGTAAGGATGACGATCCACTGCAAAATCGAACCCATCAAATGAACGGCCGGGAATAAACTAGTCAATTTTGGCCACATGGAAACCCGGATCGAGGAACAAATCACAGAATTGAGATGCGCACGTTGAGAGCTTCAAATCAATATATAGATCGACATTATTTGTGGCATTTGAATTTTTGGCTTTGAATTTGATTTGAAATTGCAATTGGAATTTTGGTTGTCTGCCATTGAAATAAGGAGGAGAAAATGGTATTGTACGTATAGAAATGAGGAATAAGAAATAGGCTAGGGTTTATAATAAGGTATATATAGGTAGGGCTGAGAAATAAAATAGGTGGACCAGATTGACTTACACGTTGAACAATAAAATGGCCCAAAAAGCCCTTTCTGACTCCGGACCGAAATTTGGTCAACCCATATACCAACTAGATGTTTTTGAATATTTTAAATGCAATGGAACAGGTTTCAAGTCCAAATTCTATCATATGAAGAAGTTATGCCAGAATCAAGTTATTTTAAATCGATTTCCATTTAATTGATTTCAAGGCGTTTCGAGTCCGTACGATCAAACGACAAGTCCGATCACTATGAAGCTTGAAATCCTACAATAATTCACCGTTACGGATCCGATGAAACTAGTTTCGTCAAAATCCGAGTCAATGGCCAAAATGGCTATTTTCCTATTAATTAAATAAATTAATAATTGATAAATTAAATCAAGTTTCAGTTCAAATTTAATAAATCACACTTTCTCTCATTTCAAATTACTTAGACATTTACCATAAATTAAAATAAAATTTTGACATCAGTTCAAAGTTAATTGATTTACCAATTACAACGTTTAACTTCAATTTCCATAAATTCAGTAATTATAAATTTAATTCCTAATAATCCATATTCTATACTCCATCTTATTATTCAATTAATTTCATTTTACGGCATAACTATCATGGTTTATACCATGGTGCATTAATATTCCTATTTTATCTTAATTTCAAATAGTGTAGTAATTAATTTCATTTACTATAATAAATCAAATTATTATCGATTGAATTTCAATAAATTAATTTGAATCAATTCCAAATCTTTTCATCAAGTCTATTATTACTCTATAAACCTAGTTACTATTGTTTACCTTTCATTTACTTGACATATTCTCATTCCCATTAATGTAACTTTTATTTATATTCATTAAAAATTTATTTTCAATTCCAATTTAAATTAACTAATTAAACATGTAACTTATAATAATTGTTTACAAGTCAAGGTTACACTTAAGTTCATCCTACTTCAACCAATTATTATGATTACATACATAATACCGAATTCATTTAATTACTATTAATTATATACAAATTCCTTTATTTATACAACACTTACACTTATTTACTTATTTTCAATTTTATACCCAAGTGCAACAATTTACACTATTTCATTTTTATTGTGATTTCTTTCTAAATTTAATTACAAAAATCTTATTAATTTAACTAATTTAATTATCGAATTTTATGGGTCGTTACATTTCTAGATAACCTCGGATATTATTACTACGATTATGGAAAGAGCTCGAAAACGGGTGGGAAAACCCGAGGTGATAGCATATTCGGTCTATCCAGGTTAGGCATATTCCAGTCGTGTGTGGCAGGGGATCCCGGCATGGTCCTTGTTACACTGTTCTAGACATTTACTGTGACAAATGATTCCCTAGTACCTAGTCATTCGTATGGAATCCATTCTACAATAAGCGCCATACGGTTTTTGTAACAACCCTCCTTTTCGGACGTTTTAGATCAACGATAAACCACACACGTCAGACTCAAACAATACAGAAGGACGGATTGTTATGGGGTAAATAAGAAAAAGTAGAGAAAGAAAAGAAAAACAAAATAGAATCTTGCAGCGGAACTATAAAATATAATAATCAAATAAACAGTTCATGAAGCTGTTTTACAAAAACATTTGATTATACTTATACAATACATATCAGAGTTTGTGACGCCCCACCTCTATACCCACGCTAGACAAGAACACTCCGGAGTAGTGCTGTCAACTAGCACGGAGAATGAGGCTGTTGAGGAGCGACCATCCATGTAATAGCTTATCACACGGTGGCTATAAATAATCTTCGGAAACAAACATAGAAATAATCATATCACAAATCAGTCACAGACATCCATATCACAAAGGCGGAAGAAGATATGAATATATAACTAACACATGAAAGTGTACATCAGAGTAGTGGTCAGTAAGTTCCACGATAATACAAAAGAATAGCAACACGTGCTATACAAAAGAATACAACTATGAGTCTATATCTCAAGTGTATACAACAAAAACTGCTAATCTAAACAGTCAGCCAAAAGTCAGAGTGATGAATCCCTGGGAAGAAGTCAAGCAGAAGCACCTGTAACATCTCGGTCTGACCCGAGTATTATTTAAGAAAATAATAAACGGGTCAGTCTAGCTATAAATATCAGATGACATGATATAACATAAAAGATATGGCATAAACATAAACATCCATAATGACATACCACTATAAGTATGTAAATAATGATCAACAGAAGATCAATCAATAAGAGATAATCAATATCACAAGAATCTTCTCAAAGATTCGAAAAGGGCATCATACCCCAAACTTGTACTCATAACAAGTCAATGACATAAATTCTAGAAATCAATGCAAGAAGTCCAGAAATCATAGAAAAGAGAAAGAGGCCTATCACATGACGGTCCGAAGACCAAGGGGAGCTACCCCACATGTGTGAATGGAATCACACAGATTAGGGTCCAGACTAACCAAAAAGCAAAAAGGTATGTGCGAGTGGAATCACACAAGTGGTGTCTAGTCTAACCTCGCAACAAGAGACATCGCACAGTTGCTAGTCTAAATCATCAGAATGATCGTCATGATCAACGAGAAGTGTCAATTACACTAAGCTAGTAAATATAGAAGTTTAGCTTCATGTCCCATAACCACTTGCTTAACTTAAATATTTACGAACAAACTGTAAATCTTCACTAATAAAATTGTCACAAGAGGTTCAATCGAACAAGTCCAAGAATTAACCGACGAAGTGAACGCAAGCGTTTCATACCACTTGTTTTACTAAGTCGTTTAATTAGATTACTCATCCGAGTGAGGTAAAGGTTTGTATATACTAATAGATTGGAAAACGGTTTAAGAAAAGAGCTTTGTTACGGAAAATAGAGTTGAAATCATTTTGTTGAAAGAGTTTTGATATTTACTACTAGTATTGAAACCTTTATTTTTTTTTTAAAATGACAAATCACAGAAGAGATTGTAGAAACAATCATCACAAAGATCACATACGGAGATGTGAATAAAATCCAAGGAAATCATCTCAATGTTTTTCAGATAAGATCCCCTACGGAGGGGGGGTCCAGGGGGGTGGCAACCCCCCAAGGTGGGGGTGCGGGGGCAACGCCACCGTTTACGGGGTTCGACCTGCCCGGTCAGGTCGCGGGGGTCCAGGGGGCAGCGCCCCCGGTGGGGTGCGGGGCGGCGCCCCGACCAAAACGGTACGACCTAGTGAAGACAAAATGAGGTCTAACGACCTAACGACTTGTAACGACCCGCTGTTTTGGACCATTCAAATTCGACAATAAAACCGTACATGTCCGACTTGAATAATTCAAAATACCGAATTGTTAATAAAAATTTGGCAAAACTTAAAATATACAGTAAATAAATCAATCATAGATCACTTACACAGAGTAATACAATGCAGCGGAATAGATAAAGAATAGTAGTTTATGAAGCTACTATATACATCAGAGTTTAAAATAAAATACATTAGAATCTCTGGAATACAGAAAGGTCTTCAGTACGTGCCGATGACTTCTCTGAACCAGTCAACTAGAAAACTGAAAGCTGAAACGATAGTTGGATCTCCAAATGAAACTCCAATCTCATAAGGTGAGTCTCGAATGCTGGATTACTCGGTCTGACCCGAGCGTAAAGCAAAACACAAAACACTCGAGTCAGGATTAACATTCTTATATCAATAAATTCAACTCAAATGAAATATCAACTGAAATACAATATACTTAAAGGATGCTTGGGATGTCCATCCTCTAAGGGTCCATAGAACTATCTATAGGGTAGAAATATACACTATTACACCATAGTCATTCACTTAATTTATACTTCAACCCAACAGTCAATTTTTACTTCGAATAATCATATTTCCCAAACTAGTATCTACATATTGAGTAAGGTATGCAGTACAGTATTTCAATTTCCTGAACTTAACAAATTGTTCACATCAACCTGGCCTTCCTATTTAAATTAAATCCAATCTCATTTTATCAGTTAAATCTTCCTAAAATTCCCACTTAAATTTATAATTCTCAAATTTGGATTTGATATCCCAATTTTCCCTTTTATTTCAATATGTTTCCATATTTTAAGTATTCAACATTTTAACCAAATTTTTCCCAATCTAGTTTCTAAATAAAATTCCCAATCTAGTTCAAACTCAAATTTCATTTAATTCGATTAGTTATCTACATAACCGATTCGACTATCTTGGTTCCAAATACATATCCGAATTTCTAAACCATTTAATTACACTATAGTTCATAGCTTATAGATAACAATTTAAATTTGACAGTTTCATCTAGATTCGCGATTTTTTTTTTCATCGTTATTATCCAGTCTTGAACCCTCCCTTATTCGATTCAATATCATTTTAGTGATCATGAATTACACTTTACCCAAATTTCTTAAATTTTATTAAACGTGAAATATTTCATTCGATAAATTTCAATTTGATTTAGATAAATAAATCCTTATCTAAATACCATTTCAAAATAACCCAACTTTATTTCCCAATCCTAATTGTTCAATATTATTGCAAAATTTTCCGAAATAAAATTACATAAATATTTATCATAATTTATGTATTTAATCACATCTTGATTAAACTAGATATAATTAACTCTATGTTTATCATTTTCCCTTTTATACATGTATTTAAGAATTTACACATAAATAAAACCATATATTTCTTATCATATGGTCAAATGTTACGAATATTATAATTTCAATCCATACACTAAATATATACGGGTGGATAGCATTCCACCCGTAATCCCAAATTTAAATTAAATAAAACCCGCTTGGGTCTATCATTTAAACCCATTTCAATTCAAAACAACCATAACAAAAGGGAATTGCAGTGTGATGACAGGGATGGTGTCAAAGTAAATAAACAAGTAATAACAACGGTCAATAACAATTCAATAAGTAAATCAATAACTCCGAAATAATCGTATTTATTCGCATTGTTATTTGTATAATTATTTCTAGAATCTACACTATCATGTCATGTAGATAAAGATTATTACATTTTAGTTTTTCACTTGTCGTTCCATTTCAATTTCATTTTAATACTACAATAATTAATCCAAACTACGTTCAAGGATTTAAAGTATAATTTATCAATTTCTACGACAATTAATGGGTCAAATTTAACTAATCAAATTTACATATGGCGGGGTCAGGTTTCAAATAAATCAAGGTCCGTCATATGTAATCCGTCTTAATTTGTAAACTATACTACCCCAAATTTAACTAGCAAACTAGTTATCACTTAACAGTAGTAATTAACATCCAATTTAAACGATAATCAATCAATCAATCAATTATCAACCAATCTGTATTATTATCCCATAAATAAATTAACCGATAATGGTGTCAGGTGTCACAGGTGGGCAGATACAGATAATAGCAGTCATAACAGTAAAACAACCAACAGCAGCATATTTCAATTGTCGTTTCAATTGAAGTCAAATTTAATAAATAAAAGAACGTTAATCGTGAGTGATTGCTCACCTTTCGAGGCTAGAGATGAACGAGACCAAGAGCGAATGGATACGAGCAAACCCAAAGGTCGAACAAGCGAGACAGTGACAAGGCTATAATGGCTGCGACGAATATGATATTTTTCAGTGATAAGTCAAGATGGGCACGAGATAGAGGAAGTAAGATACGTTAAATATAAATTTTATAACAATCAACATTAAATTTAAACACCAATCATAAAAATAAAAATCTATACTTATACACATATTTTAAACCAATATACAATGAAATCTTTATATTTAATATTCAAAAATAAATGTTCATACTAATATCGATACAAACTTATCTTGTGATACTAAATATTGTACGTATATAAACTAGCGTAAACTCAACCCACCAATCAAAGAAAACTTTTTTTTTTTTTTATAAACATATTGTATATATATACTACTACATACGTTTCAAAATACCATCTTCAAAACAATATATATTATATACATATATATATAAATTTATTTACAACCCATAAATAATAAAATATATAAAATATACTAACTACTCCGTTACATATAAAACTGATATAATATTCACCCAGACAAGTGTCTTAAAATTAGTTATATTTACATATAATCATACTTAAAGTATACAGATATATAAGTAAATTGGAAGATCATAAAATCCAGATTTTATAAACTTATATATATAAAAAATCTTTACACAGTAATTAGCAAAAAAAAAAAAAAAACAAAACCCAAAACAATCGCATGAGCCCTATAACCTGGGGAACGATCACGATCTCCACTCAAATCCTCATGCAATCGAAAGAAATTATTATTTCATATATAATATATATATATATATATATTTTTATATATTAATCAAAACTGATATATTATAAACATAAACAAAATGATCTAAACATGCATACACAACAGTAAGATGGAGAACCAATGACAAAAACTTCAGGCAAATAAGTCTTTGAAGAAATAAAATAAACCTACCTATAGTGTTCACCACTTCCAAAGCAGACTCGGGTTTCGAAGGATGTGGCAACGGTGGATTAATTGATGGGTTTGCTATTGAAGGCGGATCCGGGTTGAAGCATCGGGTGTAGGAGGTTTCGTATGGGAGAGGCGCTATTGTTATAGGGTGGAGGCCAAGCTAGTTCAAAGCTACATGGGAGGTGGAAAGAAACGAAGGTGACTGCTGCTCGTTATCTGTATGCGTTTCGTATGTGCTTTTTTTTTTATATATGGCAGCGGATGAAGGTGGAAAGGAGGGTGCAAATTGTGTTCTGAGAGCAAAAATGAAAAAAATATGAAGAGAGGGGAAGAAGAATAAATAGAATGGATGTTATGCGTGATTTCAGGGGATTGATAAAAGTAACGTCTACGTAAAAAATCAAAAGTGCAAGTGAATGTTTAAAAGAAAGGGAAACAGCGCTGAAGGTGCGAATAAAATTTTCAAATCAAAAGAAACGTAAAGTTGCCCATTTATTTATCAAACGTGATTTAAGCCAAATAAAAGGAAACGAAGAGTAACAGTCAGAAATTAGTACGCAATTAATTGAATAGAAACCTTCCCTGAGATTCAGTTGACTTAATTAAAACAAATTTTATAAATTTAGCTTGGAGTACACGGTAAACGTTAGAAAACAAATGAAAAAAAAAAAAGTCACGGATTTGGTTCAAAAGGAAAGGCAATGAACCGTTGAAATTTAGAAAGGCAAGAATATAATCAAAAGGGGAAACGTACACTTTTTTTTTTCCAGGAATGAATACAAGTTCAAGAATAATAACGTTAATATAAATTTATTTTATAACGCTAGGATATCGTGGAACGAAGGAAACAAATTTAAATGTACCGAGATAACGTATGGCATTTTATACGTTTTCAAACTTTTGAAATGGCATAGGATGGTAATAGCTGTACACCGATTGAGAAGCCTTTAAAGCAATTTATTTTATTGCCTGGGATTCACGTTCCAAATTTTTTTTTTTTTTTTTTTGAAACGGAAGGAAGCAATAAAGTCACAGATAAATGAAATTGTAACAGTCTCCCAAATTCAGCTGACAAATAATAAAGCAATTGATAATAGGTGCGCGTTTAAATTTTGAAACGCCAAAAGAAATCAAATGGTAAGGAATTTATATAACAGTACATTATACGTTTTTTTTTTTTCACCCCATAAGAAGGCTGAACGCACATCACTTGAAATGGAAAGGCAAAAGTAAAGCGCGATGATTCAGGAAGTAACATAAGGAATAAAATATCAACGGTCAAAAGTTATGATTTAGCTGAAAATTTCAAGTAATAAATTTATTGAGTAGCACGTTTCAATTTGAGCAAGAATAAGTATGAAATGGAAGTAGCAATAGAAAAATGGAAGTGAAACGTATTCACTTTTTGCCTTATATAAAATATTATATAAAGTAGATAAAAGGAAATTTCCACGTTCGAATCATTAAAGCGATAAATATTTGTATCGGCCAACGCGTGAATCCAGGAAAAAATAAAGGTAAGCTATTTATTGTTTTGCAACCGATAAAATTTTGAACAGTAAGAAAATAAAGCAATAGTCACAGTGGAGTCCCTTGATTTTGTGCAAATGAAATTTATTAAAGCAATTGAAATTTAACGATAGAAAAGTCACTGCTATGCACTGATTCAGAAATCAATTCATAGCTTGAATTTAATAGAATTACCAAATAAATAAACTTCCATAAAATAAATTGAAAATTTACCATTTGCTATATTTAATTATACGTAATCCAAATATTAACTCTTTATTTGCAAATAAATTTATTTAAAATTTCACCAAAATCCAAATTAAATACGTTATAAAACCAATTAAAATCATTAAAATTTTATGGGTCGTTACACTCTCCCCCACTCAAAACTTTTCGTCCCCGAAAAGGAAGGAGGTAGGAGAATAAAACAACTAGAAATAGATTGAAATACAAGATAAATAATTAATTTAAAACTATATAGATTTTATTTGAAATATTTATTTGATAACTTCATTTGAAATTTAGTTTTCTTTAATACTTTAATACTTTTCAAATTCCTTTGAAAACCATTACTCACATTATTACTTATATTTACAAAGAAGCTATTAAAATATTAAATCCAAAATTCACAAATTTTTATTTTGTTTCAAGATACCTTCCAAATATTATTATTAGATCACAAATCATTTTTTAAAGTATCTTTTATTTTAGATAAATAAATGTTTAAATATTTATAACACTAAAATTTCTATTAAACCATGTAGTATATAATTAAACAATATTTTAAAGGATATATCCAACAAGGAAGGAAGGTAGATTTGGAAAAAGGAATCAAGGTGAATAACTAAACTGAGCAGATAAGGTAGATTCAAGAATAGAATCGGGCACGAGTAATAAATATAGAACCATAAGAATTTAAAATTTCAAATATTAATTCAAAATTTCTTTGTTGAAAATACTTTTATAATAAAATACCTTTATAAATAAATACTTTTATATTGAAACCAATTTTTCTTTCGAAATACTTTTATAACTCAATGTTTTAACAAGTTTATCCTCGTTCTTGCAGACTCTGGCCATGCGTTGATCAGGCGCAAAGCTAGAATTCTTCAAGTACTTAGTAGACTTGTTTCAACACCCAGTGAAAATACTTGAAAAACCTTTTTTAAAAAAAACAGATATGGAAAGTACAATCCAAACAAAACAACCAAACCAAAACCTTTGTCCGATCATGGTTCGCAGATACACAATGGTTACGCCTGGTTCCCCCAGGAAACAATCCATATCCGTAAGCTTTCACAGCCCTGCGAGTTACGCCATGATGACTAGTAGGGTGCAGGATACACAATGGTTACGCCTGGTTCCCCCAGGAAACAATCCGTACCCCCAGGCAAGACTCAGCCAGGCACTTGCGCTACTATTCGTGACCTACACAGATTGCAGGATACACAATGGTTACGCCTGGTTCCCCCAGGAAACAATCCGTACCCCTAGGCAAGACTCAGACAGGCAATTGCGCTGTGCATTCACGAGAGAAAAAAAACCATGGGTTACGCCACGGTGGGAAACACTCGAGTATTACATCCGGAAAACCGAAAATCAGAGAGAATAATATCGATAGAATGAATCCACGATGTGGCCACAAAGCGGATATCAAGCAGAAGGCACTTTCCATATCTTTACTTCGAAAATATATATCATATAGTACCTTTTCAAATCACTTTCAAATATTGTACTTATATAAAGTCCATATATATAGGATTCCTTTCTCAAATCGAATACTTTCCAAATCAATAGTAGATCAAATCATACTTATATAGATTTCGATTAAATAAAATCTCTTTCCAAATTGAGTACCTTTCAAATCAATAGATTTCAAATCAACCTCATACTTATACAATCCATTTTATATAAGTTCGACCACTCCCAAATCAAGTGCTTAGTAATCTAAGGTTCTCAATTTCAAATTATTTCAATACCAATTCAGTTTCAAAATCATATATGATTTCACCAAATTTTCTTCCAAATTAAATGTCTGAATTTCAAAGTTCCCAAAATAATAGGTGTAGAAAATTATCCCAGTTTCCAAATTAAAATAATTCAAGTCAAACAAATTCATTTCCAAAATCACCATATAAGTACTGGGTTTTTTTTTTCAATTTAATTTTCAAAACCAAATATTTTTCTCAAAATCAATTATATTCAAAATGGTTTCCAAATTTATAATTATCCCTTTAAAACCTTTAAACTATTTACTTCGATTTGAAATATCCAATTTACCTTTTTGAAAACCATTATTTAAAACTAAAATTCTTTCAAAACATTTAAAAACTAAATTCCATATTAGTATAATTAAAATAGCCATATTCTCTTACTTAATAAAAGGTTTAACCTCATACAACAAAACTTGCATACTTTATCAAATATTTTATACCTTTCGAAATATCTTGGTTTTTAAACCTTTAAACCTTGATTTGGAAGTGCTCGAACCTTCAAAATAGTCGGTGAAAATCAATTTCAAATCCAAGAGATGGAAATCAATTTTTATAAATAGAGTTATTCTAAGTCAAATCAAAAACTCGAGGACTGAACACCGGTCTTACTTCAAATTGTTTCAAATATATACATATATCTTTCGAAAATATCAAATTATACTTCGGAATTTGAAATCAAAAACGGTTTTACAAAATCACTCGCATAGCGAAGCTATTAAAGTGGCCTCTCCCCCACTCTGAAACTCGAAAATCAATGTCGATGATGCGTGCACTCATCACCGAAATTATTCTCCAGCGACATAAGTGAGTTCTGGACTTCTATTTTCTTGAAAACTTCTTTGAAATTTCTTCAAAATTATTGGAATTCATTTGAATTCATTTGAAATATTTCTTATTCGGAAAAATACTTTTAAATCGTATTATTTATATATAATTTCCAAAATCTTAAAACCAATTTCAAAATACCGGAATTCAATTCTCGAATTTCAAATTTAACACTTCAATTATAAATCATTTTTATATAAATCAATTTCTTATAATTTTTTCAAAATTTCAAATCCTTTCAAAACCCTTTTTATATAGAATAACATTTCTTATTTGCTTTATATATAGGTATATAATCTCTACCGAAAACATTTTCTTTATATATATAGAATAAAATCATAGTTATCAAAATAATAATTTCGGTATAAACAATTTCTAAAATACAAACAAAACCCGATTTTCAAAGGATGATTTAAGGATGGATTTCAAAACAAAGATAGAGATTTAATTTAAAGGAACTCTAATCAATAGAATCCTGATTCGAAGATAGACTCGATCGAAGATGAGATAATTAAGTTACAAAATAGAAGATGGATATACTTCTATAAATCGCGGGCGACCTTTACCTGTCAACCGTGATTCCAAAATTAGATCGGTGTAGAATTCTGAGGCAATTCGACATTCGATCGTCGGAGATATAGAATTCGGCATAACAAGATATATCAGCATCGTAAACCGAGGATACAGGAATCTTCGGTGAGTCAATGCCAATTGAAAAGGAGTTTTCACCCCCTTTACAAATCATTCAATGGAGTTATGGGATACTCCAGAATCAAACGAATATAAATAGGGAGAGACAGAATGAATTTCGAAACCGAGGGACATTCCAAAACTCAAAGGAAATTGAGTCAAAAAGGAAGAGATTCAACTCGAACGAAAGTGATTCTGTAAATAAATTTACCATATATGCTAAGTTTTGCCTAGAGCCAAAGCTCTGATACCAACTGTAACGACCCGCTGTTTTGGACCATTCAAATTCGACAATAAAACCGTACATGTCCGACTTGAATAATTCAAAATACCGAATTGTTAATAAAAATTTGGCAAAACTTAAAATATACAGTAAATAAATCAATCATAGATCACTTACACAGAGTAATACAATGCAGCGGAATAGATAAAGAATAGTAGTTTATGAAGCTACTATATACATCAGAGTTTAAAATAAAATACATTAGAATCTCTGGAATACAGAAAGGTCTTCAGTACGTGCCGATGACTTCTCTGAACCAGTCAACTAGAAAACTGAAAGCTGAAACGATAGTTGGATCTCCAAATGAAACTCCAATCTCATAAGGTGAGTCTCGAATGCTGGATTACTCGGTCTGACCCGAGCGTAAAGCAAAACACAAAACACTCGAGTCAGGATTAACATTCTTATATCAATAAATTCAACTCAAATGAAATATTAACTGAAATACAATATACTTAAAGGATGCTTGGGATGTCCATCCTCTAAGGGTCCATAGAACTATCTATAGGGTAGAAATATACACTATTACACCATAGTCATTCACTTAATTTATACTTCAACCCAACAGTCAATTTTTACTTCGAATAATCATATTTCCCAAACTAGTATCTACATATTGAGTAAGGTATGCAGTACAGTATTTCAATTTCCTGAACTTAACAAATTGTTCACATCAACCTGGCCTTCCTATTTAAATTAAATCCAATCTCATTTTATCAGTTAAATCTTCCTAAAATTCCCACTTAAATTTATAATTCTCAAATTTGGATTTGATATCCCAATTTTCCCTTTTATTTCAATATGTTTCCATATTTTAAGTATTCAACATTTTAACCAAATTTTTCCCAATCTAGTTTCTAAATAAAATTCCCAATCTAGTTCAAACTCAAATTTCATTTAATTCGATTAGTTATCTACATAACCGATTCGACTATCTTGGTTCCAAATACATATCCGAATTTCTAAACCATTTAATTACACTATAGTTCATAGCTTATAGATAACAATTTAAATTTGACAGTTTCATCTAGATTCGCGATTTTTTTTTTTTCATCGTTATTATCCAGTCTTGAACCCTCCCTTATTCGATTCAATATCATTTTAGTGATCATGAATTACACTTTACCCAAATTTCTTAAATTTTATTAAACGTGAAATATTTCATTCGATAAATTTCAATTTGATTTAGATAAATAAATCCTTATCTAAATACCATTTCAAAATAACCCAACTTTATTTCCCAATCCTAATTGTTCAATATTATTGCAAAATTTTCCGAAATAAAATTACATAAATATTTATCATAATTTATGTATTTAATCACATCTTGATTAAACTAGATATAATTAACTATATGTTTATCATTTTCCCTTTTATACATGTATTTAAGAATTTACACATAAATAAAACCATATATTTCTTATCATATGGTCAAATGTTACGAATATTATCATTTCAATCCATACACTAAATATATACGGGTGGATAGCATTCCACCCGTAATCCCAAATTTAAATTAAATAAAACCCGCTTGGGTCTATCATTTAAACCCATTTCAATTCAAAACAACCATAACAAAAGGGAATTGCAGTGTGATGACAGGGATGGTGTCAAAGTAAATAAACAAGTAATAACAACGGTCAATAACAATTCAATAAGTAAATCAATAACTCCGAAATAATCGTATTTATTCGCATTGTTATTTGTATAATTATTTCTAGAATCTACACTATCATGTCATGTAGATAAAGATTATTACATTTTAGTTTTTCACTTGTCGTTCCATTTCAATTTCATTTTAATACTACAATAATTAATCCAAACTACGTTCAAGGATTTAAAGTATAATTTATCAATTTCTACGACAATTAATGGGTCAAATTTAACTAATCAAATTTACATATGGCGGGGTCAGGTTTCAAATAAATCAAGGTCCGTCATATGTAATCCGTCTTAATTTGTAAACTATACTACCCCAAATTTAACTAGCAAACTAGTTATCACTTAACAGTAGTAATTAACATCCAATTTAAACGATAATCAATCAATCAATCAATTATCAACCAATCTGTATTATTATCCCATAAATAAATTAACCGATAATGGTGTCAGGTGTCACAGGTGGGCAGATACAGATAATAGCAGTCATAACAGTAAAACAACCAACAGCAGCATATTTCAATTGTCGTTTCAATTGAAGTCAAATTTAATAAATAAAAGAACGTTAATCGTGAGTGATTGCTCACCTTTCGAGGCTAGAGATGAACGAGACCAAGAGCGAATGGATACGAGCAAACCCAAAGGTCGAACAAGCGAGACAGTGACAAGGCTATAATGGCTGCGACGAATATGATATTTTTCAGTGATAAGTCAAGATGGGCACGAGATAGAGGAAGTAAGATACGTTAAATATAAATTTTATAACAATCAACATTAAATTTAAACACCAATCATAAAAATAAAAATCTATACTTATACACATATTTTAAACCAATATACAATGAAATCTTTATATTTAATATTCAAAAATAAATGTTCATACTAATATCGATACAAACTTATCTTGTGATACTAAATATTGTACGTATATAAACTAGCGTAAACTCAACCCACCAATCAAAGAAAACTTTTTTTTTTTTTATAAACATATTGTATATATATACTACTACATACGTTTCAAAATACCATCTTCAAAACAATATATATTATATACATATATATATAAATTTATTTACAACCCATAAATAATAAAATATATAAAATATACTAACTACTCCGTTACATATAAAACTGATATAATATTCACCCAGACAAGTGTCTTAAAATTAGTTATATTTACATATAATCATACTTAAAGTATACAGATATATAAGTAAATTGGAAGATCATAAAATCCAGATTTTATAAACTTATATATATAAAAAATCTTTACACAGTAATTAGCAAAAAAAAAAAAAAACAAAACCCAAAACAATCGCATGAGCCCTATAACCTGGGGAACGATCACGATCTCCACTCAAATCCTCATGCAATCGAAAGAAATTATTATTTCATATATAATATATATATATATATATTTATATATTAATCAAAACTGATATATTATAAACATAAACAAAATGATCTAAACATGCATACACAACAGTAAGATGGAGAACCAATGACAAAAACTTCAGGCAAATAAGTCTTTGAAGAAATAAAATAAACCTACCTATAGTGTTCACCACTTCCAAAGCAGACTCGGGTTTCGAAGGATGTGGCAACGGTGGATTAATTGATGGGTTTGCTGTTGAAGGCGGATCCGGGTTGAAGCATCGGGTGTAGGAGGTTTCGTATGGGAGAGGCGCTATTGTTATAGGGTGGAGGCCAAGCTAGTTCAAAGCTACATGGGAGGTGGAAAGAAACGAAGGTGACTGCTGCTCGTTATCTGTATGCGTTTCGTATGTGCTTTTTTTTTTTTATATATGGCAGCGGATGAAGGTGGAAAGGAGGGTGCAAATTGTGTTCTGAGAGCAAAAATGAAAAAAATATGAAGAGAGGGGAAGAAGAATAAATAGAATGGATGTTATGCGTGATTTCAGGGGATTGATAAAAGTAACGTCTACGTAAAAAATCAAAAGTGCAAGTGAATGTTTAAAAGAAAGGGAAACAGCGCTGAAGGTGCGAATAAAATTTTCAAATCAAAAGAAACGTAAAGTTGCCCATTTATTTATCAAACGTGATTTAAGCCAAATAAAAGGAAACGAAGAGTAACAGTCAGAAATTAGTACGCAATTAATTGAATAGAAACCTTCCCTGAGATTCAGTTGACTTAATTAAAACAAATTTTATAAATTTAGCTTGGAGTACACGGTAAACGTTAGAAAACAAATGAAAAAAAAAAAAAAGTCACGGATTTGGTTCAAAAGGAAAGGCAATGAACCGTTGAAATTTAGAAAGGCAAGAATATAATCAAAAGGGGAAACGTACACTTTTTTTTTTCCAGGAATGAATACAAGTTCAAGAATAATAACGTTAATATAAATTTATTTTATAACGCTAGGATATCGTGGAACGAAGGAAACAAATTTAAATGTACCGAGATAACGTATGGCATTTTATACGTTTTCAAACTTTTGAAATGGCATAGGATGGTAATAGCTGTACACCGATTGAGAAGCCTTTAAAGCAATTTATTTTATTGCCTGGGATTCACGTTCCAAATTTTTTTTTTTTTTTTTTTTTGAAACGGAAGGAAGCAATAAAGTCACAGATAAATGAAATTGTAACAGTCTCCCAAATTCAGCTGACAAATAATAAAGCAATTGATAATAGGTGCGCGTTTAAATTTTGAAACGCCAAAAGAAATCAAATGGTAAGGAATTTATATAACAGTACATTATACGTTTTTTTTTTTTTTTCACCCCATAAGAAGGCTGAACGCACATCACTTGAAATGGAAAGGCAAAAGTAAAGCGCGATGATTCAGGAAGTAACATAAGGAATAAAATATCAACGGTCAAAAGTTATGATTTAGCTGAAAATTTCAAGTAATAAATTTATTGAGTAGCACGTTTCAATTTGATCAAGAATAAGTATGAAATGGAAGTAGCAATAGAAAAATGGAAGTGAAACGTATTCACTTTTTGCCTTATATAAAATATTATATAAAGTAGATAAAAGGAAATTTCCACGTTCGAATCATTAAAGCGATAAATATTTGTATCGGCCAACGCGTGAATCCAGGAAAAAATAAAGGTAAGCTATTTATTGTTTTGCAACCGATAAAATTTTGAACAGTAAGAAAATAAAGCAATAGTCACAGTGGAGTCCCTTGATTTTGTGCAAATGAAATTTATTAAAGCAATTGAAATTTAACGATAGAAAAGTCACTGCTATGCACTGATTCAGAAATCAATTCATAGCTTGAATTTAATAGAATTACCAAATAAATAAACTTCCATAAAATAAATTGAAAATTTACCATTTGCTATATTTAATTATACGTAATCCAAATATTAACTCTTTATTTGCAAATAAATTTATTTAAAATTTCACCAAAATCCAAATTAAATACGTTATAAAACCAATTAAAATCATTAAAATTTTATGGGTCGTTACACTCTCCCCCACTCAAAACTTTTCGTCCCCGAAAAGGAAGGAGGTAGGAGAATAAAACAACTAGAAATAGATTGAAATACAAGATAAATAATTAATTTAAAACTATATAGATTTTATTTGAAATATTTATTTGATAACTTCATTTGAAATTTAGTTTTCTTTAATACTTTAATACTTTTCAAATTCCTTTGAAAACCATTACTCACATTATTACTTATATTTACAAAGAAGCTATTAAAATATTAAATCCAAAATTCACAAATTTTTATTTTGTTTCAAGATACCTTCCAAATATTATTATTAGATCACAAATCATTTTTTAAAGTATCTTTTATTTTAGATAAATAAATGTTTAAATATTTATAACACTAAAATTTCTATTAAACCATGTAGTATATAATTAAACAATATTTTAAAGGATATATCCAACAAGGAAGGAAGGTAGATTTGGAAAAAGGAATCAAGGTGAATAACTAAACTGAGCAGATAAGGTAGATTCAAGAATAGAATCGGGCACGAGTAATAAATATAGAACCATAAGAATTTAAAATTTCAAATATTAATTCAAAATTTCTTTGTTGAAAATACTTTTATAATAAAATACCTTTATAAATAAATACTTTTATATTGAAACCAATTTTTCTTTCGAAATACTTTTATAACTCAATGTTTTAACAAGTTTATCCTCGTTCTTGCAGACTCTGGCCATGCGTTGATCAGGCGCAAAGCTAGAATTCTTCAAGTACTTAGTAGACTTGTTTCAACACCCAGTGAAAATACTTGAAAAACCTTTTTTAAAAAAAACAGATATGGAAAGTACAATCCAAACAAAACAACCAAACCAAAACCTTTGTCCGATCATGGTTCGCAGATACACAATGGTTACGCCTGGTTCCCCCAGGAAACAATCCATATCCGTAAGCTTTCACAGCCCTGCGAGTTACGCCATGATGACTAGTAGGGTGCAGGATACACAATGGTTACGCCTGGTTCCCCCAGGAAACAATCCGTACCCCCAGGCAAGACTCAGCCAGGCACTTGCGCTACTATTCGTGACCTACACAGATTGCAGGATACACAATGGTTACGCCTGGTTCCCTCAGGAAACAATCCGTACCCCTAGGCAAGACTCAGACAGGCAATTGCGCTGTGCATTCACGAGAGAAAAAAAACCATGGGTTACGCCACGGTGGGAAACACTCGAGTATTACATCCGGAAAACCGAAAATCAGAGAGAATAATATCGATAGAATGAATCCACGATGTGGCCACAAAGCGGATATCAAGCAGAAGGCACTTTCCATATCTTTACTTCGAAAATATATATCATATAGTACCTTTTCAAATCACTTTCAAATATTGTACTTATATAAAGTCCATATATATAGGATTCCTTTCTCAAATCGAATACTTTCCAAATCAATAGTAGATCAAATCATACTTATATAGATTTCGATTAAATAAAATCTCTTTCCAAATTGAGTACCTTTCAAATCAATAGATTTCAAATCAACCTCATACTTATACAATCCATTTTATATAAGTTCGACCACTCCCAAATCAAGTGCTTAGTAATCTAAGGTTCTCAATTTCAAATTATTTCAATACCAATTCAGTTTCAAAATCATATATGATTTCACCAAATTTTCTTCCAAATTAAATGTCTGAATTTCAAAGTTCCCAAAATAATAGGTGTAGAAAATTATCCCAGTTTCCAAATTAAAATAATTCAAGTCAAACAAATTCATTTCCAAAATCACCATATAAGTACTGGGTTTTTTTTTTTCAATTTAATTTTCAAAACCAAATATTTTTCTCAAAATCAATTATATTCAAAATGGTTTCCAAATTTATAATTATCCCTTTAAAACCTTTAAACTATTTACTTCGATTTGAAATATCCAATTTACCTTTTTGAAAACCATTATTTAAAACTAAAATTCTTTCAAAACATTTAAAAACTAAATTCCATATTAGTATAATTAAAATAGCCATATTCTCTTACTTAATAAAAGGTTTAACCTCATACAACAAAACTTGCATACTTTATCAAATATTTTATACCTTTCGAAATATCTTGGTTTTTAAACCTTTAAACCTTGATTTGGAAGTGCTCGAACCTTCAAAATAGTCGGTGAAAATCAATTTCAAATCCAAGAGATGGAAATCAATTTTTATAAATAGAGTTATTCTAAGTCAAATCAAAAACTCGAGGACTGAACACCGGTCTTACTTCAAATTGTTTCAAATATATACATATATCTTTCGAAAATATCAAATTATACTTCGGAATTTGAAATCAAAAACGGTTTTACAAAATCACTCGCATAGCGAAGCTATTAAAGTGGCCTCTCCCCCACTCTGAAACTCGAAAATCAATGTCGATGATGCGTGCACTCATCACCGAAATTATTCTCCAGCGACATAAGTGAGTTCTGGACTTCTATTTTCTTGAAAACTTCTTTGAAATTTCTTCAAAATTATTGGAATTCATTTGAATTCATTTGAAATATTTCTTATTCGGAAAAATACTTTTAAATCGTATTATTTATATATAATTTCCAAAATCTTAAAACCAATTTCAAAATACCGGAATTCAATTCTCGAATTTCAAATTTAACACTTCAATTATAAATCATTTTTATATAAATCAATTTCTTATAATTTTTTCAAAATTTCAAATCCTTTCAAAACCCTTTTTATATAGAATAACATTTCTTATTTGCTTTATATATAGGTATATAATCTCTACCGAAAACATTTTCTTTATATATATAGAATAAAATCATAGTTATCAAAATAATAATTTCGGTATAAACAATTTCTAAAATACAAACAAAACCCGATTTTCAAAGGATGATTTAAGGATGGATTTCAAAACAAAGATAGAGATTTAATTTAAAGGAACTCTAATCAATAGAATCCTGATTCGAAGATAGACTCGATCGAAGATGAGATAATTAAGTTACAAAATAGAAGATGGATATACTTCTATAAATCGCGGGCGACCTTTACCTGTCAACCGTGATTCCAAAATTAGATCGGTGTAGAATTCTGAGGCAATTCGACATTCGATCGTCGGAGATATAGAATTCGGCATAACAAGATATATCAGCATCGTAAACCGAGGATACAGGAATCTTCGGTGAGTCAATGCCAATTGAAAAGGAGTTTTCACCCCCTTTACAAATCATTCAATGGAGTTATGGGATACTCCAGAATCAAACGAATATAAATAGGGAGAGACAGAATGAATTTCGAAACCGAGGGACATTCCAAAACTCAAAGGAAATTGAGTCAAAAAGGAAGAGATTCAACTCGAACGAAAGTGATTCTGTAAATAAATTTACCATATATGCTAAGTTTTGCCTAGAGCCAAAGCTCTGATACCAACTGTAACGACCCGCTGTTTTGGACCATTCAAATTCGACAATAAAACCGTACATGTCCGACTTGAATAATTCAAAATACCGAATTGTTAATAAAAATTTGGCAAAACTTAAAATATACAGTAAATAAATCAATCATAGATCACTTACACAGAGTAATACAATGCAGCGGAATAGATAAAGAATAGTAGTTTATGAAGCTACTATATACATCAGAGTTTAAAATAAAATACATTAGAATCTCTGGAATACAGAAAGGTCTTCAGTACGTGCCGATGACTTCTCTGAACCAGTCAACTAGAAAACTGAAAGCTGAAACGATAGTTGGATCTCCAAATGAAACTCCAATCTCATAAGGTGAGTCTCGAATGCTGGATTACTCGGTCTGACCCGAGCGTAAAGCAAAACACAAAACACTCGAGTCAGGATTAACATTCTTATATCAATAAATTCAACTCAAATGAAATATTAACTGAAATACAATATACTTAAAGGATGCTTGGGATGTCCATCCTCTAAGGGTCCATAGAACTATCTATAGGGTAGAAATATACACTATTACACCATAGTCATTCACTTAATTTATACTTCAACCCAACAGTCAATTTTTACTTCGAATAATCATATTTCCCAAACTAGTATCTACATATTGAGTAAGGTATGCAGTACAGTATTTCAATTTCCTGAACTTAACAAATTGTTCACATCAACCTGGCCTTCCTATTTAAATTAAATCCAATCTCATTTTATCAGTTAAATCTTCCTAAAATTCCCACTTAAATTTATAATTCTCAAATTTGGATTTGATATCCCAATTTTCCCTTTTATTTCAATATGTTTCCATATTTTAAGTATTCAACATTTTAACCAAATTTTTCCCAATCTAGTTTCTAAATAAAATTCCCAATCTAGTTCAAACTCAAATTTCATTTAATTCGATTAGTTATCTACATAACCGATTCGACTATCTTGGTTCCAAATACATATCCGAATTTCTAAACCATTTAATTACACTATAGTTCATAGCTTATAGATAACAATTTAAATTTGACAGTTTCATCTAGATTCGCGATTTTTTTTTTTTCATCGTTATTATCCAGTCTTGAACCCTCCCTTATTCGATTCAATATCATTTTAGTGATCATGAATTACACTTTACCCAAATTTCTTAAATTTTATTAAACGTGAAATATTTCATTCGATAAATTTCAATTTGATTTAGATAAATAAATCCTTATCTAAATACCATTTCAAAATAACCCAACTTTATTTCCCAATCCTAATTGTTCAATATTATTGCAAAATTTTCCGAAATAAAATTACATAAATATTTATCATAATTTATGTATTTAATCACATCTTGATTAAACTAGATATAATTAACTCTATGTTTATCATTTTCCCTTTTATACATGTATTTAAGAATTTACACATAAATAAAACCATATATTTCTTATCATATGGTCAAATGTTACGAATATTATCATTTCAATCCATACACTAAATATATACGGGTGGATAGCATTCCACCCGTAATCCCAAATTTAAATTAAATAAAACCCGCTTGGGTCTATCATTTAAACCCATTTCAATTCAAAACAACCATAACAAAAGGGAATTGCAGTGTGATGACAGGGATGGTGTCAAAGTAAATAAACAAGTAATAACAACGGTCAATAACAATTCAATAAGTAAATCAATAACTCCGAAATAATCGTATTTATTCGCATTGTTATTTGTATAATTATTTCTAGAATCTACACTATCATGTCATGTAGATAAAGATTATTACATTTTAGTTTTTCACTTGTCGTTCCATTTCAATTTCATTTTAATACTACAATAATTAATCCAAACTACGTTCAAGGATTTAAAGTATAATTTATCAATTTCTACGACAATTAATGGGTCAAATTTAACTAATCAAATTTACATATGGCGGGGTCAGGTTTCAAATAAATCAAGGTCCGTCATATGTAATCCGTCTTAATTTGTAAACTATACTACCCCAAATTTAACTAGCAAACTAGTTATCACTTAACAGTAGTAATTAACATCCAATTTAAACGATAATCAATCAATCAATCAATTATCAACCAATCTGTATTATTATCCCATAAATAAATTAACCGATAATGGTGTCAGGTGTCACAGGTGGGCAGATACAGATAATAGCAGTCATAACAGTAAAACAACCAACAGCAGCATATTTCAATTGTCGTTTCAATTGAAGTCAAATTTAATAAATAAAAGAACGTTAATCGTGAGTGATTGCTCACCTTTCGAGGCTAGAGATGAACGAGACCAAGAGCGAATGGATACGAGCAAACCCAAAGGTCGAACAAGCGAGACAGTGACAAGGCTATAATGGCTGCGACGAATATGATATTTTTCAGTGATAAGTCAAGATGGGCACGAGATAGAGGAAGTAAGATACGTTAAATATAAATTTTATAACAATCAACATTAAATTTAAACACCAATCATAAAAATAAAAATCTATACTTATACACATATTTTAAACCAATATACAATGAAATCTTTATATTTAATATTCAAAAATAAATGTTCATACTAATATCGATACAAACTTATCTTGTGATACTAAATATTGTACGTATATAAACTAGCGTAAACTCAACCCACCAATCAAAGAAAACTTTTTTTTTTTTATAAACATATTGTATATATATACTACTACATACGTTTCAAAATACCATCTTCAAAACAATATATATTATATACATATATATATAAATTTATTTACAACCCATAAATAATAAAATATATAAAATATACTAACTACTCCGTTACATATAAAACTGATATAATATTCACCCAGACAAGTGTCTTAAAATTAGTTATATTTACATATAATCATACTTAAAGTATACAGATATATAAGTAAATTGGAAGATCATAAAATCCAGATTTTATAAACTTATATATATAAAAAATCTTTACACAGTAATTAGCAAAAAAAAAAAAAACAAAACCCAAAACAATCGCATGAGCCCTATAACCTGGGGAACGATCACGATCTCCACTCAAATCCTCATGCAATCGAAAGAAATTATTATTTCATATATAATATATATATATATATATTTATATATTAATCAAAACTGATATATTATAAACATAAACAAAATGATCTAAACATGCATACACAACAGTAAGATGGAGAACCAATGACAAAAACTTCAGGCAAATAAGTCTTTGAAGAAATAAAATAAACCTACCTATAGTGTTCACCACTTCCAAAGCAGACTCGGGTTTCGAAGGATGTGGCAACGGTGGATTAATTGATGGGTTTGCTGTTGAAGGCGGATCCGGGTTGAAGCATCGGGTGTAGGAGGTTTCGTATGGGAGAGGCGCTATTGTTATAGGGTGGAGGCCAAGCTAGTTCAAAGCTACATGGGAGGTGGAAAGAAACGAAGGTGACTGCTGCTCGTTATCTGTATGCGTTTCGTATGTGCTTTTTTTTTTTTATATATGGCAGCGGATGAAGGTGGAAAGGAGGGTGCAAATTGTGTTCTGAGAGCAAAAATGAAAAAAATATGAAGAGAGGGGAAGAAGAATAAATAGAATGGATGTTATGCGTGATTTCAGGGGATTGATAAAAGTAACGTCTACGTAAAAAATCAAAAGTGCAAGTGAATGTTTAAAAGAAAGGGAAACAGCGCTGAAGGTGCGAATAAAATTTTCAAATCAAAAGAAACGTAAAGTTGCCCATTTATTTATCAAACGTGATTTAAGCCAAATAAAAGGAAACGAAGAGTAACAGTCAGAAATTAGTACGCAATTAATTGAATAGAAACCTTCCCTGAGATTCAGTTGACTTAATTAAAACAAATTTTATAAATTTAGCTTGGAGTACACGGTAAACGTTAGAAAACAAATGAAAAAAAAAAAAAGTCACGGATTTGGTTCAAAAGGAAAGGCAATGAACCGTTGAAATTTAGAAAGGCAAGAATATAATCAAAAGGGGAAACGTACACTTTTTTTTTTCCAGGAATGAATACAAGTTCAAGAATAATAACGTTAATATAAATTTATTTTATAACGCTAGGATATCGTGGAACGAAGGAAACAAATTTAAATGTACCGAGATAACGTATGGCATTTTATACGTTTTCAAACTTTTGAAATGGCATAGGATGGTAATAGCTGTACACCGATTGAGAAGCCTTTAAAGCAATTTATTTTATTGCCTGGGATTCACGTTCCAAATTTTTTTTTTTTTTTTTTTTGAAACGGAAGGAAGCAATAAAGTCACAGATAAATGAAATTGTAACAGTCTCCCAAATTCAGCTGACAAATAATAAAGCAATTGATAATAGGTGCGCGTTTAAATTTTGAAACGCCAAAAGAAATCAAATGGTAAGGAATTTATATAACAGTACATTATACGTTTTTTTTTTTTTTTCACCCCATAAGAAGGCTGAACGCACATCACTTGAAATGGAAAGGCAAAAGTAAAGCGCGATGATTCAGGAAGTAACATAAGGAATAAAATATCAACGGTCAAAAGTTATGATTTAGCTGAAAATTTCAAGTAATAAATTTATTGAGTAGCACGTTTCAATTTGATCAAGAATAAGTATGAAATGGAAGTAGCAATAGAAAAATGGAAGTGAAACGTATTCACTTTTTGCCTTATATAAAATATTATATAAAGTAGATAAAAGGAAATTTCCACGTTCGAATCATTAAAGCGATAAATATTTGTATCGGCCAACGCGTGAATCCAGGAAAAAATAAAGGTAAGCTATTTATTGTTTTGCAACCGATAAAATTTTGAACAGTAAGAAAATAAAGCAATAGTCACAGTGGAGTCCCTTGATTTTGTGCAAATGAAATTTATTAAAGCAATTGAAATTTAACGATAGAAAAGTCACTGCTATGCACTGATTCAGAAATCAATTCATAGCTTGAATTTAATAGAATTACCAAATAAATAAACTTCCATAAAATAAATTGAAAATTTACCATTTGCTATATTTAATTATACGTAATCCAAATATTAACTCTTTATTTGCAAATAAATTTATTTAAAATTTCACCAAAATCCAAATTAAATACGTTATAAAACCAATTAAAATCATTAAAATTTTATGGGTCGTTACACTCTCCCCCACTCAAAACTTTTCGTCCCCGAAAAGGAAGGAGGTAGGAGAATAAAACAACTAGAAATAGATTGAAATACAAGATAAATAATTAATTTAAAACTATATAGATTTTATTTGAAATATTTATTTGATAACTTCATTTGAAATTTAGTTTTCTTTAATACTTTAATACTTTTCAAATTCCTTTGAAAACCATTACTCACATTATTACTTATATTTACAAAGAAGCTATTAAAATATTAAATCCAAAATTCACAAATTTTTATTTTGTTTCAAGATACCTTCCAAATATTATTATTAGATCACAAATCATTTTTTAAAGTATCTTTTATTTTAGATAAATAAATGTTTAAATATTTATAACACTAAAATTTCTATTAAACCATGTAGTATATAATTAAACAATATTTTAAAGGATATATCCAACAAGGAAGGAAGGTAGATTTGGAAAAAGGAATCAAGGTGAATAACTAAACTGAGCAGATAAGGTAGATTCAAGAATAGAATCGGGCACGAGTAATAAATATAGAACCATAAGAATTTAAAATTTCAAATATTAATTCAAAATTTCTTTGTTGAAAATACTTTTATAATAAAATACCTTTATAAATAAATACTTTTATATTGAAACCAATTTTTCTTTCGAAATACTTTTATAACTCAATGTTTTAACAAGTTTATCCTCGTTCTTGCAGACTCTGGCCATGCGTTGATCAGGCGCAAAGCTAGAATTCTTCAAGTACTTAGTAGACTTGTTTCAACACCCAGTGAAAATACTTGAAAAACCTTTTTTAAAAAAAACAGATATGGAAAGTACAATCCAAACAAAACAACCAAACCAAAACCTTTGTCCGATCATGGTTCGCAGATACACAATGGTTACGCCTGGTTCCCCCAGGAAACAATCCATATCCGTAAGCTTTCACAGCCCTGCGAGTTACGCCATGATGACTAGTAGGGTGCAGGATACACAATGGTTACGCCTGGTTCCCCCAGGAAACAATCCGTACCCCCAGGCAAGACTCAGCCAGGCACTTGCGCTACTATTCGTGACCTACACAGATTGCAGGATACACAATGGTTACGCCTGGTTCCCTCAGGAAACAATCCGTACCCCTAGGCAAGACTCAGACAGGCAATTGCGCTGTGCATTCACGAGAGAAAAAAAACCATGGGTTACGCCACGGTGGGAAACACTCGAGTATTACATCCGGAAAACCGAAAATCAGAGAGAATAATATCGATAGAATGAATCCACGATGTGGCCACAAAGCGGATATCAAGCAGAAGGCACTTTCCATATCTTTACTTCGAAAATATATATCATATAGTACCTTTTCAAATCACTTTCAAATATTGTACTTATATAAAGTCCATATATATAGGATTCCTTTCTCAAATCGAATACTTTCCAAATCAATAGTAGATCAAATCATACTTATATAGATTTCGATTAAATAAAATCTCTTTCCAAATTGAGTACCTTTCAAATCAATAGATTTCAAATCAACCTCATACTTATACAATCCATTTTATATAAGTTCGACCACTCCCAAATCAAGTGCTTAGTAATCTAAGGTTCTCAATTTCAAATTATTTCAATACCAATTCAGTTTCAAAATCATATATGATTTCACCAAATTTTCTTCCAAATTAAATGTCTGAATTTCAAAGTTCCCAAAATAATAGGTGTAGAAAATTATCCCAGTTTCCAAATTAAAATAATTCAAGTCAAACAAATTCATTTCCAAAATCACCATATAAGTACTGGGTTTTTTTTTTCAATTTAATTTTCAAAACCAAATATTTTTCTCAAAATCAATTATATTCAAAATGGTTTCCAAATTTATAATTATCCCTTTAAAACCTTTAAACTATTTACTTCGATTTGAAATATCCAATTTACCTTTTTGAAAACCATTATTTAAAACTAAAATTCTTTCAAAACATTTAAAAACTAAATTCCATATTAGTATAATTAAAATAGCCATATTCTCTTACTTAATAAAAGGTTTAACCTCATACAACAAAACTTGCATACTTTATCAAATATTTTATACCTTTCGAAATATCTTGGTTTTTAAACCTTTAAACCTTGATTTGGAAGTGCTCGAACCTTCAAAATAGTCGGTGAAAATCAATTTCAAATCCAAGAGATGGAAATCAATTTTTATAAATAGAGTTATTCTAAGTCAAATCAAAAACTCGAGGACTGAACACCGGTCTTACTTCAAATTGTTTCAAATATATACATATATCTTTCGAAAATATCAAATTATACTTCGGAATTTGAAATCAAAAACGGTTTTACAAAATCACTCGCATAGCGAAGCTATTAAAGTGGCCTCTCCCCCACTCTGAAACTCGAAAATCAATGTCGATGATGCGTGCACTCATCACCGAAATTATTCTCCAGCGACATAAGTGAGTTCTGGACTTCTATTTTCTTGAAAACTTCTTTGAAATTTCTTCAAAATTATTGGAATTCATTTGAATTCATTTGAAATATTTCTTATTCGGAAAAATACTTTTAAATCGTATTATTTATATATAATTTCCAAAATCTTAAAACCAATTTCAAAATACCGGAATTCAATTCTCGAATTTCAAATTTAACACTTCAATTATAAATCATTTTTATATAAATCAATTTCTTATAATTTTTTCAAAATTTCAAATCCTTTCAAAACCCTTTTTATATAGAATAACATTTCTTATTTGCTTTATATATAGGTATATAATCTCTACCGAAAACATTTTCTTTATATATATAGAATAAAATCATAGTTATCAAAATAATAATTTCGGTATAAACAATTTCTAAAATACAAACAAAACCCGATTTTCAAAGGATAATTTAAGGATGGATTTCAAAACAAAGATAGAGATTTAATTTAAAGGAACTCTAATCAATAGAATCCTGATTCGAAGATAGACTCGATCGAAGATGAGATAATTAAGTTACAAAATAGAAGATGGATATACTTCTATAAATCGCGGGCGACCTTTACCTGTCAACCGTGATTCCAAAATTAGATCGGTGTAGAATTCTGAGGCAATTCGACATTCGATCGTCGGAGATATAGAATTCGGCATAACAAGATATATCAGCATCGTAAACCGAGGATACAGGAATCTTCGGTGAGTCAATGCCAATTGAAAAGGAGTTTTCACCCCCTTTACAAATCATTCAATGGAGTTATGGGATACTCCAGAATCAAACGAATATAAATAGGGAGAGACAGAATGAATTTCGAAACCGAGGGACATTCCAAAACTCAAAGGAAATTGAGTCAAAAAGGAAGAGATTCAACTCGAACGAAAGTGATTCTGTAAATAAATTTACCATATATGCTAAGTTTTGCCTAGAGCCAAAGCTCTGATACCAACTGTAACGACCCGCTGTTTTGGACCATTCAAATTCGACAATAAAACCGTACATGTCCGACTTGAATAATTCAAAATACCGAATTGTTAATAAAAATTTGGCAAAACTTAAAATATACAGTAAATAAATCAATCATAGATCACTTACACAGAGTAATACAATGCAGCGGAATAGATAAAGAATAGTAGTTTATGAAGCTACTATATACATCAGAGTTTAAAATAAAATACATTAGAATCTCTGGAATACAGAAAGGTCTTCAGTACGTGCCGATGACTTCTCTGAACCAGTCAACTAGAAAACTGAAAGCTGAAACGATAGTTGGATCTCCAAATGAAACTCCAATCTCATAAGGTGAGTCTCGAATGCTGGATTACTCGGTCTGACCCGAGCGTAAAGCAAAACACAAAACACTCGAGTCAGGATTAACATTCTTATATCAATAAATTCAACTCAAATGAAATATTAACTGAAATACAATATACTTAAAGGATGCTTGGGATGTCCATCCTCTAAGGGTCCATAGAACTATCTATAGGGTAGAAATATACACTATTACACCATAGTCATTCACTTAATTTATACTTCAACCCAACAGTCAATTTTTACTTCGAATAATCATATTTCCCAAACTAGTATCTACATATTGAGTAAGGTATGCAGTACAGTATTTCAATTTCCTGAACTTAACAAATTGTTCACATCAACCTGGCCTTCCTATTTAAATTAAATCCAATCTCATTTTATCAGTTAAATCTTCCTAAAATTCCCACTTAAATTTATAATTCTCAAATTTGGATTTGATATCCCAATTTTCCCTTTTATTTCAATATGTTTCCATATTTTAAGTATTCAACATTTTAACCAAATTTTTCCCAATCTAGTTTCTAAATAAAATTCCCAATCTAGTTCAAACTCAAATTTCATTTAATTCGATTAGTTATCTACATAACCGATTCGACTATCTTGGTTCCAAATACATATCCGAATTTCTAAACCATTTAATTACACTATAGTTCATAGCTTATAGATAACAATTTAAATTTGACAGTTTCATCTAGATTCGCGATTTTTTTTTTTTCATCGTTATTATCCAGTCTTGAACCCTCCCTTATTCGATTCAATATCATTTTAGTGATCATGAATTACACTTTACCCAAATTTCTTAAATTTTATTAAACGTGAAATATTTCATTCGATAAATTTCAATTTGATTTAGATAAATAAATCCTTATCTAAATACCATTTCAAAATAACCCAACTTTATTTCCCAATCCTAATTGTTCAATATTATTGCAAAATTTTCCGAAATAAAATTACATAAATATTTATCATAATTTATGTATTTAATCACATCTTGATTAAACTAGATATAATTAACTCTATGTTTATCATTTTCCCTTTTATACATGTATTTAAGAATTTACACATAAATAAAACCATATATTTCTTATCATATGGTCAAATGTTACGAATATTATCATTTCAATCCATACACTAAATATATACGGGTGGATAGCATTCCACCCGTAATCCCAAATTTAAATTAAATAAAACCCGCTTGGGTCTATCATTTAAACCCATTTCAATTCAAAACAACCATAACAAAAGGGAATTGCAGTGTGATGACAGGGATGGTGTCAAAGTAAATAAACAAGTAATAACAACGGTCAATAACAATTCAATAAGTAAATCAATAACTCCGAAATAATCGTATTTATTCGCATTGTTATTTGTATAATTATTTCTAGAATCTACACTATCATGTCATGTAGATAAAGATTATTACATTTTAGTTTTTCACTTGTCGTTCCATTTCAATTTCATTTTAATACTACAATAATTAATCCAAACTACGTTCAAGGATTTAAAGTATAATTTATCAATTTCTACGACAATTAATGGGTCAAATTTAACTAATCAAATTTACATATGGCGGGGTCAGGTTTCAAATAAATCAAGGTCCGTCATATGTAATCCGTCTTAATTTGTAAACTATACTACCCCAAATTTAACTAGCAAACTAGTTATCACTTAACAGTAGTAATTAACATCCAATTTAAACGATAATCAATCAATCAATCAATTATCAACCAATCTGTATTATTATCCCATAAATAAATTAACCGATAATGGTGTCAGGTGTCACAGGTGGGCAGATACAGATAATAGCAGTCATAACAGTAAAACAACCAACAGCAGCATATTTCAATTGTCGTTTCAATTGAAGTCAAATTTAATAAATAAAAGAACGTTAATCGTGAGTGATTGCTCACCTTTCGAGGCTAGAGATGAACGAGACCAAGAGCGAATGGATACGAGCAAACCCAAAGGTCGAACAAGCGAGACAGTGACAAGGCTATAATGGCTGCGACGAATATGATATTTTTCAGTGATAAGTCAAGATGGGCACGAGATAGAGGAAGTAAGATACGTTAAATATAAATTTTATAACAATCAACATTAAATTTAAACACCAATCATAAAAATAAAAATCTATACTTATACACATATTTTAAACCAATATACAATGAAATCTTTATATTTAATATTCAAAAATAAATGTTCATACTAATATCGATACAAACTTATCTTGTGATACTAAATATTGTACGTATATAAACTAGCGTAAACTCAACCCACCAATCAAAGAAAACTTTTTTTTTTTTATAAACATATTGTATATATATACTACTACATACGTTTCAAAATACCATCTTCAAAACAATATATATTATATACATATATATATAAATTTATTTACAACCCATAAATAATAAAATATATAAAATATACTAACTACTCCGTTACATATAAAACTGATATAATATTCACCCAGACAAGTGTCTTAAAATTAGTTATATTTACATATAATCATACTTAAAGTATACAGATATATAAGTAAATTGGAAGATCATAAAATCCAGATTTTATAAACTTATATATATAAAAAATCTTTACACAGTAATTAGCAAAAAAAAAAAAAAAAAAACCCAAAACAATCGCATGAGCCCTATAACCTGGGGAACGATCACGATCTCCACTCAAATCCTCATGCAATCGAAAGAAATTATTATTTCATATATAATATATATATATATATATATTTATATATTAATCAAAACTGATATATTATAAACATAAACAAAATGATCTAAACATGCATACACAACAGTAAGATGGAGAACCAATGACAAAAACTTCAGGCAAATAAGTCTTTGAAGAAATAAAATAAACCTACCTATAGTGTTCACCACTTCCAAAGCAGACTCGGGTTTCGAAGGATGTGGCAACGGTGGATTAATTGATGGGTTTGCTGTTGAAGGCGGATCCGGGTTGAAGCATCGGGTGTAGGAGGTTTCGTATGGGAGAGGCGCTATTGTTATAGGGTGGAGGCCAAGCTAGTTCAAAGCTACATGGGAGGTGGAAAGAAACGAAGGTGACTGCTGCTCGTTATCTGTATGCGTTTCGTATGTGCTTTTTTTTTTTATATATGGCAGCGGATGAAGGTGGAAAGGAGGGTGCAAATTGTGTTCTGAGAGCAAAAATGAAAAAAATATGAAGAGAGGGGAAGAAGAATAAATAGAATGGATGTTATGCGTGATTTCAGGGGATTGATAAAAGTAACGTCTACGTAAAAAATCAAAAGTGCAAGTGAATGTTTAAAAGAAAGGGAAACAGCGCTGAAGGTGCGAATAAAATTTTCAAATCAAAAGAAACGTAAAGTTGCCCATTTATTTATCAAACGTGATTTAAGCCAAATAAAAGGAAACGAAGAGTAACAGTCAGAAATTAGTACGCAATTAATTGAATAGAAACCTTCCCTGAGATTCAGTTGACTTAATTAAAACAAATTTTATAAATTTAGCTTGGAGTACACGGTAAACGTTAGAAAACAAATGAAAAAAAAAAAAAAAGTCACGGATTTGGTTCAAAAGGAAAGGCAATGAACCGTTGAAATTTAGAAAGGCAAGAATATAATCAAAAGGGGAAACGTACACTTTTTTTTTTCCAGGAATGAATACAAGTTCAAGAATAATAACGTTAATATAAATTTATTTTATAACGCTAGGATATCGTGGAACGAAGGAAACAAATTTAAATGTACCGAGATAACGTATGGCATTTTATACGTTTTCAAACTTTTGAAATGGCATAGGATGGTAATAGCTGTACACCGATTGAGAAGCCTTTAAAGCAATTTATTTTATTGCCTGGGATTCACGTTCCAAATTTTTTTTTTTTTTTTTTTTTGAAACGGAAGGAAGCAATAAAGTCACAGATAAATGAAATTGTAACAGTCTCCCAAATTCAGCTGACAAATAATAAAGCAATTGATAATAGGTGCGCGTTTAAATTTTGAAACGCCAAAAGAAATCAAATGGTAAGGAATTTATATAACAGTACATTATACGTTTTTTTTTTTTCACCCCATAAGAAGGCTGAACGCACATCACTTGAAATGGAAAGGCAAAAGTAAAGCGCGATGATTCAGGAAGTAACATAAGGAATAAAATATCAACGGTCAAAAGTTATGATTTAGCTGAAAATTTCAAGTAATAAATTTATTGAGTAGCACGTTTCAATTTGATCAAGAATAAGTATGAAATGGAAGTAGCAATAGAAAAATGGAAGTGAAACGTATTCACTTTTTGCCTTATATAAAATATTATATAAAGTAGATAAAAGGAAATTTCCACGTTCGAATCATTAAAGCGATAAATATTTGTATCGGCTAACGCGTGAATCCAGGAAAAAATAAAGGTAAGCTATTTATTGTTTTGCAACCGATAAAATTTTGAACAGTAAGAAAATAAAGCAATAGTCACAGTGGAGTCCCTTGATTTTGTGCAAATGAAATTTATTAAAGCAATTGAAATTTAACGATAGAAAAGTCACTGCTATGCACTGATTCAGAAATCAATTCATAGCTTGAATTTAATAGAATTACCAAATAAATAAACTTCCATAAAATAAATTGAAAATTTACCATTTGCTATATTTAATTATACGTAATCCAAATATTAACTCTTTATTTGCAAATAAATTTATTTAAAATTTCACCAAAATCCAAATTAAATACGTTATAAAACCAATTAAAATCATTAAAATTTTATGGGTCGTTACACTCTCCCCCACTCAAAACTTTTCGTCCCCGAAAAGGAAGGAGGTAGGAGAATAAAACAACTAGAAATAGATTGAAATACAAGATAAATAATTAATTTAAAACTATATAGATTTTATTTGAAATATTTATTTGATAACTTCATTTGAAATTTAGTTTTCTTTAATACTTTAATACTTTTCAAATTCCTTTGAAAACCATTACTCACATTATTACTTATATTTACAAAGAAGCTATTAAAATATTAAATCCAAAATTCACAAATTTTTATTTTGTTTCAAGATACCTTCCAAATATTATTATTAGATCACAAATCATTTTTTAAAGTATCTTTTATTTTAGATAAATAAATGTTTAAATATTTATAACACTAAAATTTCTATTAAACCATGTAGTATATAATTAAACAATATTTTAAAGGATATATCCAACAAGGAAGGAAGGTAGATTTGGAAAAAGGAATCAAGGTGAATAACTAAACTGAGCAGATAAGGTAGATTCAAGAATAGAATCGGGCACGAGTAATAAATATAGAACCATAAGAATTTAAAATTTCAAATATTAATTCAAAATTTCTTTGTTGAAAATACTTTTATAATAAAATACCTTTATAAATAAATACTTTTATATTGAAACCAATTTTTCTTTCGAAATACTTTTATAACTCAATGTTTTAACAAGTTTATCCTCGTTCTTGCAGACTCTGGCCATGCGTTGATCAGGCGCAAAGCTAGAATTCTTCAAGTACTTAGTAGACTTGTTTCAACACCCAGTGAAAATACTTGAAAAACCTTTTTTAAAAAAAACAGATATGGAAAGTACAATCCAAACAAAACAACCAAACCAAAACCTTTGTCCGATCATGGTTCGCAGATACACAATGGTTACGCCTGGTTCCCCCAGGAAACAATCCATATCCGTAAGCTTTCACAGCCCTGCGAGTTACGCCATGATGACTAGTAGGGTGCAGGATACACAATGGTTACGCCTGGTTCCCCCAGGAAACAATCCGTACCCCCAGGCAAGACTCAGCCAGGCACTTGCGCTACTATTCGTGACCTACACAGATTGCAGGATACACAATGGTTACGCCTGGTTCCCCCAGGAAACAATCCGTACCCCTAGGCAAGACTCAGCCAGGCAATTGCGCTGTGCATTCACGAGAGAAAAAAAACCATGGGTTACGCCACGGTGGGAAACACTCGAGTATTACATCCGGAAAACCGAAAATCAGAGAGAATAATATCGATAGAATGAATCCACGATGTGGCCACAAAGCGGATATCAAGCAGAAGGCACTTTCCATATCTTTACTTCGAAAATATATATCATATAGTACCTTTTCAAATCACTTTCAAATATTGTACTTATATAAAGTCCATATATATAGGATTCCTTTCTCAAATCGAATACTTTCCAAATCAATAGTAGATCAAATCATACTTATATAGATTTCGATTAAATAAAATCTCTTTCCAAATTGAGTACCTTTCAAATCAATAGATTTCAAATCAACCTCATACTTATACAATCCATTTTATATAAGTTCGACCACTCCCAAATCAAGTGCTTAGTAATCTAAGGTTCTCAATTTCAAATTATTTCAATACCAATTCAGTTTCAAAATCATATATGATTTCACCAAATTTTCTTCCAAATTAAATGTCTGAATTTCAAAGTTCCCAAAATAATAGGTGTAGAAAATTATCCCAGTTTCCAAATTAAAATAATTCAAGTCAAACAAATTCATTTCCAAAATCACCATATAAGTACTGGGTTTTTTTTTTTCAATTTAATTTTCAAAACCAAATATTTTTCTCAAAATCAATTATATTCAAAATGGTTTCCAAATTTATAATTATCCCTTTAAAACCTTTAAACTATTTACTTCGATTTGAAATATCCAATTTACCTTTTTGAAAACCATTATTTAAAACTAAAATTCTTTCAAAACATTTAAAAACTAAATTCCATATTAGTATAATTAAAATAGCCATATTCTCTTACTTAATAAAAGGTTTAACCTCATACAACAAAACTTGCATACTTTATCAAATATTTTATACCTTTCGAAATATCTTGGTTTTTAAACCTTTAAACCTTGATTTGGAAGTGCTCGAACCTTCAAAATAGTCGGTGAAAATCAATTTCAAATCCAAGAGATGGAAATCAATTTTTATAAATAGAGTTATTCTAAGTCAAATCAAAAACTCGAGGACTGAACACCGGTCTTACTTCAAATTGTTTCAAATATATACATATATCTTTCGAAAATATCAAATTATACTTCGGAATTTGAAATCAAAAACGGTTTTACAAAATCACTCGCATAGCGAAGCTATTAAAGTGGCCTCTCCCCCACTCTGAAACTCGAAAATCAATGTCGATGATGCGTGCACTCATCACCGAAATTATTCTCCAGCGACATAAGTGAGTTCTGGACTTCTATTTTCTTGAAAACTTCTTTGAAATTTCTTCAAAATTATTGGAATTCATTTGAATTCATTTGAAATATTTCTTATTCGGAAAAATACTTTTAAATCGTATTATTTATATATAATTTCCAAAATCTTAAAACCAATTTCAAAATATCGGAATTCAATTCTCGAATTTCAAATTTAACACTTCAATTATAAATCATTTTTATATAAATCAATTTCTTATAATTTTTTCAAAATTTCAAATCCTTTCAAAACCCTTTTTATATAGAATAACATTTCTTATTTGCTTTATATATAGGTATATAATCTCTACCGAAAACATTTTCTTTATATATATAGAATAAAATCATAGTTATCAAAATAATAATTTCGGTATAAACAATTTCTAAAATACAAACAAAACCCGATTTTCAAAGGATGATTTAAGGATGGATTTCAAAACAAAGATAGAGATTTAATTTAAAGGAACTCTAATCAATAGAATCCTGATTCGAAGATAGACTCGATCGAAGATGAGATAATTAAGTTACAAAATAGAAGATGGATATACTTCTATAAATCGCGGGCGACCTTTACCTGTCAACCGTGATTCCAAAATTAGATCGGTGTAGAATTCTGAGGCAATTCGACATTCGATCGTCGGAGATATAGAATTCGGCATAACAAGATATATCAGCATCGTAAACCGAGGATACAGGAATCTTCGGTGAGTCAATGCCAATTGAAAAGGAGTTTTCACCCCCTTTACAAATCATTCAATGGAGTTATGGGATACTCCAGAATCAAACGAATATAAATAGGGAGAGACAGAATGAATTTCGAAACCGAGGGACATTCCAAAACTCAAAGGAAATTGAGTCAAAAAGGAAGAGATTCAACTCGAACGAAAGTGATTCTGTAAATAAATTTACCATATATGCTAAGTTTTGCCTAGAGCCAAAGCTCTGATACCAACTGTAACGACCCGCTGTTTTGGACCATTCAAATTCGACAATAAAACCGTACATGTCCGACTTGAATAATTCAAAATACCGAATTGTTAATAAAAATTTGGCAAAACTTAAAATATACAGTAAATAAATCAATCATAGATCACTTACACAGAGTAATACAATGCAGCGGAATAGATAAAGAATAGTAGTTTATGAAGCTACTATATACATCAGAGTTTAAAATAAAATACATTAGAATCTCTGGAATACAGAAAGGTCTTCAGTACGTGCCGATGACTTCTCTGAACCAGTCAACTAGAAAACTGAAAGCTGAAACGATAGTTGGATCTCCAAATGAAACTCCAATCTCATAAGGTGAGTCTCGAATGCTGGATTACTCGGTCTGACCCGAGCGTAAAGCAAAACACAAAACACTCGAGTCAGGATTAACATTCTTATATCAATAAATTCAACTCAAATGAAATATTAACTGAAATACAATATACTTAAAGGATGGTTGGGATGTCCATCCTCTAAGGGTCCATAGAACTATCTATAGGGTAGAAATATACACTATTACACCATAGTCATTCACTTAATTTATACTTCAACCCAACAGTCAATTTTTACTTCGAATAATCATATTTCCCAAACTAGTATCTACATATTGAGTAAGGTATGCAGTACAGTATTTCAATTTCCTGAACTTAACAAATTGTTCACATCAACCTGGCCTTCCTATTTAAATTAAATCCAATCTCATTTTATCAGTTAAATCTTCCTAAAATTCCCACTTAAATTTATAATTCTCAAATTTGGATTTGATATCCCAATTTTCCCTTTTATTTCAATATGTTTCCATATTTTAAGTATTCAACATTTTAACCAAATTTTTCCCAATCTAGTTTCTAAATAAAATTCCCAATCTAGTTCAAACTCAAATTTCATTTAATTCGATTAGTTATCTACATAACCGATTCGACTATCTTGGTTCCAAATACATATCCGAATTTCTAAACCATTTAATTACACTATAGTTCATAGCTTATAGATAACAATTTAAATTTGACAGTTTCATCTAGATTCGCGATTTTTTTTTTTTCATCGTTATTATCCAGTCTTGAACCCTCCCTTATTCGATTCAATATCATTTTAGTGATCATGAATTACACTTTACCCAAATTTCTTAAATTTTATTAAACGTGAAATATTTCATTCGATAAATTTCAATTTGATTTAGATAAATAAATCCTTATCTAAATACCATTTCAAAATAACCCAACTTTATTTCCCAATCCTAATTGTTCAATATTATTGCAAAATTTTCCGAAATAAAATTACATAAATATTTATCATAATTTATGTATTTAATCACATCTTGATTAAACTAGATATAATTAACTCTATGTTTATCATTTTCCCTTTTATACATGTATTTAAGAATTTACACATAAATAAAACCATATATTTCTTATCATATGGTCAAATGTTACGAATATTATAATTTCAATCCATACACTAAATATATACGGGTGGATAGCATTCCACCCGTAATCCCAAATTTAAATTAAATAAAACCCGCTTGGGTCTATCATTTAAACCCATTTCAATTCAAAACAACCATAACAAAAGGGAATTGCAGTGTGATGACAGGGATGGTGTCAAAGTAAATAAACAAGTAATAACAACGGTCAATAACAATTCAATAAGTAAATCAATAACTCCGAAATAATCGTATTTATTCGCATTGTTATTTGTATAATTATTTCTAGAATCTACACTATCATGTCATGTAGATAAAGATTATTACATTTTAGTTTTTCACTTGTCGTTCCATTTCAATTTCATTTTAATACTACAATAATTAATCCAAACTACGTTCAAGGATTTAAAGTATAATTTATCAATTTCTACGACAATTAATGGGTCAAATTTAACTAATCAAATTTACATATGGCGGGGTCAGGTTTCAAATAAATCAAGGTCCGTCATATGTAATCCGTCTTAATTTGTAAACTATACTACCCCAAATTTAACTAGCAAACTAGTTATCACTTAACAGTAGTAATTAACATCCAATTTAAACGATAATCAATCAATCAATCAATTATCAACCAATCTGTATTATTATCCCATAAATAAATTAACCGATAATGGTGTCAGGTGTCACAGGTGGGCAGATACAGATAATAGCAGTCATAACAGTAAAACAACCAACAGCAGCATATTTCAATTGTCGTTTCAATTGAAGTCAAATTTAATAAATAAAAGAACGTTAATCGTGAGTGATTGCTCACCTTTCGAGGCTAGAGATGAACGAGACCAAGAGCGAATGGATACGAGCAAACCCAAAGGTCGAACAAGCGAGACAGTGACAAGGCTATAATGGCTGCGACGAATATGATATTTTTCAGTGATAAGTCAAGATGGGCACGAGATAGAGGAAGTAAGATACGTTAAATATAAATTTTATAACAATCAACATTAAATTTAAACACCAATCATAAAAATAAAAATCTATACTTATACACATATTTTAAACCAATATACAATGAAATCTTTATATTTAATATTCAAAAATAAATGTTCATACTAATATCGATACAAACTTATCTTGTGATACTAAATATTGTACGTATATAAACTAGCGTAAACTCAACCCACCAATCAAAGAAAACTTTTTTTTTTTTTATAAACATATTGTATATATATACTACTACATACGTTTCAAAATACCATCTTCAAAACAATATATATTATATACATATATATATAAATTTATTTACAACCCATAAATAATAAAATATATAAAATATACTAACTACTCCGTTACATATAAAACTGATATAATATTCACCCAGACAAGTGTCTTAAAATTAGTTATATTTACATATAATCATACTTAAAGTATACAGATATATAAGTAAATTGGAAGATCATAAAATCCAGATTTTATAAACTTATATATATAAAAAATCTTTACACAGTAATTAGCAAAAAAAAAAAAAACAAAACCCAAAACAATCGCATGAGCCCTATAACCTGGGGAACGATCACGATCTCCACTCAAATCCTCATGCAATCGAAAGAAATTATTATTTCATATATAATATATATATATATATATATTTTTATATATTAATCAAAACTAATATATTATAAACATAAACAAAATGATCTAAACATGCATACACAACAGTAAGATGGAGAACCAATGACAAAAACTTCAGGCAAATAAGTCTTTGAAGAAATAAAATAAACCTACCTATAGTGTTCACCACTTCCAAAGCAGACTCGGGTTTCGAAGGATGTGGCAACGGTGGATTAATTGATGGGTTTGCTGTTGAAGGCGGATCCGGGTTGAAGCATCGGGTGTAGGAGGTTTCGTATGGGAGAGGCGCTATTGTTATAGGGTGGAGGCCAAGCTAGTTCAAAGCTACATGGGAGGTGGAAAGAAACGAAGGTGACTGCTGCTCGTTATCTGTATGCGTTTCGTATGTGCTTTTTTTTTTTATATATGGCAGCGGATGAAGGTGGAAAGGAGGGTGCAAATTGTGTTCTGAGAGCAAAAATGAAAAAAATATGAAGAGAGGGGAAGAAGAATAAATAGAATGGATGTTATGCGTGATTTCAGGGGATTGATAAAAGTAACGTCTACGTAAAAAATCAAAAGTGCAAGTGAATGTTTAAAAGAAAGGGAAACAGCGCTGAAGGTGCGAATAAAATTTTCAAATCAAAAGAAACGTAAAGTTGCCCATTTATTTATCAAACGTGATTTAAGCCAAATAAAAGGAAACGAAGAGTAACAGTCAGAAATTAGTACGCAATTAATTGAATAGAAACCTTCCCTGAGATTCAGTTGACTTAATTAAAACAAATTTTATAAATTTAGCTTGGAGTACACGGTAAACGTTAGAAAACAAATGAAAAAAAAAAAAGTCACGGATTTGGTTCAAAAGGAAAGGCAATGAACCGTTGAAATTTAGAAAGGCAAGAATATAATCAAAAGGGGAAACGTACACTTTTTTTTTCCAGGAATGAATACAAGTTCAAGAATAATAACGTTAATATAAATTTATTTTATAACGCTAGGATATCGTGGAACGAAGGAAACAAATTTAAATGTACCGAGATAACGTATGGCATTTTATACGTTTTCAAACTTTTGAAATGGCATAGGATGGTAATAGCTGTACACCGATTGAGAAGCCTTTAAAGCAATTTATTTTATTGCCTGGGATTCACGTTCCAAATTTTTTTTTTTTTTTTTTTTGAAACGGAAGGAAGCAATAAAGTCACAGATAAATGAAATTGTAACAGTCTCCCAAATTCAGCTGACAAATAATAAAGCAATTGATAATAGGTGCGCGTTTAAATTTTGAAACGCCAAAAGAAATCAAATGGTAAGGAATTTATATAACAGTACATTATACGTTTTTTTTTTTTTCACCCCATAAGAAGGCTGAACGCACATCACTTGAAATGGAAAGGCAAAAGTAAAGCGCGATGATTCAGGAAGTAACATAAGGAATAAAATATCAACGGTCAAAAGTTATGATTTAGCTGAAAATTTCAAGTAATAAATTTATTGAGTAGCACGTTTCAATTTGAGCAAGAATAAGTATGAAATGGAAGTAGCAATAGAAAAATGGAAGTGAAACGTATTCACTTTTTGCCTTATATAAAATATTATATAAAGTAGATAAAAGGAAATTTCCACGTTCGAATCATTAAAGCGATAAATATTTGTATCGGCCAACGCGTGAATCCAGGAAAAAATAAAGGTAAGCTATTTATTGTTTTGCAACCGATAAAATTTTGAACAGTAAGAAAATAAAGCAATAGTCACAGTGGAGTCCCTTGATTTTGTGCGAATGAAATTTATTAAAGCAATTGAAATTTAACGATAGAAAAGTCACTGCTATGCACTGATTCAGAAATCAATTCATAGCTTGAATTTAATAGAATTACCAAATAAATAAACTTCCATAAAATAAATTGAAAATTTACCATTTGCTATATTTAATTATACGTAATCCAAATATTAACTCTTTATTTGCAAATAAATTTATTTAAAATTTCACCAAAATCCAAATTAAATACGTTATAAAACCAATTAAAATCATTAAAATTTTATGGGTCGTTACACGACTCAAGGGTCATACGACCTAACGGCTGCGACCTAGGGGTCTAAGGTGTCAAGCGACTTAGTGGTTGCGACCTAGAGGTGTTCGCGACCTAACGATGACTCACGACCCAACATGGCCGACTTAACAGAGGTCGCGACCTAACAGGATAACTCGTGACCGACTTAAGAGTTGCGTGACTGAAGGGTTCCACGACTTAAGGGTTGCACGACTTAAGAGTTGCACGACTTAAGGGTTGCACGACTTAAGGGTTACACGACTTAAGAGTTGCACGACTTAAGGGTTGCACGACTTAAGAGTTGCACGACTTAAGGGTTGCACGACTTAAGGGTTACACGACTTAAGAATTGCACGACTTAAGAGTTGCACGACTTAAGGGTTGCACGACTTAAGGGTTACACGACTTAAGAGTTGCACGACTTAAGAGTTGCACGACTTAAGGGTTAGGCCAGGAGCGACCTAACGAGATAAGGTCCAACGACCTATCGGGATAACTCGTAAACGACCTATGGATGAACGACTTAACTCCGAACGAGCTAAAAATGGCCAGAACGACCTAGGGTTAACTCGTGAACGACTCACGACCTAGCGACGAACGACTTAACTCCGAACGACCTAAAAATGGCCAGAACGACCTAAGTGCAGAAAATTCACCAAAACGCTAAAAATTGGAGTTTTTCGCCAATCCAATCCAAACCAAATGCTAACATGCATGCAAAAATGATAGGGAATCATTCCCAACAGTCCAATATAGTTATAGGCTAGAATTGTGAGATAAAAATCTCACCTTTGCACCAAATATCAATGAAAATGAAGTTTTAAGCAAGCAAGAATCAATCCTTCTGCTATCTAAGCACAAGAAGCTTGAATCCAATGTCTTCTTCTTGAATTTGGAGTAGAAAGATGGATTGCAATTGAATTTGAGTTTTGGAATTTTAATTTCCCATTCCCTCCACCATTAATGCCAAAGCTTGATTAGTTAGGAAATTTATGAAGAGTAAGGAGAAGAGGGTTGGAACTTGGGCTTAATAGGCTAAACTAACCCAAAGTCCAAAGCGGGAAAAGTTAGTGAAATTTCACTAACTCCAAACCTATCGATGTTTATACTTAAAAAAGTTGTAAACGACATTTCGAACTCAATGGAAGTGGTCTCGAGTCCTAATTCGACCGTTTGCAAAAAGTAGCTTTTCGGACCAAAATCCGATTAACGAGTTAATATTTAAATAAAATATTTAAATACAAACTCGATAAATATGCGGGTTGTTACAGAGTTACACATAATAGAGAATAATCAATACAATGCAATGGAACAGTATGAATGTAGTGGAATAATATAATAAATAATAGTAATACAAATCTTCGTCTTCGTCCTCCATAGATAAAGTTTTCGAATCCTGAAATCTCAGACTGACCCGAGCGAATTGAAAAGACAGAACATTCGAGTCAGAACTAAAAGATCTTATGTAAGTTAAATCAACTGTAATAAATATAAGTGTAACGGCGTCAGAGATGTTTACGGGATTTGACATCTCCTATTCAGTGTCAAGCGTGAGTGCAGTAACTTAAGAGATGTTCGGGATTCACATCTCCTAAGGATCCGTTATACTATTTACTATGTAGTAATATTTCTCTATTATAATAATGTCTATAGTAAAATAAACTTACTTTTAAATAGCGTTAAGGAGTTACCCAAACTCCCCCTTAACACAATAATAGTCCCAGTAGTCCATCTAGTAACATGGTCCCTCTTGATCGGGAAGCCACCAAAGGATACCACACGGGCTACGGGAGAAAACCAAACTCGTACAAGGCACGATAGGGTAGGTGATACAGCACAACTAAGCAATGCCAGGGTAGATATACCAATGACACTTCCGGGCTGGTGGTAACACGTAGCGCACAGCTACCGCCTACCCCGAGCCACACCCCCAAATCAAAAATCCGAAGTGGCCACCGAATCAATCCAAAATTCAGAGTATAATATCGAAGGGACGTGTCCGATAAAAGGTGCTACCTTCTTAGCCCGTCGATCGCTCCTGTTTTAGCCACCTTATGCCAACTCACGGGAGTCGGGTCCACGTATTTACCTCAAAGAAAACGCCGCCACCATCCTACTTCATTCTGGAATCTCCACCGCGTACACGGCTGTCAAAGTGGTTTTCGGTATCGACAGAGAGTATGCCCATATCCGATCCCGGTCTCTTTGCCAACCAATCGTTATTATAACACCGTGGTCATTTCAAAATAATTTTACATCGAAACCATAATATAATATCTATTTCAAAACCACATAAATACGATATCATTTCCATTTCAAAACCTAAAGCAATATGATATCATTGTTATAAAAACCAAATCAATATAATATCATTTTATTTCAAATATATCTCTTTTCCAAAATCATTGCACTTTCAAATTTAAAATATTTCGAAACCAAATGCTTGAAATATAACTTTTCAAAAACATAATACTTCGAATTTCATGGCTTCTAAACCATAACTTTCAAAACTTAAATGGTTTGGATATTCAAACAGTATATAAAATAAAATAGTTTGAATTTGAAATTACTTTATAAAGTAAAATAATTTCCTCGAATTCACAATTATATTCACTTTAAATTAAATTTCAATTCATAACTTTCAAATCACTTTCAGTTTAAATAAACTATTTCAATGTCAATATATTTCAAACTTTGAGTGTTAAACAATTTTCAAAACTAAGGTTGGTAATTATGATTCAACAATTCAATGTTCTATTTTTAGTTTTGAAATAATTTCATAATAAATCCATTACTATTTCAATTTCAATATATTTCAAACTTTGAGTATTAAACAATTTTCAAAACTAAGGTTGGTAATTATGATTCAACAATTCAATGTTCTATTTTTAGTTTTGAAATAATTGCATAATAAATCCATTTTTATTTAAATAAAACTCAAATTACAAATAATCAAATATTTCCTTCGATTTATTTATAATTGAAATATTCGTTTAATTCATCTTAAACAAAAATCCAGTTATAAAAATCATACCTTTAAAATCTCAATTTTATAAGATTCCAAATCAATTTCATACTATCTTCTCAACCTTGATTTATAAAAATCAATATAACTCTATATTAAAATATAATTTAAGTAAATACTTATCCATATTATATTTTACTAAAATCAAACTTTATTATTAAACTTATTTTATACTTTAAACAATTTTATTCAAAGCTTAAAACCAAGAATTTAACTATATATAGAATAACATTTACAAAATATCCAAATCAATATCTCATAAAATCATATATTTCTTTACAAAGCCATAGAAATTATTTCAAAATATTTTTATATATAGACCGCGGTGTCTGTATAAAATTTTCTATCCTATGGTCAAGTGATACGGATATTTATCATTTCAATTCGCAATTTAATATAAAAATACGGTTATATATCATTTCAAACTGCAATCTCGAAAGAAATAAAATGCATAACAACTTGCAGTTTATAATAATATATAATACAACATCCATTCATCCAATATCAACCATCAACCATTTATAACAATCATCATCTAATTCAGACAATAAAATTAATATAGAACAGATAATAAATAACAGGTAATTACTGGCAGTTTATATTCAATAATAAATTAATTTAACTGGCAGTTTATATGCAATAATAAACCGAATAACAATTTAATTCAATTTAACTGGAATGATGATAAAAATATACCAAACAGCAATAAATAAATTTCTAATCACGTCAGAAATTTATTTAACACACATAAGAAATTTTAGAAGTCGTGAGTGGGTTAAAACACTCACCTTTATACGAATCTGAAATAATAGACTTCTAATTAATAGCTCCGCTCTATGTTTCCTTAGTCTCCTTCTTGATTAGTAGCTTTGTTCCAAAAAATTCTTTTATTTTGATTTACTTTAATTTTCCTCCTTATTATATTAACATATATATGTGTGTATGTATTTTTAAAAAGTTTGAAAAAAAGAAGATTTGTAAAAAAGAGTTGAAAAAGAAAAGGAATTAAATAAGAACTGAAAATGGAAGAGAAGATCTAGATTTGAAAAGAAAGAAGAAAGTTTGAAATAGAAGAAAATTTGAAGAAGAAGAATATTTGAAGAGGAAGGAAAAATTAAAATGAGAGATAATAAGGAGATTTGAAGAAAGAGAAAAAAAGAAAAAATAAAGAAAAGAAGAAGATTAGAATGGAGGCTGGGGTTTCATTTGCGTCATATCTTATTTATAAGGTTAGAGTTAGGTTTTGGGCCAAAGAGATTTGAAAAGAGAGGCCTCTATTAATTAGAAATAAATGAAATAACGTTTTAGAAAATGAAGTTGGAAATGAATGAAAAAAATAAAGTAAATATGAACAAACTTGGTGTTGAAATATAGTAAATATGAACAGCCTTTTTAAAAGTAGCAGGTATTAAAAAGAGGTAATTATTAATTAGAAAGGGAATGAATGGACTAACTCTATACTGTAAACAAACTTTTAGAATTCAAATTTCAAAACAATCGTTCACTTAATTAATTTTGTTAACCCTAAACATACCAAAATTAACATCCTTTAAAGATTTAATTAACACACAATAAAGGAAAATAAATTCTCTACACAAATTTGTGTCATAAATTGAAAGAGTATACGGCATTAAGAACTTTTCATTTCTCCCTCTTTGTGATTAGATTGGGAATTAAACAAATATGTTAACATTTCGATTGAATGTTTTACTAGGAATGCATTAACATACATTCAAAAATATGATAGCATAAGCAAGGCAATACAAACAGGTGTATAATATATATATATATATATATATATATATAATATATATATATGTACAACTTTATCGCCACTTATAGTTTACATTCATAAAAGGATTGAAAATGATCCACATAAGGAGGCAATGAATTTAAGAGTAAATTAGAAAAGTGAAGATGGAAAGGTAAGTTATGTTGCAATTAAAATCCACTTGAAAAGGATATAGTCAAGTGTAAATCTATTTTACCCCTTTTATCCTCTCCTATAATCATTTAATTTAATAACGTATGAGATTTCAAACCTAAATAATCCTTTCTTTTTAAATGATCTAACTGGATCTATAATTTTAAATTTAGGTATAATAATATATGCAACAAACTAGCATTAAATTTTGAAACGTGAACTGATTTAGTTGGAAATAAATCACCCAATCTAAATTTATTTCAATATACGTTTACAATTAACGTCTTCCTACTTTTTAATTAAAAGATTACAATCACATTAATTGTCATTGATTCCTAAGGTAAAAATAAATGAGACAATTCAATTCCTTTTTATAGTAATTTAACGTATTTATGGAATTATTGTATACAAACCAAAAGTTATTAATCCTTATTTCTATAATAAAATTTTTTCAGCTACCAACATTTCAAATAAATAAACATATGGTTTTTTTATTTAGCAAATAAACATATATATATATATACACACACACATTTATTAATCCAATCGACTGGAATTTACATCCATATGGTCATTTGTTTTATTCCTTATTAAACTTTACAATTATTTCCAATTTAAGCTCTACAATTACATTCCTAATTTGCCTTACCATTACAGTTGATTGAAATCACATTAACAATTGTCAATTTCATTCAGTCAACATCAACAATCACATTCATACTTTATTATCAACCAACAAATATTATAATTACTTATCTAATATTGATTTTATAAAATTATAGTTTATTACGTATTATTTTAATCATTGCTTCATTCATAAACCATTAACAATACATTATTACCAAATATTACCTGAATTCACACTAACGTAATATTTGATTTCATTTATTGCAATTGGTTTCAATTAATTGGAATTGCACTAAATTAGTTATTTATCCACTTGCATTAACATTATTACTTTTGATTGCAATTTGATTACCAATCTTATTTAACACACTAAATAAACAAATAACATATATTAGTTGTCACCTATTTACTTTTACTTACATTTACAAGTTTATTACTTACCATTAACACTATATTATTTCATTAATTAATTCAATACTTACATTTGTTTTTCTTATATTTCACTTACAAATCTAATCTACAATTACCGCAATAATTAAATTAATTAATTGCGATTGATTCCTAATTAATTTTTAATATATTAAATAATGTGTAAATTATAATAATGTTAGTCACCATTAACCTTAAATCACATTTATAACACCTTTAAGTTTATTATCGTAAACAAATGTTACAACTTTCCTCTATAACACAAATTTTGTTATATTACCACTAATTATGTACTAGTTCAATAGTTTATACACACCTACATTTATTTACTTACATTCAATTTATAACCAAGTTATAACCTTTACATCATTTCAATTAATTGGGATTTCATATAAATTGTTAATAGTTAACATACATTAGTATTGTTGCAATTCATTCTAGTCATCATTTCCACTAACAATTCACAAATTTTTATTATCTTCAATATTAAATTACAAAATCTTATTAAATTAACCAATTTAATTATTGAAATTTACGGGTCGTTACACTCTCCCCCACTCAAAACTTTTCGTCCTCGAAAAGGAAAAGGAAGGGGAAAAGAAGAATTACGAAATCAATATATCTTACTTAAAATATTAAATTTATAAACAAATGAATTTACAAAATTAATTAATTAAGATAAAATATGCCAATTTATAACCATTAAATCTTTTTATACTCAAATAAAGTTTGAAAAACATTTTCAAAATAATTTCTAAGTCCAAAATTTACGGAAAATTTCGGCAGAGTCCCCTTTGTATGGAGAGGCTCGGGAGAAAATATAATATCAAATATAAAAAAGTACAACATATATTTCAAAATAATACATCCCAGCAACGGAAAATATATATATATATATATATATATATAATAGCGCTATATAACCATAATCCGAGAACGTACCTATTTGTCGTGCAATTAACGCTTATTTTATGGAACCAAAAGCAGTAGCAATTGCTTCCATAACCTGCATTTCGCTTATATAATCCAAAAGAGTTAATAATTATATAAAATGAAATGTTTAAAGTTGTTTCAACCATAAACAACAAATCAACATAACATTCATCACTCGCAACAAGCAAACAACCATCACATAAAATCAACACACATCAATTTATCCATTCATATTCAACAAAACAAATAGTTGTTCGGGTTCAAAAACTTAAAATTGTACAGAATGAAAAATAAACTACTTAGTGCACCATTTACTCAACGGTATTAGATGAAGCTAAATAGATTATTCATTCATCCAAACAATTTTAAAGTATCCTTGCCCCCAACAATCATAAACCAAAACAAACAACAAATCCAAACAATAAATTAAGTTCATTCTTATTAATTTCATTTCATACTATTTATTGTTTGATTCCATTTTTATTCATGTAATGATTTATCTTTTAATTTACATTTATTTCTTGCAAATTTTAATTTTCTATTCATTCATTTTTTTACTTAATTTCGTTTATTTACAGTATTCATCTTTCTATTTATTTTTTATTATAAATAACTTTAACATTTACTCCAGTTTATTATCATTTCTTTATAACCTTTCTATTATATTTAATTAGTGGCCCTTCAGTCGGGCTTAAAGTTTATAACAATTATAACCTTGAATTCTTATTTATAAAAGCAAATTCATTGAATACTTTCATTACTTCAAGTTTTACTTGTAAAATTTCCCATTACATTTCTTTTAAAAATTGAACCTTTTTATAGTTGGTAAGTTATATATATATTAAAGAATGCGAATGAAACTTACACAAGTTTTACCTCATTTCTTTTAATTTAATCTAATATTCAATAATTATAACTTTTAGTTTATAAGTTACAAATTCAACTTTCTTATAGTTTCATTTATAACTCAACATTTAATCTCTTATTTCATTTAGGGTTTCAATTATTAGTTAAATTCCATTTCACTACACTAATTGAAACTATCAATTAACAGAAACTTAAGAACTAAATACCGGGTTAAATTTCAAATCATTTTAAAATAACCGATAAATACATACTTATAATTTATATATCAAATTATATTTAAAACAATTTAAAATTTACATTTGTTTATCAAAACAAATCTATAGTAAAACTACTACAGTGGCCTTCCCACTTTGAAACTCGAAAATGAATGTCGATGATGCGTGCACTCATCACAGAAATTATTTCCCAGCGACAGAGAGGGGATTACAGAACTTATTTATTTCCAAAAATTTCTTTAAAAATAATTCTTTCAAATCTTATTGGAATATTTATATCAGAAAATACTTCTAAATGATATTACTATATTCCAAATCATTCAAAAGAAATTTCCCAAAATCCCAAAACTCAAGTTCTAAGTTTCCAATCTATTGTTTATTTTATTTCAAATCTTATTTTCAACTAATATCTAAAAATTTCACTACCTAACAAACAAATATATTACAACCAAATATACCGTTTATAAAATATATTATTATATATATATATATATATATATATATATATAATATAATAGGCCAAATCATTTCACTCACCTTTATACAAAATAAATATTGCATCGATCTGTCCTATTAAGTGTTTAGAAATCCCTATTGATGTCATAGCGTTCTATGCACCAACCAGAATTTATAAATACAAAACGAAACAAATTAACACAATATTAAAACCTTTTTATAACACTAACAAGTACGCTCTGTCATATATACACACTCAAGGACTCATCATAGGGTATTTCTACCCTAGTAATGAAGAGTCAGACCCCACAAAGCTAAGGTTTATCGCTAAACCAAAGCTCTGATACCATATGTAACAGGCCGCGCCAATGGGGTAACGCCCACCGTAGCATACATTGGTATCTGTGTTCTACCTTTACGGCCAGCCTCTCGACTGCACCACCAACCCTCGTCGGGAAATGTAGGAGTAAGAGTCAACCGTTCGCTACCAAACTAGGAAGCGAGAACCCTCTATCATGTTGCACCCTCCAAGTGCAATGGCAGACACACATGTCAGACTCAAACCACACAGAAGGGCGGATTGTTATGGGGTAAATAAGAAAAAGTAGAGAAAGAAAAGAAAAAAAAATAGAATCTTGCAGCGGAACGATAAAATATAATAATCAGATAAACAGTTCATGAAGCTATTTTATAAAAACATTTGATTATACTTATACAATACATATCAGAGTTACACATACCAGAGAAAAATCAATACAATGCAGCGGAATAGTATGAATGTAGTGGAATAATATAATAAATAATAGTAATACAAATCTTCGTCTTCGTCCTCCAGAGATAAAGTCTTCGAATCCTGAAATCTCAAACTGACCCGAGCGAATTGAAAAGACAAAACACTCGAGTCGGAACTAAAAGATTTTATGTAAGTTAAATCAACTGAAATAAATATGAGTGTAACGGCGTCAGAGATGTTTACGGGATTTAACATCTCCTATCTAATGTCAAGCGTGAGTGCAGTAACTTAAGAGATGTTTTGGATTCACATCTCCTAAGGGTCCGTTGAACTATTTACTATGTAGTAATGTTTCGCTATTATAATAATGTCTGTAGTAAAATAAACTTACTTTTAGATGGTGTTAAGGAGTTACCCAATCTCCCCCTTAACACAATAATAGTCCCAGTAATCCATCCAGTATCATGGTCCCTCCTGATCGGGAAGCCACCAAAGGATACCACACGGGCTACGGGAGAAAACCAAACTCGTACAAGGGGCGATAGGGTAGGTGACAAGGCACAACTAGGCAATGCCAGAGTAGATGTACCAAATACGCTTCCGGGCTGGTGGTAACGCGTAGCGTGCAGCTACTGCCCACCTCGAGCCACACCCCCAAATCAAAATTCAAAAGTGGCTACCGAATCAATCCAAAAGTCAGAGTATAATATCGAAGGGATGTGTCCGATCGAAGGTGCTACCTTCTTAGTCCGTCGATCACTCATGTTTTAGCCACCTTATGCCAACTCATGGGAGTCGGGTTCACGTATTTACCTCAAAAGAAAGCCGCCACTATCCTACTTTATTCTGGAATCTCCACCACGTACACGGCTGTGAAAGTGGTTTTCGGTATCGATAGAGAGTATGCCCATATCCGATCCCGGCCTTTTTGCCAACCAATCGTTATTATAACACCGTGGTCATTTCAAAATAATTTTACTTCGAAACCATAATATAATATCTATTTCAAAACCACATAAATACGATATTATTTCCATTTCAAACCCAAAGCAATATGATATCATTGTTATAAAAACCAAATCAATATAATATCATTTTTATTTCAAATATATCTCTTTTCCAAAATCATAACACTTTCAAATTTGAAATATTTCAAAACCAAACGTTTGAAACATAACCTTTCAAAAACATAATACTTCGAATTTCATAGCTTCTAAACCATAACTTCCAAAACTTAAATGGTTTGGATATTCAAACAGTATATAAAATAAAATAGTTTGAATTTGAAATTACTTTATAAAGCAAAATAATTTCCTCGACTTCACAATTATATTCACTTCAAATTAAATCTCAGTTCATAACTTTCAACTCACTTTCAGTTTAAATAAACTATTTCAATTTCAATATATTTCAAACTTTGAGTATTAAACAATTTTCAAAACTAAGGTTGGTAATTATGATTCAACAATTCAATGTTCTATTTTTAATTTTGAAATAATTGCATAATAAATCCATTTTTATTTAAATAAAACTCAAATTACAAATAATCAAATATTTCCTTCGATTTATTTATAATTGAAATATTCGTTTAATTCATCTTAAACAAAAATCCAGTTATAAAAATCATACCTTTAAAATCTCAATTTTATAAGATTCCAAATCAATTTCATACTATCTTCTCAACCTTGATTTATAAAAATCAATATAACTCTATATTAAAATATAATTTAAGTAAATACTTATCCATATTATATTTTACTAAAATCAAACTTTATTATTAAACTTATTTTATACTTTAAACAATTTTATTCATAGCTTAAAACCAAGAATTTAACTATATATAGAATAGCATTTATAAAATATCCAAATCAATATCTCATAAATTCATATATTTCTTTACAAAGCCATAGAAATCATTTCAAAATATTTTTATATATAGACCGCAATGTCTGTATAAAATTTTCTATCCTATGGTCAAGTGATACGGATATTTGTCATTTCAAACCATAATTTAAGATAAAAATATGGTTATATATCATTTCAAACCGCAATCCCGAAAGAAATAAAATGCATAACAACTTGCAGTTTATAATAATATATAATACAATGTCCATTCATCCAATATCAACCATCAAACATTTATAACAATCATCATCTAATTCAAACAATAACATTAATATAGAACAGATAATAAATAATAGGTAATTACTGGCAGTTTCTATTCAATAATAAATTAATTTAACTGGTAGTTTATATGCAATAATAAACCGAATAACAATTTAATTCAATAAATTCAATTTAACTGGAATGATGATAAAAATATACCAAACAGCAATAAATAAATTTCTAATCACATCAGAAATTTATTTAACACACATAAGAAATTTTAGAAGTCGTGAGTGGGTTAAAACACTCACCTTTATACGAATCTGAAAATAATAGACTTCTAATTAATAGCTCCGCTCTATGTTTCCTTAGTCTCCTTCTTGATTACTAGCTTTGTTCCAAAAAATTCTTTTATTTTGATTTACTTTAATTTTCCTCCCTATTATATTAACATATATATGTGTGTGTATTTTTAAAAAGTTTGAAAAAAAAGAAGATTTGTAAAAAAAGAATTGAAAAGGAAAAGGAATTAAATAAGAGCTGAAAATGGAAGAGAAGATCTAGATTTGAAAGAAAGAAGAAAGTTTGAAATAGAAGAAAATTTGAAGAAGAAGAATATTTGAAGAGGAAGGAAAAATTAAAATGAGAGATAATAAGGAGATTTGAAGAAAGAGAAAAACAGAAAAAATAAAGAAAAGAAGAAGATTAGAATGGAGGCTGGGGTTTCATTTGCGTCATATCTTATTTATAAGGTTAGAGTTTGGTTTTGGGCCAAAGAGATTTGAAAAGAGAGGCCTCTATTAATTAGAAATAAATGAAATAACGTTTTAGAAAATGAAGTTGGAAATGAATGGAAAAAACAAAGTAAATATGAACAAACTTGGTGTTGAAATATAGTAAATATGAACAGCCTTTTTAAAAGTAGCAGGTATTAAAAAGAGGTAATTATTAATTAGAAAGGGAATGAACGGGCCAACTCTATACTGTAAACAAATTTTTAGAATTCAAATTTCAAAACAATCGTTCACTTAATTAATTTTGTTAACCCTAAACATACCAAAATTAACATCCTTTAAAGATTTAATTAACACAATAATGGAAAATAAATTCTCTACACAAATTTGTGTCATAAATTGAAAGAGTATACGACATTAAGAACTTTTCATTTCTCCCTCTTTGTGATTAGATTAGGAATTAAACAAATATGTTAACATTTCAATTGAATGTTTTACTAGGAATGCATTAACATACATTCAGAAATATGATATCATAAGCAAGGTAATATAAACAGGTGTATAATATATATATGTACATCTTTATCGCCACTTATAGTTTACATTCATAAATAAAAGGTATGAAAATAATCCACATAAGGTGGCAATGAATGTAAGAGTAAATTAGAAAAGTGAAGATGGAAAGGTAAGTTATGTTGCAATTAAAATCTAATTGAAAAAGAAATAGTCAAGTGTAAATCTATTTTACCCCTTTTATCATCTCCTATAAACATTTAACTTAATAACGTATGAGATTTCAAACCTAAATAATCCTTCTTTTTAAATGATCTAATTGGATCTAAAACATAAGTTTAAATTTAGGTATAAACATATATGCAATAAACTAGCATTAAATTTTGAACCGTGAACTGATTTAATTGGAAGTAAATCACCCAATCTAAACTTATTTCAATATATGTTTACAATTAACGTCTTCCTACTTTTTAATTAAAAGATTACAATCACTTTAATTGTCATTTATTTCTAAGGTAAAAAATAAATAAGACAATTCAATTCCTTTTTATAGTAATTTAACGTATTTACGGAATTATGGTATACAAACCAAAAGTTATTAATTCTTATTTCTATAATAAATTTTTTTCAGCTACCAACATTTCAAATAAATAGACATACGGTTTTTTTTCATTTAGTAAAGAAACATATATATATATATATATATATATACACACACACACATTTACATTTATTAATCCAATCAATTGGAATTTACATTCATATGGTCATTTGTTTTATTCCTTATTAAACTTTACAATTATTTCCAATTTAAGCTCTACAATTACATTCCTAATTTGCTTTACCATTACAATTGATTGAAATCACATTAACAATTGTCAATTTCATTCAATCAACATCAACAATCACATTCATACTTTATTATCAACCAACAAATATTATAATTACTTATCTAACATTGATTTTATCAAATTATAGTTTATTACGTATTATTTTAATTATTGCTTCATTCATAAACCATTAACAATACATTATTACCAAATATTACCTGAATTCACACTATATTTGATTTCATTTATTGCAATTGGTTTCAATTAATTGGAATTGCACTAAATTTGTAACGGCCCTGACTCGACCTTCGAAAATCGACACCAAATACGACACTCATATTCAAATGTCGTAGATCCAAACGTCGAATCTCGTTCGCCGGAGCTTATAACACCATTAAGTACAACACGGCGGAAGTAATAAATATCAACATATATAACATTGATACAATGGCAGATACAACATCTGATATAATATGATACAACAGATTGATACAATAGATATCAATACTATCAAAGATACAAGAAATAGTAGCGGAAAGAATAATGATAACGTCAGCAGCGAAACAATATCTCCATCTCTAAGGCACCAATCCAGAAATAGCTCAAACTCCCAATAACGTTGCACAACGATAAGCAAGTGCAGCCGTGATCCAAAGACTGAACTAACTCCAGATAATCTACTGGACCTGACTATCTAAAAAACCCAACTCTTAGACTGCCCGTGTGGAAAAATTGTGGGCGCCCAGAGTTTAGGAAAGGAACAATAAACTCCGAGTTAGTCATGGGACTGGTGTGAGTAACAAAAACAGTTTATCTTTTAAAACAAACAACAAAAGAAATTTAGATTGAAATTCGCAATGCTTTTTAGAAAATGAAACTACCATAAGGCCTCCGGCCACACACACAATGCAAACGCAGAATTGGAGGAGATTTCTCCTTATGATAGTCAAACATGCTTGATACGCAAAATCTTTTCAATATTATTATTATAAGTGCCCGGTATGGAAAACATTTCGAAAGTATAATATAAATCTTAGCCAGCATAGGCATTTTACACTTATGCCTACTATAGCTACCATGTTCAATAGCAGGTTACCGCCACATTCCATGGCAGGTTATACAACTAAAACTGTACAGGACACGTATTGTTGTGTTTGGATTTCCAACAAATGGTTGGGCTAAGGTACTTCCCACTGTCCATGGTTACGCCTCTGGCGGGACATCCCGAGAACCTAACCGGATCTCTGCCAACACAAGGCCGGGTTACCTCTATAACTAGGTAACTACTACTCGAGCATGCAACCCCCCGGTCCTTTGGGACCTTTATCCGAGGCGCCTATAAACCACAAAGCAACAACCACATAGTAAATGAGATTGGAGCTACCACATAGGTATATATCTGAGCTCCATACCATGATATCACCCGTTACCAGAAGGGAATGACACACCCTAAAGGGCGCGACCCTCATAACCTTGCCGCATCTTTCCTGTTTCGACCATTTTCGATGTGTGAGGTCCTGATGCAGTCTCATCCACAAAGCTACGCTTTATACAAAATCCATGCTTTGATCACAAATGATCAACAGATGATCATCAACACACAGCAGCACTCAGCATGCCACACTACCAAATTGGGAGTATATCGCTGATAACCTCCAACTACATAACCTATGAGCTCGTACGTCTCAGAGAAGGGTGTTAAGCTAAGAGAATAAACTCTCCGCCACCAACAGATATGTATTTGAAAGAAATCGGCTTTATATCTCAAAGTGTAATGTCAGACACACAACCATACAAGTCTGTCCTCGGTTCGAACAAAACCGAAGACACTTCCGAAGAAGCCCTTGCAAATTCGGGTATACACAATCCCGATCGGACTTTCCATCACTTAGGGAATCTCTATACCGTAGCTACTCGGTGCAGAGACAATCGATAGGTTATCCTATCGTTCTCACAAATACCTGGTCTTCACCACCGGTCTTCAATGCAATCCATGACGTCGTATCATTATTCGGAATGGGTTACATGACACAAAGGTCCTCTCTCGGCTAAACCGAGTAATGAACGCAATATTTAAAAATATATGGATATGGTATTTCATATAAGTCGCAACTGATAAAATCCAAAACTTTCTTTTGAATGGTTAAACAAATTACCATTTCAAAACCTTTGAACAAAAAGATTTATTTCACAAAGTTCACATAGCTTCACAAAGATCCATTTACGGGTTTCAAAACAATTTCCATTTCAATTGGATTAACTCGTTAAATCTTTAAATCAAAGATTTAACTTATAGCTTTCAAACCGTTCTATAACTTGGAAATCATTTTCATTTCAAACTAGAAATCCTTTTAACACAAATTGGAAGTTCATTTCTTATGTGAAAGCTTTTATTATTTGAAACCAAATCGTTTCGTTTCAGAAAAATCCAATTATATTTGCACGAGTTAAAGCCCTTGAATTAAATTCAAATTCCCAAATCAATACTTTTAAAATGGTTTAACCCATATATAACTTGTATAATATCTTTAATCTCTAATTTCAAATCATAGAAATCAGTTTTAAATTTTGAATTTAAATTTAAATCAAATTATTTAAACTTCAATCTTAATTAAGTTATTTAAAGATTAATTTTATCTTTGAAATTTCATTTCAAAAGTTCTTCACTTTAATCCCAATCCATTTCCAAAACTATTTGGATTCAAAATTCAAATTCAAACTATTTCAAAAAAATCAACGACTTAACCAATTTCCACGTGCAATCCATATTTGTGTGTGTATAGTGTGGTCTATGGGTTTAACACAATAGTGCAACAACATCATCATCACAGATCAAAACACAGAAATATAGTTGATAAGCGGTATAAACTATAACGCTTATCGTTCGTTCACAGATTCACAGATAATATACAAATGTATCACAAATAAATGAATAAATTACACACGGCTCAATCCATAGAACAAAATATCACAGATCAGATAGGACAATCAATTCAAGGCATCTCATACAATACAATCATTCATAAGTAGGGTCAAGCATTCAATAATCATTTATCAGCAGGATTAATTAATTGTTTAATCCTAATTAATTCAATTTATTTCCAATTAAATTAATTACTCATGAATTAATTATCCAATCCTGATTTATTAATTACAAATCATTTGATATAAGTTAATTTATCAAACACTTTAATTAATTATTCTTAGTTAATAAATTATTCTTATTTGATCATATTAATTAAATTGACCTCTAAACCAATTACATAATTAATTAACCCCTTAATTAATTATTTTCATAAATTGACCCTTTAATTACTTATCATAAAGTAATTACACTTACACAATCTCCTAAATGATTATTACAATTTAATTAACCTAATTAATTGTTAAAATTAATCACATTGATTAATTATTTAAATAATCTTAGTTAATGACCTTCATTAACTAATAACAATTCTTTAATTACTTTGCTAAAGTAATTTATTCACATGAATCATCATTAATTATAAATTAATCGATTTCTAATCACAACTTATCCACTCCAATCTAGGATTCTTAATTTAAATTTAATTATTTCTTAATTTATTAGCTTAAACCTTAATTAATAAATTTAAGCTTATAATTACTAATTTAATTAATACAAACATTAATTAACCATTCTAGTTAACTTAATAATTTATGAATTATAAATCATCATTAACTCAAGACAAATCTCATTCTTATTAATGATTTTATTTATCAATATGTTTGAAAACATTGATTTTCGAATTTACTTTTAAAATCTCATTTAACTTCAAGTTCAAAATGAATCTTTATTTGTCTTATATAAAATTAAAACTAATTTTAAAAACTTTTACAAGTTAAAGTGATATCTTTGTTATAAAAGAAATTCAAAAGAGTTAAATTAACTTCTCATTAAATTCACATATGAAAAAAATACTTTAACATTTAAACTCATTTAAATATTTACATTTATAAAACTTTATTTTTTTCTTCTTTGATTTTAAAAATCAGTTTAAACCTTAATTTAAACTTTAAATTTTAATTCAAAATTTTCCCAAGCAGGAACAGGGTTTAAAACCTGTTACAAGCTTCCTTCCCGAGTCAGTACTATATTGGCTTCGAGCCAACACTGGAAACCCCCAAGCAAAATACTCGAGTTACTTGAGTCAAATTCGCGTTCAAACCTGTTTTCACCCAGAATAAACAACTCCAGATCACCAGACACAAGTGCACGTACACATGCGCTACTCCGACGCTCGCCTCCAGTCATCGCCACTATGTCGAGCAAGTCGGCGACCATCGAAGAAGCCATCCCCAGTCGCTACAACTCCACCATCGTCTCGATTTTAAAATCGAGTATTAAAAGTGAAACCTGGAAATAACCACACCACCACGACCGAACCTGTCATCGCCTCATTCGCCACGCCCCGACCACCAGAAGGTCAACCATTCCGGCTACGACTTCGTCAACTCCCCCTCTTCCATCACCCAAGTGCGCGTTGCACTCGATCGACTATCGGCGATGAACGGGACCAAATGCAAAATCATGATAAAATTAGGTTTACGAGCAAAAACTGCTCGCCGTCGTCACCACGTTCAACTTCACCTGCTTTCACTATTTTTCCCATCAACACTGATCGCTCCTCCACCTCCAGGAGGAAGCTCGACCTCTCCAATCAACGAGATCAACCGTGACGACCAAAAACGCATGATTCAAACAAACCCAAACTTCCCTTCATTCCTCAATCTAAAAATTATGATTTTAACTTTAAAAATCATGTTAAAGTATCCGAAATTAGATTATATACCTGACTCCATGAATTAAGAGGTTTAAATTTTGACTTATTTAAAGCTTTTGCTCAGTTCTTTGATTTCCAGAGACATTGACAAGTTGTTTTAACTTAAATTGATTTTTAAAACTTAGTTCATGATTAAACAAATAATTTTTGTTTTGATCCTACATCCAAACAGTAAGTAGATTGTGAAGAAATGATTTTTGAATCAAAATCTTGGTTTATGAACTAAGACAGAGCACATATAGGAATAACAACCTGCACACAAAATATTTCCAACATACCAATATACACAAAGAATTCATACTTATTCACAGATATGTTCACAACAGATTCATACTTTTAAAATTTAAAAATGATGTTATTCACAGTGTTTAAGAAATGAACAGAGTTCTTCAAATTTTTGACACGGGCTTGAAATTTGCAAGCTGAAATTTCTTGACTTCTCTGGTTTGAATGAAGTTGTGTTGTTGTTTTTAAGGTTGAAGATAAAGCTTGCTTCAGATTAGTTTTTTTATTTTTTTTATTTTAGTTTTGATGGACGAAACTGAGATGAAGGTTTAATATATAGGAAATGAGTTTAAGGATGATTATTTTCTTTTGTACAGGGTTATTATTTGTTTATACACAGGTCAGAGATATTTTATATTTGGAGGCTGATGAATCTAGTTTGTGTGCTAAGCATTAATTAGCATTATTTTGTTTATAGATATTTTAATCTACATACTTGAAATATGTTACTATCTTCCTATGCATGCCTTTCATATTTATACTTGTTTACATACTTATCTCTCCTTTTTTCCTTTCTTTTGAATCTATAAAATTTATGTTTGTTCATACTTGAATGGATATATAATTTTTTTTCATTTCTTTTGTTAATGTCATAATTCTTTGATTTTTTTGTAGACATTGATTTTATTTTACTCTTATTTTCTTGCATGTCTTTATTACTTTATAATATAAACAAATTCCTATTTTAATATGTTGTTTAAATTTAGTTGTGTGTTACTTTATATTTTATAATTTATCATATATATATTTGTTTCTTATTCTAGCTTAAATATTTATTTTAACTTACATACTTATTGTCTTATTTCTCTATATACATATATATTTATATTTAATTTCTTTTACATTCTGCATTCCTATATATTTATATTTATTTAACTTATAAAGAAATCGTTTTTAAAACTTACTTATACTCTGATAAAATAACACACATATTTTATATTATAAAATATAGAATTCAACTTTAAACATCGTTTGAAAATTATTTTATATACATATTTATTTTCAAATATTCAGGTTAATTCTCAATTAATTCATAATTTAACTAGAGGCTTATATTAATTACCAATTAATTTCACAATTTTATTCAAAAATTAAATTAACTAGCAATTTAAACCCTGTAAAAATCCAGGATCGTTACAGATTCTCCCCCAAGAAATTTCATCCCCGAAATCTGCAAGCACCAAAACAACAAAGATAGATACACAAAGACAGAAAAACAGTTTTCCAGGTCAAACTGGATATCTATTCTGCATTTGGCTCCCCAAATCAGAATATCAACAATATGAGAACAAACTCATTCAATACCATACAGGATACTCGGGTCACCAAATCTACGAAATTTGCAAGGCACTGGTTAGTCCGGAGGATAACTAACCCCTCGTAGAATATATCAGATTCTAGAGAATAAATAGATGGATTCGATCTACCACAATTTCTCAAACACTAGGTATGGATTCCAACTCAAGTCGGAATACCCCAAATTATATACCAACTTGTCCCTCTTCGGACTTCGATCTACACAAGAAATTACAATAGAATTTCGAATTTGGTTTTAACCGATACCGTTTTATCGATTCAATTCAAATTTAGCTTTCATTTATCCATTTAACTCAATTTAAAATTTCCAATTTGTTTAAAATTTTCAATTCCAAATTTCAAATTCATTAAAGTTTAAATCGAAAAACTGATAAGAAACCAATGAAGATACGGAGTAAGGATTTTCTATAACGATTCGTAGGGTCACCATCACACTGAAGCTTCTTTCTTATAGCTGGTACGAAGCAATCAAAAGAATTTGGAATCAAATCAAAGGATATTGAGAAGAAAATTGTTTCCTCTATCACAGGGTATTGACCATTTATAGTGGTATTTCCCTGTCCCCTATCTCGTTCTCTTATCACACTCATACTCACTATCAGTGAATAGTAAGAGAATTTACTGAGGCATTCGAACGGATATCTTAGGGATATACTCATTCTAGGGTATACTTCACCCTATCTCTAATAAGCTACTTAATGTGTTATACTCCTAAGCTAAAGTTTTAACCCACAGCTCTAATACCAAATGTAACGGCCCTGACTCGACCTTTGAAAATCGGCACTGAATACGACACTCATATTCAAATGCCGCAGATCCAAACGTCGAATCTGGTTCGCCGGAGCTTATAACACCATCAAGTACAACACAGCGGAAGAAATAAATATCAATATATCTAACATTGATACAATGGCAGATACAACATCTGATATAATATGATACAACGGAATGATACAATAGATATCAATACTATCAGAGATACAAGAAATAGCAGCGGAAAGAATAATGATAACGTCAGCAGCGGAACAATTTCTCCATCTCCAAGGCACCAATCCAGAAATAGCTCGAACTCCTAATAACGTTGCACAACGATAAGCAAGTGCAGTCGTGATCCAAAGACTGAACTAACTCCAGATAATCTACTGGACCTGACTATCTGAAAAACCCAACTCTTAGACTGCCCGTGTGGAAACATTGTGGGGACCCAGAGTTTAGGAAAGGAACAATAAACTCCAAGTCAGTCATGGGACTGGTGTGAGTAACAAAAACAGTTTATCTTTTAAAACAAACAACAAAAGAAATTTAGATTGCAATTCGCAATGCTTTTTAGAAAATGAAACTACCATAAGGCCTCCCGCCACACACACAATGCAAACGCAGAATTGGAGGAGATTTCTCCTTATGATAGTCAAACATGCTTGATACGCAAAATCTTTTCAATATTATTATTAAAGTGCCCAGTGTGGAAACTATTTTGAAAGTATAATATAAATCTTAGCCAGCATAGGGATTTCACACTTATACCTACTATAGCTACCATGTTCAATAGCAGGTTACCGCCACATTCCATGGCAGGTTATACAACTAAAACCGTACAGGGCATGTATTGTTGTGTTTGGATTTCCAACAAATGGTTAGGCTAAGGAAATTCCCACTGTCTGTGGGTACGCCTCTGGCGGGATGTCCCGAGAACCTAACCGGATCTCTGCCAACACACGGCCGGGTTACCTCTGTAACTAGGTAACTACTACTCGAGAATGCCACCCCCCGGTCCTTTGGGACCTTTATCCGAGGCGCCTCTAAACCATAAAGCAACAACCACATAGTAAATGAGATTGGAGCTACCACATAGGTAAATATCTGGGCTCCATAGCATGATATCACCCTTTACCAGAAGGGAATGACACAGCCTAAAGGGCGCGACCCTCATAACCTTGCCGCATCTTTCCTGTGTCGACCATTTCCGGGGTGTGAGGTCCTGATGCAGTCTCGTCCACAAAGCTATGCTTTATACAAAAGCCATTCTCTGATAACAAATGATCTACAGATGATCATCAACACACAGCAGCAGTCAGCATGCCACACTACCAAATTGGGAGTATATCGCTTATAACCTTCAACTACATAACCTCTGAGCTCGTACATCTCAAAGAAGGGTGTTAAGCTAAGAGAATAAATTCTCCGCCACCAATAGATATGTATTTGAAAGAAATTGGCTTCATATCTCAAAGTGTAATGTCAGACACACAACTATACAAGTCTTTCCCGGGTTCGAACAGAACCGAAGGCACTTTCGAAGAAGCCCTTGCAAATCCGGGTATTGAAAATCCCGATCGAACTTCCCATCACTTAGGGAATCTCTATACCGTAGCTACTCAGTGCAGAGACAATCGATAGGTTATCCTATCGTTCTCACAAATACCCGGTCTTCACCACCGGTCTTCAATGCAATCCATGACGTCGTATCATTATTCGGAATGGGTTATATGACACAAAGATCCTCTCCCGACTAAACCGAATAATGAGCGCAATATTTAAAAATATATTCATATGGGATTTCAGTTAAGTCACAACTGATAAAATCCAAAACTTTCTTTTGAATGGTTAAAAAAATTACCATTTCAAAACCTTCGAACAAAAAGATTTATTTCACAAAGTTCACACAGTTTCACAAAGAACCATTTACGGGTTTCAAAACAATTTCCATTTCAATTGCGTTAACTCATTAAATATTTAAATCAAAGATTTAACTTATAGCTTTCAAATCGTTGCATAACTTGGAAATCATTTTCATTTCAAACTAGAAATCCTTTTAACACAAATTGGAAGTTCATTTCTTATGTGAAAACTTTTATTATTTGAAAACAAATAGTTTCGTTTCAGGAAAATCCAATTATATTTGCACGAGTTAAAGCCCTTGAATTAAATTCAAATTCCCAAATCAATACTTTTAAAATGGTTTAAACCATATATAACTTGTATAATATCTTTAATCCTTAGTTTCAAATCATAGAAATCAGTTTCAAATTTTGAATTTAAATTTAAATCAAATTATTTAAACTTCAATCTTAATTAAGTTATTCAAAGATAAATTTTATCTTTGAAATTTCATTTCAAAGGTTTTTAACTTTAATCCCAATCCATTTCCAAAACTATTTGGATTCAAAATTCAAATTCAAACTATTTCAAAAAAATCTGCGGCTTAACCAATTTCCACGTGCAATCCATATTGGTATGTGTATAGTGTGGCCCAGGGGTTTAACACAATAGTGCAACAACATCATCATCACAGATCAAAACACAGAAATATAGTTGATAAGTAGTATAAACTATAACGCTTATCGTTCGTTCACAGATTTACAGATAGTATACAAATGTATCACAAATAAATGAATAAATTACACACAGCTCAATCCACAGAACAAAATATCACAGATCAGATAGGACAATCAATTCAAGGCATCTCATACAATACAATCATTCATAAGTAGGGTCAAGCATTTAATAATCGTTCATAAGCAGGATTAATTAATTGTTTAATCCTAATTAATTTAGTTTATTTCCAATTAAATTAATTACTTATGAATTAATCATCCAATCCTGATTTATTAATTACAAATCATTTGATATAAATTAATTTATCAAACACTTTAATTAATTATTCTTAGTTAATAAATTATTCTTATTTAATCATATTAATTAAATTGACCTATAAACCAATTACATGATTAATTAACCCCTTAATTAATTATTTTCAGAAATTGGCCCTTTAATTACTTACCATAAAGTAATTACACTTACACAATGTCCTAAATGATTATAATTATTATTTAATTAACCTAATTAATTGTTAAAATTAATCACATTGATTAATTATTTAAATAATCTTAGTTAATGACCTTCATTAACTAATAACAATTATTTAATTACTTTGCTAAAGTAATTTATTCACATGAATCATCATTAATTATAAATTAATCGATTTCTAATCACAAATTATCCACTCTAATCTAGGATTCTTAATTTAAATTTAATTATTTCTTAATTTATTAACTTAAACCTTAATTAATAAATTTAAGCTTATAATTACTAATTTAATTAATACAAACATTAATTAACCATTCTAGTTAACTTAATAATTTATGAATTATAATTCATCATTAACTTAAGACAAATCTCATTCTTATTAATGATTTTATTTATCAATATGTTTGAAAACATTGATTTTCGAATTTACTTTTAAAATCTCATTTAACTTCAAGTTCAAAATGAATCTTTATTTATCTTATATAAAGTTAAAACTAATTTTAAAAACTTTTACATGTTAAAGTGATATCTTTGTTATAAAAGAAATTCAAAAGAGTTAAATTAACTTCTCATTAAATTCACATATTAAAAAAAAATACTTTAACATTTAAACTCATTTAAATATTTACATTTATAAAACTTTATTTTTTTCTTTGATTTTAAAACTCAGTTTAAACCTTAATTTAAGCTTTAAATTTTAATTCAAAAATTTCCAAACCAGGAACAGGGTCTAAAACCTTTTACAAGCTTCCTTCCCGAGTCAATACTATAAGGCTTCGAGCCAACACTGGAAACCCCCGAGCAAAATACTCGAGTTACTCGAGTCAAATTCACGTTCAAACCTGTTTTCACTCAGAATAAACAACTCCAGATCGTTGGACACAGGTGCACGTACACGTGCGCTGCTCCGATGCTCGCCTCCACTCATCGCCACTATGTCGAGCAAGTCGGCGACCATCGAAGAAGCCATCCCCAGTCGCCACAACTCCACCATCATCTCGATTTTAAAATCGAGTATTAAAAGTGAAACCTGGAAATAACCACACCACCACGACCGAACCTGTCATCGCCTCATTCGCCACGCCCCGACCACCAGAAGGTCAACCATTCCGGCTATGACTTCGTCAACTCCCCCTCTTCCATCACCCAAGAGCACGTTGCACTCGATCGACTATCGGCGACGAACGGGACCAAATGCAAAATCATGACAAAATTAGGTTTACGAGCAAAAACTGCTCGCCGCCGTCACCACGTTCAACTCAACTTCACCTCCTTTCACTATATTTCCCATCAACACTGATCGCTCCTCCACCTCCAGGAGGAAGCTCGACCTCTCCGATCAACGAGATCAACCGTGACGACCAAAAATGCACGATTCAAACAAACCCAATCTGCTCATCATTCCTCAATCTAAAAATTATGATTTTAACTTTAAAAATCACGTTAAAGTATGCGAAATCAGGTTATATACCTGACTCCATGAATTAAGAGGTCTAAATTTTGACTTATTTAAAGCTTTTGCTCAGTTCTTTGATTTCCAGAGACATTGACAAGTTGTTTTAACTTAAATTGATTTTTAAAACTTAGTTCATGATTAAACAAACAATTTTTGTTTTGGTCCTACATCCAAACAGTAAGTAGATTGTGAAGAAATGATTTTTGAATCAAAATCATGGTTTATGAACTAAGACAGAGAACATATAGAAATAACAACCTGCACACAAAATATTTCCAACATACCAATATACACAAAGAATCCATACTTATTCACAGATATGTTCACAACAGATTCATACTTTTAAAATTTAAAAATGATGTTACTCACAATGTTTAAGAAATGAACAGAGTTCTTCAAATTTTTAACACAGGCTTGAAATTTGCAAGCTGAAATTTCTTGACTTCTCTGGTTTGAATGAAGTTGTGTTGTTGTTTTTAAGGTTGAAGATAAAGCTTGCTTCAGATTAGTTTATTTTTTTATTTTTTTATTTTAGTTTTGATGGACGAAACTGAGATGAAGGTTTAATATATAGGAAATGAGTTTAACGGTGATTATTTTCTTTTGTACAGGGTTATTATTTGTTTGTACACAGGTCGGAGATATTTTATATTTGGAGGCTGATGAATCTAGTTTGTGTGCTAAGCATTAATTAGCGTTGTCTTGTTTATAGGTATTTTAATCTACATACTTGAAATATGTTACTATCTTCCTATGCAAGCCTTTCATACTTATAATTGTTTACATACTTATCGCTTTTTTCTTTTTTTTGAATGTATAAAATTTCTGTTTGTTCATACTTGAATGGATATATAATTTTTTTTTCATTTCTTTTGTTAATGTCATACTTCTTTGCTTTGTTTGTAGATATTGATTTTATTTTACTCTTATTTTCTTGCATGTCTTTATTACTTTATAATATAAACAAATTCCTATTTTAATATGTTGTTTAAATTTAGTTGTGTTTTACTTTATATTTTATAATTTATCATATATATATATTTGTTTCTAATTCTAGCTTAAATATTTATTTTAACTTACATACTTATTGTCTTATTTCTCTATATACGTATATATTTATATTTTATTTCTTTTACATTCTGCATTCCTATATATTTATATTTATTTAACTTATAAAGAAATCGTTTTGTAAAACTTACTTATACTCTGATAAAATAACACACATATTTTATATTATAAAATATAGAATTTAACTTTAAACATCGTTTGAAAATTATTTTATACACAGATTTATTTTCCAATATTCAGGTTCATTCTCAATTAATTTATAATTTTACTAGAGTCTTATATTAATTACCAATTAATTTCACAATTTTATTCAAAAATTAAATTAACTCGCAATTGAAACTCGGTAAAAATCCGGGATCGTTACAAAATTAGTGATTTATGCACTTGCATTAACATTATTACCTTTAATTTCAATTTGATTACCAATCTTATTTAGCACACTAAATAAATAAATAACATATATTAGTTGTCACCTATTTACTTTTACTTACATTTACAAGTTTATTACTTACCATTAACACCATATTATTTCATTAATTAATTCAATACTTACATTTGTTTTTCTTATATTTCACTTACAAATCTAATCTACAATAACCGCAATAATTAAGTGAATTGATTGCGATTGATTCCCAATTAATTTTTAATATATTAAATAATGTGTAACTTATAATAATGTTAGTCACCATTTACCTTAAATCACATTTATAACACCTTTAAGTTTATTATCGTAAACAAATGTTACAACTTACCTCTATCAAACAAATTTTGTTATATTACCACTAATTATGTACTCGTTCAAAAGTTTATACACACTTACATTTATTTACTTACATTCAATTTATAACCAAGTTATAACCTTTACATCATTTCAATTAAATGGGATTTCATATGAATTGTTAATAGTTCACATACATTAGTATTGTTGCAATTCATTATAGTCATCATTTCCACTAACAATTCACAAATTTTTATTCTCTTCAATATTAAATTACAAAATCTTATTAAACTAACCAATTTAATTATTAAAATTTACGGGTCATTACAGTTTTGATTATGCCCAACTATGCTGAAACGTATGATGAAGCATTTCAGCTATTTGAATAAGCATTACTTATATACTATTATAATATCAGAGGATTTGATATGAAATGTTTTGGTTATCGTAAGGTAAAAACCCGCCGTGTTTATGTGTGACGCGGTTTTATGAAATACCTTTGATTTTCATAGGATTTTGAGAATTTTAATAATTCAAACTGAGTGTGTTTTCTCACACTGATTTTCCAGACTGACCCAGGCACTATTTATTTATAATGCCCGGGTCATACCAAGTATTATAGATACAGGGTAGGATGCAATGGAGCTAAGGAGACGAACTGGATGGCGAAGACACATTACACGTATCTGATTTATATTCGGCTATGTATTATAGGTTGTATATTCAGTTTTTGTGAGGACAAGTTATTATAGCTGTCCAGTACTTTGCTATTTGTTTGTGTTGTACTCTTATGATGTAATGTATGAAACAGTTATAGTTATTTTTGTATAAAGGTCAGTTGTTATCTATTAAATATTGTTCTGTTGCGATTGTGAGATTCTGTATTATTACTACCATTCTCTTAATCTACCTTTTTCTTCTTTGCCCTAACGACCTGGTATTTTCAGCATTCGATTGCTTGGCATATAATACAGTCGATGTATTGATGTCGATTTTCGGAGGTCGAAAAGCCCGGGCCATTACATAAATTCATTTAATTAATATTTAATTCATAATTTAAATATGTAAATAATCCCTATATTTGAATATAAGTTATTTATATTTTAAATACTAACTATTTAAATGTTTAAAATTAATTAAATATTCCCAATTAAAATGATAAAATTCTAAGATGTTACATAACAAAATGAAGTATTCTTAATATTCGAAATCATCCCTAACCCAGTTATAAATCTATGTTTATATTTAAACATTGCTTCCATTGTGGTGATATTCAAAACGATATACTTAGCCTATTCATTGAATCAGCCACAATGTTTTGTTTGAAATATTTCTAACTTAAAGGCTGTTAACTAAGGTTTGAACATAAATTTAATATTAATATATTATACTCAATATCACTTATGAAGTTCGAGTCCAAGCATTCGTTCAAAAGAATTTTGTTGTTTTTGAACTACTATTTAGTGATCTTAATTTGAATTTGATATTTTCTTCATCCATCAAAAACATATTTATACTGAAATGCAACATTTGTGATAATTCTTATTGTCAATACATAAGGAATCCATCTTACATGTTTCATATTAAACATTTTGCTAAAACGTCTTTGCATATTGTTTGGGTACATTTCCAACATCCTTTATACTCATTATGAAAGATATAATTTACAAATCCAATAACCAGTATTAAACAACCAAACCATTACTGATTTTGATATAAGTATATCGTTAATAATCAGTAATATGTTGTTTAACTTTTGATAATATTTTAGTACATTAAATAGTTCTTTCTTATGGACACACGCTTCCTCTGTATTTTGATTGGAAATCAAACAATTTGACATTTCTATCAAAATCTTTCTCAATTCTGGTGCCTATAGAACGACATTTTCATATCATTTCTTAAACATATCGGAAAATCCCACAAACTCAACATCGCTTCCACTGACTTTGAAACTCTTTGGTTGTAATGTATAAATAATCTATTCTTAATCATTAGTAGAATTTTCCATTTCGACACATATGTGCCAAACACAAAGTTGCACTAAAAGATAATTTTGTGAGTAAATCTGATTTAACTTGAACACATTAAATAACGAATCTATTACGCAAATTTTAATTATTTAAATTTATGATGTTATTCTTATCAATGTTGATCATTGTATTCCAACTGCATTAGTCTTGCTCTTAAAGACACATTCGCGGTCGACGGTTCGTATCCCTTCGTACAACTACCAAAATCATATAGTTATCATGTACTTATAATCCACTTCGGATTAGCACATTATACCATATCGTGGAGTCAATACTCTCATTGGTTTAATTGACACCTGAGAATTATCTTTTTCTAATTGATAAGAAACTTATAGTTTCTCTTCAATATGCAAGAATATTTATTAGACATTCTAATGTGCTGTGTTCTTTTTAGGTTTGGCTAATTTCATTTCATCTCTCATAGTCAGTTTTATCCTTAGATCATATCCAAATCTATCTTACTACCAATAATTTTAAAAGAAATTCTTGCACTACGAAGTTAGCATTTCTTGAAACAACAGTTGTTTCTCAGTGCAACGAAATGGATCATAAACATTTTGTAAAATTCCTTATCTAAAACCAATTTGGTATTAGTTCATAATATTTATGTTTACAACATAAATTAGTCATCCAATGACTATCGTTCTTTAACTTCTTTTGGTGCGATTAACACAAGATCCCTTACATACAATAATCACTTGACTCACACAACCCGCCAGCTCTTTTGGCCTAGGACATAATGGGGTTTCTTATAAACACTTATTTTGTATGATTTTGTAAACTATTCTTTGGATGAGATTAATTTTAACTTTGTGTACTACTTTTAAGTGCACACCTTATAGAAAGAATATAACTCAACTGTACTCAATATTAATCATGCTTTGTCTAATAAAGTTTGATTGTTCCTTATCAATACATCATTATATATTATATGGGGAGTGACTGTTAAGAATGAATCTATATTCATTTTAGGTGCGTTTGGAACTCCTTCCAATGTACTTACCCATTTGATCAAATCAAACCATTTTGTTGCATGTTATTTTGTTACTTCCATCTTATATTCTATGAACTTATCACGGACATGCTCCATATGTATCAAATATACATATTCTGTTTGTTGTAATTCATTGGTAAATACAATGAAGTGTGTGGAACTATTCTGGTGTTATCATACTTGTGATTGCATACATCTATTTATATCAATTCGAAGATTTCAAATCTTTTGACGCTTCCACTAAATGGGTACTCTGCCCTTAATTGTCTGAGATATAATTAACCAATATAATATAATTAATAATCATATAATAAAAATTGTTTCTCAAAACAACGGCTTAGTCGATTCCAAAATGATTGTAAATAATTTTAGATACTTCGGTATTTTTTTCCCACTGCATCAACTTTGTTATGAAAACAAACACCGCTTATATTTTTATTTCAAAACGAATATTCATAATATTCTCATTAAAATAAAACTATGTCTAATCTTCAGCCATCACTAAAAAGAAGATATTATTTCATAAATAATGTGTGGTACATTTTATGAAAACAATTTTCGTAACCTTATGCAATCATTAAATGCTATGTGGCATGCTCCCACTATTTCTGTCACCACTATAATGGCACACTGAATACGGAGGTCCAACATCCACTAATATAGACTATTTATTTCATATACTGTAACTAGTTTACAATGTGGAGCTCTTTGATCGATTATCTTGAACTCAAAGAAATAAATCTCATAGAAAATGATTTTCTATGAGAAAATACATTTTGAAATAGAAATCATATATCCTATTCCAATGTTAAGTATTAATTATTAATTTATATTTTTCGTTTTACATGTTTCTTTATGAAGCAGAAGTGATAGTTTATTCTTTTCATCCTAGTTGTACCTTAAATCATGTCTAATTTTGAATATTTTTTTTCTTTTGAATTGTTGAACCATTCAAAAGAAAAACCTTACTACAATATCATAATTAACTCTTTACAAAAGTGAATTCGATCATCCTTAACATTTAAGAACATCAACTAAGCTGCAATTTATGTAAACTAATCAAAACTGGCATTTCAATGATCAAGTTCTTAGATTTTTTTTGTAGCTTTGGTCTAGTATTACATTTAACACAATATGATATCCATTGTAATCATTTAAATTGATTACTCGATTTTATATTATGGTTTATTTGCTTATTTTGAATGAACTAATTTTATCGAAGCATCATACTTTACAAACAGTAACCATTTATCATATAACACTTATATGTGATTGTATATGGATTAAATATCCATAGTTTTGTATTGTTTTAAAGTTCGAAACTCATAATATGCAATATACAATCTTAGCCAAATAAACATGTAAGCGACCAAATCAGAAACGTATTTAGTAGTTGTAAAATTAGACGCTTCCATGGATATTGAAACATCAACATGCAAGAAATATTTATTAGTAAGTATATGTTATATTTCTATTTGTTAATCTTCAGTTTAGTCCATTTGTATATTTTAATTGGTAAACTTTTACCAATAATATTAAATTCACATAACTTATTAGTGTACATTATTATAACATTATATAGAAAATGTTCTTGCAATGTTATAATGGTAGAACTTTACCATTTCATTTTCTAATAAAGCTTCCACTAGATTTTTATATTTCTCACATGCCTTGGAAATTTGAACTTAAGGTAAACTCAACAAATTACAGGCCCGCGTATGATGTATAGCTCATTATCGGTTGTATCATATACAACTCTTAACCCATGGTTCCTTGTCCAAATCACATCTTTACCTTGAGGAAAGCTTAATAAATAAAGAGAGATTATTCACTATACCAACCGTTTCATCTAAAAATTTCTTTTTTAGATCTATTGGCCTTGTGAGGTCTAAAGAATTATTAGATCCAATCTAATATTTTTTAATAAAATCATATTTTATTAATTTTGTCTTAGTTTTATTTATTTAATTCTAAATTAATTTTGTATGAGATAAGTAAAGGTTTGGATATATCAAAAATATTCACACTTTAATTGTATGATATAATTGGTAAACATAAGGTAAGTATGATTAATTGATGACAATATAAAGAAATTAATAAGAATAAATCTAAATGCAATCACACAAGAATCTATTTGGGAAGGAAATAAAAAGGCAGCGTTGATTGATTCCACCATCTCTCTTTTGCAATTTAATTGATACAACATCTAATAAACATGTAAAAGGTATTATAAAACAATAGCATAAACATCAAACAATAATTAATATGTAAATATTATTACCTCACTTTTAAATTGTTTAATAATAATCGAAAGGGTTTAAATCTTTCTTTGGAAATTTGAAATACAAATATCAAATATGTAACACACATGAATAAAATTATATGCATATAAAGACTATACCATTAACTTTCTTATTAATTCAAAACATACTTCCATACCGTATTAAAAAAAATTGATGCATTTGTTAACCTATGTATACTTGAATTAGTTAAGAAAAATACACATATACAGACAAATTAAGATATTTAACCTAAATGAATTTATTTTTTACAAAACAAAAAATGAATATGATAAATTAAGCAATATATTAACAATCTTTTAAAATATTTAAATATGGACACTTGAGATAATAAATTGGATAACAAATTTAAAATATTATTGTAATTAATTTTAAAGCTAAGATTCATCATCAAAACATTCTTTTAATCACAAGTACATGTGCACGCCCAGATGGGCCTGCATTTAATAATAAAGTGCATGCATTTTCAGTTGTACCCGTGGAAGTATATTTGACAGTACCATCCCCATATTTGAACTCTGCCTAGGTAGAAGCCACTATTTTTTTACTCAGACTTCAATAACTTCTTCATACTAACTCGCAATCAGGCGAGACTTTGACCGATGAGCTTCCATATAAATTACAGACAATAAGGAACACTCGGATACTTCATCTAGTGAACGTATACCATAGTTCTCCATGGTGACTAACAGTTGTACTTAAAATAATAGGCTACATCCCTGTATTTGTACTCCGCCAAAGGAGAAGCGGTTATTTTTTTTATTCATACTATGATAAATTCTTCATACTAACTCGGAATCGGGCGAAACTATGACCGATGAACTCCCAGCTAAATTACGGACAATATAGAACACTCAGATACTTCAGCTTACGAACATATACTGTGTTCTCCATGTGATTAACAGTTGTACTTCGAAAATAACAGGCTATATTCCTACTTCAACGCTTGTGGTAGTTCTCCATTGTGACTAATAGTTGTACTTAGAAAAGAACTTACTACATCCTCATATTTGAACTCCGCCTAGGAAAAAGCCGCTATTTTTCCTCTTTAGACTATAATAACTTCTTCATACTAACTCAGAAACAGGCAAAACCTCGACCGATGAACTCCCACCTAAATTACGGATAATATGGTATACTCGGATACTTCATCTAGTGAATGTATACCATAGTTCTCCAGGTGACTAACAGTTGTACTTAGAAAATAACAGGCTACATCCCTGTATTTGTACTCGGCCTAGGCAGAAGTTGCTATTATTTTTGTTCATGCTGCAATAACTTCTTCATACTAACTCAGGATCGGGCGAAACTACGACCGATGAACTCCCACCTAAATTACAGACAATATAGAACACTTGGATACTTTAGCTTTTGAACGTATACCGTTGATCTCCATGGTGATTAACATTTGTACTCAAAAAATAATAGGCTATATCCCCATTTCAACGCTCACTATAGTTCTCTATGGTGACTAATAGTTGTACTTAGAAAATATCAGGGTGCATCCTCATATTTGAACTCCACCTAGACAGAAGCCACTATTTTTTCTTCAGACTAGAATAACTTCTTCATACTAACTCGAAATTAGGAAAAACTTCGATCGTTGAACTCCCATCTGAATTACGGACAATATGGTACACTTGGATATTTCATCTTGTGAACGCACACTATAGTTATCCATGGTGACTAACAGTTGTACTTAGAAAATAACAAGCTACATCCCTGTATTTCAACTCCGCTGGCAGGAGCCGCTATTTTTTTGTTCATACTATAATAACTTCTTCATGCTAACTCGGAATCGAACGAAACTTCAACCGATGAACTCCCACCTAAATTACGGACAATATGGTACACTCGGATACTTCATCTAGTGAACGTATACCATAGTTCTCCATGGTGGCTAACAGTTGTACTTAGAAAACAGCATGTTATATCCCCACTTCAACGCTCACTGTAGTTCTCCATGGTGACTAATAGTTGTACTTAGAAAATAATATGCTACATCCTCATATTTGAACTCCGCCTAGGTAGAAGCCGCTATTTTTTTCCTTCAGACTGCAATAACTTCTTCATACTAACTTGGAATCAGGCAAAACTTTGACCGATGAACTCCCACCTAAATTACGGACAATATGGTACACTCAGATACTTCATCTTGTGAATGCGCACTGTAGTTCTCCATGGGGACTGACAGTTTACTTAGAAAATAACATGCTACCACATCCCCATATTTGAACACCGCCTAGTGCAGAAGCCGCTAATTTTTTTGTTTAGACTGCAATAACTTCTTCATACTAATTTAGAATCCGGCGAGACTGGGACCGATTAACTCCCACCTAAATTACGAAAAAATATGGAACACTTTGATACTTCATGTTGTGAATGCACACTGTAGTTCTCCATTTGGACTGATCATTATAGTTAGAAAATAACAGGCTACCACATCCCCATATTTGAACTCCGCCTATTGCAAAAGCTGCTATTTTTTTGTTCACACTACGATAACCACTTCATATTAATTCGGAATCTGGAGAGACTTCGACCGATTAATGCCCACTTAAATTACGGACAATATGGAACACTTGGATACTTCATCTTGTGAATGCACACTGTAGTTTTCCATGAGGACTGATAGTTATACTTAGAAAACAACATGCTACCACATCCAATATTTGAACTCCGCCTAGTGCAGAAGCTGCTATATTTTTTGTTCAAACTACAATAACTTCTTCATATTAACTCGGTATGATACTAACCCCATATAACCAAGGAGATGAATCCTCTTTTGAATAGTGTTTCACTTCCAATACTTTTACTCGACCCAACTATAGTCATTCGATGGACGTCGTACCACGATTTAACTAAAATCAAAGTGGAGCTTTCGTACTAAAGATCAACAGTATTCTCAAGTCAAGTGACTTATGTGAATATATAATTTTGATATTTCTCGTTTGACATAGTTATATTAACCAAAAAAAACTATCGAGTGAGTCATTCCATGGCTATCCAATAAATATTAATATGTGATGGCCTCAGCAGTCATGAGTAATACACTGCCTAACATTTGGAAAGCGTTACATACTCTAGTCCCAATGGATGTGCCGATATCCAGTTTCGATACATCTTAGTAAGAAATATTTAAAATGGTATGTCTATTTTATTATGAAAAATCACTCATGATTTACAACACATTGTAACTACTATAATAAAATATACCATTTATTGATTTTCTATCAAATATAATTTTAAATAAATTAATTAATTAATATAACATATTATATCAAGTATACTATAGAAAGAAAATACCTTTTATTTCAAAAAGTATTGGTTATCAAGTTAGATATATGTAATAAATCATATAATTGTCGCTAGGACATACCCCTAGCTCTATCAATTTTACTAAAAGGATGATAAATAGTATAATTTTTTCAAGATAAAATCTTTCAATAAAAACAGTACTAAAGCCTTATTAGGTTTCTTATGTGCATGCTTTATTAAATGAAATAAACCTAATTTTTTGTATTGTTTCCTAAATAAATTGACGCTCGTTGCTCAAATTCTACATCTTTGAGTTCTTACAGGGCTATGCAACTTGGCAACTCTAGCTTTTACTCAATATGAAAAAGTAACCAATATGGATTATGATATTTTCAAATTAAATTTAGAAAACATATATGAAATAGAAGCTTATGTTAGAATCCCAAATAATGATAGTTATATGATCCTTGAAGGCGACTAATAATGATGGTTAATTTTCGGATTCAGATTGTCCAACAGATTAATGCCTCTTTCTATTCTTAGAATTTACTTTACTCTTCTCTTAAATATCTTCCTCCTAAGTATTCCTCCCGTTTATCTTCCCCAAGCATATATTCCTCATTAATTGCCACCTCTTGATACTCTTCCTTATATGATTCTTGTTTCAGTTGATCGCTTGAATTTTTTGAACTTTTGTTTTTATCCACTAACTCTGTTTCTTCCATTTCGTTTTGACCAGTCACCCACTACTAACTGATTCCACTACACCTATATTATTACCACTTTCACTTTCAAAAGTGCTATTTTGATGACCTTCTTCGTGTTTGGCAATCAATGCAGCACCACTTTCCTCCTTAACAATTATGATTGGTTCCTTCTTAATATTTACTTCCTCCAACATCAAGACTTTAACTTCTTTCCTCCTCTAACCGCTTCTAATTAAAAGCCACTTGTGGTACCTATATAGATTTCAGTTGTTCACTGCACAAAAAAGATATATAAGTCGTGCGAATGAAAGAGGATCATAAATCGAAACATTAAATAAAACATCAACATGATTGTAGCGACCCATTCCGTATCCTTTGAGTTGATAATAAATCACTCAACCCAAATTGTACGAAAAAGTGAATAACTAGGGTAAAGGATAAGAAATAAATAGAAGAAAATAAACAACAATACATAATCTTACAATCATAGCGGAACAAAATATAATATATTTTAACAAATTTTTATACAAAAGAGTATGTAACTAATTTATACTTACAATCATCAGTGTACAGTAATCAATACCTCTACCATTCTATTAATTCCCCTACCATTCTATTCCCATACTCAGGAAAATAATCCTATTAATTCCCTACCTCTCCAAATCCTTTACAATTGGCTTGAAAATCCTTTAACCCATTTATAACGGATTCTTCCAAAATTTCCATAATTCACTAATCCATTTCCTTTAAAATTCTCCAAAATTTATTTATACTCGTCTAAAAGCTCGACTACCCATTCTAACTTCTTTTTATGAAGTTTAATTCATTTCTAAAGTTTCAATATTTAAATTCTTTGGAAATTTCCTTTAAATCCATGAATTTGGCTATAAGATTCCCTTATAGGAATCATCTCCGTTAAACAACTCCATCTACATATTTTAAGAGAACTTATAAATAAATTATGATTATTTCAAAACTATATATATAAGATAAGTATTTTTAAGGAATAATAAATTATTTTTAAAATATGCTTAAGAAATTATTTAAAATATAAAAACACTTTAAATAAAATGTCAATAACTCATTTCCAATTCCTTTTAAAGTAAAACTAATCAATTTGCAAAGCTAATTATAAAAATTAGAATTTATTTCAATTAATATTAAATATTTCGTATTAAACTAATCGGTTTAAAATCATCTAGTTTTGTAAATGAAAAAAATCCCCTTAAAAATAAAACTTAACTTCTTTAAAGAAAAAATATTTTAAAAATCTCAATAACCAATTAATTTTATAAATTCCTCTCGATTTACAACCCATTGATTTCTTTCCGATTCTCCTAACCATCTTCGTTTTGAAAAATAATATCCACTATTTTCCTCAACCATATTCTCGTATTCTGATATAAATTCACCCTGCGAATTTGTTTCCAAATATATCCATTGATATCGCTTACTTATTTATATACATCGTTTATAAATTTTTATACTCCCTTGAGTTTTACTTGTTTATAAAAACAACTTTTTTTTTTATAAAATTCCATTTTATAAATCCATTTCTTTATAAATCCCATTTTTAACTTCCAATCTATTTTTAATATCGACTTTTTTATATTTCTAGAATATCATTTTTTAACTCTCTTCTACAATTCATTTTTAAAATCTCCATTTAATAATTTGCAAATAGTTAGGTATAACCAAAAATCAAATGTACTTTTCTAACTTGATTTCTTTAAAATAACCTCAATTCCAATATAAATATCTTTATATCAAAATTCCTTTAATTCCTTAAATTTTAAAAATATATTTATGGTATTTAAATACCAAAATTCAGGCCAGTGCTACAGTAACATCCAATAATTCCAATCACTATAATAATCTATAACAGATTATTCTACGCAACTTTATATCACAATGTATAAAATTAATTTCAACATTTTGGGGAATTCAGTTGGATCCCTCCAACCTATTTTCCTGCATCCACATATGTTAATACAGTATAAAAAATTACCAATCCCACTTCGAGGGGGATATCGCGGTATATAGGGTCATCTGCTATTATGCGGGGCGCATAGGGTCTCATCAGCTATAATATATGGGAATATCACTCCAATTACTAATATATATACTACTGTATATTATATAATCATCCACCCAATAATTAAAATTTATCAATCTAATCAAGCATCCAATAATTTAAATTCAACATTTAAATTTAAATGTGGCAATCCAAAAATGAGTAAGAAATTCTCACCTTTGATTTTATACAATCCGTTCCAAATTTTATATCTTTTATGTACAGCTTCCATTCGATTTAAACCTCGTAAGCAAATTATGAATTTCATAAATTAACGATTTTCAATTTTAATAAATCAACTAAGGACTTAAGTTAACTAATTACTCATCGACTATTCTTTGGTTAAATTTAATTAAAATTAAAGCAATAAATTTTAATTAACTATTTACCTTCACCAACCCACTCAAAATCACGTCCATAGAGCTCTTGGTCATATGAGACAGCCTCCACGCTTACTGACCCCCAACCACATATGGCAAGACACGGCTTCCCTAACACTCCGTCTCGAGCCAATCGAGATGACATCGAACCCCGAGCATCCATGCCATCGATAACGAGCATGACCACCGCAAAATGAGTGAGACCTCCGATAGTCGCACATGCCCAAAGTCGATCGAAGTCGATGAAGATGCAGGGGAAGGCGCGCCTTGCTTCTAGCAACCCACTACTGCCAATAACACAGCCTCGCATCGCCTGTACCGTCCTCAAATTCAAAGCCCTAGTCGATGCATCGCTATCGAACTCCCCACCATCCTCGTACGCGAGCTCCCAGGGTTGCGAGTGTTTCCAGGCAATGTAATTCCCATCGCCGATCGAAAAATGATTGATTATTTTTCTCATTTTTTTTTATTTCATGTTCATTAGATTTTTGTGAAGTCGATTTCATGAATTTAATTCCTGGTTTTGAACGAGATGATGAAGATACAAAGTTTTAAATAATAAAAAATGTGGGTAGGGCGATTCATTTTCGTGAATTTAACAGAAAAGATGGGGAGAGGACATGATTTAAACGAACTGAAGGAAATGATGGTGGCGTGTTTGAATGGTTAAGGGGTTGATTGGATTTTGATCTGATTTTATACAATTTTATTAAATTATAAGTTATCTCATTTTAGCAACTTAAAATCTTGATCTCCTATCGGGACGTCTCGCTAGGCGTTTATAATGTTATTGCTCTATGCTGAACACAATGGAAAAGGTTTCGAGCCCTAATTCGATCTTATGAATAAGATAGCTTTTTGGACTCAATTATTATATTAAATTTTCGATATTAAATTCGACGCGTTTACATCTCATACGACCAAACGATAACCCCAAAAGCTACGAAATTTAAAATCCGATAACAATATATAATTGGGGATCCGATGCAACTGGTTTCATCGAATTCTCAGATTGCTCCTCGGATCGCTATTTTAACGCGTCGGTTAAATCGATGATTTCAAGAATCAACGAAAATACTTGGAATTCCAGTGTTAAAATCTTATTAACTCGATTATAATCCCAAATTAAATATTTAAACCATTTAAATATTTAAAACCAACTGACGAAAAATCCAGGTTGTTACATCACTCCGTCCTTAAAATAATTTCGTCGCCGAAATTGCTAAGGCAAGAAAATGCTCCAAACCTATTAACTTATCAAAACCCACTTGTTCAAACTATACATTTCACCTTTCTAGTCTTTTAATTCCAACCAAAACAATTAGTTTTCAATTCTAATCCCAAAATCCTTTATTCCAATTACAATCGAAATCAATTCATTGTTGACAAAAAATTATCAAAAATTTTCTAACATCCTAAATTTTTGAATTTTTTTGGCGGAGTCTCCCTTATACGGAGAGCCTTTTGCACTATGACAAGAGAGATAAAAACGTATACATCAACCCACATGGTCGAAAAACAAAAAATGTATATCGATAATTATATTTTACGGTATTAAATCTGAAAACGTACCTTATTTTAGCATTTTTAAGCAAAAAAGTTTGCTTCATATGCAATTACGCAACCTAAATCTAGCCTGACAACCTCCGGGTACTTGTACTTACTCAATTTAAACACAAAAGTACCAAAACATCAAATTGAATAACATTCCACATATTTAAATAGTTAAAACACGTAGATATCATAAACCAATCACGCTAAACATGTAATATAAGCAATTATAAGGTTCTGACGTTAATTTGATTACTTTCAACCAATCCATATTCAATTTGAATGATTTACAACCAAATTTATTTGCATCCAGTTCATTTTTATTTCAACAAAATCATATCCATTACATATTGAGTTAAAAATCAATTTTATTCACTTCTATTTATTCATAGAATTTTATATACTTCTTTTTACGCCAAACGATAATTTTTCTACGCAAATTTGGCGATATTCACTTAATAGAATAACCATTTCAGCTTATAGTTGTATTAAGTTGATTCCACATCAATTTTTTTCCATTTCAAATTTATTCTCAATCAATTCAATTGCATTCCATTGATATTCACATTTATTACATTCAAATCTATTTTATTTAAATTGATTCCATGCTAATTTACTTATGAACCATTTCATAAATTTATTAAAGCGAAACTCTATCCAAGATTATTAACTTAAGTTAACTCACTTTATTTCCAATTAATTCAACTCTATAACTTAAGTTTGTTTCTATTTCAATCAAATTGCATTTCAATTTTAGATTGATTCTTATCCAATCAATTCCATTCCATTTACTAATTTGTTTATTTAGTTCCTTCATTTAATTTACTTCAACTGATTTCATACTCAAATTCATTTAATTAATATTCCAAGTCGTATTCAATTTACTTACACTTAAATTGAATTTATTTATAGCCCAAGCCGTTGCTATGTCAATCCAATTCTATTTTATTCAATGATATTTCCAATTATATTAAATTCGTTTACAATTTAACGAATTTTTAATTTATACTAAAGTTCCACATTCAATTTTTGATTTTTAGTCAAAAATCACTTCATTCAATCCATTTGAGTTAAAATTTATTTTATACTTCAAGCTCGGATTTTATTTCCCTTACCAAAATATCAAACAAATTTTATTTTGGTTCTTCCCTATTTCACTTTTCAATTTTATAAGTTACATAACTTATTTTCTTCAATTTCCTCAATTATATATTCATGTGTGTTCCCATTTTATTTTTAACTCGAGATTATACGTTTATTATAGCCTTAGTATATTTTTATTCCATTAATTTCAATTTTTATAAGCTATTCCAATTTATTTATTCACAATTCCAATTCTCATTTAAATTTTATCTCATTCAAAATTTATACCTTAAGGCTCTATAATTATTTGACAATTCAAAATTTTTATTTACTTAATTCCGATATTATTTCTAATCCAATTGATTCAATTTAATTTCAATTTCAATTCTTCTTTACCATTATTCTGAAACCTTACTTAAATTAAATTCCACTTCAAACCATTTTAATTTTCAATCCTTTCAATTTCATTATATATTTCAATTACTTCTCTTAAGTTAACTCCCACTCATGAATACACTATATTAATTCAATTCAAATCCAGTCAGTTAAATTTCTAAAATTTTATTTATCCAACTTAATTTAAGTTGAATTTCCATTTTAACTTTCTCAAGTTAAAATTTACTTCAAAAATTAAATTACCATATCTTACTTTAAAATCATTCACTATTTATAAGTTCATAACTTATTTTCTGATATTTTCTAAAACATTTAATAAAGATTTCAAAATTCATATGACGGGCATTCTTTTCAAATCACTTTGAAATCAATCATATATACACACACTCTCTTTGGCTGACAAACCCTTCCTTTGGAATTTTCAGAATCACTTGGTTTTATTCCAAAACAAATTCCCTTGGAATTTCTAACAATGTTTTTTTAACAAGAGTCTCCAAATCAATTATTTCGGTAGCAACCCGTCATAAATGAACACTGATAATGCGGCCGTCATCATCAAAATTATTTTCCAGCGACTAAAGTGTGTTTAATGCTATAACACTTCCAAAATCCATTTAAAACCATTTTTCTATTCAAATATATCTCCAAAATAATAATACTATTTTTTTTCTTCAAACACTTTGAAACATACTTCTAAAAATCTTCGGGATTTAAATTTTCCAAATTCTGGTTTGAACCCATTTGTAGTTTTTAACTCTTTTGTATAATTCTTACTTATACAATTTTAATTTTGGTTTTTTAAACCAATTTCAATTTTATAATCTTATTTTGATTATATAATAACAACCAAGCACGTCACTATAATAGTTTTCATGAAATTATTCTCTTTTATATCAAAATATAATTTTGGTAGAATTATTTCATTTACCCGCTTCAAAATCATACTGTGTCGAATTACTCTATTCAAGTGTTTAAAAACTCTTAACGATTTAGTGGCATCCCACTACTCGAACAGAATTTATATACCACTCAACAGATAAATTAACACAGTACAAAACCATTTATATTCACTAACAAATACGCGCTCATATCTATTATTACACTCAACTCATTCTAGAGTACTACTGACTCTATCTCCAATGAGTAAATCCCCACCAGAGCCAAGATTCTCACTTAATCTTCAGCACTGATACCAAATGTAGCGACCCGCAGTTCCGTACCC